>CM060579.1:3052016-5944516 GCA_030625065.1 Alectoris magna | reverse complement strand
AGCAAGGTGTGTAATTGCATTAGCATCAATCAAAGCCACGTCTGAAGGTTGGTGAGTGCTGACGTCATTGTTTTGATGCTTCGGTGAGTTCAGTGAGTGCTCATGGCTTGTGTACATAATAACACGTGGGATGGCAGCTATGGGTCACGTGGTCTGATGGAGCCCTGCTGGCAATAGCCAAAAAATTCCTCATCATGTGAAAGCATGACTGATTCCAAAGCCGTTCTGCGCGTGTTGTGTTAATGTGGCTGCTGATGGGGGTCCGGCTCTGAGTCTGGGATCCAGAGTTGGTAACTGGTACCAAATAGCTGCAAGGTTAGCAGTGTTGTGGCTCGCCCCATGAGGAGGCCTCGCAGCCTGTGGGTGTTTTGTTATTATTTTCTTTTTCCTTTTTTTATCATTTAATTCTCGGGGTAATTCGCATCTGGAAGCTTTGGCAACCTAATATCGTGTTTTTGAAGCGTTATCATAATGTGGAAACAAAAGCAATAGCAGAAATGATTGTGCTCAATAGCATAGGTTTAATGAAGCTGTTATTCAACCTTCTCACATCCAGAACAGGAGCGCTGTGTTGATGCTGCACGTTGTGATGTTAGCTTTTGGGATGATAACAAATCACAGAATCGGTTTCTCTTTCTGTCCTCCGGTGCCCTTGAAGGGGTCATTTGGTTAAATTCCTCAGTATTTATGCAGCTGTGGTTGTGGTTTATTAACTGATGCTGCTTAAAGAGGAGTCTGTGTCTGCAGCAGAGTTTTCATTACTCATCTGTCAATACTTCCAGGGTAAAACAAATCGGTCTGAGTAGAAAGGCTTTGCTCTTCTGTGTAAATGCCCTGTCTTATTTTTCTCCCTCACCCCTGTTTCACCAAAGGAGAGGGCATGGAATAGTTTTTGGTGCAGTGCATGGTTATGTTGTACTGGGTAGGAAGGCCTGGCCCTCTTTGTCCAACAGGATTATTTTAAGCTCTGATGTTTAGATTTTGTTAAATGAACCAGAAAGAATGGAAAACATCTCTCTTTCCCAAAATATTCCAACTCGTACAGCTGTAAAATGCCCTTTATCCTGAATCGTACCAGGAGAATTGCCAGGGTTACTCTTTTGCAATGGGTAAAATGTGATTTCTGACTCAAGTTTCAGTAATTTGCTCGTCAGGAGAAGCCCAGATGAGATTACAGTTATTATTTATTTTGTTCCCTATTTTGCAAAACTGAAAACGAGATGAACCATAATCACTTTGTTGCTGTGTTTACTACTGCAAGCTGCAGGTATTGCTCTAATTGTGTTGGCTGCTGGGTGAAAGCTGGGAGGCAATTTATCTGCCTTTGCTATGCACAATAACTGCGAATGAAAGGCACGTCTGATTTTGAAGCTCTGCAGAAGAAAAGGTATCTGCACTGAGAGAGGGGGATGTTTTTGTGTTGGTGCCCAGTGCAGCAGAGTGCAGGGCAGTGGTGAGCTGGGCTGCAGGGATGCAGCGTGGCTGGGTGACTGGAGCAGGCAGCAGGGGCGGGGAGGTGATGGCACTCTTGGCACCAGGGGCACTCTCTCACTTCACCATTCGCTTCTTGAATTTCACCCCTGGCTGTGACAAATGTTGAACAGAATAGTGGGCAGGCATAGTTTAGAGCCCAGGGTACTGCTTGCTTTCTGTGAAAGCAGTTTTTGGGATACATACTGGAGTTCTTGCCCCTGTTCTCTGTTGCGCATTCTGGTTTTGCTTTGCTTTCATCCTGCTTTGGAAAATTATGTTGGAGAAAGAACCTGCACGGTATTTTCCTGTGCAAGAAGATACCAGGAACTGCAGCCCAGCCCAGATAAGGAATTCCCGGCTGGAAGCCCTGTGTGTGCCTTTGGACCTTAATGGCACGAGGCGTTTGCAGGTGAGCTGGTGCCAAGTGCCATCATGCAGACCTGTCCTGTGCCATGGCATTGTGATGGGAAATGTTTTAAAGCATGTCCTGCACAAGAGTGCTTTGTGACACCTCGGCCTCCGCTGAGAGTGGAGGAAAATAAAGCCTCTGCCAGGCTGAGTAATTTGTTAGCTGCAAGTGTGAGCGCCTCGTTGGAGATGAGAACTGATCAATGGGTGATGCCATGGGCTTCTCCTGGGATGAATAATGTCAGCTTTAAGCAGGTGAGCTGCAGGTGGTTTTGAAGGAGGGAGAGATCAGCTTGGACGTACCATTCATTCAGTAGCCTGGAGCTGCTGACCTCACGGGGAATGGCAGAAATGATTTCAATTGAGACTGGAAGGAAGGCGCTACGCCGTGTCCATGTTGGGCTGATCCACCAGTACTGAGTTCCCCTGTTAGGCTGAAGGCTCTTTCTCTCCACAAGGTCAAACAAAGCTTCCAAAATGCAGAAGAGGGACGCTGTAAACTCCTCAGTGAGAAGACTTAGCTTAAAAAGCAGCGTTAGGCGCTATTTTCAGCTCGCACGTGCATCTTTACGCTTCTTGCTTGCGCACACAGGCGGCAGTGCATGTGTTTCCTCAGTTTTGGCTGTAAAGTTTGCCAAAAAAGAGAAGACTGGAATGAAAAACGAAGTTCAGGGATACGTGAGCAGGCTGTGTCAGTGAAGTCCGCTGTTTTGTGTAGCTGTGCAGCCTGTCAGATTACTGCAGTGAGACGCTCTTTACAAACGCTTTTGTGTTCTATCTGTTGACTCATCCATCTAGCACTTATAGTAGCAGTTCAGTACTGAATTATAAAGCCAGCAATTGAAACAAGGCTGTTCTTGGGCTGCTTTAATCAACAGATGCAATTAATACAATAATGTTTGTATTGACACCCTGCCTCACTGCGGCTCATTGTGGGCAGCGCTGCTAGACAAGGAGATCTGTGTGGCTGTACGAGAGCTCACAAACATTTGTGTTCAGCATAAGATCAGCCCTGACGGAGTTTCAGGCCTCTCCGTGGTTGGCAGTCAGCCCCGCTGCTGCTGCAAGCAACGTTGTCGAGAGGTTAAAACCAAATCTGCAGCACTTCTAATTCAGTTTACAGTTTTATGTGAGGCTGGGATTTCTCCCTGGTGCAGAACATCGGGAGTGCAGCAGGAAAGCTCAGATGGGTTTTATTCATGTGTGAATCTGGGACAGCGGCGAAGGAAATATGGTTTGGACTTCTTTGCATTAGAGCAATGTAAGTCCCAGATCGGTGCTTCTCGGGAACTCCTTACCCTGGGAACTTGTCTAAAACGTCTTCCCTTTCAGCTGCTTCGTACTGAGCTGCGTGCTGGGTGTAACCATTGTTTAAGGGAGTGTCGGTGGCACACGGCCAGTCGATATGTAAACCCTATCATGAATTGTTTTAAAGAGAGTATGGGTTTCTGTACTGAGATATATTGACGGTATTTTTTTTTCACGGCAGGAAGTAATGCTGACTCCAGCAATTGCCGGAGCAGCTGTTCATCGTGAGTGAGCCTTAAGAAAAAGTCTTGTGAAAGCCTTAAGATCAGCGGGAAGCAGCGTGAGCTCAAATGATCTGCTGTCAAATGGTCTGCTCTCGAATCTGGTTAAGCCCTATCAATAACTGCTTTCGTATTTTTACTGCCTTAGAATTTCATACTGGAAAAAAGTTTCTGGTCCTTACGGTGTCAAAGTCTGGAGGATAGTTTACAGAGAGGTGTTTAACTTCAGGCTGGTTAATGTTTGTAAGGGCTTGTCTGGACACTCCCCAGACTCTTGCTCCAGGGTACAAATTTACTTCGTTTATCCCATGCTGAGTTGATGTCGCAGCTCCTGTGGCTGTGAGCAGGGCTCTCTCCTGGCTCCATGACTTTTAGGATTTCCTAGTGCTGATGTTCCTTGGCTTGGCTTTCAGCCATGGCCTCAATTATACAGCTTTCACCTGCAGTTGATCTCTTACACGCTTAGACTCAGTGTCATGCTCCCCTAGCTCAGCTTCTGAGATATTTCCAGTTCAGTACTTCCTTCATGTTGCCACTGAGCTCTGTGTTTGAATTGCTTTCCGTTCTGTTGTCTTTGACACCCAGATGTCATTTCTGCTTCGTCACCTCTGACCACCTTTTGCTTCTCCTAGCTTTTAGTTTTCTTGCACAGGCACTCTTAATGTTTGTAACACATCCTGCCCAGATGTGTCAGGAGGCTTTGACTCAGCAGTGTTGTTCTGGAGACGGGTAGGGATGTGTCCCCAAATAGTGGTACGTGTTTCACAGCAAAGGGACAAGCAGTGGAGCTTCTTTTGGGGCTGAATGTTGCTCATGGGGGTGGTAGCAATGGGAAATGTTGGATGTCCTGGCTTATTTTGAGAAACAAAACTCAGTTTCCTTTGATGTAATAACTTCATGAATCAGAAAGGAAAGTGAGTAATAGTTTCTTTGAGTTTATCTAGAGCTTTATATTTTCGGAGCACTGTGCAAACATTTACTCTGTCCTTTTTGCTCTGTGATGGGTGGTGATGAAAAGTGCTGTATGCGGTGAGGCGAGAACAGTAAGTACAGCTTCCACCTTGGTTTCATTTAATGTTAGCATTTAAGTTGCTGCTTTGATCAGATGGTGTCTACTTCTTCATGAGCTCCTTTTCATTGCTCAGTTTCTTGCTAGAGCTGCGTATCCTTTCAGTGTATCTCAGGTCATGTTTTTGAGGTGTTTGAGGTCTTGCTGGCTGGTGAGAGTGACAGACACAGTGTGCTGCATAGCGCAGCATCGCTTTGTTTGCAGGAAGGTGCAGGTATGTTGTGTGCACACAGCATGCCACCTAGAGGAGTGGAGCAGGCCGGCAAGGCTGTAGCCGGGATCTGCTGGCCAAACATGGGTGGCTGTGCTAAGAACATCTCCAAGCAGTGCATTCAGTGACCGTACCTCTGATGCGCTCACCTGGTCAAGTCTGAGAACGTCCCCGGGCAGCCGGTTTTCCATCAGCTCTTCTCGACAAAAGTTGCACAACTTTTTACATGATTTAGCACTCTAGTTATGCTGATCCTTATTTTTCACTGGGTCTTGAGAATCTGAAATTAAATTGAGGATCTCACCTCAAACGTTCTCTGGGAATTAGGGTGAGGAATCTAGCACAAGGTGTGTTTTGATGGGATGGTGCTCTCCGAGCTCTGTGCTTTTTTTGGCCTGTATGTTGTAATTTCTTTTGCAGAAGACTCATAAATTTCCCAGAAGATTATCCTAATTTCCAGAGTCTCAAAGTCTGAGTTGTAATTAAGCACTTAATTTGATGAGGGTTTTTAAATGCGTTGCTGGTCTACTGGCAGCTTGGGGAAATGCTTCCATCTGCAGCCCAGCTTCCCTTGTGTAGGTTCAAGCTCACAAAGCCGATGTATATTTAGAAGTGCCAGAGCTTCAGCCTCCCAGACAGGCTTCAGAAAATTGCTCCAAATTTATGCCTTCTGAGTAGGTTACAGCCAAATTTGAAAGAAGCCCACCTTTCCCAAAGAGGTTCAAGTGGTTGTTAGGGAGATGGCAGATTTTCATTAACACATGGGCAGTTTTAACAGTGTATTTGATCGCTGACAAATTGCCTTTAGTTTCCCCCATTTCCACAAATTACAGTAATCATTGTGTCCAACGGGGAAGCTATTATTTTGTTTCTTTGAAATGGAAAAGCGTTTCTTTGTTGGTTCGTGTTTACTGTCCTCTGTACCTTGGGAGCAAAGCCTGTATCTTGCTTCTGTTAGCAAGGTAGGTTCCATGAGAGACTTGATGGTGGCAGCCACATTGTTCCTTAGCAGGGTCTCCTAGCCTGAGCCAGGCCACCATCCAGAGCTGGGGAGCTGGCAGATAACAGCATGGTAGGTTTGAACAGACAATATTTTCTCTTCAGGACAGAAATCTATTTTTGATCCGTGCTGGAGTAATATGTGCCACGAGAAGGTCATAACCAATGACTTAGGTTCAGAGGGGTCTAATGCAGAGACGATAATGACTGGGTAGTTTTTCATGCTATTTCAGGCTACAGCTTGTAGTTGCCTCTGATCAAGTTTGTATCTTCAGCTAGGATTTCTTTCAGGTAAGTGAAACGTCTCCCCCCGGCTCCCAACGTTTCAGCTTTTACTCTCGGAACCTCCGGAGCAGACTTGAAGACTTCATTTGAGTTGCCCTCCGTGTATTTCCATCAGGACATTGGGATGGCCTTCCCATTTCCTTCTATTCTCAGCTTAACTTTTCCTGTTACAGGAATGCAAAAACAAACAAAAAAAGAAAGCTGTTAGTCATATGTTAAAGCAGCCAGCCCAAAGCCATTCAGAAGAGCATCCTCTTGGTGTCACTGTATGGGGCCGTGTGTCAGCATTGATTCCGGCTGTGGAATCCTATATGGACTGATCCAAGGCTCGCCATGCACAGCTCTCTCCCTAACACACATCTCTTTCTGCTGATAACTTTCTGGCCTCCGGGCTACTGACAGCTGTTGTCCACTCGCTGCTAATTAAGAAAACAGCATGAGCGATGGCAGTGTGGATTGGAGAGATTGAACCCCCTCTCAGCAGCAAAGTGTTTCAGCCTGATTAAAAAGTCTGACTGACAGCTGGGCGGCCTTTCTTTCCTTCCCTGTCTGTTGAGCCCCTTAGAAGATAGCCTGCTTGCTATCAAACTCTTAACGATGGGCTCTCTCTTATTTTTTAGATCCTGTAACAATAAGCAACGTCAGAACAGATTAACTATTGAAATAATGGGCACGTGTGAAATTTAAGCCTCAATAAAGCCGCATATTTAACATGCAAAGCGCGGCGTGCATCTGTGCTCTTACACAGCCATTCTAATGTAGGTCGTATTTTTAAGATGAAATGACGCATCTTGAAAACGTAAAACTAGCTTGGAAATGAAGGTCATCATAAACAAGCAGCACTTACGTGGATGGATGGAGCAGATTTCAAAGATGGTCTTCGTTTGTTTAAGGATTTTCCTTGTTTGTTTTGTTTCCTTCTTCGGTTTCCTTGTTTTGTTTCCTCTTGTTTCTCCTCGGGTCCCGGCAGGTGCTCTTTTGTTTAATATGGCTATGCTGTGATTTTTATGACCCAGCAATAGCGTGGGCCTGAACTGTGGAATTCCCTTTCTGGGCTGTGCTTCCGTGGAGGTAAAATGGTAATACTGACATGAAGGTAATAGAAAATTGTTAACGATCAGCCAAAAGATGTAAATTAAGGTGATGGAAATTGTCCTGAAACATCTATGCTCTCTGAAGCTGTTCATGCCCAGGAATATCATAGCTGTGTTTCATATCTGTATAATTCAGTCTGAATTCTTATCTTCAATACGTGGACTCTGTATAGCCCCTAGCATGCTTTGGAAGCAGTGTGATTTGCTCTCATGTTTGGTCTATAATTTCTTCTTTTGTGGTTTTTCTCGGGCTTGGCTGTTGCCTTTTATCCTGGAGATGGCTGTCTCTTTGTACAGTAATACAACACGCTCAGATGTTGTGTGTTTGTATCTACCTGAACTAGGCAGACTCTTTGGTATATGAGTGGTCCAGAGTGTGAAAGTGCTCCGATGTCCTTGGGAAGGGTTTTGGTTTCACATGAAGAGAGCAGATGCTGATGTGACGGAAACAGAAGAGAAATCCCATCAGTGAGACCCAGGTTGTAATCTGTAAATAAAGTGATTTATGGGTATTTTAGATGAAAATGGTTCCGTTTCTTTCCCCTCCTCCCCCCCCCTCCCCCCCCACAGATATTTTTTCAATAGATATCTCATTGTTAGGCTCTGGTTTGGCTGCTAATTTTATGCAATAAGCTTGGTCTACCAAGTTTCTAGTTAGCATTAGAAAACGAATGGCGTTCTGTCTCTACTAGAAAGAGCTATGGAGCCTCCAAATCCCAATCTATCTTGTCGTGAGAGCTGACAAAGAAAATGAGGCAGTGGTTTTTTAGTTTGAAATGTTGAAAAAAAAACCTGTAAGCATTCATCCCATTACATCTGGAGAGCTTCTTCTAGATGGTGAGATTGACTGCACAGGCTCGTTTGCTGAGAACATTGCTTGTTTCTATCCCAGGAACTTGTTTATTGCTTGGGCAGCTTTGCCCAACTGTTTGCTGCCTGCCTCCTGCTGGCTGGCAATGTGTGCTTCCAGCAGGTCATAGGAATGCTCCACGGATTCGGGATCAGGATTGGTTCTTTTGTCCTTTATTGTCAGCCTCAGTGACATCAAGAGTGCAGCTGCCATCATGCAGGTAGGTCTCCCACCAGCAGTGGTGTGTTTTTACATCTGCTCTGCATTAGCTTTTCGTGTGATGGGTGGCAAGTGTCAGTTGCTCTGACTGTGTGCATCTTATCTTTTTATGCCATGAATTTCTGGATGTATAAAATGGAAAACCACCACTTGTCTCCCACTGGATGCTTGAACTGCCGAGTGTTTCAGTGGAGCTGGCATTTCTTGGTCGGATTCTTTTGCAAATGCAGACATGGTTCTTAACAGGAGAGCACCGAACAGGATTTTCTGCTTTACGATGGAATATGTTGTTTTTAAGTAGCTGGAAGAGCAGGTTTAGTTCTTCTGGTTTCTTTATTCCTTATGGTAACACAGGAGCATCCTTTAAAGAAACGGAAAAGCATAAAAACATTCTTAAGAACTGCGATGTCTTTGGTAGGGGGGGAATAAATTAATGTGAACAGTTTTGAGAGCAGACTGCTGGATGGCAGGGAGGGTGCCTGCAAGAGGAACCTCCTTGGAGGCTTGGCAGCCACTTCTGTTCAGCAGAGCTGGACTTTATCTGTTCGTCTTTGAGAAATAGTTTCCCGTAAATGAGAATTATCCCAAGTATTTCCTTTCAGTCCTAGTTTGGCTTCTAATTAGGCTCAATCCACTTTGCAAAGTGGACAGTCTTTCTACAGAGTAAAACCATGTATTATAGGAAGTCAGTTGGGAATATGGTGCTTGAGTTTCCAGCCTTCCCCTTGATTTCAATTGGCTTCCTTGGGTGTAAAAGCCCTTTCGTTTTGAAGTCTGAACTGTAAGGTTCTTAAGGTTCTTATGGCTTTGAATGTTAATACGCTTTATCGTGATAAATTACAACTGTGTTAGAGTTTCAAGTGATCTCCCATGAAGTATGGATTCTTACAGCTGCCAGAAAACCAGCTCAGCTCTTCATCCGCTCTGTTCTTTACCAGTGAATGGCAAATTAACGTGAATGTGCTTGATGTATTGAAGTCAGGGAAGCATTTTCTATAGGTTTTTAGCTTGGATTCTTCTTTCTGAGTTTCCATATGAATGGGTTTGGTTCCATAATTCAGTGTTGTGACTGCTATATACGGTGCTGTGGGGTGGTTCTGTTTGTTTTTAGCAAAATGGCAATCAGGCAGTTTTGTCCGGAGCTTCTTGGATCTCTGATTTGTGTTTATTATCAGGAGGGATGTGGAAATGCAGTGTTTAAAGTCATAGAGGCTGTCATGGGTCTTCTGTGGAGGAACTTGGGTCTCTGTATATTTTTACCATGCAGGTTTTCCCAAGTCTCATGCCTCTTGCAGTGTTTCTTTGAGACATTGCCGTGTTTTGCAGTCTCTGTAATAGGTGCATAGTTGTTTTTCAGGTTAATGAAGAATGATGGCACATTTAATATGTTCAAAGACTTTCCTGACTGCAGAGTTGCCAGAAGTGGAGCAGGAAAGATCCTTTCCATCTGCCATTCTTCTACAGACATCAGCAGTTCAGAAGTGAATGGAGCTGAGTTATTTGCTGAGCTTCAGAGCAGAGTTCATGCGTACACAGGGAACGCTTATCCACTTAACTAGGGGAGGAAGCAGGTTGATTACGTTAGGTAAACCTGTAAATGGAGTAAAGGAAAGGGAAGATTTCCAAGCAAAAAGTTTGCCGAGCAGTGCCCCATCTTCTCTTCCTCTCTTTTTTTCTCCTCTTCATGACCACACCATGAGTTTTCAGGTAAGAACAGAGAAAATATAAAGATGTATGAGCTGCCAGTGCCACGTCCCTGTTAAGTTTCCTTATTGCAGAGTCGTAGAAACATACTATCCTAGCCGTAAGTATTTTTTAGCTCTTGATACTAGATAGCAATTATAACACTATGATATTTAACTAGGCTGCCACTAGATGCCTCTTATACTGCGAAATGGTATTAATATACGTGGGTCACGTGTTGGCAGGCTGCTGATCACTTGACGGATGGCTTGCAGCAGTTCTTGTCGCCGTACTGCAGCGTCGTTTTGTTGACTCATTGGCTGGGCCCGGCTGAAAGCTCTGTTTCTGGCAAGGGCAAAGTAAAGTTTCCCTTGGAACAAAGCTGCAGCTTGAGCGGGGTAGGCATGCATTATCAGGTGGCAGCATTAAACACAGAAGGTCTGGGAGGTATTTACCCTCCAACAATGGCACCAAGGATATTTTGCTAAACGCGCCTTTGTCTTTTAGAAGCCAACTGCCACGACACACTAAATCCGCTGCAGAAATCAGTAGGTTACTGAATGGGTTTGACATGTAAAAGCATGGAGTTAATGATGCTAAAGCTCTGACAAAGCCCCAGGTTTACCCCAAGGGGAAGCAGGTGCCCTCGGGCCGTGCAGGCTGGGCTTTCTCCTAGCAGGCTGCTTGCTGTTTGCCAGATGGACCAAACCAGCTCCCAGATATTGCTCAATGCATCTCTAACTGCAGTTGGTATTGATTCACCTTTCAGGTCTGGGCAGCAGGATCGCCAGACGATTGCGTGTTGTTTTGCAGGGATTTAAATAGCTTTGGTCGCTGTGGTCTATGCTGTTTTGTCAAAACCAAAATTAAATAGAAGTACTGTCGAAAATTATTTCTTATTTATGAATTCCTCAGTCCCTCTGCCACAGAATCTGGGCAGGAGGTTTGGAAATACAGTTTTTTTGCTTGCAGAGGATCATAGTCTTGGAATGCATTGAGCCTGTGCCTCCATGGCAGGTCTGTCTGTGGGGCAGGATCTCACCTCTGAACCGCGATGGCACTCTCTGCTTGGGATGCAATAGTGAAGGGGTTGGTGAGGTCTCCCTCAGAGCTGATAGTTCACCAAGATTCATTCGGTGATTGAATGGAGTGCAAAGAGATGCTGAGATAAGGCTCAGCTTTGTTTTTGGTAAAATATAGGTCTTGGTTTACTTCCCTTTAGCTATCACCCATTTGCTGCGTGTTAGCATTGAAGGTGTTTCTGCTTGAAATGCAAGCTAACTTCCTGTATCGCTACACTGGAAGCTCATTAAAAATTAGAGGCTGATTCTTAGTAGGGCCAATTCTGCTAAGTCTCAGTGACTGCTTAAAAATAGCTAGCCGGGGTGAAAGAAGAAATAATGTTGCACCTGAGCAAAGAATTGAGCTCTAGAGAGCCAAGGCTCAGCTGTCCCTTTGCTAAGTGAGTTTTCAGCCTCATCACTCTGAAATAGCTGCTGCTTCTTCAGCACTGAATTAACAAGTGAAATTCTAGTGAGTGTTTCTGTGCCAGTGCAGCCTCCGGTCTTCAGAAGGCTCAGGTTTTAGAGTTTGGATTTGCTGAGAAGAGCAGGGAGAGCCGCAGGTCTTTGTAGGTCTGTCTTTGAAACCTTTGTAGGAGAGGTGTTGCTGGGGGGATTTAATTCGGGCCAGAGGAGGTAGGATGAAATAGGGTTGACACAAACGATGGTGTGCTGCGAATGCAACTTGTAATGTTTCTGTGCAGCAGAGTGAAAGATGGACATCTCACTTGGGCTCCTTAAGGTACCGTATGCTTCCTGCCATGTTGGTTGAGGTATGTGCTAATCCTACAGCTGACAAAGACGAGGGCCACTATTTCCTCTTCCTCTTGCCCTGCTCCGTTCACTTAACATCTCGGTTCCCCTTTACTGGAGGCACTGATGTTTCAAATTGTGCCTGTAGAGGACTAAAATTTCCTACTGCCTGTAGGCAGGCAATAAAAATGGTGGTTTGTTTGCAGATCCTATCAGTTATAGAATGGGGTACAGAACCGAGGATATGGCCTGCAGCTTCTTAACCCTTTGTAAGCAGCACAGCGCCAATGCAGAAGCAGCTTCTGACCTGATTACATCAGAAATTTCACACCTTCAGTGGTGCAGCATCACTGTGTGCACATGCCTGTGTACGTGGAGATAGAGAGCTGGCCCTCTGGGGCAAGAGCACGGGGTGCTTCAAAGTTGGGTGATTTGCATAGCCCTCCTGCGCTGCCTTGTTTTATTGAGTAAGCAGTATTAGGGAAGTTTACACTGCTGTGGCAGTGCTGCTGGAGGAGATGGTGCTGGCCTGGTTCCTGAAATTCACATTTCTTTCTCTTGCAGAAATGTGAGCCCCCAGCATGGTGCTCTGGAGTTGTGCAGACATGTTTCATCTTACAGAGCTGAGTATCTGCTTTTCAGCAGCTGAGCCCTGGGGACACGGTGCAAGGCAGAGCGGTGAGGAATGAGGCTTCCTTTCAGAGAGGTTAGCTCATCTCTTAGCGTCCATGGAAAAGAGCTTACCTCACATTCCCACCTGGACTGTTGCCCTCAATCTATGGCGCTCACTAAAGAGGAAAATAAAATTGAGCATGTTTGAGCAAATGTTTTCCATGTTTTGATCTTATTTCTTGAGCTCAGCTCAGAGCAGTGTGGGAAGTGCCTTTTGGGCAGTGCATGCAATTACTCCCCAGCCTTCCAGAAAACAGAGGTTAGCTGTGCAATGGACTCTGAACGTGCAAAGAGTCTGCAATCAGAAGTCAAAAATAAAATGACTATAATTAGTAATGACCAAAGCAACTGGAAATGGTGTCAGTCAGAGCCGAGCCAGCTTTTTTTTTTTTCTATCACCTAATGAATGAGAGCTGAGGTTATTCTCCGAGGGTGAAAGAGGGCTGAATTTTTTTCCCATTCGAATCTGGTGCTGTGGGACAAATGTAAACTCAAGACTCATTTACTGCCTTGTTTTTCAGCTATCGAACCTGCAGGCAGGTTGTGAGCAATTATGCTTTTCCCTAAAGCATCTGAAATAACACAGCTCTGCTCGCTGTCCTGGAGAGCGCCGCTGACGCCATTCTGTCACCTTGGAGATGGATAAACAGCTCTGGCAACACTGGGTTATAATCTTTCAGGTCTGAGCTTCTAAGCTGACAGCCGTACAATTGAGACATAAGTCTAGCAAAGATTTTTTATCGTGGAAAGTGTCTAAGTGTAAGATGAGAGGAGAGGAGAAGAGATGAGAAGAGAGGAGGGGGAGAAAGAGCTTAAGCCAGGCTCAGTGACCAGGCTTTTTGCTTGGATGCAACAGCAGTGAATGAAGTGATTTAGCTGTGGCTCACACTCCCTGCAGCATGGGGTGACTCAGGTAGTGTGCAGGCATACTTGAGCCATGCAGGGCTTTATTTTTAGATGTCTGAATCACTGTCATGCCTGTATCCTCATAGAGCCGTTAGACGAGTGGGGATGCCCACAGTCCCCATATTAAGTCATGTTTGGTGAGCACAGATTCCCTCACAACCTTTGTGATTCCTGTGTTCTGAGCTGTTTGCTGAAGTGATGCAGAATCTACGCCCTGTCTCCGGGTTTGTTTTTTCAGTTTGAAATGAAATGTTTAGCCAGCAGCCTCAGTGGTTTTTATGTATGGAGCGGGGTGAGCATGGAGCACAGCGGCCCTGTTGATGTTGGAGGCTGCTTGACTCTTGTGCTGTTTTAGTGCTGTTGGCACAGGGGAGCTCCGAGTCGTGTTACCAGTGTCGTAATCCCATTAGTTCTCTCGGGCTTGCAGGGCTGTGCAAAATCAGTACTTAAATAGGAAATTACCAGAGACTCACCAGATGCCGCACAAAGGTTTGCTCGTGATTTGGTAAATGGCAGCATTTCTGCTTGTGGGTTGATAGGGAACCAAAGTGCTGGAGTGGCTCTTTCAGATAAAGCAGAGCAGAAGTCCTGATTGCTGCTTATCAATAAGTTATGCCGTATGTTTCAAAAGAAGTCTCAAAGCTAGCTGTGGTCTGCTGGGAGAAACTGAACTTGGGTAGCAAATTTCTGTTCCTCTGAGTTCCCTCCTGGTTTGATTAATTGTAGCTTTGTCCCTGGTTTTGTTTTTTTTTTTCCTCTTGTAAATCTGTTGGGTAGCGTTGCAGAAGCATTTTCAGCAGCCAAAGGGATTCCAAGTTTGTGTGTCTGCATGCAAAGCAATTCCTCTGTTCTGAAATATTTGGGGCTAAACGAGGGCCAGGAGGTCACCCTGCTATCTGCTCTCACCGTGCTGGTTTGTGTAGCGCATCTTTTCTTCCTCACAACCCAAAGATTTGCTTCCAAACATGAAGCTGGAAGAAAGAAGAGCTGTACGACTAATGCACCATAAAATTAATGGTGTTGACTTATCCAACCCTCTTTGCTGCTGTTGGGAAATGTGGCTGTATTGATAAGTTGCCCTGCGTGCCTCCCAGTTCCCTTGCAAACACTGTGAGCTCTTTCCACATGAGGTTGCTGCAGCTGGAGATGTCTCATTCACGGGTGCTTAAAAAAAAAAAAAAAGAAAAAGAAAAATCTAAATAAAAATGTGCTCTCTGACAAATAAAAATGTTTTGCTTCCTCTGGAGGCCCCAGAGGGCGGCATAAAAAATAATGAAGCCTGTGAGTCACTGAGCAGAGCCTGGCCAGCTGAGAGCGAACTGAGCCTCCCTTCTCCATAGAAGTTTGTGTGCTGTCATTGCACATCATTAATGCTCGCTGCTTTATGCTCATTCACTGTAATGTTGCCAAAATAGAAGAAGGGCAGTCGGTCTTTCTGCTTCCAAACGCTGGCTGCTTCGAAGGTGACGTGATGTTAAAGGAAAAGTTTCCTCAGCGCTCAGGAACCATTGTTTGATCCTCAGCTGCCCCTCCTCTGCTGTTTTCCTCCGAAATCTGGCAGCTCTCCTGGCAAACGTTCCCTGGAGAGGGCCTTGGTGCTGTGCTCGGAGCCAGCCCCACCTAAGGTACAAAGGTTAGGGTGGGCGAGCTTCCTGGCCGACATGAGACCCTCCCTTTTCTTTCTTTCTGAATCCCCAGCCCAGTTTTTTTGTTTCTGGATGAATTCTCGTTGCTTCAGTCTCAGTGAGTGATGACAAGGTTGAGAAAAGCGCTCTTGCTCAGGTAGAAGTGGTAGGTCTGAGGCTTCTGCAACATGCCCATAACACACGCAAGGAATATTATTCTCTTTGTCTTCTGTGCGTTCAGGATAGCAGCTCACCCTTCGGACAGCATGCAGCATCATGTGAGTGCTACACATCAGCATCTTTAGATGCTAAACCATCCCTAGGGCTTCTGGAGAAAGAGAGCATGAAATGCAGCAGAGAGGAACGTCAGGGAGAGCTGAGCTGGGCACAGCAGGCGTGAAAGCTGAGAACGTAGATGGAGTTCTCCTCCTTTTCTGTTCCTTTAATCCTCCGTGGATCTCCAGTAATATTCGTGTAATAACTTGACAGATCTGTGCCTTGCAGGACGTTCTGTGATTGTCATCAGACGCCCTCCTGAACCCATCTGCCCGTTCTGATGTAACCATCCTCTCATTTTTCTGACAGCAGAATTGGGTCCAGAGGACCAAGAGCAGCAGCCCCACCGCTGTTGCTTCCTTTGGTAATGCATTGCAGCACCCAATGGGCAGGCTCAGCAGAAAGGTCCTTTTGAACTATTTCTCATTATTTTCCCCTTTTGCTTCTGAACCCTTAAAGTCCCTGTCAGCAAGGGTTTAGTTGAAGCCTTGCAACTTGCCTTTTGTCTTCCACAAATGATCGAGCTATGCCCCGGGGAACAAATGCCATTTTAATGGGCATTGTTGTGTAATTCATTACATAAGTCACCTCTGTGTTCAAAGGACTCGTGGCACAAATGGCAGGAGCAGTTGATTAAAAATGTGCACCATAGCTTCGTTATGACATGGGGAGAGATGTCTGTTATTTTTAATCTGGTAGCTTTTAAATGTGTGCATCCAGCAGAGACCCAAATGGCCTTTAAAAGGGGCTGCGGGATAAGGTTTTAGACTTCTTCATTCTTTGTAACCAGCCTTGAGAATCAGTTCAAGCTGCAAAATGAACTTTAACCCCCCTTTTTTTAAGGCTTTCTCTCTCTAAAGCTGCAGGGTTGCTGTGTGTGAATACGTACAGAATGGGAGAGGATGGAGGGTTTCGTTTTTCAGGTGTGGGATAGAAAAGATACTGCATTCTGAAGCTTAAGGAAAAAAAAGGTATATTTTTGTTTTTGATGGATGTGATGCAAACACTGGCCAAGTTGAATGGTCAAATAGTGCATCGCTGTGGCTGCAGCCTGCCTGTCACCAAGCAGCACACAAACATCTCCTCAAGCCCAGAAGCAGATATGGGGGTTTCCTTCTCTCTCTGAAGGTTCCCTCAGCTGTGGGTTGGAGATGGCTTGCTTTCTGCTCTGAGCTCTGCACAGTGCTGAGCTTTCACTTTGACTTCAGAGTAAATACTGTGCTGCCAGGCTAGGCTGTTGGAATTCACCAGCATGTGTGTTTTGACTTTAGTTTCTAGTGGCTTTTTGAACCTGAGTGGAAAACAGCCACTTCTCTATGCTAGCAGTGCTGCAGACTCAGGGCTTTGACTTGCTGGCTTTCCCCTAAGCAGTCCAGTTTCTTCACACAGAGGCACACAAACCAGTAATCAGCCTTTCTTTGTGCCTCTTATTCCTGTCTGGTTTGCAATCCACAGCTCTTTCCTCATCACACCTGGCTTTGCCAGCACACTGCGAGCAGCAGGGCCGTGTTGTGGGGCTGGTCTGTGGGCCTGCCCTGTGTGAGTGCAGCTGTGGCCAGCAGCGGGGCCATCAGTGCACACCCCAAAGGAGGTTCCTGAGGTCGGTGTGTGGTCAGAGCCCAGGCACGTGCCGACCTGGGGGAGATGGGCTTCAGGGCCATGAGAGACTGTGACTCAACAGCTGGAGCGTGTTCAAACGCAGCAGCACAGGAGCCTCTTTAATAGGGGAATGGAACTAGCTGTGAAGCGGGGGATGTATGAAAGCTTCCAGTCAGGAATCAAGAAACTCAAATCCATAGTAAAGTAATTTTGAAGGGATTTTTTCTTTTTCTGGTGGTGTGCAGCAGCAAGGCATCCAGACGGATGAAATAGGAGGGGATGGGAAGTCAGCAGTTCCTTTGACACAGAAGTGCTTTGATACAGCAGTGTCTTTTTTTCCCCATTCCAGTTGAAATCACTACATCCAGCTTCTTACCCTGCTTTTTCCCATTCATCTTATTAATATTTGGACTCTGTAGAAGTGTATGTGCTGGGTACCCATTTCTGCCCTCAGAGGGAAGAAGCTGGGGAGGCTGGTGCTGTTATTCAGTGAAGGACTCCCAATTCCTCATCAGTAGGAGGAGGGAGTAATTTGATAGAACGGTCTCTGATGGGCAGATCCCCAAGCTCAGGAACAGCCTCAATGCTGCATTAAGGAGTCTGGTTACTGCAGACAGGCAGGAAGGTGCAGAGGGACAGGATAAGTGTTTGGGGCTCTGTCACGGCTCTGTTTTCTTCTCTGTGTACGTTATCAAATTATTAGATCAGTGAAGGCACGCTGTGCCGTTTGAACGTATAACTGGACTGACATAGCACGCTATGTACTTGAATGGGATACTGGATGAAGAAAGCGAGCTTTTAAAAGCAGAGGTAACCGACCTTGGCAGCCTTGGACGGCTGTGCTTTTTGTAGGCAGGTTTTAGCCCTCCTCTGTAAAAGCTTTGGTTGCTTGCACCTTTGATCTAAAATACCTTCCTATTTCAGTGCAGCTTCTTTGAGACCGCTTCATCTGAATTCATTACTATGCAAACTTTGTTTATAATGCTTGCCTGGTAACCCTAAAGCCTATCATGCCGAATGTCTGTTAGCATTCAGTGAATATCATAGAATCCTTAGAGTTGGAAGAGACCTTTAAAGGTCATCTAGTCCAATATAATCGCAGCAGCTCCGCAGCTTGACTCATGGATATTGGGAGGGGGGACCGGGGTTTGCAGTGTGATTTTTAAGTTTGGAAATGGAGAGATCCTCGCCTGGTTCATTGACTGACTCTGTGATGTGTTGAGACAAGTTGCTTCACCTTCACAGATGTGCCAAACAAAGTTAAGACCCAACTGTTCAAGGATGATGCGCTTGCAACATGCTTGGAAAAAGATGAGAGCTATTTTAAGTGCCGAGTGCAACTGAGTCTAAGAGAATGAGTTTGTGACTCATATGGTTAACTGTGATGCATCAGAAACTTACGAGCAGATGAGATCTGGAAAGTGCTTATTGTGGTTGTAAGGACAGTAGTAAAAAGCTGCACGAATGTGTTGTTCCCAAAGTAGGTCTTAATAGGGTTGCTCAAACAATAACCTTCATTTCTGCATCTGGCAGCTGTTTTACTTCATTAGTACTATTTTAAGGAGTTCCCATTCTGCTTCCACTTGTTCCTGTCCTGCCTCTGCAAGTCTCGGTCCCCGTCAGAGTGCTGCCATGCAAATGATTCAGCATTTGATGTGACGGAAGGGGAAGAAGGTGAAGGGCAGTGGCTGGGCTGGTGGCAGTAGTGAAGGGGATCTGCTGTTGGCGGAAGAGATTTCCGCATGGACAAGACATCTTTCTGAAGCTGCTGGCCATGCACCCACTGCTGAGCGAAGTTGGGTAGAGACGGCTGATGGGAAGAGGAAATGGAAATTGCAGTCTTCTGAAGTCTCCCTGCTTTCTTGCCTCTACAAGGCTGATTTATCACTGTATACAAGCAAGGAGCAAGGGTTTTTTCCCCCTTGGACAAGCAGTTTGGATCTTGCTGCTGCACATGGAGGAGCCAGACGTAATTTGTTGCTGCTACCGTTATTTCCCTGTAGATTAATTATTGTAACTGTTTGCCAGTCCTTTCCGAAGTGAAGTCTGAGCCATGACTCTCAGCCTCCATGTCTGCACACATATGGAAGTTCTCCCATGATGTACCAAACAGTTACTTTTCTGTGGCGTATGAGGGCAGCCAGGCACTGTTTTCAGTGGTGACCTTCAACACTGCGGAGCCGGATAGGTTTTAAAGGTTTGGAGATCCCCCTGTGGATGTCAAGCAATGACGTCAATTGTTGCTAAGTCGGGGTGCCAGCTGCTGCCAGTGATTCCTCAGAGTCCAACTGATACCTCTGGGTTTATCTGCAGTGACCGGTGTTTGTAGTGCCTCCCTCCCCGGTGTGTTGAACAGGACTCCATACTGCAAAAAGAACTTTGAGAACCCTGTAAGCGGGGAACGGGTCTGCAGCCGGACAAGATGATAATTGAGGCTTCCATTAATAGGGTGCCTACCTAACTGGAGTTTTGACTTCAGTGAGGGTGTTAATAGCCGGGTCTTAACGCCCTGCCTGGTAAAAGTTGAAGGAGAGACCGCCTTTAGGGGGGAGGCCAGCAAAGGTTCTTTCCCTCGAGCTGTGGTTAGGTGATTTCTGAGTATTAGGAGTGGTGTTCACGCTGCAGTGTGGTATTTGGCTTCGGGGTGCTAGATTTGACTCAGTGGCATTTTCTAATTGCAGTCTGCATGCTAACGAGGTGGTGCAGTGCTGCACGCGGGGACTGGGTCGGTCTGACTCACTGCAGCCAGTGCAGCCAATACCCAAATAATGTAAAAGAAAAATGAAACGTACAGCAGAACTGCTTACTTTTCTTGATAACGTAGTTAAAGGTAAGTTCAGTGCCTTTGGTTGAAGTATTTCGGTCACTAGAGAGGCGGTTCAAACCTTCACTTATTAAAGTGCTCTTTGCTTAAAATACATTCTAAATTGCTCTCAAGGCAGCATGGTTTTATCTAGCTTGCTGGATAAACAGATATAGACATCTTTCACCAGTCAGTTTGCATGTGGCATGACTGCAAACCTTTGAGACTTCTTTCAGATCGTCAGAAAACTTGGAAAATACACTTTTCAAAAGGACTGAGTGGTTCGGTAATTAACCTTCTTTGGGGATGCGCCAATATTGAAGCTTTTCCCTCTGTCCCTATGGTTTGTGTTGGTACATTTGGAGTAAATTCTGCTGTGAATGGCTGGGACTGGTACTTTTCTTCAGATAATTCATGCAGCCCCTACCAGAGGTAGTGCTGCCAAGTGAGCAGAGCTAGGGACCAGCCGCCTGTGAAGGGCAGTAGGTCAGCCTGTGTTTTCCTGTCCTGGGTACCTGCTTGGTGGCTCCTTGACCCCAGCAAGACACGAGCAAGGCTTAGGCACCCAGATTCCTTCCCTGCTCTGAGAACAAGCCACTTCATCCCCTTGACTTGTATTTCCTTGTGTGCAAGAGAGGGATGGTGGTTACCTCCTTTGTAAAGTACTTTGGGATTTGCTGGGGCTGAGTGCTTTTAAGAGATGTGTTTTTCCTTTTCTCTACAAGGCACAGAGGAATAGGATCCTACTGTTCCTGCCTTAGCACTTCAGTATTGCTGCCTCCAAGGGGAAGCAGGAAATGGTGGTCGTATTGCGGTTGCAAACATAATAGAGAGCCACAATTATTTTTTTTAATCCTGTTCCACTCAACAAATTTACATGGTTGCAGTGTTTTTCATAGGCTGGTTTCCCAGATAATGCTGTAGCACGACTCCCCTGTTTTCAGCCAATTTACCCTAACATTGTAATGTGTTTCTGTGTCTTTCTAGATTCCGAGCGTTCCCATCTCTCCTCGTTCACTATGAAGTTGAAGGGCAAGTTTCATTCACCAAAAATAAAGAGAACTCCTTCCAAGAAGGGAAAGCAAGCTGACCTGACAGTGAAAACACCAGAGAAGACAGCAAACAAAGTAAGCAAATGAAGAACATCTTCTGTTAGTCTTGCTGGTTTCTTGCTTTCTGTTACTCAGGTTTTTCAGATCTACAGCCTTGCTTTCAGCCTGTGACTTTGTCCTATGCAGAATTCTGCAGATATGTCAGGGAATTTCAGGATGCTTTATGGTTAGTTTTAAACCGTGCTGTGCAGTATGCAATAAGAGATGTATTTTCTTTTTGAGTTGCTGATGAGGCCTCTTTCCATCATTAAATATCTCATTACAGAATGTAGTTTAATGCCTGACACATCTTCCCAACATGCACACCCTATGATTATGCTTACAGCTTCCAGTTAACTGCCTGGTTTTGGGGTGTGATCTCAAAAACCCAGAACCCTGGCGAGCAAACCCTTGAAGCTCATCCAAAGATGTGCTCAATCTCTGATGACATCAACAGGGAGAGTCAAGCAGATGCCTTCAAGGAGCAGCTGATTCCAGCACACCATTCCTCGTATCCAATGCACTTTGGTCCCTGTAAGAGCTGAGCTCACCACTCCTTCCCACCACAAACGTATCAAAGTGTTCTCTCTTCTGTTATGGCCTGATTATGTAGAATGGAGGCTGTCTCTGTAACAGTACTATTGCAATATATTTTCAAATACAAATTAAGCCAAAAGTTAAGAACAGCTGAGGTTATTTATGGTAATTCAGAGTCTTTCCCAGTTGTTGTTGAAAGCCTCCAGTGTACAGTGCCAGATGTACAAACTTTTTTGGATCATCTGCTCCGAGGACTGCTGTGCTGTTACTGTAAGCAGTCAGCAAGGTACAGCTGTCTTACACTGTGTGATGTGCTTAGCATCCAGGGAAGTAGCTGTAGGACTTCATGGTTCTGCCCCATCATACTGGAGAGGATGAGGCTTTTACTGCCTAGGCTGTAGTTTCTTTCTGCAGGGGACAACAGATAGCTTTCCAGGGAGCTGAGCACCTTGCATCGCTCCACATGCATACCGGGCTGCTGCCAAAAGTCTGAGAGCACTCTCTGAAGGCTTTTAGTTCCACCGGTATTTGAAGATGGTATGTTGAGATCAATTCAGAGGCATATCTTGCAGAACATACTTTGCCTTTAAAAATGCAGTGGGCCATTTTACTGGGAAGTTTTCTCCCAGTGTTACTTTTATTGATTGATTCACTAAAACACATGTAGAAAATGCAGCAGTCTTTCCTTTATATTGATGTGTGTCCACAAATGAAAGAAATTATAAAACGAAGAGCCATTCTGAAAATGCTGTTCTGTAGCAAATACATAGTAGCATTTTTTAATGTACAGAATGGGATTTTTTTAATTGGGAAACAAAACACTTGAAGTCATTGTTATTATTGTAGATAATTATTTCAGCTGTATACATTTTGTACTGTGAAATATTGATTTCTGGTGTATTCCTTATCTAATTTAATAGCCACAGTCCAGCTAATCAATTAGTTGGAAAGAGTTCAACAGCTTAGTGTGGAGGGGAGTGGAGAAGAGGATGTGCCTGAACTGCCGCCAGGGTCCCTCATTGGAATACAGAGATGTCTTGACGAAGAAGAGATTTTGTGCCAGAAGACACACTTGCTATACTAAATAATCCTTTCCTCCCTCTCAAGTTCTAGGTGCTATTTTTATTCTCTTGAAGTAGGTAATCACTCTAGAGCAGAAATGGCAATACCAAAAATTAATGTAAAATTGCTGCACGTGACCTGAAGGTTATGCTCAGTGTGCACGCTCCTCTTCTTCCCTTTTAAACCTGGATGTGGCAAAAGATTTTTCAGAGCCTCCATTTCTGTGCCGGGCCATCTTTGGTTCCTATCTGAGGACATATTGTAGGAACAGTAGTGTCCTTTAACACTGCTGTTGCAGAGTTAGGGTAGGTTTTTTTACTGCCAAACTGCAGGGAAAGAATTGACCTGTTACTTCTTCTGCGAGTGGTTGTGTGGCCCCCTGTAACACATCTGCGTTTCATATATGATGCATTTGTAATGATAGTTTTAAGGGAAACCTTTCAAATTCATGCAGAAATAAATATCTGTACGTGCCAGGCAGGCAGGAAAGTGGAGAAGAGATGCTGTGTTGCCTGAATGATCTCCTCTAATGCCCATATGGGACACTGCTGAAGCAAGTGGTAGCACTGCTTTAGTAGCTCTTGCAGCTACAGATCTGCTCCATCATAGGGGGATATAGCCATAGGGGCAAGTTCACCTCCGCTGGGGAATTCAGTGAGAGATTACTTCCAAGTCTCCAGCCCAGAAAGATAGCATCCTATGTTTGCTTTGGCTTTGGGGAGACACTGAAAAAAACCTTCAGCCTTGTAGCAACAACTGACACTTATGTATTTGAGCTCTGTAACAGAACCTGCCATACTCGCAGGCCACACAGGCTTTTTTTTGTGCATGTTTGTGTGTATATATTCTCACATAGATACGAGGTCTTT
The DNA here is from genome assembly GCA_030625065.1 of Alectoris magna. Lineage (NCBI taxonomy): Eukaryota > Metazoa > Chordata > Aves > Galliformes > Phasianidae > Alectoris > Alectoris magna. Next base: position 5,921,442 of record CM060579.1, on the reverse strand, counting down.
GGACCTGAGAAAGAGATGCATAAAAGGTGCTCTCCTAGGGTACTTTGCCAATGAGCTAGCAGGGAAGTCATGGAAAAAGGGGCTGTGTCTGTCCCAAATAGCATCCGGTGGCTGATGTGCATGCCTTGGTGTGCTCAGCGGAAAGCTTTGTGTTTCCACGTGTCATTCCTAGGCCCATCCCTCCTGTGTCCAGGAGAGTGTTTAAGCTATTAAGTCACAAGCCTTTCTACAGGAAGCAGTTGTTGAATGAATATATAAACATTAATCAGAGCAGGAACTGCAATCTGCATTTTTTTCACTTCTGTTTGAGAGCTCTGACCGTAGGCCATAGGCATGCTGCCTGCGGAACGTCCAGCCTCTCTCATGCCTGAAATCTGTAATCGTTTCACATGAAGTGCCTCTCCATAGCCTGGAATGGGCTGTGCAGTGGTGTGGGTGCATGCCTGAAGAATGGGAAACGTGTTTTTTGTGATCAGTGAGTTGCCAGGATGCTCCTCAGCAGCGAAGTTCAGTGGCTGTGGGTGGGCTGTGAAGCCAGGAATGGAAGGGCCCAGCCAGCAGCTTTGTCAGAAGGGGAGGCAGCAGCGAAGCTCGGGACTTCCCAGATGAGATGGAAATGATGGAGTGGATTTGGACTTAGGCTTCAAAAGTCAGAGCTAGGTGGGTCTTGGGACTCTTTTTATGGATCTGGCCCCCGGTTACTAACCAGTGCTGCCTGTAAATTGTTCTTCCTGAAGCCTTTTGGGCTGCCGGCCTGATTTTCTAAAAAAGCAGCAGTTCAACTGCTGACAAGAGTATGGGGAGCTCACAATGCCCATAGGTCATTAATTCTTGAAGCTGAATTTACTGAAGAGATAATGGATGAAACCTGACTCTGCTAAGCTCTCTGCTCCTTTCTAGCAATGCTCAGTAGTTAATTTAAATCTCACTTAGGAACTACCTGTGGCATTAGGAGTCCTCCAGGCATTCCCTGTTAAACTTTTTTTTTTAAAATAGCCCTGTCCAGAATGCCATTAGGATGTCGTGTATCACTTCTGAATCTCCTTTCCTCGTGTTAGTGATGGCACGGAAGTTGGTAGCAACAGCTCAGCTGTATGCCAATGAATTGTTCCCTTCTGCAACGTTCATTAACTGATGCCAAAGCTTGGCTTTCACAGTCTATCCCTATGGAAGGTGTGTGGGTTCCCTTGACCCAGCACCATCACAAAGTGAGTTAGGTTGCAGACTGATTGGAGTTTTTTATTTGTAAATGGCGAAGCAAAGCTGTAGCCTTTTTTCGTACAAGTAGGCCTATAGGAGTCAGCAGATTTACTCAGAATGGTAACGGTGAACACCAGGCAGGTCTGTCTAACTATGGAGTGGAGGCATCTTGTTTGGATTGTTTTGGAGCTCGAGGGGTCTTCTGGTTTATGTGGGTTATTTCTGGGAGATGGGCAGCTTTGTTAAAGCCGCTGTTTGTTGCTTCCTGTCTCACACTGTCATCATTGTCTGTGCTTCATGTGTTTCTTTTCTCTCACGCTCCCAGTTTGTTGTGTTGGTTTCAAAGCCGTGCCCTAGAAGCCATCAGTTGTGTTAATCTTATCTAAAAACTGATCTAGTTAGCCTTCAGTTTGGAATGCATATCTTGTCATTCAGAAAGTCAAAATGTGAGTGCAATTTTGCACTGACTGTTCCCTTGAAAGAGCAATGTTTATGGTGGAAGGGTTTGTTTCCTAGTTTTCCGAAGCAGAATATACCTTTTCAGTTTCACTCCTCTTCAGGTAAGTAAAAGTAACTTTTCCCTTTAAAATCCGGACGTTTTAACATTTCTCTCACTTTGTCCTCTTATTCAGAACGTATCATGGCTAGAGGAGAAGGAGAAGGAGGTCGTCAGTGCACTGCGCTACTTTAAGACGATTGTGGACAAAATGGCAATTGATAAGAAAGTATTAGAGATGCTGCCAGGCTCAGCAAGTAAAGTGCTGGAAGCCATCCTGCCCCTGGTGCAAACTGACCCACGCATCCAACAAAGGTAGCTTTCCTTCTTGGGTTTTGGAGCTATGGCAGACCAGCAGGCTCCTCAGCTTCTTTCTTTTTTGTATTGTGCAGCGTGTGAGATGGAAAATGATATAGTAGCAAAGAGGTTGACTGCCATTGTTATTAAATAGTGGATAATTTTCCAGCACAGCTTAAAAACAAACTCCATGCTGTGAAGAAGTCCATGCTATGGAAAGATAAAACAACTTAGAATGGTTTTAGAGAGGAGGAAGGACTGATCCTTAGCATAAACGGAAACGTTTGTCGTTTACTGATTCTGTTTAGATGCTCTACTATTTTTGAAGCCCACAACAGGATCCTAAAAGCTGACAAATTCCAGTGACTTCTTCCTGAAAAAGAACTTATCTTCAGGGTAATCCCGTTCTGCGTTCAGTTTTATCCATTCTGGTAAAAGTCAGCCCGCACTGCTGACTGTTGGTTTGTTTTTTGTTTTACGGGAGCAGATACGGAACAGAAATAAACAAATGGACTTCAGTAGATCAGCCAGTCCAAATTCATTCCTGTGTGCTCTCCACAGACTGATTATAGGCTTGCTCTGATGCCTACTGTATTACATTTAAACCAGTTAGACAACGAGTTTGAAGTCAGAAAAGATGGAGAAATTGGCCAAAGCAAAGCTCGACATCCACTGAACGAATCTGTGGTGTCCTCCAGCTGCAGAGATCTGTCTGCCTGCTGTTTATAGGTGATGGAGAAATTGATATATATTAAAAAGAAAAAAAGCAAACAAATACCATTGAGCAATAAGGAATAAGCAGAACACATGCAAAATTAGGCAGAGAAATGCACATATGTATTTTTATAATTTTTTTTTCCTGTATCCTGCTGGTTTTCGCTCAATTCCTGTTTTCCCAGTAAGTATCTCCCAAACTTTTGGTTTTGAGCTGTTCGGTACAATTGTGCTGCAAGGAGGGTTTATGGTACGGTCAAGGCAGCTATAGGGTGCCGATATTTTATTAACAGAGATATTTAGTGCTGTCTTGGTCCCAGTACATAGGGCACGCTTTTATCTGACAGCACAAAAGGAAGGAGACAATGGGTGAGTACCAGAGCTGTGACTGGGACAGAGGGGCTGCAATTTAGGTTGGGTTTGTGGAAGTACAAAGAGCAATAGCTGTTAGAATTGGAGCATTCATCAGGCTTCTGGATTCAGGCACAAAAGTTTCTTCCGTTGCTATCAGGTTTCCTGCTGTCATTAAATTCCTGACAAGCACCTGCTTTCACTTAATGAAAGAGAGAACAAACTTTCCTGTTACATCAGGAGAACATGTAAAATGTCAGCAAATATTTTTAGGATAGAAAATGTCATCTTTGTAGTCGCTTGCTTTGATTTGTGTATCCGCTGGGTGATCTTTCCTTCCAAGAATATATTGGAAATAAATATCAGCTAAGTGGTCTTCAGCAGCAGCAATATTTCATATGGCTCTATTCTTCAAATTCCTTGTACCCTTTCCCTTAGAAGTGAGGTAATATAACCTTGACAGTTGGACATCCACATTTAGCCTGTAAGCAGAATTTTTGTAGTCAGTAGTCAGTGGAGTCCTCCTTACTTAGTGATGAATCTCTCATTCTGGACTGCAGCACAGATCCCTTGTGTATGTTCTGCCTTGTTTGGCCTCACAGAGAAAGAAAAAGGGTTTGTCATTCTCTAAAAGCCATGTCTTTTCATGACTGCATATGCACTTTATTTATTTTGAGTAGTGGCAGGACACAAAGGGGTGCTTTTGATGGTAAATCCCCCTCAAGAAAAGAGAGCAAGACTTGTGTCAGTGCGGAAGAAAGCCCTACAATTACTGTTGGGCTTCTTTTTGCTTTAGGGGAAGGGTTTGCATCGAGGAAAAAAGTAATTAAATCTAGCGCAAAATAGGCTTTCAATTACTGCCTCCTTAGAAGGAAGCAGACCAAAGATTAATCACAAAGAAATCAAAGCCAGAGAAAGAGATGGAGGAGGGCCCTATTTAGGAAATTTCTCCCACTAAGTTAATTTTGTTTAAAATTAGAACAAATGGGAAACGCTGTGCTTGTAAAACAAACGAAGAAGCCCTTGCTGCTGTCTGTATCCCTCTGGCTGGAAGCTGACAGTAGGTCTAGCCCTGGTTCTGCAGACAGCGCTCACCTGAAATATCTCACTCAAGTTTGTGGGTTTGGTGCTCTTCTCACAGATAATGAAATTACTGGAGTTAAGCCAGCGTCAAATGGGTGCCAGGGAGAAATGGGAAGATTCGGAACGCTCCTATCTGTGATGATGGCAAGATTGCACCTTCTCTTATCTCTTTATGGTTGTGATGCAGTTTAAAATTGATTTAATTTTACAAAGAACTGCCATCAGCAGTGCTATTAACACACCTTGTTTAGTAATGAAGTGCTTTCAGTGCAGCCAGGAAAGTGCCTCTGAGCACTGTTACAGTTAACTTTTATTTAGGGTTGTCGTCCTTCCAAATTTCATTTCTTTCCCTTCAGAACAATAGCTTGGGTTCTGGTTCTCATTAAAAGCAAAACAAAGCAACACCCTTCCTCTTCCAAACCTGAAATTCATTCAGCTCAAATTTCGTAAAGAAGCGGGTTTTAATTGCTTGTTTTCAGGCAGCATAAACAGTGGGAAAATGATTTGTAAAGGAGTGATGCAGTCAGCTTGCAGTTACGTAAAACGTTTTCTGAGGGGAGTTAAGAAGGAAAGCATAGATAACATTGGAATAATATCAATTAGACGTAAATGCAGGATACGGTAGTTACCTTTGAAGTTGAGGCATAGGATGGGGGTGTGGATTAAAAGGCAAAGAGCATTCTTGTTAGCATTGCTGTGTTAGTTAGTATTAGCTGGTTGTACTTTCATGCTGTTGTTCCATTTGGCTCTAAAGAACAGGAGAGCAACTGCAGCAGAGCTGAAAGCCCAGCCTTTGTCACCTGCTGAACACAAATCATGAAATGCCAGAATGAAAAGGAGAACCACAACAGTGGGTAGTGTCAGAATAATTTTAGCAGTGTGAAATGCACTTTAGATCGTGCTCTCTCTAGTAGCATTTGATATCTCCGTAACTGATTTTTTTTTTATTTCTTTTTTTCTTGACTATTTCCTTCCCTGCCGTCCAGTTCTGCCATCTCATCCTGCTACAGCCGTGTGTACCAGAGCCTGGCCAATCTCATTCGCTGGTCTGATCAAGTGATGCTGGAAGGTGTGAATTCCGAAGACAAAGAGATGGTGACAACTGTTAAAGATGTCATAAAAGCTGTTCTGGATGGAGTTAAGGTACGTGAGACAAGCTATAGAAAGCATACGATGTCTGTATTCGAGAAGAGATCTAGCTGAAAGTCAGAAGCTTTTCAGTGCTGGTAAGATCCTGCTCTTTCAGTAACCTTACCTCTTAAATTAGCCGCTCTGGAAGTGAAATGGTCCTGCTTGGTGTACTGGTTAAAGACCAGCACTGATGGTTTGGCTATTAGTGTGCACTTCTAAATGTTCACCCAGGCATTTGGATGGATTGCCCAAAGCAGTAAATCTTAATTGAGCATTGTATTAAATTTTCAGCAGGTAATTCCCATTCTCTTATTCTCCTATGCAGATTACAGGTCTGACTTTGCATGTTTTCTGTCTAGACGAAATTTAATGGAAATGCTTCCTGTCAATGCCCACAGAGAATCAAAGGTTCCAGCTTCATCTTTTAGCATGAATGTCAAAGTATTTGTCAGTGATACGTCACCACTCTCAGCAGTCAGGTTAGGGTATGGGACAGCTGATGAGCTAAGCTCAGTTTTCTGAAGATTAATTTTTTTGTAACTAATGGGAACATTGAATGGAAACCTTTGTGTCCTTTGTGAGACCTGCTTATACAACACCCCCCCTGCACCACCCAGGAAAAGCTGTTGGCTTTCCTTCTGCGTCCCAGCAAGTTTTTGGTACTCATTATTTCTTACTGTTTTTCAGACTTGTCCCTCTGCTGAAGGCCACAGAGGCAGTGCATTCAGCTGTCCCAGTACTGCAGTTAAAAGTTGGCTTGACCTGGACAGAGAGGCTGTCATATCTCCTAGGAATCTTATTTTGAATACTGTAGAGAAAGTTGAGCATCTTTAACAACAGGGCTGAACTGACAGAGCAGTGTTTAGTTCAAGTACAGCAGGAAATTTAGACTTCTAAGAGCTGCAGCAGGTTCTTCAACTGGATGAGTGTGTCAGGAAATGGCATCTTTGACTGTACTCAAACTCCATTTAGTTTTTTTTATCTGGAATTGAATGTGAAAATCCAGTGAATATCCCAAGTTTTGACTATCATGCTTTCAGGAATCTTGATGTTTTGTTTGCGTGCTCTGAATATCTCTGTAATGTTGCTTAAACACAGATACTAAACCCTAGTGTGACTTATCAATCCTTTAAAACAAATATCTTTGAAAGAAAGCATTTCCATCACCTAAAGTGGACAGATTTTCCAGGATTATTTTGCACAATATGCCCTTTAACTTTAAGCTCCAGATCTGAAAAGTAAAGCGGGTATTAAGTTTGCGCAGCAGGATGGAGAAGAGTTCGGCATTAAGTCTCAGCTGCTGTTAGTGCTTCAATTCAGCAGCCATTTGCAGTATATGAAACTCTGCACTCTTGACAGCTGAACAGTAGTAGCCTGATAAACAGGGAGAGGGTTCACCCTGTTATCCCCTAATGAATCTACACAGTCCTGTGTTATCACCAGATCTGGGTTACAGTTGCATGAAACTTGGGACACCTACTGTCCTTTCACTTCAAGCAAGCTTTAAGCACCTGATACCAGTTGCTTCCCAACCAAAGCAGTGTGTATGGATGGATGAATGGATGGTTAAATGGATGGAAGGTCATGGATGTCTGCTGAGCCAGCTTAGGCTGGAAGCAGTGGAGGCACAGCCGTGCAGTGCTAAGCCTGAGCTGTTAACCCCACTGAGCTGTATCAGGCTCCTCTTGCTGCTAGATTACAAGTTATTTTAGCCTTCCAGTTAGAGCTGGCTTATGTCTAGTCAGCTTGGAACACAATGAGAGCAGATGTGAGGCCATCCGGGTAGATGTGAACATCTGCCCACCAAGACTCAGTGTTTGGAAGTGCTTTGTACTCATCTCCTACTGCCTAGCAAGAAAGAAGGTTTATTTTAGAAGGGCCAAGCCAGCCGTCAGGTCTGGAAGCAGAACTGAGAAGCTGGACACTTCTCTGCTGTGGAGAACCTTTTTTGTTTTTCTGGCAGATCACATAAGATCCACTTCCACATTTCAGTGTTTACTTCCCCCTTTCTTTTCAGAATTGAGCACAAACGAGTTGCTTGTTCACTTGTGCTCTTTGCTGTTTTGATCGCAGGTTTTAGTGCCTTGCCAGCTATATGTAACAGGGAAAAAAAAATCCTTGTTTTGATGACATAACTTCTTAAAAATCCATCTCATTTTGGAATTTCCAGTTTGCTGAAGTAGTAGAAGTTTGTGGGGAGGCTTTAATTATCTCTCATTACTGCTGGAGGAATCTCTTTACTTGCTGGTAGGGAGCAGCATAATGTGCATCTGGCTCAGTTGTGTGCTGATTACCTCTGTACGTACACTGAAGATCTTGGCTTGATTTTCAAACAGTAGTTCTCATTCTGGGGTTAGCGGAGAGGAGAAAAAGCCAGGATTCAGGGAATGTAGTGCTTTTGTGCTTTTACTAGTCGAGGTACTTCTCAGTAGATTCCAGGACTCTTGTCTGTCTGTCCCAGACGGGAACTTCTTCATAGTGTTAGCGCAGATGGCCGTCCGTACGTGCTGTCCTTGTGCACCATCATCCTTCCCCATGTATGGGCTTTTCCAAGACAGCTACTTTAGAGCTGAGCATTTTGTTGTGTGTTTGGTGGACTCTGTGCAAATTATTTTTGTGCCCAAGGTCATACCAAGAGTGTAAGTGTGTGTATTGGCCCAGTCAAAATCAGTTGTAGTGTGCTCTTGGACATGTTGAAATGGGTTGCGGTTTCCGTCCTTTGCATGTCCAGGGTGCTGCTTTATTCTCTTTGTGATTATTGTATTGGAAGAGGAAATGACCATTTCTGACCTCAGCAGGCACAGACGTGGAGACGATACTGGAATGATGACATTGTATTTCAGGCTGCTAATAAATAAAATTGATCCCATATAATTTCCTTTGCGTAACGTGCTGGGAAGCCAATAGTGTCAGGAAGCACAGCCAGTTATGCAGCCTAACTGGGAGGGCACGTGTTTGTATCTGTGAGCAGCAGATATATTTGTTGGCCTCAGACACCCATGAAAAGTTCTCTCCATCCTTCTGGAATGAGTGATTGTTGCTTTGACTGCTGGCAGACTTGGAGTTGAGGATTATCGTGCGCTTATCTCTTTATCCACCGCCTTATCTGCCTACAACAGATACGCTATAATAGTTCCCTGAATGATGAAGACTTTCATTGCTAACAAGCTAAAAGATGGCTCCGGGGGGAGCAGGCCTTTTAATAAAGGTGTTCGCTATTTAATTTCTTGTTGGACATCTTTCAGAAACCAGCCTTTTGAAACAAATACATGACACACACTTGTTTGTGAAATATAAAGCAGTGATACAACTCTTTTGCTAGCCAACTGCAATACTTCATGCAGAAAGCATTTATGTACTTGTATTTATGTATGTAAAGTCAACTTGATATTATCTAGGGCATTTTGGGGACTGGAACATATTTGTGATGAAAGAGGAAGCGCAGCAAAGAGAAATGTGTGTGGGTTTGTGCAGTATCCCCATAGGGATACAGTTTGTGAACTTAAATATGGCTAAACTGCTGCTGGGTGCATGCTGCTCCCTTACCACCTCATTTGTATGGCTCTTCACTGAGCTTACACCCAGCTCAGCTCACTGCCCATGTCAGCATTAACCCCTAAGTGGGTACCCAAGAGTATACTGCCGTAGAATCCTGCTCCGTTTTAGCATGTTTGGGTGCAACATTATGCATGTAACGATTCTTTTCTTTTTTCTTCTCTCCCCTCCATCCACCAGGAGCTGGTCAAACTCACGATTGAAAAGCAGGAGCATCCCTCTCCCACAAGCCCCGTTAAACCCAGTTTACCAGCATGTAAATCTGATAGGTGGGTCTCTTACAAGCGTTTCTTATGCGTGCCAATCCAGCATAGTAGCTTGATGTGAGGTAATTTCTGATTACTGATAGTCGGATTAAAGTACTGAGTTGTTTTCCAGAGTGGACAGCGTTGTGTTCTTCATGTAGTCTTATGCATTACAGTGGCACTACTTGAAGAGAGCAGTGTGCAGTGATAGAGAAGATACCAAAATCTGGCAATGAAACATCACTTGGCTATGACATGCCCACGTATTATTCTGCGTGTACTTCTAATTCTACTCGCAGATGTGAATTCTTCCTTCTGCTGTTGATTTCTCTTATTGCGTATGATTTAAAATATGTATTGATCCATCACCATGCTGCATTCCGACTGCATTTTGTGATCTGCAGATCTGTCTTTTGCTTGTTACAGCCCATCAGAACTTCCCCTTACAGACCGAGAAATGGAGATCCTAAACAAAACAACTAATATGACTCAATCAAATGAGCTACTGACGGATTCCATGGACGAAGAGGTTGCACCTCCCAAACCCCCTCTGCCTTGCATTCGTGTGGCAGAAAACAGGTAATGCTGGTCACCAGCTGGCAGAAGAGTGGCAGTGGCTCTTAGCATCTCTTTTGGTGTATGTTCTTGTCAAAATGGGTACAAGTGGTCACGGGGGTTAGTGTTGCTTCTGAATTTCCAGTCCTCCACGGTAATTCTTCCCAGCTCCTGGGATCTGTTTATGACTTTGTTCTTTCTGTCTTGTTCCGAGCAGCACCCTTCATTGTCTGTGTTTTCCTTTCCTGTTTTTTTTTCCCCATGAGGATGGTACAGTGCCTGAGACTTTCCTATGAGAGGCACTGCATAAATGCATTAAAGCTTTTATTTAAGACAACGTAAATTCACACCATATTCTGTTCAACTCTGCACAGCAGTGTCCTGTGCTGCTTTAGTTGTGTGTGTGTGCTGCTGTATCGAAAGGAAAATGCTTTGTTAACCTCAGCTGGCAGTTGTCAACCTGTTCTGCACGTCCAGGTGGCTCTGCATTGGTTATCAGACTAAGAGTGAAAGGAGCCACTACTGAGTGAAAAGAATCTTTTATTTAGTTGTACGTACCCAGTTCTACGAGTAACCACATGAAAGTTTCTACCTTCTATTTTGGAAGGAAGAGAAAAACCCCAGTTTACAGCTTTTTGGTGTGCGTACGGTGTTTTTCTCCTTTAGTACTGGTGCTAATAGATGGTGTGAAAATGCTTATCATGAGCTCACTTGAAAATGCAGCATCAGGAGGACTGCGGCTGGCAAAAGAAACCACCACATTTCTGTGTATTTTATGAATTCTCATGGGCTATATATATATAAAAAAAAAAATCCCGTTACATTCCAGGAACAGAATGTGTGTGCTCTTGGGAACTTCACAATTGCCAGAATTGTCAGTAGAAGCAAAACTTAAATACACAACGGTTATAGAATCTCAGTGGTTACTACTAATGGGTGGGTGATAATGTATCTGACACTGATGAATGCCACAAGTTGGGCCCATGCAGCTTGCATGCGTGGTGACACTGACAGTCTTGTTGCTTCAAGGAGAAGGGCACAGAGAATTTTCCTGTCCTGTATGTTACTGCAGCTTTGAAACCCCTCGTGAGCTTTTTGAATGTGAGCTTTTTGATCCTGGCAAGGCAGAGGCTCTCTGGAAAACAAGCTCCCGAAGCTTCTGAAGGTCTTTTTGGTGGTAATGGAAGCATCAATATCTGTTGTGTCTTGCAGCCCTCCTCCAGCCTTGCCCCCTAAAAAACGACAGTCGGCGCCTTCCCCAACCAGAGTGGCAGTTGTGGCCCCCATGAGTCGAGCCACCAGTGGATCTAGTTTGCCTGTTGGAATCAACAGACAGGTAATGGCATAACCCCTTTGTGAAATCCAAAGGAATTGTGCTGCAGAGTGTAGCAAAAGCTCAGGGAAACGCTGCGACCTGAGCAGCGCAGTTCCCAGCACGTTCCTGCTGTCCCAGGCAGCCCCATATGGAACAATGCTGGGATGGGAATTCTAGCAGCAGGAACATCAATGCAGTGAATGATGCGAAGAGCTGATTTCTTTTTTCTTACCATTTTGTTGTTGGATTTGAATAATAAATGAACTCCTACCAAACTTTGTTGCCTTGAGGTGTAGCAGAATGTGAAAATCCAGAAGGCTGAGTGTCTCAGTGTTGGATAGATCAGGGTGTACAGTGGTTTGCTGTACTTACGAGATCTTTACTTTACAAGATGTTTACTTTGGGGAAATTTGTAAGTTTTCTGGTAGAACTAGAGAAAACTTGTGACAGTGTGTATTAGTCATACTCTGTCGCTTGTGCTAATGTGGTGTTTACAAGGTTGTAAATAGATGGTTTTGCTTTACACCTTCAGGAACTTACTGACTCAGCAGTGAGAACTCGAATCGTGTTGAAGTGCACCAAAATCAAATCTTGCTCTCAGTTCCCAGAGCTCTGACTTAGGGAGCCTCTGCTGTCAGTTGGCTGACCCAGATAAAGCTGTGGAGGTTTTGCAGTTACTGGTGCAATCTCACTTAGATTGATGTGCAGGGATGGGAATACCTGTGAGGTTCACTCGCAGCTTGATGAGCTTGAGGTAATTTCTGAAATTGAAACGTAGTCAATAGGCACCGAAAGCTGACATTATCCCATTATCACCTGTTTACCCTTTGCATGCGCAAAACTAAACAAATATTTAATAAAGCCCCAATTCTTTAACGAGAATTCTTGCCTTCTAGTTGCCCAGTACCAATGTCAACAGCTGGTGACGTCTGCTGTGGATCACAGCATGCCCTGGCCTCCAGCAGGTGCATGCAGGGCTCCCTCTGGGGGCTGCTCTATGTGCCCTGTACCCAGTGGGAAGCTTTCTGGCTTCCTGATGGGCTTGTCTAACTACGGAGGGCTAGCAGCACTGATCTGCTCCCTTCCCAGTTTTCTTACAGTAGCTGCAAGGTGTATGTTCCTTGAGCTGTATCTGATTTCTAGCAAGCTGCTGAGAATGATGGTAATTTGTTGTTTTGGTTGTTTGGGATTTTGTTGGTTTTTTTTGCTTCAGGATTTTGATGTTGACTGCTATGCCCAGAGAAGGTTGTCAGGTGGCAGCCACTCCTACGGGGGAGAATCTCCTCGCCTCTCACCATGCAGCAGCATTGGCAAACTCAGCAAGTCTGATGAGCAGCTCTCTTCTCTGGACCGTGACAGCGGTCAGTGCTCCCGCAACACAAGCTGTGAAACATTAGGTGAGCTGGGCTGGGCCAGGACTGCTGCAGAAGCCCCCATCGCCCTTGTTTGGGAGCTGTCATAGCTGTGTTGCAGAAGTAAATGGATTGTGCTTGCAACTGTCATCTTGTAGTTACTGCAGACAGTTCGATGCGGAATGATATCCTGTCAGATAGGAAGAAGCCCAGGGGAATGGGTTTCCCTAGCTAGAGATGATTGTGTTCAAACTCAGTTCAGCTCTCAAGTGGAATGTTTTGTTGGTTTCAACCTTTCCTGCAGACAGCAGTAGGAAATAGCAGCACTGTTAGACTTAAGTCGTGCTTCCAGGTACTAGAAAATAAAACAAAAATATAGAAGTGAAATATTGCAATCTCTGCAATTAAGTACCTTTTGACTTTTTATTTGTTTGCTAGTATAAAGAACTAAAGATATGAGCTTTAAGCCTGGATTTTACAGAAAGTAGAGCAAGATAGTCCTTGCTGCGAGGGGGTACCACTCTGATCATGAATTGATTTAGTTAACTGGTGGAATGAGGTGGGCAGAACTGAGAAGGGCTGAACAGTAAGAGAGCAAAACTAATGGCTGGCTCTTCTTTACTTTCTTTTTAACCAGATCAGTCAGATCACTATGATCCAGACTACGAATTCCTGCAGCAGGACCTCTCAAATGCTGATCAGATAACTCAACAGGTGCCGGGTATCCTCAGCCCCTTGCCAGAGTCCCTGGGTGAGTCTGGCTCCCCTTTCCATGGACACGCTTTCCAGCTCCCGCAGGGCAGCTCTTCTCCACTGGAATTCTGCAGCCTCTCAGGAGCTGTGCAGCCAACAGAGACCCCTCCAGCTTTACCAGAAAAGAAGAGGAGAAGTGCAGCCTCTCAGACTTCAGACTCAGGCTGCAGGGTCTCATACGAGAGACACCCTTCACAATATGATAACATCTCAGAGGATGATATGCAGAATGCAGGGTCTCTCTCATCAGTACCCTGCACGCCATTTGCTCCTATTTTGCCCTTCCAACAAGGAAACTCTTCAGCGCCAGTTGAATTCATTGCTGATTTTGCTGCTCCAGATTCTAACAGTGACCCAGAGAAGCCACCACCTCTGCCGGAGAAGAAAAACAAACACAGTAAGCAAGATCTTGTGTTTGGGTTTTGCTTTTACCTTTCTCTTTTCTTCCAGTTTCTTCCATGCTTCTGATGGCCAGTAAGTAATGGTGACCCCAAGGTAATGCCTTTGGGCTAAGTATTGAAATTGCTCGTGGTCAGTATCAGACGTGAAAGGAAAATGCCAGTCCTTTGGTGGACAGGAAGTGACTGTTTGAGCTTGGAATGGTGCAGGCCCAGGGGAGGTGGCATCTTCATTACTGTAGTGAGAACATTTTACTTCTGTTTGCACGAGTGTGAAGCTTTGAGCCACTCTTCCAAGTTTTCCTGGATCATTTTCCCTTTTCGTGTCCATTCTATCTCCCCCACATTTATGAATGTTTGCCCAGAGGAAGAGAATGGGGTACTCTCCAAGAGCTCAGGGAAAAGGCTACTTTTCTTTCCAAAACTGAGTGTTGCCAGCACAGTTATTTGGCAATAGAGACATAGTCCTTCACATAGCTGTGCAGGACAACACTGTTAACCTCGTGTCCAATACTGCTCTTTTGCTACAGGATCTCATTTCCTGGATGCCTGAGAATTTCCCACATCATTAAAATGAGCAACCTCTAAATGCAAAGACTCTGCATCCCCAGCCAGACTCCTGGCACACCAGTGCTGACTGCAATTCAAGCCCTCATGACCTTATTTTGATTTCCTTAATGTTCATGGCTGAAAATATGTGAAACCTCTTGCAAGAGGAGCAGACATTCTGATCTGTCAGGGAAGGCTGCGGACTACACAATGGGATATGTTATTTTACCAGTCACTGGCTAGCTTTGCAGTTGCATGGGGAAGTGGTATCTAAAAGGTCTGGGTGAACAGCATTAAGCTGTACAGCTTGCAGCCCAATTGAAGAGCTGATTTGAAGGTTCTGAGTTGACCTTCTGACTCAATCCCACAATTAACAGTGCTTTCACTGGGAAAAGGTGTGAGATCGGTGTCTTGTGCAGGGCGATCTGTGCTCTGTCCATGCCTATGTAGTTTACTATGCCAGACACTTTTTTTAAGTGCATTGATGGAAAGTATCTCCTCTGTGCCTCAGTAATGCCTCCAGGTTTGTAGGATTTTAATCAGATTGCCTGAAAGTGAAGGTCAGGTTAATGTAGTCTCATTCAGCATGCCCATACACTGAAAATCAGTTGTCCGTCTCTGGTAAGCAAACATTAAAATGTACTGAAAACAACCAAAATGGAGCTCAGATGCTGATTTACAGATGACAGAAAGAAAATTAATGCTGGCGTTTGCATAGGCTTGGTTTTTATGGCTCCTGCTGTTCGAAATATTTGGATTCAGTATGAACTGCAAGGGAATGAGATACTGCAGGGACTTCCTGTAGGATCAGCCCCCTGTGAGCTCTGCATCTGAATGATGAGGGCTGGATACAGGTGACGTTAAGCCCTGCAGTCTGGGGTGGGTGTGGGGAAATGCACTTCTGTACTTGCAAACAGCTTTAGTGGGGAGAGGTGCTGGGGTAGGTCCTGGGTAGGAGACAGCGTGATGGTTGAAGGAGAGACCTAGGATATTGACTTCTCACTTTAAGCCCTATCTCTTTGTTTTCTCTTGCTATTTGAGATGTCAAGGAATTACTTAAAAAACAGTTTTAGCTGCCAACTTCCCCTTTGTTGTCCATGCACACTTTTAACCTCAGCGGCAAAGCCTTGTATGTGAGCTTTCTTTGATGTTAGAATGGAGTTAACTGTCATCCGGCACTATCAGAAGCTCTCAGAGGATTGATCAGATTGCACTGTTAGGAAGGGGAGGAGGTGTTACCTAATGTGCTGACAGCTCCGTGGATTTGATTAAACATCCTTGATGCAAAGCCTGCAGTAGTGTACTTGGGCTAATACCTGACTGCTGCAAATTTGTAGTGGCTTTTTTTTGACACTGAGAACTTGTTTCTTATGCTGTACTTAGCTGTGTATCGCACCACAGATCTGTGGTTGTTAGTTTTCCTTTTGTTTTCGATACAAAAAGGTCAGTGAAACATTGCTCAGGTGGTGTGGTAGTGCCCAGGATTTTCTGGCCCGGGGTCTGACACATGTAGATCCTCACGTATAACTGCATGGATGAAGCAGAGCTGCTTCCACAGCCCCAGCACGCTTCTGAGACTCTAAAGAGATGCATGAATGTGTTAGAAAGATCCAGAGCTGTTGCAGAGATGACTCGGTTGTAGTGCCTTTGTTGTGGGTCAGCTTTTGGTAGCTGTCAGGAAATGTTGCAGCAGAGACTTTGGTCTTTTATTAATAATATATACTGAGTCCTCCGTGAGTTAACCGTGTGTTTTGCTGTGATCTGTGCTCAGAGGGACCTCCCAAGAGTTGACGTCTCTATAATTTAAGCAGGAGAGTGATAAACCTTTTTGATGGGTATGAGTTACTGTTGTTTTACTGTGCTAAGGGCAAATTACTCCAGACTTCTGCTTGCGCACCAGCGTCGTACCCCTGCTGTGCAGGACGTGGGCAGGAAAGAGCTTCTGCCATGAAGAGCCTGAAGTTAGAAATAGCAAGATCTTGCCCCCAGCCAGCTTGCAAACCAATGGTGAGGCACTTGCTCACGTTTGCTTTCCCGTCAGTGGGAACAAAATGCAGCCTGGTGCTCTGTAAGCAGCTGGTATTCAACTGCAGGAACCATGCTGAGGGCAGTCTGGGCTTAGCCAGCATATAATGCAAGCTCTTTGAAGAACAGCTCTCCTCCCAGAGGTGACAGCAAAGACTGGCTTGTTCGACCTTGACTTCTCCAGTGAGCTGACATGTGATGCAGCTTGAGAATTTCCATTACTTTGGCTCTTGCCTATGCACATGAATCCAGTGCTGTTGTGCAGGGCTGGCTGTTACACGGGCAGCACCAGGAGTTTGGCTCAGACCTGCAGTGGCTTTTCTTCAGCAGATGCTATTGTGCCTTATCGACACTGCAGATATACCTTGTTGCTGACAGTGTTCCAGGAATCCCTTGCGGACCCCAGGAACCACGGGTCTGAGGCTGCAGGGCTCCCACAGCACTGCTGGCCGAGTTCTGCTGCAGCATGAGCAGCCCCTGTGATTTTCATCATGTGGGCAGAGCTGATGTGTGCTAGAAATCCCTGAGCAGCTTCAGCTCCTTCAGAAATGACAGCCATGGTGCTGCGAGCAGATTGCAGGGAAGGTGTTCCTTGCTGCAGACAGAGATTTTTTTAGTTTTTAATTTTTTCTCTCCCTCCTTTCAAATTCTTTCTGCCTTGGTTCAGAGCTGACATAAGCTGCGCATGGTGCCGTGGTGGGAGAGGTTCTGTCTCACTCCTCCCTTCTCTCCCGAGGTGCTGTTTAGACACTGTCACCCCACCCCGGCTGCTCACGGTGGAGGCTGCAGCCCCCATCCCTCCCTCTTTGCAGAGTCGCTGCAGGGCACGCGGCCTGATCTGAGCTGGTGATGTAATTTCCCATCTGCTTTTTAAATTTCTGCCTCGTCTGAAACCACACCGGGGAGCTGAGGGGAAGAGGAGAGCCTTCACAGCCGTCTCAGGAGTGGTCCTGCTGCCTTACTCTCCTGCTGAAGATTGGCAGCATTTTATTGATGCCTATTTAATCTGTGCTCTGCAATCTCTGCTGCTGAGCCAGGTTTGTATTTCACCATCCATGCTGGTTTTTGCTTCACCTAAAAACAAGTGAAGACAGAGTAGAAGCGCAGACACGCTCGCCAGCCCTGGACTAGTTGTAACAAGCGAGGCACAGGAGCTGCCATGCAGTGGGATGCATTAGCCTCATAAAGAGCAGAGATAAAAGAGCTCTTCATTATTCCCTTCCAGATTGAGTTAAGGCTCTCAACAGCATTTCAGGCTCACTACCTTGAGTTGCAGTAATTCAATTTTACACAGACATCTACTGCGCCGCGCTTTTCACCAACACTTCCTGAGTCTGTAGTGCCAAACAAACTTCTGAACCCAGGCAACTCTCAGCTATTGATCCTGAGACGTCTTTGGATCTGAGCAGTAAGTGCAGCGCAGGCTTTGTAGATAACTCTGCATAAAGACTTGGTCTGAATCTGGCACTGTCAGCTGCGTTATGCCAGCACTGCCAAGCCAGAATTCTTGGCTTTTGTCCTAATAAGTTGATGAGCTCTAAAAATGTGATCTTTTCCCTCGAGCTCTTGTCCTCCACGCTTCTCCAAGGACCTGTATCCTTAGTTCACTTTTGCCACTGGAGGAATATATTTCCTAAGATGTGTGCAGAACTTATCCTGCAAAGCAGCTGTGTGATACTAAGATATTTTTCAGGGCACAAATATTAATGGGAATACTGGAGTCAACTGTAGATACTTGAAAACTCAGAGTGTTTTAGTAGTTCTGTGTTTTCTGCACCAACACACCTTCAATGTGATTTCAAGAAAGAGAATATGGGCAAAGCATGCATCTTTTCACTGTTAGGTCTTAAAATTCATGTGATGCTGCATGAATGTGGGCTTGGCTTGTATGTGAGTGCTGATACAAGCGGGTGAGCAGACATCAGCACACACTGACACGTGTGCATGCAGTTGGAAACTTCTGGCATTCCTCCTTCGGAAGGGAGGGGGTTAAGCACCTGGGATGGTGCCTGACATCTCTGTGTGGTGCTGGGGAGCCAGGGGGAAGCTGGGGGAGGAAGAGGAGCTGGGCTGGTGTAGCTGAAGGTCAGGTGTGCAGCAGGCTTGGCAGAGCTCTGCAGTAGCTGGCAGTGCTGTGGGACACGGGCAGCTTGTCCTCTGGCAGCACGGTGTGGGGTCGTGGGATGGGGACAGCAGGTGTTACCGCTCAGGATTGAAATGTACCAGCTGAGGTTTCCTGAGCTTTTTCCCTTCTTTATTCCGTTTTCTGGAGGAGGGATGTCATTGGGTGGGAAGGGGCAGCTGCTTTAGCTCCGTTTCTAAGCAAAGTTTAAAACACTGGAGGAAATGTGAAAAAAGGTGCACATGGCAGGTGCGGAGCGGGTCCTTCCTGCCGGCACGCTGCGCGGCTGTATCCTGTTTGCAGTAGGCTGGCCTGCCTCTCTGCCCTGGCAGGTGAACAGAGAGTTTTGCCTTGGAGCTGGTGTGGGAACCAGCTTCACGATGTGCAAATACTGCGCTGTGATGGCTGTATTTACAGCTCTCACTGAAATCATCCATTCGTGTCAGCTGTGCAACTGAAATGCTAGCAGGAGCTGAATAATTGCTGCCTAATGACCAGAGTTACAAAGCCTGACAACTGCTTGTTTATCTGGAGGAGGGGATGGATGATCAGAGAGTAATTTGTACGTGACAGCGTATTTGCTAGTCCCTGGTTAGTTCTTTTTATGACATTTAAATACTGTTGTTGTTCCAGTTCTCAGATCCATAGATGAGTGTTATGTATTTTTCATCTAAATGCATTGCTGTCCCTTAATAATTCTGGGGTTTTGTAGTAATCTTTCCATGATGCTGGATGTCGTTCTCCTTCCACACTAAGATATTGAGCTAATCTTTTGTCAGATCTACGTAGGCAGACCCGTATGGGACTTTCTCAAAGATTTTTAAGGGATATTGTACAGATTCTAAGGTCCGTGAAATAAGGCTTCATCCCATTTAATGGTTCCATCAAACCACATTTCAGAAATGCTTTTGAACCAGCTGCATTCATTTGCAAATTTAAAGATGCTAAGATGCCTTGGAAAGGGAGAGAGCTGAGGACAATGGATTTGAGCTGAAGAAATAAGAAGTCATGGTCAATGACACGTCTGAGAGATCGGTCTGTTGTGCCAGCAGTGGCATAGAAATAGCTGAGAGAGATGTGCCCGGTGTTGCAAGTAGGCGTTCTCCACTAAATTTCATCAGCTTGCTAGGATGGAGAAAACACAATCTCTACAGTGAGAGAGCTTGCAGTCTGTCTCTAGATAGGAGACTTATTGTAGGCACAGGAATTACTTGCTGTTGAGGTTGCATCGTCGTGCAAGATGATTTGTACCTCCTAGAAAGCAGACTGCAGTCATTCTTTCTTTTGGTGAGTTTGAGCACTGGCTGCTGAGCAGTGTTTTCTGGATTGCCGTGGGTTACACGAGGGAGGGGGCTTGGGCCAAGATTGGGTGAATGAGACTCCTTGGATCACTGTCAGGAGACCTCACTTGTTTAAGCAGATCTGTTGCCAAATGTATTTGTGCCCTATGACAGCTTCCATTGTGCACTGACTTTCAGGACAGGACATTCACAGATTCTTTCCTCCGAGGTGAATGGCAGCCTGCTGTGTGAGTTACTGCAGATACCTTGCTGCTCCTGGCCTGGAGCAAAGCGCAGCTGAGAGCAGCGTGGTATTACTCTTATTTTGAGGGCAGGCACTCTGCCTGCTCATGGCGGGATAGCTGCAGCACGCAGGCCGGGAGCACTGAGTGTGACTTCTTGTGTTGCAGTGATGGCGTACATGCAGTTTGTAGAGGACTACTCAGAGCCGCAGCCATCCATGTTCTACCAGACCCCGCAGAACGAGCACATCTACCAGCAGAAGAACAAGCACCTCATGGAGGTCTATGGCTTCAATGACTCCTTTATCAGCTTAGACCCTTCTCAAGATCTGGCACCCCCTCCTGCTCTCCCACCGAAGCAGCGGCAGCTGGTAAGTGACACTGCATTGCCCTTCCCAGCCCCTCCTGGAGCAGCTCTGTGTTTGCTGCTCCTGTTTCTGACAGGCTGTGGCTGTGGGAGGGGGTCTCACTGATGTTGTTCACATCGTGTTCCTTGCCATCTCGTTAACATGTTTTTAGGCATTTTGCATCGTCTACTTTGAGCTCTTCTGTTCCTTTCTAACCCTACACTCAGACTTCTTCCCCTAAAAATGGGGTGTTCGTCTTCCACTTGGCATGGCTGAATCTGTGCCAGACTAGAGACACATGTAATGTCTGTTACTTTGAAGACTCTGACACACTGGGCAGCACAATTTTCAAGGGGTTGCTGCAGTGTTGTTCCCAATGTTGTTTTGCAACTGTTGTCAAGGATGCCGCTGATAATAACCGTTTAAACATAATCACTGCTTTTATGGCTCAGTCTTTGCCAGAGCCACGGAACTTTGGTACAGCTATTATTTAACTCCTTGCATGTTTTTCCTACATTAGTCCGCATGTGTGATTTAGGAGTTTACCTGTTTTTCATTGCTACCTAACTTAGATTGGCCAAGGCTGTAACAAAACAGGACAAAATGCAGGAGCAGAGCCATGCTTTTGCCATCATGATGGCAACTGTCGCAATACATCCTCATGTTATCTGTGGTAAAGTTTGCCCCAGTGTTACTTTTTAATCAAATAGGAGAAACTACACAGAGGTCTGATTTGGGAATTCAGTAATTACATTCCTGCGGCACAGGTAGGCATCCTGACAAGACAAAGTAACGTTTCTGGTGAAGTAAACTGAGTATTATGCAGATTGTCAGTGGAAGCAAAGCCTTTCTTTGCTGCCCTTTAATCATTACCTGGGCAGCCAAAATGTCACCATTCTGCCTGTCACGTATCCTTCTAGTCTTGCAAGCTGATGCTATCAAGGTGTTGCTTGCAGCTCCCCTGAAGCAGAGGTTTCTTAAAATGCAGCCTTGTGCCTCTGCCTTCATCTCCAGTTGGGAACGTGGTGCAAGCTGAGAATGACTCATTCAGCAATCACTGGAAAAGCCAGCAGGTTCTATTGTTCCACTGCTCCCACTGCCCAGAGAGATTCTGGAGCAGCAAATCATGGGGACATCAGCTGCTCCAGCAGCAGGGAAGACTGCTGGATGGACTCCTCTAAAATAATAATTAGGAAGTCCATTCTTGCAAGCTTCATAGCTTGTATGTGAAATGTTTGTATGTTATATTCAACAGGTCAGAGCTGAGAAAGCCTAGATACAGCTTGGCCTCCCTCGGGCCCTTACTGTAATGGGATTCAGGAGAAATTCCTGATAGTATTTGTTATTTGCAGAGTAATATCTTCCTCCTGTGCCAACGGTCTGTCATGAATTGGACTGTTTGAATTGGACTGGAAATTTGCTGGATGTCCTGTTAAGCAATGTCCCAGCAGCACCTGTGAAGGCCTACAAGGCTGCACTATGCAGTCTCAAGTTTCTAATCTGCAAATGGACCAAAAAACCAAAACCACAAAAAACTGCTGATCTTCAGGAGTCAGCTGCTGCCCAGCTGAAAGGGGGCAGCTCCTTGCTGGGCAGCTGCTCCTGCCCATACCTGCTCCTTTGGGCATCTGCCCTGGTGCCATGGAGAAGAAGGGCAGTGAGGAACGGCGTACCTCCCCCTGGCACAGCTGTCCTGGCCTGTTTAAGGGATTTGTGAAACAAAGAGGATTATAACTGTGATTTTTGACACAGCCCTTGAGTTCAAGAAAGGCACGTTGGTGTGTCTGGCTCTGACGAACTGTATGAATAGCTGTTTGCTTAACAAGCCATTATATGCGTTGTTTTACAGTTAGCGTTTCTTATCCTTTATTCATAGCCTTTTCTTTGCTTTCTTTCTTTGTTTCTCCTGTCTCTTGCTTTCTCCCCCCTGTTCAGCAGGCCTCCTATGCTGCCTCTTCTTTCCCTTCTGTCTCCTACTGTGTCCAGCAAACTAAAGTGCCCTTCACTTCCGAGGACACCGGCGCCGCTCAGGGCCTCACTATGTCAGTCTCTAACTCCTTTCTCAACCGGCACAGCTCCTTTCCTGTGCATTCGGTGAGTTGCTCTCTGTGCTTCTGTAACCCGTGTGTGTGTTTGTGCTGGTGATGAAATGCTCATCTGCAAACCCTGTGCTAATGCTGCCAGTTCTGGGTGAGGTTCTGTGGTGGGGGAGGGAGGGTTGAACTCAATTGCTGCTAACTGAAATGCAGGGAGAATGTGGCTTTCGTGCCTATGGATGTTTGTGTTGGGGCTGGGAGGAGACCTGGCCTGGGTGCTCAGGCACGCTGCTCTGACCTGCACACCCCCCAGGCTGCCGGTGGCACTACGCAGTCTTTTTGTTCTGCTGCACCACGCCAGCGATGTGGATGAGCCTGTTAAATGCTGCTGTGTGAGCCTGGCCTTCGGAGGAATAATGAGATGCCATCCTTGAAATAGATGGATTTAGCCAAACGCGTGGAACAGTGGATACGGCTCCCTAATTTTTTTTTTTCCTAGAAAATGGCCTCTGCCACATCATTCATGTCATATTTGCTTGTCTGCATCTCTTCACATCTCCGTGGTCCCAAACAAGCTCAGATTTGCTGACAAATGAGCGGAGTTTCTTCTCCTCCAGCACTGATGAGCAGTCAGAAGATAGAACCGCAGGAGGAGCTGAAAATTATGTAAATTGAAATAAGAATAATCTTACAGCACTGCCTAAATTTATGATCAGCTGCTTAAATTAAATGGTAGCAACAACAGAGCGGTAATGTAATGAAATGAAATCTAACCATGGAATCCCAGTGGCTCAACAGTGTGGGAAGTGTTTGCGTGTAGAACTATCTGGTTGCGCTCTGATTGCCTGCATGGTGACAGCTGAGAAAAAGACTTTTTTTAACAGCAACCTGGATGTTTTGTAAATTACACTGATTTTGGAGAAGATGTTATCAGGCAAGACCAGGGAAAACTCAGAAGTGCTTTAGTTTAATACCGAATATTTGAAAACTATCCTCCCACTCCATCACTGCTGTCTTCACATTTCAACATTTACTCATTCTCTAAAAATGAGTGGCGGTGATGCTGTGTGCTGGGCCTGAAGAAGGAAGTACTCAAGGACAAGTATGTTACTTCACTTGCCATGAATGAAAGCTTCTGGCTTCCTTTGGTGTGAGAGAGAGCAGTGGCATAAGCTCGGGAGCAGGGAAGCTGAGGTGTGGTGAGGTTGGTGCTCGCATGGATGCGTGGAAAACAGTTGTAAAAGTTGAACTGAGGCAAAAGTTGTGATCTGTACTGTTCTCCATTACACAGAACGATAAGACCAGATAAAAGCATGTCGCTGGTTTTGTTTTAATTGGGAGGTTATAAATAGGATACTGTCATGTTCTAAAAATACCTGGGCATTTCCACTTTTAGAAGTGTCCTGATTTAAGTGGTTACTGTAAACGTAACAATTCAGAACTGTTCCAATCTTGATTCAGACTAGGTTTTTCTGAATATATTATTTGATGAAATGCTAAAATTGCATTGGAAAACCCCTTACTCACTTCTGCAAGAATTCGGTAGAGGGAAGATAAATGGTTGAAGTGTGAGTAACAGTGAGAACAGTTGGGCAGTGCTCTGTCAGGTGCACAAAGAAAGTAAACGGAATTAAAAATGGTGACTTCTCCATTAATGCCTTCAAATAATGGTGATCTCACGGTCTCGTTTCTGACAGGCAGAAATGCTATTTTCATTTGACAGCGTCTCTTTGTCTCTGAGCTGCAAAATGCCAATGTCCTTACATGCTTCATAGCTGACCCATATAATACTATAACCGTGGTTTATCCCATTTTCCCCATCCCTAATGAGACAGCAATGTGAAACAGCTGTTAAGGCTTGGATCTCTCCCAGGGTGACACCCTGCGTTCAGCACTCGGCCGGACCAGAACCCTTCCTGCACTCTGCTTCTGGGCATTGCCTGTAATGACTCTTTCATGCAAGGGATGCTGTGAGCTGCACTGCACTCCTGTCATTCTCATGTCTTCATTTTCCCCACTCTCTCTTTCAAGTGAGCGCTGATGGTGAGCAGTAAATGCGATAAGAGCTCAGCGTTAGCTATCCACTGCACCCAGCAGGGGGGTCGGTGCCAGAGCACACCTTTTCCTACCAGCCAGCTGAGCTGCCCTCCTGCATACCCAGATCATCGGTGGAGGTGGACAGCAGGGGCAGCCCCACCTTGTTCTGCACCAGTCTGTCCACGTGAAGGCAGCAGGAAGGCTTGTGCCTACATCAGGGTTTGCATGTTAGCCCCCCATGTCTGCGCATGAAGGGCTAGCTCCTTTCTTTTGATTCACAGAGCTTAAAACCATCGCTTTCAGACAGGGTTCTTTACTTTTAATTTGTAATTTATGAATTTCTTTTCCAGAATCCTGACTTTTTTTTTTTTTTTCTTTCCCATCAGAGCTGCAGCCACTGCTGCAGTCCAGAAGCCACCACCATTCTGTATGCCTGCTGATGATTCTTTTCCCTTCTTTGTGGGAAATTGTCTCACAGGTAATACCTTGTATTGCGTTGAGGCAGATCTTGAGTGCCTGGATCAGACCCTGTAGGTTTGGCAGGTTGGGTCTGGCTTTCATCAGCTCTGATTCACATCTGGCTTCTGTGGCAGCAAGGGTCACATTCATAGCATGGGCTGGTACTGTAATGAAGTACAGCATCATCTTCCCCACTGTCACACCATCCAATCTTGCATTGCTGGGACAACTGGGTTGTACTGTCAGGAGTCACATGTCAGGATTCCCACCTCTTCTGAAAGCAACTTCCTTTTGTTGGGCAGTGGGGAAGGGGGGTGCAGTAGGAAAGCATCCTCCTTGGTAACTGCCTGCAGTAGTTTTTCTCCAGCAGATCACCTCTCTCCCTTCTCAGCTCCTTGTGCTGTTGACTGGAGGTGGCTGGGCAGACGTCCCAGTGGCAGGAATCGAATCTCCTGGTTTCCTGGCAGCAGGGGAACTGAACTGACAGAAGAAATCAGTCAGGAGCTGAGATCCATTGCTATCTCTCTGCGTTTTCCACCAAAGACTGCAGAAAGGCTTTCATTCACTTACAGCTAGGAAGTTTTCTTTGCTGAAACAAGGGGTGCACTTGTTCATCTGAGGCATGAAACCACCACTAGTGGGAAAACTGGCTGTATCTTCCACTGTGGGGAAATATCTTACCTTTCTCAAAATGCTGTTTTGTCTTTTGTTTTCCTTTACATTAAGAACCATTTCCAGTAAACTTCTGGGGAGCCAAATTGGCCACCTGATTCCAGCAGAAGGTGCAAGTGATTTCCTTATGAAAGCTCTTAATTCAACACTTGTTTTCACTTGTTCCAACCTATCTTCAGCAGATTGAGAAAATGCACAGAAGATTCTCAGCAACTGCTTTTCTTTCTTGTGTGTGCATTAATGCCTGTTCAGGAAGAGGAGGGTCAGATAAGTGCTTAAAGATGCTCGCCATTCAGACATGTGCTCTGCATGTTTTCCCTGCCTTGTTTCTGTTTGTAGCTCAGTTCTATTCGCTGCCCAGACTGCAGCTCCGGTCTTCACCAGGGGCTGAGTTATTTTGGCTCATGTATTGGTTTGATGGTGGGAGCCACTATGAAACCAGGACCATGAGAACGCAGTGTGTTTATTCCTTTCTGTCCCAAGCAGGATTTGGCTCCTTAGTTTGGAACAAAGAGAAGGGGAAAACAAGTTTTGCATCCATGTAACCAGCTCTTGAGCATTAAGCATTGTTTTGCCTTTCCTGTTTTGTGTTCCTTCTGCATTTATGCTCATTCCCACTGCAGGTTGATGTGGGATAATAGAGCTGTTGTGTGCTGGTATCACCAAATCCTTCTGAAAGCCACTTCCCCCTGTGGTTTGTGTTTGTTTTATACTACCTGTCCCTGTGTAGGCCTCTGGAAGCAGTCCTCCTGGGGGAACCAGGCCATGTATCACAGTTTTTGTGTGGCTGACTTTTTAGGAGCCTTGCCTTCATCTCCATGCTCTGCTGTTGCAAGATCTGTCTGCTAGATATGGTGGTATTGCTTACAAGGCAAACAGGAGCTGAAGCTGTAGTTGTGATCAGATTGAGTTCTGATAGTTTCTGGAGAGATGGACAATAGGATGATCAGCAAGTTTTGCAAATGTTTTCACACCCCCCCCCCACCCCCCCACCCATTTTCACTGCATTCCAGTTAAGGAGAAGTTTGGATTTTGTGTTTTCTCATACAGAAGCCAGGAGAGCCTTTCCCAAGGGAACAGAAAACCTCATCCATCCATCTGCTGTGCTGACCATTCTTTAAAAATAGCGAGATCAGCCGTGTGACCAGGTCAGAGGCTTTGCTGAGAAGCATTCAAGCAGGAGGAGTTGCTGCCTTTCCTGTGGCAGTGCTTGAAGCCGTTCTTTTTGGCAGCTTGTGTTTCCACCCATTCATTGTAGGAGCACTTCCTTCCTCATTAGCAAAAGTACCTGGAAGCCCAGAATTGTGTCATGAGATAGGAAGTGTTTTCCGATAGTTGTCTGTGTAATTATATTCTTAGGGTGTAGCTTTATACAATGCCCAGTATTTTGTGCACATAGTTCTCTCCTGTTAGAATTTGGGCACGCAGTTCTGGCACGCTGCCCACGTCTCTCTCTTAATAGCATTAGCGGAGGAAACCTGAAAGATTGATCCCTTCCTCTGATAGCTTCGTGTTTTGGGAGTCAGATGCTTTATCTGATCTGAGAATGTCTGGCAGGATCGCAGTTAATTTGGCAGGAGTCAGTAGGGTGACAGGGAAGGCTTTGCTTAAGAGGTAAGAACTGTGGCTGCTGATGCTGCAGATGCTCTGACAGCCATTTGATTGAGTTCGGCTCTGTATTTAGGATGCAGATTGCTGTTACAATCAGCAACTGCCTATAAACGCCCTTTCTCCCCGTTCCTTGGTCCCTGTGCCTAGTGGGTGTCGAAGTAATAAGTTTTCTGTTAGATTATCTCCTGCCATCTAACCCAAATAAACGTTCCTAACGTCATTGACCTTTGGGGCATCCTGTAACGCCCCTGTTAATGATGGAAGGCTGTTCTGAAACAAACAATCAAAGGCAGCAAATTGAAGATGTTGAAAGATGCCATCTCTGGATGGGCCGTGTGTGCCGCACTGCTTTCAGTGTGTGTGTAAACTGTCAGGTCTGGACAAGCTGCCTTCCTGCTGCTCCCAGGAGATTGCTCCGAGCTCAGAGCACGCCTTGTGGAAATGCTTCCCAAGTGATAGAGCTTCGTATAAATCTGCTTCAGTGGGGAGAGGGGAGGGATCTCTCCCTGCTCTCTCTGTGCTGGCCATTTGCTGTTGCAGGTCAGAATCCCTCATGATGGGAGACCAACAGCAGTTGGAAAGAGGAAAATGTCCTTTCTCAAAGGATCGGGTTGCTTTCTGGCTTCCCAAAGATTATTTTGAAGTTCTTCACTGAAAGCAATGCCATGGAGTTGGAGGTTACATCGGGGCAGCCATAGCTGAGGCCTTGCTGACCCTGCAAAAAACAGGGAAAAAACAGGCACTGATCAGCTTATAAGATAAACTGTTGCCTCTGATTTTGTGGATGGCAGAGGACTGGTTTCATTCCGACAGTTGTCTTGAATGGACTCTCCCCTCCCAAAATAAGCCTGGCTTTTATGGGATGATAGGGCTTCTCAGGGCGGCACGCCTCCCAGACCCCATGGCAGCAATTCCTGCTGCAGCTGCCGGCTGGGCTGGGCTGGGTGGGCACAGCAGGAATGGTGCCATATGGACCTCATCTCCACCACAGGGTGTTTTTCCATTTTCAAAGTATGCTGCATTCTTGGCTCTTGTCCCAGCACGGCTGCATAGCTGGAATTCCTGGGCTGCTTGAGCTGGAGAAAGGAGGGGTCTTCCTGGCTTCGAGACGCAACAGTTCAGCGAGACTGTAAGTTGAGAGCAGCTTGGCTAATTAATGCCAGCACACCAAAGGCTTTTCTGTGCTGTTCCCTTCGTTTAGCAGTGAGCTGAGTGCATGCCTGCATCGTTAAATGATTGTTTGTAGGTCACATTGGATCTCATCACTAGGGCAGCAGATTGCTGAGCGCCTTCTCGAGAGCCGTTGCAGTGTGTCGGTGGGAGGTGCACGTGCTCCATCCACTTTGCTCCTGTTCTTTTTCTGGTGGATGAGCCTGGGACTTGGGGCATTAGTTGGCATATTAGCACCAGTGAGATCATGAAATACCAGGGAGACAGGGCAGGCATAATGAATCTGCTGAGCCAAGATGATGTCATGAGCCCAGAGTCTTATGAGGGATTTAGTGTTTTGTGCCATGCAAGTGAAAATGAATAAATGTAGAGCATTTATCCAGGCAGAAAGTAAATACAGAGATTAGAGTTGTCATTGTTACTGAGGCAGCACCAAAAGCGGACGGTGTCCCTGGAGCCAGGGCTGCTCAGCCATGAAGAAATGGGCAGGAAGGGAGAGGAGCCTGTCCTAGCACCAGTCTCCTTTTTAGCCACAGGCATGCGGTAGGGATTTGCATTTTGATTATTCTTCAGTAGTCTTTTAAGCTCTCTTTCCAAAGCATCTCCCTCTGCTCCTCTGTATTATGGCCCATGAGTTGCCTTGCGTGCACAGGGAGCCCTGCCAGAGCTGCAGCACAGCAGAGGGGAGCTGGAGGATTGAGCTGGTAGAAGGTAAAGTCTGGTCTCTGACCTTTGTTTCCTTTCCAGCTTGTAGTGGAGAAACTTCTGTTCCCAGGCTTGGAGCCTGAGGCAATTCTCAGTTTATATTTTTGAGCTTATATATTACAGAGGAGGGAAAAAAATCCCACCTCCAAGCTGGATGCTGCTGCAAGGTGCAGGTGATGGACCGAGCTTTGGTTTTTATCAATTTAATTCAACTCTCCTGAATTTTCCAGTTCATGCCTTTGTTTCCCTTTCTCTTTTTACTCCATCACTTTGCAGCAAGCTGCTTGGGAGCTCTGTAGTGCAGGAGGTTTTTCACCCAGAGGGTGGTGATGCACTGGAACAGGTTGCCCAAGGAGGCTGTGGATGCCCCATCCCTGGAGGCATTCAAGGCCAGGCTGGATGTGGCTCTGGGCAGCCTGGTCTGCTGGTTGGCGACCCTGCACACAGCAGGGGGTTGGAACTGGATGAGCACTGTGGTCCTTTTCAACCCAGGCCATTCTATGATCTCTCTCGAAGCAACCACCGCAGCTGTATTTCAGCCTGGGTTTGGGGCCACACGGTTATTCCTTCCATCAGTCCACAGGGCTGCAGTGCAGACCTCACTTGTGGCTGAGCTCTACAAGTTGTAAAATAAACTCCCCTCCAGCAGGTTTAGCATTGTTGTCTTTTCATTATTTATTTTTCTGGTGGGTGTCAGCTGTGTTCTGTTCTTGCTTTGGAGTCACCCTGATGGCAAACCTTACTAGCACCAGATGTTAAAAGGCAGAGGATTGCTCATGTTTTTCTTGGCACAGCATACTCCCACTGCACCCTGCTTAATATTATCTGAACAGTAATCTGATGATTAGGAGAGATGGTGAAATGAAGCTTTATGTAGATGATCTCCTTTCATCTCTTCAGCTGACTCTTGGAGGCACTGCATTAAAGGATTGGTTTGATAAGGAATTCAGGGCTCCTGAGGGCAATTATCATTTTTACTCTCAGTATTTCTCAGATGGAAAGGAGTGAAAGCATCTACTGCTGTAATCTCCTTTATCCTTCAGCGTAGCTCTGAAGGCACTATCCAGTCACCCCTTGCTGGGAGCTGTGTATTCTGGAACAGACTTGACACAGTAGCTGTTAAATTACAGGGCTGGAGCAAACGGCATCTTAAATTGGGATCCAGTGGAAAATCCCAGCAAAGCAGTAAGCCCTCGGAGTGCTTTTCTCTGCTGAGATGCTTCCAGCACGCTCACAGTCGTGGTTTCTGTACGCCTTCGCATCCCTTCAGCCAGTCTGGTGCTGTCCAGGTGTGCTCTCTTGCTCACTGCAGCACCAGGTGTCCCTCCGTGCCGACCTCCCCATTGCCACCATCCTGCCCTGAGCGAGGGCTGCTGTTTGTGGAAGGGCTCATCTCACCATCAGACCTGCCCGCCCAGGTAACGATTCCTGCTCTAACACGTGGAGGAGAAAATAAGCCTGCCTCTGTTCACCGCTGCCTGTGGGCATAGAGGTGCCGTTGTTAGAATTACCTTGTGCTGTCACTGCTAAGCTGCTGCTGATCTAATCACTTTTTCTCTTGTCTGTCTCTTTCCTTTTCCCATCTTCTTTGTTTTTGTGTTGTGCATCTCCGCGTCCCTGTAGTACAAGTCTGTGTTTAGGTCCTACTCGCAGGACTTTGTGCCTCACAACCAAGTCTCCGTACCTCCTTTCCTGTCTTCTACCTCCTCCTCCTGCTCCACTGCACCCTTTCCGCCCGTCCACCCGTCTCCGAGCTCTGACCTCGCAGTGCCAGCCACGGCCAGCCCGTCTCCCAGCACTGGGGATGTGCCAAACTCCTCTTCGCAGGAGAGCAGCTTTAACGGGAGTGCTCCTGTCTGCCTTCCTTCTGAAACCTCTCTCACTGATTCTCTGCAGACGCCTTTGGTGAGACTATCCAAAGAGGTGATCGTGTGCACCTTAACGCAAGGCCGGGCTTGTTTTTGTTTTGAAGAGATGTCGCTTGTGTTAATACTTGTGGTTTGGTTTCCAAACTCATGTGTGAATGCAGAGAGGTAGTTCTGTATAAAAACGATGGCTACAGATCTGAGCAACCCCACAGGTTTGAGAGGTTGGAAACATAAAATGTCAAATGCTGGTGAAGGGGAGAGGAAGAGAAGTTGCTATAGCTTCCTGCAATTGTGACACAGATCAGAGGAAGGTAAAGGAGTGCTCGGCGAGGTTGGCTCCCAGCAGTGCTTCACATCCTGCAGGAGCTGCATGTCTGCTCTCCTGCTCCCTGAGTTCCTGGTGAGCCCCAGGAGCAGTGGGTTAGCTCAGCTCCACGCTCCTTACGTAAACCTCTACTTTCTGTGGGCTCCTGCTGTCCCCAGCTGCCAGCGCTGGTGGCACTCAGTGCTGAGCATAATGCAGTCCTGGAGCTGGGCTGGAAGCTGTTTCCTCACTGACCAGCTCAAGGTCCCTGGTTGGTTTAGCAGACCAGTAGGCAGGTTACTTCTTTAAGCACCTCGTTTACAAGGCAGTTTCTCATCTGTGTGTTGCAAAACCTGGAGTTGGTGAGATCAGAGCCTCAACTCTGCCTCGTCACAATACTTAGAAGAGGGACATACGCCACAGAAATCAGTTTTTCACCCTTTAGACCTGACCTCGTTGTTGCATCTTTGTTGCCTCGGGTGCTCGTAAGCACCCAGCAGCCCTCAGGTTTGGCTCAGCCCGGCAACTCGGGGCTGGCATCGGCAGAATGGCGCTTGTGCTCAGGCTCTGAACGCTTAACAGCTGCACGCTGGAAGTCCTCACGTGCACTGTGCACCTGCACAGCTCCCATGGCAGCTCTCGCTATGCAGTGCCTGCTGCTGTCCTGCTGCAGCTCAGGGCCTTCAGGACACTCCTTGAGAACTCCGGTACGGTCATCTCTAGGAATGTGCAGCTGGAGGATGGGCTCCCACCTCGGTGACGGCACCGCAGGGCACAAGTGCTTGCTACCAGCCAACGCTGCCGAGGGACACCATCACGTATTTCCTTTCATCCTGTCTCCCCTAGAGTGAAAACGCCAGTGAGGAGGCTGGTGAGGGTGAATACGTCAATCTGTATTCCTCTGGCCAGAGCAACGGGGAACTCCCTCATTCTGGAGGAGTAAGTAACCGGGAGAGGCCACACACTGGGAAGGGGCTGCCTGGTGCATGCTGAGCTCACACTGTGGCCCGGCCCCTGTGCACCCTGGGGTGCCCGGTCCCCCCGCTGGTGGTCCCTTTGCTTGCCCTCTCCTGGCTTGCAGGCTTCAGTGGCCTCCTGTTCTGGTGCTGAGAGCACCGGCAGGACGGAGGGATGGCTTTGCCTTCCTCCCTGGCCCGTTTGTGCTTTGCTGTTTGTTTGGAGCTGCTTGCATAAGGTTCCCTTTTGGAGAGCTGCACTCTGACCAGCACGGTCTTCTGTCTGTGTTTACTCTTATAACCGCTTTGGCTTTCCTATTTCAATAAATAAAGCCTTGTGCTCCCCTTTTTTGATTCTTATTTTTCCTTCCCCACTTGGGTACAAAATGATCGATCGACAGCACTGTAACCACGCACCGCTTCTTCCTTCACTCCAGCTTCCTGTCTGAGCTGTTTCCTTGAGGAGATGGGTTGTACCCCGTGGCAGGGAGGTGCCACCTTCCTGCTGTGTCACCGCAGAGCTCTGTGCTGCTCCTTTTGCCAGCCCTCACCTAGGCTGGCCCACCTGCAGGATGTTTCCAAAACCTTTATCCCTGCTGGCATGAAATATCCAAGTAGACGGTGCTCCCATCACTCCCCTTCCTGAGGCAGCCCCAGCCCTCTGGGCAATCACTCACTGATTCTTAACTTGGAAGCAAAGGACTTTACAGATAGATGCAGCCTGGAAAAATTCTACAGACACTGACAAATCTCAGCTCCCCGGTGCACCTTCCCCACCAAAGCTGGGCAGAGTAGAGGTGCTTTCAGTCCTGTCTGTTCAATAGATGGAATGTCCAAAGTCCACTTCGCATGATGTCAAATAATTCTGAACTCCAACACTGCTAGGTTAATATCCCCATTTGCCATTCATGGCTGTTGTCTCTCTTTAATAAATGGCTAATTTAGAGCTGTCCACCTGCTGTTCCATGCTGTGTTCGGATGGTTCTGCTTGTTTGCATTAGCCTCATTTCCACAGCCATGAATTGTGAAGTGGAAACGTTCCATCATTGTGTGAGCTCTTCTGATGGAGGAGAAGGGAGTAGGAAAGGCGCTCTGCATCTCTCACCCCCTGACTCCCAAGGCAGCCTGGTCTTTTGGGGGCTGTAACTGAGAGGGGAACTGAAACTGGAGAGCTTGGAGCTGGCTGTGTCCATTCTGATTAAAGCAGAAGGCAAATGTATTTCAACAGTAAGGGCTGAAAAGAAAAGCAATGAGAGGGTTAAAATTTAAGGCAACAGCTGACTTGTGTTGTAACTTTCAGCATCGTTTCACAATGTTAAAAGCAAACAATACTAATTACACTAGTCTCCAGAGATGGTCCCAAATTTCCTATCTAATTAACTTCTGTGTTTTCCTGGCATTTGGCATTAACTTGCATCAATCTTTAACTGCTCTGAAGGAATTTACAGTAAAGAGCCATTTAGAGGCAGTAAGACTGTAAATAGAAACTTGGCTGTGGTGCAGGATCCAGGGCAATGATGAAAAACTTCCTTCTCTTTGCAGGAATCTCCTTCTGTCAAAGACGGCCATTCCAAAGACTCCACTTCAAACAGCAGTGCCATGGGGAAGGAAGGCAAAGATGGTGCTGAGAGGTGAGCCTGGCTCCCATTGCAGCTGCTTCCCTGCCTGGAGGCATGCAGAGCACCATCAGGGTTCCTCCATTCCTCTCACCCTGTCTTCTGCCTGGGCTCACTGTGGCCGCCTCCTCTGCCCTCAACCCTTCAGATTTTAAGCCCACTCACTTGAGGGTTTTTTTTTGCGCAGTGGCAGAGCTGTGAGATCCTGCTGCGGACGGAGGATCGAGGCAAGAAGTCATTACTTAACTCAGCGAGCCCATAGGGGTTAATGCAGCCTTCGTTTATCGTTGCAAGGCCATCTAATTGGCAGTCCTGTCATAGACACTGGCTGCTCCCTCCTGCTTCCAGGGAAACACGTGAAAAAAGTCTGTGTCATTGCTGGGAAATAGTCTTCCAGAAGGGAATTTCTTCCTAAACCTGCTAGTTAAAGGCTGGCAGAGGCCCCAGAGCAGGAGTCTGTATATCCCTTCTAATGCTCTTAGCTATCGTTTGTCTATGTAAATGAAGAGGTCCAGGCTGTAACAGATGGGCTTCAGTAGGAGTGGAGTGAGTGCTTCCCTGCTGCTTGAGATTGCTCTTCAATTGCATTTCTAAGGCAAAAATAGAGAACAGCATTGTTTTGTGTGTGACAGTCAACTTCCCTCCTCCTTTTTCCTGCAGTTGGTTTGAGGGTTTTAATCCCTGCAGTGAAGGAGACAATACAGCAGTGCTCTGCAAAGCTCAGTGCAGGCTGCTGCACCAAATTCTGACCTTTGCCTGGGGAAAGCTGTAAGGGATGTGCACTTCTTCCATTTTCTTATGAATGCAGGCATAGGGAACTTGCCCAGGTGCAAGAGCACCTGTCTGTAGAGCAACTCAGGCTGTGAAAGTGCACCAAAAAAGTGGTCAGGGTGCCAAATCTTCCTGCAGGAAGAGTGTGTGTGTATATATATATATACACACATAAATATATTTTGGTCAGCTCGCAGCCCATGGTAGCAGAGTTTGGAGCGTGTTCAGTCTCTGTACATTTGAGGGAGGGCTTAGATTTGTGTGCACTAATAATCTGGTGAATTAAGGAGATGTGAAAGTGTGTATTCATGCAGGGCATAGTGAAATCCTTTCCGCCAGAAGTCCAGGCAGGTCCTAAAGCTTTGTCTGTCTTTGAAGAGGAGCACAAAGTAACAGAATTACTGCTAGACATTTAGGCTTGTTTGCAAAAGCTTTACCTCCGGGCCTTCTGTGTACTCACTGCTACTTAGTGAGGATCTGTACGCTGAGAGCTCAGGTGGACTCAGCATCCCTCTGTCATCAAATGGGCGGTGACACTGATGGTTGTTTGCCTGTTTTTTCACAGGCAGCAGCAGTCACCAGACGCTTTGGAATCGTCACAGTTGGAGGAAGAAGTGGATGAGCTCTCCCTTATTGACCACAGTGAAATTATGGCCAGGTTAACACTGAAGCAAGAGGTGGGTTCCTTCAGGGAACGTTCGTGTTCTTTGGTTTATATTCTGTTGAGAGCTGATTTTCTGAAGGCATGGTTAGTAGGTTTCCCAAACAGGACATTTACGTTACTGGTGGAGAAGCCAAGGCAAGAAATGGAAGTAGCCAAAGCAAGAAATGACTTTGTTTCCAGCTTGGGTGCATTCCCAGACACATTTGCTTACTGTGCTCTTCAACCAAGCTGTTTTTTCATGCAGCTTGAGGGAATACACAAGCTTTTGAAGCTTTCAGATTTATCAGGGACCATCCTGAACAGTAGAAAGAATTTATCATTTACTGACACTTTTAGGAGTGTTCTTTGGGCAGCTGAGATGCAGGAGAGAGAATGAGAAGCTACTGCTGATGCCATAAGCAGTATTTTATGCATCTTGCCAGAGGGTCACCTGAAAAGTTCACATTTTAGACATAGCTGCTCAATGGCTGTAAGTCCGTGAGGTTTTTTTTCAGTGTTTTGCATATTAAGATAACAGGTGTAGATGAGGGAAGCCAGGCACGATTCCAGTCTGAGCTGCAGGAGCGTTTCCATCAACTTTAAAAAAGAAAACACACAGAAACAACCGTGATTGCTGAACAGTTTGGAGTAGCAGATCTGAGTCAGCCCTTAACTTTTTTCTTCCTTTATGGTCTGCATGTTGTAAACAACATAGAACTGCTCCTGCACGCCATTTCCTGCAGCGTGGGAACCGCTGGCTGACTGATGGATCAGTTCTGCATGTTTTCAGTTGTGAATAGCAGGAGGTAAAAGAAGGATGTTCTCAGAGCGATAAGGCAGAGGTCAAGGAGTTAGCAGGGCTGTTCTGCTGCTGGTTTGCTTCAGGTGACCTCCAGTCAAATAGTTCCAGATTAGGGAATTAACTTGCTAGGTTTTTGATGTTCCAGGAGCATGCAAGTTGAATGCACGACCTCTCACCCCGCAGCCACTGTGGTACATGATCCTGCACTTTGAGACAGTTCACACAGAGCTGCTGCTCTGTTAATGGTCTTTTGGGAGCATTTGGGAGTCTGGGATATTTCTCTTCATTCTTCTGTGGCCAGAAGGTTCAGCTTTCACTGTGCTTCACAGCCTGGTTTTAAGGATCAGAGACCCTGAGTGGTGATCGGCCCAGATCCCCATCTGGGACACCAAATGTTTGACTCAAATTCCAGGATTAGCCCAGCACTTTGAGATCGTGTCCCAACTTGAGCTGCAAACAGTGCCAGGAACGTCGTGTGCTCTGCCAGTTAGTGCTGAGTTTGAGCCCCAGAGGTGGTAAACCAGACCGAAGGGAGCTTGGATTGTGTGTAAGGCTCTTCTGTTCTCATTGCAGGGAGATGACGGGCCAGATGTCCGTGGTGGATCTGGAGATATTTTGTTGGTGCATGCAACGGAGACTGACAGGAAAGGTACAGGGGATGCCCCAAAACAAAGCTGGGGAGTATGACCTGATGTGGGCTTTTGCTGCTGGGCTTCTGCATCTCTGTGGTGGGAGCAGTTACGATGTGACTCTTGCTGCTGGACTAGGGTGGAGAGCTCTGCAGTAATCATCCCCTGAGTTGCGGGGGGATTGTTGCTTATCTTTGGTGAAACAGAGGTAAGCTGGATAAGCGCCTGGTCATTCCATTTAACTGCAGGGCTGGAATTAACTCCTCATGGCCCTGGAGCCAGTGGCACTGCTGCCGTGGTGTCTCCAGGCCTGCTGAGGGCAGATGTTGTCTTCTCAAAGTGCAGAAGTGATGGGGGCTCTTGTACCTGTGGCTGTCAGGCAGCCCACCCGGCACTGATCTGCTGCCACCCCTTCCTCATACTGCTTAGCTTCCTCGTCCAGCTCTGTACCACTACACCTGGACCAGCGCAGGGAGGGAATTCACTGCACGTGAAATGAGATGTGGAGGAGAGAGCCAGGGGTGGCAGCTCCTAGCTCTGTTTGTTACAACCCCACCCTCAATGCAGCCCCAGTCACCACCCATGTGGAGCAGCTCCTCTCTGGGAGCTGTGACACACACAGTCATTGCAGCATTTCCAGAGAGTGATTTTGAACCTGCCAAATGCATTTGTGCTGATGGCCTTTAACCAGAATTGATCTCCTTATCTCCTGGGATGCGAGGCGAAATGTTCTAACCCTCTGAACCACTCAGCTCTCATATTTTAGAGGTTTGATAGTCAAAGGGGAGATATCTTTCATGTGCATTTTCAAATGGCAGCTCTTATAATGTAGCATAAGGTGTTTCCAATTACTTATAGCGCCATTCAGCTAGCAAGAAAATCCTTCCCTTGGCAGATATATTTCCCTATTTACGTCAGGCATCAAATCCAGGCATAGAGGACCAAAGTTAGGAACGTAGTATGGAGAAGGAGGCAGTTCATTGCACTGTGGTTAGATAAGTACACTAAACAAAAAAAACAACACAAAATCTAAATGGAAATGCCCCACGTAGAAAAGCCAAAACTGGAATGGAGAAGCTCTGATTCACTCTTGCTGTTCTCCAGAACAAGTGTCACACTGGAAGAACTTCCCCACTGTGTTTAAAGAGCACCACTTGACAAAGGGATGTGTTCTCAACCACCAGTTCCTGAATGGGGAGCTCAGAGGAGGCTGCAGGCAGAGAGGCGAAGGCCGTGGAGAACCTCTTGAGATGAGGAAAAAGCAGAGCAGGATTCTGAATGCACAGCAGGACAGGGAGAGAGGATGGGCTGGGGGGGAGCGCTGCGTTTCTCAGAGCAGTCGCACGGCTCAGCCTTGCATGCTCTGCCAAGCTGCTGATCTGAATGGAGCACGGAGGAATTTGTGCTATGCTAACCCAGTGTTTGGGTGACTGAGAGGGTTAATGAATTAAGCTTACAATGAGAAGAATTCCGGGCTTGTAAATCAATCAGCCAAACAGCACAGAGGGGTATAGTTAAGAGGCTTTCCTTTAAAGATGAATTTCTTGGCAGCTCTGAGTGCCAGAGCAGACCAGCTGTATCACCTCACGTTGCCTTTTGGGCAGATGGGAACCCAGAATAAATGCAACTCCACGCCCTGTTGCATGATGCTTCTTGTCCATTTGAGTTTTCTAAAAGAGCTAAATGGAATAAGGGATGAAAGGAGACTTGTGGTCTTTGGGAGCAAACTCCACGGTCAGTTAAGTGCTCGCAGCCGTGTGCGAGTGCAGGATTACAGCTGGAGCAAGCCTAGGGCTCACCCCTGACATGACCACCCAGCCTCCAGCTTTACAGCTTACATCTGATCGCTTTAGCCAGGAGCCAGCAGCACGCTCTGCTTTCAGAGCAGGAGGAAGAAGCATCTCTATGAGGCTCCTGCCAAGAGAAACACTGCAGGTAGCGATGCACGGCTCTCACGCTGTTCCCTGCTTTCCCACCCTTCCCTGCACAGTGGGCTCACGTTCCAGCACGTGGGTGTGGGTGTGGGGTGCTCCCTGTCCTGGTGGAACATGCACAGCCAAGCCTGGGCAGGCACTGCAGAAGCCTTCCCCTGTGGGTGCTGCTGAGCCTTCCCAGCGGTCACAGCGGGGCAGGCAGGGCAGTGTGCCATCCCACTGCAGATGCCGACTGCAGCACGGCTCGCTTTGATATCAGGTCTAATTAACTTCCATTTTGACCACATGGCAGCGTTCGTGTCGTGGCAGGGTCACACGCTGGGCAGAGTCAGTTTTTGCTGTGCAATTTACTCTTCTGGCTGAAAATAATCAGATATTTACAGTGCCCTGGGGCAGACTTCCTGGAACACAGCAAGGGCAGCACCAGGCCATCACACTGCAATATGTGTGTTCCTGTTCAGGAGGGAAGTGACTGTCTTTTGTAGGGCTCGGTGCTGCCTGAGCTGTAAAGGCAGAACAGGCGCCCGCCTCTCACTGTCAGACCTTCTTTTTAAAGCATCCCCAGGGCTTTCAGGACGTTTGAATTTGACCTGTTGTTGTAGTTCCTGTCCCACAAACAGGTGGGTTTCACCAATCCCCTTGGTGGACACATAAGCTCAAAAGCAAATTGGAGTGCTGCAAATGGGAGCCAGCCTGGGGGACAGGGCAGCTCCTGCTCTTGTGCCTTAGGGTCCATCTGGTGGTGAGAAACAACAGCACAGCTTTCCTGTACAGCTCATCCTTGTCAAAATGTGTCTGTGTCAGTGTCCTCTTTCTGTGAGGCTGGATTCAACCTTACATGAAGCTTCATTTTCTGCAGGCGGGGTTGACTGAGGCTTCCATGTCTTTCTCTGTAGATCTGGTGCTGTACTGTGAAGCCTTCCTGACTACGTACAGGACATTTATTACCCCTGAAGAGCTCATCAAGAAGCTGCAGTACAGATATCCTTTTCCATGAAAGGCAATTCGCCCCAGGGAGCAGAGCAGAGCAGTCGTCATGGAGGGAGCTGGTGGTGAGCTGGCTGGTCACAAACCTGCTGAGAACATTGTGCCGTGATTGCCCTGGAGGTGCCCCGAGCAGCTCTTCCTTCATCTCTGCTGCCTACAGATAGGAAATGCCACAGGGCAGGTCTGCAGGGAGCGGAGTGCTGGGCCTGAGCGTGGTGTCCCGGGGGCCCTGACGGGGGAAAAGAGCAGTTCAGATTTTCTGTGCAGAGCTGGGGAGGCGGTCATTTGTGTGGGACGTCTGGTCTGTAGAATGGGGATCGTGCGTCCGTCCTTCCAGAGGGGCTGAGGGAATTGGCTTGGGCAGATGTAGGTTAGCACCAGCGATGGCTAAACTGTCAAGTCCTGTTCTCCCTCTTATTACAAGAAATGCAATGCAGAAGATAATGTCCTCTTAGCCTCCAGCTCTGAGCTTGTATCTGCTAACAAGGCTGGGGCTGGACGTTCAGTGTGAGTGTTAGTGCTTCTGGCAGCACAGAGCAGGCTGCTCGCTGTGCACGCCACACGCAGCGCTTCCCTTTGGCTCTGTCCTCGTCACTCCCTTTGCTGCGTGGGGCAGCAGCCTGGTGGGCTCTGCTCCTGCACGCACCCACCACAAAAGCAGCCTGATGTCACCCTGCCGTGAGCCGCAGCTCATCGCTGCCATCTGCAGCAGGGACAGCCTCCCTCACTCCTGCTGGGATCGGTGCTGCCAAGGACACAGCAAAATCTCCTTGGAGAGCAGGTGTTGGTGGAAGTATTGGCTGGGGCACTCCTGCAGGCCCTCTTTGATATTTGGTTTGCTGTTTCTCTCTCCATTTGTGCACCTGGTGGAAGCGTGCTCAGCCTCTGCTGTCTCCCTTGCTGCAGCTCCCCTTGCAGCAAATTGGGCAGCGAGAAAGGTGGAGGTGACAACTGAGATCTGTTATGAGACCTAAGAGATGTCTCAGTCTGGTGTGGGAGATGGCAGTAGAGGAATGCAGCTCATTAAATGCCACCTTAGAGACAATAGTCTGAGGGTCCACCTGCCCTGCTAGCGTCAGTTCTGCGAGGCATAAGGACCCCCTCACACCCCTGCTGCCTGCAGCTGGTGGCAGCTCAGTGCCATGTTAATTAGAACCACGGCGGTGTCCTCCACCTCCTAGAAACTCAACACCAGTTTTAATCACGATGGAATAACATCCATTCTCGTGTTCCTCGGGGCAGCGGTTAATTGTGCCAGCGGTTGATTCTTTAATTTGCAACCAACATATGAGAAGTTTTGCCACTTCCCAGATACGTTTAAGAAGCGAGTCAGTAAGAACACCTTCTTCGTGCTGGTGAGAGTGGTGGATGAGCTGTGGTGAGTTGCCTTCATTGTTTTGGGGTGGGAGGTGCACAGTCAGTCACAATACCAGCATCCTGGAGTCGCGGTCCTGATGCCTGCTCTGGTTTTGCCATCTTTCAGCTTAGTGGAGCTGACGGAGGAGATTCTCAAGCTGCTGATGGACCTGGTGTTCCGGCTGGTCTGCAATGGGGAGCTGAGCCTCGCCAGAGTGCTGCGCAAAAACATCCTGGACAAAGTGGATCAGAAGAAAATGCTGAGATACGCCAATTCCATCAAACCTCTCGCAGCCCGCGGGGTGGCAGCCAGGTGAGGAAGCACACACGTGGCTGTTTGTTGGTCCTTTCTCAGGGACAGGGCATCCCTTTTATTTGGACACGAGGCTTTTCTCGGTCCAAAACAGAAGGAAGGAAAGAAAACGAGTTACATTTTCATATTCTTTCTTCTTCGTCTTTCTTTCCTGCAGGCCAGGGACCTTGCATGATTTCCACAGTCATGAGATAGCCGAGCAGCTGACCCTCCTGGATGCTGAACTCTTCTATAAAATTGAGGTACAGAGACAAGGATAGGCTGAGGGCGGAGGGAGGGATCTGCACACATCCCCTCTGCAATCTCTGGTATTCCCAGCACACCGCAGGAGACAGCTGAACTCGTGTCAGCAAAAGACCATGAGCACAGGCTGTGGCTGGGAATCTTAAGGCAGAAATGCCGTGATAACGTGTGGTATTCTCCTACCCCTCTGTTTTTCTTCCTGAGCAGATACCAGAAGTTTTGCTTTGGGCGAAAGAGCAAAATGAAGAGAAGAGCCCCAACCTGACGCAGTTCACAGAGCACTTTAATAACATGTCCTACTGGTAAGGAGATCAGAGCATCCCCGGCGCTGAGCTGTGCCCAACCTCCCCTGTTTTAGAGTTCAGGATATTCCTTGCGGAGTTGGGTTTCTTTAAGTGGGATGACGTGTGTGTTCTTGGCCAGGATGCAGGTTTCAAGGAGCACAAGAGAAACAAAATGATGAGCATTCTGGAGGGCACTGTAACATGGAGGAATTACTGCCTGTACCACTGAGCCCTTCAAACAAACGTTCCCCTTGCAAATGAATGATTGTTCTCGTCCTTGGAATTATTCCTTGCTCAGTTTAAGTTGGAGATATCAGAAACTTTCCGGTGTTGTTGATCCATCCTTAGTAGTTGTCAGTTTTATAGTTGAAACGAGAAGAAATCTGAGATCTGAGTTTATCTTTCTCTGTCTGTTCTTCCAGGGTCCGTTCCATAATAATGCTGCAAGAGAAAGCCCAAGACCGAGAGAGGCTGCTCCTAAAGTTTATAAAGATTATGAAGGTATCAGCTCAGCTCTTGCTGTGAATCACCCATGCTGCTCCTTAGCAGCAGAGTGGGACATGCCAGGTGGTAGAGCTGTTCTATGTTCTAAGGCATTACGGATCTCTGGGTAACTGGTATATTTTCCCTCTTCACAGCACTTACGAAAGCTGAATAATTTTAATTCCTATCTGGCCATTCTTTCTGCACTGGATTCTGCACCCATCCGAAGGCTGGAGTGGCAGAAACAAACCTCAGAGGTGAGGAACAGTGCAGGCTTTCATATGTAGGGGAAAAAGGATAACTGTGGTTGTGTTCTGAAGCAGCAGGGTGAGTTTTAACAGCTCAGCAGCACGACAGGGTGGAGGGAGGGCGGATGAATGCTCTCCAGTGGGCGTAATGGGACAGTGCTGGCAGCCTGCAGTGCTGCAGGGCTTTCTGACAGCTGCAGAAGTGCCAGCAGTGCCACGGGCTGAGGGAACAGCTGCTTCCTCCCTGTGCAGTGAAGCTTTGGTGGAGCTGAAGGCAGTGAAGTTCTGTGTGAACACAGCGGGGGTCAGACTGAGGAGACCCACCGGTGGTGTTTGCGGGTTGGTGTTAAGTCCCCGGGAGAGAGGGTACAAAGATAAAGGGGTGACTGGGGGCTTTGTGTTCTGCCAGGGCCTGGCTGAGTACTGCACACTGATCGACAGCTCCTCGTCCTTCCGCGCCTACCGCGCAGCCCTGGCTGATGTGGAGCCTCCCTGCATCCCATACCTGTAAGTCGGTGCTTCCTTTCTTCTGCCGTTACTTCTGTGCATCCCAGCAGTTCCTTCAGCGGTTTCTCAGCAGCTTCTGCCCAGCTCAGCACTTTGCCTCTGCCCTACATCTAAAATAACACAGCGTTGTGCCACATCAGTCCCACGCGCCCGCTCTGAGCAGTCAGTGTGTCCTGCAGCAGGGAGGCGGCCCTTGGCACGGCTCCCCTTTGTGACACTGCGTTCCCAGTACAAGATGACTGGATTTCTCCATCCACTGCCACCACTGAGGATCTCGTTCCCTTTTATAACCGTGGATCAGAGCTCACACCACCTGCTGCTGCTGTTTCAGATGCTTTCCTTTTTGTCTGGACTTTCTTTTAGTGAAGGTGACTGGCAAAGGAAGGATTCAGTGGCTGAATCTTCAGCTGACACGTTTTAACTGTACTTTCCTTGGGGTCTGTGCACTGCAGGACAAGTTTTCTGTGAGTTGCAGTGCGTCCCACAGCTTCAAGCTGCTTCTTGCTCCTCTGCAACAGCTCAGATTCTGATGACTGAGAAGAGCTGTTAAATTAAGAATCTCCTTTAGCAAACACAGGTGCTTCAGAATGTTGGTTTGAAGCCCTTCCCTCTGATCAAGGTAGCACATTTGCTCTGCTTTTGCACCAGTAGAACTTCTGGTCTCGCTTTCTTCCATTGTACAATTCCTGGGGGAAGGAATGGCACCTGGTGGGGGATTGGGGAGGGCTGCAGGGGATGCAGAGGGTGGGAGGGAGCGCAGCTGCTCTTGCTCTCAGCTGCACTTAACAACTGAGCACCTCCATATCTGCTGCCAGGGAGATGTTTCGCTCTAGATTAAAACAGGAGGTGGTCAGGTGCTGCGTGGCTGCCCTTGGCTGGCTCTCCTGCCCGTGTATGGCAAACTTCTGTGCTTGTTTGCCTACTCCCTGGCCCCATGCCCCTTTCTCTCTTTCAGAGGCCTAATTCTGCAGGACCTGACCTTTGTTCATCTGGGAAACCCAGACTACATTGACAGCAAGGTGAACTTCTCCAAGCGCTGGCAGCAGTTTAACATCCTGGACAGCATGAGGTGCTTCCAGCAGGTGTAAGTGCAGCAGTGGGGGTCTGAGCTGGGCGCTGTGGGGGCACAGGAGGGACAGCATTGAGGTGGAGATGTAAGGGGACCTGGCAGTGACACGGCTCTGCTCGTGGTCTGCTCCCCTCCCCGGGTTAGATAAGATTACTGAGTTGTGATGGCATTTTTCCACTACTGCTTTTAAAATCCACTGTCGTTATGTTTTCCTACTCTTTCCATGGCACATTTTGCTGTGGCTGAGAACAGAGGTTCTCAGGAATACAAAGGGCTTTCCTCAGTGGGTATAGAATGGCCTGGGTTGAAAAGGACCACAATGCCCATCCAGTTCCAACCCCCTCCTGTGTGCAGGGTCACCAACCAGCAGACCAGGCTGCCCAGAGCCACATCCAGCCTGGCCTTGAACGCCTGCAGGGATGGGGCATCCACAGCCTCCTTGGGCAACCTGTTCCAGTGCGTCACCACCCTCTGGGTGAAAAAATTCCTCCTAATGCCCAACCTAATGATGTTTTGTCCCCTTTGTGTCACCGCCCATCACAAGGGGTGGGCTCAGGTGGCACAGAGCACAGCGCAGGATCGGTGTGGGGAGGTACCGGGGGGTCCCTCAGCCCCTCGTTTAACTGCAGCCCTTCTCTGTTGCTCTGCAGAC
This sequence comes from Alectoris magna, assembly GCA_030625065.1. Lineage (NCBI taxonomy): Eukaryota > Metazoa > Chordata > Aves > Galliformes > Phasianidae > Alectoris > Alectoris magna. The sequence continues at coordinate 5,877,077 of CM060579.1, read as the reverse complement.
ATTACGACATCAAGAGAAACGACGACATCGTGTCATTCTTCAATGACTTCAGCGACCACCTGGCGGAGGAGGCCCTGTGGGAACTGTCCCTCAAAATCAAACCTCGGAACATCACAAGGCGGAAAACAGACCGGGAAGAGAAAACTTAGGAGGAGGGTTTGTGCGAGCGAGGAGAATTGCTCGGCAGACGCACAGAGGGCAGCTATGAGACTGGAGTTCAGTATTTGTACCTGTTACGGGGCGACACAGCCTCTCTCCGGGCTGGCAGCGACTTCGGGGCTGTGAGCATTGGCAGAGCGGTGGCCGCCGCGCAGACGGCAGCAGGCAGAGATGGGGCAGCGCTCGCCTCCCTCCTCCTCCCGCCCCTCCGTGCCATCGAGCTGCTTTCCACACAGGGAGAGAGCTTTGTGGAAGGAGGGTCCCAGGCAAGTGTGTTACTGATGGTGTTTGGAAACACGCGGGCTTTTGTCTTCATCCCGGACAGAGGATGAGCAGAGCTCGGCGCCCACGGGCTCGTCTCCGCGGTGCTGTTCAGCAGACAGAAGCTGAGGCTTTCCCCAGGAAGATGGGGGTGAAGGAGCCCCGCTGCCTGCCGGAGGGCTGGGCTTGTTTACAGGGGGCTTCAGTTTGCCCCAGGTCTCTCTCGCCTTCTCGATGGGGTGAAGGCACCGCTAATGGATACAGAAGAGGCACTGAATGGTGGGCAGGGAGCCGCCGTCTCCAGCCATCGTACCCCCTCCTCCTCTCAGATCTCACTATTTAAGCCACAGTGATCCCTCTGACCACTGGAAACATTGACTACCCGCGGTACCGCGCTCACCTGCCCTGTGGGCCTTTATCTTGTAGTGATGGTACTAGCTTTTGCACAGTAAATTCTGTAGTATATGACTGTAAATATTAGTATTTAGAATCCATTGGAGATTTTTCTTTTTGATGCATGTCTGAATACCGATGGGTTTATAGGAGAAAACAAACAAGTGCAAAATGTGATGTGTATAAAACTCCCTAGCAGTGACAGCAAGTCACCGAGTGCTGGAAGGAAGGAGGCTGAGGGCCGCCCCGGGGCACTGGAGGAGCCAGCAGCCCCTCCCTGGGGCTGGAAGGAGCCCAGCGCTCCTGGCCCCCTCCGTTCCTCCCCTTGTTGCCAAATGGTTCTCATCCCAACGACCCGTGGTGCTGTGCTCTGTGACCACGCTCAGAAGAAGCCCCTTTATGCCCCGTCCCCAGCACTGCCCTCACCCCGCGCTCCCCTCCTGTTCCGTGTGCCTTACTCAGCCCCTCCATCCCTGCTTCATGTCCCCATCCCCTCTCCCAGGCTGTCCCCAACCCCCCCCCCCCCCCCCCCTCCTTTCTGGCCCCATTCAGTTGTTTACAGCGTGGGTCGTGGTTCTGAGCACGTGCTGTAGGTTTTACCCCCTTGCAAGGCCTTCTGCAGAGCCGTGTCCCACCACCGCAGGTTTCTCACAGCTCCAACACAACCCTGCAGCTCAGGGCAGTGGCTTACACGGGATGTTTTGCAGAGCATCCTCGCTTTACTTCTCCATCGCAGGTCAATGTTTGCCAAGCCTCTGTTTGTTCTGGGTGGATCCGAGTGGCGAGCGCTTCCTTCTGCAGATTGCAAAGCCTTGCCCGGCTCCTGGCCGTGCCTGCAGCAGGGTGCTTTGCTCTGCTCGTGGGATTGCACCCAACATCATCGTTTTCCCACTGGCTGCAGGTGCAGGACGGCCTCGGGTCTGAGGTCGAGCACTGTGCCCTGTGCTGCACAGCCCACAGCAGCAGGAGGAGCAGAGCCCTGGCTGTGCTGTGGCACCTGAGCCAGAACACTCGGAAACCTTTTACTTTTTCACGGCCCTGTTAACAGCCCTGGGGCTGCACGCCGTGCCCGGCCAAAGCTTTGCAATCCCCAGAGCGGGAAGGTGATTCTTTTATTTTCCTTTGTAAATAAGATTGAAAGAAAGCAACACGATGAGATGAAAAAGGCAAACACAGCCCGCACCCGGTGCAGAGCTCTGCTGGCCCCATGGCTGCTGTGTGCTGCAGGGGCGTCGGTGCGGGCACAGCGCTAAGATGGCCGCATCGCTCCGGGTCCCCATGTGCTGGGGCTGAAGGGAGCAGCAGTGCTGTGCCCAGGGCTCGATGCAGAGGGATGGGGTTGGGGGCACCCGGCCCTCAGCTCACTTCTCCCTGGATCTCTGGTCTCTGTTCCCCCGGGGGCAGGCGGGGGGGAAGCAGAGCGCTTTGCTATCAGCGCCGTGCTGCTCCCCAGCCTCCCCCCAGCCCCAGCTGTTTGGCTGTATGATAGACTTACCACTAACCCAGTCCCAATGGTGGCATCTTCCTGCAAACATTTCAAACCTGTAACTTTTATATTAAAGACAAATAAATACCAGTAACAAACCTGCCTAACGATCCTGTTTACAGTGCATGCAGCAGTCTGTGGATTAAAGTGACAATCGAATCCGCTCCTCAAGTTGGTGTGGCCTCGTGTTTTCTCACATCCCCATCTGGGTTTTCCTCTGCCGTTGGCCCTTCTTGCTGTACATCACCTCGTGACCGCCGGCGGGTGGCTCTCCCCCACTGTGGACCCCCCCCCAAGCTCAGCGCAGGGCCCTGCAGGGGACATCTCCTCCTGTCCCCTCTGAGCACTGATGGGAATGGGGGGGGGGGGCTCTGAACCCGCTGCTGCAGCCCAGCCCGTGGCGTGGCCATAAATAACCCCTGAGTGGCTGCCGGTGCTATTTCAGTCCTGGATGGGGTTCAAAATTCCTCTGGAAATAATGGGCAGCCGCCGGCGCAGAGGAGGATGCTCAGACACTGAGCGAGCGCGCGACGCCTGCTGTGAGCGTGGGGGCTTTGGAGGAGGTCCCAGGTTGACTGATGGGAAGAGAATTTGCCCTAACGTTTGTGGTGGATGAAAGCCATGGGTGGGAGGGGGCTGTGGTATGCACAGAACTCAAAGGCTTTGGCTGCGTGTGTTTTATTTAAAACTGGAAGCAGCAAGGAGGCGGCGATGCAGCACAGCTGTGCGTGCAGAATTGCTATAGAAGCTAAAATACGCGGGGCATCTTTGCACATTCCTAATGACCAGGGGGACCTCTCATGCTCTTGCACACCCAGAGCAGCCCACGCAGAGCTGCCCGCTGTAGCCCTGCACTGTGAGGCCGTTTGCTCCATTCCCAGCCCCAGCCCTGCATGGTGCCGTGCGTCCCGCTGTGTCCCGGAGCTGTGCTGCAGCCCACAGCGTCGTGCAGCTCCCGGTGTCGGTCCCAATAGAGTCACTGAGCACCTCAGTGCAGGGCCTGATGCTGCACACGGCTGCTGGGCTCGGTGCTGGCATCGCCCGGCAGCTGCTCCTCACCAATGGCGCTCGGCTCTGCGCCCCGTGTCCCTGCAGCCCCGTCACCAGTACAGAGCCACCAGGACGTAGACGACCCAACTGAAGGAGACGAAGAGCCCCAGGATGAGGCTGAGCAGCACCAGCGACTGCGCCTTCTTGGACGCCGCCCGGGCCTGGGCCACGTCCCCACGGGCGAGCGCGGCGCGGGTCTGGTGTGGGGAGAAAGGGAGAGGTCAGCGGGGTCACAGCGCAGGGCGGGGGCTGAGCGGAGCCCCTCCTTACCTCGTGGGAATAGAGGAGGGCGGCGAGCCCGGTCAGCAGGCAGCAGAACACCGTCACCAGCACCGACTCCACCAGGTAGTCCTTGGGCGGCTGTTGGGCGGCGGTTGGAGGCCCCGTGCCAGGTGGCCCCACAGACTGCAAGGACAGGGTGGGGGTCAGAGGCCGCGCGGGCCCCCGGAGGCCGAGGGGAGCAGGCCTGGCTACTTACGGCTGTGTAGGGCAGCGGCTGCGGTATGAAGGGCGGCGGGTGGGGCTGGGGCTGGGGGTGGAAAGCCACCGGGAACAGCAGCTGAGCGCTCTTGGGGTCGGGCGGCGAGTAGGGCGGCGGGTCCTCCTCAAAGGCCGCATTGCTGACAGCCACCACCCGCCGCTCAGCCCCCGCCCCGGCCTCCATCCCGCCAGCCTCCATCCCTCCAGGCCTGGGCGGCCCCGACCCCGCGTTAATCATTGACCGACGGCATCCGGCGCTGGCAGGCGGGGTTGGGGTGAGGGCGGCGGGCACAGAGCGGGGCTGCGATTTGTCACAGCTGGAATGGAGGCAACCACGGCCGGTGGGACTGAACTGCATCCGAAGCACACGGATCAGCTACAAGCTTACACTGAAAAGGGTAAATGTGTGCCACATCTATTTAGCTATGAACGCGTATATGCTCTAGCCCCTAGCTGTGCTGTATAGGGCGCATAGATGTGAATAAAGGCTGTACCCATTAGAATGTAACTTAAATAAGTACACCTGTGTGTGAGCCTAAGTACTTACACCCAGTGTGTGTGTGTGTGTGTGTGTGTGCACTGCGTGTGCATCGTGATCACACACAGCCACGCATCCACCTGTGCAGTGTTACACAGCCATGCATACATCTGTATGGTCTCCTTACGGCGGTACAGTGCGCAGCCTTTTGGCTATAGGCACACACATCATTGCATGCACCTGTATACATACATCCGTGTATAGATACGTACGATGTAGCCACATATATATACGCGTGCGTGATGACGCACAGGTGCCCTCCGTGTGCTCTGCGTCCCCCTGCAGACCCACACGCCCACAGGGCTGCCCCGCACACCGCCCGCCCCGCTGCGGCCCCACGTGGCAGCGCCGCACCGCCCCGAGCCCCGCCCCCACGCAAACCCCGCCCCCACGCCCCGCCTCTCCCCCACGCCACGCCCCTTCACGTCACGTGCTCCCCCCGTCCCGCCCCACGGACTACATTTCCCAGCGCGCCCCGCGGCAGCGCCGCTCCACCTCGGCTCGCCCCGCTCCCGCCATGGCCTCCGCCGGCGGCACCGAGCCCGAGCGGCCGCACCCGAAGCCGTTCCTCATCGGCGTCAGCGGCGGCACCGCCAGCGGCAAAGTGAGAGCGGCTGCGGGCGGGCGGTACCGCCGGGGGCGACGGGGGTTCGGTTTGTCGGCGCCGCGCGCTGATCCGCTGCCCTCAGTCCACAGTGTGCGAGAAGATCATGGAGCTGCTGGGGCAGAACGAGGTGGAGCGGCGGCAGCGCAAAGTGCTGATCCTCAGCCAGGACAGCTTCTACAAGGTGCTGACGGCCGAGCAGCAGGGCAAGGCGCTGAAGGGGCAGTACAACTTCGACCACCCGGGTACGGTGCGCGGGGCGGCGGCTCCCGGGCCGTCCCATCCCGTCCCCCCGGCTCCGTGCCCGCGCCGAGCTCCTTCCCGGCGTGGCCGCGCCGTGCGTCCGGCCGTAGGCGGTCCGAGCGGCACTGAGCCTTCCTCTCGCTCCCCTCCCTCTCGCAGACGCTTTTGATAACGATTTGATGCGCGCAACCCTAAAAAACATCGTGGAGGGGAAGACGGTGGAGGTGCCGACCTACGACTTCGTGACCCATTCGAGGTACGCGGGGTTCGGGGCGGCCGCGCGGGTCGGGGCGGAGCTGCGGAGCTGCGCAGCACAGCGCCGTGCTGTTCCCGGCAGGATGCCGGACACCACCGTGGTGTACCCGGCCGACGTGGTGCTGTTCGAGGGCATCCTGGTGTTCTACAACCAGGACATCCGCGATATGTTCCACCTGCGGCTCTTTGTGGACACGGACTCCGACGTGCGGCTGTCCCGCCGAGGTAACGCTGTGCCGGCCGTGGTTCTGCCGCCGGTCCTCATCCGTCCGTCCCCGCGGTAGAACTCCGGGTTTTTATCTTCCAGTTCTGCGAGATATGAAGCGCGGGAGGGACCTGGAGCAGATCCTCACGCAGTACACGACGTTTGTGAAGCCTGCCTTCGAGGAGTTCTGCTTGCCGGTACCGGGCGTTCCTCTGCATTGATTGCCGGGGAGGGGAAGAGCGGGGCGCCCGGGGAGGAGCTGTAGGGGCAGCGGTGCTGGGAACAGCCCTTGGCAGTTGGATTTTGTGAGCGAGTCCCGTGCTCCACCTCTGCCTTTCCCATATAATCACTGCAAGCCCTCATGAGCCGGAGGTCCCTCCTGCTTGTAAGCACTGCAGCAATCTGTAGCGGAATGCACACTTCCTCATTGCTGTGGCTGTAATAGCACGGGTCCCTTGGGGTTAAAAAATCCCTCTCTACGTTTATTCTTTAAGTCTTGCAGGAGAGACTGCTTTGCAGCCCGCTCTCGGAAGGGGCCAGCAGAGAAACCCAGAGGCAGACCACCGTAGTCTGCTCATTACGCTGTACAATGCAAGAGTCATTTAGGTGCTCGCGTGACTGAGATGTTACCGTCACAGACAGCTTTAACTTGCAGCTCTAGAGCATAACACTTCGTCCATCTTTGCACTCAGATTCCTGCTTTTGCTAAGAACAAGACAGGCTTTTCCCATTAACAGTCTCCACCACCGTTGCTGTTTTGCAGACAAAGAAGTATGCAGACGTGATCATCCCCCGAGGAGTTGACAACATGGGTAAAAGGGAGTTCAGTTCTCTGCCTGATTTCTCTGGGGAGACCATGGGAGAGCACGTGGCAGCCAGCACCTTGCTGGCACGCTTCTGAGTGTGCTGTGTTTTGTTGGAGGGCTGCTGGGGAGGGAGATGCTCAGAGCCTGACCAGGATTATCAGCTGCTCGGTCTGTGGAGGGCTGGAACAAGTGATAAGCAATTGTAGATGCAGAACAGCACGCTGAGTTCAAAGCTGATGTTGCAGTTGCTGGTCTCTGCTGAGGCCTGACCTCACTGCAGGGGGTTGGCGTAGCTTCATTTAAGGGCTTGTTAAAACTTGAGTCAGATGGGGCTGGATGCTCCGCGTGTTCTCAGTAGCTCAGCTGAGAAAGCTTACGTGCGTCCCGTGTTTCCCACTCCTCTCTCTGCAGTGGCTATAAACCTCATAGTCCAGCACATTCAAGACATCCTAAACGGAGACATCTGCAAGTGGCAGCGAGGGGCAGTGAACGGACACGGCCGGACCTACAAGCGCCCGTTCTCTGAGCAAGCAGAGAGCAGCAGTGTGTTGGCAGCTGGCAAGCGGTCCCATCTGGAGTCCAGCAGCCGTCCGCACTAACCCGAGTCCGAAGGATTTACCTCTGGTCCAGACCAACACCGCAGACAACTTTGGGAAAGAAAGACTGCAACAAAATGCCCGGTGAAGTGCCCTTTCAATCATCATAGCAGAGGTGGTAGTGGTGTGAAACTTGTGGCAGAGAGGAAGGAGTTGGACTGTGGCCCCAAAACCCTTACCCTTCCTCCCTGAGGTGTCTGAATCTGTCCTATTAATCGACTCCTTAAAGGCAGTTCTGTTTGTGTTCTTAATTTTCAAAGTGGAATCTAACGCTGACGTTTATCTGAAAGTAACCGGGTGTTTAGCAAGAGACCCCATTTCCCTGATGATGCTCTTTCTTAGCAGGAAGGTTAACAGACCGAACAGTCTTTTTTTTCCAGGAGGCTCACGGTCTGTTGATTTCAACAAGCAGGTACAGTCCTTACTCTTCTCCTGCCTTGCTATGACCCTTAAGTTCTCACACTGCTCTCCTGCTGGCAAAGCTTGGCAACCTGTAGCAGATTACGGGGGCAGGAACACAACTTCATGAGTGCAACCACAGCGAAATCTCTCCCCCAAGGCAGAGAGAAGTCTGGAACAAATGGAAACTTACTCTTCATTGAGGGGACGGGCCCAAGTAGTGTGGTTCTTGTTCCTACAAAGCGATACCTTTCTAAGCTACTGCACCTTGCGGTGCTGTACGCAGAGAAGGCTTCTATTTTTGTACCCAAATAGTGTTTCCTTTACCACAGTTACCTGAATGTGTGAGCTCCAACTGGATTGAGTTGCTCATGGAAACAGAAACCTGACCTTGTCAGTGTTAGTGTCTTTTAGGGCATTTCTGTGCTGCTGGTTGCAGATTCTGCTGGGCAGAATCCATCCACTTCCAGAGCTGGGTGGTAAAACTGACAAGGGGAAAGCAGTGAATTGCAAGACCCTCCTTGTGATGCCACGAACAGCTATCTATCTAAGCGTGGTTTTACCATCAAAGCAGGGCCACGGTGACTAAATGGATGAATGTTCTGATTTTCTAACAAAAAAAACAACAAAAGAAAACCCCACAACAACAGAGCCTGACAGATTAGAGACTGGAAGTACAAACAGTGACATCCCAATTTCTGCAGTTTACCCCATATAACTTCAGCAACATAAAGTTTCTGGCAAAGAATGTGAAATGAAGTTGGGCCTTTGAGAATGTCCTCGTTACATCCTTCTCAAGTCTGTAATTACAGAGCAATTTTAAGAATGGGGTGGGGGGGAAATGTTACTAAGAGGGACTTTTTGATATTTTCTGGTTGATTTTTTTTTTTTCTAAACTTAAATCTGGCTGTGTTGGTTATGGGTGTGTAACTTTGGCTAATAAACACGTGAACAAACCATGAAGAGAAACGGCCGTTTTATATAAAAGGTTTTTGTGTTACTTCTACACCACCAATACAAATGTATGGGAAGAAATGCTTCTTGAGATGCTCTCACAATCAGCAGTTCTTTCTCACCTTGTTTAAATTAGTTTTAGTTCAGTAATGGCCGAGCTTTAGAGATAAAAAACAAGAAATGCAGTCTGTAAGTCAGACTGACAGGCTTAGAGTGTGAGACACTGCACTGAAGCACTAGCAGTCAGTGCAGCTTTAAGGAGGAGCAACACAGTGATTAAATCCTACTTGGAAGGACCGTAGTGTTTGATCAGACCTTCTTCATGGAGAGAAGATGAAGGCAGCCTGGAGTAGCACTTGTTAGGGCAGAAAGGAATGCTACAGTAAAAAGCATCGTGGCCTGTTTAGGACTGGGGTTCTTGGTCAGCTCCTGGCTGCTGCAGGCACTAAATAAATAAAATCAACTGTGGCAGAAATCCTGTGTCCCTTAGGGACGGCATGTACAGAGCTATCGGACATTCCCAGTTAGAAGCCCCAGTCCTTAACTCGTACCTTCTGCTACCCTGTGAATCTCCCTGCTGGTGCAAGTCAGGCTGAGTTACCCACAGTGTTTTTAACCCGAAGCAATGTGTGCAGTTCAGAGCACGCTTCCTTGTCCCCACGATTCCTTCAACTCGTGCCGCAGCTCTGTAAATACAATACAGCTGTTGTTGGTAGCAGGCCGTGGAACTGTGCTCATAACAACTACGTTACTGCTGAGAACTTTTCTGTAATAGTATACTAAAAGAATTTTAATTTCTGTTATAGCTTGATCCAATGACTATCAATTATTTGATCAGACTTACAAAAATTCAGTAACACTAACAATACAATAAACTCTTGGCTTTGCATAAGAAAGAGGTGTGTTGCCTTTTACCTGCAACGAGACTGTCGGCGTCACTGTTTTCGGATGAGGATGTTCCAGCTGTCCTTCCAGCGCAGCTCCTTGAGCTCAGCAACAGACAGGGGCTCCCCGTAGGTCACAGGGCTGAACATGCGATAGGCAAAGCACACCGAGGAGAACCAGGCTACAATCAGTGCAGTGAACATGCTCTTGGAAAGCAGAGATCTGGGACAAGAGAGGGAAAGAGCAGGCAGATAACATCGATGCTAGCTAACACTCCATCCAGAAGGAAGACGTAAATGTGGCTTATCCTTTCTAAAGGAAAATGAAGCTGTTGGGAAAGAACGCTGCCTTCCTGCAGCAGCCTGCCAAGGTGCCAAGCCTGGAGAAAAGAGCTGTGTCACCTGTCTGTAAAAATTACGTACCTGCAGAGATGATCGCTGAGATGCTGTAATACGACGGGAATCAGGAGAATCTGGAATGTGAGGGCAGGCAAGTAGTGGTACAGGAAAAGTGTCTTCTCCATCAGGAAGAAGGGCAGGTAATTCACAACCCAGCCTCCAACACAGATCTGTCCAGCTGACACCCACAGCTGCCACGCATCTGCAGGAGGCAGCAGAAATCTCTGACTGATATCTCGGAGCGCCGGCCCTGTCAATTTATGTCTCTCAAAGGTCAGGGTTTGTTTGAAATAAACCTCTCTCCACACAGCTGCTATCAATGTCTACTTTAAGTCTATCACAAAAGGTCTCAGTACAATCCAAATCTGCTGCCTGGAGGTGTCTTAACACCCAGGGAATAACTCAAACACTGTGCTGGCTCCCATACAGTCTCAAGAGGCCCTGGTCGCATGGCAATGACCAAAATCTTTGTGTGCCACAAACAAAAATGTCAGGGTCAGGGGACAGGAAAAGGTCCTAAAATAATCAAGCATATAGCTACAAAAAAAAATATGGCTTTGGGTCCATTCAAGCATAACAGACTAAGAGACACCCCCAATGGAATCAAACCTTCAGGAATATCATAAAGTTTTCTTCTTCGTCGTATCAAGTACCACAGGGACAGACACGTGTAGACCACAGCAGCGATGTTAGCTGAAGCCCAGGTGCAAACATTCCCAAGGAGATGGATCTGGGCCTGCCAGACAGCAGATGGTATAAGCCAGAAGTAGGAATGCACCGCAGTTCTTTTAGGTAAGTTCGTATATTATCAATATTTTACATACTTGCTAAATTAAATTTCATAGTGTGCATGGCTAGTAATGATGTGATCTTTCTTTCCTTATCAGAAAGCTGACAAACTTTGCTGCTTTAAGTCTCTTTTGTAACGCATAGCATTTAAAGGATGCTACTGGAAATCAACTCATCCTCTAAATAGAAACTACAAACCTGCAGTTTAGAAATAATAATAATAAAGAAAAAATAAAGAAAAAACATTTCTCAAGAGAAAGCTGCTTGCTTTGTAGTGCTGAATATTCTTAACACAGTCCATCCTGGACCAGCTCCCTGCACAGAACTGCAACCCTGCTCTCACTGAGGTCAGAACTGAAGCCTTACTTCAGCAGTTTCATGCTTACTCCCACTCTGCTACTCACACCAGAGGTTGGGTGTAGCCAGTATGCAATATTTGTGTCCATTGTGATCCAGTCAAGAGCAGAGGAGCTGTACTTATGTTCTGTGTCTTCATTTTTCAATGTGAGTATCTTCCACTGGAAAAAAAAGTCAACAGAAGGCTTTCAGAATTAGAGCAGCGGCTGAGATAGCAGGCATAGATGAACAGCTTCAGATGTAAGATGTTTTCAACCTGAGCGTGGAGAAAGACTGCTTGTAATTCAGGCCGGATATTTATCAATAAAATGGTTTTATCTGTCCTTAGAAAATGCACTTTTCTGAGTGAAATTCTGAAATGTCAGTAAGGGGCATCGAGACTGCTGACAAAACAACACTGCAATTCAGCTCAGAGAACTTCTGCGTGCCCAGCTGCTCTTCCTTCTCTCTCTTTTTACACAGTCACTTGGGTACTCATCACTCAATAGCACAGTTGTGCTGCTATCTAATGCTTAAGAGCATTCAGATTTTTTCTTCACTAAGGAAGCCAAATTACTCTACCAGCAAGGAAGAAACAATGAATTCTCAGTCTCAGAGTCTGCAGAAGCGCTTTTGTTCCTGCCCTGCAACAGAAGAAAGGATGAAAGAAATACATTTACCTGCAATTCTGTGAACTTTGCCATGAAGCTGAGGTTTTTACTTATATCCATCCGTGTGGGAGAGTGGAGTTCCACTTCCCTCTCTTTTTGCTCTTGGCCTGGAAGAAAACACCACTGCTCAGAAACAATAACAACATAACAGCCAGAAACCCAGAAAGGGAGGGCCCATCTGATATAGCCCTGGCTCCTCAGACTCCAGGGAGCCCTTCTGCACCGTGCAGTCCAATTGTAAGAGCTCTCTGAGGAGATCTGTAAGGATTCTGACATTGTGGTAGAACGAAAGCTCACTGAAAAACTGTCCAAACCCACTGCTTGGGCTGAGTGTGGCTAAGACCTCGCCGTGTCAGTGACCCTGGGAACACACCCACTCCGTCCCAATTCCACCAGACTATGTCCTCCCACCCCCCACTCACAGAACTATGCTTAGAGAACATGGCTTTTCCCATGACATACTTTTCCCATATCTGTGCTCTTCCACATTCCACACCATGCTCTGGTGGTAGCCTTTGGACAGCTTCTCTCCAACCACCTCCAGCTGCCGGTATCCCCACTCAGGTAAAGATGCTCCACTGAGCTGAAAGAAGTCAAAGTGCAACTTACAGCCCCGCTACTTCGAACCTCAGGCTGGAAGTTCCTTGGCCTGGCTGTGCAGCCCACCACAGCGAGGGCCTGCTACACAGTACAGGACGAGTCACCACGCAACACATCTGAACAGATGCTACAGCCATAAAGTCAGCGATTCTGGCAAACTTTGTGAAGAGATCCTTCACTATTCCATCTGCTGTCACATACCACACACGGCCTCAGCATCTAAGGCTCATTTGTGTATGGTGGTCATAACTTTCTGAGAAGCAGGACAGCTCTGCATGCCAAAAAGGAACGAAGCAACGACTCGAAACACATGCTGCCCTTTTCCCACACTGAGCAAGTTCACCGTTTCCTTCAATTAATTTATGTTTGTTTCACATCGTTCAGGCATTTCAGAACAGAGAGATTCGTATTTTATGAGATTACGAGAGTAGCACGGAGGAAAAACCGTAGGGAAATAAACATAAATCCACTTACCTTTAGCACTGCAGAGGTATTCACGTGAACAAACCTCACTTCCGACAGAATGGTCTTCCACACATCCGTGTCAGACTCCCGATTGACAATTTCCTGCAGAGGTGAGATGTCTTCTGATTGGCTTTTTGTCTCAGCTACCTCTGGTGAAAAAATGATGAGCTCCTCCCTTCCCTCTGACTACTCACCACCCTCCAGAGGTTCTGCGCTGGCATGGAAATGTTATAATCGATATAGCAGGAAACTTCTTGGGAGTGGGGGCTAAGAGGGGCAGCAACGTCGTGCCTGTAAGACAAAGTAATTCCCAAATGCATATAAAAACATACCCATAAGGGAACTGGATTGGCTTAGTTAAAAAGCAAATAACCCAAGTAATCCATTTATAAAGACTACACTGTTTACTCTGAAAGAGAACACTACCCACTACCAAGAGCTGCCAGCAGCAAGCCACAGAGGAAGCCAATACAGACAACTGCTATCCTGGGCTGAAGAACAAGCACTGATTGTGACAAACAGGGATGCTGTTCATTTGCTTTTCCAAAAATGAACAAATTGGGTTTGGAAGGAACACAGCAAAAACCCAGAACACAGAACACCCCCCTTTCCCCCCCCTTTCCCAAACAGAGCCATGTTCCGATGCCGACTGACTCCCTTTTGGATGCAGCCAGGAGGCCACTTTCACACTGCAGTCTTTGCAGAACAGCCAAGGATCTGTGGCGATGAGCCACGGCATGCTGAATTCTCCAACACATCCTCCTAACTTTCTGAGTGCAGCCTTCACACAGGTGAAGTCAGCAGAGGCAGCAGATGGCTTTAAGTTAGCTGTCACCCACAACACTGCCTGAGTATTCTGGAGAGGAGGCAGGGAAGGGGGAAGGGTGAGGGCTCACCAAGGGATCTGTGTATTAAGGAATCTGTGAATTATCATGAATTGTCACTCCTAGCCCCACTGTTTTGGGAATCCACCAGTTTCAACTGTATCTGAATGCAAAGGTCACTCCTCTTCAAACCCCGAGCTCTTCAACTCTGAGACACAGCAAAGCAGAATGAGCCCAAAATCTTGGCAGAGCAAAGGACAAGGAAAGGACTTACGTGTTGAGGTACCGAGTTGTGATGCCGTGGACCAGCTGCACAATGTGCCCATGCCTGACGGGACGGGGTGGGTTACTCACCACCAGCTGCTGCCTGATGGGGTAACACATGAGAGGAAATGGTCACATTCTTTTTTATGCAACCTTGTCATGAGCAAACTGTTAGGTCAAGATACTGCAGTAAGGACAGACATCTAGGCATTAAGATAGGAAAACCAAGTAATCTACAGAATACACCAGAATGGAAAGAAAGCTCATCAAGGCAGAGGCAAATTAAGGGCAGAATGACTCAGGGGATTGGCAATGGGATACCAGCACCCCAGCCTTTAAGTCAGTGGTCCGAATTCAGGTCAGTCAGGAACAAGTTCAGATTATTCCCACACTACAGCTGTTGGGTGGCTTCTGTGAAATGTAAATGCTTCACAAGTCTGGCAGGCGTTGTTACTACAACTGATGTCACTGTTGGCAGGACCACAACAGAGATCAATGGCTATCATTTCCACCACGGAGACCAAACTCTTATCTTCTGGATAGGGCTAACACATGTTTTGGCAAGGAGGAACTCCTCAGTTCACCCAACTGCTGCCTGTATTTCGTTGTTCTACAGCAGAACTTCACATCCTCCAGGGCAATTTGAGGAAATTTCAGTAGGTATTGGGTATCTGTGGTTCTCACAAAGATTCCGTTAGACTCCCCACTTGAAAGCTCTGCACTATTGACAGACTTCCCCAGTGTAGACATGATTTATAATGACACACAGTCCTTTGGGTAGAACTGTTTATGCAGCTCCCAGAGCAACATAAGAAACCTACAAAAGCAACTTTTTGATCAGTATGCGATGATATCACACAAGGGCTTTCAGAGGCAGAACTGCAAAAACAAAGAGACCTGCCCTTCACTAACAGTTACAATGGCAAAATGCTTGAGCACAAACCAAGCCCTCTCACGCTCAGACACCCACCTGGAATCCCTCCTGACACGGCTGGTTCTGAAGCTCATCCCACATTTTCAGTACAAAGAAACACTCATTCTGCAGAAATGATTTCTACTCTCTTCTGAGACCCATTCGAGTTTGACAGAACTCATCAAAACACTCTAAATGCCACGGCTCACACACTTCAAAAAGCAGAACTCCACTTTCATGCAAAGCACCTGAACAGTTCCCATCAGTCTCACAACTCTTTAAAGTTCCCCTTGTGCACAGCACAACCCACAAATTGGGCAGATGCAGTTCAGACAGAATTTCTAAGCCCTCAGTAATGCTTCTACCATGTAGGAGCACCATGCAAACAGCCACCTTTACCAGCTCTGCAGCTGAAACTGATTGCTCACGATCACATATGGCCCCTATATCAAAGCCGTGCTTGAAGCCGTTTGGTATGTAGATCTTTTGCATACTCACATTCCAGGATCTTTGACAATCCACCAGTTGTTCACATCCTTAAAGGGATAACAGGTCACCTGTTGCTGATGGGAACTACCTCGGCCATTCTCATACCTTTACAGAAGTATTAAAAAAACAAACAAACAGCTGTATAAAAGCACATTTCTGTGCTCCACCAACAATGCAACACCAACCAGCACCAGACCACTGGCTCCACTCCTACAGAGCACAGAGAAGCCATGCAATCCGGAGTGTTCTCTGAAGACTTAATGAAGAGATTGCCAGGACCCAAACTGAGACAGAACCAGAGCATACTTTTACCCTAACAATACAGAACCAACCACATTTCTCACCTGATAGGATAGGTATTCGTGTGAGAATGGAGCCAACACTGCATGGGCTTGCCCAGCACGTTCCGCAGAGTAATCTGAGAGCCATAGGCCACCTCTAAGGGCTGGCCCTGAGTGATTCGAGCCAGCCCACCCTGGGAAGCATAATGACAGGATAAGTGGGAATAAAAAGAAACAACCTAGAGGCCGTTCAAACACTATTCAGAGTCACTTGACACTTCAGCACCGCAGTATCTTATCACAGTGCTTTCTCATCTGATGTTATCCACAAAAATCAAATCCTGCACCATTTTCAGGAGAAAGTAAATACACCAAAGCCTGCAATAGGACGTTATGGAACACCCCTTGCTGTTTCATGCTGTTTCCATAGTCAGACTAAGTACTTTTCTATAGAAGCTCAGAGTATCGTCTTGCACTTTAAACTTATGCTTAAGATACGAACTCCATTAAGAGTTCAGCACTGTATCAGCCACTGCAGTTTCCTGTAGGAAGGGACAGATCTTCAGCCTAAGAGCGAAGCCTTGGTTCAATGGAAGAAAAGGTTTCATCTGCTATTAGGATTTCAGTCCTCATTTTTTCAACTTAAAGCCATACCACAGCAGCAAAGTAATAAAATGACATAAAGGGAACAAACGTGCGGGATCAAAGGAACAAGAACGCAGACCTATCTTGTAACAGTGAGCACAAGAAACATTTCCTCCCCTTCTCCCCTAATAAATCTGTTTCATGAGCACATTTCCCTTACCTCTAAGCTGGCTTGGAAAGCACTTGTCATAATCTGGTCATGTGGCCCAGAGCGATACAGCAAAGTCAGGTGAACATAGAAGAAGGACAGGTACATGGCCACTGGGATGACAAGGAGGGTCAGACCCCTAGCTAGAAAATGGCACACCAAGGAAACCTAGAAGAACACAGAGAACTCACTGCTTTCACGCTCCAAATATTAAAAATCCTAACAGTATCAGTGCATTTGCTTTGCTTTGCTGGCCTATTTTTGAGTTTCCCCAGCCACCCTTACTCATCTGTAACTTCGAGGACAGCTGGATAATCTCCACTGAGGATCTGAACTGGAGCCAGCAGGAGTTATGTGAAACACTACAGATTCTGAGCCACAAAACACCAAGGCACAGATAAGAGCAGAAAAGCCAGTCAGACATGCATGCTTTTCTTAAACTTAACTCCATATTCCCCAGCAACTGAGCTGAAAAACTGTTCTATGACATGAAGGTTTGCAGACTACAACAAGGAATGCTAGTGTAAAAAACAGCTACAGCCAGCATTGTTATCTGTGGGCTTGCAAGGCTCCCAGGTGGCTCCTGTTCTGCCAAGTTACACGTGGTTTACTTTGCATGTTGCACCACCTACATTTGATAAGTTCCGGTCTCCTAACATGTGCCAGAAGTGGAGTCCTGCAATGGCCAGGAGCAGCATATAGGTAAACAGGCCCATGTATTTCACTCTGAAAAGAGAACGCACAAAAACTGAACATGGTTAAGAACTACACAAATCTACGGCTATTATTTAATGCGTGATGTAAACGTTCAAGCTTTCTCTTGAACCAGATGCATTTAAGTCTAGGGGCTTAGGTTTGTGACTAGTTTGGTACAACAACATAAGTAAGTTTCAAGGCTTTGTAACAGTTGCTGATGTCATTTGTTTGCTCATTACATTAAATAACTGCAGTGACAAAGACAGTGAACCCTCCTGATAGCAAGGTGGCACATCATGAAGCACTGAGTCCCTAAATTCAGACTTACTGAAGCTTGAGGTGACGAGGAGGGAGAGGTGAAACACTGATGACATCATGTAACATAAGGTCATCTCCACGAAACACTTAGACAGTACCCCCTAATGCCTGGTATTGCCCACTGAGAGCTGACTAACAGTCTAACTCATAAAAAACCATGACGATGGCTGCTCAGAGCAGCACCAAGAACAGGTCTTGGAAATCTGAAGTACTGCTGATACCTCAGATGGCAGGCAGGAATGTCAGCTTACTACAACACAGACTGACGTGCCACCACTTACCCAACAGCACAAGAACAAGCTACTCCAGTCAACAGAAGCCAAAACCACCACCTTCCGGAGAAGGAACTTAAATAAAAGGACAAAGGGAACAATGTTACGGTGACATCTGAGCACATTCTTAAGATCCTGAATTCAGGTAGTTTGACTTCAAAACAAATCTGCCACTCCTTATTCTACTCAGAAGTATCTCATTCTGAACCTCCCAAACCACAAACTCTGATCTACAGGATGTTCTCAAATGTACCTCCCTGTTTCCTGAAAAAAGCAATACCCAACACTATCATCTCCCTTCTGACACCAAACATAAAAGAAAAGCATTCAGCCACTTGCTAGGCTCAGTTTGCAGATGATTTTATTTTACTCAAGATTATATCAGTTTATCCTTGCAGAGGAACAGAGAACGTGTGAAGTCACAAGACGAGACACAAAGATCCTCAGATTCAGTGGTAACAAAGGAGCACAAATGATGAATGTAACATCTGTGCTTCTGTGTATGGAAGGAAATGTTAAAACTGAAAAAACGGGTGGATAAAGAAACGCTCCAAGGGGATTTTATGTTTATTATAAAATAAAAAGACAACCTTAGTACCAGTTAAAATGGTCTCCGACTCTGCTCAGAAGAATAAACTCCTGGGGCGGCTGTACGAGGTGAGTTACAATGAAGTGAAGTAACTTAAAGAGAAAAGCAACAGAACCTATAACAGAAAGAGTCACCACAAGAATATCCAGAAGGATGGGAGACAATACAGCTTTACCTGCGCCTCTGCAAATTGTAGAACTTCAGGTAGGACAAAACTGCAAGCAGGATAAAAAAAATCAATATGGATTCCAGAAGCATGAACCTTGACTGAGTGATCAGAGAGTTCTCTGCCAGAAAAGAGACAGACAGAATCAGAAAAACACCTCAGACAATCGCATCATTACCCAGCAGAAGGACCTGCCTGCCCCTTCCAGGACAGCCAATTCACACGCAGTCCTACTGGCTACAGTACAGAGGTGCTGGGTTTAAAGGAACAGAAACTTTCCAGCACGAGCAAAATACATGGGCAGCATCTCCAAAGACAAAGAAAATGATAATGAGCAGAGTCTGCCAAGAGGCAGAGAAAGCTGCTGTGTTTGCCTACGAGAGGCAAAGAAAACCTGTGCTGGGAGATCCAGACAGGTGCTTCTCAAGGTAACAAACGTCAAGGCAGTGCTCCTTTCATATGCTCTACAATTTCAAAAGGGAAAACTGACTATTCTCTCCCTGTATGAAGAACAGAACCCGGGGGGATAAACTTACCTAAGAGAATCAGAAGAGCAGCTCCAAGAGCAGCACAGTGAGAGAACTGCAGTTCTACCAAAATCTGGTATGCTAAGGGGATGCAGAGAGCACCAGCCAGTGCTGGCAGGAGCCGCAAGGACCACACAGGAACGTTGATGCTGTATTCTGAAATCAGAGAGAACAGTCACACACACAAATACGGAAGATGTTAACTGCAGATAAGCCAGATCAATACAACTACAACTACACTCAGTGAGCTGTTGAATGTAATTTCTGCTTTTAGTACCTGACCGGCAGGTTTGCACTTCTTGAACTGTGTTATCTGATTTTAAAAGTTTGTGCTATCGAAACATAATGTCTTAAATTTCCGTTACAGACCTGAAGATGATTTACTTCAGAGGAGAACTGAAGGTGTCAGATAAAACATTGTTTCCACTAGTCAGGCAAAAGGAATGTCAGCTGCTGAAATACGACCTTTTTCCCAAAAGAATGAGACAGTGGAAATCAGTTTTTACCAGCTCCAATCCTGTTCCATAAGAAGTTTCCATCAAATCCTCCTAAGTAACCTACAACATAAGCAACAATTCAGAACTTCCAGTGTCAAAACAAGTAGAGAAACAGGTGCTAAATTGGTCCTGGAACGATTTCTCAAACACACAGCTTGTCTATGCATGAAAGCTCTCTTCCCCAAAAGGATCCTCTTTTGTACTGTTTTGCCTGCAGCAATGCTTGATAATGTGCAGAGGTACAACGAATATAAAGTGGGAACAACAGATTCTCAGTGGCAAAGTTACATGCATATTTAATCTCTCCTTCCCATATAGACAGTTTTATGCTGTGCATTTCCAAACTACAGAATGGAACTTAGGCCTCAAAGTCTGCTTGCTGCCTACTATTCCTAGTCTGTAGCAGCTCTCATTTTCCCCTTCATGCAAAGGACTGCCTAACAGTGAGGTAATGGATACCTGTCTCCATCACTTCCCCAGTCCTCATGCGGCAGTCCTGTACCAGTACTAAACAAAGGAAATACTACTTCTCTCCACATCAGCTGCCTTGGGCTTTTTCCAATGACAGGATCTGACAACTTCTAGCCAGCACTTCTTTCTTCCAGAGCAACAGGCAATAGACACTGCACAATTTCAGGAGCCATCCTACCTCCCAAAGCTAGCAGCATATGGCCCAGCGGTGGGCCGCTGTCATCCACAAAGAAGATTCTCTTCATGTAGAGGGAAACGAATTGGCCATAATAAACTTCATCAAAACTGAAACACAAGAGACACAGACTCGTCAAGTCTAATTACAAGGACCCTGCTGGCTACAGAAAGACTAAGGAAAGAAGCACTGACACATTGGCAGAAGGGTAACGACACAGTGCAGCATGGCAGCTTTGGCCCCTTTATCTTCCCCTCTGGGGTTCTATTAGGGAGACATTCTCTGCTCTTTCATCCCCTTATTCTTACCCACAAATGCTTAAAAGTCCGTGTTGCTCTAGTAGGAAGTAAACTATTCTACTCACACAACAGCACGTGGATAGGAAAGCCCCCATAGACGGCTTATTAATCCCATGACAGTCAGCGCCACAAGGTTGAGATTTATCTCTGCAGTAACCACAACTGGGTTCTTCAGAAATCCCAACATCCTGTCAAAGGTCTG
Source organism: Alectoris magna (assembly GCA_030625065.1). Taxonomy (NCBI): domain Eukaryota; kingdom Metazoa; phylum Chordata; class Aves; order Galliformes; family Phasianidae; genus Alectoris; species Alectoris magna. The sequence continues at coordinate 5,856,728 of CM060579.1, read as the reverse complement.
TCCAAGCCTTCAAGAACAGAGAAGCACAGCAATCACCACTTCATTCAAAATCTGGTTGCTAGCTGAAGACCATTTGACAGCACGCATACACTGCTACTTTCCACTATTGGCAGCTCATGGTAACCATATTCTGTCCAATTTGTGGACAGAAATATTTGTTTTTTTGGCTGTCGCTGCTGCAGTAGCTCTGAGATTGGAGTTACTGAACTACCCTCTGCCCACACACACTTAACTTTTCACTTGCCCTACTTCTACATGCATGTAGGTCTCCGTCCTCAGTAGTAAGCTGGAATTACAGAACAGCTTAGGTTGGAAAGGACATCAAAGATCATCTGGTTTCAGCCCCTCTGCTATGGGCAGGACTGCCACTCACTAAATCAGGCACTAGATCAGGCTGCCCAGGGCCCCATCCAACCCGACCTTGAACACCCCCAGGGATGGGGCAGCCACAACTTCTCTGGGCAGCCTGTGCCAGCACCTCACCCCCCTCACAGTGGTTCCCCAACATCTAATCTAAATCTCTCCTCTTTGTGCTAAGCAAAGCTCCTAACCCAAACCGATGCTGCTGATAGAAAAGTCACACGCTCAAACACACACAAAAAAAGAAGGGTTACTTCCTTGGAAACTGGGTGTTATTTGCTCACAGGATGGACCCACAAACACTCCCTAAAAGCTGGCTACTGGAAGCCTGAAGGTGATGTAGGACTGCAGCACAGCCTATTGGAGGAGTGCTGCAGAATGCAGGACTGAGCTGTTCTCTAAGCAGAACCACTAGAAGCTAGGCGTGCTGTCAGGAAATACCAGGGAATCAGTGTTGCAGCTCCTCACCTCGGTATCACCAAAAGCTACTGGAATAAATTCTTTTGCATGGCTTTCAACAGGAGTGAGCAAAGCAGGATGCAAGCACATCACCGCCACCAAACGCAGTGCCACCGTCCTTGTTTCCTGCTACCTACAAAACAGAAGTGCTGCTCAGCTACGTGCTGCCCTGGGGAACACACTTTGGTAACAAGCCCCTTGTAAAGATAGGCTCTCCATCAGCACTGGAGACATCCTGCCACTGCTCCTCTGCCTCTGGATGAGCGCAAGCCCCAGGACCCTAAAGAGCACTATGATAAGAAAGCAAGCCCCAGGCGTCACAAAGCTCAGGCAGGAGCACATCATAGCCACTCACCATGTCTGTATACTTCCCAGAGCTCTGTACAGGTGAATGGAACCGCCACACCTCAGCCTCGTGCCCCAGCTGGGAGCCTTAGAAGGGACAGCAGGATACTGAATGTCCCTCACCACCCCGTTCCCCTCTTGAGATTTATGGGGAACAGCAGGCCCACTGGCCTCACACCCATGCTCCACTCCCAACCCTCCCCCCCTTGCCCCCTCCACCTGCAAGTGGCCTTGTGGCCGCCCTGAGCGCTCCGAGGTGAGGTAGGACCACCACCCCCTCACCACCAGGCCTCGTAGTCCCGCCTCGAGGGAACCAGGCCTTGCCCCCACTCCCTCGAGCCTTACAGAGGTGACGGGGGGGAAGAAGGGAAGCAGGAGCGCAGCTCCGCGCCCCAGGGCTAGCAGGTCCACGACCACCCCCACCCGCCGAGCTCGCAGCCGGAAGTGCCTCAGCCCGCCGCGCTACGCCGGAAGTGACGTCAGACGCACAGACCGGTGGCGGCAAGGAAACGGTGCGTCTCGTCGCTATAGCAACGCCTCCCGTAGCCGAGACAGCGCCCCGCTCGGCATCCCTTCAATGGGCGTCGCTCCTGGAAGCCTTTAACCCACCAAAGAACCAAACAGCTCTGAGAAAATTTGAGAAAAGCATAATCTGCTTTATTTTTTTTTTTTTTATTTAAATAAGGAGAATTCTTTCATATGGAAAGAGCTAATACAATCACATATTTGAAAGGAGAAACAATAGGTACTGAAATGAGGAAAAAGGGCAATAAAGAGTGTGCCGCAACTGGCCTGGTGATGCCGTGATTCGAGTTCCGGTCCAAGTAAAAGTTTCCAAAAAATATTAACAGGTTGCACGTTACACAATTATCCATCGTCTGCCCTTTCAAATATCTGGTCTACATGGAAAGACAAAGAAAGGAAAGGCCAAAAAAAAAAAAAAAGTACTATACAGGTCATGAGGTTAGCAGGAAAATAAAAGTACTATACAAGTCGTGAGGGTAAAAGCTCGGAGGAGTGCAATATCCCCTTGAGAAACAACAAACGCGATCCACAGAGAGCCAGAGGGGGGGGTTCCAGCCAAGGACAACACCTGGAGACATGGCAAGGGTGAGCGCCTCGCTGCTGCGGCCATCGGGAACCCCAGCAGGTGCCTGCAGCCATGAGGAACAGCCGGTGGTCTTTGGGGGAACGGAACCAAAAACTCCAACCCAACCAACTGCTGGTGTCTCTTCGCAGCCAGCTTCAGCGAAACAGTCGTGTCTGCTGGGCCGCCCAACCATCCCCATGCCTGCTGTAAAGCGATCTTTGTTTACAGGTGAATCTTTCTTACAAAGAAACTGGACTGCTGGACACTGAGAATAACCCACGTTGCAAGGATTAACCTATGCTTAGCTACGTCAGGAGGGAAACAAAAGGTTAGCAAAATGCAACAGAACGAGATCTTAGCATGCAGTGAATACAGTAGCCTGCTGGAATGTGAGACATAGCAAAAAAAGCTAAGCTCATAGTTTTAATATATATCCATAAATACACAGGAATCACAGGGCAGCACGTAGCTTCGCAGCATTCTTGCAAGGAAACTCTCAAATGTGTCTGCATGAACACAAACACGTGTGGAGTTCAATGGGCTGCAACACGGAGCGGCTGATTGCTGTGTAGCTGTCATGTGGTGGAGCCACGAGTGAATTAGGAAAGATCACACCTGTTTCATTGGTGCTTCCACTTGTCATTTGAAAATACACTGGAGCATTTTTTTTTCCCCCTAACCCTTTTTTGTATTTTTCACTGCAGGCTACAAGCAGGCTGAGCTGGAAAGGAAAGCAGCACCACATGCAGCTGGCCAGGCTGTGAATCACTGGGTGTAGAACTGCATACACGTGATGTAGACCTTCAGCTGTACACGAAGCAGCAAAGTCAGCCTTTCAATACTTCTGCCTCACCCATTTTTGCTGAAAATTCAGATCCCACCTCTCCCTCCCACTGCACACTGCATCCTTCCAGCAGGAGGAGCCTAATGTTTAGTAGAAGAATTCCAGTCAAAATGAAAGCAAGTCGCAAAGAAATAAATCGTTAGGGCACTGCCCTTCAGCAGTGGAGACAGTAAACCGAAGTATCCCCTTATAAACATCAGCATTTCAAACACTGCCATTCTCCATCTCCCAAGCTGAATTTTTAATCAGCAAACCAGCACCCCTGGCACTTCTGCACCTTGAGAATCAGAGACTTTCCTTCTGACTCAAGAGCACTACTTACTAACTGCAGTAACCTCGTACTAGCTTTAAACGAACAAACAAAAACATATGCTGGAGAAACAGGATATTGCACCTTAGAAATTTGGGCTCTAAAATGGCAGTCCATCACACAAAATTCCATTAAGTGGAACAGTGTCATGCCAACTGCAGCTGACAGTCACGCAAAAGAGAAGAATGGAATGAAGCTCACATGCATTTCTTGGCCTTTCCTACACAGAATAATTCAGACATAATATATAAATAGAGCAGTGAAACAATTACTTTTTCACCTAGACCTACAACATCAAATATGTATAAATAAATTCTAGTGTTTTATTCTGTCGGGGGAAGGATGGGAGAGGTTAAAAGAGAAAGAAGGGTGACCTTTTTCAACAGGAAGTGTCGTAGTTCTGATGGCATTTACACCAGAGGGACTGCAGTATCTTGCGTATAGCAACAACCCAATTTCTCCGATACATTTGACCATTTAAGAGTCATAAAAGTAGGAGGAAAGAGGTTAGTTCTTTGTAAAGCTTAAGTAGTGTTATTAGGATAGGATAGATGTGAGAAGAAGGGAGCCTGGGTTGAGTATCTTTAGCCATTACAGTTTGGTTCCGGGCTGACATTAGTAGAGCCAGCTGGGCAGGAGGATAATAAAAAAAATGAAGAAGACAATGTAGTTGTTCATGATATTCCACAGAAGAAAAGAAAAAGCGCGGTGGGATGACTTCCTGGTGGAAAATCTTTGGACAATGTTGGGAGCAGGACTAGCAGATGAGGAAGCAGGTCTGGGAGTTGCCTGAAGCCTGGGGAAGTATTCGTCGCTTACTCTCAAACCCTGTACTTTAAAGGAGGATGCTAGAGAGATGCTGGCACACTCTGCTCTGAAGTTAAAAAAAAAAAATAATCCATAAAACATGAGAAATGAAAGAGCTCTCATTTTTCTCAGGAGTACCATCCCACCCCCTTTCCCTTCACGTTCTCTGTCACAGTCAATGGGGAAACCTATGGAAAGGGTACATTGCTATGTCTAAGTTAGATTAGGTTTCTAAGCTCTTTTTAAAGCTACTGTATAAAATTCTTATTTATACCTAGCTTAAAATTTCAAATGCATCCCTAGAAAGTTATGAAGGATATTTCCCATCAAGGGGGGAAAAAAATAGCACACAAACAAGAACACCTTCCAGATCCCTTCCCAAATACATTCTTTGTTCAAAATATCTTCTTTGGAACCACCAACAAACGACTTGCTGCCATCTAACAGATGCAGACAGCACAGCCAGTTAGCAAGCTATCATCTACAGCGGAAATGAAGTTCTTTCCCTCACTTCAGAGCGACCAGCCTACTTTACATTTTCAAAGAGCTAAACAACACAAACCAAGTTAGCTGGAAGTAGCTGAATTTACTTATGACTACTGTCAGCTTCAGGACTCCAAGAACTTTCAGGAACTTGCAAGTCCGGTCTAAAATCTACATACACACACACACACGCACACACACCAAAAGAATCAAACAACCGAAAAATAAAAACCCAACCCACTCCCACTGGGACCCTCCTTTCATTTACCATCAAATAAATACTGGTGAGAAAGTGTAAGGTTGCGACACAGTATACACACTATATGCTATTACATCAAAACTAAAGAACCATTTGCTGTTCACCTGTGGAAGGAGATCAAAAGGATGATTCCAAACTGACTCTGAATCCATGCGCTTCCAATGGAAAAAAAGGAGGTTCTAAGTGTGCTAAAAAGGCTGCCTTGCAGAGGAGCTCCCTTACTAATGTGTTTCTAAGCAAATATTACAAGAGGCCATGAGAGGAACAGAAAGGCCTAGGGAAAGGGGAGAAGAACAAAGCTTAGGAGAGCAGCCCCAACAGATAAGCACAATATAGAACAAGTCTCAGGAGACGAGGAATTAAAGCAGCCAAAGTAGGGAGCATAAGAGAGCATCACAACTACAAAAAGTAGTCCAAACAAACCCGTTGGCTCTAGCCAACTCTTCTGACCCATGAGTGGTGAGGAGATTTCTCTTCAGATTTTACATTTTGCAAGTCCATGATTTACATTTTGCTGCACGTTTGGCAGTCACTAAAGAAATCTCAAACCTACAAAAAACAAACAGAAAACCCTAGATCCAGAGGAGCTTGCAACAGAAGGTTGGTGCGTTTTTCCTTAAAACGAAAATGCCACATTTTGTTGTGCACAAGGCACCCCAAAGCTACAATTAACATGGTGCAACTTCCAAGGTTAATGCACTGATCTACTATATACTTTAGTACACATTTATTCTAATGCAAGCACTGCTTCTAGCTTAAAAGAAAAATACTGGAGAATTCATGAACGCTGTAAGTGTACTGTGGTTGTTTGTTTTGCTTTTACTCAATGTGAAAGGCTGAATTATCTGGGGAAAATATACCCAATCCAACTCAATTTAGAAGAGTATAGATTCTCAGCACTGCACAGAACTACATATAAAAATCAGGAGGAGTTCTGTCAGAACATGGTTTTAGTCAATGGGACTTCTGGAAGGAATGAGGAAAGCAGAAAGGGGAAAAAAGAAGTGAGAGAACATATAAAAGTTCTGCTATAAACAAGGATATAGCTTTTTTTCTCTGTAAAAACCTCAGCTGCCTTTAAAATGAAAAACCTCTAAGTAACCCCCTCTCCTTCAGTTGCCACTCTGCTGAGACAGAAGTAGGGAAGGAGAAGGATGGGCTTTGCCAAGTGAGCTATCACAGCTACCTGTGGATGGGGCATGGGGTGGGAAAAAAAAAAAAAAAAGGCTTAAGCCACTTAAAAGTCACATGGTTGGTTTGTTTCAAAGCAAGCAGGTCAATGTCATATCCACTGTTTCAAACTGCTTTGCTAGGAGAGGGACTTGAATGATGTCACTGTAGTCAGTCAGTGTGGGGCAGGTGTAGGTGTGGTGAGATTTTCAGGAGATCCAGTGGGGTTCAGTCTCAGCTGTAGGGCCTGTCAGCCAGCAGGACCAGCTGGGCATCAGCTGTGCTCCTAGGCCTTGCTTTCCTCCACTTTTACAGCCTGAGGTTTGATCGCTCCTGTGCGCACTGGTTTCATCTGGCTTGCGGAGGCTGTTTCTTGCAGCTTTACTGCTCCCAGATTGGCTTTATTTTCATCCACCCGTTGCTTTGCCTTTTGACATATAGAAAAGGACGCATTAGAGAAAACATCGGTGACCATCACTCATGCAAGACATCCAAATTTGCTCCAAAATGCAGCTCTCTTCTCTGTTCTGCCACCCTCTGCTATCCTAAAACACCTTATGCAAAAGATCTCAAATACACCCACAAAAATCCAACATAAGCACCATATGACATGCAGTCCTCTAACTTTTCCTGACCTCCCATCACAGAGCATTACTCATGGGCTCAGTACAGCATCCACCCAGTCCACTCTCTTGCTTTCTCTGCAATGACAATAACTTCCACATATAGCTTAACTACACTGTCACCCTCTCAAGTACAAGGAACAAGGGTGGTACTGTAGAAGAGCAGACACTACTGGGTCAGAGTACTGACATACGCTACCTGTTGCACATAGTGTCCTTGCACAGAGCCCATACTAACTGCTGGTCCAGATGGCTTCCCATTTGGGCTGGCAGAGCTAGGCCTGGAAATCGAAGAGTCGACAACATTCATGGAGTAAATTCTACAACGGAACAAGAACCTTATTCATGTGTGAAAGAAAAAAAAAAGAGCAGAAAGCAACAGTAGACAGAGCATGAGTCTGAACCCATGAACTCCCCAGCCCAAAAGAAAACACATGGATTGCTTAGAAGTATTGAAAGTCTCAAGGAGTCCTTAGCGACCTGAAGGAACGTTTGCATATTACTGCCTCTCATCTTGAGAAGATGAGACCATGCTGGAACTAAAACATCTGCTCAATGACTCCAATTTTCTACCTAAACGAGAAACACACAAAAATAGAACTCCAATTTGCCTTTATGATGCTGAAAACAAATAACTTTAGACAATTCCCACAAGCACCAATGACCACATCAGAGACACACTGGTCCCTAACCAAGAATGAAAGCCATTAACATTTTGATATAAGTATTTGAACTAAGTATATTTTACACATGAAAACCCAAGTGAATCTTACACAGGGATGATGTATATGTACCATGTCACTGCAAATACAGAACACTACTCCTTCCTCATTCTGACCACAGAGGCCAAATTCTGTAAGTATTTACCTGTATGCATGTGGTGATGGTACAGACCCTCCAGAGGACATATTCTGTTTACCATCGGAAAAATGAAAGCCTTTCATTTCCATTTGGGAGGACTACAGAGGAAAATGAGCAAGAGGATATATCATTTCTGCTTCCAGAGAAAGTCTGTCACTTTATAGGAACACTTAAACTAAACTTCTGCCCTTCTATCCATGTGCCCATTAAAAGAAGAAACATTTTTCAGATGAAGAAAACACGGGTTTGAAGTGAAAAGATCTGCTTGTATAAACTAACGCCAGCAGCACAAGCAAATTCTAAACCTGGAAGTGAACTGCTGTACTCTCTCAACCCTAGAATAGACAAACTTACGATACAAATCCATCAACCCAGACATGACATTAATATACCTACTCAAATGGACAAGCTTCACAACAGTGTGAAATATCTGGGTAGTATTCCAACTGTGTCTGGAGCTCACCACCCCTCAAGCATTCTGGGGAAACCTGTGTAAACACGTAATACAACTGGAGACTCCGAACTGGACCGAGGCAGGACATGGCTCCCCGGAAACAGAATGATGACCAGCAGTAAAACTTGAAAGACTGCTGGCCTGTGCTTTGGAGATGAGAAGAAAAGGACTCCTTCATTTTAATACCAGTAATTGCCTTTGAGATTTAAGGATCCCCAGCAAGCTAGTCTCTCCATTAACAAGCAAGATCAAGGAGGAAAACTTCAGTTAATCCTCACCTCCCTGCTGGCAGCAAGAACTGAAGGCTGTGATCCAGGAGGAAGAATTCTTCGGGGAGCTCCTACAGACAGGTTTTGCCCCTGAGGAAGCTGGATGGACTGTGGCAGAATCAGGGGCTGCTGGCCAGAGCCATAGCGAGGCAGCGGAAGCTGGGAGCCAGGCACAGGCATTGTTAGCTGTGTGATAAGGACATGTAGTTACTTAAAGGCAGTAGCAGTGTTTGCTGTGTTGGGTTGAGATGCTCTCCCCTAGTATACTAGAAGCACAGTATTGCTACAAAGAATCTCAAGAATAGTGCAGTCTGGCACAGGGTAAATGCAAATTAATATATCAGAGGAAATTTCACACCGAAAATCATGAGCTGGTAGCACTGCCAACACCCTGCCAGCTGGGTTTTTAACACAACATCAGTTCAACATAACTGCACTTTCCCCCTTGCATAAAACCTTCATCCAGTTTTTCAATCTTCCTCCTCATCTGCACGTGTGATTTTTCTCTTGATCCAACAGCAGTGTCAGACAGCTCTGATAGCATCAGACACACTGTTTGCAGCTTTAATAGCCAAGCCATGAAGTCTGCTCTACTTTCACACCAAAGCATTTCCAGAGAAAGCAATGGTTCTCTCGCTATCTTGTGCGATAAATTTCAAATTGATTATGGTAATAATTAGAGTATTTACAAGAAGCAGCTCATGACTTAACAACCTCCTGTTTGTTCCGATTTATCTGGCAGTACTCACAACTGCTGCATTTGGGAGGTACCATGACATCACTTTGGAATAAAAACAATACAAATCCAGAGGCAGAATTTACTCCATTGGCTTTTGGAAGTAGTGCTTTTAGGACAACCATCACATCAGAGCCTTCTACCTGGGAAGCACTGCTAGGTTTGATTCTGCACAAAGTGTCTGTCTGGAGGGCGGGGACATCCCTCAACATAAAAGGTCATCGCAGTAGGGACATACAAGTAATTAGTAAGAATCTCATTAAATAAGGTGCTATATTTTTGAAGCAACAGCTCACAGAAGAGTCTCGTGGAAAAATCTTTTCTCTCTTTACAATGAACTTAGCTCACACAAACATGATTTAACACAACTACCAGTTTCAACTCAGTCTCAGAAACAAGTGATGTTCCGCACAAGAGCAACTTGCAAGCCCTGCTCCTAACCTGTGTAAGCTGAGAGTCCATCATCTGGGAGGCTCCCATACCAGCTGCTTGGTTTATCTGGCCTTCATAAACCAGCGTCTGGCTTCCGTTCAAGGGCTGATAGGGAGATCCAGACTGGGTTTTCACCACCTCCAAGGGCTGCATGCCTGGGAAGGCGGAATATGGAGGCTTTAAAGCAGTGCCTCCTGTCAGGACCATGGTGCTGGGCTGAGATAGACTGGGGTGCATATACACCTGAGACCTGGAGAAGAAAAAAAGCGCTTAAGTTGTTATGTAGAAAACCTTTGGAGACTACACGCCTAACCAAAGGTATCTGGCTTCCAATCAACAAACAATTCTCAGCAATTCCGTCCTTGTGTTGCAGGAGTCTTCAACAAAATGACAGTGTGTCCCATCCACAGTCCGTATTAATACTCTGCACAGTATTCTCTGGATTAGCAGTAAAGGAAGGACTCTATATACCAGAAGTTTTGCAAAGCAGAAATCATGAATTAGAAGATTCAACCAGCTCCAGTGCTAGTAAATTTTTTTTTTTAAAGCTTCATGTCCAAATTTTTGAGGCCTGCAAGAACCATCCTGATCCCTTGCCCTCATTTAATGCAAAATAAAAACAGGGTAGAGAATATATGAATCCCACAGCCAGCCTAACTCTGAAGAGGATGTCCCATTCCTTCAGCTCAAGTAAGCAGCTCTTGTGGCCAAATACTCTCGCTGCTACATCTACATTTGATTTTTAAGTGGAATCTTACTATTTTTTCCAACAAAGAGCAGGCATGTATTCTCTCCTTGTCTTGTAGTTTATATCTAATGACAATGTTATTTGATTTCCACACGCAGCTACTCAGCTCTGATCAAACTAACTCTTTAGATTTCTCCCCAGAAAGAAGCCAAATCCAGTAAAGTGTTGACTCCGAATTTCTCATTAAGAAATCAGCTTTTCACCCCACAAACCTCCTCCTGCATACTTCCCAAGAAACATCATATCCTCTACAAATGCAGGCACTATAACTGAATTTTTCAAGGGCAGACTTTGCCACTGTCATAGAAGAAGCACACTGTACAAAACCTCGTGTACCCTAATATGCTTGCTCTCCACCCCAATGCTCTCCAGCACTGTTATCAAAGGAAAGAAACAGGATGTCAGCAGAGAGAGAACAAGAGATGAGTACAGAATGTCTGATCAATCAGCTCCACCAACAGCAATGAGAGGTTAAGGCCACAAAGAAACGAAAGATTGTGAAGTAGTTACCTGAAGGGTTGTATGGAGCTGTACATCTCCTGGGACTGAGAAACAGGCAGACCACCCCTCAGGCCAAGTTGAGCTTGGGCCTGCAAGGATGTGTGGAGGGAAATGGGAATCTGTTGAGCAGCAGCCGCCTATGGAAGAAATTGAGATGACTAAGAGGTACAAGAGCAACCAAAAGCTTTCCCAGGCTATTATAAAGCCACCAGTTTCCTCAATAAGTTAATGTGCCATGACAATGACCTACACTGCAGCTTTGCACAACTCCTCCTACAAAAGAGGAGCACAATGGGAGGGAAAGAAACTACATAGGCACCAGAGAGAGAAGAGCGTTCCAAGAGGCATCTGATGGATACACTGGGGGACCAACATGCTCTACACACATAGTAGGCCCTTTATCAACACCAGTAATCCAAGTTTGCATTTACCTGCACTTCTTCCCTGAGGAACCCTTCCTCTCCTCAACCCTATCAACACCCTATTTACTCAGTCTAATGAAATCTCCCATCAGTACTGATTGGCTGTAGAATCTACTGCAAGTCACAGACATATCCTGAGTTGGAAAGGACCCACAAGGATCACTGAGTCCAACTCCTAGCTCCACAAAGGACTACCTAAAAAATAAATGACACATCCGAGCATGCTGTCCAAATGCTTTTTGAACTCTGTGCTGTGACCGTGCCCCTGAGGAGCCTGTTTCAGTGCCCAAGCACCCCCCTAGTGAAGGACCTTTTCCTAATACCCCATCTGAACTTCCCTGATGCCTGATTTGTATTATTCTGTTCCATTACTGGTCAACTCATCTCATGCAGATTTCTCACCATACGCTTCACTTAAATCCAGCCTTTTTAAAACAAAAATAAATAACTAATCTCTCCCTTTAATTTCACTAACCTCTAACACCCTACTGGGAAGCAGCATTCAAGGGACTTTAATATCTAAGCTCCCTTGGACTGTCTGAGAGATAAACATTGTTTCTTACACATCACCCTGAAGACTTCTTGAAAAACCGTTAGCTAGTTACATGTCTCCCTTACTTGTTGGTAGCTTTGTTGCTGAGGTATGGTCTGAGGAACCAGGCGGGGCTGACTTGCAAACACATGGCCATCCAGATACAGGGGTGGAATATGGTTACCTAAACATCAGAGAAGAGAGGCTGTAATTCAAGGTACAGGCACAGCACCCGATGATGGGCTGGTGGGTCTCTAAGACTAACAGCTCAGGAACTGTCGATCTGTGCTTCAAATTCTTCCCATATGCCAGAAACCTGCTCTGCAATCACCGCATATTTGTGGCTAGGAGGGATAGAAAGGGCAAACAGGATATTTGAGACCTTCACATAAGCTATCTAAAAGCCATTTTCACCCTGAGTGGCACCAAGAGGAACGCGGTACGCCACTCCTGTGCCTGCATATCTGAACATGGGATACTCAAGCAAAATGAGGGAAGAATTTGCCAGGGTGGGAGTGCAGGAAATAAATGACCTAACTTGGAAATAGAGTGTTTCCTAAACAAATTAGCTACAGAGGCTGACTCATTATCCGTTCTTGAATTGAGAAATGAGAAGGACGCTCACTGCATGCCGGACGGGTCCTTTGGGACCCAGGAATCAGACTCCAGGTACATTTCTTTTTGCCATACCACATACGCTCTTGCTAACTATACGTATCTTTGAACTTGAGTGTGATTAAGTTTTCCCTCCGTGATTCAAGGATAGCAACACCTTCTCACCTACCAGAGTTATGCAAACTTCTGAACATTCGTTACGTACAACGAGCAGAATGTGCTCAGAAGGTGTGATATACACAGAAGTTACAAGCAAAATCAGTAGAGTGGTTGGTGCTGATACTGGGATTGTTGAGTGTCTCAGCCATAGGTTTTTTTCCTTTCCTTCTATTCAACTGAGTACACAGCGAAGGGTAAACAAGACGCATTACAAAGAAGAGCCCCCACTCAGGTATAGGTAAGTCCAAAAGGAAAGTCAGCCTTGTGTTAAAATTATACTGGTAACGCTCAAGAAATAGCCCCTCTTTCCTGAACTCTCCTTACAGATCTGTTAAATGCCAACCAGTCTTTCAATTTACATGGATGCTCTTCTCCATTAGAATCCATAGAGGATTCAAATATCAACCAGACAATGCAAATACTGCTGCCACAGTTTGCAGATACCTGGAATAGATGCAGAAGGTGCTACGGACGCCACAGGCATAGGAGGCATAGAAACTCCACCAAAAGAGCTGTAGCTGACACCGTTGGAAGCTCCAACACTGGAAGGAGGCTGGATGCCTGAGCCTGCACCTCCTGGAGAGTTCTGTTCTGGTAAACTAGGAGAGTTTTCCCAAGCCTTACGAGCAGACTCCATCTATGGAAATGAAGGGCGATAACTGCAGACAATTCAAACACGGAGGATAATACTGAGGTCTACAGCTGCTCATCTGTAAACTACTAGTTCAACCTAAATCTGCTCTAGGTCAGAGTAGAAAGCTAACAGGTCTCAAGGGGCTTCATATCCATTCCCTGTGGGTAAGCATCCCTCACAAACACTCATCCCTCTGGGTATTTGACAAGCTGTTCTGGGGGTGGCAAGGTGGGGCGTTTCTTTTTTGTTGGCTTTTTGTTGTCGTTTTTAAACACCAGGTGTCTAAGATCACTGATGAGTCACCTTACCCAGTTACTGAGACAGTCACTAGTCAGAAAGCTCTGCCGCACATTTATTTTATTTTTACAATTAATGAGGACTTCAGCATCCAGGACTGTTGGAACTCATCCCTATTCATCCATGATAAATAGCAAATACACTTAACTTTTACAGGAAATAATTAAAGATTTGGCAGTGTCTAAAAGAACAGAGAGGAAGATCACTCCACCCTCACTACTCTGGTCAAGCAGACAAGGTACCCGCTCTGAGGACAAGCACATATGCCAGCTTACTTACCTTAAGAGTAAGCTCTGCGGTGGGGAAGGACATTGGGTTCAGGCCAATGCACCTCTGAAGGTGATGATCTCTTCGCAGAATGGGAATGGACTGCGTTAACCCTGCCTGAGAGGAGATTGGTGAATGGTGAATATTCAAGGAGAAATTCAAGAGGTAATACAGCCTCAGCTGGCAGCTACAGTGAATACACCTCAAAGGACTCAAGCCTCAGGAGCAGGAGTTAAGTAGTGCATTGTACTGTTATCCACTCCACTGATGGAATAAACGAAGCTTTGATGGTGTTTTACCACACCCTTTACATAGAGTTACATCCACGTCCATTTAAACACCAACTAGACTCAGTAACATAAATCTGCAGAAGACACATATTTGGGATCTTACCTGAATTTCACACATTACCTGTTTCTGAAAGAGCACTTCTCAAAAGAAAGACCCCTTAAGACAAGTCTCAAAAATTCTAACTGCCGACAAACTTGAAGGCACTTCAAAAGCAGCCTTGCGAGTTTCTCACACTGCTGTACACAGCTGAGCTACAATCTGGACTTTTGGTGCGCTCACTCCAGCACACATAATAACGAAATACAGAGATGGCTGGAACAAGCTAGGAAACTTCTTGAAGGGCCTGGCTTAACAAGGTAACAGTTCTGTATTGTGCTGTGGCAGATGAAATCTTCTGAGGAAGCTGCCAGTCTAGACCTAAAAACACCAGTATGCCCATCACAACCATTACCAGCACTCCTCTGCATCACAGGGGAGAGGAGACTGGTCATCTCAGAGATCTCTAAAACCTCTTGGCTTTACACAGGTCACTGAATGGTATCAGACTTGCTCTCCATATCACTCCCGAGCCAGTGATGCTCATTTTACCAAGGTACTTTGAGGGCAACAGATTTCCATTAAGGATCTTTATCATGTGAGATGCCTGAGCATTAAATGTGAAGTCAACTGTGAAGAAACATGCTTTCTCTGTTTGGTAGCATCTGAGATCTAACCAAGGAGAGGGTCAGATGAATCAAAACAAAAACAAAAATGAGATACTTACATTACTGGCCAAGGCATCCTGCAATTTGGCAACAGGGTTAGCTGCAGTGCCAGAAGCAGAACCAGGTGGCAAGCTGAAGTCAGAGTCCTGAAGAAGTGGAACATACAACATTCAAACCCAGACCCAAGGGCCACCAGTTTGCTTCTCATGATTAATGACTTTAGCCTGAATCATGACATTAAAAACTAAAGACTGTCCCTTCAGTAAGCCTCGCTGGAAGACAACATGGAGATGCTTCTCAGCACTCAGCAGCAGGCAATCCCCAGAGGCACAAAGGCTTAGAAGGCCACTACTTTGTCTATCACACCTACCACCACCCCATCAGGTCCCTGGGACACTACTTACAAAAGAATATTATGCATTTGGCCAACACGTCTTGAGTACCTGGTTTGTGTCAATGAAATCTAAGGTAAAATCCACAGTGAATACCCTGGAAGCTTCCTCTACACAATCCTGCTGCCTCAAACTACCTTTCGCATCTCAACAAGCTCACCACCAAGAAGATAAAATTAAATTCAATCCTCACTTTAGGATTTACTCCAAATTCAATGGGTGGCACAGGAAGTACAGAATCCACGTGAATTTCCACCCCATTAACAGGGGGAATATTCCCTTCCAGCCGTTCCGTTCCCTCCGAACCCTTTCTGTTTTTCAGGGAGCGTTCGTTGCCGATTGGTCCAGGCTTGTGTTCCTTGTTCTGTCCTGAGCCTTGATCTGAATCCTTAACAGGAAAGCAGAGAGGCTGAGACAAAAAGACCAAATAACCCCATCTCAAGCCTTAAAAGTGCTATTAAGAACAAAAGAATCACTTCACAAGTTCTCTCACTACGTGCTCTGGCTTGGCTGCAAATCCAGATTACCTTTTTATCAGATTGCTTCTGCACTTGCTCCTTCTGGCAGTCAGGCTTTGGGTCCACCAGGCCAGCCCCATTCATCTCCTCTGGTTTGAGGGTGCCATATGGAGAACTGCGCTGAGAGGAGGTCGCGGAGGATTCCCGAGACTCCGCACTCAAGTCAATGCCACTATCCCCCTGGCTGCCTTTAAAACCCTGCTATGCAAAGCACGAAATGCGTTAAAGCCCCGGACTTTGACCCAAATCCACAAAGGAGGAAAAATATCCCAGAAAACAGCAAGACCACGTCCCCTTTTGAAATCACATTCTTGGTTAACTACAGAGGAGTTGGGTCTTGATCTACAGCTTTACTGCTACACAACCCTGAGACAGGCTAACCAAGGCATTAACCCCACTGTGGCTTCAGAATAAAGAGAAAGTAGCACACATGGCAAGTAGGCTAAGACTGCCAAACTTAAGTTTCTTGTGAACCAAACCAGACTCAAACTCTGGCCTCTACAAGTGAAACATTCTGAAACTTCCTCTGCCATCACTGCATTAAGGCTACGGCTACACACTGCTCACAGGAATGAGGCATAAAAAAAAACACACCATTATCTATGGTATTTCACCTTCCTGGACAACAGAGATTGCTTCCAGTTAGGAGCACAACCCTGGAATACACCTACCAGACAGTTACTGCAGACTAAGACCCACATCTAACTCTAAGCAACACTTGGCCCTCTAGGTTAGAGCAGCATGAAGCTCAGATCAGAACTGCACAGAGTTTAGAATTGCACAAGCAGAGCTGACGGTCACTAAGCACAGATGGAGCAATGAGAAGCATAAGCCGCCTATGTTAAAATTTTACAGACACAACACCTGAATGGCACACAAGTTGCCACTTACCTCAGTGGAACTAGATTCAGTACCGCTGAAGGTATTTACAGGCTTGCTCCAGGAATCACTTCCAGGAGATTGAACTGAAAGAGCTGGAAGAAAACGCAGGAGTAGAGTTCAGTTTCTTTAAACAGAACTGTGAGCACATCTTGTGCACTGCGCATGTTGCACAATTAACATTTCATATCTAGATTTAAGAAAGGATATTTTCACTACCTCAAAAGTTATTGCTCCCCTGTCAGCTGAGATGGGCAGAGAAGATGGGCTGCAGAGAGTTGAGGATAGACAACAGAGGAAAGAGATTCTTCAGAAATGCGAGAACAATTGGATAGAGGGGGTAACAAGGGAGGCACTAGCTATTAAATGCTGAAGGATAAGGAGGAAAGCAAAATAAGAAGGTGGCTGAAGCAGATCAAGGCCAACAAGCCTAGAAAATGCTAGGACCTTAATCTTACAAAAAGACCCAGGGAACAGACTGGGAGACTGACATGGCCAACAACAGGAGATGGACAGTTTAACAGTACAGTTCTGAACAGACAAGAACAGGGAGGTGATTGCTCCCCTGCAATCTGTTCTGGTGAGGCTTCACCTCAAGTACTGTGGTTCTGGCTTTGGCCTCTCACGACAAGACAGACATTAAGGCCCTGAAGCACCACCACAGAAGGGCAACAAAGCTGGTGAGTGGTCTGGAGCACAGGTCTTACAAGGAGCAGCAGCTGAGGAAACTGGGATTGTTTCGTTTGGAGGAGTCTCAGAGGAGACCTTACAGCTTTCTACAACTACCTTAAAGGAGGTTGTCGTGAGGTAGGGGTCAACCTCTGCTCCCATGTAACTAGCAATAGGACTAGAGGAACGGTCTCAAGTTGCACCAGGGGAGGTTCAGGTTGGATATGCGGAAAAATTTACTCTCAGAAAGAATGGTCAGGTGTGCTGGAATGGGCTGCCAAGTGAGGTGGTAGAGTCACCATACCTGGAGGTGTACAAATGTTTACATGTTGTACTAAGGGATACTGCTTACTGGGGAAACACTGGTGGTAGGTAGATGGATGAATGAGATGATCTTGGAGGTATCACCTTCATGATTCTATGACTCGCTCTGGAATTCTGCTAGCACCCATCCCATTTACATCATCAGAAAAAAGAAAGTTGTCTCCTCTTCAACATGTACACCCTGCTTGTGTGAAATACTCCAAACCAAACACTCCCAAGCTTACCTGGGCTGTTGCTCTCCCAGATTTCTGTGCCCAGGCTGTTTCCAGACACAGTTACATCACTTTGCTCCAAGCACAAGCTGTTCTGCTTCTTAGCAAATCGAGGAGGAATGCGAGACTGAAGAACACGGGCCTTAGCTGGTGCCTAAGATAAAAACAAAAAAAAAAAAAGCACAGGCTGTTAGACCTGTCACTGATCTGGATTAATAAAGCCTGTTCCCGGTAGGTTTAAACCTGGATTTCAAAGAGTCAATAGCACACAATCACAGAGTTGTAGGAGTTGAGATGGACCTCTAGAGATCATCAAATCCAACCATGAAAAGCCCCTAACTCATATAACAGAACTGTGTTTCACAAGTGAAAAAATGCTATGAATTTTCCCACCCCGCTCAGCATTAGGGAGTGCTGCAGCTCAAAGCAAAGTAGAATTGACAGGACATCAGACTTGCTTTGCTTAATTCCTCTTCTTCACTCCATGAAGCTAGAGCTTAACACAGTATAAATCCTACTTTGGACAACTTTGTATTTTTCCACTTATACAAATGCTTTCTGGGGCCTTATTCCTGTGACAACAGTTTAAAAAACATATCAGTTCGATTTTTTCTGCCTCCTACTCCTCACCTGAGCTGCCTGCTCCTTCTTTCTTCTCTCCTCTTCCAGCAAACGACGCTGTTTTTTAGTAAGAACTTCAATGAAGCCTTCACCCGCCATAGACCCCACTTCATTCTCTTCTGCTGTGCTTGACACCCGATTATCAATGATGGTACCTAAACAAAGTACATAAAAAGAAGCGTATGTATATGAAGCTTTAAAATCATTCTCATTTAGAGTACATTCTAAATAGGACCTACTTGCTACAAACAAATGAGCAAGTTTAGTCAACAGCACTGCAGCTAAGCTTTGAAAACTAAGCCACAGTCGCCTGTTGACATCAACTAGTCATGTCATCCACCAAGACTTTGCTCTCCTCTGCCTCATGGTGAGCATGCTCCAGCTGGGGCTGCTTGGAAACACAGTAAATCAGGTCACTTGGTCACTTCAGGTGTATTATCAGTGGAAATGAATCTCACACCTCTCCAAGTATTGGGCAGGACAAAGCAGGCACAGCCACCTTTAGAAAACATCCATGAGCTTTGGGTGTAAAGCTTCAGTTCCAGTAATGGCTAAAAGCTGGAGCAAAGAGGATTGAGTGATCTTGTGTGAAGCCAGGAGTTGGATTCTACAGTTCTTATGGGCCCTCTTCCAACTCAGGAGATTCTGATTCTATTAATGCCCATATTTTCAGAGCTACTTATTTCTTGCCTGCTTGCTAGAAGCTCAGGATCCAGGTTCCCCCCTTTAGATACTCTTTTCCTTCCCACTGCGAAAGGATTTGGGGGCTTGAAATGTAACATTTTAAATCAAAACACTGAACCAAACTTTCTATAGCAGAAACATCTAAGAGATTGAGACAGATCTGGCTGAAAGTTTGAGTTTTAATTTTATATGCCTTCCATGTTGTCCCTACTTAGAAACTCTGGAATTTTCTTGTTCAAGAAAATCTAACTTGATATTTAAAGTTACAGCAGGTTGAACTAGCCAGGCTTGAAGTAAGCCACAGCCCGTTAATGCTTAAAACAAAAGAGACAACAACACTACTCACTTCCATAATTCAGTTCAAATTGTGACAATGTCTCTCCCTTTTCGCTTGCTCTCTGCACAGTGGACTTTGGCTCCTTCTCTGACTTTTTACCTGGCCCTTCTGCGCTCTCTGAGTTAGCAAGAGAGGCCCTATCCAGGCTGTAAATGGAGTGGCTGCTCCCACCACTGGTGTTGCCAAGGCCCCCTCCTTCTTCTGGAGATCTATAACGTAAGAAGAGAAAGGAATGAGGTTTGACCCCAGAAGATGAAAAGCAGCAAGAAAAAAAAAATGCATGGGTTGTATTTTCCTTATCAGGTTTCTAATCACACCTCATCCTTCCCCACTGTTTGCTCAACAGAAGATGGTATTAATTCTGTCTGTCTGTAATTAATGTAATTAATTCTGTCTGTAATTCCCATTACAAGGACTACCAGGTAAGTAGGCTGGAAACAGAACAATACCTGAACTCGTGAGTCAACCAATAGGCTGCCCCTGCAATAAAGCCAATATCCTAGTTTGTCCCTGCAGGGAGGGCTTTGTGCTTCTGAATCAGCGTCTCCTACCCTCCTGTGACACCAGCCTACCAGCTCCTTCATTCTACTCTGCGATTGGCACACATTCCCTGCCACGTATAAGGTGAGAGGAAGGGAGATAGATGGAGGGAAGATAGATGGGGCTCAATACTGAGCCCCCCCCCACAAAAAAAAAAAATCATTTTGCCCCACCTTCTTTCCCTCTTTCTCAAGAGCTGGTGGAGATAGGTTACAAGACGACAGGTCACAAAGAACAAGTTGCCTATTCACGAGCATTTTAAGCTCAATATGATGAAGCTTCACAAGAACCTTTATCTCCTACTCTTATTAAAGAAGAACGTTAAAAAATGTAGCCATCAAAGCAGCTCAGAATCAAGGTACATCTAACTCAGCATTCTCTTCCCAGTGCTGGTGGATCACGAGATTCTTCACAAGACACTTGGGAGAAAATACTCAATCCTTAGTGTCAGAGTTATCTTACAGTACTCACAGGAGGAACTCCTCCCATCACCTTAGAAAGGCACAGCACTGCCTTACCATTCAACACCAGATCCTGCTAAGGTCTAAGAAAATATTTGCTCAAGCAAATATAGACACATTAAGCATAAGTAGTGCTGGAAATCACCTGCATTAGACTGAAAGAGATACGGACAACAGCTCCCCACTCACAGGCCAGCCCTTCTCCACGGACCTGTTATCCACATAACAGATGAGAGACATTCGCAAGTGAGAAAACAACTTTACCTTTTACTTTTTATGAGTGTCCCATTCTGCTGGCTCTCGTATCGTGAAGCTGCTCCTACAGTCCTGACAGACTGCTCCACATATCCTGCTGGCTCAGCCTTGCGGTTCTGCCTGTCCACCAGTGGCCTTTGGCTTGAGAAGCTCCTTTTTGCTAGCTCTCTCTTCTCTCCCAAGCTGCCACTCCCAAGGCCACTATCCAGCTGGCCCTCACTCTCTGAAACTCCATCTCGCCTCTCCCGACGCTCACTGAAGTCACTGCTTTCAGATGCTGTCTCCCACTCCTCGTTGGCATGGTCCGAGGAGTTTTGATAGGACAGCTCAGGAGACCGTCTGCCTGAGATGCTGCTCTTCTCCGTGGTGCTCAGCTTGGGCCGTCCTGGCCACTGACTGGGCAGCAGGTTGGGGCCTCCCTCCTCAGGGTTCCACTGACCAACCAATTCTCGTTCTTGCCGGAGGCGCCTGAAGCGTGGGGGCTTGTCTTGACGGGGGGGACGCCGCCTCCTGAACGGCCTGTTCTCTATGTTCTCCTGATCTGCTAAGTAATCCTCCTGGAAGAAGTGCCTCTTGTCATCTAGATGGCTCTCATCAAAAGCCCGGCTAGAGAAAGAATCCACGTGTTTGTAAGAATCCTGAATGTAGTCCCTGTCACACTGTTGCCGGCTCCCAAAAGCATCAGATGGAGAGGTGTGGCTGTACTCCTGCCAACCCGGTCCCCCACTCCTGCCTTGCCACTGGGTTGGCTCCTTGCCCATGAAACCTCTTCGCCCATAGCCAGAGTTGCTTAGTCTTGGTGGCAGTGATCTCCCAAAAGCTCTTGGGGCCCTCATCTTAGGATCAAGACTAGTGTGATCATCTGAATAGATTTTGTTGGACCTCCAAGACTCTTTGAAGTCTCCCTTCTTCAAATTGCTGTCCTCTCTGTCCAGCACAGAGCCATCATTGCTGTTTTCTGAGCCCCTCTGCCGGCGACGTTTGGGGAGTTCCTCATATTCTGACCCTTCACTATGCGTCTCACTTGCAATCCGTCGCCTTGGCTTGCCCCTGGGGAAATCCTCTGGCTGGTTGAACTCCCGGAGCCCTCGCCCTCGACTGCTCCGCTGGTTGTTATAGACTCCCCGACTGCTCACAACAGTGCCTCGGCCCCTGAAAGTGAATTCCCTGAAGCCTCTTCCTCGCCCACGCCCTTGACCTCTCCCACCAAAGGCCTGTTCTTCATCAATGAAGATCCAGTTGTTTCTTTTCGTGGGAGGAAGATCACTGGACTCTCTGGAGAGCTTGTTCTCCCAGGTTCTTTCTGGTTTATCTTCCTCCTCCTCCTCCTCTTCCCCTTGTGACTTCTCAGTCTCTCGGGCAAGGCTGGCTTGGGAAGAGCCTTTGTCATCCAGCAGATAACGCGTAGAGTTCAGTAAGGCTGCAGAATCGTCTGATTCGTTTTCTACTTTCTGAACAGTCACCTTCTCCTTCAGATGGCGTGAGGTGTCCTCTCCCTCCAGTTTGACCTTCTCCATCTCCTTCTCCTTCTCCTCCACCTTGAGGGCTTTCAGGACTGGCTTTTTGATTGGGCCTGATCGCCGTGTCCTCCCAATTTGCTCCTGCTGTTGAACACCTGTGCTTCGGTTCTCAGGGGCCCACTCTGTTGTCTCCTCAGCAGGCTGTTTGGTATTAGCTCCTTCTTTCTTCCACGGGTCAGCAGTAAATGACTGCTCATTTCTAGAAACTTCTTCAGTAATCTCCGCTGCAGTCTCTGAAGGTTTCTGATGGTGGCTGATATCCCAGCCATTATATTCAGGTTTCTTCTCTGCTTGGATAAAGTCAGGCTCTAGAGGTGAACATCTCAAGTTTGCATGGCGGTTGCTGGAAGGACAGGTTTCCTGCACACTCTCCTGATGCTGAAATAAGAGATCTTGGCCTAGCCTCTGAGAAGACAGGCAGCTGTCAAAGTCTCCCTGGGCCTTCTTGTCAAAAGCATTCAAATATTCCTCCCCTCTTTCCTCAAAAAGATCTCGCTGGGTGTTCAGATTCTCTGGCCTTCCAGGAGAGGAAGAGTAAGAACTGCCATTTCTATGAAGGAAACAACAAACAGCTAATGCAAAGCACAACATGCACCCAAGGGCTCAAGATGAGCACAGGAGGTACAAAAAAAATAAATTAGGTTTTGTTCTACATCATGAGACAATGAGCCTATAAGTACCTGAATGCAGGACAGATCTGCCATGGCCCCAGGCTGTACTATCTGGTTTGTCAAATCAATGGATGATAAGAAAGCAGTTCCTGCGATGGGCAGCAAACTTAAGAAATAAAGGGAAACGCAGCCCCCAACAAGTAACTGAATTCAGGAAGTCCAAAAGAATTAGGAAACAAACTAGAAATGACAAGAATTTCTAACTCATCATTTTCAGTACCTATCCATGTAAATGACAAGCAATTGCTACTGAACAGGCAGCCCCACAAGGCTCCAAGCTGGTCAGTCTGGACTAGCATCAGCCAGAAAAAACCGAGTTAAGTCAGTCTGTAAGCATCTTCACAACATAAAAACTCAACAACATAAGGGTGCTAGCAGATCAGTATCCTGGCCTATCTGACATCTTTTAGGTCAACTCTAAAACCAACTTTTCAGTAGGAAATGGCCTCTTATGACAGCACAGCCTCCCACCATAGCATGTGTGAGGATGGGGGAGACCTGCACTCACCTGGCATGCAGACCCTCCATGGTCATGTTGTCAGACTGCTTTTGATGTGACAGGGAGTACCCTTTGCTCTGCAGAGATGCATAGCTCTCCTGGCCCCACACTGGCACAGGGTCCATGGGAGCAGCCTTCCTTTCCACCTGACCTGCCTGACAGTTCTGATCTTCAGATCGACAGCTGTTCCCACCGATGGAGTCCTGCTGAATCATGGGCTTCATAATTCCTGGTCACAACAGAGTTTGTATCGTTAACACTACAATCTCACTGTCAGGAAAAATTAACAATCTACCGCTAGCTTGATTCCCCTTCCTTCCTGGACTGCAGGTGACTGCAGCCATGGAAACCTTTCTGCATAGAGGAGCCTGCGCTTGGGAAATACACAGCTAGGAAATACACCTGGAATGACATAGCAGGTGATGCAGCTTTCAGAGCCCAGCTTGCTCACTACACACCATCACAGGCTTGGCAGTAAGCAGGTGCATGAAAACAAACCAGAGACTCAAGGGTGTAATTTATACACCCTAGTGTTTACGTTCATATCTCTGAAGATCTGTAACAAGGTAAGCTCTGTGCTTCTAGCACCTTCCCAGAAACTACAGATTTTCCCACTACATTTGCCAATCATTCCCAAACTGATCCTACTCTTCTAAAGGGGAAGATGTACCTTTATACCTTCTATGGCTCCACAGCTGTTAAGGAAGATATCCCAATACAGTGCAGAAGATGGACAGGCAATATGCTCCCCCTCCTAGCCTTTGTTTCCTCAGTAGTTCTCATCACAAATGACTATCTCATCCCTAGAGGATGCAGCCAGCCAGCATAAGAAGCCTGGGCTGAGGTGGGACAGATGAAGCACAGCAAATTAGGAGAGCCGTAACTATCTCAACAGGTCATCCTCCCCAATGACCAGAAAACACCTGAAATACCAGTCCTGAGGACACTGAGCACCTGGGCACTTGCAGAAGCTTTAAGACTGTAACACGATCCTCACATTCTAAAATCTGGAAAACCAACTCCCAAAGTCTTAGGTTTGAGAGTAGCCTTCCAGATACTGGACTGAGTCAACTGCTATAATAAAAGGAAACACTGAAAATATCTCACCTGAAGGGTGAAGGGCTGAAGGGTAGAAATCCACAGGAGCGCGACTCTGAGCCATGCGAGGGTCCATGTAAGAGGGCATCATCATCCAGCGAGGGTCAAAACCAAGCATCTGGGGGTGTGGCGGGTAGAACGTTCGATGGGAATGGGATGGGGGAGGATAGACTTGCTGCTGCTGCCAGTGCTGCATCTTGTACAGCTGCTCCTGCAGGGAAGAAGGAAGGGCCATTTGACATCAACTGTCATGGTGCAAGAAACCACACCTGCAACCTGACTAGACCGAAGAAAATGCCTTCATTGTGTAAGAGCCTCAAAAGCAATTCAGAGAGGAAGGCAGGGCAGTTGCAGGCAATTCACCACGAACTGAAAATGCAGCAAGTGGTGTTTTTCTTAAACTACCCAGGACACAATAAACACAGCCAAGAGATCAGGTCACCACTACAGGCCCACTGCATCGTCAAATGGAAGAGATCAGCTTCAAAACGGGAGTTCATAAATTTCTCAGCATTTCCATAAGATATAGGACAACTTCCTGCCAAACATCATCCCTTAACTGGAACTAAATACCTCAGAAGACGTTGCTCCTTGAAGGAAATGCCATTCTAAGTCATTTAGTATGTGTGCATAATAGCCCTATTCATGTTAGCCAAACAGATTAGATAAGAACATTCTAAATTCAATTAGGAGAGCTGTTAATATTTCATAGTATTTCCTGTGCATCCTCCAGAGATGGACTGACACCGCTGGGTTGTTTTTCATTTCCCACATGGCCAGTTTACCTTCCTTTAGATGAGGAGTGTTATGATGTTAATTTGACTCAACGTTTAACTATTGCCTAAGGTCCAAGAAGAACCACTGTTTGAAGGGAACTCTGTGTACTGAAGAAAGTTTTCAAAACAAACACAGCTCTAATTAACAGGAAATACACCTGTTTACCTGTCAAGCTTGTCACCATGCTTTTCTTACTGAGCTTACAGTGTCAGTTACAGTAACTGTTCACAAAAAAGGCAATCCCTAATACAGAGCAAGAGGCAAACTTATATCTGAAACTGAAAGTCATTATGGCTGGAGAGAAAAATACAGTAAACACAAGGATTAGATTACCTACTCTTCCAGGGTCCTGGATAAAGTATTTCATAAAAGACAGCACTGATGGCATTGGCTTTTTCTTTTCATGAAACCACTGCCACAAAAGCAGCAACACAAGCCACCCAAAATACGAACTGTTTCATACATACTAACAACACAAAGGGTGGGAGAAAATGCAATGAAAATTTAATGTTCTTCCAGTAACAATGACCTGAGGTATTAACAGTGCGACAGCAAAGACATCCAATTATTTTTGCCTCAGAGCATCTCTTAAAAAGAGTAAGACCAGCAACATTTGCTGCTGCATATTTGATTCATGAAAATGTCACAGGGAATAGCCATGAGAGTAATCAAGTTTCCAAGCAAAAGCCAAATCTTCACCTCTTTGCTAAGGTTTGCAGCAGTTGATAATATCATATTTCAAATGGTTATTCTATTAATATTGACAATTAACTCTGTTATCACAAGCCCGAGTATTGCTGCTGCCCTAAGGAGAGAGGCTGGCTGCAGCATGGAGAGTTGGCAGCACACACGACATATAAAATACTGTAAAGCTGTGAAAGAGAAGTCACATGAAGCAATTCAGACTGGTTTCTCAGTGCCCAGAAAGAACCGTCAATGAAACAAAACGAATACATACTTGTGGTGCAAAGAAAATAACGATCAACAAGAGCCTCACAGAAAAAAAATAAAAGGCTGTGTAGAAAATTAGAGCAGATGTAAAAAAAAAAAAAATCACCTCCCTATGCAAAGGCAGGAGGAAGTGGAACAAGAAGCATACCACTTTACACCACTCACATTCAATCCAGAAGCAGAGTTCAACCACCTGTCAATTTAAGCACAGTTTGACCCTGGCAGGCGAACGGCTGCCCATACCAAACAGGGTAAGCATACAGCAAGCACAGAATCAAATGCAAACAGCCGGTCCCCAAAGAAATCAGCCTCCTTTCCCTTGGTCTGCATATTCAGCACCCTGACACCGCAGCAGTGCTGAAGAGTACCAGCTTCTACTCAGTGCCAGGGAACAGGAACAGGCGTTCACCAGGTTTACTACTAGCCAAAAGCGTTAGATACTTTACTGGGTTTGTAAGTACCAACACAGCCACTAATGCTTTTTGACCCTGAACACAGGAAGGTGAAAGTCCCTGGCTTTCAGTACATGCACACATTTGCAAACCAGAGCTCTGCTACACACCACGTTGTCCTAAGATGTCACGCTGTCAGGAGACGCAGAGACAACAGTGCCAGACAAGTCGACACTTCTGACAGCAGCATCTACTTTCTCCCAGGCAAGTGATAAACCTGGCCTGCCCACGCCTCTCCCCAGTCACAAAAAGCTGTCAGCACAACAGCTCCAGCACAAGAGGCAAAAAAAATCATGTAACCTATGCAGAGAGCCCTTCCACATGTGTTACACAGTAGACATCTGTGATCAAGAACAGGGAAAAAAGCTGGAGAACCAGCAGTTCTCACCTCCCAGCCCAAGGATCGGTTGGTTACCTGACACTGACAGCACTGAAAATCAGGCAGACAACTGTTACATGGGGGTCCAAAGTGGTGGGGAAGGAGCATCACACCTATTACCTGCTGCTGTTGCCTCTGGAATCGTGGGGGAAGAGACTTCTGGTATTTGCCAAATTCCTGTGCTGGGGATGGAGCTTCTCTGAGTTCCTCCTCACTGCTGCTTTGGGGTGCTGCTGGGGCAGGAGTCTCCTCTTCCAGATAGCCAGAGACATCCGGTGTGTGAAACTCAGGGGTTGCTGGAGAGAAGAAAACAAGCCTTGATGAGTCCTGCTCATGACACAGTTTGCGTGTACAGCACCAGAGAAAAATATACCCAACTGCAGGCACGTCCTGATTGTGTTACACAGTTGAACTTTGTTACAGTCACACTTAGCACCTCACAATCTGTGATCTGCCCTGACAGTTCTTGTTTTAGTGATAAATTTTGAGATCCCCCTCTACTATCAGCCTTCTGCTTCAGCACTGCAGGACAAAGTCCATTTGCTCTGCTACTCCTTAAATTCGTCAGCATTTCCTAATAAAATTATTTTGTGACCAGTGGCCTCATCACAAATAGCATCATCTGACCGTGAGAAGCCTAGGAGGCCCTATTCCAGCAAGGTCTCTCTGACAGCACAGCTAATTAAGCATGGTTAAAATAAACACAGCAGCTCGTGCTTGCTTCCTTATTTTAACAGTTAGGTTGCTTTTTTTTTTTTTCTTTCACTCCCCTCAAGTGAACCCTCATCATAAATCCAAAATACCCCATAGAATACGTGAGGCAGCTCATCTCTTAGGCACCATCCCCAAATGCTCCCTCTTCCAGGAGCTCTCCCACAATTCAGGGGAAAGATCAGCACAATAGCAAAAAAGTCAGTTTTTACAAGGCAAGTAATGCTTCTGTACCTCTACGGAAAACATGACCATTTTCTTGCACAGCACTTTTCTCTGTGTTGGAGGGTCGCACGTCCTCATTCTCTGTGTGTTTCTGGGTCTCCCCGCTCTTTTGAGCCAGTTTGCATTTCTGATCAAGTTGCTTCAGCTTGGCAGCACAGGCTGCCAGACGCTCCTCTCTGGCTCGCCGCTCCTCCTCCTCCCGTCGCTTCCTGGCCCGTTCAACGGCCTCAGAGATCTCAGAGTGCACAAACTTCTGTCTCAGTGGCACTTTTTCTTCTTTATCCTCAAGGGACTGCTGTCTGAGAGCACTTCCCTGTGAGGGCTTCTACCAAAGGAAAAACATTTCTCAGTAATCATGACTCAAATGTATACTCTACCTTGAGCCCTGCATCCCATGATGAGGAAAATCCCCTTCTGCCTGCTGTCATCCTTCTCTATTCTCACGCACACAAATCCCCTTTCAGTGAGGAGTTAATGCTATCCACGTCAGTATCTCCATTTTCTGACAGCCCCACTGCTTGGGACCAACTTCAATCTTCTCTTGCTAGTGGCAGTGCAGTACACATAAGCAAAGAATTGAGAAATTCATCAACATGCCATTCTCAGTAAAGTGTCTGGGAGGCCTCTTAAGGACAGCGATGTGTCACATCCACTAGCTCAGCAGAACAAGCCCACCCACGAGCTCAAACTACCTGGTATTCAGATGTAGAGCTCCAGCCATTGATCTTCCTTGGAGGCTGCTGTGAATCCTGCACTTTCCGGACTGACCGAGACAAACCGACTGAATCGTTCCAGTTTTTTCCTTCCTCCAAGGTGTGTTTGACATCTGCACTGTCTGCAGAGCTCATAGACAACTGCCGTTGCCTTCTGGGATCCCAGCTGTTCCTATCATAAAAAAAAACACAAAGATTTACTATTACATCTGCAACTTGCCTCAAAAAGCACTTGCAGACTTCCTCATCAAGCAGCAATGACAACTTACTGTAATAGAAACAAAGGATCTAAACAAAACAAACAACTCCAAGCAATGGGCTTTTCCTCCTAAGGTACTTAAGGAGTTACATCACTGTTGTGCAGCTTGATAAAGGTGAGATACTTGGCACTTAGCTCTATGACCCACGCACACCCTTGAGGCCCAGTCAAAGACTGGCACATGGAATCAACAAGATCAGTATAAGGCAGGGAGGGAAAAAAACATAAAAAAATAAAAAAATAAATCAACCTCACAGATGTGGATGCAGCCAGTTCTTACCACTTCTGCCGTCCATCTTTAAGAGATTCTTCTTCTTCCTCATCTTCACTAAACTTCAGTTTCTCAGAGTAATCCACTTCATCATGAATACCTGAGAAGGCAGAATTGGAAAAGGGGCACATCAGAGAAAAGAAATAGATCCTGCCTCAAAAAGCTCATACCTTCTCTGGCACTGAAACAGACACTATTCTGAAAACTAAACGTCCAGCAGAGGTTCTGGAAATTATATGATTAGCAAGAAATCACACTGCTAAACAGCAGGTTGGTCCCAAAAGAGAAGCAGTAAACAGCTTAGGGAAGAAGGCTGCAAGTAAGGAGACAGCCATCAAACTAGACTGCATAACTGCATACTGCCAGAACTGAAAAGGTGGGACTAACTCTGCATTGCTCTTGTATCCTATTGCTGCTTGGTGTTTTCAGCTTTTAGGAGTCTTCAGATCCAGTTCCTAGAGTATTGTGATGGAAGGATCAGAAGGATCCATTGTGTCATCATGTACACCAAAAGCGCCTTCACAACTGCACCGACCATCCCTTCCTCTTCCTTCCCCTCATCCAATCTACAACAGTGAAATAGAGCCACTAGAACTTTCTGGCAATTCTACTCTGCAGGGAGAGCAATTACTCTGCTTTACCTGCTAAGTCATTGCTTGAAGCTAAAGGACAGAGGTACTGTACCTGCCCATCCATCATCTGCATCATTATCTAGTTCATCCAGCCCCTTCAGGTTCTCTGCATTGATAATGGTGGGTCGAGGTGCTCTCTCTACCAGCTGACGAAGTGGACGTGCTGGGCGAGACAGGCCAAGCCTGTTCTCTTTCCTACAGGGAGATGCAAAAATATTGGTTAGAAACAAAGGAACGTGTAGTTGACTTTCTAACAGTCAATCAGTCACTTTCTACCAAGCATATAGAAGGAATCTGAGTATCTCTCCCTGTTCAGCAAAACTTCTCTTCCATATCTACCTGGTGCTCACTTCCTAGGGCTGCAAACCTGCCAGCCCACAATCACGCACACCAACCTGCTCCTGAGTTGCACGGTGCTCAGTGTCATGCAACATTTCAGGTGCTGCTATAGTTAGAGCAAAGCACTGGCCACTTGGGTAAAAATCAGGCATTCTCTCTGGCTACCTACAACTTCACCCACACAACAAGCATAAGGCTTGTGTCACACACCAAACCAGACTCTCAAGGGAGACAGTCATGGCAACCTTACCCATCCTGGTCATTCATCTGGTATTGTCTGAAAGGGACACGGGGCTCAAGCCGAAGCTGAGGAACGGGGAAAGACCCTCGGTCCAATGGTGCTGGGGTCTCAGATGGCTGTTGTGGACACATCTGGAACAAGACAAGTGTTTTCACTGCCACAAGCAGGTTTACCCAGATTCAATTACACACAGGCACAGTAGTTGCAACTATGCAAAGTTAAAGCAAATGTTTAACGTCTGGCTGGCTAACAGATACATTACCTCTCCAGCTCTAGAAAAGCAGGAACTTTTCCTTGGGCTGAGCAAGGCTGTGGCTGTTTCATTTCTCCCTGGAGCACATAAGTGCTATGCTATTCTAACTTGAAAGGGTAAACATACAATAGGGAAAACTAAAAATAGATGAAGGATCCCTCAGCAAGTTCCAGGAACCAACTGAGAGGAGAGCCTAGAAAAATGCTATCCTAGCTGACTTTCTCAACATGCACGTATTATGAGAAGCAAAGACATTACAGGGCTTTGTGAGAAGAGCAACTTACAAAAGCAGGTAGCATGTCATGGTATGTAGGTGGCTGGTAGACATTTCCCATGAACTGCGAAGCCCCTTTGCGGACAGGCTGAGCTGGGCGGAGAGACGGCTCCTTAGGATCGCTGGCACTCACTGAGGAGGGGGCTCCGTCTCCAGTGCTAGAGGTCTTGCTGCCCAGCTCAGCAGGGGAGGCGGTCAGAGATGTGGCAGAGGTTATGTTCCTCCCACCGCCCTCCCTCCAACTTGTGACATCTGGAAAGGAGGTAATAATTATGTTAACGTTTATGAATGTAATCATTTCACCTGAAACTCAACACTGAAATACTCTGGTCAAGCCCTAATTTACACTGAGAATGTAGAAAAACATCAGGGACCAAGGAAAATTTCCAGACACATTATTTTTCCCCAAGAGACCAGAAGCATCAGCTGCTACTAGGTAATTACCGCACCAGTGGTGCCCTAATTTGTCAATAAGGCTCAATTGCAACCAGAACTCCTCCACCCATCTCCACAGTCCTCGTTCCGCAAAATTAAAGGCAATTAGATCAAACACAAACACTCAAAGACAGGACTAAACCACACGCTCACTTCACCTGTAACTCTCCCCTATCCTGAGGGTAGGGAAGATGCCTGTTTTGCAGCATCACTATATTAAAAGTCACAGAGCAACGTCAACCCTCCCTATTTCCATACACAGCAGTTTTATTGAAAAACTATGCTATATTATAGTGTGTATTAGCAAACTGGAAGATATAACTCCAGCAACAAGTATGATGAACTTTATGTAAAGTTCAATCCACAGTCTTTGCTAAGCAACATGACATGAGCTTATAGCAAGACAAAAGTAGGGATGGGATATTTGACCCCCTGCCCAAAACAAACCTATGGGCTTCCAGTTCTGAGCTGGGGTAAGGCAGAAATAACATCCACTTACTCTGGGGGCGGAGGCTTGGTCCTGGCCCATACGACAGATCTAAGGCGCCCTTTTCTTTGCCAACCTTGTCCTGCTCGCCAGCTGCTTTCAGCGTCGGAAATTCCTCGGGAGAGAAGGATAACAGTCGGCTTGAGGCCCTTGAACCTGTCAGACAAATAAGTGTGGGACTCAGGTCTTTCCACTCTTCCAACTCCCTTATGAGATCACCCTGAAAAAATGTTTCCCAAGAATCAGTGCACCCAGCAAATTTAAAGCCAAATTGCTAACACACCCGCACCTCAGATCACATCCAAAACACTTCCAGAAATTGTCACCAACACTACAACAGACGTCCTCACCAAATACTTCCATATTCTTGAGATTTTCATTTAAACTCTCATATTCAACAAAGTCAGAGTAAACTTTCTCAGCTTTCAATTATTTTTGCGCAGCACAAAACTCAGACTGAGGCAGAGATACAAATTCTGTGTGTCTTATAAATGATATTCTCTTATCAAGCATTTGACATTTCTATTCAGACTTCTACTCAAATCTCACTCCACTGGGGAACTCTACTGTTAGACTTCTGGCAACAGAGTTGGTGAAAGACCACAGATAAGGACTAAGTGCAATATGCTACTTCCCAGCTCCCCTCCCCACTGCAGCATTTTTAAGATGCAGATCACTAGCCAGAGCAGGCCAGGATCATCTTCTGTCATTGGAAGCTTGTTTTGCTGAGTCACCCTAGAATGAAAGCTCTCTCTCTCTGAAGATCTGGCAGTGACTGGGAAACAAAACACAGCAGTTCTCCTGAATTTGTTAACGCTGACTAAAAAGAGTTTGTCTGCATCTTTGCATTACTCTTTTCCAGAACTGTTTCTTTGTGTTACTTGGCTAATTCTCCTTCAGAATTATCTCATTAGAAGCATCGCAATGACGACTGAAGACCTAACAAAAGAATCAATATGAGACTCTTTAGGGCAAAGATAGCAAGACCTGCACAAGATCTCCCTCCTGAAGATTCCCAGAGAAGATACTGCCAACTGCTGAGTATAACATCAGCTGACATGTGTTAAGAGTTCATCTTTTCTGCTGCATTCTACTGAACTAGAATAACATTGAGAACATTAACAACATTTAACTGTCTTTCAGGACAAACTCCTCCATCCCAATCCCCAGGCGGTATTAGTTTTTCCCTGTGGGTAGGGCTGCAAAATATAATGACCGCTAATGGGCAAGCATTAACAATTTGCACTATAATCAATCTCAGTATCACACTGAGAAAAGCGTGGTGTCTGTTTTAGTACTGGTTTGTTTCTTTCATGGTTTTGTTGTCCTTCTCTTCCTCAAAACGTCCCTTAAAAGGAAGAAATAGGTACAGAGCAGTTAATCTGTGATTTACTGGATCACATTAGTTTAGGATATGCCACTCTCTGAGAGAAAATTTAACAGCGATGACACCTACACGAGCCAAAAGGAAAAGACCTCTCTGTCAATACTACTAGAAAAGTAATTGCTCACTGCCAGAAAAGAAGTGCATGAATGGGGTGGCCTGACAAATCCTTTCAGTCTCTGATGTCCTGTTTTCTCCTAATCCAAACCCTTTCCTCCTCCACTCTTTTCTGCTTCTTTTTAAAAACTGCTCTGGGCTGAGGAAGATGGCAATGACACTCTGGTTCAGAGCAACAACAGGACATGCTCTGCTCAAGCTGCGTCTTGTGCTTGAGAGACATGAATTGATGCAGTTGCATCATTCCAGCCAACAGACTATGCAGATTCAAAACAGGACTCATGTGGCCTTACTGCACTGTAACCAACACAGCTGTGTGCCATTAGGCACCAGTCTAGACAGGGAGGGCAGAAAGAAATGGAGTCCACACCAACTCATGCCTGAGAGAAGCATGTATCCAGCTATCTTTCTGTTCATCATACTCACCACCTTCTAGTCCTGCTGGCTTTCCATTCAGCTGTGCCCATGACTTTGGTCCACCTGGCACTGAATTTGTACTCTGAAAATACAATAAAGTCAAAACAAAACCAAAACAAACAAAAACATGCCCAAAGATCAGTTAATTACTCTTCATTTCCTGGGTAGCTCCTGTTACAGTTCAGACCTCTATATCACCCAGGTATCACTGGCTACCACAGGCCTCCCGTTTCTTGCTGAGGCTTAAGTTAACTGCACCCCACTCCAGTGCACCATATGATGCTACAGTGAAAATATTCTTCTGCCCTGCCTTTTAACTCTATACTCTTCTCACCTCCACCAACTATTTTCTCAAACCATTCTTCTTCCTTCCCTACCTCCAATAAATCTCTTTGTTCTGCTGCATTTTCCCAAACTGGGATGTCTTAATCTTCCAGCTTTGTTCCATGCTGTATCTCGGCTTGAAGGCTATTCTATTTCTCATGCATTAACTACTCTTTTCCTCTTCAAATCATAACTTGTCCTAATTTTCCTGAACCACTAGGGCTAGAACTGGAAGTATGAAATCCACAGCACAGGGGGACAGGTCCTTGCACTCTCTGAGGAAGCTTTCTTACTTGCCAGTAGTTTTTTCAGGTCCTGACACTGGCTACTTCTCCCACATGACCACATCTCTTCTTATCAAGTCTCATCAGGCTGGGAGCAAGAGCTGGATCTGTTGTCACCAAGCGACACTTGAATTAGACCCAAAGAAAAATAGTTTACAAGTGCTAACCAGCCATCCCGCATTCCAGCCATTCTTTCTAGATTGAAACTAGACTTTCCCCACACACTTGAAAGGTACAGAGGTAATGTGCACAAAGTTACAGTGTAACTGCAGCACGGCATTCCTGAGGCACAGCAACTTGGGAGTCAAGAATCAATTGTAGAAGAATTGATTACACAGCAGCTGTTCTGTAAGTTATAGTCTGCCAATTCTTACTTACACGTGGCAACACAAACAATTAAAGGAAACCCTCAAGCTGACTGGGCGCAGGGGAAACAGTGACAGAGACTGCTTGTGCCTACCTCCTGAGCGATTGACTGTGTCGGCTTCTGTAAATTGGAGACAGATTTCTGCAAACCCTGCTGCAGCAGCGACTCCTGCAGCTGTGCAGCCGTCGCACTGGAACTGAGAAGAACAGCAGAGGTGAGATCAAACAGAAAGGAGGGCAAGACAACAAACAACTCTGGCAGTACAACAGCTGCTAAATATCATGCTGCTTTTGGTTTTGCACTGGCCTGAAGAACAGAACCGATCTTTCCAAGGTTCAACACAGGACAGCAGTGCAGAATTGCTGCTGCCATTTGCCTGACAAAACACAGAAAAAGCAGTTCTACCTACCTCTTTTGGTCTGATTGATCCTGCTTGTTTGCCCATCCTGTACCGTCTTTGGGTACTATAATGACGTTGGGGTCGTTTCCTTTGTTCTCAGACTTCAAGCTAGGCAAGTTTGCAGGAGGTGGCATGCGCCGAGCAGCAGCAACTTTTCCAAGACTCTGTAAGCCATGTCTAGGAATAACTAGTGAGAAGGGAACACAAGAAGATCACAAGGTAGCTATATCCTGCTAGCTCAGTAACCTCAACTGGTGCTCCAAAAGAACTGTACAATAATCACAACCACTGCTGCTATTCAGAAAACCAACAGTCAACATAAGGTTAAGACCGTTTCCTTCAAGATCACCACAAAGCAGCTGTATACTGTAGGAGACAGCTAATAGGCAGCATCCTACAATGGAGGGGAAGGAGGGACAAGTAATCATCCCTAAAAGAAAACACCCAATCTTTTAGCTAATGGAGTAGATAAACACACCTCTTCCATTTCACAACAGAGGCAGGATTCTCCCTTTCACGGCTTGGGGAAAATAGTCCACCAAGCCCATCTCTTGGGATGGACTGGACACCTACCCCAGGAATCCTGAGGTCTAGATTCTCCCAACTCATCAAATCACATTTACTAAGCTGATCCTTCATTTTTCTACTCAAACATCAAATCCAGAGCCCTTCCAGATAACCTGTTCCTGTTTTATTTTCCACTCTACCACCCCCTTTTGATCATCCTTACCACTGCAAAACTAGTACAGGCTCTTCTGTGGGGATCTCCACCTGCATACAAGCTCTGACCACCTTAAGGTACTTCAGTCAGCTTAACCTATTCTAGCCCTATTCTAGAACACCCACAGACTCCAGCAAACCTTTTGGTCAGGTCTGCAACCTGACCACTTCACAACATGGACATGGGCTAAATGAGAAGGTCCACAGTCTCCCAGGTGCTTTGCCAGAATTCCTCCATGACTCTAAAATAACAGCAGCTCAGTAGCAAAACCAATCATTTTCCTTTAAGTATAGATACCAACAGTTCAGTAACCCTGCTGCCTCCCGTTTAGGCATCCTATCCAACCTAACTAGCTCTGCAACAGCACTTAGAGGATCGCAGAAGATTTCTGAAGGTATTCCTTACCTGTAGTTCTGATAGCTTCTATTGACTTTCCTTTATACTTATCAAACAGGCTGAGAGTCGAGTACTTGCTTTTCCCATCCTTTCCCTTGGTTATTTGCCCCAAACGATCGGACATTGCGATGAAATGTCATCTAGTAAGGAAATTTCTCTGCGCCGCTCCCAATCTGCCTTTTAATGAAAGAGAAGCAGGAAAATGCCATCAGATTACCTTGCCATGGTTAAGTAAAAAGCACACATGCACGACTGTTAGAACAGTGCACAGGATTTGTCTGCAGACACTGGGTTTCACTACCATTACCACAGCTGGGGTAGTTTGTAGCTGGGTTTGTTACATCTAAGACTAGGCTTACTGATGGTAACAGAATTATTTCCTCAAATTCCTCTTCCTTATCTGCTGGCTACAAGAGAGAGCTGAGGAGTGCGAAAAACAGCTCAAATGGAACAGGTTCAACTATGAACCCTGAAAACATTTTATAAAAAAATACACTATGTTCTGTTGCTGGCACCTCCGAGTACCACGTTTAGCTGTAGATGTGCTTTTCACAATAGGTATGGCTTGCTAATTTCTCACTCTGATTCCTGACTGCACAATGTACTGTGATTCATACCCTTCACTCAAGCAGTCTCTGCTTTCTTTTTTGGGCTCTTGGAGCCTAGGACAAAGCTGAATACAAGTTCTGTTGACAAACATTTATCTCAGAAAATGAAGCCTTGCTTACTTTCAATGGACATTTCTTTTAGGTATTGTATTTATAATTCCCTGTTCTCACTTTTCCACAAACCTGGAAGCTTAATCCAACCTTTTCACGTGCCATTTAGATTTCCACATTTCTTCTTGTAAAATCTCCATTTTCAGCCTAAAACTACTGGCAGTTGTATTATACCATCTGCCAGGTCGTATCTTACAGTTTGCCACTGTGTTTTGAAGTAACAAAACGCTGTGTTATATATCAGACCTACCCACCCTTCACCCTTTCTGAAACCATCCAGCTGAAAGCATGCTCCCAACACAGCCAGAAATCATTCAGCATTCTGAAAGAGACCATCTCTGACCAGAGGCTATAACTTCTCCCAGTAATGCCTTATCAAACACCATTTCTGGATCAGAGGATTAGTCCACAGCATTATAAACAAAATAAGCACCTTCCACAACCACGCTGGAGAGTCAGTTTGAGAATGTACTGCAAACCCACAGAGAGCCAAGTAATACCTACCTAGATTGCTGCCAGGGAGCAAGTTTCAAACCAATAAACCTGGCACCTTGCAGTGAATGCCCTGCAGTGCAAGGATTTAAACCAGGAGCAAAGTGATCTGGTATACTAGGCAGCAAGTGGAGAGATCAAGAAGCAATTTCTGTCACTCAGTAATAGCATCCACATGACACTCAGAAACACCACCAGGTTTCTCCACACACCCCTCACAGCCAGGCTGCCACCCTGGACTGCAGTGCGAATGCCTGCAGAGGCAGCAGCGCTGACCAGCATCCCCAAAACACCTTCTCCTGCAGAGCAGCAAATGGATCTTTGGCTCCAGTCTGGTTCTATCTTCGCTTGGATGACCACCATACACCAAAGAAAACTCACTTCCCCATTTCCACCACACTTTATCAGTAGGATAAATATAAAAGAGAAGAAGAACACTGTTTAGAGCAGACTTGACAGGAAAGTAGATGCTGCACTGAACAATGCCCTGTTTGAACCAGCAGGGCTGCAGACAATGTGAATAGCAGAGGGAACCATGCACCATACCACAGCCACCTCACCTGCAGGTATGCACTGAGCCCCAAGGTGAGAGCTGGCCTGGACCCCACCAACCCTGCATCAGCCTCACAAATCCCAAGCAATAACATCCATTTTAAGGTTTAGAAAACTTCAATCCAGATCAAATTATTAGGTATTAGAAAAAAGAAACAGCCATCACATCGGGTTCAGGAATTAGCTAGTTAACAGAAAAGCCCCAAGTTCCTGAAAGTCAGCGTGCAAACAGCATATGGGTAACATTTGCCAAAGAGAAACCCTGACAACAAGTTATGTAACTGGGTCTCAACTGCCTCCTGATTACATCTGATATCATCAGAAGGATGCAGGAAGAATAAACAACCACTTCAATGCAGAGGAGCTGGGGTCATGCTGGGTAAGAGCCCCCTGTCAAACTCTCCGGGGCAGCCAGAACTGTTGCCTGGATAAGTAAAATTCATGACTACTTTGAACTCCTTCAATGCTTTGAAGCTGAAAATGTGAAACGCAGCTCTGTTTGCGCGTAACATAGCACCATGAACTGCAAAGGGGAGCCTATGGGGAGGTGAGGGATTTCTGCATGCGAAAAGGTTACAACAGTGCTGGGCATCATGGCAGCCACCCCACCTGCAGGATGGAGCCGTCCCTGGGTCACCGGGCACTGTGTCGCACACAGGGCCTCCAAAGGCCACCATGACACTGGCGTATTTTCCCAACACACACCCCGACAGGGAATCCAGGCAGAGATTGTCAAAGCCTTCCAATCTTGCAGAGCAAAGCAGTTTCTGAGAAAAATCAAGTTAATTGAGACCTAAACTGCCAGCTCACATGATTATTAGGGGAGTCAGAAGCAAAAGGCTGACACTGACATGTGAAAACCAACAGCCTCTGACCTGTGCTCAGGGTATCCATGGCCGATCGTTGACCTGAAGACAGTATTATTCTCTGTTACAGAGAACTAAAAATCTACCACCTACATTTCTGCAAGGTGTCTCTCTGGGTTTACAAAGGTCTCTGCGGGAAGGTTTGCTATCAGCATTAGCACCCAGCTTAGCTCTTCCCATTCTCAGGACTAGCAATATCCAGGGACAGCACAAGAGTGTGAAATACTGAGTATCTCAGAGGAATCTGAGCACACTGCAGCGTGACCAGTTACATCAGAGGCCCTGGGGTACAAATAACATGCCAAAATTACTTTCTGGACAGAGAGCTCCTCTACCTCCGTGTCTTCACGTCCTCATCGTGCTACCCTGGATCCGACCTGTGGGTACTGACACTGTCTAACTCCATTTTAATGGGATACATTTTTATCCAGACAGCGTGTAAATCCTGGATCTCCAGCAGGGATCCACCATGCACAGGCAGGCTGTCCTGCAAAAAGAGCCCTGTGAAAAGCTGGAGCTATTGGCACTGGTTAACAACTGGAAACCTCTGAGCTGAAAACACAGCCAAAGGGAAAGACCCCTGACAAACAGGATTGTCTACAAAGCTCTTTGTAAACTCCTGTAGGAAGGAGGCAGGGCTGCTAGAGTTTTATTCACAAGACTTCAATGGAGCTCGAATACCTGGAAGCCAGCCAGCCTTAATTGAAAAGGGCAAACAGATTGATCAAAGGTAACACACACACACTAGAAGGAACCACTTCAGCTCCTCGCACACCACCAAGCACAATCACTTGGGCAAAGACCTGGACCACTGCAGATTCTTTGTTGTAGACTCGCACTCCTCGCTCTTTAAACAGCAGCACTCACAAACACAAAACAAAGCAACGGGATGGAGATTAACACTGAAAAGGCTTTTCTTCAGATCAGGAAGACTCTTGACCATAAATTTTAAAATTCTCAGGTTGAAAGAGCTGAACTGTACTTCCAGAAATGAGAAACTGCTTGGAGTTGATGTTAAACTGAAGTCTACTGTGGTTTCTAACATTACCTGTAACATGAAGCCTTCTCAAAATCATAGTATAGTTTTACAGATCAGTAGTGTTTGCTTTTCCTTAAATACACACAGTCTTTTTTTGCTACTAACCCTCAGAGCTAAACGTTTATCTGTCAACAGGGAGATACCACTGCTCCTGGAACATGTCCCACCAAGAACCACCTATCCATGAAACAGTCACCACCTGCCTCAGCAATGAAAGATGCCACTGGCTGCCATTCGAAGAGCTTTGGTGAAACAGCACAACCAGCTGCTCCCAGGGCTTGGTGCCAGATGCACTTTTGTTCTGTAGAAGTCCTCTTTGGGCCAGGCAGGGATGAACACTCTGATAGGAAAGGGACCAGATGAGCAAGCAATTTCCAAGAGCAAGTGCTTAGTAAAGGGGGAACCATCAGGGGAATAACAGCATTCAAATATCAAGTCAATAGGATCTATGCAGAAGAGCTGTGCAGCAGACAGGCTGTACCAAAAGCCCAGGCCACAAGAAGCCTCTCTGTCAGTCTGTCGCACTGCCCAGGAGAAGCTGCTAAGATTTGTTCAAAAAATCTGAAAAAAAAAAAAAAAAAAAAAAAAAAACCTGCCAGAACAGAGAAACAAGCCAGCATTCTGCAGTGCAGAGGAGAGATGGAAAACCCTTAACAAACAGGGCTCGTGATTCACCAGGGGGGACCCTCCTTGCAATCCTTTTAGTTCTAAACAATTCCAGCTGCTCTCTGCATTGTCTCCTGTGAATCTTCTCTCCCTGTAAAAAATGAGAGACCAGGATTCCATCTTCCATGATTTATTGCAGAGGTATGCTGCTAGCTGAGTAATGCTGTCAGAGGCTGTCTGCCAGCAGACCTGCCTGCTGGCCAGCCTGCCCATCACACCTCAAAGCCAAGCCTGACTTTGAGACATGCAGCAGCACAGAGTAGAGAAGCAGTCTTCTGGACAGTGCAGGATTCACCCCAGGGTATGATGCTCTCTATGCAGAGATAAAACCTGACGGAGCACAGAGGGCATGCTCTATAAAATGATTCGACCTAATTTTTTTCGGCTGTCTTCACCAGGTTCACCTGCTGCCCCACTCACAAACATACCAACAGGTCAGCAACCACAGCTCCTGTTACCGAAGCACCGGGCAGCCCCAGGGTTTGGCCTGTGACCTACAGATGCCTCACCTCTCTGCTAAACAGCTTTCCCAGTGCTGGACAGGCAAGGAGCAGAGAGAGACAGCCAAGAAGCATGGACTTGTAACTTACGGTGAAACATAATGCAGACTGGAGCCTGGAGAAGAGCTCAACTGTATTTACAAAAAAACATTAACTAGCTCTGGACAGACAATGCCGCACCCTGAGGAGGGCCCCTGAACTCCAGTAACTGAGCAGACAAAGATAAGAAAATTCATCCTGAGCAGGCGTGACAAAAGAGAAATCCATGCAGAAAGATGGTCTACAGCCCACAGAAAGCGCTTACGAGCTTCTATGAAACTCCCTCTCTTTTCCTAGAAGCACCAAAGCCAAGGTTTTTCTGCCCAACAACCCCATCACGCAACAATGAAGGAATCAACCCCTAAGTGCCAGTTTGTCACAAAGGAAGAACTGCATCTTTAACCCAATAAGCAGCACTGGAGGGCTTTCATACCTTTCAGAACAAGAAATTGACCTTAAGTGGAGCATCCTGGAAGCACTGACTACTAGCAGCATCGCACTCTTTGCCCTCTCATCCAGGCCATAAAGGTGTCAGAGGAGACTGGTCCCAACACAGACCTCAGCCCAGAGCTGAAGCACACCAACCACAATATCTAAAGTGGCTCTGCCTTCACTTCGCTCTGCTCCGATTCCTCTAAGAGCTGAACGTTCAGAGAGAATACAAAGATGTAATGTTCTGTTCCTCAACACTAAAGGAAGGAGGGCTGATCACAAACCAGCAATGTTAATACAAACAGAAATCCCTACCATAATGCTCTGTTGGTAAAACCTGTTCAAAAGCCTCCTGGCAGGATTCAACTGAACTCTAAGGTAAGCTGAGCATTCAGGTATCTGAACAGCAACAGACTGTGAGTAGCTAGTCCAGATCTCCTGGGGGGAGGTTCCAAAGTAAACATTATCAGTTCCATTTTACAGGTAACCAAGGCAGAGAAACAGCAGTTGCTCAAGTAACACTGTAGGCAGTGACACAGGTCCCAGAGCTCAGGTGTCTGTCCCTGCCTCCCTGCACATCCTTGACCCTGTTCTGCATGCAAGAGCCACGCAAAGCTGAGCTGCTAAGACCCTTACAGAAAGCAGCTCTTGAGTAAAATCACAAAGGAGCAAAGTGTCAAAAAAAAAAAAAAAGTCAAAACAGGAAGGAATATATTGCAGCAGCACCTGGAAAGTCTAGAATGGCATTTCCTTCAGTGGAAGAAACCACCCTGAGGCAACACAAGAGGAACCAATTCTGCCCAACGCTTTGGAGAAGCCTACGGGGTAGAGAAGTCACCCACATAAGTTCTGAGGTCACTGCATGAAGTCCTTCTGACTGACAGCTCAAGTCACCACATCTGGCTCCAAGCTGGCAAACACACTTCCACTGCTAACAACCAAACCCAACCACTGCATTTTAAGGCCGTAAAATTAGCTCCATCTTGCATATGGAGCCCTCAAACTCCTACCACACAGGCTTTCACTAGTCACATTAAGAATACCCATATATCCGAGGTGAGATACAGCAAGAGGTGAAACACGCGGCCTGCCCCCTCAGCTCACCCTTGAAGGGCAAGGGACAAGCCAAAGGACTGCAATCCAGGCTACTGCCAAGGAAGAGATGCCTTCAAAGGAGCAACCACACACACATTCTTCCAGTGAAGCTGCAAAGAGCATTTCACAAACCCTTCATCCGGTCCCATGCTCAGGAACTTACTTCACCTCCATGTGAACACAGGTTTTATAGTTAACAAGAGATTGGAGATGTCGCAGATTCAGGAGCTGAAAGGAGAGCAGAGCTGCCAGTCTTCAGGGTTGCAATGTTTTTTCAGAAACAAAGAAAGCTCCTTCCACATAAATGCCACAGTTGTTGAGTAAGCAGTTCTGTTTTCTCTTGCCTCAGGAAGGATCAGGCTGCAACGGGGAGGTGGGAGCTCACCTTGCGCCAACATGCCTCACTCCACCTGACCTAGGCTTTGGGAACACCTCACCACACTTTCAGACCAGCTGCTGACTTCACAGCCTCACCTCCCACGCCGGTTTAGCACAGGTGATCTTCACAAAGGCTAAAGGCAAAATGCAATGCTATCAAACTGCAAGCAGTAAACACCAATCCCTCAGTGCACACACGGAGAGGCTCCCACAAGCCCCAGCTGAGCCAGTCTGTCCAGAACCATTCCTTCCCTGCGTGCTGACAGAGCTTCTATGGCAGGCAGCACTGCAGCCAGCCCAGCACCACCACCACACTGCAGGGCACATAGCTACCCTGGCAAAGGCTGAATAGATCTTTCTCTATCAGATTTCACCCACTTCCCACAGCCATCAAGACTGACACAGCGGGTTCAAACCATTAATAAGATTACCAGCAGTTCAGACAAGCCTGCAGTTCACTTACACTGCAGATACTGAAGCTTCCAAGAAAGTATTCCTTGAGGTTCTCTGGTTTTAACAATACCAGGGCGATGCAGCATTTCACAGCAACCCTTCTTACAGGACTCCTATTCATAGGAGCCATTTGCACTACAAATGAATGCTGAGAATGCTAAAAAGAATCCGCTGGGAGAAGGACACAGGTACAAAGTGGGGAAAAACGGCAACGATACGTGCAGTTTTACTCAGTACTCTGAAGTGCAGCATGGCTCAGTACTATGAAGCAGGGTGAGGCTGTAAATGTCTTGTGGAGAACAATGCCACTCAGACCATGCACAGAACATCTGGACTATGCTGAGCTGGACAGGAAGCAGAAGCATCTCATAGATGCTTTAATTTACACAGATATTTTCAGTGCATAACTAGCAAGGTGTCATCTCTTGTTGTCCAGACTGAAAAATGACACCACAGAACTATGCAGCTCTGCTGAGTGGCAGAGCACAAAACAGACCCTCCGACACTGACTTTGTGGGGCTGGAAATCACTCTCTAAATCACTCTGCCCTCCTCACGTGCACAGCCAGGAGCAGCACAAAGCCATGGGCCAGAGGAACTCTGGAGGAGCGGGATGGTGTGCTGGGAGAATGCTGCCAAGTCCATACGCTGCTTTTACTACAGCAGGATCACAGCCATCACTAGAAGCAACGTTTTGCTCAGATGCAGAACACTAACACTGTAGTAAAACCTGA
Source organism: Alectoris magna (assembly GCA_030625065.1). Classification (NCBI taxonomy): domain Eukaryota; kingdom Metazoa; phylum Chordata; class Aves; order Galliformes; family Phasianidae; genus Alectoris; species Alectoris magna. The sequence goes on along the minus strand of CM060579.1, from coordinate 5,812,603 downwards.
ATCTCCTGAAACCACTCCTAAATAAAGTTTTGGCCATAAAGTTTTGGTTGCTAGGTGGGAGCTCGATTCTTGGGTTACCTAAGAAAAAGATAAAACCATACTCTGTACTATTTCAACCATTAAGACATTTCTTGAGCATGCCCCTACTCCCCTGCCGGCTTTGCAGCCCACTCCAAGCTCTGAACAAGTGCACTCAAGGCTTTTGTACAGGGCTCCCAGCCCACATACAGGTAGGAACAGCTGAAGAACCTACCCCACTGCAGAACACTTCCAAAAAAATATATCACTATATTCCCACACAAAAAAGTGCCTGTGGGAGGTGAAGTCCCAACATGAGCTCTTCAAACCTGCTTGCTCTTTGCAGCACCATTAACAGCAAATGTGGTGTCTAAAACATCTAAATGGCAACCCAGGAAGGACTCTTCCACCAAACCCCTTCCAACAGGATGCCATCTGCACGACTACTGCAGTCTGCTCCTCTTTGCACCACTCACCTGAACTTCAAAGGCTACTGAGGATGCTCGCAGCAGCTAACGCAAGCCCTCTGTGCATTTCAAGTACTGCACTGCAATAAAATAGTCCTCTTGGCCATATCCTAGCATGCCATTAAGCAAGTCCTCGGTTGCTTGCCCTCATGTTTCCTTTTTAAGCCTCCACATTTTAAGTCTGGCCTACCAGCCCTCCTCTTTCACTTCGGCCTCTTCCAAATCCTGCCATTACTTCTTCCACTGCAACCAAAGCAAGACTGCTTTCAGTAGTCCTCCATAAATTAACACCTACAGTCCCTTAGGATGGTTGGACTCCATGATCTTAGAATGTCTTTTCCAATCCAGATTCTGTAATTCTGAAAGATGTGACAGTGAGCTCTCATCCCTTCCAGCTAAATGTAGGCGCTCAGTACCAGGCACTGAACACGTACAGTAACCCCCTTCAGAACAGTACACACCTCTTAACACCCCCAAACCTCCTCCTGTCCTCACAGACCCCAACAGCACATCAAGCCAAGAAGCTTCAATACAGACCAAATGCCACAGCTAGACAAGTAGTGCAGTGCTACCATGCCAGATTCCAGCCCACCTGAGTTACAGCCCCAATGCTTCCAAAGGAGAACAACACAAAGCACACAGGATTTACAGCTACGCAATTCCTAGCAGGTTTGTTCTCTTTGTTATCTTTGCAGAGGAAACACGTACCCCTACAGAACACCCTGAATGCTAGCATGAGTTACTAACTAAAGTCAAGCAATTTCAGCAAGGCTTAATATGATGAACAAGATCTTTTGCTTCAGCCCCATTTCTCTCCTGTGGAACAGAACATTTCTTTAAACAAACTGGGCAGTTTGAGCACCTATTCGCCTCCTTCACAAGGTGCTTTCCAGGCATATGCTATCAGGACTTTTATAACAAAGCCACTTAATTTAGTTAGAAAGAGATGTTCTGTGGAAGGAGAGAACTGCACATCCCCCAGCTTTTACCTGTCTGCAGTGCTTTCACCTCAGTGCCTGATGATACCCGACTGCATTTCTTCTGTTCCAAGTGACAAACTAGCGATAAGGAGCTGAGAAATTATCGACCTATTAGGAGAATGAGTCAGTGCCACATGAAAAACAAAACCCACTTACAAGGTATGAATAGCAAGAAAAGCAAGAGCGATACTGAAACATCACAACCATTGCCAGCTTGCGAACACAGGAGGAACACAGTGAAGAAAAGGGATGACCACAACCAAAGTCCTTGCAATAAACCCTCCCCCTAAATACTGTCCTGTGTTCAGCGAGTTTTTCCCTGTTCATATCGCTTCTATTCCTGTAAGAAAACATGCAGTTACAAGTGGAAACCCCACTAGAGCCAGATCTCCTTGCGCAGAGTAACATCATAAAATAAAAATCTACACTATTATTTTCAGTGCAGCAGCACTTAAAAGTCAGCCCAGCTTGCCTTCAAATACCCCCAATTACTCAGGTGAGTATAATGAAGGCCTTGAGCAACTCATGCTTTTGGATCTCAAGCAGGTGGGGGTTCAGTAATGGGTAATCTAAAAGGCTCTGCGTCGTACGGCTCAAGCAGACCGGAGGCACTACAAGACATGCCAAAACCACCGTCCTGATTTCCACCAGCAGCACCCCGTACTGGACAGCCTGCAGGACACTGCACAGCAGTTGGGAGCTGTGCAAAGAGCTCTCTGCACTCGGGGCTGAGGACTTGTGTTTATACCAGCACTCAGGTACCAGGGCACGCCGCGTCAGGCTCAAACAAAACCCAACGCCATTCCTTCCTTTAAGAGGAGGCTGTTGGAGTAAACGAGCCTTTGAAGTTAGGCACTACAGAAAGCTTTAATAAAGGGTTTTATTAAAATGTCACTGTAGAAGTTAAAACCTTTTATTATGGATCTTTAGAAACATTACTCAGATTTATTAAAACCAAGACATTTTTAAATCCTGCCTCTACTTCCCAGCACCTGCATGGGCTGCTTCCTTACCGTTCCCACTCCAGCTAGGTTGGCCACGTTTCATTTTTGAGCTCTCATGCACATACAGAAATAGGAAAAAAAAAAAAAATAAAGCCAACAGTTTATCAAAACACAAACTGTGGGACCAAAGGAAAACATCTGAATTCGGGATAAAAAAAAGTGGGCTCCTCCCCTGAAACAAAAAAATAGTTCCTATACACTGAAAATAAGTATAACTTCCATACAAAGTATGTGGCGAGCACCATACAGTGCCAGCTTTGGAAACCTGTATAAATGCCTACGCTTACTATTTTCTTATTTTAAAGAGGAAAGACATCCAAGTCCTGCAGACCGATGGAAACATCCCGAGGCGTGTGATGTGTTGTCTACATGCAGAAAACCAGACCAGTGAAAGTGACTCTGAATAAGAAAGGAATCAAGCTGTATTCCACGCGTGTCTCCAATTAAGCACAAAACCAACATACAGCTATCAGCAGATGTATTTGGACTGAGGAATGTAATCGATTTGGGGAGTCGAGCGATTAAGAACACCAATCTCGAGCAGCGTTTGTGATTCTGTCAGTGTGATTTTTTTTTTTAATCTGAACTTTTTAACTATAAAAAGAAAGCACTACGCCGTTTCCAAGAGGTCATATGGGAGAGGTCTTGTTTTTCGTGCCCCCAAAATAGATTCTGCTAGCTAGGGAGAACCTCTTTGACCACAGCCCTGAAAGAAGCAGCATCACCCACAGACCCACAAGGATCTGAAGGATCCTGGGTGAACTCCTGATTGAGCTGAGGCACACTTACAGTATTTCAATTCAGGTGAAAAACACGGACAGGTATTTTGACAAGGCAAGGGCTAAGACAAGCCGAAACGATCCACATAAACCTTAATTCAGTCCTGGAACGGGTGGGATGCCTTCCCTCTGGACTGATTTCAGCTGATGATGCAAAACCACAACCTGCTTGCACTCACTACCCATTCCTAGAAACAGAATTTCTGAGGTCCTGAGGATTACTTTATCATGTTATCATCCCTGATACCAGTGACAAAGACACAAATGTTCGATAAGCCCACCCCGAGAAAACCATCCAAGCCCTTCCGATGTTCACAGGACAAAAACAACAACAAAAAACCCGCAGAGCGAATCAAAGCAACTTTCCTAAGGAAACCCAGAACTCCCCACTCCCCCAAACCTGATCAGGTTTGATTCCACAGACGAAGGGGTTGCTGGTACTCACACAAAAAGCAAAAATTGTGCTTGCTCACAGCCACGGCTGCTGAACAAACCCTGCACGGCGCTGAACGCGCCCGGGGCCCTCCTCAGAGCCACCCCACAGCCCGCAGCAGCCACGCTCCCAAGAACCCAGCGACGACGAACTCCTTCCAGCAGCCAGAGCACCTTTACAAACCCACCCACAACTCCCCGAGCACCAACACGAACTCTCTCCTCGGTGAAACCCCCCTCCCCCCTCTCACCAGGCGGCATTACAGCTCTCCCAGTAACCCTTTAGCAGGCTCCCGCACCACAACAAAACAACCGAGAGCCTTCTGGATGCCCCCCCATCCCAGCCTCCCCCTCCTTGTTTTGTCGAGACGCACACAGCAGCGCGACAAAAATATATTTGTGTCACACTCGAGACGGCGGTAAAGCAAACAAGCCATAATCCTCACGGCCGCCCCCAGCCCGGGCAGCCCCCAGCCCCACGGCCTAGGAAGCCCCGCAGCCCGGGCAGGCCCCGCAGCCGCAGCCCCAGGCCCCGCGGCGGGGGCGGCTCGGGGACAATGAAGCGGCCCTAGGGAGGGGAGCAGGCCCTAGGCCCGGGGTGCCGCAGCCGCCGGGCCCCAGCTCCATTTTAAGGCTGCCTCGTCCCACCTTCCCTCACCCTCCCCTCCCTCCTCCTCCTCTCCTCCACCCCCCGGTCCCACTCACCGCCCCGAATATCCACGGCCGCCGCCGCCGCCGGCCCCCGATACCCACCTGCGGGGGTGGCTGGGAGCCGGGAGCGCCTGAGGAGCCGGGTGCCGAGCGGCGATGGGCGCGGGGCGCGGCGGATGGCGGCGGATTGCGCGGGGGGATGCGGGGCGATACGGGTTCTCGCTGCCGCTCCCTCCTCTCCCTCCTCCTCCTCCTCCCCCAGCCCGGCCTGTCAATCCCGCGCGGGAGGGAACCGCGCCGCCGCCGCCGCCACCTCCCTCCTCACAGCGCCGCCTGCAGAGCTCCGCCGGAGCGGCGGCTGAGGGCCGACCCAAGATGGCGGAGGAGGAGGAGAGAAAGGGGCCGAGCAGCGGCTCGGCGGCCGCCTCTGCCCCAGTCTCCGCCCCCGGCTCCTCACCGCCCTGGGGGAGATGGTCCGCTAAAGCCAGCAGGGCGGGTCCCACACGGGGCCATCATGAGAGCAGGGGACAGTGAGGTCACCCAGCGTCAGCCCCTGCCCACCAGGTGGCACACACAGGCTCTACAGCTGCGTGCGGCGCCGAAGGGTTTACCTCATTCCGGCTGCCCGTGCTGCAGAGGTGCCTTCAAGGGGACTGCATTTGTATCAGAAGTAGTGTGGTCAGCGTGGCTGGGAGCGGATTGTCCCTCTGCAGTGGTGGGGCCGCACCTCTGTGCTGTGCTCAGTTCTGGGCCCCTCACTGCGAGAAAGACATGGAGGCTCCAGAGCGTGTCCAGAGATGGGCAGCAGAGCTGTGCGGGTCTGAGCACAGCGCTGTGGGAGCTGAGGGCGCTGGGATGGTCAACACAGTGCGAGCAGCATCCCCGGCAAGAGGTTTGCACTGAAAATGCTGTAGAAGTTGCCGTGAAGTGCAGTTCTCCATTCAAGGCATCTTAAATCTTGGGAGTTGTCATCTCGCATGTAGGGACAAACCATTTCCCCCTTTATTTTTCCATCCCTGTCCTCTAACACTCTTAGACTCATAGAATGATCTCTAAGGTCCCCAAGTCCAACCCCAATTCATCCCCGCTATTCCCACTGACACATCCCTCAGTGCCACATCTCCACAGTTCCTGAACACCTCCAGGGATGGTGACTCCACCACCTCCCCGGGCAGCTGTGCCAAAGCCTGACTGCTCTTTCCAAGAAGAATTTTCCCTAATAACCAACCGGAACCTCCCCTGGTTATATTCATTTCTCCCCATTGCATGTTGTGATGCACCAGCCGTGGATTTACAGGAAATATCCGTCCATTTTTGAAAATGACAAACAAGCCCTTCCAGGGTGCTTTTGTTTGGAGAAAACTCACTATAAGTCCTTAAAATCTAGGCTTATGTAACTTTTTTTTTTCTGGATCTCTGCATAGACTGTGATACATTCCCCTGCTTCGCCTCAAAGGTGGCACTAAAGGTTCAAAACTCTGCTCAGTTTGAACCGTCTTGGTGATGTCACTGCAGGGACAACCAAGCCTGCAAAAATCATGAAGGAATACTGGATCACTCCCGTAAATACGTGTTACACACACGTGTGTGTGTGGAGATATACATGTATATTTACATGGAATAAACACCTGGGCTCTTGCCCAGAGGAACTGACCTCTTTGGCTTAGCTGTGATCCAGTGTGCTGCTCATGAGAGATGTCTGATCTCAAACACTCTGAGAGTGATACAGAGGGAAGAAGTGCAGGAACCATTTTTTGGACCATATGTGTTGTTCCTACGGTTCATCTGCACAGCTACTGAAGTTGCCAGGCACTGAGCTACCCAGAGATGCACAAAACCCATTGCCTGGCTGTTGGATCCCCTCCAACTCTCTATGTCAAAATATCACACTGCTTCTTCCCCTTTGGCATCTCTTCTCACCTTCCCCATCACATTTTTTCTCTCTGGGCTTATCAATGCCCTCTACCTTCTCTCCTTACAGAGGTGCCCCCCCCCCCCTCCTTCCTGGCACTGCTGACTTCCCAACCACACAGTATTGATGAGCCATAACAGCAAACGCCCAACAGCATTATTAGTGTTGCCCTTCTGAAGCTGGGCACCGTGGGATCCCCTCACTTTCAGTGACTCACGCAGCCACCTACAACCCAAGCCACTGGCAGGTGACTCACAGACTTGTCCAGGTCAGCGCTATGCACACCTGCTGCTGTAATAAGCAGTTCTCCCAAGGTCTCCGGTGTATCTCCAAGGCAACGATCCAAGGCCAAGGGAACTGATGTGCCAATTAAAGAAAACGCTAATGCAACCTGTTGTGGAGATCAAAAGGACGCAGTAAGCAAATGAAAGACAATTCCACATTCATTATCATGTGTGTACACTGCAGCTCCTGCAAACTGATGGCTTCTCCAGCTCTGCCCAGCAGCATGCTGAGACAGCTTCACGGAGCTATGTCCAGTCTCATGGCTCGGGACTGCACTGGGACTGGGCTTCTTTGTACAATCTGAACATTGAAAAGCCACCACCTGTTCCCATCACAGGAAAGAGTGTCTCCAACACAGCTTGGTTTGCGGGGATGCCACAAAACCTTGTCATGAAGTGACAAATTCCTGTGCCATTCTAGAAGTGTCCTGCAGCACTTTTCACCTGCCTGTGTATAAATCAGAACTGGTTTCAGTGGTGGAATTAGACCCACAACAGATGGCAGTGAGTAGGATGGGGTCGGTGAGAGGAGATCTAGGCAGAAATCGGTGAACAGGTTTTGCCAGGTTGAAGCTCAGTGCACAGCTCTGTGCAGGATCTGTTCTACTGCCCACTCTGATTTTTGACCTCTTCCAGAGAGCTGAGCGTATTTCCCCTGGACATGAGAGTCAAATTCAACCCCCTGCTTCCTCTTCCCAGAATTAATTACAAGTCAGTGCAGGAACCCTGCTGTGTGCTTCGTTCTTCCACTAATTAAGAATCCTGTCAAATAGAAAATAACCACTGCAGAGGGCTTACAACCCTGGTATAGGATTTGTATCTACAGAAATGTCTTGTGCTCTAAGGCTTCCTAGAATTAATTGAATTACTATTATATTCTGCTTTCTCTTCAAACATTTGCTCTTCATCTATAAATCTCAGCCATGGCTGGTTTACAGCAAAGCAGACCAAAGGCTAAACGCTCTTATGCCATTCTGCTATCACTTTGCTCAGCTGTAAATGGCAGCCTGCAGCACAAAACAGGCCTTTGCTCTCCTTGTGGTCATTCACAAAACATCACCGTTCCTTTGGAAAAAGCGAAACAGTCCTGCTCTGCACGCCATCCAGAGGCCACTCAGCACACAAAGCATGCATTTGCCTCACGGGGTCAGATCGTGGTCCTTCTAGTTTCTCATCCACCTCAGACAGCAGCCAACATCAGCTGCTGCAGAAGAAACAAGGTGGGCAGTTGTGCAGTACCCTCCCCACAGAAGAACATGCTTTATAATCTCAAAAGGTAGGGGCTGCTTTATGCCTTGAAGCATGAAAATCCCTTTCAAATTCAGTTGTGTCTAAATCAAGCCATGCCTCATGCCTGCACTGAATTCAACAGCTCATCTGAGATTGCTACAGGGAAATCCAGGCCTACAACTAAGTGAGCAGGGCTTAGGACTCAAACTGTGTCAGGAAGAACATGAGTAGAGTTAAACTGTCAAATAGATGAAGCAGGAGAGAAGACACAAGTGGCTCGGGCAGGTCCCTGCAATCCCACTTATGATGCTGCATCAAACAAAATAAGGGTACCTTCAGTTGCAGTTATAAAGGATTTATTTTCCCCCTTTTGTTTAAGGCTTAATATCAGCGAAGGTGGCTTCACAAAGCTGCTTTTAAGAAGAAAAAGAAAGGTGTTCCAATGAGATAGGAAGCTGGAGCCTCTCACTTCTCTAAGCTCACAGTATGAAAGGCAGGGAATGGGAGAAGAGTAAGAAAACAGAGGAATCTTGATTTTTCCACCAGACTGGGTTAAATATGTTCAGGGAAAGCAACAATTGCAACACAGAGCTCATTAACACCAACTTGTGGCAGGGACTCTGTACAGCCCATTAGGTACCAGGGGTCTTGCAACACAATTCCAGTAGCACAGCTTTCAGAGCTGGTTTGTAGAGTACGTTCATTTTTTTCCCTTCACAACATCAGTTGAGTTCATCCAGTTCCAATTAGCACTCAATTCTCACTGCCAGGGCAGGATGGACACACCGACTCCTGTCCCAGTGATGCTGGGGCTCCCAGCCCACCTGATTTGCTGTTTTATTTCCTAGTTCTCCCAGGTAGGAGCAGATCCAAGCAGCTGTTGCTCCTCCTAGCTGCTGGATCCGATAAGGCTGTTCCTTTTCTTTATTCCTTTGGGAATGGCACGTTCTGTATATGAGCAGGATGCCATTGAAGTGTTTCCATCTGCCAGACTGTTGCTTGTCCTTTGAAGGTCTGCAGACCTACACCATCCTTACTGAGCGAATGCTGGCTGCCCAAAGGACAAACCCAAATGACCACTGAAGGCTCTAAAAAAGGAAATCGTTTAAAACAAGGCTGATTAAAAGGAAGAAGCTATTCTTCCAAGGAGAAGTGGATTGCTTTCAGCTGCCTTTAGTGCTGAGCATTGCCTGCAATGAAAACCAAACACCAGTTGCCTGATACTGCACGTATTTTGGAGGCTCTTCAACAGCCATCACTTCAGCTTCTCCCTGGATGTGACTGCAAAACAAAGCTAGAGCTTCTGCTCCTCCTGGCTGGGTGATTTTCCCTTCAGCTGTGCTGTTCAAACGAACAAGGCTGTTCTTCATCCAGACCTAAAAGCTGAAGCTCCTTTTTACTACATCCACTGGGAAGCCTTTACACAGCCGTTGCTGCATAAACAATATCTGCCAAATCTCCCTTTATTAAAGGGTCTGGAGAAGGGAGGAAATATCAGAACCCAATTATTTGGCATAGGATCCTAGAGAGTGCATCTCGAAGTGCAAAAATATTTCTGAGAAAGACACCACGTGACTGTGTTAGACCAACTTGTCTGACTTCTATAGCAATTCATGAGCAGGCCACTGGATTAGGTAAACATATGGCCTTTATTTTGCTCTAAATTGAAGATTAGCAATTGTCCCAAGCAACACTAGAGCCAAACCTCTGGAGAACCAAGGCGGATGCTTTAACAACAAACCCCCTCTCTTTAGAAAATGTTATTTCATTCACTTCAGTCATGAAAACCACAACCAACTTCAGGGACAAACAGCCCAATATTCCAGGCTGGAGTTAGCCACCAGACCCGCATGGACAAAGAGGTTCAAACCTCCCAGAAATTGAGCATATGGACGGATGAAAATCCAGTTGCCCCAAATTTATCCAAGGTATTTTGAGGAGTCGGATTTGACAACCCATACAGGTCCCTTCCAACTTGGGATATTCTATGATTTGCAATGCCTAATGCTCAGTTGAGACTTAAACTCACACATAATTTTGTTGCCTATTTCCAAACCCTACAAATGACTGCAGATGTGGTAGGGATACAAGTTCAGGGGGGTGTTTGGGTTCATGGTTCCAACTTTTCATCACAGCCATCCAATCCTGCCGCTCCATGTGCTGCAAGACAGCTGTTCTTTCACAGCTCAAAAATATCTCACTTCCCCCTGCCAAAGGGAACTAGCAGCTGCCTCTGAACGTGATGAAGCTAATGAGAATGAGTGATTTTGTTAGAAATGCTGTAAGCAAGCAGGCTCTGAAAGCACAGCTCTGATCTGCGATGGGATCAGCACAGCCTGGCCAGCGCATGCAGCCGGCACAAGCAGAGGCTGAAGTGATAACCTGTGATTAACAGAGGCTGAAATGATAACTTGTGATTAACAGAGGCTGTGGGATTCACCTCCAGAGCCCCCAAGAAAAGGTCATTGTTTGGAACACCTCCAGAGCTGCAACATTCCTTTTTTTTTTCCACGGAGGATTTATGAAATGCCACTACGCTTTAGCAAACCATTTTTCTCCTGACTACATTTGCCCCTTCTGCCTCATGAGAGCTCACAAAGTCCCCTGCGAGTTCACTCTGTCCTTTAATTATTAACACGATACCTAAATATTTCAGCGGGAGCTGAGCATCTCTGCCAGGGAAAAGTCAGCTCAGCCCGAGAAGATCTAACCCGGAGAGACCACGACCTGTCGACGGGGAATCCTTTGGGATTCCTGCGTGGAACGTGGGGCATTACACCGGGGGGGGCACAACCAAGCGTGGGGTTGACCCACCCGCGGGGCCCTTCCCCCGTCCCCGCAGCCCTGCGACATCCCGCCGCGTCCCCACTAGGGGGAGCGACAAACCCGTCCCCTGTGAGCCCACGGCTCGTCCTTGGGGTGAGGGGACACGGGGCGGTGGGAATAGGGCTGAGGAAGCTGGAGAGGATGGGGAAGGAGAGGGAAAGCCCCGGGAGGGCGGAAATCATAGAACGGCTTAGGTTGGATGGGATCTTAAAGATCAAATGAAATGAGGGAGGAGGGAGGGATGAAGGATCAGCAAGGAAAGGAGGGAAAGGGCTGGTGAGGAAATTTGTGCCGTCCCCTACTCCAGTTCTGGTCCACATCAAGGACAGGGACTAGTTTGTACACTGGGCTTAGAAGGAGAGCAAAGGAGAAGGGTGAGGGATAGGGGGGAGGGATGAGGCCAGGAGAAGGATAAGCCATGGATGGAGCTGATCCACCCAGTGGGGCTCTGGGAGCTCCTCTAGGGCTTGGCAAAGATCCCAGCTCTGCCACGAGCCACTGGGCCAGGAAGGACACAGCCTGAGCAGGGGGAGATCAGAGCAGTTTGGGATGCTGTTCCTAGTACCAGGAATAGTATCCCCAAAAAAGTCATGGTGACAAGCAAAAACCTAAGGGATTCCATCGGAGTGTTACGGAGTAGGATACCAGCAGCTGCAATGGTCCAGGAGCAGAGCAGAAGGGAAGGAAGAGAAAAGGGAAAGGAAGTGATGCTCCAGCTGCAGCCAGGGCTGCTCCATGCCTGAAGACAGCACTTTGCTAATTAAAACCTGTCTAGGGAGTGCGAATTAATCTGACTAATGAGCACCAGGCATGGGAATCACTGCCTGACTCACTTTCCAGCTGGAATATCCCAAACCGGGTCTGTATCATCACTGGGGTATTACTGTGCCATTCTTTCCCCTGGGGTCTCATACCTACTTGTAGGGCCCCTAAGGGCCCCTGTGCTTCATCCTCACAGCCCTGGCAAGTGTGGGCAAAGGAGGACCAAAGCAGTCCAACAGAGATGCAGACTCCAGCACACCCAATCGGCCATAGGAATCAAGTACAGCTGGAATCTGCAGTAACGTGGGGACCCCAGTGTACCCCGAACCTGAATGGGCAAGCAGGATGCTCTGGTCCAAGAAACCCAATTCACCTCCCCTGCAGCCTGCACTGGGCTGATTTAGGTAAAAGAAAACAGAGGTCCCGGGACAGAGGTGTAATGAGGCTGATTTCAGCAGCACCAGGAGCTTCTCCTACTCTAGCAGGAGGCATAGGTGGCCTCAGGGGCTGCCCAGAGCCCTCACATGCCTTCTGCCCAGCCCTGTGGGTGGGGATGGGGTGGGAAGGAGCCTCTGACCTTGCCCAGGGCACACATCTTGCCTGGCCGAGGAGCGGACAGGCAATGCCAGGACTGGCAGGCACTGCAGCAGGAGCATGGCCAGGGGGTTATTAATAACCTGCTGAGTCAGGGGGGGCTCTTAGGTTTCAGGATCACAAGATACAGGCACCAAACAGCTCAGATGCATTCCCTCCCAATTCCTACTTTCTACATTGACAGGGACAACTGGGAAGCCAGGTGGGGGCTGATGTCGGAGCTGGGTGCCCTCAGGCGTCATGCTGCCTGCAGGGCTGCCCAGCCCCATCCTGATGGTCCAAGGCACCCCAAGAGAGGGACACACAGCTGCTGGGACATGTTTGGATCACCAGCTCATTGCTCAGCCCCATGAACTACAGCAGGAAGTGGCAACTGGAGCTCCACTGCCTGTCAGCATAACTGGATCACACCGCAGGGAGACAAATGAGCACCATGGCCCTTGCTTGCAGTCCTGCTTCCCTGTAGGGTCCTTTCTTCAGCCCCCAAATAGGCTGTGATGGGGCTGCTGTCCTGCTGCCATCCAAAAGGATGGAGCCAGGAACACTACAAAGCACAAGGAGAACGTGGAAGATCTTGCAGGCACACACATTTTTCTATCTAACTGCAAGAGATTTGCGAGGGATAAAAGCTGCAGGTTAGGGGTCAGATGTCCCAGAAAGCACCTTGTCTCATCCTGGCTGCCACAATGTCACCTGTGCTTCTGCTGAAGCCCTCAGCCCTGCAACATGGGCAGGCTGAGCTCTGCTCTGGGATGGCAATTCCTTCTGCTTCGCAGTGGAAAAGCAGTCAGTGATGTGGAACTGATTAACTTTCCGATGCAGCAGCCTGTGGCAGCTGTGTGCATTGCCAAGGTGCGGTTTCTCCAGAGGCTGCTGTGTGCTTGGAGCAGCAGGAGCAACCTGAGCCCAAGCCCTGCCCCAGCAGTGCTCCTGGCACCCAGCGTCACCATCTCTATTTCCACCCAGGACAGGACCAAAATACCCCATCGCACCCCTCCGCAGCAGCTGCTGGGGACATCACACTGACAGCATGGGCTTTCCCTGTCCCCTCTTGCTGTCACAGCGCTCAGCCCCCGGCGCCTGCAATTGCTATTGCTGTCGCTGCCACTTGCAGTGGCTGAAAGAAGTGAAGTGTCGAGGCTCTGCTGCGTTCTGCATCCCCGGAGAGGTCTCGTTTCATGGTATCGGGCTGTCTGAGCAGCTAAGCCCAGTTCATTCCAATTAGCCCGATAGCTCTCCAGTCTATCTACCTTTATGGATGTGTTGGCATCTTACAGCTTCCTGCGCTGAGCCTGGATGGAGGGGCAAGGAGGAGCAGCGTGGTGCTATGCAGATATGGCATTAACCCCCACCGTGCCCCTCGCTCAGTGCTGGGCAGACAAACACAGATAAGCCATATCAGAGGGACAAAGAAACCGCATGCAGCTGGGAGCAGCTCACTGTGTCAACCCACGGGCTGGCAAGGAGCTCATACCTTTGGTTTTAAACAAGTGTTTTGCACTTTAGGAGATGTCTTTAGATAGTTAAAAACGGAAAAGCCCTGAAATCTCGTAGTCTTGTGGGTCTCCTTCCTAAATGGGTGCTGTGTCCCAGCAGGGCCTGTATCTCACTTGGATTGTAGCAATCATTTACCATTGCGACGCATTCCAGCACTTAAGTAAGCTCCTTGAGAGGGAGAGATAAGGTATCAGCTTTCCTGTTCATCTTGCCAGTCTGTCTGCAGCAGATAAGCAGGTTGGGCAGCAGGAAAAAGGTTATCTAGAAAGGAAACGGAGCAACGGCCACTGTTATTACAGGAGGCTTTGAAAAAAGGAATGCCACCAGGAATCCCGCAGCCCGACGAGCCCTTCCCGGCGGGATATGATTGATGGTTGGAGCCCAGCTGCTTTCCTCCCAGCTACAAGCATCCTCCCATCGACCCTATGCTCCCATGGGCAGAGTGCCCCAAACCTGCTGTTTTCCTTTGTTCCCTCCTGCCCTGCACCTGCTACAAAGCTTGGGGTTGCTGTAGCATCCTTCGTGTCCTTGGGAACCTCTCTTCCACCTATCACAGAGCAGTAGGAGTGGGGAGGGATTCTGGACAACCCCCAGCCTTTCTGAACCTGTGTATCTGCTTGGAACAGGGCAGCTAAGCCATGCTGGGGGTTTCATTTAATTTTGCCAGCTCCCTCCTGCCTGCCTCCCAAGTCCTTCCCTCCATGTACTCCCCTATTTCACCGATTCCCATTAATCTGTGTTTTACATAACCCCTGGCGTGTGCTGGCCACAAAGGCTATGCGTTGCCGTGCTATTAATACACATCTTTAGGTTTAGGATTTAAAGCAAATCAAACTCTCTTGCAGCCCAGGCAAACAATCCGTGACAAACCAGCACTGGCAGCTTGGAGGTGCAAATCCCAACGGGGACAGAGCATCCTCGCAGGGCACCTGCACCCAGATGGCAACAGCAGGTTCCTTTACACCATGCATGTAACTATTGCACAGCTCTTCAGATGGAGAAAAACACCACCGAACGCCCAGAGCATGTTGGTCTCTGGGCAAGTGTTTCACTAGCATCCATCACTGCAGCTCTCAGCTCCAACTTCATTGCTCTTATTTTAATTAATCTCTGCAGGTCTGGCTTTTCAGCTCTGCAGAAGCCTGCTGGTCCTGGGAGGAGCTGAGAAAGCAGACCGAGCTCTGGAGATGATACTGGTGGAAAGGGGACTCAACAAGGACAGGGTGGTTTTGGAAGAGAGAAGGCCAGAAATTTGGCTAGAAATTTGTCTGCTAGGAATACTTAAACCAGCTGAGATCCCAGCACAACGCCCAGGTCCCCAGATCTATCCCTATCCACCCAGAAGCTCAGAGTAACCACAGCGCAGAACACAACCACCCCCCCAGCACTGAGGTGCGATCCCACTCACCCAACGCCCACTGAGCCAATTTGTTTCAATGCTGCAATTAGCACTTCATCACGGCCAAGCTCTAATTCCTCCCAGCCAGAGAGGCTTCCCCTGCTCAGCACCAGGGCTTTACCTTGCTTTGGGGGCAGGAGGAGCATCTCCCCTCATGGCTGCTCAGGCTGCAAGAGGTTAAGGATTTTACACAACTCCTACGATTAACTTTCCCTAAATCTACAATTCTTCCCTGCCGTCTATTTTTATAAAAAGAAAATGGAGGGGGGGTGGGGGGTGGTATTTACAAGGGATTTCACTCAAATAATGAAATAAATGTGATCAGCTGAGGGATTCTTAATCCGCTTTGACTCTCGCATCCTGGGGAACGACCACAGGGATCTTTGCTGACACGGATCCCAGCGAGGCAGGGAGTAAAGCACCCTTCATGCCCGCCCAGCCCTGGATGGAGCACGGGGCTGGGAGGCACTGAGTGCTCCCTTACCTGGAGGACATTACCTTGGGTTGACGCTAGAGAAAAAAACCCTTTGGTCACCTGCTCGCCCACAGCTGCCAGCGGTGTCTCTGTTTCAGGTTCCCTGGCTCTGTAGTGTGTACCTGTGGGAAAGGAAGGAGCCCTCCTGTGCCTTTAGGCTTTGCCCAGTATATTCAATTTGCTGCCTGGGAATGACACAGTTATCACTTTAATGTAAAACCTCAACTGACAGTCAGTCACGCAGCTGATCTCCCTGACTGGGGGAGAGGTCTCTGAGCAGGAGATTCTTCGGAGTCTGCAGCTGCTGGGGCTGTGCTGAGGGAGCTGGTTAAGCCTATGGGTTCCTTTGTCACCCCAGAGAGAATAAAAGGGATGAACTAGAGCCAGAACCCAGCTATCACAGGGAGATCTTTTGTAACAGCCTTCCTAATGCTCCCGAGCCCTCAAATCCACAAACTCTCTCCCTGGGTGCCAATCAATGCCTGCCATTGGCCCATCACAGTCTTACCCAAGGGGCTGTCACTCTGGGGCTGCACAGAGGAGCCCCCAGCAGCCCTGGGCAGCCCTGCTGTGGGAAGGACTTGTCCCACTGCAATCCCACTCATCACAGAGGTCACCAGTGCACAAAGTGTTCAAATAAATCGCGTGCTTTGGCTGGGGAGCGGGAGCTGGGCAACCCAGCTGTGATTCCCACATATGCCCACAGATATAATCCAGATTTGCTACTTTCCTAGGCACCTCGTACATTTTTTTTTTCCTAATTATAATCCCTTTTTGCTGCTGAGCACCAGCAGCATTAGGGTGTGGGGAGGAGTTGCCCATGAACGCAATTGCTGCGGCTCTCCCAGCTGCCTGAGTGCACGCGATGCTGGCACAGCCCCCTGAGCCCCTGTTTCACCCCCAAGAGGCTTTTTCCTTATTCATCTGTTAGATGAACTGAAAGCAGAAGATGCTCAGAGCCACCTGGCTGCAGCCCCCCAGGAAGAATTGCTCCTTCCCAAATCTCTTATGGCTGAATTTGGGGGCCTGAGGGCTCAGGGAAAGCAATCATATTCCTGAAGACATCCAATCATTGGATGCATCCCCGTCCCCAAACACCTCCAAGGAGGGAGAAGCACTCTTGGGGCTGGAGCCTGGCTTTAGGGACAGCCACATTGCTCTCCTTGGAGCCCGGGGCTGGGAGGCAGGAATGGCATCCACAAAGCTCAAAGCCCAGGGAGATTTCCCTTCTTTTCCTGCTGTCGTACCCTCTGTGCTTCCAAACACTCAGGATCCATTCCTGTGGGTGCAGCACAGGGTGCTGGATCCCTCCCAGCTCCCAGCATGGCCCACAGCAGGGTAGATGAGCGGTATCCCCAGCCTGGAAGCCAGTCTGCCTGAGCTCTGGGGACACATAAGGACACGGTGGGGGGGGGCAGCCCCATGGCAGTTCCCCGCCATCCCTCACCGTTGCCATAGTGACAGAAGCTGGATTTCACCGCAGAGATGCTAGTACCCTGAGCACAGCAGGGAGAAGCACACCAGGCAGGCTCAGCATCAGCTATGCACCTATGCTGTGCCTCCCCAAAACCTCCATGCTATGAGCATCAGGGCCTTGGGGCACTTTGAACTGGACCCTTCCTCTGGATCAGCAGGATGCCAACCCTTAAAGGACACAGAGCCCTCTACAATTCCCACTCACAGGCTCCAGCCTCAGTGCAGGGCTCTGTACTGATTTCCCAGCTGGAGACACCTGCCAGGGATAGATTTTTCCATTTATCATCTCTTTGTATTAATTATCAGAGAGCAACAAATGTTAGCAACCTACAACAGTCATTATCTGCATGCTGCCTCCTTCTCATCAGCCTGCCCTGGAGGAATAGGGCTCCCCAGGGTGCTGGGGTGGGTGGGAGCTCAGGATCTGATTGCTGCCTGACACTGCAAGCCAGTGGGGTCCTTTTCAGCTGGGACAGCCAGGAGGACAGGCACATTTGCACAAACATCCAGCCAGGAAAATGCTGTGTCCAGCAGTGCCTTCTGTCACCTACCAAACAACAAACTCTCCTCTAAAGAGAGGGAAACTACCAACAGTGGGAAGGTTTTGTGCAAAACAGGGGTTTT
This sequence comes from Alectoris magna, assembly GCA_030625065.1. NCBI lineage: Eukaryota > Metazoa > Chordata > Aves > Galliformes > Phasianidae > Alectoris > Alectoris magna. The sequence goes on along the minus strand of CM060579.1, from coordinate 5,795,193 downwards.
CTTAGCCATGGTCATGACCTGAGAAGGGAACAGCTGGTTTTCAAGGAGGAAAGCAGCAGCAATAACATAAAGAAACAGCACTGTGTTGGTGCATCACACTCCACATTCAGCCCATCAGAATGCTTCACAGATGTCAATTAGCTCCACCTTACAGTTGAGTCAGGAGCGCCCTCCTTGTTTTACATCAGGTGTGAGACAGGTGCATTCAGGACTTTCCTCTGCAATCAGGTTAGGGCTGAGCTAGCAGCCTGGTCCTGGCCTCCTGCCACCCTGCTGGGTGCACCAGAAAGCATCCAGGGCTGCAGGGGACTTACCTTGGGCATGGCCATCTATAGCATTATTTGGCACGAACAGAAACTCATAGCTGCAAAGAGGTTAAAAAAAATAAAGAAATAAAGCAGTGCATCTAGACCTGCTTTGTGAGCTCACCACGATCCAACACAACGCCCCCTGCCAGGGTGAAAATGGGCAGCAGTATTTGCCACTTAGCAGGCAATAAATAACCCCTGCTACCCACACACCCCATGGTGAGCACAAACCTCAGAGCCACCCCGAGCTGCCCTCTGTCCCTTCCCTCAGCAGAAGAACCAAGCTGGGTAGGATTTTCACCATTATTTATTATCTGTGAAATGCCAGCAGTGTCCTGACTCTGCACAAGACACAGTCGCTCGGCTTACGAAAAGAAAAAGCACTGTGGCCAAAATCCTTTGGCCTCCAGAAAGTGAACAGATGAGTCCTCAGGAAGCTCTTAGGCGCTGCCCATGCTGAGGACAAACCCAGGTGAGAGGTGAACCATCCCAACGAGGCAGGCGGAGCTGATTTCTCTCACCTGTGAAGCTTAATTTGCTTGCTGTCCAAATACAGTTTGAGAACATGGCCAAGAACATGGACATGGCCATCGGGTGCTAAAATTCAATCCATTGCAAGAAACTTTCTTTTCCAGGCCAGGAAGCAACATTAAAAAACGCCACTACTCATGGAAGTTACAACTGTTTCCAACAAACAATAGGTAAAAAATACCAGGAGGGGGAACTCAAAGTATCTGCTGGTTTTGGGTGGAAAAGCACCGAGTCCCCCACATTCACCAGATGGATATCAACATCTGACACGTGTTGGAAGACATCCATATCAACTCCACCAGCCTGAACTGCAGGTAGCCGAACACAAACCCGGAGAGCACGTCTGTGATGTGGTGCCGACCGATCATGACGCGGGAAAAGCCAACGCAGAAGGCCCAAATGACCAGCAGGATGCGGAGTGGGATGGCCAGGACCAGGTGGTTGAGTAGGAACTTGGAGAGCATGGCAGCACGGCTGGCGTGCCCGGCTGGGAACGCGTAGGTGTCCATGGTCAGGTAGTCCAAGAGCCCGGGGCTGACGTCATACGGACCCTTGCGCTTGGCCAACTTCTGCAGCCCAGCCACGATCATGATGTCCAACAGCAGGGCTGCAAAATGAGACAGAGGCAGGAGTTAAGGGCAGTTTGCAATGCTGAGCACACAAAGGTCATCGCTGTCCTTAAAGCAAGGCTCAGGTTCAGTTCTAGCCCGTCAGCTGCAGGTCACCCAGCTGAGCACTGTTAGCACCACTGCTTAGTGCAGAAACCCAAACCACAGAGCACTCTCAGCACCAAGTGACCTTTCAAACTGCTCTGGAGCAAAACCCATCTGTCCTCTTTCCCTTCATATCATCCCTCTAGCACCAGCCAATGCTCCTGGTATTTCTACTTCCCAGCCAAACTCCTGCTTTTTCTTCCCAGACAAAGGTGATACCAGGGCAGCCCAGGGAGGTAGATGTGCACACGGAGGTGGTCAGAGCAGAAGTGCTTTAATAATCCTTTCATTCAGGGGATGAATAAAATGGACCTTCAGCACTGCTAGGTCAGACATTCATCAAACAGTGACCAGAAAGCCTCATTTGCTCGTGTTTCTTGATCTGAAGGCATGCTAGCATCAGAACTGGGGGGTTAATTTGCTGTTAAAAGTAAAAAAATAAGAACCAAACCCAAGTGTGCTCCGTTGGGTGTTTTTCTGTACTTCCCCCTACACTTTCTGTTCCTTCATGATGAGGAAGCAGCCTCAGCAGCCTGCACAGCCCCAGCTGGGGGTGCAACCAGCACCCGTCCATCTGCAGCGTGCACACACAGCTCCTGTCCCTACAACAGGCATACACAGACCCTGCAGGCTGAGAGGAGTGGAGGTTGGAGGGGACAGAACCACAGAAGGAAACCTGAGGGGGACTGGTTGAGCAGACAGACAGACACTTGGGGCTGTTGGATGTGCAGTGAAGAGGGCAGAGAGGTAAGATTAGAGGAGCAGGCACCATAGTTTTAAGCCTTTTCCACCACGCAAATACAGGCAGCATTGAGTTGAAAGCAGCAAAGACACCAAAGGAAGGGTTTGATCTTGCCCATTACTTCTCCCATGCTTTTTTTCCCCCCAAGAATATCCAGAACATTCCCTTTAGCCTGTTTTAAGAGAAGCACTGCAAGCCCATCCGATCACAGAAAGCACTGTTAACATCCAAAACTTCCTTACAGCTTAAACCCAACAAGCGAGCCCTGCCCATCTGCGACAATTCCAGCATCAGAGATCACCTTGGTAAAGTAAATAGCCAACATCTGGCATCAGATGCACAGTAATGAGCTGAAAGCAAGCCCCCTGGGCAGACATTTTATATCTATTAATAAGAGAAGGAAAACAATTATCTGCTTCACTCCTACCGCCACATGTTAGGAGCCCATTAGGAGCAGAGAGGCAAAACTTGTGCAGGGCAGAGCACAAGGATAACCCATAGCACTGCCTTAGCAAAGCCAAGTCAACCTCAGCCCTCTCCCCAGAGGGAAGCTGAGGCAGCTGATATCCTGGCCCTGCCAGGTCCTCTGTCCCAGCCCAAGCTGTGATGACAGCAGGGTGAAGGGCTGTTCTTGCTGCCCATGGGCATCACCTGCCTGTGATGGAGCCAGGCAGCATCTCCTGGGGACCGAGTGGGCTCAAGCTGAGGTGTTTACAGAGATGTTTACATAAATATCAAAACCACAGTTGAAAACTAGCCTGGGTGCAGTGCTGGGGGGTAGAAAAACAGGAGGAAACAAAAAAAGCCTTTGGCTTCATCTGTTCCCAGAGCCCTGACCCACGTGACGTGGCGCACGTGGGGCTGATTGCTGTGCCCAGTCACGTGGCAGAGGAAAAAGGGCGTTCAGTGGGAGCAGCGTGCCCATCCCCTGCCCATTTTAAGGCAGGGCAAGCCAGGCAGCAGCTCAGTGCCCAGCGCTCTTTAAGCCAGCAGCAGTTTGACCCCTGCCCCACTGTGCCAGAGGCCACGTGTAGGGCCCAGGTTGGCTCTGAAGGTGCTTTGTTTCCCAGATGAGCCAACTTCAGGCACATAGGATCATAGAATTGCTCAGGTTGGAAGAGACCTTCAAGATCACCAAGTCCAACCACAACCTAACCATACTCCCCTGACTCTAACAACCCACATGTCACCCTCCCTAGGAAATAGTTCCTTTTGATCCACAATTAGAATTCCCCCAACATTTTCTCTGAACTGGAGCTGTTCAGTTATTACGTACAAGCCCTATCCTACTGCAGGAGCTTCCCAAACCTCCTGCAGGCATGAGGCTCCCTGACCTGGAAAACGAGCCATTTGCAGCCTTGGCTAGTTGACACTAATGAAAGATGCAGGTTTCAGAGCATCATCACCCTCGCTCCAGAGGAGCTAGATGAGCTCCACTCCTCTGGAAATGAACTCCTCTCCTGCATTTTCTTCCCCAAACGTGGCACTATTAGGTGCAGGGACTGACAAAAGGCACAGATGGCACAACACAGCCACTGAATCAGACGTTGAGGTGTTTTGGGGAAGGTTATGTTTTGGCTGAACAAGCAGCAGAGGGTTCTGGCCTTGGGGTGAAAGGCATGCTGGGCTAAGTGGCCACGGGGAAGCGAAAGAATGGCAGAAATCAGCATTGTGCAATTAATTAAAAAATCCAGTGACTGATCCCACCACCATTCTGCATCCAGGCTGGCCTGGGCCCTCCTGCCTGCTGAGCATCCCCGCTCCTGCTGCTCAGCCACTGCACCTCTGCTGCTTCTACTCCTGCTAAGGAGCTGGAGACAAAGCTGCTCACCCGTCCAAAGGATGCCCCATGGGGCAGAGCCCTGCTCAGCCCTGCTCAGCCCTCTGCAGCAGCCAGCAGCCAGCAGCTCGTGTCCCTGCCCAGCGGGGCAATGGGAAGCTGCTTAGGAGTGACAGACACGAGCATGACTCATTTCCCTTGTTTATTCCTCCTCTTCCCATTCAGCAACCCTCGCACTTCTTTTCTCTTTCAATCTGCATTCAGACTGGGGAATATTTTGCCTGCTCGGTTTTAAGCTTCCCGCAGTTCCCCGAAGGCTTCATACAGGGATTCAGGGCTCGCACCATCTCCAGCACCGAACAGCCAAGACCTGACCTCAGTGCTGACCACGGGGGCTGCTCAGCCCTGGATCTAAAACAGACCTTGCTCTGATCCAGGGAAATATCCCCTGTGTCTGCTGCAGCCACAGTAAAATGGGCCCCAGCCTGTCACCAACTGTCCTCTACACACAGGGACACTGCAGGCTGCACGTCTGCCCTGCAGTGAACAGAATGCACTTGCCATAAAGCACGCAGGAGAAGAAGGGAAGGGGGCAGGGAGCTGGGCACTGTTTGCTGCTCAGAGCTGCCTGAGCTCACCCAGGGATATGGGGTAAGGATGGCACCTACCGAAAGACCAAGGGCAGGAAAACGATGGGCAGGTTAGCAGCCAGACGTGACAAGAGGAATATTTAATATCAGGTTGGACCTGTGTCTAGATGGATGCAGGGAGTGGACGGGGGCTGGGAGCGTTCCTGAGCAGGGAACACACACAGGGTGCCAGCCCTTGGGCTGCTCTCTCGTCTGCTGAAATGCTATCTGCCCTGTCTAGCTCAGAAAATCCCCAGCCTCGCAATGGGAAAACGAAAGGGAAAAAATAGACACATCTGGCCCCAAACCATCTCTGGGGCTCTCAGCTTAGCAAGCTCGGCTGCGTCCGGACTGATCCATCTGCCAGTGCAGCTCCCCGTCCTCTCTGCTGGGTCTGGGCTGAGCCCCGAGGCTCAGCAGGATGAGTTTGTCTGTACTGCCTGGGCATTTAATCTGCTCGGTGACCTTTAGCAGCAGCGGGCTGTACGATCTGAATTTTCACTGCACAGATTCCAAAGGAAAGCAGCTCTATGCACAAAGTCCTTCTGTACGGCTGGAGTAGGGTCAGCGGGGTCCTGAGGGACCCGGGGAAGGCATTTCTTTCTCCATTTCCCCCCAACTTACCACTTTCCTGGCATTTTGCTCTTGTGTGGAGGCTGCATGATGGACTTCAGAGTTCTCTCTGTATATATTTATAAATACATATATATAGGGCTCAGGATGAAGTCGCCGTCCTGCAGGGCACTGTGCCTCAGAGTGTTATGGCTTTGTTCCCAATTGGACTAGTGCTAGGTCCGCATCCATGGGGAGAGCATGGACTGAATTCTTGCTGACCTCCAGGCCTGGAGAAATGGCCCTGGCCTCCCCTCCTTTCCTCCTTCTGTGGCAAGCAATCCATCCTCAGCCTGCTCTGCTGCTCCCCACAGCGTGCCTGCAGCAACACTTTCCCTGATGGTGATAAATGCTTGATGACAGCACCAAAGAGCCGACCCACCTGCCAGCAGCAGGATGCGGAGCCAGCTGGTGATGGGTGAGGGCTATGGCCCATGTCACTGTGACCAGAGCAACCACCAGGCTTGGCTCTGCCTCTTTCCAAGCACACCAAGACATCTGAATCCATGTTTCACAAAGCTACGACCAGAGTAGAACCAGGTATCTCAAATCAAGCACGATCTTGTGCAAGCATTAACCAACCAGATCTCCTCCTGCAGCCAGGGCATGCAGCTGGACCACAGCTAACCACACAGTGTGCCAGTTCTGCTCTAAACCCACGAGGTGGACCTCACCAAAAGCACCACTTTGGGTAGATCACTGTATTCCATCCCCCCTTACTCTAAGAAAGTGCCCAGATCTGGAAAGACCATCAGTCTAACAAGATCGGTCTGTTTAGCTTCATGAATAGGAGGTGAAGAGGTGACTTGAGCACTATCCAAAATATTGAAAGGCAGAAGGGATGTTGGATAAAAGAGCTATTCAGCTGAAGAGACAATGGTGTGCAGAGGCAACGGAGGGCAGGGAACAGTCAAACGAAGAGCAATGCACTTGTGAGAACACCTACCCCTGCAGTGATACAGAAATGGTTCTGACAAGTTCAGCGCCACTCAAAATCTTACCTCTGATTGAGTGTTTGGGTTTTTTCCCTTGTATGGGAAACTGTTAATCACAGCCTGAACCTCTGATTAACCATCTGAGGCAAGGGACGGCTCAGCTGTGGGAGCACAAGTGAAGGTAATTCAGCTGTGCTCCTGGAAGGGGTGGAGCTTGACTCCAACTCTCCTAGATCCCATTTAAGGGCTGACCACCACTAAGGCAGCATCTCTTTTGGAGATTGCTTCTTTGTGGAGTTCTTTGCAGCAAGCCTCAATGTTGGTGAGCATCCATCTTGACTGTGAGCCTCAGCATTGGTGAGTTATCCCTATATAACCTCTGGTTATCCATCTACTGTGCCTTGTATAATTACAACTATACATCCTTTAGCAAATTGAACAGGAATAAATTAAGGGATGTGCTACCACCTGTATTTTGCCATGGGTTAGATCAATGATCCAAATGTTCTTCACTGGCTTAGCAGCCAATGAATCACTGCATTCGGATCCACATTCTCACCAGATGGATCAGAACCAGAAACCAAGGCACTGCTTTCCCTCAAGAGCTTAACAGTACTTCTGCCTGGTTCTAGAGAAGCTCCAGTGGTTTCAGTGGGAGCTTTATACCTGTTTTCCCTCTGAAATGCCAATAGCGAGGTTCAAATGGTTTCCTGAGCATTTCAGTTTCCATGAGATCCTCGTGACTGCAGAGAACAGCCTGACTGGCCCTGAAATTCCAGCAGTGGCACACAAATAAAGCGAGGTTTAACTGGGAGCTTTCCCAAGCTTTGATTTTTTTTTTCTGATGTGGCAGAGGGGGAGCAGACTTTCCTCCTGACTCTTTCACAGCCAGGGCTGGCAGTACCAAGGCAGGCTTCCTGAAAGCACATTCTGGCAGAAGGATTTTGACAGTGGGCACAGATAGCTGATTTCTTCCATCTTTTCAGTAACAGGCTGAGATCGTGCTTCTCTGTTTGGCATTTGCTGGAAAAAAAGATTACGATGAAGAAGAGAATCAATAAATTCCATCACAGATGACAACCGCGGAGGGAAAATATTGCTGGGGGTTGGTAATCAACATCAGCAGTCAGGATGGATGGTGTGTCCCAGGGAGAGAGGTCAGAACCCCTCACCCTAAATGCTCCCACGCTTCTTGGCACAGATCCTACCAAGATCCTCCAGCGCAGTTTTCCCCCCTCCCCCCCCCCCTCCATCTGCAGTGGTGCTCCTGCCAGGCTCCTGGTCCCATTTCAGCAGTCTCCTGTCTCCTCGCCTTGAAAGCCTGATTGCAAATCCTAAACAAGTGCTCTATGATGGGCTGGCTCCCTGCCCAGAGACTGCATCAGAAATTCTGCTTGATGTATCAAACCCTGAGCAAGCCAGGGGGAAGGGTGGAGAGCCAGGGGAGGTAAAGACGGGGTGCTGCAGACAACCCCAGCTTCCCTGCTTCCAGGAGCCTAGGAAAGCACCAGCAAGTTTCCCTTCTCCCTTCGACCTGTCCCCACCGACCTGCTGGATTTCAACCCTAGGAAAACAACAGTGACAGGGAGCCAGGATGCCAGATGCAGCAGCGCTGTCACACCCCTCCTGTTCTGTGGGTGGTGTGGGTCTGAGCCCCAAGCTCTCCTGCTGAACTCCCTCATCCATCAGCAATGCAGGCTATTACAGCAGTAGCTGCTTTGATATTAGGAGCTCCTGACTGCAATCTCAAATATCAGTCCAAGGCCACGCTCGCGGAGATCCTGTTCTGCAGAGCAACTCCAGTCCTGCTGGGAGAGCTCTGCTGAGAGGCTGCAGGCACCTTGGTCAGCGCTCCAAGCCTCAGAGCAGCCTGGAGCTGGCTTTGCATTTGGCCTCCTCCATGGCAGTGGAAGAGCAAGAAGGTTTTCCTTGGTTTGAAGCCAAAAGCGGCGTTAACTCCTCATAAAGATCTCAAACATTTTGGACTCGAAGAGGTGGGTTTTCAGGCTCCAGAACGGTCAGAGCCGCTCAGGTCAAGAGACCTCTGGAAATCGTGCCGGCTGATGTTGGCCGCCTCCTATTTCATCCTTGTGCCCTTTCAGACGGAGCTTCTTTTCTCAGTGAGGGTTTGACCCGGAGCACTGAGCAGCCTGGGGAAGAAGTGCTGACGTTGGCAGGCCCTGCATCACGCCGATGCTATTCTGGCTTCCTCCCCGCCATGGTGTCCCTTCATTGGATGTCACAGCACGAGGACAGCCTCTTCAAAGGCAGAGGGGAGAACAGGGGAGCTACAGCTGTGCTTTTCAAACTGGTTCAGCACAAGCTTTGCCCTCCTTGAAGGATGAACTTCTGGAAAAAAACTTGAGCTGTACTGCAGCACCCGTACAGCACATGCTACTGAGATAAGGCCTTGCTATGACCCCTCACAGCGCTCCCTGAGAAACAAAGGCCTAAATCTAATGACTTCAACCCCTGTGCTGACCGAAAGCAGGACCTCTGCATGCCTGTTTTTGGAGAGGGTGAAGAGCTTGGGGTGGTCACAGCCACTATCGCTGGGCTGCAGGCCAAAGGCAGAAGGGAGGAAAGAGGAGGACCCTGGGGGAGACAGCCAGGCTGGGCTGGGGTCTGGATGTGGGGCCCAGGTGCGGGGCCTGGTCATGGCTGGGACATTGGCTGCTCTGACATGGCTGACCACAAGGACCAGCAGGAGAGCCAGAGAGATCAGAGCTGTCCTCATGGCCACCAGGTGAAATGAGCGCATGGAAAAGGGGACAGCAGCAAGAAGGGCCCTCCTGGGATGAAGGACGTGAGATCAAATCGCAGTAAGGAGGGAGATGGGACTCCATCAGGCAGCTGCTGAGCTGTGGAGCCAGGATCTGCTCAAGAAGGAGCAGAGGGGATGGAAATGTTTGTTGTTGTTTTTTTTTTTTCCCAAGGCTCTGATCCACATATCAAATATACAATATTTATGTTTTCCCCAACCCAACAAACCACCAGGGCTGATGGCCATAAATCAACACCGCGACCGCTGGCATCCACCTGCACTCACAGACACTTTCTTGGCCTGACTGGACCAACCCAAGCCTTGTGCAGGGCTGCTCTGTGGCTACAGCCGGCCGCCAGGATCCCTGCACCCCTACTGACAACATCCATCACCCCTACTGACAACATCCATCACCCCCAGCACCCAGGACCAGCACGAAGCTGCCAAGGCGGCCGATAAGCACGGCGTTCCCCCAAAAGGTCACTGAGCACATCGCGGTGGGAGCAGCCAAAGGAGGAGCCCCAATGCCACTGTCCCTTGTGACCGGGGCTGGGCAGTCCCGCTGGGATGGAGCTTTGCCACTCACCTAGCAGCAGGTTCATGAGGACCTCCTGGCCCGCCAGCGTGCTGCTCTTCACCAGGCAGATGAGCGTGCCTGCGATCCAGGGGATGCCGTGCCCCGTTATCCCCAGCAGGTTGATCATGGAGCGGGCACCCCCCCAGGACGAGGCTCTGTTGGCGCACACCCCCAGCCGCTTGGACATGCAGATATCGATGGCCAGCAGGGAGTTGAAGGCGATTCCCTTGAAGGAGGGGTTGAGCTGCATGCAGTCCTCTTCGGGCAGCTGCTGCGATTGCCTCCGCTCCTTGGGGTTGCTGTTCTGGGTGCCGGCCGCCGCTGTTTGGCCGCTCTGCTTCCTGCCCGAGCTCCTGCTCTCCTGGGTCCCTTTTGGGGGCTGGTTCAAGGAGAGGAACTCAGCCCTGTTGAGGACATTGTTCCTGTCTCGCGCTCTGGACCGCGTCTGGGATGCTGGCATTGCAGTCTCTCTCTAATTGAACTGCTTTGCAAATACCGGGAAGGAGAGAAATCCCTCTTCTCCCTGCAGAAATCTTCCCCACGCCCACCCTCACGAGCTGTGAATTTGGGAAGCTACGAAGGTTCCCCTCTGTTGCAGTTGCCCCCAGCACAGTCTGCAGCTGTTAAATATAGAGTAAGGAATGCACATGGCTGTTTACTTCATGGGCCTAGCAAGCTTGGAAGGAAAATTAATGCCAGGCTTGGCAGCCACTCCAGTGCCAGGGAAAAAGGTTAAACAGCCAATAGATTGGAAGAAGAGGAGGGAAATGCTTTGTGCCAAAGGTTGGTTGCTTCTGGCCTGGTCTATTTAAATCTTCCAATAGCTTATTTCCCAGAGCTGCAAGGGGAACTGGGAAATGTAGTTTGGGGTTTTTTCTTCTTGTTTTGTTTTGTGGGTTTTTTTTTTTTTGGCAGTGTAATTCACGTTTTAATATCAGAGCATCATCACTGGAAGAGAGCATCGGTGCTGGGAACGATGGCAGCGCTCCTGTGGCAGTCAGTGCAGTCTCCAAACTGCACATCACTCGGGGACTTCCCTGCAAAGGGCACAACCTGGATCCCTCCTGGCCTTCTCTGTTCTGTGTCTCCTCCCCACTGAGGCACCCCCAACAATATTTCCCTCTCCCTGATGTGAAAGCCTTGCAAACACCCCCAGCCCCATCCCCTCCCCCGGCTCAGCATACATCCCTGCATGGCATCCATTGCTGCCCTGCCTCCAGCCGCAGCTGAGCAGCACCTGCCTTCTGATTAAAAGAGACACTGTGCCGTTAATGAATTCCCATCCCCCTGCCCCCGGCGCTGAGTGTGCCCTAAATACCGCACGCCTTTCTGCCGTGTCATCCCGCATCGCAGACCCCGTGCTGAGAGCAGGTGACAGCAGTGCCCATCCCTGAGCTGCACACAGTGGCATCAGCCCCAGCATGGCAGCACTGCAGCCCTGGGAGTCCCACAGAAGGAGGTGGGGAAGGTGAGCGTGGCACCAAGAGGCACAGTGGGCAAATCTCTTGGATCCGGTGCTACTTACCCATAGGAATGAAAAGTTATAAAGGTCAATGCTAGTATAGGTAACACTATGAAACAGCGCCCACGTCTCTTTAGAAGCCTTATCCAAAGTGTACGGGAGAGCTCGAGGAGCTTGAGTGCTAAATGAAAAGGTGGTTCTTGGCTTTCTGAGGCAGGAAGCAGAACTTTGTGCTTGTGTTGTCTGTGGTTCTCCAAATCCTCGAGCTGAGCTGCGCACCCGGTCTGTGCCCATCTGACACCCACACTGCCACGCTGGGCCAGCAAATCCGTGCTGGAGCCCTCGCTCCCTCTTGGGTTTTCTTATGAATCAAAGGAAAATAACACGCATCAACTTATTTCTGAACCACATCCTCCAGGAGCCTGTCTCGAGCATGTGACAGTGCCCGTGGGCTGCTGGAAGAACTCTTCCCCTCCCTCCCAACCCATCAGTGCAGCTCCTTCCAGCTCACGGAGTGAATTTCTGGTGGGGGCTGAGGCAGCCCATGAGCACGCCCTGATGCCACCTGCTCACTGCAGGGCTGTTGTGGTGCAAGGCTCCTTGCAAGCATCTGTGCATAAAGAGTTAATGTGATGGTAGCCAGGAACCTGCAGAAAGAGCGGCTTGGCTCGTCACCTCTTGTCCCCTCCCCTGCTGGGGATGCTGAGTTGTTACTGAGCACGTTCCTCAGGAGATATCACTGGGAAAAAATACCCTGCAAGCACCAGGAGCTGCTTTCATCTGGTGCCTGTCTGTCCTCTGACACGTTTGTGGACGTGGGGGTTTGCTCTGCATGGCACACACCGGGGCCAGCAGTGTGGCAGGCATGAAGGAAGCACACACTGCAAATGTGCCCCCGGTGAGAGCAGAGCAGGAGGAGAGCAGAGGTGTCCCATCGGTGGGGCTGCTCTGTTTCATGGGGAAGAGGAGACCCTGCCTTTCACTAAACCTGGAAAGCACGAGGCTGATGGGACCACACTGCGGGGCAGCGATGGACGGAGCATCAAGCACGCAGTGGAAGGAAAGCAACTCCAGCATCACCAGCTCCTCACAGCTGGTACTTGGCCTCAAAAGCCAGTTCCACCAGCAAGGCACAGGAACTGCTCCGCATGATGCTTGGTGGAGAGCACAGATGAATTAATCACACCGACCAGAGCAATGGAGGCAGGCGTGGCCAACACCAAGGCAAACTCCAGCTGAAAATGAAAAGCTGATTTAATTAGAGTGAGATAATGCCATTTCCTAGTCGACCAGAACACTGGAGAATGCCAAGCTGAAGCAAAGCATGAGTGAAACTTGAGAGGAGCTGGGATCTCAGAATATGCAGCTTCACCAAATTCATAATGCTCCGAGAAACTGTGACAAGCTTGTTTGAAAGGTGTGAAAGAGTCTTGGAAAATGTCAAAGTATTTCAGCACCTTCTGGAGGTTGCTGAAGAAACTGGATTTTTCATTGGGAGATGCTCATTTCATTCTTTCCTGTACCTCCTGGGCTCATTCTTAGGTTTTTTCCTCTGTTTCAGGGCTGATAACAGCGCCCTTCACAGAGATCCTGAGTGGTTTCAAGCAGGTAAATATTTAGCCAATGTTTTGAGAAACATAGGAAGCAAACCATAACGATGCACTGCAGTGGTTCCACTCCCTGCCACATCATTGGCACAAAGGTCTCTGGTGCACACCCTGCCCACGCCCTGCTGGGAAGGGCAGCACCCAGCTGCAAGGTGCATGGGGATGGAGAGGGGCTCCCAGGCGCACATGGGCAGGAGCCCCCCAGGACCTCAGAGCCAGCAGGAGAAGCGAGAGGGAAGGAATCTACCCTGCCTATGGCATTCCCTCATCAGGAGCACCCCGTGGCTCCCATCTTTGCTGGAGGGCAGACAAGAAGTACACGGATGTTGGAAAATGCTGTTTGCTGTTGCAAAATGCTGAGCTTGCAGTGAGCGTGGGGCACGAAGGAGGAACAGAAGTTTCCTCAGCTCCAAGCAGCCGTGCTGCGCTGCGAGCGGCACCACCAAAATAATTCTTACCTCTCAGCGCAGGGGGTTTCCCCTTGAGGAGAGCATCAAGGTGGGCGTGCAATGCTCAGCACACTGCAGCTATTGCCCAACACACAGCTGGTGCTGAGCTCGGCTGGGTGGCACTGACCCCTCAAGCTATCCGCACTACCCAGCGCACTGCGGCCTCTGACTCTCCCCACTGCCTGTTCCAGCTGCTGCTCAGAGAGCTTTGTGTTTCCATTGCTTGAACCAGGGCTGCAGGTTTGGCAAGTGAGAGCATCCCTTTCGACCAACTGAGAGAAAAACCTTCACCTGCAAGGCTGAGGGAAAATACACTGCACTTACTTAAGTTGAGAAAAGAAGGGAAGGAAGGAAGGGAGGAACGGTGGAAGGCATGAGGGAGGGAGAGGGAAGGAAGAAAGGAAGGAAGGAGGGAGGAAGGGAAGGAGGGAAGGAAGGAAGGAAAAAGGGAGGAAGGAGGGAAGGCAGGAAAAAAAAGGGGAAAAAAGGGGGGAAAGAAGGAAAAAGCCCCTACCCTTAATTTCTAGAAAAACTACATTACCCACAATTCACGGCCACGTGGGAGGAAATGCTGTTTCTGCAAAGGAGGTTTAGCTTCAACAGCTGCAGTTTAAAAGCGAAATGCAGGGGGAGGGATGGGGCTGAGCGCTGCAGAGCGGGCGGTGCGGGGCAGGGAGAGGCGCTGCGCTGCGCTCCGGAGCGCGATGGCTGCGGGGCTGCGGTCGGAGCCGCGCGGGGGACGAGGAAGGTGCCGACGCTCGGGCCACTTTGCCGCAAAGTTTGACCCGGCCGCGCCGCTGCGGCTGCTGCGGGTGCCCCCCCGCACCCTCCCGGAGCTGAAAGGCTGAAACCCAGCGCGGGGGGGGGGGTTGTGGGGGTGGGGGGGACCGGCGGCGTCCCCGTATGCATGAATGTATTGCGAGAGAGGAAGCTTGCGGCAGCCGAGAGGCGGAGGCACCGATTCTGCTTCTTTCACCTCCCCGGGCATACAGCAGAGAAGAAGCGAAGAAATAAAAAAAAATAAATAAAAATCTCACACGGAGCGCACGGCAGCGCGCAGGAGCCTCCACCCCCCCCCCACCCCCCACCCCCCCCCGCCACCACCGCCGCTCCGCGCCCCCGCGCAGCGCTCGGCGCACGGCCGCGGCCCGGAGCTGCTCCCCGCGGCACACACGCGTGTGCGGGGCGGCCCCATGAGCGCCGCCGGCTGAGAGCGAGGAGGAGGAGGAGCGGGAGGAAGGTCGGACGGCTGCGGACAGCGCTCGCTCCGAGGAGGAGGAGGAGGAGGAGGAAGGGGGACCGCGGGGTTCCCCCCCAGCCCGCCCCGCCGCCGCCGCCGCCGCCGCCGCCGGGGATGTGACGGGCGGCGATTGTGCGGTGCTGAGCGGACCCCGGGGGGGGGGGGGGGCAGCGTGGGGGGGAGGGTGGGGGGATTGAGTTGTGCCGCTGCCCTCCGCGCAGCCCCCCGGCACGGAGCGCTCCGGCTATTTCTAACGGGGAAAAAAACAGCCAACCAGACGGCGGAGGAAGCTCCAAAACGCACTTCGTCGCTTTTGTCCGCCCGTCGGGTTTGGGGTTTGGTGCCGGCTTATTTCTTTATTTTATTATTATTATTATTATTATTTCTTTCTGTTATTATTGTAATTTTGTGCGAAAGGAAGTTGTGAACAACTGCGAGTCAGGAAGTGGAAATCCACACCGGTTGTGACAAGCTGGGGCTCCAAACTATTTCATTATTTATATAGATGTGTCTATCAACATTCTGCTTTTCATCCAAAGAATAAAGGGAAATGCCGGCCGGCCCCATGCTTGACGGGGAATGACGGACCGCATCTGAGCAAAGGAAGGACTAAATATATCAGCTAACAGCAGCACCGGTATTTATTGAACTCCAGAGACTTTTTCCCCCCCCCCCCCCCCAAGCTAAAGACCGAGCGAGAGATTTAAAGGGTCATTAAAAGGGGAACAATTTGAAAGGCCCTTTGGCTTCTGGAGCGCAGCGAACCTCCGGGCAGGAGCGGCGTTTGTAGGACGGGCACCACGTCAAGGCTCTGCGCGATGAATTTTCTATCCTATGGATACCACTTTTGACATTACGCACCAAGAAGATCTGTAATTGATCTCTCACCCGATAATTTCAATGCCTAATATTCCCCAGGATTGCTGGAGTACCCGAGGAGCTGCGTCGGACTGTATTCGGGTTATGCCATGGGCTGTATTCAGAGCATTAGCTGCAAATCCAAAGTTTTCCGGGAAAGTATTTCGGTGATTGAAGTCAAAGCCTCCATCGATCCCATCCCCACCAGCATCGACGAGTCCTCCAGCGTGGTCCTGCGCTATCGCACCCCGCACTTCCGCGCCTCCGCGCAGGTCTTGGTGCCCCCCATCCCCAAGAAGGAGACGTGGATCGTGGGCTGGATCCAGGCGTGCAGCCACATGGAATTCTACAATCACTACGGGGACCAGGGAATGTAAGTCGTTCCAGAGCGTGTGTGTGTGTGTGTGTGTGTGTGTGTGTGTGTGTGTGTGTGTGTGTGTGTGTGTCTGTGTGTCTGTGTGTGGGCATTTGTGAGGTGGGGAGGAAGAGCAGGGAGCCACGGCCTGGCTGGGATGAGCCAACGGCACGGTTGGGTTGATGCTAGAAGCTGGCTTCTGTGAAACTTAGCAGGGACTTTCTCCTGGGCTTTGAAATAGCGAGCGAGCTGGTGCCTGCACCTTTTAAAGCTGTGGGTGTCCTTGTCGTTCTGATGGGAACGCGCTCAGAAAAACGTGCTGCTGGCAAACCAGGAGCAGCACCAGAGAGCCAAGCCCCAAAACCAGCCTTCCTGCAAAGGGTGCCCCTCTGCATCCCCCCCATCGCACACTGCGCATTGAGGCACCCCGGAGCAGCCCCGAGGCTGACACTTGTGGCTGCTCCCAGCCCCGTGCTGTTGTGCTGCATTGTGCCACCGGTGCAGTGGAGGCATGGGGGTGGCATGGGGGGAACCTGCTCAGCGTGCTTCCGGCTGCAGGCAGCCCTGAGATGGGTTTAGCCAGGGTTTAACACTGAGCATCATCCTGGGGCAGGGTAGGGAAAAAAAAAAGACGTTGGCTTCATTTGGGATATCTGTAAGAGTGGGAATAGGCATAGATATATATATGCGAGGTAGGAGGAATGTAGGGGCTGTTTGCACTCCAAAAGCCCCGTGTTACCGGTCAGACAGTCATAGTGAGACAAGAATGAGTCAAATGGAAATGTCACCTCCCCGCTGAGCAGCCAGCCCCCCCCCCGCAGCCCTCCGCCGGCTCTCTGCTCGCCCAGCACTGTTGCAGGCTTTGGCCCACAGTGCAGTCGGCAGCAGCGCTGCGTGCCTGCATGGAGCTGCAATTCTGCAACTCATGGTGCCGGCAGCGCAACCCCGCAGCGCCTGAGCTTGGAGAGCAGAGCTGGCTGCAGCGGGGGCTGTGGGCACTGCTTGGCTCTGGGGGCACAGAGGGAGGACGGAGAGGTGGGAGCTGCTGCCCCTCCGCTGATCCTGGGGGCCCAGGGGTGATGCTGGTTCGGCCCCGTGTGGGTGGATGGGGAGGGCTGAGGGAGAGGATGGGAAGGTAGGGCTGGAGAGGAGAAATTGGGACGGAGCGCAGTGCCCTCCTGGAGGCCTGAAGCATCCGCTGTGCGTGCGCAGCTCTCCGTCCCTGCCCAGCTGCAGGCACAGGTTGGGCAGCTCAGACATGAGCAAATACATGCAGGGAGATGCAGAGCACGGGGAAGGGCGCACCAAGGAGCAGCCCTAAGGGACAGGCTGCTGTCCTCATGTCCTCTCTGCTCACGCAGAAAGTGCCTGGAGGTGCAGATTGCAGCACCTGGCCAATGCCGGCAGCAGGAAGGGAGCAGCTGAGCTTATCTTGATTGTAGAAGTACTTAAAGCAGGCCTGAAAGCTGTGGGCTTTTTGGCTCCAAACCCATCTAGCAAGGACAATTTGTTGCTCATACGTCCCCAATTCCAGGCTGTGGGGGTTCACAGGTGTAATTCTCACATAGGAACCAGCAGCCTTTAGTGAGCAGCTGTGGGGGGACGCGGGGATGCCCCCAGGTGTCAGTGCAGCTCACATCCACCACTGCAGGAGGAGCAAGCAGGGAACCAGCGTGCCTCTGCTGTTGTGGGCTCACCCCACACCCCACCTGTGCTGTTTGCCTTCTCTGCCCCCGAGTTCCCTCGTTTGTAAGGCAGGATGTGGTGCAGTCTCCCCGTACTGCGTTGCTTTGAGAGCTGTGGGCAAAAGTTTGCTGTGAGCGCTGTGAGCAGGCAGGCAGAATTAAGCGCTGCAGGTGTGTGGGAGAGTCATTATCCAGAAAGCCAGGGAAGCAGAGAGACGTTTCCCTGGGTGGCTCACTGGGCTGATACAGAGGAGCCATGCAGATGTAACCAGGATGGTGTGTCACCATCTGACAGCCCTAAATAAGGGCTGAAAGGCCGCTTCGTGCCATTGGAATGCACTCTGGAAGACCTCTGTGCAGGTTGTGCCCTCCCTGTGGCTGTCAGCCATCGTAATGCCTCCACCTCCATGGAGCTGCGTTGCTTTGTGCCATTCGTCCCAGCTTCCCATGGAGGGACACCACTGGAACAACCATTTTTCTCTTTTCTATTCTTTTTTCCTTCATCTCCGTGGTGGCAGCAAACAAAAGGACTCCAAGTGAGCACCACGGGTTGGGCCGTGCAGTGCTTCCAGGAGCCCCCAGTGCTGGGACAGAGCAGTGAGGAACAGCCGAGCGGATGGAGCTGTGCATCAGGCTCACGCACGGATGTTAGATGCAGAGTTGCATCAGTTTGACATGTGCATTGAAAGTGGAACCGATGATTTTTGTGGCCAGATAGAGCGCTTTTAGGCGTACGGAGAGAAAAATAACTAAAGCTCCAACCCCGTGTAAATTGCTGGGGTTCCTTTGCTTGTGGCTCACACTGCCAGGGGCACAACACCGCGGGCAGGATGAAATGGAAGCACTCTGTCACCTCTGGGGAAAACCCCCTTCATCCCAGTGCTGCTGTCACCAGGCAGGGCTCACCCCAAGCACCAGGGCGGGATGCTGCTGCGCCACGTGGCATCATCAGTGCTGGGCTGTGGGGTTCTGACCTGCAGGACCCAGCTCCAGTGGGACCAGCATCACCCAGTCCTGCTTCTTCATCTCCATGGAGACGTGCAAGGAGCAGCGCAGATGGTGGTATGCAAAACAGAGCGAGAAATAATGCAGTTTGAATGGGATCAGCTGCAAGTCTCGAGGAGCTGCAGGTAGATTTCCTGCCCTGAGAGGCACTGGGACGGCTGGGCAGCACTGTGCCATCACTGCACGTTAGTGGGCACCTCTCTCTGGTGAGATGAAATCCCCCACATCCACAGCTGCCCCTGCAGGGCTGGAGGAAAAGCCTTTGGTGCTCTTACAGAACGCCGTGGCTGATTTATAAGGGTTATCCCAGGGCTGCTGCTGGGCAGAGTGCCTTCTCCTGGTAGCACGAGGGTGTTTGTTATGAGGGGTTTGGTCTCTGGTGATGCTCATTCTGATTGAAGGTTTCGGAGCAGCGGGAGCGACAGAATTACAGCCCAGAACCTCCTGGTGTTGGAGCTGATCAGCCACAGCAGGCCTGTGAAACCAGAGAGGATGGTGCCTTTCCTGCTGTTGTCAGCAAAGTGTTTACTGGGCACTTTCTGGCCTTCCCTTGGCTCGACACCGTCACAGAAAGGTGCTGATGCAGCTGAAGATCGTTCCATTGCATTCTTTCCAGCACCACTGCCGCATTACCGAGCGCAGATACAAGGTGTGCTGGCAGCAGGGCAGCCACCACCAGCAGCCACCACCAGCAGCCACTGCTGCCTCTGCTCTTCACAGACCAGCGTGGCACCTTCCAACCCACACAGCCTCCACCTCTGCACCTTCGTGTCACAGCTGTGACCCTTCAGGACATTGTCACATCTCAGCCCCAGGCTGCAGTCGTGCTGAGAACCAGGAACGTGGACAGCAACCCTAAAACAACTGCTGAAAGGGAGGGAGAGCCTGAATTCAGCCTCCTGCATGCTTCAGGGCTGCAGGGAGCAGCCCGGTGAGCCGTGTGTCCTCCAGTGTGCATCCCTTGGGATGGCTCTGGGTTGGAGGGGAAACGAGTGAGCGTCCCTGGCTGTAGCAGGGCTGCTGGGGGTCTCCTGGCTGCTGCAGGTTCACGTTGTCTTCCAGGGAAAGGACTCCCTCTGCCTGCTGGCTGCAGGGAGCAGAAGGCTGCAGCAGCCGATGCCGCATCCCATATCCGCACATCCGTAGCCACGCACCCCAGCGCTGTGGTGCTGACCCCAGATCCCGCCCTGCACCTGCAGATTTGTGCAGGTACCCGTGCAGACGATCGATTAATTGATCCCACGAGGAATCACCCGGCGACAGCCAGACGTGCTTAGCGAAATGCTGAACGAGCCGGTGATTACAAACACGTTGGCGCTTTACGGTCGTTAACTAATTAGCAATCAGCCTTCTGAGATGGTCGTGTCAGTCCCAGCCAGCGGAGAGGAGCAATGTGTCCCCAAGCACCCCGGGAGCTCCTCTGTGCCGGCGCTGTGGGGTGGCAGAGGGCTGCTCTCCCTTCTTGGCTAACCTTTCCATCGGGCTGGCACACGGCGCGGTGCCACCGGCGCTGGGATGGGGCAGCGTTACCACCCCGCTGACCTCTGTTTCTCTGATTACTGTAACATCATCCCAGCCTTTGAACCGGGTCCTTCCTGGGCTGCAGAGGGATGGGTTACGCTTCCAGCGCCACGCAGCCAGCAGGGAGGGACCACAGCTTGGCCAGAAAGAAAGGGCACGTCTGCAAGCATGGGCACAGCATCAGGGCAGCGAGGGGAAATGGGAGCCTGGGGGGCAGGAGGCAGCGATGGGCAAACTGAGTCCTGGAGAGGGTCCTCGCTGTCATGAGTGGCAGGAAAAGGTCTTCTCTCAGGTTGGATGTTAGGAGAAACTTCTCTGAAAGAGCAGTGACCGCCCGGGGAATGGTGGGGTCACCGTCCCTGGAGGCGTTCCAGACCCGCAGAGATGTGGCACTGAGGGATGTGTCAGTGGGCACGGTGTGGTGAGCTGGGGTTGGGGATCCTAGAGGTCTTCTCCGGCCTTTGTGATTCTACGATTCTTGCATGAGAGGGATAAAACCCAATAAAAGCCGAAGGGGAGCGCGTTCCCAACTCATTCCTCTCCTTCCTTGAAGTCCTGCATGTTTCTAAATGAATGAATTAATTAGTTATCTGTAATTTCTTGGTTTCGCAGGTCAAGTTGGGAGCTTCCAGATCTACTGGAGGGTAAAATCCAGGCCATCAGCGACTCGGATGGAGTGAACTATCCCTGGTACGGAAACACGACAGAAACCTGCACCATCGTGGGTCCCACAAAGAAGGAGTCCAAGTTCAACATCAGCATGAACGACAACTTCTACCCGAGCGTGACGTGGGCAGTGCCCGTCAGTGAGAGCAACGTGGCCAAGCTGACGAGCATCCACCGGGATCAGAGCTTCACCACCTGGCTGGTGGCCACCAACACGGCCACCAACGAGATGGTGACCTTGCAGACTATCAAGTGGCGGATGAGGCTGGGCATAGAGGTGAACCCCAGCAGACCCCTGGGGCAGCGTGCCAAGCTGCAGGAGCCCTCGGCTCAGGAGCAGCCCCAGGTCCTCAGCAAGAATGAGCCAATACCACCCAGTGCCCTTGTCAAACCCAATGCCAACGATGCTCAGGTACTCATGTGGAGGCCAAAGGATGGACCACCGCTCGTGGTGATACCTCCCAAGCACCGATAGTAAAACACCTGGCGTCCCGGCACTGAGAGGGAGAAAAGAAAACTGGAAACAACGCGAAACAATCACTTAGGTATTAGAATAAACACGTATAATCTGAGCGAGATCGAAATGCACTTTTTAGTCATTCAACAAATGCAACCATTCTACCTTCTCCCATTGGGACGGATTTCACTGTGCTAAAGCTAAAGAGGAGACCTCAGGGCGGGGTCTGTCTCACCACTGGATTCCTAAGGGAAGAAACGAACACTGATGTCTACCAGTATTGCTTTTTTTTGTTCTCTTCCCTATTTCGGTTCCTGTTTGAACTTCAGTCTCATTAGCTTGCCCAATAAGAGCATTTTATTTGGGATTTTAAGAGTCTTTCTTTTTTTTTTTCCCACCCTCCCCCCCCCCCCCCCCCCCTTCTTTTTGGTTGAGAACAGAAGTTCCTGGGGCGACAAGTCAACTATTTAAGATAAGGACTTTTCTTTTTTAAGCTGTAAGGTTCTGAGTTGCAAATCCAAGTCATGCGGCCTTATGTAGACTTTGCTTTGCATTGCCAAACTTTTGCCTTAAAGCTACGTCTGAAAACAACAACAACAACAACAACAAAATACCACCGGGCTGAATGTCCTTTCTACAGAGCTGGTGGGAAAAGAGCTTCGGAGCGAGGAGAGGATGGTCAGCGTGTCACAGGAGAAGGAAAAGGGCATGAAATGGGAAGAAGCGCCATCAAAAGAAAAACCTTCCTGGTTTTAAAACGAGGAAGCTCGGAAACCGTCTCAGTTTCAAAGCAATGCAAATAAACTGCTATAGGATGGAGCTCCTTGGCCATCTCCCCGCTCGGCAGGAGGAATTGAGCTCACCCCACTTCTCGGCGTTGTAACACCTGATGATCTGACGGGCAGAGCCAGCAGCTGCAGCCACAGCCCCGGGGTCACCACAGCTCTGCTGTGCACGGAGGCATCGAGACACGTGGCTGTAAGTGAGGGCAGATCCATCCGCCACGTCTACCCAGCAATATCCACAGTTCAGGAACAGCCGTGTCTGAGCCCAGCAGGCACCGCTCCTAGCGAACACTAGAAACAAAAGCTATGAAAAACTCTTCTTCCTACAGTAACGAATCACGTTGGGGTTCGTAGGTAGTTTTCTTCCCAATGACCTCATGATCTACACAACTTCCAGGACCGGGGTGCAGACAGGACCCCAGGTGAGACCGTACCCATTTGGTTATGTAGCCAAGGATCCTGCACGGGGGCGGTAAGCAGGGAAGGCCCACATCTTGTGTGTAGATCCTCCAGTCAAGAAAGCGCATTTGGAGCAGGAGCCAGAACCCGGGATTCAGCAAGGACCTCATCCAGATGGCTTCAGAGATAGCAGATGTGTTTCTGCAGAGGAAGGAGGCGCAGGAAGGTTGCTCTAAGCAGGAGGGGGGGTGGGGGGTGTCTGTGGCAGCGCTTTCCATGAGATAACGTTTCTTCCTCTTATTCACAACACGCCTCAACAACAGAGCTGGGGCTGAGCAGAGCCCAGCTGCAGATGCTCCCAGCCCTGCAGAGCTGGTCCGAGCAGGTCTCGGTCCCGCGCTCGCTGCTCAGAAGGCTCTCCCATGGGGGAGCACCATTCGCTGCTATTGCCACCTCCTCCTCCCACACAACAAGCATTTCTCCTTCCTCGCTTCTCCAAAGCCACGCCATCTATCATGGCAACAGGTTCAACATCTCCCCTGTGTGGGGAAAGCACGCCCAGAAGATGCATCCCCCCCAACCGCCTCAAACCAGCAAACATGGACGCGGGGTCCCTGCAGCGTGCCTCCCCAGGCAGGATGCCCTCCTCCCCGTGCTGCAGAGCTGCTCTCCCCCTCCGATGGGAGGCCCTACAGGTAGGCAGCCTGGCAAACAACTGGACTGGATCAACCCCAGCTCCATCAGCCAAAGGTTGCCTACATCTAGGCTTTGGGACGATAAAGGACGAAGCTAGGGAGGCTTTGGCTTGCACAGTCACTCTCTATTGAACTCCATTTTCTTACATGGATTCAGATCCCAACTACAGCTCTACTGGCACAGCCCTCAGGACTTGGCTGCATTTTCTCCTAGGCAATACATGCAGAAGAGGACAAAATGGGAGCTGTGGGCGATGGCTGGTAACACTTGCACGCACCTCTGCTGCTGCTCCGGGCAGACCGGCGGGTGGGAGTAGAAGGGGTATTTATGTCTGGTATTCACTTTGTCTCCAGGTGCTGAGTACTTACAGTTCTCACTGATGTCAGCATGGGTCGAACAAACGGGGCCCAGTTGTCTTAATTAGCTGCACAAAGGAATTCCAAGGAAAGATTTATTCTCAGTCACCAAAAAATCACATTCAGGGAACACCTATGTCCTTTTCCACTTCGCTTCGTGTTGGACTCGGTCTCTCCCAGCACATCAAGTACATCTGTTTCCTTCTCCCCGTACCTGGTGGACTGGATGCACCCATGCAATTCCACACCGACCTCCTGGCTAAGTTGTCCCGTTGCACTGAACAGACCCAGCTGAGCAGTTAATAGAAAATCCAACCTTCACTTTGGGTCAGCTTTGCATGGACCTCTCCCTCCCCAAAGAATGCCTTTATCCCGTGCCTAGTTCGGACCGTGCCCCCCCCTCCACCTCCATCCGCACCACCACACCCAGCATAGAAAGTGCTGCTGCCTCCGGTGAGATTCCATGCTTTGTGGTCACAAGTGATGTTTTTCCAATGCTGCTTCATTGCAAAACTGTATCTGAAAGGAAGGGTGGCTGGAAGGGGTGGGTGCTGCCGGCGCCGCTGGGTGACAGCTGGGGGGGGGTGGGATGAGGGGACCCGGGGCATCCAGGAGAGCAGGCTGCTGCTCTGGCAGCTTTCTGCAGCAAAACCAGAAAGGATGCGCTGGGAAGGGGACGGAGCACCGAGCTGCCCCACCACTCTGCCAGCAGCACCGGGGTCAGGAGCCCAGCAGGGCAAACCCAGACCCCGAGCAGTGGGGGGGGGGGGGGGGGGGGGGGGAAGGGTTGGCCCATTCATTCTGCACAGCCCTGGGAAGGTGAGGGGTGAGGAGGTGAGGGCAGCCCCGGCCCCGCCTCGCGGCACAGCAATAAGACTCGTCCTTGGTCTTGCAGAGATACTGTGAAAACAAACCCACGATGTACCAAGTCTGGACACTCATGGCGATGTGAAAACAAAACCCTGCTTTTATAACAGATGGAAAAATAAAGTGAAGTTTTCAAACCCGCCTGCCTGGAGTGATTTAGGCATTGGCTGGTTTCAATAGAGCAGTTCCCCGCCTCGGCTGCAACGCGCTCGTGATGAGCAGGGAGCTTTTTCTCCCCATTGCAGCTCTGACGCCGCAACAGACAGAGCGAGGAGGTTTCTGGTTAAAAATACCAGCCAGCATCCTGCATTTTTCATTAGCAGGCCGTGTGATGGGAGGACAGAGCAGCGATGGGAGCACGCAGCAGCCCAACTCCCGCAGCTCTGCTCCCCGATGCTGTTTGCTTGGTTAGCAAAAGGCTGCAACCATAAATACTGCACCTGGGGGGAACCCTCCGAAGGCGGTAGGCCAGCCTCTGCACAGCCTTTTCCACGCTGTTGTTGGGTCCCTGCTCCCATCGCCCCAAACTGCGTGCAGTGCAGCGTCGCGCTCCGCTCAGGGAGATGCAGCAGCACACAGCAGTGCAACGGGTGGGAACACTGCAGGGGAGGGCGAGCACGGAGTGCACGTGGGAAGGAATTCGCATGGATGGGGAGGACAGGTTCAGAATGGGATCCATTTCCACAGTGGAAACTCTCCAGCCTCATCTGTTGATAGCAGGCTAAATTTAGACACCCTAGTCTGGAAGGGAGGAGGGGGGAGAGGGGACAGCAGGCAGCGCTGGGCTGCGGGGGGTGACAGCCTGGGAGCACCAGGTCACACCAACAGAGCACAATGGAGCAGGGATTGGGCAGCGCTGCCAGGCCGGTGCCAGCACCTCGTGGCTGCTGAGCCCACAAACCAGGCTTTGCCTTCCCCAGGTTCTCCCACTTGGCTTCGAGATTCTCTGCCCTCACTCTGAAGCAGAAGGCGGCAGCTCGCTTTGCGGCAATATCTGCTCACCTTGCCCCTGCTCGGGGCTTTTTGCAGGGGATTTCCTTCTGCTGATACAAATCAGGTTTCCTTTCCTCTCTCTTCTATCTCACACCTCTGTAAGCTGCTCAGATGCAGCAGCTGCTGACACCAAATTTCATTCCTCCGTGTTTTCAAGCTTTAAAGTGAGTTTCTTTGAGCAATGTAGCAACATACTGACGTGAACTGAACAGCCTTGCGACACCAGCCGAAAACCCACACTGTGCCACACGCACAGAGCTCCTCCAACAATCTGCATTGGGATTCCCCTCACACATGGCCCCAGTGACCCAGCACCCTTCTGAGTGCAGAGCCCTGGCAACGAGTGCCAGCAGGAGAGCCAGAGTGGGGCTGTGAGGCTTCCTAGGGCTGCAGAGGACTCCGGAACAAAGCCCTTATCCTGCAGCAAAGTACAGGAGAGAACTGAGCGTGGGGCAATATGGCACAAAGCACTGGCAGCTGTGCTGAAGGATTGCACCCCCGCAGGAGCCCAGCCCCAGTTTTGCTCCTGGAGGAAGGAAGGGCTCATTTCAGGCCACTGAGGGCCACTCATCCCCCCCAAGCTGCCTCTACCCCAGCCCCTGGGGCTCAGTGCGACATTTAAGAACACAAACACTCTCAGCACTACCAAGGGCTGCCCGAGCCTCCGGCAGGATTATTTTTCCTTGTATGAAAGGCTGAAAGCAACACACAAGGGCAGGACGCACGAAAACTACGAGGGGATGAACAAAATGTCACTGCAGCCCATGGGGCTGCTCGGACAGGGACACAGACAGATGGGCTGTCACGCACGGGCACAGAGCAGCACCAGGAAAGCACCTGCCCCAGCCTCACCACCTCCTCTGTCACTGAAATGGGGAAAAAAGGGGGGGGGGACAGAATGATAACGATAAGCCTTACAACAGCTGTTATCACTTCTTTGAAGGCCAACCGGCACGGACAACCGAAGCAACAAATAAGGGCTCCAGGCCCACGCTTGGTCCTTGGTTTCCTCACCAGCCCTGCCAGGCTGGGAGCTGATTTGTCATAGCTTTGTTCTTTGGTGGACATCTGTCCACATGCTGGACGGAGGCCACGCGCTCCCAGGGCTCCCGGCACAGCTGACAGCCTGCAGCAGCTCCTGGCAGCCACCGGCCGAGCAGGGCGCAGCAGCTCCAAGCCCTCGAGTCACCTGGTAAAAATGCAGGCTTTGAGAAGTTGACTTTGCTACGTTCTGTGCGTGTTCCTGTAGGCTCACGGTCACGATCAGCCTCCCAGCGCCGCTCAGCTCCTCCAGCAGCTGCTATGGAAACCGGGAGCAGCACCCATTCCCCAAGGGCAGGCGGTTCAGGGGTTGGTTTGTTTCAGCCACGATTTTGGAAGCGTTGCAAGAGAGCAACTCGTGTGCTCAACCAGCATCTGCAGTCATTAGCAGAGCCTCTCTCTTGTAAAGGGAAGAAGAGCTTAACAGTCAGCGAGCAGCACAGCAGGGACAACCCCCAACTGCTCCCATCATTCCAAAAACGAAACTTGAAATGGCTCGCCGTGCCAACATCACATTCTTACCCAGCCGGCCTTCTCCATAGCAAGAGCTCTGCTGCCTATCTGGGGGAGCACAGCTGATACGGCCCTGTGAGGAGGTGTTGCATGCCACAGCCGTGCGAGATTAACGCCAAGAATTTAAGGTCAGTCGTTTGGGCCAGCTGCTATTTATAAAGAGGAAGGAAAACAGAGCAGCAGTATCACCTCCAGGCCTTAGGAAACGTGCGGTTGTGGAGGACGCGTGGGGAGGGCACGCTTCGAGCTCTCCTGCTTTTCCTTCCATTCCCCAAACCAGCACCTTTCAGAAAACCTTCAGTTCTGTGACCCCAGGGCTGCCAATGCCCACACAATTCCATAAGCAGGAAGGGTTAAAAACAAAACCATCCCAGCAGCGCTGCCTCTCGTACAACACGCAGCATGCCCGTGTCCAGAAATCCCGGCTACACACGAAAGCCTTACAGCCTACAGGCTTGCAAAGCCTCTCCTCATCTAAACATAAGCCCTCCCTGTGCACGACGTTCACCGCATTTCACCGGTCTCCCTTTCTAAAGGGGACCCAACTCACGTCACCCCCGGGTGCAGACGAAGGACACTTCGCACAGCCAGCACAGGAGTCAGACTGAACGCGAACGTTTCAGGTCGACTTGAGAAAGAATGACTTCTTCAGGAGCTGCTGACAGGTGTAAGCATTTGGTTTATAATACTGGATGTGAAAACAAGCAATTACCAACTATTTACAAGTCCCAAAAAGCATTGCATGCCCACCTGCCAACCGGACCCCAAAGTGACACTCGCCGTCATATTGTGCGCCATTCAGAAAACGAAACTTCAGAATGTTTCTGCTGAAAACAGAAAAAGCAGAAGTACCCCAAAATGTCCTATTAGGACCAACAAGATAAACCCACCCAAGCCTCATGTACCCCGGTAATACATAAGCCATTCTTTCAAACGCGTTTTTCACAGTGCAACAAAAACCCATTACATCATTTAGAGGTTTCGTGGAGGTCAGATGCATCAAACAGAAAAAGCATTTGTCCAGAGTGCCTGCAGGGCGTTCTCTGTAGCATTTGCTCGGTGCGTTCGAGTACAAACATAGGAGAACTTCACCAACGTTACGGGCTGAATCCAAGAGCTGCGGGGAAGCAGCACAAACTCACACACGTTAGAAAACAACAACGCAGAGCTGACAGTGGAAACCAGCAGCCAAAGCCACGAGCTGCAGAATCACTGACGCCTCCGGATGGAGGTCACGCTTCTCTCCTTCAAGGTGCACAAGTCTTCCCTATAACCCGAGTTTCTGAGTTCTGCCAAGTTTAGAGGAAGGTAAAAATAAGAAAGCTTTTACTTCCCACCTCTTTGCTGAATGTTACTGCCATGGGAACGTGCTCTGCACGCTGCCAGTTTCTTCCCAGATAATTTCCTATTTCTCTGCTAAGCCTCTGGCTCACACATGACTCAGATTTAGCACTTCAGTGAGATAAGCATGCGCCCCATCCTGTACTTAAAATTAGCAGGGCAATCTTCAGCTCCTTCCTAAGAGCCAAGGATAATCAATCATTTCCTTCAATGAAAAACACGCTGCTTTGTATCAGAAACCAACTTGAGCTGCTTACTGCCTTGTGTGGGCATAGGGAAGGACAATGAAAAGCAAAGCTAACAGTAAGCTATGGGCACAGGGCCGGCAATCACACCTTCCACGTGTTCATTTCTTCACGATCCAGGGAGATTAGCCCTTCCAACACAAGTAGTATAAAGACAGATAAAATTGTTTAATGTAGAACAAGGACAGTTGCTGCATTAAAAATAAGGATATTTAAGGGGGGGTTGAAAAAAAAAAAAGTCAGACATCTTGTATTTAAACGAAAAGCTGTTTGGATATTGATCACACAGGTGACTCATGAACGTAGGAGCTACAGCAGTTCTCCGGGAGAGTTCAGGATGTTCTTAGCTTCTCCATCCGCTAAATCCAGAGGAAGATCTGTGCAGCAGAAAGAGAGAAAAAAACCAGAACACAGCAGTGAGTGCTGGAATTTCCCTCAGGCAGAATTAATTTAGCAGATCTGATCTCAAAGAGACTTCCAGAATCCTGAGCATCAGAAGCTTATTATGGGAACGTACTGATATTTCCAGCATCTTTTACTTGACACTGCATCAATAGGTACAGCTAGATGTAACTGTGCTCATTCTAAAGCTTACCATCCGGAGAGAGAAACGTTCTACTTGATAATGAAACAAAGTTAAAGAGTCTTGCTAAAAGTAATCCATCAAGTCAGCGGCAGAGCGGATCCCAGTGTTAAACCTCAGTTCTCAGTTCAGTTCTTCAGCTGTAAATCACCGTCTCAACTCAACCAGAAAGGAACTGATTTATTTCACACCCTCTTTCAACCTGACAAATGGAGTAGATGCCAGATTCACACGCACAGCTTGAGCACACACATCGGGCGCTCGAGAGGCGGGGGGATGAGGCTGGGGACGAGTGTGACCTAACTGAAAACCCTCTCCTCTGTGAACCATTTACCCCACTGGAAAGAACACACACAGAGCACGGACTATTAGCCCTGAGCAGTGACATTCAAAAGGAAATCAGAACTCGTATGTTACTGCTGCATTCAACACTTGTTCTCGTACACCATTCAACTGTTCTGGTTCTATTTGCACTCTTAATGAAGAATTAGACATGAGATGGTACTTACGTGTTAGTTGATCCAAAACCAAACCCTGAAAGAAATGCAAAAACAGAAAAAATCGTGGTTAGAAGTAAATGCTTAAGATGCACAGTACGTGTTCCCACCCGCACACCGATACAGAAACATTTCTTTCCTGCCTTAGGCCAGGGAAAGTGATGCCCAAACAATGGAAGTCAAATCTCCATCTAGAAGAAAAGTGACTTGGCTCAGCTCCTGGGAGGGCTGTGCTTTCACTGCTAATCCGTTAGCTTCATTCATTAGCAGCAACTGCATACAATGAGCCTGCTTCATTCACCTCCCCACAAAAATAAGAGGGCTGCTTTCCGAGGATGGAGCCTGTGCTTAATGCAAGCCAGTGGTGGCAGGCCACCAATGAATGTATGAGCGTTCTCTCAAAGGCTCTGTTCTCTGCCCTGTGTAAATTGCTGCAGCTTCACCAGGCTTCATCAGGTAAAAAACCTGGCTGGTGGTACTCTAGCTTAACTTGGCAGTGTGCATTCTTTGCTTGCATACAGCTGCCCATGCACATGGCACTGAAGAGATATTCATTGCTTCTCGATATTTTCATTTGAGAAGAGCAGCTCCACAAAAAGGGGTGAAAAGCAATAACCAGGGGAAGTATAAAGAGCAATTTATTCACAGGCAAAGCAGCAAGTGATGGAATCATGAGATTAAGCCAGATTAATCTCCGCAGCTGACTCCTCCAGGCCACAGTGCCTATATAGAAGGACCGTGCTCAATTTTTAATGGGGGACTGAGAAATCACAGTTGAGTTCCAGGGAAACCTGGAGACATGGGACCTGTTAGACTTGTTATAGTTCAGCTTCTCCTACCTCCTCCACCTGTCCCAAAAGCAGAGAATCCACTGCTCTGTGTGCCAAAACCAGTCCCCTGCTGTGACAGCGATCCAAACGTTGGGGTATTCTGATTTGCTAGCGTGCCAAATGATGCTGTGTTGTTACTGGTACCACCAAACCTGCAGTTTAAAAGAGAAAATTAGTGTTCGCAAGCTCATTCTCACTCACAGCGGAAGTTTGTCCCCACAGTGAAAACAGGGCACTCCTTAAACAAGGATACATCAGTAGAGTGAGACCACTGGACACAAATGATTGCTCATTCTGGAAATGGACTTGATTTGGGAAGGACTGCTGCACGTAGGAATGTCTGCTCAGCCCCCATCCCTAACATCCACCTGGAAGAGGGGCAAATATGTTCATGCTTACATAAAGAACATTTTCAAGTACTTGGCAAAGCCAACACCAGCCATCAAGTAGAAGACCTTAACTCACCCTACGAGTAACATTCACCCTTAAAGCTCAAAAAGTACAGCACTGTTATATTTCACAATCAGGGCAGCAAACAGAGATTTACTGAGGGTTGCTCATGGCCAGGGCATAAAGCAGAGCCCAGGTGCACAACTCAGACTCCCAGCTTTCAGACAGTACCTTACCCACTGCCACGCAAACGGCCTGCAGACTTCCCAAATCCTTTCTCTCCCCGGCCCATTTGGAAGCTCCACTGCTTCCCCGAGGATCTGCACCAACCTGACACTTCCCCACCACACCTTTGCATTATTTCCCTAACTGCTTTTGGAAACCAAAATGAGAAACACAGTTTTATATATGGAAATTGATCTCCTTTCTCCACCCACTCCATCCAACCAAGCATTGTAGAGCTATCAGCGTGACACGCTAATGAGACCGTGATATGCATTATGGTTCTCTACCCCCCACGTACACTTCTCCCAAACCTGAATGCTAGAGGAGTGCTCAAACAGAAGCTTCAGGCGTTTCTCTCTTAAACCAGGCAAAATACAGACACAAAATATTCAGATGACAAGCGCTGCTAAGAATCTGCGAGCACACAGTGCTGCTACCACCAACCCAGCACCAGCCCTCCCCTGAGCAGGCTGCCAGCCACGTTGAATAGCGTTCCAGCTTTGCAAGGCTGTGCTTCAAAAGCACTCTTGTCATTTCTGACTTAAAACACAAAGCGACAGCGCATTAACCCACCTCTCCATCCATCCAGATCTAGCAGAGAATTAAAAAAATAAATAAATGAAAAAGCAACAAAAATATCAAAACACATCTCTCCAGATAAAGGACAGCCCTTGCAGCAGTGTGACAAGCAATTCACCTGCTAAAGGACATCACCTCTCCCAGCCTACACAGTCGACTGTGCGCACTGCCCCACACACTGCATTACAACAGGGCAGTTCAATGACTCTGCAGCTTTGGCCTCATTTACCAATCCTGGGCTGGCTCCTGGCCCACCTAACTTGCAGGCAGCATCAGTTCAGAACCATAGATGTGGATTTCCCAGCAAGGGCAGAACAGGTTTTGTTGCTCTTTTAGAAAAGGAGCAAGGTGAGGATATGCACTGCAGAACTAGAGGTTTTTACAGTGCTCTGTCTCCTCAGCACTATGCCATTAAACACACAAATCATGTCTGACAGGAAGCGGTGGTGAAAACAGCGACAAGGAAGCGTGGTTCAAAGTGCTTCTTCCAGCTGCAACCACAAGAGCAAGCCTGTTGAAAAAGGCTGAGCGCCGTGCAAGCAGGAAAACAGCTTAAGCTGTGGAGAGATTCTGTTTGTTTATTTAACATACAGAAGACATGAGATCCAGTCATCGCCTGGGAACAACTGAAGCAAACCCATCTCACCCAGATGTTCAGGTCTTTCGTGAAGCTCCGACATAAAACAGGATTGAGAGGCACTTGAGGTTGGTTTATGAAAGCAAAACCTTATTTGCTCACAAACAGTCGGAATTTCAGGCTGTTTAAAGAAGTGTAGTGGTTTCTATTTTTGATACCCAAGTCATTCACCAAGCAATGCAGATTCTTCAGAATCGGAGGAACAATGAATCATGTATTTAAGCTAGAAGGCACTGGCAAGTAACTGCACTGGAACTGATTTTTAAACTCTCTCCTAAAGAGGAAGGAGGAAAGGAAGTCCTGCACAGGACTAAATCAGCACTCTGAGCTCTCACTTTGTGGCAGGACTTGTCAAGTTGCCCAGGGATTTTGAGTTTCAGTTTCAGTACAAAATCATGCAGCATAGCACAGAGAGATTGAAGTGAAAAAGGTATCGCTTGATTTAAGTGCTGACATCTCTATGAGCACATCCTTGTTTGTGGGGATCTAATTAAGCTGTTTTTACCCTTTCCAAAGGGACCTTCCAATCTGCTGCACCAGAGTTCAGGGTGCTGCTGAAGAACCTAGCTGAGGCCTCCCACAGCTCGAGGCTGCCCTGGCAGATGGGTATCTAACCAACCTCACGGGGGAATTCACAAGTACACAGCAGGATGTTCTACATAAAGGCAGCTCATCCTGAAACCAAACACTTGTGACATGTGTAAGCACTAAGACTGGGAAGATGACCAGTTTCCTTTTTTCACTGCATGTTTTTCTTTTTCTAATTGGGTCAAATAAATCTGGATATAACTACAGGGCATGCAGGTGAGTTGCTTGCAGGTGGCACAATGCTGAAGAGGTGGATTTGCTGCCTACTGCAGAAGTTACTTTGCAAGGTTTGAACTTCTTTATTTGCTGAGCTAAAGAAGGAATCAAGTGCTACCTGCTCTGGTGCCAAGCACAAGCTTAAGAGGGAAAGAAACGCACAAAAAAACCCCAATCAGTGTGAGATAAACACAACTCACTCAGGGAGCACGGGCTGTTACAGGTAACTCCTCCCACCCTCCAAAGGTGAGAGGAGGGACTGAATTCTCATGAGTATCTCTAGCCCAAATCTCACTGGTGGATAAGGTAGCTCGACAGCGTCACAGACAGTATTTGTTACTTTCCTTGCTTGGCATAAACTGTAGGTCTCCAACTGAACACACCAAGTGTGCACACAGAAAATACTCCTGTCTTCACTTAGACACACATGCAAGAGCACTCACATTCCCCATCATACGTTATTTCCTCCGGGGCAAAGGCTTTTGCTTTATGCCAATTAGAGCCTTTACCCTGCTGTAACTAAGCACAGGAGGAGCTGTAATGTAAGGATATTACTTTCCCAACCCCTGGCCCCACGTTGGCTTACCCAAATCCTCCGGCGCTGGCTGCCGCTGTACCCTCGCCGAACACTTTGCCTCCCGTCGAGCCCAGAGGGCTTGAAAAGGTTGGGGCTGAACCGAATGCTGGCACCCCTCCAAACCCAGGGGATCCCCCAAAAGTGGGAGGGCTGCCAAACACTGGAGCAGCACCGAAGCCACCTGAGCAAAACAGAGGCAAAAAAAAAAAAAAAAAAAAAAAAAAAAAGGGACAAGAATATCAAGTAAACAACAGCGAAGAAAGAAATCAAGAAAGAAGAAAACTACATTTCCAAGTAGACAATCTCTACAACGGAGTGTTCATCTTGTTCGTCATCTAAATAAACAAAACCCACTGCTTCAAAGCTTCCAGACTGCAAGATAATTTGTTACAAAAGAAGTAGATATGAAAAGTGCCTGAATACATGTAAAAAACACGACCCAAATTAAGAGACTGCCCACAGAAGTCCACATTCTGGGCTCCCTGAACATGCAAACATGAAATCAACTCATCTTCCAGGGCTGGTCATATATCCAGGGTAGTAATATATCATTCATGCTTGCATAGTGAGGCAGGACCTCTACCTGCTTTATGTATAAAGACCAGAATCTTAATTGAGACACCAAGCATGCACAGTAACTAAGTTTCAGTAATCATACATACAACAGGGAACAGAGATGCTTTCATTGTTATATAAAAAAAAAGATACTGCCTTCTAGAGCTCTGAACAGACTTCCACACGATTCTATGTTCATCTACTGATATTCTTGGCCTGTTTCTAATTGAGACTGTGGAATGTGAAGGACACCTGCTCTTTTGTTTGACTAGGACTGAGGACTGGGATAGCACCACACACTTTAATACCCTGGGTGAAATTCTAGTCCGTGTCAAGGTAATGGATACTGTTTGGCTGTAAACACAAAAGGTCTGGAAAAAATAAACGCTAGCTGATCTATGTTTAAATAATTCAGGCCTATCTTATTACCCCTAGCTCTAGGAAGTTAAGAGTTTTTGCTGGAGGGGCCGAAGCTTTGCTAGGGATACGCTTTCTTTTGCGATTCACGTTAACAAGCAGTGGAGAAAGAAAAGCAAAACATGCAGGTATTGAGTGCAGAACAAGATGTGAGGGGGAGGAGGAGAGGCAGGTGACTGTAAAAAAAAAAAAAAAAAAAAAAAAAAAAAAAGAAGAGACTTAGTGAAATTCCCTGTATTTGATTAAGTTAATTCAATCAATAGAACCAACAGCTTGTTTCCCAAGAGAGGGAGCTGAAGCATGTCTGACATCCACATTATGGAGGCAGCTATCCCACGGTAGAAACCTGTGCATTCACTCACACGAAGAAATGGGAGCAAAAAGGGTTACAAAACCCAGACTGAAGTTTGGAATATAATTTTCCAAGGAAGCATCCACAAGAGGAAAAAAATCTGTTCAATTCCACAGCCTGTGTTTTTCACTGTATGCTAAATAAGACCAGTACTAATTCACACAGCTCTCTGCCTTTAAACCACAATGGGAATTTCTGGAATGAACCACTGAAAATGCAGTTTACTTGATGTTTTTCTGCACAGTAGATTGTAAATCTGTCTTGGATCCACCAGCTAAAATACACTAGGTTGTTACTGCTTAAAAAGAAATGCTAGAAACACGTACTGATTAAACGTCCACAGCCATTTCCTGCAAACACACAGCAAACCCAAACTTGGTATAGACACATAAACAGCAGAATGCTCCACCAAACAGCTCACACAAACATGAGTGTTCATAGAGAGTGGGTTAACAAAGTACCTGCTTTGTTTGGACTAGAGAACCCAAAGCCTTGAGATGCCACGCTGCCACCGCCAGAGCTGAAAGTGCCTGTAGGTTTCTGGTCTCCAAAAGATGAGTTGCCAAATCCAAAGGCCTTGGCTCCACTGTTCCCAAATAAGCTAGAAGAATCTGGGGAGATGAAGGTTACTTGTGAAGCTCATAACACACAACGTTCTTGTGCCACATTTCATTGCTGGGTCAGGAGAAAAGGAAACCCCTTCTACTTCCCCAGTCCTCAAGCACAGGAAAGAGCACTTTGCAGAGATCAGCTGTTTTCCTCCATTTCTTTAGGGGTTTGTAGTTCCACCAAGCCACTCTGGATCTCATGGACCACTAGCAGCACTTTATTATTGCAGTCTTAGTGAATAATAGTAGGGTCACGATATTGAGATTTCTAGCACATCCCAGCGATGGATGATTTGCTTTGTTGCAGCCCACACTGCAGTCAGTAGAAGTCAGTCACTTCAGTGAGAAATCAGAGCAGCCCAATCAGCCTTTCTCGACAACACAAATATCTGTCCACCACAACTACAGACTCTTTGTTCTTGCGGCAGTGGCCAGTATTTCTTAACATGATTATGTGACAGTTAGAATTACAGGGCCTTAGAGCAGGAACCACACTTTGCCAGCCTCACAGAGGTGACCCAAGTTTTCGTCCTTCCATGAGGCTACAGAGAATTTTAGCATCTAGTGGGCCAATGGAGAACAGCTGAAACCTTTTCCCTGGTGAACCATGCATTTTATTTCATCACAAAACCCAATACTGCAATAAAGGAGGACTAAGTTAACAAGGATTGAGGACTGACCTCAACTGTTAATCTCAGTGGCTCATTAAAGAGGCAATAAAATAAATAGATTTGCTCTCACAATGCTTTACATGCTACTTTTAGCCACACAGAACTAATTCTACAGCTTTCCTTTGTTTCTCTACTTTTATGCCTTAGCCACTGCTTCCCCACTTCATGCTTTCTAGCTGCTGGGCTCCACCCCTTCTGCTTTCCCCTTCTGTCAAATCCAATTCGCAAGTGATGAAATAAAAAAGCTGGGCAGCCTCTATGAAACAAAAGCCACAGCTAAGAAATAGTTATCAGCAGCTTCTGTGGCATACAGACATAGATAAGGAAAGTAGATCTGCAAAAGCTGCGCACAGAAGGTATGAGTGAGCCTCAAACTAATTGCTACAGCACGGAATAGCATATATGCACCTCAGCACAAATCTTAGTATTACCAAGACCCATTAGCCCGGTAATCTCAAGACTAATGTGTTTTTAATCCAAGCCTGGCAATAAAAATAAATCTCTACATTGGTGGGCAGTGATCGATCCTTGCATTAACAGCTAATTGTTTAGAGCTTCTAAGAAAGGATTTCTTTATAGACCCTTTAAAGTCCTTCTTGCAAAGAAATCTGGGGTTACCTTGCTGTATTCTTAATACTTCCCCTACTTCCTTTTCTGAGGTTGCTTGGCTGAGCAAGAAGCAGCATGGAGGGCTGGTTTGGCACCTCACATGCAGATCAATTTAACTACAACACCCACGTGAAGTGACGCCTGCTAGCTGGCAACCAGGGCAAAAGAAAGGCCAAGTGCTGAGCTCCTTCTCTTAAAGGAAACTTTGAGACAATTTCTCTATGAGCATCACAAAAGCCGGGCAGACCCACCTGGGAGAAACCCACCCTGTTTACCAAATCTGGATAAGAACTGATAAAAGGAACTCTACAGCTCTGCTTCCTTACCAAAAGGGACTACATCCCCAAAACAATTACTGAGAGTATTTATTCTTCTTAACTACAAATATACGACTGAAAAAAGAATCGGCATATCCTAGGGAATAACTGAGAGCTTATCCATGCAGCAAGTTTCGATCAAATATGTTACATGTGCTGCAAAAAGACACTCGTGTCAAGGACAGAAAGCTGAAGAAACTGCTGTCCATCACATGCACTGACTTGGTTTCACTTAGGCATGAGATGCACTGACTTTTTTTTTGGAGTGCAAGGAAGATGACAAATAGCAAAAGCTTCCTAACTTCAACTAAGTTGGAAGCAGACATTCAATGACAAGAATTCAGAGTTATTTGATTTTAAAGAAGCACTTTGGTCACAGAATTCCATGAAGAACATAAATATTCTCCGTATTTCTCACCTTTGCTCGTTTGTTGCAATTGCTGCCCTACTTATTTTCCATAAACCTAGCAGGAAAACTACAGAAGAACGCATCATGCATCCTGTCTGCCTCTGTTATCCCTACAAACCTTTCATGTCAACGCAGAATTTACTCAAAGACAAAGAGCAGCAGAAAAGCAGATGGGATCACAAAGCAGATGGGAATCAGAGCACATTTTGTATTCTTGTTTTCTTCACTTACTCTGGGAAGCTGCCGATCCAAATCCTCCACTGGAGGAACCAAAAGGATTCTTGTTGGCTGCATCCTGACTTGGCTTTCCTCCCAAACCAGTGAAGAAGCCTCCACTTCTCCCACCACTTCCAGATCCAAACAGGCCTCCAGTGGAAGACGATGACTGCAAGGACACAAGAAGGGCAAGAATGGGGATTTAAACAAAGTCAAAGCAGCATGTGCACTCGGGGTGATTTTCCCAACCCTCTGAAAGTGCCAAGAGATGAAGAACTAGTGAGCAGACTCACCAAACACGTAACACAATGAAATCTGACTTAAGTCTCACATCCCGTCTACAGAACAAAGTATGCCTTTGAAAAATGCTCTATGTTGTCCAAGTGAGTAAAAAAGAATACTCCGCTTTCCACTTAGCAGGGAATAAAGGGAGGTTTATACTCCATCCCTACCTCATCTCCCCTAATCATAGATGCTTGTCTCTGCACACCCCTTGGAAAACATGCAGGTGCAGTTTTGGTGCCTCCTACATTAGCTCTAACTTCAGTAGAGCCTGGGAAAACTTCTACTGACCACAAACTCCACCTTTTCTACTAGAAGCAGGTAGAGCACCCACAAATCCACTGTAGGTAACAGTCCATTATTTCTGCAGATACAATAAATACTTGCCTGCCCAAAGACAAAGCCTCCAGTATTTGCTGCTTGCCCAAACACAGAACCCGTGTTGCTAGAACCAAATCCTGCCAAGAAAAGAAAGGAAAATAAATCACCAGAACTATTACTAGGATAGAAGACGAATCAGGGAGGCAATACTAGTCCAGAACACAGGACAGATCTCCTGTGCCAAAACACCAGGATACAAATGACGTTCCCAAACGTATCTAGGTTGGTAAAATTTAAAACGTGCCAACAAATAATCCATTCACTTGACAATGTATTTGAAAGCCAATTCAAAAATAAACAAAAGCCCTTTTGACCTCCGAGATTGTTGCTACCAATATGAGAGAACCGAATTTCTCTCAACGTTGCTATAATAACGCTGCAAGTCATGAACAAGCACTGTAGCATCTTGATTTCCCCTGTGTAGAGAAGGATCTGTGCTTTGCTACCTAAAGATTCCTTTTACAGATAATGAAATGTTTTGATTAAAAAAAGAACTCCCCATTCCATTTCCCAGTTCACTTAAATGTGCATTTTGTAATAAAACTTGCAGCTTCCATAATTAGGAACACCTTTCTCAAGTTCATTTCCCCCAGTTTAACTGTTCTCTGTTACTGTAGTTAAAATGAACAAGCCGTTTTGCCTACAGTGCCATCATTTTTAATTAAACGAGCCTAATTAGGTTTTCTTCCTTGGAAATACATGCTCTCTAATATTACTACGTATGTTTCACTCTTCCCTGGAAGCTCTCTGAAGACTGGACAGGCAAAGCTGTGGAAAAAAAAACCAACCCCAATATATTGTAGCAATGTGAACAACAACAGGAGACTGACAAAGAAGGTTTGGTCTGGGCAAGTGTCCAATTTAATTGTATAGACAGGTAGCTGATGGTCATGTTACAGCTATATTTAATCTCAGATGCTTCCAAACACAAAAGTGGATTTAACAGATTAGTTCCTCACTAACCCGTAATTTTGAGGGCTTAACACATTTTTTGCCATGACAGATCATGATATAATAGTAGACCCAGCTCTACAGTCTCTGCAGCATGGACACAGTGCAGAACCAAGCACCGTATCTGCATTCAATCCCCTGATTATAGCCTCAGAGCTACCTTGGTACTTCAGTGTAACAATTTACAACATAATAGTTTGAGATCTTACAGGCTGTGCTGAATCCCACCCAATTCTGTTGCAACAGACAGCGCACCACGTAGTTCAAAATAAAGCCAAGGTAGACTTGGAAGCTGAGATGAAAGCAAGATTGCAAAGCCTACATTCAGTGGCATTCAATGCAGATCAAGGCTGAGCAAAAGCTTCTTTGGTCTCCAACATTAACTTCCCCTCCAGATGCACTGCAGCTCCTATTCTTACTAATTGAAAAAAAAAAAAAATGAAGTGCTAGAGGGAAAGAAAAGCATTCAAAGAAGCCTGACTTTTCCCAGTGACAGACACTGCTAGAATACCGTGCGTCTTTGCAGTTTGCTCTTACCTGAGGCTTGGCAGAAGCTGAACCCAGCAGATGATGTAGTGGTGGTAACAGCAGCGGTGTTACCAAAGACAGATCCCCCTTGCCCAAAGCTGCTGCTTTGCCCAAACACCAGAGTGCTGCTCTGTCCAAACATCCCACCCCCAGTGCTGGCAGATGGCTGGCCAAAGGAGAAGGAGCTTGCACTGTTGGTGCTAGAAGATGCTCCAAATACATTGCCGCTGCTTGAGGCTGCAGTGGAAGCTGCTGGCTGGCCAAAGGCAGGCACTGTCCCAAATCCAGACTGGTTGAAGGTAAAACCACTTGAAGAACTGCTCGCTGGCTGCCCAAAGGTTGGTGCTTGGCCAAAGGCTGGCTGACCGAAGCCCCCAGTCGTGGTGGTGCCAAATGCAGAAGTACCAAACCCTGTGCCAGCAGCCGGCGTGGTGACAGTGGCAGTGGTGGGTTGTCCAAACGGAGCTGATGCTGTGGTACCTGCCGGCAGCTGGCCAAAAACAGACGGTGTGGAAGGAGTGGCAGTCGTATCAACAGCAGGCTGGCTAAATGCTGAGCCAGAAGAGCTGGAATTTGGAGGCTGAGAGAACACTGAGGAG
The DNA here is from genome assembly GCA_030625065.1 of Alectoris magna. NCBI lineage: Eukaryota > Metazoa > Chordata > Aves > Galliformes > Phasianidae > Alectoris > Alectoris magna. Next base: position 5,755,044 of record CM060579.1, on the reverse strand, counting down.
CTTGCAGAGGTGGGGACAAACACCGAGGCACCAACAGCTGGACTCTGAACGCATGTAGGAGCATCAGCAGCAGTCAGTGCGCTCGCTGCTTCTGTGGGAGAAGCAATGGTTGTTGCAGAGGCTGTCACTGAGATGCTCTGATCCTGTGGGACAGAGGCTGAGGCAGCAGGAGGCACTGGTGCCTTCAGCTCACTTGTGGAAGCAGGAGTAGCAATGGCATCAGGGGGAGGTGCTACTGATGCAGTACTGGAGCCCACAGTGCCAGTGTCCCCAGCTGCTGTCTGGGACACAGGGGGTTCTTTAACGGGCTCTGAAAGCTGTATCTGAGGCTGTGGAGCCTGCGTTGTTGGAGGTGAAGACTCAGGTGCTTCATTTTCAGATGTTTTTTCTGAAGCAGACAGCACTTTGGCATCTCCTCCACCCTTATTAGAAGCTGCAGCTGGGGCAGCAGTTTGTGACGAACTCAAGAAATTCCCAAACGAGAGAGATGTTGAAGTAGGGAGAGTAGAAGGGGCAGAAGTGGACGTGCTCATGCTGCTTCCTTGCTGAATACCAAAAGAAAAGTTGAGTTTGTTTCCACTAGAGCCTCCAAGATTAAATACCCCAGGAGACCCTGTGTTGGTTATCTGAACATTGCCAAAGAGACTGCCTGTGGCACTGGTGCTGACGGAGGTGGGTGCCGAGCCAGCTGACGTGACTGACGTTGAAGTAGCTTCTCCAGCTTTCCCTAATGCCAGGGGGGCACCAAAGACAAACCCAGAAGGTGATGTAGATGCTTTAGTTGGTTGTGCTCCCGCAGCACTGGTAGATGGTGTTTTAGCGGTGGTTTTGGCATTATCATCTGCTTGACCAACACGCAGTCCTGAGAAGCTCCCCAGAGTTTCCCCAGATAGACTGCTCAGAAACAAGGCGTCCCCTGGCTTAGCTGGAGGGGTATCTAATTTGCCAGAGGCTGTGGAGGGAGCAGAAGACATTGTTGCAGCAGGTTTGTTTGACTGAGTGCCATCTGCTGAAGAGCTATTTGCTACTACGGCTCCTGAAGCACTTGCTGGCTTGAGGGAGCCAAAAGCGAAGGAGCTCTCAGGGACTGCTCCAAATTTGGAACCCCCAGCAAGTGAAAATGAATCAGGTTGAGTGGACTCCTTCGCAGGGGCTGTAAATGGAAGACAGAAGTTACAAATTGAGTTATAATGTGCTAAGCTCTATTTTTTTTTTTTTTTAAGCAACAATGGCATGATTTTAGTGCTACGCAGGTTGCAAGGGTGCTTTCACCTAAAGTCTGTAAAGCCTCCTAACCATCAGAAAACTGGCGCTTCCATGTACATTCAGGGTGCTACAACAGTGACACTTTCTGAAGCCTTTATGGACAGGTTTACAGTGGCAAATCCTGTCACATATATACGCCCCAGCTTCCAACTAAACACAATTTTCTCTGTGTAAGCCAATGGTCAGAACAGAGCTCAAGTCATATTTTCTAGCACTTGAAAAACCTTCTCCAGAATCAAATCTTTCTTGACAGATTCAATCATTTATAGAACACTGAATGTTGTTTTCATGCAGATGTTTTCAGCTTTGAAAGACTAGAGAAACAGCTCTTAAACACAACTGCAAAGCAGCTCCAACAGTGTGAAACCGCTGAAGTTTTAAGGGGGGGAATGAGCCAACTTTGATGAATTGTCATTTCAATTCAGAGCATCACTGAAATTCTGACTACATGATACTGAGCTGTTGCTTGGACTGTTAATCAATTTGGACAAGGTATGGGAATCTACATGAGGATCAAGTAACTAAGCAAAAGATTCTTAGCACAACTAAGGCATTATCCTTTTTACCCCATACTAATAACTGACAATGAAAAACGCATCTTTTGTTTCCTCCAGGAACACTAAAATTCCTTCTGTTCTTCTTCCAATATCATCTAACAGGCAAAAGTGCTGCCATTCCATGGAGCAATACGAGGTAACTGCCCTTGCTAAGGCTGTGCCTTACAAATCTGTTTCCAGCACCTCCCACTCCCCCTTTAATCTGTGTTATTTACCTAAACTTTTACATTAACTGCATCTTCAAGTTTTAAGGCAAGTTAAGGTCAACAGAACATTGGTAGCATTTCTGTGGCTGTGATAATTTAAGGACGTAAGCTAAGAAGTGTTATCTTGTATCAGAGCAACTGATAATGCTGGAAGGGAGAGAGAGGATGGAGACTTCTGAGCATGCAATCTCTTTTCCAAGGTTGAAACTAGAGTCAGTTAAGTTCAAGACAATTATAAAGCAGATGCTTCAGGCCCCTCTTCCCAGACCAGGTGAATATGATCTACCTATGAAATGGAAAGGCAGCCTATACATTGATATTGTCAAGTTCTGTAAGCAACACAAAGCTGCTCCAATTACTCCTCTCCCATTATTAAATGTTCACTCCACATAATGCCAGCTTTCCATGCCAGACTACTTTGGCAAACTTAAAAATCTACTTATTAGCAACAGAGGAAATGACTGCAGATATATTACCCTTCTCATAAACTAGAACCCCTTGAACGTCCATGGTAGCAAACATTTTGTTTCCTCTTAATTGAAAGGCAGGTGGCCTAGATTCTCCTACACTACAGGACATAATCCAGCATACGTATACAATGTTATTGCAGCCACTGCAATTTTAATAATAGAAGTGCAACATAAAACAAAGAACCGCATGAATTAGGAAGAGTAAGCATTCTCTTAGCAGAGGACAAATGCAGTTCGCACACTCTTCCAAGCTAACCTTGCGAGGCAGCGAGGCTGGACAGTGTTGGTGATGAAGCAGCTGATGTGACGACACCAAAATTAAATCCAGACCTAGGAGGAAAGAAGACAAAGAATGACTTGGAGCTCAAAGCGCTGAAATTTCCAACCCCATGATCAACACAACCTTGAGACTCAGATTTCCTGTGCAAGTCTGTATTAGGTCAGACACACAGGCATACATGCACAAGAAGTTTCTCCAACTAGACACTTGTCTTCCCCCTGACAAATTTTCCAGGATTGATGAGGGTCAGAATTCAAAACCCTTTCAACTGTCCCTCATCCTCTCATATTCTTTTGCTCCTGCTGTATGTTTCTTCCCCATTCAGCTCAGCAGCCAAACACCACGCACCAAACCATTATACCTCCTGGGAGACCAGCAACACTGGAGGCTATAGCAGTGACCAGAGCTTATTGAAAATTGTAAGATCAGAATGGTAAGATAGCGCATGTACAGAAGGGAATAACCGGACACTGCCATCCCTTGAAAAGGAGATCACTCACAGCAAGACAGAAATGAAATCTCCCGTGATTGCTTAACACTAGAAAATTGTGTCTTGCAAAAATGCTGTGATCTTTCAAAATGAGCAATGGGGTGCTCCAGAGACCTTCATCCCCTGAGGCTTTTTAAACTTTCTCACTGCCTTGTCCTCTGATTCTCAAGAACCAGCTGCTGATGTAGTAGTCAGGCTGCATAACTAAGACATCACAGACAACAGTGCTGTATTGAGCACATGGTTTATAGACTGAAGCACTGCAGCCTGGGACAAAGGCAGGGTTTGTTAGCTTTTTGAATCTGAATTTCAGTGTTTCAAGAAGACTATTTTAGCCTTTAGAAGAGTACTGCAAGGCATTTAGATAACATCCACTTGACAACCAACAAAGAAATGTTTAAGACTGAATGAAAACAGTTGCTTGAAAGTACGAGTGTGTTCTGAAATACTTAGTGTTACCTGCTTCATAAAGAGAAACTCACTTCAATATTAGATACTTAAATATGGAGAAATTCAAACAACTATTTATGAGGAACCACTTCTTCCTCAAAGATACAACATGACCAAAGAAATACTTTTTTCCATCCCTGAAAAATATTCCATCAGGGAGGTTTCAGAATCACTACGTTTATATTGTATGCCTTGCCTTGCATTACTGTTACATGACAGAAACCACCAGATGGCATGGTGACTCTTCAGTCACTTCCACAGAGTACTTTTCAAGCCACAACACAGAATTCATTCTGTTGTTTCAAAATAAAAAAAGTAATCCAGCAAGTTTGACCATCAGCACAAATTTCAAGGAAATTCCAGCACTTCTGTATCTCAAACTTCTACTGGCATTGGAAACCTGCATGGGTATGTCCAGGTTAGAAAACACGACATTAGTCTCTTAGGAATCAATCTTCAGAAGGATTATTAAAACCATCATATTCAGGTTCTTCCCCATTTTTCTCTGGAACTGGAAGCTTCTGAAGTTCAACCTCTCCACTTGCCATTGTAAAGTCAAAATTCATTCTCACACGTCCCTGTGCAACTTACTAGGGATGATTTTCCTGCGACTGCTCTTTTTCCCCCTAAATAACGAATGGAGTTTAAAACTATCTACGGCATCATTTCACAGTACTCTGCAGCTTGTAGGTAATGCTTGCTGTAACAGATGATATACTCACACAAACATCAAATAACAAAGAAATGATGAACTTCATACAGACCCCACAGAAGAAAATGAGAAAGCCTTGTTAGGCTGTGCAGATGTTGCTGGTACAGATGTCACTGTGGAGGTCACAGCTGTAGCAGTTTTTGTCGTCCCTTGTCCTGTAAGTCATACAAAGAAGCATTACAAAAAAAGAAGACTGTTCACATCATCTAATTATCAAAAAAAAACAGAAAAAACTGTAGGCTGTGCCCACAAACTTTTCAGTTGGAAACAAAGGATTTTTTTTTCCACTTAAATTAGTCTGATATTTGTGCATAGAAACATTCCTTCTCTTGTTACATCATCACAGCGTATGTGAATTAAAGATGAAAAACAATAACATATCTGATCAGGGGAAAGACAGGTATCACCACCTTAAATGCTTTTTAATGCTTGCTGTTACAGGTTACACATTCTGAGTCCACTCTGAAAGAGGAATCACTAAATCCTAGATGCAGGCACACAGGCAGAATACAGGGTTGTACACAACACTGCATTCCTGTTCCTCTGTACTTTATCTGTTCAAATTCCTGCCTTGAGATAGGCACAGCAGCCTCTCAGAGGAGGCAGATCTCTCTTCCTCAGGTTCTTTATTCTCTAAACTGTCACCCTGACAGGTGACATCCAAGGCTTTATTTCTGTCTCCATCACAGACTGCTTACCTGAAGTTTTGTTGCCAGATGATGCGGGGCCAGGTGCAGATGCCACAGGACAAGGTGTAGGTACAGAAGAAGGTGGAGCCTGTCCCTTAAGTGAGCTTGTTTGAGGTGTCTAAAAAACAGAAAGATGCTTTAAGTCAACACAGTTTGCACACTGGCAAAGGTCCTTCTGGTCTTGGTCTGGTATTACAAGAGTCAAGCATAACAAATTAGAGGAAGATGGTCAAACAGCTTGGCAGCACCCTTCAATTTTGGGCCCTCTATATCTTGACATTTAAATGCTGCTTAATTCAACTTTTTCAACAAGTCTCTTGCAGAGGCCAGTAAACCTCCATGTGCAACAGCTCAGCGACTCCAGGGGAAAGAGACCATTGCATGGTTTCCTAACGTGCTACCATAAAACTTAGCAGCTTGCCCACCAATAAGAAACGTTTTCAGAAAGATACAGGATAGGGAAACAACTCCTTGCCTTGAAGGCCTCACACTTCTTTTTGGTGAGATTTGAGTACATCTACATAACACCATTTCCTTTGTTGTTAGCTGCAACCCTTACTGCTGCAAGATTGTAGTCACTGGAAAAGCTGCAAGAATCTTCAAAAGTGAGAAAAGGCAAGACATAAAAATAAACCTACGTCACAGATAAATAAACGGTCTGCCAAGAATACAGGGCAAGCTGTGAAAAGAGACTGTTAGATGACCTGTTCACCAACAACTAAACCCCGAACTGTATTTAACATGTCTGGGCATGGTACACCACAGGGAAAGTTCTGTATCAAGATACCTGCTTAGCCTGATTTGTAGCAACAGTTGCCAGAACTTGGTGGACTGCCTGGGCTGCAGAGTGAGGAACTGATGACCTGAAAAAGAAATATTAAAACATTAAAATGAATGACTTGTCTGAAAGTAGATTTGCTTGTCCCTCAGAATGCACAGCTTCCAGAAGACTTGAATAACCTCTATAATTAAAGATTCCAAGCACAACTCCAAACGAACAAATCTGATTAGGGAATAAACCTCTTAAATGAATCATCCACACTTAACAAAGGAAGTCTGCAAATGCGTTTAAAGCTCCAGACTTAAATGATCGAGTCTTCTTCACACACTCTTGTCTCCAAAGAGAGTCGAGCTTTTCTACTTTACAAGGAGCTGGTGAAAAAAATCAGCAGGTAAGGGGATTACAATTTTATGCCTAGTGGATAACAAAAGTATGAAGCTTCCTTTACAGTGCAGAGCCCAGACAAGTGCATGTAAGTACATGCAACCCTCAGAACTGCTGAGCAAGGAGCCAAAGCTACAGAAATGAAAAATAAAAAATAAGGTGCTCCATGTCTTTGAAGTGTAGTATAAGAATTAATGTAGTCATGACAAGAAGTTTGATAAGGCTAATCTATACTCTCCAAAATAGGTTTGGAATTTTGACCATGAAATCAACTGCACATAGAGCCTACAGACAACTACTGCAGAATGACAGCTACTTCCAAGGCGAAGCATCCCATGTGCTGTGAGCCATAAATACACCTGATCACTATAGCTTGAGAACAGACATCTAGTTTTAGCATCTCAAGTAAGTGGCTCACCAGCTTTAATGGTTAGTGCCAGAAGCCTTCAGCAGCATAACAAATTCAACACTTAATTGCATCCTCTTAAGTCTCTTACCCTAGGGGAGTCTTCCCATCTCAATGCAGGCCAGGTATTCCCTAACACAATAAGCAATCTCTGTAGTACAGAAAGGGCCAATGCTGCAAACTCCAGACAGCAAGAGAATTTGAGCATTAAAAGCCCAGTTTCCTACTAGATATGCCAAAGGCAGAGGGCACACTCACGCAACAACGTATTTCAAGTTCACACAAACCCTGGACAAAGAAGGAAATGCAAAGTCTGTGATATTCGAGATACGGTGGGCCCTTTTTCCAAGAAAGGTCACAAGACAACTCAATCCAGAGCTCCTCTGACAACGAAAAGGCTGGTTTTGATTTCAGTTTGAAAACTAAATACGAATAACTGGGCTGGAACCACCACCACCACACCTAGACACAGGCTACTGCACAGCTGGTAACAACTGAAAGATCATCACTGCTTAACAACCCGCAGAACGAGCTGTGGTGGCAAAAGACAGCCAGTACCTCTGAAGAAGCAAAAATTGATGAATCGATTTTGCTTGGTGAATGCTCTTTATTTTAGTGCTCCATCTGACTGGCAGGCTCAGTCAGGTAGAATTGTTAGTGTTCTTATGACATCAAAATAAGACTGTAAAAAGCCTTCAAGATAACAAGCCAGCTGGTGCTCTTTACATTGGAGAGATCAAATCTATCCTGCCAATCTAAAACTATTTCCAAGTAAAACGTGTCTTTAGCTACAGTCCAAGTGAACACCAATCTCAGATACGTATTGCTCACTTGTGCCTTGGTCTACGTACTGCCACTACCCTTTATGTTTTTATTACTGATCTGATGAAGATGGGGGCTCTCCTTAAACCAATTTTACAGACAACCCACCTACAGCAGGTGAAGAACTCTTTCCTGACAACACTACTTTTAGCAACGTTTCCCAAGCAGAGTTGTTGGTTTTACCACCTTTAGAAGAAAATACATTAGTAAAAAGCTCCCAAGCTTTTTCCCAATTAAAATGCAGAATTCCTGGGTTAGCTTTCAGTGATGCTGAGCTCCATCAGCATAAGACTGCTCCCTTTTTGAAAAGCTACGCTGAAGGAATTCTACTTTCTTCTCTGACAACGAAGAGCATACACACAAGTATGAAAATCAGAAATAACGTAACAAAAATTGTCCCAAGAGCTGCACGTGTAGCCCACAGTTATCTGGATAAAGAATATGCAGCTCCACAAGGACTTACAATCAGACGCACATGGTGATTTATCCCGTTTTTAATGCCTTGGCACCATGACAAATGCAGTAGCTTCAACTTTGCTCAGACTTTTCAGTAATGCCCTTGCCTCCCCACCCCAGAAACAGCCATGCATTATCTTGGTCTTAAGCATTTGTAGGAACATCAAGCAAATATAGTTTCAAGGTCGTTACCAGCAGAGGGAAAGGGACCGGTCCTGAGGCTGGTGACAGAGTCTGGTGATAAGACAGAAATCCCTGGAATGAGCTGAGCTGGCTGTTGTCTCTAAGCAGCAGAGAGTTACAGCTAACTCAGAAGAAATTTTAAATTCAAGGTTAAATACCAGAAGCCAACCTTCACAGTTTCCTTATGAGGATGACAGCTTTACAGCTCTGTATTCTTCTGAATTGATCGACACCCAGCCCTTCAGTCCAAAGTCTGATGTCAAGAAATTTAAGACAAGTTTTCAGAGAAGAGTACTGTTGTACCTCTCCCAGAGGGTGAGTCGGGGAACAGATGGGAGAGGCATAACCCCAGAGTATGTAATGTCTGTAATTGACAAGGAAGTAGAAAGAACAGCATCTAGACAGCTTAAGTCCACAGACCACACTCAGCAACAGAGGTGCACTTCCATTGCAGAAGGAGACCAAACAGCATCAGTGACTGGAAATCTCAGATCCAAAGTGTGTGTTCACAATAAAACCACTAGATTTCTGCAGGAGAGAATGAATTAAAATGCGCTTCACAGACAAATGCAGGATGATGATATTGGGCTTGTTTGCTCATTCAAGGATTTACTAATAGCTTGTCCTGATCTATAAAGAGAGTATTTTTTCCATTCATTCCACAAACGCAAGACTCATTTCTAAACACACTCACCACTTCACATTAAGTCAGACTACTGCTCTACACTGGTAGATGTGCTTTATTGCAAGCACTAATGAAGGCTACCATAAAAAAAGGGGTGATCCCACTCACCCTATTACTGTAGAGACAGCTGGAGTCAACGCACCAGTCTTGAGTTCTCGTACATTCACCACCTGGGGAACATTCTTCAGAGTTGATTCAGTCAAGGAGGTGCTCACAGCTTTAAGAAAAAAAAAAAGAAATGTGATAAATACCTTCCCCATATTAAACACTGCAATCAATACGGTGTCTCTGAGTAGCTCCAGAAGAAATCCATGTAAGTTTCTAGAAGGTATGTGGCAATATCTGCCCAGATGGTTGGCCATCTCAGCCTTCAGTAACGACACCAACAGATCAATTCTTCAGCTGTGCCAGGGCCTCCTAAGTCATTGGCTTTTCTGCCACTGTACAGATCAGATAGGGTACAAAAAAAGGTGATGTGGGAGTTTCTCAGGTATCTTATACCAGTAGCTTACAGGAAAAAGGAAGACGAAAACCACTGCATAGCTCAGAAGCACAACACACAGATATGTTGCATTGCAACAGTCTTCTCCTTTAAGAGTGCTGAATTCCTGTGAAATTCACACTCAAATGCTCAAGGGTGACTTGAGCAATCAGCCATTCTTTTACCTGGGGACTGGGTGGCCATCTGCCTCCGCAGAGCTGCTGCAGCAGCTGCCTGTGGTGCTGGAACAGTGACGGTGGGGGCAGGGGCCCCATGTTTCACAGTCTTTGTTGCAAGCATTGTGCTGTCTGCCCCTTGTGGGATGATTCTGTTTGAAGATGTAGGCACTAAACAGGAAGCAAAAAATATTACAGTTCGCAGTATCTATTCAAATCAGGAAAACTTGAAAGCCTCTGCAAACTACAGTTCCTGTGATTTCACAGCTTCCATCTGATAAGACAGTTGACACTTTCCTAGCACATGCAGTTTGAGTAACTCAATGAACTCAGCATGTAAACTGCAGTAGTTATTTCAGTGCATCAGATGACTTTCAGTTTGTTGTTATAGTCACTTCTACTGACAGCTTATTGCTGATATTTTAGGGTGTTCAAGTTCTCTGGCTGCAGACAAGGAAACCTGAGTATACACAAATTTAGTTCTTCTTGCTTCTGGGCTCAGAAGTCCTAACCTTGTGCACAGCCACCAAATGCAGAAGTACTTCAGCCTTCTGTTTTGAGGGGCAACGTTTTAAGAAATAAGACAAATTACTAAAGGAAGACAGTGCCACCTATGGCCACTATGATCTATAAGTAACACGCTGTCAAAATGCAGACAGTGAGTCAAGTCCTTCTGTGCGTTTAGGTACTTTACTGTGTTCACAAGATTACAGTGCCACTCTGCTAGCTGCTTCTGGGAACTTAGCAACGTAAATCTCCCTGCTGCAATCTCATTTCTCCAGGATTTGAAGCACTGGCAATTGATACAGTGGTTAAAAACACTGACAGGAACACAAGCAGAACAGCAGAAACACCGCAAAACAACTCACATAGAGTACCCAGGGAGGGGTGTTGTTTCCCAAAGGATGGAGGCTGAGCCACCAAACCAGGCTGGATAGATGGAGTGCGGACCACAGGGGCATGACGAGGGACTTGGACGGGAGCAGCCTCCTCTTCCTGGTCCGCTGGCTGCAGATCCTCATTCTCCAGGGACTGGGAAACTGAGGATGTTGAACTAACTTCATCCAAGTCTTCATAGTATCTTGTGGACAAGAAGGCAGATCGGGACAAACTTGCTACAAAAAACAGAAACAGAAGACACATGTATAATAAGGTGAGAGAACCATCCAGCCTAACAGCTAAGACATACATCCTATTTTAGGATGCCCTTTTACTGGCTTGCTTTAATTCTACATTGCTAGGATATGACTTATTAACTGCCAGCAAATGCAACTTTTGGTGAGATTGCGACTGAAGTAAATTCTCACCTGAGGGCAGATGAAGGAGCAGTAAGGGTGAAGTAAGGACAGAGGCTGCGAGAAGCTGCCCTAAGCTAATTTCAGCATTGGCTCCCACAGGAGGTAACTCACCCTCCTACAAAGCATTCCAGACTTTTAACATAGCTAAAGGTTTACCTGGAGCCATAGACCTAACTGGTGGAGTCTTCCTCTTGGCTAGAAAATTCCTCAACTGTGTCAACTTCACAGGGGACAATTTAGCTGGAAAACAGAAGAGAGTTATTAAGTCTATACCAACATTAGCAATGTTAACATTTATACATGAATACCAGGAAGAAAGAATACATTACCAGGTACTTTTGGTTGGGGTTTGACACGTGATTCCAAGGTAGTTTTCAACAAGGCATTGCGCAGGCTTTCAAGGTCACTGTCAAAACTGTGACACAGCAAAACAATTAAACATGATCAGCAGAAAGAAATCAACCAAATTAAGAAAAAAAAGAGGCCAAAATGAATCACTAGAACTACTAACTTATCTGGAAGAACAGCTGACTCCTCTAGATACTGTGCTATTTATATGTACATATCTTGATTTACTTTGGAAATTTCTAAGTCTCATTCACTTCTTCCCCTGAATTCAGACACACAGCAGTACCTCTGCCCAGAGGTTCAATTATCCTGATTATGCTATTATAAAAATATAACTTTCAAGGGGAATTTGTGATGAGCATCAAACAGTGTGTTACACAAATACAAATGAGCTTCTGTATTACCTGGGCATAGTTTTGTATCATTGCTAGGATGTACTGTTCTCACACACCACGTCCACAAAACATCATTCTTTGGAGGACACGCACACTTGAATGCTGCTGGGTGCAAGAAAGCAGTGGCAACACTGCTCAGGAACTTGCATTTCACATACCTTTGAGCACTGCTAAGAGAGGATGTATCACTGGGAACACTCCACTGAGAAGTTTGATTATACAGTCGGAGCTGCTGTAGGCTGTTCACCAACTGATTTAGTCTCTTCTTCTGCTGATTGATTATTTCCCGGTTATTAGCAAGGGTGTTAAACAAAGTCTCTCGTTCAGGAACAACCAGACGCCTTGAGACATCAGACCAAGAAACATGGATCAAAACGGTTCTACATATCTGTCTACAAGCAGGCATGTGTATACAAAGCGGTTTAGTGGATCCTGCTGGTTCTACCCCATTAGGTCAAACACAGATTGGTTTAAACACAAAACGCAATTCTGTCTATCTCAAACGCACGTTTCTCCTTTGGGCATGCTGTAAATGTATTTGTTTAGCTCATTTACTACAACAACTTTTATTTATTAGGAAGGTTTCATTCGCTCCCACCAATGGATGCATTTAGTCCCCACACAGCTTGTTTTACAGGTTTTTCTATCATAAGCACTATTTTGCCAGGCAAAGCAAGATGTAACAAACTTCCGCAGCCAAGTAATCTGAACCTACAGCTCTCCTCTTACGTGTCTTAGTTAAACTTTACTCATAAACCCCACAAAAAAAGATTGCACTGTTAAACAGAAAAAGGGTTTTGTCTATTGATGAGAGGCAGCGACTGATTCGCTGATAAGATCCTCACAGTTCCGTATTCCAGTTTCAGTTACTCACTTCTGCTTTCTCTCCTGTTCCAGGTGCCGATCCCATTCCAAATCCAGAACGTCATTCACATCCTGAACAGCAAACTTTACGTACTGGTGTAAGCGTCGAATCTCCTGCCATGCAAAAAAAAAAATCAGATTTTAGTTCACTACAGAACCCTCCATTTCTGTAGAAGATAACAAAGACCCTGCGGGTTCAATCAGTCCAAGCCACGCGACACCTACCCACAATTTTGCCTGGAAAATTTAACCAGCAAGATAGAATGCAACACAGAGAAAACCTAGTTATTAATTTGTGGAGTACATACAGGGTTTGGCCTGGCCATTTTATCTTAGCTCTGAACAATAAATAAGACTTTCCATAACGTTTGCAAAACACTGCCAGGTCTTTTCAGAAAAGGGTGGTACAAACAAATCTTATTTCAAACTTCATTTCCAGAAGATGAGTCATTTGCTCCCACTTGACAGTGCTGAACTGTCTGACAGTTATAGGTGATCGAATCCTTGCAGGCTATTCACATAGCTCTAGAATACCAGCATTCACAAACCATGATTCACAAAAGCATTCATGAACACTTGCAGCTCTCACGTTAATGAAAAGAATTCACTTGATTTTTATAGGTTGGAAATGAAAAAGTAAGGCACAAAGAGAATTAAGTGGCTTCTCCATAACCACACAGCTGCAAAACTGGCACAATGAAGCCAGATACATCTCGCTACAAGACCTGCTCCTAACTAAAACCAGCTTTCTGTCTCATAGTTGTCACCCCTCCAACCTGTCACAGCATGAACATGCCTTTAATTTGCATTTCATAAAAAGGAAATAAAAACCGCATTTCATTTCAGCTCATCTCAAATGAATGTTCACTTAAGCACAATGATGAACCAGCCAAGTAACGTTTGGGAAGGATTCCGTTGCAAAGGTTTTCAAGATACAGCACGAAATTCTACTGTAACATAGCCAACCTGAAACCAAACCCAGCACTACTGCAGGCTTTGTGTTACATATAACAAGGCACTGATTTCCTCTCTAGCAATTACAAGCATTATATAGCGCCAATTCTGAACAGCACGTCAATATGCCTGGACATCAGAAAAGCCCCCGGGTTGTTATTTATTTTTAAAGCTTCATTAAAAACAAGTATAAGAAGCTAACCAAGCGTTCATCCAGGTGAACAAGGGTGATGCAAACTGAACAAAATCTAACTCAGAACAAAGCTGTTCTTCTAGTAAACTTTCAGCAAGTTGACCTGAAAGCTCTCTCCTTACACGCCAATCCACTTCTTTCCTACTCTTGTGATTCCTTTCACACGATCCTTTCAACGTCAGTGAAATGTGCATTTCAAGGTTATCATCACTCTGAAGTCACAAGCATAAACTTTTCACAGAGAAATACAAGACATCAAAGAAGGCATAAAATTCACACTGTGAATCAATCCACAAAATCCAGGTGAAAACTACAGATGAGACCTAAAAAAGTTCCTCTGGATCAGCTGATTCCTAGTACTGTCTGCATGCATGTTCTTGATACCTACTGCAACAAAGATGACAGTTATGCCTTCAGCCTGCCAGTCAAACCTCTTGAGGGGAATTTATCAGTGCACAGAAGTGTACATTTGTAGGGCACATTCACTCTATTTTTCTTAGGGTTGAATAGCGTTCTCATCACCAGAGCTCCAACAAAGAGAGCAGACATTTTGACCCATCACTGCTAACTGCATGCAGTGCAAACTTGGGGAAACAAAACTAATCACGCTTTCACTATACTATGTGGAAACAGCAAATAGCAAGGGCAGAACAAAACCACTGGGAACCTGCACACACAAGTCCCACTCATCTTAATTAACGCTCTAGATTTTAAGCCGGTTACCATGCTTCATACCTGAAGTTGTGCTTCGCTCTTGGGATCCAGAGGTTTCTTATAAAGTAAGTGCAAATACCCCAAGCTACGATTCCGCTCATTCTGCTCTCTAGCCTCTTCTACCCCTGCAAATCCTTCCAGCAAGGTTGTCTTCAGAGTACTAATATCTCCATGCAGCGACTGTAAATAGAACAGATAGGATAAGGGTCAAAGCAACATTTTTCCACTGCCATCTCTAACACAAAGGCTTCTGCAGATGTTCACCTGAAAAAGCAAATGCAAACGTTGCATACTTAAGAGGTTCAGTCTACATTTGTTCAACACTAGCAGGTTAAGTGGAAGCATCAGGTGACAACAGTCATTACTGAGGAGTTACGCAGTTTGAAGATACTCGGTCACACTTCTCACCTCGGTTGTTTCTTTAATTTCCAAGAGGAAGGTGTGGAGATCATCTGACTCAGTTCTCAACATTTTCATTTCCTCTGGAGTACCCACTTGGAAACAGGCTTTGGAAGTCCTGGCCTTCAGCTCTTCCATTTCCTTTTGAAAATGTGCAATCTGCAAAGTAAAGAAGTAAATACAGCCACTAACACATAGCGTGGTCTGGAACAAAAGCCACAGATGTTTCTACAAAACCACCAACACGCATCACTTTATAATCACAGGAAGAAATTCTTCTTGCAAAGTAATAGGAAACACCCAACTTTTCCAGCACAGGGATTGAAATTAAAGATGACTTTACAGGGCATACAAACAGCATTACCACCTTCTGAAAATCCTCCATTCTGGTTCCTGAACTACTGAAAGACATCATTAAAATGCTTGCAAATTGAAAATAAATGTCTTCAGCTTCTAAAATGAAGAAAACTGCTTGGGGGAAAAAAAAAAAAATCTCACCTCTTCTCTGATTCCTGCTATGACAGGGTCTGAATCCTTCCACTGGTGGGCAGGTTTGTCTGAAGCAGTGCTGGAAAGGGCTGATTTGCCCTGGAGGAACAAACAAACATACAAACAACCCCACACACAACATTAAGTATGTAGTACTAACACGAGGGAGCTTGAGTATTACAAAGTCTGCTGTCAGAACTCCAGACACCAGTCACCAGGAAGTCAGTTGCCATAATCATAAACATTCGTTCCATACTAATATAAAGGCATATGTGTGTTCAAAGCAGTACTTCAGACACGTGGCTAAAGCTTTGTGAAAGCAAAGGAAATCTTTATATGCTGCTCTGCATTACATTTTGATTTTGTTATCTAGAATTGGTGTCTCAAGATATCATCAGAGCAACTCCTGGCTGCTGATTAGCTGGGAAAGCTGTTAAATGCTCATTTCTGTAACAAGAGTAAGAATTAGTTTTTACAACTTCAACCATGGCAACATACTGCAAAGCTCTGTTTTTCAAAAGTCATGCAAGGAACACAGCTGCGGTCCCACTGACTTGCAATTTTTATTTATGTCATGCCTAAAGCAAGCCAGTTCTTTGACCTGAGATTATTCAATTAGTCCAAGGAATTCAAAGCAATTCAAGGGCTATGAAAGCATTCACCCACTAAGAAGAATCCACTCAAGTTCTCATTACCGGAGTAGGGCCTGGTTTTGCTGCAGAAGGGGTGATTTTGGCTGTCTTCTGTAGTAAAGAAGCTGCAGGCACATTTTGAGCAGGACGTGCCACTGGAATTTAAAAACAGAGGAACAGTGATTTATTAATCTATACTGAGCATGAGAAAACAGGTTGTTATTAGACAACTACAATCATCACTACCAAATCCAACGGCAGTGGTATTATGGGCCCCTCTGAAAAAAAGCAAAACATCTTTAGGTGCAGTTTTACTGCCATTCGATTTCTCTGTTAATAGCAACAGCTCTACTCTCCATTATCTGGTTGTTCCACCCCTGAAGGATCCCAAGACCCCCAGTCACACAGACATTTCAGAGGTAGAATATTATTCTGTTAACAAATGAACATCATCTAATTTAAACTCACTTCTGAACATCTTGAACTCTGGACACTCCATTCACAAGACAGAGTAAAGATTTGCATGACTGCCCAGAAATACTTTGTAATCATAGCAGTATCACAGGGCACCGAACGTGTCAGAGCTCCTGGATAAGCTTAAAAAAAACTTGAACATATTATTTCAGTACAGAGAGCTGTCTCTGTGGGGAACAAACTACACAAACGGAAGAACTTTACAGCTTCAGTATTACGTCCATGACAGCATTGCAGTGTGCAGATCAGAACAACTGCTGCATTAATCAAAGCAACAGGAAAAATAAAAATGGACAGACGCAGTGATCTGGTTTCTAACATTTTTAGAACATGGTTTGTAATGTGTTATGCATCAGTGGTGCAACCTACTTCCAGCAGGTGCAGGGGTTGAAGTCTTCAGTGGTGTGGTAGGAGAGGCTGACAGAGTCATGGGCTGGCTCAGAGGACCTCCAGAAACAGTTTTTGAAGTGGTTGAGAATGAAAACATTGTGGAACCGGTAGGACCACCGCTGGTAGTCGGAGATGAGGTGTCTACAGCAGCGAACCTGCAGAAGAAAGCAGAGCAATTTTCAGCTCTGAACTGGTCCAAGCTGCTTCATTCCATCTAAAAGAAACCATTAAGCTCTAACAAATGAACAATCTCTGGTATCAGCAATGACTTAAGCTCCAGTCCCAAAATTTCAAGTGTAGCTTTTGGAAATGGTGGAAAGGTACCATCAGGGATATTTTGGACTATCTGGAATCGTAAAGTCTGCTACCACAGACCACCAGAGAAGAAAAACTAAATGCCAGCAAGAAGTCCTGCCCTGCTTCAAAATGTACCTCTTCATTTTGCACAAAAGCACCAACTATAGCAAATCTGAGCCACCCTTCAGTACCAGCCTTACAACAAAGCTCAAAGAGAAACTCTGCAAGAAAATATGAACTTCCATTCATCTTCAAACTTGGGCCCTCAAGGCAGCGAAGTTGAATATTCATCCAATTCACAAGTGTATTATTTGCTTTATAAACAAAATATGAAATGTAAAAAGCCCTAAGAGCTACCATCAGATCTCGGTGTAGCAAAGATTATTCTAATTAACAAATAATCATTTGAATGATCAGAAATTTCTTCAAAAACATTTACACAAAAATTGCTCTCTGTAGAAAGCAACTCCAGTTAACATAGCTCTGCTTCAAACCGCTCTTGCTGAAAATGGGAGCAAGTCTCAGGAGTTGGAGGGAAGAACAAGTACACGAAATCAGAGAATATGCATCACTCAAATCAAGTTTATACACAGTATCATTACCAAGTTTATACACAGTATCAGCGCTCCTTCAGCTGCCATGAATGGCTCAGCATTGAACAAGCTTTGAACATTTCAGGTCCTACGTCCACTGAGCAAGCATCCAGTTAAGAACCATGTTAGATGGCATCTCCTCCATCCAACACAGTGGAAAAGAAATCTATCACCTATGGATACAGCTTCCTCCAGCTCTGCAAATTACTCTTCAGGTTGGAGATAAGGAACCTTCACAGTGAAAGAAATTTGTGCTGCCACCACTACACTAAAACAGCTACAAGAGTTTTCAAGTCCCACTGTTTCCCAAGAGTCTTTAATTATGACTTATCTCAAACCAAAACATGGAATTATTGTTTCATACCATGCCTATGAAGTAAAGACATGAGAAAACTAGGACTCCAGCATCTTCCCCAACTAATAATCTTGCCCATGAACATCACTGCTAGCATGAGAAGCACTGAGGGTTTTCACAGCCAAGACAGATATGTCTCAGATAAAGAGGAGCTTCCTCAGAGCTTTTTTGGGAGCATGGAGAACAGCTGCCAGGGCAAAAGGCCAAAAACCATTGTGTGATGTTCAGACCTACCACACATTGTCCACACCTGGGCTGATTTAACAACTATCCAGCCGCTGCACTACAGCATCTTTATACTTACTTCTCATTGAGATTCACTTTAACTGAAGAAGCCGAAGGGGCAAAAGATGACTTCTGTGCAGCAGGAGCTGTGGAGTGTGGCAGCGCAGGCGAACTTTCTGCAGATGGTTTCAAATTCATGGATCCAAAGGAGAAGGAGGTGGCTGTGGCTGCAGTGGTGCCCACAGAAGGAGCAGGTGTTATGGATGCCTTAGGAGAAGCAGAGGAGAAAGAGAATGTTGCTGCTCCTGTAAGACTTGGAGCCAGGACTTGCTCGGAGGTATCAGTGGCAAAGGGGTGAGGTGGAAGTTCACTGCCTGTAAAGCCAGGCACCTTTGCAGTCGAAGGTGTAAAGGAAAAAGCAGCTGCTCCATCTCCTGCAGGAGGCTGACTTGGGGCAGAAGCAGCAGCTGGTACTGCATCAAGCTTTAAAGAAGTTGGCGGAGTGGTCGGAGCTGTGGCAGTACTTCCTGCAGAAACACAAATAGGTAAAGACTCATTTGGTTGCACTGACTAATGGCAGAAGGTACTGCGAGGCCAAATACTATTTGACGGAACAGTTAGGTACAACCTCATTCACAAGGCTGACAGTACAGTGAAGAAAAGCGAGGAGGGAAGAGTGCTTCCAGTCCTCACATCCAGCAAATGAGTGCACAAAGTCCAAGCTGTGATCAATACTGCAGTTTACTCGCGTCTAACTAGATTAACATTGCCTGGAATTCCCAGTGAAAAGGTTTCACATTCCTCCACTGCTTTTGATGAGGTTCCTGCCATCTCACATAAAAAAGGCTCTCAGCACACAAGTCAGCCAGCACTGCAGAGAGGCAGGCTGCCAAACAGATGCATTCTGTTTGGAGAGGGAGAAGCAAATGCAGGCTTAGGGAAGAAAATGGTGGGCTTGCAATTATTACTGCACGCATGCAGAGAAGGAGAATAACCAACTGACCTGTCTACCCCAGAATAAGAAACTGTCTACTTTGCATTGTATATGGTACCCAACATACAGTCAGATAAAACTACTGCTTTTCACCTTCTGACACTGTTTTTACAGTGCTGAAGAAAGCTATAAGTTAAGTAAGCTCTTTCTGCAGTCAAACGTGTTAGTTTTGCCATGGGAGGCCATGATAAGAACACAGAGAAGAAATCCATCACCTCCTGGGGGCATATAGACCCTGCTCTAAGTCTGCACAGCATTTGATCCTTGTTCCCAAGTGGAGCCTGCAGTCACTGCTGCAGTTCCAGTGGGCAAAAGGCCTCCTAGAATTGCTTTGGCCCTATTCCCCAAAGGTTGACTGCACAGAGGGGTTTAAATGCACTGTCTAAAACTGCCTGAGATCCCCTAGGATGAACAAAACTATATTATTTCATCTGGATGTACGAGAGATGGAGAACTGACTGGTGAGCACAAAACACTCAAGAGCCGCTTCCACTATCATTATAAATAAAAACAAACCACCTTTTCTGTGACTGAATGTCTATCTGAATAACCAGCTCACAGATGAAGATGACAAAGATCCACAAATGCAAGTCTTAACCCACTGCAGCACTCACCTGGTGATTTTGGTGCTCTCTCCCCTGCTGTTGGCAATGGCTCTGGGGTCACAAGAAGCGATCTGACCCCCGGATTTTGATTGATCATGTAAAATGGGCAGAGCACACCATCCGTAGAGAGCAAGATGAGAACTGGTGCTGGAGGAAGGGTCTTCTCATCACCTGCCAGAGACCACATACATAAGCCCAATAACCAAGGTTTCCAGTCCTGACCTTACTCTCATTGGCACCATCTTGAGCTAGATCTGCTTCAGTTCAAGTATTCTCAGCACAGTTAAAGGCCCCAAACTAGTCCAGATACTCTAAAGCATTTTCTATAAAGATTAAACTCTACTTAGTATAAAAAAAAGAACAAATCTAAATGAAAAGAAATTCTGCTATAATCATTTAAATATCAGCGTTTTTTTCAATAGTTGGTGCAATGAAGGGCCACATTCCTCTACTACTGGCTCTTGCTGGGGAAGGGAAAACTCCACATGGAAGTGTGCTCCAACACAAATATAGTTTCTTTACAGTCCGAACTTGTTGCAAATTGTAAAGTCAAATAACGTATGGTCGAAAAGGAACTGACTACACTCAGTGAGAACACAGAGTTATCAAAAAGCTTCTCCAAAAACCTCCCTAAAAACTCCGAAGCAGCACAATCTGGGCTTAATGAGGCTGCTCGG
This sequence comes from Alectoris magna, assembly GCA_030625065.1. Lineage (NCBI taxonomy): Eukaryota > Metazoa > Chordata > Aves > Galliformes > Phasianidae > Alectoris > Alectoris magna. The sequence goes on along the minus strand of CM060579.1, from coordinate 5,734,654 downwards.
ACAGATTCCTTAAGCCAATAAATGTATAGGTTAACAGAGAAAATGCTTCAAATTCGATTTTGTATTAAAGTTTGACCTCAATTCCCTACTGAAGGTTGTCACTCAGGTAAAGGCTGCTGCAGTTCTCAGTTAATCGGCACCCTCCTGTGCTCTTCAGGAACACAACTGCACTACCTTTCACTCTGCCTGAAGGCATCTCTATTTTAACATCTCTTAGTTGCAAGAGAGAGCTTTCAGAATTCACTGAAGTACAGCACAATAGCACTGATGTATCTTTCGCTTCAGCCTCTGACAATGCGCTTTGAACAGCCTTCAGGCAGCACAGGAGGTACACCAGTAACGTAACCAGGTAGATGCAAAGCACAGCAGGGTTCAGTTAGTACAGGCCCTGTGCTTTAAAGCAGAATTAAAACCTACACATTCACCTCAACGATCCTTGCTTTTTCTGTCTTTGTAACCAACCCTTTGTTTTCCCTTTAGACCACTGCAAACGTACTTAATAAAAAGTTCTGCAAAATGACAGAAGCCACAAGCGCCATGAAAACCACACAGGCAGTGTGAAATCCCTAACAGAATACGACTCTTTTAAACTCATGATTACCCCAGTTCTGTGAAAGGCAAACCTAACCGAGGTGCTTTCCCCTCCATGCCTGTTACTGCAGCATCCCAATCTGCTGCAAGCTTTCATGAAGAACTGTATCTAATATTTGAATCCTTACAGAGATGTAGCTGTGCATGTGCTGCGGGCTTCCTATAGAGATGTAGCACTGATAATGTGTTAGCCCCACTTTCAGAATAATCTGCCAGGTCCCTAAAGCACTGGATTGCTCCTCAAGAATATCTCATATATTGCTACTATTGGGCTATTTCACAAGACTAACAAGACTTACTGATCGGGATGGGCATGTTATTGGTGTAGTCTACAGCAACACCAACAGGCAAAGTATCATCACTTTTATCTGTCACGGGAAGTTCTGCTCTGCTGGAATCCTCCAAAATCCACGACTCCCAGTTCTGCAAAAAAATAAAATAAAAATTGTTATTATTCTGACTACTGTTTTCCTGTGTTCAGCCTTCTTCAATACATTAGTCTACTACATGTAGAAAGATGAGATGGCAAGAAGTCTGGAGAGCATCTACCTGAACTTGTCAGATAAATACACAACAGAAGTACCAGAGTCCTTCACAAAATTGGCTGTCATTTCTTCCACAGCACTGCATGTCAGATTTTTGAAGTCAGACTCAAGAACAGATACTCTTCGTGTTCTACTTCAATTGATGACCTCATATGAGTCACTTTTTACTACAGTGAATATGACCACGTTTTTAGACTACCAAGTAAATAATGAAAAACAGACTTGTGGTACTTGGTTCACAATATACGGTCTGTTTACCCTTTGTGTAATTCAGATCTCATGTTTTTCTAAGGTTTACATTTACTTTAATATTTTGCACCACATGAACGTTTTGGATTTTGTTTGCTTGGTTTTGGTGTTCATCTTTTTGTTTTGCTTTTTAAAAGCATACCATGTTGTCATGTTGCAGGTCTTACAAAAGTTTTACTTGCTTAGGTTTTCAAGAAAAAGGAGGTACGTATAAATAAGTGCAGCAGGAAGAAAAGCACTACCTGATCTCCTTGCCTGGCAAGAATGCTGACTTCTGTGGAAGCGGCCGAAGCTGCCAGAATTAGATCCCTGTAAGATGGACACCAGTAAGTTACGAGATGCATGACAATCGAGGCAAGGTCTCCAGCTCTGCAAATCATTATCATCTATCCAAATTCATAAATAACAAAGAAGTTACAGCAGTATGAAGCAGACTGTTCCTCCCAGGATGAAGGAAACACAATTGGCTCCATCTCTGTAGAATGTTTGCATTTTTTTTCCCTTAAAATTAGTCACCAGAGCATATGTTGTCACGAAAATAAAGAAGAAATTACCCATGCTTTCATAAAGCATTTTCAAAGTGGCAATTTCATTTGGCTCATATTCAGGTCTTACGTGGTTTACAGAAGGGAGAAACACTACAAGGAGAAACACTGACTACTCAGACACGCACAACAAGGGAAAAGCTTTGTTATGATTCTCACAACCCACCATTCCTCAACATAGTTGAGGTAGTAATGATGTTGTCTTTCAGCACAGCTTCCATAACAAGGCTCCATGAAATTCACAAACTTCTCTGGTCGCTTCTCTTCCTTTTTCTGAAAGACCAGCATTAATAATTTACTGCCCAATGTAGAAATTAAGTAATATCCCATAAATATGACTTCATCAGGGTACGATAAACTGCAATTCCAAATGATGCCAATATACATAATAAAAGCAGGTTGCCACTGTCACAAACAGAAAGAACAAGCAAGAAACTTCTCTGTAGCTGTGACTTGTTGGAAACTTACAGGCAATACTGCTACGACCACTTCAGGAGGTGTTTCCAGCGTCCCATCAGCAGCTGCATATACAATAGCAAAGACATATGTGCCAATCCACAGCACATCCAAAACTGAAAGAGAAGGAAACAAATACCTCAGTCAGATACACACCAAAACACTTCCTTGTGGAGTGATCTTAACTGTGAAGAGAACACAAAAGTACAATGACATTGCTAGCAGATAAGGAATCACTAACTGCTAAACTACAAAGATGAAGATCATTCACCTAGCATCAGTCATACTAGGAGGAAAACTTTTTATTCCCAGAAATTCCAAATACAAATCCAAAGTTTGATTTGTCTGGTGACAACACAGGCCAAATAGCACCAAGTGTTTCTAAAAATGAATGACAGTCTGACAAGCCCACATGGAGCACTTCTGCTTTCTGAACAATAAAACATCAAAGCAGTAAGAAGAGTCATAATGAAGAGATGAATCCCACCCCAAGTGCAAGAGGGGATTAACATCCAGAAATCTTTGTGTTAAAGGGAGATTACTATCGTGGTATTATCACATCAGTGAGCACAAAACTAATACTTAAAATGCGTATTTACAACATTTTAGAAATAGACAAAGGCTCTGGCCTGCAGTTAGTTTTTCTATGCAACCCAGAGATAAAACATGCAATTCTCCCAAATGATTTAAAAAATGATAGTTATTATGTAACCAGGGTACTAAGAATGTGATGTAAATAACAACAACAGTGGATGAATGAGTAAAAATATTTTAAAGGAGGAAGCAAGTTAAAAATAAACAAAAAGATGATGTACCTTTAACAGGATTGTCTGCCTGATAAAAGGGAGGATAAGGGATTACTTTCTTCTCTTGCAGATTCTGCAAATAAAAACACTCTTAAGTACTAAGCAAAAAAAGCCCCCAAACCAACTAAACTGTAAGTTTTGGAGGATCTCCAAAGAATTGTTCTGTAGTGACTCACTCCCTCATTAACACTCATCACGTGCCACGGTGAAGTCACTACATTTAAGTGGCAGGTGCACACCTTAAACTAAACCCAGCACTGGTCTAAGACACTTCAATATTACTGAAGTGCTTGGGCATGGCTCACAATACATGCCACCCAACCCAAAGTCTGTACACTGAGATGCAAAAAAATTAAAGCATATTGCAAACTAGCGAGCAGGTGTCTTAGTGGCAACAACACTTACAGGCAGATACTGTACCACAGTGCCATTTTGCCTCCCTACAGCCAGCTGCTTTCCCTTTGGGCTCCAACACACTGAACACAAAAAAAGAGAACTTCATCAGCATTAAGGAAATGTAGAGTTATGAGGTTCCAAAAAGCAGGAGCAATAAATTAAAGCTGCATTTTTTTTTTTCCTCTGCAAAACCCTATGAATCTGAATACAATTCCTGTGAATATCACAGTCTCGCCTTTTAGATACAAACTGAAAGAAGAGCTGAAATTCTTAAACCCCATACTAACTAAGCTGCAAACAAGTTTCAACTTCACTCTCTTGTGCCTCTATACAGCTTTAAATTGCCCTATAGTGGACTATATCCAGTCACATTTCAAACACATGCTTCAGTTGACACAAGCATATCAGGACAAGTTAAAACTGTAGACAGAGGCCTAAGAATTGTATTAGAGTTGTCACAAAGATGCACCAATTGTGCTAAATTTGGGAGAGAGAGATATAGTCAGTGGTAATTATCAGTGTGGCTGTATTAGCAGTTTTTTTCCTAGTCTTAGGGAGTATAAATTCTGATCATGATCTTCTTCAATTTTTTTAAGACACTCCTTCCTGCAAACAAAAAGTTTGTCTTCTCACAACAGTCTTTCCACTTTTATTCTTAAGTATCCAACATCCTGTGCCTTACCCAAGGCTCAAACTCACCAGAGGTAACAGCTACCGAGGGAGGCAATGTGGCATACACTTTCACAGAGTCTGTGACCTGCAGGACAGAGATGCTGCCATCGGACAGACAGACAGCCACCATGGTGGGACTAGCAGGGTTCCACTTCAGGTCATTGACTATTGCTGTACTTCCTGAGTCCTTGGCCAGCTTGTGATAAGCAAACATACGCTTCTGTTGTTTTGCCTTTCGGGAAAGAAAAACATTTGAGACAGTCCAAGCTGAACTCAAAAAACATTTATCATAAAGTCATAATCCAAAACAGTTTTGGCCTACCTATAAATTAACAACTGACAGAAATAAGTGGGATAATGGATTTAAACCAAAGAGGGTAGATTTAGATCAGATATTAGGAGGAAATTATTACCCAGAGGGTGGTAAGGTACTGGAACAGGTTGACAAGAGAAGAGTTGGATGCACCTTGAAGTGTTCAAGTCCAAATTGGATGGGGCCCTGGGAAGCCTGGTCTAGTGTAAGGTTGGAGCTAGATGATTTTTAAGATCTCTTCCAACCCAAACCATTCTATGATGCTAAGAAGCAGATTTTGAGTTTAATAAAAAACTTCTTTACAAGATACCTTCCACAGGGGCAGAAAACACCACTCAAGGCACAACAGTGCCCCTGATGTAGTCAGGGGGAAGTAAAACAAAACACTTTGTGCATAGTTTACCTGATTAAAGAATGTGCGGACATCAAAAAAGCCAATGAAGGAGCCAATGTCACTGGATATCATACAGACAGACAGTGTGAGATTATCACAGCTTAGTGCCAAGTGCTGCACTGGAAACTTCACGGGAACTGAGGTACCCTGGACATTCTCCACTTAAAACATAAAAGATGAGGAGGAAAGAATGAAGTGTATGGAATTAAATAGCAAAAACTTTCAAAACAATACAGTTAGAAGTTTATGCAAAAGTCACCAAACATATACAGTATTATAAATAGCAGCTGTCAGAACTAATGCTGAAAAATTCACTGAGTGAAAGCAAACCCCTTCATCTCTAGCAATACAGTCTTAAAAGTCTCAAATTTCTTAGAAAAGAAAATGACACTTTCATTCCTCAGTAACCTGGAGGAAAAAAAAGTGGACATTTTCCAGGTTTTACTCACGGTACATACACAGGGATACTTCAAGTAGTACAGTTACCAATGACAACGTCAGAAAAAAAACCAAGCAGTTTTTACTGCCACCAAGTTTTCATGCCATTAGATGCACTTAGGTAGGGAGGCGGCAGAACAGCCATCACCTCCTCTCTTGTAGGACAGTCCAAGTCCAAGCTTATTTGAGGTTAGAACACTGCCCCTCTCTCCTGTCACAAACATCTCTGATATATATGTAGGTTTATGGTTAGAGACTGGTTACTAACAGCATGCACAAAGATCATGACGTATGAATGTGTCTTACCAATGCTATTGGGATCTTCTCCAAGCTGATTTTGCATGAGAAGATCTCTAGTGTGAAAGATCTGCAGGCTGGTTCCCCCACCAGCGAAGACCAGGCCATATTTGTTAGACACTACAAGGAGACTGGACCGCTCTTTGGGAAGATCATCAGGAGGATCAAAGATGCGGACCTTCTTCAGAGCTCTGAACTGAAAATCCTGTTGGAAGAGAGTTCAAACGTAGCTTTACATATGCTGGCGAACATAAGTGTTTTACTTCAGTTTCTCTAAGATGGAAAGCAGAAAAGTTTCTCCATGAGAGCTGCAGAACACTCATGCTATCGCTGGACAACCTATCACGTTTTCTGTTTTGCCTACTAAAGACTGAGATCACAGTTTTGCTGTTACTGGAAGCGCTGGTTGAAGCTCTCTTCTATACAGCAGCCTGCTTTCATTCACAAAACTTGTAGGAGCTGAATGTGTCTCAGCCATTTAACTCCTCTCAGAAACATACCTGAAACTAGCCAATGGATAGGGGAGAAGAAAGAGAAAGAAACAAAAAATATGTTGCCTAAAAGCTACAAAGCACACGACTACTTAGCAGTATCATTGCTGGCTTTGCAGTATGCTGTTTATGTAGTTTATCATACACAAAACAGACACAGTTATCCCTTCCACCCACCACCAACAATTACTCAGTACAGACTTATTTTGTGCATTCACTTATCTCATAACTTACACTGTTTTTATGTAAAAGGAGAAAAAGAAAAGCAAGGTGAGAGATACAACTGCAAAAACATGAATTAAGAAACAGTATCTGCACTATTATTATGCAAAACTACGTTCATATCAGGAACGAGCATCTCTTCCCCAACCACTGACCACAGCACCATATTTAACATCACTAATTCAAACCAAGCATCTGATTCTTATTTCATTTTGCCAAAGCACAGAGAAATTGCATTTCTGCAATCCGAGGAGGCTACAGGAACACAGAATCTTCTGCAAAACGAACAACCCAAATCCTTTGGTTTTGAAAGTGTCTGAGCAGAAAGCAGCTGCAATGAGATTTAGAGGGCTGGAGGAATGCGTGCTGACAACAATGCTCTGGAAACACACAGATGGGCCTGGCTGGCAGCATGCAACAAGACTCCAATTAACTCTTCCTGAGAGCAAACAACCACACCTGCTCAGGTCTGCTGTTCTCTCAAGCATGCGGTCCCCAAAACAAGGTCCCCTTGTACACAACCAGGAGGACTCTAAAATGCATCACTCCTCTCTCCAGGTGAGCTCCTTCCACCCCTCCCTCCAGCTCTCCCAGTGTTTCAAGAAAACCGAGCCCAAAGCCCCCCCCTCACACCCCAACTTTACGAGGACACCTCTCCACTGCGCTCCGAGCTAGTCCACCCCTCCTCCACTCCACAGCCTTGTCCAGACGTTGCCGAGAAGCCCTCAAGCGCACCCCAAACCGTGCAGGGGTTCCTCCAAAATCCCCCCAACGCCACGAACCACGCACACACCCCTCCCCAGCCTGTTAGGCCCCAGTGATCAAGCCCCACCCACCTCATCCTACCACCCGCGTAGCCCACACCAAACCGCCAGAACCGCACTCCCCTAAGGGCCCTCACAGCCCCACAGCGGTCCGTAACCCTCCTCACGGCCGGAACCGACCCCCGAGTACCAAAGCCCAAGCCCGCCGACCTGCCACCTCCTCAGAGCCGAACCCACCTTCATCTCCCGCTCGGGGACCAAGTCCCCGTCCTCCCCCATGGCGGCGGCACCGCAGCCACGGGGCCCACCCTCACCACAGCGCACAATCGCGGAACTCGGCGCACAACCGCGGAGCCCCGCGCGACGCCGCGCTCACTTCCGCTTCCGTTAGGGCCACTCTAGACACTGCCTCTCTATGGTCGATAGCGACCGGATGTGCCGGCAGTCCTCCAGCGGGCACAGACTGGGCTGGTCTCACTGCTGAGCCCGCCCTCACTGTTTAATAAAGCCTTTATTCCTTGCGTTACAAAGTTGGGCAGTGCCCCAGCTGCGAGCGGGCTGGGCTGCTTCTCCTACAGCACAGCGGCGGTTGGCATTGCTGAGGCCCCGATGCAACCACTCAGGGTGGGCACGAACCACGCGCTGCCTGCAGATGCAGCGCCAGGCCTGTCACAGCGGCGCTGCTTTCCTCGCTTCCTCCTGCCCTGAGCTCGGGGCTGTCCGCTCTGCCAGTGCTCCGCCCCGGGGGGACACGGAGAGGAGGGCGGTCTGCAGCGCTGGAGCTTGCACCTCGTTTTTCCAGGCCTGGAAGGACGTGCATTTCCACAGATGCAAAAGCAGTGACCTGAACGCAGGCAAAACACAGCCAAATCCCACCCCCCCCCCCCGGTTTTATGCTTCTAAGCAAACAACAGCATTCACACCTAGCCCAGAAAAGCAGGTGCATTCCCAGAGGCAGCAGAAAGCAGACAGTGCTGTGATCCAAGGGCAGTTCCGTCCTTTTGAGGAACTCATGGATAAATCACACCCAGTTGTTCCCCAGGAAGAACTGGTCCCCATTTTGATAACACATCAGATAACCTCAGGCAATTGCTTCAAGAGCAGAGAGGATGAAAAAGAAATCTCAAAAGGAAAGAGCTGCACGTGTCTGCTCTCCATCAACGCTCATTAGAACAAGCACTGCCACCTGTTTTCTTTATAGGAAGTCAGGCTGGCTTTCAGGAGGTACCCTCTGTATTTCATAACATGAACTCAGAGGCACCGGGTCAGTTCTTACTGATAAAAATCAGATCAAGGCAGTCCAAACCTACCTCCAGGATCTGGTGGAGGGGTTTATATTAACCAACTTGGAAAACAGCTCAGCTAATCTGCAACCAATCTTTTGGACCAAACTTCAGAGGAACTGAACTAAACACACTGACACGGTGTGGCTTCAGGAGATTTATTTTCAGTCTTTAAAGTAGACTGGTGCTGCTCTTACATTTTTTTTCTCCATTACAGTTTTGGTTTTCACGCGGATAGTAGTGAGAATGTTTTTTCTTTAAAAGTGCAGCCTTTGGCAGGAACAATAAGCCTAGTCAAGTTAATCATCTGTGTTTTCCTTTAAAAACTATTAAACTGATTTTAAGAAGTTCAAAGCTGCCAAGAACATTTATGAAAAACGGGGAAAGGGCAAAGAGCAAACATCTGGATTCCAGAAGTTGTGTGTAGAGCAAGATTCACTGCAGTAACCAGAGTGTGGGCAGCACAGTCCCTGCACTTAGTCCACACTTACAGCCATCCTTAGTTTGTAAGCTTTAGGGTTTATACAACAGGGAAGTATGTCTGGTAGTCCCACAGGACCAAGCTGAAACACATGCAGAGAGGTCTGCAAAGTCAAAGAGAGCAGCTGCATGAAGAAAGATCCTCGTCCACAGCTGGTTTGGAAAAGCTCACAGGGCTCACAGTTTGGTCACTTAGCTTCCTTCCAACTGAAGCTCCAATCTCCCCCAAAGCCTTCCTGAGGGCCTGCAAAGGCATAACAGCAGGCTTGTTTCTACATTTGGACAGACAGACAGCTTGTTCAGCAATTATGCTCCTGGTCTGATCCAAGTAGTTTTATCAGAAAGGGGATCCTACAGTAGTTTTAACCACCCCCACTTGCTGGTGTAGCTTGCCCCTTTGCAGATCAACTCTGAGTTTCTGCTTGCCTCTTTCGCTATGGCTGATCAACAAATTTCATAGGCTGAGAAAAGCAGAACAAACCCAAAGCAGGAAGGGGCAGGGGGAAGGGCCTAAAGCTAAAAACAGCAATGTGCCAGTGGCTTTTCCTCAGATGAAAACAGACTTTGTAGAACTTATTCCTGTAGTCATGACTCAGTTGGATTTATGCATCAGGGTTGCAGAGTCACCCTTGAGTTTGTCTGCATTTGGTTCACAGCAACCCACGGAGGGTTCTTGTCTTTGCCTTGTAGCCAGCAATTAACACAACGGACACAACTTTAATGTCATTTCTAGTAGGAGCTAGCAGGACACTGTCGGCACGGTAACTCACAGAACATGTTCCTGCTGACAGGTTAGCTCTGACCCTGTCCTAAGGCAAACTACAGAGGAAGGGCACAAAAAATTGGCCTGAGAACTGAAGGACACTGTGGCCCTACTGCCTTTCAGGGAGATGAGGACTTCAGGCTGCAACTTCTGCAAATCTGAACACCTTTGATAAGCACTTGGTTCAAGGTGAAGCCCAATGAACGTCCTTTAGCTGCTAAATACAGTGAGAAGTGTTCCCTTACAACATCCCAGCCTCAGCAGCTGACAAAGGTCTTCCAGAAGTAGAGGACCCAGGCACATCAGGGACATCCCATGCTGATTGTGTAGAACTTGCTCCTGGGGCTGATGAGGACACAGATCCAGGACTACAATATAGATAGACTCCAGTCAGGAAGCATAGGACAGAACAGAAGGCACTTATTTGCACCCATGAAGCTACTATCTGATAGCAAGGCTCTTCAGGAACCTGTTGTGACAAGCACAGCTCTGAATCCATCAGCTTGGTGGAAAGCTCCTTCTTAGCTGAGAAGTGCAAGAAGGGCAGAGGAAAGAGTTAAGATCACAGGATTTTTTTTTTTGGTCTCACATTATACTACAGTTTCTGTCTAGAAAATCAAGTTAGCTAAAGGATGCTGCAGAAAGATGCAAGCTGGGGTTACCAGCTTCCCTTGCTGTTCCTCTAAGGCAGGTTAGTTGAAAATTAGGACTGTTCACAGTAAAGAGTAACAAAGCACAGGTAACCTCTGTTACAGACCAGCAAAGCAAACAGTGCCAATTTTCCAGCCTGTCCTCTTCAAGGGAGGCTGGCTATATCTCTCTCCGGAGGTGGACCAGAAGGTTTTGGGTTGCTTTCATTGGCTTTTCCTTCAAACATCATGACCCTGCAAAACACAATAGATAATACACATTAAAAAAGCAGGTGCATCTTTACTCATCATTGAGATTGGGATTATCTTATCTTCTATGCAATGGCCATCTGATAATTACAGAGGACAGAAGCCAACAGAGGGCAGTACTGCCAGCTCTGCCGGCAGCTTTGCTTTTCCAGCAGCTTCAGGGAGTGCGTTCCCAAAGTCTCTGCTGGTTTTCCTCTCAGAGCCCAGAGGATTAGCACGTTTTATTTAGACAGCCACTTCCGAAATCCCCCGGGTGCACACTGCATGCTAAGTGCTCCTGATGGATAACAAGCACCATCCCTGGCCCACCTTGTGCATAACCATCCAGCAGAACATTCAAAAGCTAAATCAAGCAACAGCAATTACAGCCAGGAAAGAGGGCAGATACAAGGAGCAAGGCAGTAGCTAGAAGAATCCCAAGCATTTTGCAACAACCAGTGCTGTCTTCCTCCCAAAGGACTGCAGCTACGCTGGGAATGCCAGCTGCCAAACTGGATCAAAGGAGTGCACTGCTCTTGGGACGAGTTTTACATTTCTGCTCCTGCTCTAAACACTGCTCAACACACAATGGGGCATCTGTTTGTTAGCAAAAGAAGGGACCCATCTGAGAAAGCTGCTGCAGTTGGGAGGAAGAATAGACAGTATGGGGCCGGCTGCAGGCTCAGCCTGCTTCAATGAAGAGAGAAGGAGAGTTGTCAGAAGCGTGTGTGCTTGGAAAAGGAGCATCCCAACATGCAGACACAGGGCACTGAGCGGGAGGGAAGAGACTGCCAAAAGAATGTAGCAGCTCAGAGAGAACACGCTCCAACATCTTCCTCCCGACCTGCCCAGAAAGCTGGCTGCCTTTTTAAAGCTGCTTTCAGAAAGGGGCAAGGGGCATGGAGAGAAGCAGCTCCTATTCATGGTGGTTGCAGACAAAAGCAGGATCAGCCTCTGTGGCTGAGAAAGGAAAAGACAGGCTTCAATGGAGCAGAGATGGAGCCAAGAGAACCCACCCTTCTACCAGAAGGAGCCAAGTAAGCGGTGGGAAGCCATTTGTTACAGCAGGACTTTGAGAGCCCTGTTGAGAGGGCAGAGGAGGCCGTGGGAGGCGAGTGCTGGCAGCTGGTAGCAGAGCAAACCTCCCCCAGCAACAAGCCAGCTGTCCCAAGCTGGTGTCTTCTCTCCACCTACAGACCAAGTTTCAAAAAACTCAGGCAGGGAGGGACCGTCCTGTGGGTTACAGGAGCCACAAAGACCATCATTTACTGCTCATGTCCTCCCTCCTCTTGCACAAGGGTCCTCCTCTCCCACCGCACCCACCCAACAGGCACAGCTCCAGCTCTACCAGGCATTAGAGATTCCGCTTCCCAGCTCCCCCATCCCCTCCCCCACTCCCTCCTGGATGGCACTCACAGTTTAAGTACAGCAGAGCGTTTGCCAAGCATCACATTAACGAAGTCCTGGTAAGAGATGGTCTCACTAACCCCTCCGGTCACCTCAGAGATCATCTTCTTCAGCTCAAGGTGGGTCTTCGGAACACCCATCTTCTCCATCATCCTTTTGACAGACATCAAATCTGCAAGAGCGAGGCATCAGCACTACTGAAAGATAACGACACTGCACCCCGACCAACCTGGAGGCACAGGCTGGAGCTCCCAGCTCACCTCCTCACTAGGGCTGATGGCATGAAGCTGTCAGCTGAAGCAGAGAGAAGCCCTCAGTGCAGCCCCACTGCTGTACGGGCAGCAAGGAACAGCACTTCCTATTCATGCAGCTTGAGAATAAAAGAAAAACATACCGCTGCAGAAGAAGAGTGCTCAAGAGGTACGTAGGAACACAGCTACTGAGCTCAGAAAGCAGTGCCAAGAATGCAGAGGGGAAAAAGCAACACTGAGGTTAAAGCTGGAGACAAAGAGGCTCTGGGAACAAACAACACTCCTGCCCAGCACTGCAGGTCGTTTCCTTCCATTGCTCTCATCAGGCCAGAGACCTGCAGCCCCTTCCCTCCCGGAAGGGTAGCACAGCAGGGCCAAGCTCCTCCAGCTCCCCAGGCTGATTTCAATGCCTGGTGGAGGAGGGGAGCCAGGCAGGAGCCTCCTGCAAGGGCTAAATGCAAGCACTTGCCTTCAGGTGCCTGCTCCAGGCCTGGGGAAACCTGCATCTTTACTTCTGCTTTCCAGCCCTAAAGCAGGGCTCTCCTCTCTGCCAGGCCACATATCCACTTCCCTTTCTTCCCTCCACTTCCCTCCCAGCAAACAAGTGCTTCTCCACACCACAAGTGCTCATGGTTTGACACAGCTTCCTCCTCTAGCCAGGCAAAGCCTGGAGAGGAGGAGAGCCCAAGCCCTGCAGCTTCCCTGCTCTGGAGGTGGCTGAGGATTGAAAAGGAAAAGGCCTGAGTGGAGAAACAGAATAAATCATTAAGAGAAAAGACACTAAGCAAAGCGTCAGGAGGAGATCAGCACTGAGAAAACTGAGATTCCAAAGCAGGCAAGAGACTGAGAGAGCCAAGGGCAGGGGCTGCAGAGTGAGGAAGCCTCCGGCTGGGGTGCAGGAGCTGAGCAAGGCTCGTCCCAAGAGCAGCCCATGATTTTCCTCCCCAGAAACACAACTGCAAAGGGGAGCAGCAGTCAGCAGCAGACACCCTCTCAGCAGGCTGCTGCTCTTCCAGCCCAGTAACAACGTCCTTGTGTCACTCACCAATCTCGCCTTGGTTGTTCAGGTCAAACTCCATGTACTTCTCTGGAAGAGACACAAAAGCAAGTTAATGGGTCAGAGCTGCTCTGGCAGGGAGACCCAGAGCAGGGGACAGCATGGCTTTGGAGCACTGCCTGCTTAGAGCAGTAAAACAGGAGGTTTGGGCACAGAATGATGCAGTTCAGAGAGGGAGATGATCTCAAGACCCAGTTTTAGCACCCTTATCTCAAGTCCAGGGCTCAAGAGTTAAGTGTTCTTTAATTCTGGCTGCTTTTGTTTGAGCTAGAAGAAAACACTGGCATGAGAACAAGGTATCAGCTAGCCATGGGTAGCCTTAAAAGGCTTCCAGCCAGAAAAAACAAAGCTAAAGGACAACCTCCCAGAAGGAGTAGCAAGAAAAGCAAAACCCTGAGCACTCCCAAGACAAATCTTGATCGGATTAGGTGGGGATTAAGTGATGTGTTTCCTGCAATAGCAAGGGACAAACTGCATGGCCCTCCCGACACCTTGCTGCGCTCCAGAGCAGCACCTGCCAGAAGAGATGCTCAAGGACCACATGAAGAGGGCAAAGCCAAAATCGTGCCTAGGAGCAGAGATACTGGAACTGCTGCTTGCCCTCCCAGTCTGGTGTCAAACCTCCCCACACCAGGCAGCTCCAGTGTCCTCAGAGAAACGCAGAGCCTGCAGACAGCAGCCTGGACAGCTCTGCAGGAGGAAAGCTGGCATGCCACCACCATAGAGCACTCAGCTAAGCCAGTAAAGCAGGATTTCAGTCCTGTGCTGCTTCTGATCTTTGCAGAGGCACACCTACATTTCCTTCCCCTCCTCTCCGTTGCTAGCTGTTCCCCATTTAGACTGTAAGCTTTTCAAGCAAGGATTTGTCCATCTTTCAGACCTTACAGCTCCTTGCACTGCAGGGCTCCTTGCCTCCATCACCTCAATTCTGCTAAATAAAAGAGCAAGATGCCTGCTGCCATCAACCATCCACGCACAGCTGGAGAGATCTCCACTTGCCCTGCAGTTAGCACTCAGCCCCCAGAAAAGCCTCTAAGGACTCAAATTAGTTGAGAGCTCCCAGGCTGCTCCTCCCCCCAAAGGGAAGAATCCCTTTGCCTCAGTTCCAGGGACACCAGCAAGCAGATGAGTGTGAACTGAGAAGTGGCAGACTAATTTAGGGAGCCGAAGGGAAGCAGGGATATTTCACACATTGGAGCCTACCCCAGGACTTGTGCTGGGTAAACCAGGCTGGTGTGCAGCCCCAGGCAGGAGGCAGAGGAGCTGCTTGGCATAGCTTCACATGGTGGACTGCTGTCACAGGCTCAACAGAACGGGTCTATAGGAGTACAGGCACTAAGCAAAGCAGTGTATGCTTCAGGCAGGAACAAGTGCCTCTCTTAGAGTACTAAGTAACTCATTCTAGATGAAACTGGGGCTGTCACACACATGCTCAGGGGCCAAAGCAATGCTTGACGTCCCTCCTGCACTGCAATGACCTTGTGCAAATGAACTGCCACCTCCCCAGGCAGGGGTCAGTGCTTGGGGACACAACCCCTGCTCTGCTATTTCTGTGCCCAGCACATGTTTTCCTTTCTCCTCAGCTGACACCGAGCCAAAGGCATGGAGAACAGAGGAGCTTTACATCACCACGTGTTAAGCCTCAGCTCACACATTTGTTTTTCCCTCCCATCCCAGCTGCAGGGATTTGGTGGGGCAAAGCTGTGCTGCAGTCCCTCCCCCTCAACTGCATTTACACAAACACCAAGTGCAACTGCATTTACAGAGTGCAGAGGGGCTCCCAGGGGGGAGGGGAGCAGAAGGACTGGCAGAGAAGTGTTGCCCCCTCACACAATGAGCCATTGTTGGATGAGATGGAGGCGGTGTTGCAGAGCAGGACAGCCACAGAGGAGATGCCAAGGGCTCTTGTTACAGGGAATTCTGTGCCCATGACCTATGGCTGTAATGCCTGAAGAGCCCCTGTTGTGATGGGCTGCAGCCTGGGTTGGGTTTACATGGCAAGGCTTTGGTAGCAGAGGGGCGACATCCACCTGAGGATCGTCAGATCAGAGCCAGCTCCATAAAGGACACAGTGCTGGGCCAGAGCGAGTCACAAGTAATGCTGGTTGCACTCTGAGTATATTTAAGAAAGGGAAAAAAGCTGTGCAACAGCAGCTGGGAGAGCCCACGATAGAGCAGGCAGCCCCCCTGCAGCCCACACAGAGCAGATCTCTGCATGCAGCCCATGGAGGAGCCCACAGTACAGCAGGTGGATGTGGTCTGAAGCCATCTCACAGCAAAGAGCCAAAGCCAGAGGACAACAGAAAGGATGCAGAGCGCAGAAGGCTCCAGCAGGGCAAGGCAAAACCCCAGCCAGCTTTCTCCATGCTAGACTTTCTAGCCAAAATTCACAAGGAAATAGCAGACAACACCTGAAATGGAAGCAAGGTCAGGCTTGGTTTGGCTGGAACCAGGCTGAGGACAAACCTGGAGGGCACTGACACAGAAGGCATGTTTTCTCAGAGGCCATGGGGGAAACAACTGCTTTCAGCCACTGCTTGGGAATAAACTGGCTGCACTCAGAACAGCCAGATTTTGTCTCTGAAGTATTCTGGGGCACAAAGTCCAGAGGACACGCTGCAGAACCAAACTTTTGAGCTGTTCTTCCAGCCCCCAGCCCAGCAGGTGTCCAAACCTAAGCCCCACACTTGCTGAAGGTGGAGCTGGACACGCTTTGGGCAGGACTGGAGACATTAGTGCTGTTGGCTCCAGTACTGAGGCCTCGGAAAGAACCAGAGCAGATTGAAGAAACTTTGAGGGAGAAAAATGCTCATTCAGGATGCAGGGAAGAAGTCCTCCCACCAGCTACTGCCTCGTCCATGACAGCAGCCAGCTTGACTCAATATTCAGACAGCAGCTTTCCTCTGGGGGCTCTCCCACGCCGCAGGTTCTGCAGCAGCAGCCGCCTGCAGGCAGGATGTCTGCATGGTGACATGTCCCTGCCCTGAGAGAGCAAGTGGGGGAAGCACAAGGACTTGGGTGGGAACAGCACCTCCAAGGAGCTTCACTGCATCCCAGTGATAAGGGGGAGGTTTCCATCTCAGCTCAGTCCCTTCTGTTATTCAGCAGAAAAATCTCAGGCTGGTAGGAGAGAAAAGCTGTGTTAAAGAATCTGTTCAGAGCAAATGGGAGAAAAGGCGACCAGTTCTCACCTTTGAACACTGCCAGCTTCTCCTCCAGATCTTCCTCATCACTGAACTTTGGGTCACAGAGAAATTCCTGAAACAGTTAATAGAGTATCCCCAAGGTTAGTGAAAGAAAAATAGCCTGGAGGGCATGCATGTACACAGCGCTGCCCAGCAGACCTACACAGCTCCCAGGCAGCCACATCTGAGCAACAGTGCCAGGAGGGCTAAAAACAAGTCTAACCTCTCCGTACCTTGCCATTATCTGCCTCCAGTGCCTCTGACTTCCAACCTACACGACACCCCTCATACTGCATCATGTTCATCCAAGGTTTCAGCTCCCAGCAGCTCTGCTCAAAGCATGCACGGCACAAGGATTGTGATCCTATTCTGAACAAGGACTCCTGTTCCTGGCTAAAAGCACTCATCTCAGATTTTAAACTCTTGGGTCAACTCTGAGGGCTAGCAGATAGAACATGCAAAGTCTGCAGACTACCATGTACCCAAGAGTTGAGAGGGTAGGAACAGGGCTTCATTTATATCTCAGTCTACTCATTCTTCCCTGTTACATTGCTCAGTGTGGAGAGGAAACCCCAGGTCAGCTCTGGTTGCTTGTCCCAATCTAACAGGCTCCAGGTGCCTGAGAGCACAGAGCAGAACATGCCCTGCCAGCCCCACTACTGTGCCCCATCAGCATCGTGGTCCTGCTCCTGTCCTCCCACACCACCCCACTCCAGCAACTTAATGACTCGATCTGTGTTCAGAAACAACACTGCATTCTTCACAGCAGAAGTCATTAACATCTGCACAGCTCACGCACTGCTTGTCCAGCACAGAACTCCTCCAGAGGCCCGAGTGGAGAGAGCTGAGGCTGTTCCTTGCTCTGTGCATGTTACTCACCAGTTACCCACGCTCACAAAGGCCTATAAGACAACAGGTAGCAGCCAGTACTGGCAGCACTGGGACAGAATCACTTGTGATCCATGTCACCATCCCAACTCCATCCTTCAGGCACATTTTTATGTGCAGGCAAACAAAGGTTTCCCAGGAAGCCCACCTGGACAGATTACTACCTTAAGATTGCTACCTTACAGACTCCCAAAGGGACACCAGTGAGCCTGGTAACCAAACCCGTGAGACACAGGCTCTCTTCCACACCATGGG
Organism: Alectoris magna; assembly: GCA_030625065.1. NCBI lineage: Eukaryota > Metazoa > Chordata > Aves > Galliformes > Phasianidae > Alectoris > Alectoris magna. Next base: position 5,717,028 of record CM060579.1, on the reverse strand, counting down.
CATCAGCTCAAGCTGAAAGCTGTGGGGAATAGCAGTGTTCCCAGTTCCTTCTTTCATTCCCTTCAACCAACTTGCTTTTATTGATTTCAGCTATTTCTACCCAGGGATATCATGTGCCAGCCCAGCACAAAGGGACAATTGGGCTTTGAAACCTGGGTTCAGCCCAATGAAGTCACCAGAGAGCAGAGTCATGTTACTCACTGAACAGCCTCTGTAAGAGGGGATTGCCAAACCTCCCTGAAAACCAAAATCGAGCCAGAGCATCACCAGGTCACAGCTCCCTCCCACCCTGTAGGAGCTGTGCACATGGACAGGATGGGGGATAGGAGAGTAGGGGGAAGCAAAAGGACAGCTGCATCCCCATGGGGTGGCTGAAGGAAGTGTGCCCAGGGTCTCACAGCAGGGTACAGAGCAGGGTGGGGGACACCAGGCACACCTGGCACCCAGACTCCATGCATTTCACTCACAGGGGAACTTCAGCTGTTCCAGACCAAAGGGAGCAGTATAGTTCAAAGGCATTCCAGCCAGCACATTGTATGCAAGCTGCCCCATGACAGTGATAAGGCCAGAGCTCACAATAGTGCACGGGAATTCAGTCCCCAGGGCCGGTGACTCAGGCACAGCCCAAGTGGCCGAAGTTCCTCCCAGAGCCCTTTGCTAATATTCCCATTTTAAGGGACTTGTTCTATTAATAAGAACTGCTTAAAAATAAGCCCAGCCACTCACCAGCTCCTGCTCTTTCATGGAGAAAGAGACGTATCCACACAAGGAAATCCAGCCACACAAATCCCAGCTACTTGCAAAAAAAAAAACAAAACCTGAGTAATGCCAGATCCTTCCTCACTCCCCAGAAAGACTCCAACCAGCAAGCCAGACTCTCCCGTGGCTGTTTCCCTGCCTGCAGAAGCTGGGAAGGGGCCAAGGGATGCTCATGCCTGTCCTGGACATGAGCAGCAGGCACCTGCTCCCCACCAGGCTGAGCTCCCCGCAGCCTGGTGCATTAGGAGGTGAAACCAGGTTGAAACTAATCTGTGCTGGATTAGGCTTGCCACCTTGATGCACGAGGCAGAACAATGTGATTGCCATTCCCAGGAAGATGGGAACAGCCAGGAGGGGATCCCAGAGGAGCTCTTAAGGCTGGAACGAAGAGTCCAATGCTGGGCTCAGCTGGCTTTCAGCAGCATGTGTGTACTCCAGACATTGCCTGCCTCCAGACCCTTAACCGAGTGAGAGCTCTAGGGTAGAAATCAGCCAGGAAAACAGGGCTGGGCAGGAGCTATTTGTTGCGATGAGACAATTAGATTATGCCTGATAGGAATGTGGAAGTCATTCTTATGAGGAGTAACTCCCCTGGTCTGCAGCCGTGGGATGGGTCAGAGCTTGGGAAGCCCCCTCCCTGACTCCAGCCACAGTCAGCCAACTCTGCAGCTGGGTGGGAGACAGGAGTTGCTCCCCTGCATGGCTGAGCACAGCAGCACCCACCACCAGCATGCAGAGCGAGCACAGTGCATCTCCGTGGGGTTCATCGCCCAGAGCTGCTACGCTGCAATGACTGCTTGGGGTCTGAGGGCAGCTGCTCTGCAGCTCTAGCTGCTCCAATCCCCTCTCCCAGCACCAACACAAAGGACAGCAAGGACACAAACAAGTAGCTCCCATCTCCAAGAGCAGGGAAGTTACGTAGCTTGTTTCATTTTTTGTCATCCAGACCTTGCCTGGAGGAACAGCCTGCCAGAACCAATGGCTGCTTTGAGAGAACTAGAAGCTTATGCCCTGCATGAGAGGAAGAGGAGCCCACAGGGCACAGCACAGGGCATTATTCTGCAGTGTGCACAGCGCTGCAGCTCAGCCCCACAGCTACCACCTGCAGGAGGATCCCACACCCACCCCACACTAGGCTGCAGGACAGCCCTGAAGCAGCAGAACTGCAGTGATGGGTGCAGTAGCCTTCCTCCCAATCCAAGTAGACAGAATTCCCTGTGGGAATGCTTGAAGACCACCTGCCCCCTTGGAAGAACACCTCACCTACTTCAAACAGTCTGTTTCAAAGGCTCTATTTTAGCCAAGTGTTCCTATTACCCTGCAGCAGCTCCTGGGTTGTAATCACCTAATTCCCTCCCCAGTGACCTACATAACCTCCACCTCAGCTCTCAGCCCTGCCGGGAGGAGCACACTGGCACTTCACCTTGACCAGTTAATACAAGGACAAATAAAAGCAAGCCCACTGCCTCCTCTGGGCTCCCAGCTGGTGTAGCACCAATTTCCCCACCACCAATACAAAGAAGCCAGTGCCTGAATCAGCAAGGCATCACCAGCCTCACTTAAAAGTGACCCTAAGTGATCTTGTTTCAAGGTTAAAACCTTCTTTTCACCCTCAGAATGGCTCTCAACCAAGAGAGACACCATAAGCCAGACCAAGGCTGGGATGGGGCAAGTCCCCAATGCAGGGAGGGGACCCCACCAGAGCCCACCATCCAGGGCATGCAGCTCAGCACACCTTGCCCCAATCCAGGAGCTGTGTTCCCACTGCCCAAGGCCTGCAGGTCACCCAGCAATTCCACGTTGCCCTCGTTGTGATTAAACAGTTAAGAACCTTGGAGCAGTTCTTCTGAGACACAAAAGCCAAGAGAGGAACTAAAAGCACTTTACACAGGGAGGGGAGATTGAGAAACAACAGCTCCCATGGCTGCTGAGGTGCTTTCCCAAAGGGAACTCCACAGCACGCAGTGCAGAGCACCCTTGGGATGGGGGAAGAGCCGGCTCGGAGGACAACCCCATAGACAGAGGGGATGGAGAACCACCGCACGCAGCGCTCCCACCCCGCTCCGTCCACTTCCTCCGAGGGGACACCTGCCGCAAGTTGAGGGCAGCTCCGGGCAGCCCCATCCGCCTCCTCCCGGCCCTCCCGCAGCCCCCCCGCCCGCACCTTATTGATCTCCTCCAGCCGCCCGTCCTGCGGGGCTCGCCGCAGTCCCCCTCCGCTCGGCCGTCGCGGAGCCGCCATCGCGCGGAGCCGCCCCGTCCCCCGCCACCGCCTTAAGTAGGGGCGGGCCGGGCCGTGCTGTAGGGCCCCCGCCCCCGCTGTTAACCCCTTCCCCACTCCACGGAGAACGCGAGCCCGGTGTCCGCGGGATGGAAATCCGCTGGGAAGTACAGATTTCAAGAAGGAAAAAGTGAAAAAACAGCAGAGCGGCACCCACTTCGCTCGCCGTATGCCCCGACGGGCGGGACGTGGAGGGTCGGGAAGAGGACAGGAGGAAGACGGGATGGAGACGAGATGGGGACGGTCTCCCCCTAGCGCACAGCCCGGGGGTGCCGGCGGCCGCAGCGCTCCCAGCTGCAATCTGGGAGCAGCTGTGCAAAGCACGTCGGTGCGCGCTGCACCTCGCACAGGAGCGCATCGATGTGTTTCCCGGCCGGGACCTAACACAGGAGGCGGCCTTCAGCCCCTCGCGTCCCCGGCACTCTCAGCGAGACATCACTTTTCCAAGAGCTGTATTCAAGCGTTCTTAGCAGGAGGCGGCGAGCAGTGCCCCGCACCGCCCCGCAGCTGCGTTAAACCCCGGGGGCACCCCTGCAAAAAGCAGCAGCAGCACATGTACAGTGTGTGCCCGTCCTGCTGCCTTGCACCCGGGCTGGACGGGCAGCTCCGTGTTACGTGAAGAACTTTTAATGGATACAGCTGTAGGCAAGTGTCACCGGCTAAAAAAACACAGAGTGCCAGGAAGAGCAGGAGGGAGGGTGAGCCGCATCTCCAGCCACGCACACGACGCAGGGGCTTGATGTTTCTGTATCAGCAGCAAGCTGGTGTGCTGAGCAGAGGCATGTAATTGTCTTCTCGGGGAGACAGAAGTGCCTGTGACTTCCTGCCTCTCAGCTGAGCCACGTCACACTGTGCTCTCGCTGCTGCTTGGCTTTGCTTTTGCTGAGCGTGGAGCACCTGCCATTATGTTCCTTGGGCAGAGAGGGGAGATGGGTTTGCTCAGGGCAGGAAAATACTGTGCCCTTTGCAGACCTTTGGACCAGCAGAAGATGGAGCTGGGGGAATTCCAGGTCTGTGGCAACGGTTTTACAAATAGCAACGCATCAGACTTCAGCGAAGCTGAGTTCCAGCACTGTGAGCAGAGGAACACAGGTAAAGCAGGTTGATGAGTGAGCTGGGCTCCAGCCTGCAATGGACCTCTGTGCTGCAGTGGGGAAGGAAGGATGGAGGGTTGTGTCTAGTGTGGAGGAGGCTGGTGACAGTTCTTCATTCTCTATCCGGTGAAAGCAATGCTGTGACAGTTCTGTCCACACCTCATCCATCCCTTGTGGCTGCTTTGTGTCCTGGCCTGAGGGATGGAGCTGGTGAAGCTAGGCACAGGGCGCTTGGGATGCTAAGTCAGAACCAGTGTGGGTAAGGACCTGAGTGCAATATTGTATGTAAAGAGCAGCAGGAGGGATGATGCTGATGAAGTGGGTGTCCTTCACTCTGCTGGTCACTGTTGAGGGTGATGGGAGGTGTTGGGGCAGCAGCCGGGGACCTATCACTGTCACTTGGAGCAGCCCTCAGGGAGGCTTCGCAAAATGTCCTCCAGGTTCTGCTTGTCGGCCCAGATCTCCACCAAGTCACTCTCAAAAGCCCGGATCCTATCCTGCTGCAACTCTGCCTCCTGCTGCAGCTGCCCGAGCCGCGTGGCCAGGGCTCCTGGAGCACTGAGCCGCAGCCGCAGCCTCTCCAGCTGCAGCTGCCCGGCCCCCAGCACCGCCTCCGCCTGCATGCCCGGCTCCAGGCCGCCTGGTTGAGGTGAGAGAGGGAGGGTGAGAGACAGGAGCAGGGCAGGATGCGGCCATGCTCTGATCCTCAGCACCAACTGAGTGGGAGGGAGAGAGTGCAGCAGGGCACGGAGGCAGGGCAGCGATCACAGATAAGCAAATGGGACTGTGGCTCCAGGCATGGCCTGGGCACATCTTTCTCTTACGTACGGATGATGATTTCTAGCCCTTACCTCAGTCTGCTCCTCTTGGACATGGCAAGGAAAAGCACCGTCCACACACCAGGCATGAGCATGTGCTCTGCATACCCCAATTCACTCTACACAATGGCTTTCCCTGACACACAGCTCCGCCAGAGCCACCTCTAGTGCAGGGCATCCAGCTGAGCCTGGACAGTGCCAATCCCATCCCCAACCCCATAATTCACTGGCACACCCCTGGCCCCAGACCCCCCAGCACACCCAAGGCCCCATACCCAGGGCCACAGCCCTGGCCCTGCTCCCAGCCCTCACCCAGGCTGTGCAGCAGATCATTCAGGGTCTCGATGTCTGCCATCAGTGAGCCCCGGGCTTCCCGCAGGCTTTTTGCCATCTTGCTCACCTCCGTCCTCACCTTGCAACACAGACAGACACCTGGATCAGGGACAGCAGTGACCCTTGGCTGGATCAGACAAGGAACAGCCCCGAGGCATCCCCTGTTCTGTGCTGCTCCTGATGCTCTGTGCTGCAGACAAAGCCCCTGGACAGGATACAGCCACACGAGGGGACCAGACTCACCTGCTCTGCCTCCTCCAGGCTCTCCCTGAGCTCCTCAGCCATGTGCTGCTGCCGGGACAGCTCCTGCTGGGTCTCATTGACACCTGTGGTGACCGTCCTGGTGTGCTTGCGAGCCTGCTTGCTGCCCTGCAGTACAGCCTGGGCCCTCTGCCAATGACAGATGTGGGGACAGTCACCCCAGAGGACAGCAGTGAGGATCTTGCACCCCACACCTCCATCTCTCTGCTCAGACCTTACTGCTCTCCCAAGCAATGTGCTCAGCCTCCCCCGCCTTCCTCCTGGCTGCACTGGAGACAGACAAGGAGTTTCCTAGCATTTTCTCTGCTTGTTTAATCCTCTTCTGGGCCTCCACCATCGTTCTGTCCCGCACTTGTGCCATTCTCCTTCTCAGGCCAGCACGACCCTTCCGATGACCCAAAGCCTTCCTCATGCCTGCAGGGACACCCAACCCTTGGGCACCCAGCGCGGGCACCCAGGCTGTGAGCAGAAATGTTCTGCCCAGAGCCCTTTACCTTCCAAGCTGCCCAGGAGGGACTCCGCACTGGAGAGCACTGCTTTCCCCTGTGAGACTGCTGAGGTGGACAGATCACGAGCAGAGCCAGCCCGGTCCTGGAGCTGGGGATAAGAAGGCAGGAGTGAGGCTGGGGAGAGGGCAAAGAGCTGCTGGAACCCCACCCCTGTTCCTTGGGTGGGATGCAGGAGAAGGATGCACCCAATATGCCCACAGCTCCAGCTGGCACAGGGCTTCCCCATCATTTATTTTGTGGCTGAGCAGTGATTACCTGTACAAAGCTTCGAGTGCCCTGCAGGTCCTGGCGCAGCCCAGCTGCCATGCTGAGGGATGCCGTGATGCTCTGCCGAGCTGCTGGCTCCTGCGCCTGCACTGTCTGCTCCAGTGCTGACACCTCCCGTGCCAGGGCCCCAGCTTGCACCAGCAGAACCTGCTGTGGGGAGAGAGCTACCAACGACTCCAGGAGGGCACCTCCCTGCACAGGAGGGAGCAACACTGATGGGTCCAGTATGGGATGCAAACGGGAGCTGGATGCTGCTCACCTGCCCTGGAGCAGCCACCTGCTGAAGCTTCTCAGCCATACCCATGTTTGCCTCCTGGATGGCCGTGAGAGCTCTTCTGGCTTCCACTGCCACCTCTTCCATACCAGCACCCAACTCCTTCCACGCCCACTGGATTTCCTCATACCTATGCAGACAGGGCCAAGCAGTGCTTCAAAGCACAAGTGGCAGCTTGGGACACGGGGAAGGAGTCTGAAACACCCCCAGCATGGAGAACCCTGGCTCTCCACTTTGCAATGCTGCAGTGCAATGAGTTTGTCGGGATATTTGTGATATCCCCAGGCCAGGAGGGAGGGAATCCATTGCCTCGCCCCTCCCCCACTGCCAGCTCCTCACCCGGCCTCCAGCTCCCGCTCTGCCTCCTGTGCCACTCTCCCCTCCAGCAGGGTTCTCAGGAGCTCATGGCTGGTGTTGGAGGCACCCAGTGCTCTCCTCACTGCCGCCTCCACCTGTGCTGCAGTATCCCCATGCCTGCAGGGACAAGGGGACATGGGGAGGTGTCACTGCGACCGGTCTCTGTATGCTGGCATCAGACAGGATCAGGCTCTGGGCTTCCCTGTTACCACCACCACCAACCACGAGTGTGTGCCAGGACAGCAATTGTCCCTGTGGTGCCCAACATACCTCTCTGCCAGCACCCTTGCCTCCATTGCCCAGTGGCTCCAGTTGGTGGGCAGCAGGGGGATCTCCTGAGGAATCTCCTTGTAATACAAACAACAGCAGTGAGACCCCAATGCCATACCCACATGGACCTGCTGCCCCAAGACAGCCACTGGCATCGGGAGCCCGCACCGTGGCAACCAGAGTGTCGGCAGTGTGCAGAATCTCCCCCTGCGCTGACTGCAGCACGGCCCTGATCTCTGACAGCAGCGAGCAGGTCTTGGAGGTTCCATGGCTGGAGCAGCTGCTAGCCCTGATGGCATTGCTGAGATGGCCCTGTGCAGTGCTCAGCATCCCTGACAGCCGTCCCACCTGTGCCGAGAGCATGGCATGGGCACCTGTGGACATATAAACAGCTGCTTAGTGCAACTGCTGGCTGTGCTGGCCCCCATGGGTGCTCGGGGCTGAATGCTCAGCCCACAGTGATGCCCACCATCAGCTGCCCCAAAACGGCTGTGGGGTTCATCCCTACCCACCAAGGGGCACTGATCTGCACCTGGCATTAGCTTGCAGCACCTCTCTCTGTGCCATTGCTCTCCCAGGCTGTCCTCCCCATCTTAGTCACCCCATTGCTGACACAGGACCCCCTTGCACCCACCCAGTCATGTCACAGCACCCAGCATCCCTGCAGGGGTGACAAGAGGCTTTCCACTCCCCAGCCCAAGTGGGGCTGCCTCATACCTTGCAGGAGGTGTTGTGTACTCAGCCCATCTCCCCGGCTTGCATCTCCCATCGCAGGGAGCTGCCCCACATGGAGCTCACAGCCTGGTGATTGCAGCCAATCCTCCACCTCCTGCAGCTTTGTCCTGAGCCGCTCCACCTGCAGGTGAGACATGGGGGCATGGCAATGCAGCATGGGGCTGGAGCTCCACACAACCTCGGCAGGGCATGGGGCATACCCCATCCTTCACCAGCCCATAGCAGGTGGGACACGGCTGGCAGCTGGAGCTCGGTGGGTCAGGGAAGAAGTTGGCCTGGCAGCGGTCACACTTGTAGCCCACAAAGCCAGGGTGGCAGAGGCAGGTGCTGTTCTCGTGGCACTGCGCACTGGTGGAGCCCAGCGGGGAGCAGTTGCACGCTACAACGGTGGCAAGGAGATGTCACATCCCAGCTGCTAGCCCCACGCTTAGGGCTGAGCTGCCCTCCCTGGTACCTCGGCAGCCCCTGGCTGAGAAGCCGAAGAAGCCGTGCTCGCATCTGTCGCAGCGCAGCCCTGTGACACCCGGCTGGCAGGAGCACTGCCCCGTCACTGCGTGGCACCCACTGTCCTGGGACCCCATTGGGTGGCACTCACAGCTGTGCACCAAGGAGCAGAAGAGTGCAATGAGCAGGCACTAAGGAGCAAGGCACAGGGTGCCCGCTGTGCCCCACTCACCTCTTGCAGCCCACAGCAGGCTGCAGCCCGTAGTAGCCATGCTGGCACAGCCCACAGGTTCTGCCCAACACGTGTGGGAGGCAGAGGCACTGCCCCGTGCCTGGATCACAGCCCTCCAGCCCCAGGGCTGAGCCATCAGGGTTGCAGTTGCACGCTGTGGAGACAAAATGCTGCTTGCATCCCAACATGGAGCAGTGCAGAAAGGAGACAGAAACCCATTGCTGAACTTTCGTGGCTAACACAGCCCATTGCTCAGATCCTAAACCCAGTGGGTATCCCTTCTCCCCACCCCATTAGGAGGGTCTGGGCTGGGGTGGAGGCAGCAGGGCCAGTCCCAGCCATACGTACGCGCACACTTCCCAGCAGGGCTGGGGTCCAATGCGTCCCCATAGAACCCCGGCCGACACTGGTGGCACTGCTCTCCTGTTGTGTTGTGCAGGCAGCGCAGGCAGCGCCCGGACATGGAGTCACAGTTCCCCACGGCATTGAGGTCCACATTCCCATGACATTGGCAGGGGATGCAGGGACGCACGGGACCCCTCTGCCCCAAGGGGTCCCCAAAAAATCCATCATCACACAGCTCACAGCGCTTCCCTAGAAAGAAAAAAAGTGCGCAAGGGGGTCCAGCTGCACCGCAGCCCCCTTCCCACATCCCGACCTCACCTCTCTGCCCCGGGGGGCAGTGGGTGCACACCACCTCCCCACTGCTGGGCAGCTGGGTGCAGGGTGAGCGGTCAGGGCACGGGCACGGCTTGCAGTCATCGGGGCGCCCGGTGAAGGGGTTGCCATAAAACCCGGGGCTGCAGCGCTCACAGGAGGAACCCTCCGTGTTGTGCAAGCAGCGGCAGTGCCCTGTGAGGTGAGAAACGGAGACGTGGTGCCAGGAGGGATAGACAGCTCCAACCAAGGAGCCACACTGTTTGTGTGCTCCCAGCACAGCCAGTCACACTTCCCCCCTCCCCTAGCCCAGCTCTTGTTTGGAGGAGGAGGACGTTGTGCAGGCGTGAGGTGGGTGCAGCAGCCCCAGCATCGTGCCCCAAGTCAGCCGGCGCCTGCAGTAATGGACAACACATTTCCCAGCGCCGAGCTGCCGTGCTCTCAGCCTGGGATGGAAAACACAAGCGGGCGGCCGTGACCCAGCGGGGAGCGAGCGTCTCCTCGAGCCGAACTGGTGAGTCACAGCCGTCAGCAGTCAGCTGGGAGCTGGAAGAGGACGAGGAAGGATGCTCAAGGACCCCCGCCTCCACACAGATGCTTTGCTGAATGGAGGGGGACAAGGACGGGGTCAGGTGATAGCAGGCAGGTTGTGCAGGAGGGAATGGGCATGTTTCCATTTTCCCCGCGTTTAGGCAGAGATGGGAAATGGCAAGCAAAGGAAAAGCAGGTGGCAGAAAGGAGGGGAAAAAAACAGCAGAAGGAAAGAACGTAGGGGCCAGGACATCTAAGCTTTGTCCCAGTTCCCAGGGCTCAACAACGAGATGCAGGCTGTCTGCAGCCTGGTGTTGTGTGCTGCTGGCAGAGCAGAGGCACACGCTGAACAAAGTGTTTCTTCCAGCCCTTCCCATCCTGCCCATAAAGTTCTGTTGCTCCTTTCCATGTGCCCAGGCCAGGGGCTCCATCTGGGTACTGCATGCATCACCTCATCTCCATCTCTTCCCAGCACCGGTCTGTGCTGTTGCTCGCTGTAGGGATGCACAGGGAGCCAGGCAGTGTCTCTGAGCCTCTGCTCTGTGTTTCCCTGACCTCCAGGATGGCTTCCAGCATTCCTGAGAATAAGCAAAGACACAGATGTGCTCCCCATGCACACTGTGATCCAGCAAGACTGGGTACACACCTGACAGCGGCTCGCAGTCCCCATGCTGGTTGCAGGTGCAGGGCACACAGGTGACAAAGGGGCCACCAAAGGGGATGTCCCGCTTGAAGCCAGGTGCACAGGATTCACAGAAGGACCCAGTGTAGCCGGGGGGACACGTGCACTCCTCCACCCATCCTGCCCGTGTGCCTGCACCATGACGAGCTGACGTGAGCTGCACCCGGCTCAGCCACAGCCTGCCTGCAAGGTGGGAGAACAGCATGGGGATGGGGCACAGACAATGGCCCCAGCTCTCCATCCTGCCTGGAAATGCTCCATAAAGCCACAGGTTTAACTGCTGCTCCCCTGTTCCCAGCTCTATGAGACACTGCCCACAGCCACCCACCTGGCCCGGGGCCACGGCTCACACGGAAACGAAGGGCAGTGAGGTTGGAGAGCAGGCGCTGGAAGCTGAAGGCTGACAGCAAAGGCTCTGTGCCCTCCTCTGCCTCATGCAGCCTGTTGGAGGATGAGTGTGGGAAGCAGGCTTCGGCTCAGCTACCCAACAGTTCAGCTCTCAAACAGTGACCCAGGCACACAGAGCAACCCGCGGTATCTCAACCCCCACCGCAGAGCTTCAGTGTCCCAAAGTCACCCCAAAGAGCACCACAGCACACCTGAAGGTAACAGCCTGCTTCCCGTCCTGTGCCTGGCTCTCACTTCTGGACATGGTGACCTCCAGCCCCTCACCCTCCAGCACCAGCTGGACCCCAAGCAGAAACACCCCGCTTTCTGCCCTGGTTCCATTCCCCTCCACTCTCAGCAGCAGGGACAGGGGCTGCCCGTAGCTCAGACGCTGGTTCTGCAGAAACTTCTCTGTGGGAAGAAAGGGGAAGAAAATCTGAAGGACATGGATGTACCACTCTTCTGGGGCCTCTGGTCCCAGTTTGGCAGCGGGATGTCACACAAAGCAGAGCAGACCCCAGGAGCCCAGCACATACCTGGTGCACGGAGGTCCAGCGGCTCCTCCTCATCCCATTCAGCGCCAATCTCCCCATAAGCCCAGTGCAGAGGCACTGCCACAGCCCCCGCAGCTGCAGCCCAACCTTCTGGCCCTATGGGACAGCACGAAGGAGAGCAGAGAGGCCCCCCCGTGCCCCCAGAACCCCAGTGCTGCTTTTGGGGCTCCTCTGGAGCCCCTCTGGTCTCTTGCCAGGAGCCAGCACTTTGCAGCACCCTGCTTCACCCAGGCTCTGTGCTCTCACAGTGGCCCTGGCTGCCCCCATCCCCCCATCCCCCCATCCTCATCTGTTTATTTGCTTAGAGTTGAAGGAAATTGTTATCTTTAAACTTTTGCCCCCCTGCCTGTGCTGCGGCACCGTGGGCTGGAATGTGCAGGAAGCACAGCAAGGGACGGGGTGTAATTGCATTATGGTGGTTTCCTTTGGAAATCGGTGAAACTCTCCCCCGCTCTCAACAGTTGTTTATTTCTTCCAGCCCTGTGTGCCCTCCCTAAAGGAGCAGTCCCAAACTGGCGAGACCACAGGAAGGAAGGGGGAAAGACACTGCATGAAGCCTGGTTTCCTTTCCAGGCTGCGCAAGACAGGACAACAATTGGCAGAGGGGTTTAAATGCCAGCAGGATAAATGCTGGCTGTGTGCATTCAGCTCTGTCTGCACTTCAGGGTGCAGGCAATACAGAGCTGGACATGGCTACCCCACGTGGGTATGTGTGCCCGTACACACAGTGGGTGCCCGTACCGTGCCCCTGCTGCACAGCAGATGGCATGCTTTCCCCGAGCATCTCACATCCACACACATCCCTGGATGCCAATGGGGAGATCCCCCAGCCCACCTCCTGCCCTGCCCTAGCCTGGCCACAGGTGGAGAGAGGAGGGGACAAGGGGGAGAATTTCCCTCCGTCCTTTTTGTTTGTACCATCCTGACCCCTTTTTTAGTGCTCTGACAGTCCTTGGTGTGCCCAGCCCTGCAGCGCTCCCTAAGCCATGGACAGAACACTGAGGGATGGAGGGATGCCCCGAGGGAGAGCCCGCCCCTTGTAGAGCTGGGGGCAAAAACAGAGATTTGACAGCAAAATAGAGAAAAGGCAGATAAATCCCCCTCCCAACCATCAACACCAGCGACTCCCAGAGCAGGGTGCTCAGCCCCAAAGAGGAGAGATGCTCAGCCCCAGCCTTTCCTAACCTCCCAGGTTTCCTGACCCAAACCCATATCTTCCACCTCACCCAGGGCCAGGAATTCCATACCTTCCCTGAAGTCGGAGTGGATGTGGGTCACCTCGTAGCCATCTGCTGCCATGCAGACGGCGGAGTGGCCATAGCAAAAACAGCTGGTGCAACCAGTGGGGTTGTGGGGCTGTAGGTTGAACCAGCCAGGCTGGCATCTGGTATGGGCATGAAACAAGATCACATGGCACAGAGCAGGTAGAGCTCTAGGGAACCATAGTGGCATCCCAGGGGCTGATCCCAGGCTGGAAAGCAGCCATGGCCCCATACTCATCCCGCAGTGTTTACCTGTTGCACAGGTGCCCCTCCACCCTCTCCTTGCAGGTGCAATGCCCAGTGTTGGGGTCACAGGTGCCCACGCTGCCCGCAGGGTTACAGGCACAGGGTCTGGCCGGGCCAAGATGTAGGTATAGGATGAGCCCTGGTCCCATCCCATGTCCCACGAAGGCCAGAATCTCCCTCACCTGCAGCCACCCTCACTCAGGCTGTGGTAGCCATCCTTGCAGCGCTCACACTTCCAGCCTGTTACATTGGCTTTGCAGGTGCAGGTCCCTGAGCTGTCACACTGGGGCCGCAGGGAACCTGCAGGGACACAGCCAACCTGAGCTGCCCACAGGCGGGCAGGTGACAGGGAGACCCTGTGCTCAAGGCCAGAGCCAGGAACCGTGCCACGGCGAGGAGCCCACCCCAAGCAGGGTGAACCCAACCCCCTGTGTGAGCCTTTTCCCAAATCCTAATAGGTGAGCTTAGCAAAACGCAGTGGTGCAGCAGCCCAATGGCACAACCCAAGGTTGGGGAGCGTGGGAGCGAGCCCTCCCCTCCCACCCACACCCCACACACCTGCGGGGTGGCAGTGGCAGGGCTGGCAGGCGGCCTGCTGCTCCCAGCGGTAGTGGTTCTGCCGGCACTCCTCGCAGTGGGGCCCGGCCGTGTTGTCGCGGCAGTTGCGGCAGTGTCCCCCGTGCCCGGTGCGGCGGAACAGCTCCACGTCGTAGAAGCATTCGTCCGAGCGGCCGCTGCAGTTGCAAGCTAGGGGGAGCCAGGAGGGCCGGTTGGGGTCGCGGGGCTCGGATGAAGGTCTTCGGGGTGATGCTGTGGATGGGGACCCTGTGGTGCTCCCCAACCGGAGCAGCCTTGCTGGACGTGATCCTCACCACCACCACGCGCCCAACGCGGGTGCTACTCACGGAGGCACTCATTGGCAGCCTCAGCCGTGCCGCGTGCCCAGGGCCGGTCCTGGTAGAAGGGCTGGCAGTGCTGGCAGTCGGTGCCGGCCGTGTTGTGCTGGCACACGCACTCCAGCCGTCCTGCCTCATCCGGTGCGCACTCACTGGCGTGACCATTGCATTTACACCTGCAGGAAACCCGAGCTGCTCTGAGCGCTGCTGAATGGGGATGGTGCTCACTCTGCTGTGCTGGGGTGGCCGTGTCCCCGAGGCAATCCCATCTGGGAGGTCACACACTGTGGGTGGCCCATGCGGAACGCTCAGCAGCTCCAGCTGCTCCAGCCCAGGGGGCTCAGACAGCAAACGGGGCTCCCAGAGCACGCCCAGCCCTTGTGCCCAGAGGCAGGCAGCTCTCAGCGGGGTGGAGCGTGACGTCTTGTGGCTGGTTTCCTACCTCCCTGCTCGGGGAAGGGCACAGCACAACCCCAGAGCAGCACTGCTGATATCTCTCCTCCACATTGGCTCCCAACCCCACTGTGGGCTGCTTCAGCTTTTGGGGCTGCAGCTGTGCCAACACCTCCAGCAGCATTTGCATCCCATTTGAGTGGTTCGCCCCTTAAAATGCAATTCAAGCTCTGGAGCTGCCCCAAGCCCCATGCATGATCCCAGGATCCTCCCTGCAGCCCCATCCCAGCCCTCACCTGCCACCAACGGAGAAGTCAGAGATGGCGTAGTAGTACGACTGCAGCACCTTGGGGTCCTTGAAGATGTCATCCCCAAAGGTATTGAGGCGGTTCAGGGAGATGAGCAGGTCAGTGACAGTCACCCACTCCTGCAGGGGACATGGGGAAGGTGCTCTGCAGATGGGACCGGGCCACCAGTACCAACCCAAACCAGAGCGTGTCCCACTCCCTTCCTGTCTGCAGGGCAGCGTGGGGACTTTTCATAGGATCATAGAGTCATTAAGGTCAGAAAAGACCTCTCAGATCCCCAAGCCCAACCCACCCCACCGTGCCCATTGATGCATCCCTCAGTGCCACATCTCCATGGTTCTGGAACACCTCCAGGGGCGGTGACTCCACCACTCCCTGGGCAGCTGTGCCAACTCCTGACCACTCTTTTGGAGATGAATTTTTGTCTAATATCCCAACTATTCCACCCCGGTCCCAGGGCTCCATCTTGTCACCCCTCTCCCACCCCACTGGCACCTGTAGTGTGGGACTCCCATCAAAATTGTAGGCACTGGGACGGCCCTCGAGGGTGGAGAAAGCCACGTTGCCACCACTCAGTGGGGAGATGTCACTGAACTCGTCGGTGCAGAAGGCCACCTGCTCGTTCTCACCCGGCCGCAGGTACTGCCTCTGCTGCTTCCTGTAGGTCTAAGAATCATAGAATCACTGAGGTTGGAGAAGACCTCTGAGTTCCCCAAGCCCAACCCCAACCCATCCCACCATGCCCACTGACACATCCCTGTGCCACATCTCCACCGTTCTGGAACAGCCCCTTGGGCAGTGACTCCACCGCTCCATGGGCAGCCCATACCAACACCTGACCACTCCTTCAGAGAAGGAATTTCCTAATATCCAACCTTCTCACAGGATGCGCTGTAGAACTGGAAGGGCACCCAGGGGCCATCGGCATGGCTGCGCTTGTAAATGGCGAAGCTCTCGGGACGGCTGGTGTGGAACTTCAGGCGCACGTAGGTGATCTCGTAGGACTTTCCTGGGGACACAGCCACTATGATGTCTTCCTCTCCCATCCCAGTTGGGAATGGTGGCCAACAGCAGCAGGGCCAAAATCATCCCAGTGCTACATCCCACGTGGCTGCTGGTATTTTCCCAGGGAGGGCAAAATTTGCCATTCATCCATCTGGATGCCACCCCCCTAACCCTGCCCAGCCCCAAAGCAGCTCTTGACTCCACTGTGACCTCTGGGTCATTGCATGAAGGCAACGGTTGGGTGGTGTGGGCCAGGAGCTGGTGCAAAGCCAGGGCCCGAGCAGCAGCTGGGAACAATCAGGTCTTGGTGCTCATCATCATCCCCCATGCAATGAGGAGAGGGTCAAGGGCAGCCCATTTCCAGGGAGCCGCACGCCAGGACCCGGCCTTGCTGCTGCCTTTGTTGGGCTGAAGACAAACAGAGGACATCGATCCCTGGGGTGACCAACACAGCTCTGAAATATCTTGAAAGAATTGCTAAAAAAGGGGAGGGAAACTACACCAAAGTGAACATCAGACTCGTCTAATTGCCACAGATGAAGGACTGGCTCAAAGAGCGGATTGCTCCATCACAGCACCGCTCCTGACTGCGCAAAACAATTAGCTGCGAGGTTTTGGCTTTATTTGAAAAGATAATGAGTTGGGAATGTTTGAGGGGTTATTCCGGGACTAGGAAAACAAGCCTTTAATTGGGCCCATATGAATACTGTCGCATATGTGCTGCGACTTTGCTGCAGGGGAGCTGAGCCCAGCCCGGCTACTGACGCTGGGGAAAGCATCAGGGACATGGAGACTGGGCCACCCGCCCCGAGGTGAGCATGGATGGGACGGTGCAGCGACAGCACGGCTGGGCTGCTCCAGGATTACCACTCCCCAGAGCCCACGGGACATGGCTGCACCGATGCTGGTGGGATGCCCTTGTCCCAGCCCTGCAGGCGCCCGTTCCCAGACAGAGCGGCCCCGGGGGACCCTTGGCCAAGCAGAGGGGTCGAGAGAGGGCTGGAGCTGGGAGCTGTGTCAATAAACACCCCCTGCCCCAGGGGACCCTGCTGAAAGGAGGAGGTCGGGGGCCCACGTGGGGGCTGCAGCTCAGGCAGAGAAAGCGCGCTGTGGTTATCCCAAATGATGCGTGCTTTTTTCCAGACAGTCCCTTTCGTCAGCCAAACTGCATCCACTTCCTCCAAAGAAACCCAGAGTGCAGCCCACGATGTCTCCCTGGCAAGCTGGCAGGGCACATGGCTGGCACACTGTGGGGTGGGGACACCACGGGACAGGGGTGTGGATGGCAATTGGAGGGGATGGTGACCAGGACTCCCAGCTCCCCCATGGAGCTCCAGTGCCTTTTGCTTTTCCAAATACGTGGGTATGTTGGGTTCCTCCCTGATACCAAGGCAAACCCAACAGCGCCCAGTGTTAGTGATCCTCTCAGTCCCACAGACTGTAGTGCACAGCTGAAGACTTGTTGAGAAGTGAGATTCAAGGAAGGATAATCTAATTAATGTCAATCAACAGCATACAGGTAAACACAGGACTTGTCCAGCTCATCCTACACCCCATTTAATAAGCTCCCCAGGCAGCTCCCCTACACAGCCTCATGAGTGAGCTGATGGGGGCTCAACGCGTGGGTCACAGGCCCATCACTAAAGGTGTGGGTGCAAGGACTCATTTGGGGCCATGTCCTGGGGGCTGCAGGGTTGGGTTCAGCACCAACATTTGGGTTTTTCCTCTGTAACTCACGCGTAAGCATTAAAACATTAAAAATTGTCTGCAACTGGGGCTAAGAACAGGGCCCAGAGGCGATGGAAAAGGTCAGGCAGCGATGTGCTAGGCACTTTTTAGTGTAGCAAGATATATGGGGCATATAGGAACCAGGAGCCCAAGTACACGTGTAGAGGGAAGCACTGACTCAGGAAAAGATGCAAGGAGGTCGGTGCCATATTACAGCCTTGAGTGGGACTGCTCCAGCATCGCTTCTCACGTGCAGGGGGAGCCCAGAGCAGACATCTGCCTGCTTGCAGGGGGCTGGGAACGCAGTGACCCCACAGGGCACACACCGACCCACTGCCTGTCTGCGCCACAGCCCCTCACTGCCCCCCTGCAGCACGCCGATGGCAGAAGAACCAAGGTTTTATAGTGCTGGCCAATAGCCAAGATAGTTTAGATGGCAGCAAAATGCAGGAAAAAAGATCCTTTTTAACATGCTAGGCATGATCCCACAGGCTGTACACACCCTGCAAGCACAGTATTTAAAACAGAGGGTCGGCTCTCAGCTGGGGAACCCTGCCAGAGCTGCACGGCATTTACAGGGCTATGGGTCCCCTAAAATATACATGGCATCCTCGGTGCTGTGTGGGGATGAATTGGACACGGGGCTCCCGCTTGCCTCCCTCTCTATAAATCCACACCAGCCTTGCAAAGAGGAACTGGGGAGCACACGGTGCACATGCGTGGGCACTGCTATCCTCTCCTTGTAGCGGACCAGGAGATGCTCTTAGCAATGAGCTCTCAGCAAAGAGCACCTCCCCCCTTGCACCCCACAGCCTGCACTGGGGCATGGGACACCCCACTCTGAACCCAGAGCCCCGCGCTGCCCTCACCCGCACCTACCCAGGTGGAGTGTGATGTTGACAGAGTTGGGATGCTGGATGCCGAAGGCCATGGACTGGCTCTGCCACCAGGTGCTCTCCTCCTGGCTGTGGAAGTCGGTGAGGAAGGAGGCGTTGTGGTGCAGCAGCGGGTCGGCGGCATCGCAGCGCTGGCACAGCTGGCTGGCATCTCGTGCGCCCATCTGCACGCAGTAATCCTCGGGCGGTGAGCCGCACGTGTTGGTGACCAGCGGGATGCGGCCGAAAGCGGCGTTCTCGAAGACGGGCATGCAGCGGCGGGGCTGCCCCCAGGGGTCGTAGCAGGGGGACGAGCCCGCTGTGGCCAGCACTATAACCAGCAGGGCCAGCGCCCTGAGCCGGGCCATGGCGGGGTTCGTCTCGCTGCGAGCTGAGCCTCCTCCGGCTGGCACGACGCGATGGGATGGGTTGGGATGCGATGCAACGCGATGGGATGGGACAGGCCCCCGGCCCGGCACCTCCTCTCGCTCCGAGGTCCATCTACTGGATGCTGCTGGGAACGTCAAACGCTCCGTGCGGTGCCGGTAGTGGGACTGGAGCTCCCCCCGAGGCCGCGCTGAGCCCCACAGGTGGGGGGGCTGAGCAGGCTGCAACCTCCCCAGCTGGTCCATCCCAGCCCCACCGCTTTAGAGATGGGTGGGTTTGGGTCTTTGGCCGCTGATTATCTCCATTCCTCAGCCCCAGGGATGAGCCCGGAGCAATTCCCTCACCTGTACGTTTTTCCCTCAAATTCAAAGGGGCTGCCAATTTTCTCACATCCTGAAAAGCGAGGGGAAAATGTGAAAGGCTCTGAAGCACCACTCCAGTGTCCTTTTCTCCTCCCACCTCTCTGACCCTGCTGCTTTCCACTCTCACCAACCTGCCTGGGACACAGTCCTGTGAACCTCCGCACCAGCACCCATGGGGGGGGTCCCAACCTCGATCTGCCATGGCAACAGCCCAGTCCCCTGAGCCAATATATGTCCCCGTGAGTGGGGAAATCAGACACCCATACGACCCTCAAAGCCCTTCAGAAGGGGCTGCTCATTGCACACAGTCTGTGCCAGGACCGTGGCAACCTCCAAACTGTGCATGTTGGACCCACACAGATAGGAGAGCAGCTGCAAAGGGACCCAGGCAGGCAGGGATGGTGCCATGCCTCACCCTTCCCACCAGCCCCACTCTGCAGTGGTGGTTTTGCAGAATTTGGTTGCATGGAGGAGCCCCACTTCTCCCCACGCTCCGCTAAACTACGCTGCCACAGAAACCCAGGAAACTTAGCCCTCATCTATAATTTAAGCTCCCTTCCTCTCCCTTCTCCTCTTATTTATTTTATTCTCCTCTGTGCACAGTGCGGGGAGAAAGCACCGGAGGGAAGCTGTGAATCAGAGGTCCTCAGCAGCAGCTCCCGCAGCAGCGCCGCTTCAAAGCCCCATTACCATATATTGACCCAGTGCTGACAGCCTGATCAGCTCTACTGGGAACGGCCAATTTCCCACTGCCTAGAGCTGAGCTGCATCTGCCTGAGAGCCAATGGCCGGTGGCAAAGGTTTGGGGGAAAAGAGGAGGGTTTCCAGCTCAGTATTCACCCCTAGGATCTCTAGGGACAGTTTCAAGGTGGGATCTGCATCTTGTGGGTATGAGGCTTGTTGAGTATTTTGCTGCCTTGCTCAAACAGGTCGGCCACCTCCAAGGGGACCCTCAGGCACACACAGATGATTTTCCCACCCATTCATCCCCTCCTGCAGAGGGGTTTGGGATGGAGTGGTGATGCTGCACAGCCAGGGCTGGGGGCAGCTCCGGGGATGTGTGAATTCAAGCAGTGTGCAGGAGCACCCAGACCCATGGCAGTCTGTGAGGCCATCACCCAGATATCACTTTCCTGTGTCCATATATGTCCAAATATATCCAAATATTTCCTGCATCCAGCCTCAGATCACTCCTTTTTCTTTGAGAATGAGATGATGGAGGCATCTTCCCTTCCAG
Organism: Alectoris magna; assembly: GCA_030625065.1. NCBI lineage: Eukaryota > Metazoa > Chordata > Aves > Galliformes > Phasianidae > Alectoris > Alectoris magna. The sequence goes on along the minus strand of CM060579.1, from coordinate 5,696,884 downwards.
CTCTGGGCAGCAACTTCACATGAGAGCTCTCATGTCACCTTGCCATGGGCAAACGTCACCTTGGCAAGAAGAATAGCTAAAATTGGTTATGGGAGTCCCTCATTCTTCAGGACATGGAAGAGCTGGAACAAGGGAATCCAAAGGAGCCACCAGAGCTTGGGTTTGTCCCAGTCTCCCCAGTGCAGCAGGACCAAATCTCTGCACACAGAGCTGTGGTTTGAGCGTGGTGGGGACATGGGGACCACGCACCGCCCCAGTGCCACCACCCCAACATCACTGCCCCACACCAACCTGGCACCTCGCAAGGGTTAAGAGCGGTGGAGGCGGTGAGGAGCAAACGTTCTTCTGATTTGCTTAATGAACGTTAATTAAGAAGACAGAAGATAGCAGATTCCTTCAGGGGAGAGATGAAAGGCCCCGTTAATTAAATCCAGGGAGTGCGCACAGGGCCGAGTGATCCGGCTTCTGATCAGAGCTGACAACGCGGCACCAGGGCAGCAGAGAGGTGTGTGAGAGCCAGGGGTCCAACCCTCCCACGGCCCCATACAAAGGCAGGGATACAGGGACACGGCAGTGAGAGCACAGCATGGGGACCTGGGCATATGGGGATGGTTCAGTGGCCCCATCCCGCAGGGCTGGGATCCCATCGGTGGTGAAGACGGTGCCAGCAGCACAGCATAAATAACTGTGGAGCGTTTCTTCATTGCGCCGGCTTGTTTTGTAAACCTGAACTTTGCAAAATGTCACAAAAACAGAGAAATGGGAGGCCTGGGATGAGTAAATCGCTGTTAGGAGTTTCCCCAGGACGGTGGAAGTCGTGTTCCCACTCAGTGATGGCACACAGCGGCCCCAGCTCAGAGAGTGGGGTCATGCATGGCACTGATTACAGAGAGCGTTTAATTAGTGTGACCGTAAATACAGCCTGAGCGATGCCAGCCAGGATGCTGCAGTGTCACAGGAAGCTTTGCCAAGGCAGCAGATGAAGGAGGACAGAGGCAAAGCACAGCACTCAGTTCTGCTTTGCCCCCACCTCGCCATGCATTTGGCTGTGCAACAGCCTGGAAGTACCTTTCTGGAGGCAACCATGCCTAAATTCTCTCCCTGTTCATCACACAGCGAGCAGGAACATCCCAGCTCTCTCACACCACAGGCTCACCACATCTTGCACGTGTTGAGGGACACCGGCCCTGACCCAGGGACACGGGGTGACACCAAGCTGTGGCTGCCCCAGGAGATACCTCACCCATCTCATGGCCCCGGATGAGCCCAGCAGTGCAGGACCAGCCACTTCCAGGCATAGCCAAAAAAGCCTTTTCCCTGCCTGAGCTCATCAGTATCTTAATGACACCAGTAGAGAAGCTTCAGAGTCCCTAATCGCTCATCACATTACGGCTGCTCACAAGTGAGGCCAACCGCTACAAACCTCCTCTCAGCCTTTCTAATTAACGAGCAGGAGCTTAGGCTCTCCCAGCCCAAAAGCAGCATCTCAGATAAAGTCAGCAGCCTCCCTTGATAAACCCCATTAATAGGCTTGTTAGCATCACCTGAAACCGCCTCATTTGCCAGAGAAGCTCAGCTGTCTGTCCTGTTCTGCCTCCTTTTTCTAGCCCATCCATCTGTCTGCCCATTCATCTATCTGTCCATCCACCCATTCACTGGCAAAGGAGGTGGGGGAGTCCCCGTCCCTGGAGGAGTTCCAGAGCCATGGAGATGTGGCACTGAGGGATGTCTCCATGGGCATGGTGGGATGGGCGGAGGTTGGGCCTGGGGATCTGAGTGGGCTTTTCCAGCCTTAATGACTCTATGATTCCATGATCCATCCATCTGTCCATCTGTCCATCCATCCATGTATCCATCCATCCATACAACCTCCCACCCATTCATCTGTCTATTCACCCATCCTGCTATGGCGGGAGCCATGGGTGCGCCCAGCACAGCTGCCTTGGTACTGTGCCCTGTGTGTCCCCTCTCTGGGAGACCAGTGACAGCTGAGGAGCAGCAGATGCCACCAGATGGTCTCCCCAACCAGAGACCCTGCTAAACCGATAACCAGGGCAAGGCACCGAAGCCCCCTCATTTACTAATTGAACCCCCCACGCCCTGTGCTGGTCCCATGGGGGAGGGAGTGGAGGGTGGGGAGCAGGAGTGTGCTGGGGACGATAAAGCCCCCTGTGTGCCATTGCTGTGATGAGCTGCATGATCTCAGTGCTTGGCTGGTGATGGCCCCCCCAAGCCTGCCATCAACAGGAGCTGGACCACGGTGCTCTGTGACAAATCAGGAGCTGCCGTGATACCTCTGACTTTAAAGCAGGAGAAATAACCCCCATAACGCGATTCACCGTGTCTTTATATCCCACAGCGTGCCGCCCGGGCTGGGGCGGGGGCTCCCGTTTAATATTCTGATGGAAAACAGTGCCCTGATCCAATTACCACAGGGATTTGGGAGCACTCAGCAGCTGAGCTGCTGCAGTCCCAGTGCGGAGCAGGAGCAAACCCAGGGCTCAGGATGGGGCTGTTCTGATGGCGATTCACCCCCAAGAGCAGCTGGGCTGTACTGGGAAGCGCTGGTGGGAACTGGGAGCTCCGGGCAGGCAGAGCATCGCTCCGAGCTGAGCTCTATGCCAACATCCCTACAGCTTCCCGCGAAGGCAGGGATCCCACACCAGCCCCGCGGTGCTCGCTGTAATCCCGCATCACCCGCTCACATCGGCGGCCACGAGAAAGCGCCCTCAGACGGCAGCGTCAGCGCGGCCGGCGGGTGAGACGCCGCTTCCATTGCCCGGCAGTGCGCGCTGAGCAAACAGGAGCAGCACAAAACCTCCACATCCCCCCCAACCCCCCCTCCCACCAACCCTCCCCCTTTATAATTGCAGTCTGGTCATTTTTACCACCGTATTTTAGATCAAGTGCAACAAAGCCCATTCCAGTGCCAGGAGTGATTTATCCCTTTCAGCACTCCACGACCTGTGGACATATTTCCCAGCCTGCAAAGAGTCAGGCATTCCTTAACCACCAAAACAAAGCAAAACAAAACCCCGTTGTATGATTTTCTCCAGATCAAACGTTATTTTTCAGCCATCAGAATGTTCTTTTCCCACCGTTGCTTCCAGGCTGAGCTCCCGGGGAGGTGTGGGATCCCATCCCCAGTGGCACATCCCATTGCTGACAGCTGGGGTTTGCCCGGAGGTTTTCCTGCATTCCCCAAGTGCCGGCTGCCGGGAGCACAAAACGCTCTCAAACCCATCCAGGAACCAAAGCTCTGCCCTTCAAAGCCCGAACACAGGGAATCACAGAGAGGCAGTGCAGGGGAGTTGCTAGGAGATGTGGGTTTGGGATGCTGGATGCCATGAGCACGCAGCTCTGAGCACCCCGAGTGGGACCCGCGCCGGATCCATCCCCCCCAGGGGCTCCAGCTTCCCACAGAAAGGGCGGATTATGGAGAATCAGCTCCGATCGATCCTCTGCGGCGGCGGAGAAAAAATAAAGGAACAAAAAGAGATTTCTCACTTGTGGAGGATTTGGGGTTTTTTCCTGTGTTTGGGGAGGGGGGGAAAGAAGGCTGAGGGAGGGCTGCGCACAATGGGATGGCGCCGGGAGCACAGCGGGATCCGGTGATGCCGCACTCCATGGGGTGTATGAGCACAGCCCACTGGGATCCGAAGTGTGTGCAGAGGGTATGGGGTGGGTATAGAGAGGGTATGATACAGGTATGGGTGGCTCTGGGGTGGGCATGGGGTGGGCATGAGGTGGGAAAGGGGTGGGTATGGGGTATGAGGTGGGTATGAGGTGGGCGTGGGGTGGGTGCACAGTGGGTATGACATGGGTAGGGGTGGACATGGGATGGGCATGGGAAGGGTATGGAGTGGGTATGGGTGATTATGGGGTGATTATGGGGTGGGTATGGAGTGGGAATGGAGTGGGTATAGAGTGGGTATGATGTGGGTGTGGGTGGCTATGTGGTGGGCATGAGGTGGGCATGGAGTGGGCATGGAGTGGGCATGGAATGGGTATGGGGTGAGCATGGTTTGGGCATGGGGTGAGTATGAAGTGGATATGGGTGGCTATGGTTTGGGCATGGGGTGGGCATGGGATAGGCACGCCCTGCACCCAGCACAGGGGTTTGGCTTCTTCCTTTTCAGGTCAGGGCTCCCGGTACAGAGCAGAGGAGCAGAGATGCACAGCCCATGGCCCAGTGGTGCCAAGACCCACACAAAGCACCCGGCCTCAGGGGCAAACATGGGGCATTAAAAAAAAAAAAGATGTTTGAAGCCCAAAAGTCTTGCAGGGCGTTGAGCTATGTGGACAAACTGGGATGCTGTAGGGTCAACCCATGGCCCCGTAGGCTGTCTCAGTCCCCATCTGCAGCACAGCTCAGTTCACCTCTCTGCCCTCCAAGAGATGCTCAGCTTGCCCGTTCCTTAATGTGCCCACATTCGGGGTGGACAGAGAGTGCCCTGTGCCCTGCCAAAGAGGAGAATCACAGAATCATACGGTGACCAGACAGGGGATGTGAGACCCTGCAGCCAAACACGGGGAGCACCCGGGGGCTCCCTGGGCATTTTTGTGACCCAGATTGGCATCACCCCACGGCTGCTTGGGATGAGGCTCACGCAGCTCCTTTGCATTCCGCGCTCACCAGCCGCGCAGCGCAGGGGCGAAGATCTTTGAAGGCGCTGCCCTTTCATTATTAATATTATGATGATGTCTGACGCCGCCTGTGTGCAGCGACAGCTCCCAATGGCACGCATCCAAGCACAGCACTTGGCTCCTGGCAGCCAACCCCGGCCCCCAGCCCTGCTCAGCAATGGGGGAATCGCTGCGAGATGGGGATTTCTACCCCTCCAGACCTGATCCAATGGCTCGAAACCTGTGGGGTCTGAGCCCACAGGCACCCATCCCCTGTTCTGAGGTGTTCAGGGGGTGCAGACCCCAGCCCCATCTCAGGGTGTCCCGCTGCCTGCAGGTCTGTCCCCCTTTGCAAAGCACGGGGCCGACAGGAGCCCAGCTGTAATGTGTTCAGCTCTTCTTGCTGCCTCCAATTGCAGCACAGAAGACAGCATCCAAACACGACGTTGAAATGCCATATTTCAGCACACAGCTCTAATCCCAAGTTGCTTTAGTCATTTTTTGCCCCAGGCCCAGCCCGGCACCCTCGAGCAATGAGGGCAGAGCCTGTTCAGGGCGGGCAGAGCCGCAGCTCCCAACAGGACCTGCAGCCTCACATCAAACATTTCTCCAGTTTTTGCCCTCAGGCCACAGCCTGAGACATGAATCATGCCATATTTGCGGGATCAATTTGCGTTGGGCTGCTGGGAGGAGCCCCCTCCCCATCCCACCACACTCCCAGCCCTGGGGTGCTCCCCAGGCACCTGATCCCACCTGGCATTGCCCTGGGCTCATGGGTCAGTGTCACCACGCCCTGCACAAGCCAAGCATGGGAGTGATGCTGCCAGCAGGGTTCAGCCATCTGGGGGTGCCCCCTCCTGTGTCTTCATGATGGGTGACATGAAGCAACACAGCGTGGCGTGAGTCAGCAATGAGCCCAAGCAATGTGCACGGGGAGGGCTGGCCCTGAGCATCACTCGGGGTCTCCAAAGCGTGGAGAGCCACCGGTCCTGCACCCGCACCCCAAAGGGCACCCTATGGGGGTGCACCATGGGCACAGTGGGGCTGCATGGCATTGTGCCCCCCGAGTGTCTCATCCCATCCCATGGCAGCACCTGCGATGATGCTGAGGGTTATGTCAAGGTATGTTGGACTGCAAATTAAACTGCGCGGTCCTGGCTCCATCTGCAGAAAATGAGTTGCTGGACTTGGAGAGTGTCCAGTTGCTCAGCTCGGCGTGCCTAACACCGAGGGCTGACAAGCCACTGAATCACTCCTCCCCGCGCTGCCAGGCCGCGTGAAGCCAAGATACATTTCTTTTTAATGATAAGTTTTTATTGTTTGGAGTTCAGCTCAAGCAGCCCCCTGGCGCCCGGGGCCTTGTGCTGCCAGAACGGCACAGACCGCCACGGGTGCAACGAGTTGGATGGTCTCATCCATGGGGAAGGAAGCTGGGCTGCTGGCCACCAACATCATCCCGTACATCCACACTGCATCACCGGAGCCAAAGCTGGCCAGCAGACAGCCAGTGTTTGGTACCATGCACACACCGTGCTCTGCCCACAGAGCTCCGTTCCCTCGTGCCCCTCCTGGAGGGTTCTCCGGGGCTTTCTTGGCAGAGGGGGAGATGCCATCCTCCCCCCACCGCTGCGCTCAGGATGCTCTCTGAACCTCTCAGCAGATCCTGCCTGCAGGTCAGACATGCGGCGGATGAAAGATTTAAGGGAGGTGCCGCAAAGGGACGGGAAAGAAAACCACATCCCCGCTCAGAGCGGTGGCGGTAAATCAGGCGGGCGCTGCTCCTTTGGGCTGGAAATGATGGGATTTGGGCAAAATGCCTCACTCGATGCCAGTGGTGGGCAGACCCACATGGTGGGTGTCCTGCTGGTGCCCCCCCCGGGACAGCACTATGGATTTTACTACCCATTGCTTTGGCTAACCCTTAGCACTAAGGCCTGGGGCGATGATCCCATATGTTTTCCATCCGGGGTGGGGAGGGGGGGGAGAGGGGGAGGAGGTGATCTCAGTGCCCCCCGGCCCTGCCCAGACCCCTCCTCCCACTAAGGGCAAACCCACCCGTGGGGCTCAGTGGTGCTGAGCCCCATGAATAAGGAGTGCTGCTCCCAGGATTGTGGCCATGGAGAGGGGGGTGAGCGGCCACGACATACCCCCAGAACAGCCCCATCACATGCTCCAAACCACCTTACCTGCTGCGGCTCCTCCAGCTGTGCCAGCACATCTGGATCTGGAGTGGATCCGGAGTGAAACCAGAGCGAAACCGGAGTGATTCCGGATTGAATCCGGAGCCGATGGAGCTGCCAAAGTGGGGAGCCGACGAGGGTTTCGGGGGGAGTTTGGGGGCGACACTCCGCTCTCCCTCTGCCCCCTGCCCGCGGCCGGAGGGGGGGGAGCGGGGCGGGCGGGGCTGCCGGGGAGGGAGGGCCCACCCCCGCGTCCGTGCCCGTGTCCTCCTCCTCCTCTCCCTCCTTTCCCTCCGCCGCCGCAGCCGCCCGTTCCTCCCTCCCGGCGCGGAGTGCGGGGCGCGGGACGCGCCGGGGCGGGGGCTCGGGGACTTCGGGCCGAAGTTGGCTGCGCGATGGGGAACGAGCGTTGGAAAACCGTGGGAGGAGCCTCGCAACTTGAGGACGGGCAGCAGGAGAAACCGCAGGTACGGGCCGGGGGGCGAGCCGGGCCTGAGGTCCCACGCGTGTCCTCCCCCACCCCACGGTAACTTCCACCCGGGGGTGAGCGGCTCCCCCGGCACCGGGAGCATCCCTCGGGCGCCGCTCCGAGTCCCCCGCCCGCTGCCTCCCGCATCCCCCGGCTCCGTGTTGATTCCCGCATCCCTCTCCGGCGCAGGGGCTGAGCGCTGGGCAAGCAGCGGACGAACGCTCACACCCGGCTCGGATTGACTGCCGCACATTTTAACTGCTTAAATCACCTCTTAGAGGGGATTGCGAGTCCTGGCAGCGCGCTGCAGCCTCAGCCAGCTGCCTTCCTTATCTCCTCCGCTCCCCAACCTGCCCACCCCCTGCCACAGCCAAACGCCGGCTGGGTTTTGGGCAGAGGCTGGCGTCGCGGTGGGGTAGCGGTGCGTGTGCCGGAGGCTGTTTGCAGGGCGGCTGCACGTGTGCCATCTCCTCCAGCCCGAGCCATTGGGGTGCGGGCGGCATCCGAACGTGGATCCGCGGCGCGCGGGCGGCAGGTAGGGGAGCGTGGCTGGGGCGTGGGGCTGCCTCACACCTGGTGGGGGGAACAGGCACGGAGCGGGGGTGAGAGACGTGGGAGCAGCGGGAGAAGCAGAAGGAGCTGGTCCAGACCAAGGCTGCGAGCTGAGGGATAGAACCTCCCCTCTCTCAGCTCCGTCTCCTGGCTTCCATCTGCACCCCGCTGCTGGGGGCAGGGGATCCCCAGCAGGGACACGCTCATCCCCGTGCCCATCGTTTCGTTTTCCCTCTTCCCCTTGATGAGGGAGGTGCATTCGGGGCTGAGCGTCGCGGCACGGAGCTGCTTGCTCCTGCACGTTGCAGAGGGAGCAGAGTTTGCTTCCAGCTCCCGGAGGCTCCAGTGGAAGCCTGTTCCCGTGTGCGCTCAGCGCCGCACCGCGCTGTGCTGTGCTGCGCTGCGCTGTAGGAGCACGGGGGAGAGCAGGCAGAGGGATGCAGCTCGGCTGTGCCGTGTCCGTGCCTGGAAACCAGCAGAGGGGCTGGGATGGCCAGAGTGCAGAACTGGGCAGGAGAGCAGGTGGAGGGGGGCTGGAGCAGAGCTGCGTCAGCCCGGTGGAGAAGGGGCAGAGCAGCTGGGATGCACAGTGAGCTGCTTAAGCAAGCCGTGGGGTGGACCGGCCCTTGCTGTCTTCCGGCCGGGCTCCTCCGGAGCCAGATGAACCTGGTAGGAGGGGGGGATGGCTGAGCTGCAGGGAACACAACCGAGGTCCTGCTTCATCCCTGGCTGGGACACAGCTCGTGGGGAGAGCCCTGGGGCTGCCCCATCCCGTGGCATGGAGCTATCCCAGCGGCCCTGCCGGGTTACAAAGAGCAACGCCTTTGGCTGGAATAAAGGGCACCTCCTCCTTGAAGAGCATTCCCACGGCACGGCACAGCCTCTCCCACCACCGCTCTCCATTCTTGGCTCCAGCTTTGCTCCACCTGCCCGGGAACAAGCAGCCTTCCTCCCTCTGGCTCTGCTCTGGCTCTCCGTGCTGGAGTTGCTGCTTCTGCACCCACATGGCTGCTCATGTGCCTGGGGGCCAAGGAGGAGTGGATGTGTGGTGGGGTGATGATGGCACCCCAGCCCCGGGATGCACACAGCCTGTGGGCAGCTCACACCACACAGCTCGGGTCCCCTGACTGTAGGGACAGCGAGTAGGAGCAGCACCCTTTGTTCCAGCACTGCCTCTGTGCTCTGTGTGCACACAGAGAGCTGGGCTTGGCCTCAGCAATAGGCAGCAGTTCTGCTCCCCAGCCTGGCACTGCTGCCAGCAGATGTCAGATCGGAGGCCACCAGAATTCCTGGCATCCTGCACCCAGTCAGGACCTGTGCTGGGTTTTGCATCGCCGCATCCCTCCCAGCCCCAACACCCCAGGCAGGTTTGCTGGGAAAGCTCTGCTCACTCCTTGGGAATAAGCGATGTGGGGACATTGGCCTGCTGGCAAGGAGAACAGCAGGGTCTGTCAGCAGAGGGATGACCTATGGCTGCTCAAAAGCAAGAAGATCAGTGAGCTCAAGGCTGTGCAATGGGCAGCAGAAAGCCCTGGAGCTCTGAGGAATGTGGTGCTGGCAAGGCTCCATGCCTGGTGCTGGGCACAGTGCTGCTGAGCAGGGGGCACCGAGAGACCCCAACCCCAGCTCAGAGTGCTCCAGGTGCCACCGAAGGAGTTTCCCTCCTCTCCCACCGCAGGTTGCCAGGTAACACAACCCGCCAGCACAGCGCTGGGGGACGGGGAAGGCTGTCACCGCCCAGCATCTCACGGCTGCAGGCAGAGGTGCATGTTGGAGGGGGGGTCATCCCCTCACTCCTGCACCCAGTGATGGCAGGAAGGTGACAATGTTGGGGCTGGAAGGCTGGAAACCAGCAGTGTTCCCTGCTTGGATCCCAAATAACTCAACGTTCCCCTCCTCCCAGCAGCTGTCCTGTCCTTCTGCTTCCGTGCTCACGGGGTCCCAGCTGTCCCCATAGGGCTGTCAGTGATGTGCATCTCTGCTTCCTTCTCCCACTGCCCCATTCTGTGGGGAGAACTGCCCTGGGGCTGAGCCCAGCGTGAAAAAGCCCAGAGCAGCCCTGAGGCTGTTGGGGCAGCTGTGCCCCCCCACACCACACCCCCCCCCCCCCCCAGCTGCCGCAGCCGTGGTCACCTTAATGCAAATGGTTGCGGGAGCGTGAATGAAGGGTGCTTGAAGGAAGGTGTCACTCCAGATAGATGTGCACGGGAGGGGACAGGGCTTGGGAAATCTTTGCAGATGCAGCAATTTTCTCCTCATTCCTGGAGAAAGTAGTCTTTGTCTCTCCAAATAGGCAGCTTTCTGGCAGCACTGCGATTCCCTGTGACAGCTGCACTGGGGTCAGGGGAAAATCACCACCCGTGTCCCGCAGGTGTAATGAGAAGGGGTTGGAGCTGATGGTTGGGTGGCAGCTCACACCCTCCATGCTGATGGCTTTGCAGGAATGGGCTCTCACTGCACCCTGAGCAGCTCCTGCAGTCTGAACCCGGGAGCAGTCGCTCCTCCATTGGGTCACAGTGGGATAGGATCACCCCAGAGCAGGGAGAAGCTCCACTGGGAGCGATCCCCATTGCTGCTCAGCGTGGCTCCAGCCTCCCCACACCGCTGGGAACACCCCATGCTCCCCTGTCTCCCTTTGCTTTCCCCGCTGTCCCCACTGCATGGCACAGCGCAGGGATTCTCCCTTCCCCTCCCTGCATTCCCACACTCCCAGGGCAGTGAGGAGCCCACGTGCACCTCCTGGGGCTGGGGCTGTTTCCACCGAGCTTTATGCCTTCAATAAAACATACACACGGCTGCACGCTGCTCTGCTCACCCTCTTTATTATTTCATACCCGTGGCTCCCAGGCGGCTTCGGCAGCTTTGCTGGCCGAGATCACCCACACCCTGCTGGAACTGCAGGGTTCCCTGCTGTCCCCGTGTCCCCTCCTGCAGCACTACACCGGGGTGCAGTGTGACCTCCCTCATTGCCAGAGCTGGAGCAGAGGAGCAGGTCTAACCTGTACAGAATGTTACCCCCCAAACCCCACATCCTGACCTCTCCAGTGTCCCCAGGGCACAAGGTTTGTTTCCTGACATGCATTTTTGGATCTGCCCCAAATGAGGGCATGAAGACAAAACCACCCTGCAGGCTCCACGTAGGGACTAAAGCACTTTGCTTTTGTGATGGGCACCTCTGCTTCCACCTCCCATTGCTCCATCCTGTGGGCAGAAGTCCTTGTGGGATGAGCTTCACTTCTCCGTCCCATCACCATGGCTGATCCCAGTCCCCATGAGGGTCCGAATCCACCTCGTGGCAGAAGGGCACTGGGATGGGTCTGTCTGGATGGGTCCTAATGACTCCTCATGGTGATGGGTCCATCTAGATGGGTTCTGGTGGCACCTCGTGGTGACGAGTCCATCTATAGATGGGTCCCAATGGCACCTTGGGTGGGTTCTGATGGCCCCCTGTGGTGATGGGTCTGTTTGGATAGGTCCCGACGTCCCCTCTCTCTGTGTCCCCAGAGGATGAGCTGTGGCTACGTGCTGTGCACCGTCCTGCTCTCGGTGGCCGTCCTCTTGGCGGTGACAGTGACAGGGGCCATCCTCTTCATGAACCACTACCACACACCCGTCACCGAGCCGCCCCCCGTCATCAGCACCAACCCCGAGGAGGCCAACGCGTTGGTGACCATCGAGAAAGCCGACAGCTCCCGCATCAACATCTTCATCGACCCCAACTGCCCCGACCCGGCGGGCAGCGTCGGGCGCCTGGAGGGCTTGCAGGGCTCCCTGCTGCGCGCCCTCGCCGAGCACGATGCTGAGGCCAAGGCTACCAAGGGCCAGCAGAAGGCCCTGCTGCTTGGTGTGGCCGATGAGGTGGCCAAGCTGGTGACTCACGCCACGCAACTGCGAGCTGACTGCGATGGCCTCAAGAAGGGGCACAGTGCTATGGGGCAGGAACTCAGCGCCCTGCAGAGCGAGCAGGGCAGGCTCATCCAGGTGGGTGTCCCCAAGGCACGGATTCTGTTCTTAATGCAGGGAAAAGCTGTGGTTGTGGGTTGGTGGGGTTTGGAGCTAGTGCAAGTTCAGCTCCATGCCCAAGGGCTGGGGGCTTTGCAGCCATTTGGGGTCTCCATGCTCTGGGACACCTTGGGGGGGATGTCCCCTCCCTGCTTACCCTGGAGCCCTGCTCACAAATAACCCCTCGGCCTCATTCACCACGCCAAACCCACCGAAACCTTACCAGAGTAAGCCGGGGGGGGGGTTCTGTTGGGCATCACAGTGAGATCCAGAGCATGGCTGGATGTTGAGCTCCACACCGTCCTTTCTCCACTCCACTCCCAGCACCACTGCTCTGCTCCTGACTGCCCTCACCTCACAAAGCTCTCCCAGCCGGGTCACCTCGGGGGAAGGCAGAGCCTCAGGACACAGCTCCTCCCAAAGTCCCCGTGTCCCAGCTGCTCCTTGTCCCCAGCTGCCCGCAGGCTGAGCTCGGGAGCTCTCACTCCCAATGCACTGATGCATTGGACATCATTCGGGAGCAGACCCAAGGGAAAAACATCACCCAAAATACCGTGTGGGATCTGCCCTGTTTCTGTGTCCCCACCTCGTAGCCTGGCTGGGAATGTTGCTCCTACAGGTGTTTGATAATTGTGGGAGCGGGCAGAGCATGCACGGGGATGGATTTGCCACTGCCTTGGAAGCAGAAGGGTCTGAAGTTCCGTTTAATTCCAACCCATGGCCCCATCACATGTCCCCCACCTGCAGCTTCTCTCTGAGAGCCAGACCAACATGGCCCGGCTGGTGAGCTCGGTCAGCGATGTGCTGGACACGCTGCAGAAGGAGCGCGGCAGCGTCCGGCCCCGGCTCAAGGCTGACCTGCAGCGAGCCCCGGCACGGGGAGCACGGCCCCGGGGCTGCTCCAATGGTGAGAGGTGAACCCCCAGCCCTGGGGAGGGATGCGCCATGGGGAGGGATGCGCCATGGGGCATCTCCCAGCTCTCTACCTGCCAAGAGGGGAGGGAGAAGGCAGTTGGGATGGGGAAAGCAGCCTGGAAAGACAATGGATATGGTAGTGGGAAAAGAGGCAGGAGGGAGATGTGCCCACAAAGGGTGTCTCTCACCATGCAGCCCCCAGCCCTCCTTAAAACAGACCATGCAGCAACCACAAAATCCACTTTACTTCTGCCTGCTCCCCACATCCATGAAGGAGGAGCAAAGCCAGAAGTGACCCTTCTCCTCTATGTGGGTACAAGAACCACGGGCACTCTGCGCAGCCCTGGGAGCAGTCACATTCATCATTGCTGCACTGAGATGAGGCTGAGTAAGCTGCCCTGGAGCCGCCAGCACTGTGCCCATGGCCACCCCCTGCCATCAGCCCCCGGCCCCTGCTGGGGTCCATCGTGCCCCAACCACCCCATGGGGACATGGGGACGGTCCCTGCATCCCTCCCAGCACCACTCAACCCAATCCCTGGAGAGAAAGGGAGAAAAAGAGCAAAGAAGCGAGGTTGGGAGCCTGAAGAAATGGCAAGCCTTGAAATTAGATCATTAATTAACCAGCCTTCCCCTCTTCCCACCCCATCCCTGTGTCACGCTGCAGGCTCCCGGCCCCGGGACTGCTTTGACATCTATGCGAGCGGACAGCAAGAGGATGGGATTTACTCCATCTTCCCCACACATTACCCCTCAGGCTTCCAGGTCTACTGCGACATGACGACCGACGGGGGCGGCTGGACGGTGAGCGATGTCTCCAGGCCTGGATATGGGGGCTGTGGGTGGGAGATGTCACTCGGATGTGTCATAGGGATGGGGCTTGGCTGTAAGCAGGGACCTGGCGAGGGTTCAGCAAGCTGGAGCTTGGGGTTGGGCTGTTGGGTGCTGCTGGGATTGGGCTGTTGGGTGATGCCATGGTTGGAGCTCGTATTTCATGGCAATGGGGACGTAGGGACCCCTAAACCACAGAGCCAGGTGCTGGTCTGGGGGCCACTGACACCCCCTGCCCTCCATCATATCCAGCATGGCCCGGCCCCAACACATAGGGCACCACTGGGCAGTGACCATCTCTTTCCTAAGCTCCGTGCCCTTGCACCTCCTCTCCCCCCCCCAATAGCATCACCCACTCCAGCTCATTTGTGCACCACTAACGAAGGGGTGCCCGGGGGCACCTCTGCTGCAGTGCTGATTAACTCGCCCTGTCCGATTCGCTTTGTGCCACGGCTGCGACAGCCCCATAATCACAGTAATGCAGCAGTGGGCGACAGGGGGACGCAGCCACCCCCACCCCCCGGGTTCCATTGGGTGCCCCCAGCCTGGGGGCTGTTGAGCACAATACAGGGACTCCAGGGTGGTGAGCAGGGGTGACAGGCGGCCTCTCCATGAGGACATGGCCCAGGACCCCTCCAGCTGGGCGCTCTAGGAAATAAATCCCCACGATCTGCTTCCCTTAAGCAGCTTTGAGTGGTGCCAGGAGGCAGCTTAGGCCCCCCCCCCCCCATCCCCTTCATTGCCTTCCAGGGGCTGATGAGCCTTCAGCCTCCTTCCACCCAGAGCCCACCCAAGCAGACCCGGTACGTTGGGTTCACATTGGGGAAACTGAGGCACGGCACAGCAACCCCACATCCTGGGGTCAGAGAGGGCACAGAGGGGACACTATAGTTCCCAGGGTGTAGAGGGTCCTTGCAAATCCCATGCACAGCCTCCCCCAGCCACACACTCAAGAGCTGCCTGAAGAGCAGCCCAAGGTGATTAGCCAGACACTCAGAGGTTTATTTAAAGCTGCTGCAGCTGGGAAGGCTCCAGCGGGGCCGGGAGGGTGCAAAGGGAGCGACTGCACATCCTGAGTCCCAGCTTTGATAGGGGACAAAGCACCAAAGCCTGTGCTGCATCCCAGCACTGCGGGTCGGAGCATGCAGAGCTCTCCCATCCCCCTGCCCCATGGCACGGCCCAGCCCTGCTCCCAGATGTCCCCCCATGGGCTGTGAGGGGCTCACCCATCCGTGGTGCTGGGGCACATCGGGGCCCGCGGGCTCCAGGTAAGGATGCTGTTGTACAGAGCCTGGTAAATTTCCCTCCCCTCCTCCTCTGGAGCTGTACTCCTGACATTTGGGCTTATTTGCATGTGGGTAGGTGGGCGGAAGCAGCTGAATCCATTTGGGTTCGGGAGCTGCTGAGCTAAACCTTCAGCCGCAAGAGCTGTGGCAGGGGAAGATGGGGTGCTCGGCACGTCCCCAGCTGCAGGGACACCCATCCCCAGCCACGTGCCCAGCTCTGCCCCCCAGCACACGGGAGCATCTGCGCTGCCTCTGCACTGCCATTAATTGCAGCTCGCCCGGGGCTGACCGCCTCGCAGTACGGGGCAGCACGCTGATATTTCCCCCCCGACCCTCCGCTCCTGGCGCTTTATTAAAGCAATAACGGTGTGGCGGAGGGCGGCAGCGCGGCCTTCCCATCGCCTGAGGACGCTGCTTCGTGTGCCGGGCTCTTCTCAAACGCTCTGCGCTGTTTCATCACTGCCAGGCTGCGCATCTCCGCCCCGCGAGCAGCGGTGCTCTGCTGGCGGTGCCCGTGGGGACACTGACCCCAAAGGAAGGTGGCACTCCTCCTTTTTTTTTTCTTGATTTTGCCCACTTTCGCCGGTCTCTGCCTTCCCAGAGCCTGCCCCGCTCTGCTGAGCAGCCAGGCAGCGAGCCGGGGCGATGAATATTTCAGCCTAAGCTTTAAAGCGGGGAAGGAAATCCTTTTTGCTTAAGAGGGGGCGATGCATATTTCATGAGGAGGGAAGGAGCAGGCAGCCCCTGCTGCGAACACAGCCGGCCCCGCTCCCCAGTTCCCCTCACCTGCAGCCCTGGCCCCACGTCTCCTTGTGCGTCCCTCTGCAGACCCCCGGATCCCGCCCACCAAAACCCCTCACTTCCCTTCCCCGTCCCCTATGGGATGCGCAAGGAGGGACAGCGCACCAACTCGGGGCGCAGCGTTCCCAGCGCAGGGTGCGAGGTGTTATGTGAATCCTGCAGCCAAATGTGGGGACCGTGGGGCACTCGGGGTCCCTGCGGTGCCGGTCCCAGCCCCGAGCTGCCGACAGCTCGGTAATCACCGCGCCGCGCCGGGGCTCAGCTAATGAAGATGTGTCCCGTGCGCTTTCCCGAGCAATTGGCCTATTTACAACCTCGGGTCAAAGCCGATTAAATGAGAGCATCAGCATCACCGCTGCTGCCTTCCCTGCGCGGCACGGCGTGGGGAGATCAGCTCGGGGCTCCCAGCCAGCCCCGCCGCCCCCTCACCCACCGAAAGCCCCTTTAAATGGGCTTAGCAGCAGCTTCTCAAGCGCTCAGTGCGGGGATTAAAATTAAGGCTCTAATTCTAGAAGGTAAGTACAGCAGGATCGGCGCTGGACCCGCGCCCAGCCCCATCACACCCGGCCCCAAAGCAGCCGGGCGCTGGGTGTCCCGTGGGTGGGCAATGGGTGCTGCGGGGGGAAAAACAGATATGGGTGGCTCCAAGGGCAGGGGCAGCCCGGGGAGGTGGCACAGCACACAGCACTGCCTCTCTGCCGGCTCTGAGCATCGCAGCCGTGGGAGCGCAGCGCTCCGGGGCCATCTCGCCGGCTCCGTTCTCCTCCAGGCAGGCTGGAGCGGCCAAGTTTAATGCAATTAATCCAGGGCTGGAGGCTTAATTACGTTCGAATGGTCAGGCGGGGAGCAGCGTTTTCTGGATCGTTGTCAATAAATCAAACTCGAAACTAAAGATAAAAGAGGACAAAACACACAGGGCATGAGATGCTGATGAACAGAGCCGGGGGGGAGGGGGGGGGAGGAAAGGGGAGGAGAGAACAGCTGGGCTGAGCCCGGAGCTGCCCTGCCTTCCCCTGTGTCTTCCCAGGTATTCCAGCGACGGGAGGACGGCTCTGTGAACTTCTTCCGTGGTTGGGAAGCGTACCGGGATGGCTTTGGGAAGCTGACAGGAGAGCACTGGTTAGGTGCGTGGGGTGTCCTTCGCAAACAACTGAACCAATGCACTCCGGTGGTCAAACCAATGCACCCAATGGCTGAGCCAGCACACCCGAATAGCCAAACCAACGCACCCTGATGGCCAAAGCAATGCACACAGTGGCCAAAACAGTGCGCCCAATGGCCGAGCCAATGCGCCCAATGGCAGAACCAGCACACCCAAATAGCCAAACCATTGCACCCAGTGGCCAAAACAGTGCACCCAGTGACTGAACCAGTGCACCCCAGTGGCTGAGCCAGTACACGTGTCCTGTATGCCATGGCCAGGCAGCCACAGGGAGCGCAGGGCAACTGCAAGGGTCAGCAGTAGGCAGGTGAGCGGTGCTGCCATTTGCCCATGGGCTGCACACACGTCCTTGGCCAGGGCAGCAGGGGCTGGAAGTGGGGATCAGTGCATCCCAGGGACCCCCCTCTGCCCTGCTCACCCCACTCCATGTAGGGCTGAAGCGGATCCACGTGCTGACGGTGCAGGGCAGCTACGAGCTGCGCATTGACCTGGAGGACTTCGACAACGGCACCGCCTTCGCACATTATGGCAGCTTTGGTGTGGGGCTCTTCTCTGTTGACCCCGAGGAGGATGGGTACCCCATCTCCATCGCTGACTACTCAGGGACAGCAGGTAGGGCCCCACAGGGGACCAAATCCCATCCCCGGGGCATCCACTGAGAGCTGGAAGCTGGAGGGTGGCTGTGGTTGAGTAGGGCGGGGGGGGGGGAGGGCCCTTCACGGCTCCTTTACCTGCTGCAGGAGATTCCTTCCTGAAGCACAACGGGATGAAGTTCACCACCAAGGACCTGGACAACGACCACTCGGAGAACAACTGCGCGGCGTTCTACCACGGCGCCTGGTGGTACCGCAACTGCCACACCTCCAACCTCAATGGGCAGTACCTCAAGGGCCACCACAGCTCCTACGCCGATGGCATCGAGTGGTCCTCCTGGACCGGCTGGCAGTACTCCCTCAAGTTCACTGAGATGAAGATCCGGCCCGTCCGGGAGGAGAATTAGCGGATGGACCGAGCCCCTCCCTGACCCCTGCCCTTCCCACTGCCCCATGGTTCCCCTCCTCCTGGTGCACCCCATGCCACCGTCCTGCCCTGTGGTCCTGTGGGAGCATCTCGCCACTGGGGACGACGGCTTTGTCCTGACCCCATGCCCTCTGCTCCCCACAGGGATGGGTGTCCCCTCCCTGGGCCACTCTCGATGCTCGCTGTGTGGTGGGGATTTGGGGAGTGGTGCACAAGGGGGGGAGGGGGCTGAGGGGCTGGAGGCCATTTCTGGGGCGCAGAGCCCCCACGGTGCTACTGAGGACAGGGAGGGCTCTGCTGGGGTGGTGCTCACACGAGTGCCAGTGGTTCCTTCTCTGCCTGCAAACATTCTCCTCTCCTCCCTTGGAGAGGGGAAGGGACACCTACAGACCTCACTGCCCCTGCTCATGGAGCTGCACAGCATATGGGCACAGCGCTGCAGGGATGGATGCCCGCAGCCAAACACGGCACAAAGCTGTGTGGTGGCATCAGGGAAGCAGAGAGCAGGAGAAAGAGGAGGAAACAAGGAAGGCTCAACCCCCAGTACAGCTCTGCCTTCCCTGCACAGCTCCTGCCCCAGACACACGATGGGTTTTCACCATCCAGAGTCTGTGACCTTGCCCTCTGCTTCAGCAGCACCCCCACAGAGCCCCCCGCCCGGCAACTCGCATTCATTTCCATCCCCGATGAGCCACGCTCCAGCTCTGGCTCTGCACCTGCAGATATTCAAAGCTTTTCGTTTCTTCAAATCCCATTAAGGTTTTGCAAAAAGCAGCCCTGAGTGGGGCTTAGCATCTGCAGGGCGCTGATAACGGGGCTGCATCCTCAGCCCACCAGGCACCGTGCTGCCAAGGGGTGCAGCAGCCCCGACCCCATAGGAACGGGAGAGGCTCCCACAAGGACTCCAATGGGGGCTTTTGTCCAAAAAAACCCCCAATAAAGCTGGTGTAGGGGGAGAGGAATCCAGGACCCCCTGCACCTTTGCATCATTTCCCACAGCACTGAGGATACAGCCCCACAACAGATCCCAACCCCACGGAGAACTGCAGGAGCGACCCAAGGAGGGGCAGACAGCCCCAGTGCCGTGCTGCGAAGGAACCCAAAGCAGAGTGAGATCAAAGGTTCATTCCTGCAGCCGCAGCTCTGCACTTCCCAACTTGCTCCTTTTTTTAAGCCTTCCCCTGCTCTCATTCCACACCTGATGAGAGCTTTTTCCTGCGGGCGATTCTCCATCCCTCTGCCCTATGGGGACTGGGCACATGCGATGTGCTGGGACCACCCTGAGCCGGAGACATTGCACTGCTCACATCCAACCAAATCCATTGGGGGGGCCCCACACCCTGCACAGGACAGCAGCCCCCCAGCTGCACCCCAAAGGGCTGCGGGGTCATGCCCACCTTTGCTGTTAGCTCGTTGATTTTGGTGGGTCAGACGTAGCTGGTTCGTATAGCGTTCGCCTTCGGGAGGAAAGACCCAGAGCCCATGTGTGGGGTCCTTGTGGTCTCAAGCTCTGAAGGGACAGGAATGGGGTGTTGTAGTGTGTTGGTAGCACTTCCCTGTGTCCTGCCCATCCCACCCAGGACTCCCAAACGAGTTTGTTTCGCATTGCACGAGAGGTATTCCATACAACCCGAGATGATGGATTTTCCAGGATGAGTGCTGGGAGTGCACATGGCACTCAGTAACCCCAGGCTGGGACGAACCCACTCCCAGTGCCACCTCCCCGGGGTGGCCATGGGGACATCAGGGGACGGCACAGCTGCAGTCTGGTGCTGGGGACAGAAGGGGCGCTGTGTGGCTCCGGGGCTGGAGCACGGCAATGTCCCTCCCCGCGGCCGTTGCGTGGTGTTGCTGTGCCGTGAGGTCTCCGTTGTGTGTGAGTGGTGTCCAGCGCTGTCCATGTGGACTTTCTGAACTCCTTAATAAAAGGAACTCATCGTTACTGGTGTGCTCTCCTCTATGGTCACGGCACGGGGCCACCACCACAAGGACAGTGGTACCTGGCAGCCCTTTGGGAACCCCATGTGGAACCCAAACCCAGGGGAAAGCCACAGTGTGTGGATGGGCACAGCACTGAGTGGAGTCCCAGATCCCTTCGCCCACTGCTCACCCCTATCCTAGGATGTGGGAGGGGACAGCCGAGTGCCAGGTGCTGGGGACCAGCTGGTGGCTGTGAGCGTTGGTCAAGCAGGGTGGGAACAATTGGGCTTCTCCGTGTGGGGATGGAGAGTCCTCAGTGGGTCTAGGAGTGCAGGAGTATCTGCAGGGTCTGCACACCCATCTGGACCTGCAATGACAGGCACACATTGTGCTGCAGGTGGGAGTGCTCGTGTCCCCAACCAGCGTCACTGGCGCTGGCTCCAAGCCAAGAGCACGGCTCCTGCTCAGCCTCTCCTCCGAACGAAGCCACAAATGAAGGCGGCTCATTAACCCTGTTGTAGTGCCTTGGCCAGCCCCATCCCCTCTGTCCCCCCACCTCCCCGCAGCAGCCCAGCCTCTGGCACGAGGCAATTAGCACCCGCAGGTATTTAATGGCCAGCTCAGCCTGGGTGCACACAGGGCAGCACGGAGCAGGGCCAGGTGCTGGGCATCACCCAAGGCAGAGAGGTGAGTGATGGGGACAGCAGAGACACATCCCTGGGCTGCAGGAATGGGAACAGCCCAGGATGGGATGGGGCTGGTGCAGGGCAAGGCGCTCCCTGGGTTTGGCTTTGTGCTGGTAGGAAGCAAGGTGGGATGGAGACACGGAGTGCCCCAAAGCAAAGCCTAAAGCAGGAGGGGAGCTGGGACCCACAGCGCTTTGGGCTCAGCAGGGTCTGCAGGAAAGCGGAGCACCCAGGTGGGGGAGGCACCCCATCCCCCGACAGCAGCAGTGATTTTTTAAGGCAGCATCTTCTGAAGAAAAAAAAAAATAAAAAAAATTAAAAAAAAGAAATTAAAACTCCATTCTCCCTCTCTGAAGTTTCACAGAGCTGCCCAAGGTCACCCGGGCACCGCTCAGCCCCATAAAGCAGAGCGATGGCTGCGAGCTCCTTCCCCTGCACGCATTAGCGGGGCGCTGCGGGTGGGACCTGCACACTCAGAGCTGAGCAGTGCTCAGGTGAACACACTTAAGTCCTCCCCGCAGTGCTGCTAAGAGGAGCACGCGGCTGCAGCTCCCATCAGCTGCTCCCATCAGCCTGCCCCGTTAACAGCCCCGTGCAGCCAACCCGAACCGTGCCGGGCCTGGCAGAGGACCAGGGGAGGGACTGCAGGGCTGCAGGCAGCGAGCACGGCGTGTAGAGAGGAAGGGAGAGGTCAGAAGGAGAAAAGCTGCAGAGAGAGCAGCTCAGTGAGGGTTTGTAGGGGTGCCGGAGGGGTTTTCTGGCTGCTTTAAGGGTGCTGCAGCACGTACATGGGTGTCTGCCCCATAGCAATGCTGGTACATAGAGGGGATGCTCAGTAGCAGGGATGCTCCGTAGAGGGAAAGCTCCGCAGAGGGAACGCTCCCTGGACCAGATGCTCCATGGACAGGATGCTCCATGGAAGGAAGCCCTTCTGCCCCCAAGGATGCTGAGCACTTTGCCATCTCTCTCCCTCCCTGTGCCCCCCCCCAGATGAGAGCATCCTATTCGCTGTCCTGCCTCATCCTGCTGAGCCTGGTGGCCTGCTGCCCGCCCCACGAGCACCACGAGCCCCGACACCCTGAGGATGTGCTGGAGCCACGCTGGCGAGGAGCCGTGGCTGAGGCTGTGGGTCCCTGTGGGTGGGCGGCCCCAATGCGACGGCGAAGCGAGGAGCTGGGCACACTGCTGGGCATCACCCGGGTGCTGCGGGGCTACGGGCAGCAGCACGGTGGGGGCCCACGGGGTCGGCAGGAGGGCTCAGAGAAGCGCGGAGGCAGCAGCACACTGGGGGACCTGGCTGAGGAGCTCAATGGCTACAGCAGGAAGAAAGGTGGCTTCGCTTTCCGCTTCGGGAGGTGAGGGCTGCAGGGTGAGCTGCATCCCCACCATTCCTGATGCCTCGCCGTGGAGCAAAGGATGCTGCGGGGCGGCTGCTGGGGTGCCCAGGGGAGAGGAGGCACCCTGTTTGCTTCGCACTCAGTCCCGACCCACGTCTCCCAGCCTCAGAGATGGAAGAAGAGGAGGGAGCCCTGCATCCCCTCCTTGGGGACATGATGATGTGTTGGCTGGGTCCCAGAGCTGTGCATGCCGTGCTGGGACTGCAGTTGGAGACACAGGGAGGTGCACTGCAGGGCTGCAGCGGGGTGATGCTGCAGTGACAGTCCCCACGGGGACAGCCCAAGCGCGGCCGTGGGTGTGGAGCAGCGCTCTGCGCTCTCCTTCCTATTAACAAGAAGCCCCTCCGGCAGCAAATTCTGCTTAGTGTCACACTGCCACTTGCACGAGTGAGCTCCTGCGTGCCAACCCAGACGCGGCAGGGGGGGCTGGAGAATATCTTACCCCTAAGACATCCCCGTGAGCACGCAAACCTGCCCCACACTGACCCAGTGCAGCTGTCCCCAGTGGGTGGCACAGCGGTGACTGACCTCCAGCATCCTTGTCCCCTCCTGCCCTCACCTACACCCTCCCATCCAGCCCATCACTGCAGGAACACCCGGTGCAGAGAGGTTGGAACAGCCCTGGGTGCCACAGTCCTGTGCTCCAGTGCCAAAGGTGCAGCAGTTTGGGGAAGAGCCCCCCCAGCAGCCCCACAGCCACAGCCATTCTGCCTTCTCCTTGGGGCAGATTTAGCACTGCCAATGCCAACACTGCCCTTTGCTCCTGGTAAGGCTGAGGTGTCAGCAATCCCAGCTCCAGCTGCCTCACTCAGGGCAAGTTCAGCACCAAACGATGCTCCTGTTTCACGGCAGGCACAGAAGTGCAGCAGGGCGATTATTTGCAAGCACTAAATTGCACCCTCCAAACCAAAGGCTGTGCCAGGACTCGGTTGGGGAAAAGAAATAAATAAATATTTAAAAAAATCTGCCTCCAAGAAATGCATTGCAACATCCATCAAGCAGACAAGAGCACTCAGTGCAGCTGGGCTGCATGGGCAGCGAGCAGTGGGGACACGTGTCCATGGGTCAGGGGGCTGCGGGAGGGCGGACAGCAGACGGATGGACAGACAGAGCAGGGAGCATGGACATGGGAGAGGTAGGATTTGGGGTTTGCAGGGATGCAGATGGTGCTGAGTTTGGCACGGGGGGCTGAGCATGGTGCCCCAATTCTGAGCTCTCCTCTGCTCCCCATGAGCCCCCCGAGGGGCACAGGGGGGTGGGCACACCGTTCTCCCCCAGTGCTGGGGATGGGAGGCTGTATCGATGTTTCCATGGCAACATTTCTTTCTTCCTCCTTTCTTTCGAGTGTTCACGACATCAATAAATATGCAGTGATCAATTTTACCCTGTGCTGGAATGGGAGGGAGGGGAGGAGGAGAGGACGGGGACAGTTTGAGAGTGGGCTCATCATCCCAAAGAGGAATGGGGTCAGAACGGTGTGACGAAGCCACATGCCCAGCGAGGCTCCGGCTGAGGCACAGTAACGTTTCTCAACGCTGTTTCAAAGCAAAAGCCAGCACTTCCTGCAGTGCTCACCCGGGGCAGAGCTGTACCAGTGCCCACAGTGCTCCTCTGAGATGGCCCCGTGCTCTGGGCAGCGGGTGGTGGGGAAGGGGCTGCACCAGGGGTCACCAGGAGCCAAACCCACCAGGATCCCATCACCTGGGTTTGTCCTCATCCCTCTGCACTGCCAGCACACAACAGGCACAGCAAAGCTCCCAAAAACCCAAGCGTGTGCTTGGCTCCGATTGAAGTACGGCCAAAGGACTCCTACGAGGGGCTGCTGCGTCACCGCAGGCTCAGTGAGCACGGATGGGACCTTTAGCAGAGGTGGAAGGATCAATGCACAGCCAAGGGCGAGGCGGGGAGCTGCCCCCATCAGACGTGGGGTGAGCTGTGCTTCCACACGTCTCCAGCACCAGCCCAGCTGCAATCGTGGGGAAAAAAGTAAGGCACAAAACACTGACCACGTTTTCCATCTTATGACAAGCAACTACTCAAAAAACAAGGCAGGATGACATTAAAGGGAAACTTAAAAGAGTGAACGTTGTAATTTCCAAGACACAAAAAGCAAAACAAAAACACAAACACAGCTATTTTTCCCCTAGAGCACTCTCACTTTCAAGCTCAATAGCCTTGAAAATTGGAGCAATCAAACTGTTAAATGCATCGATCTGTTAAATCAACTCCTACTGTACTTGGCCAAATTTAGCCTTTAATCCCTCTTTCACTCCCAACACCGCAGATCCCAGGGCTTTCCCCAGCTGGGTCAACTGACCTCTGCCTTCCCACGCCAGCAGACCATCCCAGCAAAGAGGGACGGACATGCCCTGTTCAGGGGCAGACGGAGCTTCTCCATCTCAGCCTACAGGTACTCACCATCCTCAAGCTTCGATCCAGCCCCACACCGCCACAGCCAGAGCTCCCGCTGAGCTCTCATGCCCTACCAGGGATTGTCGAGAGGGTCAGAAATGGGGGCAACCTGGGACAGAACCCAAAACCGCCAGCGAGAGACCGCAGGGCCTCGGGCGCAGCGCTCTCACCTGCCCTCTCTTCCTTCCCATCCTGCTTTGTTCTTTAGCACCTTGGGCTGATGGTTGGACCACACGATCTTCACGGTCTTTCCAAGCCTTAGTGATTCTATGATCTTAAGGCAGAGCATCTCATTTCGGACGCTGCTCGGTACCCAGCAGTAACCTCAGCGCCGCTCCGCCTGCACGCCCCTGTCCAAGCGCGCCCTTCAGCACGGCCAGCTGGCTTTGCAGATAGCTGTTAGCAGACAAACGCGGGCTGTCCTCAACATTGATTTATTTTTAAATATACTACGCGAGAGAGGCCAGAATTAAAAAAAAAAAAAAATAAATCAAAACAACAACAACAACAAAAAAAAACCAAAACGAAAGAAAGGAAAGAGAGGAGGCAGCATCGCAAGTCGTGTACAGAAACAATCTGTACTGAACCAAATGAAAGAGGAAACGACCCCCTTAAGTATCGCAGAGATGAAGGACAGAGCTATTTACACACTGTAAAAAAGACAAGTCTACAAAAGTGTGTAATAACGAGATACAAATGTATAATATAGTGGCACAATATGTTATCAAAGTAAAAACAGTACCTCCAGGAAAGAGACAGTCCAAGGTGTTTTGTTTTCTCTTACATTTTTAAAGGCAGCCTGTGGCAGAAGTGTGTATTTCCTTTAAAACATTTGTCATGGGTTAAGTCAGGGCTGTTTGTGAGGGCGAGGAATGGCGTGAACACACAGAGTGAGCTACTGGAAATCATATACAAAACGTCGGTTCCAAAGAGAACAGCATAAAATACAATTGAAGGCAATCAGTGTTTAAGAGACACGAGAGGGGCCACAAGAGTTACGGGGAACGGGACGTAGAAAATGTGGGGTTTTGTGGTTTTTTTTCCTCTTGTTTGGAACTGTTAAGAAGAGTTAAATTGCACTGTTAATAGCCCTAAACCTTGCTTTTTCACTATTGTCACAGGTCACAGTTAGTCCCCAGTCGCGTTGCATCAGTTGGGAAGGTTACAGGAGCGTGGGCAGCAAGCCCAGCCGCCCCGCTGTCAGCATTTCGGGGCAGTTTCCTTGGGAGATCCACCAAAAGAGAGGTGGCTGCGCTCTTCACAGAACCTCATACGAAGGGTGCAGCCACGCAGCCACGAAGGCAATGACAGCTCCAAGCCCAAAGTACCGGCGTCCGAGCTCTCCACAGGGAGCTGGCACTGGCATGGCAAGGGTGGGACACCACTCTCAACAGGAGCACAGGAAGCAGGCCCACAGAACAGAAAAGGCTGCAAATACAACACGGGAAACAGCAGTTCTTGCCCATCTGCGATGCGCAAGCTCAACTGAAGCAACTGCTGCAGGCACAGTGGTATCTTTGAACTCGGCCCAAGCTATCCCCTCCTGTCACCCACGGAGTGATGCTTTGCTCAGCACGGCCTGCTGCTCCCACACCTCCTCTGCCACCCCCTGGCCCGAGCGCCAGCCTGGATAACAGCAGCAGCGCCCTCCTTCAGCCCTCTGCCAGCCCCTCAGTGCTACCACAGGAGATCTGCAAATGCTGCTGCATCAGTGGGTGCCGCCCGTAACCGTTTGAACCCAGGCAGCTCAGCTGGGCTCAACAGCATCAAGGAAAGGCTGAAAACACAAAGGGCAGCAGGCGGGATCATAGGAAGAATGTGAGTAAACATCACTTCTATCATTTTTCAAAGCTACTTTAACATCTTCCCCCCCACCTCCTCTCTCAGGCTCCGAATCTGTTGCATTAATGCCAGGTTAGATGTCAGACTCGGGCCGGGGATGCACGCTGCAGCTCTCCCAAGAAATGCAATAGGTGTATTGCTATTCAGACACCCAGCCTTGTGTACAGTGGGGCAGAGGGGCAGAACGCAGTAGGAAGTCCTCCTGAGGAGGATGGCATCTCAATGTCCATCAGTCTGGCTTCAGTCTTAACGTTTTGTCCAGAACAATAAAATATTAATAAAAAGGCATGACGTGACATCAGCACTTAGACTTGTAGTCCACAAGGCAGGAACTCCACAGATAAGACGATTACAAGTATATGAAACACAGGGAATCTGGGCTAAGAGGGTGGAAAGTGCCTCTTCAACACAGCCCTGCTCTTTGGAGCCGGGGCATCCATCAACAGTCCGTGCCTTTTGCACAGCCCAAACCCAAACGCCCCAGTCCTTGGTCAGTCCACACACGCTGTTACTCTCTCCACAGTTGACTTTGGCCCACTGTGACTTATTATTCTTTCTCAACCTGGCTTCTGCTACCTCTGAACAATGTCGCTGATTTCCTTCACGGAACTGAGCAGTTTGCTAAAGTCCTGCGTGGCCGCAGAGCCGCTGCCAGCCGTCGCTGGGCAGATCTGAAGCTCCCGCAGGTTGTTCTCCAGCTTATTGATGGCCTCCCGAAAGGCAAATTTGTTCCTCATCTGCTGAATGGAGTCCACGTAGCTCACGCAGAAGGTGTAGAGGTTCTTGCCAGCCTCCAAGACAGTGCTGTGGCTCACCATTTGTTCTGAGTTCTTGCTAATGGCGAGCCGTAGAGCCTCGGTGCTTTCCAGCACCACCCCTTTAGTGATGGTGCCGCTGGCAATCCTCTCTGGGGGCTGACGGGTCTTCCGCAGAGAGACCCTGGTGGAAATGAGAGGGATGAAGGCCGTAGATGATGGCTGGTCCCCCCCTGGGGCAGAGGGTACAGATGAGGAAGAGGCGGCTGAGGTCGCTGTGCTCATCAGCAGCTTTGTAGAGGACTGTGGCTTTGGTACAGAAGGGATCCCTAGCTTTTTCACACCTTCCCCCGACTGGTTTGGCTTGACAGCTTCACTGCTCACAGCATCTGCAACCTGAGTCAACTGTTTGGATTTAGGACCAGACACCACATCTGTTGCTGCTTCATGGCTGGGACTGTGAGATACTTTCCCAGGCTTGCCAACAGAGGATGAAGACAGTGGAACTGGAGGCGCTGGCTTCAGCTTCGATAACTTCCCTTTGTCCTTCCCTGCCAGCTCCGAGGTCTGCTTGAGCCTCCTGAGCCGCGGCTCCTCAACAGAAGCTTTGCTGGCACCTGCAAATGCAGCAGAGTTGGGTTTGGCAGCAGAACCTTGGTCCATTGTCGCAGTGGTACCTAAGGCACTGGATTTGACTCCATCGTCCTTGTGCAGCATGCTGGAGGAAGGGGGGACGGCGGGTTGCCTACGGCCAAGTTTTGGAGTCAGAGTGGGTGGGCTGGAGCCAGGACTCGACTCCGCATCTTTGAACACATCATCAGTGGTCTCTTCGTTTTTCTTAAGCAGCCGTGGAGGGGGGGTCACCGTCCCCCTGACAGCAATGTCAGTCTTGGCCTCATTCGCCCGCTTCCGAGGCAGTGCTGGCTTTTCACTTTTGTGGCCCCCAAAAGTGGAGGAATCAAACTGGCGTCCTGTGGACTGCAGATCCCGAGGCAGAGTCACAGATTTCCACTCCGTGTCCTTTGCACCGTGGGGCACGCAGGAGGCTGAGCAGGACCTTAAGAAACGCTTGCTGGAGTTGGAGCTGCTCTCCTCCTCACCAGACACCCCCCGGCTGCTGCTCATCGTGCTGGACTTCTTCCGTAAGTGGGGAGACAAAAACCCAGAGTTTCCAGCGACAACCCCATTGGTGACACCGGCCCCATTGCTTGGGGTCTGAAACTTAGAGGGGTCGGCTGCTTCTGTGGGAGGTGCAATGAAAGCTCCATTGCCAGCATCCCTGCACTCCTCCTCCCCACCCGCCCTGCGGTCCGAATGGCCGTCCATCTCTCGGAAGGAGCTGCTCCGCTTTGGAGGGGTAGGGGCAGTCTTCTTCTTCTTCTTGATAAGGGCACTGAAGAGGTTGGGCTTTTTGTCTTTTGGAAGCAGCCTCTCATCTTCATTCAAACTGCTCTCCAGGGCCACTCTCTCCTTCCGTGGCAGCAAAGGAGAAATAGCAGGTTCATGGTCCAGAGGGTCTGCAAGGGAAAGAAAAGAGACTATTGAGCTTTGCTTCAACATCCAGGACAACGTGCTCTCTTCCACGATCTAAACCGTTTCAGCACCTCCAAAGAGGTGCAGGTTCTGAAAAGAAAACCACCCTCAGATCAGGAGTAATGCAAGTACAACTACACAGAATCCCAGACTGAACGTGATCCCTAATCCTCCATACACTCACCTGTGAGGTGGCCTGACTTGGCTGCCAAACTGTGTTCCCTGTAGGCTTCTGATTTAAGCAGCAATATACAAATACAAACTGTTTATGTTCAGATTCCCATCCTTGCATCTAGAGACTTGTCTAAACTTCATACCGAGAAGAAGATAAATACAATGAGGCTTCTTCTTCAGTCCCTGTGAGGTTGCTGCCTTTAGAACGGCTGACCCTCTGAATTAATAAGGAATCTATGTAATCCACCCTTGTTCTTTTAGCTTATGATACTCCTAACCTCCTTCCCTGATGTCATTCTTCATAGGGAATGGAAATAACTCTTTCACAAGCAGAAACCAAGACATCCCTTGGCAGCTGAATGCCTCAGGTCACATCACCACGAAGATCGCCAGCTTAGTACAGTAGTGGAGGGAAGTGGGAATAACAGCCTCCTTCGGAAGGATTGCTCCAGAAGGAAACAGTGGGGTGACCCTTTCTCCACTTACAAGAGGTATTTAAAAATGAATAGTGGTTTATAACAAATTTATACTGAGTCCTGCATGTCTCTGTATTTGACTGACTGGGGGTCTCATTCCAGGCCAGGCACTCAGATGGCATGCTAATTCAAGAGAGCAATGCCTTTAGGGCAGCATATACATTTAGAGCTCAAGTGGGTAGTAAGAAGGGAGATGAAGCAGACACATAGATCAAAAGAAGGCTGCTTCTTAGTCACATACTGGTGATCATCATGCTGAGGGTAGGATTTTGGTTGAGGAGGGAGAGCTAGATGAAAAACATTGGGTACTTAGGGAAAAGAGTATGCTCCCAAAGGACCAAGCACGTTGAACCGTTCATATGTAAACGGAGGTAGACCTCAACAGAAGAGCTCCTGCAGCACTTCAGGAGACCAGACACAGTGGAGCTGTGGAGACCCAGGGAAAACTAGCAGCTTTCATTAAGGACCAGCTTCCAGCCACTGGACTATGAGAACACCGATAACTAAATAGGAAATTGCAATGCAACTTCTATGGGAAATATGTGTTTTTGACAATAAAGACTGAAATAATAACCAGCATAACGTTAAAATCATATTGTTCCTGCTGCACTTGAATCTCTCACCAAGTCCTTAGGTATTTAAATGAAGTTATTTTATTTCAAAGCTTACAAAACTGGGCAATTATACCTCCTATATACGGCAGGCTGGATTTACCACTGGTCTTTAACACTACGTTGCATTAATTAAGTTATAATAAAAATAGAGGCATACTGTGCTCACGATTCAAATCCTTCTCCAAAAGAAACAGAAGACTCTTTGTGTTTTCATTAGAAAACAAGTCAATTCATACATCAGTACATTCTGTGAATAACTTTCTTTTCTGTTTAAGCCACTGACACCTTTCCAACATTTTACACTCCCTCTTGCGTGGCTTCTTTTTCCCCTTCTTTGTCAAGATGTATACTTGCTACTGAAACACGTACCATGAGGTGAGTCTGGCATCATCCAAAAAAGGTCAGCCATATGAATGGTCAGACAGGGCGTGTTTATCACGCACTGTATTTTGTTTGTATCTTGCTATTTTTCAAGCAAACGGGATACAGATCTACTGTATAAATTCAGTGCTTTACCACTGCGTTCATTACCTCAAAATGGAAGAGAAATGTTTGGAGAAACTGACTGAACAGAGTTTAATTTCATGGAAGATTCTGTAAATACCTCTTTGTCCCTTGCTGCAATTATATTTGGTACCTGCCAAGAGTAATACTCTTCAGTGCTGCAAGCACAAAACTGGTACGATGGAACAGTGAAGAAACCTCCCTTATGGGGCTTGCT
This sequence comes from Alectoris magna, assembly GCA_030625065.1. NCBI lineage: Eukaryota > Metazoa > Chordata > Aves > Galliformes > Phasianidae > Alectoris > Alectoris magna. The sequence goes on along the minus strand of CM060579.1, from coordinate 5,666,511 downwards.
AAACCTGAGCAATCATGCTGCTTTAAATTATGCAGCATGGTAGTGTAAAGAGGCTTGAACACAGCAGATTACCCAGCGCTCAGATGCAGTGGGAGATCCCACCGATAGCTCCTACCAGGGAATGGGAACAGAATGTGACCAGAGAGCTGTGGTCAGGCTCTGGTCTATAGGGAGCTGCAGGCAACTGCCATTAACCTAAAAGAACTCCTAGGATTTCTGTAAGCAACGGCAGGTATAGCACCAACTGCTCAGCCAGCCATGGATTCACACTCCCAGATGCTCTATGTTTGTATCTGGTCCCAAGATTAACAGCCTGCCTTTCTGTAATAAATGACAAAGGGAGTTCTGAACGCAGGAAAGCAAACCTAGCAGCCTGTCACGCAGAAACACAATGCTGATACACAAAGATGGCACCTGTTTTCAGACACGGCTTTTCCTAGGCAAAGACCTGGGCATGCCTTTTGTTATTCCGTTATTTCCTGAAGGAATAATGACTTTAATTAAAACCTACCACATTCCCCCTGGCCTCGAGCATGTGCAGTCTCCAAGCCCTCGTTCGCATCTTTGCTTTCAGCAGCTCTCCTCGACGTTCGTGTCTTGGTTGGTAACTCTGGGGCCTGAAGGAAATTGCTCACTACACTCCTCATGCCCTTCTTTCCCAATTCCTTCTCCACCTCTGCAATGCACACAAGAAAAAAAGACCACAGTAATACACAGAATATAAAAACCAGAGCACTGCTCCGAGTTAATTGCACAAAACAAATGAAACAGCACAAAGAGGGAGATCCTTAGGGCTGGTTAGCCGTTTGGCTCTTTATAGTTAGACACGTGCCCCTGTGAGCTACGTGCAGAGTTCAGGACACAGGTGTCCCTTGTCCCTGGAACTGCCAGCCCCAGAGGGACCCAGACCTACCATCTGATATGCTGGATTCCTGAAACATCGTCTCAAACGCCTGATGGATCTCAGCAAAGGAAGGCCTGTCGGAAGGGCTCCACTGCCAGCCTGCAAAAACACCAGCACTGAGAACATCCTACCAGCATTACACACCCATTACAGTACGCTAGGAGGTGCTAGCTATCACAGTTCCCTTTTTATAAAATGGCCAAGAGAAAACACTAACATGGAAACTTGGTATGAATGGTGCTGGGCATCTGCAACCACCACTGAGCCAAAGAAAGGGCAGGTGTGGAGCACCTCGGGAAGAAAAAATGCCACATTACAAGTCACTTACCAAGAGGCCACAGTGGAAAAGCAACACCTACTCTCTTAAGAATCCTACCAATCTCCTGCTGCAGGCCTGCAGCACAAGTTTTTCTGTAAGCAGTCAGGGAAAAGGAGGAAAAAAAACAGCAAATCTCTCCCCAAGGCCTGCAAGCTCCCAGCAGGGAAGAATGGCTGGCTTCATAGTGCTTCCATTCTCTGGGAAAAGCAGCTTTAACCAAGCACCTCCATACAGCACTGCACCTTCACTAGAACCAACAGAGAGTTTCTTGTGTCTGGCTGGATGTGACCAGATCTGGCCACTTTCATTGCATTGCTGAAGAGCTACAAAGCAGAATTTGCATTTGCAAGGCTGAAGAACACTTACATGCTCTCATGAGCTCATACACTTTCTCAGGACAGCCTTCAGGGCGCTCCATCCGGTAGTCTTTCTCCAGCAGCTCATAGACTTGAGACAGGTCGATCCCAGGGTAAGGGGACATGCCATAGGTTGCAATTTCCCACAGCAGAACACCAAAGGCTGCAGTGGGTAGAAAAGAGAAACAAAACAAAACAAAAAAATCAACAAACAAACCTTGTTTTCATCTTAAATTTGAGAAGATGTTTAGTGGGAGTAGTCACTAAACAGTGCTGCACACTTAAACCAGCTCTGAGTGGCTCAGACTCCATGCTCAGTGTTAGCTTCAATGTTAAAGCAGTGGAACAAGCCTCTTCGTCAGCAGAGACAAGTCTCCCGCGATATGACAGAATAGAATTAGACTAATTTTGAATGTATCAGTTGTCTCAAACCTGAACGCCTTGAGATCCTTCAAGTCCTATTAAAGGCACAATTAAGAGACTTCACAGTGGATTAGCTGAAACTGTTTCACTGCAGCACTGCAGCCTCTCTCCCAATTTGACAGCTTCTCTCATCTGCAGTCTCTCTCTAGAGGACTTGCACGTTTTAATAGCTCAGTGTTTTTTGGGGTGCCCTTGTTTAGCTGCAGACTGGAAGGGAAGAGGGGGCCCGGAGGTGAGAGATTTTCAGTAGTTGCTACCAATGAGACCAAGTCTGCATGAGACATTTTGGTCACAGGGAAAGCTGAGCAGAAGAAGGGAGAGCACAAAAAGGTTCTTTAAACAGGAGAGGCATTCAAGTCCCCAGACTCAGCAGGGATGCGGGTCAGCACCGGGGTCAGGCAGCTAACCCAGGAGTCAGCCATGCAGAATAGACTCAACACCAGTTCAACAACCTGCATGTAATTGGTTCAGTCACCCTATTCTGGTCTTAAACTGAAGAGAAAGCGATTACAATTCTGCATAAGTAAGGAAATCACATCACATTACATGGTAACACCACCAAGGGCAATTTACATTAGACATTTCTGTGCACAATTTTCTTTGATTTCTGTCTCGAGGCAGCGAGGTGAAAAGCATCTAAACCCTGGCATGGCCAGCAGCAGCCGTGACCTCTGGGGACAGCCAGCTTGCTCTGATCAGATCCCCAAGTCCACCGCTCTGACTGTCTCTCTGCAAGGTCACACCAACCCTAATTAAAGATACCCAATATTCCTTTCAGATCTTTCCTCCCAGAGTACTCCACTACTGAAGTACAACAAGGGCTCCCTGCAGCCACCCGGCGCGGCCAGCAGCGTCACGCAGCAGCTCGGAGCAGAAGAAACGCTTAGCTCATCAGCTCCCTCATCTCTAAAACATTTTGGATCAGCCATGCCCTACGAGTTCCTTCAAAATAAAGCCACTCTCTGCACCGTTTCCTCAAAACTCCAGAGAACTTCACTGCTGCTCCACTACCGTCTGATCTTTTAAAGACACAGAAGATGCTCGGGGTAACGTTTTCAATGTGCCCCTGGGATGAAGTCCTGCAAACTTGTATCGTATGTCACCGGGCACTTCAGAGAATTTGACCAATAGCTATGGAAGAGATATAAAATCCAAAGAAAGGCTGATAAAAAAAAGTAGAATGAGATTTTCTGCAGTCAGATTTCATAGAATTTAGCTCCATTCAGCTAAGCCTAGTCTTATCACCAGCACCTCAGGGCTCTTCAATAACCATTTGTCATCAAATTTTCTCTCTGTTTCTGCTCATCTCATTCCAAAGATTATTCTTTTAAAATGCAGAAAGACGAGCTCGGAGCTATCACCAGACAGACAGATATACACATAATTTTTTAACATAAAATGAACCAGATCCTCACTTTTCTCCTTAAAGTAGTTTGAAAGTTCCTGGCGATAAAGCAATATATCGCTTCACAGCTCTGTGCCAGAGCTCCATCAAGTCAGCAGCACGGCTGCCCTCCGGCCCCATTTCATACGACTCTATGAACACCACGGTGTCCTTTGTTTTCATACTTGTCAATGACTCAAACACGTAAAGCCAGGTCTGCATCCTCACTTCTCCACTCCAAAACCGACTTGGCAGAGATTAATTCCTGCACTCCGATACAGCACAGCTCAGAGCAGGGAGCATGCTCTCTCCTGAAACGTTTCACAGCGCCCCCATTTCACAGCCCTGGAAACGAAGGCTGCACAAGACCGTAATCTGGATTAATTTGTTCATGCAAATTCTTACCCCAGACATCAGATTTAATGGAGAACTTGTTGTAGGCCAGGCTCTCCGGTGCCGTCCACTTGATCGGGAATTTGGCCCCAGCGTGGGCAGTGTACGTGTCACCTGTCATCAGCCTGCTCAGGCCAAAGTCTGCCACCTTCACCAAGTGGTTCTCCCCTACCAGGCAGTTTCTGGCAGCGAGGTCCCTAAAAACAAGAACAAAAGCAGGCAATGAGGAGTCTATCCTCTCGCTTCTAGCAAGAGCGAGGAAATTTGCTGTTCCCAAAGAAGCCCGGGCCTGCATGTGATTATTCTGATCAGGGTATTACACAGAAATTATGGAGCTCTGCACACACATGGAAGAGGGAAAGCTATTTTCCATTCTGGCTTTGTAAGACTGTCGGCCCAACTTTTTTTTTTTTTTTTTTTTAATGCAAAATGAAAGCTCCAAGAACCCCCTCACTTTCAATAAAAGCTGCCACCCTCAGGATAAAAATAATGTAAAGAAATGTCAGCGCTCAACTTATCAATAGCTGAGGATGAGCGCTGAATTAAAGACGTCGCAGTGTCTCCCCTCCTTGCTCACCTCTCTAACGCTTCCATCGGCCCAAACACCACCATTCACCCTCCAGAACTCCTCTCCCAGTCCCTGCTCAGTGCCAAGGTTTAACTCCCAGCTGTGCCCCCCTCCCTCCCAAGTATCACATATCTTGCAGTGCGATGTTTTGTACCACACCCCCCAGAAAAGTCATCGGTGGCCATTTGGACGACTCAGTGACAGCACCCACAAAAGCAGCAACCCCGGCTGCCTAGTGAGGAGGCAGAACAAAGCCTGTGTGGGCAGCTGCAGGACAGCAGTTTCTTCTTACTCTTTCAGCCCTAATCTTCAAACAAGAGATGTTTTGCCCTTTTCAAACTGCCCTGGCCTCTGCTATCAGTACTTATGTTCTCAGAAGACTGGATAATCAGCAGATCGAGCCTTTCCTCCACGTTTTTTCACCTTGGCAGGTGAGAGATGCACACATTGCATTTGCCACCCCCCCGGCTCAAACATGCTGCCAGCACCATCAGCACTGCATAGAAATGTAAAGCCCAGAAATACATTTCTCCTAATACCAGGTTTCATTAAAAACACTTTTTCAGATTATGTTACATTGAACTAAAAATTGATTCTACCAGAAAAGGTGAGATCTTCTCTAGATACCAGGCAGACTCTGCTGTTTCTTTTGCTTGTTCTGCTCAATGGGAATAAATTAGGGGAAAAAAAGTACACCTTACTAGATGCCCATTATATTTTCACAATGTTTTTGAATATATCTTCTTATCAATTCTGATTACTACAGTCTATGTCTAAATAAAAGCTCCTCTTCATAATCAAATTCCTCCTCCTTCCTGATTCATTTAATGAGGTCACAGCCCAGCATTTGAATCCACGGATGTGAATTGTGACAACACTCTTAAAATAATTGGGTAGGTGGGTATGGGGGTGGCTGATAAGGAAAAATGCTACTATTTATTTTAGATAAATGGGTCATCAGAAATAAGATGAATTGAAATGAACGGGAGAGCAGACAAATGGGATTCATACAAAGCAGATTTTAAAGCTCACTTCCTACAGGCTGAAGGGATGGAATACTTTCAACAGAGCAATTGAAAGGGTGGAAATTTTAATTGCAGCATCACCATTTGCCTCATTGACTGACAGAAGCATTTAAACAGCTCTTTCAGGCAGTGAAAGCAAAGCATGTCTGAGGAACACCTAGAACTTTACACGCGATCTTCATATTTGCCTCTATAAAAAACATGCGCTAATTCCATATTCTAGCTAATTGGGCAGGAAAGGTCACACTGTGGCACAGAGAACATCTTGTATTGAACTCAGCAGCTCTCATCCCTCGCACAGGATGTGTCATTATATTGCTAGGAGGTCGTTCCTACAGACGAAGAATGCAAAGCTCCAGCCATAATTGCAGCACACTTAAAGGTCAGAGTCTTTGGGACTTTAAGACTGCAAAGACACTTATTAAAGTCAGATAATCTGGACAATGGTAGACAATAATCTCTGCAGAGGAGGAAAAAAGTGAAATAAACAAGAATGGACACAGGGTGAGACGGCACTAAGAGGGTGGCTTTGCTGTGAGCACCTGCACACACCCAGCAGTGTCACCTGTCTGCAGCAGCCTTTGATGGCTGTTGAAATCAGCAAAGGAGAAGAGGCTTATGTGAGCCACTAAGAACCTGGTACTTGAGGAAGCATTTATATTTAAGGCATTTGTTCAAACTGTAAAAGCACTGATATGTCTTTAACCTACATCTGCTTCAAAAAAGAAAAAAAAAAAAAATTGGAGAAAAACAATTAGAAGACCATCCTATAGACAGGTCAACGCACTGCATCAGAATGCAGCAGATAGGGCGCTAAATACAGGACATGGGCTGCAGCTGAAGGGAAGGCTGTGACAACCTCAAAATACACCAGGGAGTGTTTTGTGCTTGAGATTCAGGAGCACTCGGTGCCCTCCGTACCTGTGGATGAAGTTTTTCTTCTCCAGGTACTCCATGGCTGAAGAGATCTGGGTTGCCATGTACAGCAGCACCACTGCGTTGACCTCCTGCCTGTTGCACTCACGCAGATAATCCAGCAGATTCCCATACGTCATGAACTCCGTAATGATGTAGAAAGGAGGTTCCCGTGTGCACACCCCTATGGACCAAGATTAAGTTTGCTATGAACATTTGATTGCATCAATGACTCTTCAAGTCCGTCATCTCAGGCAGATGCCTGCAAATAGGGGGGGATTGCACAGAGAATGAGTTTTGCTTGGAACTGGTTAATAGAGGATTTTAATTTCCTGCTTCAGGCTCTGGCAACTTAAAACGTTAGGGAGACGAGATCATTAAAAATCATGTATTACCGGTACAAATTGTGAATTTTGCCAGACAATAAGTGCCTGTATTTAAAGCCTTGGTATGGTAAGCAGCTTATCTGCTCCTTAACATCCATATCACTGCACAAGGGTTTAGTTCAAATCCCCCTGCTTGGTATTTATCACTTACCTAATAATTGCACCAAGTTCGGATGCTTGATCTCCTTCATTACTGCAGCTTCTTTCAAGAACTCTTCCACCTCCATGGTATCCTCCTGCAGAACAATAGCAAAGCTTTGGCAAGGACAGCGTGCACAGAGGAGGACACAAAAAGAACTGCAAAGTGACAGCATCAGCCACAGTTCTTTCAAGGTAGTTTTTCCCTGTAGCCACATCACAATGCCAGGGAGTGAGGAACATTTTTTGTTTTGTTGTATTTTTAAAAATACATTTTTATCATTCTTATTGTAAGGGAAGCTTTTTTGGGCAAGAAAATCCATATCCCTTTTGTGAAGGGCCTCTCACAGGACCACTCAGGAGTTGAAAGGAAAAAGCTCAGCGCGCCTGTTCCTAACAAGAAAAAAAACCCACACGAAATCAACAGCACGGAAAGGAATGAAACAAGAACAAAACCAAAAGGAAGGCTACAACCAAGCTAAGGTCTGAGCAACTGCTGAGATGCAAGCCCCCAGTTTCAGTGGGTCTGAGCAAGGAAACCCCACTGCAGAGAGAAGCACGGCCGACGGTGGGGGAACTGAGAGCCTGAGGTTTACACAGATTTCATCCCTGGCATTTAGAGCCTGACCCATGACGTAATGGGTCTGGGCAGATGTGTCACTACCTATTTGTTGAGCCCCACAAAGTTGCTTGGCACAACAGAAAGCTGAGGAAGATACGATCTTGCTCAGAAGATACATATTCTGAAGCAAATATACCCTCACGGCCCGAAGGTCATTTCAAAGTGGTGCAAAAATACAGATCCATTCCTAAAGCAATGTTTCTTTCTAAATCCATATTTTTTTTCATTGGTGGATTAATGTTGACAGCCTACATGGACGAAGTGTTTTAAGGAAGGATTGGAAAGGATTTACTGCTGCTGGTGAGAATGATAACAGTGGGCTGCTGCTGTAAGATCCAGCCAGCACTCTGCTCTGCAGTTAGCGATGAGAGCCTCTTTCAAACAGCTTCAATCCATCATTCACTATTCGTTGCCAATTAGCTTGATTGGCAGCTGTGTTTTTCTGAACATGCTCTGTCAAAACGAATCGCCCAAAGGTCCTGGGGAACAGAACTGTAAACCATTTTCTTTGGCAAAGGAAACAGGGTTAATAATCCAGGTTGCAAAATGACCCTAAACACGCACTTATCTTATGTATGCTACACAGACTGCACAAGGCTGTTTCTCTGCGTTGCTGCTCCGTGGTTTTAAATCTATTGCCTCTCACTGACCAAATTAATAGGAAGGATGCATGCAGAGAATTACAGTAACGATGATTTCCCTGAAAATCTGATGGCAACATTTTAACAGTTCCCATTTTCTGCTGTACAAAACCACAGACTAAATAAAATGCTTCCAGCAATACGGTATTTTCCCAGCAAAACAGGACAATGCCTCAACCTGGACTTGCACAAACCTCACTAAGGGACGGCAGGGCTCCGTGCTGCCCCATCTGCTGGGGTAAAAAATAAACATTAAAGAAAGCTGGGCAGCTCCCAACGGCTCAACCACTGAACAGCCCTCCCAGGGAACCGAGTTTGGGGCACAGGCACAGCGGTCTGCAGAACAAGCACAGGCGCTGAGGCATGGCATGATGCTCCAGCCCAGTCCCTGCAGCTCTCCTGCCCCTTTCCAACAGGATCAGGAGCAAAAAAGCAAACACAGAGTTGTGCCATATCACGGCCACAGACCCTCTGAAATCCTGTTGCATCCCATGCAGCAAACTGGGCTTCCAATGGAACATTCCAATGGGAACCATCTACGCCCCAACACGTTGCCCAGCACTTGCCAGTTATGTGAGGCTGAAAAACAGCGCGTGCTGCATTTGTCTTCTCGTGTGATCCAGGCTCTGTGTTAGCTGTGAGCTACATTTGGACACGACAGAAAACTGAACAACAAATGGGTGCTCCTGAGCACTGCTCCACAACATGAACTGCGTGGATTTTTGGTGCCTTCAACCCTCCCTCCTCTCCATCCCCTCCTGCTCCTTCTGGAGCAGACAGGGAAGGAACAAGGAGAACTGCATGAAGTTGTGAAAAACATTCTCTGGCAGAAAATGAAGCGAGTCACTCGAATGTTTGTGCAGAAGCTGCTGAAGGCTTGTTTTCCCATGTAGAACCAGAATACAAATGTGGTTTTTAAATATTTCCCAAAACTTTGAAGGGAGCTATAACCCCACCTGTCAGGCAATAGACTGATGGATGTAAAGAAGGTGGAGTATAAATTTGCTTTTAAGGATGGTTTTAGTGTGCATAATTGCAGACTGAAGTGTTTCTTAACTCTCTTTTTGGTTATTCCTGCATTCCCCAGTGGCACGCACTGTTCCATATTACATTATGAACCACTTTCAGTCATGTTTCATTAAATATTTATTTGATGTATTCGCAACAGTCATGGTCTGTATTGAGGTTTCTCCGACGCACAAACAGAGATTTGATGGCACAACGCGTCATTTGCCTTTCTTGATGGGTTTTAAAGAGATGGTACAGGAATGCAACAGTGATACTCTGGTACAGATGAGGGACAGGAGACATCAGGGATCCTCACGTCACAGCCAGAAAGCAGAAAGAAGATGCTGCAGCAAACTGAACGTTCTGGGAAGCAATCTGTCTCTCTCACGTATGGTGTGGACTCTTTGCTCACCCTGCTCACAGCCCGGTGCTCCGAGCAGCCCCGCAGTCCCCGTGCGGTGGCCCTAACACTAGGTGTCACCCGCTGCCTGTGTAAGCTGCTGCTTCTGCTCTTCTCCACTGGGGAGCCCGAACGGGAATCTCCACCGTACACAAAAGGCCAAAATGGAAATACTTTCTGCAGCCATAGCAACCCAGAACTACTGAGGTTGCCGCTGTTCAGACAGTAAGGAAGAAATATTTTCCCCAAATCAAGGCAGTTTTCTCCCCTCGACATTATACCTCTATTCAGTTCTCTCCACTTCAAAAGTTCCTTTGCAAAAAAAAACAACAAAACCCAAGAAGAAACAAACAAAAAGCCCTCTTCTGTTTGTTTCTGCAAGACCAAACCACGTCCTCATGCGAGGAGAGAAAACATGGTGTCAAGTTAGCATAAAACTCCTATTAAGCAATCAAATGCAATGCGCGTGGATGGTGCCAGAAGATCTCAAGACGCATTTATAAACATAAATGAATTAAACAATGACCTTCTGAACTCAGAGCATTATTTGCATTTCAAGAGGCAAGGAGACCAAGACTCAGAAATAAGGGAGCAGAGCCAGAAGCAGAACTGATTATCCAGTCCCTCATTAAGCCCTCTTACGAATTTTAATACACTTTAGCTTGGATACACTTTTTCCTCCTCTTGTATCTTCTGATAATAAACAGCTGTGAACAATTGCCTAAGACTACTGGGTACACAGGGAGCTTGTCTTTCGGGAAAGAAGCCACATGAGACAGACAATCAAAGCATTAAGAGTTTCCCTGAAACACAGCCTTCGAATTTTATGTTGGCTGAGTCACAGACCACAACCTTCCTTAAGACATCAGCTTGTGTCAGCATGCTCGCCTACGGTCAGCACACCTTTGCCACCTCCTGAATGCAAGGGATGCCACAGCAGTACTTACTTCTCTAAGATTTCACCTGTTCTAAAGTAAAAATTGCACTGTTAACATCCTCCTTTGCTTAGTTTACACAGAAAATCATAATCTCATCAAGTTATCTATTATTCTAGGCCGAAGTACAGAAAGGCACAGCCATCACCAACCCCAAATGTCCCATGGGGCTGGAGGAAGGCAGCCAGCTTGAACTCACTTCCTCCTGGAAGGAGGACAAAGGAAAGGAGACAAAAAGGGCTGCTCAGCGATGCAGGTCCTACCTTTAGGGTCTTCACAGCCACCGTGAGGCTGTACTTCTTCCAGACTCCTTCATACACCTCTCCATACTGCCCGCCACCAAGCTTGTGCTTCATTGTGATGTCAGTTCTCTCTATCTCCCACTTGTCGTAGTTCGGAGACACCCCATAAATAGTGGGCTTGTTGCGCTTGGGCGCCGGGTAGTGCAAAGTGGTGATGAGCCCATCTGCTACTGTTGAATGATGATGGACCAACTCTGCCAAGGTGTTGAAGCGGCTCTCTGAAGATACATACAGCTAAGGGAGCAAGAAGAACAGAAAGCTCAGTCACATCACTCACACTGGAGCATTCACGTGCAGAAAGGACATTGTAAAGTCACAACAGAGAAGCATCATATCGCTTCCACTTGAACTGCAACACCGTGAGCTCTGCAGAAGCCCAGAGCTGAGAAAGATCAACATTTGCATGGGAAACGCACAGATTCTGAAGAAAATACACACGCTTTGCTGAAATAGCATGGAAGGAATGACTGCAAATAGCACTACACTGGCATGCTGTTGCTTGAAATGGGTTGTTTTTTTTTCCCCAAGGCTGGTCAGTGAGGGTTGTGGGATGTTTCTGAGCAGCAGGGATTTCCTACCTCAGCGTCTCGATCGCATTATTATTATTTCAATTACGACGTTTTACCTTCCTAACTTCTTCCAAGTTTCAGCAGCAAACTGGTAGCTTCTCTGCTGCTGGCCTGAGTAAGAGAGCTGGTCTGCTGCATCCTTGTGATGGGCACAGATCAATAGCAGAAATAAAATTACTATTGCTGAGTAGGAATCTGTTGAGAGGCACGGTAACCCATGTTTGTTACCTTTTATCATCCAAAGAGAAGCTCCATTTTGAGCCTAAAAGCTTACGGAAGGCAATGGGCAAATGCTACAATTTAGTACTTCCAATTTCACACTCAAGATCAATATTCTGCTACAGAAGGTGACACAAGCCACAGATACAGTAAGAACAAAGCGGTGCTGGTAGCACTTGATGGAGAGGGAAAAACCTTCTGACTCACTGGATATGCACTCAACAGTTCGGTCTGTGCATGTGCAGTATCCATCTGTCTCATTTCACAAAGCAGGGAAGCTGACAGGGATGCCAATCATCCCCAAATCCCAGACCTGCGGCCAAGCACTACTTCCTCCCCCCAGACAGAAAGCTTGGATGGAAAAAGAAAACACATCTGTGAAGCTCCAGCAATAAGTGAACGTGTCTAACAGAAAATGGAGATGCATTTGCAGAGGGGGAAAAAAAATGTTTGCAGGGAAAGAAGAAAAAAGGTCAAACTTGAGGAGTCTTTGAACTGCAGCCTGGCAGATTCTGTATGGACGCTCCTTTGCAAGCATCTATTTACTATAAAAATGAGAATAAGAGGCACTGGAGAAGAACAAATGTTCTGAAGGTTACAAGAGCACTACAAATAAATAAAGAAAATGAAAAGGTGAGTGAAAATAGCAGCTGTATCATCCAGGGCAGTCAGAGTGACAGAAGCGGCCCCTCAGCATCTCGCTTTCCCAACTCCCTACTTCAGTATCTGAAAATTAGGCAAAGGCTTAAGGATGGATGATGACAGAACTGGCAGCAATTGCTAAATTATATATGTCAGGCATTTTAAAAAGAACTGCAGAAGGTAAAATGCTCAGCTCAGACACACAGCATAACCCCAAAAAGTCAAAATGCAGAAGAGCACAACCCCACAAATTGGTCGGTGACTACTACAAGCTGTAGGGTGGCTGCTGGCTTTCAAGCTTTGCCCTTTGCAACAGAGCAATGCCACCTGTAAGTTTTCTGGAGCAAGAGCATTATGCAACAAAGGCAGCTACACTGAGAAGCTGCAGAGGAGTCACAACCCCCATTACAATGGCAACAGCAACTGGGGCTCCAGGGAGTGGGAAAAGACACACAGTGGCCAACCTTCCTGAAAAGCATTTGAACAAAATTACCTGCTTGAACCTGAACAATTAACTACTCTGGTGATAAAACATCTGCTCTTCTTTCACTACATTTGCTGATGGCAAAGCTCCTATGGAAGCTCTGGAAAACAGAGGCACTGTCCTGGAGAGGGACAGTTTGGTTCCTAACCAAACTGAGTCAAATATTTTTTTGGTGAAGTTAAGTGGATCAAATCTCAACACCTGTCATGGCCAGGGGTGAAATCACCTTACAAACAGATGTTCTGAGAACAGAAGGGTGCCAGCTTACAGGAGGGTCTTACAGCTGCATGGCAAGAAGCAAACGGTTCTTCAGACCACCAAGCATAGCCAGCACAGCCAGAATGCCAAACAACATCAATTTGGAAAGAACTTGCAGTGTGAGCAGTAGTACAAGCTGTTCCATGTTACACCCAGGACTAAAATGTGTAAAACGTGTACAAAAGTGAGGACAGAAGTGTGAAATCGTGCTGAACTGTTGGATCACCTGGAATTATTAAGGAACCATGGAGAAGGAAGTTGTCCTTGCTTTTCTGATGCCTGCATCTCATGATCTCAAAATCTCACAGAAATGAGAAATGTTCCTATTTTTGCGACAGATCATACGGTCCTATGAGAAGGAAGTTAAACAGATGGCCAAAGGTTTCACAGCAAACCTGCAGCAGGTTGGGGAACAGCAATCAGGATCACCATGCCCAGGCCATGGGACAGCACTCCATGCCTTCACACACACGCAGTTTTCTGTTTAAATGAAAAAAAAAAAGCAAACCACCCACCCACCACACAAGCTCACTTTGGAGGCAGTTTTTCTCCCCTCTCTCTGTGACTAACTCTTAGCACTGACACCTGAAGTCAGTTTATCCAGAGCTTCTCCCATCAGACCATGTTCCTTCTGACTGGAGGTAGGGGTGCTGATCCATGTGAACCATACCCTTAACCCAAAGGCATTCCTCACCCTGCTATCAGCCAACAATCTGAAAAGGCTACACTAAAAAATTGTTTGAGATTCACGGTAAACCTGCACACACTTACGCCACTGGAAGCTCCAAGAGAAGGAAGACACATCCTGTGACCCTAATGCTGAGGACAGCAGGATTTCATAAACTGGCTGGGCAATGCTGTTTGGTTACTCAATAGAAGGCTTTGCCTCAAGTACTACCAAGTCAGGAAAACCAAGTGCTCTGCTCCACGGAAGTGGTTTACCAAATGACTAGCTGCGCCATGCCAGCCAAATCGAGAAAGGTCATTCTGAATGTCTTCCTTAAAACAAAAAACATTACGAGGTGGTCCGGAAGAATAAGTCTCATTAGAATGGGAAATAAAGAAAAAGTTCCCTGAGGAACTGATGCTGAATCTCAGTGCATTCAGCACGAACAATGCTAAAGCCAAGATGTACACGTCTCCCATCTCTCCCTGCTCCTTCTTCTTACAGCATAAAGGCAGCACAGGGCTCTGCGATGCACAGCACACCCCCATGCCAAGCAGCAGTTGTAGTCTGCAAAAGCTCTTTGCTCTCACAGTTGCAGAACACAATCCACCAAAGCCACTCACGCTTCCTGCAGCACTTGCTGACACTAAACTCCTCAGACAGGCTGACTAACGATACAGCAGGCTGTGGCAGCCCCAGGTGCCCAGGGAGCTGGAGGTAGCAGCTTTCCTTCTGCAGAGCCACGCTGTGCTGCAACACGGGTAATGGAGCATGACAGCAGCAGCTCTGAGATCCAGCAGCCTCCATTTCACGAGGGGAAAGCGGAGATATTGGCTGTCCGTATTCCTCACCCCTAAACTCTGGCAGGTGAAAGGAAGAGCACGGTGTCCCCAGCCCAGCGCAGGCTGGAGGTGGGCAGCAGAAGCAGCATGCTGCTGCCCAGTTTGTTAACACAAATGGAAACAAATGCGACCTAACGTGCCAGGCTGCTAATTGCAGCATGGCACAACGCAATTCCCTCGGCTCACGGCCGCCTCCTCCCAAAGCCCAGCCCTCACTCACTGCTGCTTCTCCATTTTTGCATTTCCAACCACCACCGACTGCAGGTCTGTTTTAGTGCATTGTGCTGACCTGCACATTTTATCAAAAAACACCAATTCAAGCAACTTTGTGGAAAATGAACAGTTGACCTGGCCAATACAGACCTGAACAAATTATTGCTTTGGGGGGGATAAAAACAGCTCTGCTGGGATGAAAGCCTTCATATGCCAAAACCTCCTGCAGTTAAAATGAAGAACGTGCTATGGCATGAGGGACACGTGCTTATTTACACCAACTGAGGGAGGCCGGGGTTCAGAATGTTCACATGTGCACACTGCTCATCTGCCAGCATCAATGTGAGTCAAAGGGAGATCAACTACAGGGACAGGAGGAGGAAGGATATTGCAGGTCACCATGCACACCCCTGAGTACGCAGCACATCAGCAACTCACAGTGCTGATTTTCACCACAGAGCCTCTATAAAGGAGGAAAAAGGAAGAACCAAAGCACCGTAACTTGGATATATACAGCTTTCAATAACTACCAACTACTGGATGCTGGCAAGAAGAGCCTCAGCAGCCATGCTCCAGATCCATGTTGCAACTTCTGCAGAGGATCTAAAGAGATGCTGCTTACAACAGATTCACTAAAAACAAACATTTCTGAAATCCAATGCCAGCAGAAATGTTTCCACAAAATTCCAACAAAAATCTGTGGAAAACCTCATTCTTATGTTAACATTTCCCTGCAGCATCCACAAAACGCAGCACTGCTATAGCACATAAAGATAGAAAAGAAAGAAGATGATACTAGAAAAGGGGTCCATACAAATTAGAAGGTGCCTACCCATTTTCAGTGGTCACATGGAAATACTGTGGAGAAATCAAAATAGTAGTTTAAAATGAGGCTGAACAGTTCAAAAGGTATTCTTGTTCCTAAACTTACAAGGCTATTAGCAACAGGCGCAGACTTCTCTGATTTGGCAGTCCTAGAGGTTCTTTTGAACATATGTAATGAAAATCCATTGCTAGATAACATCTTATTGATGATATCTACTGCATTCAGCTCTGATGTAGCTCTAGGATGGCGTTTCGCTACTGAGCTGTGTTATATCTCAGCAGCTGGCTAAAGGAATAAGCGTGTTTCATCACAGACTGGTCAGAATCTCACAGTTCATTATAACTACGGATGCTGAACAATGCGATACGGGCTCAGAATTGCACATATCAGTTATTACTCCTTGACCTTGAACGCTCAGTGCACAAAGCACTCCAGTAAGGTTTTCTTTGGCAGCACGGACAGCCTGCAGCCTACCTTTCCATCGGACGCAGTGTTTATTCTGTAGTGGTACACCCTTCCTTCGTAGCGCAGTGAAATCGATCTCTGTCCTGGACTGCTCTCACTCTCTCGCACGAGAAAGCTGCCATTGATGCCACTGCTCAGGAGGTACTCAGCAGCGTTACGTGACACTGGTCCGTGGTACCAGGAATGTTTCTCCAAACTATTCACCGGGGTGATGTAGTTGCTGGGTACCCAACCTTGTCCATTCTTCGTCTGGGCCTCACACCATTCACCATTATGATTGTAGCCCAGGACACGGAGCTTTTCACCTAAGCACAACCAGAGAACATATTTAGACATGGCAAATCTAGGAGTAGAGTAAAAAGATGGATTATTTCTGGCTTATAGATCATTAGAAAAGGAATCTTATTGAGCAGGGACCATGTGCGTTTCTTTAAGTTTGAGTGGACCATTGAAGCCAAATAAAATGACATGCATGCTCCAAGGGTCTGTGAAATCCTCATGCAGCTCTGCAGCAGTTCTGATGCTGTCTGAGCTTTAAAAAGGATTCCAACAAATTTTATTTGAGCTGAGTTGGCCTGATGGGGCTAGACCAGGAGTGGGTAAATGGCAAAAATCTATTCTGATTAGCAAGCAAGCAGACTTGAAGTGCACAGAAGGAATGAGAGGATCAAGTAAGAAAACACTGCATCTGCACGGTCATTTTTCATAGGAGGACTGCATTCTGGAGAACAATAAAAGTGACAAAGACCCGCATCTGAAGTCAGCTTAGTTCAATTTCTCAGCTCAAACTCTTGTTCTTAGTGGAGACCTTCCTCTGACACAGTCTTATCCAATGCAAAAACCTCAAATAGTTTTAACCTTTTAAAAGGTTATGACTTCAAGAAACATTTGTATTTGTTCAAGAAGAATTCCCACAGTAAAAAAAATTCCATAGTGTTTAGCGTATAACTCAGCTGTTCCACTGCGGCTTTTCTTTCTGTGCTTCTTGCTGATTCCTGATACCATCCTGCACACTTCTCTTACCTTTAGTTATGCTGAGAGTGTTGTCCCCACTCGCCACAAAATCGTACAGTGCAACAAAGAGGTGGGGGTCATTTTCACTGGGACAGGACAGGAGGTTCTCCTTGGAGTTCCAGCGAGCGGCTTCACTCAGCCCCTGGGGCTCAAAATCTGACATGACTGGCCTCTGGAGGGCTTCTGCAGGAAGAGAAGGGGAGAAAAGCAGGTTCATTTCTGCCAATAAAACCCATCTGCTTAGCCCACGTGCTACGATTTTTCTAATATTCTCAATATCTGCGCTCTTCACGTATCAGAGGACAAACCCAGACCGTTCCTTACAGCAGGCCTTCTGCCACATGCACGTAACGTTGTGCCTGCAGAGCCCCTTCTCAACACACGAGCTGCCTGCCTTGGCCATGGAGCAGAAGGAAACCCTCTGCCTGCAGGCAGTGCTGCTCACATCGACTGCTGGCTCTCCATAAATCCTTCAGTCTTGCCTAAGTGCTGCGACGTTTAGACCTGAAAGCAGCAAAGACCTCTAAAAGGCAAATCCCTTAATTACCCTATAAATGAAATCACCGGAACTTGGAACTCTGAAAGTCAGGCAGGATGAGATGCATAAGATGTGGCGCACACAGATTTAGATACATATTTTTGTAGCCCACACTATTTTTAATCATCTCTCCTGTTATTTGAGCAAAAGCTGGGCCATTTTTGTTACTTCTCTGCCACTCTCAAAAGGAATACACAG
The DNA here is from genome assembly GCA_030625065.1 of Alectoris magna. Classification (NCBI taxonomy): domain Eukaryota; kingdom Metazoa; phylum Chordata; class Aves; order Galliformes; family Phasianidae; genus Alectoris; species Alectoris magna. The sequence goes on along the minus strand of CM060579.1, from coordinate 5,648,857 downwards.
CGAGAACGTACACTGCACCAAACACTTTGTAGGCATCTTAGAGGCCCTGAGAAAAACTGATTCCCAAAAACTGAGCTTCAAATGTGCACAGTGAGGCACATTAGGTGTGTAATACTCAGTCGATATTAGGCATATCCAAGTAGTTTGGGGAATTCAGTTCCACTGCTTCCTGCCAATTCTTCCCTCCAAACCATGGGGAAGGCTGTTGGGATGTCACCAGGAGGCTGGGGCTGCTCAGGGCAGTGCCCCTCGTGCCAGTGTGTCTGCACAACAATGCACAGCCATGCTTTGGGGATGGGGCTGTCAGAGGCAGGAGATCCCCTTTCGGAAAACGAAGCTATCAGTGTTTTACCAAGCAAACATGGCCAGCAGATGGCTGTGAGCAGCAATGCTGCCCAACACAGCACAGAGCAGGCCCTGCGCCTTGCGGGCCGGCCGTAACCTCGGCAAGGAAGGAAAATGCCTGCCCCGTGGGGCCTGATTCAACAGGAAGGCCGGAAATCCAAGGCGGGCTCCCCTCCAGCCTCCAGCACCGCCAGGCCCATGCATGGCCTGGAGTGGGATGAGGGGGGAGAAGCCTGATGGACTGTGGCAACATGTGCTGCTAAAGGTCTAGGCCCCTAGAGGAGGCTATTAGCAGATTCAAGACACAAATCCATGATGCAAGAGAACCAGAGAAGACGCGTCTGTCTGGGTGCCCTGTACAGCCAGCTGTCAGCAGCATTCACCTCTGAGTTATCTGCTGGTAAATCTGCCCAGACATGATCGTGCTTCACAGCAGCAGACGGTGCAGCTCATTCACACTGCTGCTCAGAGAGGTGGTGATGCCCCAGCCCTGCAGACACCTGAGGTCAGGGGATGGCTCTGAGCACCTATGGAGCTGCAGCGTCCCCTTCCATTGCAGGGAGTGGGATCAGTGGCCTCTAAGGATCCCTACTGACTCAAAAGGTTCTGTGATTTTATGACAATGAGGGTCTTTTCCAACACACTACAGCTTCTTCGCTTCCTTCACTGCTCTTATCTACAGCTTCACAGCATCACCGAGCCCCCCAATAGGCCAGACGTCTCTGGGTGAGTCAGACCAGCTGGTGTGCCACAGGACAGTGTCTTCACTTGGTGATGGGGCAGGATGCGAGCCCAGCTCCATTGGTGAGCTCCATCAGTTATTGCTAAGCCAGAATTCCCTCCAGGCAGCCACAAAGCTTGCTGCTGCAGCTCTGCAAAACCACAGCTTCTTGCTTCCATCACACCAGGCTCAGGTGGCACCTGGACACCTAGGAGGAGTCCCAGGGCAGTAGTGTAATTCAGCTCCACACCTGCACCAGCTAAACACAACTCTCTAATAACAGACTAGGAAATGAGAGCAAGGGCTTTTATTTTGAGGCATCAGCCACACCGATGCCTATTTTTCCCCCGGATTAAGTTTGCACCAGGAGATATTTATGTTTGTACACCAAAAGATTTCATAAGCATAGCTATCCCCTGCTAATTACTGTTTATGCGAAGCCATGAATCACTGCTAGGGACTGTGTAAGAAGTTCTCTGATGTGAACAATGCTGGTCCAGACCAACACAAGCAAATTCCCTTAAAAATGTAAGTGAAGGGCTGGAAAAGAGGCAGAAGCACAGCATGACAAGCAGCTCCTCCACAGCTGACTGCGGGGCAGTCCTGGGGGAAGGAGGAGACCTCCTGTCTCCCTGCAAAACAAACATCCTGTGCTCTTACAAACTGCTGGCATTTTTTCCACAAGGTTTCCAAAGCAAGGGAGAACAGAATATACTCAGTAATCTCTTTGGAGTCGAAGCACATGCTGTCTAAAGCTTTTCTTTTCCTTACCTTCCCCCTTCCTTCCTTTTCCCCTATAAGAAATTAGGGTAAGTGGCAGAATCACGCTGGATTTAATGCACTCCCAAAGCTCCCAGCTCTGTGCCTCTCTGTCCCACTGATCTCCTTACTGGTCACTGGCAGATTCCCCATCCCTGATGGAACAGGGTTATCTTCAAGGAGAAAGGACCAGCATCCATAGGCAGAAGGTACCTCTGGCCTGCTTCACTGCCCATGAAAGAGGGCCCACAGTCAAATGCATTGCTTTGTCTTCCCAATGCTAAGTACCCCCAATGGCACGGCTTCTCCCACTCCCTCTGAGAGATCATTCTGTTAACTTCCATCTTTCTCTTTTTATTTCTTTTCGGAGTTCACTCTTCTATGAGCCTGCAGGTCCCACTACAGCTCACTCACTGGGTATTTTCCATTTGTAACCCTTTAACAACACATTAAATACAATCTTCCACCAGCGAGATGATCACAGCTGTGGATGTACAGAGAGGAATAGTGGATCTAGCAGAAATTCGGATTTTATTTCTAAGTCTGCTGCTAAATTGCCATCTAATCTTAGATTAAAATGTCTCAGAGAAGAAGGGGAAAGAGGAGTTGGATAAAACTGAATTATAAATGACACCTCCGTATTTCTGAAAACTTCAGAAGTGAAGCTTTTGGTTTGGTTTCTTTACTCTGCAGAGCAAAAGAAGTGAGGTTTGCCCACTTCAGAGCCCTGGGGAGGGACAGCACTGAACAAGAACCACAGAGATTGACGGCCATAGTGCCCCATTTTCTTTAGCAGCTCGGGACTGAGAAGGGAAGATGAACGTGGGTCTGTGATGATCAGTTTTAGGTCTGAAGACAGCTCTAACTGTATGAAACAATAACACCTTCCTCACCATAACCCATGGGAGATGGTAACAAGCATCATCAGCCAGATTTTTTTAATAAGGATGGGACAGGCAAGAACCACTGCAGCAAACACACAACTAGCAAGCCACTACAGAGCCAGAACGCTTATTTAAAAGCAAAAACTCTACTGAGCGATGGCAGATGTGAGGCCAAGAGGTGAGGAGCAGAAAACAGAAGGAGGACACAAACAGAAGGCTCTTCCCTGGGAGGCCATGGCTATGGGCTGCTCCTCCCCGAGCTCCTCTGCTCTGACTGTAACAAGACACGCTGGAAAAAAAAAAAGATATATGGGCAATCTGACAGCTGGCAGGGCAGAAACTGTTTCGGTTTGAAAACAAAGGGCTTGAGTAGTGCCTCTACACCAGTTTGCAGCTTTAGAGAGGATGCTGACAGGTTTTAAACAAGGTTTCTGCTTTTCAGTGGTAGAGCAAGCCCAAAAAGGCAGCGAGACTATTTTAGCCCCTATTTGGGACATGGACACGTTCTGCTTTCCAGATCAGATTGGCAGCAGTGCTTGCTGTGCCTCGTCCCTTCTACTCTTTACCCTTTCTTGGTGTGAAGTGAGGGTGGAATTATTCAGTTTGGCACAGGCAAAAAGGAGGAAGCAGATGACAGAAGTTCAGATATCTCACATTTAAAAATAATATTTACTAGGGAGAATAAAACTGAGAGCAAAAAGTGGCCAGCTTAAATCATCAGCGTGGAAGCTCAGCAGTCATACAACCAGTTAAAACATACTTTCGATCAAGTTAAGGCAATCTTCACGGTCTCAGTTCAGCCAAATGCTAACACACAGCATGCAGGGCGGTCTGCCCACACCCTGCCATGGCACACAGAGACACTGAGGTTGGAAAAGCCCTCTCACATCCCCAGGCCCAACCGCAGCCCACCCCACCATGCCCACTGACGCTGCCCAGCGCACACTGCCCTCGGTGCCACATCCCCAGGGGTCTGAGACACCTCCAGGGACAGTGATCCCAGCACTCCCTGGGCAGCTGTGCCAACCCTAGCACTGAATCATTCCTCCTGACACAGCACCGAGGGGATGTCACAAAGCATCCTCCTTCCTGCAGGTTAATAGAAAGCATAAAGTTCTGAGAACCACCACGAAGAGAAACACTTTGGACTGCTTGGCCGACGCACAGGTAGGTGCGCCTACACACTGGGATTCCAGAGCAGCCTCACAGTGAGGTTTTGAACCTCTTCTGCAGATCCCAACCTCAAGTCAACACCTTCAAGAAGTTGGTTTAATAATTCTACAAACCAATCTGATTTTCTGAGCCTCGTTCTAGCCATCGCACACTGCCACGCTGGTTTTTTTTTATGAAGCATGAAAAACAAAAGAGATTCAATTAGGTGAAATTCCATCTATCCTCCTGGCTGCAACCAGTTTGCCATGTAACCAACGGTCCATTCAACCTCTAAGCAGCTCTCCCCACAGTTTCCTAGTCTACTAAAGCAACTCAGCTTTCCTCTCGTGCCTTCAGCAGCTTCCCATACAACAAAGACAAGAGCAGAGTTAAATCCTCCAATGATATCACCATAATCTCCTTAATCCCTCCAGAAGCTCCAGTGAGACGCTGGCTGTGCAGGGAGCAGCCTGGCCGTGTCACACAGCTCCCAGGGATGTGCCTGGTGGCCTCAGCACAAGCCTGTCCCCAGTCTGCCAGTCTGCCCTTAGTAGGCCTGCAAGCTTTAGTGGCTTCCACCCAAATGAGCCCCACCTGTAAGAACCCGTTATCTGTAGTGTACTGCAGGCAGATAGCTTTCACTTGTGCCCTCGCAGTGGGTACTGGCACAAGCTCCCCCTGCTCTTCTGCTCGGCTCTCTCAGCAGGGCTTTCAACCTCACCACAACCTGAATGCAAAAGCTGTGTGGGGCCCCTTCAGCTGTAGAAAGGAATAACAGAAAGCACTCCTTTGTTTTCCCTTCACCTCTCGCTTTGCTCTCCAAGAGGTCCACCATCAGAGCATCACGGTGGGTCCTGCACTATCTCTGTCCTAACAGCTGTCACAGCAGTGCACGGAAGATGCATTAAGATCTTGGTTGTGGAGCTTTAACACACCGGTGGGTGCTGGCTGCGGTCCTGCCCCATGCTGTGCTGTGAGCGGAGGCTGAGCTGCTTTGACAGAAGAGTGTTTTAAAGCTCTTCCAATGCTCGTTTCCCATCCCTTAATAAAAAATATATACACAGCCACGGTCCCAGAGAAGCTGAAGGTGAAAATACCGCAGTATTTACTGTGCCTGATCATGCTGTTAACTCGATACTGCCTACATGGAGCAAGTCAAACTGCGCTCTAATCCTATTATGCAACTGCATTGCAAAGTGGGGAGGGGGAGTGGCTGCAGCATATACAAAAGAGAATACTTGCACAAACAGCCCCGGTAACACCCTGTAACATCAGCCTTGGCTCTGCCGGGCCCAGAGGCCCCCAGCAGCCCTGCCCACACTGCACGGGCAGCCAAAGGCTCCGACGCAGAGCAGGAGGCCCAGGGCCAGCACCACGGCACCAAAGTGCCACAAACAGAGGTTTGGTGCACCTAAAAGCTCAGCAAACCATTTGGTCGCTTAAGAAAAATCAACGCTATTCACACATCCGCCCTCCGCTATGTTTGTGAAACTTTTAAAAAGGATTGCAAAAGATAAGAGAACCGACATAAAAAAAAAAAAGCCCCCTGACAACAGAAAGTTATTCAGAGCCACTGCACGCATCCGATGAGCACAGCCTCCTGCTATGAGATCCCTTCGGCTCGCTCTGTTGCGAGCAGCCATTTGTAGTTTTTGAGATTCCTGAACTATGAATTTGAGGAACATTTCTCCGCTGAATATTCGAGAGTTGAGCAAGAGCCGCCGGCGATAGGCTGCGCGCGGTCAGGTGGCTGCATTTCTCCCCTCTGATTTGATGAGTTAGCAAAGTACTCCTGGCACGCAGCTTATTTTTACCGAAGTTCCATCCAGCGACACAAAAGAAGCCGAGGAATGCATCGCCCCAACACAGCACAGCGGGCTGCGGCCTCCTGGGGCCTGGCCGAAGCCTGGCAGCGCACGGAGCAAGGCCACGGCCGAGGGGACGCAGCTCCAGGGTCGTGCTGTGCCCAATGGGGCCAGGCTGGGCTCCCCTGCACATCGCCTCCAGCCCCGGGCACCCAGCTCCAGCCCTCCCCGAGCGTTAATTCACGTTTCAATTCCTACAGTCATAGGAGTGACTCAAATTCAGTTTTTCAAAGCAATTGCCCAAGTAAATTCAGCTGTATGGCCGCCTGGGAAATGCCAGCAGAGAGGGACAGCCAAAACGAACCAACAGGCTGCGAGTAACACACGGGGAAAGTACTTTGCTGTATTCAGCAAGTTGATTTGCATCTAGATTCTCCTCCTTAGCCCAGAGTAACTTTACTCCTTTCACCCCCAAGAGAAGGGAGATCCTTCTCCGCGCACAACCAAAGCCCAGGCCCATGGAGACGGCTTTGTTTGTTGGATCGGCCATGGGATCACTTGACATTTCACAACCATAAATGGTAGAACCGGGCTCCCTTTGTACGCTGCGCTTAATGAAAATCACCTGGTCCCAAAGTCATGCACACACAACCCCTCGGCTGCCGGGACGGCAGTGGGCTCCCAGCTCCACAGAAAGCCTCCCCGTATCCCCAGAAAGTGTCCCCGTGCCCCTAAAGGGCCTCCCCACATCCCCAAAAGGGCCTCCCCGCATCCCCAAAGTGGCCTCCCATCCCGCTCACCTTCCAAGTAGCAGCTTGAGGAAGAAGAGAGCCCCTTCTTTGACTTGCAGCCCACCAATTTCAAGCAAATCTCCAACATTTTCATTTGTTAGAGTTTGGCCTCAGCTGTGCGGTCTCCTTTCTTCCCTTCAGCTCCTCTTGCTCAAAGTTACCCGGTAGAAGCACTCCCCACAACACTTAATAAGGTGATCCCAAAAGGCGCAGAGCCCCCGGGGCCCGGCTGTCCCCCGGCCCGGACAGGACTGCAGCCATCCCCCTGCAGCAGGAGGGCAGGGCGCTGGGTGCCGAGCGCTGCCAACAAAGGGCCCCCTTCAGCCTCCGCGCCTCAGCTCCGCGCCGGCCTCCTGACGGCCTCCTGACGGCAGGCAGCAAGCTACGCCCTCGCTCCTTAACCCTGCTGCTGCCGGACGGGGAGGTGCACACGTTCGGCATCTGTTTACTCCATATTGGCATATATTCGAGGTAGGCAGCTGTTGATAAAGGAGACTGGACTGGTTGTGCACACAGCTGTGGGGTTTTTTTTTGTCGCTACAAGATACCCCATTCGCTTCCCAAAGCTTGTGCTGCTCAGAGCACGAGGTGCCCCCGGAGCAAAAAGACCAGGGAAGGCCCACGGTGAGCTTGCTGGCTGCCTCCTGCTCTTCTGCCTTCCAGCACCCGAGGACCCTGCCATTGAGACAGCCAGCTTCCATCACTCTGCAGATGACAGTGCTTCAGTCTTCGGATCCACGGGGCGTAGGCTTGGAAAACAGCTTAGAAATTAGTGGTCGGTCCTCAGCCCATGCAGAACTGCAGTAGCAGCATTTGTTTAAATAACAATGGCCACACCACTTTTAGCAGAGAAGTGTTTATGGTAAGGCCAGCGTGGTGTTTGAAGTGCTTTCCTCCTTCTTCTCAAAGATAACATGGACATTCCCATCTGACAAAGCAGGAAGAGAGAATCTCAGCTTCCTGGAATTCAGACAACCATGGGAAGAGTCGAGGTGCAGCTGGTGCTCCACCTGGCTGTGTGTGCACTGGGGACCACGATGCCATCCCCAGGCCTTCTCTTCCTCTGTCCACTTTCTAGAGGAGGGTTTCCATCCCATGGAAGCAAAAGAGGCTCAAAGGAAACTGACGCCCCTCCACTTGCTCCTTGCCCACCCAGCTTCAGAAGGCACTGTGACAAAGAGCTGGTACAGAACGGGGAGAAATAAAAGAGGAGCTGAAAGCTGAGTTGGCCATCCCGTGCTGAGGCCCACGTCATGCTCAGGGAACCAGAGTGAAACAACATTTGAAGAGCAGACCCGGCATCATGCACGCAATGGCTGCATGTGACGAGCATCCCCTCCTGCCTCGAGTTCAGCCGCAGCTGTAGGAGCATGGAATTCCCATAAAATTCCCCTGGAAGTACGGAGGCGGCAGCACCCAGCCAACACAATTAGGGTTCCTACAGCAGCGCAGGCAGAATGAAGGCAGATTACACTCCTGGTGAACTCCTGGGGTTGGTATTCCAGAAGAAGAATGCCTCGTTTCAAATTAAATTAACCCACTTGCAGAAGAACCTTGCTGTTGGAGCAGTGCTTCCCCTCGGGGAGCTGAGTACAAAGAGCTATCCTGGGATAACTTCGTCTGTAGATAAACCCTAAAATTAATTCCCTTTATTGTTCCATGCAGCCAAGCTTGTGTGGTCCCTCTGCTACAAACTTCATCCTTCTGTGCTTCCTCATTTGTGTCACAGCAAGCTAGACCATAAATGCTTCAAAGCAAGAGCTCTCTGCACTTACTGCATGCCATGAAATTAGCTGGCGATACAGAAATAAAAGCCACATTGGCAGTGTCACACAAACGCTGCTACTCTTAGGGCTAACATCTATTAATCCCTTTTATGTTTGTTGTATTCGCATCTTAGAGTAAAATCTGCCATGAAAAGCATGCAGACTTCTGGACTACGGAGTGACTGATGCAATCTTCAACTCGGTCTCTCTGCTGCAGAATGGCAGAACAGTTTTGCTTTGCCATACAGAGTGTGATGCCTTCCCTTTCCTTTCCTCTTCTTTCAATCCCCTTTGGCACAGGCAGCTCAGCCCCAAGCATCACCTGTCCCCAGGCAGCCTGGCAGCCCTGACCTGCACTGCTTTAACATCTGGTAGAAGGAGGGAACTGAGCACAGCCCTCCAGATGTAGCTTTGCCAGCTCCAAAGACAGAAATAGCCACTCCTTTTGACCTGCTGGCTATGTTCTTGCTAATGCAACCCAGTATGCCATCAGCCCTTATTGTTTATGCTCATACAAAAGCATAAGCCTCTTTAGCCAACTGCTTTAATGTCTGAGCTTCTTCTAAGAGACTATTTTATTCACCCTGTTCTTAAAGCTCTGCAACATTTGAGGACAGCTTTCTCCAAGTGAGCCATCACATCCGCACACAGGACAGCAGCAGTGAAAGGACTGGGCTCCATGAGCAGAAAGTGAGTTCTGGCATGGTCCCACCCCACTAACAGCTGGAGCCAATTTTCTTGTGATACCATGAAAAACAGCCTGAGTGCTCGTCACCCATTTAAAAGCAGAGCTTCATTGTAAAACCCTCTTCTGAAACACAGAAAGATGATGGAGTTGGAAGGCCCAAACACTGGGGATTTTTTCATAGGTGCATTCAACTTGAAGTCACGTGAATTAGAAGGAGCTCAGAACAGCGGGCAAAGGAAAGAAGCAAAGGAGAGTACCAGGAAAAGAACAATATTCCTTACCATTACAGGTTACCTGTGCCTTATCTAGCTCTTCTGTAAATGCAGCTGGGAATTTCCCCACAGGTGTAAAGGAACTGAACACAGGCTGTAAAGCACTCTGCTGTCTGTGGATGCACAGAGCAACAAAGTAATTGCTTCATGTCACTTGTAAGATGCATTATTCTTATCCAGCATGAAGGTGATTCGTAATTTTGAGCATTCACAGATCACTCTCTACTCTGATGAAATCCTTCCCACAGCCACATGACGCATTCTAACACCATTACCTGATTATAAATATATGAGTATATGGAAATGATCAAAGAAACCTATGTTGAAATATACGAATGACACAGCGTGTGCTACAGACCCAGCTGTACCAAAGCTGGGCTTTCATCTGACACCAAATGCAATATTGCCTATTTTCCCAAGGCTGCTCCACTTTGTCTGACAGATTTGATTTCCCTTTGGGTTCTCAGATCCTCCACCGCTACACTTCTCCATCTACCCCTGGATAGCTGGAATCCAAGGGACAACATGTCTTCTTCCAAGGCACCCAGACAGCCGCCACTTCCTCGGCAGTGACAGCACTGCACAGACAGGCAGTGACGCCCATGCTACATTAGCAATACCTGCCACATCACAGGTGAGGGTGAGAACAGCCCCTGTTGGTGGTTGCACATGGAGTGACTACATGAGCTCACTAAGACTTCCCACGTTTACCCACACACATAAGGAGGAAACCCGAGTGACCAGGACACTGAAAGATCTCTGGCTGATGCTTTTTCGGGGATCAGGAGGAATCAGTCAGGCCCTGACGCCAGCAGTGGATACACCAGGACAGGCTGAGGCTGTTTTCTACTCTATGCCATGAACCTTTGTGCCTTCAGTTGTCTGACACCCCCCAGCAGTGCCCTGCTGCAGTCCCACTGCCCGGATGCCGCTGCTGTTCTCTTTTGTGCTGACATCTCTGCCTTTCTTTCTTCAGTTCCTGTTTGGAATGCTTATAGAGGCCATTACTCTACCTCCATTTAAAGCTCTTCTCAAAGATCAGCTGGCATATTTAAAAGAGCATATATAACTGCTAGTTAAAACAGCACATTAAAACCAAAACCCTCTCAATATGATCTCTCTAGAGCAGGTATTCCCTCTCCTACCCCCCTAGCAGCCCTCTATCACAAACCTATCGAATAAAGGCTGCTCAACACCTGAGTGCAAAGAGTCTTCCCTCCTTCAGAACCCACTCAGCCAGCTGAGAACCAAGAGCCCAAAGCTCTCTGCCTGTACAGTGAGACATCATTGCCTCTGGCACCTGGGAAGAAACAAACCCAGCAGGGTTGCAAGGAGCACACTGCACGCACCAACAAGACAACAAAGGTTGTGCAGTGCAGCATGTGCATTTGTTGGTTTTGCTCCCTGATTTAACAGATGTTTGTTATTTGCAGTCTTCAGGACCGAGGACTCGCTGAGAAGTGGTGGGATTACAGAAACGTGCAGCTATTTGAAATTCCTTGCAAGCAGCAGGGCAGAAGCCTCCTTTTTAAGGCAGCAACAAGACAGAGGGTACTGCTGAATTCCTGCAGAGCTGGCTGTCTTTGCAAGGACTGCAAACTCCCCAGAAAGCTGCCTGTGTCATTGGCATTTGAAGCCTCAGAGGTTAAACCAAGTCCAAAGGGGCTCTTTATAAACCTCTGAAAGTTTTTGGTCTCTTCCATTAAAAGCTTTCTGAAACATCTGCAGGCAATGAAACAGGAGGCACCTTGCAGCTCTCAGAGCTGAAAAAACAGAGGCTTACCTGAGGGACACCAAACACCACAAAGCACCTCATTGTGACTGCTGAACTTTCATCACCTGGTTGGCTCATTGAAGGGGTGGGAGAGGGAGCGGCAGGGAGAGCTGCTGTGGTGGGCAGAGGACAGCAGCTGAGCAGCGTGACCACGTTCAGCATCTTCTGCCAGCCCAGAGTGGAGGGCTTAAAGCCAGCACGGAGCCAGAAAAGATGCATGCTTGCAAAATATAAGAAAACAAATTTTTCGCAAAGTTTCTTTGCCAAATCCTGACTCAGAATTCGAGTGGGAGCATTTCCTTTTTTTTTTTTTTTTTTAAATTTATTTAAGGAAAACACGTGGAAATGCAAACAAAAAGATAAAAGCAGGGGTTAAATAAAGGTGTTCAAAGTTGCTGACTTCATGGGTACCTTGTGCAACCCCAGCACGTTGCCCAGAGCGGCCAGGAGGACCAGCACAGCCTGCTCTGCTCTGACAGCACCTAAGCAGTTAATTCCTTCCACTCAAGAGCTGAAAAATCTGCCAAGGCAGAAGACCAGGCCTTGGAGATCAAGTTACACATGAGGAGGGGGTGGAAGGGGAGAGGAAGAAAAGAAAACAAGTTCTCTGAGCGCTGCACTGAGTTAGGCCCGGCAGGCCCAGGAGGGCGGGGAGGAGGCAATATTCCCCCTGTGCTCTCTTGGGGTAGTGAGAGGCACCGCAGACACACGTGTGTTGTTGTGACTCCAAACCTGCCATTCAAACAGCAGGAACCAGCCTGCACTGAACACATTAGCTCTGGCCAACACCACGGACCTTTTCGTAGAACCAGAGGAGGTGTGGGTTGGGAGGGACAGGACTGAATGGGCGTTACTGGAGCACATGAAGCACCTCTCCTCTCACCGCACCCAACCACGCCATCGTGCTGCACAGAGCTCGGGGCACAGCTCATGTAGTGACGTATCCATCAGTCCCAGCATCAATCCAACTCCATTGCCCTGCATGTCGATGCGTAACGAGGCCCCGCAGCAACAAGCAGTAAGCTGGCCCTGAGCAGAGCTTGCTTCAAAGCCCCATATTCAGGGCAGGACTGCAGCACCTGCAAGAAGCCCTGGGCTCCCTGCCCCACTCTGCTGCTGGCAGCATCCAGCAAAAATGAAAGAAATGGAGAAAATCTCATGTAACACACACAGGAATAAAGCGCCTGTCACTGCACGGAGATAACAGGTTCTGAACAGCATCAGCATCCACTGATAAAAGCCCTCACAGGATCACAACACATGCTTCCTGAGAGTACTTTTAATCATTCGTATAACCACTATTAAGTATTGTCATTATTATTTTAGTAAGACGGTGCCTTCCAATCAGGGATTCGAGTTTCAGCCAATTCACTCACAGGAGGATATATTTCTGGAGGAAACTGAAGTGCTTAAAAAGAAAAAAAAACAAAATAAAACAAAACAGAGAAACCACCGCCATCTACAAGGACTTCAATGAGTGCTTATCCACTTCCAGCTACCCTCGACCTTCCTTAAGGTTTATAGCTGAAATGCCCGGTGCTCCACAGCACTAATTATTCCCAGTGTAAGAAATTAAATATACACTACCAGGAAGGAAAAGCTTCCAGTTAATTAGCAGCGACCACAGCAGTGACCCCCAACCAGCCCAGCGCTGTGCTGTCAGGACACAACATAAGGAGCTGGAAGAGCCGTGCTGGGACCGTGACGTAAAGGCAGGAGCGTTCTGTTCTCTGGTGAATGTGGGGGCCAACAGGCTCAGGCTCCAGCCAGAACTGAGCTATCTCACCATGGAGAAAAGCAAACGCAGACATGTACACACCTCCCGCTCCAACTGCAGGAAGAGGAGCATCCATTTTCAGGCACTGCTGTGTGCAATGGGGTGCGGTGCAGCACGAGGCCTGCTGCTGAATCTTCACAACCGTCTGAAGTGCTGTCGTTAATTCCCAGGCATTAAAAAACAACATTCAAAGAAGCACTTTAATTTGAGGGTTGGGTTTTTTGGGTTTTTTTTTTGTTTTGTTTTGTTTTTTTTTTTATTGGAAAAGAGACATAACAGTCCCTGCAGGCTGCACCGCAGAAACAAAGCAAAAACCCAATGCAGGCTTCATCAGTGCAGAAGTGTTTAATTTAAATCCCTTCTGAATGAGTTTCCTCAGTATGTGTAGGAGGTAATACTTGTATTTACATTCAGAGTTAGAAAACGGCATGAGATTCTGGAATGCCTCCCCGTTTTCTGCTTTTCCAGGTTATGCAAGAAAGCAATAAAAGGTGGCATAAAAAAATGAGATCTGTGCTCCTGATCAGCCATAAGCCCAAATTCTGCCTTATCCACACGTTTTGAGCCAGCCAAAATTCCTTTCTGTTCACTCCCTCCTTCCCCTACCTGCCTCTCATCAGAACCGTTCACACGGCAGATACATCATGTGTGGGCCAAGGTTTACAGCTGCTGGCATGAAGAAAGCCTGTAGACACTTTCTGCCCAAATACCAGATAGGAAATAAAAGTGCGCAAGTCCAACTGAATAGCAAGTTGCCATCCCGTGAGCTTCCAACCTGCTCCATGCCAAGGGAGGTTCAGGTTGGATATTAGGTAAATTTTCTTCTCAGAGCGGTGCTGCAGTGGCACAGCTGCCCAGGGAGTGGTGGGGTCACTGTCTCTGGAGGTGTCCCAGAGCTGTGGCGATGGGTCAGTGGGCACGGTGAGGTGGGCTGGGGTTGGACTTGGGGATCTGAGAGGTCTTTTCCAACCTTAATGACTCCATGATTCCGGGAACAGGGAAGCTATGCCCGAGCCGACCAGAGGTGGGAAGGAGGAGAGCAGGCCAGCTGGGCTCTGGTGGGCCACACGTCCCCAGTTCTTCCCCGCTCAGTTCAGCTCAGCCTGTGCGAGTCCTGCTCCTGGAACACAGCCCGGGGATTTGCAGAGGGTGAAAGAGCTGCAGTGTTCCCTAATCCTCTGGCGATGTGCATGTTAGTTAGGGTGCCAGCAGAGCCTCTCAAACTTAATCTCAAAGCAGGAGGAGGTTTGGGGAAAGAAACAGATGAGAAATCTACAGCAGCTCTGGAGATGAGAGGAGACGAAGGCAACGCATCGCCCATAACACGTGCGTGAGGCACAGCGTAGTGCACAGGGAGTGCTCAGCTGTGCAGTGCTGCAGTTATCAGATCCAGAAACACAGAGAGGAAAAGCCCCCCAGATTATGTGAGCTCTCATCTTGTAATTACACCTGGAGCGCTGGATAAAGGATGTCACCACGTTGCTGGGAGGATTAGCAGGTTATCATTTTGCAAAGAGCTGATAATAGCTTGGTTCGCTTTTGCTAAGTGTCAAACCCTCACACTTGATCTGGCTTTTAAGATGAAAAATGTTTTAGGAAAAAAAATTAAGGGGAAATTATCCTTTCAGCTTAAACATACGCTCATGGAGTAGACACACCACAGCTGTATTCCCACAGATTTCCCTGTAACTGCAGGCAAAGCTATCACCCTGCTTGTGCCTCCGCTTTCTCCCAGTGTCAAAGGTCCTGGTGCCACCTGCCTTCAGGACAAACCACCCAGCACACAGCAGGGCCCAGCCCCCAGACAGGCTTCCCCAAACTCACAAAGGAATGCTTCATTGGCATCCAGGAGAAAGGTTTCCTATGTCAGAACACCCAGGAGCCCCTCCCTGGGGAAACAGGAGGAGCAGGGATCTCACACCCAGCTGCTCCACATCAAGGTGCTGGGGCTCCCCCAGGTCTCCAACAGAGCAGAACTAGTGAAATCCAGCGAGCTCTGCAGCACAACGTGCCCCAAACCGCTTCAGTGAGAAACCTGCTAGGAGTCACCAAACCTGGGACTGGAACAGGCTAAAGCTTCTAGCAGTGCCCATTAGCAGCAGCTGTGTTTTCTGGAGGTGCCCTCCTCCAGCCTCTTGTAGCATCGCAAGAAAAAGCAAACATGAACAGCACTGAGGAACGGCCCATTCTGAAACCACTTCCAGGAACAGGGATTGTTTGAACAAAATCCATTAAGTGAAACCATCTGTATTAAGGGTCAAACGCCATCTGAGGCTGACTGTACGAAGCTAGCCATTTTACAGCATTTGGGCTATTATCCCTTCGTGTTTTTTCTTGAATGCGATCGGTCAGTGGTACGGAGGTGTTACTGGGGGGTAGGAATTAACCCTGCAGCTCCAGGTGCTAAGGGAAGGCTGCAGTCAGAGCCGTGCCCCAAGGAAGCTCCATGGCACAGGGCTGCGGGCGGCTCCTCCCCAGCTGCGTCACTCAGAGCCAGCCGGGCGGATGCACTGGATCCCAAGGGATGTTTCTTCAACACGGCTTGCTGGCAAGAGGGAGGTGACAGAAAAGGTTTGAGGAAGGGAAAAGGGTGATTGGAAGTTGCAACGGTGATAAAAGCGTGTTTTAACCTGTTTCACCAGGGGGTTTTAGTGGTGGAATACAAGAGGATTCAAAGATGGTGGCCATTGCTAGCGATAATAAACAAGAACATGAGGGCAACCGGCTCATGGCAAGAGGCTGGAACTGGATGATCTTCCAGGTCCCTTCCAACCAGAGCCGTCCTGTGATTCCGTGGTGCAGAGCTCAAATGTTCAACATTTACACGAAGTCTGCAAACAGCCACCTGGCGCCGTTTCAAACACATGCTGATCCCCTCCCACCCCAAAGGATTCGCACAGCCCTCATCCAGCTTATCTAAAGCCTGCTTTAATTGGAGCAAAAGGAATGGCAGGAGATCCTGGGTACTGAGCTGCTCCAGCACTTGGTCAGACAATGAACCGTGAGCCGGTACCAGGGCGCAAGGAGGGCAGTGTGGGAACCTGCCCACAGCAACACAGCCCCATCTGAGCACAACCTTGGTCACCCGCTGCGGGTCTGATAAACTCCCAATAACTGCAGAAATATTTCCGAATGTATCACTGGTGAAGTCAGACCGTAATCAAATATTGCAGCTGCAAAGGCAGAAATAATAATAAAAAATCATTAATCATTTTTTTTCTAGAAACCAAGCAGATGGTGACGACGGAAGGGAAAACTGCAACCCTTTTGTTTTCAACAGAACTGCCAGCAAAAAGGCCCAAAAACCAGCTTTTTTATTTTAAATATTTTCTCGAGCATTTACATGCCAACGTGTTTCATGCCTGGCAGCTTTTTAAGCAGACAAATATTCAATGGATTCAACATAAATGCAAATACCAGCTATCAAAAGTCAAATTGCCCAGCTATGATGTAATGAAATAGCTTTGCTTTATGGGAATGAGGTCACAGGTCTGAAATATGCCTTAGGAGTCAAAAAGAAATCTTTCACAAGTTGCAAAACTTCATGCAATTCCTCGCCTAACTCTAAGATTTTATAGATATTTCAATTCAACTCTAAAGATATGAGTCATTAATTTGCATAAGCATCGCTGAGCAGCAGACTGTTCTTCAATCACAATGAACTAATGGAGCTCTCGTGGCCTGCATATTAGCTACAGTAAGAGAGCTAAAGCTAAACCACAGCACTGAAGTGTGAGCACATCACAGTCACAAAACGCTTCTGTATCCCTGAGGATGAAGTGTCAAAACAGCCCGCAGACACGGAGGAATGCACTGATCAATAACACCACGCAGTGGAAGCAAACTCAAGGAATGGGCATTCCCAGGGTGAGGCAGCAGGTGGAGGGGATGTGGCTGCTGGGTGAGGAACCCCGTCACAGACATTGCCAGGGCTTGCATCACCCAGCCATGGGGAAATACTGAGAGCAGGACTGCAGAGCAGAACGAGGGACAGCTGCTGTAAGTGGTGTGCCCGGTCCGTAGGGGGCATTTCTTCAAGGTTTTTTTTGTGTGTTTTCTACTATCGTTACTGGGAAGAATGGTCTCACTTTGCTTTGTACAGCGAGATGTTTTCTAAATAAGCAAAAAAAAAAAAAAAGAGAAACATATATATTAGGGATCCAGCAGAGACTTTATGAAGCCCAAAACCTTATCTTAACTTCACTGTTCTGTCCCTCTGCGGTTACTTTTTTCCCCTCCAGAAATACAAACTCATCTGTGGTTTGGAGGCCCCCGAATACCACAGTGGTTAGCATCACAAAGCTTTCAAATCAAACCGCCAAAACACCAACGGCATCACAACAGATCTGTGTTATTTCGCCTGCAAGAAGAACAGAAAATGTTTCAAGGGCAGAATCACGGAATCACTGAGGTTGGAAATGACCTCTAAGATCACCAACTCCAACCCCAACCCACCCCACTGTGCCCACACACACAGCCCTCAGTGCCACATCCCCACGGCTCCGGGACACCTCCAGGCATGGGATTTGTGACCCCACCATTCTCTGGGCAGCCTGTGCCAGTGCATCACTGCTATTTTGGAGAAGAAATGTTCCCTAATTGGATACACTTGGATAGCACCATGTGAGGCCATCACCTCTCATCCTATTGCTGTTACTGGGGAGCAGAGGCCAACCCCACCTCACCACAAACCTCCTGTCAGGGACTGTAGGGAGCAGTGAAGTCTCCCCTGGGCTCTTCTCCATGCTGAACTATCCCAGTTCACTTCCATCAGACTTGTGCTCCAGACCCTTCACAGCTCCGTTGCTCTTCTTAGTGCTCCAGGGCCTCAGCGTCCTTCTTGCAGTGAGGGGCCCAAGCAGCAAAAACTCCAGTGCTGATGGCACCAGGAGCAGTGAGAGCCCCCACCACCTGCACCCCACAACCCCCCTACAGCAGGGCTCCTTCCTGGGATGGGCTCCTCTCGGGCACACAGCATGGCTGCAGGGCAGCCCCAGCACAGCTCCTAACTGCAGGACCCCCCACACGAGGATGCTGGGAGCGATGGCAGTGAGCAGTGGCTGCGCCAGGGGCTGCCCCCAGCATTCCTTCCTGCCCCTCCCAATAAGTTATTCGTTAACGTACCAAAACACGCACAGCAACGAAGAATTCACGGAGATTCCCTGAATACCAAAATCCTGAGTATAATGGCAAGCAGAGCTAGCCGAACGCCCTCCTCCAGCTCCACACCCTGCCCCGGGTGGATCACTGCTATAAAGCTTCGCTTGTATTTACAGCACCAAAGCCCTCCACGAACCCCTTCACCACCAGCGCCTTCCACGCGCGCAGAACATCCCTGAACCAAGCAGCAGCCACCAATGCTGCAACTTTAAATCCATCCCCGTTTCCTCTTCCAAGTTTCTGTTTGAGCCGTTACAGCTCCCTCAGGACCCCACTGACTCACTGCATTTTCAGGATGACGCAAGCATGCTCTTCTGCACAGCTTCAAAACAGGCTCCAAGCGTTTCCAGTCACAAACTGACCACTAAAGATCCCTATAAATCAGGTGTTCTCACTGCGCAGCCATCATCCCTGCAAAGCAGGGAGCGAGCTTCAGTTTCTTTTCTGATTGGAAATATATTAATCACCGGTACTGTCATTCCTAGGCAATACTTCTAGGAATGCTCAAGTTTCCACGCTGAGATCCAGTGGAAAATAGTTCCCTGCTGACTGCACACCCAGCAGGGCTGGCCCGCCTCTCCTGCAGGCTGGCCAGCTCAGCACTGCCTGTGTCACCTTGCTGTCCCCTTGTGCCACTGGGTATCCGTCTCCACCCTTGAGCTGCAGCCTCTTGAAGAACCCTGCCAACACAACATCTGCCCCAGCTTCTCCACGTTGGTTCCCAGTTCCTTGGTTCTACCTGCAGCAAACCTGGGAAGTTAATGAGGAAAGATGTTCTGGGTGCGCTCACGCCGATGGATGGATACTACACAAAGACCTAAGGAGTCACGGAGCAGAAAGGTGCATGTGAAAACATGAGACTGGAAAAGTTTCTTCCATGTCTATAGATTAAATTCCCTATTCCTTATGAATCCTTTCACTCAGCTCTTCTTGCTCCTCCAGTGGCTGCGCACAAGACAGACCCCCTACTGTACTACCATCTGTATCTAATACGGTATACTGTATCATCAGTATACTGTTCTGTATCTGTGCTCCTTACAAGGATGGTAACCAACAGCAAAACAAACGCTGGGCTCCTGACTTGGCTTTGCTGTCTGATAGCAAAGGCAGCTGAAACATTTTTTTTCTGCTTGCAGCTTCCCACATCTGCCTGCTCTGTGAGATGTCACTGCGACAAGAGAGCTGGGAGTGACAAGAAGATGTAAAACTGAACAGTGAATTGGAAAATAAAAAAAAAAAATCAGAGAAGGATGAGAATGCCTCGTTTAGTCAGCAGCACTAACGCTGCTAATCAAAACTTCCAGAAGAACGTGGCCTTCCTACACAGCCTTCTTACCCTCCTGGAGCCAGGTCAAGCAAGATGAATGGCTGACACAAACCTGCTTGTACTTCACTCCTTACAGCAAGGAACAGAGGAAGGCTTCACTGGTTTGTGGACCAAGAGGTCAAAATGATGACTGAGGGGTTATCTGCAAAACGAGCCTTAATCCTTATTGTCAGTCATACAGAAAAAGTAAAAAGCCTATACAGCACATCCTCAGCATTCTCTGTATGGACACTGGGACTTTTATACCGAACCAACCAAAAAAAAATGCATCTAGAGGGTAAGAATACTCTGTGTGGGTTATGTATGACTATTATTACCTCATATATATGATCACGTATAACTGTTGGGATTTAATTTTTTATTAATGGTATTTGCAGGATCTTGGAATGATGGAATTGAGAAGCCAATCCATGATAAAAAGAGCAGATTTTCTTCAAAGGTTCAAACAGTTTTAAACAGTTTTAAACTGTGAACTGAAAACTGTACACATGGCGTGCTTTTCCTCACAAGCAAACCATGGGCTACGTACCCTGTTTCTGCAGCTAATCATTCCTTTTTCTAAATTTCTCAGTCTTCTTGTTCGCTTCTAAAGTGACAGAGAAAATAAGCAAGGGGCCACGGAGACACAACCCTGCAGCAGGCTGAACGCATTGCTGTAGGAAAGCAGCCAGCTTTGTGACTGCTTGCAAGCATGCTCCTTCCCACTGGAGTGGATTTGCAGCCCAGGAAGCAAGGAGGCAGAGAGGACAGCGATTAGCAAAGTGTCAGGAATTATGAGTCACGGAGGTGAGTCACCACCACATCCCCCCGGGGGTGGGATTTGGGATGAGTGCACCCAACTGCACACGTTACACAACCCCAATGGAAAAGCCCTCTCAGATCCCCAGGCCCAACTCCAGCCCACCCCACTGTCACATCCCCTTGTGCCACATCCCTGTGGTTCCAGAACTCCCCTTGGGATGGGGACTCCTCCACCCCTCTGGGCAGAAGCATTGGTTATTTTACAGCCACACAGCAGCCAATCTCTACCTTCACATCTGAAGCGCGGCAGTGGCCTTTTCCATTCTACTCTTCCCATGTCAGACATGACCTCGACGGTTGCCCAACAGCTTTATCTTAAGCAGAAGCCTGTCCCATCCTCAGCCTTCCCACCTAGCCAGAAACCTGCGATGCTTGCGGAAAGTATATTTGAGCCATAAGAAACCCCAGTACGATGTGCTTTTATTATTATTATTTTATCTAAGGCCAATCAGGAGGTGGTGAGGCCCTGGCACTGCTGCCCAGAGAAGCTGTGGGTGCCCCACACCTGGAGATGCCCAAGGCCAGGCTGGATGGGGCCCTGGACAGCTTGGTCTGCCACGGGTGGTTGGAACTGAGTGATTTTTAAGGTCCCATCCAATCTATGATTCCATGAAAGAAAGGGAGAGGAATTCTGCAATCCGGATCTGAAGACAGTCAATGGCTTTTTTGCTCCAGTAGAAGCTGTGGAATTTGGCCTGCAGTGCTTTACCCAAGAAGCCATCGGATCTCATGACTCAGTGCATGCAAAGCGATGGGGGCGGTGGGAAGAAGACGCAGGGGGATGGAGCTCTCATAGTAAACATCTGAGCTGTCTGCAATAAGGGCTGTGCCATTAAAAAGAAGCTGTTGCCGGTTTTCCAGTATCTTTTCCTCTGTTTATCTCAGTTGCCATGGCTCTCGCTTGAATCATCTGAACAAATTACATACACATGTCTCAGGCCACATTATTTCCACTCCCTCCACAACTGCAGCTCAACATCCACTCACCTGGCAGCTGCTCGTGCCAGGCAACATCAGCAGCACGGCCACGTACAAGCAGCTTCCCTGCCATCGCCAGCTGGGAACTGCCCATCGCTGCACAACGGGCCCATCGGTGTCTCAGGAAATGCAACAAGAAGGAAGAATGCAAAAAAAATGGCATCCTGCTATCCTTCCCCATGGGGGCTAAGAAGACCAGCCAGCGTAATATCTGTACTTTAAGTCTTGCATGAGCAGGTGCTAAATCAGCATCTGTTGTCTCCAACAAACCTGTTCAACTGGATGATTCCAGAGGAAGCTCTGGTCTTTACACGGTATTCTTCTTGTCCTCCCTACGACCCTGGGATACTGCTGCATATTATAAAAACAAAAAGCAGCAGTGTTTTGACTTCATCATGTGCTGCGCAGCTCTGCAATGAATTGAGCATAACACAAATTATCACGCTGTTTGTAGCTCACAAGACTTCAGAACACCAGCAAATTGATCCCAAATTCTTGAGATTGCCGATTTGCTCCAGGACTGTATCTACCAGAAAGGGTCTCCTGGCACCGGCAGCACAAAATCCACTAAAATAACTCAATACTAGACGGGTTCATAAATGTTTCAAAAGCCAGTGTGTTGCTGTGCAGGAGCACAAAAAAGAGCAAGCTGCTCGTTTTTGTTTCTTCTGCTCTGACATTCTGGGAGAATTTTACTGGAGTTGAGTGAAAATGGAAGATAAAATACAGTGGAATTAAAGGATTAAACGTACAATAAACAGAAGCCATGTTGAAGATTAAATGCATACAATTTTGGTGGCCAAAATAAATCCCACCACAAACGTGGCGGCGGCCACCCTCCTCTCAAAATGCAAGTTCCCCAAGGCGATGGATGCATGGCGAGATCCAGCTTTTGTGAGCTCAGAGCGATTCATTCAAACATTAGCATCAGCTTCCCTTGATCACAGTGGGTAAATGGAAAAGAAGAACTACAAAGTGGGACTGCAGCACCTCCACAACTCAGACACAAATCGGTCTTTGACAGAGTAATTGTACTTGCTGTACTTCATTAGAAAACATGTTTGAAACCCAGATAACGGCCAGCATAGCGTTTCACAAAGATACAGAGTTCTCATCCTTTTTTATTCTTTAACTTTAGATAGAGAATGCAGAGAATATCAGCTCTGCACTGTGCCAGGAAACTGAAATCAGGCTGTGAACAGAAGGCTCTGAAGTACCAGCAAGAGCTGTATGAGTGGCTGGGGAGGACAGGGAAGGAGATATGGGGTGGCAATGGGAGAGCCCGGCAGCAGGCAGGCACGGCCCAAGCCCAGCTGCTGTGCCAGCACGAGAAACTGGGATGCTACTGCTGCTGCTCCTCACAAGTCATGGGGTACAGAGCAGCTGCCTGATGGACAGAGAGGTGGCCCACAGGAAACCTGCTTAAAATGAATTTTCTTCATTTGGAAAGCAGTCAGCTCATGAGCTCGCTGCCAAAACAGGATCAGTGAAAGCCTCCCTGACACCCGGAGTGCCTTTGTGCACATCTCCGCAGGGAGCAGGGAATGGCACAGGAGCAGCCTGTGGGAGGCTGAGAATCTGTGGGTAGGTGTCCCCTCAGGTGACAGTCCCTCGTAGCAACGCTCCAGCAGCAGGAAGCTGTCAGCGAGCTCTTTTTGTTACTCCACAAAGCAGTTCCACCAGCACCCGATGTCCCAGGCGGTGATTTAAGGGGAGCTGACGATGTGACACTCAGCGCAAGCTGGCAAAAGCACTACCTATTTACAGCTGTAAGGCAGAAACGCAGTGCTTAGAAACAACTCCCTGCCTACACGGAGGTTTGCAGAGGAGAGCACAGTGCAGGCAGTGAGCCCAAGCCCTCCTGCCAGCAGTGGTTTACTTGGTAAGGCTGTCACCACGCGGCAGTGCTACGAACGGCCGCTGCATCCGGAGTGCAACAAAACTGAGTGAAGGAAAACATTCTTTGAGGAGGAAACTTCAGCTCCTGGGAGGACTGCTCTTTCAGCGTATAAACTGATACATTCGATTTCTGATCCTCTCCTTAGAAGCAGGAGAATTGCTGACAACAAAGTCTGAAGGCAGTGTTTCCTATGAAACAGCAGCCAGAGGCGTGCAGGAGGGGCAAAGGGAGGATGCAGCTTATCTCAAGGAGTCACAGCCTCCTGCTTTAACGTACAGCATGAGGCAAAACACGATGTTTTACATCTAAAACGATGCGTTGTGTTTGTTTGTTTTTTAAACTATGAAACTTAACGTTTTCCCAAAGCACCAAAAAAATGCCATCTCTTGGAATGCGTACCTATACAGAAAACATCTTCTGATGCTTTGTCTATTCAGCTGGCTCTGCCCCTCAGCATGTGGAGCTGTCAGCACAGGCACCAGCATCCCCCCCAAGGCCGGGGTTCCCCAGCTGCCGTGGGAGCACAGATGTGTGGGTTACATCCCATACCTGGAAACTGCCATCTGCAATGCAACAACAGAGCTGCTGCTGCCGAGTTTCTCTCTTCAGTTGTTTATAGTCTTAATGTATTTGACACTGTTGATTTCTCTGCGTAATCAACATTTCTCTATGTAACTGAAGGGGAGGGATGTTTCATTGAGTCATTAAGATCGATGCCGGCCACAGCCAACCCGTGTGGGTCAGGGCTGCTGCTGACCAGCTGGAACTCTGAGAAGTCAATTGGAAATAGTGACTTTCTTGCCTGCCTCCCAGTCCGCAGCCAGTGTTTATTTAGCTCTATAGGGTTCTCTCCTCAATCAGCAAAATTGCCAGCCTTTGAGAAGCCGCACAATATGATGGGAGGAGCTCCATCAGCGCCCCCAAAGGACATCACCCATGGCAGTTCCCACAGTGCCTCCCAAGGACATGATAGCGGCCCCAACGCACGTCAACTACAGGGATGCCCACAGTGCCCCCGGGGGCATCCCTTGCAGCAGTGCCCACAGAGAAGCAGGATCCCTGTGCATATTTGCCCCAAGCAAGCACACAAGGCACGTCCCAGACTGTCACATCCCAGGCTGCAGGCAGCTGTGTGTGCTGGGAGGCTCCTCTTGTTCCGCACAGACCATGGAACATGGGAATAATTTCACTTACTAATTGCTCTGCTCTAGATTACAATAGCAGTGTGAAGGAAACAGCTGCCAGCCACTCCTGAAATAACCAATCATTTCCACCAGCCTCCTCGTCTCTCTCTCTCAAAAAAAAATCCCTTTGCCATAGCAAACGGAGCTGGAAGCTTTACAGCTCCTGGAGGAAATCTTGTGTCGTGCCCAGAGACCTTTAGAAAAGCTCTGGCAGCAAAATAAATTATTTACGGCACTATTTCTGACAATACAATCTCCATAAATGATACAAGATTGAAGGGTTTAAAAATGAGTGCTTGTGGCATGGGGCCCGAGCGCGTGTCTAATAGAAATATTGATTAACTCAATTTCCACGGGCTCTGTAAGCAGCCTGACAAAAAGGAAAACTGCAAGTACATATATTTTTTCCCCTTTGCTGTAGGGTAGGATAGCACAAATCACTTCACCCATTCAAACTCAGCCCCGTTAACGCAGTTTGGGATATTTAAGGAGAAAATAATTGCACAAAACAATCTGTGCGCTCTCCCCCTGATGCTAATTCATGACTGACTTCGTTTCCCCATTCCCCAGAATAACTCAGTGGCTGCAGGTTCCTGGCTCCCAGCAAGGCTTCTGCTGCTGCCTCAGGTTTGCCAGTTGGGCTGAGTGATGTGCAGAGCTCTGAGGACTCACTGGGGTCACCCGGAGAGGAAACTCATTGCCAGCACACAGCCCCACGTGTCCGCAGCCCCCAGGACTCCGCTCCAAGCACCATCCATGGATACCAAACCTGTTCTCAGCTCTTCAGACGTGCCCACATTCTTGGCCAAAGGCACTTCCCCCGTTCAGAGTTTGAAGCAGCTCTGCTAACGAGCTCAAACGCACCAACTGATGCCCACCATTAGAAAATTCAGTGGAAACCCCGAACGTGCAATTTTCCACTTTTCAACAGCAGAATTTTCGAACGTATTTCAGCATACAGTTCAAAAGAAAGGAAGCTCCAAGGATTGTTTAAAAAGATCCTGCCCCACGTATTCTGTTTAAGGAAGTAGTTTCCTTTTGGCTAGAATCTGAAGGGTAGAACATGGCAGGCAGTCCACAATGACTTTCCATCCTTAGTGACTCCATGACCACCAGCCTTCAGTTAGCCCCAGTACGGACTTCCCGTGCAGCCAAGGACAGGGCACTGCACTTCTCAATGCCTCAGCTCCAGCAAAGCCAGAGGGAAGATAAGGGATGGAGCACTGAGCATTCCCCAGCCTTCAGTTCCAGCAGGAAAAACAGAGCTCAGCAGAGCCTTTGGACTGGTTGGAGGGGGCCCTGATCTGTGGGCTTTTGCTGTTTTGCTCTCACCAAGCAGAACACAACTACTGAAAGAGCAATTTACCTCCCCTGAGCCACCACAAACACGCTCGACATAAAGCCCCATGAAACTCTGGCATGACAAAAGCAAAGGCTGTAAACACAGCACTGACACTTAGAAATGAACAACGATACTCTGGAGAAAAGGCATTTTGCTGTAATCCAGCACTCACTGACACTTGTTGGGGGCACAAGTGCTAACACACATCCTCCAAGCACCGCTCCCTGGCACACCACTGCTCCCCTCACCCCAGCACACCTCCTGCCATCTGCACTTAATACTTCTGCCACCTCAAATCCTTTGCTCCCTCTCCCTTTTGCTTCCTGGCTCCTCAAATTCATGCCCTGATGTTCCTCAGCTCCTCTCCTTTCATGTCCTAGAGGAATTCAGGCTGTTGTACTTCCAAGCTCCAATCCCCTAAGCCCACCTCTCCTAATGCCCTTTGGCTCCAGGGCACATCCTCAGCCATCCTCCTGCTCCTCCCTCACACCCACATTATCTCAACTGCCATTTCTTCTTCTTTAAATTCTCCTATTCAAAACTTTCTCCCGGTGCCCTAACCTCCTAATGGACATCCCCAATTAAACTTTAATTAGGCCTCGCACAAACAGCTGTTCTCAGACCGATCATCACCCTGGAAGACAACCCACGGCAAGAGGTCTGACCCGTTCAACATTTCACTGCAACCCCGAGATCACACGGAGACGCAGAACCCATTATCTGACACTTACTCCAGCATTATTGATTTTTTTTTCTCTTTAGCTTAAATTACTTTGGAAGAGGTTGCTGTACCCTCACAAGGACAAACACCTTCACACAGTGATGTTACACCAGCCCAAAGCCTGCATGCAGCAGCAGCCAGGGGCAGCCAGGCCAGGGGCGGCGGACAGCCGAGCTATGCCAGGAATGAGCCCAGGAATGTGCCGGGGTCACAGCGCAGCTCCAGCACCACCACGTGCAGCTCGTTGCAGCCCGCAGTGCCTGCACCAGGGCTCTCCCTGGGCCTGGGAACCGCGCAGTGGGCGATGACCTGCACCCACTTCATTTCCATCCTGCTTAGCATACGCCAAGCACAACGAGATGCATTAAGGAGAGTCTGTGCTGTGCCCAGTGCATGATGTGATTGGCAGAACTACTTTTCCTCTAATTCTGCTGATAGCATGCAGTTCTGTTCATCCTTTTAGCCTTAGCCAAATATTTATGTCAAGCTGGGAAGAAATGCCAGGCGCAGACCAGTGGGCAGAGGGAAGGGAATCTGGAAGAGGCTGTAAACCAATGTCAGTGCACAACTCACTTCTGCCCAGTCACACTCAGATTAACAACAAGGTCACGGCGTCACCCATTCCTTTTTTTAATTAATCTCCAGCAGGTACAACAGCAGAGGACCAAGCTATCAACTAATCAATAAAGCCAGGCACTAATTCCATGCCCACAACACAAACGTTGATGGGGTTATATAGAATCCCAGCTACCTGGTAGCAGGGGGCAGATGGGCCCTCCAGCATTAATGAGGCCACAGCCTGAGCACCGCATTTGATTTTCAGTCACATCGCTGCTCCCAGGCAAGGATCTAGCACGTACATCACTGTACCACTTACCTAGCTCTGCCTGAATGGGGAAATTCATTATTCACTTAAAATTAAGTAACAGCCACAGGGCCAAGTGAGCAGCAGAGTGCCCCAGCACTGAAGACAGCGCTGACGCAGATGAGGAACAGCTTCTGCCTTATGCCGACGTCTCAATATCATAACTCTTGGGTTAAGAATATACCATCATTTTCTGAAGGGATTTGAAAGCAGAAACAAAGACACAAATCATTTTCTAATTGCTTAGCGGTGAACAAAGGCAGAAACCGGCCTGCTGCGCCTCAACTTCTCCAAAGGCACACGTGGATAAACGGGACTGCTGGAGGCCAAATGCTGACAGCCCATCCCAGGGAGCACGGAGGGACGTGTGCCTGAATGCTGCCTTTCTGCAGGGCTGTAACCAATGAAAAGAACACGTACGATAAGAAAGGTTCCTGGTGGTTCTGGCACAGCGATTATTTTCTCTATAAGATGCCGTGGGGAAAGTTTGGAAACATTTGAATACGGCATATTGCTGGCACCCATTCAAATAAAGGCAAATATCAAACGGCTCTAATTCAAACAGTAGACGAGGCCCACAAGCAGTTACTAAGCCACATGTTACGGACGTACAGGAAAAAGAATGACATTTCTTTACATTTTTTGCACTATAAATGAAGATACAATGGAAGCCCGCAGAGACATCTAGAATTACCCTGTCCTCAGGCCAGGGGTATAATTGTTACAGCTGAAAAACTCAACTGGCTGTTGTCAGGAACCAAACAAAAGAGCACAGAGGACCCCAGCTGGGACGAGCTGAGCACTGTCACACTGTCACATGTCACCTCCCAGCCCAGCTATCCTGTGATGAGCACAGTGTCCCACGCTGGAGGCCTTTGGAAGTGATCTGCTGGCCATGCTGGATTTGGGGAAGTCATGCTTGCATTTTCTGAAGTGACCAGAGACAGAAAGATTGTGAGAACAGGAAAACTGAGCACAAGAAGAATCCTGGTCAGAGCAAGAGATGAGCGGCAAGATAAACAGGCCTTCTCCTTTCTAGGGCGAGATGAAGAGCTTGCCTAAAAGCTTCTTACAATGACAGGAGCATGCCTTCCAATCCCACCAAAAGGCAGCATCTGCTGAGTAAACTCTGCTCTTCTCATGAGAAGATGAGCCCCATAAATACTGCTGCCGAAAAGCTACTGAGCTCAGCCGGATCCTCCATTGCGCATTGGCACTCCCTAGAGGCAACTGCCTGCGTGGAGATGACTCAACCTCAATACCATTTATCTGTGCAACAGAAAGACAGCACAGTTTATGCATGCAGGCTTTGGGTTTAATGCAAGTTAATACTGTTTATCTGAACAACGCCAACAGAGGTAGCTGTGGAATATAATGAGACTGTGATGGAAAGAAAGGCACAGACTGAATTTTTCAGCCACAAAACCTAGGGCGGCGTGCTTGGACAATGTCTCTCTGCTCCTCCTGGGTTCCTTGCCCTCCTTGCACACCTCCTTTTTGTGGTCAGGAGCTCCTTTTCCATCCACTCGCTGCATGTAGGAATGGCCCACTCCTGAGCTTGGTGGAGGTGTTCCCTGAGCATTAACCAGCTGTCAGGAGCTCCCCCTCCCTCTGGGGCATTATGCCACAGGACTCTTCTATGCACATCCTTGGAGACGCCAGATCTCCAAGCTTGCCTTTCACCCTTCTCCCTGCCTTAAGGATCCCTAACTCCACCATCCCATCGTTACAGCAGCCAGGGCTGCCTCCAACTTTCCCATTCCCAACAAGCTCCTCAGTACAGGTACGAGGTCCAGCTGAACACCTCTTTGTTGGCTCCTCTATCACACGGAGAAGGAAGTTATCACCAATGCAACCCGGGAACCTCCTGGATCCCCTATGCCCTGCTGTGCTGTCCCTCCAACAGCTATCAGGGTGCTTGAAGTCTTTCCCCTGAAATACCCTCACATTCAGGAGCGCAGCTATGGAGGGAGCTGCAACGCAGCCCCTCTCATTAGTCATGCTGACAAATCAGAAACAACTCAAGATACCTTAATTGCAAAGCCTGAAATTCACTTTCACAGCTCACAGCGTCCTGGGATGAGGTTAATTCATCAAGGGAATGAAAGAGCTGGATAAAGTTGTTAGGGACGGTGATCAGGGTGCAAATGCCATTATCAAGTTGAGAAAAAAAACATTTTAACTGACCGTTCTTATGATTAAGTTTTTTCCTACGCTGTTATTTGACTGTCAAGATGTTTGTTATCCTGCAACAACTGCAACAAAAAGATGATCCTGGATTTTCCCATTAGCACTCCCAAGTCCTAGAACAGGCATCCCAAACTCATAAAAACCAATTTCCTAAACTAACAGTTGTGGGACATTATCAGATCCTTGCATAACAGCTCCACGTTACCCTGACATGTAGAGGTGTGGTACAAAAAGGGCCTTTGCATGGGAAGCAGCCACCCTGCTCCCAAACACATGCCCTGTGCCCTACACCAGCAGCCATAAAACATCAGCAGCATTCAGTGTTAGCAAGCTGAGCAAGCAGGGATTCCACACCAGCCACCTAAGACAGACCTAATATAAGCCGTAAAACCAATTTCAGCCTCAAATAGGGAGGCTGCTTCTTTATACCTCTCTCTAATTGAGCAGGATAGCAAGCCATCGGGACAGCGAAGGAAATCTGCTTTTCTACTCTCCTGGAGAAACGTAATAACATGAGGGCAAAGTGTTTTTATCAGTTCCCCAGACTGCAAGAGCCGACTGCACCATTCATCAAGATGGGAATGGACCAGGAGAACAATCAGAAATCCATTAGCAAGCTGCTGCTCGCCTCCATGCTGCCTCAGCTCCAGATCAAATGTCAGCGTGCTGAATGGCTTACATTACTGGGGAGGAGGAAAGGGCCGGGGAATTGTTTCAAACCAATAAAGATATTATTACAATTTTTAGCTTTTATTAGCATGAGGGCAAGCATTTGCAATTTACATCGTCCCTTTAAGCGAGTTTCTCAAACGTGGGACAAAAGCTTCCAGCATAACTGAAGTGGAGCAAAACCAACTCTGGTACTTCCAGCTCAAGCCACAGTGAAAATTACGGGGAAAATAAAAAGGGAAACGCTGAAGCAAGGCTGTTCTTTATTTGGTTTTAATATCCCTTTTATTAAAAATGCAGCTTTTATTGCCTGCATTCGGAAGCTCGGGCCCACCCACAAAATACTGCAGGCGGGCAAGAAAACAGCACGAACTGCCAACACTCCTACTTACTAGCAGGGGAGAGACCCCAAATAATACCTTAGCTCACCACCAGCAGTTCAGCCCCACTCTGCTATGCTGCAGGCTGCTGCTCTAATAACACTTCGCTGCCCACAACATCAGACAGATCCCAAACCCATCAGCTCACGCAACATCCCCCCCTCCCCATCCTTCTTCCCTCAGTGAAAGGGGATTTAGGCCATTCAAAAAGCAATGCAAACATCCACGTTTGTATACGCATTTGTTCATTAAAAACAAGCATCCGTACCATCGCTCTCTTGTTATTTGCAACGCACCTGAAAGCTATTAACTGAATTCATACCTGGCACAGAGACCAGAATAAGACATTCAGGGTGTGTTAGCAGTGCATCAGATTGGTGCAGATTAGCTCTTTTCATATACTGTTGATTCTTTAAACAGAATGAATAATTTAAAATAGGAAGCCTATGTAGGCAGTGAACAAAATTAGGAATTCTCCAACACAAGCTGATTCTCATTATCTTTCACCTGCCAGAAACAAATTAAAACATCAATCAAATGTAGTGATCCAGGTAAAATTCTTAAACTGCATCTTCGGTTCAATACCAGCAATTACTGTGTCGTCGTCCTCAACTCGCTGAGCTCCTCCAGTGTGAGCAGAAATGACTGCAGCAAAAATGAAATGAAAACAACCACAAGATCTCAACCAAAACCTGTCACCTGCAGCACCTGGGTGACTTCTGAACGGGGGCATTTTCACCTCTGAAACAGGGGATGGCGGAATGACGTTAACGCTGGCAGTATTTCCTTTACTAAGCACCAGCCACAAACACTGCTACGTAAAGTTTTCACACTCGCTGTTTACTATAATCTGGTTTTCAACTGCCAATCAGTCTGAGGTTGAGAATCAAGCAGTGTGCTCAGACCCTGCAGCACCACCAGGTCCTCGAGCCCTGAAGGTTACCGAGCAAGGCTGACTGCACTTACCCTCGTGCGGGAAATCCCACCTGTGCACACTGGGTGTTCTTTGAAGCTCACCTGCCCAGCTGCCACAGCTCACCTTCACAACTGGAATGGTGAAACAGCAGCTGGTATCACCTTAAGCCTCCGGTTGTTCTCCATCAGGACACGAGGAAGAGCACAGCCTGCCACCAGGAGCCACCAGCAGACAAGGAAGAGGGCAGGACACTCCAAAATGCCCTTTCTCACCCTAAAAAAGCCTCCCAGAGACCCCACAGCCAAGGCATGCTGTCGCCACCCGCAGAGCTCAGCACTGGGGGCCATCTCCAAGTGGCACTTGTAAAAATGCTCTGTTCATGTAAATAAGTCTTTTTTTTTTTTTCCTTTAAGAACAAATTAGCTGAGCGTTTTCTGTAGAGTTATTTCATTTGTTTTCACTCCCGTTCATTTATTCCGATCTGCTGCACCTTCCCTTGGAGAGGTTATTAAATGCTCTGCTAATGGCCGCCAGCACTCATTTAATTCTTCTTAATGAACGTATGAGCGAGTAGAGGAAGCCATTATGTAGGGCTTTATACAGGGCGGGAAGGAATTTCCTAAAATTTATTGCCACAGGCTGCTGCTTGAAGATAAAATAAATGGTAATTGCTCGGAACGGGAAAGAGGAGGATGATAAAACGTCCCCAGACACGAGGGAAAAAAATACCAAAATCTCAAAGCCCGAAGGATGGCAGAAGCAAAGATGGCCTCCGTGCAGCTCTCAGCTCATCGCCATCCTGCAGCCGCTTCCTCTGAGCACCATCAGCGAGCGAAGGATCGGCTCAGCACACAAGAAAGGTACCTGCTCATACACAGAAAAACGTACGTGGAGGTGATTCAGAGAGCAGCTCACGATGGCGTTATGTGCAGGATACAGACAACGTGGAAAAGAATGGCTGCTGGGGTCAGAGCGTTCAGCAGTTACTCAAACCTGTGTGCTTAACTGCAGCAGCAGCAGCAATGAAAGGCAGCAGCAGTGCTGCCTGGATGCAGGCACAGCTCAGGACCCAGTGGGAACATCCCTGTGCCCATGGACTGACTGGCCCGCTGGGCACAGCTGTCCCCAGTTGTCACCTTCCCAAAGCACAGGAGGAGGGAACAACCGGGTGCAACTAGGGTAAGAAGTTGTCAAAACAGCAAACTGAGCGGGCAAGACATCTCCTTCCTTGTACAGCAAGAGGCAGAAAGAAGGAAATGCTATTTTCAAGAGCAAGCTAATGCAGCCCAGAGCTTAAAAGGTGACCGGAGAAGAAAAACAGGATTAGGCTTGCTCTTTTTTGCTACTTAGGGCAGACAAAACCCCTCTTAGAAAACTACCATTCTTCATGCCAGCTTTAACCATCTTAAAAACAGAAAAAAAAAGAAAAAAAAAGAGGATAAAATCCAATTTTTCTTCTTTAAACCCCTGGCAGCTCCCTGCAAGCGCAGGCCAACGGCTTTTCTAGCAGGCAGCTCCAAATGGCAATTTGCTTTCCTAAACAACAATTTCAGTTCCTTCAGCTCAACAGCAGGATTTCCATAGTCTGATAGAACACAAAGCGACCAGCCAAGCTGCAGAGAGCATCTCACAGAGCAAGAAGATGCAACTTCATTGAATCACAGAATCGTTTGAGTTGGAAGAGGCCTTTAAAGGCCGTCTGGTCCAACTTGTGCAAGGAACAGGAGCACCCACAGCTCCAGCAGGTGCTCAGAGCGGGGTCCAGCCTGACCTCAAACGTCTCCATTGATTTGTGACAGTAGAGAGCACTGCTTTGATTCAAGTTGCAAATAAGCAGGTACTGTGCGCTGCTGCTCCCTGGTGCAAGGAAGAACACAGCAGTTCATTTGCCTCAGCACTGGTGCATCCCTGGTCACACATACACAAATCCCAATGACCCAGCAGGAAAGCAGGTGTTTTGCTCACCCAAGGACAACCCCTGTACTGAGGGAAAGGGAATGGAAAAGAAATCTCAGTCATCCTTTCATTCATAGCACGAGCTGGCACCAGGCATAAAGAAAAGGTTGCATGCGATGGGCTTTATTCTGGGGGGAATTATTTAGTTTGCTTTTGGTAGCACTAGTTTTCAGTCCTCCTGTGTGCAAGAGCCAGTGGTGGGAGGCGTGTAGGTGGCAGACGGGAAAGTGGGAGTGAAGGCCCTTGCTGCAGTCTGCCAGTGGCACACAGGTGGTGTTTCAGCCTCCCAGGGGCTGTGGTGCAGGCTGGTGCAAGCCACCCACACAACAGGAAGCAGCACAAGAACCCTCACCTCCTCTCCTGCCTTATCTGCTTTTATTGCCTTTCAACCCCAACAAGCTCCTGGCTGAATGGACCCTGCTCACAAGCACTTCAGGTCTGACCCCAGGCTAGAAGTCACCCTCACAGGAAAGCAGCAGGCCTGGATGTCGGGCTGCTGGCTCACCTCTGCAGTCAGAACAGGACCTGGGTGAGGTGCTGCAGCGTGCAGGGACTGGTGCAGGCAGGGCTTTGCTGGGCAACCACACGACAAGGAAGCATCCAGGCCCAGGTGCACCCACTGCTCACACACAGCCGCCCCGGGGCCTTCTTATTCCCAGCAGCACTTTGCTTAAAGTAACACACTGAAAGATTTGGTTGTATTTTTTCTGCCTCATCAGTAAAGCGTTTGAGGAAAAGAAGGGGATAGCATCCAACCTACTCTCTGTAATCTTACAGTACCTTAAAGAAATCCACTTGTTCAGCTTTGTATCCACGACTAATAATTATTGTAACATTGCTGCATATCTGCGTTCATGTTAAATAAATCAGAATCTCCTTACAAGCCAGGAATCGCCCAACACCACTTGTAAAGCACCTTGCTGTGGGCTCAGTCCTCTCCAAAGGACGCTGCAGGGACCCAGCAACACTGCTGGGAGCCGGGCACAGCACACAGCAGGGCAGGGAGGAGGAGCTCAGCCCAAGTGTGATTGTGTGAGGCTGTGCCCAGCCGTCTTGAGGCAGGAGAGAGCACTGTTACTTGTGCTGGGTCACTTTTACTCCTAAATTTTTTAGTGGTAGTGCATTTTTAAAATTCAGCTGCTAGCAATTCCAATTTGAGAACCGTAAAACATACTGTATTAATAATGGAAACATAAAATGCCTGTCTGATTCGCTCCAGCCCTCAGCCTCCTTCCCCAAAGGGCCTGATTTGCCTTAGGGGAGCATTTCGCAGGCAGCACGTCAGCTTCCAGAAGCACAGCTTCAGCAGATGGAGCCTCAGCCACAGCCGAGCTGCTGTCCTTCCAAATCTGGAACTTAAAAACAGTGACATCCATGATGCTACTTAAGCTAACGGCAGAATGACCAAGGTATTTCTGTGAAATCAAGCACTCCGTCCCTCCAGCCACACCTCCCTTATCAGCTGACTCAGCACCATGGGGTGACAGCAGCCCCGGCCCCGCCATGACTCAGCCCAGCACAGTGCATCATACCAGGGGCTGCAGATCCCTGGATGCTGAAGCCCACCGCTTCCTAATTTGGAAAAATCGTGGGTGGCAGCGATGTCTGAGCTGGGAAGAATCTGCTCTGCTGGTGTCTGTGCCTTTCACCTTGACCTACGTGTTATTCATGTCCCTGCAGCACTGACTTTGAGCGGAGGAAGGGTAACATGAGTCATGGAATTGGACCAAAAGCACCCCGTGTACCTCAATGGATTCACATTGCTGATTTTAATAAGTGGAATGTAAACCTCTCATGTTAGTATTTTACAGTTCATAGAATCTTTAAGGTTGGAGAAGACCTGTAAGGTTCCCAACCCACACCCACTGACCACATCCCTCAGTGCCACATCTCCACGGGTCTGAACACCTCCAGAATCTCAGTTCTGTGAATCCTGACCTGATGACCACTGCAGCACTGACCACTCTTTCCATCTAACGTTACTGAAATCCCACATTCTTACGCATAGCTGCAATGCCACAGCACTGCACATTCTGCTTGGCTCTTATTAGCACTGCACATTTTGCTAACCTAAGGACAGCAGCAGAGCCCATCACAGCAGCAGGTCAAAACAAGTTCCTGCAAGCCATCCACAATGCTATGCTCAGCAGGCAACCCGCGCTGTCCTTGTCCTCACACTGATCCTCAGCACACACCCCATCTCTGGCCAGCACAGCCAACAACGGGAAAGGCATCAGTAATCCTTTCAGTGAGGTTAAGTAGACTGAAGTTTCCCCAACAGTTTTTCACTCCCAATGATATCAAACATAAAGGGTTGAGAAATACACATAGTCTTGTGTGACTACCTTGCAATAATCACTGATACCTGAAAGGTGGCAGCCCCTTGGCATCCAAGCCTCAGCATGGGGCCACTGCTCAGATGTGACAGACAAACCACAGAACCCAATGGAAGTGCCGCTTTGGCACTGAATGACAGGCACGGCTTTGCTCTCCCTCTGGTTGGCTTCCAGTAAAGGACATCTATTTTTCATTCAATAACTCTAAGTTTGGAGAAAATATATATAGCAAACATATTT
Source organism: Alectoris magna (assembly GCA_030625065.1). Lineage (NCBI taxonomy): Eukaryota > Metazoa > Chordata > Aves > Galliformes > Phasianidae > Alectoris > Alectoris magna. The sequence goes on along the minus strand of CM060579.1, from coordinate 5,613,158 downwards.
GGCGGAATCCATCAGCCTTACAAGAAGTAAAGGTTAGACGGCAAGTAATTTTAAATGCATTTCTAATCCATCAAATTGAACGTATTTAAGAAGGAATAACAGCTCAGCATTAATTCAATACCTCTCATTCAAGCTTTCCAAAGCTATTTGCAAACAGGAGGTGCAAGCAGACAACAGCAGCTCTAAGAGCTATTGCAATAATTCTGCCTAAATGAGGATGTACCTTTTAAACCAACATTAGCTGCTGTCAGATTCGCAGAGGATACGGAGACAGCTTAGAGCTAATAAAAATAATAAACTATTTGAGTACAGATATTTATAGCTGAAACTATTCTGCTCGACGCACTAAATCTTCTGAATTACAATAAAATTCTCCCATCCAAAAGTGATTTGGGTAAAACAGAGCATTGCTAGATTACAGCTCCTCGTTGGTTAGCACTGTTAGGACTTCATGAAAGTTTAACTCCGCAATTAGTTTTGTGATAGCACTTCTGGCACTGGGACACAACTGTGTAAATAGCTGCAGCTACAACACTGCTCTCTGCCATTCCCTGCAGCCACCGCCAAGGGAAGCTCTCCCGTTCAGAAATCTGGACACAATGCAGCGAGAGGATTTATGGCATTAATTCCTATACTGAGAGGACCACAGCATTTCATGTAAGAGAATAAAAATATGTGTACAAGTAGAAGGAGTCTGCATGGCGTAGCTATAGGGGTGGGGGAAATCAGATCCATGCAGAAGGCAACAATAAGTGAAAGGGAAGACAGCACTGTAAACTATTCTCTGTTGTTTTAGAAGATGAAGAATGAGCTGGAATGGAGCTCGAGGTGATGAGGGAGCAGGATTTTCATATTAAGTGCAAAAGCAAACATCACCTGCTGGCCCTGTTCCATCAGAAAGTGAGCTCAGGGAGATTACAGCTCTCGAAGTAACTAAAGAGATCTGACAGGCACCACTTCCCAAACTCACAGCTGTCCCTTTGGCCCCCAGTGCTCACTTTCCAGACACTCCTTACTGCAGGGGATGCTCTAACGGTTTGAAAAAGATTCACAACAGACACCTAGCGGCCAGCACACCCAATGGCAGCTCAGTTATCCCAAAAATCCAAGCGGAAGGACTTGGGGTCACTGCACAGGAGCCCACTGCAGTCACATCAAGAGCTGAGACCGCGGGCAGCTGATCAGATCATTGGGTCACCACCACAAGCTGACAGTGCAGAGAGAATTCGACATAAACCAGGCAGCCCCATTGCCCATGGAAGGATGACGACCTGGCTCCAAGATGTGACCCACAGCATCCCCACACGCAGCTGCCGGCTGGGAGGCTTCCCAGGGCTGCCCTCTCAGTCTGCCCCATGGTGCAGGGCAGGTCCCACACAGCACCAGGGATACAGCTCCCAGCTCTCCCCTGTGAGACTCTGCCAACCCCTCATTTTCAAGCTTAAATCTTAAACTCTTCCATTTAAAACCCTGCAAGTTTGTTGGCAAACGTCAAAGTGCATGGAATGAGAGGATGGCTCACAGCCCTCGTCTCTGCTTTAACACCCTGCAGCTTCCTCCTGCCTTCCTGTCCTCATCTCCTCACACCGCCTTCCTACTAGCATTTGCAAACAACAAAACGCAGAACCAGCACAATCCCTTAATGGAGCTCTGGCATACGAGCAACGACGCTTATTCATCACAAAGGAGATGAGCTGCTTACACACAGCAAGGCCTCAGAGATCAGCACACAGAGCAGGGCTGCTCTGCCCAGGCAAAGGATTAGCCTTTCCGCAGCCTCATCTTCCACCTCGGTGCGTAGAAAGCAGTTTAGCAAGTCTTAGGCCTCTCTCCTAACACATCCCAACCCCAGATCAAGTTCTGCACGGGAGCTTCTTAGTGGAACTTGACGGTGTTTGGTAATTGAACAGGAATTACAGTGAGAGCTTTGTACGATGGAAGGGGATGCAGGCAGAAGCAGTACGCAAATCTGCATTCCACGTGGAGCAGATGTCAGCATTAACCAGATTAATACTGAATCACATCAAAGTATGGATACATAGCAATGATCTCAACAGCTGGGGATAATTCCCTCCTAATAGAGATGGAAATTAAAGCTTGGGAGCCGCCAAATCTCTAAGTTAACCATGATAAAAGTTTGGTCAGTTTGGAATGCCGACTCAGATACTGAAGTGAGGGTTTCCAAAGGGGCTTCCATTAGGCTGATGTTAATGATGCAGCTTCAGGGGAAAAGCCCAAAGCAGGAGCAGTAGAGCAGTCCCCTTCCTGTCCCAGGATTCACAGTAGAGGACATTCACCCACAGAAACAGTGCAAGGGCATGAGGGCAAGGCCTGGAACCACCTGCATGCTAAAGAACAGAGATCTAGCACAGAAGGAATGCCATTTAAACGATTTCCACATACGGGCAATTGGCTACCTAATAAATTTATGCTGTGTATGAAGCAGTCGTATTGTGCTCACTCATAAGATGAAGGATAATAAAAACAAAGTCATATTACTGCTTGATGATAACAGGTCCTCCTGGAGCAGCTGGCTGGCTAAAGTATGTTCCAAAGTCTTCAAGCTACCAATAATGTTTGGTTCACAACAGAACAACAACCTTGTTGTTCCAGTCCTCTTGGAATTATGTATTTTGCCACGTGGTATGAAAAAATCTCGACATTTCAGTAAAATAATAAATATCAGTATAGTTGTAACAGCTCATATACGTGGGTCAGTCACTGAATCCACAAGAAGGAACCAAAGCTCTTCATTTGTTTTCAGAATCAAAGCAGTTGAAACATAAAATTTAACAACACCAAAGAAATTAACTCCAATCTCAAGTCTCTTCCAAGAGACTTCTTAATCAACAACGTGGGCAAAGACACTTATAACTGATTTCTTTCCCCTCCAATGGTGAATTTCATAGGGTTGATCTCCAACTGACAACTTGAGCAAGCTTATGCTATCAATCTATTTTGTATAATTAACTTTGTGGTTGCAGCGCTTACAAGAAGAGAACTCCAGGTTTGGTATGAAGAGTTTACAGCAGGCTGAACCTGCAGCACTCAGCACCACAGCTACAGAGACAACGTACCAGTCCTTGTGGCTCCGCTCCATTCAGCGAGACAAACACCCTGCTTCAGCCTCCTCAAACTTTCTCTTCTAGAAGAGAAAACACAGCTCACAGCTAGCACTGCCTGGCAGCACAAAGGCACAGTACAGATTCAATAGGAAGTTCCTTCTCTTTGTGTATCTGGATATGAAGTTCATACAAACTCTGACATGTTCTGCAACACAATAAGAATGTGGCTATGATTTTTAACACAGAACAAGGAGAAAGTTATGTGACTGGGTTCGTACCTATCAACGATCCATTACATGTAATAGGAAGCAGCATGTAAGACAGCCTCGTACCCAAATTCTCTTCAGAAGGCTTCCTGTCTCCTCCCCATATCAGTGATTTCTGACTGCCACCGCAGAACTGACACGAATGTCAACAAAGACTTACATCAGAACTTCAGCACTACCTGAACGACCTGTGCTTCAAACCAGCGTAAGTTCTCATTATTAAATCCAAACCTCTCACTCAGATCCCACACACCCTTGGACCGATGGCTCTCATTCTCAGCTGCTGCCACAGAGTTTTGTTGAATCTGATGTCCCAGAAAGGCACGAGGTGCTACAGGGCAAAATTCAATCCGCATTTACAGAGTCTTCCCCACTAATCAGATCTTGGCCAAGCTTCTGCTCTCAGCTAAACGTTCCCCAAAAGCAGTGACTACAGGCTCAGTGCTCAGCTGAGGAAAGCACAGGTTAAGAGGCAAACGCTGTCTTTATGCTTTCTCACAACTTCAAGCTTGCAATGAAATAATTGCACCAAACCGCCTCAGAAGGACACAGCAGGGAGCATTCACATTGAAACCACCAAGCCAAGGTTCTGAGCTGCTCTACCAAAAGGCACTTCCATAACAGGAAAGCTACACTATGAAATACAGTTCTGTCCATTAACTATAAATGGTCAGAAAGTCAGCGTGCACGGACTGTACGTGCATTTCAAAACAAAAAGTTAGCTATTAAACAAAAAAAATCAAGGAAGAAGAATAACCTCCTAAAATGAATTTTCTTCCCTCTTTGTTTTTTCTAGGTATTTTAGAGTACCATTTCCCAGGCTAGAAGGAGGCCCAGACAGAGACAACACAGAACCCGTGGTGCAGCCTTCTCCTGCCTGTGTGATGAAGAGCCACTTCACAAACTCAAAGGAGGAAACTTCCTCGTGTGGATAAGCGAGACTGATCTTTTGCAGTTCTCCTAACAGATGTACTGACCTCGACGCCCCCTTTCAAGTTGATTTTTTTTTTTCTGAATCAAGGCACCAAGGTCTCTCATGGACATATGGTCCGTGGACACTGGAGATGCTATCTTTCTTCACAAATGTGCTGGGATTTTCTGACCTCAGGTCATACCAGCAAAAAGGTACCATCTGCCCAGTCCTGTCAGATGATCAGAAAGGAGCATTTCTGGCTCTTTTGCTACATCAAAGCACCAAAGACTGTGAGAACATCACACCGCTTGCACTTGGCGCTCACTGCATCTCCCCTGACCTTGAAACTCTGTCCAAAGCAGTACAAGCAGTGACCAAACTGAGGCCAGAGGAGGGGTATATCACAGCGCTGAGAGCATGGCTTGGAAAAACCCGGCAGCAACTTATCACCAAAGGGTTAAAGAAGCCCTTGCACACCCTAACCTCGCAGTAATTCATTTCAATTTCCAAACAACCTCAGCTCACAACCATTGTGCAAAAGTCACAAGTAACACAGACATAACTCAACACGGTATTTCAAAACAGCAGTCCGTACACAGCATCTCTGACCACCTCTTTGCTGAACACTGCACAAAACTGCTTGGTTCCCTCCAGGAATAGAGAGTGAGTTCAAAAGGAAAGCCCAGCTAAAACGAAACTGAATCAAAGCTTCTCCTCTTAGCAACAGAGCATGTTCTCCATTCTTAATTATATGAAGATTACAGTGCCAGTTTTGTCTTGTTCACAAATAAACTTGCTTGTGAGGTCAAAACTATTGAAGAAACCTTATGAAGATCCCATTTCTCCAGCCTGAGGCAGCAGCTTGGTGCACGTCCTCTCAAGGAACACCAGAACTGAGGAAGTGTCACGCAAAACCAAGCATTACTCCAAAAAGGGTCACTGAAACAACACATTTCTGCCTGTGCCTTTTGAAAGAGATGCCTTCAGTTTGAAACCTCATTAAAAAAAAAAAAAGAAAAAGAAAAAGAAAAGGCATTTGAAGTCATTTGGAGTTCCAGTGAGCTTTTGATTTGCTGTATTTCCTGAGATTCTCTGCCCCCTCTTAATCTGGAGCAGAGAGGCGAGAGGGTTGCTGTACCCCTAACCTGGCCACTTGTACCCTCCCACGCTTACCTCCATTCCAGCACGAGCTGCATGTTTAACTGGCTACGAGAAACCACAAACCAGCAGTGCTGTAAGCACACTAAGCAAATGAACAAGAAACTACTTCATTCCAACCAGTTATTACGACAGCAGCATCCACAAACTTCCCAAAAGCAGTCCAGTTTTGTTTCCAAGTAGCTTAGCCCCTTTTGTAGAGATAATTAAGAACACTCATCACTCACAACAGCGTCACCCTCAGCTGGCTTTGGTCTACACCTATGAAACAAGCAACTCAAAGAGGATGAAACACTTCTCCAGGCCTTAACCCAGAACACATCCAAGGCAGAAATGAGAAGTTTATATGATGTTAAAGAGTTATTTCCTTGTATTTCAGATTTAGCTGTGCCATAACCTCTTCCCAGGTTTCAAGCAATCTGACCTAAGCGAAGTATTAACAAAAACAGAAGTATTACCTTAAGAAGCAAGGGAGAGAAAAACAACTTCCAAGAAGCACAGCACGTTTCCATCTACACTATGCTCTTTAGGAAATCCACATCACATCCAACTCAGCAAATCAAAATCAAACCAAAAGTGAAACCAACTGAAATCTCTCACCGTGTTCCACAAAGACATTGCAGTGCGGGCCCCCATGCCTCGATGACTCCTTCTTCCCTGCTCCTTTGATGAAGTGCAGGGCAGGCAGACTCGGCCTCCTTTGGTCCCCAAGAACTTTTCCAGGCTGCTGCCCCATAAAGCAACTCTGGGCTGCCTCTTCCAGGACAAGAAGCTTCTGCAGAAGTCTGTGATCCCCAATCTTCCAGGCTGGGAAAGAGCTCTGAAGGAGAATGTCCGGGTCGGATGATCTCCAGATCCCCTTCCAGCCCTACAGTTCGGTGCTCCCGTGCCAGGCGGGCGCAGCGCAGTCGCTGGAGAGGAGCACCAGACGAGCACAGGTTCTGCAGACAGCAGCACGGCTTTAGGAACAGAACACAAACGAATTAAAAGTTCCAACCACACGTTAACGAGCGACGCCGAAGTTTCACCTCCTCGAACGCGGTGTGTCTTCCACCACGGAGAACCAGTCCACCTCACAGACACGAAACCACGCTCAGGCTCACCCCGGGCAGGAAACACTCATTCCCACCGCAACCAGTGTCAAGGTTTCCTTTTTTTTTTTTTTTTCCTCTTTCTCCTTTTCTTTTGCATAGCATTGGGTTAGCGAAGGCCAAAGCACCGCAAGTCTGGCTTCACGTCCGGCCGGAGTCGCTCAGGACGGGGCCGCCCAGCACCACCATCCCGGCTCCAGCAGCGGAGCAGCGGCAGCTCCCGGCCGTGACCCGAGGCCCGCCCGCAGCTCGCCGTCCCCTCGGCCCCGCCCGCCGCTACCTCTCCCGGGGCCGGGCCGGGCCCGAGCAGGCGGGTGGGCCGCGGGGGGCCATGGCGGCGTCGAACAGCGCTGGGCCCGAGCAGGTGGCGGCCGCCTCAGAAGGGCCCGGGGGCCGCCGGGCGCGAGGCGCGAGGCCGTCCGTGGAGGAGCCCGCACAGCGTCCGCCGGAGGTGGGGCTGGGAAGGGCAGGCCGGCATCCCCGCGGGCAGGGCAGGGCAAGGAAGGACGGAGGGAGGGGGACAAAGGGCCGCGGGGGGCGGCGGAGCGCTCAGGGAGATCCCGGAACCCGCGGCGCAGCCCCGTCCCCGGCCGGCGGGGCGGGCGGGCAAACCCCTTCCGGCCACTCCTCCTCCTCCGCCGCCGCCTCCTCCTCCCGCCCGGCCCCGGCAGCGGGAAAGCGGCGTTCCTGTGCTGCGTGCTGCCCTTGCGGCGGCGGTGAGGACGCCCCGGCAGCCGTCACCTCATAGGGGCAGTCCTCCTCCCCACACAAAGGCCTTGCGTTCCCCGCGGTGCTGTCAGTGCGCAGCTTGACACCGATACCATCCGCAGAGGCAGTTAAGACAAATAGGATGCTATTCACGCTCACCAAAACGAAGTAAAACCCCCACATTGCTCAGCCTGCTGCGCCCTGCCCTTGGGAGCACAGGCTGACGCGGAAGATGCTGTTTTTTATACGTTCTCTAGTTGACCTTGAGAACAGAAACCAACGGAGGCAGCAGTTTGAGGTCAGGGCGTCTCGGTCAAAGGTCTGCCGTTGCTCTCACTCACAACAGGAAAACACACAAATGCAATTCTGCCTGCTGCTCGAGGCGGCCATCTGGACATGGACTGCCTTGTTTATATCAGCTCCTCCCTTGTGACAAATCCAAACATCCTCCACAGCTCCAACACCACGCTCGAGGTCCCCGGCAAACATGTTTTCTATCTTTCAACAACAGCATCTGAAATGAAGTACTTCATTCAGGCCTACTGGATCCTCCGCCTCTGCCATAGCAGCCAATTCTCAGCAAGGATCCCAAACTATTCTTTATTGCATTTCCTCATCGGTGACTCAGACTGCAGGTAACCGAGGTGGTTTACAAGCAGTAAAAAGAAGTTCTGGTACACCGTGCTGAGACAAATCCAACGCCGTGTCTCTTCAGCTCCACAGAATTTCTGCAGGTTATCTCACTGATGATGTAACCTCCGCTCCAGCACAGACCCTGTATGATCCCACAGGCTGAACGAAACTGAGGAAACAGAGCCGTCAACACAAGCTGAGCAACCTGAGAGAGAACTGCTAACAGGTTAGTCAAAAACACCATCCTTTACTGCAGAAGTTATTCCTTTCTAGATGCAACTGGAGCATTTTGGACAATCTCTATCAGACACCACAGTAGGACTGAAGCAGAACTAACTCCATAAGGTGTTTCAGTGTGTTCTCTGTTTACCTTCCATGGTATGCGGGTTGTTATACCTAACAGCTGCTATGATGTTCTGTCCATTCCCTCCATAACAATATATTAAACTCCTTTACCAAATGCCAAACTTCAGCACGTTAATTGCTGGTCCTCAGGAACCCGAGACGACCATTTGAAGGCTGTCTTTTGCCTCGGTGGAATTTCAGTATCTCCTTGGGCTTTGCATTTATACCATTCATGTGTACAGCAAAACTGCACGCAGATGATGCAGAAGTAACATAATAGCAGCAGTAACTGGATTAACAATCCATTAGCACAAATCTGAAATCCCAGTGGTTATTAACTGGGAGTGAAGGGAGGGGTTGCTGTGCTCCATATTAGCACATGAATAAAACACTGGCGCCAAGAAACAGGACATTTATTTCTACGGGTTTTGTGCTATAGTTTCTGCAGACAACACTCACCAGTGCTTACACTCTTATGTGAACCCGCAATGGAGAGAGGGGTCCTGGCTTCCCCAACCTCCTCACTCATCTCTGGTGGGCAGTATGGAAAAGCCATTTGCTATACTGTGGGCCACGACTGATACTTACAGTCTCTGTGGAAACTGTGAGCCTCAGCAGCACATCCAGTTGCTTGTGAAGTGGATGAGCGCCGGTAGCTCTGTTTATCTGATAGAAAAACCCACAGGGCTTCAATCAAATTAACAGTAAATGACTGGTGGGCAGGTACCCCTCTTAGATACCTTTGAAACTGCTCAGGAAGTTCCTCCCTCCCATCTCTTGTTACCCGCTGGTTTGCAAAGCTGCGCTAGATGGAGCTGCGGGAACGGCCAGCAATGCCCTCACCAAAGCTTTGGTAGAGAATTTAGTTCCGGGCTTGGCACAGCCCTGGCTGAATTGCAGAGAACAGCAATGACCTCTCGTGGCCATAGAGAAAAGTACCAGGACCGTCACCCCATAGATCAGAAATGATCAATAAGCAGACCTTTCCTGATGGTGCTCCAATTCTTAGGTCAGAGAGCAAAAGTGCCAGGAACTGGATGAGTCACATGCCCACATCCCCAAGGCAATGAGCAGCTGAAGCAGTCTAGACCTTGAGCTCGTTGTTTCTCAAGTTGAATATTCATTTATTGACCATAAGCAACCAAAAAAGTCTATGCTGGGAAGAGAAGGTTGGAAGCCTGCAGTCTACTAAAGCTTTTAGCATGGGACAGCCCGCCAACACATCCTCGAGAACGTACGTGCTATTTTACAGAGGCAGCATGGGGTGAAGTTCGAGTTTTGCAGCAGCAGAATGGATTACCTGTGTCCTTGCTTGTCCTTAGCCACTGAGCTCCATAATGCTCTAGCATTTAGGCAGACACCCACTGGTGGCAGACACCCAGCCCTTGTTTTTCGGAAGGAAATGAAGCAGAGCTGCTGGAGATTGCTGATCCAAAGGTGCCACCTAGTGCTTACTCTTAACCACAGGCAGAGCAGTCCTAACCAGATGAGAAGCAAGGAAGGCTATTTCTAGCTTCCAGGAAAACACTGAGCAGTTTCCTTCCTTTAGCCTGAGGCAAGCATGAAAATTTGAAACACTGTAACTAGACCCAGGGATAATTAGGGCAGACTTTTTGCTTTTTCAGGTATTTTTTTATTTAACAACTACAGCACAGCGGTGCATGCAGCTCTAATAAAAAAATATACACACACCATATACAGATAGAAACAGCTCCAATACAGCTAATACCAGAGATCTGAAAGGGTACTGAAACAAAAACATCACTTCCATTCCTAGGCAGGGAAGGCAAACGATGGAGTGCAATCATCTAGCCACTGCCCTGAGGATGCGGCCACTTGGCCAGTGTCAGCTGGGCTCTCCTTTTCCTGACAAAGCTGCATGGCACACCTTTCCGTGGCATCTTGCAAAGAAATCTTGAGAGAAAGCCACCATGACCAATGCCAGGCAATCTACTTAGCCCACGTGGAAAACTTGGTGAAGAAAGTGAACTGCTTGAAAAGGCTGAAGAACAACTACTGAGAAGGAGGCAAGAGGACACTTCAACCAGTTAAGTCTCCCGGTAGAAGACAACTTTAAGGCAGCTGTAGTTCTCTAGCTAGACCAAATTAATTTGGGAGCAAGCCAATGCACGCACCAATGAAAAGCTATTTAATTTACAAGAATTTTATTTAAATGTAAAGCATTTCATAGAAAACAACACCAGAGCCTCCTCAGATAAAGAGCTCACCACATCACGAATATAAAAGGGACCAGCAGGATATACACAGAATGAGAAGGCACTGCTCACCCACAGCTACCCAGCCCACGTGGACAGCCACGTCCAAACTCAAACCCTTAGGACACAGAAGCCATGAACAGCACACACACAAAACATGGCTCAAAACAGTCTAAGGACTCGTACTTGTGAAGTCTCAAAAAAAAAAAAAAAAATAGAAAACCCACCCAAAACTGAGTCAAAGAACAGACTGGCAGATCTGTATCACAATAAAGGAAAATGAGAACCATTGTAAAAGCCTCTGGGGAGAAAGAAACCAATCACAAAACGCATCCCCTCCTCCCTAACTTCCTAGAAGTTAAGGAGCACTACACGCAGCAACAAGTGTCACGAGATATGTCCCAGTTGCATCTGTGTCTTCATAAAGGTCAGGTATCCATTTCCCGGGCTGCTGCACTAAAAGGCTATTGTACTTAAGTACTATTTAGTACCATTGTACTAAAAAGGGCTCAGGAGATATCTGAGGAGTTTAAATGACCTATTGTGGTGGTTTCTGAAGTGTGGAATGGACATTGGTGACTGCAACACTGATTTTAAAAAAGTACTGAGGACCAAGAGCTGCCACGGTGGGGATTTTAAAACGACCTCTTCTGGCACTATCCCTCTAGATCCAGCAACTTCTGTCGGGTTTCCAGAACAATCTCCTCCATCACCTCTGGTTTGAGAATGTCCTTGATCTGGAACGGGAAGAAAAGTCACAATTGGCACCAAAAAGTAGCTACAAGCATCGCACTTGAAGATAACTTTGGGCTAATATATCTTATAAAGACCATAAGAAATGAAAGGAAAGGCTAAAAAACCTTAACTGAAGGCCATTCTGCACTGACTGGAAGGCTCCTCCAGTTGGAGCTCTTGCTGCACACCTTTTCTCTGTGATTGTTTAAGTTCTGCCAGGACTTCATACACATCCAAGGCAATTTACGTCATGCATGAGAGCATGTCATACAGTCACTACAAATCTTTTCAAAAGAATAAAGGAAGCCCTACTGCCTAACTTACTGACTTCAGCAGCAGCTTCAGCCTTCCCAATCCTTTCCCACGCTGTAGAATAAAGCAAACAGCACTGGTTTCCGTACCTGATGAGGAAGGGATGCCTCATAGCAATACAGGATGCTCGTGTCAAAGAGCATCAACTTCTGAGTAACCAGAGCTACAATGCAGTTTCGGAGCCGTGAGATCACCTCCCGGTCAGACAGGGGAACTGGCTGAGGAAGGACAGAAGAACAGAGATGAAAACGGAGGGAAATCATGCAAGTCTACTGGAAGAAAAAAAATCATTTTGCCACAAATCTAATACCACTCCTTGAACGTCTTAAACGATTCACATGCCTCTCAGATCACAACTAGCAAAACATCAGTGGTAGAACAAGGCTCATCATTTCCCTGTCCCCTCACCTCTAAGTTGGTTGTAAAGCCCCCTGCTTCTTCATCTTTCTGTTCTGGAGTTGGGTAGATCCAGATGAAACCATTGTTGCCGAGGATCACAGATGCACCACAGGGCAAGTCATGGAAGTGAGTCTTCTGGCGTTTCACAAGGGAGGGCGAGACCTGAACAAGCACTCCCTGGCCAAGCTGAAGAGGAGACCATGAGACTCAGCATGAAAGACAATGTGCTGCCACAGGTAATACCCAGTCACCGACACGCACTCCACTCCTGGTCCAGGAACCAGTTAATTTAACATCTTCTCCTGTGAAACAGTGAATATAAAACCTGCTTGCCTCTGGGAGTGCTGGGAAGATTAGCTAATGCCTGTGCAGTCCTTTGAAGATGAAGAACACTCTCAGTGCTTAGCACAAATGTTAATAATATCCTGATTGTAACTAGACATCAACCATCCTGCAGAAAAACAAGGAGCGAGAGGCCCAATTTAGCAGAACACTTTCCCTCTTAATCCAGTCGCTGTCCTTCACCCTCTGTGCAGAAAGCACATTTTGCTTTCATCTTTTAAGTGCTAATACCCTCAGTCTAGTAATCCCAACTGCAGCCTACGCTCCAGTGGCCCCTTGGCTTATTTCAATGCGCAAAAACAGAGATAAATGCCAACGGTATAAAGCCTAAAATAGAGCCCTGGAGTGAGAAGCAAGCCATGGGGACAGTGACCTGCAGAAGAGTGATAAAGTTTGAGCTAGAAGATTTTTCCCCCCAGAGCTCAAGTCCCAAGCAACTGGTAGGAGAAACAGATTCATGCAGTAACTGTGGAGAAGAACAGCAGCAGTCCAGAGGGCATTCTGTCTGCACTGAGGAACTCTGCTTTGAGCTCCCACACGGGAGCTAAAATTCTTCCTAACCTACTGACATAGGTTATAACATCATGCTCTACTCCAGAGCCTTTTTTTCCTTAAAGATCTGCCCCCAAAAACCTATCCTGCTGCTATCTCAATATAAATTCAAAGAATTAGGGTGTATTAGGCTACTGACATGGACAGAATTGCACTGTATTTAACAAAGGTCTTACCTTCTAACAGACTACTGAGCACAAGGGTTAGACACTCATGCAATCTAACTGGCACAAAATTAGGCTTTGGAGCGACTTACCTTCCCATATTTCAGACTCCTGGTGTGCAATGATACAGCCCCATCAGAAAACACAGACTGGACCTCTGCCTGTCAGCGCCTCTTAAGGAAACAGACTTCTTCCCGCTGCCCTGTGCCAACAGCCACCAACTGCCCCAGCACCGAGCTTTCCTTGCCTGACTGACGTCTGGCTGTTCCCCCCATGCCCTCTGACTCTTCTGTCCAAGTACAAGCAGTGAAAGGATACACTGATGAGGTCCCCTTCCTGCAGATAATCCCTCATTGCAAGCTCATCTTCTGCTGATCTCCTTCTCTGAAAAGGATAATGCAAGAAAAGTTACGCATCATGTAGAATGAGAAAACATTAACAGCTACACGAAGGGAGGATCATCTCCTTAGGACACTGTGCAAAACACACAGGAAATCAAAACCACACATGTGCTAACTGCAGGAAGAGCTCCAGGGCATCCTGCCCTGCAGCAGAAGGCAGCACTTTGGTTCTTCTCTGCACAAACTGCACTCACCAGTTCCCCGCCAGGTAAATTCATGGATGACAACAACAGGACTGAATCCAGCCTGGAATTGGTTTCCACTTTCCATCGTTTCTGCTGAACCTGGAGAAGAAAAATGATGTTAATGTACCCTCAGAACATGAACAAGATCTCTTCAACAGAGCGGGAACTCACGCAGATGACTGACTCTACAGCAAAGCACCATGACAGCCACAAGAAATGACCGGTCAGTGCAGCAGGGGCTGTCAGAGAATCATAGAATCATTTCAGTTGGAAGGGACCCTTAAAAGCCATCTGGCACAACTCCCAATAATGAACAGGGACACCTGCAGGTCCCTCAGGTGCACAGAGCCCTGTCCAGCTCTGATCCTGGATGTCTGCAGGGATGGGGCAACCACCACCGCCCTGGGTAACTTGTGCCAGTGCCTCACTGCCCTTACAGTAAAAGACATCTTATACTGAATGTAAATCTCTCCTGTTGAGATTGAAACCATTTTCCCTTGTCCTACCACAACAGACCCTAGCAAGTCTGTCCCCTTCTTTCTTACAGCCCCTTTAGATACTGACAGGCCGCTCTCAGCACTCCGCAAAGCCATCTCTTCTCCATGCTGCACAGTCCCAGCCCTCAGCCTGTCCTCAACAGGGAGGTATTCCATCCCTTGGATCATTTTTGTGGCCCTCCTCTGGACGTGCTCCAACAGATCCATGTCTCTCCTGCACTGAGGATGCCCCATCAGGACGCAGTGCTCCAGATGAGGTCTCACCAGAGGGCAGGACCACCTCCCTGCCCCGCTGGTCGCACTGCACTAGATGCAGCCCATGGCACGGCTTGCTCTCTGGGCTCTAAGATCTCGCTCTCTACTTTGTCGGACCTCACGACGTTCTCCTGAGCCCGCCCGGATCCTCACCTCCGTGATCCGTCCGACCACGATGTCTCCGACCTCGCCGTTGTACCTGGCGGTGGGACAGAGCACAGCATTACACAGCCCTTTCCTCAGCCCCCACGGGCAGCCCAGCCCTGGGCTCACCTGGTCTTCAGCGGCGTGACGCACACCAGCTTGTTCACCCTCTCCACAGCACCGGCCACCGACGCGACGAGCTTCTCCTCGTCCACGTAGGTGCCGTGGCCCCTGCAGACAGAACGGACGTAATAAGGAGAGCCCAAGACCGGCCTGCCCCGTCCCCCCATTGCTTCCCCGCCGCCGCCGTCCCCACCTCATGTATCCCGTGTCCGTAGTAATGGTGTCTCCGGGCACAACCAGGTGCTTCTCGCCGCTCCGCGGCCCTCTCGGCCCCACCGCTTTGCGGATCACCGGCAGCCGCATGGCCACCGCCGCCATGTTGGGTGAGGGCGGAGCGGCGTCTGCGCCCCCCGTTTACACGTGCCTTCCGGCCGCCATCTTGGCTGCGGGCAAAAGCGCGCCTGAGGCGTGGGCGCCGCCATCTTGAATGAGGGCAGCAGCGAAAAACGTAAGGGCCGGGTGCGGGGCGGCCATTTTGGTTCCTGGCAGGGAGGGAGGGGGCACGTTTAGTGGCGAGCAGAGCGTCTCCATCCCTCTCTCAGGGGAAACTGAGGCACTTCGTACCGACATGAAGGGAAGGGGACAACGCTTCGGGCAGCCGGGAGCAGAGCAGAGCCCCAGCCCTGATTTCTGGGGTTGCTGTGCGCGCACTTTGCGCTCCGACGGCTGACGCTGCGCCCAACACCTCCCGCCCTCCCCACCTCCGCTCCGCCCCTCACAGCCGCCCGTTAAACGACGAACGTCCCGAGTCGCTTTTATTTTAGAGTACAAGAGAGAGGTACAAATGTATTTACACTGTGTGCATATACAATGCAATAATATATAATATCAAAGTTTTGTAAATAACGTTTTACATAAATATTTACAAAGTTAAAGTGACGGGTTTGGTTTTTTTGTTTGTTTTTGTTTTTTAATCCTTTTTTTTTTTTTCCCCCCCCACCCCCCCTCTGGAAGTAAAACGCAGTTGGTGAGAGCTTTATACACCTCGGACTTAGAATGAACAGCAGAACACCCTCCAAGCGTTATGGTACAGAGCTGCTCCGGGCTGCGCGGTCCCCAGAGGGCAGCAGAAGTCCCAGCTGAGCGCTCCCTCAGGGCTGCGGGGAGCGGTGCTGAGCGGTGCGGGGCTGCCCCTTAAGCTGCCCGAGGCTGCTGGGCTGTCATTGCACCGTTTAAGTTGGAAGGGACACCCTAAAGGCCGTCTGGTCCAACTCCCTGCAGTGAACAGGGACGCCCACAGCTCCAGCAGCGCTCAGAGCACCGTCCAGCCTGACCTCGGGCGTCTCACAGCCTCTCTCAGCCTCCCGCACAGGGGAGGCGTTCCGTCCCTTGGTGGCACTCAGCTCACCCCCTCCACCGTGGCACCTGCAGGCAAACCCCAGGGCACAGCTGGGGATAGAGGGACAGGAATGCGGGCCGGGAGGAAAACCCGACTTGGCTGAACCGGGACTGACAGGGAGGGCAATCAGGGAGCCGCCATGGACAAAGATGATGGCCCCAGCGGGGCTGTGCCGCGTCTCCTTGCTGGGCACTCGCTGGCACAGAGGAGAAGGGACAAGAGCAATTTTTCCTCCTATCGAATTATCTGTAAAACCCAACCGTGGCTCATCCCAGGTGCAGCCTCAGCGCCGAACGCGCCAGCAAACCCACACGGGACATCCCGCCCTGCCCTCCCACGCTCCCTTCCCACCAAACCCCATGGAAACGGCGATGCTCCCAAGGCAAACTCAGAGCACGCAGAGCAGCCCTGCCTCTGCCCCCCGCTCTGCCACGGGCTCCCAGTTCCTCGCACATCTCAGCGCCAGTCTTTGCCCGTGGGCAGCGGCCATCCGGAAGCGTGCTGCTGCCATTCCAGGGCTCACAGCACCATGGTGGGGATGTGATGGGCCAAGGTAGCGGGATGGGGCACGGGCAGGGCGGGCGAGTGAGCCTGCAGGGAGGCGTTGGGGGGCCGATGACGGGCGCTTTTCTGGTGCGCCCGCAGCCCGGCAAGCTGGGAGTAGGCACTTTGACAAACCTGGCACTTGTAGGGCCGCTCGCCGGTGTGCAAGCGGACGTGGTTGCGGAGGGTGGAGGACTGGCTGAAGCGGCGGTTGCAGAAGCGGCACACGAAGGGCTTGTCCAGGGTGTGGATGCGCATGTGGGAGCGCAGGTTGCTGCGGGAGTTGAAGCCGCGGTGGCAGATGACGCAGCGCATGCGCCCCGTGGTGCTGGCCCCTGTCTCCACCGCGTGGAAGTCCTCTGGGAGCAACGTGGGGGGACGGTCAGGCAGTGCCCTCTGGGCTCACCCCTTTCCCAAGCCATAAATAACCACCCCGTGCCCCAGCTGCACGCCACACCCAGAGCACTGTCGTGACACAGGAAGGTGACAAGGAGCTCTCAGCGGGGATCTGTGGCTGTAACGAACCTGCTCCGGTCCCAGCTTCTCCCCCAGCCCTGCTGGGCTCTGCTTTGGGGCTCACTCAGAGCAGGGAGCACTGAGGGGGGGAAAATGGGACACAGCTCAGAGAGCAGCATTCCCAAAAAGGCTCAGGAGCTCCACTGCCCGCCCATGGCAAAGCAGCTCTGGGAGCTGCTGGGACAGACAGAGAGCCAAAGCCTCCCGCACTGGCTATTTAGAGAAATAAGGTTAAATGCAGAGCAGGGAAATAGGCGAGCGCATCCCAGCACCTCACAGCGTGCTGGAGCTCCTTCCTCCCCACCTGGCAGCTCCACACTTGGTCAGGCAGTGGCTGCCGGCACAGCCCCAGCTGTGGGCACACCGGCACCAAAGGGTCCCAAATGGCTGGGGATCTGCCCAAACTGCAGGCTCTGTTTTGGGGGAGATGGGCTCTGTCTTACAGGTGAGGCTGATCGGCTCCTCTCTGTAGGATCGTGGGGATGTGGAGGGCTGTGTACCCAGCATGGGACATGCTGTGCTGCTCAGAGCTCCATATGCTTGCCCTCAGGGAGCTGTGAGTCCCTGCTTCATGCCCACCCTGGCCTCAGAGCTGGGGGCGGGGTGAGCAGGGGATGACATGGCTTTTTCTGCTGTTACCTACCATGTTTGTTCTTCTTCTGCTCCTCTTCCAGCCCCGGGACACCTGGGATGCCCAGGAAGGTGTTGTGCGAGTTCCCGTACCAGACCAGCAGCTCTTGATCCGGAGGAATCATCTAGAGAAGGACACACACACGAGGGTGTTGGGATGGCACAGCAAGCAGCTCTACCCGCACCCTCAGCCAGTCTTTTCAGGCTGCACCTCGGTCTTCCCAGGCCCAGGAGTGGGAAAAGGAGCAGCAGTAGGGCACAGATCCTGCACATCCCCATAGCTCAAGAAGATGGAGGTGTGGCGGCACACGCAGACACGTAGAAATAAGCTATCGTGTACCCACAAACTGCAGCAAGGTGCAGGGAGCAATGACGCAGAGATCGGACTCGGTGCCATGCACAGTGCTCTGCGTGGAGCCCTTGGCACTCCCCGCTGCAGGACACAGCAGCACCTCCCAGCCCCAGCAGGGTTGCTCCCCAGCAGTGGAAATTCAGGTAGAAACGCAGATGCAGCCATGGGCTCGGCCAGCGTGGGGAACCAGCCGAGATCCCAGCGGCCGCTGCAGGAGAGCGTGGTCCAGGCGTGAGATGCTGCCTCTTCCAAAGCCCCGTTGCCTAAACCAGCCCAAGCAGAGAGCAGGAAGGGCTTTTCTATCGGCACTGCTCCTGTTCGTGTGGGATGACAGCACTCCTCCCACCCTTGATGTTTGGGTTCTGGTTCTGCACTGCAGAGAGAGCAGCCAGGAGCAGCGCCCGAGCAGCCCCTGCAGCACAGCCATGGCCAGAGGATGGATGTGCTCACACCACAGCAACCGCATCGGGCAACACTCATAGCAACACCACCCTACAAAACTACCTGTCTCTTCCCCTTGCAGGTCCCTAGCATTATGGATCAAATTTAGAAGCAAGAGAATACTGAGTTTCAGAGCTCGGCTTTCCATGCACAGAGTTCAGGAAAAGCATTTTTCCCCATGAAGCAGAATTGCAAGTCAGGTCACCACGGCACTGTTAAAGTGCCTGATTTTGTGCACCTGAAAGCAGTGGTGGTTTGGCTCCGTGTGTTTACATTTCAGCATGTGGACATCACTGTGGTTACAGATCTGAGAGATGGGACCATCGCTTCCCATCCCAAACCAGAGCCGTTCCTCGCCACTGTATCCTTTTAACTGCAAATGAATTCCATTTCATACAAGCAAATAGCAATAAACACTGCTAGAAAGATTTTCAGAAGCACACAAACACGTGTGGATCAGGTGCGTGCATGTCTGTGTGTATGCATACACTCTGCTGGGGCTGACACACACGTGCAGCAGTGCATCCACCCACACGCACCCCAAAGCTGTGTCCTTTACCCCCGGGCACGACACGGCTTTCCAACCCGAGGCCAAACTCCCCACTCACTGCATTCTGCAGCAGCAGCAACTTAGGGTTGGTGAGGAACGGAATGGGAAAAGCAAACTGGGAAGGGCGAGTGGGAACGGGCAAAAAAACGCACGAAAATAGGAATGCCAAATAGCACAAAAAGGCCCATAAATGTGATTTGTCGCCTTAGAGCTGCTCTGCGCAGCAACACCTCTCGCTCTGCCCCGCAATGTTCCGTTTGTGCTGCTCTGAGTGAAGGGATGAGCGAGCAGAGTGAGCTACAGAAGGAAAACCAAAACCCCCTCCTGTTTTTGCTTCTCTTGTTGGTGCACAAACAGTCGGAGCCAGCAGCAGCTATCAGTGGCTACCGTGCCCTGATGGCAGCAGCACCTCCTGTGCCCACGTCCCCTCCGCACAGAGCTCAGAGCTCTTCGACTTTGCTGTCTGTGCACAGGGAATTAAACACAGCTGCCCCGGCGCTCAGATCGTTATCGTTGTGCAAAGCCTCTGCCCACAGCCTGCAGACAACATTCCCACCCTTCCCACCCACCCCAACGGCTGGGCACCGGTCAGGTCTGTGTGGGATGACAAACACGGTGTGCTCCCAGCTACACGGGTGTTGCCTGGAATTGTTTTGTTTCTTTGCATGATGTAAGAATCAAAACCAATTAAGGCGATGCCGCTAATGCTACACCAGGCACAGCTGCCCACAGGAGCATCAGGACCTAAAGCTGGGCACAGCAAAAGCCTGCAAAGGGATGTGCAGAACAGGGAGAGCAGCACGGAGCTCCTTCTCCCCACCCCATTGCTCCTATCCCTGTCCCTGCTGTGCTGCCGCTGCCCACAGAGCAGTTGATTCTCAGGAGCCCCTGCCCACGGGACAGGCAGGTGCCCACGCTCCTGCCCAGCCAAGACAGCCTCCCACAGCAGTGGGACAGCTCTGTCTCAGAGTGGCTTTTCCCACCTCTTTAAGCCCACACAGCTGCTTGGTGACATCCCTGTGATGCCATCACCCTTCACCGCCGTAGCAGTGGTTCATGGGGATGCATTTATTGCCAGAGCCACGGTGACCTCCAGTTAAAAGCTGCAGAGCGGAGTGCAGCCTTCGCCTGGATTTCGCGGAAGCCTCCAGCTTTGGGTTGGGGTTCTACACTAAATCCTGTTTCTCCTTACAGCGTGGGAATTCTGCTCCTGCCCAAAGCTGCAGCAGTGCCACGATTGCAGGGATTGTGCGGATGTTGTGCTCCAAAGCGAGCCTGGTCAGCATTTGCTCTCCCTCTGCACAGCACGCATTGGTGTGCCCGCCAAGAGGGAGCAGAGAGAGCAGAGCTTTGTTGCCTCCCCAAAGCCCATGCATGGCGGTACCCCGTAGGTCCGGGTACCGGGGTGCTCCCACAAACGCTCCAGCAGCAGCCCCAAAAACAAGGGAAGGTCAGCAGGGTGGGGTCTCTGCACCCCACGTACCTCAATGGCTTTGTAGAAGATGCTGTTCCCGATCTGCACCACCTCCAGGTTCTGCTCCTGCTCGTTGCGGGCGCATTTGATGTAGGTCATCCAGCTGCGATGGTCCTCCTGGCTGGCATCGATGAAGTACCGCACCGTGCCGTCCTCGTTGAAGACCTGGGAGGGGAGCACAGCAGCTGGAGCAATGCTGCCCGCAGCGAGCCAAGCCCTTCCCACAGCCCCGGTGCCAGGGGATGCTCTGAGATAACATCCCCAAAGCCAGCACGGCCTCAGGGCTGAGACCTCAGGGAGATGCTGCCGCTGGGCTGTGGATGCCGGAGCCTCACGGTGCAAAACGAGCATCACAGCGGGGCCGGGCGGGCACAGCCTGGCAGCCCAGCTCCCCGCATCGGTCCTGCAGCCCCAGAAGTGCTGCTCGGCACACCGGCATCACGTAGGGGAGATCTGTCCCTGGGTGGAGGAGGAGGAAACCTGCCAGAGCCGGTCCTTGTGGGCTGCTCTGTGGGGCAGCAGAGAAAGCGAGGCAAGCTTCGTCGCGCAGGAAGCAATCGTAACAAGTGCGAGTCTGGAGCTCATTGAAACTGGAAATCTGAGCAAAACGCTCCCTACAGCCGCAGTGCCCCGGCTGCTCACATCAACCCCAAACCCACAGCACCACTGCAGGGCTGGGACAAAGCAGGGCATGGGGCAGAGCCATTGTGTGGCTGGGAACGCGGCGGGGAGCGCCCACCCGGGAGCGTCGGCTCTGTGGGAAGGGCAGGGCAGGAGGTGACAAAGCAGTGGGGATGGGGGGACGCCCCGAGGGCTGCGCTCCGGAGCTCTGCCACGGGGGTAGCCGGGGGAAACTGAGGCACGGGGAAAGGCTCACGAAGCGCAGGTCGGAGCACTGACGCCCCGCGTCCTGCGGGACCATTACCTCCCACATCAGGTTGTTGTTCTTGCACAGGTCCACGTGCTCCGGAGAGATCACCCTGCCCGTGAACGGCCCCATCTCGGTGCCGGCCTTGATCCACGTCTTGGAGAAGATGCCGAGCCCTTCCCCGGGGATGGAGCTCTGCGCGATGATCACTTCCGACGGCAGCACCAGGCTGGAGAGCTTCTGCACCTCTGCGGCGACGGGAGCGGGGTCAGAACGGGGCCCCCCAGCCCTCCCCGGCCCTCGGAACACCCACAAAGCGCTGCTTTGTGCCCCCGGCCCCGGGCTGAGCCCTATCAACGCCCGGCCGCGCCCCTCCAAAGCGGTACCCGGATCCCTCCGGGCATTGAGCGGTACCTGGGAACAGCGGCCCGGGCTGGGCAGGGAGCGGGGCTGGGAAAGGGGGTTAAATGGTGTCTATTTCGGCCCATCCAGCAATTTGTCACGCTGTTAAAGTGATCTGCATTCATTAAACTCAACTCGAAAGAAATTGCTAATTCTAAATTCATTAGTCCTTTAGGAATGCTGTAGCGGTACATTGCGGCTGAATGGCGCGAGGGCTTGTTTAAAAGGGCCCAGGAATTCCTCTTACAAAATGGGGAGATGAGATGGTTGACATATCGTGAATGGAAATGGAATTAGCCTTCATGGTAAATTAAGAGAGGAACAGAAATCCGAGAGGGGGAAAAGGGAGCGGGGCCGCGAGAAGGGACATTGTGCGGGGCTGAATGCGGCGGGGACAGAGCCCCGGCCCCCACCCCCGCGGTTTAAGTGGGAACTTTCTCAGGTCAAGCCCAAGTTAACCACATGAATTTAAAGCCCTTCTTTCGCCGTCAGCCGCTGTGACACACCCGGGGGGAGCGGGGCCGCAACTCACCTCCGGAGAAGGACTGCGCCAGCACTTCGGCCGTGAAGGCGGTCTTGGGGCTGCTCTTCTCCTCGAAGAGCTGCTCGCCCAGCACGTTCCTCCAGCGGCCGTAGAGGAAGCTGTGCAGGATGTCGGACGTGATCACCTCGGCCAGGGAGAGCCCCTGCGGCTTCAGCCCGGGCTTCAGCACCAGGGCTTCGGCGGGCAGCACGGAGCCCATCATGGGGGCGAGGCGGGCGGCCGGGCTCCGTGCGGCTCGGCGGCTCCCGCCCGCCTATATATGAGCTTCATTGACCCTCCTAATTGGTTATTAATGACCTCCCTGACGTTGGAGGAGCGACTGGGGCTGCCGGAGCGAGGCGAGCCGTCGGAGCCCCCCTCCCCTCCATCCCTCCCCTCCCCGGGGGTGGGGTGGCTGGAGGGAGGGACACGGCACACACAGCCGCACACACACATCCGCATACACACATCCGCATATACGCACGCACACACACACACACGCACCGGCTCGGCACCCCCCGCACCCCCTCCCTCCCGCCCGCCCCGTCGGGCACCGCTCGCTCCGACCGCTCCGCTTCGCCCCCGGCATCTCCCACCCGGCCCCGGAGCTCGTTTCGGGGACAAAACGCTCCGCTTTGGGGCCGCGGAACTCCGCAACGAAATCCGCCTCCCCGACGCCGCCACACACCGCTTCTCCGAGCCGTTCGGCCCCCGATGCCGCGGAGTAACGGGCAGAGCTCCGGCGGACCGGACCCAAGCGGTCCCGGCCGCCCCCAACGAGTTTCGCTCTCGGTACCGGGGAGCGGAGTCGGGGAGACGCACTGAACTCGGTGCCAGCCCGGAACCCTTGGCACCGGCGGCCGTTCCCTAAACGCGGCCGGCCGGCAGCCCCGTATCGAGGTCTGCTCCCCCGGCTGCGACAAGCGGGTCCCAAACCCCGCGTTCCCGCTGCGCGTTGCGGGGCAGTGCGGGCAGAGCCCGGGCAGGTGCCGCAGAACACAACCGCGTCCCCATCTCCGGGACTCCGTGCCCGCAGCACCCCTACATCTGAACCCAAATTTATTCCCGTCCCTTACAACGACACCCGGCTCCCTCCGAGCCCCGGGCACTCCGCAACCACCGCTGTCCCCGGGGGTGGCGCATTTGTCCCCACGGAGTGACAGAGCGGTCCCCACAGAAGCAGCGCTCCCCCCCCCCCCCCCCCCTCCCCCGGGGCTCCGTGCCGGCTCAGCAAAGGGTTAACCTTCCCTGGATTTAAACCCGATCCCGCTGTGTCGGAGCTTAGAGCCCTCTCTGCAGCCCTGTTCTTTTGATTTTCATGTGGACGAGGGGCTGCAAAGGGCCGGGAGGCGGGGGGAGAAGAGGACGGGCCCCCAGATTCACCCAGCAGAGCCGGCTCTGATACTCTGAGCCCAGCAAAGAGCCGGGGCCGCCCCCAGACTCACCGGGACCCCGCAGCCCCCGGCGGCTTTGGCGGGGTGAGCCCGGCGGGATGCTCTCCGCTCAGGGCGGCACCCGGAGCGCTGCTACAGCCCAGGTGCGACCGCTTCTTCCCAATAACCTCAACGAGAAGAAGCGCGAATGTCAGAAACCCACCCAAAATGCTGATTACCGAATGCGTTTCCTCTGGGGGAAAAAAAAAAAAAAGGCAACGCTTCCCTGTAGCAGGAAGGTTCGCAACCTGCCGGGGCTCGGGGTTGGTTTTAATGCAGGTACAAACGAGTTGATTTCGGGTTTCTGGGCTCCGAAGGGAGCGGCAGCTCCGCTCACAGCGCATCAGGTGGAGCCGCTCCGCCGCCGCGGACGCTCAGTCCCCGCACTCCATCCCCGCACCGCGTCGCCCCTCTCCTCGTCCCGCTACAAAACGATGTCCAACCCCCCCCCCACCTCCCTCCCAAACCTGCGGCCCCGCTCCTCGAGTTGGGGGTTCGGGGCGGGGGGGGGGGGAAGGAAAAAGGTGGGAGGAAAAAAAATCCTCCCGTTTTGTGCTGGGTTTTAAATATCCCCAGCTGTTTCCCAAACCTTTTTCCCCACCGTAGGTGCTTTGCCCCCCCACCCCCCCCACCCCCCCGCAGCCGCCCTCCCCTTCTCGTTTCTCTTTTTTAATATCGCAGCTATCCCTCCTTTTTAACATTTAAGAGGAAACAAGTTTAATATTCATGGCTGTTAATAGAGAAGGGCCATTATCGCCGCCCCATTGTTCCGAGCCCCGCACAATGCCGCTTGTATTTTCATGTGTATATTCCCAAAGTTCCTTCTGAGCGTTTAGTGAGCACTTTAATATTCATGGGTGTTAATAGAGAAGCCCTCAGTATATTGGCATATTGTTGGGAGGTGTACATATTGGTCTGACTTTGAATAGCCACAGTCCTCTTTTCTTTTGCTCTGTTTTGCAGGGTTGATGGGCCAGGAGTAAATGGGCATTTTTCCCCCCCGTCTCCCCCTTACAGAGAGAACATCTTTATTCCAGTCCCAGACTTTCTGGTTTCCCATTCAGGACCCTCAGAAATAATGTCAGGCAGAAGAAAAGTGGAGCAAATCAATCTTTCATGGTCTTTTTGAGACCAATTTGACATCCATGGACTCTTCTTTTCTTTCACAGCCTACAAGGGGATGGTCAGGATCTGGACAAGGTTGGGGTCTGATGAGGGGAGACATGGGATCATAATGCAGCAAAGAGAGAAAAGAAAAGCAAAACAAGAAAAGATTGCAGGGATGGGGTGATGGAGGAAAAATGAGGGTGAATGACAGTGCAAGAAAGGAGATTAGAGCCCAGCAGCTGCTTTTTGGGGGGTGGGGGGGAGGGGGGAGCTCTCTCCCCTCTTCCAGCCCTCCGCATGAATAGGATTTGAACAGAGCTGAGATTGATTTATAGTTATTGCAGTTGAACATTTATTGCTCTTAAAGAGTGGCGGGGAGAAAAGAGAGAAAAGGGGTTTGAAAAGCTCCTTTCTGTATTAAAGAGGTATCAAATGAAGACTGCTGAGATAATATACAGTGGCCAATGGGAATTTGATTTGCTTTAAAATTTAACTCTTGTGGGGCCGCGGCTGCCGACCGCTCCGGGGCTGTGGGATAATCGGGGGATCGCGGCCGCTCCCGGCTCTGCGACGGCGTCGGATCCGCGCATCGCTCCGCGGCTGCGAGCGGCAGAAGCGGACGGATGGCTGCTGCTTCTTAACGACCGCCGTCGCTGTATCTACGTTTATATGCGCGTGTATATTTGGTTTTATTTTTATTTTGAAAAGATGGAGCGAACGCAAGCGGGATGCGGAGCTACGAAACGAGCGGCGCGGCGAAGAGCCCTTCTCGGAGCGGAGTTCTCCTGCCCTAAAGCCTCCGGTTCCTCCCCTCTCCCGCACCAGAAACGCGAGCTCAGCGCAGTCCCCCCGGGCGCAGAAAGGAGCCCATTGTTCAATGGGGAGAAATACATTTTTAGCGGTGACTGAAAGCTCCCCTCTCGTTTGAACTCGAAGAAGAAAGTCCCTGGCAGAGAAGAGCATCCCCCTCCCTCTGCCCCAACATCTGTTTGGAGCAATCCAAGCTCTAGGGCACAGCTCTGCCCCCTCCCAAAGTCATTAAAAAGATATTAGTTGAGCTGAGAAAAGTCCAGCGCGGCCCCCCAGCCGGTGCTGTGGGGGTGAAAAATCATTAAAGACGATTTTGGATTTACCACCGCTGATACCGGTAGAAGGGACACGCGGGGTCCGAGCTGAAAAGCTCCGCGACGACGAGAACCGGGCGGTGCCCTCCCCGCTGCCCGCCGTCCTGGTGCCCCAATCCGGCGTGGCGCAGCGCGTCCGACCCCATCAGCGGCTCCGAGCTGCGGGCAGAGGGCGGCGGGAGCGGGGCTGCGAGCGGCTCAGGTGCAGCGGCCGCATCCCCTGCACCACCACTGCTGCAAATACCCCGGAGCCGGGGGAAAGGGGGGGGGGGGGCAGGAGGGATCATCGCACCCTGCGGGAGCCGGGGCAGGAGGGATCACCGCACCCCTGCGGCTGCCGCAGGAGCCAGGCGCCTCCGAAGTTGCTAAATGTGTCATTTATTAAAGCATTCAGGGGGCTTTTCTTTGGCGTTTGCTTGCAAACTCACAAAGGCCGAGCTGCTGTTTGGGGGTCTTTTCTGATGGAAAAAGGGCTCGGAGACCCCCGGCACAAAAGAAATCCTGGCAGTGCTTTCAATGGCCGGGACTCAATGAGGGGGACCCTGCGCGCAGCGGGCGGGGGCGAGGGGCCGCCCGGTGCTGCCTGAAAGGCAGGCCTGAATGTAATGGGGAGATCGGCGTTTATTTGTTGGGATCACATTTAATTAGCTTAGTACAACCCTTGAAAGACAAAGGGACCTCAATCTGGATCCAATCTGAAGCTCGTTTGGAGAGCGAGGGCTCCTGGAAAAGTCAAAAGAGAGAAAGGAGAAAGAAAAGGGAGGCTGGGAGAGAAAGGGGCCGGGGGCCCAGCCAGGTGACTGGCACGCGTGAAACAAGGGGGCCTTTTGGGCACAAGGCAGGGCTGAAAAGGGAGGGAGGAAAATAGCCTCTTCCTCAGGTTTTACCTACTTCAACCCTCTGAAGGGGCCGGGGCTGAAAAGCCTCAATAGGGGCTAAGGGGGCTGCAAAGCAAACAGCGGCGCTGGAGAGGGGCTGCGGCCCGGCACGGCAGCAGTTGGCAGCACTCGGTTATGGGAATGCACCCAAATGTTCCCCGTGTCCACAACGCCCGGGGATGGGGACAGGGACAGGAGGGGGGGTGGGGACACACAGCCCTTGGTGATGTCCCCGTGGCTGTGCGATGGGGCCATCCGGGGGGGTGTCCTTGGGGGTGCACACCTTGTGCTGGGCAGCCACGTGTGCGCCCACCTCTCTGCCCCCATAGGGACCTCCAAAGTGGCCATCCCCAAAGTGCTGCATTGTGGGATGGAGCTGAGCAGCCTCACTGTGCCCACGCTTGGCCTTCCCTTCTGGGTGGGTTCGGGGTGTCCCCAAGCAGTGCCGGTGCTGGTTGGGTCCTGTGGGGGCTCAGAGTGCAGAGACCCTCCAGCACAGCGCCAGGAGTCGGGCTGATCGCGCTGCTCCAAGGAGTTCAGGGCATTATTTGCCTCCATTTCACTCCGTGGGAGGCAGTGGAGCTGTGGAGGGAGGTGCTGAGTGCCCTCCCTTCTGCTCTTGCTTCATTTATTGTCTTTTTTTCTTTTTTTAAGTAGTAACTCCTGGATTATTTTGGCGAGGTCGTGGTACACAAACAGGGAAGGAAAAGAGCCCATCTGTGAGCTCCCGGCTCTGTCCCAGCGCTCAGCACAGCTCAGGTGGCTGCAGATGAGGGATGATTGTGGCACATCATGGGGCTGCTGGGGAGTGGGACCCTGCGGCCAACCCCACCAGAGCTGCCCCAGAACAGGGAGAGTGTATGGACCCCATCCCAGGGCTGGGTGCTGGGGGTGCTCCCCATGCGTTGAGGTTATGGGAAGAAGCAAAGAGGGTTTGGGACTGGAGAAGTGGAAAAATCCCTGCCTGTGTCCTCCCCTCCGGCTGTGAGCTGAGGACAGGGCAGTCTCGTCCCACTGCTGTCTCTCCTGCATACCACAGTGGTCTCACCAGCACTGCAACAGCATGTCATGCATCCCACCACCACGTCCTGAATCCCACCACCACGTCCTGAATCCCACCACCACGTCCTGAATCCCACCACCACGTCCTTCACCCCATCAACATCTCCTGTACCCCACCCATACGCCCCCCCTTCATCCCATTGTGAAGTTCTGCATCTCACCACCCTCTCACCCACATCCCACCACCACGTGCCCACGGTTGGCTGTGAGCAGGGTTGGGCTGTGGGGCCACACGGTGCGGGCAGGGATGGGTGACAACGGCAACGAGAGCTCATCAGCCCCAAAGCCTTTGTCGTCCCCATTCCCTGCAAAACAGAGTGGCGGCCACTGCTCACCGCTGGGCCAACTTCACGTTCCCCATCCAGTGGCCCCAGCACTGGGAGCAGCTCTGGGCACGGAGCGCTGAGCGATGGCTCACACAAAGGGAAGGCACCGCTAATCCCCACCCCCGCAGCACCTGCACCCGGCCGGCCGGGATTAGAGGGAGCGCGGAGATCAGAGGCTGCTTTAGAGCAGCCTTGAAATAGGATTTCCTCAAGCGATAAGGGGAAGGGTGGGAAGATGCGCCGAGGTCACAGTACCTGCCCCCTGCACCTCACCGTGCGCCTTTGGGGCACTGAGCCCCCGAGTTGCAGTGGGAAAACGGCTCTGGGTGTGGGAGAGCGAGGCCAGGAGCAGCCACTGCTCCCACCCACCTTCCTGCAGGCACAGCGCGGCTCCGATCGATGCCCAGGCAAGAAATGAAGTTCTATGCCTGCTGCCTGCTTCGATCATCATTTCAGCGCAGCTCGTGATGGCCACGGTGCAGTTCGTTCTCGAATCATGCAAAATTAAAGCAAGTGTTTTAGCCTGCCCTCTGCTCTCAGAATAGCCCCACGCCCGTCGAGGTGCCCAGCATAGAGCAGCACCCGCGTGACTGCAAACCGGGGGATGCTTCAACAGCAGCCAAAGCTCTGAGCTCTGCCCAGCGCCCCCCGCTCCCAAACCTTCCTTCCACAGCACAGGGCAGAACCCCCCCCTCCACGAGAATCCCATCAGTGCTTAAACCCACTTCACTGGGGGGATTACAGCTGCGCAGAGCCGAGCAGGAGGCTGCTCCTCGCCTGGAGGAACCATGGAGGCATCACAGCAGCTCCTGGGCTGCAGGGCTCATCTCAGCCACAGACCTCAGAGCAGCAGGCGCTGCCGTGGGAGGGACCTCCATCGCATCAGGGGCGTCCCATCGCATCAGGGACCCACGATCACACCGAGGATCTCCCATCACATCTGGTTTCTCGCATCAACCGGTGATCTCCCATTGCACTGAGGATCTCCCATCACAACGAGGTTCTCCTATCGCATCGGGATGCTCCCACTGGATCGAGGTCCTCCCATCCCATCACACCCAGGATCATCACCCACAGCCCCGGGCCCCGTGGCGGTGATGGGTCACCCAGCAGCTCCAGCCCCACTTCTCTGCAGAGCGGAGGTTCGATGGCCGCAGCCCCTCCGCCCCACGCGGGCAGCGGTAATGGAAAACAAATTGCTGAAGTTGGGAACATTTCGAGCACTTTAGCCTGCCAGGACACCAGACTGCTGATGAAAACCCAGCTTTGCAGGCACCATCTTAATGGCAGGCCAAATTTCAAAGCCCTGCAAACTATTTCTTTCGCCGCCCCGCCCCCTCAATAAAAGGTTGCATCAGAAAGAGATATTTCCATAATTTATAGTATGGGTATTTCACTGGGGAGACTCTCTAATCTGTACTTACAGATACATTTAAGAAAATGCATCCTCCCACAATCCTGCGCCATTTACGACTATTGGCACAATCTGTAATACTCAGTCTTCAATTAAGGGACACCTTAGGGTTCATTATCACACAATTGCTCCCTGTGAACCATGCCAAATGCTGTTTTGGCACGGAGCTCGGAAGATGAATTAGAAGGAAGTCTTCTCGGTAATGCCCGCTCCCAATTCCCATCAGCAGCCCCGCGCCCTCCTCCAGCCCTTTTTTCCCCCCCTCTCCCCTCTATCCGAGTGCCTTTTACCATCCCATCGCTCACTGTCTCCCTCGATTCTCTGGAGGTACATTGAGAGACTCCGCCGCTCTCTTTTCTTCCGGCTCTCAGCCCCGCAGCTGGGCTCGGCGCTCCCTCCCCGCCCCACGCAGCACAGCACACGCAGTCCTTCGCCCACAAGCCGCCTTGTGGAGATTTTTATTATATAGAGTGTAAAATGCAACTGTCAGTCAAAGGAAAAAGAACAGTTTGCGTTGGGTTTTGTTGGGTTGTTTTTTTTTTCCATCTCCTCCTCTCCATTTTAAGCCCCGCGCCCAGCGTTACCCGGCGGCGGCTTCTTTACAGTTAGACATCTCAAGCATGGGGGGGGGGGGGGAAACAAGGATAGAACCCCGAGAACGGCAACTTGGGTACATGGCAGAAGGGAACGCCCCGCGGGGAACTCCAAAGGCAAAAAATAGCTTCGATTCCACTCTTCCTTTAAAAATACAGTTATCTGTACAAGGAACACTACGGCCGGCAGCGCGAATCAGAGCATCTCTGTTATTCCATCAACATCACTGAGCGCGTGGCGGAGGTTAAGACGAGACTCGTTTCTCTCTCTAGGCAACCCGACAGCATTAGACAGGGACATATTTAAAAGGAACCGAAACAGAAAAAACAAAACGAAACCGAAACGAAACCGCCTTGGAATTAAAAACATCCTATTCCTACCTTCGGGCCTCCACTGCGCCCGGCAAAAGGCGCTCGTGAGAGCGGATCCATCTCAGTATTAAATCGAACTGCATTCTGCATTCACCTGTCCGAGCTGACAGGGACGGGGTGGGATTTTCTTTTCTCTTTTTCTTTTCTAAAGGAGCTCGGAGCTCTCAGCCCCATCAGCGCGGCCGTGGCGATGGGACGGGGAGGAGAAGGCTGCAAAGAAGGCTGCAAGGAAGGCTCTGCAAGGAAGGCTCCATCAAGGCTCCATCAAGGCTCCATCAGACCACCCGTGTTCCTACGGAGCCCCTCTCAGAGCCCAGCAGTGACAGCGCGGCCCGAGGGCGCAGCGCTGGACTCGCGTCCTTGTTCCAATACGCAGCACTGCTCTTCCTTACGGGGAAGGAATGCGGTACAAATCAAAGATGCGAGAAGACGAGAAGTAAAACATTTAATGAATTTACATAGTTAAGAATATTTAAATACTGTTTAAAATCCTTTTTTCTTTTTTTTTTCCTGGTTGGTTTTTTTTTTTTTCCTCTCCCCCACCCACCCCCCCTTAAGGATTCGTTCCACACCACCTAAGACTTCCAAGCCACTCTTTCTGCTGCAACAGAAAAGGTTCCAAAATGAAAAGGAAGGGGGGGGGGGGGGGGGGTGGGGTGAAAGAAAGAAAGGAAGAAAGGAAGAAAGGAAGGAAGAAAGAAATCCATCCATCCCACCCAGCCAACCCCACGTGGAGAGCAGCGGCCGCACGCGTTGAAATGTCACAGCTCCAATGTGCACGGCTGGAGCTGCAGCTCCCCCGGCTCCGTCCAAAGGGGATCCCGGAGGGGTTTTTTGTGTGGGTGTTTTGTTTGTTTGTTGTTTTTTTTTTTTGTGGGTTGTTGTTTTTTTGTTGTTTTTTTTTTTTTTGCTGTTTTGTACAAATTTAGACACAAAATTACCAGCATGTCCGTCCGTTTAGTACGTTACTAATTGCTCCTGATTCTTAGAAAAGTTCAGTACGGATTATCCTACAGCTATAGTGTTTCACAAACCAACAGAAAAGTCTTCATCAAAACGTTGCAAATCTAGAAACCTCTGTTACAAAAAAGGTTTTGCTTCCGCAATGATTCCGAGGGGGGGAAACCAAACCGCGACGATGGCCGTGAGGGCGTTGTTCTACTGCTCCTGCGGACAGAGGGACAGCGGGACGTCACCCAGCGCCCCCAGGGCCAGCCATCCCCCCCAGCACCGACCACGCTCTGTGCCGTGCTGCATCCCACCCCGCGGGCTCTCCCTTCTGCAGAGCCACGCTCAGGGACAGCGGCGCACCGAGCTCCTTTCCATCGCTGCTTCGTGGTTGTGCTCCTCCGGCGCCCGCAGCCCCAGCAGCCCAGCTCAGGGAGCACGGCTGGCTGTGGAGATGCGTCCCACCCCCCCACATCCCCGCTGGTGCCAAACGCTAACACGTTCCCTTTGCAAAGCCAGCGCTCAGGATAAATCACCCAGCCCTGCCACAGCCAGAGGTGTGGAGAGGTGAGGTTCTGCTTTTTCCCCTCTCCTTCAGGGCAGGCACTCCCCAGGCGTGCCCCTACCCGGGCGCAAAGCTTGGGAGAGAAAAGGCAAACTCTGCACAACAGAACAGAGCTCTTCTACCCTGCCAGCCTAAAGCCGTCCTTCACTTTGCTGAAATCCCTCCCAGCAGCCACAGAACAGCTTGGGGATCCCGAGCAAAATCGCTAAGGAAAATAAACCAACGACCCCCCAGTTCTCCCCACAAATCCACCCTGCACAGGGAAGTCAGTCTGATGCTGAGATAATACAATGGTAGCACCGAGCAGCTTCTGACTTCTTCAGCCACAAAACATCTCTGTGTGACTCCAGAGCTCTCCCCACACCCGGACAAGGCCCAGCACACCCAGGGGAACAGCAGAGGATGAATACGCACCTGGCTGTGGGCCTGCGCCTGCCCTAGTGTCTGCCCGTAGTAGGCAGCCTGCTGTCTGTAATACTCTGCCCAGGCCATCGTGTAGTCCGGCTGGGAGCTTGCCTGAGAAGCAGCGCCGGCAGCATGACCTGGAGAAAAGAGAAGGGGAAAGGGAGAGATGAGCAGTTTGGTGAGACGAAGCCCAGGCTGCCAAATGCAAATCCAGAAGCTGGCACCACACGCCTCTTAACGGAGCGGAGGAAGGCAGGGCCACGACTGCCCACACACCTGTGTGCGGAGCACTCCTACCTTTTTGACAACCCAGCTTCAACTTTCTGGGTTTTGTTTTGTCAGCATCGATTCTCACTGTGCGCAGTGCTTCCCCAGCACGGACATGGGCTCTGCTGCGCACTGAAGCTCAGCAGGAGCAGCTCTCCTGAGGCCCAGCGGCAGGCACCACGACAGCTTCCAGTGGAAGAACTACCATGCACCATCACCAACTGGAGGGACCAGAGGGAATTGCAGAGGACTGGAAGCTAATGATGGCAGGGGATGGAGACGCAAGTCATCGGATTAGAGTGAACTCTGTAACAAGAGTTTCCTTAATCTCCAACAACCCTGTTTCACTCACTCTGTTTTTTGTAATATTCCTCCCATGCTTTGCTGTAATCGGGATGGCTGTTCTGCTGCTGGCTCTGTTGGCCTGTGCAAAGATGACAATAAGGGGCATGTCAATATGGAACAGGTGACAGTTTCCAGCTAGTGACATCTACCTCTCCGCTAGACAGGCCCCGGCTCCACCTCAGTTGCCTGGACTCCACGCTTCAGCTTCCACATTTCTACAGTGTCGGGCATTCTCCATTCGGGGAACGCCAAGGAAAGGCTCAAGTTCCTGATTCCGTCTCACCTGAGCGCTGCTGAAGGGCATGAAGCCAAACTCCATCCCTCCCCTCCACTCTGCCAGGACTTGTTCGAGGCCAAGCACGCCATTTGGGAGCTGCTAGGTCTGCACATCAACCACCCAAGGCTGTCAGCCTGCTCACACTGAGTACAGGGACCCGGGGTTCAAACCCTGACAAACCCTGAGCCCTATCACCTCAACCTCCAGCCACAGAGCTGCCACGGATACAACCACGCCTGCCGTCTGCACCCCCTGCTCTTGCAGCGGGACACATCCCAAGGAGTCCTGGTGGCAATGCCTACCCACACAATGCAGTCAGCACTCAGCGAGCTGCCAGCCCCAACACCGCCCCACGCAGCAGCATCCGTGAAGCCCTCTGAACAGGCACAGCTCTGCAGGGCTGGCTCTGGGCTCCTGCACTGCGCTAAGAGCCATAGGAACAGACCACAGAGCCCAGAGCCTGCCTGCACCTAGCACTAATCTCCCTCTCTCAAACGCTAAGATGTACTGAAGCCAGTGTGTCTAAGTGTTGTTGCAAGGGAGAGTCCAACCTGCTGGCTGCGGAGGCCGCAGTTAGAGCAAAGAGCCTCAGCTGGACATGCAGCAAACCAACCAACCAAGCCCGGACAGAAAATACAGCAATCAGAAAACCGCAGAGGAAGGCAGGCGTGGTGAAAGCACAAGCTGCTGCACACACAGCAGGCAAGGACAGCACGCACACACAGGAGCTCTCACGGCCCATCCGAGCGCCTCGGCTTCATCTCAGAGGGCTCCGAAGTGGGGGGGAGAGGGGGAACGTAATGCACTGCGAGTGTGAAGTGGGTGGAGGGAACAGGGCAGCAGTGTCCTGTCCAGGGGCATAAAAGCAGGTTAAAAGACTTGACCAACGCTACAAGTCAGGACCTTTTCTGGCAGAGGTCAAGGCTGCCTCAACTGTCCACCTGCTAATGCCAACAAAGGACCTCCTTCAATGCCTTTTCTTCTCGGAGAATTACAGTCCGCAGCGGGCTGAAAGGACACGCAGCTAAATGCATTTCACGGCAAAATGTTTCTCTGGCCAGTTAATTTATTTAAGATGGGGGAAGTAATTAAAATCTGAATACATGTGTAGGGGTGGGGGCTGCCCCTCCTCCCACAAGGAGGGCACTCTGGGATCTGTCCCTGGGAGTCAAGGGACGGCTCTGCTGGGGGAAGCGGAGTCACAGGGCAGGGCCCCTTCACCAGACTGTTCTCAAATTAAAACCCACGGTGTAAAAACGGGTATTTACCTAGTTTCTTATTATAATCCTCCCATGCTTTGGTGAACTCCACCTGGCCTGACTGGGTACCATTGTGATCTGCAGCAGGAAAAGAAAGCAGTGAGCTCTGCTTAAAGCACAGCGTTATCTCGTCTGTCCTCTCTTCATACCAAGACTGCCTTCGGTGTGCCTGCCTACAAACAGGAATACGGAGGACCCTAAGCAGACATGAACCTAGCAAACTGCTATTTTCCATCATGTTCAACAGCAGAAATTAAATATTTATCCCCAGAATGCATCTTTGTGGTACTAATCCCATGCAGGGGAACGACTGCTGCAAGGAAGGATGCTTCACAGGTTCTGGGAGCCACCAAAAACCTCACAAATGCACTGCAAAGCAGCTGCCAGTGGGACAAGCCATACTGCTGGTACTGGGAAATTCAAGGGGTCTGGACTTCTGTCACCACTAAGCTCCAAGGCCAAGGGCTGTGAGCACAAGACACAGCTCACACACATTACAGAAGGGGAGATTATTTCCCCCAGCATCTGATGGGGAGGGCAGGAGGACACCTGAGGGAGGCAAGGAAGAAGATAAATCCGTAAGGTGAGTTTCTAAAGGCATCTCTGAAGGCAATTGGCAAAGCGTGTTTCATAAGCATTTATTCAAAGGCTTTACGTGAAGCTGAAAGTTAAGGATTTTTTGGTAGAGCTTTCCCTGCTGCACTTCTCCCTGCTTTGCTTCTCAGGAAGGTTCAGTGCTCTTGGGAGAGCACAAGACAGGATGTGAACAGCCATTTTTCCCTCTAAAACAAACTAGTGGGAAAATTCTCCTTTCCAGCATCGTATTATTCCACTCCTGTACAAACAAAGATTCTTTCCAAGCCCACCTATCCCGAAAGCACAACTGCTGCTGATTTTCTGCCTGTCTCTAAAGCTCTACAGAAGAGCTACGATTTTTAAACTGCAGTTTCTGAGGAGTAGAAGCCCTTTTCCAAGCACACTTTCTCAAAGTTTAGAACACAGCCCCCAGTGCCATGCAGGGTTTCCAGAAGTGTCAAAACCACAGTGCTGAGGATTTCCAGTTTTCAGATATGCACAATTTCATTTACATTGAATGCGATCTGCGTCACAGGGAATCACAAATGCAGCTGCTGGCATTGTTACACCAATTATTCTTCCATCTCAGGCACCTCAAAGAGAGGGAATTTAAACTGAACTTAACCACCTACTTCACTGCTGAGCCAGTCAGAGCACTGAAAGGCATCTCGGTCTGCCACATGAGCTTTGAGATTAACAAGCAGACCAGGAATCTGCTCAAAGCATCGTTCAGGTTGTTGAAGACAGGATAACGCCATTACTGATATCACCACTACTTCAGTTATTCCGAAATGGGGAACCTCTCATTCCAAACCTGACGAATTTTGAACAGTTTTGTGAGGAAGTGGACACTCTGAGCCCTGATGAACAACAGCCAGTTTGATTCACTGCGCCAGTGGGCCCACAGCATTAAGACCAGTAGCAGAAGTGACCTGGGTTCAGCTTTTGAACTCATTACTGCAGATATTTGTGCACTGTCACTTTTGCTTTAATGCTAATATCTGGCTGGTCACATTCCATGCTTTTAGTGCTGCGGAAGCTGAGCAGTTATCAGCTCCCAAAAGGAAACGAGGACGCTACTACAGCCAGCGTGAATGAAGCAGGATAGGAGCCACACTCATCTTCTCCATTTTCTGCATCTATTTCCCAGCCTTTCCGTCAGTGTGGGAAAGAGAGAAGAGTTCATAAGGAATACAAACAAAAAAAGATAATCGAGAACTGATGAGTTAAAATGCAGAGATGGGGGGGCTCACCACCAGACACGGTGTGCCTGTCAGGGAGAAGTGGGGATAGCAAGTGCTCCTCTGGAGAATCCTCACAAGAGAAAGCTTAAGACAGAAATGTTACAAAGTAGGTTTCTACACAAAGGGAGCAAAAACAAGCAGTTAAATGCACAGAAAGCATTACAGGTTTCGGTGGTCTTTGGCTTATTCCAAGCCCTAACACCACCTCAAACAAGCGGTCTCATGGTTCAATCTGTGTCCAGTGGCAAAGAGAACACCAGCCTTTCTCAAACCCGGGCCCTAAACACTTACTTGGGACTTGCTGTCCAGGCTGCTGCCACGTCTGGTAGGTACTGCCCCAACCCTGCGTCATGAACGCCTGAGGACCACTGCAGAGGATAAAAAGGCATGCTGAAGCAGACAACAAAATACTTAAGAGGGGATATGCATGAAATCAGCCAAAGAAACAAAATAATTACTTCTAGTCAGCAACTGCTGAGCAAACAGGTGAACATGGAACAGAAAGAAACGTGTAGGTGCAACTGCTAACTGCATGGAAATTGCCTGCTCATGAAGTCAAGGACACATGGTGCCGAAAGGCACCCCGGCAAATGAGGCTCCAGCTTCCTTCCGTGCTCTCACTGCACTGGAGACACAAATACCTACCTTGTTTGTAATTTCATAGCTGAAATCCCTCCTGTAGTCAGACTTAAAGGTTTCAGCTCCCTCTATAAAAGGCTGCACTTGCACACCACCCCTCCAAGGCCCACCGTACCTCTCTCAATGCTTTTACAGCTCCCAGCCATTCCCTACAACCCATCTGTGACAAGATGCAGAAGCTTACTTTTGATGAGGTGTAGCGGGTGCTTGGTTGAACGGGCTCTGACCAAATCCTCCAGGTCCACCCATGCTGGTACCCTGTCATGGAATCCAGAAATATTTAATGTCAGCTCTACACAGAGGGTGGAGATAGCTAGTAGGAGCAATAAGAAAGGGGAGAAGACAGCCTGGGCTATGTTCCATTAAACCCGATCTGAAAGTAAGGACTGATCTTCCAAGAATGAAGTTCTCAGGACTGTCAGCACGCTTCAGGAGCTCAGCTTCAAAAGCAACCCCGGCCAGCCACAAAGGGGCTAACGGGACTACAGCACAGCTGGAAGTTTCCCTTTGAATAGCTTGGATCTTGAGGTTGGTATCAAGCCTTCTCTCAGATAATTCAACACAAAGGTTGCTTTTCAGTTCTACTACTCTCCAGTTCAGTATTTTTCTTAGTTCCTTTTACCCAAGTTTCCCC
This sequence comes from Alectoris magna, assembly GCA_030625065.1. NCBI lineage: Eukaryota > Metazoa > Chordata > Aves > Galliformes > Phasianidae > Alectoris > Alectoris magna. Next base: position 5,575,548 of record CM060579.1, on the reverse strand, counting down.
CTTTAGTAGTATTCTAGCCTGACATTATTAAGCTTCAATACCACAGCACTGCATTAAGTAGAAGATAAATATCATCCTGGATTTACTGGAGCAAGGAGTTCAGCGTTACTTTTAAGGTTATGATGCCAAGATTATGTCATTTTCACACAGTAACACTATAGCCTTCCCTTCAAAATCCCACTTGGCAGCCTTCTCATGCCTTATTATAGTTGCACACTACACTTGATTATGTCAGCAGTCAGATCCTCCCGGGACCACAGCAAAATTAGTCCAATGGATGTTCAAGGGCCAAAGCTCAAGATGGCTGCTAACAGGCAGATGGTTTTGAAGCTAAATAACGTTAGGAGTGCACACTGTGCCAAACCCCATAAGTCCAGGCCTACACACACCTCCAGGTGAAAACACTTCCGAAAGAGACAGATCAAAATCAGCAGAGATGGAACTTACACCAACTTTCTCATCTATGAGATGTCTCGCAAGTTCAATTTGCTGGGGAACTCCTCTGATTGTGAATATTCGTACACCAGGGTCTGTGTTTGGAGGTGGGTTTCTCTGGAGCTCCACGTGGGCTCCTGACTGCTGATTTATGCTCTTGATGTTCTCACCACCTGAAGAAAAGAAAATCAAGACAGAGGACATTCAGCATCTCTTTCCATAAAAGCGTAACAAAGTTTATGGCACGCAGTTTGCCATCTCGATACAGCAGAGCACTGGAGTGCTTCGAGCAGGATGGGACAGCGTCAGCCAACACAGAGCTGATTTCCTGAAGACCTGCTAGGTCCCAGTCTCTTAATGAAATTTGCTTAACAAAAGCTTCAGCCAACACTACAATGGTTCGATTCTTCTTTTGGAAGCTCACACAACTTACAGACCAGCTCCACTCAACTGGAGAAATTAAAGGGTAAGGGGAAGGAAAAGGCTTTACAAACTTCAAATCACAAACCAAAAATGGCCAGCCTGAAGTACCCACAGTAAGCAGGAGGAAAGCGAAGTGAAGTAACCAGAGCTTATTGTTCGCTTTTAATTAAAAGGAGTCTCTAAAAATCTCCTCAATTTTGCTCACATTTCCATCTCTATACGTCCAGCACAACTTCAAAAACAAACTGTGGATGTTGCAGACACTTGTTCGTTTCATTGTAATGGACTCGTGACCTTTTTAACATTTTAAAGCCTTTCTGGGGAAGGGAGGAGGAAAAGTTGCCAAAGGGCAATTAACTCTTTCTAAATGAATTTTAGAAGATGCATTTAACAAAAGGTAGTCATGTCACATCCGTGGGCAGACAACAGGGATTGTACTGTGTAGCCAAAGCAAAGCCATTCGCTTTCAGACAAGAATGGGAAAGCCACAAGATCGAGCCTCAAATCCAAGACGTTTTATTTTATGCTTTTGTCAGATGCAGATTCATATCGAGCCCTCGTGCCCTTGTTTTTATACATTAAGGCAAAATGTGAGCCAGCAATTACTTCGTCTTCTTAATAAGAACACAGGAGAGTGGCACCCGAACACACTTTATACCGCAAAAGAGTGGGACAACTTTCTTATTTGGGACAGAGGGACAAGCACAGCTTGCTGCTCACACAGCACACTGTGTTTTTCCCTCCAAAAGTGAACTGAAATCCAAAGCATTCTCATCAGACTGGAAGCGAGGAGAATGTAGATTTCAAGTTATTTCTCTGCTCAGCATTCAGCACCAAGCTGGTCGCTGCTGGGGCTGTTTCATCAGCTCCCTCCTAGGCCACATGGAAGGTTTAGTGGCAGGCTGCAAGCTCACACCTCCTGTGCGGGATTCAGTGCCCTTCTTCTCTTCACCCTCCATTCTGCTACATACCCAGGTGTCCCCTCCTATCCAAGCTTTCCTAATTTTCAGCAGAGTATGCAAACAAAGTGACACAGCCAACACGATGCTGCAAGGGCTGGAAGGAGTTCATCTGCCCCCATAAAGCAGCGACCGCTCGGCACATGGTGGCTGTCTGCAGCCTCATTCAGCAGCCCCACTCCATTCTTCTACCTGATGGGGGGCAGAAGTGATCCAAGAGTGGCCCCCCAGCTGGACGTGAAATTGTAAAGCAATTAATCAAACCTGCTAAAAGGCAGAGCTGACAAGAGCCAGGCCAGCCACGTTATCTGTCAATATTGCTGTATTTATCATGGAAATCCAGCGGGGGCCCAGAGAGGCTGCGGTTTGTTTCCATGCACCACCAAACAGAGAAAGCACTTGACATGTGTATGGTGCTCGTCTCCACCCTTCCTCGAGTCTTTCACAGAAGAAAAGCTGCACCTACCCACCCTCTAGAGGAAAAATCTACACACAGGATTTTCAGGGAGCCAGGAACTTCTTATCAGCTCATAAAGGCTCCAACTCCCAAGCAATGAAGCAATACTCATGGGAAAAGGACCCCGGATCTTCTGTCACACACACTGCAGAGACCGAGCTACGGCAAACTTCCCTGTCTTCTCCCTGCTTCTGAAGTGATTACACAGAGCTTGAAGCAAGGCAGCAGTTAGCTGGCTACATCCGATACCCTGCATCCAGGGGTCCAAGGTAACCACTGCTTAGGTGCTGACCTCAGAGGCAAAGCTATGTGTGCCCACAGAACCTGGCTGGATTGTACAGAGGGCTAACAGCCAAGCTCTGTACCACAGGGAAAACAGACACACTACCAGCTAGAATCTGCTCAGAAACTAAAAATAGGGGTGAGCAAAAGTTTTGCAACTGGTGGCTGTTTAAACCCCCAGATTAACATCCCCTCTCCCCTGTAATGCCCCACAGGCAGTGGGAGAAGAATCAACAAGAATCAGACAACAATATCTTGCTTCAACAAATGGAGACTGCGGTGCATCCATCCCCATCCAGACCCCAAAAGGCAATGCTACAGCCATCACTCACTTGACAAAAAAATGAATGCTGCAACAGTATTTAAGAGCACAGGCACTGTAAGAGCACCGATTGCAAGGTGGTATTACAAAGCTACAAGCATTCAAATCACCATACAACTAGTAATTAGTCACTCCAGAAAGCTTCTGATCTGGCTGGGTAAGAATCCTTGTTTTGCTGTTGTGGAAACAAAGGTAAAAAGCCACCCTTCACCCTCACAGCGAGCCCGTGCCAGGCCTTGCACTTGAATGCTAGGACATCTAACTCCACTACCTGCATTTATCTTTTCAGCACAGTGCTTTCTGTAGTCACAAATACTCCACTTCAGTGCACTGCTGAACAACAAGTGACCTTTTCTGTTCCTTTATTAAGGATGACTAATGGATACAGCAATAAAGTTTCATTATAATTTGATTTTTCCATATATATAGCTCTCACTTGTGGGCTAAAAATTTGCTTTGCTTGATCTCTGCCCAGCTGGACTATTCACTGAGACAAAGTGCAATCACTCTGCAATATCTGCATAGTGGGGAGAGCCATACTGGAAAAGTTTTCAGGATTGTGAACAGCTTTATAGCAAAGAAGAACACCTGAAATATACCTGACATGCCTACACTGCATATCTGGGCCCCCAGTCATCCAGTCAGGCAGCATTCAGGGTGCCACGGGGGCCAGAAAGGGAACACGCGAGGTGCAGCAGGGCTGTGTGGTAAGGGAAAAGGCCACAACATGTTTCATTGCAAGCTCACTCCTGCCCAACAGGATGGAAGGGAACTAAGTGCCACTGAAACATGGCACAATGCCCTCACGCCTTTGCCTCCTTTACCATGGCAGCTAATCTGCTCCTATTCTATGCATCTCACCTCTGCTGACACTAAAAGCCAACCGTGATTACTTAAATGCTGGTTTAGGCATATGTCATTCTTCCTGAAATAAGCAGATAGAACAAATAAAATACAATTCCGTTCATGTCAGTGTCTTAACTCAAAAGCACTGCAACAATTCAAAGCGATAGAGCTATTCCCGGCTCCGATTTCCTTACTGGCATTCCCTGATGCTCTACAACAACTGCTGCAGATGCTTTGGTTTTATGAGTGACTTGGCAGCACGCAGGTTCTTAAGAGGAAGGCCAGGTGCCTTGCCCGTGTGCTTTGCATGGAGCGATTCAATGGCTTAGGCAACAAAATCCACTCATCTGAGCAAGATGAGGTGCACATCAGGCAGGCACCAGGCTGCTCCGTGCCAGTCCCAGATGTCAGCTGTGGCACAGACAAACCTGCTCCTTTGCTTTACTCATCAGGCAACTCAGGTTCATGGCTGGAGGCAGCTACAGTCACTACCACGTTCAGAGATCTTCCATTTTACCACATAGCACTCACAGAAATTCAGCGTGCCAAAATGACTGTTCTGCTTGTCCCTGACAAACTGCCTTTTAAATGTACTCTTTAAAAAAGGATCTGCAAATGAAACTGCCTTTTCTCAGCCAGCTGCTTGTTATAACAGGCTTTGCCTGACAGCTCCACATGAAGAGCCTCTCTTACATATTGCGAACAAGGGCCTGGGAGAGTACAATGATGATTGAGAACACCACAAGGTAAACAACGAAGAGCGCTTCCAGCTTACTCCTGCGCTGCATTCACTGGCCACCAAATACCTGCACTCGTAGAAAATTGCCAGGCAGCAAGAACGTGACCACCCCAAGACTAAAAAACTGGAAGCTCGAATGTTTAGTGTCACCAGACCTACCTTTGCCTATAACGAGACCGCACTTGTCAGCTGGCACCGTGTAGGTTATTTCCTGCATGCCCCCAGGTGTTCCAACACTCCAGTCCCCGCGGCCACGACCTCTTCCCCGGGCTACGGCCAAACTTCCAAAGCCATCTCGTTCCTTGGAAGGCAAAGAATTTCTGTCAGTGGTTTTGTTTGTTTTTTTTTTTCTTTTTTTGCTTGCCTCATTACACATTAGAATCAAAATAAAGCAAGGTAAGTTAAACTGCACTGTAATCAATGGCGCTGAATTAAGATATTCTTGGACTTCCACGTTCAAGACTTAGGAGCAATAAAAAGAAATGCCAGTGACGTGGGTTATGGCTGCCTTCCTGACTCAGGAAGATAAAAATATTTTTGCCTTTGTATCTGCTGAAATAAACCTATAAACATGCATCAGCTGCTTTTATTTAGTGATGGTGGGTTTGCTTAGAACGACCAATAATAGATCTTGGCACCGACATATGCACAAGTTAGCATCCAAACTCTTTCAAGTGTCATTCTTTAAAGAACTTCAGGAACTATTCAGCTGAAATGCACAATTTCCAGAAATTCCAAAGGAAGCTTTTAAGTTCAAAGACACTTAATGGACATACCTGGTTTGGATAACTAATTTCTCCACCAGTAAAGGCTATAGGCAGCCAAAGGCTACCAGGACATCTCAAAAACCTTGCATAAGCAAGTATTCAAACCAAATCTCAAGGCAAGAAGAGAAATCAAGACCTAACCTTAATAGAGAAATTAGATCATTCCAGACCTGATAACTAGTCATAATCTATTTAACTCCTAATAAAAAGGGAATATGCAACCTCCTCCACATGAGCTCACCTTATTACCTCACTCATCTGCACTTTTCTTGCTCCAGGGCAATGCAGTATGTTTGTACACAAGAAAACACAGTAACTGCATATGCAAAAGTTTTTGCCTTCCTTTGCTTCCCACATCCACCAGACCCAAGGACCAGAGACTGGAGAGGTGGCAAATGAGGTGCTGTGAGCACTGTGAATGCTCTGCAGCCCAGAGTGCTATTCAGTCCTTCTGAGTAGAGCCTCCAGCCTCTGTCTCGTTGTAATGCTGGACTATGGTCCACGAGGTCACCATTTTCAAGTAGCTTTGAAAAACAGGTCAATGTAGAACTACAACAAAGCCTCTTGATACTGCCTCAAAACAGGATACCCTCTCACAGCTCAACCAGCCCTGGTCACGTTTGAAAAACAAAACAAGATCAAACCCAGCAGCTCTCTCCTTGGCAGCAGCATGCGTGGCCTATGAGAAGAAAAATTTAACACTGACACTCTTCATCCACACAGCTGCTTGCATGGACATTCTCATATGAGCGTTTTCCCCCCAGGAGCTTCCAGAACCCACCTGTGCTGTAAGAATAAGCTCACTGATGATGTGTGCTGCATGTTGACACCTATCGGGAAGCCCCATGACCTGTGCGACTCTTTCAGGACTAATCCCATCATCTGTGAAGAGAAGTGGCAAAGACTAAATTAAAGGAAGAAAACATCCATCCACCAACAAAAGCTTCTTTCTAGCACCACACTGCTAGCAGCACTTTCATATAACACGTCTAGCCCAAACTCTCTCTCCCCTCCACCTTCAGCCACACTTCCACATACTCCAAGGAGACAAAAACTCATTGCAGAGGGGACAGCATTTAAAAGACAACACTTTCAAATGTCAAAAAGTCATGAGAGAGATTGATATAATTTTAAGAGGACAAAGGCAGCTTTGATAGGTGATCAGACAGCCAAGGACCCAGAGAAAGTTACTTAGAATTAGTCAACTCCTGATCCCCAAAGGCTTTCATGTCCTGAAGGAGAACTCCTTAACAGGAAACAGAAGTGTTACTTTGTTTGTCCATACAGTTACCAGTCAAGACATTACTGTTGTGACATCTAATGGTTGTAAGTAAGATATATATAATCTTACTTTCTGAAAAACAGAAAGCGCATGAGGAAGAAGTATGTCATTAAACAGCTTTCAGAAAGAGACAATGCACCTTTAAATGAGGAAAGCCTAGCTGCTGTAACCTCAGAGTAGAATCACTGCAGCGATCCCAAACTGGAGCACTGGTCAGAAAGTAATGGCTCTCCATCCTCACACAAACCTGGTTTAAATTGAATCCTAACTCCAGCATCATTCTGAATCTTTTTGATCATTTCTCCATTTCTTCCTATCACAATTCCAACAGCAAACCTGGGCACAGAGACCTGATGGGAAAGGCAAAGCAGTATGAAAGCTCAGAACTAGACTGAGTTACTCTGATTTAACAAGGAGATGGGCCACGTTAAGCAGCTCCAGGCTACACAAAGATATTCTGTAAGAAAAAAAACAAACATGTGGCCACAAATTCCTTCCCCACTAAATGAACTCTGCACTACAAGAATGCAACTTCAAAAGGCATTTAGAAAAGTGCCATCTGGGAGTCCACGAGAACTCCCCTTTGCAGCCAGACTCACTTTTCTGGCAACAGAAAACAATGCATTTAAGGAAAAAAAAAAAAAAGCTTACAGGTTACACATGAAACTTGAGGACTTCCACCCACTGCCCGTCCCACAGGGAGGTTAGCAGAGTACTTGTGAAGAAAACATACCTCTATGCTGCCTCCTCCCATTCTAGAACTGAAATCATTGCGTACGCCTCGGAAGTCTGCCTGATCTTTCTCTCGGATGATCTCCAGTACCATTTCCCTTGCTTGCTACATGGGGAAAGAAGTTACAGTTAGCTTAAAAATACTCTGCTCGCCATCTGGGCGTTAGGGCCTCCATAGTGGCTGATTTACCACTGTCAGAGGAGATCTGCTTTCGTCAGATGCGGAAGATGTCAAAGTCTGCCAGGTGTGCGAGGCTGCAGTTTCTTGTGTGCAATCGCGTACTTCGGTCTTTCAAAAGGGAGCTTTTGCTTTTAAAACAATCACTTTTTCCCCATTTTTTTTTTTTTTTTAAATTTAATTGAAGGAAGATCCTCTCCTACTGGACAGAGCTGAAACCAACAGTATAGCAGATGCTTTGGCAGCACAGTAGTCAGCATATCCGCTAAGAGGCAGAGAGCACGTACAAGAAGGCAGGTGAGCAGCAGCGAGCTTACTGACACTCAAAGTTACACTCAAGTCTGCAGCAATCCAGCAAGGCTTTTATTTTATTTTTTTTTTTGAGAAAATGAATGTTCTTCCTACCTACTCGCAGCTCTCCAGGCCTTTCACAAACTTGCAGATATGCCCAGCTAGTAAAAGCATACCTTGGAAATAAGCCAGCAGTAAGTCACCATTAAAAAAAAAAGACTGCCTGTCTAAACCTATACCACTGTTTCTATACATTTCCTGTCAAAGTTTAGATGTTTGGGTTCTATTTGAGAGTCTGAGAGACACTGGCAAATGCGCCTCCTTTCCTATTCTTATGTATTTTCCAGGTCCCCGTGGCATTTATTACAGAAGGGGACAACTCAAGACATTCCAGAGATGCTAAGACAGAAATAAGGGCAATGGAGACCTTTCCTAGTGATATGAGATCGTTAGGAACTCTGCACTCTGCAGCATGCAGAGATTCCCACCAAACCAAGGACTCAACGAGCTTCTTCAGCGCCTTCTAAGTGTGCTGAACTTTAAGTGCCTCAAAGATCTTCCAGTTTATGAAGCCTTCACAATTGCTTGCCATGATTTATGGCACAGAAGATGCGACAACAGCAAACGTTGCAAGGCAGAAGGAACCATCTGGAAAGCATCGCCACTCGCAGTGTGACTTGGTTAAAAGCAGCAAGAATCTCATTAAACTTTCTACATGTTTATACCTTTGCAATAAGTATAAGAATTGTGGAAATTAACACCAACTGGGCTTTTAGATTTAACTAATAAGTGGCTTGAAAAAATGCTACCCAAACATACCCGACCAACATCAACTGTTATAGCAGGTTATGATTAGGAAGATCCAATGAAACAGAACTATTTTTATTAGAGACAGGAATGCTAAGCTAGATTTAAGCATTTAGCAAGGTATGAAAGGCACTTGCTGGGAAGTGGAACGCACCACACCTAAACGTTACATCAAGAGCTCCTATCATGCTGCAGTCTTCCAGCCTCTGGATGATCATGGGTTTTTGTTATGAAACTACAGCATGACTGCATCTGCAGAACCCTGACACAAGGAGAATGACATATCAGCATTAAGTAAACCCCTTGGTTTCAGGAGTTGTAGTTTTTACATTTGTCTTTTTTTTTTTCTACTTTTAATTACCTGCGTCAGTTGGCTGTCTGAGATATTGAGCCTTCCACAACACTTCCTCAGATGTCTGCTTAAGTTGGTCACTGCGAACCCAACTGCTTAAGTAACACGCAGCTATGACTTGTGCCCCAGGACTAGAAAGTTTTTCAACTCTACCTTCTCCAAACCTTCCTGCTTAGCTCTTCTACCCAGGTCTAATATCTGCATGGAGTGAGAGCCCCCAGGTCATACTGTAAACAGGCCAATACTTGCTAGTCCTTTGTTCTGACTCGCTCTACTCAAACCTTAACTTCACAGGACAAACCAAACCAGCAGGGATCATAGCATTTATGATGGATTTACGCAGGATTCAAGTCCATTAGATGTTCACAAATATGTTTCAACTTCCCCCCAACACTCTGGGGCAACTGCTTACTTTTATTACATACCTGTACTTTAAATGCATCTCCAGTAATACGGAGAGGTTTGTCTGCTCCAGTAGGCATGGGACCATCTTGGATCATAATCATTTTCACACCTGTTCGCTCCTGAAGAAAAAGCACAGAGCACTTTGCTAAGCAGAGTCCCTCAAACTAGGGACTACTTCTGGTTACTAGACATTAGGTAGGTCATGTTAGCAGCTTTGCAGAACGCTACCGTAGCTCTTCACAGGTACTTAGAGCACAAATTCAGAAACAAACAGTCCTAGAGTGTAAAGGACTGCCAGAAAGTGTGCTACTCCCTGATGATCTTAAATAGCTCAATCTCTTGCAAAAATAGAACTCCTCTACCTTGGCAACTGATTTCTCAAGCCCTTCCCTTCCAAAATCTGTAGCTGTCCACACATAGCAGTTACGTGATCAGCCTTGAAACTATGGATGACAGAGGGCAACCAAAAAACCTGCATTTTTGACCTAGGTTCCTTTCCGGAACCCTCTATCCTTTAAAAACTTGTACAGGACGTCAGCATAAAGAATGTGTAAGAACATGGGTTTATGCATAACAAAACACTTAATTAGAAAGGGTGGGATGAGGAAAAAAAGGAAGACAAATGCCAGCGTTATCACAGATCAACAACAAAGGAGAAGCGGAGCACTCTACAACAGCATGGCTGGCATTAAAAACTATTGCAGCAGCAGACTAGAGATAGACTTTTCTTGTCTACAGGGATCCCATCCTGAACAGCACGCACCAAATGTTATCTAAAGCACATGAGTTTTTTTCACAGTTCTGTGAAAATTCCACTGCATGTGTAGCTGGGGCTAAACCGACTTTGTTTGCAACACAAGGTTGGGTCCAGCTTTCCGAAGGCAGAAGAGTAGTCCCTGCTGTAGAAGGTTAGAGCATTTATAGGCTCTCCATTTCAGCACGCTCTTGTTGATCTAGAGAAGCTGCAGTAGGGAAGAGAGCCCTAAAGTAAATGCATCTTGCGCACCTGCAACTGTTTTATTGTTTCACCTCCTTTGCCGATGACTAGACCCACTTTGGATGCCGGGATCAAAATCTCCTGAATCGTACTGTTGCCATCAACATCGTTGTGAAAACCAGGTCCGTTCCGACAGCGATCTACAATCTGCCCCAGTAGCCGTTTTGCTTGTCTTGGAAAAGAATCGAGGGAAACAACCATTAGACAACATTGTTCCGTGTGACCAAGAGACTTGGAACCATTGGAATGTGAAGCAATCGGGGAGAGAAGTGAAAAGATGAAGGAAACCAGTTAGCACAACTTTATTTCTGGGGGGGAGGGCAGTATCCAATTTCCCCTATTGTGATTACTTATAAGCAGCTTGATTTTTTGTAAGGGGAAGAGAGAAGGAAGAGCAGCAGCATGCTCCAACGTCTTTGGAAGTTAAGGAGCTGTTACACTTGGGGTGCACAATTTGAATGAAGATGTTCTACATCCTGAACTCCTCTAAACTTATTTCCCCCACGTACGTGTAATATTTGGTAAAAAAAAAACCAAACAACCCTCAAGCTCTGTTCTCCTTCTTGCTCAAGACCAAAAAGACGGCGCTTCAATACTAACACAGCACACTGCTGAACCACTCCAATCCCTCACAATGCCTTGCTCTTCTCTGCCCGCCCTTACCAGTAGCACCAGAACACTGCTCTAACACAGCCTCTGCCCCCAAGCAGCAGGTGCTAAAGCTACACCAGGAAGCAAGGCAAGGACACCGCAGCAGCAACCAGTGGAAGACTGGGTTCTTCTGCTCCCCATGAAAAGAGACAGACACGAGAAAGCAAAGATACCTTCTCCAAGCACTATTAGCACCTCAGAAGTAGCTGACATCCTCCCTTCATCATAAGGACTGCTATTATCAACACATCCCTTTCCTGTCCTTTTCCAACAACGCTTCTCTAATAGGAAGAAGAAAGCCACCGGTTTCCTGCTCAGACTAAAGCAGAGTCTTCCCCACTCCATACCCAGGCACATCAGGCATCACACACGGACAGTCTTCTCTCTAAAAACTTGAAGAAATGGTATGAAACCATCCACTGCAAGCAGGCACTCACTCAAGACAGCTCAAGGGATGGTGATCTGAGGCTGCACAAAGATCAGAGTGCTGCCCTCTCTCAACTTTCTCACAAAACAAGGCACAAGGTGGAATTTCTGGAAGCCTGATTCAAATGCTCTGAAAGATTCAGAAGGTTTTATTCATTTACCTTGACATTTTGCATAAAGTGTGACAACAGAGACGACGACATTCAATACACCACGCATATCAGATGAGAAAGGGTCACTGGGAAGTTAGCTCTATTAGTTTGCCTCCAGATATAACTGAAGGAAACACTCCTCACACAAAACCAATCTAGATATCTGATGTTTTAGAAGCGTTTTCTCACTTCAGATAATTTTCCTATAAGTAACCTGAAAAAGTAGTTCAAACAACTAACTTGACAACAATTTCAGCACAGAAGCAAACAAAATTTCACCTAGTTCCACATCCTTAACACTTTGTTCTGCTTCAAAAATTGCATATTTTTACCTTTCCTTTCCTTTTACTTTGATTTAAAGATATTTAACTGCATGTTACCAAATAATGAGGTCTTCACTGTACCTCTCCCCCATTCTGCCCCATCTGCATTTTATGGGGGATGCCAGGTTTTTTTGTTGGTTTTTTTTTTTTTAATATTTTGCTCTTCTTCTGAAATATCCTTTAGCAAAGGAAGAAAAAATACTTCAGTATCAGCAAGAATATGTCGCCTGCCCTGTAATGTGAGCTTACCAACTATATTTATTTTGGCTCACCGCTTGCATCATTATGGTAGAGTAAGAAGATTTAAGTACCCTTAGATCTCTTAGGAATGGAAGAATGATGGTCGTCTTCTCTTTAGAGAGACAGTCTTTGTGCCCATGTATTTTCACTATCAAATGCAACTCAAAGATTTCCAGATGGATTTTAAAAAACCCACCTACCCAAAGGCTGGGGAGAGAAAGAGCAGCTCCATATGTTAAGTGTGTTCCTGTAAGCCTGAGGATCCTGGATCCAGTTCCAGCAGAAGGTCCTCAACTGGTTTGTGAGAGTCTCAAACTCAGCTCCTGGGAAGGGGGAGGGAGGAAACACTGTCCCTAAAGTTTCTATAGGCCTAAAGAGTAGAAACCCCTGCTGGCTAGCCATGTGTCTGTACCATGCAGGGATCAGAATTCAAGAATTTCTGGTTCAGTCCTTTGCTTCTTGTTGGCAGCAGTGCAGAGGCAAGCACACCCATGGGCCTCGTGCTGCTCTGCAGCAACACCAACACCTCCAGGTAACTCTGGAGTGGCACCGACAGGCTTTGGAAGCCTCATGCAGACCTTCTTCAGCTGCAAGGATGTCAGCTCAATAGGAGGGAAGCGAAGGGGAGAAGAGAAGTGCCCTTCAACAGCTTAGCTAAATATTCTGGAAAGCTGCAGTTCAACAACTGCATTCTAGGTGCCCTAGGAGCAACCTTGCCCTGCGGAGGGGAATTCCATGGACAATTCTGCAGAGGGTTCAAACTGAAACTGGAAAAAAGCCTTTGAGGTGCACAGTTCAAAGCATCAGACCAAGAGGCTCTGTGTTCCAGGACCCTCAAGTTTCTCTAGGCCAACATTCGCTGGTGTGGCTAACCAAGTAGCACCACTGACAGAGCGCAGCATTAGGGAGAAGAGAGGAGGAGAAAGGAGAAGAATAAAATCAGAACTCACTCAATGCTCTCTGGTGTCCCGGTGAGCACACAGGGCCTCTCAGGCATCCCACCACTGTCTACAAAGGAAAGAAAAAAGACAACAGGGATCAGATACTTCCCAACTCTTAGCACCCAAACTGCCTTCAGTAGCCAGGCAGGCAGAAAAGCGCTGACTCCTCACGCGGGCTAGAAGCTAAAAAAAATCCTACACTAACACTCAGAACTGAGAAATAGCAGCAGTTTCAGTAACTATCAAGTACTAATGAAAAAGCTCCCCTCTGCACACAGGAGACATCCAGGGTCAATATATTTTAAATTATTTGATGGATATCTGTATTATTTTAAAGCCTTCCCCACCAATTAAAGGGAGGCTTAAAACCTAGATTACATTCATCAACAGTGTCCTGCACAGCACTTGCAGTACAGCCTTCCCCAAAGCAAACAGGCTGCAGCACTAGCAAAGCAAGTGGCACACTCCCATTTTTTCAATGCAAGGCAAATTGTATGAAGAAGTGCTGCCACCCTCCTGAAATGTTTTCTGCCAGGAGCTGGAGCAGAGCAGACTAATCAGAGATAAATTGCATGAGCTGAGCTAAATGGTACTGCCAGGAGAAAACTAAGCAGAAGCAATTTCTGCTTTAAAAACATGGACTGTCCATTTGTACTGTACCCACCTGTTGGTTAAAGATAGTTCCCTAACCATTCAATTCCCTAAACCGCCTGACAAACCTGTTTTCTCAGGGAGGCCAGTCCTACAACGGCCCTCCCAACATGTCAGCCTAGTATATACTGCATAATCACCGTTCACAAATGATGAGCAAGACAAGGCACCTGATACAACGGACACGACATTCTCCAACACTAAAACCTGCTCACCCACCACAAAAGAGGATCTTACCTGGAGCAATTTGAATTTTGCAGCCAGACTCGATCTGAATCCGTGAGATCTGCTCACCTCCCCTGCCGATTACTGAAATGAGTTCAACAAGCATCAGCACAGGCTGCTTATCCCAAAAAACTGCAGAGCAACTTCCCCCCTTCCACTCCGTTGCAGCTCTCTATAAAGGTACAGTTTGACTACAGGATTGTAGGAGAGGCATCCACAGCATGATAACATTTAAAAAACAAACTGAAACAAAACAAGCAAAAAGGAAACCAACAAAAAACCAACTCTGTCTCGCACTGGAATGGAGATACGTAGGATGTAAGAATGAAGGCACAAGTCTGAGCGCCGCTAGGAGAGTCATTTAGGTGTACTTCAGCCCAAACAAATAAACCAGTTATTTGAGAACCTAAAAAAGCTAAAGACTTTTGCTTTTCTATCTTTAAAAATTCATGTTTTACTACCTTTTTTTTTTTTTAAAAAAAAGACTTGCTATTGCTCTGGTCTGCACTCAAAACTGCTACACACCAAAACGCTCTATCAAACCTTAATTGAAAACAAATACCCATCTCCCTTACCATTTAGGGTCAGCAAACAGTTGTTTCACAAACAGGCACACTAAGGAGAGACAGTGTGTGCCTATCACCACTCGTATCCTTTGCAGACTGCAAAACAGCAGAACTGTCAAGCCAAACAGGTATGCCTGGCTCAAGGTGCTCCTGCAGGAGAACCTCCCAGCCCTCCCTGGAGGTGTTCAAGGCCAGGTCAGATGGGGCCCTGGGCAGCCTGGTCCAGTATTAAACGTGGAGGTTGGTGGCCCTGACCGTGGCAAGGGGTTGGAACTTAATGACCCTTGAGGTCCCTTCCAATCCAAGCCATTCTATGATTCTACGAATCAGATCCCCCCTCCCACACCTGGCTGCTGCCGAACCAGGATTGCATTTAATACACAGATGATGCACCAATACGCAGGGTCTCATCTCATCCAGCTATTGAGCCCTTCTGACTTCCCTTCCTCCACGCATGCGGTACCAGGATGGATAAATAAAAAGGGTTGGTGGGAGGACATGTTTCCTTCTCAGGAATTCCAGCGTTACAGTTTTACAGTGTACAGTTGGGAAGAGGCTTCACACCGCCCTAAGGGGTAATTATCTTGGGCTGTTATTTTCTTTTTTACTCTCTGTATATCAAATTGGGAGAGATGCACGGATATGTAACAGTGGAAGAGTAAATGCAATCTCTGCAGTCACAACAGCAGGAGGGTGCCATTGAAGGAAAGAGTAATGATCATCAAAAGGAAGAGAGGAATTAAAATAAAGCTTAGAAGAGAACAGCACCAAGAACAGAAGTCTAGGGAAAAAACCTCAGCTGAGCAATGCATACTGGCTGTGTTACCCTGCAGCAAAGGTACGAAAGATTTAAAATTCTGCTTATCTTGCCTTGAGTCAAGTCTTGTTTTAACATTTAAATATTGTTTTCCTCCCTCACCTCCCACACCTCTGCATACTCAAAAGGAAAATGTTTCAATGAGGGGAAATGAATTCACTTTCGATATATTTACGTAGCATGTTTAAGGAACAGAACCACTAGAGTTTTTGGTAGTCTGAACCACGCAGACTTGTTCTCATTACTGGGACACCAAGCTTTTCCATGCCATTTGCACATGGATTTTAAATGCAGATGATGCGGTCCCCACAAAGAGAGCATCAGACAAGGCTCACCCAAGGCTTAGAAAGCACAAACACTGTGATCATGTCTTATCCTAGCAGAATATGCAGCATTCCTGCACAGAAGAACCATACCAAAAGCATGCAAGGTACTTACTAAATCCAACCATTTTGTCAGGCACTTTGAAATCTTCTGTTATTACAGCCCTGAAAGGAAAGGAAGAAAAAAAAAAGTATCGAATAGTCATTACAATGAACAGTTTAGAAGATGACAGAAGACGTGCTGTGGAAACAAGGCACAGCATAAGGCTTCTGCACACACAGAAGTAAATACCACATCACAATTAAAACTGTTTGTTTTGGAAAAGACCTTTAGGCCCTGCTCCGTGCCCTGGCTGCAGAGACGACACACCTCATTTCTCCTACACTGAATATATTTCTACCCTACTGTCTGTTATCATCAATGGAAGAACCTTTTTGTCATTCGAGCTCCAGACAGATTTAAGAGAAAAACAGCAAAGCTCCGTCAGTGTTTAGACTTATACCTTCTAAGCCGTAGCCTCCGGCTGCTACTTTCTGATATACTCTTGCCAGGAGACACTAACCAATGCCAGTACTGATTTGAATGCCCCTTCTGATACTCAGATTTTCTTTCTTGCCTGCCTGTCCTTATGGTTCTTTTCTTTGGAATTTATAACAGCAGTCTCTGATCATCCTTACCATCTCAAGATTTCCCTATCTGCTGCTCTTTGGACTTTTTCAGCATATCTGTGCCTAAACACATAGCACCCAAAGCAATTTCCTAAGACCTGACTACGGCGAAGCACAGAGGAAATCCCTTGTGGGGCTTTTGTTTGTCAATTCTATCTCACATAAAACAACAACAAATACAGAACTTGCAAACTCTGTGTGCTGCCATATGCATTTCACACAGTATGTACAGCAGTCTCAAAAGCAGGGCATAATTCCCTGCACGAACATCACTCCTGGTAGAACAGAGGGGGCAGATAGCAGCAGAGCAGACAACGCTGCCCACAGTTTCTATGTAGCCCTACTGAGAAATTTACTTTAGTATTCGACACGAATGGATGCTGTGCAACAACTCTCATTTGCTTCGGTTTCCCCAAACCATCTTTGACAATCAAAGGAGTCATCCCAGGTCATATTACATTAACAAAACTGTGTATTTATATATATATATATACACACACACACACACACCAACAAGCAGGTAGATTTATATATATATAAGAAATATATAAATATAATATATATATATATATATATAAATATATATATACATAAATCTACCCGCTTGTTTAACACTTTCAAACTCTGTCGAAGTGCCAGTTTGCCCTTGCTGTTTTTCCATCCTTTTCCTCCCCACTGGGCAGGAGAAGGAAAAGGAGAGAATTTATTCTGCTTGGTCCTGCAGAGCTACAGAAATCAAATCCAAGTTTTACTTCAACTCTTCTTTCCTCCTAACAACAAATAGCTTTTAAAGGGTTAGCAGAAGCCTCAGCCAGGAGAAAACCCAAGCTGACAGTTTCTCCACATTCCCAACCTCTGACTTCCTAACACTACTACAGATGGTGGATCAATAAACAATTAGAATTGATCAATAAATAATAAAACATAACCCACTGCTTACCTTTGATGTACCAGGGCCCCTAACTGGTTACCTACTGTGGCAGAGAGAGAAAAAAGGAAAAAAAAAAAAAAATCAAAGCATTAGCACGGATAAACTAACTTCATCCCTATAGAAAAAGAGTTCTTACCATTTCATCAAAAAAGAAAGAAAAGCAAAACAGTAATTTAGGTTCAGCAGCTGAAATGAATGCGTTATGGGGTACAAAACAGGAGGGGACTTCTTGATCAGCACACACCATAACCCAGTGTCCAGCTGAACACAGGATAGGGAATTGATCTGCGTCTCCCCATGCTGAGAGTCATGGGAGAAAATCCTGCCTGCCCAAATCCAAATCCCCACAGCTAACCTCCCTCCTTCCCGATTTAAACCCAAAGTGAAAAAAAGAGAAAGGGGGAAAGGTGGGACTGCAGGGGGAGAAAAAAGACACGTCAAGTGATCAGTATGTACTACAAACAAACATAAAAGCTGAGCAGATTCGGAGATTTAGTCTAGGCAAAAAGCATTGAAGATTGCTCGCACATACTTCTCTCTGTATCTCTTATCTGTGCTCCATGGAGCCCACTTACACGGAGACCTGTTAAAGGAAGAAGTCTGTTCAGAACCCTCGTGGCACCCAAACTGTACTTTTCTCCCCAGCACATTTGACTGAACACACACATTCCAGGCATATCTGCGATGTCAGCTGGCAGCCCGTTACCATTAGCAGTTATCTCCCAGCTGACAGCCCTCAGACAGACCTTCTCCCCCAGCCCCCACAGATTAGATCCTTCTTCCAAACGTTAATGGGGAAAATATCATTAGACCAACTCATGCAAAGTGGGAACACATGCCCTGCTGGGCTTCCTGCAGGACTTTGCCTGCAGCAAACCGGCTAAAAACCAGACCATTTGGTCCTAACAACCAGTTGAAGATTATATTGCATGCCTGGAGGGCACAAGTAGCGAAACAAATGGAAGTGGCCGACAACACGTGAGCCGTGATAATAAAGATGCTGTTTCAAACTACCTTACAGCAACCTGCACATTCTTTGACCTGAAATAAATTGGCAATCAGCTGTCAGGGTTAGACAGCGGATGCATCCCACGCACACAGAATCCGGTAGGAAAAAATAAAAAGCCCACAAAGTTTGCGGCCAAACACTCCAACAAAACAGACAAAGAGAGTCAATATCGTGTTTCTGTGGCGTGTCAATATCTCTATAATAGTTCAGGACCAAAATATCGACAGCGTATATATTTTATTACTCTCTCCAGCTCAGCGATAAGACAACTGTTGCGTTATTGACGCTGTTAGATTCGCCTTTGCATATTCTCACTCTGAAAATAAAAAGCTCTAATTTGATAACCGTCAATGGAAAAGGTGGGTGATGTAATGGGGGATGTTTGCTCTTGCCGATAAGCTGCTGCTGCTGCACAGTTGAGCAAATGCGATCAAACAAATCCAGAATCTCACCACCCTGCCCCAAACAGCACTGGGGTGTATTCCTGCCAAAAGCAATAGGTCTGCAGGACAGGACCAGGCCACTCAGCACCCCCAGGTGTGGGACGAAGTGCTCCTAACGCTCAGCAGTATTTAAACTGCCATTTTGCATTTGGATTCACCTCAGCAGATCTCTTTGCAGTCTCTTACACTGCAGTTGCTGCCCATAAATTATGAGACAGATACGTATCCTATAATCACATCCCAAAGTTCACGCAAGGAACAGAAGAGCCGTCATTTTGTAACACCAGAAGACAGCTTCCTGGAGGAAAAATTGCACGAGCCCAAGAAGCTGAATCAGGCACACAGATATCGTGCTTACTTTCTATACATTCATTGAACCAATCTGATAAAAGCACACGAATCCCCAGTAATTAAAGCAGGAGACCATTCCCTCTGCACACAGATAGCCTCCAGGAGCTGTGAAGCAGAGCAGGTGGAGAAAGCTGGCGCAACTTGCTTTAAGTCAGACACGATTCCTCTCTATTTGCAGGGAAAACAGATTGCCGTGGCTCCTCGTCTCAACAATCTGAAGGTTTAATTCCTCCCCTAAAATGCCCATTTTGCTGTGAAAGATGAAGCTAATAGAGAGGCAAGGCTGGGGCAGCACATGCCTGCTGCAGCACCAAAGCTGCCATCCCGCTCCCCCACCTCCCTCCTCTTGCTGGGGAGGGGGCTGAACTCTGACAAGCCACGTCCAAGTTTCCCCCTTTTTTTACATCTATCGAGTACAATTTAACTGTAACTGCAGTCATTTTACTGCAAATAAGGAAAAATACTGAATAAAATAAGCACAATTTCCCGTTAATGGCACCTGCTGGTTGATAACTCTTCACTCTTCCTTAGGCTTCACCTTTAACTGAATTCTACCTAACAGACACTCTAAACAAATGCAGATTTTTTTTTCCACCCCACAGAACAGAGCAGCGCCTCCCACTAAATTAATGTGCATGATAGGAATATACAATGTCATCGAGGATATCCTCATGGCTAGAACAAAACCAGAGTGCCCCTGGAAAGCAGCGGAACGGGGCTGCACTTCGCACTTCTGAACCAAAATTGGATCATCACGAATTTCAGAAAGCTGCAAGAAAGGTAATAATTACTGGAGTTGTTGTTCAGCCTTAAATTTTGGTGGGTATTTAATTTAATGGTCCAAACCAGTTTTCCTGCCTGCCTTTCTTGTGAATGTTTATAGAGAATGCTTGCACCTCTAGACTACCTTATTAAAGACGTGCGCAGTTTTGAAGAAAGCTGCCATTTCGTGCAGCACACAAAGCCTTTGCCAAGAGGATTTCTGTCACCTGGTCATGCTGCTGATGCCGATGTGTCAAAGAGCATCCCTACTAACTTCTGTTAGAAAGATGGGAATAAGATTTCCTTGTGCCCATGAAAACGCGTTGGAGCTACGCAAGTTCTGCATACAACAGGATCACGTGTGTTTGAGCCCCCCAGGCTTTAACACAATCAGGTTCTATTAGAACAAAACCTATCTGGATGTATCACAGAGGCTTGGGGAAGGCAGGGGGGAGGTGGTGTGGGGCTTCTCCAAGGTCTTGTCTTTGTTTCCCCAGGCTCAAAGGGTTCTTCAGCCTTCAGCTACAGCACTGCTGCTGAACCCTAGCTACATCACTAGAAGCGTCTTCAGAGCAGTCCAGAGCAGAGCACACAAAGGCTGATGCTGAGGTTCTGGCAATCACTGTCTTTCTGGCAGACAAGACCCCCACTTCCTTTGAAGCAAAGAAAGCTGCTTCTCTGAGGTTGGGTTAGCATTAAATAAACGTATTACATTGCGCTGGTAACTAGATGGACACATTAATTTGGACAGAGGCCAGGAGCTGCTGGTGGCCATGGAGAGGAGTGCTGGGATCTATTCTCAGCATAAACCACAGGCAAGATGCCACTGGATCTTGGAGGGACCCCAGCTTAGTGGTTCTCTTTTTCCCCTCTGGAAACATCCTTCAAAAAGCAAGGAAAAAAAAATAATGGTTCTCAAACTTTATCTAATACCAATAGGCCAGGTCACCAGGGTCAGCCCCAGCAGCTATTTGTTTGTGATGAATGTTACATTAAGGGAAACGCAGAAGGAACTCACGCTGTCTGGCCTCCAATACTATGACAAGTCTATTTTTCCTGGAAATGCTCTAAAAGCAGCTGAATTTGTTTTGACCAGCGCACTGTCATCCTGTCTTAAGACCACTTCCTAAGCTGACATCAATCAGCCGCGCCGGCAGCTGTTTACAAAAATGGACAGGCAGAATTAGATATCCCTGAAAGCCAGACAGTTCTCTTGTCACCTTAAATACTCTCATATTCTCTCAATCCATTTTTCCAGCGGTCTCAGGAACAGAAGTAATTTTTTAACAGCTACACAGGGCTAAGGGAGCAGTGAGAGCCGTACACAGCCATGAGCACACAGCGTACAGAGGTAAACAAACAAGATTTACCACATTTGCTTTCAAGTTATCTGGAGTAGCAGAACGTACCCAATCCCTCACACCATAACATTTCCAAAGCATGCATACAGAGAGAAACCCTCTCCTCTTGATGACGATGGCCCCAAACCGTAGCTCAGAGCAGGAGATGCAGCAAAGCGTAGGCATGCAGTCCTGATTCCCTTGTTGGGGCTAAAAGATCATCCAAATGGGAAGTGCTTTCCTAATCTGGAGGTTATGGCACCTACAGATGTATGTGAGGAAGCCAAGCAGACGCTCGGGAGTCCAGCCACTCTGGGAAGCTTTCCTAAAGCTGATCCCTGCTACATGGGGCTGCCTATCACAGCGCAAGGAACCAGAGGTAACACGCATCTACAGTGCAGCCCGCGGCGGTATTGACATGGTTTGTGTCAACACAAACAAGGGTCAGCAAGTAATAGTGCTAACTGGTAAAAGTTTAAGTACAAAGTCTAACCTGGGCTGTTATCAGGCATTACAGCTATTTCATATATTAAAAAAATGCATTTATGGACACCTGAAAAGGTTGGATTTCTCACGTTCTGTCTGCTGAATCAATGAAAACAAACAGTAGGACTAATGCTCCAAGTAAATGGTTCCTCGAGGACTGCATGTATTATTTGTCATATACAGCCACTTATCCAAGCCATTCAGACAGCTCAGCGTAGTTCAGCAATCTTCAAATTTACACTGAATATTATTCAAGTCAGTGACGAAATAGAATCTATTCACATCTCCTGCTCCAACAACATTTCAGGAATGGAAGAAACATCTTCAGGTGACATCCTTAGAAATAATGCCCATGATCAGATGTTTGCTTGAGAACAGCCTTAAGCAGAGCTGAAGCTGAAAACTGCTGGAAAGGAAAAGGTCGGTACAGGTTTGCAAACTGTTTCTTTGCAGCTGGTCTAGCCCAGCAATTAGACCCACACTGAACACATCTGTTTGATCACAAAAAAACCAGCAGGTTTCACTGCTCACTGCTGGACAGCCCAGCACCTTCCTACGCAGAAACCAGCACATAACAATACAGTGATGCTCCAGCTCACACCTACTAACCCACTCTTTCCCAAAACACCAAACCGAACAAGCAGCAACCTCTTGCTCAAACAGAGCCAATGCCAGAGAACAAAGTGGGCTGTGGCATATGTTCAGACAACAGCCGTGTTTGTATGCCAGAGGCTCCACGTGACAGCAGCTCCTCCTGTGCTCCAGCACACTTTTCAGCACGAGAAGCAGACAGGCAGTATTTTTAGCCCTTGTCTTGCATAGCTTTGTATCAAACAGAAAAGAAATCTTTTCAAAATGAAGCGCTGAGCTGAAGCTCTGCATATCTCCTCAGTACTCTTTAGTATATCTATGGAGGAAAGAACCTGCAGGGCTATCAGCAGAAACGCAAGGAGAAAAATAGATGGCTAACAGCAAGTTCTTTGCGTTTAAGCAGCAGCAGGTACCACAGCGCAGGCATTTTTTTCTTGTCACAGTGCACATTAGATTTGTAATAGCAGAAAACATCCATTCTAACATTTCTTCTTCCCAAAGACCAGAAATAAATGGTTTATTTTACAAGTGTAACAACTCAGACAACTCATCACATTTACCAGAATTACCCAGTAAGTTATTCATTGGTTGCAATCAACATTAAATGCTTCAGAGATTTAAGAATAGTCATGAAAACTACACTTCATATACAAAGTTTCCTTTAAACTGGGATCAACTTGCATCAGCACTGTTTTTCCTTAAAATCCATGTGCAAGGCAAAGCAAAGGGAACACGACAGCCACTCAGCTGCTGTGCTGTGACTCATGGAAAGAAGCAGAGGGAATACTGCCCCTTTACAGCGCATGAGCTCAGAAAGCAAGGGACGTCTTGCCCATGTGTTCCTGGTACTCAATGCACAATTCCATGGAGCATCCTCCCCAGACGATCATGGAACAAGACTAACTACAGAATTAGATTGCTAATCTCCAGAGTTCAAGAACCAAGAAAAGAATTGCTTCACATTACTATTATTAATGCCTAGAAGCCCAGTGCTATGCAAGACTCAACAGCACAGCAAATCTTGTGAACAAATTTTATATACAACAAGTTGCATCAATTTCTGCCCTTAAAAAAAGACAGCTGCCACCATAGATGGATTTCAGAAGTGAATTCACAAGACTGATTAATCATACCCAGCTTACCTCCATCATCAAGGGGCCGTTTCTGCACTCCATAGCCGTAAACTGACGGGTCCACGAGTGTTGTAGAATTATTCAAGTGAGGAATATCTCCAATTTTAGCAGCAATCTATAAAAATAGATGATAAAAACTTGGTTAGCATATCTGCAGTTTCAGCCACTGCAGCTCAACATTCCTTCTTCCAACAAAGCATTTATCCCAGTCCAACAATCTCTTGGCTGCTATTTTCTACATAGATGGCTTTATAAAAGTCCTAGGAAAGCAGTGCTTTATTTGTGAAGTAAACAGGCTTCCACTTGGCTTTTGATATTCGTGTAATTAAGATTGCATTCACCCAGCTCCTCTTCCTGGTCATGAGTATGCATTTACTCCCTGTAATATTACATTCAGATTTGTTCATTCATTCAGCAGACAGCTGACAAATTAAATCAAGTCCCGCAGCTTTGTCCTGGAGAAGCTGCCACCATCATGGCAGTGTAGGAAGACATACATTTCTGCTGCATTCATGCATATCCAGATACACAGCAACGCATAGTTGCGCATCAGTGGGGGGTGAGGGGAGCGGAGGGAGAAGAATGTGCAAATACACAGCACGAGGACAGGTTTGGGGACTCCTGGTCAAAGGGACTGGATCAGTACGTGTTTACTGTACGAAGAATAAGCCAGTAGGCAAACTATCAACCCAGAGTAAATTTCTATTTCCTGCAGTATGAGCATGGCTAAGGCTGCCTGTGCTTCTGCTTCCAGCCCTCGGAGGAGTAACAGCCATTCTGGAGCGAGCTGGGAGGCAAGGAGGATACTTTGAGGGAGAAGAAGACATTCAGGCATCGCAAGAAGCAAACAAAATAGGTGAGAGACACTCTGAGGCATCACTTAATACAAGTGAAACATTAAACTCATCTCTGACATTCAGGAGACAATTATATGGACTGATGTGACAGAGGTGAGCTCTTTGACCTGTTCCCCAGGCTAACCAATGTAAGCCAAGTCTGAGAGCCAACCAGCTTTAGTAGCTCGATTAATACATCCTTCAGGGATGGGCAAACCACGGCCCCACAGCACTCTTTGCCTACTCTGCTATAGTGCAGAATACAGCTGCAGAACAAATACGTTGTGTGTTGTACAGCACTCATTTCCTTCTCCAGCAAAAGGATCTTTGCTAGGAGTGTGATCTTGCTATATTACCCCTAGCAGATCACCAGAGAAGAAGCAAAAGGAATAGATGAAAAAAGAGCATTTTACAAAGATAGGCTTTAAACGAAGGCAAGGGCAAACAACAAATATAACTAAAGGCATCTCTAAAATTAAGTTCTACTGCAACAAAAAGACATCTACAGTAATTCTGGCTGTTGACACTATCAACTGCTGCAGCGGAATAAACAACCGCACAAGATGCAGAACCACAGGGTAGTGAAAAATGCTATATGAAATAACCTTGGAAGATTGAGGGCACTGCTTTTAGAAAGAATAGAATACATTCTCGATGCCTTGCGTGGAAAGGGCTCCAAGTTTCGACCATTTTCTTGCATTCTGACCACTCCTTCCCATTCTCCTGGGCAACAACTTAGTTTTAATCAAGTGCCAGGAGCTAGAGAATAAATCCTTCCTACTTTAACAGAACTTAAACTAGTTTTGGATGAGCAACTGGAAACATAACAGTGGACCATTAAACCCACAGTGTGGTCGATCTAGACCCAAAAAGGAAGTGCTGCTCAGCCATAACCTAGCACAGGGACAAGCCACACAGGGCACAACACACATCAACATCTCTGAAAACCAGTAAGCTCAGAGAAATACACTTCTCAAGGCATGAGCACACACAAGCTCTCATCCATTCTGCACTAGGAAGCATGAGGAGATGCCCTGCTCCTCTGTTGGATGCTGTACTAAATACATGCTTCCAGCCCGACTCACCTGCTTCCCCCTTGTTTGGTATGCAGAGGACTTTAACGAAGGTACAAAGAACATAGATACTTCCTGACTATTTCAATGCTGAAAAGGAGACTACAAAAAGCATTTTACAATAATCCACTGACAGCTTCAACATCGTAACTTACAATCAAAACTTACGCCACTGAGCTGTAGTCAGGTATAATGCACCCTGGCAGAACATTTGATTTTGAAGTGCCCTTTATGAAATCTGTTAAAAGATACTGAGAAAAAAAAATATCTGTAATACAGAAACTGCTAGCTGATAGTTTGGAACTGAAATCACACGCCACACTTGGACAGGGAAGAAGAGATCGGCCTACAGAAGGAAGCTAGCATGAAGCACGTAGGTGTGAACGAGCAGATCCCCATCACCAGAGCTGCCAACTCCTAGGGCAGGAGAGCACTGCAAATTCCTACTTGTGTTTCACACACAGCCATCACCCCAGCTCACGAGCCTCAAACATAGGGCCGAACAGGAGAGTCAAAGCAATTCTCACACTATCAGCTTCTGGGATATATATAATTTTTTTCCTTCCTTTATTGAAGATCACACCCTTATCTCCAAAACCTCCCAGGTGCCTGGGATTACACACAGACAACACACCATCTCGCTACAGTAGGGAAAACACCCTGCAAAATTAAGAGTTCAGCTTTTAAAGTAGATATAACAGTTAAAATACATTTTAACTTCTTGTGTTCAACTTAGAATGGGAACCTCCGTTTTTACTACAGGTTCAGAAGCAAGATAAGCACCGAAGTTAGAACATAGCAAAAGTAAGCAGACCTAGCCCTTATCTGCCTAAATGACCTTGAGTAATGTACTGCTAGCTGCTGCTCCACACTGCTTTTGCCCCTCTGCATGTCAGTGGCTTTTTTTTTTTTTTACCCAGCACATCCATTTTGTCAAGCTCTGAAATACTCAGGAGAAAGCATTGCTAGCACACAACTGCTTCTACATTGAATACCCCCCTAAATAAAGCTCCCTAACAAACAACTGAAAGGACAGAGCATAAACCTGAGCTGTAAAATTGCAATGGTAAAGCCAAGAAAATCAAAATAAATAAGACTTGCTTGAGGTATGCATGTTTTCCTAATATCTATTTCCTTCCTTCTATACCTTTCATACCCTTTAAAAAAGGTTTAATGTCCAAACACTTAACAAGGCTCAGCCACCAGGGTCTGCAGAATTCAGCTTTCGAAAAAGGGCCTGGCTTCCAGGAAAAACCTCTCCCTGCTGCCCCGCAAAACAGCAGCAACCAATCACATCAGCAATTCTAGACAGGAGCGGGATATAGAACAAGAGGCACTGTCATCCGACCCTGCACACAGTTCTAGTGCTTCTGCCACTCTTCCCACTCAAACAGAACACTTGCATGACAGCCATTCCCCCAAAGCTCTGTAGGAAGCAGCAAAACCATCCACACTCAGTTAAGTTTCAGGTCACAGGTGGTTTTCCTAAATATTTTTGCCATCTTACAAAGATGTAAATCTGGCTGAGGATGATCTGCAAAAGCACTCCAAAAGAAGAGTAAGTCTTACAATCTCTCTCCAAGGAAATCAGAAGTTGGAGTCTGAGACTAGAAAGGGACGTACACATACAACCCACTGACTCACAGTAAGCTTCAGGCCACTTCATCCATGTTGAAGGTACCCAAGATCGGCCACAGCAGGCTGCTAAGCCATAGTCTTTCTTCTTCATCATTCCTGGAAACCCACATTCAGGGTACATATGGCAGGTTACAAGAATTCTACACATATCTGTATCAAGGGAATCACTAATGCACACCTTGTACAGGTAATGAGACTGCCGAGAAGATAAGAATCAAACAAGATGTTGTTCTGTCAGTGAGAACTAAACCCAAGGACAGTCCAACAGAAATCAATTTTTACCCAAAGTACTGGCAGCTGATCCCATTACTGGAGAGGGGAACAAACATCCTTTCCTACTCTCCAACCCCAAAGTGTCTCAGAAGAAAAGCTACCATGCCTGGGAGCAGCTGCCCTCATGTACAGATCAGTCACCACTTACAACCCATAATCTAACCCGCTCACTTGAGATGTGGTGTGGAAGATGCAGAACAGACTGTCTCAAAGCTCTAGCATTCACTTGAGAGAGTCTTCTTTGGTATAACTCAAGTCTTCAAATACTACAGATGTTTCACTGCCGCATCAGCTCACATCCCAGTGTCACTGAAGATCACAGTCACTGTGATTGATCAGGAAAGCGTTCTCTGTCCTGAATTATTTAGCTATTACTAACTAAGCACAGTGTACCACAGCTCAAGTTTACCGTAACGGCTCTCTTGAGAACTGAATTTAGTAGATTTGATTACTAGTCTAAAGTGCAAGCTTAAGCTTCGAAACAATTCAAAGATCAGATCAGAGATGCCAGTCCAAACCAGGAAGCAAGAGCTACAACCAAAATTTTTTCCTCTGTTCCCTCCCTTCTTAGAGGGAGGGGAATACTCTGAAAAGCTACAACACTGGCCAGAACCGATACAAAAGCTGACATCCACATACTGGACCATCAGGCAACCTGCTGCATTGAACACAGTCAGAGAAAGCTCTGCCATCACCCCCAGAGAAATGCCAGTTACAACTGCCTCTACATCACACCTGATTCCCAGCCAGTAAGTGTCACCACAGAGGCAATTGGGGATAGCTGCCCGCAGAGCACTTGCCAACAATGTTTCTCATCCTACAAACGCTAACAAAATAAAACAACATTCAACAGGTAGCATACAACACATTGCACAAGAACGTAGGCCACTGCGCTCCCAAGAACACAAGCAGAGAGCAGTTCTCTCAACAGGCTTGTGTCCAGCATGAAAGGTAGCATGAAAGCTGCTGCTCTGCAGTGCCTGACCTGAAGTTGACTGCTTTGAGGATTTTCAAGTGTTTCAGATCAGACTAACTTTAGTTGTATGCTAGTAGAAATCCAAAATATTCAAGTATAATAAACTTAAGATCAGCAAAATCAGAGTAAATAGAGTATCAAAGAATTCTTTATCTTCTCCATGAGCCAACACAAGGCACCCAAACCTACAAACATGACAACAGCAGCCACAGAACACAGATGTGACTTAGTTTTCAGCTAGCACTGCCTTAGCTTAACACAGCTCAAGATATCCCATCTTCATGCTTAACCTGATACTGATTAGGCAGGTGGTATACAGTGTGGTACTTCCAACACAGATCAGCAAGTAATTGATGATTTTCTTGTGCGCACACAGTCACTGACAGATTATTCAACTGCCAGCAAGCAATTATATTATCAAAATTCAATGACATCTATGCAACAAGAGGCCTTCGGTTACAGATGATCAGATCAAGACAAGCACACCTCTCAAATTAACCGCACCAAGCTGAGGTAATAGGAAAGCTTTCAGATACCACACGCTGTCAAGGCCATGATGCTGTGTTAGCCACTGAAAGAAGGAACACACTTGGCCTCACACGGGAGGCAGCTACCAGAACTCGCCTACTGCAATACTTCTGTTAAGAAGCAAATGAGCAGATGAAGGGCAAACTGGCTTGGGAGTTCTTCTGGGAAGGTGCAGGGTGTTCCTCTGGAACAGTGAGCGCCTCTGTACGCTTTCCTGCAGACTGTGCAGAACAGGATTTGCTGCCACACTGATTCACAAGTGAGCCGCAAGCGACGTTAAGCCACTCAAGTCCCACCAGAGCAACTGCTTGTAAGGTCCTAGGGTCCACATTAGTTTCTTCAAAGTTTCTCATTTAAGTGAGAAAAGCGAGTCTAGGAAACAGGAGATACTTGCCACCTGGCCTGCAACATCAGAAAGAGTCAAGTCAGTCTTCCAGCACCAGGCCTGGCATTTGGCTGTATCACACTTTGCTACAGTGTGCTTACTGAGCGCAGGTGGAGTGCAGCTCGGTCAGAGCTGGGACATCCAATGTGAGGGGAACAGAGCACAAACCATAGCAAATCCTCAGGACATCCACGCAGTGGAGCTACAGCTACTCATCCCCAAAGCCCCTCTCCACAGAGTGAGACACAGACAGGCAGCAGACATCCCACCTTGGGCACAGAGGTGGCGATGGCTGCAGGTCCACAGTTGCCATCTCCACGCTGTGTGAGCCCAGCGACTGCTGGGGGAGCAGCTCACACCCCTGCCCTCTCCATTCCAAGAGGGAAAGCATAGTTCCTCCACACCGGTGCTGCTGCTGAGCCTCAAGCTTAACGAAGGCCTCACTTACAGACAGACTTCACGCCCCAGGCAGCTCCCAGGGCCGTGACCCCCGCCTCAGCGCCCCAAGTCCCCAAACACGAGCGGGGCCGCCTGGCGCGGCTCCTGAGCAGCACTGTGAGGAGCGCTCGGCGGGGCGGCGGCCCGGCCCCTCAGGGCGGCCCCGCGGCCTAGCGGCGCCCCGCGGCCTCCTCCCGCCCCCCGACTCGGCCCTGCTCGGCGCTCACCTGCCGGACCCGGTGCAGGGCATCGACGAAGCCCTCGGGCTTGATCCCCACGGGCGCCGCGCTCTGCCCCTGCGCCAGCTCCGCCATGACACGCGCCCCGCGCCCGCCCGTTGACGCCGCCGCCGCGCCGTCCCGCCGCTCCGCCCGGGGACCCGCACCCGGAAAGGGAAAGAGCCCCCCACTTCCGGCGGAAGTGGGCCCGGGGGGCGTGGCCCAGGGCGGGCTGGTTTGGGGGGGCAGTGGGAGATGGGAGGGGCGGCCGGGGCTGGTGCGGGGTCGGGGCGGCAGGCAGTGGGGGCTGCCGGGCTGCACGTCCGAGCGGTTCCACGCGTGCACCTTAGGAGCGTGGCCGCGTGGGGCCGGGACCAGCGCTGTGGGTGCAGCCCTCCTTGACTCGGCCTGTCCAGGGCCCCGTCTGCAGCCTTGGGCACCTCCAGGTTTGGGGCACCCACAGCTCTGGGCAGCAGTGCAGGGCCTTGCTGCCCTCTGAGCAAACAATTCCTTCTTTATATCTAACCTAGAACTACTTTTTTTTTTTTTTTTTCTTATTTAAAATCTTTATCCCTTGTCACACTCCCTGCTGGTGAGTCCCTCCCTGCTTTCCTGTGGACACTGGAAGGGTGCAGTGAGGTCTCTCCAGAGCCTTCTCCAGCCTGCACACCCCCAGCTCGCTGCTGTCTCCATGCAGAGGTGCTGCAGCCTATGTGCATTCTCTTGCCCTGCCCTGGACCCACTCGAGGAGACCCATGCCAGGCTGGATGTGGCTCTGGGCAGCCTGGTCTGGTGGTTGGCACCCCTGTACATAGCAGCAGGGGTGAAACAAGATGATCATTATGGTCCTTTTTAACCCAGGCCATTGTATGATCCATGTCTGTGACCCCCAGAGATGAACGCTTCTCTAACAGCACCCATCTCACCCCAGAGCCAGTTTCCCAAAGCTGCTGGACCAGAGTGTTAAATTCAACAGTCAAACCATGATCCAAATGCTGAAAGTTCTTGCTGCTCTCCTTGGCTGTTCTTTGCTCTTTCCAGCACTGTGTGCTGTCTGAATACCAACATTTCCTCTTCTCACATCATTGCAGATCTCATCCCTAAGCAAAAAAACCCACCTGTTTATATGGGGACTAGGGACACGGCTTGACGATGGAAGGATTTATAACAACCACGTATCTGCATGTATCTGCATCACCAACGTCTTTCAACCATGTTCTAGTGGTTGACAACCTTGCCCACAGCAAGGGTTGGAGACTGATGATCTTTAAGGTCCCTTCCAACCTACACCATTCTGTGATTCTATGAAATGTTTCTGTGATCAAAGCAATTTCTGCAGCCATGGCAGAGAGAACTCAAACCTTCACTTCTCGCTTTCTCGTCTCACTGTTTTCCCATGGCAGGGATGCTCCAGGTGCCAGCTGCTTGGCAAAAGGTGTTTTGGTTGACCCTGGGGAACATGAGCAAGATGTAAATCTCTGTGGGCAGAGGGAGGAAAATGGAGCCCAGCAAAGCAGTAACAAGACATCAGGCAGCGATTGAAGAGGAGGAAATTACAGGCCTTAAACACTTCCAGAAACAAATTTCTGATGTAAATCTTCCTTTTGAAGGAAAATAAATAAAAAAAAAAAAAAAAAAGAAAGAAAAGAAAGCAAAAGAAAGGAGTGATTCTATGCCTCCATCACCCTTCTCCCCCCACTGTCCCCACTCCTGAGACACACACACCTTCACACACACACACACGCACTGAAATTAGTTGTGACAGCTGAAATTCTCTTCTCGTTGGACGATGTTTGACAGGGTACTTAAAAAAAGAGAGGGGGGAAAAAAAAGAGAGGAAGAAGAAAAAGGAAAGTGGTTTGGTGTCGCGTGGGGGGAGGCGGAGGGGGGCGATGGGGTGGGGGATTTCAAGTGATACAAGACGCATAATTCAGGCTTCTTGGATTGCAAAAGCCCCTCTTACCTAAAGGGCCTGCTGCCTTTATTTTTATCCAAATGGCTCAATTACTGCAAAGCCCCACAGAGAAAATTATGGATGTTTGCCTCTATTTTTCTCCCCTTGTCTCGACAACTGTAGATATTTTGTTTTGCTTCTTTCCATCTCTTTTTTTTTTTTTCTTTTTTTTTTTTTTCCTTTTGGTGCTGATGGGTGCGGGGGCTGGAGGGGGCCGGGGACAGGGATGGGAATGGATGTAAGACACAGGGGATGGGGCATGGCATGTGGTGGCCCTGCCGCTGTTGCACCACCTGTTCCTGTCTCCATCTCCCACCTTGCACCTTGCACCTTTTGCTCCACGCATCCCCCTTGTCCTCTCCCTCACTCTCACCTTTCCCTGAGTCCTCTCCCCCTTCCCTCTCCCTTCCTTCCTTCCCCCGAGTGCCCCCTCCCTGTGCCTCTCAAAGCCACCATAATAGCAGCTTGTTTGGCACTTCACTTGGTCTCAATGAGAAAATTCCCCCCTCTCTCTCTTTTTGCCTTCGTTATTTCCAAACCCTGCAATAGCTCCTTTGCTCAGGGCTGCAGGAAGTGCCCATTTTTCAACATTTTTCTTTGGCTTATGTTTGTCATCCTCTGAATTACCACACCGGGGAGTCCAGTCAGCCCGACACCAGGCCCTGCTATTCACGCCTCTCCTGCTCCTTGAGATCATAGAGGGAGAAATTAGTTAGTTATTTCTAGCAGCACTGTGGTGCCCTTTTCAGCAGAAGTGTTTGTTTTGATTGCTGGCTGCAGAGCCAGGGAGGAGCCGGGATGGAAGAGGGTCCCCAGCACAGTGAGGCCCTGCAGGTCCAGGCCACTTTGTCCCATGGGGACACCTTGTTGTCCCCAGGACAGGTGTACCATACTATGACAGATCCAACATGGTGCTGGGGACGCTGTGCTGTCCGTGTTTCTGTCCTCAGGTCAGATGTATCATGGTGTAATGGATCCCACGTGGGGAGCATCTCACCCCAAGCTCGTCCTGACCACAACAACCTGGGAGAGCAGGGAGAGGCTGTGCAGATTGGGAGGGAAAATCCTGCTCCAGCACAGCACATGGTCAAGGAGGTCCCATCCCCCCTTGCTGGGTGCAGCACTGAGGTCCTTCTGCATCTTGGGTTGGGTGCACCAAGAGTCGGGCAGCAGCAGTGGACCATGGTTAGGACATCGCGTTGTCCTAACCCAGTGTGAAAAATCCAACAAAGCAGGGATGTTCCCTGCTGTGGGAAGGCTGAGATGCTGTGGGTTGCACTGCTGGCACCTGTGCAGGTCCACGGTCAGCTGGACTGGGTGCCACCAGCCAAGTTGTGAAGGACGTGACACGTGGTGGCATCAGGACAAGGGCCTGGCTGAGCAGGGAGCTGCAGCTTTAAAGCAAGAAGAGGAGCAGCAGGAAGGAAAAAAATTGGCCCAGTAGGTAGACCTGCTATTTAAGTGCAGTGAAGAAGCGAGCACAGGGAATTACAGGAGAAATGATAGTGCCCTGACAGCTGCCATTTCCCACCACAAGTCTCCCCTAATGGAGTCCTAATGTAGTGGTGGGCTCCTTGCTGACAGCCCAGCCCCAGACCGGGCTCGTCTTTGTGGTGGTGACAGATGGGACAGTCCGGCAACAAACCTGTAATCCTCTGATTTTTGCCGCCTCTGTTTAACCCCTGCTTCCCCTGGCACGGCTCACTGCCCAGGTGTGCATGGAAACCCCCTGCCCCACTGCAGGGTGCTGGGTCCTTGTGCCCCAAAGCATGGATATGGGGAGCGGATGGCAACCTGTGGATCCCTCCCCCGTTGCTCGGTGGCTGTAGGCAGGTGGCAGAGCTCAGGACTGGGACTAAACCAACACTACAGCGTGGCTCCCTGTGAGGAAAGTGAAAAGGCAGAGCCTCTGCTGGCTGCATTCCCTGTGCTGCACTGCCTGTGTGACATTTATGTACGCAGGTGAACCAGTGCAGGTGTGCTCGCCGGGGGGGCTCTGGGCTACCTGCCCAGCGTGGTGGCTGCGGGCTGTGCCACCAGCCACAGGGGATGGCAGTGTGAAAATCTGCCAAAGTTTTCTGGCAGGAAAAGAAATGCTGCTCTGGGAGCATATTGAGATGTGCTAAGGGCTAGCAGGATGGATGGATGGAGGATGCTGTGGCACAGGGGACACAGGCAGAGGCACACTCTCTCCCATGGGGATGCAAGGGGAGAGATTAAACACCTGTCGACGTGTTCTCCCCATATTTCACAATGGTAGACCCAAAGCATCCCTGGGGAGGGATTTTTGGATGCTCCAATAGACAAAGGGTCAATCCCCTCCACCTCAACCCCATCACAGAGCATCTCCAGCAACCAGCATCTTTGCCCCAGGGCAAAAGCTCCCCATCCTGACTCCCCCAGTGAGCCCCCATCCCACACTCCTCCCCATAGGGCTGGTCCCATGGATGATGGGGTTCTGAACACCCCTTTTCCCCATAAGGAGCCCAGCGCTGCAGCAGCATCCCACCCTCCCAGCAGGAGAGCAGCAGCGGTGTGCACAGGTACTTGGCACAATTAGCCAACAAGTGGCTGTTTTGTGAGGGATTGTTGCTGATGTGTTTTAAGTGGCTTTCTGAGTGGAAAATGTTAGGCGTTGGAGAGGATAGCAGACAAAGGGGGGGATGCATTAGGTTTTATTGGTCTGGTTTGCACACATCTGACATCACTCTATTAAGCAAGTTCTGCCCAGCTTAAGGGGAAAATGAAAGATAAAGCAAGAAAAAAGGGGCCGAGGGCATGGGGCGGGGGGAGCACCAAGGATTCAAACAGGCAAGTGGGGGCTTAATAGCAGGAGACACTGCAGCAAACTGTGTCAACCAGATGGGACCCGGGTGCTGCAGGAGTAGAGGGGAATTAGCCAACCCGCGCTTTGTTCCAGCAGAAAGCACGGCCCTCTCCCCCCATGAGCTGCCTACGTGTGATATAATACAGCCTCTTTCAGCTGCTAAGCTGGCCAAGGACAAAAGTCACCAATAAATAGCGAGAGGGAGATGCTGAAAGCAAAAGGCAGAGCTGCTGAGGGCCATGCGTGCTTGTTGGGCTGTCCAGCATGTGAACATCATGGGGACCTGTGCCAGGCACATGGTGGCAGGGCTGGGGGTGACACCATGGATGGTGCTGCGCAGGGCAGCAGGGCATGGGGGCACATTGCTAGCCCTGTTTTCTCTGCCCCGATTCCCATAAGGCCAACAGGGTTGGAAGAGTCCTCTTGGGGGTAGGCTGGAGGGTGAAGTCCCAGCCCTGTCCCAAGCTGCTGCTTGGGGATGTTCAGCCAATGTGGTCATCCACAAGGCACCACGCACCATATCGTACACAATGGTTAAAACACCAAATCCTCGCCCAGTATCAAGAGACACAAGGCCCTGCTCCTGTTTTCTCTGCAACCTCAGCTCCAGCATCTCATTTCTCCCTTTGCTCCCCAACCTGGCAGCTGGACACAGCTCCCTGGGAGCCACTGACACATGCTGCATTAAGGAAAGCCCAAAGCCCCTGCTTTGAGCTGAAACCCAACTAAGAGTGGAGGGGGTAAGCACTAAACCAGGCATGGTGTCATGCAAACAAGCAGAGCCCCATCCCTGCGCCCTCAGGGTCTCATGAAAACACCAAGTGCACCTGACCTGGGGGAGGCGCTGGGTGCTGGGGTCAGGGAGCTCAGCTGGGACGCTGAGATGGGCCAAGGGAGCACTGGGGGCCTTGGGATGCCCCATGCAATGCCGAAGGGCTGGGGCCAAAGTGCTTTTGCCATGGGGAGGTAAAACCAATCGATGAGCTGTGACATGCTGACCCTGGTGCTAAGGCATAAAGTTTTAATGCATGACAGTAAATCTGAGAGTGGGGCATAGGGCAGATGGCTTGGAGGGGGGGGGGGATGTGAGGGGATGAGGAAAGAGTGGGAACTCCCAGACATAGGACCCAAAGGCTGACATGGGATAGGCAATGCCTCTGCCAGGACAGAGGTGTTTCAGTGGCTGAGTATAACTCCCCAGCAGTCCCTGTTCCAATGCACGTGCTATGCTCTGGCAGTGGGGATAACTGGCCCATTGGCATCCCAGAGTTTCCCCAGCCCCACTGTGCCGTTCAGTGCACAGGGATGGGCCAGGTCCCAGTTCTCAGCCCTCATTCCCTGCAGATCCAGTTACCACCAGCTAATATAAAATACCTGTCCCTTCCCAGCCCCTTTCCCACTGCTTTACTCTGTTGGGGGGATGCACCAAGGAGGACCCCCCCAGCCGTTGTGATGGAGTGACCAGATGGGTACTGGGCAGCAGATCTGTGGGTCCCTTGTCTCCCCTGAGCTGGCCGTGCTTTGACGCCCTGTCCCCCTGGGGCAGCCTTTTGTCACGGGTGTGCAGAAGGGCCCCTGTGTCCCTCTGATCCCCGCCGCCCCCAGCAGCATAAAGCTGGCTTTCAGGGACCTCCACACCACTGTTGGGAACCTCCCAGGGAAGGAGCAAGGGCGCTTCTTGTTAAACGGGGACACAAAGCCACCTTGTTAAGGGGTTTACAAAGGCAACCATCTCCCCCCAGCCTGGGAAGCTGGCAGCCGGCGGCTCCCAACCTCACCAGAGGATGGCTTTCCCTTGGAGAGACACAAACACTGCAGAGCTGTGCTGCGGCTCTGTGAGCTGTGGGATGGGCCCCTTTAACCATTTGGAGCTGAATCTCCCGAGGGAAATGGGAAGCAAACATTCATCACATGGAGTGCTCTGATTTGCCCTGCGGCACAGCATCCTCATTGCAACCTGCCCCAAACTACATGGGTGGTTTTATCCCCTCCATTAAGAAAGGTGGAGGTTTCCTCCCATCCACCCTGCGGGTAGGGACATGGAGTCCCAACAGGTGACAGGGACAGCAAACCACAGGTGTCTCCACTGCCCTCCCATTTCCCTGTATGGACTGAGTGATCCCATTTTCCACCCAAAGAAATTAAAATTAAGCACAACCCCAACAGCCTCCTTGTTCCCACCAGTTTTCTCCTAACACCCATCTGTTCTTATTCTGCAACAAAATGAATGGGATCTTTGGCACAACCTGAATGGGTTCTGATCCTTGCCATGATGCCCCCCAAGCTGTGCGGACAGCATCTGAGAGGGCTCTGCACATCATGGTACACATCTGACCCCCCAGGACATGCTGCCCAATCCTGTGTGTTATTCAGAGCTGTTTTTAGCAATGCTCTCTCTAAAATCCACGTGCATATTAAACCTTAAACCCAGTAATTACCTCTACCTCCAGAGAAACGGGAAAATTGATTTTGCCATAGTGATGAAGCAGGCTGCAATAGCCGGCGCTGGCTGGGCGGCTTTTAAAAGTCGGGTCCAGGCAGGCATGTACTGAGTGCTGGGAGTTGAGCTGCCCTGGGCTGCCCCTGCCTTCTCCTGCTCCCCCCAGCCCCAGGAATTCCCACTGGAGTGAGCTGCCCTTGAGTACACCTGTGAGCAGCCCCTCGGGCTGAGCAGTCCCCATGGGATGATCCCAGGCAGCAAGCACATTGCCAACAAAGCCAACTCAGCAGCTAGGAGCTCATTCACCTCTGCTTTTGCCTGTGGCACATGCTTGCCTCTCACCTACACTTGCAGGTGGCACTACTGGCATTGTCCCCACACCCGCCTCCTTCTCCTTCCTGCAGAGATGACATCCCTGGGGAGCAGGACTGGAGGAGATGTCATCTTCTCTGCACTGAGAAAGCAAGCATGCACTGCCATGTCCACCTATGCTGCATGGTCCTTTGGGTAGTGGTGCCACACCAGGGGCAGGTTCTGCACTGGGGAGCCCCTGGGCCACCTCTTTACAGGGCTGAGGGTGGGACGGTCCCTTGCAGTAAATTGGACTGCTGCAGCTTTAAAGAGCCACGCGTGCTCCTTGGCTTGCTGCAGGGCCGGTGGCAGCAGGGAGAGCCGAGGACACCTGCAGAGATCCTGTACAGCTGGGGAAGATTAGCCTTTTCCACTAGACAAGACCCATTACCATGTTCCAATATACCATCACTTCCGCTAGGAGAGCCTGCAGATGAGATATCGATTGCCG
Source organism: Alectoris magna (assembly GCA_030625065.1). Lineage (NCBI taxonomy): Eukaryota > Metazoa > Chordata > Aves > Galliformes > Phasianidae > Alectoris > Alectoris magna. The sequence continues at coordinate 5,537,856 of CM060579.1, read as the reverse complement.
TGACCCCGGACCAGCCCTTCCCTGGAGCCTGGCAGGGTTGCAGAGCAGCCCCACGGCACGTGGGCACATGGTGGCTGGTGCCCAGGCAGGGGAGAATGGTGTAGATGGGGTGTCCAAAATGTCATCTCATAATAGCTCTGCTGGGGAGTTCCCGGATGGTTTGGGTGCCATTGGGAGATCAGCATGATGCTCAGCCCCATCAGGAATGGGGGGGACGCTGGGAGTCCATCAAGAGAAACTGTGTAAGCACAAGGATGGGAAGGGCTGATGGTAATTAAAGTGATACAGCAATTAAAACATGGACTTCAACTCACAGCATCCCATCACATCCCCTACATGGCTGCGCTCAGTGCGAAGGGCAAGTGGTTGGTAGGGTCTCCTCTACCCTGTGATCCCAGGACTTCCAAGAGCCCATTCCCCTGCAGAGCTGGCACCAGGTCTGAGCTGGCTTTTCAGTGCCGGCATGCTCTTCTTCCCCATCATGCCGCCTTTACCTCTTTGCTCTTACACCAAAAGCACCCAGGACAGGTCACAGCCCCACATCCTCACCCTACAGCAGAGAGCAGTGGGGCACAGCATCTCCCAGCACCCCATATGGGTCAGACAGGCTCCATCAGTTCAGAAACCCATTCATCCCCCTCTCTTGACAGCCCTCCACTGCTTTCTCCTCCCAAGATGGTAGCTGCCAGTAATAGCAGGGAAAGTAACATCCAAGCTGGGAAAATAACATGTTATTTTCCCAGCAGTGATGTCAGAGCTTGTCATGCTCGCCAGCTCGGCAGCAGGGCACGCCTGGACGTCCCCACACGGCCATTGGGGCTGAACAATGTTATCCCCTTGGATGGCACAGGGCAGGGGACGCCGACCTTTGGGTTCATCCCCATCCTTGTAGCACAGCAGGTGGGATGGGAGCATTTTCCTTTCCACCCCCGCACTGCAGCCTTGGCACCATTGGTGCCCAGCTCCCAGCACTGTCTGCAACCCCTTGCTGAAACCCTCACAAGGTTTCCCCCTTTAACCAAGCTTTAGAAGGTTCTCCCCATTTTTCCTTCCCCGAACCTCATCTCCACGTGCCAAAATGAAGACCAAAAGAGAAATAACCAAATCCTCCCAACCACGCGGGGTCGGGGCTGTCCCATCACCCAGCCTATGGGACACCACCACTCCCCATTCCCAACGGTGACGTAACCCAAGCAAGCATCCTTCAGCAGCTCTTAATCCATCACAAGTTTATTTTTCTCCCCCTGTCCCATCACTTTCTTCCCCTGTAACGAAGGCACCACCTCCATGGGACGGAGTTCCAGTTACAAATTACCGCCGCAATTAGCGGCAGTGCTTCAAGAAATTAGAAGGGGGAGAGGGATGCCCGCGTGCCATTGATTGCTATTCATCCTGCTTTGTGCTGACCTTGCTCTGGAGACGATGATATTCCTTCAGCCTGGAAACCAGATTAAATTAAAAAAAAAAAAAAAGAATAAATTAATTGTAAATTAACAGTAATAACACACATTTCCTTTCAATTAATTTAAGCAGAATGAGGGGGCGTGAGGAGCAGGCGTTTGTTAAGGCCTGTACAGTTTAATTATGTCTTTTTTTTTTTCTTCTTTTTTTCCATGAGATAATGTAATTAATTTATCTCGGAGGGGGGGGGGGACACCGCGCATTGGGGAGAACAAAGCAGTTAACAGGCAAGGGAAAAATTAAGAACCCATTATGTAAATGCAGCATGTTTTACAGCATTTAAGTTGGGGGGGAAGCATGAGAAACAAGTAAAATAAGGAGGAGGGATGCGCGGGAAGGCTGTAATTAGGGGAAGCTGTCAGTGGGCGGCGGGGGCTCAGGGCAGCGCCGCATCCTGCAGGGATGGGGGGCACCGGGACCCCCCCCGCACCGACCTCAGCGCGTTGATGTTGATGAAGCCGGTGGCATCGGCGGGCTCATAGTCCCCCTGCACGTCCATGCTGTGGGGAGAGAGGGTGTCACCACCTTGGGGACGCAGGGGACACTTTGTCCCGGTGCCCCACATGTCCCTCCGGGTGACATCTGTCCCTCCGGGTGACGCCTCCCACACGTCACCCTTGCACCTGGCGGTGATGCTCCATCCCAGTGCTTTCCCTGTCCCACTGGAGCTGCATTGCCAGGCACAGCCCCATCCCACCGACCCCATCTCTGCTGCTTTCATCCCCCAAACTCATTTCCCAGAATCTGCAAACCTTTAAAAAAAGAAAAAAAAGAGAGGAAAAAAAAAAGAGTTTACAATGATTTTACCTCCCCTGACGGGCTACAGAAAAACCTCTGTGCTTTTATTTTTGCTCATTCGAGTGGTTCTGACCTGCTCTATAATTACGTTACTTTCTACCTACTGTGCAGAGGCATTTCCACACAGCTCTGCCTCTCACAGCTTTCTCTCGGGTTCCTGTGACGCCGTCACTCAAAGGCTTTCAAACCAGCGATGTAGAAATCAAAAAGAAAAGGAAAATGGTTGGAGACGCAGGGAGAATAAGTGCCCCTGCTTTTCTCTCCTCTCTCTTTTCCCTCCGTCCCACCCCCCTCCATCCTCCTCTTTTTTTTTTCCCCCTCTTTTTTTCCTTTCTTTTTTTTTTTCCACTTTATTCATTTAATCTCTCCAAGTGAGAGCGTGGAGCATAATGAAGGGTTGGGACGGATTATTAGGAGCTGTTGATTTTGAGGGGGAGGGAAGGGGGGAAAAAAAAAAGGCAGAGAAGAGAAAGAGAGAAGATAATTTGACATTTACTCCGACTGATCTAAACTCATTCGGGTGTATTTATGGCTTATAAAGTGTTTAGAGAGATTGAAAGGGGTTGAGGGAGGGCTGGGGGGGAGTGAGAAAGCGAGAGAGAAAACAACAGGAAGGAAAGGGAAAAGCCGGAGGAAAAATAATATTGACTTCAAAACACAGCTCGTGCTTGGCTGGGAGGAAATTGTGCTCTGCATTGTGGGTGGGTGAGTGGGGAGGTGGGTTGGGATGGGATGGAGCAGGATGGGATGGAATGAGGAGGGATGGGACCAGATGGGACAGACTGCGATGGGATGGAATGAGCTGGGATGGGATGGAACGGCACAGGATGAGCTGGGATGGGATGGAACGGCACAAGATGAGGCAAGATGAGAATGAATGTGATGAAACAAGATGAGATTAAATGGAATGGGATGAGATAGGACAGGATGAGACAGGATGAGACAGGATGGGACCCTCGCTGCCCCCAAACCCGCTCACCTCACCAGCTCCTCATTGTACAGTGAGTGGGGGGACTCTCTGCCCAGGATGTAGACCTGGCCCTTGAAGACAGAGACACGCACAGTGCCTGCCACTGCCTGCTGTGAGCGTGCGATGCAGTGCCGCAGGAACTCACACTCAGGGCTGTACCAGAATCCTGTGGGCAGAGACACCATCAGAGTAGGGGTGGGGAGGATGGGGAGCCAGGGGGACATGAAGGGTGACCCCACTTAAGGCTATTCTGCAAGGAAGCCATTGGGTAATTTTCAAGGGAAGGGATGCAGTCTTGTGCCTGGGAGAGGGAAGCAAGGTGCCAGGATGGGTTGGTTCAGTTCTGAGCAATGGGGATCTGTGCACATCCTGTCCCCGCTCGAGAGGAGATGGGAATCCTCTGCTCAATGAAGGGCACTGTGGGCATTTTCCTCCCGGCTCCTCTGGATGTGGAACTTCCATTCATGGAAATGAAAAGATTTGTTAAGTTATTACAAAAACTCCACTCAAAGCCCGGCATCCTGGGAGTGTTGGGTGAAGACAGACAGGTGGATGGACGGACAGGAGGACAGAACCCAATCCACAGGAGCAATGTGGGCTTAGGGGGACCCATTTGCAGCCCCTAGCATAGGGATGAGATGCTGTCCCCTGGGTTGGGCAGGAAATGGACTGTCCTGTTGGGATGCGGTGTCCCAGGGGCAGCCCCAACCCCGCTCCCACGCTCCCTCCAGCTATCACTGCCCAAGGCTGACCCCGGGGCTTTATCGTGCTGCCCATCAGAGCACGTACATCCCTACATCCCAGCAGGCTCAGCTTCCTCGACCCTGTCTAGAGTAACAGGGCTCTGATTTCCCTTGTGGGCCCCAGCACTGCATCACATCCCCCAAAACGAAGCCTTGGGGAGCAGCCACTGGTGTGGGTGGTGGCACTGCCATTGGCGAGGCCACAGCAGGCACACAGAGGGGCCATGCCCTGTGCACATCTCCTGTCGCTGAGCTGGATAATTACCCGGGGAGGCCCCCAAGACCCAGAATAAAGCCTGGGAGATGGGGAGGGAGATAGAGCGGGAAAGAGAAAGAGCCCATTCACGGCCCTCAGGTCATCCCTGGGCTTTATCTCTCCATCTCTCTGCTGCTCTGCTCACACAGGTGCCCTCTCACCTTTCCTTTCCCAGCTGGGATTCAGGCTGAAGCCATTGAAGAAATAAACCTGAGCTTTTGTTGGCTGCCTCCATTCAAGACGGCACTGGGGTACTGTGCATCCTTTACTCTGGGATCTGCCCAGCCCCAGCTTGGTGTATGCACTGCTCCTTTTTGGGATATAACTGATGCTACATGGACCTGAATGCGACAGCCACCTTGGTGGTTCAGTGCTGAGCCCTCATCCCTGCATTCAGCATCACATCAAGGCAACAGCCTGAGCCCCACAGACCCATGGGGCAAACCCACCCTAAGGCACAGCCAAGGGGCTCAGAGATCTCTTTCTTCCACTTCAGCTGGGCAAATAAATCCTTTTTAACAAACACACTACAGGTACAACTCTTCAAATGTCAGGGCTGACTTCAGGCTGTTGCGTCCCCGTGGCGGGGAAAAAACAAATAAATCTGAGACACATTAAAATAATAACCAGCCACTTAAATGCTGCTCTGACAACTCCAGGTGTGAGGAAGAACCCCCTCCCTCCTCGCCCCCCACTGCAAACTAATTCCCCCCTTGCAGCCATCCATCCCAGCAGCCCTCCCTGCCCTAATCCCCCTGACACCAACAATGGCATTTCCGCACCTGGCCCTACCTGCGGGACCCAGCGGCTTCAAAGCCAGCGCTGCACAAAGGGATCAATGGGGACGGGGGAAGATAACCTCTAATTGTCCTGAAACCAGGGGCTGGTGACAATAATGAGGTGTTGCAGGAAGGCCTGATGGGGCTGAGGCAGCCGCTGCCATCCTGACGTAGCCCTAAGGAACCACCGGACACACTCAGTGCGTGGGTGAGGGTCTGCTCTTCACTTGGGTAGGAACACATCCTGCAGGTCTGTAAGGGGTGGGGATGGGTGAACAAACCCACTGACACCTGAGCAGCCCTGTAGTCCTGTGGTTTCCCAACAGTGAGTGTTTATAAATAAATAAGTAGCTGTAGGCTTCGACTAAAAATAAATAACCAGCGTACAGGCAACACAGCACTAAGTCTGCTATAAACAGCTACAGGCTGATGCAGCATCAGAGAACAAATGGAAGCGGGCGCTGTGATTTGAGGGGAAGGTAATGGAGACCCCCACTGCTGCTCCTGGCTGTGCACAGCCGTGTCCTGCTGCAGCCCCAGAATGCAGGGGAAACAGTAAACGGGCTCCAGAAGGGAGTGGTGGGGATAGTGGTGGAGGGATGGAGAATCAGCTTTGTGACTGTGCAGGTTGAGACAAATCCCAGCCCTGCAGGTGTTCCAGAACCATGGAGATGTGGCACTGAGGGATGCGGGCAGTGGGCATGGTGGGAATGGGTTGGGCCTGGGGATCCCAGAGGTCTTTTCCAACCTTAATGATTCTGATTCAATGAAATCAACAGCATGGGGCTGGGTATGCCAGGAGCAGTCACTCATGGAAGGTGGCATCACCTCCCAGCACTCCGCATAGAGCCTACTTACCCCGAAAGCAAGTAGGGTGGGTGGTCAGAATGCTCTCAAGATCACAGAGGCACAGAATGGTTTGAGTTGGAAGGAAACACCATCCAGTTCCAACCCTTTCCACAGCCACATCCATCCCTTGGGCACTTCCACAAATAGGGCCACATCCCTCTTTGGGCACAAGCATCACCCCCAGGGCACGAGCGTGCCCACCTTTTCCCCACCACCCACACCTGCACTTTGGCACCCCGTGGGCAGCAGTAGCAGCAGGGTCCATACTTACCATTGTACACCAGCTCAGAGAATTTCAAGCTGAGCCCCTGCTTGATTTTCCGTACTTCCCGATCCATGGTGAAGGCCTCGATATCTAAATGCGCATGGTATAGGATCGTCCCTGCTGGGGTCTCATAGATACCTAGCCATTTTTCCAGGCAGGGGGAAAAGCAGAAAAAGAGAGAGAAACGAATGAGACCAAAACTGTCAGCAAATGACAAAAAATAATGACTTGGCTGACAGAAGGAGCTGTGGTCGAGCGCATTCAGTCCCAGCTTGCTGTAAAATGCATCTGTCATTATATTCATGCTGGGGCCGAGACAGTCCACTCCGCACCTTGCGGAGAAAATTTCTAGATTCCCCTCTTTGAAGAGGCACTCTGACGAGGCTAAATGACAGGGTTTGGGAACCGATCCCCCCACAGATACGTGCCCAACGGTCTGCGGCTGAAAACCTGTAATTAAGCGAACGACGCGGGGCACAGGAACAGGGCTGAAATCCCCTCCTCTCCTCGGCTGGCAGGCGAGCCCTGAGCCAAAATGGGGCTACCTGGGGACCAGGAGCACAACCCCGCTTGGGGCCAGAGAAACCCCCCCCTGCTCCTTCCCATCCACCCCTGGTTGTGTGAAGACTGGGGATGGGATGTGACCGCCCCCTTTGTTCCACGGGTTTAAAGCATGTTTAAAGACAATGTGGGATTTTGCTCCAGGAGCATGGAAAGTGATGGAAAAGGATGGGGTTGTCCAGCAGTGGGCACAGCCACGGCTCGGTGTCAAAGCACTGTCCCCTCCCCACTGGGCACCCACACTATGGCAACAGCCCCGGGCAGGTGGCACCTACGCATTGGGTTTTGCTGGCACATCAAACAGTGAGGCCGTTTTTCTAAAAAAAAGATAAAAATTCTGGATATGGTCACAATAAAAGTTAGAGGAACACCGCCTCCCAATCCCTGTGCTGCAGAGAGCTACAGTGGGGCTGTGTCGGTGAGCATTTTGGAGCCTGCCCCTTGGCCTTGCAATGGGGCATACCTCACTCAGACACCCCAGTTACCTGGGATCTTCAATGAAAGGACTGGAGGGGAAGAAACCCACACACTTCATACACCATTCCCCATCCCTACCAGGCTCCTATGAGCTCAGTGTCCTCCAAGATGAGAGGCCCAGTGGGACCCTATCTCCCAAGATGCTCACTGAAGACATCCCCATGAGCACAACCAGGACTCCAGGCCCCAAACACAAAGCCAAGTGCACCACTGGCATCACAAACACCCCCTCTCCTTCCCCCTCCGTCCCACTTAGGCTGACCCACGGTTCGGTTTTATGCCTTACCCCCCACCTCCATGCCCTTGCCCATCGCCCACCTCCCCACTCTCCCCATCCACACGGTGACAGCAGCACAGGGACCGCTGTGCCAGGCGGGGAGGTGACAGCTGAACTCCCAGAGACACCTTCAGAGTGACACTCACAGCCTCTCCAAGCGTCTATTTTCACCTCCCCATGTTTACAGGAAAAAGACAGAGGTGTCAGCGATGCGGGCTGCCGGAGCTGCAATCACCCCGCAATTACCACTGGGGAAGGGGGGGCAGCCACGCAGACAGCTGCTGCTGCTTAAAATTTTCTAATTTGTAAGCTCTGCTGTCAGTCCTCCTCCGTGCCGTTGGCTTTGGTGTGCTGAGCGTGGTTGGCACACGGTGCTGGTGGGGTGGGACAGGATGCAAGGTTGGGGCCGTGAGCCTGCAGGAAGGTCTGCCCGAATTTCTACCCCTGGGCAAATCCTTGCAAACGAGAGCAGGTTTGAGCAGCGAGGGCATGGAAATGTGGGGAGAGAAAAAGAGAGAAGCCCCCAAGGAACGGAGCTCAGCTCTTTGGGCAGTGATCATGCTCTCTCTCCTGCTTTCTCACTGCTGATTTTATTTACTTCACTTAATTAGGCCCCCTCTTGAGACAGAAAGGTAATTTGGTATTAAGGATAGGAACAGGCACACACGACCCCATTCCAGCCAGTCCTGCTGGCCATTTGCACCCCCAAATCCCAGCTCACCTGGTTCCAAGACCAGCACAGCACACAGTGCACCCTCACTGCTTTGGCCTTAGCAGATCTCAATGAGGAGACTGGTAAAAATCAGAGCCAATGCACTTTTCCTTTCCACACCACTTGGGCTCGGGAGGTGAAGGAAAGGATGGAAGGCAGCATCAAGATGGGGAAAACTCATGTGCAGCCCCAGCTCTGTGTCTGTGCCTTGGTTTCCCTTAGTGAGCAGGGTGAGGGTCACCAAGGGCTGCCGTATCCTACTGGGTGCTAAGGGTTCCCCAGGAATTATCCCTGTCCCCCTGTGCAGAGCTCTCATCCACCAGCACGCCAACACGACAGCGATTGCTTGACAATGTCACTTGGCAGACAAACATGACAGATAAATGGGGTTTAGTGAAATTATTAAATGCTGCAAGGGTCACTAGAGCATGTCAGTGGCTCTTAAAACAAAAACAAGAAAAACAAAGATTTTGACAAATTACTCAGCATCCAGCATGCTAATGCACACAGACACACGCGTGTGGTTTGGGTTACTGGTTTTGTTTGCCCTTCTTTTGGTTTTAATTCAGTTCTACAGGTTGGCACCCCATGGTTTGGGGTCTGTCTCTCGCTGGTGCTGCACAGGCAGCAGAGCCTTATCAAAATATTTGCTCGTGCCCTGCCACAGAGGGCAAGCATAAAGAAAGGGAGCCTCTAATTAGGCATTAATGAGATTTAAGACAAAAGAGCCAGGATGAGGAGAGCGAAATGATTATGAATGGGAAATGATGACAAGCCGTCTCTGGCTCCTCAGTGCTGCATGGGGCAGCTCGCTGCCTCCAGAGGTTTCTGATGGAGCTGATCCTAATGGGAAATCAATGTGAACCACAGCCTCAGAAAGGTATGCATAAATCAAGGATTGGCTTTAACCAGAACTGGTGGCTTGTGGTTTCATCCTCCCAGGGAGCCAGTCCATGGTGGGACCAAGGGCTGGGGTTGGACTTGATGATCTTAGTGGTCTTTTCCAGACTTAATGATTCAACGATTCTATGATTTAATGATCTTTTCTCACAGGGGACAGTTGTCACTCAAGACTTGGGCTCTCTGGTGGCACTGGGGCTGGTGCAAATCATGGCACAGGCAGCCGTGAACCCAATGTGACATAATCACATTGGCCAAATCCTGGACAAAACCCAAACACCTGACACCTGAGCCCCCACCCAGTCCCACCAGCACCTTCCCCTTTTGTGGCTGCTTTTAGGGCCGGGCTGGCACCTGCTCACCTCTGGACTTCATCCCAACGAAGCGGTTCTCCACGATGTCGATGCGCCCCACGCCATGCTTGCCCCTGAAGAGAAGATAAGTGGATGGGTGATGAGGGGACAAACCCCAAATGATGGCATGGGCACCCCTGCAAAGTGCTGGCATCACCCAGGGCCATCAGCAGCGACCCCCAGATTGGATGGGTAAAAGGCAGATGGTTACTCTCCTTTGCCCCTTCTCTTGGTTCTGCTGTCATGCTTCCCTTGCCAACAGCAAAGCCCCATGGCACTGGGCAAGGGGAGCAGCATGAGGAACAGCAGAGTGGGCAGCTGCTGTATGATGGGTGAAGTCATCTTAAAACCACTTAATTAACATCTAAAATGAGAACTACGTGGAAAAGTTCATCCCTATTCAGCTCTAGAGGAATTAAAGGTAGAGGCATAGAGGACTGGGTGTCTCTGGGTGGCAGGAGCAGGCACGCAAAGGGTGCTACCCTGTCTGCAGGGTGGCCCTTGACCCTTTGGGACTCACAATAAACTCAGAAGGCGTAAATATGAGCGCACAGGAAGCGAAAGTGTAAATACTCCCTGCTTGGTGCCAGCACTGGTGGCATGAGTGGCACAAGCCTGGCACAACAGAGACTGTCCCACTGCTGCTTTGCCATCAGTGACACCAACCCAACTCTATCCCAGATGGGGAACACTTGGGGGACATGGAAGGGGACCGCATGGCACTCACGCAACGTCATTCAGGTACACAAAGAGCTCCAGGGCCGAGCGGTGGGTGACTCCATTCCTGGTGTTGGTGACCCTCACAGGCACACCTGCAGAGGAGGGTGGTGGGCAGAATGGAGTGGCAATGGGATCCCCTCCCGGCATCACCCCACGCGCGTTAAATAGATGTGACAGATATGAACTCTAAATAACTTCTTAAAAAGGCATATCCAAGCTGCTGCCGGGGGGAATGAGGGAGGGGGAACCTCCTCAGGAGAAAAGTGAAATAAATAAATAAAAAGGCCATAAAAATGCCCCCCTCCTCTTTCTTCCCCCCTGCACTCTTTTTTTTTTTTCGGGCCTGTGAAATTGCAACCAGGCCCTTAACTAATTGAATTTCACGCTTAGCAATTGTCTTAGGGCGCAGCACCTTCTGTCCCACCAGCCCCAGCCGGGGGGGTGACAAATGAGCCACCCGCCAGCAGGGGGGGAGGACACGTCTGGGGCACGGTGATGTGCACACGCGTGTGCACACACATGCACACGCACCCCATGGTGAGGTGCTCCATAGGAATTCACGATTGCATTTTTAAAGAAATTTTTGGAAATACGTGAAATACTTTATTTTTAGGTGCTGGGTGGGAGGGAGGCAAGTGGGGTTGGGGGGTGCGGGGGGAGGCTGAATAGCAAAAGAGGCATTTTCTTTAGCAGTGTGAAATGAGCAATAAATGTATTAGGAAGCTGACAAGGGGGCTGCGGGGCCCACAAAGAAAAGCTGCGCGGAGTTGGAGGCTAATCTCCCCTCCATCTGCCCTCCTCATTACCATTGAACGCGCTATCAGTTGCCAATCAGCGCTCAATGACTCCCTTTCTAGTCTTTATTACGAGGCGCCCGCGAGAGCCGTGTCTACTGACGGGCTCTGTCAGCTTCCCCCAACCTAAACCCCCTATTTTCCAGGGGTTTATAAACTCAGTTGTAAATTGCTATTAAATGTAAGTTGCGGCAATAATGAACCTTAAGCTGCTTCTCGCCAGGGCCCCCCCTCGGCGCCCTCCCCTCGCCCCGGCTCTTTCTATTCTCGTCCTTCACTGGGGCATTGGCCAGGGTCCGCGTGGCAGAGAGCCGACATTGTCGGGGCTGTTGTTGGTGAAAGCTGCTTAGCCTTTAAAATAGTTAATAATTAGATTAAAACTTCAAATAAATTAACTAGGGGCTGAATGGGGGCTCCGCCTCGCGGGGAGAGGATCAGGGGAACGGAGCCGGGCTCCCAGTGCTGGGGGCTTTGGGGAGGAGATGGCCCCGCTTAGCCATGGGGTGGCACGGGGGCACCCATGGATGTCGGGAGTGGGAGCGCTGGATCCCCTCTTTGGAGTCTGATGAGGGTCAGCATCACCTGCGTGTCCCCAGGGGCCACCTGAGCACCATGGACAGCGACACCGGCACCCACTGCACCTCAACGCCTGGGGGTCCCCCCCTCCAGTGTCACTGGGGTCCCGCAGCCAGAGGACTGAGCACTGTGGGACAAGGAGCCGCAGAGGACATACCCAGACCGCCCACACTAATGGAAGAAGCCCAGCATGCTCCAAGGTGTGATGCCCCAAGCTGGGGTGTAGCTCATCTCCACCTTAGGGATGCTCCAAGCTACGTTTTTCACCAGGGAGCAAGATTTGATCCTAATACAGACTCAGTGCCAAGTGGAACATCTGGGGACGTCTTACCTTTCTCAAATTCTATCTCCAGTTCATCTGGGATGTCCGGAGAGGTGGTTGGGTCGCAGGTCTTTGTGTAGAGGTCAAGGGGGGCCCGATTCTGCGAAGGGGAAAGACAAGGGACAGTTGGCATCATGGACAAAACCAGCACCCCCCCCCAAAGCTCAGCAGGTTGGCACCCATCCCCATCCCAAAGCAATGGGACGCAGCGATCACGGCACAAAGCAGCGCCGGAGCTCAGGGGGCCCTGGGAACAAAGGGGACGGAGAAATCAGACAATTTTTCCCCTCAACTTGATCTCATCTTTTTCTTCGACGCCCCCACAGCTGGAGGTGGAATAGCTGCAGAGAAGCAAGTCAGGCAGGGAAAAGTGCGACTTTTTGCGGTCAGTGCGGAATAAGCCGGGCTGCGGCGGGGCCAGAACCCAGCTTATTCCGTGAGGACCGAGAAAAACGAATGAGGAGGGCTGACCCCAGCAGGTGCTCTAGTCGCATGGGCTCTTTCATGGTGTCCTCGAGGTTAATACACACAGGGGGAAAATAGAGGAACAAAGCAAAAACCCATTTCAGAGCGCATCAACCTTTATGTATATTTTCCCCCAAGATTTATAGTAAAGAAGCATCTTATCTCCTTTAGAGCTGGGCCACTGGAGGCTGGGGCGATGGCAGTGAATTGAAGCACGTACCAGGCAAGGGAGGAAGAAATAATAATAATAACAAAAAAGCTTTCTGTCCTAGCAAGCAAAATACATAGCAGTTTAGCAAAGCTGAAGCATCTCCCTCGAGGCTGCTGCCCTATCCAGGTTGGGACAGCGCTGTTACTCCTGTTGGCAATACTAACTTATACTCCCTCTGTGACCACGGAGGGAACCCAGCATTGCCTGTGTGTAGCCCCTGTGCTGGGAAGGGGGAGAGGGAAACCGAGGCACAGCACAACCCAGTCACCTGCCCACATCCCCAGCCGTGGCCTCATCTGCATCCACTTCCTGCTTCCTCACCACTGAGCAAAGAGGGCAAAGCAGAATCGTAGAACATCCCGACTTGGAAGGGACCCATGAGGGTCATCAAGGCCAACTTCACAGACATACGTCTCATTTTTGGGTGGTCCTGTGCGGAGACAGGAGTTGGACTCAATGATCCTTACGGGTCCCTTCCAACTCAGGATGTTCTATGAATATTTTTGCCCTTTCCCCTTGCTTTACGCAGCACACGCACGTTTCCCCCGTGCCCCCCAAGCACACAGATTACACGGGCTGCAGATTTCAATTTTACATCATCTGCCCTCTTCTAGCCCCGACCATATTTATTAACCAGACAGACCCGCTGGAGATGATGGAAAACTTGGAGTTCAAAAGGAAAGATGGGGACCACGAGGAGAGGGAAGAAATGGAAAGTATTAAAAACTCTTTACTAAACATTGGAAGTCAAAGTCAGGTAGTTTCCAATTTTCTAAGCCAACTATGAAAACCCCTATTAGATAAAATAACTAAATAGAAATAAAAGTGACATTTGGCTTGCATTCCATCATTACGGTGCGAGTCTGTCCTCTTTTTATTCTCTCTCCTAAAAGCACAGTTCAAATGACAAATAGTTTGTTGCAGTGTATCAATGCCTCCTATTTATCCCTCCCTGCAGGGGGGCTAGTCCTGCAATGTCATCTTTAAAGGGGAGAGAGGGAAAAAAAAAAAAAAGGAAAAAAAAAAAAAAAAAAAAGGAAGAGTGTGTGGAAAGAAGGGGGGGGAGAAAGAAGCAAGAAAAACGGGGCAAGAAGAGAAGAAATTGGAAGCAAATGGTCCATGAAGTAAACCATGATGCAGAGCTATCGATGCCGCAAATGGTTTATTCATCCGGCTGATATTGTTGTGCCCGGGACTGAATGAACTCTTTCAGAGTGCCATATGAAGTTAAAGCAAGTAAATTTCTATCTTTCTCCGCATTAGCTGCCTCATTGCCCTTCAATCGGGCCTCACAGAGGCAGAAAATAGCTCAACCATCTGCTTTCAAATCCCTCGTTGGCAGTCTCCGGGCTTTGGGAGGGGACCCACCGTGCCTGGCACCCCAGCCACCCTCATCCTGGGCTGCGGAAGGGTGACAGCGGTGACACCACACGGCCACCTCCCAGTATTGTTGGATGGTGATGTGCCCATCACCACAGGATGCTCGGGGAAGGGAACATTCTCTACCCAGCATTCCAGACTGGAAGGGACATGGACTGGGAAGAAACGTGGGGTCTTGCTCAAAGATGCAGAGAGGTGCTGATGCTGTAAGGGGGAGGCACTGGTGGGGAGGCCAGGATGCCCTCTCCACAGTCCGCATCCTCGCTTCTCTATGCTATAGTGTCATGGACGTATAGGCATGTCCCCAACCTACCAGGGTCCACTAAGGAGCAGCTGGCTCCTGTCCTGCACCATTTGGTGCTGATGGAGAGCTGAATGGCTGCTGAACATCCCAGCAGCTGGAACACGAGTGGTGCAGCACCAAGAATCCACAGCCCATGGGAATGCGGTGGGTCCCATGGTGTAGGTCACTTTGAAGCCGTTGCTTCCTCCCAGAGAAAGAAGAAGAGGAAGCAAAGGGGCCCGTTGGGAGCAGCCAGAACTCCTCTATCCACTTGGGGAGGTCACCAGCACCTCATCAGTGTAATTGCTCCTTTATTGCTGCCCCATGACATTCTCCCTTCCAGCGTCACCCTGAAACTGGCCCATCCCCTATTGACACCGATGGCAATTAGCGTGCTGCAAGAGGCGGAGGGGCTGGGCAGGGCTTCCCCGCCACACACGGCCTGCCGTGAAATTTCCAATTAGGCTGCAAACACACGAGACGCCCTCAGCCCTGTAGCTGCCACCCGGCCGTGATCGATTACCTTGGGGTTCTCCAGGATCCCAGCTTCATAGCTGCGGCAGGCAGGGAAGGAGGGAGAGAGAGACAGAGAGACGTCACTGCACCGTGGGTCCATGGAGCTTTGGGACCACCTCAAGCCATTGCCACCACCCACAGCACGGCCATCCCACAGCGATGGGGGTAAAGGTGTGTTATGGTTCCCCAGAAGACTCGGCAGTCACTTGGCTAAGGAACCCAGGGCTTGCAAGAACCCAAGAGGCAAATGGTGCCGTGTGGGATGTGGACAACTACATAGCTTTAGAAAGGTGGAGATCTTGGAGCCAGCCTCATTCAGCTCATCATGGGACGGTCCAGGAGGATGGAACTAAATGATCTTTGGAGTCTCTTCCAACCCAAGCCGTTCTACGATGGGGAGCAGACTCTTTGCTTCAGAAGTGTGAAGGATTGTGTTGGCCATGTGTCATGTCCCACCACGCAGTGGGGGTATCACGACCCCATGCTCTGGGTTCCTGCCCCACCGGAGCTGTCTGCTCACCTGATGTGCATGAGGTTCTCATCCATGCTCCAGGGCGCCTTGGGTGTCACAGGCACTGGGATGCCATGTTTCTGCAGAGAGAAGGGAAGCAGTGCTGAGCAAGTCCACAGGCCGAGCCAGCCTCCAGCACAGCCTCCATGAGAATTCTGCCATGTGTGCACTGAGTTCCCGGCACAGAGCTAGAGGAAGGAGAATCTTCTGCTTGCTAAATCATGGTTCTCAACCCATTAACCTGAACTCACAGCAAGGACCTAAGATACCTCCTAGGTCTGCAGAGGGACCAGCTCAGCCTCACAGCCAATACCAGTGGGGACAGTGCCCCCATCACACAGGTCCTGGCAGCCCACAGGGCCACTGGCACCCCCCACCCCAGGCTGTGGGGCATCACCAGGCAGCTCCACTGCCCCAACCCGCTCCCACCTACAGAGTAAGCAGCACATTTGCACTTCAAATGGATCTCAGCCACAAGCTCTAACTTGCAGAGAAAGCGAAGCACAGCTCACCAGGTGCAAGGGTGGAAAGATGCCTCTCCTGCCCCATCCCTTGGGGCAGCACCTCTCCCAGCCCCTACCCTTTGCCATACACAGAACACAAGGGCTGAGCTGCAGACATCAGCCCCACCAGGGCCCTTGTCCCCATCACAGAGCCCTCCTGGATCCTGGCAGAAAACATTTCGTCTTCATTAATTCATGCTGAGCAATTACTGCGTTGCCCTGAGCGCATCCAGGCATGGAGAACCTGCCCACATCTCCTTCTCCTGAGCTTGAAGAAGGGAAACTCCCTTCTCTTTTAAGTGCTGAGCACCGCCATGGGCCAAGAGGTACTGCAAACCCTCAACCCCAACCTCTTCTGTCTGAGCAGGGCCCCAACACATTTCACTTTCCTCCCCCCCCCCACTTCCCAAACGAAGAAAAAAAAACAACAACAACCAGATAAAAAGAAAACCACAACAAAACCCAAACCCAAAACACATGTTCCATTTTCCCTATAATAAAAACGCCGCACTCTTAATAACTCCCCTATTTGACAATTTGTTTGGCAACATATGGAAAGCCCTCGTAAACTCGCCCCTTCATAATACACCAACAGATGGCAAACACAATCCTCAACGCGCGGCCCCGATGTGCTGAGCTGAGCTCCCGTGGCCCCACACCTCACCGTCCCCGCGCTGCCAGGCAGCCTGGATGGCAGCTATTTAAAAACTGAAGCAATTTTCTGGTGTATGCACAGAGCTGCCTTTTCCCTTTTGATTGATTGAGCCGAGTTGTCAAGCATTTCCGTGCAGTCGCTAAAAAAGAAAGGTACCCTGGTGGGCACGTAAAAACCTGATGCAAAACTTCTAATGTGTTTTATTGCAACTTGTACTTCAAAAAGGAAGGGACAACAAAGAGGAGCGCGTTTGCTTTGTCTGTTACACAAGTCGTTGAGCTGGGACCCGTTTACTTGGGAAAATGGGTTACAAACAGCAGCCGGGTAATTATGGGGAAAATATATATATATGTATGTATATAGGAGGGAAAAAAACCACCAAAACACCCCAGGAGAACCCAGTGGGGTGCTGCAGCAATGCTGTGCGGGTCTCACTGCTGTAGCCCACACGGTGTGGTAAGCATCCCACGTCCCACATGAGCATCCCACGGCTCCTACCTGGGCGTACTCCATCAGCTCGCGGCGCCCAGGGAAGCGCTGGTAGAACTCAGGCATCCTCCACGGTGCGATGACCTGGAGGCAAGCAGAAGCATGAGGCTCGATGCCCTCTGCCCCCTAAACCCCACCCCGGTTGAAATTCAATCTCCCCATACGATGGTGGAGTAACACAAAACCCTGACCCCCGCAAGGTGCTGGATGCCAGGGGGAAGCAGGCGGCATCGATCATCCAGCAGCTGCCACTGTGCTGTTTGCCCAGCGGCCTCATGGTGTTTGGGGTAAAAACAGATCAATTAAGGATCATTATGGCCCACCCTTAAATGCCAAAACCTCGCTCGGTGCAGCTGGCAGCTTGTTAAGGAGAGCTGTGTCTGTGTTAAAGCAGAATTCCCCAGGTGGGCTGAGTCCTTACCTTGATGCTGGGGCACAGTGCATAGCAGCTGAGCTCAAAGCGCACCTGGTCGTTACCCTGAAACACACAGGGAGACATTGAGGGGCCGCCTTGGGGCAGGTGTCCCCACCCCATCAACCCATAGGGGCCACATCCTTCAGCCCCTTCAGAATGGGGGCTGCTTTGGAGCTTTGTCCCTGGGACAGCACATGTGCGGTGGTGCACATGGACACAGCAGTGCACATCACCCCAGGATGATGCCATGTGCAACACTGTGGAGCCCAGATGCATCCCTGCTCCAGGAACAGGAGCAAATTACAGCAGAGAGCAAGGGGGATGTGTTTTGGGGTGCAAACTGCCCCAATAGCAGGCACTGAGGTCACCAAGAGCAGCGCTCCCCTGGGCTGAGAGCCCTGAAAACCCAACCTGTGGATGAACCCAGTGGTCCTGAAGGCATTTCCCAGCCTATGTGATCCTGTGAAGTCCTGATCTGAGTATTTATTTCTCTATGAAGGGAGAGGAAGTATTCATCACCCAGGAGGATGTTCTGAACCTCTCTCTATCTTAATTGGCCCGTGCTGGTGGGGCACAGCTAACAAGGGCAGGTAGCTGGAAGGAGCGTCCTCCAGGGGAACAAGGCTCACCAAACCCATTTTTCCATCAGCACCGAGGGATGTGAGGACCCCCTCCTTCCTCTTGTCCCCAGCCTGAAGGATACATTTACAACTGGGCTGCGAGATCCCCTAGGACTATTACACACAGGCGAGCAGAGCTGACAGAGCACTCATTTCCCTTACAGGCCCAAAACACCTCCATCTGCTCCTGCAGTGGGGACACCGCAGATGGCACACACTGCGGACGCTGCGGGGCCGTGCAGGGTCGGGTTACCCACAGGGCTGCCTGAGCCTTAATGGCTCAAGGAGGTGGGGGTCTGGGGAGCAGCCGAGCATCCCCAGGGTGGCAGTGATGCCAGCGATGCCCAGGGATGAAGGGAACAACACAGTGCTCAGGGCACACTCAGTGGGTGCTTTCAAGGGGATGCTGCTGGGTGAATCAGGAGAAGGATGTGGGGAAAGCAGCATGGCAGGAACAGGAGTCACTGTGGCCATGGAGCTATCCTGCAGGTGTGCCCCTCTGTCCTCTATCTCTGAGTGCATCCAGAGTCCTCCTTCCAGCAGGGCTTTTCCACCAGGGACCCCAAACCCAACCTGCCTTACACCGGCACTATGGCCAGGGCTGTGGGCTGCAGGGGGGGACCCTGAAAGACAGGAGGAGGAGGCCTGGGTGCACACACAGCACCCTGTAGAGCTGCACTGCTGGTACCTGGTGATGGGGTCACCCTGAGGACCTCCAGAAGGGATCATAGAAGATCCCAAAATGGAATGGACCCATAAGGATCATCGAGTCCAACTCCTGCTTCCACAGAGGACCTCCCAAAAATCAGGCTGCACGACGGCTGTGCCCCGTGGCTTTGTCCTTTTCTGGGACATCGTGGCACAAGTCCTGCTTCTTCCTCCCAGGTTGCCCGGGAATAAAGCAAGAGGGCAGAGCGGCTACACAGCATCCGCCCCGAGCATCCTTCCCACGGTCTCTAGCTGCCTCTAGCGGCAAAACCAGAGCTCTGCAATCCCACCAGCGCTCACCAAACGCCTCACCGCGCAAGCACGAGCAGCCAGGGCCCCCCAGCCCCTCACCTTGCCCGTGGCCCCGTGGGCGATGTACCGGGCCCCCTGCTCCTTGGCGATCAGCACCAGGCGGCGGGCGATGCAGGGCCGGGCAAGTGCGGTGCCCAGCAGGTAGCGGTCCTCGTACAGAGCGTTGGCCTGCACTGCTGGCCAGATGAACTCCTCCACAAACTCCTTGCAGACATCCTGGATGTACACCTGCAGGAATGGAAGGAGCACTGGGATGGAGGGCAACCCGATCCTATGGGAGCTGTGCCATAGACTGTGCCCATGCCATGCTATGGGGATGGCAAGGTGAGGGGAATCTTATTCTCCCCTTTCCTAAATGCTGCCAAAAGATTTAAGTGCCAGACCGCTGGGAAAGGGACTGGGGGGTGGTTCTCAGAGCTCCCCATGGTACCTTCTCAGCCCCCAGTGCCAGTGCTTTCTTTCGGGCTGCATCAAAGTCTTCCTTCTGCCCAATGTTGGCCTGGAAAAGTGAGAAAAGCCCAGTTGGATGCTTGCACAAAACCAAGGGCATGTCCAGTGTGCATGGAGCACCAGGGCCACAGTGAGCTTGGGGCCACCCAGTATGAGCAGGAGGAGCTTCCCCCATCTGAGCAGGCATTTTGGGGCTACGCTGCCCTCTGCCAGCCCCTTGGCTCTGCCCTGTTAGCAGAGTCATTAACCAGCAAGGACAAGCAGTGCTACACACAGACAGGGTGATGTTCACCAGTGCTCCATGCACCCTGCACACCCCCATTGTGCCCCTACACTGCCAGACTCCCCCCCCCATCCAGCAGCCCCCAGGCTCACCAGGAAGGCGATGACAGCGTAGCCCTGCTCCTTCAGCCACACCAGAATGCAGGAGGTGTCCAGGCCCCCACTGTAGGCGAGGACCACGGTGTCCCTGGGTTCAGCCATCTGCACACTCCCTGAGCACCCTGCAAAGTGTGGGGCCGGGCTCAGTGTAGTGCAGGTGCTGTGTTTGGGCACGACCCGGCACGTCCTGGCCCTGCTGGGCACATAAGCAGCACGCCCAGCCACAGCTCAGAGTCTAATTAATAGTTAGTGGGTGTTTGTCCTAATTACGCAGGAAACCTCTGTGTGGGGATTCAGTGCTCCTCGCCCTTTGGCTGAGGGCATGGAGGACTTCAGCCAATAGTGGGGTGAGAAAGCTTTGAGCTCGTGGGGCTCTGCAGGGGATATTTGGGAGCCCTAGGGCTGTGCTGGCTGTGAGAAGGGGCTCAGGGCTGTCCCCAAGCCAGGCTGAGGATCCAGGGCCCCACAGAGATGATGCCAGCCAACCTTTGGCCAGAGACAGCAGACACAGAGCCAGCCAAATCCCACCCTGAGCAACCTCCTTGCTCTCGCCAAGTCAGCACAATCCTGCTCCTGCTATCGCAAGCATGCCCGGCTCCTCAAGTGTCCTACACCTTTTGCAGCAGGATGCACTTCCCCACATTACACCCCATGGATCATCACTCAGACCCAGCCTCTCTCCCTTCTGCAGGATCTGGCTCTGTTGAAGCACAGAGGGGTCAGATAGCCCCATACCCACCACTCAGCTCCCTCACCCTGCTATGCAGGCAGCAGCCAATCTTGTGTAAGCAGCATTTCCGTAACTCCCGGCGTCTGGGTGTGCACGGAGCTGGGTGTGTGCCCAGCCTTTCCTTTCCTTTCCTCTCACTGAAGCATTTACAGGAAAGTCAACTTGTACTTCCCGAAAGGGACCAGCCCCAACATGATCCTGCATCTGCATAGTTCCTGTACCCCAAACCACTTCCCTCTGCAGCATCCAGCATCACTGCTGCTGCCCCAACTGAGCACTGCTGAGAACGGGCACACTTGGTTTGTGAGCAGCAGTGGATGCAGCAAAAACCTCTGTGTTTTCTTACTCAGACGCTTTGCTTTGTCTGGGGGGGGGTGTGGGAACCGCTTTCATTTACCCTGGGAACACATCCCATAGCCCAGGGCCACCAGCTCCAAGCACAGGGCTCATGCTCAGCCTCTCTGTGCAGGAAGGGAGAGCCTGAAAGTTTCAGCCTTATGGGACAGAAAATCAAAGCAAACAAAGCTCAGCGAAGGGGAACATCTCGGGACTTTCTCAACCCTTACAATTACACTGCAGCAATTTCCTTGTGACTTGGGTTACACTTTGTACCGGAGAGACTCTGTTTTCTCTGCCCTGCAGGGACACCAAGATTCTGTTTTTAAACCAAGAGAAATAAAAGGTGGGGTGGGGTGGCGGTGCCTGAAGAGAAAGCTGAAACCTCTGTCAAGAAGGGAAGCTGCCCTCCCCAGGCAGGCTGGCAGAGCACCCCAGGACAGCAGGGTAAGCCTTGATGTGTGAGCATAGGGGCCCCATCCTGCCCCCAGCATCCCAAAGCAGAGCAGGGAGGGCAATGGGATGGTGCCAGCTGTGGTGCCAGCTCCAGTCCCTATGGGTGGCCAAGCTGGGACCCTGTCAGGGGGTGGGAAGTGCCCAAAAACTGGGTGAGAAGGGGCTCGGTGCAGCACAAGTGATGGGAAGGGGCTCCCCTGTCCAGCTCCTCTGAGCCCATCCCACGCACCCATTGTGGGACAGAGCTGGGGGTGGGTGGAGAGGGGTCAGTCAGGAGCAGGGACAGTCCCCTACAGCAAAGGGCCCCTTTTCCCCCCACTCTCCCCTTGCTGTGCCCACACTCACCTGCTCTGCAGGACTGCAGAAACCAGCTGCCCTCAGTGCTCCAGCCCAGGGTCCAGCATCCTCCTCCTCTTCCTCCTCCCTTATAGCCGGGAGGGGGCAGGCGGAGCTGCCAAAGGACTGTCCCCTCCGTGGGCACGGTCCCCAGTGGAGCCCTGCCCTCTAAGTTCCTGGGGTTCACAGAGCATAGAGGGGCAGCTCACACCCCAGTTGGGATGAGGGCTTTGCCCAGTGCTGCCACCTGTGTCCCTCACTTTGCAGCCATACAGCTCCAGGGTTCCACCCCCATCAGGTGGGAAAATGAGGGGCAGAGGGCAGCTGCCCCCACAGCTGCCTGACTTCCTGCTGGGCACAGCTCTGCAGGGGAAGGAAGAATTTCTTTGAAAATTCTGGAAGTGGAGACCTGCAGCTCTGGGGGAGCCTGGGTGCATGGGGGGAGGGGGGGTGGGCAGAGCTGTGCATGGGTAACACCACGCTCCCCTTGTGCATGCACTCAGATCAGCAGCAGGCCTTCCAGCATGGAAAAGCAATCATCCATAGGCAGTACTCCTTCGGGGGCACCTCAGTGAGAGCACAGCACAAGCAATGGGCTTTGGAAGCAGCAACTTCACCCCGGCACTTTGCCATCACCAAACATGGGGACAAATAGGTTGGGGTTCCTCACAGCCAGTGCAGTGGGGTGAGACAGAAATGACTTCTGGGCAACCACCTCTGCCTGCACCACGTGTGCAAAGGTCTGATCCTGGCCCTATTGACCAAGGGACCCAGCACAGGGCCAGGGCTGGACATTGACCTGCACCACTGCCACAAGCAGGTATTGTCCCTTGGGCAGCCCAAGGCCACAGAGGGAGGATGGCTGGAGGAGCTGCCTTCTTCACAAGGAAAGCTTTACTTGGAATCAAACCGTAAATAAATAACCATACAGGAACATAATGGATTTTGAGACACGCTTCATGTTGGGGGACCATTTGCCCTCCTTACTTGCTCCCCAGCCCAGTGGGCTCCTGCTCCCCCCACCCCCCCAGACCCACTATCTGTGGGCTGATCACAGCCAAGGCTGCCCTGAGCTGCTTGGGGTGTTGCAACAAACCCAGTGTTTGCAAGAGGCTGGTGGGACACCGTGTCCCCCCCCAGCAGGATGTGTCACACCCAGCCCTGCTGAGTCAGGAACTGACCCCAGGTGAAGGCACAAGGGCAGTGAGTCACGCACACTGGGGGGGATGGATTCCCAGCTGGGAAAAGTGTGGTGCAAGAACAGCTCTCCCCAAACAACACATCCCCACTGCAACAAGAGAAGAGACGGGAGGTGGCACAATGCCGTGGAGCTGACACCAGCTTCACCCTCTGCAGCCCCATCAGGAGGGAAAGAGTGAGATGGAAACGATGATGGTGCCCTGCATGCACCCACCCACATCTGTAGATGGAGTGAACTGGGGTGCCCACATGCCTGCAGCGAGGTGGGGATGCGAGGCCCGCTTTAGCCCCGAGGACAGAGGAACCCAGTAGCTGCCCACACTGTCCTTGCAGTCATGCTGGCACTGCCTTAGTGCCTGGTACTCATCACAATCTGCAGGCAAGAAGGGTGAAACCAAGTTCTTCCAGTTCCAGCCAAGCAGGAAGAGCTGGAGCACCCCTCCCTTGTGCCATAGCTCCCACTGCACTCCTGGAAGCAAGCAGAGGTGGCTGAGATGGTCATGGCACTGTGGGGAAGTGGTCCCTGTGCCCTCACAACCCCCTGGACTCACTACAGGATCCCAGCACCTTTGTTTCCATCATTACCTGTGCTTCACCAGGCACCGAGCTGGAAGCAAAGCTCCTCCAGTGCTGGGTCAAAGGAAACCCAGACATCCCTGGCCTGGATTTGCTGCACCCACAGTGGCTGCATGCTCATACTCAGTGGTGGGTTTGAAAGAGATGCAGGCAAGGAGCCCACCCCACAGGAAGCTCTGCACAGAGTGCCCAATGAGCCATCACACTCCTGTCTGCACATGGCACTCAGTGAGGTCCTGAGGAAGGAATAGGAGGTGGGGGCGGTCAGGCTCTGGGCACCCCATGCTCCCAGCACAGAAGCCATGGTCTGGCAGGGAGGGCACACAGGGCAGGCACCTACAGTGTGGTCTCACTGATGCTTGCATGGGATGATGGAGTGGGTCTGCACAGCACAGCACTGTGTATCAGCAGGGGATGCTGCAAGCGTGAAACCAAAACTGGCATCCGCCAACACCCTAAGCCCCTGCTCTGCATCAACACACGCATTCCTGGCCTCGGTCCCAAGTTTTTGTTTGTTTCCCTGCTGTGCCTGGCAGCAGAGTGCCAGCAGCCAAATGCCAGCACTGTGCTGAGGGCACCCGGCGCTTCCGCTCAGCCCGGCAGAGCTCTCCCCGAGAGGCAGCGCCTGTGCATTTAGCAGTGCCCCTGGGAGAGAGGAATTGAATCATTGGCAGCAAATGCAGGAAGCCCTGGGAGAGATGAAGAGATGCGGGGGCCAGAGGGGTTGCATGCAGCATCTGCTTTGGGAGGGTTCTGCTGGGCTCAGCCAAGGGAGATGAGCAACAGGAGAGATGGGAAGGAGGAAAAGCGGGTACGAACCAAAGGGTTTAAAGCAAAAGAGGAAAGGCAACATCCTTCCCAGCAGACACCCACCTCACACTGTGAGCACTGCATGGGCAACAGCAGAGCCCAGAGCACTGCACACGACACAGATATAGATGCCAGCATCCCAGGGACCCAGGCAGTGCCACCTGTCCCTGGGCACCATCTATGGGGCAGCTTTTAGGAGTCTTTCAGCCAGATGGGGAAGAACAGGCAGAGGCCCCAAATACGATTTTTCCCCAAAAAGGAGCATGCAAAAGACTCACTCTGCAGGACCAGGGCAACCACCTTCACTGCTGTGCCCACCCCATTCTCTGCCACGCAGCAGTAAAGCTCTGATGCCAAAACACCATTAACCACAAAACCACTGTGGGGTGGCTAAGGCACCTTGGGGATGCTTGGCTTTCCCATGAGTGCTCCCAAAATGCACAGCTCAGGGGCTGCTCTCAGGGGCAGAGTTGGGAGAGAACTGAGCGCCTGTGTGGGACCCTGGCAGCCACATTTCTGCTCTGTGTCAGGAAGGAGCAGGCTGAGATAGGAGGTGAGCACTGGGAGCAAGAACTGCAGCCTCACCTTGGATGATCAACCTGGTCCTTCCTGTGGCAGTGATGGCCACGCACGGGTAGCTGCCAGCATCCTCTGTGGAGACCCAGAGGAGGTGCAGCTGCCCACTGGGGAGCACACTGAGCCCAGGCCCTACAGGGGTGAGCCGAAACAAAAGAGAGGACAGAGCAGCTGTGCTGGTGCACAGGGACTGCTCAGCCTGCACAGTTGCCCCTTCCAGGAGAATCTCAGAGCACAGCTCCAGCCATCGTGCACAACACAGAGCCTGGAGCACTTCCACTCTTGCAGGTGCCCTCAGGGTAACCCGCAGGTTCCTGTTCTCCTCCACTGACACCCACACCATCCTTCTGCCAGGTGACCACCTGTGAAGGCACCCAGCAGCCTCACAGGACAGCACAGCACTGCTGCTGACCATCACCATGGCAGGCAGTGGCTTCAAGGTGGGGGGGCTACGCAAGCAGCAGAGAAATGCTGCAAGGAGCACCCAGAAGAGCTCAGCCTCCTGCAGGTCTTTGCCCAGCTCTAGGGGTGCTCTGGGGCTGCTTTTGCCATGGTCCCTTCTTGCTATTACCTAACACACCCAAGGGCCAACTCAGCTTAGAAGCGCAAAGCATGACATGTACAAGGAAACTGGTGCCTGAGTGGTCCCTGCTCAGGTTGGAAATAGGGATGCAAAATGCAACACACTCTAGGAAGACTGGTGAGTGTGTAGCCTGCACTGTTCTCCCCCCAGGTCTCTGTCTTCCCTATACCCAGGATCTACAGGACCAAGCTGTAGTTTGACAGCCCTGTGTAGCGTGATGGAAAATTCAGCAATAACAGCAGAGCAGCAAGGTCCCAGGCTACAGCAAGCAAGGATTTGCTCAAATTCAACAGCCATAGGCACAGAAATAAAGGAAAGAAGCTGCTTACCATCAGAAGTCCTCAGGTATGCAGGGATCTGCAGCAAAACTCCCTTACCTCCACTGCCAACCCTTAAATGAGGTCTGGGCAGGGGTGGATCCTGGCTCCAGCCCTTCCAGTCTCTCAGTTGCACTGCTTGCGGCTGAGATTCCCTGGGTTGGTTCTGCCTTCCCACCAGGTGCTCAATCACTGCTTCAAGCCCTGATTTAGTATTTCAGCTACACCCTGCCTGGCTGGAGACAACACAGGTGCAGAGCCTGGCATCAGAGGGCTGCACTTGGGAGATTCCACCCCAGCGAGCAGGGCACAAGGAGGAGGTAGGCCGGCAGTATCCCTTCCAAAACAATCAGGGCTGTGAACTTCTGGCTCCAGCTGGGCCTCATGTCTATGAGACTGTGGCTCGCTCAGACACAGAGGCAGCTTCAGCCGCCCTGCAGTGCTCATTGTGCTCCTGCAGGCGATGCTCCCTGCTGCTCACACCCCCTGCAGCTCCACCAGATACTGTGCTGGCTCCACGTGGACCCAATAACACAGCCTTCCCAGCCATTCCTGCACATGGCATAGAGCAGAGCCGGCCGAGCATCCCATGCCACGTGTACGGTCAGCCAAGGCCAGGTTGGCCCAGACACAGCCTTCTTAGGTAGCACTGTTTGCTGTGAAGGTGACCTAAATGTTTCCGTTATCGGATGTTGTTCTCATAATTACAGCTGGCTGGAAAATGGTAACTCCTTCCCATGAGGGATATCAGTATTTGGAAGAAAAAAACACTAACACCCAGAAACCTCTGAAAAACAAGAACAGCAGACCCCAAACTATCAGCCCCAGCCAGGATGGTGGGCCAAGTGTGCAATGCCTCCCTGGGAAGGGGAAGTTCCAGAGGTGAGGATGGCCTCCAGGTGAGGCTGTGACCCACAGCACCCAGGCAGGGGACTGGCTCTACCCACAGCTTCCCCCCATCATCCCCCCAGCACTCCCAGTCCCTGCAGCACCTGTGTGAAACTGGGCTTAACCCCTTCCTCGCTGGGGGTTCTCCCATCCAGCAGCACGTCTGGGTGCCCGCATTCAACCCCATCATTCAGAACCTGTGCCCATCCTCGCCCTCTCCTGGCGCAGCTGTAAATCTATTACATATGAACAAACCTACACATTATCTGAGCACTGCTCCCAGCCCCAGGCCAGCAGCAGGATGTCCCCACGTCTCCATTTGCTGTCCCTTACAGCCCCTGCCCAGGGCACACAGCACTGGATGGTGACACCCCCTAAACCCCACAGCGCATCACAGACCACTTCGGTACCATCATGAAGCTTTTATTTCCACTGCCACAAAGTTCCTGGGTTTGTTTCTGTTTGTTTGTTTGTTCCGTTCTTAAACAGGTCGGTTTGCTTGGTTTGCTCTTGGATTCATCTCAAGACAAGGCAGCGGGGCATGCAAGCTGAGACACCGGCACAGGAGCACAGACAGCTTCACCTCCATGAACGCAGCTCTGCTGCTCCTCAGCCCGGGGTTCCTGCAGCACTGCCTCCCCTGGGGGCACCCTGACCCCAAAAGGAATCGAGGGACCCAGGGAATGGCGGCTGCAGGGCAGCAACAGCACGCGAACAGAGAACGGAAAGGAAATACAGACACTGCTTTTAATCAGGCAACACTGACAGACAAATGGTGGGAGGACACTGCGGTCACCGATGGGGAAACTGAGGCACGAGGAGGTGAAGGCCGACATTCCCAAGCGTGAGAAGCTTCAAGCCATTCTTCCATTGGCACCAGGAGTTGTGGGTCTCAGCGATGCTGATGGAGGAGATGGGGCCCATTGGTGCACCCAAGGCATGGAGCCCCATGGGAAGAAATGCGCAACAGGGACAAAAGAAACACAAAGCCTTCCAGGGGAAAGGGCCAGAGCAAACGTCTGCATCTTTCTGGTGTTACTTCTAATGGGGCACCCATTGTGTCCCAGCACAGATCCAGCGGTGCCATCAGAGCAATGCCTGGCAACAGGAGGGCACCCGTCCGGCAGATGGGAGGTGGTGGAGTTTGAGGCACTGCAAAGATCTACCCAACAGAGACACGTTTTGGCCACAAAGCATCGAGAAAAGAGGTTTTCGGGGGAAGTAGAGAATGATTCTTTATGGGACACCCAGCACTGAAACACTGGGGCAGAACCATCCCGGTGGCTCCTGGTGGCAGCAGACGCGATGTCTCTTTGGGGATGGGGAGAAATGTCTCTAGAAGGGTGTGTGAAAGCATCCAGGAGGTGCTGTCTTCCCAAAGGTGCAGGATCCCAAATGTCAGCAGGGCAGAGAAAGCATCCACAGCCCCACAGCTCCACGTCATCATGACAGCGAATGTAAGATTCAGCCCCAGAGGGGCACTGCTGCCATCTTATGCATGGTGGGGACACCCCTCAGAACATCCTGTGTCCAGCTGTCACCTCCTGGGGACATCTCTGTGGCTGAGAGCTGTGCGACCATCACCAACTGCTGCCACCATCAGCACTGCCTGGGATGGACGAAGGGGGTGGGGGTGGTGCTGGGGCAGGAGCAAAACGCAGCAGGACAGGAGCACGTCGCACACTGCTCCCAGATCTCTCCTTCCTCAGCGGTGGATGGAACCAGCAGGGATGGCATCTGATGCTGTGGGGTGTCCCATGCAGGTGGGTGCCCTCCTCCAGCCCTTCGCCTTCCTGTGGGGTGGAGTGTGGGTGCACACCGGCTCCACTCTCGGTTTCCAGCACAACCTCAATGGGGAAGCAATGGGGCGGCCCCAACCCACCGCCCTGCATGGCTGCCTCTGCTCCGCCAATGGAGGAAATGCACCTTCCCACCGTTCCCAAAAACACCGACAAGGGAATTGGCTTGAAAGCAAAACCCAACGCTTGGCTCCATTAATACTTCTCATGCAGTAAGAAAATGAAAAGACACAAAGGAGAGTGCTCCAGCACCGGCTGCCTCCTCGCCTTGCCCAGTGGGGAGAGAGGCTGGGGAAAGGAACGGGAACAGAGCGGAGGGATGAGGGGCTGAGCAACTCTGGTTGAGCAGAAGAGGGGAAAAGGAGAGAGAGAAACTCAGGAATGGGGCCACAGGGAGAGGGAAAGAAGTAAAAGAAGTACAGAGCCCCTTCCAGCACACGGCATACAGCGGGTGGAGGGGATTTTTGGCTTGGTTATTGCAGGCTCCCAGTGCCCCGCAGTCGTGTGTGGGGATGTAAACGTGACAGACACCATCAGTGAGGTGTGGGGGACACACATGGGAGACGAAACGCGGCAGCAACGGTTACAACAAATAAATAAAGGTATCCGTCGTCAGCAGATGTGTAAAAAAAGAAAGCCTCACTTCTTTCCACCGAATGGACCAAAAAAAAAGAAGAAAAAGCACAATACTGTCTCACCAAAATAATAATAATAATAATAATAATAATAATAATAATAATATAATATACATCCCTATAGCCCCTGTGGGCTCCATCCCCAGCTGCATCCCAGAGAGGCGCATCCGCAGTCCGACCCCAGACCGTAGGAATGAGGAGCAGAGGGGCTCAGGGCCGGGGGGGGGCTCAGCCTTCGGTGCCACTCCGACCCATTCCCTCAGCCCCCAAGTTTTGGGTGTTCGCTGCCGCTCAGACCGTGGTCTTTTTTGGGTGTTTTTTGTTGGAAAAAAAGCAGAAGTTGGCAAATGGCACCGGCGTTGGTTCGGAGTGCAGAGAGGGGCGTGAGCTGGCGCTGCGCTGCATCCTTGGCTCGTGGGACATGGAGGAGGGCCGGAGAGGGGCAGGCAAGCATCGCTGCGTGGTCGGATGGCACAGAGAGCATCTTCCCCATAAGCTGCAGGAGAGGAAGGGGGAAAGGGAATCCATGTGAGGACTCGCATAAGCCCCCCTGTGCTGCCAGCTGCAGGGTGCACGATAATGAGCTAAAGCATAAAGGATAAAGGGAACATTTAACATCGTGTCACCCTGAAGCATCCCCGTGCCCTGTATTACCAGCTGCCTCCCTGCCTGCTCTGCAGCTCCTGCAGCACGGTGCCGCAGGCCCTGCTGCCACCCGGCAGCTTTTATTGTTTTATGACACTGCAGAGCCTGGGGATGTGCTGCGGGATGGGGATGTGCTGGGAGAAACCCACAGGGATGGGGGAAACATCCCCTCCCTGCTCCCCTGGGGGACTCCCCATGCTCTGATGCTCAGCACAGGGAGAAAACCAAAGTGGGGATTGCACTGGGTGAATGGGATGGGCACAACAGACCCCCCCCCACTCCAGACTCACCGCCGCTCGGCCCTGGGACTATACGAGCCCATCATAGAGGGAAAGGGCTTGCACGATGGAGGGGTCAGCCTTGGAGCCCTCCTGAAACTCCTGCAGCGTCAGCTTCCCGTCTGCGTTCTGCAAAACGTGGCAGTGGTGTTGAGACACAGACCCAACGCCCCACGCAGCCCCACGCAGCCCCCCATGCACACAGCAGCAGGGCACAGAGTGCCTGGGGTATCCCTGGGGCCGTGGTGTGGAGCTGAGATTCCCCGAGGGGTGCTGGAGGGGAAGGAGCAGAGATGCAGCGGGAACCCAGAACTGTCCCCCAGCCCCCAGGAGAACAACTCCCATGTGACCACACCGCCCCCACCTTGTCCATCATGGCAAAAATCCGATCCACCCTCTTCTCCGGTGTGTTTTCCTCCTCGGGAAGCTCCACAGTGTTTCCCTATGGCAGCAGGACAGCACACAGTCACAGGTGGATGTGGGGATGGTGTCCCCAGGTGGGGACGTGCACTCTGTCCCACCCCCAGTGCTTACCACCATCTGGTAGATGGCGTCCACAATGTCCAGCATCTCGTTCCTCGTGATGTAGCCGTCGTTGTCCAAATCGTACAGCTTAAACGCCCCTGTGAAGACCCACGTGGAGATGTTGGGGCTCCATCCCCATGGCCACGTCCAGATGGTCACTGCGCCCCACGCAGCCCACACAGCCACCCCAAAGCAGAGGGCCCACGGGCAGCACTTACACCTCAGCTTCTCGTCCAGCGTCCCCCGGGAGGTGACAGACAGCGCCTGGATGAACTCTGAGAACTCGATCCTCCCGTCCTGGAGGGGAACAGAGGAGTGAGAGCAACCGGGGAGTGAATGGGACACACGGGGCATCACTGCACCCACCGTGACCCACCACAGCCCCATGGCCATGCACCCTGCCCGCAGTGTGCTGACTTGCCTTGTTCTCATCAAAGACATTGAACACGAAGGTGGCGAATTTGGTTGGGTCACCAAAGGGGAAGAACTGCTTGTAGATCTTCTGGAAGCCGGCAGCATCGAGCTGCCCGCTGGGGCAGTCCTTAATAAAGCCCTTGTACCTGGGGAGGGAGCGTTAGGGTCAGAGTTCCATCAATATTAGGACCCAGGACCCAGCGGGCACCAAGTGGTACCCAACCCCAGCACCTGCCCAGAATGGGGAACCATGCCATGGCCACATCCATGTTGAGCACTGGACAGGGAGGGGATGGGGATAGGGGTGGGATGGGGATAGGATGGGGATGGGCATGAGGATGGGAAAGGGGATGGGAAGGGAACGGTGATGGGGATGAGGACGAGGATGACCACGAGGTTAAGGATGGAGATGAGGATGAGCACAGAGATGAGAGTGGGATGGAAATGGGAATGAGGATGGGGATGGGATAGAGATGGGCAGAAGGATGGGAAAGGGGATGGGGATGATATTGGGGATGAAGATGGAGATGAGGATGGGGATGGAGATGGGGATGAGGATGAGGATTTTGATGGGGAGAGGAAAGAGAGCCCAGCACAGAAGACCCCAGCCAGCACAGCCTGCTGTTCCATGCTCATGTGCTGCAGCCAAGCCGTAGCAAAAAGGAATCACACGACAGCCCCAGGCACCACAGCGCAGTGCCCCGGGATGGCAGCTTTGCAGCCAGGTAAGCTGAGGCAGCACAGGGGCTTTTGTGCACGAGCACGTGTGAAAACTCCTCATAGGAACTGGGGACATAGCAGGGCTTCTACACCTCCTGGGACAGCATGGCCAAAGACAGAATCACAAAGCACTGCCACAGGGAGGTGCAACACCTCCAATGCTGACAGGGTGCAGGGAAGGGGTCAGGCAGCTCCGTGAGTCTGAGGACAGCGCACGGACCTTGCTGGGACCCCGCTGCGTGCAGCAGCATTACACAACCCCTCACCCAGATCTGTCAGCCGGCCGAGGGCTGGGGGAGGAGGGGAAGGGGGTGGCGAGGTGGGAAAGTGAAGCGCCGGTGACATCTTCGTGCTGCTGCAGCTATGACTCATCGGGAGGGGGGAGAAGGATGAGAGAAAGCGATAAAGAAAGAAAACCTTGACTGGTTTGATAGGGAGATGAAAGGGAAAAGGTGGCTTTTTTAGGGCGGCACGTTCGGCAGCTGGAGAGGATGGGGTGAAAGCACGCTGCCATGAGGCATCCCTAACTCCATGCCCCTGTCCTGCTGTCCCTGCCCCTGAGACTCTGATCCCCCTCAGGGCTGCATTGGGGTACACGCCATGGCACCATTCGGAGAGCCCCAGTCCCCATGGGGACTAAGCAGGAGGAAAGGCAGAGAGCCACCACTGCACAGAGCCACAAACAGAGGGAGCAGAGTGCATGCGGTGCACAGGGAACAAACTGCTATGCGCTGCTGTCCTCCCCTATGAGCTGCATGCATCCCAAGGTCTGCCTGCCCCTGCACTGAGCTTCAGGCAGGAGGGGTCCCCCAGCATCTCACCGCCACGCTGCTACTCACCACTGCTGCACCTCCTTCTCTGTAACTGCAAGAAAAGAAAAGAACAAAGAAAAAAAAAAAAAAAAGAAAGAAAGAAAAAAAGAGGTCAAAATAAATAGCAATAGGAATCGAGTGCTTTCGCAGTGCTGAGCGATGCTCTGCTCACCCCAGAAGAGAGTTCCAGGCCTGCAAGCACCTTCCTGGGCTCTCCCCCTGCCTGCTGGGACGCCGTGGGCAAAGGGGCCGTTGCCCTGCCACTGCCCAAACCGTGCTGAGCATGTGGGATGGAGTGAGATGTGGGCATGGCTGTGGCACAGCGTGGGCACGGAGTATCCCGTCACAACCCCCGTGGGAGCACGTGAGCAGGGAGCCTGCTGCCAGCACCCCGTTTGTCATTTCCCTCACCTCGTGCATCCAAATAGTAATAATAGAAAAGCAAGAGGGCTGAAACGCGCCGGGATAACGAGGCGGAGCGGGGATGTGTCAATGTGCAAACGGCTGATAAAAATAGAGAGCCCAGCACACCAAGAGATGCCAATTACCTCGGAAGGCAAATAAAAGAAAGCGGGTTTCCATCAGAAGGATTTGCAGCGCGCCTGGCAAAAGGCAGAGAGCGGCCGGGGGGGCTGCGGGGAGTCTGGAGAGGGGAGAGAGGGGGTGGCTGCAGTGTCACAGCAGTGGGTCAGCTGGGGGCTGCGTAGGCAGCACGGGGAGAAGGGCGTGGGGATGCGCAGCACCAGGTTTGGGGCACGGGAGGGCTGTGGCTGTGCCACGAGATGGATTTTGGGGACACTTTGGGGGATCATGGAGGGGACCGCAGGTACCGGCCTGCCAGGTGCAGCTGAAGGCAGCAGGAGGAGGAGGAGGACCTGGTGCAGCTCTCAGCTGTGCTTCCCCCTCTGCGCTATTTCAGTGCCGGGAGCTGCCTTTCAACTCCAGCAGGAAACAATTAAATCTGTGCTTTTTTTAGTACAGGAGAAACGCTGCTAACGACACGCACGGAGTCGGGTCCTGGCACACACAGGGCACCACCAGCCCGGGGCACTGCCTGCAGGCACCAACCGGGAGCCCTCGGCATCCTGCAGGGAGGGACCCCCCCGGCTCTGAGCTTTACGCCCGCAGCGACAGAGCCGGGCACCGCGCCGGGTGCGATGCTCTGCGTGGCGCCGATGGAGGACGTGAACGCCATCCTTGCTGTGGGATCTACGGCTGTGCAATGTGGGGACCACGCCGTGCTCCTGGTCTGAGCACCCCATCCTCAGCTCGTCGGGGTGCCGAGCAGCTCCCCGCACACAGCCCGGCACACGCAGTGTCTGCACGCTGACTGCTGCATTCATTCCCTCCCGCCGGCATCGATCGCGGCGCGATGCTGAGCTGATGCAAATCAATTTGCAGCCATCCGGCACGGGCAGGCTTGACCCCGGGCGCTCAAGGACGAGGGATTACCCGCAGCGCATCCCACTGGAGCAGCAACCCGCTCTGCAGCACCCAGAGCACAGCCCTGGGGTGGTGCTCCCCATGGAGCACCGAAAAATAGTGCGCAGAGCGAAGTCTTAATGGATCCCAGGATCCTGTGGGATGAAAGGCACCATGTAAAGGCTCACTGCTGGTATTCGTGATGACCCATAATGCTGGGAGAGGCACTGCCCCAGCGCTGCAGCCGCACTCCTGGAGGCACAGTGCTGTATGGCAGCTTCGATGCTGCCGCCCCTTCGTGGTACCATGACTCCATCCCATCTCCGCATCCGTCATCCCATCCCACCTCCATACCCAATGGCTCCAACCCATCTCAGCTCCCATTGTTGGCTCCATCCCACCTCAGCATCCACTGCAGCCCCCCAGCCCCTCCTCCCACCCAGCAGAACCCCCCACCCCTTTGTCCCTTCCTCCCCACCACTCCCCACAGCGCACGCAGGGGCTGACAGCGCTGTCACCACCCGCCCTCCATGTGCCCCCTTCCTTCCCACCACCCAGCTGCTGCTGCAGCAAGAACAGCTCTGGTTAATCATTGCTCCAGCCATTAATTGGTGTTTACAGGGCTCCAAGGGCAGTGGGGATGCACCATACCCATGTGGTGGGACCAGGGCAGGAATGGAGACAGAGCACTGCAAGGATGCAGGAGAAAGAGCAGTAATCCAGACCCCAACACTTTACAGACCCCTCCTCTCCCCTACCGCTGCTCCCCGAGCCCAGTGGGGTCACTGCTGCCAGAGCAGGAAAGCAGAGTTAATTATTTCCAGCCACAGGCGGCACTCAGCTTCCGGATCACCAACAAGCTGCCTGCACCTCCGCTGGATGCTCAGCGCAGCACCCAGATTGCATGCTGAGCACTGCTGCATGCATGCAGCACACGTGCACGTGTGAGCAAAGCGGGTGCTCCCACACACGTGATGGGGCACTCACACTTGCATTAAGGGCGCTGGACGGGCACTTGTGCCAAAGCCAACTGGGGGACGGACTGCAGGTGGGGCACGGGGCACTCACACACAAAGCACACGGGTGAGGCCAAGCCGACTCGATGGGTGCTCGTTCATTTATTGGGCACTCGTGTACGGCCTTATTGAGCCCCCAGGAGTAAATGAGTGTAATTACCAAATCACACACTTGTGCACACACCGATTGGGCGCTCAGGTGAGTGGCTCAGGTGCTCATGAAGAAGTGAATGGGAACCAGGGGCAGCAGTAACCACAAATGAGCCCAACGGGCAGAATGCGACCGGGCTCTCGGACGTGCATTAATTGCGCACTGCCGTGTGTGCTAATTGGGCTCTCATGCGTGAACCCATCGGGTGCTGATGCGTATCTCTCCGGGGTGCTCATGCATGAACGGATTGGGCTGTGATGCGCACGGCAATACGGCGCTGCAGCACACCCTGCAATTTGTGCCCAACACTCCACCCCTCAGCGCGGTGAAACACGTCGTTAAGAATCGTCTGAGGATAAATCTGTTATGAACTCCACTTCCAACACCATCGCGGTGTTCGCGTGCATCGGTGACGGAGCAGGCGGTGGTGCCGGCAGGGATCCCTCCCTGTCCCCTGATCTGCATTTCCTGCCGTGCATGGAACCGGGGGGGGGATCCCAGCAGAGTCCCCCCCAGCCCAAGTGCAGCCCCCGGCCCTACAGATGGGCTATGGGGTCATCACCATGGCCTGAAGGCTCGTGCCTGGGGACTTCGCAGAGCTCCATTTGGTGACGGCAGTCCTTCCATCTGCCCCACGTCAGCGCTTTGGAAATGTGGGCTGCTTGGCCCTGATGGCTCACGTTCATTATAATTCTGGATTAAATATGTAACCAATGGCCTGGTTACACATTGCAGAGCTCGCTGTCTTCCTGCCCCTTGGGCTCGGGCTCGGCCCAGGGATCAGTCTGCTCTGGAAACCCTCTCCATTGTAGTGCAGGGGAAGGGGCTGCAGGTCCCCATGGAGCAGCCACCCCCATGGACACATCCATGGCTGTCCCAGAAAGCAGGACTTCTGCTAATCCAAAGCCTGTGTACCCCCATTTCCACCCCGCTCAGTCCCAGTGGGCACCCATCCCACAGCATCCCACAGCCAAAGGCTCGACACATCAGAAGGTGCACCGCATCCCACAGCCAAAAGCAACCTGGAAGACATCCCCACACCAAGCCCTGGCAGCTCTGGGGCCGGGCTGCTCCTCTCCCTCAGGATGCATATTGCAGGCACTGAGATGCTCGGGGACACTGGGGGCACAGCGCCGTCATCAGCACCATTCGCTACCGCCAAGGTGGGAAGTGCAGAGGGAACTGTGTGTGCCTGGCACTGCTCACAGCAGCTGCCATCGGGCTCTGCTGGCTGCAGGCTGAGCGGGGCCACGGGATGGATGGGAAAACCAACACGCAGTTAAAATCCTTTTTAGACCCCATGAAATATTTAAGGGCCCGCTGTGGAAATTGGATTTGGGGCAAAAGCAGCAGAGGAAGGGCTGAGGATGGTCCTCGTGTATGGGGATGAATGAATGGTGCTTCTGTCAGCTCCATTCCCAGCACAGGGAGCCCACAGCACCACGCTCTGAGCAGCCATGGGGGGCTGCCTGGGGGGCTGTGTGGGATACGGGCTGTACCCCTGAGGAAGGCAGGGAGGCACAACATGAGCATGTGAGCGTCGCCCTGAGAACAGAAGGAGCGCATCGCGTCCCTCCCGGAGCAGCCGTTTCCTTTGATGCTGTCGCAGCCTCTTGTTTCACAGCCTTAATTATAACAGCAGCAGCAAAGGTCAGCGCAGTGGTTAAGCAGATCCATTAACGTGTCGGGGGATCTGTGAAATGTGATGCTCCCAAACGCTGTCACTGCGGGGCCTGAGGTGCCACCAGCCATGGTTCCCCCATGGACACGGGGCTGGGGATGGGGCTGACACCCCAGCACTCAGCAGGGCAGAGCCAGGGCACGGGCAGTGAGGAGCTCTGCCTGAAAACTGAAGGATTTTCACTCTTTTCCCTACAGAATTCAGCCAGCCGCTGAGTACCCCGTAACTCCACATCGATCTGTTTGTAGGTTGCTCTGAATCTAATGCCCATTAATTCAAGGCATTACTGGCACGCAGCAGAGCCAATTTTGTGGTTCGCTGTGGAATAGCAGAAAGTGCCAAAGTGAGCTGAAAGTCCACTAAAGAGAGAGCAGTGAGTGGGGACACGGTTGGGGTTAGGGTCCCTGGGACCCCAGCACGAGTGCTGCAGTCCCACGGCAGCAACCACAATCGCACACAAGTGCTTTGCACCAGAGAACCATTAAGGTTGGGGAAGACCTCTGAGATCACTCAGTCCAACCCCAACCCATTCCACCATGTCCGTCATTGCCACATCTCCATGGGTCTGGAACACCTCCAGGACAGCAACCCCACCACTCCCTGGGCAGCTGTGCCACTGCAGCACCGCTCTTTCAGAGAAGAAATGTTGCCCAACATCCAGCCTGAACCTTCACTGGCACAACCTGAGGCCATCATCTCTCATCCACTTGCATTCAAGACTTGGACACAACCTTCCCCGCATCCCAAGACCTTCACAGCAGATCCTTTTGACCTCGACCACACAAATCCAACTCCCAACATTCCCAAATCCCATCCCCAACCCCTATGCTGTGAGCAGACCAACCACACCCCCACATCTCTGCCAGGATGGCAGCTCCTGGAGCCCCACCAACACCTCCTGGGACACTCAGTGCAGCACCCAACACGCCGTGAGCCACCACCATGACAGTAAAGCACTTCAAGAGCTTTCGGATGAAAGGCTCTGTGGAAGCACACATTATTACATAATTTATTATTCATTATTATTCTGCACTGGCCCCTCCCATGGATGGGAACTGGGCTGCCAGGAGGGCTGAGCCCTCTCTGGTTCCCCCCATAGCACTGGGGTATGGGTACCTGGAGATGGGTCAGCACAGCTCAGGCAAACAGAAAATGATGCAACAGAAGGGAAACCCACTGGGGGAGAAATCCTGACCGTACTGCAGCCACAGCTCTCAGCATCATGGGCTCACCTCTGGGACAAAAGCATTTCCCCACCATCAGCTCCCTGCCAACACCTGTCCAGGGGCAGAAACACTCAGCCAAAGTAATTCAGTCCAAACACGAGCAGTGGGATGAGCTCAACAAACCAAGCCCAGCATTAGGGACGGCTGCAGTCGATGGGCACCGTGCACTGCTGGGGGGTGCTGGGACTCTGCGTGGGGCACAGCCATGTGCTGTCCTGCTTGGGGACACATGCAGTGCACCTCGGAGGAGGAGGCACAGAGCAGACAGGCACAACGCCACCTGGGAGCAACGAGGACGGGTGGCTTCTGGGGAGGTGTGTGGGAAGGGGAGGGCACCCAGGAGGTGCAGAAAGTTGGGAATGGAGCCACAAGGCCACAACCCTGTGCCGACCTCATCCAGCAGAGGGGACGTGCATTCACTACAACGGGTGCCAGCAGGACCTGCAGCCCGTGTGCCCTACAGGGCAGCACCTTCCCAGCACGGACATGAGCACGGAGTGGTGCAAAATGCCCGGTGCAGCACCAGTGCTCTCAGAGCTGAGCTGAGCTCCGGGCTGTGCCCCCACGCCTGCCCCCCTCCCTCTGCACAGTGACAGGAGCAGCCCCGTGCGCGGGGGTGTGCAATGCACCAGCGATGCCTCCTCTCCGTATGGGAGAACTCGCTGCATCCTCATCTATTGCCTTTTTGGGTAAGCGCTGCCGTGGGACTGCAGCAATGACAGCGGGAACGCTTGCAGGTCTGGCGGGGCACGGAGCCGGTTCTCCGCTTAAAGCAAAGGGGGGTGAGAGGGGAGGGAAATTCGGAGCACCGGAGCCTTTGTTTGGCGCATCCCTCAGAATGGAGCAAAATAAAGGCGGTTTTGCTCAAAGCGGATGGATCGGGCATCGGCCGCGAGAGTGAGGTTATAGCGGAGGATCCGAGGGGAAAGGCGCTGGCTCGGGGAGCAGGACGTTAAAGCAGACACCCGTAGCGCGGGGCTCCCGCTCCGCTTCGGAGCGAAACGACAAAGGAGCCGCCGAGAAACGCACCGAACTTCGGGAGCCGCGGGGGCAGCGCCGCCCGGGGGGGTTCGGGGCGTCAGGGGCTGCGGAGCGGGGCCGGGGGGGTCGGGGCACCCCAGCTGCGGGGGAGAGGGATGCGGCCCCGGTCCCGCTGTGCCGGATGCTGAGCAATAGGCCGCGGAGCGCAGCGTTTGCGGGAGAGCCCCGCGCTGCCCTGCCCGCCTGCCTGCCCCGCTCCATGTTTTCTCCCTCCTCCTTCCCGGCTCAGCGCGGAATTCTCGCAACAAAGCCGGGGCTGAGCCTGCGCGCTGCGGGAGGGGCCGTCCCCGCCGCGGTACCCGCAACCCCGCGAGCATCCGCGGGGCGCAACCGCCGCTCCCCTCTATCGCCCCCTCCAACCCCAAATCCGGGGCCGCGCTGCTCCCCTCTCCCCCCGCCCCCCTTCATACCGCGGTCAGGCCCCGCTATGCACTCACAGTACGTTTTCCTGGTCAGCTCCTCCACAACTTCAGGCTTCAACTTGCTGTTGGATTTCCCCATGGCGATGCGGAACGGGCTCAGCGCGGGGACATGGAGGGCTGCGGGGCCGGGAGCGGGGCACGGAGGGCCCTACATCCCGGGGAGGAGCGGAGCGGTGCGCTCTTTGTTGCCGGGCTTCGGGGCTGCGGAGCTGCGGGGCCGCTCTGCGCCTCCGCGCGGCCGCTCCCGCCCCTCTCCGCGCTCCCTCCGCGCTCCCTCCCCGCCCTCCGCGGGTTGGGGTGCGGGAGGGGGGGCCCGCCGCGCTCGGCCCGACGCCGCCGGAGCTCAATGGGAGAGAGGGAGGAGGGAGCGGGCTCTTGTAGGGCGGCGGTGGGAGGGGGGATGCTCGCCCAGGGCCGGAGGATGCGGAGGGAGAGAGGCGGCGGTGTGAGCGCAGAGGGAGGTGCGGGGTGGGAGTGACCTTGGGGGGACGCACCCGGATGCAGAAGGCCCCCCCCCCCCCCCCCGGTGCCGGCTCCCCGCTCTCACGCCGGGATCCCCCCTACGAGCCTGCCTTCATTCATCGCGCAGTGCGCGACGCAGCCCGAGCCCCATCCCTCCCGCGCACCCAGCCGGCGGCGGGGCCGTGGCACAAAAAGCCAAGCTGTTTTCCCCACCTCAAAACCAGGCAGGGCTGGATGCCCCCGCCGCAGCTCCCCGTGCGTGTACGCACTGCCGTGAGCCGCGCTGATGCACACGATAAACGCGGCTCCCTTCCCGCCCGTGTTGCAACGCAGGCCCCGCAGGAGCTGCCCGGGCACGCCGGGCTCCTGTAGCAACAGCCAGGAGGAAAAAAAAAACCACAGATCTGTGCTTGGATACGGCAAAACCTGTCTGCAGGGCTGCGGGAAGCGCGGCGCCCGGGTGGCTTTTTGGGACAAAGACCCTCCTGCCACCCACGCACAGGCCGCAGCGTTGTTAGCTCGGTGGCCGAAGCTGCTCCAAAAGGCCCCGTGCATCCCCTTCCTTCCAGCAAAACGCCCATCCTTGCACTGCTCTCCTTTCGGCTGCGTGCGCCGAGCTGTGACCGTGCTGCAGCAGGGCTGTGCTGCGTGTGTGCAGAGCGTGGCACGGCCCAGAGCAACCGGAGAACAACCCACGGTCCCAACCGGCCCCGCACAGATCAGGCGTTTCAGCACGAGCTCTGCTGCTGCAAAAGCGATGCGAAAGGGATTTAATTCTATTTAAAACTCTCCCCTGCCTCCATCGCTGAGAGAACTGAATAGAGAGCTCAGATCTCACCGAGGAGAGGAGAAAAGTAATTGGAAACCGTGCAAGCCCTCCACTTTCTCTAATTATTAGCTTGAACCTTGCCATTGCTTAAATAACAGCACCGGCGGCAGTTGCTGGGAGGCAGCAGAACGCAGCCCCAAAACCAACACAGCGGGAGCTGCGGGTGGGCAGAGCTGTGCAGGGCTGGGACAGAGCGCTCTGTTCCTTTCGGGCTTTGCTGAGAGCTTCCTTGTGCCCCAGGAGCAGGGCAGCAGCGGGGAGAGCTCAAAGCATGGGGGAGGAACGCACACGCACGAGATGAATTGTATCAACTGCAAAAAGAGCGGCTATTTTAAGGTTAATGCTTAACGATCCTGAGTCAGGCGGAAGAAAAGCCAAAGGAAAGCAGAGGCAGCAGCGCGGCCGCTGCGCAGAGAGGCCGTGGTTGAACTGGCACAGCCAACCCCCAAACAGCCGCTGCTTTGAGAGGGAGGGTGAAAAAAATTCCAGCGGAATGAGTTCAATTTCCTGGTGTAAGAACCGCAGCGGGCAGCGGGCATCACGCAGCGCCCGTCCCATCCCGGGCTGTTGGGTGCCAACCTGCCCTCACTGCAGCAGTGCCACAAGCAGGTCTGAGCCCAGGGGATGAGATGGGGCTGGGGA
The DNA here is from genome assembly GCA_030625065.1 of Alectoris magna. Taxonomy (NCBI): domain Eukaryota; kingdom Metazoa; phylum Chordata; class Aves; order Galliformes; family Phasianidae; genus Alectoris; species Alectoris magna. Next base: position 5,496,616 of record CM060579.1, on the reverse strand, counting down.
CAGCACCAACGGGACCCCGCAGTCCTCGGGAATCAGCCTTTGTAACCCCAAGCACGGTGACACGAACCCCAGCAGCTCCCCGCGTGGGCTATTGCTGTTACAAATCCATTTTAGATAGCGTGGCTTTAGACAAAACGCAGCAGAAGTAAAACAAATCGGGTCATCGGGTAAACGGGCGCAGCAGCGGAGCCTGCAGGCTCTGCTCCCAAAGCAGCGGAACTGCAGACGTGGAAAGCACGGCCGAGCTCTGGAAATAGGCACAGCCCCACAAAGGCTGTAGGAGTGACGGCAGCCCATGTGCTGAGCGGTACAGTTCGCTACGCTGGTGATTTCTCTGCTCAATTCTAGTGTATGTATGTATTTATTTTTTTTTAAAGGCCGTTTTCTTTGGAGCCTGCGGGGCTGTCATTGTGATGCCGATGTGGGAACGCGGAGGGGTGGCTGCGGGAGGCAGCAGCTGGGCTCGGTGTCCCCGTGCAGTGAGCAGTTGGCTGAGACAAAGCCGAGCAGGAGGCGGCGGTGCGATCCTCGGTGGCACGCTGCAAATCACAGCTGGCACCTGGGAGAACACCGTCCCTCCCGCGGCGCAGCAGCCGCCTCCTCCAGCCTTCAAACGCTGCTTGAGAGCAGGCAGCGCACGATCGTTTGGGATAGAATGCGAAAGGCTCCGTGCAATGACAACCAAGAGCACAGCTGCAGCAGCTTTCTGCAGCACAGCCCCTGCAGCACCCACCTGCAGCACCACGGGGGTCGGGCAGGCTCCGAAATCCCTCTCAAGCGCACATAACCGACTTGCACCTATTTCTCTCATTTTACTGCCCTAAGAGGCTGTGCTGCGCCCTCCCCTAACGCTGCTCTGATTCATGGCACCGCACAGGCACTGTAGGACCGGTAAATGCCAGCAGGTTTTATGCCAGCAGGTCTTTCTGCTGAGTTTGTGCAGCAGCAGTTAAAACCTGACTTACCCGGAATACAGATGAGGGAGCACAGGTAGCAGCTTCATCGTAACGCAGCACGTTTCTGCTCCTCCCAGGTAGCAGCCACGCTCACCCAAGCTATGTGCAAGGTTTAACAGTCACGCAGAAATGAACCCCTAAAGCAGAAATTATGCATGCAATATGCTTCACACAGAGATAAGCAAATGGAAGGAGAGCGAGCCGGCGTTCAGTCCAGCTCACAGCTGATAAGGGACTGCTCCCTACAGTACATTTAGCAGTGATTTGTCCAGTCTACTGTTCATTATCTGAAAGAACACAGAACTTCCTCCGTTTCTCCGGGGAAGATTGTCTGCAGCCAAACCAGTCTCGTTGGCAGAAGGCTTCTCCTGACATCTTGTTTTTCCTCTGCTTTCGTTTCATCTCATCTCTCCACATCTCAGCCCTTGAGCCACGCTAATGAATTCCCAGTTCGTTTCTGCAGTTTCTCCCCATGCAGCCATTTTGTACTGCGCTACATCATCGTCTCGGCTCTCTAATCACCACTTAGACAGGCTTACAGCTTTAATTCTTGTCATCTTCTGTCACTGCACCCACGTCTCTCGTCTCACCGCGGCCATCCATTGCAGTGCCACCAGTTTGGCCAACACCTCCCAACACGAGATGCATCCCAAAACACCAAAGTTGGGCTTCTTCCAGGAGATGCAGATCGGTATCTTCATTATAGCTGGGCCGGGTGTGGGATTCCTTTTGCAGAGCAGCTCTATGGGAGAGGCATTTTCAGGCATGCTGAGGCACAGACAAATGCTCGTCCACACCCCCTGTAAGAGCAGAGGATGCACTCGTAGGGTAACAGATCGCCACTGGGCTACGCCACCCTACAACAATGGCTCAAAATCACAGATGGTGAAGCAGCTCAGTCTCCTGAGACAGAAACCTTATGTTTAAAACCTTATGTTCACCCTTCATGCAGGAGACCCCCATTGCAAACAATTCCCGCCACCGAGGATGCTGGAAGTCTCTGGCCAAGCTCAGTGCAACCATCCCAAGAGGGAGCAGTAACGAGTTCTGAGCCACCCACTCCATTCCGATCCTGACCTACACCATTTAGCACCACTGCAACAGTCCCACCCTGCAAACCCGTTTACTTTGTTCAGCTCTTCCTGATAAGATGACAGGAGTGATCTTATGCACTGTGCTTCGACCATCCCGGCAGAAATATTCCACATGGGAGAACAGTCACAAGAAAGGAACGTCACCCAAAGTGCATTTAGTTTCTCTGGGTGGGAATGGAGACAAGGAACAGATGACATGCATTTCTTATTAAGACGCACGAAAGCCTTTGGCTCCTAACTGAGGACCCCAGTATCAGGATCAGCTGTGCCAAACACAAGCTGCTTTATTACCTTCTCTGTTCCCAGCAATTTGTTTTTATTGACCACTCACCATACAGGGCACTGCAGCACAGTCCTGCTCATTAGGGTCTGTCAGTCAGAAGGCAAAAGTGGGATTTAAAGAGAAGTCAGATCTTTGCAGGCATGAAGATAACCTTGCTAGTGCTTGAGCACTGACAGCAGGCAGCCTGGATTGCAGCAAGGAACAGCAAATGATCAAGGCAGCTCCGAATTTCAGATGCTAACAGAAAATCCTTAAAGCAGGTGGAACCATTTACCTCCTCTGGACAGAGGAATACCTAGAAACCTGGATGTAAACAACATATTCAGGAAAGCTTCAGTAGGGCTCTGCCACTGGTTATTTTTGCCCCTGTACAAGTCTACCAGATGGGCCCTGCTTGCAATAGACCATAACTACTCGGAGCCATTACAATCAGAGGCTCCCCCTCTCACTTTGAGAGAGCAGCCAAATCAGGATTCTCTCTGTATATCCTACACTTAGTCTCAAGCTCAAGTGGGTCCTTCCACCATGCAGCCCTACATCACGCTCCCCTTCGCTAGCATTTTGCCTGTCATTACAGCTGAGCTATTTTGGGTCCAGTACAACCAGCTCCACTGGAGCCCCGTGTGCAGCAGAGATGAGTTCCCACTGCGAGGGGCCAAACGTACAACAAACCAATAAAGCAGATGTGCAGCTTGGAGAACTCCCTGCACGAGATAGATGTAGACCATCCCAGTGGAACAAGCAGCCTCCCCCATCATATAAAGTTGGTTTGATTCTACAGCAGGCTATTTAGTCCAACAAACATGTCCTCCTTACAGTTCAGTTCCATGGCAGAACACCACCCACCCAAAGGCTTGAGGCAATGCAGAACTGCCTGTTTGGGATTTGTAAGGCAGAGAAAACATCTATTTCTGGCATTACCCCTCCACGGTAGCTTGAGAACTATAGGATAAACTGTAAGAAACATTCTGAAGACCTACATTCTGTGACGAGGGGCAGATGCTTTGAGGCAGGTGGTGGATTGTTAGGAAGAGCACTTCATGGAAACACCCTGCAGATCTCATCCCCGCCAGCACAGCCGGTTTGTAGAACTAAAAATGCATGGTCAGAACCTGACATCTCATGAAGGGAACAACTGGAAAAGTCCCCAAATACCCTGATTCTAAGCCTAAATCAAACTGCTCCCTCTTCCACGAGGGTAACTGCGTCCTTCTGCTTGAGGAGAAGGCAGCTCGTGGAACACCTGCAGCAGCCCAGGAACAAAAAGCTTCTCCCATCCATTACAGGTATACAGCTGTTTTGTGATTTGGCCCTGTACCCATGGAAAGTTAACAGCTGCAATTGGAGGTCAGGCACAGGGGAAAAAAAGGCTTTGAAATCAGAAGGTCGTCTTGGTTACTAGCAATTCAGAAGCAGAAAACAAGATGCATTCAACTTTCTACTCATTCAGTCTTTATTTTATACATTTGATCACAGCAGGGAAGCCAAGTTGCACAGACCATCCTGATTTGTATCTGCTTCTCTCCAAATACTGCTTGCCATTCTTTTAATAAAGCTTTAAAAAATACTGAAAAAAAGTTATTTGTGCATCTGAACAAGAACAGAAGAAAAGGCTATTTATAGGTCACCAAAAACCCTGGAAGAGGACCTTACTGTACAGGAGAGTCTGTGAGATCTTTTGGAGATCATTTACTAAATGAATTCAGAGCTACTTTGTACAAGGTGCCCTAAAGCTGCTTAATGACACAAGAGGATCTAGAATTAATTATTAATAGGTACTGAAGGGAAAGGAAAGCCATTTAGACCCATCCTCTGTTTTGACAGAACGGGTCCCAGCCCCACGCTCAGGTATCCGAGCTACAGGAGGAAGTGCTGCTGATAACGTGGAGGTCAGGCTCTACTTCATTACACAGAGAGCACAACACCAGGTGACATCCCACAGGGAGATATTTATTTAGAATTGTCCTTTCTACAGGATTGCAGCAGTCAGAACATAAGTGGGTTCTTAAGCTGGTCAGCCTACATGGAGTGCCCTTCTTCCTCAGCCACTTTCTTCTGGTTCCATCAATTTACACAAGTGTAACATCTCAGTATTTTTCTTACCCTGTTCCACCCACTTGCAAGTACACATCACATGGAGTTCTCACAGGATCACTGCTATTTCCAAGCATTAAACTACATGGGGGGGGGGGGGGGGGAAATGCACAGCTTTCTATATACCTCTAAGTAAAAGTGATTAATAAGCCAAAACAGCATCATACCCAGTGGCTACAAGAAAAGCCAGATTAAACTGATTGAGCAATCAGCCCCAGGGAACACACAGAAACAGTGGTCAAGTACCCCCAGGGAGCACCACCTCAGCTCTCACGAAACATTCAGGTTACTGAAGTTACACACAAGGGCACGGGTCTTGGACAGTTTAAGCCCAGCCATGTTTCACACATCACTGTACCTCCCACCCCTGCAGACCACATCTCCACGCTTTTTACAGAACTGAAAAATGGGGAAGTGTTTTATGATTGAAATGGAGGTCAGAAGGTAGAATCAATAAAACACATTTGCTTTGAAGTAACAGTAGTCTGTTAGCTATTGTTACAGGTCAAACTGAAGGAGACAAAGCAGGCAGACTGAAGAAGCAAGTGCTTCCTTCAATACCTGCACATTTACCTGATTTTGTAAGAGCTATGCAACTTCAGTTCTCATAGAGCTCAACAGAACCTACAAATACCCAGTATTTGCTTCTAATGCAGCTGGGCAATTTTCAAACAGACACACACCTTGTCTATTTGTTTGCCGCGATTCAGCCTGCATTCCTCCTCTTTAAGAGAAGTGTACCGTAAGGAAAAAGAAGTGTTAACACATTAAGAGTCTTCCATTGGACTCCAGTGCATGCTGGAGTGATTAGGACATGTCCCCTTTATGTCCAGAAGGAATGTTACAGTACTTAGCAACACAAGGTGGATGCACACTCACGCTTACAGAGAGTCCACCACCTAGCTTAGAAAAATACATCTTCCACGTTACAAGCTCCAAGACAAAATACTGCAATGCAGCAAATTTTTACAACATGCTCCCAGGGTATGCCGGCGTGGAAATCCAGGAACAGGGCACTCAGCTGGAGAGAAACACTGAACAATGTGCTGTACAGACCATGACACGCTGAGTTAGATGACAACATTAAAGAGCAGCTTAATAGGACAGCATGTGGCTTCTTCAACCAGAACTGCTACGTTTTGAGGAAACAGTAGCGACATTCCAGATGACCCCATTATGTCTTCCTTTCTTTTAATACTTCTCTTGATGAACATCAAGGAAAATATTTTCAAGTCTGAAGAATGCAAGAGCCTGGCAGCTGCGCTGCAAGGAGGTTTCCTATGGAAGACAGCTTGCTTAACAGTCAGGGCGGGAAGGAGGAATGCATAGAGGCATCTGCATGTCACCATCAATAGGGATTTACTGGGGCATAAGCTGCATTACAACTGAAGAGTGAACCAGTCTTGTTCCTCTCTGCGGAGGATGCTGAGTACTCCTCAGCAGCAACGTGTGTGAATGCATTCACAACCGTTTATTCAGAACTGCAGCAGGGGTCCCTTTCCAGGACCCCTGTCAGCTACACTGCTGTATACTCAGTGACTGCTTTGGCTGCTCACTTCAATAAGAGGCAGGCAGGAAAGTAAGGCTCTATCCCAGTATGATCTGTACAGCCATGAACAGCTCTTCTACTTCCCCTGCCTGTGAAGGGCAGAGCTTCCTACCAGACAGGCACACTCAGTATCTGAGAGGTGAGCGCTGTGATTATGCTGCCTGGTGAGCTCCTAAGCTGCTGTTTTTCCACTAGCAATAGGAAGTCATGCAGATGTGGGCTTGCTCTGGGAGGAAGGGGGAGGGAGCAGCCCTCCCTCTGATGCTCTGTGGCACAGCACACTCCGTGCTGAGCACAAAGCACAACTGCAGGCGCTCTCTCCATCCTCCAACATCCCAGCCACTGTCTAATCATGCAACACTACAGGGACAGATTTTCCAACCCGCTCGGAGGACTTCTACACTGAAAAGTGCAAATTCACTTTCGAAATGGCTGCACTAAGACTTTTGACTTGACTTGTTTTTTGACTTGCTCACCCACATTTTGTTGCCTTTCTCATGAATACGACTGACTAGTCCCTGCTGTAGAGCTGGCCAGCATTCTGCACTAAGCGCCAGCTGAAGCTGACTGTACAGCTGACTGCTAAGGCTCAGCTCTGAACCTGGAACCAGCCCTTCTAAGAGCATTTTCACAGGGCTACCACCAGTTTTTGTGCCAAGACAAAAAAAAAAGTCACCGATCTTTTGGCCTCTGACTAGGAAGGCAGGGTGCTGGTGAACATACCTACACTTGATGCAACTTTAGCAAAAAACCAAACGCAAAAAAGAAACCTGAGACGAAGGTAAAAGCATTTGTTCTATCAGTGATTCACTGATGCTAAGGTACGAAAAGCCAGCTGTCAGAACCAGTTTGGCACACACCAGGACCCCAGCACAGCCACCAACGTTCTGGGAGTGAAATGCCACACCCATCAGAATTTCCAATTTCATTCAGAAATTGCATTAGCAGGTTCTAAGACATCATCGTGTCCACATTAACAATGCATTATTGCACTTCTGCTCCCAACAGTAAATGCTCATCTCTCACATCCCTCCATACCAACTGACTCCCTGTCTCCAGCAGACAACTCTGAACAAGGCTCGCAGTCTGTCTCAGCAGCCCTCTGGATACAGACAGTGATACTTCCCCAGGGACAGAGCAACTGTGCAAAGAATGAGGGGATCCAATTTTCAGGTATTTAACCACACGATGTGCTAGGGCTGCCTATGTTTGTTTCCAGTTCAATTTCTCAAGTCTCAGCTATGAAATACAGAAAAGAACTTTCCATACAGGAAGCCTAGAAGGCTCATTGATCATGTAACAGCCTTTCTTGCGGTGTAAGCTCTGTTTTCACTTGAACTGTATCTCCGCAAAACAGTGACAGCAAACGCCAAAGCATCACTGCTGCAATTATTGTCTAGTTACAAGCCAAGGAGGAAAATAGGGAAGAGGACTCTGCACCAAGATAAGAGGGTTATTCTCATGCTTTATCTGAAGAGAAAACAGATCCAGGTATCAAAGTAGGTAGATTAATTTCTACTACTTCCATGATGAATAAAATCAACACCAGGAAAAAGAAGTTGCTGTCAGAGAAAACAGCGCTGCTCTTCAAACAGCAAGTCTTGGTACAGGCTTCTGGCTAAGAGCTCTACAATCCACGCTGAAGACTAAGAAAGAAGTGGTTCAGCATTTCAACAAGCAAAAAAAAAAAAAACCAAACAACTCCACAAAATAAAAATCCCACCCTCTTCTTAAGTTAAAGAATGAGAAAAAGCAGTCATGGAAGTCCTTTTATCAGCTGTGCCCTGGAGACGTTGTCCCTTCAGTCAAAAAAGAAAAAAGCAAATTCCCAAATGAGTTTAAGAGATGTTGGCACATCTGAAGCTCTGAGAAGATGCCCTTCCCTGTTACTGACAGGAGCACTTCACTCAACAGGTACATCTTAACAGCTCTACATAAAGATTAAGGCTTCATTGGGTCAATGAGTTATACTTGATTTATTTTTCTTAGAACTCATCCTTGTTACATCAGTGAACCACTTCTATCCTCCTACAAACTAACAACCAATTGCTATGCCTCACTACTACAGCTACAGGTACCAGTGGGCCATTCTAGCAATACCAGAATGCTAGAGATGAAACACACAGCATTTGTAACATGACACTAAAGATCACACTGCAGATTTGCAGTTGATAGTTAAGACTTGTGTATTCCAGCCATAATTCACTCCTTTTCTGAAAGCAAAAATAAAAACCGCTTAGACTGGGAGTTGCAGTTGCCTGGTTTTGAGAGCAACACCGTTCCGACCAGTTCAGCTCATCTCAAACAGCAACGCCACTGTTCTACACAGCCAGGGAGGTATATGCAACCATCCAGAGAGGCAAAGCAACTCAGGACAATGGAGAACCAGAGATTTATGCTGCAGAACATTTGCTGGTTTGATTTCCATTGGAGATTCTGGTACTCTTCCACTGTACCAGAGAGTATCTCCCAAAAAATCCTGGAAGTATTTTAGAATGTAGAACAAAGTACTCTGGGTCATGGCTTAAAATTCCATGTTTAAGATAGCATGGCAGACCCCTAAAAAGTAAGCAACAGTCCTACACCTCGTGTACTTCTCATCAGGTGGGTGCGAATCAAGAGCAATCCTATTAGCAGTGGAGAATCTACATTAACACTTGTTGTGCTACAAGTTAGTGCTTTTAATGGAAAACAGTCGCTTGCTTCCTACGTAGCAATACATTTGAAAACCTGACATATTCAAGTAAAAGCCTGCACAAATTAGACACGACACTTATCAATGTTCCAACCGATGCGAGGACTGGAGGAAGTCACCTGATCCAATAGCCCACTTAGTATCAAGTAACTGCAGTTGTTTCAACTCATTTGCTTTGCAATACTTTGTCCAAGCCAAAAGGAGAGTTTATGTAAAAAAAATACTTACATCTCATCTTCTTTTCCCCACCTTCTGTGACACTTTGCATTTTCCAGCATATGTGTTACTTAGCGTGTGTGTATATATATATATGCACATTATATAAAATATATATTTTACATACACACTAAAGGTCTCTCTTCACATTAGAATTGCACTTTCTGAGGAATGCAACTGCAAATAATTCAGAATACCAAACTGATCCAGAAAGGGGAAAAAAGAATAAGCTGCCCAAAACCCCTAGGAAAGCTTCACACTCCTTGCAGGTACCAAGAGACGCCTTTTTTTTTTTTTATGATCAGAGGAATAGTTAAGATTTCTGCACTGCTTTGCTCCCCCTCGACACACCCCACTCTGCAGTTTCAGTGTTGGGAAGTGCTAAATGCTCCCTTTTCCACTGAAAGTAATATTAATAAATTAAAAAAGTTTCTGCGAAAGTGCTGCCTTAGTCCAGTTCATCATGCTGTGCTTTCCCACTCGCCCCGTGGCTCTGCAGAACCATTCACCACTTTCTTGACCTTCTTCATGCCCTCCATTACTCCAGAAGTTGTCACCCTGGAAGAGAAAGAAGAAACATCAGAAGAGAACTTGAGCTGTAACATAAATTTCACCAGTAGCCCATGCTTTTCCTGTACTTATCAAATAACACTTCTCCTAAATGTCTCTTTACCCAGACCTACCAGTCTGGATGCTCTCTATTCCCTACTGCTACCATTTTGCAGACCAGATATTGTCCTGGACACACCACTGATGGGTGATGAGTCTCATCACTCCCCATCTGCCATTAAAATAGACAAATGTAGGCTGGCTCAGAGCTTCCCATTCAGACTAGGTGTCTAGATGTAATATCAGAAACAAACATATAACATTCATATCAGTAGAATGAGTGCAGCTCCATAGTTAAAAAGTTGCTTCTTATGGTGGAACAAATGAAATGATGGACTAGTAACAGACAAGGTCTAAACAGCACTCAGCTTGGAGTGTTATATGAAACCGCAGCATCATTCAATTATTTCCCTCATGCTAAAGAATACCCTATTGAGACAGTATTAGAGACACTGCAATGGAATACACATTACAATATCTGCTCATCCTTGAAGATGTATGGGGTTGTCACCTTGACACCAGCTGTTTATACGCTAAAACTTGAGCAGCTTTCCTAGAAACTTTATAGCTGAACACCCTTAACTCTGTGCATTAGACTTGGTTGTGCATTTGACATGCATAATACATTGTTCCTGTTTAAAAAACAAGCATCACAGATGCTGCCTCAGGTGATCGTTACTAGCCTAATGCACACCAGCTCTGTTCATAGCAAAATTGCTTAATGAACAGCAACAAAACATGAGAGGCCATTTCAGTCACATCAATCCAAGTGAAGGATAGTGATAGGACAAGGGGGAATGGCTTTAAACTGAGACAGAGGAGGTTTAGTTTGGATATTAGGAGGAAGTTTTTCCACACAGAGGGTGCTGACGCACTGGAACAGGTTGTCCAGAGAGGGTGTGGATGCCCCATCCCTGGAGGCATTCAAGGCCAGGCTGGATGCGGCTCTGGGCAGCCTGGTCTGGTGGCTGGCGACCCTGCACACAGCAGGGGGTTGGAACGAGATGATCATTTTCAACCCAGGCCATTGTAAGTCTGTATTTTTCATGGCAATCTGACTAGTGAACTACAAAGCCATGTAATACTGTTCAAACACCATTCAAACTCATGTTTTTATCCAGCTAGAACAGCACCACTATTCTCAGAACTACCCTGGCTATCCAACAAGCTCTTCAACCCTGTATCTTCCTTCCCGAGCACACAAAACAGGCTATTCTCACACACCAGACATTTGCTCCATTATTTTGCACAGTGTGATTCTCATTCTGCACATATTTTTTCCTACAGATGTTGCGCAAAGGTTGTTGTGGATGCTGTAAGTAACAGCGCCAATAGCACAGTGCAGTCACAAGGGATGCCTGGAAGCATACATAAAACTACCCTGTTTGACGCTGCTGCTGTCAGTATTTACGTGCTTTCACCTGCTGTTTACCATGTAAGAATATCTGATCAAAATAGCTAACAGCATCTTCACAGCATTACCCTGGAGGAGAAGTAATCTTCAAAAACACTCCTCCGATATCACTGTTAGTCCCACATTAGATATCAGCTTTTATGTACTCTAAGAACAATTTACCCAAACAAAAACCAGTACATCCTGTGACTCTTAATGGCGACACGACTGGGACCATCAGTGGTTAAGACACTTCACAGTAGGTCTAGATAAGCTTGTGTTTAAGGGAATAGGAAGGGCCAGAAGAGCACAGACCTAATTTCATTTTTATTCCCTACCAAAACAAAAGAAGGGAGAAAACAAACAGGCTGCTTAAAGAAGATGGAATCATGAACATTTGCCTGGAAGGGTTCACATCGTGCTTTTCAGAACAGAGAACAGATAGGTCTCACAAGTTCTCCTCAATTACTATAGCTTTCCCACAGTCACATAGGAAAAATCTTGGGAAACATGAGCTAGACAAAACTATCAACATGGAAGCATAACTAATTGGAAAAACATGCACTGAGATGTATTTAATGGTTTCCTGTCAAAAATGAAAGAACACTGAGTGTGGTTCCAGGGAGGTCTGTCCTGGGTTCACTTCTACTCAATATTTTCAGTAATTGCCTGGGTAATGGAATAGAGAACTTGCTTATTAAATCTGCAGAAGACACTAAGAGCCATATATTTGAGAACAGGACTAGAACACTGAAAGGTTCTGGCAAACTGAAGTAAGCAATGGTCTGAAAATTACGGGACAACGCAGAAAAACAACTATGAAGTTTACCCTTCAGAAACAACCGACGTCATAAACACAGAATAAGGAACTAAGCGTTGATTCTTCAGGGTCGAGCTTAAGATTACAACGGACTACAAACCAAGAAATGAGCCACTGCCAGAACAATTCAACAGCAATCATACTGGGATACATAAACAGAAGTTTTGCTCACGCATGACACCAAAGCGGTGCTAACACTTGACTCACGAGTAGGATTCCACCAGGCACAGTCTAGGTTTTAGCACTGTACTTCAACACAATAAGTTATGTTTCAAGAAGATGACAAAACATCAGAGGTTACAGTCAAATGCGAATGACCCATTTCCTATGTTCGTGGAGGAATGAGACAAAGAGATACACAACGAAAGTGAGATTTTGGGAGCTGGGTGGATCCCTCAGCAGTTAAAGGTTGCTCATCTGGTAAGTGCTGTTCTTGTCTCAGGACAAGCGAGCAGTGCAGATCTTAAGGCCCGATTTTGTCTGACTGCTCACGTGCAATGGGAAATCTCTTCCCTCTCAAAATGGGTTCAGACGTGTTCTAAAGCCCATGAAATAAAGGTAACAGCACTACGGTCAAGATCACTGCAGTTCTCATTCCAATGCTCTGAGCAGCCTCAGAACTTCAGCTCTGACCTGCAGTACTGCAAGGAAACATTTCCTAACTGAACACTTTGCTGAATTGCACCTCTGCATTTCAGTCATTGCTAAAATGCAACAAACCCTTCCCACTAAGCCATCTCTCCAGAGAGAACTTCTGAGGCTGACAGAGGGAAGGAAAATCACTTCCAACAAAGAACATCATGAATCAGTCTGCCACGAAGCACAAACAGAGAGAAGGCAGAGCAAAGCAACCCATCAGGACTTCAAGTCTCTGCACAGAACAGGCTATCTCATGACACAGGGAGAAACTCCAGATCCCAGGGCACAAGCAAAGGTAGGTCAGCATTACCACAATGGTTCACTATGTTGAGGCTGTTTGGGGTGTTAAGAAAACACAGTCAGTCTCCACGCACTCAGCAAAACAGATTTACTCAGTTAAGCATCAACGGTTATCCCTGCAAACCCTCTTTCAGTGGAAATATCTTAACCCCACGTACATTGACGAATATGATCTCAACTCAGATTACAGAAGAGCTCTTTGGTACCTAACATCTAAAGCAGTGATTGTTAAGCTAACAAAATAGCTTACTGCAAGAGTAAAAAAGAAACCCACAAAACTGCTTCCTCTCCCCTTCCTCACCCCACTTTATCGACCGTACAGTTAATTTTTTGTGTCCATGTCCCAGAAATGGCATTAGGACTGGAAGCCTGACAACTGTTTCTGCCAAGCGCGGCTGCACCTTTTCAGACAGAGTACTTTAGTCTAACAAACTGTCAGCAACAAGCCCACATACTGACAGAACAGGCTCGAGAGGCTGCCCAACACAGAATACACAGAAAGGCACTTTGTTGATGATGAATGGCTATTGACCCTACTTGAAAAAGAACAGACTGGTCCTTAGTTCAGGTTTAGTCATCCTCTCTTCTTCACCAGGGCAGCTTCTATTGAGCCTGGTATAATTGAAAGGAAAGTCCTGTAACATTTGTGGATGCTTTCTCCCAAGGTAGAGCACGTTAATTGGAGGGGAAAAAATAAAATTCAACTTTGCAATCGTTTGCAAGTCACCTTCACTGCTATTTATAGAATATTTTCAAATATTTCTACACAGGGAAGATTTGTGCCCCACGTTGCATCTGTCACAGGCACTCAGTCCTCAGATTTTATTTTTCTTTAAACCCTGCAGATTGCAACACTGTCCTTTGCAGTATTTACATTGCCTGCCAAACAGAGCTTTGTATAGTTTGCGTCTCACGAAAACTGGCGTTCAACTTAAAAGCTGCACTTAAAAGCATCTTTCTTCTTGCTGGAAGAAAAGCAAGGCTGGAAATCAGGCACGGTGACCTTTGAGCTCTCCCCTCTGCTGGCTACATTGAGTCTCAAGTAACTAAATGCTTCTGCAGCCAGTGTTTTTTAAAAAAAAAAAGATTAAAAAGTTAAGTTAGAAAGAACCCACCACCATACAGCCTGGAAAGATGACATGGCAGAACACCATGAAGACAAGTCAGTATTTATCACATGAAAGACAAAACACTCATGCAGTGGTTACTCAGGATGCAGTCAGGCACTTAGTCACTAGCTCAAATAAAGCCTCGATGTTTTTTCCCCATAGAAACAACATTTAATATTTATAAAAGCAAAAGTAAAACCAGCAAGATCAAATCAACAAGAAATCTAATACAGTTGCATTGCAGTGCTTCACCTAGTACAGGAGGTTTGTAAACCATGCCTTTCAAACACGTGTAAACTTAACCTCCCTGATGCATCCAAGGGAAACAGCACAATACACCTAGAGATCATCCTCTGCCAAGTGCCCACATGGAATAAAACTCATGGTGAATCAGATGAGAACAATTCCAGCGTGGCAAGGGGAACAACCCACAAGGCACAACAGTGGAAACTCCAAACGTAAAAGCACAAAATGCCTTACTAGGAAGAGGCTCACAGAGGATGCTATCCTCAAGTAACATCTGTACCCCTAGTGCAAGATATAAATCACTCCATTCGTTCACTCAGCTTCTTTAGGCTTGTTCCTGGCAGTCTCTCTGAAACTGGGCAATGTCTCCAATCCAGTGAAACCACTGTATGTGCAAGGTTGCTTATTAATAGCACCCAAAAAATACCTGAACAAGTAAAAACCCACTAAACACACAATGTAAAGTTCGATTTCAGTTTAACAGGCAATCTTGGGGGAGCTTGTTTCTGTACAAAAAGAAATCCTGCACATCATTCAGTTCAGATCTAGACTTCCTACAGCAGATGTTTGCTTACCTGCACCCAAACTGAAACCACTTAAACACCGTTAAGCATAAAATAATTTTACAGTCACTGCCTACTACTTGGATTCAGCTTTTAACAAAGACAGATTTTTATGGACCCAACACAGAAATAACTAAGCATTTGGCAATAAGATCTGTTACTGGAGACATTTCAGAGAATTAAACGTCCCTGCATGACACTGCAAGCAGATCCCACCTCACAAACCTATCCTTGTAGCAATTCCCCAGTAAACTCCACTTCTTGCTGACCTAACTATTAGGGCAGCAAACACATTCTGACTTCTTTGCCCCTGCAATAAAAATAAGAGGAGTGCTGAGATATTCTGCTCAAAATCAGGTAAAGGAGATACTTTCAAAGCTGAAATGAAACTCTCAGGAACAGACTTCTGAGTCTGAAAGTGAACTGCAATTATGCACGAAACGCATAACTACTAGGAGATTAGGCTGGTTCTGCTCCTACTGTGGCAATGGTGTGGCAATTATAACTATACTCAGTGCTTTCAGTATGCTGCATTTCTTAGGGCAGTTTCTATTATATAAAAAATAGAAAGCGTCTTTCAATAAGTCCTCAGAAAATCACTGCAATGGAAATGACAGGGATTACGTTGAGTCCCACTTTGTAGTTTATCCTCACTAATTCAGTCCTACTGCATTTGTGGTGCCTCACGGTCTGTAGCATGGAATGGAACACTGAGGAGCACTGCTAAAAATCCCCACCTCAGCGCAGTGTTACTTAAAATAAGCTTTTGCAGATCTTTAGATTGAACTTCAAAGCCAAAGTGGCCTTACATCACGCTCATTTACATTCAGCAGTAAAAGGAGGAGGTAGTAAAAGTAGGTTCTTACACAGCTTCCATCTCCAAATCATCCTCATCATCTTGAGAAAGCTGCAGGTAAGGGTTATCTGATGCTGGACGGAACTTGTACCCAGTGAGGACAAAGAACACCAGCGTGGCCATTTCATTCAGCAGCTGCAAATAAGACACAAGATTGAAATTCACTCCTGTAATTCTTCACGGTCATAAAACACTTCTCGTTCATAAGGTTCAACATTGAATGGCCAAGAAGCCTGTGTCACAGCAGAAATAAAAAAGCAATTTCTATCCTGTTATCATTAATCCCAGGCTAAAGGCTGTCAAGCTCTTTGTTCTTTCAAATTTCCCCATCACTTTAAATCCAGTTACAGCTCTAGACATCACTCCAGTGATGTTCAGCACGACTTAAAAGCCAAGAAAAAAAAAAACCACCACAAACCCTGAAGTTGTTTGGTATTTCCAACAGTTAATATATTCCAAAGACTACCTGCACAGTTACTTGGATTATATGTTAAGAAATCAAGTATTTAAAAGTCACTAGGCAAATAAAGCCTGTAAATGGAAAAGCAAAAGTCTATTTCACTGGCTCCCCAGGGCCTCAATTACACAAGGCAAACCTAAGTAATTTTTTTCTCTTTTCTATGTTCTTGATTAATTTCCTTCAGACATTTTTAAATTGAAAGACTAAAATCAATAAAGCAATTACTTTCAGACATCTCATGTATAATCCAGCAGTCTTGCTGGTCAAACAGAACTAGAAAAATCCACTCCTGCCATCAGGAGTGATCAGTGATATTAGTAAGGAGAAGCCAGAATGCATCATTGAGCTTTGACATGTTCTACCACAACATGAAAAACAAATTAAGGATTTGGTTTGGTGTGGTTATTTCTACAGATTAATAAGAAAAAAATAAAATAGAGGGATGGATGTATTTTCCATTATTGATAAATACCTGGTACAGCCATTTCCACTGGAATGGAACAGCAATCTTTATGAGAATTGCAATGATTTGTGTGAAGTAAATGTAGCACACAATCTGTGGGAAGGAAACGCACAATCTGTGAGCGAGAACAATAGCATCATCCTGACTGAACCTATTTTTCCAGAGAAATAGCTTAAGCAGCTCCCAGACACCTCATTATGTCAGATTAGCCCTATTATGCTGCTTCGATAAACAAGGAAGATATAGGCTGAGGGCTCTGCAGTTTGTTGAACATCCAAATGACTCAAGCTGCTACTAACATATTTAAGTTACATCAGGAAAATGCTTTAAGCATTTGGATTTTGTAGAATTCAAGAATCAGTACTGTAATTTATTACTCTTTACACTTCTTAGAGTCTGAAATGAGACCACTGGAAATCATTAAGGAGGATATACTCTCTCAGGAGTTATGCTCAAGGCCCCCAGTGACTTAATGAGAAGCTGTATGCATGCATCTCAAGGCACCATTTGCTCCCAAGTTTAGTTTTTACCAAGTTTATTGTACTTTATTCAAGCCCATCGATTCAACTGGCAGCTCAAGCTGTCTCCAGAGGAAATTAGTAAGCATTACAGATAGCTGGAACCAATTTAAAAGATAGAGGGATGCACCTACTTGGAAAAGAAGGGAAGCTGCTTTGAGGTCTGTAACGCAATTGGCCAAGATGCCAAAGCACAGCACTGCCACAGAACTGGCAACATCTCCACCCCATTCATGAGTTATAGCAGCTTCAAACAAGTAATCCAGCAAAAAGCTGGAATGGCTTCCAAGTGCTCTGTATGCATAGGTACACAGCTGCTGGATTTGTTTGGTTGGGTTTTGCTTTTACGTTATTTGTTTCTTTCGTTTTTAAACTTACCATAACATAGTAATGCCTGAAAAGCTTCAGCTTTGCTAGGTTAATGGCAGCTGTCAAGAGAACACAAAAATCCATCAAAAAGTTAATTGAGAGTGTTTTTCTTGATGCTTGTCTACAAGGTAAGCAAGCAATCAAAATTAGGACTTAGGTACTTCAAGATTTAAAGCTTTATCCCCACAGCCTGCTGGCTGTTCTAAGGAGTGCTATTCTGCCTTGACTACGTATTGGATAATCCATAGGCTGGGGCAGTCAACCTCTTACAAAGACAATTCAACAAGATCACTAAGTTTCACATGTACACACACTATAGAGGCTTCCTCTAATGCTCACCTATCTGTAGCCAACTACACACTGTTGCTTTAGTCCTGCTGCAAGGGCAGTGTGCCACCTGACACTACCTCAAAGTCATTCAGATCAGCTGAAGGCACGGATCATGTCAAGAAGCACTCCACAGAGGATGAATTTTCTAGGAGGCAATCGTGGGTCTGAGAATCACTGCATCTTGTTAAAACACTTCTGTTGCTGTTCAATAGCTAAGCTGTATTTCTCTGTCACTCGTGGCTCAGTCATAATTTATAAGTGAAATGGGAAGTCACACTAATCACTGCTCATTGCAAATGCATGCGCTTCAATCACAAACCATGTAAGCAAAGGCCCCAGGCTAACCTGCATTTATTGGACAGATTACATCAGCTCTTGAGGAACACGGCACATATTCACGTGAATGAGCAGAGGTCAACAACAGATGGAACAGCTGTCAGCTCCAGTTTGAGAGTTGGGTTTTATAGGTGCAGCAGGATAACAGATACAGACTTCTGGTGCTTTTGTGACAACAGGAGAGGCAAAAAGCCCAAGATATGCTGACAGCATACAGAGATGCAATTTAGAGCCAATGAAGACATGTTGCTAACTGGAAAATACTGCTATGCACTTCTTTGTGAACTGCACGTGAAACACTTAACATACAATAGCATCAGCTCTGCAATACGGAACTCTGGACTGCAGAAAGCAGTGCTCAAGCTCCAGACTTACATCTGCAGACTAAGTACAAAGAGCACTTCACTGTGCAATAGATGCACAGACCTTCAACTGCCCCAGAACAATCTCCTCACAAAAGCACATTTAAATAGCAAAAAAAGAGTATGGATTTTCATGTGTATAGTTGTCTCCTAGATAGCTTAATGTTAAAAGCTTTCCATAACACACTTGGAGATGGATTAAAACATGAAAATTTGCAGGACGAACTCATTTAATCATGAAGTAATGCTGTCCTATTTAAAGAACTACATTAAGTGTGACCATGAAGATCCTGTGATTCACCACGTATCGGTTTGTGCAGAAAGATCTATTTTGAACTCAACATATCCATCTTCAAGAACTGCTACCAACTGGTGCAGTGACAGGCCACAAGAATTCCCAGGCTTTGTAGTTACAGGAACACCAACTCAACAGCTGTGATTCAAACTGCCGGTCCATCAGTGCTTTACAGTCAACAACTGAGTGAGCTGGGGAGTCATTTCTGTTCAGGCAGCACATAGGAGGAAAGGATAGTGGTGCCAAAGATCTGGCTGCCAGCTTAAGTACTGGAAGCACCTCTCTCTCAGATAAAACACAGCTCAAGATCTCACCTATGCATCATGATAATATCATAATAATCAGTGTTACATCCAGAAAACTGGAACAGCTAAGCACAGGGGGAAAAAAGGGGCAAGAAAAAATAGACAAAAAACACCCAGTAAAAATACTGAAAAGCCACCTGTAGAAGCCAGCTTGCTTGGTTACCACAGCTAGGTGCTCTCCAGAAGTTGTCTCAACTTCAGAAATACTCCTCTCCACTGTCAGACACTAGAGTCAGTATTAATGCACAGCTATGCCAGTTTATCTGAACAGCTCAAAGTCATAGCACACACTGTTCTGAAGGAAGTCTAAAAATCATCACTGCTTGGCATCAGCAGCCTGCAAATAGCTTTTTCACAAGGCTGAAGGTGCTCCAAGCAGTAACACTGGAGTCTTGCTATGCTGGACACTTTGAGACAGGCTCACCTAGCCTGACAGTACAGACATCAACAGCAACACACAGGAGAGAGGTTAGGCCAGCAGCTGTCACTTACAACTTTAATCACTCGCAGTCCCAACCTGTGAAGCTGTGATAAAGCAGCAGCAATCACAGCATGCAGTAAAGGTTGGGTAAATTTATGTTTCGAGTACGATAACCATTCTTCAAGGAACAGTACTTAACTGCAGAGTAGGGAAAGAATAAAAGAGACTCTCTACCAAAGGTTTCACAAATAAATTCATACTTGTGTTCCACTGCTTTCACAGACTAATTAAGATAAAAGCAATCTTCCAAGAAAGGTTTATAACACCTATACCCTGCTTCTCTCAGTTTCCCCTCTTCATCACCATTTACTTTAACAGCTTGTGCCTGCAATAGCCTGATCTGCATTCAAAAAAAAAAAAAAAAAAAACACACTACAGAATTTTGGAAATCAGTCACCGTTTCAGATTACTCTCTATGCTAATTTCAAATGATGAAGCAGCCCGTAAGATGGGGGGAAGAAGAAAGTCAGACCGCTGCAGCCCTGCACACCAGACAATAGCTTTTTGAAGAGTAATAAGCAGCTTCTCGGAATACGTATGTAATAACAGTCAGAGGGCTGTGGATGAGAGAATAGGAAGCTCAAATTCAGACAATACAGAATGCAAGGACAAAATACAAAGCATCTAGAGCAAATACGAAGTACAGATAAGGGTATTTCCACAGTGCATGCACACTGTAGTAACTCGTGTATTTGAGATGCTATGTTGTTGCCAAATTCTAAATGTAAGTTTTCTATCCCCCCCTGCTCCCCATGAATGAAGTCATGCATGCAAATTTAGACCTCAAAAAGCTACTCCAGGAGTAACCCTGAGAAGTATGGCCTTATAATCTCTACGGCACTCTGCTTAAAAGCATTCCTACATCAGAAAGAAGAGGTCAGGCATACAGATACAGTAACTCTCAGTGTCATGCCAATGAAGGTGGCACAGACTAGTTAATCTGAATATTCTGAAACACGTTAGTCATTTGGCACAGAAGTTCCCCATCACACTCAGAAGAAATTCCACACTACAGGATAAGCAACGTGTCTGCAGCATGTAACTGGTATTTTGACCCTGGAACACAACAGGCCTATTTCATTTCTCAACATTTTTCAGCTCTTCTGTGCTATCCACTGAGGTCTCGAGACTGAAATCACCACACTTTATCTCAGGGTTTTGATATGTCTGTGTACTGCCTGGAGCATGTTTACCCAAGCACTAGGCCCTCCTTCTCTCTAGAGAGCTGCAGAGGTGTTTTTAAGCTCAGGTCTCTGGAGTCATTGCCTCCAACATCTGCTGAGATCAGCTATGCCAGGGTGTTCTGCACCACTCAGGATGGGGCGCTTCGTTCACAGCGTTTTCATGGCACAGAAGCAGGATGATGCTGAATATGGCAAAAGGTTCTTCCTGATGTGGATACAAGCATGAAAGCATTAATCATTTGCCCACTGCACTGCACACAGGGAATGTTGCCTGAGAGCTATACACTGCAATGTATTTCCACCAGTACTGCTGCCAACTGTGACATGCTGCAGTGCTTCAGGAAAATAGCTAACTGTTCGTGATCAGACTGCACCAAGCTTCACACCTCTTAACACACAGAGGTGCTGGCAGAACAAAAGCTGCAGTGGTGTTTCCAGCCCTCCAGTCCACTCTCAAACAACAGATGTCAGGTAAGAGTGGGTTATGAGACTTGAGAGGCCCAGTGATCTCTTGAGATCTTGGAGTCCTGAACAAAAATAAGGAATCTTCCAACACCACACCCCTTTCTCCTCCTTTTCTAACAACGCCTCTGAAAAAGGTAGTGATAGTTGAGCAGACTTCCAGCCCAAACAACCCTTGCTCAGTCAGCAAGGCTCACTTCTTTATACCTGTAAGCAAGACATGCACGATGTAGATGCAGAAGTGGACAGACAGCAGGCTCCCTCTGAAAAATGCAGTGACAGACCAGAAGGGCTGCAGCGAGGCACTCGCTTAAGGTGGTGATTTTAAACGAGGAAGAAAAAACTCCTAAAAAAAGGGGTTGTATTTTTTTTTTTTAATACCCACCACCGTGCAGGATGAGAAGCCTGGGTACGTCAAGTATTTTGCTTCAGAGTTAAAGATCACCTTCAAAGGAAAGAAAAAATAGCACACCAAGGCAGCTCAGAGCCAGCTGTATGACTGCGCCATGACTACTCCTCACCAGCAATCCGTAACATCTGTGCTTGCGAGGTCTTCCTGCATAAGTCATAGCTTTAGACATATTTCTCTAGCTTTCCCACTTCAAAAAACAATTTTCTAAAAACCAAGCTTAAGTGAACATTAGCCGGTGACTTCAAATCACCAGCAGTTTAACAAGCCTTTTATGTAACTGCAGATTGTTAAAATAAAACCCTACAGCAGGCACAGTTTTAACAGACTGAAGACTCATAGTCAGGCCAGCTTTCTTTATTTCTATTCTAGCCAAACTGCAGTCACGACTGCACTCGACCCAAGGGAGCACTATCTAATAACAGGTTGTGAAGTAGCTGGAAGAGTACAACAAGACAGACAAACAGCCAGGAACATTAGCAGGAGCCTGAGCCATAAAGTCCTGGAGCAGTTAGTTCTAAAGGACACAGGAAGTAAAAATAATTTTCCTTAGAACCTTCTCACCAGCAAAAAGGTCACCAGAAGACCCAGAGACAGGAAAAACAGCTATTGAATTTATAGGATATAATTCCCCAAGACACCCTCTGAGATAATGAAGTCTGTGCGAGAGAAACAGGGAAAACAGCCTTTGAGGCAACGCCAGACAATAAATCTTAGCTAGCAATAGGCAGCCTGACCAGAACTCTGCACAAGATTCAGACAGCTCTTAGCACAGAATAGACAGAGCAGCGGCTAGCCTGAATATGAAAGGATTCAGTAGCTTTCACCACTTAAGGAGAAAACTGTCTTCAGTTGGTAAATTCAGAGTTAGTGCTGCTGATACTTTTCTTGAGAAGAGACTGAGCAGCACCTCTGCAGAATACTGCCTCCAAGGGAAGCCTGCTGAGCAAAGAGCATGTGGTTCCAGTCAAGATGGTTCATTTATAAGCCTGTGAATGATTCTGCCTTACTTACAGTGCAACCAAATCATCTTCAGTTTCCTCACCAGGCACACTAGCAGCATGACACCATCAGGTAACGCTCCCCATGGGCTTCTGTCAACCACCTCTAAATATCTAACATCTGATGAGAGCTTCATCCCCACGGGGGTGCTGGGTACAATCTGGCACAAGCCTATGCAATGTTTTCCCTGATATACATATACATACTTTAACTCTTCCCTTATTATTAGACTCACCACTTCCTTATGCTGTGCAATCTCAACACAGAGTTACTGAATTTGAAGAATCCCTACAATGAAATGTGATTACAGCAGAGGGTGGCTCACACGCAGTATTCATTGTGAGGAACACTGCTGCACGTGCGGTACCAGTGATACAAGACAACGATCTAACAGACAGTATGAGGGGCTACTGTGTGCACCACTGACTAGCTATAAGGATGTAAGCACTTCTCAGATCACTATACTCTTACTTCCATTCCACTTACATTCTATTCCACTACAACAAATCTTTCAGAATAAAAAGCCAGCAACAATGTTATTACAGATCAGGATTCCACCCACCACTGTGATGGACAGACAGGTCAAAAGTCGACATTGAACATCTTTGATTTTCACCACCTTATTTTTATCCTTCATTCAGTGTTTTAAGGTTAATCAACCCAACTCCATAGCACCATCTTGTGATATGAACCATCAAGTGCAAGGTAAGCACAGGCTACACCTTCAGGTAGATCTAATGGTCTTCCATCTCAGTCCTACACACAAGCCCTGGAGCTCTCAGCACTGGAGCAGCTGCTGGCTTCATTGTGTGCAGGAGCTCTGTCTTCATTACAGCAACACTGATCCACACCATCTAGGAACCAGGCCTTACTTACAAAAAGTCCTCAACTGACTAAGTCACTGCTTCAAAGATGGTCTAAACCAAAGCAGACTTGTAAACACAAAGATTCCAGAAGACATATACTCAGTGAGCATCAAATGACAGAATACTGAAGTGGCTGCCTGCTTCCAAGGAAGCCAGTGCTATGTTCCACAGCTTGAATCTGCAGCCAACTGAGGAACTTATTTGGAAGAAGTGAGAGGACAAAGCAGGAAAAGCAAACATTACAAAAGCCATATTTGGGTTGACTTTCCATCCATCATCTCACTTTCACTGCTACAATAAACATAACTTGACTTTACACAAGCAGCCCTTGAAACTGCTGTACAAACATGGACAAGATGAGAACTGTGTTACATCCAATGCCAATTTATGTTTTGTTTCCTACTAATGTTTATTTCCCTCTGTCCAGGTAGGAACAGATTTCTGAAGGTATTTAAGTCAGGCTAGCAGTCAAAATATACACCAATTCTAGAATACACTTTTAGATCTCTTCTGAACTTGAGCTGAGGTAAAGCTGTCAGATGATTTCCTCTAGATACAGTGTCTAACCTGAGCATTTGGGGCTGTGCAGATACCAGCAAACAAACTTCACACATGAATTGTTGGAGCAATGCATGGAAAAGGACATTTCCCAAAAGTTATTCCTGAAAGACCACAAAGGAAAAGTAGCAATGTAACAGTACAAGCGTAGGCTTACAGCTCTAGTTTATATATTTTAAAAATCAGCACCATCCTCGAAATTTTGGCAAGATCTTCTGGTATGTAGCATAGAACAGTAAGAAAATTACTGCTACTTGCCTTTTCCATCTGTCGCTGAAGCCTCCTGTAAATGTCTTATTGACCTGAAAAATTAAGAAGTAGAATAAGCTCTTTTCACTGCAGCCCTCCAGAACTCTTAACAGTTCTATTAGCTCTTCATGGCTGGGCTATGCTCATAATTAACTGTGCCTTAGCATGCGTGGTACTGCATATAGTTCGTTCCCTCCCCAAGTAGTTAGTTCAAATATCTGCATCTCCTTATGATTAAGAAATCTAAACTGCTAAAGCCTACTTCAGCCTACAGAAAGCTGGGACAGAGCAGAGTGATAAACTGGGACATTTCCCAGCATAATGCTTACCACTGGTACAACTAAGCTGAGCTACTATTCAGAGTACTGCCAAGCATTTGGCACCTCACTGCTCTTTTAAGCTCTTTTCATTTAAATAGTTGATTACAGCTTACACGGCTACACAGGCTACTTATGTAACAGAAGCTACCCTGCAGGAATGGAAATTCAGTGGCCAAGGCTTAGTCACCTTACTCACATGACTCATTCCAACAGAGGCACTGAGACTACACAGACAAAAAAGGGGCAGGATTACGCCCTAGGTTTCACTGCCAGTTTATGTTGGTACCATGACAATGGAGGAACACTGGCTGTATCCTATATAAGCAGTTACAGGACAGTTCATTCAAACACTTTCCATAACAAAACTGCATCTGAAGAACAAATGCAAGTTTCGTACTAGCACATCACTATGCAGGATGTACAGATTCTGGCATTATACAGGAAGAGATGTGACTGAAAAAGTTTCCTTAATCATAGGTAATCAGAATCTCTCTGTAATGAAGGTTTGTATTCCTGTAGTTTTATTTACCGCACCCAAATGCTGTCATCCTCAGAAGAGCTGCAGCATTTTGACTGGAGTGGGGGAGTATCAGGTGGGATGTGCAAATTTCTTGGAAGACATTTACTGGCATTGGCACAAGGCCATTAAGACCGTTGGGTTTGGTCCTTACACTGAGAACTGGGAAGGTAAGTGCAGCCGCAACACACCCTAGCAAGCCACAGTGGAGCTTACCTGCATCTACAAAGTAACACACGCATTATGAAATAGTACTCCAAAACACTCAAGAGCTGCACTCTATTGACTGAAGAGGATTTACTACACAGACACACTCCTTCTGCAGTTCAGGAAAAATGCTGGAGATACTTGAAAAAAATTAGAATATTCTGTGTTTTAAAACCCAGAAGCTCCTTCAAATCCTCCTTTAGATGCAGCTGTTTTTTTCAATTAAGACTAAAATGAATTTAGAATATAAATGTTCTGCCTAGCTGGCAAGCAGCAACAATAGCATTTATCCGAATTATCTGTGTTTTCATTGAGTTTTATATAGCCAACATTTTTCATTGCCAAGTAGAGTGGAAGGAAGGGCAGGGAAATGCTCCCTGTAGGATTATTTCTTCTAAACAGTCAAGTAAATACGCAGTGCTCCTTTGGCTGAAAGAAGCTCTGATCTCAGACAACACCATTGTTTTAGAATTTAGCAGCCTACTTTCCAATCCCAGTAACAAAACCCCATTTTTCAACATAGGAGAATCTGCACTTCTGAAACATTTCAAGTTTCAAAGGCACCTGTAGTCTGCTTGCACTGTCCGGGCCATGTTTTTAAAAGGCCCCCCCTACTCAAACATTTCTAAAACAAGCATCTTCCATAACACTGAAGTGCTAAGACTGATACAGTTTAAGAAACTAACAGAAGACTCAACTTAGAGGACAGACATTTACTTCTCTGCTTCGACAGCCTCTTAACCTCTAACATCAATACCCATTAGTTGAGGAACAGCTCACAGCATCAGTACTCAGAAACGATCACACACAGTGACTCACCATACCACTGGAAATAAGATGGCACCACAACACAGCAAATCTACCAGGAAAAGGATTTCTTTCCATAGTCCGTATTCAGTTGTTCCCTCTTCTGTTGACTCTATAATAATGTACGCCACATTTGCTAGCACCTACAGGACAAAAGGTGGGTAATGGTTTCAGAAGCTTTCCAAGATCAGATGTGGGCTGCAAATTCAGCAAAAGCTATCCCACAGTTGCAGAAAGAGCCTATTCGGTAACTTCAATTTTTCTCCTGTAGATCTGTGTCATAAACCACACATTCAAAAGACCTTCACAGGACCTACAGAAATACAATTGATCGGAATGTATTTCTGCTGACATTCAGAAGGTAGCCCTTTTTGTTGCATACTATGCTGAACCTATTGTTCCAGTAAAAACAACAGAATAAAAATCTATTGCAAATACAGAACAGCACTCTGCACGCAGACGGCAAACAGACCAACCACATTATTCTAAATCCAGCCAATAATTCAAACTGGTCATTCACAACATTTTGTACTTCATACCCAAGTTCTAAAAGAACCTCAGACAGTAAGTACATCCTCGTGATTTCGCAGCTGGGCAACACATCACATCCCAAAAAGCTGAAAGGCTGTTCTATCTACGACAGCAAATAGAAACGCCGCCTTCCTATTTGCCTTAGGAGACAAACACCAATCACTTTGAACATACTGGAGAGAGAGATCAGATACAAGGGACCTCACAAATGCCAGTACTCCCCTTTCCTTAAGCCCATTTCAGCAAGCATCTCAGAAGTGATAACTTTTGTCTAATTTCTCTGTTTGGTAATTTAATATTGCTTTGCAGCCCAAGTTTTGTTCCAGCATGACTAAACCTACATTACAGCTACTTGTTTGCTTGCTGATATTATTTGATAACCATTATCTAATACTTGATATAAAGAGAAAAGTTGGGAAAATTACATAACTTCTGGCCCTTTCACAGCTTAAAAAAAATTCTAACTCAGCTCACAGACTTATACAAGCAGTAATTTATATTCTGTGTAGGATTCACAGCCTGTTACAGTTTCCACAAGCTGCTCTCCCACAATACAGTAAGTATTGACACAGCTCAGTCCTCACCTGAAGTGGGATGACAATCATGAAAATTTTTTTGTCTTTATCTGAAAGGATGTGTTTAATGAAAGCCCAGCCTGTTCCAATGAGGGCAATAGTGATGAACAGAAGAGCACCCTTAAATCTGAAAGAGAAGCAGATAATGCAAGGAGATATTTTATACTTCCTCTTCAGCCCAGGTCATCTCTTCTGCAGTCAGTAAAGCCACAAACCCAAATAAATTGCCTTGCTATTCATAACTCTAGCAAATGCTTATCCTACATCAGCAAACAGATGCCTTGCTTACAACCATGCATTACACAGCAACATTACACTTCATTCACAACCACCAATATGTGCAATCTTTTCCTGGGGGAATACTTCATGTACCATCATGAACAGGAGAAAACACCGGCAGCTGCACTCTTACTATTCACACCAAAAGCAAATTAAATACTTGAATATTTACACGAATAAATAAGAGCAAAACATTTCTTCTCCTTTTACTCCTCTGCCCCCATAAGTACCAATTCTCTGCAGCTGTCCTCTGCAAGCAGGAGTTTTCCCCTTTACACTGGGCTCACTGTTGCCTTGTCACTCAGAGCTCAGCATCAAGAACTGGCAATTCCCAGTTTTCCTGGGAGGGAAGGGGAATTCAGTTTCACCATTTAATTTACCAGATCTTCTGATATACTTACAGGTGAGTGATATAATAGACAACAGCCCAGCCTTCAATAGGAAATCCCTGAGAAGAAATGTAGTGGTAGTCGATCTGGAAGCAGAAAACATAATATGCTACTTTATAAGACTTTCAAAAGCAAAGCACCCGTGGCCATAAAACAGGTCTGCTTTAACAGCCGTCTCAAGTTTCACTTTCAGTGTGTACAAACTCATAATTTAGATAAAACTTGCTCCCAACATTCTAGTATTGTTTAGTGTCATCAAGGCCATCCCCATCTACTCTGTTTCCTAAGCATTAGTGAATATACTTTACACATCCTACATTCTTCCTACACAGCTTCCACGTCTAACTACAGTTAAACAACTGCATTTGTATCTTCATGAATTCATTGTTCAAGTTCAGTTGCATTAGGGATCTAGACACTTTTGAGTTTTCATTGGAAATCAGATTCAAACCTGTTGACTCCAGGTTTTTGTAGGTGTTATCCTAGCATGAACTTGACGGAGAAGACCAAAACTGGCACAAACAGGAGGATTAAATGCTTGTCATAACCTTCATTAATGATATATTTCAGTGGAAAGGCAAAGTCAAGACAATACAATAGAGACTTAATGTAATGCATGTGTTAAAGCTTATTATGTTTGCTATGGTACAGCAAGCACACTGCGCCAGCTAAAGAAGCACCTCTCAGTTCTACAAACATCAAGGTCCCATTCATTAACATTTATTGTAAGCCATGTAGCTGGAGTAGTACTATTGCTCAAGACTCTAGACCAGCCTCAGATGGCTGAAACATCAGAATTCATGGAACTCATTCAAGCCTTGCGTATATGCTTGCTGCTTCCCCACATCAGGCCATGATCCCAATTGTATTTAAAGTCACAATTTGCTGAAGAAAATTGAATCTCTTCCACTACACAGCTGCAGTTCAGTACCAACATTTCAATTTGAAAGACACTTCTCTCCCCCTTCCCTCCTACTCTTCTCCCCCCTCAATACAAATTCCTTTAACAGCACACCCTGGATCTCATATTTCTAATCCCAGTCGAACAGCTTAAGGCAGAGAAGCTATACGTACTGCATGGAAGACTAAGGACAGTGACTTTGTGAAAGGGAGGGCTGCCATTAGCCAGTGAATCTTAAAGACGTCGTTTCTGGGAAGAAAAATGTATCCGTTAAAAGCCAGCAGTAAATTTTAGTTTCTGCAAGGATATTTCTTCATCATCTATAAATGTCAAACATTACCTCCCAGGTAGAGCTGACTATTAGCATAATAAAGCAATTCTCCTTAATGCTGCAGTCCAAACTTTTACAGCATCCTGAACAATATCTGAACTACATTCTAGTACTACTTTTTTAATCCTTGGGTTAGAAGATAACAATTCACAGGAACACCCTGCATGCACAGACCGTAACGGTCAGAAAATCACTAACCATTATTCAAATGGATATCACCCATCCCAACCCCAAGTCACTATATCACACCATTGGGTGAACTTCGCTAAATAATGAGACCAACAAAAGAACTTCAGATTACCAAACAATCAGATCACCATGTGAACTTCAAACTAACTACAAGGGTTCAAACTGCTCCTGGCTTCTGATGCCATGTTAACTACTAAGAAGCATGGCTTCTAATTAGTAATTCCTACTGCTTTTGACTATAATCAAAATTATTGGCTGCCATTCCCCATACGAATAAAATTGAACCATTTTTTCTTTCTATTTACTTTCAAACAGCATTCTCCTTTTTTCAACTACAGGAACTTCCTGTTTAATTTCTGCCACAACACATCTATAATACATACACTACAAACAATCTCTTAACTTAATCACTTTACAACAGCGGCCTGTACCAATGGCACTGATAAAAGTACCTGGTTTTAAACTAGAAGATGTATACATTAAGCATATAATGCTGTGACAGAGTTCAAGTTTTAAGTGATTAAATCTGAACTGGGTATAATAAGTGGAAAAAACACATCAAACACGCTAAGTCCATACTTGTCACTGAAACAAAACTTGTTTGCTTACTGGCGTTTACGAAGTATGTGGATCCACACAGTCCCAGACAGGAAAAAGAAGAGTGCCATGGAAATGTAAAGTTTTGGCAGTGGGATTTCACCTGCTGAGAGGTAGCTTTCAGGATTCTTCTCCGTAATTTCTATCTGAATATTAATGGTATGTTATGTGGACAGTTAAAAAAAACATCTGCCTAAAGCACTCATGCAAAGACACTTTCATTTACAATTCGTCTTTCTGGAGAGGTAATGTTATAAGACTCAAAGAAAAAAATACGAGGACTACACCAGAAGTGATGCCTCCTGTTTTATTATGCTGGTCCATGACATCAGAGGTGAATGCTGATCATACAGCAGTAGAGAATGAACCTTCCCACCAATATTCCTTTACATTTTGTTGTCATGCGACAGATGGCAGCAGAGGGGGCAGTCTGACAAATGGTGTCTGACACAGAAGTGCATATGAAGCAAAGGTGTGCCACTGAATTTCCCCGATACAGGAAAAAATTGCACCTACTAACATTCATCAACACTTGCTGAACATTTATGGATACCAAACAGTGGATATTAGCACAGTAAGGTGGTCGGTGCTGGCAAGAATGCATTGCTAATGGTGGTGACGATGTTGAAAAGTAGTGTTTCATACCTAAGAAATTGCTTTATCAAACAGTGTTACTGTGCTCCTTGTACCTGTTGTCATTTCCATGAAAATAAATAGGAGGCATCACTTTCAGAGTAACCTATGTAGAATCAGCTCTTCATCCTCAACAGTTTCAAAACATTTTTAGAACTATATCTACAGCCTGAGCTGTTCTATTACAGTCTGGCTCAACACAGCACAGAACTGAACCCCTTGATGTTAAAAGAGATAGGATATGTGCTATAAAATATTACCCTTAGGAATTATTCACTGAGTAGTGTAAAAATGCATCCCAATTCAGGACAGAGAAAGTGAAAAAAACACTGCAAATTCATGAATACCAACAATTTAAACTGCAACAAGTCTTAATATCTGTAATTGTGTAAAGAGATTTCTGACAGCAGCCAGACATGAGCTGTTTTAGCTCTCACTTCGTCACAGTACCAGTCACAGCTGTGTACACTGAAGCCCACATGTAGCCTTCATGTTTCCAAACATTTCTCTAAAAGTTGTTTTTTAATTCTTCTTACTGTAGTTGCTGCCTTCAGAAGTGCCACTACAGAGATTAAATGCAAAGCTCTGAATCACTTCCCACCCCATATATACACTCATATACCACATGCTTGGCATACAAGCTACAATCGAAAGTTGTATGTTTTAGATAAAGTGAATGAGTTAATTACACTTAAGAAGCTATACTCACGTCAAGACTAAACAGCTGCTGATCACGAGTTTTCCTATCACTGCCAACACATTTATGGAAATACAGACTGTAGAGACCTTCTTGGTTATCAGAACTGATGTTAAAGAAAAACTGAAAACAAAGAATAGGTAAGTCAACATCATTCTCATTCAACAGCTGGGCTGCACTGTAAGGAAGCTATCCCTACTGGAACTAGAAAAATCAGGTCAGCTGGTTCATTTTAGCAAATACACTGTTTTGAGGATGCCTGCACATGTGCAAATCTCAACAATATTCCAGATGAAGAAACACTATGATTGTGCACTCTAGAAACCCAAGACCTTCAGGCATCAGTGTTAAAGCTACTTCACTGCAGAGAAAAGATAACAGCAAGTATCCTCTATCTAACGTGATGAACCACGGAATTTTGATCATGCTTGCCCAAATGCAAAAGCAGCTGCTCTGCTCCTACCCCAACCACACACATTTTCATAGCTATACAAATTTGTTCTATATCACATGTCAATTTCAAACATTTTAAAGGAACCAACAACCATAAATGAATCAGTGTGCTGAAACAAAGGAACTGTCTGAACACATTAGGACTAGACAGTGGCAGAAGCCCTACCTGGAATGAGATAGTTCCTCTGTTATTGTGAACAGGATGCTCTTGTTCTACTATGCTCTGGGAAAAAGAAAATAAACACAGACTTTGAAGCAGGTACCTACTACATCTGATTACATCATCCAAACAATCAGAACTGCATTTTGTAAGTTTACAGGGTGGCTAACAGCAATGAAACACTTCTCTCAACTTTCTGGCCATGCCTACTATTGCAGTGCTCCCCCACATTCTTTCTGAATGAGATCAGCAGACAGTTTCTTACCTGAGAGGATGTTGTACTTCGTTTGGACTTGGTATCTAGAGATAGAAATATTAATGGTATTAATGGAGCGTTTGCATGTAGACATCCTCATAGACTACCACCTTTTACACATTGTCAGTACCTTACTCAAATATTCTTATGTTAATCCACGTGGTAGTTTACAAGATAATCATTAACAGAGATTTCTCCCCATCCTCTCCCCTACTATCCCAGGACTCTTCACTCCACATCCATCCATTCTGAATGCATCATTAAATGCTAAGATAGTAAAAGTTCAAAACTTAGATTCTGTTTTTGGCTTCTGCATGTCAGCACACTGTCAACATTCGTGCTACGCTGCTGCAAGAAACAGCAAAACTAAATCTGTCAATGAATGGTGTTCAGTGTTATCCAGCTTCATACCCTGACTTGTTCAAACAACTAAGCAAAATAAAGATGGCATGCTCCATTTTCACAAGGCTGTGTAAATTCTAGCCCAAGGGGATCCCTGGAATGCAACCACAACACACAGTTGGATGCATGCTGATCATAAATCAGCAATGAAAGCACACACCGTCAGGTTTAGCAAAACTTACCTTTGCCATCTGTATTTTTGTTAGTCTCTGTTGGACTTTTATCAGAATCACTTTTATCTTCAGACAATTTTGGTGGCTTGGTAATCAAGGCAGTGGCATTTTCCTCAGACACAAATGAAATTTTAGGCAGCAGGTGAGAAGCTTCTGCAGAGAACCGTACCTTCACACTGATGAAACAGATTTTATTTCTTTAATATAAAATTAAGCCAATCAATGTTCCTAAAGAGGCTGTCATGACATACATGTGATCATAAAGGAAAAATCAACTTATCAAAATATGCCAGTAACCATTAAAAAAAGTATTCTATTTACTCACACATCATTTTTGAAGTCCAGAAGTAAGATTACAACAGAAACACCTTGCTCGGGTTTCTTATTCAAAATACAGTAATCCACTTCTTCATCCTGGCAATGAAAGCAAAACACCTTCAAAGTTCCTTTCCGTTAATAAGAAACGGGCATGTTCTCCCCCAGGTGGAGGTAACTATTTTTAGTCTAGTAAGACACAAAACTGGATTATCCGTAACAACCTGCCCACATCTAATGGCTCTTCCTTCCTTCCAGCTCCTCCTGGAAGCAGGCAGACTGTGACATGTCCCTATCATAGAAAAGAAAATCCACATCTCTTACCAGATAAGTGGAGAACCCATCATTCCTTGTTCGATCCAGACTGAAACCCACCTATGAGACAATTAAGAAGAATCTGTCAAATTAAAACAGCTCAGCCACCCCAGGATGAGAAGCCAAGTCAGCATGAAATGAGTCAAAAAGTTTATTTAAGAAACTGTGCGATGTTTAAGGCAGAATCCAGATTTTTCTTTTGGTATTACCTAGTTATACAGTACATCATTCAAATATAATATATGTAGGACCTTTGTAGGTCTCTTCCAACTCTTCTATTTTACACATAAAATAGATATATGCAGACACACAAGTTCAGCAGAGGATCTGATAAGTTAAAATTAGTTCTTAAAGCAGAATGGATAGCACTTGAGGATAAGCCTGGTAGGACATACATCCTCACACGTTGCTCATAACAGGGAAGGATGCAATCAGCACTACTCGTTACAATACGACACTTCAAACAGGTTAAAAAAACCCACTGCAAGGGCAATTTCCCAGGAAGCTTAATGCAGTGACTGGATGCAAAGTAACTTACTGATGAGCTGCCCTTGTCATCAGCATCCAAAGGTGGCTTCAATGAAAGGCTGCTCACATTGACTTTCATGAAACCATTCTTGAAGAAGCCAAAGGTATTCAGGTGCACTTTCTGCCTCACATCATCCTACGAGAAAGAAAAGAGTTTACAAATCTCACAGAGTGTCACCATTTTGGCTGAGTAAAACACACAGCCACCTGCAGCAGCAATAAAAGAGGAAGTAGGGTGACCGAGGTTGACACCCCAGTGCTCATGTGGAACCTCTATCTGATCATACCAAGAGCAAATCTCTTTAGGACACCTTCACACATAGTCAATTATTTTATTGGAATTAATCAACTCTTCCAGCAACCTCGACATGAGCTTCAAACAAATGTGGCAACACTTATCACTTGACTACGCTCTTCAGAAAGCTGCAAGAAAAAAAGCCTGGAGGAAATCAAATTTCTGGGACTGAAACATTGTTTGAATCCCAGCCACTGCCACTGCAAGAGACTGAAGAAGAATGAGTCAACTATGGTGCTCGTACCTAAGACTCAAGGCCTTAAGACTTCAAGAATGATTAATGTCAAATAGGAATAACGAGGTCAAACAGAATCACTTAGGTTGGCTTTCCTACCAGGAATCCCAGTCCTCTCTTCTGCCCCTCATCTTAGTTGCAGAATCTCCTCTCAGACTGGCAAAGAAACTGTATGAATGGATACCTTCTCACACCTGGTTCAGCTGAAAACAGTTCAAATACAGCTGGCTTTTTTATTGCCCTTTCCATAAGGAGATCATGAAGGATCACACATGAAAAGCAGTAAAAATTACATACTGACATCATATCAGACAAGGGAAGGTCATATCCCTAATACTTTGCATTCAAAAATCATAGAGTAGGTATGGAAGTAGACCCTCAAATCCTACAGAATCTTTAACTGGAAGAAAAATCAGAACAGAACACCTAAAATTAAGAAGCAAATTTAAAGCGTAGTTGTCTCTCCCCTCAACACATTAATTTGTTATCCCTGCATAAAACTTTCCTTACACAAATATCACTCAGCATAACGGCAGGACACAAATCCTGACACATCACAGCTAGACTACAGGTTAGCTAAGAGATTACCCTAATAGAATCAGGTTAACCTGGCAAATAACCAGATGGTTCCCCTAGTGCTCGGAATAGGGAAAAAAAAGTCAGCAACACACGGCTTGCAGCAGATGCCTTGTTTAACTACAGCTGTGCTATTTCCATGTTGTAGGTCAGTTACATGCTTGAGGCAATAACCCATCTGGTTAGTTTCACAGAGCTTTCAACGTAATTTCTCAGCCATTAGGTTAACATCAGCTTTTTTAGCAGTACACCTGGTATGGTATTAACCACTTCTGCAGGGATAATCATTTGTGTGGGTGTCAGGGACAGGGCAAGGAGGGAAACAGAGCATCGCCCAGCCACAAGGCTTTCTGCATGCTGCAAATACAACGAGAAACGGCTGCTTAATTCAAAATTCTTACAAGCAGTTCAATTTAAGTTCATTTGTTGCAGTGGTTCACCAATATGCTGCCCATCAACAAACGATAATTAATATATAACATGCACTTTCCTCCCTGCTTTTATATCAGCTTCGAGTGCTTAGTTTACAGATTTAGTTCACAAATCCTTCAGCTTTACACGATCCTGAAGAAGCAACTGCACATCCTCCAAGAGCATCCCTTGCTCCATATATTGACAGCTTAAAGTTGCAGGCTTACCAATAGCTGTCTCACCTTTCACAAGAGGTTTAACAGGTCAGAAAAACACGGCTTTTGTTTATATCTCTCAACTTCTGACTTCAGAAACCTAAGATTGTGTCTTTATAACAAAGGTGTGAACCAGTACAAAGGAATATTTCACTATATAAACACCCTGCACCTTTTGAACATGACTCAAAGAAGTGTTATCCAAGACCCCGTAGCTCAGAATCTGCAAATTATTATTCTTCAACATTTTACTTAAAATGTAATTGGGATGACACTATTAGCACAGAGAAGATTTTAACTCTTGACCCTTACATGGAATGAACTGCATTATCTGTGTAAGCTCAGTAATTTGTACAAGACAGAGTTGTTTTGGAAGGTCTTTTCAACTTGCGCAATTGAAATCCAAGACTTAACAAGATAAAAAGGCCACAGGGATTCATGAACAGAAACAACCACTGGAAATTAACATCTCCCACATAAAAGTTTAACATGAAGCCGAAATCCAGACAATGTCATTACATAGGAGGGAGTTTTCCTTCCCTTTTGGAAATCGTTGCATGGGAAAAATAACTCTCATTTCAATCAGAAAGCAACACCACAAATGGCTACGTAGCATTGTTGTCTGCATGGCTCCTCTTGTTAAGTCTCTAGAAATCTCTTGATTTCAGCGGCTCTCCAGCATTAAAACTTCACTGCCTGCCTGACAAAGGCCTCAGATATACAAACTTCCCCATTCTCTGAAGCAGTTTGCCACTGAATTGCGCAAAGCGTAAGGCTTCAGTAACACAGCTTTCACTTGCTGGGACTGGGGATAAAACAGAACAAAACACACCTTCTAAAAACAACCGTAGACACACCATAGTTTTGGTAACCAGAAACATCACCACCTCATCATGGAAATCTCTGAGAACTCCTTGCATGCATTTTCTAAAACTTCTCAAAGTGTTTTCTGTGTTTTATTTTTGGTTGGTTTTTTTTTTTAAGAAGTTGCCATATTAATCTAGCAAAGCTGATAACAAGCATTACCAAGGAAGAAAGTCATCGTTGGTGACATTAATCTAGCAGAAAGATCCAAACTAATTCATCGTCAGAAAAAAAAAAAAGAGAAATACTTCACTTTGTACGTTTCCGTAAAGATAAAAAGCTATTTTTACAACAGTGAGCCACTCAAGACACAGAAAAACAGAAAAGCTTCACTTCAACACATTAATTAGCAAGAGAGAAGAAAGTTTTTCTAACTCAGGCAACAGCAGCTTGTTTGAGGAAGCCCATACCTAACGCCCATACCTTTAACACGGCACAGCCTCAGAGCACACGTTGCCAACAGCACCAACACCAGAAGGGCTGGCTCATTGTGCAGGGCTATCGTTAGAGAACTGGATGTTTACACAAAGTGCTGTAAAATCACAAATGAAGAGACCGCATTCCAACAACGAAGTTCATGTTTACATAGGAGCACAAAGGCATAAAAGCACTTCTGTTTTCCTTGGCGTTTGGTAGGTCAGTGTTGCAATTTACATGAAACTCGTACTACTCAGCAAAGACCATACTTCATGTTGATCATAATAATGAAGAAAAAAAAAAACAAAAATCAAGCATTTTACATCCTATTTGTTTAGCAACGCCTGAATAGGAACCATAAACAGCGATGTTTGCTGCTGAGAAGGTTTGCTTGAAACCAGCTTAAAAGTTTACTATGCAACAGAAATACCAGCTCAGTATAAACTTCCAGCACCCAACTGTTGGTTAGGAAGTCTTCCAAACAACCAAGTAACCAGTAAAAGTTAACTAATTTGTTGTTTCAAAGGAAAATTAACTCTTCCTGATGCAAAACAACGTTCATTCCAATGCATTTTAGACTACCACACAGACAGGAAAACTCCCTACGAATGCGTCAGGAATGATGGGCCTCTAAATTAAGGGTACAGGGGAAATTGCTGTGACATTCTGGTATGCTCCCCCACACTGCTGTTCTCCTGCAGCAAAACCCCAGGACAGCCTTTTCACAACAAGTCCAGCAGCACTGCTGGGGCTGCAGCTGTCACCACAGCCTGCTCTACTGCCCCAAGTTAACAAGCTGTCCTCAAACACGGTTACAAAACCACAAAGGGATCTTTCAAAAAGCACAACCTGAAGTCTATTAAAAGAGAGTGGTAAGCACCCATTCCTTCTTCTGCCTCTACCAATCACTTGATAAAAGTGAAGAATGCCCATCACTAAGAGAAATAAAGCAGCAGCACCACAGCCTTCAGAGTAGAACGACAAAAGATGGAACGGGAAGAGCATACAGAATGCAGATCAACAGCGACCCCAAGCCCCCTCGGGAGCAGCCCAGCGCACAACGGGCCCTCATACGGCCCGCGGTAACCGCGCAGAGCAGCTGCAGCCCTACAACCTGAGGTAGCTCCCCCATAGCATGGACGGGGCCACAGGCACGCGAACAGGAAGAGTAACAACAAAAGCAAAAGCAAAACCAACCGGGGCCCCAGCAGGCCGAAACACAGCGGGAGATCTGGGCGGGCAACGGCGGTGGCGAAGGGCCGGGCCAGACAGCGGGACAGGCCCAGGGTAACAGGCCCA
This sequence comes from Alectoris magna, assembly GCA_030625065.1. Taxonomy (NCBI): domain Eukaryota; kingdom Metazoa; phylum Chordata; class Aves; order Galliformes; family Phasianidae; genus Alectoris; species Alectoris magna. The sequence goes on along the minus strand of CM060579.1, from coordinate 5,458,658 downwards.
AGGGGAGGAGAAGACCCCCGGCCTGAGCAAACAGGATCAGGCCGGGCCAACCGCTCCCCCCACCCCACCCAAAACCGAACCAAAAGGATGCTACGGCGCAGACCTTACTTTGAGGGTGAGGTGATGGACACGGGCTCCGGACGGACCCACACAGAACAACACCAGCCCCAGCACAACAACGGTAAACGCGGCGGGAAGGCCGCGGACCGCCATCTTTACTCCAACATCAGCATCCTGTTCCCGCGGCACTTCCGGGAGCGGGGCGCCCTGGGAGGGTCACGTGAGCCATGGCGGGCGGGCTGCGGGGGGCGGCCGGGCCACACCCTGCGGGCTGTCCTCGCCTCACGGCCTTCCCGCCCTGTGCGCCGTGCCCGGGGATGCCCGCACGTACCCCCAGGCCTGCCTGCTGCCCAAGGGAACGCCCCCGGCCCACCCTGCGCTGAGGTGGGTTCGTGCCTGCAGCCCAGACCACTGGGCCTGGGAGCGGTGGCGATGGCAGTCCGACCCGCTGGGTGTTTCTACTGAGCGCTGGACTTGGTGGGTTAGTTTTAAACATCTCTGTAACAGAAGGCTTTCTGCTTCCTTAGTGGCGTAGCTTAGAAACTACTGAGCTATTTGATCGCTGTGGTCCCACTTGAAGCTACATGCAGCCCAGACTTGGCTTCAGTGAGGTTTGTGTTGCTCGGTGTTTGAAGGAGCAAACAGCTTGCCAAGGGACAATGCAGGTGGCCTTTAGTCTTACCCATTGCTAAGACCGTTTCTGAAAGACGATGTGATCTGCCTTAGCAGTGTGATGAAATGCAGCTCCTCCATGTTCTGTCACCTCTCATCACTCCAACGTTTTTCTCCTCAGAGCATACGGTGCCAGCTGTGCAGCTTTCCTCACCCTGAGCTGGTGTACAGCGGCAGTAGAACAGCCGAGCAGTGAAGTGCTTGGCTTCATCAGGGTGAATAAGCAGAGAAAAATCCTGACCCTTGTAATAGCGCTTATGTGGAACGTCCCATCTTTGTTCAGTGGTGATTCAGGATGTTACCTCTTATTTAATCTCCCCTTCTTTCTCTCATTATCTTAGGTAATAGTATAAACACAGATCTCTCAACACTGCCAAAGAAACGTGGGCTGATACCAGAAAGTACCTGAAAGTCTGATAAACGAACTTAGATTATTCTTTCTCCAGGCAGTAACTCGGGCGAGCCGCTAGATGCCCCCTCAGCATCAGGCTTCATGGTGCACGTAGCTACACCCTGCCGGCTATGGGAAACTATGGGACAACATCAGAGAATTTATTTTGATAAGACGGTTCTGGTCCACATCTTTTCTCCAAATTCATATTTTTAATGTTGTAATTGCTATAATTCCTGTGCTCAGACCTCCCTAGGAAACCTAGAGACCCGTGAGAAAAGGTTGTTTGCAGCCCCGGCTGCAGCACAGGCTTTGTGCCTTTCTCTGCTCTCATTGACTACTTCAGTAGCCAAATAGCATGATGCTTTCCTGTATAATTCCAGGCACTGTTTCAGCCCATCAGTCTCTCCTAATCAGAAGGTATTTCCTAGTAACAATCAGGGAATTTTATGCCACAAACTGAAATTGGCTGAATATTTCTCCTCGATGTAACTCTCTGCCAGCCTCTCAGGATATCACAGTGACTAAATCACAACTGACCTAGACTAAGAGATCTGTGTAAGTCAGAAGTTGTGACATGTTTCCTTTCTGTGGCTATACATTTTTCAAAGGATGTATACATTAAAAGATTCTAGACTTAAATTTACATTCCTATCAATACACAAATTGTCTTTTCTCTGTAATTAATATACTGTAGTAACCAATCTCATCTTTACATTGATTTTTGACTGCATTTTTACTGCAGATAAACCTGGCTGTAAACGGACTGTTCTAGCAGTTATTAACTGCGTTCACATATGCTTAGTTTCTTTATATTCCTTTTCATTGTATTTCCCCACGTGTAGCTGAACACAATTAGGATTCCTCGCGGACTTTTTTGGAAGTATATGATGAGCAACTATTGAGATTGGATGGAAAGCATCAGCAGCATCAGAAAACTCTTGGCACATGGATAGTCTGTAAGTACTATACCTCGGTGTACTGTATGTCAGTACAAAGCAAAAATGGGTTAAGTATGGAGTCATTGGTGTACCCTATGAACATATTACGGGTATATTGCAGAGTAGCAAAGCCTGTTTTTTCTCTTAAAAAAACAACAACATAGAGCATAAAAGCAGACAGAGGAATAGTGACCTCACTTTTCAGGTTGCAGTCTTACAGTTACTAAGAAAGCAAACCTGGGGATAGCAGCTGAGGTCATCAGACAAACTTATAACAGTAAAGCAAGGATGAACTATGAAATAATTTTATAGTTTAGATGCTGAAGTTAGAAGTCAATGTATAGCTGAAGTATAAAATAATGCCTCAGACTGGCGCTTAAATAAGGCTCCTGTGTCAGGGGGCAGAGGGTGTGTGCAGAGTGGGGTGGAGGCCCTAGGTGAGGATGGTCAGGGCCATTATGGTTTATTGGCTCTTCATCAGGTGTTAATCAGACCCCTCTGATAGGCATGCCCGCTGATAGGGCATGTAAAGAGAGCCCAGGTCCCCTGCTGTGTGTCTGAATGAGCTGGGTAGGTTGTGACTGCAGAAAGGAAACAGCTGTAATGGTGATGGCCTTAGGGAAAGGTGTGTCCTTTTCCTTTTCTGGTGCTGTTTCAGTTCCAGCATATGAAAGGTTATAAGCAACATCTACCTTACGTGTCTTGGATGTGGATGATCTGGGTAGAATTGTAAAAATAAAAGGGAAGCAGCTGCAGGGATGATAACCGTGGGGGGGAAAGGTGGGTCCTCTTCCTTTTATGTTCCGGAAGTTAGAAATATTTATACTTGCTTTGCAAGCTGTCATTTTCCTTCATTTGCATGAGGAAACACAAAGACTGGGGATTTAGGTTAACCTATGGTTGAGGGATTTGTTTTACCTTTCTTGGTTGCTAAACGATTTGGAAGGTAGCTGTTTTGAAGTTGTTTTTCTTGTTTGTTTTTTATTTAAAGGAATTGCTTCTGCTTGGGCTTGAGATCTAATGTGAGGAATGCTCTGAATCACAGCAACAGAGATATAAACGCAGAATTTACAGGAATATGCCTGTATCTAGATAACAGATCTGAATGGTTTTGTTCATATTGCAGCCAGGGGAGAACTCCTACTGGTTTCTGTATTTGTCCTACCGGTTTCTGTATTGTTCTGCTTTGCATTGTGTAAATTAGGTAATGGAGAGACAAATAATCGGTTTTCTAAGTGTTATTTTGAGCTGTTCTTTTGAGGCTGGAACCTGCTAAGCCTTCCCCACATCATGCTGTAGCATAAAGGGCTCTTAATGCTCCCATCGTTGTTAATTACATTAGTAATTAAGGACAAATCAAGCTGCAGGCTCTGCTGTTTTGGGCACTGCACAAACAAAGCAGTAATGTAAGTGGCAGTCTCTGTCTTGGAGAGCTTCAGACTAAATAACAAAGACGGGAAGAAAAAAATCTACCAGAAATATCCGGCATGCAGTTTACTTTTTCCCTTGAGCCCCATCCACATGAATCTTAATAATTTATTCACAGGTTTTGGTATTGTTGATTCTGATGTGCCACCCTAATACAGAACTTGCATTTCTGGCCCGTACCTTTCAATAACCAGTTATGTGTTTTTTGTCTTTCAGTGGGGACAGGTTTCCCTGCCCGTGCTGGTGTAACAGGTTTGCCTTGTTCCCCTCCCAGGTCTTTGTGCAAAAGGAAATTCCACTGCAAATTTGCCTCAGATGATACCAGCGCTGCTTTGCGCTTGGACTCTGTGCGTTCTTTTTGTTCAAGTATTTATGGATTAAGGTCTCAAATGGTTGTGGTGCAATTACATTCTCTGGTTTTGTAATGCGTTCTGGGTGGACGTAAGGCTAAGGAAGGGCAGCGGCCCCTGATATCCCTCTGCTGAGAGCCTGTGGAGGTAGAAGCCCTTTGGACGATGCAGCTGTGCTTTAGGCAGCGTGGCAGGCTCAGATATTCACATATGTTGGCAACAGCAGGAAGAAGCACTCTGTGAAATGAGTTGAACAGCATCTCTTAGTTGCGATGTAGTCCTTTAAAGATATTCACGTTTAATGGTGAACAAAAGCAGTGCCTGCTCTGTGCCTCGCTTCAAGGGTAGCAGCATTCTAATGCTCAGACCAATGGGGATAAAACGAAATGCAGTTGCGTTATTAGCATCACGCTCATCTTCACTGTTGTTCTAAATGTTGGAATCGCTTCAGTTATCCTCCTGTCGTTTTTTTCCTCATGCAGGTTGATATCCGTATGCCATCCGGTGAAAGTGATGAATCCAGGGGAGGTAAAGCATGCAGCAGCTGTGCAGTTATCAGAAGGATCCCAGCCCTCTGCGAGCAGATTCTGACCTCCTCAGGTGAATGAATGTGCTCCCCCCTTTCTACCCCCACGTAAATCTTTCCTGAACAGATGCAGCAATAAACATAAAACAGGAATCTGAAGGTCTTTTCGTGTTTCTTGTAGCTGGAAAGCAGAAGTATAAAATCAGATTAGGTGACGCAGCTCAAATAAATGTTGTTGCAAAGGAAGATGAGCACAAAATAAATCTTATTTCTCCAGCAAGGAAACGAGCTGATTTCTGCAAGGCCTGCGTGACTGCTGCCATGCCCCACGTCGGGGTGCAGGCAGGTAACTCGATTATTTTCCTGCCCGTGCGCTGGTGACGGATGGCAGTCAACGTTCCTGGACGCGGCTGGGTTGGGGTGTGAGTGTTTGGGGAGCGGAGTGACGGAGGAAGCCCCTCCCTGCAGGGTGTGGGCTTCCTTATTCATCGGGGCGGTTGCCCCCATCCAAATCTCCAACACAGAAACGTTTGCTTGAAAATTAAATAACAAAACCCGCGCTTCGCGCTGTGACAAAGCGGTAAGAAACGGGGCAGGGAGCGCTGCGGGCGGGCACGGCAACCTCAGGGCAGGGAGCGCCCACCGCCCCGCAGTGCCCCCCCGGGGGGCGGCGCGCTCCCAGAGGACGCGGGGGCGCGCGGCCGGCGGCCGCGCTTGCGCGGTGCTCGTCTCGCCCCCCCTTTTAACTGCCGCGGGGCGCGCGTGCGCAGTGCGCCAGAGCTGTCAAGCGCTCCCCCCTCCCGCCCCGCTCCGCCGCCGCCTCTCCGCGCGGCGCCGCTCGGGCCATTTTGCGGCGCGATGAGGCGGGAGCGGCGGTGAGCAGCGTCCGTCCCGCTCTGCGCCCTCACCTCGGTGCCGGGATCCGAGCCGGTTCTTCGCGTGCGGGGAGAGAAAGGGAAGGAAGCCTCGCTGAGGGGCAGCGACCCCCGCCCGCCCTCCGCTCGGCGTCGGCGGAGCCATGAGCTGGGGCACGGAGCTGTGGGTGAGCGCCGGGACGCGTAACGGGCCGTGCGGAGGGGGGAGCGGGCCGGGACCGCGCAGGAATTAACGAGAAAACAAACGAGCCGCACAGAGCCGCCCTGCCGAGCGGAGGAGGGCTGGGCTGCTTTATTTTTTGGTGTGTGTGTGCGTGGTTTGGAGGTGGGTTCCCGCGGAGGGGGTCCGATTTCAGGAGAGAGCTGCGGGGAGGGGCGCGGAGGGCTCCCTTGGGCACGGCCCGGGGCGGTGCGGGGTCCGGCGGCGTCGGGGCGGTCTGCCTGAGAGAGGAGCGGGAGCTGCCGGCGGGCGCGGGTTGGAGCGGGGCGGGCGGAGCGCCGGCCTCAGTGCCATGCTGTGTGCGGAGAGAAGTTGGGAGAGGCAGAAGGGAAATACGGGCTCGGTCACAAAGAGGACGCGGTGCAGCCATGTTTGGCAGCAAGGAGCGCAGCCCGCTGTGCGGGGCGGGGGGCGAAAGAGCGCCCGGATGGGGGGGGGGAAACACAGCGATGGTGCTGCGGGACCCGCGGAGCGCACAGTGGCTGCGTGGGTTTTGGGCTGTCCGTGTGTAGATACGGCGATGTTATCTGTGCTGATTGCAACCCTGCCTGCTCGGGCAGACACTTAAGAGAGCATCCCGCTTTGCTGTGACATTGTAGTGGCGTTACAGCTAGAAATACACAGTAACCTGAGCGTGGGATGCTTGCTGAGGGGTCATCCTATGTTTGCCCGTTGCAGAGAGGCGCTACAAAACGATGGAGTGCCATAGCGATGTCTCTGATTCGTTTCTTTAAACAGCTCTGCTGCATGGGAATGTTTGTGGGGCGATCTGCAGCTGGCATTGCTTTCTGCACCTTGCATGCTTTGTGGGGAGGTTAAGCAGTCTGAATGCAGTTAATGTAACGACTTGCTATAATGATATTGACACAGAAGAGTAAATTTGGTGTTCTCGAGGTGGGCTTAGTGTCTGCTTTCGCCTTCTTAGCAGTATAGGCGATGCTGAGATGTTTCTGCATGAGATCAAGGAAAGAAGTGCTTATACGCGGTTTATTGTAATCTCTGCAGGTGTGTGCAGTTGTGTGCTTGAGACGTTTTTTTCCTAAAGTTTTGTTGGTGAAATCCTGCCTTTGCTACCTTCGGCAGCATCATTTCTTGTGTCCTCAGTGTAGCTTGAGAAAGTGTAGCAGGTTACTGAGGAGAAGAACACAGCAACCAGGTGCAGTGAGGCTGGATACTGGGCTGGCAGGACTCGTGTGCTACATTGGGCAGAGCTTTGTGAATGAACCGCTTTCCAGCGCTGTGAGTATCTGGGGCAGAACGCTGGCATCCCTCTGTGTGTTCACCCTCTTTCCTGGGGAAAGAAACCACACAGCCAGCTTGGAATTAACGCATGCCACCACCTTTGCTTGGTCCTGGTGTTTCTTAAACAAAATTGGATTTCTGTTTGCCTTAAAACTTAGTATTTGTTTTAAGTAGTCATGTGTTGGTTATACAAACAGGTGTCATGAATTAAAAATGCCCGTTGTAGGGTGTGACTGGTGTAGGATTTGCTGTGGCCATTTGATGGAGTGGAAGTTGGGGTGGCAACAGGTGTTTCTAATTGTTGTTAAGAAACTTAACGTCTGCAGGAGGATTGGTGCTGTTTAACCAGGGTTGTGTTGCAGGGTGAGGTGCCCATCTACCAGGCTGAACACATGCTCATGGATCACTCCTGCAGCGTGACAAAGGAGAAGCCAAATCAAGGTTGTTCTTTAGAGAAAGTAGAATGTTAACGTGCATGGATTTCTGTTCGTTCTTATGGGGGGGAAGGAGGGGAAGCTGCTTGCAGGAGGAAGCATCAGAAGCAATGAAGTCCATTTGGCAAAATGTAAGTTACTCCCAGGAGAGTGTTGTAGCCCTGTGCTGTGTTGTGAGGATATTTTGTTTCTCTGGGTTGCAAATTGTATTGCAAAATTCCTAATCCTATTTCATTTGAATCTAGACTTCTGTTCTGAGTTTCATTTGTGAGCTTCGCCCATAACCAGTAGAATAATAGAGGTACCAGGGCAGCATTTGGATCCAGTGTGATGATAAATGCCCGAGGATGATGAGATCATCTATGGCCTCTGAGCAGTCGGGTGTCGCAGAGCAAAACCTGAAGGTCTCATGTAACAGACTGAGTTGTCTGTGTGTGTGTGGCAGTGGCTGGAGGTGCTGTGCTGCTCAGTGTGCCCAGAGCCTGCACAGCTTTCCACCCGTTGCACTCAAAACATATGGAATCCAGGGGGAGGAGTGGTGGGTGAAGGGCAAAGTATGCTCATAGGGCTGAAACCTTTTGTTTTCTGCTCCCGTTCAAGAGTAGCTGTAAGGGCAAGCAGCTAGGGGGTTGGAAGACTGGTCTTGTATTTGATTCTTGCAATTCACAGTGTTTTTTAAATGTTTATGTTAGCGTGGCAAGTATAGATTATGTATGGGTGGGTATATAGATGCAACTTGTAGCTTCAGTAGGCTGCGCTTTGAGTCAGCAGGCTCTGAAAGCATTCTCAGATCTTCCTCTCTCTTTTAGGTGCTAAGGAAGAACAGGGATAGCAGTATGTCACACACTGCTACTCTGGAGGGTGCTTTAGTTAGTGAAGTGCTGCTGTATTCTCCTGGACTTCCCAGCAGGGTTCTTTCCTGCGGGATGAAGCGAGTGGTAGGAATTACACAGCAAGCTAAAACTAACCTCAGTGCTTCACTCCTTGTCTTGGGTAGGAAGGGCTGTGGCTGTGAGTTGAAGGGAATGAAGTTTCTTGATGATAAGTTTTGGCACAGTATGCGGTGTAGGGGAGGTACCTGTAAACCTGTGGTGAAGTGGTCCAGGAGAACCTGTGGCTCCTCTGGGTGCTGTCACAGCATGGCAAGTGCAGGCAGTGGTGTCAGTAAACGTGGGAAGGTTCATCCTTTTTGCTACGAGTGTTTCAGAGATGCAGATGCTGCAAGGTGATGGGTTCCTCCTCCCCTCCATGTCCAGTATGAAGCTTAAAAAAAAAGTGATTAAGTGGGGGGGATGTGCTTTAATTGGTTTTCTTTGACCTTTGTGTGGCTGGGTGTCTGCTGACAGCTGTCACTGTTCTTTCAGTCTGGAGAAGGTGAGTATTTCTGTTTGCAAAGGGCTGAATTTGCTGCCCTTACGCAAGGAGCAATGTTGGCCAACTCCTCACATGATGGGTACTTTGGGGACTGTGCCTTTTGTTTGCACTGTTCCAGTATGCTTCAGTATGGAGAAAAATTGCAGCTTGTGCATATGGCTACTTTTGTTGTCTAAAGTCATCCCACTTCCAAATGCAGGTGTCTCTAAACTACTTACGATTTAGAAAATGATGTTCTTTTCCACAAGAACAGTAACGTCTTCATTCACAGTATGGAAATAAGTGGATTCCTGCAGACCCTGTTTCTGTGAGCTATTCCTCCTTGACCAACAATGGAACAGGGGTACAGCTCTGAGAACTCGGTGCTCCCTGTGTGGAGCTGATGGATGGTTCCCACTCTCAGTCCTTGCATACCCAATTCATCAGCAGCGTTTGTGTTTCAGCAGCTGTGATCCTGAGTTTTCATTGAATGTAGTATTGTTCCCTAGTGGCACTGTAACATTTATAGCACGTAGGTGATACGTATAGCGATGAGTCACATTCTGAATCTGTCTGGAGTTCTTAGGTGGCTGTGACCTGATGGCATCACAAAGCAGTTATCTGGGCGCTGTAGTCAAACGTCATCTTAAATTTTAAATGAAGGCTCTGTTCTTGTCAGCATGTTCCCTGTAAGAGGCTCTGCGGAGCTGGATCTATGTTTGATCTATTAATTAACTTCTTTTCCCCTTAAGTCTAGATGGGTTGTTTGCGAGGTGGAAAATCCGTGGTGATGGCAAGCGCTTTCCTGAGAAGTGCGTTTTATTGTGAACTGACTGTTACAACGTATTTGACATCATTCAGACAACCAGAGGCGGAAACTTCATGTCTCCTTGCTCTCTTTTCCCTTTGCATTTCGGTAGACGTTTTTTTTTCCCCCTATTTAGTAACATGTTAATTAAAACATCTTGCAGTTGGAAGGGGCTGAATTTCACCTGCAGAAATGGCTGGGTGGCAGCATAGGGCACCCTGGAAGGAAATAGGTTGGAAAAAAAAAAAAATGAGGTCAGGGCAAATTCATCATGTTTATAATTTGGGCTTGTTGATTGTAAGGCTCGTTATTAAAGTTGTGTACAGAATGCTGGAGATGGGAGCTTCAAAGCAAAGCGCACATTTCAATAGCAAGTATTCTGCATAGTTATATGCACAGGTCTGAGGCAGCAGAAATGCCTTACACTGATGTCTCCCCCTGATTTCGCAGTGGCTCGCTTGCTGTTTTAAATGGTCAGCCCGTGTGTGTAGATTGCCAAGGAAGAAATTGTTAAAGGAGGTATGGAGGCATTGTGGAGTTCATAGCTCAGCAGGGCACACTGTTGTGTCTTAACCCAGCTCAGGATGTTTTGGGCTGCTGCAGCCTGGGAGTGTGTGCATTTTACACTCTTGCTATTGTAGTCTTTTTGCTGAGCTTGAAAGTAGTTGATACTTAAGATGTCAGGTGATGTGTTGTGATGGGATGTTCCTGCTGCTCTCTGAGGTCTACCAGGTTCTGGGTGTGCATGTGAGGCTTTGGCATACAGGCCGTGCTGCTTCCATGTGCTGTGAGTGGAGCAGCTCTGTTTGGGTTCCTAAGGAACTTACTGGGTCTTGGATGTGTGAATATCTGATATATTGCTTTAAGAAAGGGTTGCTATAGTTCTGTCACTGTCTCTTCTTGTGTTTTCTATCCATTCATTAAGGAACAGATTTACAATTCTTCAGCATGAGTCAAGGCTGCAGAATACCTTTTTCTGTTGTTCCTTCTTTCCCCTCCTGGTCACTGAATCTTCCCATTTGCAGCACAGACACCCAAGGTCCCCCGCTCTCTTCAACCACGTGGGAAGGCAGGCAAGCATGAGACAATGTTTTTCTGGACTCCTTGCAGCTCATTAGTGTTACTCATGTTGTGAAACATTCCTTTAAAGCAGGATTTCAAAAGCCGTGCTCCGCATGAAGAGTAGGAGCCACTGCTGGACTGTAACATAGTAATGCAATTTACTTTATTGCCTTTGTTGTTGATTGCTGGAAAGGTAACCTGCTAATGAATTTTTGGAAACTCACTTTCATCCTGTCTGAAATAACGCTTCTGACATTAGTTATTGAATCTGATCCAGCTACCCAAATCCAAAGCTCTGTTGAATTTCCTCAGCATTCATATAAATATTTTAAAATAACTTCCCCCTTCAACATAATCTTTCCTTTCTCAGATGAAACATCTCTGCTTCCTTCCATCCCTCTCAACCCTTCTTTTTCACGCCTTTTTTTTTTTAACACTGAGCTAGTTGGGTTGGTGAGAGGAAAAACACTGTTGTCTCTTGACATACTGCAGCCTTTGTTCTTCTTCGCAAGCAGTGGCGTTGACTCTCAAATAGAAAATGAAGAAAAAGCAGCGTGCGTGTCTAGATGGGGTTTCTAGATTACTTGTAGTATAGAGCAGTGCAGTTAAGGTGTAGGAAGGAAATGCTGACTATTCAGGGTTCATTGCTGAAGCAGCCATGCATGTTGCAGAGCTAACAGAAGCAGCTTTATTGCAGTGCTGTCCTCTTTCATGTAAGGAAGACACAACCTGTTGCAGAAATAACCAGGAGAACGGCAGTGATCTGCCAACCACCCTTAGAAACCGGGGGAAGGAACAAATCTTGAAATGGAGTCATAGCCTGGTATAAAAGTGTGATCCCTCATGAGCTGCAGAGTCCTGCAACAGCCTGCCATCCTAAAGTGATGCTGTAGTAATTTATTGTTGCTGTTGTCGTGGAAATAACGTAGACTTCTTATTGCAAGTACGTGTTGTCTGGCCATTTGGTGTTAAGTATTCAAATGTTTCTGCCTGGTACCCAAAAAGAGAAAAAGAAAGTCCTTAAATTCTTCCCTCTTGGTGAGGCGGGTGTGAGTGCTGCTCTGTGTCCAAAGGGAAGGGACATGGATAGTGTTCCCCATTACCCCTTTGAACAGCAGCTACAATTTGTCTCATGAATTATTCATTTTGGAGAAGAGAATTTTACTTTCATGGCACTGTGTCTGTGGATATGCAGTAAGGGATTATTATCTAGGTGACAGGAGGATGTTCATCTTGCAGAGGGGTTTTCTCTCTCAGCCTGCATCTTAGACGCTCATTTTATTGTTTGTTTTATTTTCTGTTGAGGTCTTCTATTTTCTGCTGCTTAAAGCTGGCACACTCAGACTGCAGTTTGCTCCGTGCCTGCCTCGCATTTCTTGTATCAGTCAGGATTTTTCAGTTGTTAATAGGGCCGGTGTACTGCCCATAGTATGTGCAATACCTCCTCAGTTCTGGAAAGCTGTATTGCTCCTTTTCATTGGAGGAAGGATTGGAAGTTTGGCAGGTAAGCTCTTGAACAGAGATGTGCCTTCTGGTGCTGAGAAAAATCTGCCTGAATTAGGCAAACGTGCAAGTCTTTGGAAAATGCCACCTTGCAAGTGCTGGGTGAAGGAATCTGTGCTGAAGGCATCAGCAGTTGTGGTGTGCCTGAGCGTGTTTTGGTTTGGGAGTGCTCTGTGCAGGGCAAGGCAATGCCACCACAGCTGAGTGTGCCTCTCCTCTGTCCTCTCCTCCCAGAGCAAAGGCAGCTGTGGGGGAACAGCTTGCATCAGTGAGTTGGGAGGCAGTGGGCTGCAGCAAGGAGCAAAAGGGAATTGAAAGCATGGCCGCACCGTGTCACAACAAGGCTCCATCTGGCCAGGTAACAGCCATCACAGCAGTGTGGGAACTGAGCAGGATGGGAGTGTGTGTCTTGCTATGTTCACCTAAGGGTGAGGAATAGAGGAAGAGGTGCTGTGAGCAGAGAGGAATCTCCTTAATGTTCAGATCTGTACGTGGTGGGGAAGGAGGTATGGAGCTCTGACTGAGAACTAGGCACAGGAACCCACAGCTGCTTGCTTAGGGACTGTTTGTAGTGTGCTAAGGATGGTGAGAGGGGTTGGTTGAGGAGAGACAACTTGAATTGGTGACCATGCTTGGTTCTGATTGTGAGCTTGGGGAGGATGAGAGAGCTGGGGCTAACAGGGAAAAAGAAATAGCAGGAATGAGCTCAGGTGGAGAGAGGGAATTTTAGTCAGAAGACAAATCAGGAGATAATTTACCTGAGGAGCATGTGGAGATAGGAGGGTTGGACTCTGGGCAGGACCTGAATTGCTAGCAGAGATTGCACACCCTGTCTGCCAGCAAGCTGCAATGAGAGCCATGTGAATATGTTGGAATCAGGATAAAGGAACGGGAAGGAAGGAATGGGGCAAAGGATAAACAGAAGATGAGAAATAAGAAAGAATAGTGAAGAAACCTAGCAGCTGTTTTTGCATGTTTGGTTTCGCAGCATTACTTCTTTCATGTGGCTTTTTCCATGTAGTGTTTCAGTGGAGTTGACATACTGGTTTGAATGTCTGCACGCTGATTTCTGCGGTTGCATTTTGCATCTTTACTCACTGTGGAGGAATACCTGACTGCGTCCCTGGGTGAGAGCTGTAACCAGAACTGTGTGCGCTGCTGGTTTTCATCCACTCCTGTGCAGAAAGCGCTGAGGAGTTGTCTAGCAAATTGGTTTATAATACTTACAGATAATATTTTTCACTCTGCGTGATGTTTTCCTCTTACGCAGAAAATTCTGCCTGAATGCACTTATGCTGTATTTACAAAAAGAAAGAATGATTGACACGTAGCAGTGAGTGAACGCATGTGTGTTTTCGCAGACAAAAGTGAAATGAGGAAGGGAAGTATTTCTTGCCCTCCTGAGGACTGCTGATCTCTCAAATGTGGGGGCTTATAGGAGCTGGCGTTCATTAAGAATGCGTAACTGAGATTTTGGTGAAGGAAAACTGGCGGTGGACAAACTGACTGGTGATGGAGTGCTGCACAAACGCCTTTTCGCCTCCCTGCCTGCCTCCCCAGTGTAACAGTCAGATATTCTGTCTGTGTGCTGTCCCAGGAAAGGCATAACAAGAAGGGCGAGGGCAGAGATTTGGGTGCTGGTCAGGAGCCTCTATTTCCTTACAACTCCAACGTGTGAAACATCCATTTTTCACAGCGGATGTTTACTGGCTTATGTTCTTAACATAGAAACATTGCAAAACGGTGTAGCAAAGCTTTACTTCAGTCTTTCATATGCAAAAAACAAAACAAAAAACCACCAGTGTATATATGGGCTAGCAATTTCAGTGCTGCTTTTCATGCCAGCAGCTGATCATAAAGGCTGTGGAGAGTTCTGTTGGAGGGCAGTCACTGAGGCACAGGGAGCTGGTGTGTGCTTTACCTGAACACCAAATCTGTGCTGGGCAAACACACCGGCCTGTCCTTTAGGCAGTGAGAATGCGTATCACATGATATGTGTGACTGGGCTCCTATTTAAATCAGCGCCCCGGGGATTTACAGCCTTATTTTTGGAATGGGAGGTATAGGGTTGAAACCCAGCTATTTAAAGACAAAATAATGCTTCTGGGGCTGCGTGCAGCCTTCTGAGACCCTGTGAGGCAGCCCAGCAAACAAGCAAGCCTGGAAGCGTGCATCCATTGCTGGTGCAGCACTGAGTGCCTCTGCACCTCCTCTCCTGCATAACTGCGGGCTGTTCCCCTTTCCCACTGTGGCTTCTGCTCTGATCCTTGTCTGCGTCATCTTAATACCAGTATTCTGTATGAAATTGCTGAAAGCTCCTTTTCCAGAGCTTCAGCATGATTGGCATGAAATTATCTTGAAATAGGAAAGCTGTAATTAGTATAAAGAGCTAATTTTTGCAAGAGATGTGCTGTTGTGAAACACATACACCTAATTTAGGGAGTTTTGGAGGCTGGATTGTTGATGCTCTTTGAAAATACTTAGTCTGGAGTAGAAAGCTTGTGTATAATAGTGCTAACCTTTAGTGGTTGCGAGAGTATGTTGAATTGTTGCAGCCAACAAAACCCTTTTCTAGGCTAAACAATACAAATATGTTTCTCCTGATTATTAGCAGTTATTTGAAACACTTGATGGCTGGGAACAACATGTCGGAGCTGTGCATTGCATTCACACAGGGTCAGCAGACTTTTCCTTTATATGCACGGGAACCATACGTCATGTGTAGATGTTCACGTTGACTTAAGCATCAGATCCGTTGCTGGCTTGGTGTAGTTATCTTTTGTGGTTGGTTTGTGGGTTAACCTCTAGGAACAAAACAAACCTGGAATATTGATGAGGCGGTAAAGAGCTACAACTTCTGCTTCTCCAAGAGCCGAGCGTTTTGGTTCCTGTTTGTTTTTCAGGTGTCAAAACAGTGGAAATTCAGAATGCTATTTTAAAATTAGAGGTTTTCTTTCTTCAGAACGCATTGGAGCATGCAGTGTTTGGAAGCTGCTGGCCAGTGGAGCAATATTGATTTCCCTCTGGGGGCAAGGCGTTCATCCAACCTTCCCAGCGGGGGGTGAGATTGATTCCTTAATCAGAATAGCAACAATCCATTCGGAAGCTTCCTCAAGGTATTAGGGCTAAATTAAACAGTCTGGGACTCATGTGTAAGCCCTAATGCACTTCGAGAAGCTTTCTGGGATAGGAGAATGTTGAAAATAATCAGAAAATGAACCCAAAACAAAAAAGCCGCAGGCACAGATCACCCTTAAAGAAGAGAAGTAATACGTTTCCTTTGTGTGGTGCTGTGCTTAATGCTCAGATTCTCTTAGGGAAGAAAAGGGAAAAAAAATACATGAACTACATAGCTCTATTCATTGTCTCCTTTTTGTATGTGTTCCATAGTCATTCCAAAAATAGATTTGGTCACAAACGAATCTTAAATTAATAGAATTAAGCATCTTAAAGCAGGGAAAATACTGTGCTGTGGGGATTTCTTTCTTTGCTTATTTTTCAGCAGTCGCTACTTGGAATGTGGGTTCCCGTCTGTATTGTATTTGTCTTAATCTTGCAGCGTTTTAAGATGATGTTTACTTGTGTGCATTTACAGAGTCTACAATTACATGAGTCTCTTGAGGATAAAAATGTCACGAGTGCATTCAGCTTTTCTGGAAATGCTGTCATTAGCTTGGAGGAGGAGTGAAATAGTTATATTCTTTATATTAAGTGTTCATAAGTAAGGATTAACTGTAATGCGTGAGTAACCTTGTTGAATGAACAAACTAATAATTAGGAATGTCATTTCTATAGATGAGAACCCAAACAGCAATAAAAGGAGGGGGGTGGGAGTAGACCACATGACATTGCTTCTGTCTTCCTCTTTTCTTACTGACTTTGTCTCATTCTGCCTCAGTCTGCACACCGAATTAGATAAACAGTAATTTTCCATCCTACAGCACATTGAGATCCTTTCCATAAAAGAACAAATGCATCCAGAGGTGCTGAGGGCTTGACAAAGGTTTCGATATTTTCAGTGACTCTGTGAATACAGCAGGAAGCTGGGAGCTGGTGGATGCTCTTTTCTTATAGACGTGGATTGGTCTTCCATTGAGGAGAAGGTTTGGAGATGCTCTGTGAAAGTATTCTGCCGTAACATCAACTTCTTTGGCCCAACAGGTTGCGTGTAGCAGACAGTACTCCACTATTCGGGTTTAAACACTGAGATTTGTGGGGAAATGAGCACTTAACTCTCTGTTTCTTGGTTGTATGCAGTAACGGTTTCAGGTGAACCAGAGCTGTAGCTTCCCAGGAAGTGGAAGGTGGTGTCTGAATGAGCTCCTTGCCCTCTCAGTGGGAGGGGGTGTTCTTCCCAAATTGTGAGAAGATTCCCTTCTTTCCCTCATCCCCTGCATCAGTCTGGTTCAGAGGCCAGGCTTTCTTTCCTTGCTTGGCAGATAAAACATCTAATCGATTCAAGTCAATATCCTCTCATATTTTTTAGATGATTCAACTGTTCATCGAGCAAATGGCCTATCTGTGTTACGAAATAGGTGGAGAATCATGGGACGTTCAGGGAATTGTGCCCAGAAGCTCCAGTTGCTGTTGGAAGACCAGTTGCTCTAATCCATGCAGGGAAAGGTTGGGCAGGAGGTTCCGGTTGTTCTTCAGCAGCCAAGGGCGTTTCTTCTGTGCTCTTGTGCTTTTCAGTTCAGCAGACAAAATGGCTTCGAAAGGTAGGGGATGAAAGCTGAAGTAAGGAAAGCATGTCTATGAGAATTTCCTTCAGCCCAGACAGAGAAGTTACTCCTGTAACTTCAATTTCTTGAGCACAGATAGGAGCTAAATGCCTGGTCTTTTTATTTGTGTACTCGTTGTCTGTTTGCATTATTGGTCATTGCCTTTTTTTTGGAGGTTAATAAGAAATGCAGATCACCATGCTTAGTTGAGTACCGCTGACTCTGTTCTCTGAACATCTGTCTCTGTTTGCATCAATGCCTGTGCAAGGCAGGGCAATGTTCAGAACCTCAGGTCTCGTTTCAGACATGTTTTTCTGGAGCATTTTTGTTTCTAGTATCCCCTCTGCAGCCATTCTCCAGTTGTGCAGATGTGTTACATTTCAGTCTTGAGCTCTGGTAAAGTAAGTTCTCTCTTTTCTGATGTTCTGAAGCAGTACCAGTTGTTCTGTTCCTATCTCATTATGTTCTCTTGTCTCCCTGTGCATCTTGCTTGCTGTGAGGAGATTATTTCTTCTGATAGATGCTATTTTTTCTGTGTCTCTCTTGCATTACTCGTAAGGTTAACTCAATTCAACTTGTACTTCAGAATTTGGAAGGTATGTTTCCAAGAAACAACAAAAGTGTAGTGTGATAACATTGCAGGTTTGCAAGTCAGGGTCATGAAGTGTCATGCTTAGCAAAGGAAGGCATCTTAGGGGTGAATGGAACGCACCATCACAGAAGTTGAAATAATTTGCTTTAAGACTCTAAAGCACTGGAAGGAGACTCGCTGATCATAAGTTGCTTCCAGGTGCTGTGGGATCACTTTGGGGAGACTTCTTATGCAGGAACTGCTGATGTCCTCGTTTGATTGCATCCTTCTAACAGTGCTTACTTTCCTATGAAAAAGAAATCACAAATGCACATCTATTGCATCACTGTCATCTGCTGCCTTCGGTTTGAATGAGTGATTGCTTGAAGCGCTGTGCTGTTCCAGAACTCCCACTTAGTTTAATGAACATGGGAGCTGATGTTGTAGCCTTTGTGACTGGAGATCCCAACCCCGCCGTGCAATCCAAGCATCCGTGGGCCCTACCTTGCAGGTGTGTGATGTGCATTAAAGGTGATCAGGGCTGGAAGGATGCAGTGCATGGCATGGAAGGGTGTGGAACTGGCATACAGGTCTGCAGCCCGTCCCACCTTCTGACTCTCCCTGCCTGGGGAGCAAAGAATCATTTCTCTTGCACCTATATTTGTTAAGAGAGGTTTTTGTTTTTACATTGTAAAATAGTTGTTGTTCTGAGATAAAATCTAAAGCTAGCTATTTGTATTGTATCTTGTATTGAAAATCGGTAGGGTATGCTGATAGATACCCAAAATAGATTATTTTTGCTGGAATGGCTGCGTACACTGAATGCTCAAAGAAATCTGTGTGTCTCAGCCATGTTTCAAAGGATTATTTTTCCAATAGGCTAATTAATTGCCTTCAAATAAGCAGTCATTTAAAAAAAAAAAAAATATATAGAAATATAGCTACATCAATATTTAATGGCATCTGCTTGAAATTCTCCTAGTCCAGGCTTGTAAAGTTGAGTGTGGGTGTTATTCATATATCCCTGTTAAAAAGAACAGAATTTGTTTTCTTTTATTTTATGGAGCTAATTATTCCTTAAAGAAATAATTGAGATGCCTAAATGGCTGTGCTCCAAAACAACGGGCAGCAGGAAACAGCTTCATCCCTCTTTGTAGGCAGTTATGCTGTAAACCCACATGTGGACGTCACCAGAAAGCTGCTTTGTGTCCTGCACAGCTGTAAGACTTGTGTACAACTTGTAGGGTTTTTGCTCCACATGGGCTCTTATTGAGGAATCCTTTACTTTGAAATGAAGCAGACAGTTCATTTCCTCCCACAACAGGGGCAGAAAGGAGCAGCGCTCTGCTCGCCATCCTTTTGGATATTCCACTCTTTGTTATTGCTATGGTGGGACAGCCCAGCTAGCACATTATAATGTAAGCATTCTCTATGTTTGTTTTTCTGTTGTGGTTGTCTTGTACTCGATCTTCCAAGGCAGTCAGAAGAGTGGAAGCAGCATGATGTGACAGCGTACCTCTATTGACAAAACTTCCCTACGTGTGCTCTGTGCACAGCACGCCTTTGTGTGACATGACCTCAGTAAAGCACTTTATTAAGGACTACTCCTCTAAAACATGCTATGCTGTAACACTGGCACTTGGCAGCTTTCAGTTACTTCAATTACAACAATTTTAATAACGCTGGACCATAGTTTGCGTTGGTCATTTAAGCAATAACATCACCAGTACAGGGGGGTCTCCGTGTTTGTCTTTGCGACAGGATGCTTTCTATCATTGTCCCAGTGATCAGCCCCAAGCACAGCAAGCTGCTGCGTGCTGGACAAACTGTAGCACTCTTTCAGAAAATATCTTTGGCACCTCAGATTTTTCAGCCCGCTAACACATTCAGAACACAGGGCAAGCAGCTTAAGATCTGAATGAGATTGTTCACCAAATGAATTGGTGCAGCATATTAATTTGCTAGCACTTCTAAATGCCTTCAGTGTTACAAGAGTCTGCAGTGTCACTAAAATACCAGGAGCTTTGTTGGTTCTAAACTACTTAAAAGAGAGTTTTGCATTCTTTTCTGCCTTCTGTAGCCTTACCAGCTTTATAAAGAATGTCAAGATCTGTATTTGAAAAATGTTTTGCATTCTGAGCTTAGCAAAGTTAGTAAGAACCTTTTCCTGGTAGTATTAATGGCCTTGGAGTTTCATTCTGCTCTGATTTAGCTCCTTATTATACGAGGCTCATATTAATTCTTTTATGTAAATGGCCACGGATACATTTATTGCATTGTTTAATAAGCATTTAATCTCAGTGGATAGTTTTAGGATTGATGTGGACGAAGCAGTTGCCTTTATGCTAAGGTGATGTTAATGAGCTGGGTGCTGCCAGCCTGGTGTTTTGATGCATACTTTCCATTGTGTCATTTGAGGTTTGTGAGTTGGTATTTAATGCTGGAGTGGGACTGGTAGGAAACTGAACTGTTATCTCCTTTTTCCTTGGTGTAATTTACCAGCACCCCCCTTCTCACCCCAAAATGGTGGAGCTGTCACAACCGTATGTTAAAGAAGTAAAGCATTCGGTGCTGCCCATTCTTTCAGTGATAATAGATGGAGGCAGATGGGTGATACCCGGGTTGGGCTGTGGGGGACAGGAAGCAGTCAGGCTGGTGTGATAGCCGTGTGGCTTTTAATCTGCGCTCTGATAAGCATTGCTGTAATTTGGCTGGTGCTTTTGTTTCATGTCTGTTTTAGAAGGTAGATCAATGGAGAGGTTCTTTCTGATGTATTTCCTATTAGGGCTGTGAGAATGCGTGCTTAATGAAGCGTTATAAAGGTTCAAAACCTCGATCATGGTGTCATTATCAGTGGTAAAGCATATATTCTAAAATATCCACTTCTTTCTGTTTAACCCAAAGACGTGAGATTGTTGTTTCAAGCAAACTGAATGACCCCCTTTAGTACGGCTAGACTTGCCTGTCCAGGTTGTGAATGGAATGGCCTTGCTGAGGGCAGCAGTTTGCATTTAAACGATCAGAAGTGCTGGATTACTTGAAATGAAACGTTATCTGTTCGTGATGCTTAGGCTTCCAGGTCGTGTTGGTCAAAAGAGAACCTAATTGTTGGTTTGTTTCCATAAAGCGTTCTGTCTGGCTTGGAGGTTTTGGAGGAAGCCAGGCTAGGTTTGTACAGACACCAGATGCCCTACTTACTTTCTAGAAACTGTAATTTTAGTTTCTGTTGGTTAGTGTGCTGAACTGGAGCTTTGTCCATCGGGGCTCCCAGCCTGGCCCTGCTACAGACACACTGTGGGCATGCTGGCTTGGCTGTGGCTCCCCGCGTGCCTCTGGTTTGTCCCCGTGCCCCTGTGCCGGCCCCTGGGTGTGCAGGGGCTGCTGCCAGAGCTGTGGGAACTTTGCTGCTGTTGCTACTGCTTCTTTCATGCCAGCTCGCTGAGCATTTCCCACGTATGGATGTGAGAGATGATTGTGTTGAAGTTCTGTCTGTTTTATCAGCATCATGCTTAAAGGATAGGGGTATTTCTATCTTCCTATCTAACAAAAAGCAACCTCTCTGCATGAACGGGGTTTTTTTTTTTTTTTTTTTTTGAATGTCTGTGTGATGGAGTTGCTTTTACCTCATCAGATGCTTGTGATTGTCTTGTGCCTCATGGAGATCCGTGAGCAGCTGGGTGGCTCAGACGTACTCCTCATATGGCTGCAGCTCGGCCGTGTGCGTGCTGCCCTATTGCCTGTGAGCTTGAAATGTGTGTGGGAGAACTTTCCTTTGTATCGCAGAATGCAATTTAATTGGTGCTTGTTTGGTAGTTTGCCTCATTACATTATTCGTTTTCACTACTGAACAAATGCTTTGTGTGCTTTTGGTGGCTCGGCGTTTTACACGGCATTTCCTCCTCTTTATTCCACCTACTTTGGTGCATTCATTTAGTTTTTGCTGGGATCTTGTTACCGAGAACTGAGAGAGCCTTCTGCTGGGGGCCCAGGGGGACCCTGTGTAGCTCAGAGAGGCTTTAGACAGTGATTACTTTTCTTCAGGTTCAGATTTGATGTGAGTTCACACTGTAATGAAAGCGAGTTGTACCGCAGTGTCTGAGGGTGAGCATAAGGGAAACAGAATAGCAGTGAGCATGTGAGGATGAGCGTGTGGTCTCTCCCTCCAAGGGAAAAGATGCTGTCACTTATTAGAGGATATTTGTTTCTTGATTGCACTGGATGTTGTGATGCACAGGTCGATATTTCTGATTCCTGCTGGGATACCTGAGCAGTACTATTGCCACATGAGTGTGGGTTTGGCCATGATTTAGTCTGTCAGACTTAGATGGATTCTGTGGTCTCATCTTTTGCAGGGGAGGGGAGGAGATGCACCTCGGGTTTCAGCTGGAAGTTTGAGTATTTTATGCATGTAGGAGCAGCCTGCACTGGTGCTGTTGTTGAAATACAGACAAAAGGAAAGAATGCAGTTTGCACATCCAGCAGGGGTTAGTCCCTGCTCTGAAGAGTTCATCACCCATAAGCTGAGATAAGTAATAGGTAATAGGCAGGCTGTTAGCTGAATGCCTTGGTTGCCAGTTTCGTAGCTGTCGATAACATTGGGTGTTACTGTATTGAAGAAAAACTGTGTAGCAAACCCCAATTTTGAAGTGATCAGCTTTGTGTGCAAAATATCAGTTGGGTTTATGCGTAGCCTTGCAGATGTTTAAAATGCCATATACTCAGAATCCCCTGCAAAAAGGGGAAGTGCCATTCTACTTAGTGCATTAGATTGACTGAATCATATGCATTTCTGAAGTAAGTAAATAGGGAGGTCTTCTCTGGATGCAAACTATTCCTTGGGTCAGAACAGAAGCACCAGGTCTAATTTCTGGGTTGTAAATGGAATGCAGTGGCAGATAGGAATGCTTGAGGCACAGCAGTAATCTTATTTGGTCCCGAGTGTGAAGTGGCCCTTGATAAATTGAGGACTGTATTTGTAACGTTGTGGTATTTAAGATATTAAATGCTTTTTGAACCTCATCTGAAAAGAAGTGCTTTAGTCTTTGTCAGCTGTTAGGTCCATTTACTTTGGATAAGAGAGGAGGAAGCAGTCCGTTTTGAGATTTTTTCCCTTTTAATTGCAGCATTAGGGAGAGGTTGTGGACGTGATTTGAAGGGGCCTTATTTTTTTTGACCTTAGGCATCTCCATTGCTCCAATTTAAACAGAAGAAAAACCATAGAAAAGCATTTAATGATTGGAGGTGACAGCCTCCAGCTGTGCAGAATTGCAGCACCTTTACAACATCTTTCTCTTCTGAGCTGCACTGTACACATCCCATAAGGACTGTGCTTACAGTGGGACCCATGGTCAGTTCTCAGAGTGCTTCGCAGCCAGAGAAGGAGGCAAAGAGGGGAAGGGGCCCTTCTGTTCCATTAAAAATATAGGTAGATAATAAAAAATATCTTTGGTACGTTAGAAACTGTGTAAAGAAGGGATTTAAGACAGATGCTCGATTCTCCACCCGACAGCTGAATTATTTAATGGAGATGAGAAGATCAGAGATGGACTGTACCAGACATTGCTTTCTTCTTTATGCGTAGCCCATGTGGGCCGTGTTTAGGGAGAGAGATCCAGGGCTTTTAATTTTCAAAGCTTAAAATTCACTCATGTTGTTGTTTGAAGCGGTTATTTTATTAAAACAAAACAAAAACACACCGCCTAAATGTAACTGTTCCAAAGACAACAAACAGAGTGGGATTGAAGCTCCGGGTACCAGCTGTATCCTTGCACAGCCACTGCTGGCTGGGCAACCCCAAACCTCCTGCTTTGAGGATCCATGGAGCTGCTTGGATACTGCATGTGATGAGCCTAGTGTGCTGCTGGCTTATAAAAGATGGTTATTTTCCCTAAAATGCTGCTCCAAGCCGAAGTGCTGTTCCTGTGGATAAGATCCTAACATTGTAACTGTGTATATTTTGCTGTCAGAGGGCACGGTGGCCTCTGTGCGTCTCTTTATTTTAATGCATTGGCATGCTTGTTTGCTTTTCTATTGTAGTCCCCCCTGCAATGGGTAGCAATGCTGTATGGTTTGTTCTTCATGATTAGCGCACAACTGCCCAAAGGGAAAGCTGTGTGGGCAGGAGGTCTTGTTGGTCTTTATTTTAACAGCTGGCATTATTGAGGGAGGGATTCACGGAATGGAAAAAAAAAAAAAAAAGAGGATGAA
This sequence comes from Alectoris magna, assembly GCA_030625065.1. Taxonomy (NCBI): domain Eukaryota; kingdom Metazoa; phylum Chordata; class Aves; order Galliformes; family Phasianidae; genus Alectoris; species Alectoris magna. Next base: position 5,435,294 of record CM060579.1, on the reverse strand, counting down.
AATCAGTCAACAGTTAATCCAGAGATACAGGCAGGCACCGGGAGATTTACTGGGAGTTACTTGTAGAAGTGCCTTTCTTCAAATAACTGAGAATAAAAGAACGGCTGTGTTAAATCGGGGTAGCGGGATGGTGCTGGGGAAGAGTGAAACGTTGCAACGCTGTCAACTGAAAAACCTTCCTGGCACAACAGCAACATATATTTAGCTTTGTTACCATGCTGCAACTCCTGAGGGAGGCAGTTCGGGTCTGCAGCCCGTGATTTATGCCGGTCCAGCAGCAGGGGATGAGCACCAGAGTCTGCCTGTTTTCCAAGCTCTTGTTTATAACACACACAGAGGGACGGATCCCCGTGGGTCAGTGCGGCTCTCAGTCTGCTGCTCTGGATACTGTCAGCAAAAACGCAGTCCTTGTCCCAGTCCTCTTCCCTCAGGACAAGCAGAAGGAAGAGGTTAGCATTGTTTGTTTTGTCTCTTTGTTTTTTAAATGAGTTCTGTGGGTGTCATTAATGCTAATGATAGAGATGCATCATCTCTCTGGGCCTCAGTAGGACTTAATTGTAATCAGCCTTTACTTAGGCTTTGCTTAGCTAATGAGTGAAGAAACCTATTTGGATTTTAAGGTCTTAATTCTGCCGGTTTTTTCCCTATATTTATGAGAAATAAGCCAACTTAATTTGGTACCACCGAAAGGAAAAGCAGCACATGCATGCTTATCTGCAGCGTAAGTAGCTGAACGTGTACAGAAAAAGTTGAACTTTAAATATAGTTGGTATTTCTAACCTTACTTCTTGCAATAGTTGAGGTATTATTATTTTGATCTTTAAGAGCTTTCTTATATTCTGGGTTGTAATTTGCACATTATGATATATTTTGAAACAAAACTCTGCCCCATTCTGGGATTTCTTGTGTGTGTTTTGTAAGTGGAATTGTATGCTTGAAGAGAAGTGTTCATTGCTGAGTGGTCTCTTTGTGACAGATGGTTCTCATTGTGGCCAGCTCATGCAGTGCCTCAAACCTCAAACTTATTTGAGGGAAATGAATTGCTGCAGCAGCATGGGCATCTATGAAAAGCACTGTGGACATCGCAAATGATGTTTTTGAGCCTTAGGTTTTCTGTATTCGAAGAAAACTAGAACGTTCATTTCCAAGAATGTGACATTTTGATGCATTGTAAGGTGAGCATTTCCTCTTCTAAGAGATGTATGCAACTTAATTTGAAGCAACTCCCACTGGTAACAGATGAGTTGCGTCAAGTGTGTACCATCACAGTACGGCCTCCATAGGCAGTGAATGGAAATGAAACTCTGCCTATATGATTCTCTGTACTAGATGGACTTATGGTCATCCTTGTGTGTCAGCTGGGCCTGCAGATCACAATCTCTGTTCTAAGAAAGCCAGCTTTCCTGTTAGCCTTCTGCATGCACAAGGACAGCCTGGCTGTTGCTCTCTGTCTGGCTCCCTTTGGTTCGCTTGCTGTTTCTCACCTGTGCTCCATTCCATCTCAGCTCTTCGCATCTTCTGTTCCTTCCCCAGCACCATTGCTCTGTGCTGTCTCATCTCACAGCCACTGCAGCAGCCACATCCTCTCGGGTGGCATTATCCTCTCACCTTCCTTCCTGCCCACGTGCTCGTGCTGCTGCTTGCCCCGTTGCTAGCAAGGCACCACAAGCTCTACCTCACCACATCCTTTGCAGGGTACAGCAGGCCGAGGGGAAGGAGAAAGCTCAGTTTGACACCAGGATGGTGAGGTGCAGAGTTTGGGGTCTGTCCAGTGTGGGCTTTGCTGGGGAAGGCTGTGCAGTGGCAGGAGCGGCCCCTGGGGCTCAGGCAGCTGGTTTCTGATCCAACAAGCAGCACCCACTGCTGGGCAGCTGCAAGCCAGCACCAGCTCAGCTCACACAAAGCAGTGCTTCCAGTTCATGGCTTGAGCTTCAGCAGGGAGCTGGGCATTCAGCTTATGAGAACTTGGCCAGCAGCAGCTGAACTTGCACAGGGAGGTTCCTGCTGCGAACCACGTGTTGGGTTTTGCAAGGTTTCCATAATGAGTGTCAAAGTGGGTCACCAATGTGAGCAGCCGGGCCGTGCTCCCAGCAACCTGGCAGGCGGAGGTGTCCCAGTGCCAACCGATCCCCACACTGCTTCTTGGGGATCTGCTCGCTGTCCTATCCCTGCTTACAGACCTAGCTAAGCCTTGTTTTGCACTGAGGTTTGCTGTCAGGATCCCTGCTGTAGGGCTCTGGGCATGGTGTTGAATCACTTCCCCTAAAAGCAGGTGAGCTGTGCTAGTACAGCAGGCTAGCGTTCTAGTTGGAGTTGTACCTGTGGAGCTTTGGGTCATCTTGTTCAGTGCTGCAGTGCACCTTGTTCTCCATCAGCCCTGATGATCTCATACTCCAAGAACTGGCCCGGCCTCTGTGTGACTGCAGTTTTTGTTGTGCTCTCCATGTGCTGTACACTCAGTGATTTTTCTTTCAGTGCCCATTTGTCTTTAGCCAAGTTTCCATCCAGGCAGGTTGGGGAGGGCACGGCCCAAACCTGCCTGTGAGACAGCACTTCTGCTTCATTGGCAGGAGGGGTCACTCTTGAGTTTGTGGAAGGTGGTGGCTGGGTGGGGATGGAGGTTGGTCTCCCTGACAAGGTTCCTACCCAGTGCCACCCTTTGCGCGCAGCCATACTCGTGAAGTGGGGCAGTGTTATTTTAAACCCCAAATAAACATGGTGTAAGTACTGGAACTTGGGTTGCTTTGCAGCTTCAGCAGAGTGCAGAAAACAGCCTGAAATGTAGATTGCTTGTTTGCTAGTGTTTATTAGAGCAAGTAGGACTATGGGAGGTGAGTTTATCTAGCAACATAAAAGAGAACTCAACATAAAACATGGTCTGTTTCCAGTCCTGATTGGTGGCTTTTTTCCCACCTGTTTGGATCGCACTCAGTTGCCTGAAAATACAGCAAGGAATATTGGCTCTTTGTCTCATCTGGATCAAGTTCCGGGGAGAATCAAAGGAGAGGAAGGAAAAAACCTGTTGGTCTGTATGAAAATGAGTTTAAGGGATGGAGGTAAAGAGGAAATGGAGGTGAGAGAGTGAATCTCTGAGTTTTCTGAGGCATTTATTACTTACATGAGGTGGAAATATGCCTGCTTAAGGTGAAAGACCCGTAAGAATTTAATACTTGAAAGTTAAAATGAAATATGGATGAATTGGAAGGCAAAATGCGATCGTAAACAGTTTTGTGAAGGAGGACCGGATGTGCTGAGCTAATCCTCCCATCAGCCATGCAAATCATCTGATAAAAGCACGGCACTGTTTGAGCATAAACCAAAAAGAGATGCTCTCCTCTTCCCATCGCTGCGTCGGTGCTGCCAGCCCTCCTCATCTGTGCTGCACGAAGCAGAAGGTTGGTGTCCTGCGCTCCTCTGTGTGAACGGCACCCGCCTCCCACTTGTTCACTGGCCACAGCTGACAAGACCGGTGTGGGAAGTTCTCTCTCCTCAGCAGTGGCTGAATCAACAAACACTGCCGCTTTCCTATTTCTGCACCTCTGTGTTTCTCAGAGCTCTTGCAGGAGCAGCCTGTACTTCATGTATTCCTTTTGTTATTAATTTGCCTGAAGGCTGTGGCATTTGCATGTGGCTTTATTGTAAGTCTGTGTGGATCTGTGCATCTGAACTCAGTTGTGTTCTGCCAGCGCTGTGCTGCTATGTGGGACTGAACTGAGTCTCTGTGAAGGTCCCGGCAACTATTTTTTTTCCCTTAAATTTGAAGTTGTCAAAATGCACTTTAAAAAAATCAATTGGAATTGGAATGCTGTGGTGTGTTCTTGACCTTCCCTTCAATTCTTCTTAAATAAATGCACAAGATGATTTTCTTTTTGTTGTTTAAAAAAAGCAAAAAATAGGAACGGGGGAGGAGAAGGCATAAAACCAGAGGTGAAGAATAACATGCAGTTCCCCTGTTCTAAGGTACTTCTAAGGAGGGTGGGTAAACAAGTGATCCTGGAGGAAGTGAAATGGAATTTCCTGGAGAGTGAGGCAGTGAAAAGGCTTAATAAGTATTTTTAATTTTTAATAACCATGTGTCTCTTCTTATGTTGCTGGATTAGAATGTAGGATTATGCTAAATACAGAGGCTTTGTTCTGCTGTTCATAACTCTGAATTTGCAGCGTACGCATTCGCTGCTTGTCTTTGTTTTGGCTGTTAGCTCTCACTCCTGGCACTGCTGCTACCTGTGGGAGCAGTGGGAAGAGTGACAGCATCACCTGCTTATGGGTACATCAAACACTGCCACCCAGATCTCATCCCAGCAGATCTGAACAGAGGACCTAACGATGTTTGTGCAAGAAACCAAACTGAAAGCCCAGAGCTTCTGCTGTACGGTAGAGTTTGACTCCATGGCGTTAGCTGTTCTGTTTATGAGAAGTGCTTACCAAGGGCACACGTGTCGCCTTGCTGCAGAGGCCTGAGGTTAGAACTCAGGGGAAGACCGAGGGCATCCCTTAATTTCTGCTATAGCTGAAGCCCGTTGGTGACAAATTATTGCTATCGTTGGATTTGAAAGAGTCCTGAGCTGCGGGATTTCACAATAGATGAAAGCTCTCTAGAGATCAGGTCAGTAAGGCACTCCCTTCAAAAGACCACAGGAATAGCATTCGCGTTATTGCTCAATAATTGGTTGTACTCCATGTTATGTGGCTTAGGAGTGGAGAGAGAGCTTTTCTTTGTTTCCTTTATTTCCCTTTTGTTTTTTTTTTAATGGCTATTTTTCTTCTTCCCAAGAGCCTTTGCTTTGTTGGGGAGCGGAACATCAGGAGAATAGCTGAGAAGTGAGGGAATTTGACAGCTTAAAGAAGCGGTCAAAGCAAGGAAAAGCAAATAGAACTATTTCCATTTTAAGCATTGTTGGTGTAAGAAGCTTGCAGCTGAGTTTCAGGAAGAATGCATGAGCATGAAGTTCTTTGGGCAGCGATAAAAATACTGGGAGAGAATTAATGGAAATGGAAAAGAAGTCAGAAACACTTTGCCTTCGGGATGAAGTTCTCAAAGCACTCCAGCTGTTTGGCTGCCTGATTCCCATGCAGCTTAGTGATGTTCTCTCCTGTTTTGAGCTTACAGTTTTGTATGCATGTTGGAGAGTACATTGAGCAATAAAAGGATGTGAGGGCACAGTTTGTCTGATGCAGCTTGTGCTCAGCTCTGCAGTCCCACCCATGTGGGACCTTTGGGGGGGGTAATGTTATGTGTTGGGCCCTGCTGGTGCTCAGGGAAGGCACGCAGTGTTTGTGCTGGCATGTGTGGTGTAGGTGGGAGCTGTTGGAATCTGATGGAGGAGTTACAGCCACATGAGCTGCTTAATTATGTGCACTTCTGGACCGTCACTCGAAGCTCCGCTGCTCATTGCAGGGAGCTGTTGGTGCTGTAATGGGAAGTGTGGGGATTTGTGAAAGGAGGAGTTGGGGTTTGGCCCTCTGGAAGGCTGAATGGACAGCAATACGAAGGCTGTGATGGGAGCCACATATGTACCTCATTTGCCACTGCAGTGTTTTGCTCAGGAGTGTGTCTGTAAGTCAGCTGGCCTCTGAGTCAGAGGAAAGCAGTGAATCCTTCCAGAGAGCGTTTTGGTGCTGCTTCTTCACAGAAGACAGGTGCAGGCTGACCTCTTGTCCCCCTGTGCTGCGGTCTGGTGAGAGCCTCCTCACCAAATGCTGCATCATGCTGCTTGCCTTGTGTTCTTGCCTTTGTCAAAGAATGCTAAAGCCTTGTGGAATTTGTTTTCTAATGCCTTCCCTCACTGCAACAGTAAGGACACTGCAAGAGGCAATGGAGGAGAATGCGTAGAACGAAGTGAAAAGCTGAGACAGCAGCTCATTGAGGTACCTGCCCAGCTTATAGCTGATGACCAAACCTGCCCAGCTGTGGCACGTGCTGAGTCTGTTGAATGTCCATCCAGCCCTGGCAGGGGCAATGCTGCTCTGATCAGACTTCGTGGCTTGCAGCCGAGTCCCTTCTCAGCTGTAGCACGAGTCCTCACTAGCTCCACTCTTGCCCTGTAAGGTGGATGCTTCCCCAGCTGCCATCTTCTTCCTGGCTTTCCTTGGGCTGTGAACACCTTTACTGAGCTTTGTGTTCAGAGATCCTCATCCAGTTTTGTTCTTTGAGTACATGAAACTGAAAGTGCTTAAGTGAACCACTGTAGTAGCTGATGTACTGCAGCATTGTCCTCTTCATGATACCTTTTTTTTTCTTTCTGGGATTAATTGCTACGGAGAGCTTGTTCTAAGATCCTCTGTGCAGATTCTTGCTTAGTAGCAATTGCACATATCAGAGATTTTGCAGTTCCATGAATTGAAGGTTACCTTTATAACCCAAGTATTGCATACCCTTTTTTGTCCCTATGCCTCATTAGTTTTAGCACTGAGCTGTTGCCTACCTCCAGCTCGCGGAGCAGATGGGGGATGCAAGGAGGTCATGGATGTCTTTCCTTTGAAATCTCATGCTCCCAATTTTGCTGACTGTATTTCACCCTTGGGGAACACAGAAAAGAACTGAAAAGGGGATAGGTGACCCCGATATAAGACATAACTATAGGGCACTGGTGGCTTGCTGAAATAATGCTGAGGCCAAACCTGAAAGGATAGAGAATAATCTTTACTCAAGTCTGCAGAAAGGAACTAAATTCCACCTTTGCCTTGGCTTCTGAAAGCAGAGCAGAGGTGGGTGCTTACAGGTTGTCCGGTCACAGTTGTTCTGGTTACCACCCAGTGCAGGGCGAGTTTCTTTGTTGGCTGTATAAATGGAAAGTCAGTATGTTCACATGGTCAGCAACGTCTGACAGCCACATCGCTGCGGGTTCACCTCAGCACTGCTCAGCATGGAGCTCACTTTCTCCAGACCTGACAAAGTGAGGCTCCTGAGGCAGCCTGGCAGATTGATCCACAGCATTGCAGGGCAGAGCGAGTCGGCAGCCTGGAACAGCCTTCAGGTTTTTTTTCATTCCTTAATCTGAATGGTGCTTTGAGAGAAGTCTGGGTGGTGGTGGAAGAGCTTTGTATTGCTGGTGACTTTTGTTCTGAAAAGCACCAGGCATAGACAAGCCACCAGCAGGATTGCTTTCCCAGGGTGAACCTGCTCTCCATGTGTGCTTGGCATTGTTTGAGCCCTATCCAAGGGCAGGATCTCCTTGAAAGGCATCCCATCCTAATGGGAACCCAGCCTTTCCTCTTTGGGTATAGTTAAAGTGAGATGCTCAGTTTCTTTCTGCTTCTATGGTGTATGTGTGCAATAAGGGTGGTTTAATTTGCATAGAGGGGGTAGCGCATGGATTCCCCAACCTGAGACTATTTGGGAGTGTGTGTGAGTGTATGTAAATTGTCGGTAATGGACTGCTTTATGGGGGTATTTATTTTATGTGCATGTGTTTATGTTAAATAATGTAAATGGTGGAAGAGCTGAGCGTGGGATAGCTGCACGACCTCTCAAGCAGAAGCCTTCGGAAGGCTGTGTTTGTAGCACTTTCCTGACGCCAGCGCAGTCACTGTGATTGGGGCTGTGGATGTGAAGCTGAGCAGGAGCTGCCTCATTGCAGAGCACTGCTTCCTCCCTGCAGCCCTGCGGGTGAGCAGAGCTCTGTGCCATACTCCATCTCTGTTCTCCCCAGCTGTGAAGTCTGTTTGAAACAAGGATTTGTCTACATGCAAATATGTGTTGGCTCAGTGCACGTCTTCACTCTCTGCAGAAAATCTGCGTCCTCTTTTTGAGTGAACGAGGTTACCTTTGGTGTCAGGGCGACTGCTGGAAGTCAGGGCTCTGTTCTGTGTTGAGTTTTTTCAGTTGCCCTCAACCACGTTGTATGGCTCCTGGAGCACGGGGCTTAGAAGTTCTGTGCTGTTTTGGTATGTGTACACTTGCCCTTTTGCTGTTGTTCTCCCCTCTGATGCCTTTTTGGTTAACTAAAACTGACGTAATTTAAACTAAAGCCTAGTCTGGTTTGGCTGCATGGCTTTGAAGTAGAATGTTACGCTAAACCAGAGCGAACAGAGTGATGCTCAAAGCCCGTGTGTCCAACTCCATGCGTATTGCCTGCTGCTTTAACTGCTTCCTTGATAGTTTTGCAAGTTTTCGTCCTGTAACATGGCTCTCATCTCTTCTAAAAGGAGTTAAAGCAGTTTTGTTGGCAAGCAGCAGCTTCTGCTTGCAATTGTTTTGCTCAGAGCTGAAGTTTTCTTTCCTGATACCAATCTAACTTACTGCCAGAACCAGAAATGCTACAGTGCAACAAGTGGTATTTGCTTAAAAGCAGCAGATTCATAAACCAGGCTTTGTAGTAACGGTGCTGTTTTGTGTCTCTAAGGAAGTGGGCTTGTGCTGGTTTGATAACATTTGATGATAGCCCTGCAAACTGGAAATCACAAGACTGAATCTTCAGAGCACAGAAAGAAGAACACAAGCAGAAGCACGCTTCTGCTGCTGTCAGAAGCATTCAGTGTGGTAGCTGAGCATCTGACCCAAATCCCTCCTTGTATTCGTATTGTTGGAGAGCATGGCGAATCTAACCTCTGTGCCACAGATGTACAAAGCCTGTTTTTTACTTTCCCTGTAATATGTAATGGAGCCAGCTGCCAGGCATTTCAGGCTGATATTAAGGCTTTGTTTGTGTTGTATTTTGGTAGGGATAAGTATGCAGTATAGCACCGGTTTAAAACATTTTCGGAGTGTTGTGGAAGCATTGACCTCTGAAGTGCTGTATGGAATGGATGGCTGTGGAATTCGAGGGTAGATGAAGTAACTAAACTTTTAAAAAAAAAAAAAAAAGAGAGAGAGAGAAAAAGGTAACTTAGGTTAACTCAGTATACAGTAATAAGTTGGCTTGGATAATTAATTTGGATTTGGAGTTGCTTAATTTCTCTTGGCATTTCCAAATCCCAGACGGACTTGTGGAATGTTTTTGATTGAAAAAAGATTCTATTGGAAACATGTGTGGCTGTGTTTTCGAGGGCAACAATATCTGAAGAACAAAGCAGCGTCTGTATATGAATGTCGACAGACAAGAAGTCTTGCTGTAAACATAACTAATGTAATTCTGTGGCATCTTTTGTTAGCATGTCTTTTATTTTAGAACGAATCATGAGGCTGCAGGGGGAAGTAAATCCTGTTCTGTAGAAAGCTCTACCTGTTCCAATTGGTATTTGAGAGCATTGCACTGATAAAGCTGGACTGTAAGTCTATTTCTTAGACTAATATCAGAGTTATTATTTAGGTGTAGACCTTGGATTTGTAGAACTTCTAAGAACTCTGCAAGATAAAATGAGATACTGGTCAGGGAATCCTTTCTTGTCATTTGTCTCGTTATGTGTTTGCATTAGGAAACTGTTCGGGGAAAGGGCTGGGATTTCTGCAATGGAAGTGATTTAGAAACGAAAAATGAAGATCATTACTGATCTCATGCTAAGATGCAGATTTCTGTTGGTGTAAGAACCTGTGCTGCTAAAAAATGTCTAACTGTGGTAATGGAAAATATTAATAAGGGTATAAAAAGTGATATGCGCTTTGGAAATTGTTTTTAGTTCCCTCAGTTCAATGAGACTAAACTTCTTTTTATGATTATTCCTTGCAGGACCAGTTTGACAATTTGGAAAAGCACACGCAGTGGGGTATCGATGTTCTGGAAAAATACATCAAGTTTGTCAAAGAAAGAACAGAGATTGAACTCAGCTATGCAAAGCAGCTTAGGTGAGTTGGCGTGCAGAGGTCTGCGCTTAGAGTTGCTTCTGCTCAGTGCCTGCGGTCATCTGTAAATGCATGTTGCAGTGGCAGTAATTTGCTTAGTTTATAATGGTTGCTGTTGGATGGAGAAGAGTTTTAGTTTAAAGATCTGAAAGCTAAGTTTAATCTAACATCGTGTTCTTGTCACTCATAAAAAATCATGTGCTTTGTAACAGAGAAGCTATTTGGATGGCTGAGGAGCATACTAGGGCTTACTCATGATGTACTCATGGTTAAAGGCTTGGGCTTTGGGGGGATAGCATTGTAATATTTCCCGTGAAACTGACTGCAAATAAACTCTGAAGAGTTTACGAATTCAGCACAACGAAGGCAACTTGCTATAGGACAAAGTTTAGGGTTTATTTTATTTATTTTCTTTTGTATGACAGGCTCATAAACAGTGTTGGAGAAACTGCAGGCCAGAAAGTCAGTCTCAACACTTGGAAATTTAGTCTGCATATGAGTCAGATTGCAGCCTAAGATTTGTATTTTGACAGTTTTATAGTCTTGCCAAAGTTCTTGCAGTGTGTCTCCTGAACACAGCAGAAATCCTGTGAATTTATCTTGAGCAGCTAAATTACTCAAAGTTCTTGCTGGGTGTTTTCTGGTATGAACTTTGGGTTGTACGTAAGGATACGAGGGTATGTGAACCTGCCCCAGAAAACTGGATCAGATCCAGGGTGAATGGAGAAGAAAGAGGATGAGGAACCCTCCCACAGTGGCTAGCTCTTAACCTGCCCAGGAGAGAGAGAAGGAGTGGAGCAGTGGTGGGAATGGTGGCTAACTGGGGAGGGGAGCACAGGACTTCCTGACCCCTCCAGTACATCCATACCTTTTGTTCTGTGTGATTATGTACATTTGGATTCCTCCCATCTTCTCAGTATTGATAAAGAATGAGATCTGTGCTTCTGGTTGATCTGTATATAGCCAAAGCACAATGTTTATTTGAAGAAAAAAAAAAAAAAAGCCTGGATTTTTTTTGATGCTTTTCTTTTTTTAGAATGGCTTCTGAGGTGAGCAATGGCCTGTTATTTACTTGGGGCTGGTAGTTGATAAAGCCCTGCCTTTATGGTTATGTGCTTTCTCAGGGGAATGCCACAAGGATTCCCTGGGGCTTCTGCTATAGACAAGCAGGAAATCGAAAATGAGTTGTGCAGGAACAAATTGCTCACATCCTATGGAGATGAGGTTGAATTACAAAGGCTAAGTGAGCTGGAAGAAACATGGTATGAGTAAACTGGGAAAGCCCAGCACAGTATCTGTGTGAGTAAAGTCTGTCTTACAGAGAATGACACCCTTGAACCTCTGAATATCTTGGGATGATGAATTTTAGGTGTAAGGAGCATAATTGTGAAATCAAGTGAATAAAGAATATGCTTAAGGAAAATGGGAGGTAGTAACAGATAAAGATGTACAGAGGCTGTGAACCCCCAAGTTTTGTCTCTTATTCTGTCCCAGAATTCCAGAACAAACTTAGTCCTGATCTTTTTTTTCCCTCTGTATTTAATTCCATGCTCATAGTTACGTTTGTGCCTTCCCCCATGGGTAAGATTTAAAGACAAATAATACATTCATCCTTGAGGAGCCCTGAAACACAGTGCTGTTTGGAGCCACCTGAGAGTTTGAAGTATAAAGGGAAAAAGGCAAAGCAGACCTGTCAAATGTTGAGATAGAACAGTTCTGGCCATTAAAAATAAAAATAAATCATACATCTGCCTTTAATAAATTTCCCCAAGCCTGTGGCAAACCTTTTGTGTGTCACATTGATTTAGTGTAAAGGGGCTGCAGTGGAGGGCTTGCTCACTGCTGCATTTTGTTTTGAACTTCAGCTGGGTATGGGCATGTGGGGCACTGCTGACAGTGACAAAGCGGTGCTCCCTTGTCCTCCTTATCTAGCTGCTTTAATGCACACGAACTGAGTGTCAGAAAGTGCCAGAAGTCTAATGTGAAGATGGATAGATAGCTCTGAGGAGGACAGATTCAAAGAAAAATGCCTTACGTGTCAGGATGCTTTGGGAAATCAAGAACCTCTGATGTATGACAGATGTGGGAGGAAGAACAAGATGTCAAAGACATGGAAGTGAGGGAACAAAGAATCTGGAAGGGCAGAAGAGTGATGCTGAATGAAAGGCAAACAACTGTGAATCAGAGGCAGGTGCACAGGCTAGCACAATCTTTTCTGAATGGCTATTTTATTGCTGATCTGTCCTCTTATGTCTTAGTTGCTTCTTTAATCACAGTTAGATTTGAAGGTCATTGCTTTATGAGCTTGAACTTGGGAAGTGCCAGTATTCTGGCCGTGACTCTGTAGAACTGCATGCTGAACTTCAGCATGTGAGAGTCATACTGGCTCTTAATGGATTCAGTATCACTTCTAGATTCGGTATCACTTCTGCTTTTTTGTATGTATCCTGGTTAAAACCTTGCATACTATTATGATGGGGGGGAAAAAACAGAGGAAAAACATGTAGAATGCGTGTTTTCTGAGTGCATTACAAAGTACATAGAAACCAATAAGATGTTTAACTGAGTTGCTAATCCTTACTGTATTTTCCAAACTCTTTTGCTGTGAAAGCATGTACTTCCTGCTGGTTTTTGCCCCAGCCCAGCAGCCTTTCTGTACCTTCAGAAGCTCAGAAGACGATAGTTTGTATGTCAGAATTAACTGGGTGGTGCAATACTGACAGTGAAGGGAGCTGTGCATTTTATATGTGTGAAAATACCGCGCAGTCTTCAGTGTGTTTCCTTGTTTTTCACTTTTCTCTTTCAGCAGATTTATGGAGGCCTTTTTATGTTGCATGCAGTGTTTGTAAGACTTACTGTAATCACGCAGAACAGTTTGCATGATACTTGCTGTGCTGATATTTAATTGAAACTGCTGTACACAGGACTAGAGAAAAGCTCCTTGTTCCAGAGCATCCTCTTCTCAGAGAAGGCACAGGCTGGAATGGAGATACTTATTTGGGGGCCTCCCAGGAGGAGTACTTATATTTTGAAGAACACGTCTGTACAAGTCTGACAGCATTCTGGCTATTGCTCTGTTTGGGCAGATACTGCTTAATTCCATCGGGAAAAAAACATGAGTAAGAAATGTGAGGCAAGAGGGCCTGCTGTCTCCCAGTTAGCAGTAAAAACAGCATGCAACAGGGATTGGGTTACATCCCTGAAAAAGCAGGGTTAGTAGTAGTGTGTCTTGTTTTGTTTTTCAATGAGATGCATTCTGGGAGTTCTCCAAAGAGTTTGCCATATACAGGCCAGCGACATTTCAGAGTCCCTCTGAAAATGATTCTGTCGATACTACTTGAATGTCATTTGGAATCAGTGAAAGCAACTTGTAAAGTCAAAAGAAATGATTCTTATTTCACTGTAACGTAACAAAGGCTCCAGGAAGGTATAAAGGACTAAGGCTGAGTTTGGCATGCAGAAGATCCCAGTGCTACAGCACTGAAAAGGTCTTAACTGCTGGGTAAGATTTGTCAGCTCTCAGGTTTACATTGTTGAAAATGTGTGGAGTTGTGTTTTCTGTAGTCTAAGTATGCCTTGTAATTCTGAGCTTTAAGCATCAGCATGATGAGCTGAGTGGTAAACAGACAGTACACATCCTTTAAAGCCTAGATTTGCTGCTGACTGGGGGCTCACGTTTAACTTGTAGGAAAATGGAAGCTATATTGTAAGGTAGATGCGCTAAGCGGGTTATGTTCAACTTCTTGATTCGAGACACAATCACTGGAAAAGCATATCAGTATTTTAAAATGGAATCATCAGTTGGATGTGTAGTGATGAGATGCAATCATCTCTACTGATTGGAATAATCAAATTTCACATTTCTGCCAGCGTGAGTTAATGATCACAGAAAGATCCCCATTTTAAAACCATGGTACAGCTTCCCACAGCTTTATTAAGATTGCTTCTCTTCCTTGGGAGCATCCTGCAGGAGATGAGCAGACTTGCTTTGTCACCTGCGGGAAATGGCACTGTACTGAGCTGGCTGCTTTGGGTACGGAATAGCACCTTCTGCTGGGTGCACTTCTTACAGCTTGTCTAAGGATCAGTGAGAGGACCATAAAGTGAACGGGACTTGTGTTTCAGCAGAGCTGGAGCTCGGGTGCACTGACTTCATGACTTGGGTTTATGAATTTCTCAGGTCCAGAACTTATTGCAGTTATGTAGACTGAAGCACAGACATGAGATGGGCCCTGCAATACAGCCACGCTTCTGACAGGGCAGATAGCTGGTGAATGCAAACCAAAACTCAAGTGTCACGGTTTGCTTGTGCGTGCAAGGGCTATCCACTTAGTTTGAAGGGGATTTTTAATTGTATTTGTTTTTAATTTTAGGAATCTTTCCAAGAAATATCAACCCAAAAAGAACTCCAAAGAAGAGGAAGAGTACAGGTACGTTCATGATGTACTGCTAGGTGAGCATGCATGGTAGAGGAGGGGGGGAGAAGGCTCTGACACCTGCTGGGATTTGGTTAGTCAAGCAATGCAGTACAGAGGTTGTTCCTGCTATTAAGGAGTGGAGTTTGAGGGAAGTTTGGATTTGTTCTCTAACTGTTCAATTCCCTTTAAATGTTCTGGGTACTGTCTTTTATTATTATTTTTTTTTCCCTACGTACCTTAAAATCTTCAAACCAGACCATTCGATCCTGGTTCTTTGAAGTCTATGACCAAACTCTGATTAGCTCCAGCAGCAACAGAAGGCGCTGTTAATTTTAGCATGAAACTTGGCCAGTCTGGAGTATTGAATTACTCAAATGGATTGACAAGGCAGATTAGTATGTTACTTATAACACCGCAAGAGAAGTCGGTGGCTCTTGAAGGGTAGGAGGTGTAGTTTGTACAGGCAGCATCTTGCAACAGAGGAACACATGACTGGCAGCCATTGAAGGATGCTGCATTGTCCAGCTACCTGCTTCTTATATATGTGCTTAGATTGTGTCTCCCTGGTGACCGGGAACTGGTGTAGCATTTGCAGAGAGCAACTGCAGTGTCAAAGCGCAGCTCCTTTGCTCTCTAACACTGGAAATGAATAAGGATGATAGTAAACGGTGCCATTAAAAACATTCCTTCCCTTGATCAAAGTTTTTCTTTAAAGAGAACTTCTTAGAAGAGAGGCTTCCCAATGGACAGGCTGCATGTCAGAGTTGTAACCTTTTCCTTAGAGCACTCTGACTTTTTCTAAAATTATTCCATTTCAGTGTTTTGTAATGCATCAGCTCTGAACGAAGGCACCGTAGAACATCCTGACCCTGCAGCCCTTTACTGCAGGAGGCTGCTCTGCTTTCTTAGAGCCTGGCAGCAGCCTTGAACCCTTGACCTTGAAATCCGAAACGTTTCACGTGAGTTTGGATTCAAGTCCAACTCATTGGTTGTACTAAATTAGTTTTTTGGGCCAGAACCCCCTTCCCACCTGCCGTGTACAGCTACTTGAGTCATTCATAGTAACCAAGATAACAGCCTTTTCATTTGGGTTTTGATTTATTTTTAGTAACGTTGTGTGGGAATCAGTTATTGATGCTATTGTTTCCTAAAACACTGATATTTACACGAGGAAGCTCATATTACCAGCACAGTGGCTGTTTTTCTTTGTACTTGGGATTAGGAAGAAATGTGCCTTTGGATAGCTATACCATAGATGGTATTTTGATACCATTCACTCAATAATTTTGAGTTTACTACTAGTTTTTTGTGAGGGTTTTTTAAACACATCTTTATCTGCTGTAAAGGGATAGTGCAGCTAAATGACTCATGTGATGTGATGCAGAAGATTCTGTGTAGCCCTTGACCTTTTAAATGGAGTGTTCACCTCAGCATACTTCCCCTGTGTCTCTAAATAACATCTTGGAGGTTTGTCGTGTAGCCTTTGGGTGCCTTGGATGCTGCATTGAGATGGTCTAAAATCCTGTTTTCAAGCTTACTGTCAGTCTGCAGTTCTGTCTTTGATCCCCTATCTTTTGCAACTGGGATGTCTCTTGAGGCACTGCAGCTTGACTGTGAATGTAGTTGCTTATATTGGTTTGGGTCTCTTTTCTTAGGTATTTTTTCCTGTTTTTTCTTTTTTTCCTCTGATCCCCAGTCATACCATTCCTCTTTGTCCTCTAAGTCTCTCCCCTTTTTCTTTGAATCTTCACCTAAAGAAGATGTTTTTATTGCAGGCAACTACTGCTAATAATAGTTTTGCTAGTATGTACAAGTGCAGTGCTTCAGAGCAGCTGTCTTCCAGCTGACCAGCACAAGCAGAGGAATTTAAATGCAGCTCTGTTGGCTCACTGCTGAATAGGCCAGTGACATAATCTGCTGTTTTTGAAATTATGTGCACAGATGTTCATTTCTCCCTTTTAATAATACATGAAACGTTGTGCTGGAGATTATCTAATATGAAAAAGTAAACCTTGCAATGGAAGGTTTAACTGTAAAATGTATGGGTTTACGGTGAACACGTGGTCAGTAAACTCACTATCTTACTGCAATGTTTGTAAATTACAGCTGATCTACATCCAGCTGACACTTGGAAATGTTCTCTTTTCTGCACTGTGCTACCAAAGGCTGGTTGTTTTAGGTTGGGTTTTGCCAGGTAGGGCACAGTGGTGACTCTGTGCCGTGGAGTGCAGGGCTTGAACGAGTGTAACTCGGAAATGGTGAGTAAAGATTAGCGTCGTGAAGTCCCAGAGCTGTGCTGATAAAACATCTGGCACTCCGAAAGTGCTGTATTTTAAGAGCTGATGTCAAACTGTCTAAATCAAGATTAATTTGTCAGACAACTGTGAGTGTTTGGGGTAGGCTTTCTTTTGAAAAATTCTTTCATGTGAAACTGTGCTAATCCGTGTTTAGTCTCATGCAGCAATTGTAGATGCTTAAGAAGGATTCGACCTCCCTTTTCAGTGTGTATTTCTGGAAAGAAAAGGACTAAAAGCAAAATGCATTTTTGTCCTCTGCAGGTACACATCAACTAGAGCCTTCCTAGCCACTTTAAATGAAATGAATGACTATGCCGGACAGCATGAGGTCATTTCAGAGAACATGACCTCTCTTATCATTGGAGAGTTAACTCGCTATGTGCAGGAGCTGAAACAAGAGAGAAAATCGGTAATGGAATGTTTTTTATTATTCACAATTGCTTGCTACGTAAGACGGATAATTAGTGGTAGTGGAGTTCAATGTTAAGCAAAATTAATCTGCAGTTAATAAACGAGCTTTATTAATGAACCAGGCATTAAAAAAGTGGGTTACGTGCCCTGGCCAAATCACTGAACCATTTGAATTATATGTTATAAAATCAGACAGCTACGCCTTCAGGAGAATGACTGCTAAATAAGGTCAGAGACCCATCTGTGCTTAAGGCTCTGTTAGCCAAAAGCTTGTGTAGGGAAGAGTCCAGCAGCACCATGTGAGGCATGAAATAAACAGACAAGCTGTATTACTAAACCAATTGAGACAATTAATAGGAAGTTGATTCACGTTTTCCTGCTTCTCAACCAGATCTGATCAACCAAACTTTCTTTAAAAACAGACTTCTAATGGGAACTACAGGGTCTGCTTTGTTCTGGTGATGCTGAGGAATCTTTTTCTTTCAACCTGTCGCTTTCAGGGCTGCTAAAATTAGGAGTTTGTTAGCACTTTATTTAGAATAGTAGTTTCTGAACCCATGTGCCTGCCACCATGAAGGTTTAAAGCTGATTAATTTGCATGTCACCAACTCTGAAGGGCATATAGTTGAGATGCGATGGCTTTTTTTCCCCTGCCTTGAACTCCTGTCCTTGGAATGAGTGGGCATAAAATACTTTGTAAGCATTATTGTTAAAAATACTTGTAAACCGGGTATAAAATGGCTAAGCAAAGTTCAGCAGGCAAGGGAGTGTCAGACCACATCTCTCACTTCCATACAGTAGCCAAACTACTGGAAAGTGAAAAGTACTCCTGCTAGTCCAGCAAAAATGTAAGCGTTAATAAATAGCCCCACTAGACATCAAGGGTACGTTAAAGTGCCTTGTGAGACCAGAGTCTGAACATTTCCATGTTTTCCTAAGGTTAGTATGAGAATAAGTCTGTCAACAGAGCAATGGAATATACAGACATACCTTTCATTTGCAGAGTGGTGTGTAGTCTTTCAGGGGCATATTTGGCCAGCAGCATGTTTTACGTATAGCTGGGATAGGAGAGCAACCTCAGCCATTTCTATGACCTTTTGTTCTGCATGAACTCTGTACAATATGCAAAGACACAAAAGAGGAAAAAAAATCTGCATGGCATTTGCCTGTCACTTCTAATTTTTAACTACCCAATTTTTAAATGACAAGGATTTATGAAGTGATTGAAGCACCTGTTAGATGTTTTAAATGTAATCATGAGGGGCTTGGTATCTTGTAAAGAATGCAAGCGCTAACGGTATTGCTTGTTTGCTTTATTTGTAGAGCTTTATTGTAAGGGTGAATGGCAAGCAAATTATTTTAATATCAGTCCAGTGATGCACTGTAGGGACAGCAGGAAGGATCTGATGGTCTGGTTACCTGCTGTTGGTGATAAGTCAGCTTTTAGCAGAAGGCAGCTGTCAGTCATGGTTGCTTGTTTCGTTCTTGTAACATGAGTATGAACTGTGTATTATGAATCCTTGTCTGATTCCTTTGGACTTATCATTTGTGAGCAAATGGTGTTGAAAAGGAAATTGCTTCTCCCTTCAGGCGTATTTCATACCGTAAAACACAAATGCATCAATCACGCTCGGATCTGCACGGCGATTGTTGTGGAACTATCACAGGTCTGATGCTCTGGCAAAACCTCGTGAGATATGAATTGATGAATAGCTTGGAGTTTCTAGAAATGTTGCTGGCAGAGCTCTCGTGCTCACTGTTTGATACATAATCAGCTGTTATGTAGAAGCTGCTGTAAGTAAAAGGTGATCCCTCCTGAGGTTAGGACCACAGAGAGGAACTGGGGAACTCATTCTTTTTCAGTCTTGTATCATTTGGATTGAGTATTCAAGCGTCTACCTGTAAAACAGAGCATCAGTCATAAGTTCAATTTTATTTTGTTGTGCATTCTTCTTCCATAGGATAGCCCCCATTGACATCAGGTGATGTTTTGTCCCTGCGGTCTCTGGAGTTAAGCATCCACCCTGCCTCCTGTTTACCTACATTGTCTGTGTGTAAGATGGAGAACTCCCTGTACTGTTTCAGTTCTTCCCTGCTCTCCAGTGAAGTGAAACTCTTAAAAGTACAGTTCCTCACTTTCACTTCTTACTGGACTCTCTTGATCTAAGACAACACGTGCTATTGTGTCGTCTTCAGCAAGGATCTTATTGGCTGTTTTCAAGATGAAATGTCAGTTCTAGGCTTCTCAAGAGAGATAATTTAGATATTTTCTCAACTCTGGCTAAGGAAGACCCTCAGTGCTGTAATTTATCTGGATAGAAACTCATGCATTCATTTCTGGGACAATTTTGAATTTCAGAACTCTGTTCACAAGCTGGGTCTGACTCAGTCCTCTCTGGCAGCAGCTGCTCTCTGTCTCTAGATAGCCACTGCTCTCACATCAACTTTGCTAAAAATGTATTTGGGAGTCATGAACTATCCCTCTTGTTACTGCTTCTGCTTTCACCTCTGCCTCCACCACCCTCGGGCATCGGCTGGCTCCATACAATCGAGCCTGAAAGTAAAGTACAAGCCAGCAGCTCTGCTGCAGACTGAGCTGGTGCAGCACTGGGACCCTGTGGTTGGGAGAGAATTTACCTGGTGTCAATACGTTCCATTTTGTGTCAGGATAGAAGCAGAGCAGGGAATGAATGCATCCTTATGGATACTGCAGGGGCGAAAACGGTCTGGTTCTTCGTAGTGGAGCATGTGCATTCATACTGGGGGTGTACGTGTCAGAGAGCTTTCTGTTTCTTGTAGACTCTCAGGTGTTGATGAAAAGTAAATAATTGGAGGAATTCTGGCACATTAGTTCATTCTGAATAGTGCCCTGTTCTGCTAATAGTCCTGTGGTTTTCAGCAGGATTTCTCATTGAGTGTCGCACTGTGCAAGCACGAAACAGGATGGCAGAATACAGCCCTGTCATGTGCACAATGGATTTTCCAATCAGAGCTATGGATGTGCTTTAGGCTGTCTTCCAGAAATTACAAACTCAATAGACAAAGTAGACTGTAGGAAGGGGAAAAGATGTGTTGAAAGGAAATGTTCTGCCATGCTTTGAACTTCGGGTTGATTGCATTCAAACTGAGCTTTCCCCAACTCTGGTTCTGCTACCACTTAAAGTTTACAACCCAAGTGAATGGGGGTAGATGTATTTCATTTAAATAGGGTATCTAAATTAGAAGTGAATAGTAAATTATGTTGCCAGGTAGAAGCTTGCAGGAGCTCTTGGTGACCAGAAAGAAAACTTTGGACATTGTGGGAGATTCTGAGAAGGTACCCAGTTCTGCAGTGTGACCCTAGCAAGGCTAAGGGTGTGACAATGGACCACAAACCTGCAAGTTACTGTAGACGTTATTGTTGGTGTCTTCTAGCTTTATGCTCCTTATTGTCCCTGTTCGCATTTCCAAGTAGGCATGATCAGCTCGTTCTGTTTGTCTGGTGCAGCTGATGTAGTCTTTGGAGCCTGAGAACCATAGATCTTGGCAGTCTGTGACTCCTTTGGCATGCACCGCTCCAGGAGACAACTGCAGCTGAATTAACGTCAGCTTCGGTTAGATTCAGACTTGTTTCAGCAGAGTTGCATGTTGAGGTGAATGATGCTCACTCTGAAGACTGTGCAGGAGAAGGAGGCTGTGTCATAACACTAAGAAGAAGCTGTGATGAATGTGCAAAGATGTGTGTTTCATGTCACCATTCACAGGACTGTCTTATACTACATTATTACCAATTAGGACGGTAGGACCCCAAGACCGCGTTGTTATTCTTGGGAACAAGGAATTCTCAAGAGACTATTTCCTATCTTTGCTGTCAGGAAAGGAAAAGCATTCGTCAAGGCTTTTTGCAAATTAAGCCTGGAAAATTGAGGAAAAAATAATGTTATCTGACTTCCATCTCTATCAGTGCTTTTGTCACTGGTCATTATTTGAAGTATCATTTGTGCCAAAAGCGTAGATAGTTTGACAGAGAAGAGGAAGTACTGCATTGCTAGGACTGACTTTATATTGTCCATCCTTATGAGCTGAGAATGCCCGTTAGAAAAAGTCAAGGGTAACTGGTTTCTGCTCGTGTAATCTAGATTGAACGTGGGAAAACAGAAGGGGAAATGAAATGGCCTTGTACTATATCATGTCACTTAAATTCTTGAGCAGGATGTTGTCAAATGAGCGGCATGCCATGCGTATAAACCAACTAGAGTAGTTTTTCTCATTATATTATGTATAATATGAAAGGCTTAAAAATAAAGATCAGAACAATGTATATAAGTCAGTTATTCCCTGTGGTTGGGTTTTGGTCCGGCACCATCAGCCCTGCTGTCACACCGGTGTTCTGAGTGGCTGAGACAATCCTTTCGTTTAAAGCTGCCCAGGAGCTCCTCAGCAAAAATGTTGGATTGTGTGGTTCTGTGTAAGATACTTCCAAGTACATCTTGCTTTCCTTGGAATGCTCTCAAAGGGTCTCTCTAAGAAAGCAGATAAGTCATCTTCTACCAAGCTTTTCTTGTCTGCTCTGTGAGTCTGTGGCTCTGTCAGCCCTTGTGGGTACCAAGAAAACTTGGCAAACATCTCCCCCTGCTCCTTCTTGTAGTGGTGTTGGCAGCAACAGGCGCTCTATTGTAGGTGACTCGCTAGCTGCTCCCAGGGCTTTCATCAGCATGGATGAAATCTGAGCCTAACAAAAGTCAATGAGAGTTTTGTCCTGATTGCGCAGCAGCCAGGATTTCTCCACAGCTGTTACAAATACAGCACGGTGACAAGGAGAGCGCACCGACTGGTATGGCTTGGTTTAGAAGTGAAATGCTTGGCATACAGTTTGTTGTTGCCTGGATTTCCTGCTCTTCTTAAAACTCTGCTTCCTTTACTGCACTGCAGCGAAACGTTCCTTCAGCTGGGATCCTTTAGAGTGTTCGTAGTCATGGATGGAGGCACCTGACCCAAGGGTGGCCGTTGCTCAGAGCACCCTCAGCATCCTGAGGACATCATGCTTCAGTGCATAAGGAAAGAGGACAGCTGTGGTCACAGCCAGCGTGGCTTGGGCTTTGCTGCTGTGTTTTAAGCTATTTAGTAGGTCTAATACTTGGATAAAGTAGTTTTCAGGAAAATCTTGGAGTTGGCATGGTGATTGCTAGCATAAGTCTCTTAAGTGTAGATTAAAAGGTGGTTTGGGGAGATAAAGTATCGAACACTATCAAAAACAAACCTTTCCCTGTGGTATTTTATTAATAGTTTACGTGCTTGCAGGTCTTTGTGCGAGTGAAGGTTTAGGAGTGTTCTCACTGTTACGTGCTCCCTTGATTTTTCTTCTGCGCAGGTTTTGTAACCTGTTGTACCACTGATTTTATTAAACCTGCCACACAGATATTTATTTATTTTTATCCAGAACTGCTTTTTCGTCTGCATTTCCAGTGCTGTGAATGGTAGAAAGGAGCCTGGAGAAAAGCACAGCGCTTAAACAACCAGCGCCACTGTTGCAAATGTCTGAGTGGCTGCTTGGAGTGTGATTCATTACCTTGGTATCTCACTTGTGATCTGAAAGGCTTTAAATGGAAAGCCTGATTAGGGTGTATCGGTTTGGCTGTTCAATTTGGAGGAGGAAAGCAGTCTGTATTGTATCAACTCTTCTAAATTGATTACTGCAATGCGCGTGACTAACTGGGATGGTAGTTTTCCATACCATTTGCTGAATCATTTGTTGAGTTCCTGTTTGCTCAATCACTGTGTGTAGAATAACCAATTATTATTTCATTTGATTAGGAAAGAAAAAAATATATATATCCTTAAATAGTGTGTCTTGAAGCCATATCAAGAAGGAAATAATCTTTATTTTTACTAAATTAATTAAAAAAACCCAAACCCCAAACGGCTGAAAGGCGTTTGCTGCATCAGAAGATTTTCAAGTATGTAAAAGGAAATGGGATTGCGGAAGTTGAAGATAGTGTGGGGTTGGAGGAGGCTGCACGCTTCCTGTATGACTCTGAGCACATCGCTTAACTGTAGTCTCAGGCTTTTTTAACCATGAAATTGGGACAGTGACGAAAATGCAGGTAGCTGAAAGGGCCTCAGTGCTATCACTGTATATAAAAGTGATTTTTTTGGGGGATGCAGAAATCATCCTTTGAGTGTAAATGATTTGTTAGAGCAGAAGTGCTCTGAATACATAGAGTACATTCTTCATTGTGCGCAGCGAACAGGCTGTGTTCAAGCGGAATCTCCAAAACGTGGTTCACCTGCGTACATCAGGCTGTCACTGCACATGGGCTCACTGGTTGCACTATTTAATAATCCTCAGAAATGCCTGTTTTACATCCCATTCCTGTAAAAGGGCTTCTCAAAAATGCAGCAGAATATGAACAGCAATGCAGCCTTCCTGCTCGGGCTCACTGCTCTGCTGGTGTGTACTTGGGCCACTTTGTAGCTAATTCCCTAAGACAAAGGTGGGGAAGAAGATAGATGGATGGCTCCTGCAAAAATGAGAATTGCAGTGCTGATTAACAACAGAGGAGTTCAAAAATAGGAGCTGAAGGCAGTTTTGTTACTTGATATGCTCTTGATTTCAAGTTCATCCTTCAGCCCTTGTATGCAGCTGTGTTCTGTTCAGTAATGGGGTGTGTTCTTCCCTGAGGTCTGTAGCTCATTGGCAGTGCTGGGCTCCAAGCAGCCCAGCTGTTCCCTGATCCAGTCCCTTCAGACCAGCGAAGTCAGAGGTGAAGGAGAGGGAAGCACACAAGGAGGGGACGAGGGAGGCAATAGGCAGGAAGTGCAGTATGGAGACAGCCAAGTTAGTGTTATTTGTTTTGCTTCACTGCTCAGGATTTCCACATATTCCATGCTTATCAGCAAAATGTTTAAAAATATGGTGTTAGATTGCGGTTGTTCTTTGGGACAGTTTTCTTAAGCTCTTAATTACAAAAGCAAGCCTGAAATTCTGAACGTTTCAAATCCTCCTAGCAAGGAAGATACAGCACACGGTCATGCACAGCGTTTAAAGGAAATGGGAATCTACAAAAGGAACTGAGATCTGCTTGGAATCTTCCCCCACCACCCAACAGTTTCACAGTCTTGTTTGTGATTAAATGTCACAGTGCAGTGACTGAGCTTTGGAGAAGCATAGCGTGGTCTGAACTCCCCAGGTATTGCCAGAGCTGGTGGCAAATGGGGCTGGCATTCACTCCTTGTCTGCACTGCCCTCAGCCCCACTGCTGTATGCTGGCTGCTCACAGAAGGTGGGAGTGTGGTGGTTGATCTGAGTGCTGCTGTGCCCACAGTTAAGGTATCACTGAGAGTGCCCCTCTTCTCTGCTTCAAGAATGGTTGTGTAGAGGTGGACGACATCCATGTGGAAACTGTTGTGGCCCTGTGTTTATCTTTCAGCTACACACACCTCCTTAGCGATAGGGTTTGGGACTGTGCTTGTCCAAACACTCCAGTTGGAGTGCTTGGAGCAGTGCATTGCTTGTCCTTGCAGACACATCGAGGCTTATTATGATTTAAGGCAGTAGAAGTGTATTGGACATGGTGTGAGAGAGTTGCAGTTTTGTGGCTTTTTACTTCTCATGCATTAGGGCTGGCTTGTTTGGTGGAGGCTGAAAGCCGGTGGGGAGGTATTGCTAGCATGTTTGCTCCAAAAATCTGCAGCTGCAGTGGGAAATGCACAAAGTCAATCATGGCCACTTGGAAGGAGACTGCCTGCAAGCACTTCATAAGTTTAGTGGTTTGTGGAAGGCTTTTGTTCTGAACGTGGGGGTTCTCTAACCTGACATTGACATCGTGTTACTTAAGATGCATTTACCACCTGATTCTGCTTGTGCCAGACAGCGTGTGCCTGTTGCAAGGATTAACTGGCAATACTAGACCTTTATTTTTGAATTTTACTCTGTAAAACCAGGTCTGTGTTTGAGTAAAACATCCTACTTGCTAGCAAATAATGCAGTGGATAGGTATCTCTCTTGCCATTGTAGCTTGTTATTTATTTTGCAAGGTGCTTTGTAAGGAGAGCAGCCTGTTGTAACAGTTGGCTGGGCACTGCTTTCAGATTCCTGGTCCCTATTTACAACTGTCATTGATTTATGCAGTGATCTTTGACAAATTGCTTACCCTGAGGACAAGTGAGACGTGTGGAGGATAGAGGGAGGAGTATCTAGAGCATATTAGGTTCTCTGATGAAGACCATTGTGTAAGGGCTAAGAACTGCAATTTAAACTGACTGTAATTAATGTAATTATGAGCCTTGCTCCAAAAGGCGTGTCAGGATATGTTCCTTGTCACTCAGCAGCTTGCTGACGTCGCGTATTTCAGAGCTTCTGTAACACCACGGTGTGCACACACACAGTGTATGGGAGAGAGCAGTTGCTGGGGGACCAGAAGTATTGAATACCTCTGGAGAAATAAAAAGTTGGATTTACAAATACTCAGAGATTAGGAAGAAGAGGTTTTCTGTGCAGTCTGAATGAAAGTCAGGACCAACACCAGTTGTTAGAATGTGCTAATCAAGGGCATCTTGGTACATTCCACGCAGGGAGAAATGTTAATGTAGAGTTAACGTACAGCCAGTAACCAAAGAGATCCTATTCACCTAAAAGTGCTTCAGATTTCATAGTGTGGGAAACCAATAATTACGAGATACGGTGAATAATGCAAGGTAGAATTGCTAAAAGGATTAATTGGATTTAAACTAACTAACCACTATAATAAATGCAAATACACATCTGCAGCCTGCTGAGACATCAGATAGTCATCATCCACCTGCTCAGTTTACCAGGGTTGCAGAACACGACTGTCAGAATAATTTCTGTTTTATGCTGGAAAATTATATTCTGTTCTTCATTGTTAGAAAAGAGCCCCTTGAACATAATTGACAGTTTGGTCTTTTGTTGTTCAAAACGTTTCCTTTTCTCTCTTTCTAAACAGCACTTCCACGATGGCAGAAAGGCACAACAGCATATTGAAACTTGCTGGAAACAACTTGAAGCTGTAAGTGGAAATTTCCTCAGATGTGATGCTTAAGTCATTTTTATACCATTTTTGCAGAGTGTTCCAAACTTCATATTTAGAAAACAAAGGCTATATGGATAAAAGCTGGAGAATGTGATCTTTTAAAACTGCACTGTCTGAAATCCACTGGTAGGAATGACAGTTTGTTTAAATGGTGCATTTGGCTTTCCATGGGGTCCTTCTATTACGAGTAGCATTTAATTGTATCTGACTTGAAAAGCGTGCTAAGCATTAATCAAAATGCAGCGTCCCTGAGGATCCTTTTCAAAGATTCCTCTGTAAGCTGAACATGCATAAATCAAACGCTATCATCTCCTGAGTAAGGGGCTGTTTCTCAGAAGTAAATGCACTGGAATTTGGACCTCAGCATTCATTATGAACTGGTGAGAAACTGTAGGTGGAGGAGAAGATGAGGAAAGGGGACATGGGTAACTAAAAGCCCTACTTGCCAATGGATGCACCTTAGAAACTCCCTTGTTGTGTATTATGAAAATTGAGATTTAAGTGTTGCAAGGAAGTGATTTGGTAAACCAGAACAGAAGAAACACTAATAGGGAAAGATATTGAAATAGCAGAGATGTTGGTGGAATGAAGTAGCCTGAAGAATGGAACAAAAAATGTGTTCAGGCTTTTTAATATGGAAATGTGTTCCAATATAAACAAGCTAGTCATAGAATCTCCTCAATTGTTACAGCAGATACTTCAGGGGTCAGTTATTGATTTTAAGTGGATTTTGAAGTTGTTTCTTTGCCATATGAAAGATCCTGTTTTTCTTACAGAGTAAAAGGCGGTTTGAACGTGACTGCAAAGAAGCTGATCGAGCACAGCAGTATTTTGAGAAAATGGATGCTGATATCAATGTTACAAAAGCAGATGTTGAAAAGGTAAGCCAGAGGGTAGGGAAGCTGTCTGTGAAAATTGTTGTGATAGGTTTAATTCCTCAGTCCTGCTGGGAGTATAAACCTTCTGAGGTTAATTTAAAATAGGGAGATCTCCCCAGCTGCTTGTATTTGCATACAAATTATAAATGTAAGCAGTCAAATTTCTTCAGTAGGATGGAATCGGAATCTAACATAGCCGATGTGGCTCTGAATACATGCATGCAAAATTGATTTTAGCTAACACCCCAGAGTTTTTAACAGTCAGGCGTGTGAGTGCTCCCTGCAAATGAGTGCTTGTCAGTAACTGTGTGATCCTGGTAGAATTCAGCTTCTTTCCTTGCTGCGCAGCATTTCGGAATGTCCTGGTGTCATTGACTGCAGTGATGTAGTACCAGGACTGTTGGTTGTGGTCCTCGATTTACAGCAGGACACCGTTTCTTTTTGGTGTTGCACATCTGCTCAAACAATGCAGAAATGTAGACCAGAAAGACGATGATACAATGTGTGAAGGTAGTCTGGTCTTCAGGGAAAAGTTGGGTTCACATAGATACAAAATAGAATATTGAACATGTTTCTTAAAAAACAAAAAACAAAAACTGAAATTTATTTGTATCAAACACTGCTACAAGAATAGGAAATGAAATTAAACTGCAGGTAAAGAATCCTTTACAGTCCAAGATTGCCCCTATAAAAATCAAATTGCAGATTTTGCTCTTCAAGTAGTCTGCTTCCATTCTGTTCTCAGTTAATTCAATCTCAGGAAGCTGTTCAATAGAATTTGTTTCTGCACCTATGGGATCTTAAAAAGTTTCTAGTACGCTGGGCATCATGGAAGTTGAGCAGCAGTTGGCATCAGGGTTGCTATTAGAAAGAAGCTCAGGAAATTTCCTAAAGTGTTACTGAACATCAGAAGGAACAAGCAGCTATGTGGTCTTGTCATTTGCTGCTTGGCTGTTAGTTGAAAACTCACCCTTCAGATCTGATTATCTGTCACCTTCTGGATTTGCCAGGGCACTCTGAGTGAGTGCGTGTAGGGGGTTGTCAGAGATGCAAGGCCACATGCAGGTTTTCCTGACAGAAGGATCATCTCTGCTTTGTCTGTATAAAGTGATTCTAAAATACATTATTTGATAGATAAAATTAGGACTTACCCTAGATTTTTTTTCTAAGCTGAGGTCGTGTTAAAGGAACACAGAGACATGATTTACACTGTAGGGGCAAGCAGGGGGCTGAAACTCCTTAGTTCTACCTTTAATGTGAGCCTTTTCTCATCAGAGTGAAAGGTAATGCATCTGGTGAATTCTAGGAAGCAGTCCTTACCTTGGTGCTCTTTCCCTGTAAAGTGGAGCAGAGTGTCTTCCCTTCTAAATTTCTGTGGTTGTTGGTAGTTTTTATGGTGTGTTTTAGTAAATCACTTATTGCAAAATGAAGCCCAGCAGCATCTTGAAAGGCGGAAAAGTCTGTAGCAGCGATGTGTGTTGGCTGATCTCTGGAGAAGGCATTAGTCGGCTTTCCAGTCAGTCCGTGGAGTAGATGGAGAAGGAAAAGGTTATCAAAACGAGTGGAATGTGAAATAATATTACTGAACAGAGAGAACAGTGTTTTCCAAGTGCATGTGTTAAACTGGGTTCATCCATGCCAGGCTGTGAATAATGCCCTTTCTTTGCTGTGCTCCACCCACGTGACAGGCTCTGCCTTACGTAAGTCCCCCAGAAAATAAGATCTTGTTCCCCTGGAGCTGCTGCCAGGGCTGCTCGCGTGGACTCGCTCCAGGGAGATGCAGAAACTGCTGGTTTCCAATGAAGCGGTTTGATGACTTTTCCCTCCTTCTATTGCAGCGGTTCTGATTTCTCTTGCCCCTCACAGCTTGGCTGCTGCAGTCGTGCTCCTGAAAATCTGTCTGGCCGGGAAAGCAGACGGCCTGGCTGTGTTCAGAGCCACCGCTGCTCGCTTTGGCTGACCAAGGTGCTCTTCAGGCAGCGGGATAAATTGTCCTCATTTCTTGGGCTTGAGATGGACACCTTGGCTGCTTTTGCTTCTACCTGCCAATATCAGCAGGCGCCAGAGTTATTTTTTGTATTGTGCATTACCGAGAGATGGAATTAAAGTTCTGCAGTGATCACAATGACAGATGTGATCAGAAAAATATGTTCCCGCAGATCCCTAATGCACTTAGTGCTCAACTGGGTGAGGATCTAACCTGCTTGCATCTGTCCATCTTTAAATAGCAATAGCCTTTGACAACCACAGGAAGAAATTCTCTCAGTAGGGCTACCAGCATTTAACATGGCCTTGCTGAAGGGATAGCTCTCACTATTACAGTTTGCTAGGGTTATGTATGCAGACTAATGATACAAAAGCGAACAGAGAAGATGTTCCTATTTATTTCTCCAGGACTGTTCAGCAAAATAACATCTGGCACCGAAGCCCAAACTGCTCCTGGGGAACCAGCTCCAGTTCAGCACACTGCACACAGAGCCGTCTGTGCTGCTCTGCTATCTGCTATGGCTGCCTTCATCTCTGCTGCCAGCCAGGCTGCGGTTGATCTAAGGGAGCTGGAGTCCGGCTTTGCTTCCTGATGTTTCCTTTTTTGGTGTTGGTAACGTGCAGCCAAGGGGCCGTCTTCAGGTGTCAGCAATGCTCACAGGCTTTGCGCAGCAGTGAAATCAGAGGAGGGGGTTATGGCCCTTGAGTTCCCCTTCCTGTGTTTGCGTTGTATCTAAATTGCTAGCAGCCAGTGTTCACAGAGAGAACTAAAGAGTGAATGTGCAGTTTGGCACAGAGGTTTTCTCAGTGCAGTTCAGCGAGGTCAGAGTTGCTGTGTTGCAAACAGCTCTACTGTGAAAATACTGTTATAAACTAAGGAAACGGTGTAACCTGCTGGTGAAAATCCTGGGAAGGTTTGTAGGTGTCACCGTGAGCTACAGCTTTGCATGGATCGCAGTGGGATGTGTGCTGTTAAAGCAGTTCTCTTTCAAAAAACCACAGTGGAGTTGCTTCAATTTTTTGACCATTTGGGGAAATGGTCTCTGTCACCAGCGTGGAGTCAGTGTACATATAAGGAAGTGCTCTATTGTTTGTTCCTTCTCTTTAGAGCTGTAATCACTAAAAAGCTGACATCTTTATGGGATAATGTGGTACCCGGCGGGGCCTTTGCAGAGTTCTGGCAATAAAAAATAATAATTTAAAAAAAAAAAAAGTAAAGCTGTTATTTCTGAAGGTTTATTTTTAAAGTAGGTTTTTCAGAATCTGGTTTTAGAGAGGAAGTGGTTGGGGCCAGCCGTACAGAGGGATGGGACGCTTCTGCCTCTTGATTTGCTCAGCACCTGGGGGGGAGGACGGCTTGAGTTTGAGGTTCTTCGTGTCAGGCAGAATCTCTCTTTGCTGAAGAGTAGCACAGTTATATACTGGGGTCCGGGGAATGATTCTGCCAGAAAAGAACTTCAGCTGTGCATAGCAGAAAATGAGGTGTATGTGAGTTCCCAGGCTGCTGTCCTAAAGTCAGGGCTGACAGCTTGATTTGGGTTCTTTGTTCCTGATACGGTAGGAGGGCACACTTTAAGTGGTTTCAGTATTAACATGAATGTTCTGTGGATCTAGAAGGCAGTGAAAGCCTTAGAAGTGCCAATTTGACCTTAATTCTCAAAAGTCAATAAGGTCCTGATATTGCTAAATGCTCGAGTGGGGTTTTTATTTTGCTGTGTCTTTGACCGACTCAGTAAGTCTTGAACCTGCACCCAGAGAGCTTCAGTAATCCTGTTTTCTTATGTACTTAGTGCAGCTGAACACAGGCAATTCTAAACGCAATATTGTCTGCGTTGTCCCGCTTAGCCACAGCAGACATGTCCATTTATACTGCATTGGAAAGTCATGAGTTGAACCATTGGCAGTGCCTTACAAAACACAGATTTAGAAATACTGCTACTTTGAGAGATTCCTGGAATAAATTGATCTTCCTGCCTTTGCAGATGCAGTTCTGCTGTCAAATGTTAAACTGCTTTTCCAGCAGCCAGGCTGCAGCGCTGCAGGACGCGAATCTCCTCATTAAGAATTTACACATCCTTACAATGAAGAATGAACTGAGCTGGGCCCCCAGAGAAATCTCTGATTGTAACACTGATAGCATCAGTGCAAACCTTCATATACTATTTGTAGCGTGCTTAGTCAGAGAGCAGAGCAGGATGAAGCGTGCATCGCTGAAGCACTGCGGACAAACTGAAGCAAACTTGTCCAGCTCTGTGCTGAATTGATGCAAAATTTTACTCAATGAAGACTGTGGGCAGCAGACTGCAGCACAGCCAGAGGTGCTGGGTGCCCCCCTTCTGCGCGCCATGGCTGCTTTAATGAGCCCTACCTTTCAGGGCATGCTGTGCCATCTGCCCCATGACAGTGGGGTTTACTGTATTGTTTCCCTCGCTTAACCAGCTTGGGGCACCTACACTTGGGGAAATGCAGTGCCACAGGAAGATGATGTTAGAAGTTGGAAAAACTCTGCAGTGTTTCTGTCACTGGTGTGGTGAATACTTCTTACTGCAGTAAAGGATTCCAGAGGCTTTGCTTCCATGCTCTGCGTGCTGTGAATTCACAGCAGTGCAGCAGCAATGTCACAGTGAAACTTGTGGGTGCAGCGAGCATGGCTTAGTCCTGCCCACAGCTCCAGAGGGCCCTCATCTGTGCATTTCTTACTGGGAGAGGTGGGTAATGCGTAAGACTCGTGTTCTTAGCACAGTGGTGAGATTTCATTATGCTCGCTAGGCAGCTGCTTTCCTTTTTGTCCACTGACAGCATTGACTGAACCCTCCTGTATCTTTGCATGTGAACCGGATCCAAATTCCAAGCAATTCAAGGGCAATCTTTTCTTGGTAGCGTGATTTAAAGCCATTAGGTTGACACTAACATAATCTCCCTGGTTTATGCACACCCTGATCTCCTTTCTGAACTGCATCTTCCTAATCGGCAATGCAGTGTGAAGGGAGTCCCTAAGCACTGTATTTGCATTTCTGGTAGAGTAAGCCTTGTT
Organism: Alectoris magna; assembly: GCA_030625065.1. Classification (NCBI taxonomy): domain Eukaryota; kingdom Metazoa; phylum Chordata; class Aves; order Galliformes; family Phasianidae; genus Alectoris; species Alectoris magna. The sequence continues at coordinate 5,403,517 of CM060579.1, read as the reverse complement.
TACAACCTGCCATCAGCAGCACTCTGTGATGATACAGCAGCTGTTTCCCTTTTGGAACCGTGGCTCATTTATGAGCTTTGATTTCTGGTATAAAGAGTTGATGACTGCAGCAATATTAGCTGCAAAACATGCTAAATATGCTTTTGAATCCCATTCAGACACTGTATGCGGTGTTAGGAGATCAAGGAACAGAAGCACCAGTCAGTCTTAGTATAGGGTAGGGAAATCCATCTGAATTTGTTTCTTTGAGGTACTCCTCTGCAGTAATGCCCTACGTGGCAGTTTGACAATTTCATACCAGTGCAGCTCTACTGGGAGTTGGATTGCTAAATGGAGCAAGCAAGGCAGGGCTGTGAAGGGGAGAACTAAGAACAGCTTTGAATTAAGGATCGACTGCAGTTAGAATTGGAAGTGTAGTATAAGTGACATTCTTAGCTAATGCAAAGCAATTGGTTCGAGCTCTGTGGCTGGAAAGCTCTGCAGTCATTCTTAATTCTATCAAAAAATATTTTGACAGATTTCTTTGTAGAAGAACTGGGGGGGGGGGGAAAGAAGCACGCCTCAGAATGTGGCTAATTGTCTGTAAGCTGTTCAGTTTAAGTGCATGTGTTGTACCCATAAGGCTGGGCACTAGGTTCCTAAATTCATCTGGTATCTTTCTTCAGCCCTAACTATTCCTTCTGCATTGGCAGTGTTTGTAAAATCTTTGTTGGAGAGAGATGGCTTGAGCCATGCCCAGTATGCAAAGTATGATCTAACAGATGTATTATGCAGTCCTGAAATAATTTCCCTTATTTATATTCCATACTTACGTTTGTGTACTGCAGAATATAATTGCTCTTGTTACTAGAACTGAACAGATCTCCAGGAATCATTTAAACAGTCAGCCAGTGCTCCAGATGCTTCTCTAGCATTCTCCTTGCTCAGTTCCAAGTATCCTTTCACCCACTGTGCAAACACATAGTTCCTTTGTAACAAATTAGGTTGATTTATTTATTTAGATGTATCCTCATGGGGCTGCATTTCTCCAGGCAGTGCTGCGGGCTGCTCCGGGCCAGCAGAGATTTGCCCATCTGACCACATTTCACCATTTGGTCACCCTGACAGTTTGCACATTTAGTATTTGTGGCATGAGAACGGCTGTGGAAGGAGACCAAATTCTGGGTTCAGGGCACAGTAGTTTCTGTAGAGCCTTGGAGCTGTGTCCTGATGTACCTCTGGTGCGTAACACAGCTGTGCTTGCTGCTGTTCTCAGTTCTTACATAACAGTCTTCCCTTAGATGGTTCTGAACACTCGTCACACTAAATTGACAGGATCAATTGGATGGGACAGAAAAGAAATAGCAGTACCTTTGTTTTATGTGTGGGAAATGCAACGCTCGGGTTTGTGTAAGGGAATCTGCCACAGAGCTGAGGTCTGAAGCCAGGCCAGTGAAGGCTTGGGCTTGTCCACTTAGATGAGATTCCTGGTAACCTCAAGCTGTTCGGCTCTGCTAACCGGCTGAGGCTGCCTCTGGTCTGGTCATGTTGTAGAACTGGCCCTGTGAGTAGAGGGCTGACACAGCTGGGTGAGCCCTAGCTGCAATCCTGTTCTTGTTTGCAGTGCAGATGGGAGCAGTGCAATTTAAGAGCAAGGTCCTTGTGCTGCCTGCTCACTGTGTTGTCTCTCATTAAGAGTTCTGGTGGTGGTTTGGTGCTTTAGTACATCTCTTATTTAACTTGGAGAAGAGAAGGCCCTGGGGAGACCTCATTGTGGCCCTTGCAATATTTGAAGGGAACATATAAATAGGAGGGGGGATGGGTGTTTCTGCAGGTGGACAGTGATAGGGCAAGGGGGAATGGTTTTAAACTGAGACAGGGGAGGTTTAGGTTGGATATTAGGAGGAAGTTTTTCACTCAGAGCACCCTCTGAGTGACGCACTGGAACAGGTTGCCCAAGGAGGCTGTGGGTGCCCCATCCCTGGAGGCATTCAAGGCCAGGCTGGATGTGGCTCTGGGCAGCCTGGGCTGGTGGTTGGCGACCCTGCACATAGCAGGGGGTTGGAACTTGGATGGTCATTGTGGTCCTTTTCAACCCAGGCCATTCTACGATTATTAGTATATGCTGCTGTCACCTAGCAGTTAGGTGTACTGCAAACTCATGACATAAGAGTTCTGAGAGTTGATGAGGAAGGTTTTCCATCACATCAGCTCTTTGCTCATTTGTGTAGTTTGTTCAGCCAAAGGTTTTCAAGGATCCATGGGTTGTCAGATTTTTTTTTTCCCTATTCCTTTTAGTATTGAAAGGAGGGACTTGTCTTTGTCCTTTCCCATCTGTTATTTTATGTGTCCCATTCTGCCTTCTTGCTTTCAGGAAAGCAGTTTTTTTTTTCTTTGCTTGTCAATTCAGTGAGACCAAACTGGTTATTGTAAAATAGTAAACAAAGGAGTTTGACTTGGAGGCTATGTATATCAAAGCCTGCAGTCCTGGCCCTGTGTCCGAGCCTATGGCAGCGTTCCCAATGTTATTAATGCTTCTATGAATGCTGCCAGCATTACCACTGGTGGTGCCGGTGCCTGCTCACAGCAGAGCAGCAGTGTGAGCTGGGCAGGGACAGCCAGAGCCTGCAGCTGAGAAATCTGTGAGCTATTGAGAGCATTCCTGAAATTGGTCAAGTGTTCAAGTCTGCCTTTATCATTAACTTATTTTTGAAGGGATTGGGCAGTCGAAGAGGGGTGGATTTTTGTGTTTGTGTTTTAGTCTGCTCTTGGATTTCCCAAAGACCGATCTCTTGGCAGACAGCGGCTTGGCGGTGATGCATCTCACATGCTGTCTGGGTTTGTTGGTGTTTGAAAAAGAGGGGGCAGAAGAAAGCAAGATGTCCCAGCATCTTGACTGGAAACTGCCATCCTGGAGAGAGCAGCAGCTGAGAAGCTGAACTGTGCCACTCAGTGCGGATCAGTTTAATAACAGCCAAAGCTTTATTCTGCCCTTTTCAGTTATTCATATCGCTCCCACCATCACAGCCTTGAGGAGCTGCATTTTTTTGTCTGTGTAAACCCAAAAGACAGTGTGTCTATTGACTCTCTTGCTGTTTCTGGAATGCGTCTTACAAAACTGTTATCAGCAAAATATGCTTCATTCTTTTTTGTTTTGGAGACAGGAATGGCAGAAAATCTGTGCGTGTATGTGTGTGTGTGTATGTGTATATTTAAATTTCTCCTATGCTTCCTTTACATATAGTTTTTTTCTGAGTTATAGATAATACTGCTTTGGTAAGATTGTGTTTAAATCTGGATTGCTGTGACAGTGGAAACCTGAAGCTTACCAGCACAGTTGCTGCAGGGTTAATGGTGCTGCAGATGCTGGGCTGTCCTTCGTACCTAGGAGTGCTCCTCCTCATGAGAAATGTGTTAGCATATGTGACCTCTGGGTTTCACTGCTGCAGAGTAATTCTCAGAGGAGAATTACCTTAAGAAAAAATAGACTTTGGAGGAGAGGTTATGCTCATATCCACTGCACGTGTTTCTTTGGGGCTTAAAAGGTGGTACAGAGGTCCACTCGGAAGGGAAGGGGGTGTGAATTTTGTTAACAGACGTGCACAGAATCTGAGCACCTTTCACAAAGAAAAGTGAGCTGCTTTTCTTCTCTCCCCAAACCCTTTTAATGGATATGCTTTTTTTTCTACTTTTTCATGCTGCTGCAAGCAACCTTATTTATTCATTTATTTATGTGACCTCATTTATTCTTCCTCTCAAGAGGAGGGGGCTTTTTTTTTTCCTAGCATTATGAGTACCTAGCCCTATAATCAGGAGTGATCTGGCAGTCTGTTGGTCGACATAGTGACTTCACATGTGGTGATGGAGAGCTGAGCTCATGCTCCATCATCCCAGCCCCGTTTAGAGGAGAAGTGAGCCAACCGAAAGCTGCCTCACCGTGTCATCCTCCTACCTGAAAGCAAGGTCTGGTATTCCAAAGCCTTTCCTCCTGAGAACGCCACTCAGAGTAGATATTTTAACGTTAATTCTAACGCCTGAGAAGTAGCATCTTTGAAGTCATATGCATGCAAAAACAAGCAGTGAAGAAAGCAGAAATGTACTTTCCTGTGAAGCTCAACTGTGAATTACTCCTGAAATAGCTCCTGTGACTCTGCAGATCCAGGCTGCTGTATCTGTTACACTGGATATGAAACCTGAGGTCATCAGCTTGTTTTTTTTATCATTGTGCTTCAGCAGAAGACAGAAATGTAGGGCTAACTGAATCGTATGTTACGACTAGAAGTGGTGATGTTCGAGTAAGTGACATAGGCAAATGGAGTAACAAAAAAAAAATTCTAGACTTTTAAAAAATATTTTTATTTTAAGAACCAAAATACCTCACTGGAAAAATATTTAAGCTGTTTGAAGCTTGCCAAATGCATTAAATGGCCAGCAGAAACTGAACGTCACCGGGGCTCTCATACAAAAATCTGTGGTTTTGGACTGTACCCAATTTTACTTATTCATCTCCTGCCTCCTCTTATTTAGGGCCAGTTAAGATAGTTTTGGAAACGGAGCATCTCCTCCTGCATGCATTCAGCTCAGAGTGACTGAATGTTTGCTGGGGCTGCCTGGGAATATGTAATAGCAAAGTCCTTGTTTTTTTGGTTTCAACAGTAGAGTCGAGGGACAAATTCCTGAGTTGTGCTACCTAAATAAATAAAGAGAGCTGTGTAAGTGGGACTGGGCCTTCCATAGAAGTCAGTTCAAACAATGGGTTGCTCTTAGATAGACAAAGATACTGGTCCTCACAAATGGATATTGATCTCCAGCAGCTGGGATCTGAGGAAGAGGCAGGGAGGTTCTTCTTACAGCTGTCATCCTTTCCGTGCCTGACTTTGTTTTACTGGTATATTTTTGTTTGTAGTACAAGGCTGTATTGTTTTCCATTGTGTTTAATGTAGCTTTATGTGATGATAAAGTTTAATAAATTATACAGAGCACTTGGGCAGAACAATGATTGCTGTGGCTCCTTGGGATTTCATTGCAGCAGGTCAATGTTACACATGCTTCTGTTGCAGGAGCTGGTGGGCAATTAAAGCTCCTGGAGAACAAGCGAAGTTGAAAACTTTCCTTATCAGATATTTTTATTTAGTTACAATTACAGTCTTTCCCATTAGATGCTGCCATTTCATCTGCTGTGTTGCATTCAGTGCCCAGCATTTTGCTGCTGTGCTTGAATTATGACTTTTGTAGAAAGAATGTGAAAGGTGATCTAGGAAACTGCTTCAGCTGACAGCACTCGTGAAAAAAATAACTGAATCAAGTCAAAGTAAGTTATTAGGTGAGATGTGTGAGCTGGACAGATGGAAGGGAAGCCTATTTGCACATTGAGATTTGAAACCTTCTGGCAGAATTTGTTCGCTTCCAGTTAGGATTACTAAAATGTTCCATGATTTGGTATTTCGTGGATTTATTGTCAGGAAACTATTATTGTCTGCCTGGAATAGTTCAAAGAATAACCCCACTCTGAATTGTATTCAATGGGAGCCCGCTTCTCAGAATATAGTACAATTATTTGTTGCATTGTTTTCCCTGAAATAGCGAAAAATGTTTTTTTAAGTTTGTTTTTTCTTTTTAAAGCAGTCTTTCTTCTTTCTCAAAGAGGTTTTTCAGAAACTTGAGGGGGTGATGGAAACCTAATACTTCTGAGTACCTGCAGCGCTGTTCTGCAGCAAGGTAGAAAGCACAGGGTAAGGAAACCATAAGTGCCTGAAAAAGGGGTGTGAGCAGGATGGGTTAGGTTTCCAAAGCCAAATGGCCAGGCTCCCTCTGACCTCTGCAGCGAGGATTTTGAGATGGAGGGAGTATGTGGGAGCCCACTGAGCCTGGATGGATGGATGCCAGTTGCAAACAAGCATGAGAGGGACCTCAAGGCTCAAGTGACCGTGGGGTAGGGAGTGATGGCAGGAGCTATACTATATATACATACATATATATAGGGAGAGAGAAGGAAGAGCTTCTGTATGAAGGCCAGCCACAGGAAAGAAAAGGCAGCTAAAATAAACAGATGGGATAGTCAGCTAGGGAATAATGTTGGGCAGTGAAACGGATAACAGAAGGCCTTAGGAAGCAGAATTGTAAGGAGAAAAATCTGAAAATGCGGGAGGGTCACTCAGGGACAGATTGTTCTAGGCAAAGAAGGGAGGGCAATTGCCCAGTGCTCTGCTATGCTCGGTAGCAAAGCAAATCTGCATGGGTAAAAATAGGAAGGAGTTGTGTCTCAGCTGCTCCTCAGGCTCCTGTTTCCTTGCATAATTTGTGCCAGCTCTTTCAAGGAAGGGGAGATAAGACTTTGCAGAGAGCGCAGTGGGAGCATGAATTAAGAAGTTTCGTTGTGAGTGTGTTGGCTGAGGCATGTGAAGTGAGACAGATATTTGTTTTGCCCTCCACTATCTCCAAAACGTACTGCTAGCCAACAGGTAAGTGGTGTGTTAAAGACAAGAGATGACATCCAACAGAGCTTTCAGTAGAGGAAGAAGTGCCCGTAAGTGTCCTGAAAGTGCCCCTGCCCTGAAGGAGGATCGTGGAGGGTCAAATTTGGTGCAGTCTTTGACATGTAGTATGAAGAGAGGCTGTTTCTGAGTGCAGAGTGATTCATAGAAGGAACGTGTTGCAGCAGAAGAAAAAGATAGCAGCTGCAAGCATCAAGGGCCGTGTGCTAGCCAGAGGAAGCTGGCATTGCCTTCTGCTCGATCAGCGGCAGAAGGTTTATTCTGTGAAGATTGAAATCATCTAGAGATGTTCATTCTGATGATGCATCTGAGCTGTGAGAGCCATCGCTTCTTAGGCAAAGTAGGAAAGCGAGTCTTTTGTGTGCCAGATATTGACCAATTCAAGTTAAATTTGGAATTGTAAAGGCTTGTAGGAATAGGCAGGAATATGTGCCAGTTTGACAGAGAGGCAAGGCCCTGCCATGTTTAATAGAAGAAAGAGAATTGAATTCCAGCAGTACACACTGCAGACTCATGCTGGTTCACAGTGGTTCCCGAATGTTTGTGGGTAAGAGTAAGTCAAAAGTGGAAGCACTCAGAGGCCCATATGCTAATGTTTCTGTGCTGCCTACTTGTGAGGGTGGTAATAGAAGTAACACAACGTCATTTAGTTCTGAGTGGTATAGATTAAAAATTTCTTTGACTTTTTTTTTTTAGGCAAGACAGCAAGCCCAGCTGAGACATCAAATGGCAGAGGACAGCAAGGCAGAATATTCTTCCACTCTACAGAAGTTCAACAGTGAGCAGCATGATCATTACTACACGCATATACCAAACATCTTCCAGGTAAAGTTTACTGACGCTGTTCTAGAGAAGTTCAGAATCTTGTGATAAAAGCCAAGGGATGTGTTGCTTGTTGGCTCAGTTCTTGGATCTTGCTTTTTATTTGGTAACGTTTGTCCCCACTAGCAGTTATTGTACGCAGTCTGCCAACACAAGAGATGGAGGGCTTGGTATGAAAAATTCTGCCCTTCTCTTCTCTGAGGCAGGAAACAATGAATTGTCACGACAGATTACGATAGTCTTTGGAATTGTTCACAGTCTTACTGTATGAAGCTCTTGTGTTTGTGCAGCTGGGGAATGAGAGCATTATTTGCATTGTTGGAGCAGGAGGCAGCTGGGATGTCCTTACATCTGTAAAGCTTCATGGTCCTTTATAACCTGTTTTGAAATCAGACTTAGCAGATGTTAAATTTAAACCCCAATAATTCTGTGATAATGAATGTCAAAGAATTTAGGGAAGCTTGCTGACTGTCTTATGATGCTTAAAGAAAGACAGAACAAAAAAGCTGTCAGTGTGCTTGGCTGAACAAAGAGAGATTAATGCTGTAGAACAGAAGTTCTAAATGACTGTTCCATTGTAATGGGTCATAAGAGTCAAGAAGTGGAACATGCATCCTCTTTAAGGAGAGGAAATGTCACATGCTTATCACTTGATAAGAAATAACTAATACTTGCATAGCAAACAGGCATTTTCTTATTCATAACTGGAGCGTCTTAGCTAAATGGACACCTCTTTTGCTCATGGAACTTCAAACCAGGATCTTCAGATCAATTATCTCTGGCATTATACATAAAAGTCTGCCAGTGTACTTGTATTTAACACTAAATGCAGTGAATGCTCTGGTTTGTAGATGAGCATGCAAGTTGTGCACACACATCCTTTTAACTGCCAACGAACAAACTATCTCTGATGCTTTCTATTAGCTGCTGAAATAACAGATACATTGTAAAGGATTTATTTCCTTTAACTATTGAATTGTTGTTGCTTGTGTATTAGGGAGGGCGATGAGGATTTTTAGGTTGGCTGTTCTGTAAGATTCCTGCAGTCTTACATGAAACAGGCAGTTCTTGTTCAAGCCCTTCTGTATCCTGTTGTTATAATCTGTCTTAATAGTGTTATGCCACATCCACTTACCCTCTGTTCTAAACCAGAGGTCCATGCAATAGATGCTGGAGATTGTGACACTGAATTCACTGAGGAGCAGGGAGCGTATGTTGAGGAGCACATGTGTAAGCAATGTGGTGTGTAGGGCTGCCTGTAAACCAGAAATCATCTTCTGGGGGAAAGGGGAAATAAAAAAAATCCAAGGGAATAAAAATCTTCAGTGGAATGAAAATAAAATCTTTCACAGCGTGCTGCAGGGAATGAAAGAGAATTTATTGTTCCAGAAGTTATGTTAACAGCTTTAAGAACCACTCCTAACAAATGTCTAAAGCTGGGATTTTGATAAATCAGCATTTCTTAACATACAAAACTAATTGATGAATTCCCTGTAACAGTAACGCAGATTGCTCCTAGAGTGGTATTTAGATGTTGGAAGGAGCCGTACCAATTACTGCCTTGTTAGAACAGCTGTCCTAATTTGTCTGTTCTTAAAAATATATGTATTTAAACCGTGCGTTTTAAAGCAGCCAGTGTATGGTATTGATACGTGATCTGACTGAAGTCTCTTGTTTTAGAAAATCCAAGAGATGGAGGAAAGAAGAATTGTGAGGATAGGTGAATCCATGAAAACTTTTGCAGAGGTTGACCGCCAAGTGATCCCAATCATTGGGAAGTGCCTGGATGAAATAACAAAGGCTGCAGAATCAGTTGATCACAAGAATGTAAGTGTTACTTTGCTTGTATTGCTGACTGTCATCTTTAGAACCGATCACTTTGTGCACGGAGATTTAAATGCTGGGTCCAAGCTGCAGCGTGTGGGCTTTATAGTCGTAGAACTAAAACAAATAATGGGCTCTTGTCCCAAACTACTTTGTCTGAGGCAGATTATTTCCTAAATCTACTTAACACCAGGAAATGCCTCGCTTTCTTTTCTTTTAGGAATATTCTCTCCTTTTGATAGGATAATGACTTCTTGAAATAACTGTTATTGAAGATTAGAATTCTGCTCAGAGTAAGGAGAATGATGGGCATTATTCCAGATATCTAATCACCACCAATTCTTATTCAGATGGGTTCTGTACTCTTCTAATAATGGAAGTAATTAAAATGTTGGCTTCATTAATTATTGCAGCAGTTCTGGCAGGATTTCGACTTGGTTTTAAATTCTTCATTTGCAGAACTGAGACTTGCTAGCAATCTGTACGTGAGTTCTCGTAAACCTTCATTTTGAACATCATTGTCAGAACAAAAATAAGCCTCCCTGATGAAGGCTGATAAGGAGTTCAGTTGTGCTTCCTGACGCACGGTTAGCACAAGGGCAAATGTGTTTTTTATTTTGTTTTCAGAATGATCCACTCCCTTTGTAAATGAAGCCTGTGCCTGCTCTTTCTGCCCTTCTCACGGATCGCATTAGCGCTTCAAATACAAACAGCATGTGTCTCGCTGCCTGTTTGAAATTCCCATACATCTTTTTCACTGGAATCTTTTCTGAGCTATTCAGTGCCCAGAGCCCGGAGACTGCAGTTAATTGGCAGCACAAGCCTGAGGCTGAGGTTTTGAAATGAATCCCCTGCTTTTGCACGGCGGTTGCTCTCCCAGAGAGCAGCATGGGAAACCAAGGAATCTGAAAGTTACTGTTTCCTTTTTGGGGTAGGAGAAGGAGCACAAATTCCCATGTTTGAACAATGTACCCTTTTTTGGGGTACAACTCTTGGTTCTGTATGGTGAAAATCACTGGGGAGAGATTCATAACCGGGCCTACACTGTGCTCAAATCTTCAAGCACAGTCTAAGTGAAACACACAAACCACTTACGCTGAGGATTTGAGCCAGAATGAACCTTGTATTCCACTTTGGTCTCTTGAACACAAATGTGTCGGACTGATGGCTCATGTGCACGAGTAGAAGATTAGAAAAAGGTGCTGTGAGCACTGACAGCTTAGGGATCTTCTGTAAGTACTAACAAAACAAAACTGCGTTTGTTACAGCTGAACAATTATGAAAGGTTTAGCTTGTTCTGTCTGAGAAACTGATGTGCATAAAGGATTCCTCTTGTCTTAAAATATCATTGAGGGCTTCATGTCTCTGGAACGGTGATTTCTCACCTTGACTCCAATAAAAGTGGTACGCTTGTTCCTATGTTCTCTAGGGTGTGTGTCCTTATGCAGACAGTGGCAGTTTAACATCTTGTTCTCCTTCAGCCAGTCATGCAAACTGCTACAGCAGACCTTTCCCATCTCTACATTAAACTTTTAAGGAGGCAGTTCTGGCTCTTAGACTGCTATTAGAAGAGTTTCTTTTCTTTGAAAGATTTAAAATTGAAGTTTATCTCCTTGGCTCATCTCTTTCAAGCCTGAAATTTTTTGGACGGAAAAGTCAGCTAGATCTGAGCTGTAGTCAGCTTTGAAATTGAGGCCAGATTCCAGGCAAGTTGAATGCGAGGACAGCTGATAACACAACCAGTACAATGGTGAGCAATACTGAGAGCCCGCTGAGCAGGAAGAGCTTTATGTGAAACTCTGGGCTCACACAGACACGTGTTTCCCATCTGGGAGGAGATCTCAGGGATCTGGTAATTGTAAACAAAAGTACACGTATCGCCTAACTAGAGATGTAGGAGCTCTGATACTGAGGAAACGCAGTGATGCATCTGGAGTTCTTACACAGCTCCTGACTGGTATTCTTTGGTTGGGTTGTCACTTGTTTTGGCCCAGCTATTGTTTACAGAGTTGCTGAAGAAAGGGGGAGGGTAAATGAAAGCTGTGCTGTCGGTGCGGTAGCTTCAGTTTGGAAACCAGGCCTTTAAATTTAACAGCCACGGCAAGTTCAGAGGATGTATTTGTCAGAAAGAAAATAATTACAGAGAGAGCAGCAGTTCTGGTGCTTTACCTTGTGTACCAAACTGAGTCAGCCTTAACTGAGAGGGTGTAAGAACCTGCGAGTTCTGCAGCTTTTTTTTGCTGTCAGTGAAACCTTCCCAGCTGATGGTATGATAGCAGTATTTTAAAAAGGAAAAACAAAATGGAAGCACGGCTTTGCAGTGCATGTGAGTTCCTACCTGAGCTTCAGGTTCAGTACTAACACTGACCGATGAAGGGGTTTCCATGGCATTTATGAACCGCTGTGATTGAGTATCTGACCTGTGCAGCACAGCAGTAGGTCAAGTTCTCATTCTGTAGTTAGGTTGAAACTCTGGAAGCGCAGGCTGCTAACAGCAGGCTTTCTCTCCACAGCCATCTCTGCCTGCCCTGCTGTCCGTAACTGCCAGCAGGATCCTCAAAGACCACTTTATTTTCAAGGCCCCTATTTCATTAGATGATGTTGAGAACCAGAATGGTATCTGGAAAATATTTAATTATTCTCTTAAAAATGACAAAGTTCTGCCTCATGCCCACTAGCAAAATGAGCAAATATTCAGGCTTAGCTAGGAAATTTGCAACTGTTCAAGCAGAATTGCTTTATGCCCTCATAGAAGTCCTTACAACTCCCACTAAGCAATGGAAGCTCTCTGGAATTAGCTGGTAGCACTGGTTAGCCCTGTGTTCCTGTTACAGCTATAGATGCACTTCTGTTCAATGTATTCTTTCTGACAATGCAGAGGCTGCATTACAAGGGTAGGCTGGAGTGACTGCTAAGTGAACCTCTGCAGAATTTGCTCCAGCAGCAGATAGAATTAATTTGTTACGGATTTAGGAGTTCCTGTTATGACATTATCTCTTTGTGATATGTGGAGCATGCTATTTATATTTAGCTCAATTGTAGTGGAAGGATGTTTTGACTAAATAGAGGGAATGCTTTACAATTAACAGAGGGGAAAAAAAAAAAAGGGGGGGGGGGGGGGGAAGGCTTTAGGCATAGGATAAAATACCTGTAGTGGATTTTATGTAACCTCGTGTATGTTTGTCTTTTCTTTCTTCTTTCATGATTATAAAAAACGTCTTCAAATGTTCAGGTCTACAAAAGTGTTAATGTCAATCTGGGATGAGGTAATGGAGAAAATGTTGCTTTACCCCCTTGACAAGCTGTATCTGAATTCTACATTGCACCTGATAGACTGAGGATTTTGAGCCTCAGTTTGCTAGGAGTTCCCCAGGGTACCTTTGCAAAGCTTTTCTTAAAGTTGTGTTTTGCTTAATTGCATCTGGCCTCTGAACATGTGCTTATCCCACTGGATTTCTCATGAGTGCAGTTTTAGCCATGGATGTAAGCAGAAGCTGTGAAATGCTTCCAAAGCAACAAGTTCTTTGATTTGAATGGGATGATGGTGCTCTTCTCCAGAGACTAATAAGATTTTTGTGTGCACGGTTCCCCTAATGATCTTAGAGTAAGAGCTGCTGGAATGCTATAATGTAAAAAGTTTCCTTCCTGAGAAGTCACATAGATCAAAAGTGTTCAGAAGAACTTTTTTGCTGAGGCCATTAGACCTCAGTGTGTTTGGCAAGTTGAGGTCCAAGTCTGCATTTATGTATAATTAAGCGTGTATGTGAGCTTGACTAGGATAAATGCCATATATGATTTCTTGTTTTATCTTCTTCTGTTTAAAAAAAAAAAAAAAAGAAAAACCACTGCAGAGAGTACCAGAGAGTACACAGCCAGTGTGTGGCTGTAACATCTGTAGTATCGCTCAGTTGTACGTGGTACACTGCCTTGTTTTGGTGGAATAATATGCTCTGCCTATCTTTTTAAAACACATCGTGGTAATGAAAACAGAATGCAAGAAGCCTTAATCTTGGAGCAGAAGGAGAAACTCTTCCAGAACTTGGGACCAGGATGGGTATTTACTTACCAGGATGAGACCAGCCCCTTTAAAGATTTTTTCCTCCATAGGAAAAAGCATTTTTGTCCTTGTACGGCTCTGCTATACCACCAGTGTGATGGCAGCCTTCATCTGAGATGTTTACACTTGTTATTGACCTCTGTCCCATTTCAGGATTCTCAAATGGTAATAGAAGCCTTCAAATCAGGGTTTGAGCCTCCAGGAGATGTCGACTTTGAGGACTTCACTCAGCCCATGAAGCGGACTGTCTCCGAATCCAGCCTTTCCAACTCCAGAGGGGATGGGAAGTATGAGCCGAAGTTTGGTGGCAAATCCAAGGGCAAGTTATGGCCGTTCATCAAGAAAAATAAGGTACTGACCTGCAAACATGAGCTTGGTGTTAGCTAGTACGTGTGTAGTCAGTAGCCACTGTCTTGTCTAGAGATCTGGGCAATTACAGATTTTAAAGACAGCTTTAGTTTCAGAAAGTTGATGACTGATGTCTTATTATGGTGTTTTGTTGTAGTCTTTGGTTACTTAAGGTTTTCTTTTATATATCTTTGAAGTTTTTTCGTTGTAATTTCTTTAATTATGTTGCGGTTTTTATATTAATTTAATTGTCAAGTCTTTGCCATGGTCCATTTCTGTTCCTAACTCAGATGGAATTGTGTACCACTTACTTAGTGTCACATGTGCTAACTAACATTGTTACTTCTGGGAAGCTTGAACGTGTCATTACTGTTTTTACACTTCTAAACCTCTTTGACTTTTCATTTGTGTGACCTCCTCAGTCTGTGCACTGGGTTCTGCAGTTGGGTGGTGGGGAGCAAGGAACTGCTGCGGTTCTTTCTTCTTCAGCATAACTAATGGAGCACAGCTAACTGAGCAGTTGACTTTTTAAAGACCACGTTAACTTACGTATCCATTAAACCTTTTTCATTTCACTGTCATATTTTACACCATAATGCATGGCACCGTACATCTGAGGATACCAGAATGTGTCAGGATGACTGCACTGTGTCAGTTTACAGAAACACTGATGGAAGCCCAGAGCAGCTTCACTGTTTTGATCTCACCCTTGCTCTGACCCTTATCAAACCACTCTTACTAATGGCATTGATAGTCCAAAAGCCTACCTGATTTTGATCATGGGTCGTTCCTCTTGCTGGCAGAAGGGAGAAGTTGGCTCTCTGGTGCTTGCATTAGTGTAGCCAGAAGCAAAAAAAAAATGGGACCAACTCCTGAGCAAATTCATAGGATTTGTAGAAGTGAAGTTTGATGCACGGTACTGAGGTATGATTCGAAAGCAGGAAGGAATGTGGTTTGTTGTTTTCCAGATAATAGAAACGCTACTGGGCACTAAGGTACCTTCCTTATCTGATCCATTTAAATTCAGGTATTTGAAAGCTCTATCCATTTGCATTATTCCGAGTTGTCCACAGAGCAGAGCAGGGCAGTTTATAGGGATAGCACTGCATGGAAGAGTCTGCATGAGCTTCCCGTCAAAATGCTTCGTTACTCTTCTGTTGCATCACTTACTAAAAACTTCAATTTTATCATACCTTCATTTAACACAACTCTAAATACTTCTCCCCCCCACTTCTTGAACCATGGCCTTTAATATTTAATTATTTAATTGTTTTTTCTCTGAATTTCAAATATTGGTTTTGATGCTTATTTTCGTTTTGTGTTTTATCTTTTTATTTTGATTTTATTCTGTCACTTCTCCATCTCTTATACGTAGCTTATGTCCCTTTTAACATCCCCCCATCAGCCCCCTCCTCCTCCCCCTGCCTCTGCCTCACCCTCTGCTGTTCCCAACGGCCCCCAGTCTCCCAAGCAGCAAAAGGAACCCCTCTCCCATCGCTTCAACGAGTTCATGACCTCCAAACCCAAAATCCACTGCTTCAGGAGCCTAAAGCGCGGGGTAAGTTCTCCTCTGGATACCTCTCTTTCTTTCTTTTCTTCCTTTCTTGCGCTTTTATATTGCACGTTCTGTTATGTAAAAACTTGTTTTGTTTGGTGGATGAGTCCGTTGTGTTTTATCATAACATGCAGACAAATCCAAGGAATCCCATCCTGTAAAGTCTTTTGCAGTCAAAAAACCCCAAAGTGAAACCACAAAAAGTGCAGTTTCTGATAGAAGTTACCCATTCCTTTCCTTTTGGAAGGAGGGAGAATTATGCAGTGTGTAGAAAGAGCAGGTGAACTTGAAGCAATATTCACATACAAGTTACAAATCATTAAGTTAGCAGCTCTGCATACGCCGCTGTTCAGAATTGTAGCTCTTTTTCTGGCATTTCCTATGAAGTCAACAGATTTTTTCAGTGCCTGAACTGACTTTCACTTCCCTGTGCTATGGTGCACATGGTTCAAAATAATATTCTGTGTGCAAAGTTTATGGTCAGGCAGACGTGCTCTGAAACGCAGGTGGGAGGTTTTGAGGGGTTGGGGTTTGGGCCTTTCCTGCCAGCAGCTGGAGCAGTGAGCTGGGTGCTGCTCCACTGCAGAGAGGCTGGAAGCCTGTGGCTGACCTTGGGGGATCCACCTGGGTGTAGATGGAGCTAAATCAGCTTCTTGTGACACAACACCAGCATTGCAGGTTCATCACACCTTTCTCCTGAAATAAACCTTTCATTTTCTTTTTAAAACAAGGAATGTTTTTTTCTTTGTGCAAGCCTGTGTGTGGCACAGCTGTACTCAGAAGTTGCTTGTGTGCTGCTGCTTTGGCTCTTAGGTTTGGGTCCTTAAAAGCATTATTGAAAAAAATCACGGGAGGGGAGACACAGCCTTACAGCCCACACTAAAAAACGTGTTTTAACATTGAGGAAGAGTGACTGCTTAAAAAAGCCCCAATTCTGCTCCAGGGACTGCACTGACATTTAGGAATGAGGACCGGAGCTGTTTAACAGTAGAGCTGATTTCAGAGGGGAACTTGAGTGGCTAGTCACAGAGAATTGAAAACACTGCTGTAAATGGTATTTTGTCTCATCTGGTTACAGACAGCAGACTTAAAGAAAAAAAGTTCTTTGGTTGTTTTTTTTTTTTTAAACGTTTTCCTTTCTTTTCTAAGGAACTGCCATTTCATGAGGTATTCAGTGCAGGATCCAAAAAACCCCATTTCTGATGCTTTCTACTGGGGGTGCGGGTGGTTCCTAAGTTGTCCTAAGGAGGTTTGGTAAATGCCTTTTCCCCTTGGTTACAGTTTGGTTCACAGCATCTCTTCTTTTAAGCTCCTAAGGGAGGGGGGAATTGCCTTTCCATCCTGCTTCAGTACAGCAGGTGTCTGTGCACTGCCCCTGGCAGCCCTGTTTGTATGGGGTAGCAGCGAGGCGCATGGAGAGAAGGGCACTGCTGGAGGTGGGAGCTGACACTGTGCAGACCTAGTCCTCCAGTAGTGCCATTCACTGAACCGATTATTTAAAGTAATGCTGAATATTTCTAGTTCAGTCTAAAAATACCAGCTTACAGTTCCTTGGGCAACGCATGAGCTTGTATTTCAAATGTACTCACTCTTATTTATTATTTGGCCTCGTAAGCAGTTGTGACTTCTAATATTTGCCTGAAAAAATGCCGTAATATAACGTGCTAACTGTCTGAGAAGTCTAAGTGAGACTTGCAAATGCTTTGTACTGTGTTACTTTTAATTAGTTTGTTTGAAAAGTGAAATAATGAGAACAATTTCCTCTAGTTTCCTCTGGAATCCTTCTCATTTCTGCTGACAAGTTCATTAAAAATGCAAAAAGGAAGGCTGTTGCTAAATCTTCATTTGAACCTTTCACTGTGTTCTCCTTGTCCTTCATTTCCTTCCCCTGTTAGCTACCAGGATGTTTGTATGTAAACTGTTTTGCTGCCTGACTCATCCAGCAGAGTTGGAGGCCAATGTTCAGATCATCGTGGCTTTTTCCAGAGGGACGAATTCAGGCTGCTTAGTTCATCTAGAAGTACGGAGGAGGAGAGGCTGCTAAGAGCTGGCAGCTCGTTCTGTCTGCTCTGAGAACGCTGTTGATGTTTCATTGGTCCTTGGTGATTTTTGTTATACGCAGCGTCAGACTGAAAGGTCACGGAAGTGCTTAATGATCTTCGAAAATAAATTTGTAACCAGACGCACCCCGATCTCATTTATTTGTCAGATGAAAAATGAGTTATTGTAATTTGTCTGCTGTGGCCCTCTTTGCATTCAGTACAGCTGGATAATATTGTTAATTCCACTTTTACGGTATTACATTTGATAAGATTTTCTTTTCTCGGTTCCTCTCCATCTCATTGTCCCTCTGCCAGCTCCGAGAACATCTGAATGTTGCTCATGAGCAGTAATGTTGCTCATGCTGCACTGAGATCTTACCAAAGAAATGAGAGAGGAGGAGGTTAGGGAGAAGCTGTCTGTGCAGAAGATTATTTGATCTGCACAGGAATACATTAGCAAAGCAACTTTTGGGAAGGTCGTGCAGGGAGCTAACAGAGCAGCGCAACGTAATGGATGTTTGGCTTTGGACACAGAATAATTTCATTTGCTCTGAATATTGTCTCCATGCTGCTGGTTTTGTTCAGCCAAACACCCCGCAGTACAGGTGGCCATGGGAGGTTTAAAGTAGTTAAGCAATTAAGATTATTTCAGGTTGTTCAAACAAGTCCTCAAGAAGAGGGTCCTTCCTTTGTTGATAAACTGAGCTGTTAATGCCTGCAAAGGGCCATGCAGCAATTTGTTAATTTCAGAGGAAACGGGATCATAACTCCTTCCTTTCCCTGGTTTAAAGAAGAGAAGCATGGCAAGGAACTACTTAACGTGAACACAACTAATAGCTAACAGGAGCGTGATGGGAGAAACACAGCAGAACTACACACTGTAACCAGTCCTTGGAATGTGAGGCACCCCATACAATTCCTCCATAAGTCCTTTTGAGATTGCAGTGAGTGGCAGTGTGTTTTAGTGATTTCCTTCCAAGTTTTGCTTTAGCATCTTCTGTTACATTTGGAAAGTGAGATTACAAAGCTGAAGTGGAAAAGGCACCGGTGACTGCCGAATTGTATCAGTAACGTTACGTCCTGCGCTCAGTCTGGCTTTAGTTTTGCTCCAAGTCTAAAAATCCATTGAGTTTTGTTTTCATGGAAGAAAGCAGATATCTGAATGGCAGATGTGAGGTTAATGCACCAATAGCAGCGTCAGTGATCGCTGCCAGTGTGAAATCCTGGCCTGTTTGAGAGGAAGACAACACTTACGTTGGTGCTGACACTTGTCAGTGTCTGTGGTTTTCTAATCATGTTCTCCTATTTTCATCAAACTTACTTTCTTCTAACCCCAAAAGCAGAAATGTCCATTATAAAGAATCATTAAAACCCGTTACGGTGCTTACTGAAGATCTGAGCTGAAAGAGGGGAAATCTACACAGGGTTGGGTTTTTTGAGTACTGATCCGAATAACTCTTTAAAAAGACAAAATTTAAAAATTAAAGAAAAAAGTCAGTGCTTAACATGAGCTCTGTCTCTTTAGGGAAGTAAAATCCAGAAGAGTACAAAAATGAGGAACCACTTACATAAGTCATAACTTCATTTATGCTCGCTCTGCTTTTTCTAATTCCTTTTTGAGGACAAAGGAAACGTAATATTCTGCTGGTTGAAATTAATTTTGTGTTTTTGCTTTATTGCTACACTGGCAGTAACATCAGCACCTTTATTTAAGGAGCAATACTTCTGAACTAACCAAGTCCAGGGGTAGAACTTACACCCTTGAGCCATTGTGTACATTGAGCTGGTTTGCTTTATGTCATCATTTGGACACTGGGCTGTGTTCAGACAGGAGGCTGCTCTGGGAGCAAAGGCACAGATGCTGCTGTCATTGCTCACACAGCCCCATAGGGTCCAGCGGAGGGATTTTTGTGGTTTCCTTTTTAAGTGGAAGTTGTTGACTTCATTACAATGTAACTCCATTTCCCTTGCATCAGTTAACGTTTTCCCTTTCCATCCTGTCTCGCTTCTGTGATGCACTGTGCACTTTTTCCTGACATCCGTAGCCCTGCCCAGGTGCCACGACCTGGTTGTGCTGTGATTGTGCAGAAATGCCAACCAAACCACACCAGCTCCTCACCTGCTGTGTCTCCTGCCCAAGGGAGTACTCTGTGCTGCAATGCAAGCGTGTGTGTGCCAAAACACCGGGCTTGGGCGGGTGGGCTTGGTAAAGCCAAGGTTATCCTAGCAGAGAGATTTTATCCGACATGGCATGTTTAAGCTAGCCTTTAAAAACATGAGATATAAGTGTTATAAAAGTGCTGAACTCGATTAATGCTCACAGAGCATCTAGCAAGCTTCCACTTAGCACTTAAAAGCTATTAAACACCGAGCTGTCTTTTGCTGTAGAAGCAGTAAACACGGGTGCTGTGCTGGTCTCCACCGTAACGGATGTGTTTTCTCTTGCTGACTCACCAGCAGACACAGTCTTTGTATTTTCACAAAGAACTCATGAAGAGGACTTTAGGGACACCCACGTGTGCCATTGAGGCTAGGGAATACGTTGTAAGTCCACGTATGGTGTGATCAGCCCATACTGTTGCTGCACAGTCGCTAACCCCACTTACAACGCCCTGAGAGTGTGCTGTGGAAATGTGCTTTGTGAAAAAGAAATGGGAAACTGCAAACTTGGAGAGGCAAGCTGCAGCTGACTGTGTTACGTGCAGGAGAGACTTGTCTGCTAGGCCTGGAAATGCTGAAATTCGCACTCCTCTTGGAACCGCTTAAAGCGTGCTTGGCTGTAAAATAAATAGAAAACTAAAAATTGTGTTCTAAATTTGTTAGCTTGTAAGCTGAGCTGCTTTTACAGCAAATTTCTTCTGTGTAAAAGTGCTCCAGGTGGGTTCCTTGCATTTATTCTAAGTTATTTTATGAATGCAGTTTGGCCATCATGAGCCAACCCTTTGTATGAGCAGCAGGGCACGACCCTGGCTGTGGTGGCAGAGCTCTCTGTGAGGCTTTGAGAAGCTTCCCTGAGCTCTGTGACAATGACAGCTCGTGGAATCAATGCTTGTGACCTCTAAATCTGGTACCCAGAGAAAGCATTGTACAGGGTAGATTGCTGCAGGAGCACAGAGAAAGAAATTTACCTTTGGGCTGTCTGGAAATGCAGTGATTTATTTCAACCCCGATTTCTGTAAGTGAGGTTAGTGTCTGTCTGTGACTGTCCAATAACACATGGACTTGCTGGCTTTCATGCGCTCTCATGTGTTATTGAAGCTTGTGGCTCTTAGGCTCTTCATTTTTTCCCTGCAAGACTAAGCTAGACTTGTTCTAAATTGTCAGCTTGGAACGGATTTGCTCATTTTGTAGCGATGTGATTGATTTGATCATTCGGAGGGGGAAAAATGCTCCTCTTCCAGCAGCTGGGAGCGAGTTTATCGTTGTGAAAACCCAACAGAATGGGCAAAAGCAGTTATTCAGTGAATGTTTAATGCAGATTTATTGTCAGTCTGCTTATATTTGTTTATAGAAACAGAATCACTGTCATGTAAAATTATCAATGCATTTCAGAAATGGAAAGCTGTGAATATGACTTATTTCAGCATTTCATTGTCTGTGATCTGCTTTACTCGTACTGGCTGTAACAATCCCTGATGTTCTCTTTGGAAATGCTCTTAATAAGTTCTCTATTTTTGTCATACTTAATAGTGCAAGAATTGGGCATACAATGTGTATAATCCCTGAAATTTGCTGACTTTCCAGCAGAAGAATAGTCGTGATGCAGATGGTTCTGTGCAGTAGTGCAGTGCCTTTAGACTTAGTGTTTAGAAACTAGCGCATGTAGCATACATCTGTGCCTCTATAGAGTGCTTCATAGGTAAATATTTCCTCTGCACCATCAGTCTTGTCTGTATATATGTAGGATCTCAGTTTGTGCTGATCGTGTCTATGCTAAAGTTCACAGGAATGCTAAAGATACTACGCAAACAAAAGCTGCCTGCACTGGATATCTTCTGCAATATATTTTAGCTCGTTCTGTCTCCTCCTTCTGCAGTTCTTCTCCCAAATTGATTGGTTTTTCAATGGCCTTGTAGCTAAGAGAGTAAATTTCTTCACTGCGCTGTGATCATTGAGCTGATAGACTGAACTTCAGAGGGAAGCTGAACTGCTGCATTGTCACTAAGTGTATCAGTTCCAATGGAAGAGTTCACTATTAATTTTAAGGCTACGTATTTTCCTTGAATTACTGACATGTATTACTGCATAAATTCTGCTTGACTAATGACAATCATTAGAAAATTGAGTATTTCTTGAACTGGCTGTCAAAAACATCAGAGGTGTCGAGCCACCTTTATTTTAAATCCATCCCAAAAGAAAGAACTCTTGCTAAAGATGGAGCATCTGTTTGTGACGGCTCTGTATCAGGAGCTGTCAGTGCTGCTATTAGAGAACTCTTGAATGGCAAGGTGTGCAAAAGTCTGACAACAGATTATGGCCTGGAGCAAGAGATGTTTTCCCATTTTCACATGTCAGCTGTCTTTGACACACAGCACATGCGTTTATGCGCTTACAAGCTCGTTGCACACCAGCCCAAAGAGCTGGTAGCACAGTCACAGTGAGGACTGCTGGAAGCCTGAGTGCAGTTTTGATTCTCCCTTTAGCCTGGTTTTGTACCTGGAGCAGCATTTATCTGGTGCTCCTTGGCACAGAGCAGAAATGCACTGTAGCACTGGTAGGCTCTGATCTCTTGGAAAACCTTCTGACTTGGAGCTGTCGTAACATCTTCCAGCACTGGAAGACAGCTTTGGTAGTTACGGTGGTTGACTGCCTGAGCACATTTGTTCACCCGTCAGTTTGAGGCCCTCCAGCACTGCTCAGAGCCCAACGTGTAAGTGGTGTAGCACAGAGGCTAATTTTTTTTAACACACACCTCTCTTTTTGCACTCTCTTCCTTTCCCAGAGTAGCTAAAAGAAAATGTTTTGGCTCTGCACCAGGGAGTGTGGTAACCTTTGAGGACTGGATCATGTATATCGTTTAAGTGGCTTGAATAACGTCTTGCTGTGCTGCCATAGAATCAATTTGGGGTAAAGAGATTTTTTTTCCCCCCCTTATTCTGGTCCTGACCTTGTCTGACCGTGTGGCCAAAATAAGTTTGAGATAAGTATCTGTATGAATTGTTTAAGAACACCAAATGGCTTAAGTGACTGCCCAGAAAGCATTGTGTGCAGCAGTGGAGGTAATTTGGGAGTACAGTCATTTGGACACATGCCTGCAAGCTGGGCTCTGTCCCCTGGAAATGACCAGAGGCCCCAGCACGCCTTTAGCAGCAGGAGCTGAGCAGTGCCGTACCTCTCCCTACCTGCAGCTAGGTGCTGTCATTCCCTGCTCCTGCACAAAGGGGGCTGATGCTTGTGACTGCATTTCAGCACGTTTTCGATCTGAAGTGACTTGCACACGTTTACAGGTGTTCTGTTTTGTTTTGCACTCCAAAATTCAATGAGAAAATCCCTCTTGTAGCAGCAGTAACAAGGCAGCCCGGGCAGAGCTCTGCCTGCAGTACAGAAGCACACAGGCAGCGCTCCCAGCTCTGCTCCAGGCGAGGCCGTGGCAGCTGCCCAGTGCTGCTGGGCCCTCTTGTGAACTTTTGCACAGATGTGTCAGTGTTACCCATCCAGCGAGGGGTTGTGTATCATGTTATTGGAACAGCACTCTGAGAAGTTCCTCTTCTACTGATACTCTCTTGTTTTTTTTTTCTCTTTTCCCCCCACCCCGTATCTCTCCAACTTTTACATGAAGCTTTCTCTCAAGCTGGTAAGCACATTTTCAGCATGCCTGTCCTGTGTTTTAATCACAACTTTGTGTGTGTTTGAATGTGCACTGTGCCACGTATGACACGACACTGAAATTGTTAAATTTGTTTCTTCTTTGTTTGCTTTTTTGCCGTTTATCAGATAACTCTGAATACACAGGTCTGGAGTCTAATAGAGGTGATCGGAACTCAGCCTTTCTAATAAGCTGCTAAAAAATTAATTCTAATACATAGTTTAGCTTTCATTTTTTGTAATCTAGGGCTATGAAAATGTAGAAAAACAGTATCAAGTAATTCCTTTATCGTGTAAGTATAAATTGAGACGTTAAAAGAAATCGAGATCTGTTTGGACTTTTTTCCAGAGAGAAATGCATGTATTTGGTGTGACTGTAACATAGCCACAGAGTTTGCTTTCTGTGCCCAGACGTTTACTGGCAATCTGCACCGTGGTCGCCTACATTTTACAGCCCTATGTAGTCCTTCAGAATAACTAATAATAATTAAAATTCCGTAAACCGTAACCAACAAGGTTAACTCAGTCTGATTTGCAAATAACGTTCTGTATGTGAACCCCAAATTCGATCTGGGATGCAGCTGGGAAGGTTGCTTGAGCTACGGTAAGGTAACGTGTTACTGAGATGGAAGGGGAACGGGTGGACCTATTTGGGAAAGCAAATTGGGCTGAACTTGATATTGCAGGTACTGAGATGTGCCGCACCTCAGTATGTTTCTGGTAGCTTGCTGGTGTTCCTTTGCCCTTCGTGATCCCAGGGGGAACTCAGCTGTTCCACCCCAGTTCATGCACGCATTCCAGAGCCACAGTGACTGGTGGCAGTTTGAGAACTTCAGAGGATCTGCAGCTCCTTAACTGTGTTAGCTTGGAAGTTTTCTTTTTCCTCGCCAGTCAGTGCCTCGGGTGCTCCTTCCCTGTTACTCCTCCCTGCACACATGTTGTCCATGGATTTATCATTCTGGACCTGTTCTGTTTCTAGCAGTTTGTTCTGAGGAGAGGTGTGTGCCCTGGGAGCTACCTGGGGTAGCTGTGGTGTGCCTGCAGAGGTTTGGGGCCCTGCTGCTGCCCTGCACAGCACAGTCACTCATTGCTCTTCATTTGCAGTATTGCACTTCTGAAGACTTGTGGTAGGAGTGGGGAATGGTGGAAATCTCTGGCTCACTTGGAAACCTTCTTCTTTTGGCTATTGCCATCCACTGACCGATTAGTCCCAAGTGTTTATACCAAGAATTTCCACTTGTTTTTGTGTAGTGTAGCTGAGCTAAGCCTTCACGTGTGCTGGAATATATCCTCCCCAAACAAACAGCTGACCTTGCCTTTCCCCAAGAATTGCACAAATCAAGATGATGTGTATTTCTAGAAAACACGTGCAACGTTTACAGCTCGAGAGATGGTTCCAGCATCTTTTGCTTGAGAGCATGAATTGTGCCTAGCATGTGCAAAAGTTGTTCCTTGCCTCTTCCTGCTGGAGGAGGACCTGTAGCTGCTGTTCTGATGGGAAGTTACCAAGCATGGAATGAAGTCTCTGTGAGTTCACCCAGTCTCAGGCATGCATTTCTACACAACGCTGATGCTTTGGTCTGAAGCATTGTGAACACAAACACTGAATTTAATCTGGCCTAGAGCTTTCAATTGAAGTGAAGTATCAAAAAGGAAGAGCTTTTCCAAATTGCTTTGAATACATCTGGTATAACTGAGGATGTTTTCAAGCATCTCTGTCTCTTCTGGATAGAATTGAGAAGAATATTTTATGTAGTCTTTCTGTTAACTGCTCATTTATTTACAAACCCACATCCAGATGCTTTGCCTTAAAAAGATATGTATGGGTTTAGCATGCAGGCTGACTGTAAAATGTACCAGAACAGTCTAATGTGATGTGGGAGTTGCTGCGAAGCAAATGCTGCCAACATTAAAGAATGAATTAAAATAGAAATCTCCCGTGCCACGCACAGCAATGTAAGCAGTAATTCAGAACTCTCAGGACTGCACGTGGCTACTGGTTTAGAATTGGTGTATTAGCGTTAGATTTGCTTTCCCATTGTCTCACAAAATGGAAGTTGATGTGTTATTACGCACAAGATCAGGCCTCGACTAAGATGCATGTGTTCATTCTTAGTGAACGTTAATATGGCAGCGATTTCGTTCTGCTAACCTGTTCTGCTTGATTGGAATTAAACAGGAGGAGGTGGAGAAGGTGACCTGTGTGGATTTGTCCTCCATCCCTCTGACACCCACATGCCTTCGTTGTAAATAGCGTGCTCTGCAAATGCAGAAGAAAGAGCGCACTGTCTCGGAGTGCGCATCCAGTGCAGAACCAAAGGGGTCTCATGGGCAGGTTTTGTGGCAAAGTGCCCCCTAAATCTCTTTCCCCTAAGAGAGGTATTTGGCACTTTAGTAAAATTGATGTTTCAGCTTGGCTCGCGGCCTTTCAGTAAGCTGACGGGCTATTGAATTCGGGTGCTCAGCTTTGTATTTTTTTTTTCCCCCTTCTTTCTCACATATCTCAGTACTTCTCCTTAGAAATGGGACATGAAACAAGTGAAAACCAAGACAAGAGAAACGTCTGCAAGTTCTAGATTATGTACAAGACCTTCATTCTTTTGTGATTCAGCTAGTTATAAGTCTACCTGCCATACGAAATTAGAGCAATCAGGGATGAAGCATAGGAACAGTAATAATTAATTAAAAATCTGATAAACTCCTTGAGAACTAAGAATTGCAGCCACTTCCATCAAACCAGACTGATGCATTAGCTTCACGAAAACAAGGTCAAATGTCCCACTAGTTTCATTTTTGCTGCTCTTTTAAATGTTTTAATAAAACAAAATATAACAAATAAAAGGAGTTTTGTTATATACGTTAACTATTTTGTATATTTTATGTGTGGCCCGAGACCATTCTGCTTTACTCAGTGTGGCCCAGGCAAGCCAGAAGGTTTGGACACCCATGAGTAGAGCAAGCCAGCAATTAATAGTGTGGTCAAGAAGCATGATTATGACACAGGAGTAGAAGCTAGCAACTGCTTTCAGGGGGATGCTGTGACTAGAGGAGTAGGGGAAAGCAGGAAGGATTAGCTTTCCGTGAGAATGAGATCCTGTTAGTAAGATCTGGTGTTAGTTATGGTTAAAAGTAGATTCTCAGCTTTGCCACAATTCTGGCATTCTTGCTGATCTCCCATTGACCACTTGGTATGGAAGTGGTACGTGGTCCTGGGCTTGTTTCGTAGGCATTCTGATTCCTGACCATTTAGAAGCTGATAACTCATTGTACAAATGATTACAATGCTTCAGACCATTGCGATTTCTGCACAGATTTTGTGAGCTGTTTTCAAAATGCAGTCCTGAAGGATTCGTGTAGAGTCTGATTGTTCTTTTTTTTTCCCCCCTCCATTCTACTCTGCAGGGAGCAGGGCCGGAGGACTTCAGCAATCTCCCACCTGAGCAAAGAAGAAAGAAACTTCAGCAAAAAGTCGATGAGCTGAACAAGGACATTCAGAAGGAGATGGATCAAAGGTAAGCCAACCCCTCCAATGGAAAATGAAATAAATTAACTGAAACAACTAAAACATAAGAACAGATAAGAAGAAGGTTCTAGCATTATCTAAGGTGCTGTTCCAAGAGAAGACGCAGTTTATTTATTGCTAAAAATGTCTGAAAACATCTTCTGTAATCAGTTATTTAACTTTGGCTGATGTAAGTCAGAGCTCCCTTGCAGGAAAGTAGCAGTCTAGTCATGAGCAGGACAAAGATTGCTGTTGGGTACACAGATATTTTTGTGTGTGTGATGAATTGGGTGATGGTGGGAGGGGGGTTGTTTGCTTGTTGTTTGGCTGGTTTTAGGTAAGTACGGGGTGTAAACATGGTCTCAATCGGGGTTACAATCACAGACCTCTCAACATTAAGCAGATCACCTGCAAATGTTTGATGGGCCAACGTGATCATGGGTGACCATGTTATAGCAAATGAGGTTATTATGAGCTTGATAACGTTGTCCAAAGTGCTGATTGTTTGGTGTATTTCTTAAGACTCTCTGATCTGGAGCATACATTTCCTGCAAGCAGGAAATAGGAGTCCAGTGCTTTTGTGGATGCTTTTTCTACAAGGCTTCGTTTGTCACTGTTGTTGAGAACAAGACCATTTTAGTTACACGCTTTCTATTGATTCTGGCAGCTTGTATTTGTTGCTTTCAGTGTTTGTTCACATTCTGGCTCCTGCAATTGCATTAAAAATTCAGCACACAAAAAAACAGAACTTTTTTTCCCAGAATGGTTTTTAAGGCTCAGCCTCACTGCTATTAGTCCATCCCAAAGCACTGCTTCACATTTATATGGATGTGCCTATGTTTTCTGCTACATTACTTTGAAGAACCTGTTAACTTTGGTTTGCTAACAGACTTTTGTCATCATTTTATTTTCAACACTTATATCGTGAATGAGAAAGGAAGTCTGCACATGGTTGTATTACTTTCCATAGCTTTTTTTCCTTCTGTGGTGACTTGCATTTGTTTCTGTACAGATTTACCCTTCTGTATTGACTCTGCTGAGGTAACCCAGTGTTTAAATCTGATATGAAATCTGAGCAGAATTAAGCTATTTTAAAATGAGCATAGTATGCGATTGGGGAATTAACACCAGCAGTTAAGCAAGGGTTAAAGAGTAGTAATCATCGTGACTCATATGTTTGCAATATTGTCCCTTAGGGTTTCAGCCACAGAGCAGTCCCACTTCCTTGCCACCCACACTTCTCATTTCTCTGCACAAAGCAAAAGCAGGCACAGGATTGCAATTGTCAGGAGTTTGGTGGGAAATTCCAAAATATAAAGAGCCTTAACTTGAGTCGTGGGACTGACATTAACCTTTTTCCCCCCAAGTAATGCTTAGAGAGAAGCTGAATAGCTGTGGCAGAAATACAGGAAATCAGCTCATAAGTCCATCCATCTCTAAGCTCTGAAACCTTCATCGTGCAGATAACTTTTGCCTTAAGTTCAACTTGCTTCAGGTCAAAGGCAGCACGTTGCTGGCAATTGAGAGCTCCGCAGGCTTCCCTAAGGGATCTCATGCTTATGTTATATCAGCATTGGTCTTGTGGTACTGCATTCATCATAGTGGGCCCTATTATTAACATCTCTGAAACCGTAGGCATTTGGCATCTGGGTTGATATGAAACACAGCCTGCAGAAACAGTCTGGTAAAAAATACTGTGTAGCTTAACAGGATGCAAGGTCACGTTACGTGGCCCAAGGTCCATCTGTTGCTGCACTGTGACAAATGCAAACCATCTGGATTCAGCTTCATTTTAAGCCGTGTGAAATAAATATCGTACAAACTATTAGCTTTGCAAAAGGCAAAACGCAGGGTGAGACTTTCTGGTTATCACTCCGTTTCTGTTGTTGTTACGTCTGCATCCAGCTCCTTGTCCCAGTTACTCAGTTGGATTTCAGCCCATGATGGAGAAGTATGATGCAACTGTTTATCTGTCTCCCCCCAAAACTGGGATGATATTCATTTAGAAACTCTTATTTTTTTTTTTCTGTCTCTCAGAGATGCCTTAACGAAAATGAAAGATGTGTATATCAAGAACCCACAGATGGGAGACGCAGCGAGTGTGGACCACAGATTATCAGAACTTGAACAGAACATTGAAAAGCTACGATTAGAAGTGCAGAAATTTGAGGTATGGGGAGGGATATAAATGTGATGTTTGTCTCAATGAGTGCACACATCTCTGATGAAAAGTAGCTCAGCATATGCACGCTTCTAAGTAGGTTCTTCGGTGCTTTTCCAGATAGAAAGAAAATGCTTCAATCCATTTGTGTGTACAGAGATGTGCTACTTAATCACATAGATTACTTGAGATCTTTGAGCCTATTTGTGTAACATAAATACGCACCATCGCTTGTGACTGTCAGCCAACAGCAGTGCTCTTTACATTGCCCAGAAGTCTATGCCAAGTAGAGGAGGAGATAAAATGCAGGATTCTCTAGACTGCCCAGAGAAGTTCAGATGCTTACTTAAATAATGACAATCATCATACTGCAGATCACTGTGGAGAATTGGAGGAATGTAAGTGGGAAACACCATTTAAAGTCTAACAGCAAGACAGAATAACAACAAGCCATCAGATGATACGCGTTTTAAGGAAAGGTCTGCCTTTAATAGGAAGCTTCTTAGAGATGCAGAACCTCAAAAGCATGAGTAGTATTTGGAATACAAGGATCCATTAGAAATGTACCCTATTGCAATTAACGCCAGAAGGACTATAGGACTGAGGAAAGGCTTCATTCTGTGAGCTGGGCCGCAAACATGAAGATACACAGCCTATTAATGGATGTTCCTTACAGTCATTTGTTTTACTATCGATTGCTTGCTTACCCATTTGAAAACCTCCCCAGCTTTTCTCCTTCTGATTTTACTGAGACTACCATAAGCTGCTGCACATCTTACTTCACTGTGACTGGAGTAGCAGTATGTCCTGTTGTGAATGCAAGCTCCAGTGATGTGACTCTGCTGCTTTCCAATGGCAGGGCTGGCTGGCCGAGGTGGAGGGCAGGTTGCCCGCACGGACTGAGCAGGCCCGGCGGCAGAGTGGGCTGTATGAAGCCCAGAACACTTCAGCAGTGAACAGCTGCGCACAGGACCGGGAGAGGTACAGTATCTGTACAGGGCTGCCTTGTTTGGGCTGATAACTGAACTCATTTTCTTTAGCTGCATCCCCAGGAAAACCCGCTCTGCAGTATTCAGGACTGTGTGACTAAGCCTAAGGCGGACGCTCCGTGACAAGAGTTTTGCATACTAGTTTTAGCCTTAGAGAATATTCCAACTTTAAGAGCTGGTTTTCTAAGTATAATGGCCCCTGCAGTCACTGCTGTGAAGACAAGTGTGATAGATGCGTTTTATTACGGAGAGAAAAATGACCACTGCATTACAGCAGCTGCTCGTGGTAACAGCCTGTCCTGACCATTCTGTAGAATTGCTGAGCTGCTCCAGCTGGAGTTGCTCACCTTGCCTTAAGTGCTCGGTAAACAAGGCACCCTCCCTGCTCCTGAGGCTGGTCGCTATAGTTGCTCTGTATTTTCCTCTCTTGAGCAGCCCAGATGGCAGTTACACAGAAGAGCAAAGTCAGGAGACTGAGATGAAAGTACCTGCAACAGATTTTGATGATGAATTTGATGATGAAGAACCACTACCAACCATAGGAACGTGTAAAGCTCTCTATACATTTGAAGGTATCATTCACTCTTTACTCTTCTTTTATTTACTGTTTTGTTGGCTTCCTATGACAAGTGGGAAACCTTCATTTAACCTCTGCAGCGCTTAAATAGACAAAGGAGTGAGTGAGGCTTTGGCATTATTCTGTTTTCTGGTGGCACTAGGGCAGTGATTTGTCTTGCATTTCACTGGCACTTCCTGTGGCAACTCTTATGTCAAGATCACGTTCCTTCTTTGATTGCACCCTGTTGTCTCCAGAATCATGTACTCTTGTTCGTGCTTCTAGTGATGCAACAAAGGATGCCAGCTCTTTGTTCCTCTGTGCCATGAGCATCCCCTACTCCACCCGTGGTTCTCACTGTGTGGGGCAGCTTAACATCCTTGTTACTGTGTCTTTCAGGTCAGAATGAAGGAACAATTTCTGTAGCAGAAGGAGAAATGCTCTATGTAATAGAAGAAGACAAAGGTGATGGGTGGACACGAATCCGAAGGAACGAAGACGAGGAGGGCTATGTCCCTACATCTTATGTTGAAGTCTATTTGGACAAAAATGCCAAAGGTGCTATGACTTATATTTAATAATATTATTATTACTTTATTTGCTTTCACAGAGATACCCAAGCCTGCAACTTTGTGTTGCATATAGAGCCTCTTAAGTGTCTGTACAGTGCCACAAAGTGCATTATTTCATACATGGACTAATATGGCTTGCTGCAAAACATGCTTTTTATTGGTCAGAGAAGGCTAGTGTGGTAGAGGGGAAATGCAGCCTTTCCTAGTAAGTGCTTGTTCAACTGTCACTGCTGTTGCACACCCAATCTAGGGCAGGAAACACAAAGCCATTTGGAAACATCACTGGTTTTCCTTACATATCCTGGGGGCATTTCAGACATGTTCACAAGTTTGTCCCAAACTGATTCGGTGGATTGCTATGTAGGAAATATTTAGCCTGGTGTTTTGGGTCTCAGTGTGGTGGCTTTCAGAGCCTGATGAGTTCTGCGGACCTTTGGAACTGAAACCTGCTCATCATTTAGTGTGTTTGGAAGGGGAAGCAGAAGTCTTGCCAAAGCCTCTCTACACAGCACTCTGTGATCCTTGATAAATCATTAAAACATCAACATTAAGGAAAATGCTTTATTCTTTCCTGTCTTGATACATTTCGGAAAATGGTCTTTTGGCTGGATTTGCTATTTCAGATGAAATGCAGGTTTTCAGATGACCCGTGACTAATGGTTTCGTCTTTGGCTTAAATGCAGTCAATGGAGGCGCTCTGAGCTTAAACTGGACAGCATTCTGTGTCTTAGTTGCTTTTGACTCCTCCCAAATAGGTGTATTTTGTAAGCAAGCAGCGCATATGGGAGAATACTGGGTAGAATACATGCTAGCATGTAAACACCTGGTAATATGATACACTGACAAGTTCTAGGTCTGTTTCAAATCGGTATGTTTGAAGTCCACTGTTAAATAATTTATGCATTTCTTTTGCAGTCATTTAATCCTCAGATTATTGTGCTTCCTGGACCTTAAAGTTCTTGGTGTGAAACAAACTGCCTCATCCAATTTAAAAGAAAACAGAACCATTCTCATAGAGGCTTATGGACAGCGGGGAGAGAAGAGAGCTGTCTCTGTAAACAAACACTATAATCTGATCGGTTTGCTTTTTCCTGGGTTCAGTATTAATCAGTGTGTGCCTCGTCTGCTGCAGATGGAAGTCTAGGGTCTGATTTTGCCATAGCAGTTTTATGTTTGGCAAATACAGAGTCAGTTGAGATGCAGAAGTAGACTCAGCCCTTCTGTCTGCTTTTGGTTACCTTTAGAAGGCAGGTGTGGATTGTATGTTTTCTCTGCTTCACGTTCAGGACAAGACGGAGAGCGCAGAATGAGAGACCTCATCTCATAACTCATTGTTTTCTCCTTTGGAGATCGTGTCCTTTGTGTGTGGCAGTGGTTGAAAGCAACATTATTGTTCTGCTGGAAGATGCGTTGTTCAGCAGTGCAGGCTACTTAAAACAGCTGAGCTGCTGTGGCATCTCCATCTGTCAGAAGTACCAGGCATGGCTCTCTGCACGCTCTCTGAGTGATGCTGAAGGGCAGTCTGTGCTGGGAGCGAGTACTGATACAGCTGGGAGGAGTTGAGATCCTTGATTTTTCCCATTAATTTTGCTGGACTTTACGAATAAAATCAACTGTGCGTGTGACCATCTAATGGAAATGAACTATGATCTTTACATTAAAATGGAAAACATGCCATAAAACATCAGAGAAGCAGTGTAAAGGTTTATGGGAAATGCTGCCACATTTAAAAGGCAAACTTTGGGGCAAGTTGCAGATTTCTCACTTGATATTAATATGTTGTAGAAGTGACTTTATTCATTCCTTGACTATTTAAAGTGAAAACTACAACTTTCCTGAAAGTGACAGTGCTAAAGCATTTACACACTTCAGTTCCTGTTTTCCAAAAGACCCTGGAGCAGCTGGCAGCCCTCAGCGTAGCTGTGCAAAGGGCACTTAGGTGAGGTGCCCAGGCAAAGCCCTGGGCAGCCGCTGTGCCTCTGGGATGGTAGGACAGGTAAGTTGTGTGCTGCAGCCACCCCCAGCTCAGGGCTGTGTGAGGTCTGCTGGTAACGTTTACAATGGTGAACTCCAGCCAGAGGGTGTTAGCAAACCGTGTCACAAAAAGAACAGTAATATCTATCTTGTTCTGCCTTTTTTTCCCCCCAGATATGTACAAATCCCTTCAGAAAATCTGAGTAGGTTTGCATAGGCCTGTTCACCTTTTGTTCTACGGGTTTGCTGCTGTGATTGTTTTAAGAGATGTATTTCAGAAGGTTTTCTTTAGAAGAGATGAATGCACCTGGCATGTCTCCATCAGTGAAGGACTGTTAGGTGCCACTGGCTCAGCTAATGCATGTATAAGTTCTCTTTGCAATTTAAATGTGCATCACTGCCCATGGAAGTGCTGTCCCACGGCATGAATTTAGTTGTTAACAGCAGTATTGTCCTTCCTGATAGCAGTGGGAGCTGACACAGTTCATTCCCTTTATGGTGCATTCAGGAAACTGTTAGAAATGCGAAGTTCAGACTGAGAACTGGATCTGTCAGATACATGCTTCTGCTTTGGGGCTTGTGCCAACCTCTCCCTGCAAGGGGATGAGGAGGAGCATTGCTCGGGGCTGGGCTGGTGTAGCTTATTGCAGGGCTTTCCTGCTCTGGCAGGTGCTGGTGCTGCTGGCTGTCGATACTGGAACCAGACGGACCTTTGCGCTCAAGGCTGACCATCCTGTGTTATTAAATGTGGTACCTCATAATCTGCTTGGGAGCAAAGCCCTCTTTTAAATGTGATACACAGAACTTTGATGAAACAGTTGTTAGATAAACTTTGGTGGCACCCAGCAGAAAAGCCATGCTTGCTGCCCACAGAGGGGCTGGCTGCTAGGGGACCTGAGTGGTAGGGACTGTTGTGTGATGTTATGCTTCTGGGGGAGGGAAGAACAAAGAATGAGTTTGGAGCCCTGTGAGCATGGCAGCTCCTCTGCCCATGTCTGCTCCTATTTCCCCCTGCATCCCCCAGCTCCACAAACAGCCCTGGTTGGTGGGCTCGGTGCTCTGCTGTTTGCTGGAACCACCGCAACGAGCCTTGGCTTGCACAAAGCAATAGGTGAAAGTTAACCATGCTGATGCACTTTTGATCTAGGATGTATCTGATTATTTAACGCTTGCCAAATCCTTTAGGAACTGGTAATTAATTAGCAACTGGACTGTGGCTTTTAAAAAAACTCTTTGTGTTAAATACTTGTCCTTAGTTCTCCTGGTATTAAAAATCTGTATATAACATAACTTAAAAACTAAAGTTACTTGAATTTAAATTGTTTTTATCATTTTATATATATAAATATAAATGGTTTTATAGGTTGTTGTTCTGCTTAACTTAGCTGTTGTTTTGATAACTATTCGGTCCTTATGCTGATAAGCCTTCTTGGTTCCTCAGCTGTCTGCATCTGGTTGGAACTGCATAGGAACTTTCGTTCGCTGTTACAGTCTGTTAAATCTGGCCAGTGTGGTTGTTCCATTTCTATTCTTATTTTTTAAAGAATCCTCATCTGTCAGAAATCTCTTTATAGCTTCGTGTACCACGGTGTCTCCTTCTAATAAACGTTATATTTTCTCATTCCTGTGAGCCTTTTTTTTGATGGCTATTCATTTGAGTTTGACTTTGTTAATGGAAGAAAGGAGGTGGCCCAGAGCTGCTTTTCACCTGCTTTCCCACACAGAGGTACCTTAAGCAGAAATGCAGTTGTTTTTCAGGAAGAATATTTTGCTGTGGCTCTGTGGGAACTTTTTTTGTGCTATCATATGGAGGTTTTTTCTTTCATTATTGCCGTGGAAGTGGGCAGAAAGAACACCTGAATGTTGTCTCACAAGTGTGAGGGAAGTTTGGATTCGTCCTTTATTCCTCCCCATAAAGCAGTCTCTTCAGCCAAAGCAAACTTCTGGATCATAGCTTTGACCACAGAGCAAGTTCACCCTCAGCCAGAAGCCTGTGGCTGCAGGAATGTGATGAAGCATGAGTTCAGAGGCTAAGACGACTTTCACTTACCTGTTTATTTCTTCACTTCCCCTAAGAGTGTAAGGGTCTTCGTGGCCTGCTGTGTAAGGGATGGCTGTTCTGGGCTCATCTGCAGAATTCTTTGTGTTTTGGCTTCCTGTTATTCTTCGGTATCGTTCACTTGAACAGATATAGTACCTCTTAGCAGATTGAAACGGATAAAAGCTGTTTGTTTTCTCTGCTGTTGTGCTGAGAAAGTGCTGGCGCGGTTCTGCTCCTGGGTTTGACATCCTTCTCCCAGGGGAAAGCAGCGATCCAGCGATGCTTCCTGGAAGGAAGGGCTGAGGGTGAATGGTGACTGAGTGTTGGGAAGTATGCCTGAGTTCAGGAGCTTTGCTTAACCCTCTGTAACCCTGTAGGTGCTTGGTTTCCCTTAACCTCCTGCAAGTAGTGCTACTCTTAAGGGAACCCTTTTTCTCCAGTCTCTTTCTAATCCAGTCTCTTTCTTTTTTGTCTTTCTTATGTTTTAGATTCCTAAAGGTGTTTGTGCTGGTGCAAGAACCTCGGGGCGAGCTTGTCACAGAAGGAGAAACAAAATGGTCTGTTTACCCTGCAGGCAGTTAAAACATACCCATGGAAAGCCAGACTCCCACTCTTGTCTGGAGTTCCCACTTGAAAAATTCAGACCTAAATTCCATCCCAGTATCATTCAGATGCTTGCTCTTTTCCATGGCATGCTACTTGTGGCTCAGATTAACTTACCAGCCTTCCCTGCTCTTCTACCAGCTTGGCACAGCCCTTCTGTAAAAAATAACCAGCACTTCCCCTCCCAGCTCCTCCCAGTGCTGGTCAGAGAACCGCTGGCTGCCCGTTGATGCAAAGGGCACCCAAGCATGTGCAGGTCTATCTTCTGTCCTCCCTTGTCCCTCAGTCCATCTGAATATATGCACTGGTCCATCAGCATTTCACATGGTGCCTTTAGCACTAATCCTGCAGGTAGTTTCACCAGCTTGGAAAGGAGGTGCATACACATGGTAAGCTGCTCCTGGGGACAGTGTTACAGCAGCTGGACTGGACTCTGAATTGGCAGATATTCAACTTGATCCACATGCATCATTCAGTATTCTTTCCACAAAGAAAAGTCACTAATACTTTTCAGCCTTTATTTTTT
Source organism: Alectoris magna (assembly GCA_030625065.1). Lineage (NCBI taxonomy): Eukaryota > Metazoa > Chordata > Aves > Galliformes > Phasianidae > Alectoris > Alectoris magna. The sequence goes on along the minus strand of CM060579.1, from coordinate 5,367,667 downwards.
TTAAATCTAGGCTGATGCTCATGCCAAGTATTAAATCCCTATGACCTTGCTGTTGCCTGAAAGCCTTCAAGCTCACGTATGTACACTTTCTTTCCTGCTTGTTCTCTTTCCCCTTCCTCTTTATTGCCCCTTCCTTTCTTCCTCCTCTCCCTCTCACACACACAGACACACACAAACACCGGCGTTTTGGTTTGAAGCCCCGTTCTGCTCGTCACAAAGACCTCCATTTTGCTCTTGTTTCAGTCTGCATGCTCGCCCTGTTGCCTTGCCTGCGCCCACCTTCCCGAGGGCCATATTATTTTGTGGCTCGTTGTTAATCTCTTTGCAGTTTTCTTTTGTTGGTTTGTTTTTCAGCATTTCAGACCTACCTTCTTCTTTTGCATGACCTCTTGTGCGTTCTCATCAGTTACTGTTTGAATAACAGAATTTTTTTAGAAAAAAACAATAAAAGAGAAAAGAAAAAAAGAAAACTGCACTCTATTTCGTTCTCCCACGTTGTCATGGACTGGACCTTGGCCCAGAAGCCAGCCCTCAGCCATCCTGTTCTCATGTGGCTTTATCTGAAGCAGAAGCGATGCTGCGCTGTGTCACGTCATGCATCTATCTCCAAACATGTTGCATGACCTAAGCTGCCTAACAGAGGGGTCAGTTGCTTTCCAGATCTCTGTACTATAAATGCATTGGTTTTCCTTGAATCTTTACTGTTGCTACGTTGTCACGGTAATCCTGTATGTGGTTAAGCCCTGTAAGAGTCGGTTGCGCCTCGTAGCTCCTGAGGGCCTTACTTATCCTAAAACCAACCCATTGTCTGGGAGAGTCTGCTTGCTCTTAGGGAACTTCACCATCTCTTGTAAAATCCCCAGAACTGGAGGAAAATTTACATGGGAGCTGATGTGGCTGATGACCCTGAGATGAAACCTCTCGGGTGTAGTTTGCAGCTGTGTGCATGGTGTTCTGCTGCCTGCTGTGCTTCTTTGCGGGGTCAGCATGGAGAAACGTGTCCCAGAATCGTGTGCTCTCCATGCTGGGGTTTGCCTCGGTCTTCTCCACTCAGGATGAAGTCATTTTTGAATTAACGTTGTCTTCAGAAATTCGTCCCTTTCCATTTGAGATACCCGCTTTTAATTTCCATAGCAGAAACCCCTCAGTTGGTACTGCAGCTGCTGTATTGCAGTGCTTACAGCCTGCAAGCATCGGCCGACAACAGGTTATGTTTCAATCTGACCAAAGCGGAGCCTGCTCTGCGGGCAGGGCTGACACCTCAGTGCAGTGCTGCTGGAGTCAGAAGGGCCCTCTCCACTGGAACTGCCACCTTCATCCCTGCTGCTGGGATCACGTAACCTCCAGATCCGTGAGCCCCTCTGAGAGCAGCCGTGCCCGTGGCTTCGTGCAGCTGTGTGACAGAGCCGTGCGAGCGGCCGGCACCACCTCTGGGGGTCCGAGTGGTGAAGCAGCCAACAGGCGTGCAAGAATTGGCCATAGAATGTTTTAGCCGCGGTGTTTTATTCTCGTGTCCGATGCTCTGTTCAATCAGCAGCGAGAGGAGTTCATTTTCACCTGTCATCGTGCCATCTCTGTCAAACAGATGCAAGTTTGCGTTTATGTATTTAATCTGGGTGGGCGGTATATTACGGTCAGCCTCTGTGGAGCGTTGGAGCCGTTGCAGCGTCTGTGCCGCTCAGCAGCGCTGCAGGAGCAGCATTAGCTTGAGCTGCCTGGTTGTCTTTTTTGAGAGAGTTTTATGGAAAGGCCACAGATGGGGTTTTTATAAACTCGGCGAGCAGTTCCTCCATGCCTGGATCTGCAAGCTGCCCACAAGAATAACGATGGACAGTCACGTGTGTCGTAGCCTACAATCTCTATTCTGCTGCCTTCGTTCAGGGTAAAGAACGGGTAACTTTGGCCGAGTTTACCTCGTATACAAAAGCAGAAGGACTGGATTTGTGCACTGGTTTGTGAAAACTCTGCTCGAACTTCTCCTGCCCAGAAGCGGGGACTGCGCAGCCTGCAAAACCCTGCTGTCCCCAGCAAGTCTCTTAATGCCCTTTCTTAACATCTGTAAATAGAGAAGAAACATATTTACTGATACTGAAAGCTGTGTTCGATGCTGAGTATTTTTCAGAAGTTCATTTAGTTTGATGCATATTGTTGGTTATTTTTTCCTGCCTGAAGTGTCAAAAAACCGAAAAGAAGCCAAATTCTATTTTAACATGATGCTGTCGAGCACTTTTTTATTTGTGTGTGTGTGTGTACGTGTGTCTGAGCACTGATCTCTAGATTTTGGTGGCATCTCAGTGTTGTGATTTCATTGCCGATGTAAAAAGTTCTGGTGTTGCCCATTCATTTCTGGAGACAGAATTCAACCAAATAAAGTGCTTCCATTTGAAAGCGAATGTTGACCTTGTAACAATGAAAGGAAAGTCATCCACATATTTAAATAAACCTTTAATTCCAGAAGCACGGTTTCACTGCACCCATTTGATCTTCCAGGGACAAAGAAAAATGGTTTTGTTCCTTTTCTTTCCCAGTAAAAAAGGCAACATCTCTGCTGGGGATGATAGATGATAGACTCTGATAGAGTGAGGCGTTGGGCCCATGGGTCCCCGGTGACCTTTGTGCCTTCCCACAGCCATTTCCAGCTGAGAACGGCCTTTATCAGTGACCTGCTTCAGCCAGATACCAGCGTTAGCCTGCTGTATTCAGAACGATGGCATTCTCTGGTACTTCTTTCTTGCTTGCGTCTTTCGTACTGGGATTTGCAGCTGTTTGGAGTACTAACGGGGCTCTGAGACGCACTGTCCCTCTTTGAGATGCCGTTTTATCAAACTTCCCAGCTAGCAAAAAGGTGGTGTGGTTTTATGGGTTGGTTTTTAGGTTGTGGTTTTTTTTTTCCTTCTGTTGTTTTAAACTTCCTGACTTTACCTGTTAGCTCAGTTCACTGGAAGCAGCATCAGCCAGGAGCCACGAGGATGTGCAGCTCACGGCTGGTGATGCTTTCACTTGAAGCAGCTCCATAGAGATCTAAGGTCAGACTGCCACTCAAACAGTATGCTGGCTGTGCACCGTGGAAGGAAGAGCTATTCCCCTTTCTCGGGGTCAGGTTAGTGCAGAGTATTTGTCATCTGTGCATCACAGTCTTAGCTGCATCAGAACTGTCTACGAGGCCATAGTCTAAGCCTGGGAGTAGTGAGCAGAACAGCATGTAAATCAGCCCCTCCTGCCCTGCTGCTTCCATAGGACTGAGGGAGGGAGTAGAGAACCTAAAATCATGAGGCTAGCTCCATCGGTCCAATGCATGAACAGTTCTCTGCTCTTTTTTGCAGTCAGCAAACTATGGGGGAAAAGGAAGTGATATGCAAAAAGAAAAGAACTGATGCAGCTCGGCCATAATATCTGGCTTACACCAACAGTCACAGAGCTAGCTGTGCTGAGACGTGCTCAGAAATACCAGAGACACCTACTGTGAGGGTCTGAGAAAAGCACCAATCGAGTCACGTTTCAAATGAAATATAGATACATTTGAGTATTTTAATGGACAGAGGATAACAAAAAGTTAGGTTTGGCCAGTGCAGCGTTTGTCTAGACGCTGTATAATCCCATCCCTGGGGAAGGGAGTTTGTTAACGTCTCCTGGAATGTTACAAACTGTTCTGCAGTTGCTGAGGTTACGGCGTTTGTTTGCTAGATGCAAGTTTTGACGGTTGATTTCAAGTTGCTAGAGAACGAACTGCACGTCCTGACTGAGCCCGGCTCTTCGGGCAGCCCAGGCTCCAGCTAACGCCGTGTTATTCACCCAGCTGGCAGCAACCGCTCGTCTCCTGCAGCCCCTCACCCCGGGGGGTATTTCTCTCACCCCCGTCTTTCAGCAGCGCTGCTGTTCACCATGGCAGAGCGTGCCAGCCTGTTACTGAGAGCACTGCGTTTCCATCACAGTGCTGCTGGCTGCGTCGTGCCCACGAGCAAAGCGACGCATGCACGTGTTAGCAGGAGGGTGTGAAACCTCCAGCCCACACAACACTGACCCAAAACTTCACAGGCTCTACTTTAGAAAGCTTGAACACCTCAAGAAACTCCAGCCTCCTCCCCTCACACGTGGCTTTCCTCACGCTGCTGCCCACAAACAGCACGTGCTTCCCAGCCAGTGCGGCTTGCTGAGATGAACTTGGCTGAACCAGGGCGAGCAGGAAGGCTTTGTGCGCAGAGGCTGCCTGGGGAGCAGGCGCCCTCCTCTGACACAGCGCAGGATCACTTGGTGGACTGCTGGGAAGGATTTACTGCAAGGCCTCACGGCAGCAGGAAGCCTGGGTGTTCTTTGGGGTTTTTTCATTAGCACCGTGAACACGGAGGAAGCTGTCAGACAATCGGGCCCTGCAGGCAGGCAGCAGTCGTGCAGCGTGTTGGATGCACGTATATTTATTGTAACACGTTTTCAGCACAAAGTATAACACTGAAGCACAGGAGTATTATTACAATCTGTACAGCATCCTCTGAACGGCACAGACAACGCAGACATGCAGCCCTACAGGCTCTGCAGCAGCTTCCAAGAAGGCTGCAGTGGTGAACAAAGCTGAGAACAATGAGCGGCTCATTCTTTGACCTCCCCTCGGGCATATACAGGCATCCAGTAAACAAGATAGTGAATTAACATGCCGAACCATTTACAGGATTTATTTAAAGAAGGATTTGCTGTCTGCAGCAATCTTTTGGTCTAAAAAAATCTGAAGGCCACGTTTTTTCCTCTCCAAGCTCTTCTGCACTCTTCTCCACACTCTACCTGTGAGTGAAAGCACAGCCCTCCCTCCCTCCCTCCTTTCCGTGGGCCCCCAAGCCCAGGTGTGATGCTGTGGAACCAGGCAGGTTCCAGCACTGAGATGAATGCAGTTTTGGTCCTCAGCCCAAGAGAGGTCACCTCTGCCTCGCCAGCTTTGCCTTGCTGAGATCCCATTGAAGCTCACTGAAACGCACAGATGCTCCCTTTTGCTATGGCCTTGTCTTAGGTGAAGGAAGAACTTTTTAAGAATGCCCCTGCTGGGATAACTAATGCTCAGACTCTCTTGTCCTCCTGCCTCTCTCTGCTGGCTGTTATAGTGCACAGCTACAGCAGCAGCAGCAGCAGAGGGAGCACGTTATTTTTATTCCTTAAATGAGCCACTGCCTACACAAAGGGCATCTGTTCTGAGAAGCTAAATGGCCTCAGCACACAGGTGGAGGCTTGTTTGCAGAAAGCAGCTCATTCCTGAAGCCATTCCAGCAGCCTGGATCTGCTCAGTCAGACACCTTGCCCAGCACTGTGAGGGCCCTGCCCACAGCTGCCCACCTGAGTGGGCTCTGTTCAAACATACAGGCACCCTCCTCACACCCCACTCATCCTTTGTTTCTCATGACAGATGCAGGGACAGATCAGTGCTGACAGCAGGGTCATTCTGAGAAGGGGTTCTGGGCTTACAAAGCTCCAAAGAAGTCTGCCCGTTGAACAGCTTTGAGTTTAACCTGTAAGGCTGCATCCCATATCTAGCAAGCTGCCGGGAGCTTAGGGGGAAACAGTACTGAGGGAAGGAGAACTCGTCCTCCAGCTTTGTTCTCTGAAAACATGCTGAACACATGAAATCAGATACGAGGAGTAGAAAACCCTGCCAGGATGGTGAAGGTGTAACTTTAGGGCTTAGGGGAGAAAGAAACTGACTATTGCAAAATTATTCAGTTGCAACTGGAGTTGCAATAATGAGATAAGGAGCAAAACTAGGAAGTTGTGACAACCGTGCACCATTGGCACAGAACTACCAGGAGACTTCAGTGTGGCTTTAGTTAGCTTCAAACAAACAGGTTCCTCTAGTTGCAACGCTGCTTACTGGAAACATAAATAACATCTCATCATCTTTACACAGGGTTAAAAAAGGAAAGTGCCAAAAGCAAAACCTGCAAAGGAGCAGAGAATCAGTTTACTGAGGACAAGCTGAGAGTGCTGATTTCTTGTAAGCAAAGAAAAGGGAGAGGCTCAGGTCAAAACACAGGCTAGTGAAGTCCATCTGCAATCTCACCACCAGTTTTTTTTTTCCCACTGAGGCTACAAATACGAATTAAAGAGAAACTGATTTCTCCCGGTCTTTCACAGTACCACCCTATATCCAGAACCGCATGAAAGGATGGCCAAGGACACCTGCCTTCCCCAGGGTGGTGGTGGGAGCTGCGCACGCCTTTGAGTACCACACAAAGGAATAGGTTTGACTCCTCAGGATTCCCCATCCACCCGCACACACAGTTGTGCCGTACCTTCCCTGCACAGATCACACAGCCCGGGTTTCTGCTTCAATCTTCTGCTCCCCATGCAGGTTATCCAGTTCTTGGACCTGGGCCACGTTCTGTCTGGTAGCAATCTCTGGGCCCCCTCCGTACAGCGTGCTTAAATAAATCCACGTCTCCTCAGAAATCTGCCCATAGTCAGCACCTGAAAAGAACAACAGCGGTAAGCAGACACGCAGCCAACAGCTGGAGGGGCTGCTGCATCCATCACGGAGGACATCATCCCCCACCACCTCCCCCTGCAGCAGAAGAGCAGAGCACACCCGGTGCCCAGATCTGCACTGTCCAAGCGAAGCACAGCCCCGTGCCATGCAGCCGTAGCAGCAGCGCTCCCACCAGCCCTCTGCAGTGCCACCTGCTGCTGGAAGCCACTGAGGCTCCACGGCACTTCAGCCCACAGCTGTGGGATTCTGCTGCGGTCACTTCTTCCCGTCCTCAAACTAAGCCAGCACCGCCGAGGTCACGCACAGCAGTACATGAGCTCTGACAGACCAGAGCTACACACCACCCCCAGGCAGCTGGGGTTCTACTGCCCCAGTGACAGAAAACGTTCCTTCAAACTGTCCCAGGAGGAACAATTTAAAGTGGCCACAGCAAAACACAGGCAAAGCAAAGATCTTTGCTATGAAGGTTACAGAAGAGGAGGAGAGCAGAAATGTTTGCTTTGAGAGAGAACCAAGATACAGATGGAATCTTCGTCTGCCCAGTGGTGCCGTGAGGACAGCACAGGCAGGGTTATTTCACAAGCTGGACCACAGCAGATGTTGAGTAAAGACAAGTGCAACACTACAATAGTGAGCAAAGGGAAATGATGGAAAGATGTGGAAATAGCAACAACAGGAGATGGGGGACTGCAGGGTTTACTACACTAAATTGTGTCAGCAAGTTGGCCGTGTGGGAGCTGCCAGCAGAGAACCGAGATGGCACTCAGGGCAGTCAGCACAGGGATGTGTAGAGAGCTGTCTTGCTCTGTTACTGCTTTGTTACAGACAGATGCAGTGGAATATTCTCCCTCGCCTTTTAAGAACACTACGAGACAGCAGCACATGCCTTACCTTGTTTAACATGCATGTGGCCACCCGCTTTTGTGAGTGCAATCTTGCTGTTGTCAATTGGTCCAGGAGGCTCTGTGAGACGAAAAACAAAGACATCTAGAACCACATCTAGAACCACTGTGCTTTCCACGCTGCCACCCAATTCAGATCATTTCCCATGCCAGTCCTCATTACTTCTGCCCCACCCCAGGGACCTGCAGGCACACTGACTGCGTGCTGTCCAGACCCCAAGCAGCCTCAAGTTGCACCCATCAGGTGCAGTGCTTACTGAGGAGGACACCTAAAAATGAACTTATTTTCATTCTACCTCCCAGCACCGGCAGTCTCCAGAAATCTCTGGCTTCTTACCATTATCCTTCCCTCTGACAAAGGCTTCCCACTCACGGAACCACTGCATGCTGATAGAATAGATGACACTCGGAGACTCCTCTGCCTGGAAAGCCTTGTTCAGCTGGGAGAGCAGGGAACAGAAGTGCAGGAAAGATTCAGTCACTGCTGAGGTCTGGGGGAGCCCCTTCCCTCAGCTGTAAGGCAGCCTTGCCTCTCTTCAGAGCAGCCCCTTATTCTGAAGAATCCCACCACCCTCTCCACCACCTGTTTCTGCTAACTAGTACAGGCAAGAGACTGGAATGGTTTCCAATGCTGTTTGTCCATGCATCCACAGGCAGCATTACTGTGTTCCAGCCGCCCCTCCCCACACTGCCAGCACTGGGGAACCCCACAATCTATCGCCTGTCAATCATATTCTGGTAAACAAGGGCAAGAGTTTTCCATCACTACCTGTCCACAATAGGCCTCCACTTCCCACCTCCACCCTTTTCCATTGCCTCCGGATCCCTCCCACACAAACCTTGATGAAGGTGTCAATTTCAATTCTCCTGCGTTTGGCAAGTGCTTCAATTTCCACTTGGCAAATAGAGCACACATACAGATGGTTCACTGCAGGGCCACCCCCAAACCTGAGCACAAGAAGAGAGAGAGGGGAATGCAGAACCGTAGGAAAATGGAAGTGCTTCCCAGCCCTGAATCCTACACAGATGGATTTTTACATTACTCCAGACAGTGAGGAAGGAGGTGCACCGGCAGCTCTTTTCTGAGTGGAGAGCATTGACTTGATGCAACACAGCGAGGGTCACAGTACTGCTGTGAGACAATGCACTGACACAGCTCATTTTGGTTTAGATTAGTAGGGTCTACCTAACACAGCCACAGTATCTTGTCAGCCCACACTAAGTGCTGCACGCCCCTGAGGTGCCATGGTAAGGAGTTATACCTTGGATGGTGCCTAAGGTGGAAAGACCCCAGAATGACAGACTGCCTAGGAAAACAAAATGGGACATAGAATGAAATGGCCATAGTCACCTGTTGTAGAGATACTCCCACACGTTCTGGGGCAGAATCACAACCAGGTCATCAATGTAATGGTATTTATTAGGAGGGATCCCTGGAGGAAAGGCAGGAGGGAGAGTGAACAGAATTCTACTGCTGGTTAAAGACAGAAATAGCAAAAAGAGGGATCTTCCTCACTAAAAACTCCCCGATTCCAGCATTTGCTTCTTCCACTAATGGAAGTCACTCAAGAGTTCACTGATTGTGGAAGTTTCTCAGTTGAAGGTGACAATTTCTAATCAAGTGCTTCCTTCCTAATCGTGAATATATGAACACGAGGGCTCCAAGGCACGAGAGATGAAAGGGAGCAGTAAAAACGTGGTATCAGGTCCCTTCAGGAGCGTGTGCTCCATTCTCCAGACAAACACCGAAGGACAGCCTTGCTGACAGGGGATAAACAGATAAACTTTGCTTTTTCTGCTTTCTACAGGTTCGTTGTTAAAAACAAGCAGAGAACTGAATACTGTTGTTTCCCAGCACGAGGCATTTGATCAGCAGGACAATGGGGCAACTGTCTCATCTCTCCCTGAGTGGGCTGAAGCTTTTGCCAACATGGCAGATCCTACAACAGCATGCGCTGTGACAGGACTACAGCTGGAGCCTTTTACTTCTGCATTTGTTAACGCACCAGAAAACAAGGCACAGCTGAAAGCTGCTCTTCTGGGTTCAGCAGCACCATCTTACCTCCATGAGAGCACAGAAAGGTGTGATTGGTGATGGGACCAGGCTCAGCAAAGGTGTTGAATTTGTTGAGCCACTCTCGAGAGATGTAGAACTGGAGTAAGCTGTGCTCCTTCATGCTGGCGAGGGACACAACTTTCTGACGCTCTCGCACAGCCTCTTCACTGCTTTTCCTTCAGTAGGGAAGAGAAAATGAAGCAATTCTTCAACTCTTACTTTTCCCACACACATTTCTAAGTATTCTGCAACCAGGACAGAACTGCTGCATGCACAGCACTGCTCACCTGTAGAACAAGACATAGGCTTCTGCATTCTGTACCACAGTCTCATGGACCTCAGTGACATACTGGTCATCAAACTCGTACCACTGGCCATTGATCACGTTCTGACAGTAGGCTATGTAATGCCCACCTGTAACAGGAAACACAGCGCAACTGAAATTCAGGGTGCAGATGAAACTCAGGCTCTTCCAGAAGAGCTGCTGCCCAGCCCTGGAACACGCTTCTGCTTTGCTCATACTCCTCTTGTTCTTGCTCACTTCTGCCATACACTCACACAAAAGACTTACTGCCTGCTGTGCCATGATGGCAGATGACTGACAGCAGATCATAGGTGGTGATCTGGGAGACACACTCCTTGGCCAGGAAAGGCCGCAGATCCAGCCCTTCCAAGGGAAAGGAGACATGACTGTTGATCTTGAAGGAATACATCACCTCGTGCCGGAACCGTTTCAAGTGGATGCAGAGAATCTAAAAGACCAACAACAGAATACCAAAGCAGTTTTGCTGTGGGTATCCTGATCCAACAGCCTGTCTGTGCACCTTATCTTTGCAAGGGTTTTTTGCCTGTTATGAATCCTGCTGGCTCATCAAAAATCTCTTCAGGTCTAGATACAGAGCTTTGCCACCAAAACAAGCTGCTGTTTCAGTTCTACCTCCACCCTCTTCACCAGCTCAAACAGCATCTGCTGAAAGAAAAGTAAGAGTCAAGGTGCTCTTACTCACCTCTGGTAGCCGGAGGACTTTGCAGTACTTCACTCCATTCCTCAATCTGAGGGAGAAAGAGAAACCAGCTGTGAGAACATGCTCAAGCAAAGGGACACCAAAAGGCGAGGCAATTGGCTGGCTGCACCTTGCTCACTTTGAAATTCAAGACACATCCTGATTTCAGCAGCAAAAAATTCAGGCTCCTTGCAACACCCTTATCAAATGAGGCATGGCATGAGCAGTTTGTCACACCTCTTCTTTCTAGTGCAATAGCTGCCAAGCCACATCCCTATCACACCCTTCTTGTCTCTTTTCCCCCTTGAAGCCAAGCACTTTTTCTACCTGCCCACATCAGTGAACTCTCAAGACTGGAACCCTGCTGCAAGGCAAGGCAGACTGTACGTGACACCCAGCAGAAGAGATGTCCAGGGAGAGGATGCAGCAGAACGTTTAACAGTAGTATGAATAATGAAGTTCCAGAAATACCATACAGATAACGCAGACTTACTTTTTACACCTTTCACAACTGTACATGTTGTCCCCTATAGACGAAGAGAAGAAAGCTGTTATGCACTTACTCGGAGCACAAAACTCTGGAATTGAAACATTTCCATCCTGTGCAGGGAAATTACACTGAGTGGCTTCTTAGGGAAACGAGGGTGAGAAGAGATCAAAACGAGCATTTCCCTCAATAAAGGTGGGAAGGAGAATGTAATCAACTAGCAGAAATATCTATACTGCTCACCACTGTAAGTGATTACAGCAAAATGTTTAACTCCTCTAAGGCTTAAGGAATGGGCAGAGAAAGAGAAGAAGAGAGGAAGGCTAAAGAGCCATTGTAACTAAAAAAAAACATCCAAGAGCCACGTCTGCTTCTTGCTAAGAACACACTCACATTCAAAATGAAAAGGCAACACCTCTGAGCAGCTGGGAAAACTCATTTCTGAGTTTCTAAGAGAAGCTGAACTGTCAAGTTTCAGTTCCACCAGTCCCCAAGTGAAATAAATATTAAAGCAGGCTCTCTAGGAGATTCAATGTGCCCCCAAAATGCCTGTGAAATATTCCTACGTGCAGTTTCTCTTGTTTTTGGCTGTCAGACCTCACTGAAACAAACTCACCTTTCAACTCATCTGCTGCAAAAAAGGCAGCAAGACAATCCTCCAGTGTCACAACAGGACCCCAAAACCAGCTAGGGATACAGGACACCACAAATCTACAGAAGAGAGGGGAGAAAGGAGAAAGAGTTACATGAAGACAGTTGGGACACTTTGGCTTAAAAAACCCCCCAACAGATGGGCTTTCTTTTAGCTGCTGTTCTAAGCTCATCACCCAAAGGCACAGGGAAAGCTGATGTTCCTACTGTAACTGCTCAATCAGGAAGTAATTTGCACAGCTACTCTGGTAATTCGCTCCAGAGGGCATGATAGAGCTAAAAGCAGAAGTGAGGGATCATCATTTGCACAAGAGATGTCAAGGGCAATTACAGAAGTAGAGGAACAGCAGCAACTGGCTGGTGAGAAAGAAAAGACCAGAACAGAGCTGAGGTATCACATGCTATTCCAGGGAACAGCTAACATCTCAGCTGAAAGCACACTGGTTAGGGACAGCTACTTCTCAGAAACGGCAGAGCAAACCTCAGAAGAAAGAGCCCCCACACGGGGAACACACCTCCGGATATACTCCATGATGAAAGCAATCCAGCCTTGTGAGGCATAGTTGTCCCCACACGTCCCTGTCTTAGCTGGCACACTTTGGTAGATGGCAGAGTGCAGCTTGGCCAGGTCCTCCTTCCCTGGGATTGGGAGTGACAGGTCTTGGAATGTCTCCACCGTCGTAGAAACCTGGAAATATCCAAGAGGAAAAGGCCTGGGTTTCCTGTGCATGCAATGAAACCAGGACCTGACTTCCATCGTTTTTTATCACTGCAGAAACCTGACCTGGCAGTAACAGCAACTTGCTCAGGCTAGTGCTTCTTACCTACTGTAAGTAGGAGGACTTTCAGAGTTGGAATCTGTTTTCTGATGTGAATGTGACAGTGCTAGACCAACTCAGTAGCACAGATAAGCAAACATCGCTATGGAGGCTGAAAATTTCCTGGCATGGCAGGTCTCAAACATATCCCGCCTGCCAAGATTTTAGCAGGCCTGTTGCATCCCACAGTATGGAAACAGAAACCTTCATAGCCAAAAGTAAATAAATAAAAAGGGGTCTATAAGGTCTATAGAAGACTGCTCTTTGAACAACGGCTATGAGGAGACTCACTCTGTCACAGGTGAGGCACTGCACCAGGCTGAGAATGGAGCCATCGAAGATATCAGAGATCACACTGCGATAACGAAGTTCTTTCTTCTTTTTCCCAGAAGCCTGCATCTGGGCTGGAAGAGACACAGAGACACCACATAGCAACACTTTCTCAGCCTCCTGTTTAAAGCAGAGTCACGCAGACACAATAAAAACACAAGACAAGCACTGATCCTGCACGTTCAGGACCACGTTTTGCTCTAAGCTTTACACTTTACCTCCTTTCTCCTTAGCCTGCCTGTGCACTTTGTCTTTTTTTTCCTCCCCTCTAGCATTTACCACGTTTGTCTGGTGTCCTGTGCTGGAAAAGACTTTCCACAGCAGCGAGTGGCCAAGTGCACAGTTTTACTTAAGAACAAACCCCCATCCCTATGCACACGTGCAGAGAGACAGAGTGCTTTTCATCAGGCCAGAACATCTGTGGCTGTGTTGACCTCAGCCGAGAGGCCAGGGCACAGTTCTGGAAAGAATGTTATTACTGAACAGCTGTAGAGACAATGGTGTAAGTACATGCCATTGTGTTTGGTGGCTCTACAATGCTGGGAGATTTCGTTCTGCAATTTGCTTGTGATGAAGAGGCCAGTTTGACAAGAACAGAAGCCAGGCTCTGCCCTGAAGCCTAACAATGCTTCCAGCACCAGACTGATCTTTGCAGTTTAATTCTATTACTGTGAGCTCGTGATGTCAAAGAGCCCAGAAGCTCTCCCCCAATAGCATCATTTAATGGTTCCTTGACTCACACACAGTAAGTGCAAGTCTGGCAGACAAATGTTCACACGTCTCCACACTCCCCTGAAGAGACAGAGCTGTGTTCGGGACTTCATAGCTCTTTCATCAATAACACAGCATACAAATGCATACTTGGAAACCATTTCATGCTCCAGTAGAAGAGCATACTAGAACAGCTGTTGTATCCAAACCCTGACTTTACCTGCACGTTTCCTGTAGTCTTTGCCTGGTTTGACTTTAAGAAGCACTGATGTTTGAGGGGAATCAGCACTGCTTAGAACTGCTAATCAAGGATCACCGAGCATTCTTTCTCTCTTCTGCAAACGAACCCCTCCTCCTCCTCCAGTCCACATGCTCCCCTCTGCCTCCCAGCACGCACCTGACTGCCCTGCACTACCTTTCTTGAGTACATAGGAAGGTCCAAGCCTGGCAGGACTGGAGCGAGGAGGACTGCTGGAGAGCTTGGAGTGCATTTCGTGATGGACCGGACTGCAGGGCCGCGAGGAGCAGCGCACGTAGGCGTCGTTGTCGGGTTCTGTTGGGGAAATAGGAAAGCAGAGGAGCACAGGTGAGAACCCATTCTGAAAGCCACCTGTGTTACAGTCGGTGTCAGCCCAGCTCTGTGTTCCAGCACAGAACCTTTCGCAGCACTCACAGTTCAGTCTTTACTGTCCTACTTGCACAGGCTGGCAGATACAACAACTTCAGTGCATGGATAAGAGTGCATACAGAACTAATAATTATAAAAAAACCACCAACCAATCCACCACTTTTTCACACTTGTGACTAATTAGGTTTTACAGCTTGCTCCTGTATCCCTTATCCACATAAACAGCATTGCTGCCTTCAGTGCCAGCTGGCAGAGTAAGGCTCTTATATAACGATATGTGCTGAAAGATGGGATATGTTCAGTTTGAGGTGCCTCCACACCTACGTCTTAACAGCTGCTCTTTTCTTTTCCCTGAGATACAGAAATGCACAAACTGCGCATCACCCTTTTCTCCCCACAAAGTCCATAATCCAAGATTACCCAACAGCCGCTTCCACATCTTTCTCACAGCCAACATACCCCCCAGGCCAGCCTTTTAGATAAACCCACATACATACATACACACAATCTTTTTCTCAGCTAGGAAAATACAGAAATATCACTTCTGCAGGTTTGGCAGAGACAGCTACCACTGCCTTTAGGATGTAGGCTGCATTCAGCTCTGTAAGCACTCTGGTTAAGCTCCCCAGCTCGCTCCGTTCTTCTTACAGAAGCGATTGTGCACAAAGGCAGAACTACTGCCAGGGACACTGCAGAAAGCCCTGGATGCAGAATCTTCTGAAACCCACTGAAGGAACACACACATGACATGTTGCTGTTGCACTCGGTGCAGGAATACAGCACGTCTTCTCACAAATAACACGAGTGGAAGAGTTTTATACCTGGTGTCCTGCATGGGCTGGCAGGGCGGGGAGCCGGGAGCATCTCAGGGGAGGCTCTGCCATCCACTGGCATCATAGTGGTATCAACATCTGCATCCTCATCCACCTGCTCCGAGTTGCTGCGCCGATGGCCATAGGAGAACTTTCTGTCCTTCATCCTCTCTTTTTCAGAGATCCCCCTCCCTCCTTCATCCTGGATCAACAACTCTGTCTCTGCCGTGCTCCCCGTGGTCCGGCTTTGACCATCCCCTTCACCCCTGTCACTGCTCGAGTCACAGGAGAGGAACTCGTCCTCCGAAGGACTTCGGTCACCCTCACGCTTGTCATCCTGGTCACCCATATCCAAATCTCGTGTCTCTGCAACAATTGGTTCCTTCAGTTCTTCATGAAGCTGGTCCATCAGGCAGCGCAGGAACTCCTGAGTGTCCTGAAGACGGGATTCATTCTGTTAGCACCCATCCATCCACAATTCAGGAAAGTAAGAAGGCCAAGAAAAAAAAAAAAAAGAGGCGGCTCCAGTCACAGCCTCAGTTCTGCCCACCAAAGTTATCAACCTCTGCAACATGAGGAGACTCTCCTAAAGCAGAGGGTACCACAGAGATTTATCAACTCAAATTTATTTATTGCTCAGCAAGTGTCTTTAATTCCAAATGATAAAAGAACGGGTTTTTATCCAAACGTATTCATCTGAAAGACTGAGGAAAGCTAGACAGTCACTGCAACATGCAAACCATGGAATGGCTTAGGTTGGAAGGGACCTTAATGACAATCTAGTTCCAAAACCCAAACTGTGACCTTATTTATCTGGGTATACCACTGATAAGAGGCAACAGACCTAAGAAACCTAAGGCAGCAGCCCACAGAGAACCCACTCTGAACCACACAACTGTTTCAGGATGGTTCAACTTCTGCTTATGGGAATCCCTCTTTCACAGAGGGCAGATTAACAAACAGGCAGTGGAACCAGAAGCCAAAGACTGCAGAGTCAAGGAGCAAGCTCCTGAATTTACAGTGCATGGTAAAAGAACTGATACGTTGGCTTCAAAGCACCCGCTGGAGAGCAATCTGCTATTCTGACAACTTCAGAAAGATAATTATGATGTTTCTGTTACTTTAACGAAGTTTGACTTTCAGCCTGCTCTGCCTTGCTTTCAACTTTCTCTTCAGAGCTGACTTTCCCAATCCAACATACTTCACATCAAAGATGAATACAGAAATCCTTTCATTAATCATTGTTTTTATCTTCTGTTTTGACTTGCTGTCAGCACCACAGTTTAGACAGACTGTCTACTGTAGCTTCTTTTGTAAATTTTCTAATCAAACACAGTTTGATGTTTACATTTTATTCTTAAGAATAAACACTGGAAGCCATGATAAAAACCTCAACGAAAAAGATGTTCTCTTTAAATAAGATTTAGTTAGCTGCAATTCCCCCAAGAAAGAATACACAACGTGGGCATCTTCAACTTCTTCGTACAAATGTATCCAGATTTCCCATTCCTAACATGAATAATACCTGACTTATGTGGCATGTCCCAATAGACCTCAAAGCCCTTCACAAAGGAGGTCACCATCGCAATTTTAGAGGTGAGAAAGCTGACGCAGGAAGGGGCACTGATGCAGTAACAGCAAGGTCTCCTGAAGCCCACCCAAGGGCTCTATCAGATCACTAAGACCGACACAGAACAAGTGGGACACCCCAGTTTTAGCTCCTCTCTCTGATCACAAAGCAGAACTGCTGCAGGAAGGGAAAACCACCATCTTTGGAATAACGGTGTGTTTTTGCTGAGGCCCCACCTGCTGCGCGTAGCCTCGGAACATGGGGTTGACGAGTTTAATTCCATGAGACAGACTGCTTGGAACAACATAGCTCGGCCTGTTTAGATATGGAGGAAAAAACAACAGAAGTTAGCTTGCTTATCAGGCCTGGAGCCTGTGTAATAAGCAACAGAACAGGGTGTGGTAACTAGTTAAGGAGGACGCAAGATAATTATGCACCTGCAAAGCCTGAACTTAATCTATACATCATACTTATACATGAGAAATCAAGAGAGAGAAAACATCTCCCAGTCATTTCACTCTCTCCTTCCAGAGAGAACCTTCACGCTTTAACTTGAAGCTCTGCCCACACTCAGAATGGTCTCAAGTGATTCTCCCCACAGCAGGGTTTGGCAATGAGTTACTTGGTTTGATTTTGCAGCAGCACGTTTGACAGGTGGGCTGGTGGGGGGACCAGCAGTGAGGCAAGTCAAAACCAATCTGAAATCGATGTGACAGCGCTTCAGTGGCTACAGCCTGCTGCATAAATACACAGTATTGCTCTGCATCTTGCTTATCCCTTGTTAATAACTAACACAAAGCAAACACACAATGCCATTCAGATTCCTAGCTTGATTTTTTCCCCCCAGTTTATTAGTTTCACAGAACAGGCATCTTTAAACTTCAACAGAGCTGAGCTATTTTACACTGTGTTACAGCGGTCTGTAATTTGAACCAATAGAAAACACTTCTCAAAAAGTCACCTGTATTTTTCATTTTTTGGTAAAAGCTCAGTGTCAGACTCTATCACTTCCACCCACATCACCAGTCCCTCTGATGATGAAGAGCAGTTCCTTCAAGTTCTGGTTAGTCCATGCAGCGTACTCAGAAACAGCAAAGTTCCCTCTCACACCATTATTTTTCTTCATTACCAACAGGAAAGCTATAAAGGAATCTCTTCCTTTTTAAAGTTACAACATTAAAAATGTCTTTTCATCACTGTATAGTTGTTATTATACAAGATTGTAACAGATGAATAACCAGAGGTTATAGGAGAACAACTCACCCACTCTGAGATGGGCAGCTAGGATGGATGCTCACCACAAGGAACTCCACACAGGAGCAATCTCCAAAAGAGATGCTGCCTTAGTGGTGGTCAGCCCTTAAATGGGATCTAGGAGAGGTGGAGTCAAGCTCCACCCCTTCCGGGAGCACAGCTGAATTACCTTCACTTGTGCTCCCGCAGCTGAGCCGTCACTTGCCTCAGATGGTTAATCAGAGGTTCAGGCTGTGATTAACAGTTTCCCATACACTCACAAACACCACTGCCCATTTTTATCAGCATGACGCAGGATCTCCTAGATAAGAGGGAATCCAAGCATACCTGTCTGCATAGGATTTGAACTGTCTGCCTTCGAAGACGCGCTTAGCACTGAAGACACCATTTCTTTTTGCTGATGACACATTTCAGAACTAACATAAATATGAAGTCTGCACAGATGAGAACAGTGTGACCACTCACCGTTTCTTATGCCAAACCTCAGACACCAGCTTCTGGTAACTTTTGCACAGTGCTGGTTTCTTATCTGTACGGACCAGACCACCACATTCCAGAAAAAACTGCGTGAGAGGTGGGCTACAAGAGAACAAGAACAATTCAGAGCACAGAAATTTCTCCTCTGCCTCTACTGAAGCATTTATCAAAACTTAAATGCATCCCTTTTTAAAAACATGCTTGTTTTTAAATCAAGGGAAGAAGTGATTCTAGATGCAAACTTGATTTCTGCCTAGAAACGAACAAAGAAGGCTGATCTGAATCTCTTCCCAGCACAGAGATCCTGAAACCAGTTGTCAGCAGAATGGCTGGTGAGCATCTTACAGTGTGAGTTGTTAGAACGATACCGCTGCGGAAAGCAGAAAGATTGCACGTTTTCTCACGTGGCAAATACCTTTCTGTCATGGTGGAAAGGAGTTTTTACTTCCAGCGTTCATCTAGAGACAAGCCTTGCACACAGCTACACGTTGGCTATTCACTCATTTTCCTGCTGCAGAACTTCTGTTTTCCTAAACACTAAACTTTTCATATTCCTTTTTCTGTAGCTAGCCTGGCTGGTTTATCCTTGCACAACTAAGGAAGGTGTCAGATCAGAGGTGCCACTACTGATATGTAGGGATGTCTGGTAAAAGACTCTACTAAAGGCCCTAGTGCCTACCAGTTAGAGAGAGCCTGAAGTGCTGCATTCATGTAGCAGGAGTTCCCAAGATTTTTCATTCCAGTAAGGCCTAAAGCACAAACAAGAGAAGCATGAAACACTTTCCAGAAGTGCTGCTTTCTACATTCGTTCCCAAAGGAGAGATGATTTGACCCTTTCTGGGCTCTGCACTCTGCTGCTAGGACCCTCCCAGTGCAGGTCCTACAGATTGCAGAGTCACCCTCACAGCTCTTTCATCAACTAGATGCCGTTACCTCTTGGTTTCAAGTCATCGTCCTCTGATTCAGATTCGCCTTCATCAGCCACTGCAATTGGAACAGCTTTCAAAGGGTGAGCAGGCAATGGAGAATCCTAGATTGAAGACAGAAAATAACCATCAGCGAGAGTCCTGCTTCTAAAGATGAGCTGTGAGAAATATCTTAGATGTAAACTTAGCCAGCCTTTAAAAGGGCTCACTCAGAAGAGAAGAACCAGTTGTACTGCCTACCCTTCTCAGTAATGCACGTAGGGAATGGAAACGGCACCACTATTGCTTCCAGTAGTGATGATGGAGGAGGCACTGGGAGCATGCAGCAGTGTCACAATTAGACACGTTTGGAGTCTGACAGCTGATTTTTTATTTTACATGAAGATGTCACAGCTGTTGTGGCTCCTACCAGAAACAGACATCCCATGGAAGAAGCCAGGAGAGGTTAAAGAAAGAAATCAAAATGGATATTCAAGTCATCGGAAGCCTTCCTGCAGGGACAGTCTGTAAAGCAAAGCTATTGCTCCTCTGACCACAGGCAGCCACCTTCAACTGAAAGAGTTCCTACCATGATAGCAGCCTGGACAACAGTGGAAATTTCTTGGCTAATTTTGCAACAAGGAAACAAAAAGCCTACGAAGCATTAAGCCCTGCCAGGCTGACACACACACCGCTTCACTCAACTTTACCGAGGGTGACTGCGTGTGTGCCGCCAGCCGCTGGTCCAGGAACACCTCCTTTTCACAGGCGTAACACCAGACCCGAAACGTGGTCAGATTCACTGTCAGGTTGTGCTTTTTGGCCTAGAAATTAAAAGGTGAGATAATGGTTTGACAGCTGGGACAACCTGAAGCACAGAACGACCAAATTCGGGTAGAAGAGGATTAAGTAATGGGAATAATTCAGCTCTCTCTGTCTTTAGATGGACAACAGTGAAAAGCTTACCTGTGCATGAAGGGTGCTGTGGTCAGCAAAGGACTCCCCACAGCCAACATAAGGACACCCAATCTAGTGAGAGAAAGCAAAACTACAATGGCACACCAAACGAAACCCTTCACAAAACGGTCTGCAGCCCCAACCCCACCAACAGCTGCAGCTTCAGAACTGATCTTGCCATTCTTCTCAACTGCTTTTAATTCCAGGGCTTAGAATAAGGCAAATGACTGCTTAACTTAACAGAGAAAACCTGAAATCAGGTTTGCACCCACATAAGTCCTCTTTCCAAGACAGCTGCTCCAACAGGCTCATCTGACCAGACTCCAAAAGTCCAGGCACTCCGATGTCAAATCAAACTGCCTCTGCCCACCCACACGCCCTCTGTCTCTCCTTTCTGCCCCACTGCCCCAAACACCATCCTCAAAGATCTCACACTTGCAGCTTCTCTTTGCAGTTGCCAGCAGAGGCAGCCAATGCAGGGCATTCCTACTGGGGCTATCAGATGAAAATCACTTGTGTGGAGAGCACTGTTACACCATGATATGTTCTGACAGCATCAGCTTTTAATCTAGGGAGACTTTTTCCATCCATCCATCCATCCATCAAAAAGCAGTGGATATTTCTATTGTGTACACCCATATTTGCTTCCATCTCTTCTTTTCTGGTCCAATGCATTTTTTTATACATTGAACAGAAATCCCACCATACCATGCACACAAACAGCAAGCTGTTCTTACCTGAAGACAAGCCCAGAGGTTTGGTCCCACAGCTCCACATGACTGGCAGGTTCCCTGAGTAGTCATGATTTAAAAAAAAAAAGGGTTGTTTGCATGTCTGTCTTTTAAGTAACCCCATCCTTCGAGAGAGAGAAACTTCTCAACGCGACAGGCCTCCCCCGCCCGCAGCTCAATGCATTTCTTAAACCCATGCTTCCAATTACACACTTTGCAGTGCGTTAGATAAGTGGCATGTTTGAGCAGGATGAAACGTCAGTGAGAAACGCACCAGATGGGACTGACAAAGGCTCACTTGATGGGCCACGTGCAAGGTACAACAACAGTGGAAAAAGAGTTTCTGCCTCTTCTGTACAGCGACAGGCAGCACTTTCTATGAAGAGCAAGCATGCAGAAACGTGCACAACAGCAAAAAGGGAAGGGGCTGATAACCAGAACACCCTGTACCTTGGATTTGAGCAGCAGATCATCCCTGGTCACCTCTCCTATGGAATCCAGGTGAGGGCAGATGTCTCTCGTATCCCCCATTGTCACTGCAGGAAGGTGTTTTGCTGGGAAAAGAAAGGGCAGTTCTGTTTGGTTACGGTCAGAAGTGCCCTCACAGACAGCAAGAAGATAAATTAGCCTGGTTTTTATATTAGCAGATCAGAAATTAACATATTCATATGTAAGGTTCAAAGGGATCCAATTACATCTGAGTGCTACGCGGTGATCTCAGCTCGCACAGTTCCACCCCGCTGCTGGGTGGCAGTGTTGTGGTACCTCAGCAGTGAGCAGGATGGCGCTCAGCCAGACCCAAAAACCACACCTGACCCCCTTGAAACTGGGTTGTACATCCCAGGGTGGAGAAACAAACGTGGTGATCTGCACTTCGTTCCTGTCGCCAAACACGAACGCTCGGCACGAAGAGATACAGATCTAATTAACCTGGTTGCATAAAACTTAGATTGAAAGCAAAAGGGCGCAGCAGCCCAGGACAAATACCTGGCATCTGGTGTTTATGGGCATTAAAAACATGACTGCTGTTTAAATGAAGCTGCACAAGAGGGAATTAGACTTAGAAGACCTCTGACTGATAACCCATCTTCAGTCTCCGAGGAACGCATCATTCACTAGGTGGATTTTTAACAACTCTCAAAGACTGCATGGAGCTGTTCTGCACAGCTCACGCACCCGAGCTCTGCAAGCACAGAGGATTTCACAGCTGCATGCTTATGAGCACCATAAACGCTTTCATGGTGCTCCGTGGGTACATGAAAGGCTTCAGACATGTCTCAGTAATGCGCAGATATAAAAAGAAGATGAAAAGCGTTCTCCTAAGCGTAGCTCAAGTAACCTCGCTTGGGGCTGTTAAAGGGAAAAGGAGGGAAATAAAGGAGAAGTGATATTAACAGCACAGACTGGGATCCAAACTATTGCCATTGGCTGGAAGGGAAGCAGGTGTGAAAAGCTCACGACACTACAAAAACTAAACCCAACATTCAGATGAACTTAGGAAGTTAATAACTCCAAGAGCACAGCCTCTGCTACCTGCTGTTTTCCCATTTCAGGGACATCAGAAAGAATTTCCAGTCTGGAAATGATCTGGTCTGAATCGCTGACAGCAGAAAAATAATAACAAAAGGGATAAACACACAAGCCATTGCAGCAACACTTATCTGGGGAGCTGAAGAGCTTGCTTGGCACTGGACAAGCCCCACGGATACTTTAATAACGGCGTCTCTGCAGCACTCCTGAGCTGAAGGAGCAAAGCAGAACTGGAAGAAGGAATGACATTTCTGTACCGCAAACACAGCAGTGACTGCAGGCAGCATCCCAGCAGCCTGGGATGAGCTGCTTAACAGCAACTGAGAAAGCTCAGGAGCTTCTCAGAGCAGCAAAAGGCTGCCACGTAACACGCAGGGATTTAGAAGACAAGTGACAAGAGCACAGCGCGTGTGACTGACGCACAAAACCGGGACACTGTCAGGCTCTGAGTTCCTTCATCACAACGGACTCCTTTTCCCAAACACATCAGCAGATCCAACTCTAAAAAAAAACCACCCAGCAGTGCCATTTCTGCTCTTCCAGCTTCCTCGATTTCCTCACCCATTTTCCCCAGAAAATCAAATGAATAAAACCTTGTTTTAAAACGAACTCCGGACCGTTTCAGCTCCCCCCACTTGAGCCAAACAGGGACTGCGTTCAGAGCACACGGCGTACAGCACGGCCGGTTATGGAGGTTCTACCGCGCCCCACGCTTACAGCTCTGTATCCGAGACCAACGCTGCGCCTCTCAGCCCGCCCGTGCCGGGATGCCGATGGTCCCTCCCAGAGTATCCTTTTCTAAATAAAACGAGAAACGTCACTTTCACCTCCCAGCCACAACGGAGCGCATCAGAAGCGTTCAGCGCAGGCCTTATCGCCGCCTGCCCGCGGGGCTCCCAAGCGCCGCTCAGGAAGCTCGGAATTACACAACGAATCCCCGCCGGAGCGCCGAGCTCCGCTGTCAAAACCCCCGGCGTGTGACGGGAGAGCAGCGCCCGCAGCGCCGTCCGTCCGTCCGTCCGCCCTCCCGAGCAGCCGTGCGGGACAGCAGCACCGCACCGCGCCGCATCACAGCGGCCCCGCAGCCCCGCCGGCCGCTCCCACCGCCGCCCGCTGCTCGCGGCGCTCCGCACCCACGTCGGAGCCTCCAGCCGCCGCCGTTACGCGGAGGGCCGCAGAGTGCAGCCCGCCCTGGGGCCTACGGGCAGGACGGAGCCCGGGGCCGGACGCGCCGTGACGCGTGTGTTTTTTTTTTGCCGGGGACCCGCCGGCTGCCGCTCCCCGGGCACCGCTCTGAGGCGCGAAGGCCGCCAAAGGCCGGGCCTTCCCCCGCCGCCCCTCTCACCTGCGGGGCCCGACCCCGCCGCGGGCAGGGCGCTGGAGAGGCCGCGCCCGGCGCTGCAGCAGGCGGCTGTGGGGCCGAACGGAGCCGCGGGCGCCGGGCAGGCCGGGGGCGGGGCGGGGCGGGCGGGGCGGCCCTCAGCTACTGGCGAGGCCGCCGGAAGTGCCGCGTGCCAGGCTGCGGGAACGGCGTCGGCGCGGAGTAGTGACGTCATCATCTCGCGTCGCAAGCGAGAAGAGAGGGGTATGAGCGATGGCGGCTTCCAGGGCTTTCCGGCGGCGCAGGGAGGAGCCCGAGGACGATGAGGAGGATGAGCAGCTGGCCGAGGAGGTCAGGTGAGCCCAGGGGACGGGGCCTGCGGGGGCGGTACGTCAGGGGCTGTCCTGCTGCGTGCCTCGCCTGTTCTGTGTCCTGCGTGCATTCCTCAGCTGAGGGAAGCTGTGCGGGAGCGAAGCAGCCCGGCAGGTGCCGTGTGTACTTCTGCTTTAATAGGCAGATTGCTTAAATACAGCAAAAGAGGTGATGCCTACTTAATCTCCGACCTGAAAAGTAAGCATTGATATGCAGAAACGCAGGGCAAAACCAGTGTAGGAGGTTTGGTGTTAACTGCAGGAAATCAAACAAAGTGAATTAAATGAAACCGAGGCACTGAGTACTAAGGCAAATGGTTTGGGTTTTTCTCTTCAGGTTAAAACTCGAGGAAGCCAAAGAAGTGCAGAGCCTCAGGAAGAGACCCAATGGGGTGAGGTAAGGGATGTGAAGGTGTGTTCTATCGGGCAGTGTCATGCAACAGCAAATTCCTCTGTTGGCACCCATCTGGTTTATGTAGAAGTATCTCCATGCCCTCCCTGTGCCCAAGGCACGTTTGTGGCAGAGGAGTTTGTGTCAAAGCCTGAGGATGGTGTGGATGGTGAGTCAGGCACAGGAAAGCAGTGCCAGCCTGCAAAGTCTGTGCTATATCCTAACTGTGAAAAAAAAGACTGAGATTGGAATTTGTCGTGAGATGTATTTAGTCAGATGGCTTCCATACGGGACGTGTAGCAGAGCAGTAGGTTTGTTTGCGGCCCTTTTATATTTTCTCTCTAACTTCATTCTCTCTCATATAGCATCACTGATCAGCCGATGCAGTAGTTGAAACGTGCACCAGCAGCCAGCTGTGTTCATTTGGTGATTCACTGTAAGGCACTGAAAGCTCTGCCTGAATTTCTCATCTTCCCAAAACATTGATAGTTCCTCTACCCGCAGGGAAGGACAAGGAAAATTGGCAGTTTAGTATTCATACAAGAGTTTGAGACCTTCTGCTAGATCTGGAGAAGGATAAAGAAAGGCAGCGTTGTTGGTAACGCGTTTCCTTCTACTGAATTTTGTTTCTTTCTTTATGGCTAACTAGTGCTGTAGCTCTGCTCGTGGGAGAGAAGTTGCAAGAAGAAGCAACGCTTGTGGTGAGTGCTGGATATTTTCGTCACTTTGTTGCCAAGATGTAATGATGTGAAAACTTTGGTGTGCTCCAGTTGATCGCTGTAGGAGTCTGCTTCTCATGGCCTAATGCTTTTTCTCCACTTTTATCCAGATTTTAAAGACTAGCATTAAACTATCTTACATTACAGGATGACCCATTTAAGATAAAATCTGGGGGGATGGTGGATATGAAGAAACTGAAAGAACGAGGCAAGGACAGGTGGGTGCATATGAGCTCTGAAGATGTTTCCCTGGACTAGAAGTAAGTCACAGCTAGCAATAAGTTAACCAGAAATTGTTTTGAGGAATTTAATGTATTGCAGTTTCACTGGCTGCTACTACCCTAACTTGTCAAATTAGTTGAACAAAAAACAACTGCAACAGTGTGGTTTTCGTTTAGGATTAATGAAGAGGAAGATCTGAACTTGGGAACTTCCTTCTCAGCTGAAACCAACAGGCGGGATGAGGATGCTGACATGTGAGTTGCGCTGCGTGGTGTCTGTGATGTTGAACTCTGCGTTGGGTGTCTTCTCAGTTTATTTATTTAATCTTGGATACTGAATGTTTCAGAACAAGTTTTTGATTCTCCCTTGCTTTTCCACCTTCCGGCAGCCAGACTTGACAAGGCATTTTCATGCACAAAGTTGGGAGGTGCCAGTTGGCCAGCCAGTAGGGTGGCATTAAATACCAGCAGCAGCCTTCCCTGATGGTTATGGAAGAGCTTGAAATTCCTTGATCAGAGTCGCAAATATCTTGTTTTATGCTCTTGATGTTAGCTGACTGCTTTTGGAGAAATTATTCATTTCTCTCTCTTAGCCATTGGGAGAGCAGTGCAGCTGCGTTCAGCAATTAAGTACAGAAAACAGAACTAAATACCACATCTCCCTCGTGGACTGTTCTTTAGGATGAAGTACATTGAGACGGAGCTGAAGAAGAGAAAAGGAATTGTGGAGAATGAAGAACAGAAGGTGAAGCTTAAGAACGCTGAGGACTCTCTGTATGAGCTGCCAGAGAACATCCGTGTCTCCTCTGCCAAGAAGACTGAAGAGATGCTGTCCAACCAGATGCTGAGTGGCATTCCTGAAGTGGACCTGGGAATTGAGTATGTTGTACACAGATCTGTTAGTTACAGCCTGAATTACAGGGATGAGCGTTGTGATTGGAAGCTGCTGATCAGCAGAGCGTTGGTGTGGCTGCATTCTGCAACCCCCCTTTTGGCTCTGTGACAGGATTCAGTCTTGGTCTGGATTAGTGGGGTGTTTAGCACTGCATGCAATAAACACAGCAATAGGATTCTGGTGCAGTATGATAGCATGACCTCTGGGAAGATGCACTTCCATTTTTGTTACTGCAGTCAGCAGCTCTCTGGAGTTTATCACTGTATGTTGTGCACTGAAATAGGATGTGTGAAAGATGCTAGCCTCCCTTTCACCTTGTAAACAAACCATCTAAGCATCAAAGTTTCTATAGTGCTGCAGCCTCTTAAAAAAAAAAAATCATGCCAAATACAATACAAGCACTATTACTGCATGCAAATCCATTTGTTTTCAACAACTTGTTACTTACCTGTTACTTTTCTTTGTTTTTCTTCTAGTGCAAAAATAAAAAACATAATCTCAACTGAAGAGGCCAAGGCCAAGCTGCTGGCAGAGCAGCAGAACAAAAAGAAAGACAGCGAAACTTCCTTTGTTCCCACAAACATGGCTGTTAACTATGTCCAGCACAACAGATGTAAGTCTCATGTGGCTGTCCTGACCCCAGTATGACCTGCCCCTCCGCTAGAGAAAAGCGGTCAGTTGAGATGGAGTCTGTGCAGAAGAAATTAGTCCGTGTATCAACACAAGCAGCTGTCTGGTTTCTTTCTCTGGGATGCGTGTATAGGCCCCATCTGGTTTGCCTGTTGTTCTTTTGGGTTTTTTTCCCAATCCATCAGCAAAGAGAGGGACTTATTACTTATGGCCTAACTTTCTGCTCTTGAACTCCTAGTTGACAGTTCCTCATAAATTTCAGGATTTTTTTTCTTCAAGTTATGTCTTGAACGTGTGCTGGAAGCGTCTGCCTCGTCTGTGGTTATAAATGATGGGTTATAGTTGAGAGAATCCATTTTGCGGGCTGCCAAAGCAGACAGGTGGTCAAGCATACATAGATCTTACTAGACAGGAGATAGGAATTAATTTCCGGGAGAGCCTCCCATACCACAGCCATCTGGAGGAAAGGCAGCCTTCTGCTGTGTCTGACTGCACCTACAGGGGTGATTTGGTGTCAGGTTTGTGTGTTCTGAAGGAAATGAAGAATTTTTGGATGGCTTCTGATGAAATAATGCCTCTGAAACTTGGTGTATCCTATCCATAGAAACCAATTACTAGAACACTTGTCATGAGGTTCTGTTGTTTCTCCTGAAGGTCAGTCATAATAAGTGCCATAGAAATACATCTGTGTGAAGAATGCAACTCTGAAATACTCTATCTGATGTTTTCCTTCCTTCAGTTTATCATGAGGAGCTGAACGCACCGGTGAGAAGGAATAAAGAAGAGCCAAAGCCCCGTCCGCTGAGAGTGGGGGATACAGAGAGGCCAGAACCTGAGCGTAAGTTCCTAATCTGAAATGTCTTAAGGGAAGGTACTGGAACATGTTAGGGTCTCCTACAGAGATGGAGCTCTCTTTGTGCAAGGTCCCACAGGAAACCAGCTGGATGCAGGATTGTTTAGGGATACCTCTAGGTGGAGCAGCAAAGGTCATCACCAAAATGCATTAACCAAGCTGACTGATAGGGGTTTGCTGAAAGCTGGGATGGCAGGGGAAGGTAGGTTAAGGAGCACTGACTGCTGAAGGATAACCTTTCATATTGCAAGGGACTGCAGTTGTGCGGCTTTACAGGAGTTCATAAGGTTATAGGTTAGGAAATGTCGCCTTTTGGTTACATGAGGGAGAGGACTGGAAGTGTGATTGCCCTCTATTTCTTCTCAAGGTTCTCCTCCAAATCGCAAACGTCCACCCAATGAGAAAGCAACTGACGATTACCACTATGAGAAATTCAAGAAGATGAATCGGCGGTACTGAGGGTGTGGACTGAGGCCTCTGCAGAGGTGCTTGTTCTCTTTGTTTCTCTCATGAAGGATTTTGTGTCAGTGCCCTGAAATGGAGGAGAGGAGCATCGCTCCCTCCACGTCATCTGCAGAGCTTTTCTTGTGGTCTTGTAGTCAATCTGTTTGCTGGTGATTGTGAACTCTGGTTGGTAAAATCTTGTATATAACTTATTTTCCCTTATAAAGCTTATTTTATCATAACATCAGCTTTCATGGCGAGCATTTTTTTTTTAGTGGGAAGATGAACGTGCTGTTACAGATTCTCTCACCTTCTTAAAAAGTATGGAAATAGACAGGTAAAACATCCTTTAAAAGCAGCAGCGCCTCAGGAGTGGGAAGGGGGAGCTGAAAGGCAGCGGGTTGGAACGCAGCGTGGGGAGGAGCTGCTTTGTTCCCAAGGCCTCAGCTGGGCAGAGCCCTGCGCTGGGCTGCACAGGAGGGAGGGGGTCGGGCGGGTGGTGTGAGGGAGCCTGAAAGCAAGAGGTGGGACTTAATAAAAGTGTTTTTAAGGCACTGTAACAGACGTGTTCTTCTTTCTGGAATTGTGGAGGGCCTGTTCCCCGGCGCCCTGCGGGCACAGCAGCACACGCTGCGGGGCTGCGATTGAGGCCACATCGCTCGTTTAATCCCTCTTTCTCCTTTCTTTCGGCTGAAGGCGCCACGTTCGGTACTGCGGTGTTGGCACAAGCGGATGCCTGTCACCAAACTGCGCCCCTCGGGCCCCGCCCAACGTGGCCGCCCCCTGCCCCGCCTCTGCCCGGGCTCAAGATGGCGGCGGCGGAAGCGGTGCTGCAGAGCGGAAGCGGCGGACCGGAAGCGGCCGTGCCGGCCATGAAGCTATGGCGGGGAGCGCGGCGGGGGGCTCTGGGCCTGGCGCTGCTGCTGCTCCTCGCGCCGCCCGCGCGGGCCGTGGAGCCCATCAGCCTGGGGCTGGCGATCGCCGGGGCCGCCGCCTCGGCCCTTACCGGCATCATCTCCTACCCGCGGCTCTACTGCTACTTTAGGGAGTGCTGCCTCCAGCGGCATGAGCAGCGCGTCGCCGCCGGTGCGGGCCGGGCTGGGGAAGTGGGGAGGGTCTGGGCAGCCCCTCGGTCTCGGGGCTGAGATGGGGCTGAGATGGGGCTAGGGTTCTGCCCGCCGCTAACGGCTCCGTGTGCTCCACAGCGCTGCAGGAGAGCCTGGACAGAAGGCTGTTCGGGCAGCACCTGGTCAGCAAGGTGGTGGTCAGGGCCGTGCGGGGCTTCCTCAGCAACGCCCAGGCCAAGAAGCCGCTGGCGCTGTCCCTGCACGGCTGGACGGGCACCGGCAAGAACTTCGTGAGCAAGATCATCGCCGAGAGCATCTATAAGAGGGGGCTGAAGAGTAACTACGTCCATCAGTTTGTGGCTACGCTGCATTTCCCTCACGCTCACAGCATCAACCTCTACAAGGTAAAAGTGGCAGGAGGGCAGTGGCCCTGCTGGGGTGGGCTGCGATGGATCGTTGGGGTTGGAGATGACCTTGAAGATCTTAAGTGGGAGGACCTCGTAATACAGCACAGCGTTGGTTTGTGTGCTGTGTTTTAAGAACTCATCATTGTCTTCATTTCTGGGTGGCACAAACTAAGGGCTGAGGAGGTGGGATTTCACTGAGTGAGTCAAACAGTGCAGTTTTGATGCTGGGGGATGCTTGGACCAAAGTGCTGCCAAAAGGACTCGGTGCTTCACAGGACTCTGCTCCTTGTTGCTGTTCCTCCTGGTACTCATCCTTTGTCCTGATGTGCAGCCTTTCCTTTTTGATGTGGTTTCAGGAATATCTTTCTCTTGGGAGTTTATGCACGTCTCATCGTGTCTCTGGGTGTCCTAATTTTTGAGAACCAACGTGATGTTTTGGTTTCAGTTTTATTTGCAGCTTTTAGCCTTGTTTCAGTCGAGAAGCCAAGCTGCTGAAATAATGCGATTGAAAGCAGTACGAAACTCAGGAAGCACAATTCCTGTTTTCTGTCTTTTCAACGCAAACTCTTTCAGCTGCTCCTGTTTTTATGCCACCCAGGACCAATTGCAGTCATGGATTCGGGGAAATGTGAGCATCTGTCCCAGGTCAATCTTCATATTTGATGAAATGGACAAAATGCACGCAGGACTCATTGATGCCATCAAGCCATTTCTGGACTATTACGAGCTGCTGGATGGAGTGTCGTACCGACAAGCCATCTTCATATTCCTCAGGTGAGGAGCAACTCTTTGGATTTGCTGTCCTGTGCACACAGTGCGTTTTATAACTACCTTCAGTTACAACCTTTGTTTTCTCTTTTCATAGCAACGCGGGAGCTGAAAAGATAAC
This sequence comes from Alectoris magna, assembly GCA_030625065.1. Classification (NCBI taxonomy): domain Eukaryota; kingdom Metazoa; phylum Chordata; class Aves; order Galliformes; family Phasianidae; genus Alectoris; species Alectoris magna. The sequence continues at coordinate 5,337,173 of CM060579.1, read as the reverse complement.
AGAGGTGGCCCTTGATTTCTGGAGAAATGGGAAGGCGAGGGAAGATATACAGCTCACAGACATGCAGAACGCGCTGTCTGTGTCTGTCTTCAATAACAGAAATAGTGAGTAAAGCTGGGATCGCCTTTGGGGCAGTCAGAGTCCCATAAAAATGTCAGTCAGCCCTCAGTGCACGCGCTGTATTTCACAGTACAGGTTTCTGCTTTATGCGGGCTCCGGTTTTTGGCCTCTGGAGCCACAGTGCAATGTGTGGTCAATGGGAGAGCTCTTGTGAGCATTAGAGCTAAGGACACCTGTGTGCACCTTATTTGATGGCTGTGGGTTATGTTTGTTAGGGGAATTCTGTGCTGTGTGTTTATTGATGTATGAATGTGCTAAAGAGAAAGCAAACAAAAGGAATGTAAGGCTGGATGCAAGCTCGGGGGGAAAAAGGAGCAGGACAAGCTGGTCTGTGAGAGCTGATAACAGAAAAAATCAGGCCTTCTCTAGGTGAGAGAGGTGAGGCTGCGAGACCAGCATCCGGGGAGCGGGGTTTAAATGCAGTCCTTCAGAAGGGATCCAGCAGACCGTGTTTGTGTGTCTGAGACGATGCAGAAAGTATGAGAACAGGCTTAATTTTAGACTGACCTGTGCTTTGTTAGGCCCTAAAAACACAGCTGGATTCCTCCTGGTTGGTTGCAGGGGCTGTGATATTCCCCCCCCCAGCAGTGTTCAACGGGAGGAGCAGTAACAAAGCCTTTCTCTTTCCTTTTGTAGGTGGATTTTGGCACAGCACCTTGATTGATAGAAATCTCATTGACTACTTTGTTCCCTTCCTGCCTCTGGAATACAAACATGTGAAAATGTGTGTCAGGGTTGAGATCGAATCCCGAGGTTATGCTGTGGATGAAGACATTTTAACCAGAGTAGCAGATGAGATGACCTACTTCCCCCGAGAGGAGAGGATTTATTCCGATAAAGGATGCAAAACTGTGGACGCAAAGCTGGATTATTACTATGACTTATAAGGCTTTATTGCTGCAACCTGCAAAGAAGCAAATTTAACTTAATCATGAAGTGGAGAACCCGGGACATTTCATTTGTAAGCACTTTTTAAAGGAAGGAACATTGTTTTAACTGGTCTGTAAAGAAGCAGCAGCGCCTCTGCGTTTTAATTCTGTCGCTAATCACGACAGGCCTGTCCTCGTTGTGCCATCAAGGTCAGGAAGAGCTGCACTGTGAACTGAGGGCTCTGACGGTGCTGAAGACTTCTCCCACATGGTTGTGGATCAGCAGAACCCCAGGGCTGTTGGTATGGAGAGTGGGACTGCGGGTGTGACCAAATGGTAATTGTTTGGGTTCCTGTGGGAGGCGTCTTGGCAGTATAGAGAATCATGATTGAAGTCCCTGTTTGTGAAAGCCTTCACTGGACCCATGTGGGAACATAATACACATCTCCTGCTTGTAATGCCATTATCTCAGCTAGCTGGGCTCCAGCAAAAAGAAGGGCAGATGCTGTAATTAATATGTGTGTATATATTGGTATTGTGTAGCATTGGAAAGAATGTCTTTCTCAAAATAGCCGTATAAATTGGCTTTCTTTGAGTCAAAGTTAAGAATATGAAACTCTTTGGTGTCAATAGTGTTCAGTAGGAGGACTTCATATTTGGTTGAGAGAGGAAATGAGTTAAAGATCCCTGGCTGTCACATCACTGTAGCTGGTCCCAGTTTTTGGTTATTTCTTTGATGGATGAAGTTGCCTGCTAGGTGTGATCTTCCTAGGAGGAGAGCAGTGTGCTTTGTGCCTGGTGAGCTGGCTCTGGGGAAAGGGTGTGACTTAAAGGGAAACGTTTGCAGGCTGATTTTACACCCAGGAACTGGAAAAGAGGTTTCTCCTCCCCTATGTAGAGAATTCAGAAGGCAGCTTGCAGGGTTTTCCCTTTTTCCTGTTCTCACGATGCTGTATGCCTTTGAGGTTTGGGATGAAGACGGATCCGAATGCATATGGAAAAGCTGTGAAATACATCACCTGAAGTGACTGCAGCCTGTCAGACTTCTTTCTGAACGTGAGCACTGCAGAGCCTTTTGCATTCCAGTTTCTATTCACAATAAATTCTTCCCATCAGAAATGTGTTTCTGAGCTGCCTTCTGCTGTTCTTTGCGTTGTGTTCCGATGTTGATTTCTTACCCTGACCCCTTACTGAGAAAGAACATGCAGTGTGTCTGGCTGAAGCCAGGTGAGTGGAGCAGCCACGTTTTCAGAAGCAGCATCACAAAGTTTTCCCTATGAAGAAATTAAAAAAGAAATAGCTGCTAGGATTTCAACACCGCAGTCCTGCTCTGAGGTTGTGTAACGCGCCAATTAGCTTATCAGCCCTAGAATTGGTCAGCAAACACATGCTCTGAACTCAGCTACTTATCTTTCCTTGGCTTTATGATCACAGAAAATGACGAGTTAATGGAAAAAAAGCAGACATGGAAATGATAAACTTTTACTACTGTCTGGTGCCTTCTCATCAACAGAGCAGCTCGGCCAAGCAGCACCGAGGCTCTTCCAGCCTTAAATGTGCTCTTAATTCTGCTTCATGTGCTACTGCAGCATCAGAGGGAGCGTTTGTCAGACACTGTAGCAGTAGTTTATTGTATCATATAGCCCTGGGCGGTTTAGGGTGGATGGGAGCTTCCTGCAGAGGATGCAGGAGTGATGTTCAGAGGGGGGTCTGCTTCCAGCAGATCTTTGGTCCAAAACCACAGAGCTGTCTGGGAGCAGAACCTGCTGCCATCAGATCCTTCTGATCCCGCAGTTACTCCTGCGTGTGGTTTCAAACAGAGCTTCTGACCTTGCCTTGCTGTGAGAGGGTACTTGGGCTGTTCTTTATTCATGTGCCACCCGAAATGGGAGCAGACAGCAGCAGGAGAAATGTCAAACGGGGGGAAAGGTCTGAGCCTGACAGAAACGGTGCCTTGACCCGGTGGGAGCAGCTGAGCTGTCCCCAAGACTGAATTCTGTTTGCTCTTACCAAAGTCCAGCACAAGAGCTGCTACTTCAGTTAAACCTTCTACAGGGAAAGTTCCCAGATCTCATGCTGTGCTTGTAAAGCTAGACTTTATGGTTAAAATGCAGTGACCTACTAAGTGCTTTCTTAGGATCTTTCTCTTACTATCTGTCATTCTTAGATTATCTTCTTCCCTTGCTAGGAGGCAACCTCGCCCTAGGGATGCATCTGCCTGACCCTGGGCTGCACACATGGCAGGAGATGTTCTTAACTGTAGAGTGGAGCCTTTAAGGCTTTTCTGGAGCTGGTTCTTAGACCCAAGCCTAAGGAGCTGTAGTACTGGATTTCTTACCGTGTTCTTGGACCGCTCAACCTGCTTTAAATTCAACAAGCTATTTAGTAGGCTTACCCAACAATTAAATGTTTAAGATTAAAGGAAGCACAGCAGAAAGCTCTGCAGGGCAGCTGGTTGAATGCTGCACGCAGTACGGCTTTTCTATAGCTCAAAATGATTCAGGCAAGAGAGAGAAATGACTGAAGGTTTATTCCAGCTGCAGTACGGTGGTAACAGTTAGTGTTGAAGTAACAGAAAGTGGTGAGAACGTTTACACTTACAAATAAGTCGGTTAATAAGCAAAACATTGCATATGGAAAGCTGCAGTCCAATGTCCCAAGGTTAATGGCTAGGTAGCATTTGGCTCCGGAGATTGCATCAGAACCACCAGTTTGCCAACATTTGACAAACTCCACGTGGAGCTGTAAAAGGCAATTGACGCTTCTACATCAGAGCTGAACATTAATGCTAAGCTCTCTGCTATCATTTCCATTAACACGGTAACAGTGAGAGCTGTAGCTTTGGCATCACCTCTGTGATGGGAGTCGATGCTGCGGTTCAAGAATAGCCCACACCCTCAAAACAGTATAAGAAAACTCATCAGTGAAATGTTAGGCACTTCTGTCTTACACCACTGTGTCTGATCCACAGGTGATGGGTGGATGGTGGAAGAGTTAAAGCTACAACAGCCTTCCAAAGCCCAGCCTGACCTGGTGGGAGAAGGCTCAGTGTTTCCCACCTTCCTCAGAGTTGGTTCAGTAGTAAAAGCTATTATGAAAACACCCTCATCACCCGGGGGGGGGTATGGGGTTGGTGGTGGCTGAAGCCCTTTCCCACACTCCCTTCTCTGTGGTTCTCCAGCATTGCATTTGTGTTGCTTAAAGTTCAGTATAAAAATACATCATTAAAAATAACTTCAGCCACGAAAGTGTCTCGTAAGCAGGGCAAGGGGAGGAGCGCCCACTCCTCAGCTGTAGGGATTGCTGAAGAAGTCACAGCCTTCAGGCCCAGGAACCCACACTGTGCTGGTCAGATCCTCGAGAGCAACTTCTTTCTGCCTAAGAAATGGAACTGGGCTGCTGTGCTGTAAGTCAGGCCTTTCCCACGCGTCCCCGTGCTGAGGAAGGCAGACACCCTGGAGTCACTGTGCAAATTCACTTTGTCCCCTTAGAAAAATATGAGAAGGAAAAAAATATATATATCACAATTTCTTTTTCCCCCCAAGGAAGCGGAGCAATAATTACATTCTCCCCTTTCTCCACCGTTTAGTGGATTAGCAGATCTCCCTGAGCTCATCTCAACTTTCCGTATTACTACAGGGGGAGACATGATATGACGCAAGTCAGACAAGAATTATAACGCAGCCATTCAGTCCCTGAATAGCTGAAATCTCACGTGTAGAAGCCACAGCAGCATCAATGTGCTGTGAAGGTGGGAGCCTCCCAGCAACCATCTTCTGACTGCAACGCATCGAGGTATGTGCCCTTCTGACACTCCCACAGGTGTGATCACACCTTAAATCCTTTCAATTCAATGTCTCATAAGCTAGAGCCTCTCTGTACAACTGCCTGCAAGAGCTCCTCTGCTGTAGGTCTGTGGAAAGGGCAGTGAAGGGTTTAATAATCCTAGCACTTAAAGGAGTAAATCAGGAGAGTTGTATCCAGTACCGCACGCTCCTAAGTCTTCTCGTAGGTTAAAAAATGGGGGCAGTATTTGGATACCAGCCAGTTTAGAGATGAACAGTGGGATTTTATGTTAAAAAACAAAAGCTTAAAAGCCCCACACCACTCACTCTGGGATTTTCACCACATTCTCTGCAATAGTAAAAAAACCAAAAAACAAACCAAAAAAGCTGAAGTGCAAATAGATAAGTTTCCAAAAGCTCTGAAAGTGCTTTGGAGAAGTGAATGGTAATCAGTCCATGGCTTTTGCAATGTCTTCGTGGATGTCCAGCTTGGCCTGTACAGTCTTGCAGCCTTTATCGGAGTAGATTCTTGCTTCTTTTGGGAAGTAAGTCATTTCATCGGCCACTGCCTCAACAATCTGCTCATCGACTTTGTGCCCACGGGCGACCATCTCAGCCCGCACACACATCTTCACGTGCTTGTGCTCCAGGGGTAGCAAGGGAACAAAGTAGTCAATGAGGTTCCTGTCGATGAGGCTGCTGTGCCACAGTCCGCCTGCAGGAGTTGAAGGAAGGAAAAAGATGTAGGAAGGACATTCCCTAAACTTGGGCCTGCGTAGGGTAGGCTCTGCAGACCGGACTCGATTCACAAAGAGGTTTATCTACCTGTGAGCAGCTTCTGTAATGAAATTCCCTGGGAGGGGATGACATTGAAGTGAAAGAACCAAAGGGGCTGGTGATGGGGTACTGAGGTAGGCGGGGAGGGGAGGTGCAGATTGCTGAGGTTAACCCCGTGGTGTGAAGTAAAGCAATTTCCCATTTCCTAGGGGAAAACGACTTACTGTTTTTGTTATTGAAGACTCCTACAGACAGCATGGGCTCAAGGTCTTTCAGCTGGATATCTTCCCTGCGCTTTCCACTGGTCCAGAAGTCAAGCGCTGCTTTATTAATTAAGTCACCACCAGCATTGCTATTCATAAAAGAAAAATTTACAGCAGTGAGCAGACACAGTTAAGGCAGAATCTCTTTTCAGCTGGTCACGTGAACTGTTCATCTTGGAATCAAACAAGTTACTGAAACAGAAACCTGTAAGCCAAAATTACCACCCTCCCGGGCAGACCAGTGCCCAGCCAGCCTCTCACAGCTCCTCACCTTGGAAGCTGCTACCCCCACTTCTTTCTCTACCCCAGTTTTTATTGCTCAGCATGACACTGTGGGGTGTGACACGTTTCCCATGCCAGTCCTGTTCAGTTCTCCTGGCTGTGCCCACTCCCACCCTTGCCTTTTGCCCACCCCCCAGCCAGGGAAAGAAAAGAAATCCTTGAGGCTGTGCAAACAACAGCCAAACATTGGGGCGTTATCAGTGCTGCTTTAGCCACAAATGCAAAACACAGCCACCAAACAGGCTGCCCTGGAGAATTTTAACTCCATCCCAGCCATACCCAGCACACCTATCCCAGAGAACCTCCCCAAAATCAGCTCTCGTGAGAGCTGTGCTCTGGGCTGGTCTCATGAGTTCTCATATATCTCTTCTGCTGAACTCTGAATGAAGTCCAATCTGAACACCATTAGCATCACAAACACAGGTTAGTTTTGACAGAGATGCCACCGACCTGAGGAAGATGAAGATGGCATTCCTGTATGACACGCCATCAACCTGCTCGTAGTAGTCCAAGAAGGGCTTGATGGCATCGATGAGGCCCTGGTGCATTTTGTCCATCTCATCGAAAATGAAGACTGAGTGGGCACAGGCGCTGACATTGCCCCGAATCCAGTTCTGCAATTGCTCCTGAAACAAGGTGGGAAATCCTGAAGGATGAGGGTGTACCATGAGGCAGTTATAGGGAGTCCAGAGACCCCCCCGGCTGCCCCCATCCCACCTCATTGGTTGCGTCCTTTTTCCCCAAAGAGAAGGCCATAAACACTGCAATCAATCCCTTGGATGCGACACTGAATTTAAAGGTGAATTCCTTCCCTGCTCACAAATCAAACTTCCTCATTCTTTCTCCTTAGTGCACGGATAAGAAGATGAGCTCCGGCTACAACAGTTTGTCTGTTTGCTTTAAGTCAATATTTCCTCTTTCATACTGAAACCACACCTACGACTGCATCCATTCAAACACTAAAATGTAAAGATAAGAAATCCCCAGGTTGGAGGAACACCACATGGAAACTCCCATCTACACTTTCATGGCACAGTGCAGTGGGGCTGAGCAGCAGTCAGCACCCCATGGCCACTTGTTCCTAAGGGATGCACAGAGAGTATGGAGAGTTACTGAATCACTGAGGTTGGGGAGGACCTCGGAGCCCTTGTCCACTGAGATGGTCAGAGGGCTGGAGCACCTCTCCTATGGGGAAAGGTTGAGGGAACTGGGCTTGTTTGGCTTGGAGAAGAGAAGGCTGCAGGGTGACCCCATTGTGGCCTTACAGTACTTGAAGGGAGCATTTAAACAGGAGGGGGAACGGCTGTTTATGAGGGTGGACAGTGATAGGACGAGGGGGAATGGTTTTAAACTGAGACAGGGGAGGTTTAGGTTGGATCTTAGGAGGAAGTTTTTCACCCAGAGGGTGGCGACGCACTGGAACAGGTTGCCCAGGGAGGCTGTGGATGCCCCATCCCTGCAGGCATTCAAGGCCAGGCTGGATGTGGCTCTGGGCAGCCTGGTCTGGTGGTTGGCGACCCTGCACACAGCAGGGGGTTGGAACTGGATGAGCACTGTGGTCCTTTTCAACCCAGGCCATTCTGTGATTCTGTGTGTCAGTGGGCTGGGAACTCAGGTTTTATCGCTCAGCACGGCCCTGCACGGCGTGCAGATATCAGCAGCTCCGACCCCTACGCGCTGTATGCAGGAAAGGGAAAGCCTCGAGGCCTTCAGCAACCGCGCTGTCGGCACCGCCGCAGCCACAACACGGCGTGGGAGGGCGGCTGAGCCACCGCAGCGCGAACCCAACGGCGCTCCTCCACACCTGCCCCCCTCACCCCCACAACCCGCACCGCAACCGCGGCCGCCCCGCGCTCACCTGGTACAGCGGCACTCGCTGCGGGTGCGGGAAGTGCAGCGTGGCCAGGAAGAGGTGCACGAATTTACTGCGCAGCCCCGCGGGGTGCACGTGCCGCGCCAGCAGCTGGCTCAGGAAGTTCTTCCCGGTGCCGGCCCAGCCGTGCAGCGACAGCGTCAGCGGCTTCTTGGGGCTGGGGTTGTTGCTGAAGCCCGTCACGGCCCGCAGCACCACCTCCTTGGCCAGGTGCTGCCCGAACAGCCTGCCGTCCAGCTGCTCCCGCAGCGCTGCGGGGAAACGCCGTCAGCAACGACCCCTCCGCGCCCCCGACACCCACGACCCTCCCCTCTCCCCGGTACCGGTGGCGTTGAGGCGGTGTCCGGCGCTGGGGCAGCACTCCACGTAGCTGCAGTAGAAGCTGGGATGGGACAGGTAACCGGTGAGAGCCGAGGCCACGCCGATGGCCAACCCCACGCTGAGCGGCTCCAGCGCCGCCAGCCCCGGCAGCAGCAGCCACAGCAGCACCGCCGCCCGCATGGCGCCTCCGAACGGCCCCGCTTCCGGCCCGCCGCCACCGGGCGGGAAGCGCCGCGCCCCCCGGGTAGCCGCAGCCGCCATCTTTGTGAAGGGCGAGGGGGCGGTGCTGCCCTTCGGAGGGCCGGGAGGGGCCGTGCGTCCTCACCGCCTCGGGGCGAGCGGTGCCTCAGTGCCGCTGGCGCCGTTGTGTGAGCCGTCAGTGCCACCCCGACTGCAGGCGTTTGTCCCCTCAGTGCCATCTCTGCCACCCATCGTGTCCCTTCAGTGCCACCCCTGGCTCCCAATGTCCCCTCAGTGCCACCTCTGTCCCCCAGTGTTTGTCCCCTCGGTGCCACCCCTGGTACACAGCGTCTGTCCCCTCAGTGCCATATCTGGCTCCCAGTGCTCGTCCCCCACGCTGTCCTTCCACGTTCTCCCACAGCCACCCAAATGCCGTTTGCCACCCCACGCCACTGCCTTCAGGCTTCTCTCTCTCTTCCTTTATTATAGCTCAAGGAACAGGGCAGCGTGTCAGGCCTGGGGGTGTGGCGGGTGATGGGGACACAGAAGGCAATGGGGACATGGCAGGTGACAACACAAGGCACAGAAGTGCTGCCCCAGCAGAGCCTGTGGGAAGCCGGCCCTGCAGCCAACACCTGGACAAGGCTCTCAGCCATATGGTCTGATTTACTGGGTGGTTCTGTGTGGAGCCAGGAGTTGGACTCAATGATCCTTATGGGTCCTTTCCAACCTGGGATATTCTATGATTTATTAAAGGGCTTCATAAAAGGCCCCCCTGGAACAGGATAAATCCTAGCCCCGTCGAGGAAGGAGATGCAGACAGATGGCTATCGATGTGGGTTCTTCTGCCCGGTTGGGTCTTGCAACAGGAGCATGAGGCATGGCCGTGTAGGTCTAGGTGCTCAGAGCCACTCTAGAGGCCACGGTCTTGCAGCCTTTGCTGGAGTAGAGCCTTTCCTCACTGGGGTAGTCCGCCATTGCCGAGGCAATCTCGGTGATGAGTTCTTCCTCCTCAGGATGCCCTTGAGCACGCAGCTCCTCCCGGACACACTGCTTCACGTGTTTGTATTCAAGAGGGAGGAAAGGGATGAAATAGTCAATCAGGTTCTTCCGGATCAGTTGGCTTTGAAAGAAACCGCCTGGAAGGAAGAGCATGAAAAGCTTTGCCATCGGCGTGCTCAGGAGGCAGAACTGCTTCCAGCTTTGCGGAGCAGCCTGCAGAGAACTGAGCTGCACACATCAGCGGCTGCGGGAGCCCAGAGGTGCTGTACTCACTGTTTGGGTTCCTGAAAATGACCTCAGAGAGCAGATCTTGGAGCTCCTCCGCAGGAATGTCTTCTCTCCTCTTCAGCCTTCTCCAGTAATCAAGAGCAATCTCCGTTATCTTATCTCCGCCCGCATTGCTGTTAGGAAGGAGATTCAGGGGCTCATTAGATTGTGTCTTTGCTGTCTTTAGTGCTCGCGTCTTGGCAGCGATTTGAGTGACTGTGTGATTCTGCACTGGAGTGGAGGTGATGTTCCTTCGTGTGGGGGTTGCACAGAGATGGGAAGTGACAAAGACCACGGCAAGGGAGGGATCCTGAGCTGCTCAGCTGCGCTGATTCAGCCACAGACCTGTCAGCAATTGGCACTCCCTTTGTCCCTGCTGTGTCTGTGGGGCTGTAACTCCCTCTTGGCCCTTGACTGTCCTTACTTCAGGAAGATGAAGATCGCCTTGCCGTAATGAACTCCATCAATCTCGTCGCGGTAGCTGAGGAATGGCAGGATAGCATCTATCAGACCGTGTGGCATTTGATCCATCTCAGAGAAGATAAAAAGGGACCTTGGGCAGGCGCTGACGTTGCCCCGAATCCAACTCTGCAGCTGCTCCTGTGGGAAGAAACAAAACAATCTGGTGTTTGCACTCCCAACTGCAGATAAACTGGAGGAAATGAGCTAAAGCTGTACGTGCCTTATACAGATGGACGTGAGAACCATGTGAGAAATGCAGCACCGTGCTGAAGTGGTGCACAAACCTCCTTCTCCATGCGTTGAGTCGGTAGAGGTTCTCTGCAATGATACTGCTGACAAATGATTTGCCTGTGCCAGTCCAGCCGTGGAAGGACATCACCAAGGGCTTCTTGGGCCGCTTGGATTGAAGGTTCGTACTCAGAGCTCTCAGAACTATTTGGACAGCCAGATGCTGGCCAAAGACTTTTCGCTCCAAATCCATCTTCACAACTGGAAGAGTGAGGGCAGAGTCAGAAGGTGCCATTTGTTCCAACCCTTTCTCTGGCTGCAGCTGTATGGCCGTCAGAGGGAGCAAACATACACTGCCCTCCCTCTGTGGGGAGACTGTGGATCAGCAGAGAACCAAACTCAGGAGTGGACTCATGGAACAGAGCCCAGTGGCATTTATGGGAACCAAGCCGTTTGCAGGAGTTTGCCATGAGTTTGCATGGCAGTGCACCACTGCCTCCTGTAAAGCCTTGGGATGGGGTCTTATCCGCAGAGATACTCTGCATGTGCTCAGTTCTCATTAACTGTTTTTGCGTCCTCTAGCACGCTTTCCTGTTACAGAAACCCATGCTTCTGTTGCTATATAATGTCCTTTTAAAAGAGAATCCCAACCAGTGTTTCAATAGCTGAAGTGCCAGAAAACAGCCTGTTTGTCACCGTCAAATGCAGAGCTGGCATGAAGCTGCGTGCTGAAGCATCAGGAGGCAAAGGGACCTCCAGCACTTGAGGGTTTCCCCTGAAATTTGCATCCCAGCTCTGAAACCAAACAATACTTGCAGTCCTACCACACAGGAGTGGGGGATTTCCAAGCGGCAGGCACTGGAAGGTGTGGTTAGAAAGTAGCTCAAGGTTTTTTCTGCCCTGCAGTTTCAGGGTGAAATAACTGCCGCGGTGTTTCGAACCTTAGAGGTAGCACTAATCACTGCTCGTTCAACACAGATTACAGGCAATGAGTGGCTGAGGTGTGGGATAAGCTGTGTTAGAAGCCTTTGCCTTCTACAGCTCCTCTTTCCATGAGCACCCAAAAGATGCTCTGGGAATCCCTCCCCACCCCAGGAAGGGCCATCACTGCCCTTCCCACCGCCTTACCTGAGAAATTCAGCGTGTCCTTTGCATTGCAGCACTCCAGGAGGCTACACCTGAGCCAGGAATGAGGGGAGAAGAGCTGCCAGCCGATGGCTGCACCCCCCACAATGAGGTAAGCGCTGAGCGGGTCCACGGCGGGCGTCAGTGCGGGCGCAAGGATAGAGAGCACACCAGCATGGAGAAGCTTCATGGTGAGAAGTGAAAAGAAAGGAAAGCAAAACTGAAACTGCAGAAAAAAAAAACCCAAACTTCCTGGAGCATGAAGCTGTCTGTGCAAATAGAAACCACTTTTTCCGCATGGTGGATGTGTACGGTTATCACTCGGCTCCTTGTGAAATGAAAGCATCAGAGCAGGGTGCTGCTGGGGGATGAGGGGAGAGGGAGAGCGGAACGTTCCCAGCTCTGAGGGCATGGAACCTTCATGGCACCTGGAGCTGCTGCTTCATTCACCAGGAGCACAGCAGTGCTTGTTTCAGGCTGAGCTGCACCGCGTCACCCGAAGGTTTCTGCAGCTCACAGGGGGGACACACCAGAAAGGCACCCTTTCAGACCAGGTTCTCAGAGCAGGTGTTTTGTCCTACCAGCTTCGTGATCCCTGCCCTTAAAACAAGGATTGCCTCGCTCTCAGAGCCAAGCACATCAAGCACATAGGAAGCCATAGGGCTCCGCGTTTGGAGTCCTCTCTGCCTGAGTCCTATGCTGGGCTCTGCTCCTGCTCCGGGCTCCGTGTTCTGGGCTGCTGGTGCAGATGGATCACCTGCAGAGTGAGTCCGCAGAGCCCCCAGAGCCACTGAAGAAGTGATGGGAGTTTTCCAGTCTGTTGCACTGACGCGCGGTCCTCTGCACCGGTCTGTGGCGGACGCTAGATGGGGTGTCAGACAAAGAGTTTCGTCCAGGATTTACCGGGCGGAACTTTTGCAGGAGTTGGAAGAGATGCCTGAGAAAATCAGGAGGGAAGCACATACCTGCTCGCTCAGAGCTTGCGTTATGAAATGTGATTTCTCGGGACAGCAAACTGCGCAGTGCTCACAGCTCTGGCTCCGCAAAGGGCGAGAGCCTGACGGGCAATTTCAGTCTGAGAACAATGTTATCTCAGCAAGGGAGAGTTTGAATAAAGAAATGAGGCTGGTGGTTGCTCACCTCGTGGATCTCAGCAGATGAAAGAACAGGACGTGGTCCTGAGAGTGCTGGAATGGAATGGCAGCTCGGAATCTCTCCGGGCTAAAGTGCAGTGCCAAGTTGTGTCTTGGAAAGGATGAGTGGTTTCAGACCTTATAGTCCACTCTTTCTCCTCGTGTCTGGTAGTGTGGAGCCTCTGCTGACTATGGGGACAGTAAGGTGTCTATAGTAAATTCTTCACTGTGATTTCGTGTCCTTCCACAAGGTCCCACCAACCTGCACGTCTCCCTAAACGTGTGAAATGTGAAGTAATGTGCCAGAAACAGCAGAGAGGAGGAGGAGAATGACCTCATTTACGCGTAAAGAAGGAGCAGCGTGGGACACATCTATAGATCTTTTCCTTCCCATATGGGAGGGAGGTGGCATATATTTCCTATACAACAATAGGATGTATGCTGCCTAACAGGTACCAGATGGGTGTTTAAATAACCTTCAGCTGCAACATGTCATGCTGTTATCTCATTATCCCTTACAAGTTAAATGGGTTCAAGCTGGGCCTGGACATGGCTGAGATGTCTAATAGCTGTGGTGAGGCTGACACTGATGGCAATTTCCTCGAACAGCTGTCTGGGAGCTCCAAGTGGAGCACAGACCTGCAATGTGCAGCCTGCAGAGCTTGAGCACGGTGCTCTGCCCTTCCCACCTCCCCAAAGAGCCCCAGCACAGTACTGCTCTCCGTCACACACTGGCACTGGTCTCCATCAGCATGGGGATCAGTGGGTATGGGGTGGCAGTTGCAAAAGGGAAATAAGGGGTGCAGAGATGGGCTGCTAAAGCAAAGGGTGTGAAGAGAAGAAAGTCCCAGCTGAGAGCTCTGCCTGCCCTTTCTCTGCTGTCCGTATGTTGAAATTTTCTGTCACCCACCCGTGGTCTGATTTGTGTGTTGTTGGTTTAAAGTCAATGCTCCTGGCAGTTAGAGCTTGCAGCAGTGTGGCACAGAGCCTGGAGGATTGGTGCAGCACTGTTCAGCATGCCTAGCTGGGGGCTGGAGAGCCGAGGAAGGATGCATGTCTGCAGCAGCGTGATGTGAATGGGAGCTGCAGGCCTGACTTGGCTTCATGGAGCACAAGAGATTTGCAGGTAAGAGTTTCAGGGTCTCTGAAGCAATGCTTTTCCCTGAAAAAGCCTTTTTCTGGATGTTGTATTGGTTTCTCCATATTTCCAAGTACTTCAGCAAACAGGTTTGGGACACGACTGCCCATTGACGCAAAGTGCTGGGCTGGAAAGAGGATCTTGTAAAGATTTCTTGCTGGAGAAGTGGAAAAATCTCTTTCTCGGTGCTCATTTTTATTTTTGCCCAAGCATATCTCCTTCCACAGCGCTTGCCTTGCTGCCTTCCGACCCTGACTGGACACTCCTAGTGCTCAGAGTCTTTCCAATGGGAGTGTTTTCATTTGTTTCCCTCCCGTTTGCATGATTTGGGTTTGTTTTCTTTCCCTGCTTCAATTTCAGCATCACGTTCCAAGTCATCCTTATCCTAAACACCAAGACGAGGCAGCAACAGGAAAAGGCTGTCGCTCTGACGTACTTTGGGATCTGTTCAGAGCCTGGCTAAGCTCTGAGGACAGCACTAACGCTGTGGGAAGGCTCTGACTCATGGAACATGGTCATTTCATTGACCTTTCTATAATGTGAGGGTAGCAATAACACCAAACACCAAAATCTACGTGAATGTTGAGCAAACATTGTCTAATCCTGGCAACACCCAAGGAGTCAAGAGACCGTCATCCTCCTCTTGCAGCTATGGGAAAACAAGTCTTAAAGATGATGAACGTTCTTAACGTGACATTTTATGGCAAAGGGATTGGCAGCTCTTCTCTCTCTTTGGAATCTCTGCTGAAGAGCCTTGATTAAAAATCCTTGTCTGGGATACAACAGCCCAGAGCTCCTGGTGCTGGTGTGTGCAGCTGTGCTGTGTGAGGAGGTACAGTCTGACAGGGAAAGGTAGGGATGGACGTGGGGTAAGGGTGGAGGGAAACGTGGTGCATGTGGCCAGGCACATCTGTCCATGTGGAACAGCTCCTTTGATCCCAGCTGAATCCCTGTGAAATTCCAATGGACTCGTAGAGCTTTTGTTCTGGATGCTCCCTCTAGGAAACGCAGCTGAGTTCGGCCCTACAGGAGAGAAGGATTTCCCATCTGGATGCCTCAAAGCCTTTTGCTCTGACTGCAACATAGGCTCAGGAAAGAGACTCACTGTAGTGTGCAGAGGGGAGACAAATGGGGTTTTCAAGCTGAACCGGGTGGTTTTCAGCAGGTGGGGCCAGCCAGGTGGTGTTGCCTGGTAGGGATAGGAGTGAAAGGAGTGGGAGAGGTTGTGCTTAATGCCACGCTGGGTCTGCAGTGCTGGTGCGGGTGAGTGAAGCTGCTGTCTCATGCTTCTCCCCTCCTGTGGGCGCTTCCTAGAAAGGTAATGCTGTGTAGATAAGTGCAAGGTGGCAAGCTGGCAGGGCACCTCCTGCCCTTTATAGGGCAAGAGCTGCTGCTGATGTGTGTGTTTGATCTTTCAGTGGTATTAGCTCCATCCATTCAGTGCTAACGTAGGAGATGGATGGCGAGCAGCTCTCTGAGAACAAACACAGGGATGTTCTTAAGTGCCTGAAACTACAGTGGCTCTGTTCCTTCTCAGATGGTAATGTGCTCTGGAGGGAGAAGGGGGGTGGGGGGTGATCAGTTCATTGGCTTTGGGGATACTGAGGCACACTCTGAGCTCTTCTAGTTTGGGGCCAGGAACAAGAGGTTGAGATACAGCTGCCCTGAGCTGCCTCTGCTCCCATCTAATTGCCTCTGGGCTCTGGTTTCAGGGCTAGTGTTGTGCAAGATCGTGGTGAATAATGGATGGATTGGAAGTGATAGAGCCAGCGGATGGCTATCAGGTTGCACTTGCAGTTGAGACTCTGTTTTGGCTTGTAAACTAAACACTGCTCGTGCAGACATCTGTGGTTTAGTGATTAGATCTGGGGACTGTGCTGGGACTGCAGGGGTCTGAGTGAGGCGGTGTCACCCTGCATGGAGCAGCACAGAGCGGGTGATGTATGTTAGCTGTGCTGCAGCCTCCTCTTAGGTGGGATGGGGATGTTGTGAGACCTGGATTTCACCCATCTTTGGTTTGTTGGCTTTTTATTTTCTACTTTTTTCTCCTAATTAGTACTTTGAAAAAATTTATTTGTTTAAACCAGAATCTGTTTGGCTTTCACTGGGTTCCAGTCTGGGGCTGGGATCTGCTCTCTGGTTGTGCTTTCCATCCAGGCTTGGAAGCAGCTGAAGCGAAGCAGCTCTCGTGTGAGCCAGCCCACGTGGCTGTACAGAGCAAGAAATAACAGGGAAACTCTACCCCTATGTTTACTTCTCTCTTAAAACTTGATTTCTGTTGCAGATAATAATAACTTAGAGACAAAGCCTGTGTGAAAGGGACAAAAACATTCTGCTCCAGGGAGGGTTTCTACAGGAATAGGATTACAGGCTATGAGACACACTGTTCCCCAGCCATGGGCCCTCTGATGTGGCCAGTGGCTTGTATCTCATCCAACGTGCATACTCCAGTGGGGTTATTAGCCAGATGTCCCCTTCCAGAGCTTCAGGACCTTTAGATGAAAGAAGGTATAAAAGTGCCCAGTAGGTCTGGGGTTGGACTAGAATCAGAGGCTGTGCTTGGCTTGCAGCTCACAGAACAAAACAACCTGCTCTTTCACCCATCTCCTGTGGAAGAGCATTAAACACAGGTATAAGTCCTACAAAGCAGCAATTGTAAACAAGGGCTCCGACAAGAGCAAATTCCTGAGGTGATGAGCTATTGTGCAGCTGCTCCAGCTATGCAAGAAAACTGATTTGTAGGGCCTGAGGTCATCCCATTGGTGTGGCCTTTGGGAGCTCTGGGGATGGCTGTGTCCCCACAGCCTGCTGTGCTGGGCTCTCCTGCGTGTGCATGCAAATGCCACTCCATGCAAACTTTGTGCAAAATGATCCCACTCAGCTGCTCCCCACTGCTTTCCCTTCTGCTGATAGGAAAGGGTCTTTCTTGTCCAGGATCTTGGACTGGGATGTCTGCAAGCAGAACCCCGAGCAGCTGTGTCATGGTTCTCTGATTTTTGTTACCAGTATTCCACATCACAACACCAAGTAGTGCGCTGGGAGTTAAAGAGCTATTGCTCCAGTTTGGTGGATTGTCAATAGTTGCCTGGTTCTCAGTAGAGAAGAACAACCACAAATCCCAGAAGACTTCACTGTTTTGTTTCCATTTTCCGTTTAGAGGGAAGGATAAAACTACTCGCAGGTAACGAGACGTTCCCTTTTACTGCTCCTCACTGCGGTGCGTGCTGCCTTGCCATCTCATCTTCAGCATTAGAGTAAGGCCTTTGGTTTTGGACTCTCTCCCTCATTTATTTGATTTACTAGCTTCAATTCCAATTGTGTTATCTTGCATTCCACTATCATATTTAGTAAATTTTCTCCCTTAGCTCAATGCCACTGTTTTGTTTGTAGGCCCATCTCCCTGTCTTTTCCCCTTTTTTTCCCTTCCCCATCTCCTGGGCATGGGTCCACGGGCCTCCCTGCCCCGTTAGTCACAGAACTGGGCTGAACTGGCCCAAAACTAGTGACCAGCTGTCACTCAGCCCCCTGGATGGTTCCACTGTTTGAGCAGGGCCAGCTGCACAGTGCTAACTCCTCCACTTCTGCAGAATCCATCTGAAGTGCTCAGTGAGCACCTGTTGGGTTGTGCCCCATGTCCAATGCTGAACCAGTGGGGTGGAGTCACTCCCATATGTCAGACATGGAGACATTTATCATGTTGACTGCACAGAGTCTGAAAAGTGTAGGTTCTCTTTCCAGGAGGTATGTTGTCTAATAGGGGGAGGAAAATGGAGTTCTGTGAATAGAAGGCTGCATGCAGGGCTTCGGTTTCCAGCTATTGTTAAGATGTATTTGAGAGCTGGGAACCCTATGGCTAACAGTAAGCTGGAGCAAATCGAGGACAGGAAGATGGACACGGTCCACAAAGAGCAGGGTTTGCTCTGTGCTAACAGCATGCCAAGAAGGAGACCATGCTGGGGTGAAGAATGACCCAAAGGAACAGAACTGAGCAAAGCAGATCTGTCAGCTGGCTGTGGGGTGGTGTCCCAGGCCTGTCTTCTGCAAGAACACAGTTGGAATGACTTCATTTTAGGAGTAGCCCCTCCAGAGCACTAAGCAGCTTGGTGTGGAGTCATCCTAGAGCCTAAAGAGAGGACCTGTGTCACTTAAATGAGCCAAAGGACTGCTGGAGTTTGGGAGCGCAGTGAGTTGGGAGTCATGTGCTGGTCATCTGCTTGCCTCAGCATTGGAGGGAAATAAGAAGTATGGTTGGGATAATCAGAAGCATGGAGGAATCTCCTTTGAAGAGAGATGAAAGTGAATGGGGTGTGATAAAGCTGAGTAAGAGGTAATTTCACAGACGTGTATCAAAGGAGGAGAATGCTTGACAAAGCTGAGCAATAATCGCTGTTCTTCCTAACCCCCAGCATGTCTCCCCATGACATGAACAAGAGGGGAGGCAGATCCTATGAAAAGATTATCGTCATCATCATAACTTAAACTGTGTTCTATTGTGGGACTCATTGTCCCAGGAAGTAATTTAATTTCCACATTTTGGAAAGTGAATCGACGTGTATAATTATCGAGCGCTACCGTCATCTATGACAACAACTTGGGAAAGAGAATTAAACCTAGTGATTCAGAGCTTAAATTAACCCCTATGTTCTGAAAGGTCAATGAACCAGGGTGTGTATGAGGCCAGTTTGCTTCTTCCTGCTCCCTATAGGGGCTGTGGGACCTTGGAATGGTGGTGGACACCAGGGCTGGTATGGCTGGGCACCTCTGTGCTCTTGTTGGAGAGCAGCAGTCCCCTTCTAGTACAAACCAGCACAGCTCCTGTCCCTTTCATTGCTTTACTCTCCTCGTGGGACAGCTCTGGCCTCCATCCCACAGCTCTCATCTCTTATCCCTTCCCATGACTTCTTCCCAACCGGTTCCCAATGGGTGCACACTTCTTCTTCATTTTTAGCCATGTTGATGGTACCGGCAGTAGAAATGTGCTGTGCTAGAAAGATGCCTTCTGCTGCTTTGTAAATATTTGTATGGAGAGCATACCTCCTCATGGAGGGCTGCGTAAAGCAGTCATGGTTCCATAAACACAGCATGGAGCAGATCTCTGAGCACACGTCATGGCCATGGGGGCAGAACCTGAAGGTCAGGAGAGCCGTCAAAGCACGGGACCTGGGTGGGTTGCTGGTGCTGCTGGTGGTTCACATGGAAAGGGAGTGCCAGGGCAGTAAGTCCAAGTGCTGGACTCCATGCTCAAGGAGTTGCTTGCAGGGGTTTCCCTGCTTCATTGCATCGTTCACACCACATTCTGCTCTTGTTAAAGATGGGATATCAGTCTGGACTGTTGTGTGGTCCTACATCCCTTTCTCTTTCCTCGCTGTGGCTTTTGATTGCTTCGTAAATCCCACGTGCTGTGCTGCATGGGGCGTGCAATCCTCACTGCAGTGTCCAGAAAGCACCCTGTGAGCTGCATCCCTTTCTCCTTATCTCCTGCTCCAGCACTTTGGATGTGACTCCAGCCCAGGTTGTGAGCTCTGAGTACACAAGAAGAGTTCCCAGGCAGCGGGGGCTGTAAGCAACACAGCTAAAGGACTCCAAGCTTTCCAGGTTGACTGCAAGGAGGACGCTCCTTGCGTTACACATGGGAGGTGTTTATTAATAAATGTCAGCATTTGGGACCTGGACCACCTTTCTCCTGGCTGCTGAGATGCAAACAGTGCTGCCAACATGAGACTGAAAGACACATTGAGCCACCAGCACAGGAAAAGAAAGGGAAAGTTTCAAAATGTAGTGGGATCATTGCTCACAGGCTGACTTCATCCAAACTGTGGAAAAAACCTCAAACCACCAAGAAGTTCTTACTGGTCTGAGTCAGGCGCCCTGGGTTCTTAGCAAGCAAGCTGAAAGACTGATGGAGGTAAAAGTTGAGGAGCTGGGAGCAAAAATGTTGGGTGCTTTGCTGAGGGTTGCTGCAAAAGGGCTGCCCAGTGCCTTGCTCTGAGAAGTGAGATCAGCATCGGTGATAAAGAGATTTAGAAAACATGACCTATGGGGAGAGGTGGGAGGGATTAGTGCTGTTTAGTCTAGGAGTGATGGAGGGGGCAAAGAACTCAGGGCTTTGAAAATGAGGTCTGCATTTTGGAGAGCGTTGTGGGGAGGGGAAGCGTGCCCCAGTTCCCCTTCCTTTGTAATGCAGCGTGTGGAGGCAGGACTGTGCAGAACAGTTCACCTTTGCTCTTGCTCAAGAGGATCCCACCAGGGCTTCTGTAGTTACTTTGTATGTTTGCAAATCTTGATGCGAGTCTAGGAAAAGCTTCCCAGTTTTGGAATGTTTGGCAGCAGGACTTATTTCTCTTCCTCCCCCTGGCCTGGCTGGGAAAGCCCCTCTTTTTGGCCAGTGACATAACTGGTGTTTGCGTGTTGTTTATTGGCATCTGATTTGGGGGGAGAGAAACACGATGCAAGTTGCTGCAATGGGATGAAGTGAGAGATGTTGGCTTCCCACACACCCAGCCCTGTCCCCAGCTCCCACCACGGCCCCGTGGCAGCTGCAGGTGCAAGTCTGCCTGGAGCCTGTTTGGACTGCTGGGTGGAATGGAGTGGAGCAGAGCATCCCTCCCAGCTGGGCTGTATCCATGCAGCCTTGCCAAGGAATTCTTTGCCCTAAGAGGCAGCTCAGGCATGAATCCACGTGAAGCTCAGAACAAGAAA
The DNA here is from genome assembly GCA_030625065.1 of Alectoris magna. Taxonomy (NCBI): domain Eukaryota; kingdom Metazoa; phylum Chordata; class Aves; order Galliformes; family Phasianidae; genus Alectoris; species Alectoris magna. The sequence goes on along the minus strand of CM060579.1, from coordinate 5,316,649 downwards.
ATGTGACCTGCCTCCCTGTGCTCACAGCCTCACTGCTGCTTTTCCAGCAGCCCCTCCTCACTGTGCCACCAGCAAGGGACAGTGACAGCCCCGCAGTTGGGGTGGCTGGGAGCAGGGCAGCAGCTTGGCAAGGGCTGATGGATGGAGCTGGGGCTGGCTGAGGAGCAGCAGCATCCTCTGCTCCTGCTGTGTCCCAGACCAGGAGATGCTGCACCCCTTCCCCAGGCCTCTCTGCTGCTGCCAGCATCTGGTCTTTGGGAGAGTCCCGTTTAGAGGCCTCAGACACGAGGAATGTGCGTAGCTCCTGCCAGTACAGCTGCAGGGAAGATGCTTTGCAGTGCAACACAGACAAAATCTCCTGCAGTTTGAAGAGTTTGGAGCTTGCCAGTTTGTTTTAGGTTTTGAGGTGCTTTGCCATATCTTCTCCTGTGCTTCGTGCTGCAGTGAAGACCCCAGGAACTGGGGAACAGGGAGCTGCATGTGAAAGAAGGGGATTTCATCCTCATGTGGGACACGGGATGCATCATGAGTAGGGCTAACCCCCGTCTTCCTCATACAACCTTTCGTGCAGGCTGATGGAGAAAGGCAGGTGGAGCACCTTTCTCTTTAATTAAGGAATATCTAAGCTGGCTCATGCCTTTACTTGAAGCTTTGGAGCAGGAGCAATCTGCCATGGGCTGCTGGATTTCCCAGGGCTGGGCGCAGCAAAGGGCGAGTGATGGCTGGGACAGGGCATGCCTGCAGGCTGCAGGCTGGAAGACGCAGGAAGTGCTGGGGAAGGAGGGCACCGAATGGGCTGGGAGTGCGGCTGGGGACCTCCTGAAGCCATGGGCTGAGCTGCAGTCTTAGGGAAAACCAAATCCTCCTCTACCAGGCGGCAAAATGGGGAATTGCCCATTTGGGCAAAAGGAAATGCCCTCTGTAGCCCCAGCCGTGCCACCGTGACACACACATCTGTGCCCCAGTGGGAAGGATTCCTGACACAAGCAGCCCTCTCACTTTTAGGTGCCACCAGGAAATGACCCAGCACAGCAGTGCTGGAAAAACACAGTTATAATGCTGTGGTGTAACTCAGCTGCTCAAATAAACAGATCCCTGTGTGGGAAATGAGAGCAGCTTTTATCCCTTCTAAAGAAGGGTTGTTATTAGAGGCTTCTATTTTTAAGCACTTCTCTCAGGCACTTCCCGTGAATTTTTCTTTCCTTCTTCCTGTTCCTTGTTCCTCCTCCAACAAAACCCTCCACCCTCTTCCCACAGCTCCTGGGGTCACTCTAACCTGACTGGTGCATCTTCAACACTTTCAGAGCCCAACCCTGACTCCTGTTAACCGTTCACCCCCAGAACGCAGTGCTTTTCACCAGTAGCATTGGCATTGGGCAGGTCTTTGGGCTGTGACCTCCTGTGCTCGAGGCTCTGTGGCACAGCTGTGTTGTGTTGCCCTCAGGACCTGCTCTTGTTCAGGCAACAGCTCCGTCCTAGCAGGATGTGATCCGTGTAGGAGGATCAGCAGCCGCCTTCCACCCCAATTAATGGGGCGGCTGAACAAGGTCCTGGCAGCTGCATTGCCGCGGGCCAGGAGGTGCCGCCCTGCCACGGACGTGTCCGACAGCACGAGGCCCCTCAACGTGAGGCACCCCAGCAGCACCACGTCTGCCCTCTGAGCTGCTCTGCCCCTCATCCTCATCCACGTGGGTGCTGTGCCCGCCCCTCTGCAGGGCTGTACACCCAGCACATCCGATGCGCGTAGGTCTGGGGCTGCTCCTGGGCTCACATTTGGACAACCCATAGTTCTCCATCTCCACGTTTGCTGCTGGAGCAAACAAGAGGAGTCCTGGCTTGTTGGCAGGTGGTACTGAGCTCGTGCGTATTCCTGCTGCTCAGCAAGGTGTGCTGATCCCTGGGGAGGTGCAGAGGCGGATACAGAGAGAAGGCTGCTGGTGTTTGCTCTGCTCCAGGGCGTGCCGCCACCGCACCATTGCTGGGACAGCTGTCCTTGTGCAGCAGGGCCCAAGCCTGCTCCTGGGCTGTAGCATTCCTGCTCATTGCTCTGGTTCCTCTTGGATCAAAGCGTGCTCATTTGGCAGTTAAAAAGCACTGCAGAACAGAGTCAGTCCCACAGGTTGCAATGCTTTGATGGATTCTTTTGCAAGGAGCAAACCATCCTACTCTGCTCATGGGCTTATTTTGTGGCTGGAAACAACAATTTTAGTCCAAACCAGAAGGAACTACTCATATACCCAGAACATTCATTTTCCAGACGATCTCTGAAAGTATCCATTTGCTTGAAATAGACCTTCTTGTGTGCGTAAAGGAACCGAGTCCCCGGTCCAGCCCTTGTAAGCTCAGAGAGCTCTCTGCCAGCGCTGGGGCCACTCAAGGGAAGGAGGAGTTAAAGGTTTGCGGTGCAGGAGCAGCCAAGATCCGACCCTCCTTGCAGGCTTAGATCCTCTCACTCTTCCCTCCTGATGGCTGGGAAAGCCAGCTCCAAATTCAGATGCCCCTTTCTAGGCTAGGATCAGCCTGCACCGGGCTCCCCTGATTCACGTTCTGGGAGAAAAGCAAGCGGAGCTGCCCCAGGGACGGGTTGGTCTGTATTTCCATCTGCAGGCTGGGGGCTTTGGGGTTCTTCTGTTGGGTTTTGGGATCCTTCATGGCTTTGGGACCCTCCCGGGGGCAGTCTGGTCTGGTGCGCAATGTGTGCAGCTGGAACGAGGGCCAGCTCTGTCCCTGTTCCCTTGGCAGGTGGTGCCAAGGGGAGGGCCTGTGCAAAAGTGTTCAGTCGGTGTGGGGCGGGACTGGGAGCACTGGGACGCTGCCACGCAGGGCTGTGGGATCGGGAGGGAGCCGGGCTGGGTGCAGCAGAAGTAGGTACTTTCTTTCTGCCTCCTCCTCCCCAGGGCTGCCAATGTGCAAGGGATGCTCTGTGCAGCTCTGGATACGAGCAGGAGAGGAGGTTTGTGGGGTGTTGTAGGGCAGGCTGATGCTGTGTTGAGGGAGCTGGGTCCCAGCTCGGAGCATCCAAGGAGCTCGGAGCATCCAAGGAGCAGAAGCACACGGTGGGGTCTGTGTACCACTTGCCAGCAGTTCAGCTGCACTGTTTTGCTCGTGGCTGACCCCGTGGGGGCACTGGGGCTCGGGGCTGACAGCTGAAGTGCTGCCTTCCTGTCCCCCTCTGCAGGGCCAAGGCAGGAGCTCCGCATCCCCCACAATGATGGGGAACACCGTGTTCCTGTCATTCGCCTTCTACAGCACGATCCTGATTCTAAAGATGTATGTCGTTGCCATCATCACGGGACAAGTGAGGCTCAGGAGGAAGGTACGTCCCAATTTCCTTTCCCTCCCTTACCCCTCCTGCCTTTTGCTGGGGTTTCTGTTTGGATTTACTACAAACCCTTTCTTCTTTTCATCCCGCAAAAGCCAACTGGGTTTTGCAGAAGCAAGCTGAGTTTTCTTTGACTTCAGTTGAAAGCAAAACAGGTTTTCTAGCTGTGGCAGATAGCCATCTCGCTTCTCTTTGGCTCTTTCTGTTTGCTTCCACCATCTGCAGCTTGATGTTTATCATTTCTGAATCCTAATCTAAATAGTAATTTCAGATGTAAAATACCATGCAGGTGAGCTGCTGTTCTGTTTACATTCATTTGCCGTGTCTGGGAGAAAAGAGAGAGAAAAGTTTAAGGACAAGTGGTTGAAATGCCAGAAAAATTCTTGCAATGTGGCAGCAAGCTTCTGTGCTGCAGCAGCGCTGCAGGAGAGCGAAGACGCAGGGAGCAGAAACAATAGCTGGAGGAAATGGCTCTTGGACATGGGGACAGCAGCAGGGATTGGGGCACAGCTCAGCTCTGCAAAAAAAAACTCAAAGTATTCAAGGCGTTTCCGACTGCACCAGCAGAGCGGGAGGGAGACGGCTCTGCTCCCAGGCCAAAGGCAGATGTGGGTTCTCCTGTGGTGTGGCGTCGCTGGAGCTGGGGATGTGGTTTTTCCTTTGTGTTTCTGAGTGATGCTGCAGCCCTGGAACTGCCCGTGTTGTAACATGGCTGCAAGGTGAAGCTGTGGCCTGGAAGCAGATCCCTGCAGAGCAGTGTGTGTGTCCGTCGTTTTCCTCTGGGAGGACACTGACGGTGGATCCCATTCCTCCCAGGGAAAACGGTAGTGCCAAAGAGCCAGCCAGGGGATTTTCCGCCTCAGTAGGGCAAAGCCATCCATCATTCACTGTTATCTTTTGGCTGCTGCCTTCGGTGTCTGCAAGCTCTGTGCGGGAGGTTGGCAAAGTCTCCCAGTGGATTTCATGGAGAGAAATACCCACGCCAAAGGCACCCGAGGGATACCTGGTGTACTGGGAACTGCTCCATTCACTTTTTCTCTCCTCCGTTCATCTCTTTTAACCTCCCCGTTTGAAAACTGCATGAAAATAACCCCCAAAGCCCTCCCAAAGGTATCAGGAGCCGCATCCCCTGACAGTTCTGCATGGGGACACTCTCTTGCAGGCGTTTGCTAACCCAGAGGATGCGCTGCGCAATGGAGGGCTGCAGTACTACCGTGAGGACCCTGATGTGGAGCGCTGCCGCAGGCGAGTATGGAGCCAGCATCCCACCCCAACAGGGCAGCAGGAAGCTGGAAGGCTCATTAATTAGCTAATTGCAGAGCTAGGTGGAATGCCCTGAGGTCTGAGGCAGGACCCTGTGAACCAGGGCAGCTCAATCATTAACGGGAGCGGGCTGCGTGTGGAAGAATCGGGGTTTGGGGGTCAATGGGCATAATGAGACTCAGTCCTCAGTGGTGAATTTGGGGTGACCCGGCTCTGTGCTTGCCTTTAGCTCCCTGCAGGAGGTGGCCGGGCACTGGCCCAGGCACTGCGTGGGCTGGTTCTGCACAGGAAGGGAGGCTGGAGCCGTGCCGAGCCCTGCTGCCAGCTCTGCTCCACCAAACATCCCGTAGCACCAAGCCCCAGGCTGCTGGGGGAGGAGGAGGAGACGGATGAGCTGTTCCTTTGCTAAGAAAAAGAAAATAGTAGTGATAATAATGATTATCCTCTTTTGATTAGTCAGAAAGGACAAGCTTCCATAAAAATAAATAACCGGAACTGCAGCAGCGGCGGTGGGCAGAAGTCTGGGGGTTGTGCAATGAGCACACGCCAGGTCAGACCTTGCCAATGTGTTTGCAGCCCTGGAGAGGGCAAATTACCCCCAAGGTCTGTGCCTGAATGGGGGTACCAGGGGGCTGGGGGCTGCGGGGGCTGTGTGGAGCCTTGCACAGAGGGAGGAGAGGGGTCTCAAAGCGCAGCTCCTCTTCCACTTTCCAAGTCTGGCCCCACTTGCATGCAGGGGGGCTCTGAGCCCTTTGGGGGCTGCACTCACCCCATCAGCAGGCTGGGAGCAAGTTGGGAAGGAGCAACCTGTCTCTCTTCACAGGGCGCATCGCAACGACATGGAGAACATCTTCCCCTTCCTCTTCCTCGGAGCTGTGTACTCCCTGCTGGAGCCCAGCCCTGCAGTGGCCAGGATCCACTTCTTCATCTTCTGTGTGGGACGCATCGTGCACACCGTGGCCTACCTGCTGAAGCTGAGGGCTCCCACACGCTCCGTGGCATACAGCGTGGCACAGCTGCCCTGCTTCTCCATGGCCCTGCAGATCCTCCTGGCAGCTGCCCCATATTGGTAGCACCCGACTGAGCAGAGCACCCAACCCACCCCGTCCTGCTCTCTGCGGCTGTGCCAGCACTGAGATGTTCCTGGTGGGGGTGTGTGTGGGTGCTGCAGGGATGTGTGGGAGGGCCTTGGTAAGGTCCCTGGGTCTGCTGTTGAAATTGGGGAAGAGGGAGCAGGGAGGGGATGCTGAGCAGCTTTCCCTCGTTCCTGTCCTCGAGGAAGGGGTGTCACTGGAGGAAAAGAGGTTTTCTGCATCAGTGACCCAGCGTGGGATGGGGAATGCTGCCCTTGGTCAGCAGCACCAAATCAGGAGGGAGAAGCCACCGTGGTCCCACAGCTCTGCGAGAACTCTTGGTTGGTGGATGTGGGTGTTGGCAGAGAGGGAGAAAAGCTTTCGATCTGATCCCAGCCTCAGCACGGGATGCAGCAGGGACTGCCCAGAGCAGCCTGCAGAAATCACTGCCCTGCAGAGAGCTGTGTGCCTGCAGCCATGTGCTGCTGCTGCCTGGAAATGCTCTGAGAGAAATGCTTTCAATGTGTGCCCCCAGCTGTGCCCTCGGAGGGGGGGTTCTGCTGTGCTGCATGAGGCTGGCCAACCCTACTGTGCCTCACAGCTGTCCTTAGGGATGGCGCTGGGGCAGCCCCATGGAGGACAGGGCAGGAGGAAGGCTCTGAGGACAATGCAGAGCTTTGCTAAGATTGCAGTGAGAAAGTGGAATGAGCAGAAAATGAACTCCCTTTCCACCTGTCCTAAGCACTAAAGCTCTTCCTTTTGCTGTGCTCTCCGCTGGGATCCTCTCACCAAGACCCCACTGAGCATCAATGGGAAGAAGGGCAGCTCGGGCAGCTTCTCAGAGCCTCACCCAGCTCACAGAGGTCTCCCAGCCCAGCAGTGGCCTTGGCCTTGGGCTGGGTTCTTTGGGATGTTTGGAGCACAGCACTCTGCTCTCCTGGGTGCAGAAGGAGGGCTGCAGGTCCCACAGTTTGCTCTTGGCCAGCTCTCGCTCACACAGCCCCAGCTCAGCAGATGTCTGCATAATACCCCTTTCAGGGAGCCCGTGCTGCCTCACACGGTGGTGCACAAGGTCTCCAAACCCCTGCACGTTTCTCTGCTGCTGCGTATGCATCCTGGTGGCAGGAAGCAAGTATTCCCAATAAAAACAAATCATTGTGCTCTGCTACATCCTTCCTTCGAGAGCTGCCGATGCAGCTGGGCAGCAGCTGGGGCCGGGTCCAGCTGCAGGGAATGCTGAGGGCCATGGGGCCAGGAGTGCCCTGGGGCTCCTGGAGAGCTGAGCACCCTTCCCCCAGCCCACCTGCCTGCAGCTCTTGGCATTATCAGGGCCAATCCTTTAAATCCAGAGGAGCTGGGCCTTGTAGTGCAGCCATGCTCGGCTCTTCTGCCCCGAGCAGCCCAAGGTTTGGTGCGCACCCAGCTCTCTTCCAAGCAGGCTTTCGCTATAAGATGCTTTTTCCAAGCAAGCTCTCTCCATGCTTCGCCTGCATTTCTTCCCAATGGAGATGCTTAAATCCTGGAGGGCTGGAGGTGTTCAGCGAAGGTGTGGTTGCTCTCCTTTCTGTGCTTACCAACTTCCAAAGGAGCTGTCTTTGTTTTCCATGCTCAGTGGTCCCTTCCTCCTCTAGGAAGCCAACACCTCGCTTCCCTGGTTTCCTCCTATTTTCTTCAGCTGTTGGTGTTTGGGAGGTGCTGCCCTTCTGTGTCTGCATCCGCATTAATGGCTGAGATGGACAAAACGGTCCCACCAGATTTTTCTTTCCCCCGCTACTTCTTGTTTTCAAACAAGAAAGGCTGTGGCTTTATAAGATGGACTCCATCCAGTACATGCTGCTGTGTGGGGGGGAGTAGCTGAGACTGGGGCTTCGGGGTGGGAAGGAAGCTCTGTTAGCCCCCTCTAACCCCTGTCCAGTGCCTGGGGGTGATGCCCTGCTCAGGGAAGCCGAGGTTATGTGCAGAGCTCTGCTTGTTTCTCTCTTTATTAAAAAAAAAATAAACCCTGCTGTACTGGCTGCAGGGGGAAAAGCTTGGGAATGTGAACTCTCCTGCCTCCATAAAAACAAACAGAAAAAGCCCACGAGGCATATTTCAAAGAGGCACAGCCATCGAGCTGATTTTGAAACGCTGGGAGCCGGTGGGAGAGCGGATGGAGCCCAGCTTGTCCCTGCACGGCCAGAACTGGGGCTGGGGCTGCATCACTGCGGGGCGTCGACACGAGGAGCAGCCTCATGCCCTGCTTTATTCCCAAGGGCACGTCAAGCTGCTGGCCCCCAAAGCAGGACGGTGTCCCCGGTGTCCCCCGCAGCGATGGTCACTGTACCCACCGGTGCTTGAGGTGCGCCCACCATTTGTTTCTCACACCTGGCTTACAGCTGAAATGGTAATGCAGCAAAACCCACCCGGGACCACAGGTCTGCCGAGTTTGGTGCTTAAAGATTTGGGTGTGATTCACTCCTCCAGCGCGTGTCTTCCTCTCCACCATCACCAAACCCGAAGAGTCTGGAGGTGGGATGGGGGAAGCAAGTGTGGACCCAGTGACACATCCCTTCCCCTCCCGCACCTTCCTGACAACTCAGCCCAGGGTCTCCCCTACCCTCAGGCTCTGTGCTTACCCTTCCCCACCCCGTGCTCCCAAATTCCATCCTGCCCATGCAGACCTTCCCTGGGAATTGGCACAAAAGCACCCTCAGGCATCCCTCCCACAGCACGCTTATCGCTCAGCCCTCCAAAAATCCCATTCCCTCCGGCAAGCGTGGAGCTTCACGTCTCATTCGGTGGGATTTCGCCACGTAAATCCTCTTGAGGAAAATGTTATTCCTGCGTCTTACAGGCAGACCGGGAGCACGCCGCCCCATGGGCGCAGGAATGCCGCCGGCACCGCCCGCGTCCCCACCCCCGTGTCCCGCGTGGGGACACCGCTGCGCAACGCGGAGCCGCAGCGCCCCCGTGTGGCCGTGGGGCGCACAGCCGGGGTCGGCGCTGTGCCCGGGGTGACGGCGGGGGTTTGGGGTCTGGGTGGCTCCGACCTGGGGACGGGGAGCTCCTGAGGTGGCTTTCTGGGGGGTTTGGAAAGAAGCTGTGGGTAACCTGGCTGGAATACCCGGCTTTTTTTTTTTTTTTTTTTTTTGTCAGTAGGGAAACCACGGGCAGTAACGGGCTGCGGGGTCGGGGGCAAAGGGAGAGAGGTCCTTCAGTCAGCTGAGAGCTCATCTGGGAGTCAGCTGGCTGCAAAGCAGCTGCTGCAGGGGAGGAAATGCAACCAGCATTCTTGCAGCCTTCCAACCAAAGCAATGGTGTGTTGAAGGGGACCAGAAAGCAGACAGAGGAGGAAAGTCCCTCTGTGCTGTGGCAAATCCATCTCTGTGATCTACTGAGTCAGAAGGGACATTCAAAGGCCATCTGGTTCAACTCCCTGCAGTGAACAGGGACACCCACAGCTCCATCAGGTGTTCAGAGCCCTGTCCAGCTTCGGCCTTGGGTGTCTCATTGCAGGGAGTTGGAATAGAATAGATGACCTTTGAGGGTTCCCTCCAACTCAAATAATTCAGTGTGCAGCCCCTGCCAGGTGGGCTGTGGCTCTCCCTGCTCCTGTCTCCCAGGAGCCCTCAGACCGTGAGTTGGGACCTCCTGCTCTAACAGGAGCTGAAGTGAAGCTGGGATGGCACAGACATTAAATTAATGGCATATTTCCAGCAGCAAATAGTCATGAGTCAATGGAGAATCTGCCCTGGGAGCTGCAAGATCTTCACCTCAAAGGGTCTCCTGGCTCAGGGCTGGATGACCTCCATAGGGACACTCTGTGTTGGCCACGTGAGGACACAAGGATGGGTGGCACTAGGCAGGGGTTGGACAAGAGGCCGTGAAGATCTGCGGGTCACTTATTGAATCCATACATCAGGGGTTACGAAGCAGCAGCAAGCAGCACGATGGCCATGGGGATGGCTGTGTGCAGGACCACAGATAACGGAGGGTGCAGGTCGCAGAAACACGAGCCGTGCCTTCCCACCGAGCCCCTCCTGCCTCTGGAAATCAGCAGGGCAGTGATTTTCTGCACATGCAGTTGGATCTGGGCCACGTTTTGCTGCCACAGACCCACCCGCCATTAACTTCTCGACCCTCTCTAAATCCATTTCGTACCTTTGATCTCTGCAACATCTTGAGGTGATGGATTTCAGGCCGTAGCTGTGCTGTGGCTTTCTATGACAGCTCTGAGGGTGCTTTCTGCCTTGTTTCTAACCCTTTCCTGGGCACCCCTAACACTCGCTTGCTCATTTCAGTCTCTGTGAGCCTGATGCTCCTGTGCAATAGCAGCCAGGTGCATCGGGCAGTTTCCACATGCACCTCTTGCATTTTTCCTGCCACTTTGTAGCTCAGGTCCTGCAACTCATTCCTCTGTGGCTCATTCCTATGTTTCTGCCCTTCTGGTCCATGTTAGCTAACAGGCTGCAGAACCTGACTTGCTGTGGTGCTGCCCACCTCGGTGCACAGGATGGAGCCTGGAAGAGCTGCACTTGGTGCTGATGTGACCATCAGTGCCCAGCCCTCACTGAGTCCACGCACTGAGAGGCGTGTGTGCCATGAGAGACCACCTCCTCATGTCCCACATTCTCCAAGCAGGTCTACAGCCCCTTTCTGTATTTCTTGTCTGGTTCTCAAGGCTGGGCCGCACGCTGGGCTCTGCTGTGACTGCAGATGATTGCACATCCCAGCAGGACTTCTGCAGCAGACGCTTGCCCGTGACGTCTGTGGAGCACTACTGAGTGCTCAAAGGCTTTCACCCACATTTGTGCTTCGGGATGGGACCTGACAGCTTAGCAGGGAGGAGCTCTGCCCCTCCTCAGCCCATTGCCGCACTGCTGGGGGAGATGTTGCTCTGACAGCGTGGATGCCCAGTGCTGCTCAGGGGGATCTCCTGGCTGTGGGGGGGCTCAGCGCTTCCAGCCCCTCTGCCCAGCAGTAGGACTGGGATGTGGGACCCAGGTTCCCTGCCCCCATGGAACCCCAACGTTAGCCCACCTCCCCCCCAACGGTGTGAGCTGCACGCACGGACGCATCTCTACTCAGTAAAATATTTATTCCTCCATTCTTTCACAAGAGTTGTTTTTACAAAACAAAACCAAACCTTACAAAAATTTCCAAAAAAAAAAAAACAACAAACACAGACATGCAAACAAACAAAAAAAAAAAATAATAATAATAATAAAAAAAAATCCATCTTGTTAGAAGCAATTGAAATGTACAAATGGAAAAGGGAGAGAGCCAGGATGGCAGGCCACGATCCCTCCGTCCTGATGTCCCTCTTGGTGAGGCTGTGATGCTGAGTGATGCTCCACCTTAAGCTGCCAAGAGCGTGGCGAGGGAGGGGCCCGAAGATTAGGAACGCATGTTCTCAAATATATATATATACATATAGATATTTAGTGAAGAAATATTTATTCCCTGCTTTTTTTTTTTCTTTTCTTTTCTTTTTTTTTTTTTTAGGTTTACAGAAACGGCATCTGCAAACTATTACATGGGTTTATTTTCATTAATGCTCTCAAAGAGGCAGCGACATTTATATCCCTGTGGTTTCATCTTGTATAACTGGAACAACAACAACAACAAAAAAGAGCCCTGTGCTTTCCATGGGAATGGGACCCCCCGGCCCAGCGCCGTTCCTTGGGGTGGGGGTTTGCTCTGCAGGGGCTCCTCTGCCTGCATGGCAGTGCTCAGCGTTGTGGGATCCCTCGCTGCCACACTCTGGGGAGCTCTGCCTTCCCCACCTGGCACACGCAGGGGACACCACGGCCACCAAGGAGCAGATGTGGCTTTCCCTGGTGGAAAAGGGAGAGGAAGCTCCTGTGGGCAGGACGTGGGGGCTCTTGGGTGGGTGTACAAAGTGGTTTGGGCTCTTTTGGCCTTGGCATCGCATACTGATGGGTGTTGATCTCGATGGCTGTTGTGGGCATCCTTGGGTCCAATGCTACATTCACTTGTTATCAGCCCCACCACGCTGGCCAGACAAAGCCCTCCTAGAAGAGCAGGGTTGCTTGGCTGCTTGGCTGCTGCTCCTTGCAGTGGGTGAGGGAAGAGTGCTCCATTGGGTTTGTCCGTGGAGTCAATCCCCTACTGCCCCAGCGCCAGCTCATCCCACATTGCTGCAGTGCCACCATTGGAAGTTTTCTGCCCACCTTGCAACCGAGAGCCCCCTGGCTGGGCTGTGTGGTATGGTGGGGAATACAGCTTCCTTTATTCAGAGACTCAGAAAACACCCCACGGAGTCTCCAGCCCCACACTCTGTGGCCCATCTGCAGAGCGGCCGCTGGGGATGCTGTGCCTCCGGAAGACGAAGCCTGCTCTGCCCTTGGCACGAAGAGCCGGAGCCGCCTACTCAGCTGAAACCAACAGCTTTTTCCAATTTTCTCTTTCCTTGGACTGGTTCAATGACCCGGGGCTCTGCAGAACTGCTGGCAAACCCACAGATGCGGGGCGGTGGTGCCTGGATGGGGTGCAGTGATGTGTTTCCCTCCCCCCCCCCCCCCCAAGTTTACAGGCACTGGGACCCAGCTGTAGGCTTGCAATGGTCCCACTGAGCCCCTCGGCTGGCAGTGCGTGAGGAGGTGAAGGCCCAGCATAAAGGGGGGCTCAAAAAATTGGCATCATGCAGCATCGCGATCGTCCCAGCGCTGCGTGCCGTCCCTGTGGGAGGAGAAGACCCAATAACTCTTTGGCTCTCCAGGCAAGATACCCAAATTGGTCAAATCCAAAAGTCCAAGATCCTTCCATGTTTGGAAGCAAATTCTTGATCGCTTGGTAAGTCTGTTTGTCCTTGAAGAGCGCGTGGGGGGTATGTGTGTGTATATATAGCCTTTATTATAAGGGTGTGCAGAAAAGCAAGTTTCTAACCAAGTTTGCTCCATATGTGGCTATAGCGACGTGCCACTTCGGGCTGGGACTTGACTCTACCTTCAAGAGAGGGAAGAGGAGAGGAGAGGTGCTGGGACATCAGACGAGCACTGCGTGGGGCGGGCAGCGGGTTGGTGCCGATCAGTACAGGATCCCCACGTCGAGTCCTGGCTGAGGCCATGGGGATCTTCCCCGGTCAGTTCACAGTCGGCACCTGGTTCTGATGCAGGCTGAACTCTTTGGCTTTGAGGCGCAGGCTGGCGATGCTGTTGGCCATGTTCACCCCTTGGGTGGGCGTCGCGGTCCCGCTGGAGCTGTAGGACGGCACAGTGCTGCGGGGGGAGCGGAGCGGGGTGAGGCACAGCCCATGGGGAGCCCCCACATCCCGCTGGCTTCCCAGGCTGCGTTAGTGGCTCCCTCTTGGACATCTCCCACAAGAGCTCTTTAGCATTTTTACGTGGCTGGATGCATGTGGGAACCCCTCAGAGTATGTGCCAGGAAGCCATGCCCTCCGCATTAGGAGAGCTGGGAACTGAAGGGTCCCACACCCCCTCCTACGTTGGGATGTGGGAAGGGTCAGTGCAGGCCAGGAGGGCCCCTCATGAGAACCAGGCCTCCTCCCATCCACAAAACACTTGGTGGGGACCGGCAGGAGCTCCCAAGGTGACCCCCCAGCGACATCCCACCTCTCACTCCTTTAGCCCTGCAAAACTCCTCATGTCCCCATCAGCAGCACAGGGCTCCCAGGGAGGTGGGGATGGTCCCACGTCCTGCACCCACCTGTACGGGGAGGAGCTGCTCCACGAGAGGTACTCGGGGCTGAGCGTGGTGGGCCGCGGTGCCATGGGCTGCTCGATGGCAGCCTCCTGGCTGTAGGACTTGAGGAGCGACGCCGATCTGTTGGCCAACATTGCCCTCTCGTTACGGCGAAACTTGGCCCTCCGGTTCTGAAACCAAACCTGTGCAGGGAAGGGGAGGTGTTAATGAGGCCTGGGTTGAGCGGGGATGTCCCCGGTGTCCCTCCCACCACCCAGACCCTGGTGCTGTGTGGGGATGGAGGTGGAGGGGTCTATCCCACCTGGACTCTCGCCTCGCTGAGGTTCACCCTCCTGGCCAGCTCCTCCCGCACGAAGGCATCGGGGTAATGAGTCCGCTCAAAGACCCTCTCCAGAGCCTGCAGTTGGCTGCTGTTGAATGTGGTGCGGTTCCTCCTCTGCTTCTTCTTCCTCTTGGCCACCCCACGGCTCGGGCTCAGGCTCTCACCTGGGGAAAGTCACAGCAAAAGCCCCGTGAGACTCCACAGCAGCCACCTTCCTAAAGCTTCAGTCTTCATGGACAGCAACAAATCCAACCCTGAAGCACCTCAGAGATCCCCCATCCCCAACAACCTGCGGCACATCCTCATGGTACCACCGAACCTCATCCACACACCAGGGGGCAAAAACAACCACGGCTCTCAGAGCTCAGCTTCCTCCATGCTTATTTCTGCCTTTCCTTGCCCACGGAAGCACCAAGCGGAGGAGGTAGATTTGGTTTCACCACATCAACCTTGGGCTTCCCGCCAGGCTGAGATAAATCTGATTTTTGTCGCTAAGATCATCAAGTTTAGGCAAAACTGTGGGGGAAAAAAAAATGGATACCCAATCCCTGCCTTCATGGGATAGAGATCTTGCTGTTGGTATTCCTGGTGGAGGTACTGGGTAATTATTTTTTTCCGTTAATAAAGCATCTGGATCCAATCTGTACCTACTGGTGGGAAAGTATTTTGGAATTATTCGAGATGTTAATAGTTTTATGGCATCGCTCTGATTCATAGCAGGGTTATATTGGGGTTTTCTGTTCTGTATCAGTGCAGAGGCCGCGATGGCAGGAATTACTGCTCCCTGAGTGTGCAGAGGAAATAAATACTTGCTAATAAACTATCTTGGTAGTTATTAAATAGATGTGCAGCGTTTGGGGGTGATTCTTGAGCAAGGAACAAAATCTGCTGGAAGGGATATTAACTCTCCTGCTTCGAGGCAATACCAAGCAGGAAGAAAGTAGAAGTTTCAAGATCGTCTTGGCCTGTAATTCTGAATAACCACAAAACCTCTGCCAACAGGTTCCCAAGAGACCCTCCTGTTCCTTCGTGCCGGGAACAGCATATGTGGTCATAGATAGGACACGATCTTCTTGGTAGGGTGAGGGCACCAGGGCTGGTGTCTGAGATACACACGGGTTTGGGGTCTCTTTCCCAGCCAGGAGAATGCAGGCTGCTCTTTGCTGCAGTCCACGTAAAGGCTCACAAATAAAATTCCCCAGATTCCCTCCGGCTCTCGTTTCTGCTGCTCCAAATGCTCTGCCAGTCTCCGCTTTCCAGTTGCCCCTTTTAGTTAAACTCCTTTTTTGGTCCTGTTTTTCCTCAGAGAGCTAACGAGACGCCGGATTAAAATACACAGAGTCCAGCCGTGGTCGACCTGGAGCTTCCTGGGGCTGGGACTGAACTGGGTGCCATCGGTGGGACCAGGGCTTGGGTCGAAACCTGGGGTCAGAAGCCAACAGCCCTCAACAGAATCTGATGAAATGTATCAATAAAATGTATTAACCCCATTTGATTTTCATCCTGGTATAAATTCTGGCTGTTGGACCTGAAGCTCAGATTGGATAGTAGGGAAAAATTGTGCCCAGAAAGAGTGAGGACGCAGTGGCACAGACTGCCCAGGTGTGGGGGGTCACTGTCCATGGAGGTGTTCCAGTGGAGATGTGGCACTGAGGGACGTGTCAGTGGGCATGGGGGGGTGGGGGTTTGGGGATGGGGATCCGTGAGGGCTTTTCCAACCTGAATGGCTTTGTGATTGTATGACTTTTCCATGAGTGATGGCTTCTCTTGCCTGCCCTAAACTGGCCGAAAGAAAATAGGATTTCTTAAGTTTCCTCTCCTTAAATGCCCATGTCCTCTGCTGAGCTTGGAGACGAGGCTCAGCGATGAACGCACGTCTCGTCCCCATTAACCCCACCACGGAGCCCTTCCCAGCCACAGGACCGCAGGACCAGATAAATGCTGCCCTCCCTGGGGGCAGTCATCACTTCTATAAAGGATACCTTCATAAACCAGGGCAGCTTTACAGAGATGAGCATCACAAACTGCCCTGCAGTACTCACACCAGGGGAGCGAAATTCACCACAACCAGATTCTCCATAACCTTCATGGGGGAATGACATTTCTGCACCCCGATGGGTTTTCAGGAATAAGAGTTGGAATTGCCCAAACTCAATAAGAGCTCAACAACGTGTTGCTTTCACCCCCCAAAAAGCATTACTTGGGGTGGCTGGGGGGAGATTTTGGTGAAAGCCAAACCCTTGCATTTGTCAGCTCTAATTTGGGGGGGGGTTGATGGCAGCGTGATGGAGGCATTGGCTTGATTGTCCAAGCAGAGGTCAGAGGGGACATCTCAGCAACCCCCGCTTTCCCTTCGGTGTATTTACTTTCCACTGATTACAATTTCCGCCAAAGGGGAAAAAAAGAAAGCAGGGGAAGGGGGGAAACGGAGGGATAACATTACTGAATAATGAAGGATGACATCGGGGATGGAAGGATGAGGGGGGCTCAGCAGCCCCATGGCTCACGGTGGGACGTGTCCCATGGTTCCAGCCCCCAGGACACCAGGACCACAGAGAATGGCCCCGCAGAGAGCGGGGAGCGCGTGGTCATGCACCATTTGCAAAACCAATGGCCCCAGTGCTGCTGGGTCAGGGTGTGTTGATTTAGCTGAGCATGGAGCAAGCTCACTTTTCCAGCTCTTGCCTTCTTTCCCTGTGTTTTCCATAGGAACGATGTGTCAGGAGCCCCAAACCGGCCACCAGTGAGGGCTGTAAGCGGGAGATGTGCACTGCAGCACAGTGACTCGCGCAGGATTTCCACCCCGGCTCTGCTTTGACTTCCAACCTCCACCACCAAGCACCCAGTGATGCCGTGCCATCCCCAGCTCGCTGGGATGCTCGCATCTTCCCTTTCCCATCGCCGACCCTGAGAGCCCCACGTCAGCCACAGCTTTTTGCTGTTGCATTATTTTGCACGTTCCATTTGTTTGCCAAAGACCTTTAAGCCTGAAATTCCGAGCCCCCCCCCCCCCCATCCCCCCCGATGATCCAATCTGCTGTACCATTTACTTTCCTGCTCCTCCTGGAATGGCATTTTTGTGTTGGCTTTTTTTTTTTTTCCCCTTCCTTTTTTTTCTTCTTCTTCTCGGGTATAATTTAAGGGTTGAAATAGCCTGGAGGGAATTAGCTGTAAATTCTTCCTAAGACAAATAAATTCAGCCCTCTAAGTTTCTACGTTTTTCAAACTGTTGAGAGACGTTTTGGGTTTGTTTTACTTGAAATAATGATCATGGCATATCTGACCCTCAGGCTGCAGCCGGCTCTAACCAAATAAATAGCTTTTATTAATTAAGGTTTATCCTTAACAAATAAAACCCCAATTTGATCTCGGCCGGCCGAATTAGCAAAAATAAACAACTGGTTCTCCGGGCACTTGATGTGGATTTAACAAATTAACGCTGGGCCTTCATCAGGGAAGCCGCAGGGTGGTGGAGGCCTTTTACAGCCAAGAAATCCTTTGGAAAAACAATGTCTTTCGTTTCTCCCATGGTCTCTCTCGGTAAACATGTGGACTCCCTTCATCCCTTTATATACTCCAGGGAAGCGAGGCGAGCTCCAGCGATGACGTCCAGCGAGCTCCATGTGCTCCATTAACCGGTTCCTTGCGGCCATCAGGAGGAAGCGCTGCCCTCGGGGTCGTGATGGTGTTGAGCAGAGCTCTCTGCCCTGGGAATTCCCACCCCCCGGGGGTTCCCCGTGCTCCAGATCCCTTTTTCCCACAGCTTACAGGCTGAAGGTGTGGGTACATCGCATCGGTTTTGCGCTTGCCCGTGAGCATGGCGAAGGATGGAGACAAAGCGGGGATGGGTTCTGTCCCACATGGTGGGGCACAGAGATGACCACAGGAGCAAAGATGGAAACCACCCACCCCACTGCAGGTGCTGATATCCCCAAAACGCCTCCAAAAGCCCAAGGAAGGTGAGAAGCACCCTTTGCTTGGGACAACACTGCGTCATTCAAAGCTACCTCAGGAGCATCCCAAGGGCATGGGGATGGGGGTCTGGGGCTGCCATCCTCCTCAGGGCTTTCCTGCTGCTTCTTCCCATCCCACAGCCACTCCCTGCCCTTCCAGCCCAGCCCCAGCTCCTTATATCCCATAAATCCAGAAGCTCAATGGGAGCAGGAGAGACTGGGGGGGTCCAAATGTGCTGAGTCCGAAGGAAACTTTCTCGGATCAAGTGGCGGACGTTAAAAATTTAAGAGAGGGGTAAGTCTCAGCTACCGGAGAAACATTACAGCAAAATGTTTCCGAGGATGTTTCACCTCATTAATTGTGAAAAAACTGAAACGCTGACACGTTTTTACAGGCTGCCAGTTTTGCTGGGGGAAAAGTGTCTCTGTTATAAAGGAGAAGCAAAAAGCCCGTACCAAAAAAAGAGGCCAAGGCCGTCCCGGGAGGGTCTTAGCTCCACTCACTGACAGGCAGCAGCTGGCTGCTTTATGGTCATGGGGCTGCTGCTGCACCAGCCAGCAACCACCCGGCACTGTAGATGGATGGGTTTGGACAGCATCCTGCACAGAGGTGCTCCGTGTGCATCCCCCGTTGCTGGGGATGGTGTGGGCACTGGGCACCCATTGTGGCCCAAATGCCCAAATGAACTGGAAGAGTCCTGGGTATCGTTCTGCATCCCTGCAGGGCTGTGCTTGGAGCCCTGTGCTGGCTGCTGTGCAGCACTAAGCTGCTTTTTGGCACAGCCCGTCATGAGTGCAGGAAGCATGGTAGGACCATGTGGGTCATCAGGGTTTGGGGAATAGAACGGAGCTTGTTGGGTTTCCCCAGGGCTAAGGGCCTGGTCTTGCCTTTCCCTTCACCAGAACAAGCCCACCATGGGGAGAAAACCCCATCCCACGTGGCCGCATGGCTGCAGGGTGGCACCAACCCAGGGCACCCACAGTGCACGTCCCTTGGGCTCAGTGCTGCGTGTGCCACGTCCCCTTCTGGAGCCATCAGCTGAAGCATCACATGGGGCTTTGGGGGCCCACAAGAGCACCATGAGCACACAGAGGCACCCTCTCTGGCTGCAGCCTTGCTGTTTCCCAGCGCCCTTGTTGCTGCGCATTGAAATAGCTGAGCGCAGAGCCTGGCAGAGCCATGATAGCTAACAGATGTGTGAGCAGTGCACGAGGAAACGCTCTGCTCAGGCCCTGTGGATGGAGGAAGCGGGGCTGCAGGGCTTGGGACAGCGCCGGAGATGCAGTGGGATGTGATTTGGGGATGGACTGTGCTGGGATGGGTGACACTGGGATGGGTGATGCTGGGTCAGACCTCACTATCCTGCAGTAGCAAAACTGTGCTGAAAGCTCAGCTCTGACAGCAAAGTGCTTTTCCCTGGGGGTGCCCATTCAGGTATAGGGAGAGTGACACGGTGTTTAGGACATACAACTAATCGGGCAGGGCTGCATAGCAGGAGTGGCTGAATCCCAGCCAGAGACTCCTGGCATGACAATCCCAGCCTTCCTCCCCCACAGCAAAAAACCTAAAAACTAAAAAAAAAAAGGAAGAAGAAAAAAAAAAAGGTGATTTCTTGAAATTTAATAAGCAAAAGCCCGTAGAGAGGCCACCCCAATGGCATCTGGCACTGAAACCCAACACCAGCCCTCCAGGTTAGCATGCTGCCCTAATTGCATCAGGGTCATTGCCAAGATCGAGGGAAGAGAGCATATGGGGGCCAGGGGACAGCCCCACGGGACGCCCCCTCAGGCACCTGGGGGCAGCAGGACCAGACCCTGGCACCCCCTCCCCCCATCTCTCCCTTTCTGCAGCCAAACGGGCATTTTCCAGGCGGAGATGCCACCAAGCCCCGTTCCAACACCAAACACCTGCCCCAAACCCATCCTACAGCCCACAGCCACCACTGGAGCATCCCGGGATGGGCTCACCAACACGTCGGGGTGGTGTGATGGTGGCTGTGAGCCCCTGTCCCCATGCACTCCGAGCACCCCACGGGCACACATGCACTTCATCTCACAAACCCTCTCCAGCGAGCAGCGTTGCCGTCCTTCGGTCTGGTTTTCATTTGAGGTCGGTGGCCCCTCGCCAAATTTATTGTAAAACATTCATTTTAATAAGTGGCTCGTATCTTTTCTTCCCCCCCCCCCCCCTTTTTTTTTTTTGTTTTGCTTTTTTTGTTGTTGTTTTTTGTGCTTATCCCCAGACCAAACCCATTTAACTGTTTGTGGGTTAACACACGGCTCCGCTGGATGCAGGTGGGAAGATGCTGGGGGATGAAGGGGGGCTGCATTGGGATCCTGCTCACACACAGCACCTCAGAGCTGAGACTCCTCTATTCATCACACCACTGCCATCCCTTCTTTCTCCTTCTTGCCACACTGAGACCCCCAAAACCCATCCAGGAGTGCAGTGTGGACACGCTGGCGCTGGTGCTGGGCACAGCTCAGCCACCTCTGGGTGCTCACCCACAAGCCCCATAAAACACAACGCGCTCCCCCGAAGGCTGTGACAGATCTGCACGGTCTGTCACGATAGGGATCTGACTGCGTGATGTCACGATACAGAACAGCCACGGAAAACCACGACGCACAACCTGCTGGGGTTGGAGCACGAAGATGCCTGGTGGTTCCACTCTGACATTTGGTTCAGGTTTTATAAACCTCTAATACCAATAGAAACACTTCAGTCTCTTTTAATTTCAACAAAAAACAGGGGGTTGGTTTCTTTTTTCTTTTTTTTTTTTTTTTTGTGGAGGAGGGAGCTGGGTTTTTTCCTTCAGTTAAAATTTCCCCCGAGGTCTTTACAACCCCCAAATCACAGACACGTGGCTGCCAAACTGAAAGTGGAGGGGAATGGGTGTCCCACAGCAACGGCCATGCAGCCGCGCTGATCCATGTGCACTGGGATGCAGCAGGACACCCCCCCAACCCCCCCTCCATTCATTCCCTGCTCAGAGGGGTTGCACTGCCACACTGCTGTCCCTGTCACAATGCCCTGCACTGCTTGGGGGTGCCCAGCCCAGCCCTATAATGCTCTGTGTCACCTGGAGGGCATCACGGTCCCCCTGCATGGCTAAGGGTGCAACGCAACCTCCCCATCCATGTTCTGCACAGCTCACGGTGCAATACAACATCCCCCCAGTCTTAATAATGCAATGCCACGCACAGCTTGTGTGCAATGCAGCTCCCCCCCAACATTGCAACACCCTGCACAGCTTGTGTACAATGCAACTTCCCCCCCAACATTGCAACACCCTGAACAAGTTTATGTGCAATGCAACTCCCCCCTCCCCCCCCCCCCCCGATACTGCAATGCCCTGCACAGCTTGCGTGCAATGCAGCCCCCCCCCCCCCCCCCCCACCTCATCAATGCTTTGCACAGCTCCAGGTGCAATGCAACACCCCCTGAACACTGCAGTGTCCCGTTCAGCTCCGGGTACAATGCAACCCCCACCCCTCCTCCCCCCATCCATACCTCGCTCAGCTGGTACGCAATACAACCCTCCCTCCACCATCAACGCTCTACACTTTTGGGTGCAATTCAACCCCCCCCCCCCCCCCCCGACACCACCATGCCCCCGGGGAGGCACACCCCCTGCAGCATTGCCTTCTCTCCCCCTTTGTGCATCCCCCCCTCCCGCCCCCAACCCCGCAGCTGTGCCAGGAGGGCCGTGCCCCCCCCCGCACCCCGCCTGCCATGTGCTCCCCCGCTCCCCTGCCATGTGCACGCCAGTTTCCTCGCGTGTGAAGGCGGCAGCCTCTCAGCTGCAGTGGCTGGAAAGGACGGCGCCTGAGCACATCTGGTTCAATGCGAGCGCCTGGCGCCTGGCTTAGCCGCAGTCTCCATTCGGAGACGCACAGACTTTAATAGACTCATACAATTCTTCCTGATCTATCACTGCAGCCGCAGCTGAAAAGCTGCTTTATTATACCCGCTCCAAAGGGGGAAGAGGAGGGAAGGGGAGGGGGATGGCGGCTGCCGCTGCCGCTTTCTTGAAGGCTGTGGAGCTCCACGGCTTCTCCCCCACAGCACGGGGGGCACCTCGTTAGGCCTCCAGCTCAATTAGAACCCGCCCGGTGCCATGCATCGCCCAGGGGAGGGCTGCAGGGTGGGGGCTGCGTTCCATCATCCTCGTGTCCCCAGGGGTGGCCCCAACCTGGGACGGGGCAATGTGCTCTCCAAAGTTTAGCCCCAACCTCCCCCGACCCCCCATTCCCAAACCCCTCATCCTCTTTTCCCACACACTGCTCAGGAGGGTTTGATCCTCACCCCCCCCCCCCCCCCCAAACCCCCTACCAGGGTTCCTGGTGTCCCCTCAGTGCTCCTCAGCAGTCTTTACATTGGGTGATCCCTTGGGCCAGAGGGGGGTGCTGAGGAGGGAAGGTCTCTGCGTGGCGTAATGATGGGAGCGTATCAAGGGTTGGGACTTTAGAAAAATATCTCCAAAATTTGGGGGTGTCCCGTTCCTGTGGGCACTGGAAATCACCTTGAAAGCCCTACTCAGACCATTCCTGTGGGGTTTCCCATTCCAATCCTCCCCAGACATGGCTGACCCCATGCAGGGGACCCCTTGCCCACCGGTGCCCCATACCAAACAGATCCATGACAAACCCACATCCATTCCCATCCCCATTCCCTGACCCCTCCCGTCTCATTTTAAAGGATGCTCTGGGCTTCCCCACAGCACAATGATGCTATCCCAGCCCCGCTGCCCCCCCGTAAGATAAACCCTTCTAGCTGCAGATGGGGACCCAATGCCAACCAGGGGACTTCACCACAGCAAAGCAGCCGGCCCCATCCTGCCCCCAGCCCCTTCCCTTCAGCTCCATCACTTCCCAACCCCAACGGGGGGGGGGAGGGGGGTGGAGAAATTGCCCACTGCCGGAGGAAAGCTGTGCTGGGAAAGGGGGTGACAGCCCCGCTCCCTGGGAGGGAGGAAGGGTTCCTAACGAGGCAGCCTCAAAGCCCTAAATCATTTCATCAGCCTCCCAGCTACAGACACACGCCCAGGCTCTCTTAAAATGCTGATTCGTTGAAATTCACCCATCTTGGCCGCGTGGAGTCGAAATTTCATATTTTTCCCGTGAATCAGCCCCGTTCCCTGAAATAACAGCCCGAAAGGAGAGGGGAAATAGTCTCGCCCTGAGCTGTTCTTGATCACAGCAGACACAACAGCCGGGGGGCAGCGAGGTGTCCCCGTGCCCATGGGGCTGCAGGGGCTCCTGATGGAGCAGGGCAAACCCCCACGTCCCCACTGCACCCATGTCCCCTCCATAGCACCACAAGAGGTTTTCAACCCTGTTCCTATGAGCATCACTGCTCCAAGGAGAGAAAAATCACTGCTCTGAGAACTGGGGGGGGGGAGGGTAATGGGACTTTCCTGGCCCAGCCAGTCACTGGGTTTAGGATTTTTCTCCCTCCCAGCACATGCTGCAGGGGGTGTCCTCCAGCCCCTATGGGGGTGTTCAGCCAGTCTGTGGGCAAATTAACCCAAATTAGAGCCCAGGTGCTGCTGGTCTGCTAGAGCCTGAATGCAGGGCAAGGAGCATTCCCTGCCATGCAGGGAGGAGTGTAGCAGTGAGCCCGTGGCATCTTTTGGGGTCAGAGGAGGATGGAGGAAAGTTGGTGCTGAGGTGTTTCTATGACAGAAACTCCATTTAGACATGGGATCCCTCTTTGCCCACACCTGGCAGCCGTTTGTGCTGTTTCTGGGTT
The DNA here is from genome assembly GCA_030625065.1 of Alectoris magna. Lineage (NCBI taxonomy): Eukaryota > Metazoa > Chordata > Aves > Galliformes > Phasianidae > Alectoris > Alectoris magna. The sequence goes on along the minus strand of CM060579.1, from coordinate 5,293,296 downwards.
CTTTCTGCAGGCTCTGACCTAAATCAGCCCAGACTCAGCCTCTCACCCTGCCTGTCTCATTGGAAGAGCACTCCTACCTGCTCTGTGGTTTTCTGGGCACCAGCCCCAGCCTACCCACAGGGCAGCAGGCCCCATAGTAGCAGCGTGGAGTGACAGTGGTGGAGGGTCCCCATGTGGGGAGAGGGAGCCTTGCTGTAGGGCCTGCGTCTCAGGCTGGGGGTCAGAGTTAAGGTGGGTCCTTCCCCAGAGCCCTTCATTTCTATGACAGGGATGCGCTCAGATCCCCGGAGTGGCTGGAACTCATCAGTCACTGCACTGGGACACGTCAGGCTCCCAGCCCCTCACATGTCACCAGCCCCACACTAAGTGCAAACAAATGGGGCGGGAGATCCCCGACAGCAGAGCCTGCCTGGATTAATTGCAGGGCATTCATCAATGATTGATTAATCAATCAATATGTGCGATGGGTGCCATTGGGTGAGTGCTGGGCTTGGGCACTGAGCACAGACTGCATTCCCCTGTGCAGAGGTGAGCTGCCTGTCCTGAGGTGTGCATCCCTCCCTGCATGGTGTGGGCAATGTCCCTGGCAGGCAACAGGGACAGAGATGGTGACACTCTGTCTGTGGGCATCACGGCCATGCAAGGCTTGCTCCTGTCCCAGATCTGTGTTCCACCCAGCATGGCCATACAAGGACTGAGCAGCTCTCATCCCTCAGCCCCCCCTTCAGTGCCACCCTGCCTGGCTTTGCCACATGTGGACAATGCAGACGGGCACTCGCAGCCGATGCTGTTTTGGGGGGGGCAGCATGGGACTGTGGGGTGATGTAAATCCCACAGCTCAGCCTTGCTGCCTGACAGCCTCTACTCAGCTCTCAGGATGGAGTGCTGGCAGCCCCAGCCCTTACTGGGCATCAGCACTGTCTGGTGGGCACAGCTGAGGAATCCCCCCATTGGGACTCCACGAGCGGCATTTAGGAAGGCAGGAAAAGCCCAGTGGAAAAGTGTCTCGGTGGAGTGCTGGGGGCAACCACCCAACCCTGACCTTGGAAACAATCCTTTGCCAATTTCCACTTTCACCAGGTCTTTACTTTGCTTCTCCCTTCTCACCTGCCCTCATTCATGACACTAGAACTAATTCACCATAACATCATCCCCCTCGGGTGCACCGTCTCCTCTCACTGCACAGTGGGGCCAAGAGGAATTTCTCCCCTCTGCACTCGGGTGAGGGGATGGGGAATGAGCCTCTCTGCCCAGGGCTGTCCCCTCACCCCATCCCATCGCCCACTCCCGTCCCTTTTGGGAGCAGCCAAAACAGCACAGTCCCAAAGCGCCCATTGGAGACAGTGCCCAGCTCTGCTCCCACCCCCAGGCAGCACCAAAAGCAAGTTCATTGTTTGAAAAGCCATCAGTCAAGGCCCGCTGGCTAAAATTACCCTCCTGCTTTATCATCTTGAGAACATTAAGGGCTGTTGTTAACAGATGTTTCAAGTTACACATTATTTGTTAGTCTAATGAAAGGAGGTGAACAAGCTTTCAAGACCTCAGAAGTTGTGTGGAAGGGTTTGATGGGAGGCTGCACTGCTCCGGGGCATGACGATGAGGATGGGGATGAGGATGGTGACGAGGATGAGCCCTCACTGCCCCTTTGGCTCTTCCTCCACTGCTGAGCTGTGCAGCTCTCGGCCTGCATCCGGGAGGAGAAAAAGATGAGATGGTGGAGAGGAAGATGAGGGAAAATGCCTTCACCCCATAACAGAGAATGTTACGCTCCTCCTCCGTCATCACACTGACACCAAAAGCGTCGCAGATGCAAAGGCTGTGTGGTATTTATGATCCTTGTCTTGGCTTAGGAAACTGCATCCCAGACACTGGGCAGTGGGTCCCACAACCTGAGGTTTGCACCAACATGGGTTTTCTTGCTCCATTTCCTCACTCATCCTCCCGCAGGCTGCTTGCAGCTCCCATCCCTCAGGCATCTCCATTCGGGGTCACAAGGAACGCTTCCACTCCTGAGTGTGTTGTTGGTGCATCCCCGATGCTTCACAGCGTCTTCAACCCCGTAACTTCACAGAGACAGGTGCCAGTGGGAAATATCCCCCCTAGTCCAGTGATGCCAAACACCATAAGGCCTCTGCCCCACGAGGAATGGGTTTTTAGGGGTAAAAAAAAAAATGGCCTTGGAAGGATCTGCCAGATTTCCAAATGGCGCACTATGCCATGCTGCACCTAGCCTCCCTCCCTCAATTGTACGGTCCCATTCACAACCCCAGGGTCCCAAAGGCAATGTGGGAAGCGCAAACAAAACCCAAGAAAAAGGGAGGAAGGATGGGAAACAACATCAAAAACCTCAGCTGCCAGCCCTGAAGTCGGCACCCAGCCTTCAGTGTCCTGAGCAGAGGGCAGAGATGGGGTTCCAGTTGTGCTGGGAATAAGATGTGGTTGGAAAAAGGTTGCTTCTGACCCAAATCACAACGTGGGGGCTGCTGGAGAGGACACGAGGACCCCTCTACTCCTCCCGGGAGCCCCTCATCACAGCTCAGGGGCTGCAGCATCTCTATACATAGGGTCAGGCTCACAGCACGGCCAGCAGCGCCCCAGGGATGGGGCCCAAATCCTAGTCTGGGGCAGGTTAGGGGGTCCCGGGTCCGGGCTGGGGGCAGGCAGTGGGTCTGCATCTCCACCCCACTCTCTCTCCCACCACCCTACGGCCCGAGAGAGCTCTGGGAGCCTCCAGGTGCCCCCAGAGCGGGGCTTTGCCGCAGGGTCGGGACCAACCTTCTCGCTCCGGAGCCGGGATGCAGCCGGGTGGAGCGGGCTTGTCCCGTTCTAAAAGCGCCGGGACCGAACTCAGCGAAACCCGGAGCATCGGGGCCCTCCCCGTTCCCAACCCGGCTCCTACTCGCCTCGAGGGGAGCGCCCGGACAAAGGCAGCTCCGTGACGGAGTCCCGGTGCCAGCGGCGGGGACCCGCAGCTTTCCTTTCCACCGGTCCCACCGAGCCTCCTTCGCTCCCGGAGCCCGAGAACCGGGGCGGGAAGCGCAGGGAGGGCCAAGCAGCCCCGGGACATACCGGGAGCTCGGCACCGTCCTGTCCCGGTGGCGGTGGGGAGGCGGCCGGTGCGGTGCCCACGTCCCTCTGTCCCCACGGCGCGGTGTCCCCCTGTCCCGTCCGTAGGGTGCTTTCGGTGTTCCGGCGGCTCCGATCCCACAGATATCCCAGATCCACCCCAACAACCCACGGGGATTGTGCCCCCGCAGCAGCCCCCACCCCACCTCGGGGGGACCCCGCACCCCTTTGTCCCCCCGCTCAGCCCGGCCGGGGGGTGGGGGGGACAGCGGGGCCACCCCACACCCCGAGACTGAGGGTAGAGAGAGGGTGGCCCATCCCGGGACGTCGGTACTCACCATCCTGGGGTGCCGCCTCGCTGCCGCTGCTGCCTCCCGACGGCTCCGGCATGGCCTTACCGCCGGCTGAGGGTGGGGGGCCGGAGGGGGGGGCCCCGTTCATCCCGGCCGCCACCTCCTCCAGGTCGAGGAGATGGCTCACGCTGAAGTTTTTCCGGCTCTGAGGGTTTTCGGGCGGCTCCGGACCGCGCACGGTGCTGGGGGCGAACGGTTTGTCCATGGCGAAGGCTGGCGACGAGTCCATGGCTCCCACCCCCACCGGCCCGCAGCCCACCCCGAGGTGCCGGGCCGTTCCCCGGCCCCTTTCCCTTCTCCAACCCCCACCAAATAATAATAAAATAATAATAATAATAATTAAAAAAATAAAAAATCCCGGCTGCCCTGCGAGTCCGGCTCCCTCCCCAGCCCCTGTTCCGCCTTGTGCTGACGTCTGGGGAAAAAACCACGCTCCCAGCCCAAACTTTCTTCCCCTGCTCTTTGCTCTGGAGCTGTTCAAACAAACGCCCCTACACCGAGCGGGGCGGCCCCTCGTCCCCCGGTACAACGACCCCCGGGGTGGGGGGGAATCACCCCCTGCGCATCCCCCCCCTCCAGCCCCGCTTTAAGTGCTTCTCTCAACAAGTGTAAGTGGCTGCGCTCCGTGGGGAGTGCTGCGCTTCCCCGACTCCAAATGGGGCTGCGAACGGGTCACCCCAAATGGTGACCCTCCGGGCCCACCCCTCCACCTACATCCCACCCTCCGGGCCCCCATCAACCCCGGAGCGAGGTCAGCTCCGCTGGGAGCAGCCTGGCTCTCTCCCCTTAATGAGATAATTACGTCCTGCACCGCAGTTACGAACTCATAGGCTGCTTCCCTTGGGGTTAGAGAGAGAAACCTCCCTAATGAAAACCAGCCACCGGGCAGGGAAAAAAAGGAGGTTTTCCTCTTTAAAAATTCGACAGATAGAGGTGTGTGTGTGTCGATGTGCGCGTACGTAGGGACGGAGGAGGCGGCGTGTCGGCGTCCGGCTGCGGGGCGACGGGCTGAGGACGGGCTGAGCGCCGCTCCTCTGATCCCCGCATCCCCCCCATCCCACACCCCGCGTGCCCCCTCTCACCGCCTCTATCTGCTCCACGCGCAATTTCCGAGCTCGCAGAACCCTTTCCCACCCATCCCAGCCCCCGGAGAAGCTGTTTTAACATTGGCCGAGAGCTTTCCTTGGGCTCTTTCCCTTCGAGCAGAGAGGGGCGCGCATTTCGATGCAATCCGGTGCTGCCAAATCTGATCTTCCTGACGGGGGCAGCGGCTTCCCGGAGCTCCGCAGATTGCGGCTAAAGGCAGATTTTGGCAATCTGCGAGTACGCTGTGTTGGGGGGGGGGGGGGGGGGAGCTCCCAGGGTGAGCAAACCCAACCCGGCCCGGCCCGGCCCAGCCCCCCTCTATTGAGGTTTATTGGCCTCAGTGTTTGGCCCCGGGGTTGCGTTGCAGGCTGCAGCCCCGGAGTCCTCTCGGCTGTGTGACCGCGGGGATGGTGGCACCGCTCGGCTGCCAGCTCAGTGCCCGGGGGCGGCTCCGTGCGCAGCCCCCCTTGGCCGTACATCCCCTCATCCCGCTTTTCTCCCACTATAACCGTCTCTTCCCAGCACGGAGGTGACGTCGCTGGAGGGACAACGTGGCCCTGCGGTTGGAGGTGCCCCCTCAGAGCACGAGGTCCCGCCACCAGTGTGACAGTGGGTCCTGATGGGGGGCAGCCACGCGGACAGAGCCCCCCCACCCCATCTGCTTATCCAGGGCCGACGTCTTTCATTCCATCCACAGCATTAAATAATTAAACGGAGGGAATAATCACCAGCAAAACCCCCTCGGGTTCACACTTCCTCGGGCCCTCTGACGGCCGATATTTTTGGGGGGTGAAATACGACCTTTTAATTTATATATATATATCTATATATTTGGTAATGATCAAAGGGGATCAGAGCTCCAAAGGAAAGTGGGGGGAGGGGGGGGGCGGGAAAGAGAAGCCAAGCGTTTTCTTTTCCCCGATCCTCGCAGCCCGGTGAAGTTTCTTTAGACACGCAAAGATTTACACACCTTTCTGCGGGGTGCCTGCAGTTCCCCGCCGCTCCTCACGCATTTCCACGAGCAGGATAGGAACAGTAAAGCATTGAGAAACGAGGCTGCCTTCAGCCGTACCCCCGTCGGCCCTTCAGAGGGGTGAGAGCCGAATGGCTTTTTTTTGAAGTAGGGGTCAACGTTGGGCTGGGTGTTTTGGTTTTTTTTTCCCCCCTTCCCTTTTTAAATAAAACAATCTGTATTCATGCGATTTCCTTTGTAGCTGTAGGATTTAACTTCTTTTTTTTTTTTTGGGGGGGGGGGGCGAGGGTGGGGGTGGCTGAAAAATGCGTTGTAAGTGATTAAAACTGGTGCTGGCAAAAGGCGATCCCCGCGCAGCGGAGAGCGTTGGGTGGAAACTGAGCCAAGCACGTTCGCTGCACCTAACCCTGAGTGTATGGGCTCCAATCCCACGCTGTGGGGCAGAGCAGCACCGACCCCACTGCGATGCTGTCTGTGCTCCTTGGCGTGTTTCCCCCTTCATTTTTCCCACCTTGAAACCGGATGAAGGCAATGAATTGAGGCACAAAGCGCGACGCGGGGTGATGCTCCATTGTGTCCTCCCGTGGGGTGCCCAGCATCAGTGTCACACCGTGGGGGCACCTCGAGGGGCAGGGGCTGCAGTGCCTTCGGTGGCATTGCACACCCCCAGCCCCACGGGGAGGTTTCTCCCCCAAACCCCTCATTCCCCACTTTCCATCTCCTTCTTTCACTCCTTCCTTCTCCCTCTCTCTTTCTTTCCCTGCCAGCAATCCCAGTCCCAGATGAACCAATACTCCGTGGCTCTGCTATTTCCCTTTTATTCCCCCCCCCCCCCCCCTTTCAGCAGCGAGATGGGAAAAGAGTGAACTACAAAAAAAAAAAAAAAAAAAAGAAAAGAAAGAAAGAAAAAAAAAAAAATCAAAGCTGCACATATTGGATCCAGATGTGCTTACAGCCCTTTCCAGCAATTTAATTAAATTCCCCCAGACAGCCAGGAGGATTTCTTAATGATCAAATTTCCCTGGCTTTCCTCCTAAAATGCCCCTCTTTCTTCGGCTCGCTGCTGCTCTGTCTCCCTGATGGATGGCAGCTCGCATTCCTCCCCGCCGCCCCGCCGGGCGCTGCCAGCAATGGCACAGCCGTCCCGGTGTGCAGCTGGGCACCAACACCGTGCGGTGGCACCGGGCTGTGGGTATGGGAATGAGGGGGGGGGGGGGGGGGGGGGTGTCACCTCCTGGGGGATTGGGGCACTTTGAGGGGGGGGAGAGGGGGGGCTCCGCGGGGACGTGGTGGGGACACAAGGAGGACACAACAGGGATCCAAATGGGATGTGGAGAGGACGAGGTGGGGACACAGCAGGGACAGGAATGGGGACACAGTGGGAACGTGGATGGGACACGATGGAGACACTGCAGGGGCATGGTGGGTGCGCCACAGGGACATGGCAGGGACATGGCAGCGCCACAGCAGGGACATAGGAGGGACATCATTGCAGGGACATTGCAGGGACACGATAGGGGCACGGCAAAGCCACAGCAGGAACGTGACGGGGACATGGCAGGGACACAGCAGGGCCACATTAGGGACACGACAGGAGCGCCCACTCATAGCATTGCCTTCTAAATGATTTCTCCCATAACAGTGTCTGGTGCAGGCTGGACCTTCCCGGTGCCCTCTGGTGCCACATGGCTGGGGATGGTGACAGTGCCCACCACCTGCACCACGGTCTGGGGAACACGGAGGGTTTGGGGATGGGAGAAACACCATGGGGGTGTGCGTGGCCCTGACAGTCCCCAAATCCCCAGCCCCAGGGAGCTGACAGCCAATGGGTGCAGTGCACAGGGGGCACCCACAGCCCTATGGCTGCAGTATGGGGCACCCTGGGAACATGGGGGCACCTGCACCTTTGGGTGCTCCCTGGAGGGTGATGGGGGTGTATGGGGGTGCAGGGCAATACTGCACACCCGCATGCACTCAGTGTGGCATGGGCAGAGCCGGAGCCATTGAGGGCACTGGGACAGGGCTGTCACTGCTAGGGGGCAGGATGTGTATCTGTGCACTGGTGTGTGTGCACTGGTGTGTGTGCACTGGTGTGTGTGCACCCGCTTGCAGGCATGCATCATGTACGTGAGAACAGCTGTGCACACCTGGTTGCAAACAGAGGGGCCGTGCTTATGCACCTTGCACGCTTGAGTGAGCGCGCCCTGCGCGGAGGGGACCTTGCTGCGGACATGCTGCCACGTGCACGCGCGTGGGTGCTGTGAGTGTTTGCACGGGTGCGCGCACCTCTTGCACGCCGCATCTTGCAATTGCACGTGGGGCGTCCACACACCTGAGGCGCGCGTGTGTGTGCGCGTACCCGCCTGTGCGTGTGCACGCGCGTCTCGCTCTCTCCAGCACCTGCTGCGCGCGCCCCCGCCCCTCTTCCGTTCTCCCGCTGCCCCCTGGCGGCCGCGCGCGCCGTAGCCCCGCCTCCAGTAAGGCCACGCCCCCTTGCCAGACCACGCCTCCAGTCAGGCTCCGCCCACCGAGGAAGGCAGCGGGCTACTTCCGCTTCCGGCGGCGGGGCCGCGAGGTGGGGGCGGCGGGGCGGGGTTTTGTTTTGCGTCTTTCGGGCCTCGCTCCGCGGGGAGCGGTTGGGGTCTTCGGGACCGCCGTGGCGGGGTCTGCAGGCGCTGCCTCGAGGTTCCTTGGGGGGGGGGGGGGGGACGGGTCGGGAATTCTGGGAGCGAGGGAAGTGATGCTTTTTTGAATGCAAAGCTACTCGAAATCCGTGTTTGTTTTCAGAGGAAGGGGGTGGCCCCGTGGAAACCAGGCCTGGGTCGGCCTGCGGGTTCCTGAGTGTGGGCAGGCGGCACTGCCATGCGGGAGGGCCCTGCGGGGCCTGTGTGCAGAGCACAGCGCTGCAGGATGCCTTTCCTGCACGGCTTCCGCAGGATCACTCTCGAGTACCAGCCCTTGGTGGATGAGATCCTGGCGTTGCTGGCACTGCGGGACACGGAAGGGCAGAATGCGCTTGAAAGGTAACTGACCGGGCTGCAAGCAGAGCTCTGGGGATAAACACCTGCTTGGTGGTGGTGGCCGGAGCTCAGCAATGTTGGCGCTGGGAACAAACCCTGTCTCAGTGAGCACCTCTTTCTGAGGACCATTCTCTATCTGTCCTTTGGGAACATGGGTTGGAGCAGAGCAAACATGAGGCTGTGTGTGCTCCTCAGGAACTGGCTGACCCACAGCACAAAAAAGCTCACCAGGGTTTCAGCTGCACTCCAGTACTGCTGTGTAACCCCGTAGCCAACAGTTTACAAGACAACAGGAGAAACCAAGGCTTTTTCTCCCTCCCTACTTTGACCCTTGCAAGCCCATAGGAGATACATGCTGCCCAGGTGAGTAATTGGTTATTTTCATTCATTTCTAGCCATGCCTGCCTGGGTAGAAATGGAAGCCAGCTCTCAGCAATGAGACAAGTCTTGGAGAGGGAAGCCCACTCCCCATTCTACCAGGAAGGTGTGAGCTATACCCTGCTGAAGGTTACTGAGCTGGGGCTTGTCGAGGCTGCAGAAGTACTCCTGGAGTTTGGTGCAGACCTCAGCTTTGAAGGTATGGCTGTGGGAAGGGTGCTGTGCTTGACTCTGCTCCTTGGGCTGGCTGGGAGGGGCTGGGTGGTGAGAAGTTGGCCCTGCAAGGCCGAGATAGCTGGGACAGAAAGGGAGGGGTGCTGCTATCTCTGACCTCAGGCTCCTACTCTTGGATTTGATAGATTAGATGTGCCTTGTCTAAACCCAGCCGTAAGAATGGACTGGGGGATGGCCAGAGAATGGGAGCCAGCTGGCATCTTTGAGGGCTTTTGACAGAGGCAAAGCCATCCCAGATGCAGGACCTGGGGCATACGTAACGACTGCTTTTGTGGTCAGCTATTCTCAGTGCCTGCCCTGGCTGACATGTTTTGTGTCTGAGAAGACCCTTGGTTCTGACCACGTGTTTTTGTCCTCAGACCCAGTTACCTACTACACCCCTCTGCACATTGCAGTGCTTCGCAACCAGCCTGACATGGTGGAGCTCCTGGCACGCCACGGGGCCGACATCAACCGCAGAGACCGGGTACAGAATTGACTGCTTGGACACAGACATGCTCCAGCTTCCTTGGGGCTGCAGAAGACCATCGTGTGGGGTCAGCCCTCTACGCTGCCCCTTTCAGGGCCTGCTGCATGCCACCTTCCATCAGTGGCCTTCCAAGCTGCTGCATGTGCTGCTCTAGTGCTGTGGCAAAAGCTGAGGCCACCTTTGGCCAAGCAGAGCTGCCTCTGCTGTGGAGCGTGCGGTGGCAGGAAGCTGGGGTAGACCAACCTCCCTCTGTAAACATAGTGACACTGGGGAGGGGGCTGTTATTCTTGCTTTTGGGGACGGAATGAATTATATGCTCTCATGTTGGCCATGATGAAGCCCCCATCAGTGATTCTCCAGAGGTACTCATAAATAGTCCTTAATACTTGTGGACTTTCCTCTCGCCCTGTACAGATCCATGAGAGCAGTCCCCTTGATCTGGCCAGTGAGGAGCCCGAGCGGCTGCCGTGCCTCCAGCGGCTGCTTCAGCTTGGGGCTGACGTCAACGCAGCTGACAAAACCGGTTTGTGGGGTGCTTCCAGCAGGTGGGCTGGAGCAGGGCATGGGATCTGTGTCCCTCCACCTTGCTGCTGCAAATTCTGCCTGCTTTGGAAATTAATGCAGGCTGCAGAACCTCCCTGGTGCTCTGTGCTGTCTCCTAGTATCTTGTCTGCATTAGATGCAGCAGGAGGCTAAAAGCAGCTCTGTACAGCCCGTGGAAGATGGAGGGGGGTGAAGAGGGGGGCGTGTGCTCTAAAAGCCACTCTGCCATGGCCCGTGTGCCCTCTGTGCCACCACAGCTGTGCTTCATCACAGTGATGTTGGGAGCCTGCTAGCAGAAGGGCTGTCTCCCTTGTGTTTAGCCATTGGGCTGGTTGGGATGGATTCTTTTCCTTCCTTCTGGGGTAAGCGTTTCCAGGTGGAGCCCTGTCTCATCTGACTGTCTTTTCCTACTGCAGGAAAGACAGCGTTGTTGCACGCCTTGTTGCACTGTTATTGCAGCAGTGATGTCGTCCAGATCCACAACACAGAGAGCATCCGTCTCCTGCTGGAAGGAGGTGAGGGCAACAGCTCCCTTCTCTACGCAGAACCCCTCCAGGCCTGGTGCTTGCCCATTCTTTGTACAGCACCAGGTGCTGCCCTCCCAACTCCTTTATGTTCCCAGCTGAGCCAGAGTAAAGTCCAGAAGAGCATTCTGTCCAGGGGTGCTCTGATTTGAAATACTTTTCCACTAGGAAGAAGCACTGTGGCTGTCAGCTGTCTTGCTGTCAGCTCCACGGTGGGTTGTGTAGGTGCATGATGCATTTAAGTACTGTGTTTCATACCTCCTGGTGGTACTAAAGGATCTACACCCCCTCTCCCCTCTTGGTGTCTCTCACGAATCCATCCTGATTGTGTCCTGCCTTTCTTTGCAGCTCCATTTACGTTCTGTTCCTTCTTCCAGGTGCAGATGCCAGGGCTACCACTGAAGATGGTGACACTGTCTTCACCTACATCATCTTCCTGCTGGGTGACATAGTCCTGGCCAGCACAGAGGCAGAGGTGCAGAATCGTTTCTGCATTCGTGTCATGCAGCTGCTCATGGCCCATGGTGCCAACCCCAGTGAGTGCCCATCCCTCGAGTCCTTCACCTACCGCTGCCTCCAGAACTTCACATGCCACTTCCCACTGCTGCGTTTCCTGCTGGAGTCAGGTGCTGCCTACAACTGCTCCCTCCACGGTCCCTCATGCTGGTCGGGCTTCCAGACTGTTTTTGACTGCCTCTGCTCTCACGTCAGTATCCTCAAAGATAGCAGCATCTCTACGGAGGTCATCCAAATGGGTCAGACTCTGCTGGAGCTCATGATGGCCAGTTCACAAACCATCCAGCTGCCCAGCGACTTTAAGGTTGATGTTAACAGCTGTAGGTACCACGAGGAAAAGATCAGGACTCTGTTCTGCTCCGTGAAGCAGCTGGAGCACACCCCACAGGCACTGAAACATCTCTGCAGGGTGTTCATCCGGCAGCGCCTTAGGCCTTGGCCGATAGATGTAAAAATCAAGGCTCTACCTCTTCCAGACAGGCTGAAGTGGTACCTCCTCATTGACCACACTGCTGTTGGGCACGAGGACCTCAGCCTGACCGATGACTCTCCATCTCCTCATTCTGTGGTCACAGTGCCTCCAGACAGTCAGCAAATCACTGCTCTGCGCCCGTTATCTCTGCAGTGAGAGGTACTGCTGTCCCTGTGCCAATGACTCGACCAATTCTGCCTGTGGTGTCTCTGCTGATTTTTCAGGGGTGTCCTTTTTTGTGCACAATGCTGCATGCGTGTCTGTGGAGGTCTTGTGGCTTTAAAATACATTGCAGGGAGGTGAGCAGAGCCTGGGGGTGAAGAGGGCTCCTGGGCCAGCGGGGACCTGGACATTGCAGGTGGGTGGTGGTTTAAAAGGTGGATTCACCTTTGCAAGGTGAAAGAATGTGGATTTGTAAGAAAAGGGGAGAGAGCAGGAGGGTGGTGTGACTGTACAGGTCTCTGCTCTGGCTGCAGGGTGGGTGAAGCAGTGCCACGAGTGAGTGGCAGCATGGTGAGATGCCTCAGGATGCTGAGAGATGTTGGCTGTCCCAGTGACAGAGCAGCAGCGTGCAGAGGAATGCTGGCATCCATGCCCTCCTGTTCCGTCAGTGGAGGCAGCCACAGTCCTGCATCTCTGCCTGGCTGTGGGTGCCTTCCTCACTCACCTGGGATTCCAAAACCAGGAACTCGGAGGCGTTGAGGGGAAGTAGGGTTAACAACAGCAGCCTGACTGCTCCCTGACCTCAGAGCTTTTGCCAAGAGTGCTGAATCCACTCAGCACAAAGCACTGTCTACAAAGGGTGCCTCAGCAATGCTGGACTCCAAAGCAAGCAGACCAGTGGCTGTTCCTTGGTCTGTCCTTGTGCAAGGATGAGGAATGGGCAGTTATCTCCTCTGTGCCTTGCTCCTCCCTGTTCCTTTCATCTGCTTCTCTTTCCTTCAGTGATTGCATGCTGAACTTTGATCTCCGGTGCCTCTTTCCCAGGGGAAAGAAATTGCAGCAGGGCTGCGATGGGAGTTTTCTTGCCAAGCTACTACTGGAAGCCCCAACTTTTGGGGCTCTGCAGGAAGGTCCCAACCTGTCACAGCCATCTGGCTCCCCCAAGGAGGAATCTGCTTCCTTGTGAATGGCACAAGACCCTGCAAAGCTGAGCCCCTCCACATCTTTGTTGTTTTTGTTCGTCATGGGGAACAGATGCAGAAGAGGAAGAAATGTACTCTGAGCAGACATTTATAGCAAGTGGATCTGGGGTCCACAGGCAGTTGGTTGCAGAACTGTCTCACCACATTGCCCCTTCTGGCAGCATCTGTTTTTCACCTTTTCCCACTGTGGAATTGGAGCTGTACATCTTGATGACTCGATGTTTTGAAAACCAAACAATAAAATAATGTGATATTTCCCTGCTGTCTGGAATGGAAAATGAGCAATTAAACAAGGCCTTTTAAATAGCAACAAGGTGCTCGTTTCTTCTGCAAGAGAGTCAGGGTGGAAGCGAGGGCTCCAACTGGCTGGGGAGGAATCACAAGGGATGGGTGGCAGCAGCTCTGCGTGGGTTCAGCCCTGGGTGAGCAGTTGGGGCAGTGTTAGCAGTTGTGGTACATTAGGTGGGCGCAAGGCAGTGGCTGGACTTGAGCAGAAATGCCCTGGATGTGGCAGAGGAGGAGTGTTAAAAGCTAGGAGGCAACTGCAGCGCTGCAGCATTTAAGCAGGAGGTGTGGGGCCCAGGATTATGTCTGCCACCTGTTTTGCTGCATGTGTGGAGACCTACTTTGTGGGTTTACAGGAGGCCCTTCTCAGAGCCCCACAACCTACAGCCTACCATAAGGCGATGACAGAGATTTCTCCTGTTTGCCATACCCAACTTGGTGCTGATTTCAGCCCTCTCTTCTGTAAGCCACAATGAGTTCATGAGCGGGAATGGGGCAAACACCCAACCAAGAAAGGGAATCCGGCCTGTCACAGAGACGGACCAAACTCCTGCTCACAAGCAGGGAGCAACCTGCAGGTGCTCAAGGAGCACATCTCTTACAGGGGGTCTCTCCTGCTCCCAGCAGTGCCAGGCATCCGCATACAGATCCCCGGGTGCAGCATCAAGCCATCTGACAGAACCCACGTGCTTAAGTCCAACAGCAGGAGAAAAATGTATTTGGCAAACACCTCTTTTCACAAACAGCAGCAACTTGGAAGACGAAGCCCCGTCCTCACCACCAGCCCCAGACAGACGGAGTCACAACGCCCTCACTGCCACGCGCAGCCCCGCGGTGAAGGCACAGTCCTCACCCCTCCTGGCCCCGGCAGGAACCGCTGTCCTGGTCCTGGAGAGACCTCCTCCCATCAGCAGGCACCTTCATCTCATGGCGAAGGTGTAGACATGGTAAATCTCATCGGGGAAGTTCTCCTGGCGCTCCTCGGCCAGGAGGTGCAGCCCAGCCCGGCGGATGATCTTACGGACCACATCCAGGTCTCGGCAGACGCTGCTGTCCACATCGTCCATGATAACCCCCTCCTGAGCCATGTTGTCCTTGATGACCACGATGCCATTGGGCCGCAGGCCGGCACGGCACCGCTTCAGGAAGTCAGAGAGGTGGTTGTCAGTGAGGTGTCCTGGGGGGCAAAGCAGGTGTTAGTGAGCGCAGGACCCCCAGGCAGCGTGATGGATGAGGGGAGGCTGTGGTTGGGATCCCTCCTTATCCAGGTAGACAAATATTTGAGCAGTGGAAAGCTTGGGGATGTTCAACTCGCATCCCGTGGGCTCGGTCCCAGTTCTATCCAACCCACACCTCTCTGCCCTGGCCTCAGAGTTCGGAGGGAAAAGATGCCACAGCGCAATGCCCTCCCACTGCCCTTCTGTGGATCAGGCCCCCTACCCAGCTAGGCTGCGATGCTCGTGTCTACAGGAGCCCCAGCTCTCCTCAATCCCCTCCCTGTGCATGTGGGGTACCTGGGACAGGCAAGTGAGACCCTGCAAAGCCAAGCGACCCTCACCAATGACCCACTGGATCCAGATGACGTCGTAGGAATTGGGCTCAGGGCTGAAGTCCTGGAGGCCGCAGCAGAAGTAGTTGCGCACCCGCCTGCCCTCCTCCCCCAGGTAGCTCTTGGCCTTGGTGAGGAAGTCCTCGGTCACATCCACCATGTCCACCGTCTTGAAGAGGGGCAGCAGCAGCCTCTTGGTGATGCGGCCGATTCCAGCCCCACAGTCCAGGGCACGGGTTGTTCCCGTTCGATTGGGGCCATCCTGGAGTGACAGCGGTGAGGGGCTGAGCTCAGAGAAATGGGACGACCACGTGGGAGCTCAAAGAGCAGCAAAGAGGGAAGAGCCCAGCTCTGCACAGGGAAGAGGACAGAGCTCTGGGAGCGCATCAACCCATGCCACCTACCCGCAGAAACCGCTGCAGGAATTTCCTGGAGCTGTTGATGTCAATGCTGGAGATGTGGCCGTAGCCCCCCAGCATGCCATCCACTGTGGCAGGCACATCCTTCCAGTACTTCTCCGCCTTGGAGTAAAACTCAAACTCATCCTCCACCACCTCGCTCGTCATGCTGGCTGCGGGGCACGCACCCTTGTGGGACTCACTGCTCCTCCGGGGGGGGGGAGAAATCACAGGTCAGGTACAAAGCCCTCCCCCACCAGGCAGGGCTCCCAGTGAGCCCCCCAGGGGCACAGCATCACCACCCTCCCCTTGTCAGTGCCACAGCCATGAGATCAGCTCTGTGATCACCTTGACTTGAGGCTGACGCCCCTTTATCACCCCCTACTAGGGCTATTCCAAACCCTAAAATCCTCCCGGGGAACAGAAAAAGGACCAATGTTTTCAGAGTCTCCCAGGCAGGGATGCTTCAGTCTCACTCAGCAATACCTCATTTTTTCCTTTGAGGGCTGCCCCAGCCTTTTCACCTTTCCTGTCTCCTCTCTCCAACTTAAGAGCATTACCGTTCTACGTGTTTAGCTGCGGTGACGGCCCCATCAGTCACCTCCAATTACATCTGGAGTTGCTAAAAGTTCTCCTAAGCACCTACCTGAGGATTGTAAATCTCAGCCGTGACCACCAGTTAGATATATGCGCCATATAATAACGTCAAGGTATAATCAGCAATACAAGCTATAAATCCCCCCCAGACATCCCATAATTCAAACCACTGTGGATGTGATTAACTGCGCCGGGCATCAGAGGCGAGATTTAAGGTGGTCAAAGGCTGAATTGTGAGGACTTCCAACCCCTTTACAAATAAGGCAAAAACCCCGTTAGACACAAAACCTTTCCTACGGCAGCGGAGGCAGTTTTGGGGTCCTCAGCTTGGTATCCAGATCCCAGCGTGGCTGTGCTGTGACCTACGGGAGCAGAGAACGCAATCGGAGTCCTAAAGAACAGCACAGGCAGCCCCAAAGGGAGGGAGGTGAGGGCTGCCCCCTCCTGAGGGCTGCTGGGGCTGCCCCACAGCCCCGTGTTTTATGGGCACAGGGTCTGAGAGCCGGCAGTGGCACCGCCTGACGCGGGGCCGTGGTGCTGCTGTGTGCCCCCCCCGCCCCTTGCAGCCGCTACCTGCTATGTGGCAGTCCGAGCGCTCACAGCGCTGACAGGTGACACAGCCCTGCCGCTCCCACACACAGCTGCAGGCCTCTGCCCGGCTCTGGGAAGCCAAGAACAGCCGGCTGTAGGGCGGAAGGGCCGTGCGGAGGGCGGCAATGAGGGTTTGGGGCCATGGAAGTGAGGGGGGGGGGGGGGGGGAGGAGAACGCACAAAGGCCTAAAGCGGCCTAAAGCAGAGCGCCGTGTCCCCCCCACTCCCCGCCGGGCGCTGCCAGGGGCTCCCGACCCCCCAGCCCCGTGTGAGGGGGTTCCCTGTATCCCCCCCACCCCAACCGCTCCCCTCCTCCTCGGGACCCTCCGCAACCGTCCCCGTGCGGTTACCTCGGGCCGCGGCCACGCGCCGTGAGGCGGCGCTCGACGTGACGTCGCGGCAACGTCACGGGCAGAGGGGGGCGTGGCTTAGAGGCGGGCAGCGGAAGCTCCGCCCACACCGCCCGGCCTACCGCCCCCGAAGCGTCGTATCCCAGCACGGCCGCCAGGGGGCGCTGTTGTCCCGCCGTGCCGCCGCCTCCCGCGAGTGGGCAGCGGCAGCGCCGCGAGGCCGGGCCGTGCGGGGCGAGCGCGGCTCTCAGCGGACGGGCGGAGCGGAGCGGAGCGGAGCGCGGCGTGCGTCCATCGGCGCCCGGCACCGCGCGGAGCGGCACCGCGTGCCCCACAGCCCTCAGGCGCTGCCGCCTGCGCCGCGCTGTGCCCCGCTCCGTGTGCGGCTCCCGGCCCTGAGTGCGAAGCCGGGTGGGAGCGGGGCAGCGTGGCCCGGCCCTGGGCAGCTCCGCGAGCCTTTCCTTCCCCCTTTCCCATTCTTTTCCTTTTTTCCTTTCCCTTTTCTTTCCTTTTCCCTTTTGCCTTTTTTTCCTTTCCCTTTTCCCATTTCTTTCCTTTTTCGTTCCCTTTTCCTATTTCTCTTTGCCTTTTTTTCCCCCTTTCACTTCCCTTTCCCTTCTTTTCCTTTCCACTTTCCCATTTCCTTTCCTCTTTCCCTTTTTCCTTCCCTTTCCCTCTTTCCCTTTCTTTTCCCTTTCCCTTCCCCCTTTCCCTTTCATTTTCCCTTCTTTTTCTCCTTCCCCTTTTCTCCCCTTCCGTTTTTATTTTGCATTCTTTTCCCTTTCCTCCCCATTCCCTTTTTTCCCCTTCCCTTTCCCTCTGCCCAGCCCCAATCACGCTGTGATCCCCACGCACTGAGCACCCCCCAAGCCCCATCCCCACCCCATCTATTCCTTGGCACTCCCCTCTCACTCCCCCCTATTCAAGGCAATCACCATTCCTGCAACATTCAGGACTTCCCCCCCCCCCCCAGGTACTCAATCACCGCTATTACCCTTTTCTGATTAATTAATTCTAATTAATTTCACACCACCGTTTGCAGGTGAGTTGACCAGAGCTGCACGCGTTGCTCCCAGTGATCAGCATGCTGTGTACCCCACGTACCCCACTCAGGTGCCAACAACCCGGGGGACGTGGGGGATCCCACAGCCCATACACACCGCCCTGTGCCCCACACCTCCAGCACTGCACTGCAGTGGGTTCAGGGCATCACAACAAATGAGGTCAGTGCTCTCCCTGTGCTGCTGGGAGCCACCAACATGCAGGTGGTGGCACCAGCTGTATGTTATCCACTGGATGCCATATACTATATGCTATGTACTATGTGCTCTTTGCCATGTGTTGCACGCTGTATGCTATAGAGTAAACTAGATGGCAGGTGATAACTACCAGATACTGGTTATTAGTTAATACAGTGCATAGGTATAAATTCTCCCTATAGACTGTGTGTATAATATTATGGATGTAATAATATACAGTTTAATTGGACCACATATCCGTGTATGTACACATATATGTATATACTTACACATATAGGTATCATACATGCACATACTTACATGTATACCATACCACACACACCATACCTACATAGATGTGTATTTACACAGCAGTTAGATATAGGTACATGGATATACGCATCTATATGAACACGTGCAGACATAAACATATCTATACATACAAGAAACACTGGTAATATGTATATCTGTGTATGCGTATCTGTATATCTGTGCATAGATACTGGTATATATGTGTATCCAGGTGGCACAGTGGCAGGGGGAGAAGGGGATGAGGAGGGTGAGATGAGGGCGAAGGGAAACCGCTCCGGGTTACGAAAGCTCCTTATTTGATTAATTGTACTTTCTGTTTGATAAATGTTACTCATGAGTATAAAATATGCAAAGCACTTAGCAAGTTCACACTGTTTAAAGAACTCAACTAACCAAATTAAAATTCCATGATAGGAAGCAAGGCGCCGCAGAACGGCACGGCGAGGCGATGCACGGGGAGCTGACACCCAGAGCAGGGGCTTCCAGCACTGCAGCCCCCACAACCCTCCCCTTCCCAGCCCTCCTGAAAGGGGATGAAGGGGAGCCCTCCCAGCTTGGGGGGAATGGAGGACCCAATGCCCTCTGTGTGTTGTTGTGGTCCTGCCCCGGTCAATGCACAGTGAACACGTTGGGGAGGATGCAGTGCTCAGAGGGGGGATGCAGTGTGCAGTGAGAGGATGCAGTGCATGCACTGGGAGGATGCAGTGTGCAGTGAGAGGATGCAGTGCATGCACTGGGAGGATGCAGTGTGCAGTGAGAGGATGCAGTGCATGCATTGGGAGGATGCAGTGTGCACATGAAGTAGTTTCCCAGTTCCCAGTGCTGGCTCACTGCACAGCTCAGCCCGGAGCAGGACTGACTGGAGCAGCATGTACACAGGCAGCAGCTCTCCAGCTTGCACGATAGAGGAGAAAGAAGGAAGAAAACCTGGCCTGGATCTGTCCTGAATGCCTGTCTCCGTGGGCCCCTCTCAAGACGTGTGAGTCCCTGCCTTCAGCCCCCAGCCTCCCCTGTGCCCACACGGGTTGGAGGTTGGCTGTAGGCAAGGGTGACTCTCTGGTCGCTCTTGCAGCACTCTATGGTTAAAGCCGTTGCTGGGTGGGGGCACCATTGCTCCAAGCATTGAGCGGGTCCACACCTCCTACCAGAGGAGGTCATGGCATGGCACAGCCCGGCACAGCCCCAGCACCCCGTGCAGCCGATGCCAGGCTGAGCAGCACACCCAGCCCCTCGCCAGCTTGTCTTCTCCTTGCAGTCTGAGCAATGATTTAGCACCCATTAACCCATGCGGCTGTAAATCCCAGCACAGACAGGTCCCAAACGTTCCCATCAAGCAACGCAGTTTGTGTCATTTTGGGATTAGTGTTTACTCTTTTGTTAATTAATACTTGTTAAAGCGAGGCTAAAAAGAAAGCGCTCGGCTCCTTGCTTCAGTGAATGCCTCCGTGCCCTCGAGGAGCAGCATGGCTGTGCTCGATGCATGGGGCCATAGCCAGAAAGGAGAAAAATGGGCTTCATCTGTACATGGGGAAGATGCAACCCCACACTGACGGAGGGGATGGTGGAGCTCCTGCTGCTGCTGCAACACGGGGGGGCACCTCAGGGCCAGAGGGCATCATCCCAGGTGGGGCTGTGCTGGTGTCAGGGAAACTGCAAGTCATGCAAGGGGAAGCAGTTTGGAATAGGGATGGGAATAGGAATAGGAATAGGAATGGGAATAGGAATGGGAATAGGAATGAGAACAGGAATGGGAATGGAAATGGGAATAGTAGCAATAGAAATAGCAATAGTTATAGCAACAGCAGCAATGGCAATAGCAATAGCAATGGTAATGGTAACAGTGATAGCGACAGTGATGGAGTAATAACAACAACAACAAGGAGTTAATTCTTTATTAACCTTTACTAAAGGGAAAAAAACAACCCACAAAGTCCACAACTTTATGCAACTCTGGGGCAGCCCAGGGTGACCACTTTGCATCCCTTAAAATGTGAAATGGTGCAAGATTTGGATCCAACCCCCAGAGCACTTTCTGGCTTGCATTGTATTGGACAGCCCCAGGTGTCCCAGCAGCTGCAGAGCAAACCCTGAGGCCAGGACCTTCCGGACACCTCCAGGTCTGAGCCCAAGGCTGGCTGGAAGCAGGGGAAGGGCAGCACCGCCTGGTCCTACGCTGCGCCCTTCATTTTCCTACAGGAGAGCAGGCACAGAAATAAAGCAGCCCCTCCCCGACTCGGTGGGGGTGAGGATGGTGCCAGGCCAAGGGCTGGGGCAGCTCAGGGGGGTCGAAGTGCCCACATCCCACAGCCCGCAGCCAGCGATGCGCTTGGCGATGCAGCGCGGCTCGCGCGTGCCAGGAGTGAATGTTAATGGTGCCGAGCTCCTGGGAGAAGTGATCAAATTCTCCATCGAAACCAGCGAGGAAAGGAAGGGGAGGGGGGAGGGAGGGGGGGGGAACAGCTCCGCAGATTAATTCTGCTGATGAAAATTAAAATCGGGCATCTCCAAACCCAGACCAGGAGTAGCTGCTTCATTCCCAGTGCCTTGGGTAACCCCAAACCTCCCAGAGGGCATCTGGGCGCTGCACCAGAGGACGCGGCACAGGGCCTCAAGGTGCCGTAGTTGGGCACCCCTGGGTGGGACCGCCTGCACCCCACCTCCCTGCTCCCCTCCGTCCCCTCTCCCCTGCCAGAATTTGGGTTTTATCCCCGGCTGCTTCCTTCCTCCCTCCTCCTTCCCTCCGCCCGCTCTCCTCTCCTCGCTGCCAAGTCCGCAGGTTTCCCACTGTGACCTTGAGCTCGTGTTCCTGGAGCTGGTTGTGGGCTTCTTAAAGGCGCCGTGTGGGCACTGAGGGCCCCGCCTGCTGCCTCCCCCTGGGATCCGTGGAGATGGGGCACCGGGACGTGACGGCACGGCGCGGCTGAGCCCCATGGGCTGAGGATCTAGCCCTGCTTGGACAGCCCAGGATGCACTAAAAGCTCCATCATCCAGAGAGGACCCCAATCAATAGGTGCCTTCAAGGCAAGTCATAAAACTTGGACATTACGCCGGCACCGCTCGGCACTCCGCGGTGAAGGCGGTGTTTAATTCATGGAATTAAATGGGAGAGAAAGGATGGAGGCCCCCAGTGCTGCTGGGAAACCCATGAAGAATGACCTTAGCCTTGGCTGGGGGACACTGCTGCTCATGGGGGGGAGCCCTGCAAGCACCCTGCGTTCCTGAGCACCGTGGCCAGGGCGTGATGCAAATACAAATCAGTGTGTACAAAGAGGGCTAAGGCAAGTATTAACCATGGGAGACACGAGCTGGTTGACCAGAAGGACATGGAAATACCCCACCAACACAGGGATGGGGCTCAGGGTGGGCTCTGCGTGCCCACTGGCACTGTCCCCAAGCTAGGACAAAGCACACAGGAAGGGATGCTGCACGCCGCACCGCTCCTCAATGCCTTCTGGGGGTGTGGAGGTCGGGACTCCAGAGATTGGGTTCAGGGCCCAGCACTGAGCTCTGCACTATGGTGTCCCATGAGATGGGGACCGGAGCACAGAGCCCGTGGGCAGCTCAGGGAGCTGTGCCCAGCTGTTACAGATACGTGTGGGGAAACTGAGGCACTGCAGGGTCTCAGATGCTGAAGAGATGGATAACAAGGGAAGAACCCAGCGAGGCTCATGCCCAGCATCAGACCAACCCCACAGCATCCCAAAGATCTCCTACCGCATCACTGAACATGTCTGGGCAACACAAAGGCACCAGCTGGTCACCGAAAGGCACAGCTCCGTAGCCACAGCTCCACAGTGCTTCTGGATGAGGACAGATGCCGCACCCTACGCTTGGCACAAGGGTCTGTCCCGCAGGAAATGGGATCGCAGCACCGGGATGGGACAAGCAGATCGCAGCCACTGCACGTGGGGACACTCAGCACAGCCCCCCGGGTGAGGGGACGGAGCCGGAACCACTGTGCCCAAAGAGGGAGCGGTGGGAGGAGGAGGAGGAGGAGGCTGAGAGGAAAGAAAAAGAGAAAAATGAGTTTTCCTGCTGCCCCAGCGGTGTGGCGATTGATCGGGCGCAGGTTAGTGTGGAGCGGTGCTGAGAGCCTCATTCCCAACCGCCGGCTCACAATTATTGGAAAAAAACCCGCGCTGCTGCTGCAGTGAAATTAGTTATTGATCTCTTGTCTGGGTGACGAGCGCGGCGCGGGGCTGCGGGGCCGCTGCTCCCCGGGGACACAGCCCAGCACTGCGCTCACCCGCGGACAGAGGAAGGCTGAGTGCCCCCCTGGGGTTCCCCCCCCCCCATGCACCCAACCCCCAAAAGCAGCGGGATGAATGGGTTCTGCCCAACCCCAGCCCTACCTTCCCATTGCGGCCCCATTGGCACTGGTTGCGGTGCCTCAGGGCGTCTCCCACCCTTGGGGCACCATGGAGGGATGCGGGCAGCAGTTGGGGGCTTCTGTTGTCTTTGTGCCATGGGGGGGGGGGGGGGGGGGGGGGGTCAGAGTACTCTGGGTCTGGTTTCCAAGGGGTTCATTTTGAGTTTCACCTTTCCTGTGGTTAATTCAGGAGGTCCTTTTGCATGGCACAATGGTGTTGATGGCTGGAGGCCAGCACTGCCATTTCCTTGGGCGTTTTGGGGTTGTTCAACCCCCGCCCCCCCCAAAAGGCTTTTCCCCCAGCTATGTTCCCCGAAAGAAAACTGCATGAAGTGCCTTTGGGGATGCAAAATAACAAGTCCCTTAATGGACTCCTGGGGACAGTGGGCTCCGCCACACCCCCAAGCTTTGGGTTTGGGTCCCCCCATATGGGGGCTGGATGCTGGATGTGGACTGGCACGCAGGAATGGCACAGACTGATGGCAGTTGCCATGTGGAGACCCAAAGGCTGTGCCTCTGGTGAGATGCCATGGGGATGGGACACAGGGACAGAAGGGACAGCAGACAGCGGGGCTCAGCGGGTGTCCCCAGGCCTTGTGATGGGGCACTGAGCCACTCTCAGCCCCACACTCAGCATCCCAGACCTCATCCACATGGGTGTCCTGGAGGAGGCTGGGGGGGTCCCAGCTCTTTCTCTACACCTCAGACAAAAGCTTGTCAACAAAAGGCTGTGGGATGCGGGGAGGCACCCCCTGAGCCCGGGGGTGTTTGTTTAACCCACAGGGGGGAGAGCAAGCTGCATTTCAAAGTAGTTCCCCCTTTGTCAGCCCTTGGCAGCCCCCCTCGGAGCAACATTCCTGGCGTGGGGCTGCGCAGGGGGTCCCGATGGGCTCCGGTTACAGCGTGCTGCCCCATCCCTGCAAGGCAGCTCCCAGCCCCATGGCTGCTTTTCCAGAGGGGAGAAGGAGAGGACTGGGAAGGGAAAATGGAAAAAGGCAGCCAGAATGTGGCAGCAGATGGGCCTGGGAGCCCATTAGGGGCTCATAAGGAGAGGGTCCCCCCAGCTCAAGGGATTGCTTTCCACCCCCAAGCTGCCCTGGCCATCACGGCTCCATGTCCCATAGTTAAGGGGATGACCGTATAGGGCCGTGCCGTCCCGCTCTGCCCCACGGAGCTGGCTGAAACCCACACCGAAGGCAGTGGCTGGGCAGATGGAAAGACCAAATGATGGCTTTGCAGGGGGGCCGGGTTTGTGTGAGCCATCCCTGTCTCGGTGAGCGACTTCGAATAACGGATACACTTGAGAAAATCGCCATCTGCTCCCGGACAATTCGCAACCGGAGGAAAAGGTGAAATAAATGCAGGGATGGCGTTACCCGCCCGGCCTCGACGCCAGCAGAGGGGCCATGCTTTGTGCAACATCCCCAAAGCCATTCGGGCACGAGAGGATGGGTTGGGATGGGCAAGGAGGGAGCATCCCGGGTTCGGCTGATTCGGCAGGAAGGTGGACTCCTGCCAGATTGATTTTTTTCTTTCTTCCCTCCCCCCCCCCTCCCATCTCTCCATTTTCTAGTCCCTCCTGCTTCCAGCTGGGCTGGAAACACCACAAAAACAGACACTACAAATGCAGCACTTTTGTGTTTCAAGTCCTGGAAGAAACCAGACGCAAAAGATATAGAGCTCATTGCATGGGGACAGTGATGGTGGGGCTTCATCTTTTGCTCTTTGCTGGGTTTCACCTGGGCACAAATGCAGATGTACCTGGAGAAAGCTCGGGTACGAGCCAAGCAGAACCCTGCCGTGCTGCTTGAGCTCAGACAAAAGCTCCCGTTTGGTTGTGATGCTGGGCTGGAGGCGGGCAAGGCACCTCCCCAAAGTTGGCTGCAGCACAGGACTGGGTGTCCCCAGGGCCTGGGGAGGGCTCGGGGTTCTGGAATAGCCCCACACCTCATGGCCCCACACCCCATAGCCACAATGGGTTTCCATCAGCCAGGACAGCACCCTGAGCACAGCACTGCCATACGGCGATGGGTACCATGCTGTGGTGTGGGTGCAAGCACTGTCTGCAGGTGGTCCTATGGGTGCTGTGACCACAGGGGACAACCCCGCCTAACATCCCCCTGTCCCCCATCCTCAGCAGGACCCCCAGGCTGGCAGCTATCCCCCTGCACTGCCCCCTGCAAGGAGCAAACCCTGCCGGACACCCCAGGAGGAGGAAGAGGAGGAGGACGAAGAGGAGGGGGAGGCAGAAGGGCTGGCAGAAAGCAGCCGAGCAGGAGCGATGCAGGCACGGCGAGGCGAGGCTGAGCGCGAGGGAGCGGGAGCAGAAATCTGTTGCCCAGGATGTGTGCTTTGCTGTCAGCCGGCTCTGATTAACGGGCTGCCTTCCAGCTCCGAGCCGGCTGCGTTCCTGGCAGCAGCCGAGGCCCCACGGCTTCCTGCCGTAGGAGTGGCTTTGCTGAAAGGTTACATTTGCACAATGTGCCGCTGGAAAAGCGGTGCCAGAGGTTGCAGGCGGGGGAGCCGGGCGCGCAGGCAGCTCCGTTCTGTGTAATGGAAAAAACCCTCCGGGGGACGCGCGGGGAAATATCACGTTACGGTCCCCCAGCACCGAATGGGGCCGGGCACTGAGCTATGGGGACAGGAGAGGGATTGGGGTGTGCGCCCCACAGCGCAGCTCTGAATGGGGACAGATGGGGTTGTGCCCCCCTCCCCATAGTGTACTGCGGGTCACCCAAACGCTGCCCTGTGTCACACGGCGGCGATGGAGGGTGCGTGTCGCTGCTCCTATGTGGGGAACGTCGAGGTGGTCGGAGGGGAACGTCCCAGATCGGGGCAAGGGAGGATTTCCTTTGGTGGAGCCTTCGACTCGAAGCGCTGCAATGTGTGTGTTTGGCACAGCCCTGGCCGCAGCCACACACACACACACACACACACACACACACACTTCTCACCCCGAGCCTTTCCCAGCCTCAGTACCCCATCATTTTAGGAAGGGGAAAGTTATTTTGTGTCTGTGAAGACCCACTCCTCACTGAGCCCACCGCATCTGCTCTGTGCCCCATAGCTTCCCCACAGCCCTCTGCTCCCTGCCTCCATCCCACCTCCTGACCCCAATGCTCTCCTACATCACTGCTCCAGGCTGCAGCTGATGCCACACTGAGATGGGACATCTCCTCTGGAGCAGACATCCCAGTCCACCAAATGTTCCAGTTCCCTCCTTCATCGCCCCTTGCAAAGGATTTTTTTTTCCCTTTTGCTTCCCTTGTTTCCTTGGTTTCAAGGTTCTTCTTCCTTGTCGAGCCCCTTATTAAGAGTGGATTCTTAGTTTCAGGGTGGCGGTGGGGCAGGAAGAGGGATTGCAGCCACCCCAGCTTTTCTGCCCCCATGTGTGGGACCCAAGAGTTGTGCCCCAGCTCCTTGGGTTTGCCCCAAAGCTTTACTGTAATCTCACACTCCCCCTGTGCTGCATCTCATGCTAGATCCAAATGGACTCCCAACCCAGCCGCATTCTGCTGCACAGCACCACCCAGCCACAGCCCCATTGCACCTCCGATGTCCCTGCCTTCCCTCTTTGTCTGTTTTCATTAGGATTTGGAGATAAGCTTCAAAATAAAGGCAGTGTTTTTAACCTCGCAGCCTTATCAGCATCCTTCCAGTGGGGCTCTGACCCAACCATGCTGTGTGGGATGCTCCAGGGAACAGAGACCCCAAATCTCTCCTCACAGATCCTGCAGGTTTGCTGCCCCACAGCCTGCAGTGGGGCTCCAGAGGGCACCAGTGGCTCTGGGAAGCTCTCTCTGCACCTGGGGACAGCAGCGTTGCACGCACCCACGTGTGGGAATACAAACCCAGCACCAGCTCAGCACACCTGGATTTTATTCCTGGCTCTGCCACTGACCTCCAGCAGTTGTTTCCCTCCCCTGGGGCTGTCTCCTCTCCTCCTTTGTCACACCACCAGCACTGCCTTGCCCCAACAAGGTCCCCAAGCTCCATCACCCCTTGGCTTGAGACAGAGCCTGCTTTGAGCACACGGTCCTCCCCTGCCCTTTTTCCAAACAAGGTCCCCAGCCTGACAGAATAACACCACGTCCACCGAGCTCTTGCTCATGGACAGCAGAGATCTGGCTGGTCGCACGGGGTTGGCTTTCGTCCTCGTTTCCAGCTGCTAAATTGCATTATAGACAGTTAAAAATACATTGCATACTTTCCTAATGTGACTTTCCCGAGGTAGGCGAGCAGCACCACCGCCACTGAGATGCTGGGCAATGCAAACGGGGCTGCAGAACAGCTCTGCATCCCATGGAGGGACCTGCAGGCTGGCAGATGGCTGCCCTGTGCCTTGCCTCAGTTTCCCCTCCAGTTTGACAGCAACCAAAACACACATAGGAGAATTCAGCTCTATTCAGTTGGGCTTTGCAGAAAAAGCGACTTTTTGTGCAGGGAACAGAGATTAAGAGAAGTCCAGAAGTGAGCTAGAAATGATCTGTTAATAGCATTATAGCACAATAAGTCCTGGGCATGATTGGAACTGCAACACGGCATCCCACTGAAACACCAGCAACACACAGACTGAGGCAGCACCTAAAGCAGTGGGGGTGCATGCCTGGAGACCTCCCATTGCTTTGCTGTGGGTGGAAGGAGCAACCCAAGTACCCAAAGAAGCAACGATGGGTTCCCTGTGGCTGGGATACATCTGCACCCCAGCAAATATTTGAGGTTGAGGAACAGTTGCTGCTCCTGAGTGCTGTGTGTGCCCACCAGTGGAGGTGTGGCAGCGAGGTGCTCTCCCACATCTCCCACATTGGCTGCCTTCTTGTTGGGCATGGAGGTGATGGAGGAGCTGCAACACCTCCCTTGCTTTGCACCACTGCAGTGCTGAGATGTGGCGGACTTCCCATGTCCCCCTATGGACACCCCTTCCTATAGGTCCCCAATGGACACCCCATCCCATGGGTCCCCAATGGACGCCCCTTCTCATGGTCCCCCAATGGACACCCCTTCCCATTGGCCATGCTGTTGGCCAAGGAATGGTGCAAGAAGGGATGACTCCCTGCCCATGGTATCGGGGCATGAGGCTCCATCTGACTCCAGCACAACCTCACCAGGCACCTCCTGCAGGACCAGGGATGGGGTGGGTAGGGGCTCCCACAGCCAGGAGGGGTTCAGAAGGAAGCTTCGAGAGGGTAAGGAAGGAGTTAAACTCCTGCAGAGCCAGCCCCCACCCTCCCGCTTCTCTGCTAACTTTGGGAGGAAGGGAATAGCATAAAGGTAAGAGTGGAGGAAGGAGAGAGAGGAGACAGATGAGAAAGGGAGAGAGAGAGGGAGAGGGGGAGCATGGAACAGACGGCGGAGAGGGAGCGCGTGTGGGGGAAGATGCTGACGCTTCTCCTCCATCTCTGCGCGATGCAGATAGAGGGGAGCAATAAAAAAAATTAAAAAATTAAAAAAAAAAAAAAAAGAAAAGAAGAAGGCAAAGACCAAGGGAACATGGGAGAGGGAGAAGGAAGGAGCCCAAGCAAGGGAGCATGTGTGAAAGTCGCTGCGAGAGAAGGGGCCTCTTTGATTCCCCGTGCCTCATACCAGACAGTGTCTAGACTGCAGCAATTATTGTCAGCTCAGAACACCCAGGCATTGCCATTTCAGCTGAAAGGGAGCTTAACAAAGAGCGAGGAAGAAAAAAATACCCTGTGAGCAGTGCACTAGGCTGCCTGCAGCATGAGGGGCTCTTCGGAGGGCCCTCTGCCACCCCAGCCCCCCGGCAAACCCCAGCCCTGTGGGCGTGCAGTGGGGTGGGCGATGCTGCGAGCCCCATCCTGCTGCAGCCGTGGGGTGGAAGCAGTTCCTGGCCCATCCCCAGGGCCCCTGGGTGTGCCAATGTGGGGGAGCTCTCCACTGAAGGCCTTTGGGGTTTGGGAGAGGAAGAGGTGAGGATGAAGGCTTGGCACTTTTGCACCCAGTGAGCCACATGTTTTCATCGAGTCACACAATGGTTTGGTTGGAAGGGACCTCAAAGATCATCCAGTTCCAGCCCTTGTGCTGTTGGCCGGTTGCCAACCATCAGATCACGTCTCCCAGAGCCACATCCAGCCTGGTCTTGAGCAGCTCCAGGGATGGGGCACGCACTGCTGAGCCTGTTGGAGGCAGGGAGACTGCAGTGTGCTGGGACACGATGGGGTGACATTGCCCAGGGGACCAAACCAGCACGAAGACCCTCAGCAGCCCCACACGGAGCCAACAGAGCAGCAGTGCCTTTGTCAAGAGTTCTGTTTTCTCTGCAGTTTGAGGGGTGCCTGCTGCCTGCTCCAAACCCAGTCCGGCTCACCTGAACTGTTTGCCATTGTCACCTCTCTGCCTTTGGGGAATGGGATCCGTTTTCTGACCTGGCCTGGCTGTGTCTGCAAAACTAAGGGCTTCTTCTCCCTTGAGATGATGGTTCTGATGCCATCATGTGGACATCACCAGCCCCATCCAGGATCTGGGCACAGCAGCAGAGCAGAGCTGATGACAGCAGAAGTCCCACAGAGGTCCAACATGGAAGAACCTCCTCAGGGAGGGCCGTGGCCCTGTTTCCACACGGTGTCTGTGGATATAGGACATTTCCTCACGTGGTGTTCTCCGTGGAGCTCAGTTTGGGGGCTGGGAACAGCAGCTCAGGGGTCCCGGTACCACCCTGGGCAGCTTAGTGGGGGATTGCCAGATATTTCCTGAAGGCTCATGGCTTGTAATGCTTTGGGTTGGTGTTACAGTCATGGAAGACACTGAGTTTCCAACCAAGTGCAGGTTCTGCAGTCATACAAATACATGGGGAGGATCTGGGTCAGAAAGGGTTCGACTTTCACTGGGGACTTTGTGCACCACGTCCTATCCGCACTGCAGTGCCAGTGCCCGCAGCGCAGCTCCAGGTGTGGGGCAGCTGATCCCCAATGCTCTTCCAGCTGTGGGGCTTCCCACAACCGCTCTGGTGCTCTGCATCTCAGACCCAACACAACAGTGTCATGCAGTGGGAACACCACCGAGATGTCCCTGCACTTTGCCCAGTGCCAGGCTCCCATCTACACATGGTTAAGCAACGCGAGAAGGAAGACCTTGCTTTCTCCTCCACCCCACTGAGCAGCTCTGCTGGGCTCAGCAGGGGCAGCTCCGTGCCCCATCCCCATCCCAGGGCAGCCTGAACCTCGCCGCCCCTTCTCTCCTCTGCAAAGCACTGTGCCAACACCAACCTCATGTTTCCCAGTTCCTCTAGATTTACCCCCACTCTTTTTTTCTTTCTTTCTTTCTTTTTTTTTTTTTAATCTCCCCGCTTTCCTTCCTTCCTTTTTATTTTTTATTTTATTTTTTTCTTCCTGGGTTAAAAATAATCAAGTTTCTGGGAAGCAGCAACTCCTGCTGCGCTGCCTCCCCGCACTCGCCCCGGAGAATAGCTCAGCCCGGCGCTGGGCTGCGGCCCCTCCTCGCTGCTCGCTCCTTCCTCCTCCCCACCCCCTACAGGGATCTGACTAATATGCTCGGGCTCTGCTTGCCAGCTCAGCTGGAAAGGAATTTAACCGTTGCGTGGTCTGGAGGGAAGAGCGGGGAGCCCAGAGCTGCCCCGCTGAGCTGCGACCCTCCTCGCATCGCTCTTGGTTGGCTCCGTGTATGGCCACGTTGCCCTGTGCGTGGGGAAGAGGGATGGGGAAGGAGGGATGCGCCACTCCAGCGCCCAGCAGCCCCATCCCTGAGCCCCAGGCGGGTGCGACCATCTCCTCCGTATGTTCCCTGCCTTCTGCTGGGGGCAAAACGCAGCACCCCGGGTGCTGTGCTCCCTAACAGTGGGGATCCTGGAAGTGCCTTCCCCACCCGCTTGCATTCCTTGTGTGCCAAAACCCCAAAGCGACGCAGCCCGCCACTCGCCCCAGGCCTCAGCACTGGGTGATGGAGCAAAGCGGGGACCTGCAGGACGTGGATGGGGGTAACAGTGGTCCCAGCTCTGCGGCAGCAGCTCTGCAGTGGGGCTGAGACCCTGAGCACAGAGCGCTGAGCTCAGAGCTGCTGCAGTGCAGTGCTGTGGCAGCAGCCAGCAGCCCTCCTCCGGGGTGCTGGGAATCAACCTCTGCACCAGCACTGTGAGCAAAGGCAGCACTGTGTTTGGGTAAAAAAAAACAACAACACTGGGGAGAAACCTGCCTTGACCAAGGTTATCCCAGAAAGTCCATGGCAGAGTCCCCCCCCCCCCCTCCACAGCTCCAGCTTGCTGCTGTGCTGCAGCATCTCCATGCTCCACTATAACTCCCCTTGAGATCTCCTGGCTGTTGCAGAAGCACTTGGAGGCCAGGACAGCTTAGCCCAGTGCAGAGCAGTGCCAGCTTCAGCTGCACCCTGCCAGGGCACGGAGCGTCCCGGAGCAGGATGTGATCCTTCCCACAGCACGTGGCCCCTCCGGAGATGGGGCTGCAGAGGTGGAAAGGGCACAGGGGACAAAGTGGGGACCCAGGGAAGACCAGGGGAGGGTGAGGACCCCATAGGTGCCAGGATACCCTGTGCTGCAGGGTCTGTGGGATGGGGGCTACGCCAGCAAGAAGGATTTGGAAAGGGGAAGATGTCTCCTTCTCCAAATCCTCCCTTAAATGGCAGTTCTGCCATCAAACAGGAGAGGATGGAGCACGTCGATCCTAAATCTCCTGGTGCTCCAAGAGCTGCCTCCAGCCCTGCTGCCCCACAGCAACCCCAGCAGCCAGAAAGTGCTGGCAGGAGGGAAAGGGGTTGAGAAACTGCAGGCAGCAGGATGAGGCAGGAGCCAGAGCAAGCAGGATGTGACTAGGGGGTGACGGGGACGGCTGGAGGGGTGCCACGAGGAAGCGGTACCCGGGGCCATCCTGTTACCTCCCTCCCACGGCCCTCCAGCCCCAGCACCACTCCCTGCACAGCGCTTCTCTGTTTCATCCCTGCCACCTAAATTCTCTCTCAGCAGCAAAGCAACGCCTTCTCCTTCCATTTACCATGGGGTTTTGCACTCCTGCCCTTGCTGGGCGCATCCGGGGCTGTCACTCTGGGCTGTCCCTGCCACAAGTGCCCCAACCCTGTCAGTGCATCCGCGTGGCAAACCTGATATTTGCTGGTCCTTTTTCAGCACAGATTTTACGGCAGTGTTGGGAGGTGTGGGGTTGAGGGGAGGCTCAGACCGTGCCCTTCTCAGTTCTCAAAGTGTTGTTTTAGCACTGCAGAAAGGAGGGAGGAGAGAATGAAGGAGAAGGAAGCACTAAAAAAATAGAAAAGAAAAAAATAATAAAAATGACTTTTTCCTTCACTGAAAATGACACCCAAAGCAGCTTTGCTTTGTTTCCCCCCCAGCTCTGGCTGGTCCCAAGCTGCTGGCACCTTCCTCTGCTGTCCCCTTCACCCAGCTCCAATTTCCTTGTCCCTCGCCTGCCCTTGCCCTCCATGTCCTCCAGAAATCCTCATGTTTCCCAGCTCTGACATGGCCCAGGGAAGCTAGTGCAAGAGGTGCTCCTGCTCAGGAGGAGGGGTCCAACCCCAGGCACAAGCTTCAACACCCACCCTACTGAAAGGCAAGAAGGGACATGCAAATACCCCCCTCCCCAATCCTGCTATACCAAAATGCATTAAGAAGGATGGAAAAGCAAACACCCTGATGGGCAAGAATGCATGCTGACACACTGGCTTTGTGGCAGCTCACCATCAGTCTTGCCTTCAGCTCATGTCGGTATGGAGCAGCTTTGCCGTGGGGCAGGATGACAGGGAGATCCCCCTTGCTGCCCATGGGGTATGGGAATTGGGCTGGGGCTTCATGGCAAGGGCGCTCCAGGGTCAGCTGGGCTGAGCAGGCATCCCACAGTGTGCGCTGGGTACAGGGAAGGGGATCCTACACCTCTCTGGGAAGGTCTGTAATAGAAGAGTCACAAAATCATGAAGGATGGAAAAGGCCTCTCAGATTTCAGATCCAACTTCATTCTCAGATCTCAGGTCCAACTTCATCCCACCCCACCACGCCCGCTGACACGTCCCTCAGTGCCACATCTCTGGAACACCACTGGGACAGTGACCCCATCACTCCTGGGAGGCTGTGCCTGCACAGCACCGCTCTTTTGGAGAAGCAGCTTTTCCTACTATCCAACCTGAGAAGGCCCCGTCATACCCCAGCACTGCCCTGCTGCACAGCAAAACCTCGAGAGCTCCGGGGTGCTGCAGCTCTGCTTTTCCAGCAGGGATATCGCATGGTGTGTATGCTGGGCAGGTTTGAAAATGCAAACCATCTTCCATCACTTGCATGACAAATTGTTTTTGGGCCTTTCCTAAAAGATTTTTTTATTTTATTTTATTATTTTTTCATTCCGGCAAACCTACTGCATTCAGCTCAAAGATTACCTCAATGTAGAAGAAGAGATCTAAAGAAAATAAGCCACCTCCAAACACAATGAAACAAAAAACCTTTCTGTCCAAACCAAACATTATGGCTTGACCTAAAGTGAACAGTCATACCCGTATGGGGTATTTTGTGGGTCCTTATTTTTTTCACTTTGCCTGAAAGCCCCTCCTACACCCCCATCTCTGTGCTGACCTGGTCCTACTTCCACGCCCAAGACGTTCTCTTTGGGCACCAACCAATACTCTTCCTTCATTTTCCCATCAAAACGGTTCTTCATCCATGGATGAGACCCGTTGGACGTTCTTCCATCCATAGACCAGATCCAGTGGATGATCTTCACCACAAGCAAGCAACACTTCAGCTCCCCTCCTTCATGGACCTGTGAGCCTGCCCCAAGCATCCTCCAGAGGAAGCCATGGCCAAGAAGAGATGAGCGCCCAGAAGAGGTTGGTTTCCCTATGGCTGCAATAGGGGAAGTCTATGGGGGAGAGGCTACACAAAGAAATGTTGGGTTCCATTTCCAGCCCACCACCCCTTGCTGGGTGTGCCAGGGCCGTGCCCTCCGACCTGAGGCAAAGAAGTGAAACCCCAGCAAAGTAGCAAACAAGTCGAGGCGTAAACACGGCACGAATCCGCAGCGCTTCACCGCGGTTCGTTATCTCTGGTTAGACTGGAGACGGTAGAGCCGGGTTTGAGGAGAGCAGAAATATCAGCAATTAAAGATATGTCGTGTCAAAAAAACTCTAAACTGATTAAAGTTGAAGGCTCCGTTTTCTTCTTTTCATCAGAGAACGGAATCAAAACCTGCCTGGAAAGATGCGCTCCCCCCGTTCCCAGCGCTCCGAAGGCAGCGCCTGCATCCGTCCTGCTGTGTCCCTGCATTTTAATTACCATCTTATTAATATTCATGAGGATAGGCACTCAAGGGGGATTGCAGTCTGTCATTCTCTCTCTCTTTCTTTCCCCCTCTCTCTCTCGGCTGAATCTGTGTGGTTTTTTTTTTCCCTTTCCCAACAGTTGGCGTGCCGCAGATCCGTACCGCGTGCGCGTGCCGACCCGAGGTGCTGTGTGTGCAAGGGGAGGGTGTGGAAGCTTGCACGCGGGTGTGGGT
This sequence comes from Alectoris magna, assembly GCA_030625065.1. Lineage (NCBI taxonomy): Eukaryota > Metazoa > Chordata > Aves > Galliformes > Phasianidae > Alectoris > Alectoris magna. Next base: position 5,259,351 of record CM060579.1, on the reverse strand, counting down.
GTGAGTGGGATTGCCCCCAAGGTACATGGCATCCCGAGACGAAGCTCAGCCGTACTGCTTGGAGCGAGCATGTGTGTGCAAATGTGGTGCCGTGCACTCGGTGCGGGATGTCGGCATGGGAGCGGAGTGGCACAGTGCTGCCAGCAGAGCTGATGCACGTGTAAGCAGGCGTGCGAGGAACGTGTGCTCACACTTGTGTGCATTGTCCTGGCCATACAGGTGTCTCGGAGCACCTGGGTTGATGGTGTGGGACCCCACCGAGCCTCAGCTTGGGCTGTCAGGGTGAAATGGGACTTGTTGTTTCAGGCATGCTCTGTGAGCCTGGCTCGTGGGCGCACAGAAGGCACTGGTTGGCAGTGGAGCTGGAGGTAAATCGATTCTCTCATGCCTAAGTTGAGCAATATGGGGTTCACCTGCTGCCATGGGGCACGGAACCCTTTTTATGATCCCTACTGAATGTAATAACAGGGTGGGTGGTGGAGAATTGCTCCCAACGCTTCTGCAAACCCACACATGCCCTGCTCCCATCTAGCTGGAGGACACATGGCAAGGACTGGGCTATCCCCAGCTGGGCCACAGCCATGGGCCGATCCCCCATCACCCCACAGTCATTCCAAGCATCCCAACCACCACCATCACCTGCACCTCTGTTTTCAAGGAAGATGCAGCACCAACACAGCATCTTTCCCCATCACCTTCCTCTTGCCTAATGCCACCAAGAGCTCAAAGCCCTTTGTGGAAGGATCCCACCACCCAGCGCACAGCCCTGCCATCACCAACCACCTGCAGAAACCTGTGGAGAGACACTCCAACTCCACGGCTCCCCAACGCCCCACTTGCTCAGCTCCACAAATATTTGAATTAAGGTCCCCTGGGGAGCCGCAGTCACAGAGTAACTGATTTCTCCTCCTTCATTATATCTCTGTGTAATTTACCGAGGGACGGCAGCGTGTGCCTCCGTTGGAGTGAATTCCCAGCAGGACTCCCCAGAGCTCACAAATCAGGCAAAGGCAAGGCATTAGAATATGAAAGGTGAGGCTGGTCTCCCTACCAAGACTCATCTCACTCTTCTCCTGCTCCAACAGTCCCAAATTATGTTTGATTTCTGCCTGCCACCTCTGGTGGGTCATGCTCCTGTGTGAGCAGGGAGGTGCTTGGGCATAGGGCGGTATCCCCAGTCCTGTCCCCACTTGCTCCCTCTACCATCTGGGCAGGAAAGGGATGAGGGTCACATCCCTCTTGGCAGCATCTCAAGAACAAGAGATGAAGAGTGCCAATGGAGCCAACACAGCACAAGTTTCCAGGTGGAACCGTATCACACAGCAGAGAACCCTGCCCCAACATCTGAATGTTTTCACCCATGGCTCCATTTCCACAAGTGCGGAGAAGAGCAATCATTCCCTCTGTTTACTAGTTGAAAACTCTACCAATTAGATGTTGGAGGTCTATGGAAGCCAACCTGTGTTCTGGATCCATCTGCATCTCCAGCAAGGTGGAACCAGAGGACGAATTTGCCAGTGTGTCTCAATAGTTCCCTGAAAGAGGTCAGAGAGTTGCAAAAGAGAAATGAAAGAAAAAGGAGAAATCAAAGTCTTTGCTCTAAGGATGCACAACTTTGCTGCTTGGGATTGCTTATGAAACACGCAGTGTTGAAGAGACTGATATTCAGCAGACCCAAATCTGTCCAACCTAAATCCAAACCTATGCCCAGTCCTGCGAAGCGCCTGTGCCGAGGTGCCAGGTGTGTGCCCCAAGAGCAGGTGGCAGTCAAGAGGTCACAGGACCTTCCATGGGTCTGAACTGCACCTCTAGGGCAGGGGCTGTCCCTGAGCCAGCCCGGGCATCGCTGGGGATGTGGCACCAGAGTAAGGCACCAGTCGGGCTCTGAGGCAGCAAGCTCTCTGTTCCAGATATGCTGCAAACAGCGGAGGGCAACATTTTGCTTCTTGGAAACCCAGAGAAAGAAGTGTTTTTTTCTAAGAGCTGCAGCTCGTAGGCAACCTGTAATGGAGGCTTCAGAAAATTGGGTGTTCCCCCTTACATCTCCTCTGCAAAGACAAAGCCTTGGCAGATGGCGGTGATGCTTCACGGTGCTTGGATGTTGTTTAGGAGCTGGGTGCATGAACCCTAACTCTCTTTCTTCCCTTTAGAGGTACAAGCAATGTGAAATCTGCCTATCCCTCGGATATCTCAACTTCTCAGAGCCCACGTACCGTCTCTTCGCACAAGCTGACTCAAGGACCTAAGGCTCTTCAATCTGTAACAAAGAACTCCTTTCTCCCAAACATTCCCCAGTCATCGGAGCTAAATAGGCTGTGCTGAAACCAAACAAAATAAAGCCCATGCGAAGGCAGCTCCAAATCCCCATCTCCTTGCCAGCGCTCTGAATTTCCTCCCATGGGCAAGGAGTTTCTCAGTGTGCCAGGGCTCAGAAACACAGCGATGTGCTGGCATGGCAATGACAAGAAGGTACCTGGGAGGGAAACGTGCCATGGAGCTGCACCAAACACTACATGTGCTCTGTGCATGGGATGTCAAGAGCTGTGGAAAGCCCTGGAGCAGCTCCTGAGCAGCCTTCATGGGCAGCCAATGGGGAACCCCAAAAAGGGGGATGCATGGGCACCCAATGGGAAACCCAGATAGAGTGATGCATGAACACCAGTGGGACCCTTCCACAGCCACAATGAGCACCCGATGGAGCTCACGCATCCCCATGCTTGTGGTCCCCAGTGGGAGCCTTCCAAACGCTCTGCCCAGGCCACCTCCTTGCTGCCCCAACCGGCTGCTTCCACCCTCTCCAATTTGGGGCCAAATCCCCACCGCATTGGACCCTCCTCCCCCAGCTCCCAGCACCAAGCACCACCGCAACAACCATCGCGCTGAAGCAGCTGCCTCTCCCCATCAGCGAGGTGACAGCAGGAGGGGGTGTCCATCCTCCCGGGGAGGGGGGGGATTTTGGCAGAGCGCACCCGGAGGTGCTGCCGGTTCCGGAGCTGCGTGCCCAGGACCCCACGAAGCATTGGGGCCGGGGGCTTTCTGCGCGAGCAGCTCGTGATCAAAGCGCCGAGCACAGCCCGGGGCTTTCGGGGGGAGGCGGGCGGCGAGAGATGAAACGGAGCAAAGTTCTTCGGGTTCGGACGCGGGAGTTGGAAAGGATTCGACGGCAGCTTGGAAAAGGAGGAGGAGAGGGCCGGGAGCAGCAGCGTTCAGCAGAAAGGAATGTCCTGATGGGACGGCAGCCTGAACGCCAGCCAGGGCCCCCCCCCACCCCCCTTCCCAAGGCTGTTTAAAAGCCCCGGACCTCTCCAAGCCCTTTAATTGGAGCTTTAAAAAACTTCCTTGTTCCTTGACGCGGCGAGGTTTGCGTTTCATGCCCAAAATGACTCAATTCCCCCTCTTCCCCCCGTGCAAAAAAAATTTCTCCTTTGAAACGTTTGCTAGCAGCCAGCTCCTTCCCCTCCCCATTAGCCCCAGTACCCCCAGCCCTCACCCCACCAGCCTCTTGTGTGTATTCTTGTTCTCCCCTAATAATCCACATCCCAGCTGCCTCCCTCTCCCTTCACCCTCCTCCTCCCTGCCTCTCTCGCTCCCTCTTTCTCCCTCCTCCCCCCTCCTCCCCCTTTCCATAACTCAAAAGCTTGTCAGGCTGGTTCCAGACTGCTGGCGCCAGGCTTCACTCCAGGAAAAAAATAAAGCAAAAGAGAAAGGCATGCAAGGCAAAACAGCCCCGCCACATGAACACACATCAAACCAGCCCTTTATCTCCCCGGAATGCTCTCCCCTCTGCAGAGCTCCCTACCCCGTCCGACACACGCACACACTCGCTCCCATCGCTGTAACCCTAATGCAGCACGGTCGGGCTGCGAGCGCACACGCCCCGGCAGAGAAAAGTGAAGGAGCAAATACAAGATCTATTATTTATCAGCGTATCAATTATTTAGAGCCCCGTGGCGGGGAATGGGTGGGGAGAGGAGGCCTTCGCGGAGGCGGCTTTTACCCCGATCATTCACGTGAGGGGCTCCTTCCCGGACCCACCTCCCGTTGCCCACCCATGGGGAGGTGACCGCATGCCTCCAGCCCCATCCTTTACCCTCATGCCCCACCCTGGTCCTTCCTCTGACCAGAGAAGTGCTGTTATTCTTCCCCGTGAGCAAGAGAACACCATTACCCTGCTCTACCAACAAGGGAGCCCCATTATCCTGCCCCACAATCAAGGGAACCTTGTTATCCTGCCCCATGAGCAATGGAACCCTGTTATCCCACCCCAGGAACATCCCACTCCTGTAGGCACCAGACCTGGTGTGTGATGATGGCTCTCACAGGTAGACCTGGCCTCCACGCAACCCTCAGCAAGGGGAATTTTGGCATCAAGCTGCAGTGCCAGCACCTGCTTTGGGGCAGCTTGCACATATCTCCAAGCCACCTCCCTTCCCAGGGAATGCACAATGCCACTGACAGCCATCCCAAAATGGCAGTGGTGGCCAGTACAGGGATGTGGAGCCCAGGCCGTGGTGGGGCTCTGCACTGGACCTGAGGCCCTATGAATGCTCCTGTCCATAAGCTTCCCCTAAAGGTCTCTTCCCTGCAGATCTTGCCACAATATGGAAGGTCCACAGCTCTTCACCTTATGGGGGTTTTAGGCCGGTCTTTACCCCAAAAGGTGAGAATCACAGCATCAGTGAGGCTGGAAAGGACCTCTTAGATCCCCAAGTCCAACCCCAGCCCATCCCTCTGTGCCACTGACACATCCCTCAGTGCCACATCCCCACGGGTCTGGGACACCTCCAGGGACAGTGACCCCACCATTCCCTGTGCCACTGCAGCACCGCTCTTTCAGACAAGTAATGTTTCCTAATTTCCAACCTGAACCTTCTGGTGCAACTTGAGGCCATCGCCTCTCATCCTACCACTGTTAGCTGGGAGAGCCAACAATCCCAAACGTGGGACACAAGCTAGGCTGTGGGAGGAATACTACACCAAGCTACACAACATCCCCGCATCCTTCCAGCCCTGTTTTCTCTTGGATTTTGGAGCAAAACCCCAGCCCACCATATTCATGATGCCTTTGGCAAACGGTCCCATTCCCCAGCCAGGTGACACTGTGCAGTGCTGCACCGATATGCTTGGGTTCACCCATGTGCCACTGCTGAGAGCTCCCAGATGGCTACCGCAGCCTTCCCTCGAGGTAGCCGCGTTTCAGCAGCAGATCACGCTGAAGTAGCTACAGTGGGAACGTGTGATGAGGTGGGTGTGCTAAGAAGATTTTTTTTTGGCAGACTTCAGGATGACTTTATTGCTCACAAGTTCTCGAGTCATGCCTGAGTAACACACTCATCGCGTGTCTTAAGCAAAAAAACCCCAAAAAACAACAAAAAAACACACACACACACACAAAAACCCCTTACCCCAGCACAAAAAGGGATACATTTTGCTCCCCAAGGAGAACAAGAAGCATGAAGGAGAGCCAGGAAAGGGCCCTGAGATCCAACGATTCTGCTGTGCTGCTCCCAAGTCCGGGCATCCACCCCAACCCCAATGGTTTCTGAGCATCCCTCCAACAGAAGGGAGAGGGCTGTGGCATGGAGCCCTACTGATGTTGGCTTTTGGGTGGCAACAGCATCACCAGCTCTCAGGGCTCCTCACCAGCCCCTAAGGAAGACTCAGGTGGGATGGAAGTCTTCTCCCCTTGGGTTAAGAAAGAGTAAGAGTCACCTCTTGAATTTCACTGCCCCAATCCTTCCACGCCAAATGCTTAAAACAGATGAGAACTGGTCTGAAAAAGGGGGAAACGCTTGACCTTATTAATCCCATTCCATTCTAATGGGTTCAAAGAGGACGTATTTTTGAGTTCTTCTAGGACAGTTTTCATCTTTTTTTTTTTTTTTTTTGCTTTTTTCCAAAAAAGCCCAACATTCCAGAAAAAAAAAACAACCAACCAACCCACATTCCCTATATTTGCTGCTACTGAAAGAGCAAATCTATCTCTGGGAGGAAAGCAGGGCGAGCTGGGGAAGGAAGAACTTTCACTAAAGATTGAGGGGGAAAAGGAGAAGGACCTGAGGAGCCCTTCGTTTAGAACCAGGCAATTTTGTGAGGAAGAGAAGAATTCCATTCCATTGAGAGCTGTTCATGAAACCTTTGCTTGCATTCATGGTTAAAGGCAGGGTGTGTTTTGGGGGGTTGGTGTTTTTCTTTTCCTAGCTAAAATTAAAGCTCCACGTGCAAAAAAGATAAAACATCAGCTGTCCCCCGGCACAAAGAGTGCTCCCAGAGACAGCGCCGGGACAGCCCGTGCTCCTCACCAGGCAGCCCCCATCGCCGTGATGCTGCTGGTAATGGCTGCTGGCAGGGGAAGGTACGGCTGCATCCTGCCCTGTGCTGCCTTCAGAAAAACCAAGGTGTGGGGAGCCAGGGCTGGATGCACTGTGCCTTTAGGAAAGAAGGAAGACCGACTGGAGCAAAGCAATGGGTGCCGGTGCGCAGGGACCGGACGGGGACGGCGGGTGGCTGCAGCCGGTCCCAGCTGTATCCTTTTCCCATTTCCCTTCCATGGCTGTGGCCGGGCTCCCACCCCGCTCCCGCCCCGCTGAGGTCAGCTCCGGCTATTCTCTCCACCACTTCCCCTGCTCCTGCCATGCACTTCCCTTCTCCCTTTGATATTTCACCTTTGCTGCGTCATCCCCCTATGTGCTGGTTTGGGGCTCGGTTCCACGTGGACGTTCTGTTCCTCACTGTTGTCACAGGGTCGTGTCAGGACTGTCTCTCACATCACCATGAGCCAATTGTCTCTGTACTTTTGGGGTTCGTGTCAGGAGGGCCAAACAGAAGCACTGGGATGGCCAAAAGGCAGCCAGGCCTCCCACCATTGGCACCCAGCAGCATCAGGTGCTCCCTTGGCTGCTCTCTGGCTGGTTTCTTTCTTGCCCACAAGAAATAAGCCATCTCACCCAGAGGAACTGAATGGACAGAAGGTTTTAAGTGCACTGAACTTAAACACACACAGGGCAGGGCTCTGTGTAGTTTGGTGGTGGATTTCCTCACAGGTCCCTCCTGGAGCACCATCACCCCCAGCCCGCAGCAGACACATCAGCTGGGCATCCCACCTGGACAGGACATCCCTGGCTCTGCCCCTTCCAAGTAGCAAGCTGTCACATGGCTGTGAGCATGCTCCCAAACCATCACAGATAGCACTGCCCATTTGAAGTCTCTCATATGTTATTTGTGTTATTTTTAGAGAAAAAGAGACCTCAGTGCTCCCTCCCAGCCCCACAGCGTACCCAAACCACCCAGGAACCACCAGCACTACCCACACAGATTGGGATGGGGGCACAAGCAGAGGAGAGGCTTGGCAGCAAAAACCAAGCAGTCCTTTTCACCAAGCAGGCACTGAAATGGCAGCACTCAGTTCCAGATGCCAGCTGAGATAGTGGAAGAGGTGCCATCAACACACAGGTACAGTCTCAGGCTGCTGGCATCCTATCCTCAAACTCTTCCCTCTGCCAATGGCACCAAGAAGCATTGGCCAATGTTTCCAAACCTCCTCTTTCAGCTCATGGATGCTCAGCGCAGGGTTGCTGCCTTCAGCCACCTGTCTGTTACCCGGGGGGTCCTCTGAGAGCAAAGAGGGAGCTCTATACATAAGCAGTAGTGATGACCTGGGGACCAGGCAGCCCCGTAGCCCAAAGGATGGTGACGGCCCCCCCCACTGCAATGGGGCAGCACTATTTTGTGGTTTCAGGCTCAGATTGTCAGAGTGACTCACATGGATTTTTGTCCCCCTCCTGGAGGTCTTCCCTTCCTTCATTGTCATTTTTGATAACCTGAAATATTAGTCAGCTGGACTGGAGCTGCACATTTTATTTAGCATCTCCAAAGGAAAATACAGCGCTAGCATTGAAGGTGAAAAACACACAGAAAGAGCGCAGTCAACTCCAAGTACTCAGATCTCCTAAAGATTTCCAGACTCTGGAAAAAATCAGGGAACAGCCTTTAAAATAATGAGATTTGCAAGAGAAAATGAAAGGAGAACAGTTGGCTTGTTTTTATTTCCCTATTGGCTCCCGAGCCTTTAGGACACCCTCATATCTCCCTCTCTGCCAACCTAAGGTGAGGACCCTTAAACAAGCAAACCCTATGCAATCAGGAAACTGAGGCTTTAGGGAAACCTTGAGCAGGAGACCAAAGATGTCCCTGAAATCCCATCCAAAGCCCATGCAACTCCACCAAAGTGCCTCTGTTGAGGTGTCCCATCCACTCCCCAGCAGTACTTGTATCTACTTCAGGCTGCTGTAACACCCGGCTCCTCCTTTGTGCTCTCCCCATGAGCCCTTAAGCAGTAAGCATGGCCCCACGGTGGGGTGGGTTGGGGTTGGACTCGGGGATCTGAGAGGTCTTTTCCAACCTCAATGATTCTATAGTGAAAATCACCATGCAACGTGAGCTGACCCTCCCCAGGAGAGCCCTCGCCCTGTCCTCCAAGGCCAAGCAACCCTTGGGCATTGCACATAGAGCTGCTGTCCTTGAGTTTGGGGCAGGAGAAGAATTTGGAGATGTCTCTGCTTGCAGCTGCTCGGGGGCCAAAAGCAAACACACCATAGCAGTCCGGAACTGGGAAGAAGCAGGGTGCGGTGAACGCCCGGTTCCTCGTGCCGGATGAGGAGGAACTTGGCTTTGTGTTTCCCATGCAGGATGTCGCAAGAGGACACGGAGCCCTGAACCCACAACCGGGGGGAGGAAGCCACCCCGAGCAGAGGCACAGCCACGAGGGACGGCACCGCGGTGGCATCGGAACAGCGGCTCCGAGCAGGCAAGCAATGCCAGCTGGTTGAAAACCGCAGCCAAGCAGCCCGGGGCCGATGCGGGGAAGCAGCCCCGTGCGTGGCGTGGGGCAGGGGGCTTCGCACCGCCTCGCTCCCCGGCTCTTGAAAGCAAATACAAAGGCTGGGCTCCCCAGCCCTCGCTGATGGTCGACCTCTCCGTTGTCCTCGCTGCACGCCTGTCCCAGTTCCAGCAGCCGGTTGCTACAGCAACTGAGCTCTGACTAATCATTTGCGCAATGACCTTTTTTCCCCCCAGAGAGAGGGAGGGAGGGAGATGGAGGGGAGGGAGGGAGGGGAGGAGAGGCAAAGCAAGTGGAGGTTAGCAATAAAAAGCAGCCGGGGAGAATGGGTTTTTAGGAGATGCGAAATTTGGGGGGGTTGTGTTACGCAGGGACCCCCACTCTCCACACAACCCCATTGGTGAGAATGGAGGGGAGCAGGCTGGGGGTATGGGTGAGGGGGTGGTGGATGCGAATCAGGGCTCAAATGCAGTGCATCCACCTCCCCCCCACCCCACACCCTCCCAGCCCCCCTAAGAAGGGCCTGATGTCAAGAATTTGGCTCTGCTGCCAACCATGAAGGGTTGGCCAGTCCCAGTGATGAAGAGCTTGGCTTGAGCACCCTGAGCCCGGCAGCTGGGGGGCTGAACCCCAAACCCCTCTCAGCCAGGTGCTGCTTTTGGGCCCCAAAAGTGACCCAGGCAGAAACCTGAGCCCGGCTCCAGTGACTGTCGCTGTGTCACCGTGATGGGCTCACTCCCACTGCTGGTGACCGCAGCCCAGTGAGAGCAGGGCCAGGTCTGGCCTCATCTCTGCGATGCCATAAATAATGCACGAGCCTCCGCGCACAGACCCAAGGAACACACGTGAGCTCGCATCCTTCTGACGTGGGAGAAAACAAGTTTAGAGGTTGCAGGTACTTTTTCTCCTCGTACCCACTGGAAAACAGAAGTTGGTGAAACCAAAAGAGCACATCCAAGGGCGGATGGTTGTGCCACCAGCCCTGAGTTTCTGCAGCAAAAGGATTTGGGCTCATCCCCAGTCGGATCAGAAAGCGTTCCCATCTGACCTTGACCAACCACAGAGAACTAAGCCAGCTGAGATAGCCAGGAAGAGATCCCTGGTGATGGAGAGCAGAAATCTATGGAGAGCCACAGAAGAATGGGTTGGCTATTTGGAAAGAAAAGGAATTGTGTAGAAAACAAAATATTTTTGTGGAAGGATAGGCCACAACTGGGAAAAAAGAATGGACAAATTCTGCAGTTCTGCTGTGTGAATAGGAGAATGAGGGGAAGAGCAGGAGAACACGGAGTGGCCATGGGGCACAGCAGGGAGGAGTGAGCTGTGCCTGGGTGCTACACACGTGCTCCGCAGGCAGTGCCTGTCCCGTGGAGGAGCTCACCTCCAATACCTGGCCGCATAGCCAACATTCTCCTCTGGTTTACCACACTCCCTTTTGCTTATCAGACAACCTCAAGGACAGGGCATTCTTAGCTACCTAGGCACCAGATGCCTTACAGCATCTGACCCCAAACTTGGCAAAACCAACACAGATTTTACAGAAGGTTCATAGCACGCCCATAGCAGCGCACTGCAGGCAGCCACGGCTTGCCCTGCTTGAGCAGATCAAAGCCACATCAAGCCCAACGCAATAAGCACAGCTGAACAGCAAGAGACACGAACCCGGCCTTGGTGCTACGCAGTGTGGTCACACGGCTTCCAGATGTGGACAGCCCGAGCTCCTGCCTGCCCTGAGCCACCCTGCAGCCGGCGGCTGCCTCTAGACTGAAAGGCAGAGTGCAGAAATAAAACTGCTTTCCACCTCTTTTTGGTTAAATCGCTCTGCAGTTTGCAGAGCTCCACCAAGGACAATTATTTCCAGCATGTGCCGTGCGTGAATGCTGCAAGCAAGGCAGAGCTGGAGTTTCATCATAGCCCGGCTTTGTGCGCATAGCAGAGAAGGAGGGGGGAAAAAAATCAGAAAGGAACTTGGAACTGAAGGCCCCCCAGCCTCACCCTGATCCCGAGGAGGCTCCGCTCTGCTCTTGCTCAACCCGACATCGAGAATGAGGAAGTGGAAGAGACAGGCGGGGGAGGCGGAGGAACGGTCAAGCTGAAGACAAACAGCCCCCGAGCTGCGGGGCTGGGAAAGAGCTCCGTGAGCGAGAGGGCACGGGAGCAGAGGGCTCTGCATCCATGCTGAACCCCGTCCCCATGCAGCGATCCCCAAGGTTTGTGTAACCAGAGTTCAGGTCTCCTAGGAGCTGGTTTCCAGCACCTAGACCTGCAACCCCTGCAGCACATGGGGATGGCACAGCCTGTCGTGGTATGGCCATGCTGAGCCAGCCTCAGCCAGCCCGCTGCCCGCCTTGCTCAGCAACAGCCAGCTTTCAGCACAGCCTGCAGCTCGCTCGCTCGCCTCCGTGCTCCTGAATACCAGGAACCACAACACCATGTTCGCTGCAAACAGGAGTTAGCATGAAAAATTAAAACCCAGCCAGGCGCGAGGTGCTGCAGGCAGCTGCTGCAGCCCGGGGCCCTTGCTGGTCCCCGTGTCTCTGGTCCCACCACCTCTGTCACCATCCCCATCCATGCACACACTCTCCAATTCCTCTTGCCCCAGGGGAGGAAGAAACACAGGCAAGGCAGCCCCAAGCTCCATGGTCAAAGTGTAGTGGGGCAGCACCCAGGGGGGTGCTCTCCTGCTGCTTTGTCCTTCCATTTGCTAGAGCAGCCAGGATTTGCCTTGACTTTATCCCTCTTACAGCAAAAAAAAACCAAACAAACAAAAAACAAACATAGCAGAGACATTAAGGGCATGTAGAAGATCCCTAAAGGGGTTCCCATTACTGCAGCTGAGGAGAAGATCAGGACCTGTGGCCTGTAAGGTAAACCCCACACGCATTTTCTATTCTTTTCAGCACAAGCAATGAACCAAGGCACCAATGTGGGTAAGCGGGAGGGAAATGAAGGGCTCCTGTCCCACCCAGCTTAGGGCAACAAAGATAGCAAGAGCCATTGCTGGGGTTGGTAAAACCTATCCCAGAGATTTAATGTTTCCCAGGGAAAGCAGCAAATCCCGTGGGAAGGAGCACTGCATGAGGACCAAGGAAGGCGACTAAACCCAGACAGGGAGCAGAGTGCAAACCCAGCAAAGCCCTGGGGAAAGGAAAGCCAGCGAAGCTTCGGGAGAACAAGAAGTTTCTTTCCCTTTCATCCCACTGTGAGAGTTGGGGTGAGGGAGCTGACACCCAGTGCCTTGGCCAACAGCACTTGGCCAGGAGCAGAGCCCAATGGAGGAGCTCATGGGAAGGCAGCTGAGCAGCAGGACCTGCGTGATCGCCCACAGCAAGCAGCAATTCCAGCAAGTCTACACCCGGCGTGCATCTCAGAAGCATTCTGCTTCCAGAGCATCCTTGAAAGGGAGAACTCACTGCCAGAAACCAGGAGCTCCGCCTGCCCAGAGTTTGCATTTTCATTTTGGCTGGGAATCTGGAAAAATACAGACCTGAGAAGGCAATTCCCCCAACCCGTCACTGGTCTCTGACCCTGCAGGGCTGGGCTGGCACTGGGAGTCTCTTGGTTTCTGCAGTGCTGGGGGTAGCATGGCAGCTTTTAGAAATGGGGCCAAGGGAATTGCAAAGTGCCAGGACAGGGTTTGGGTGTGCCTGAATGATACCTTTGTCCACACCTCTGAGTTACCCAAAATCGTGGAACCTGTCCCTGCCTTTCCCTGCAGCCCCATCCTCAGAACCTGGCCAGGAGCCCCTCTTAGCAAGAGCCCTGGATTGAAATAAATAAATGCAATACTGCTGAGAGGGGAGGAAAAAAAAATAAAGGAATAAAGGATGTGCCTCTCCAGCTCCTCCTCCCCTCCCAGAAACCTGTGTGCTATGCAAATGTATGCAAATAGGGCACCGAAAGGGGGATGAAACTGGCTCTCTACACCAGCACGGTTTGAGACTGGGAAGCATTGGAAGTAGCTTGTTGGAAAGTTGGGGCAGAAATAGCTACAGGATGAGAAGGACAAGCAATGACGGCTGGAGGGTACACGTCCCCAAACCCCTCCAGCACTGCAGTCAGCTCCTACAGCAGCACCCAGCCCCAACATCAACATCCCGTTCCTGCAGCTGATGCCGAAGCACTTGCAAAACCCCCTTTCCCTCCACAAGAAAAAGCACAAAACTTGCTTTGCTGCTGTTTACAATTCCCACCTGAGAAGAGACAGCACAAGCTGTGTGCGCCGCATGTTTGCTGCCGTGGCGTTCAGCCCCAAGCAGGGACAGCAGCTGCGGACAGAGCCAGGTCGTGCTCCGTGAGGCGGTCACTTCCCCCAGGTACTGCTGGAGTGACACCTTTCTTACATGAGGAATGGGCTCGTATGAATTCCAGCTCATTTGTTCCAGGCAATTTATCCAGCCCGGCATTGCCTTGTTTGGTAGCGTTTTCTCAAGGGGTTTCTGCAGAGAAGCAGGTGAAATCGAGAAAGTCTGAAGGCTTCGGGGTGTAAACACCACTTGCTTGAGCAATGCTGCTCACGTTGGTAGTCAGTGCCTGAGCATTTTTGTTCAGAAACAGGAGGTGTTTTATGTTAAACACTCTCTGCTCGAGAGCAGACCTGGCTGAAGCTGCAACCCCTTTCCTCCCTGTGACCCAGAGCAGGAGTTTTACAGATGCTCTGAACTCAGTGGAAAGTTTCTGTGAGTTCCAGGGCCCCGGGCAGGGCTGGACCACATCAGCATTACTTCAGGCAGTGCCATTCCCATCAGCATCCCGTGGGGTGCAGCGGGGAGGTCACTTCCTGGGATTTTGATTTTATGCCATCGCTCCCTTTGGAGTCTCCAGCAACTCAAGCACCAGCCTCTACCATCTGTGTAAGGGCTGGTGAACCACCCTGATTATTCCTACAGCACAAACCTAGCTTCTCTACTTGATCCGGCCTAGATCAGGGGGACAAGGTGAATGTTTTCCTCGTTGAATTATATTTGAGGTAACAGCAAAGCATCTCTGGCTCTTCCCTGGGTTCCCATATCCTTCCACCTGCACTTTCCACTGTATTTCCCTGACACCTTTTGGGGAGCTGCCCTGCACCGACACACATACCGCTCAGGGCAGAGCTACACAAACCTTCAGAGCACAACCTGTGCCAACAGCATAACAATAGGACAAGAGGTAACGGCTTTAAGTTGTGCCAAGGGAGGTTCAGGTTGGATATTAGGAATCATTTCTTCTCAGAAGGAGCAGTGCTGCATTGGCACAGCTGCCCAGGGACAGGTTTAGTCACCATCCCTGGAGGTGTCCCACACCCGTGGAGACGTGGCACTGAGAGATGTGTCAGCGGGCATGGTGGGGTGGGCTGGAGACCTCAGAGGTTTTTTCCAGCCTCAATGATTCTATTCTACATACGAGTCCCTGGTGAAAGGAGATGAGCTGCTGCTCACCAGCCTCTTCCAGGTCCTTTCTGCAGCACCTGTTCCCCACCCAAGAGCTGCCTATTTCTCCCCTACCCATACAGCAAAGCCCTGCACAAAGCTCCCCCCACAGCAAAGGAGAAGCAGCTGATGCACATACAGGTTTGGGACAGACTTCTCATCAAATCATTCACCATAAAAAAATAAAAATAAAATCTCCTTGGCTTCAGATCATCTCATGGCCCCACAGATGAGAGTATGCAAAGGGTTGGGTGGGGATGGGAATGATGGCCCTTTCCTTTAGAGGCTAAAACCAGCCCCGAAAATCTGAGGAATAGCAGGTGCTGGGATTTCAGATTTGGTGATTAAGGACAGAGGCAATCTTTCTCCTCCCCAGGCTGTGGAGCAGACAGGGGTGAGGGCAGCTTTGTGTGCTGCCAGCAGTTGCAATAGGTGCCTCTGCCGTCACTGAGCAGAGATTATTCCCTGGATCTCCCAGGCTGTTTATCAGGAACACTCATTGCTGCAGCCACTAAACCAGCTTAAATATCAAAATTAAAAATAAATAATAATAATAAATCACTTCTGTAGCCTCAGGAGGAGAGAATAAAGAAGGTAAAAGGGGGTAAGGGAGGTAAAAACACCTGGGAGGCAAGTTGGGGTCTTAACAAAGCAGCTCTACACAGTGCTGGGAAGTCAGCAGGGAGGAACAAAGTTGGCTGTGCTCATCTGGACCCTTTGCCTTCAGCACATCAGGGTGGTGGTGAGCAAGGAGAGCTGCTCTGCACTGTGACTGGCACCCAAGGAAGAGCCACAGAGCAGCGCCCGCTCCCCCTGCACAGGGCAGGATAATGAATTGCACGAGAGCCCGGATCTGGGGACTGCACTGGAAGAAAAGCCACAAGGTCTGATTTTCTTGGGCATCCAGAGCCTTTGAAGATCAGAAAGCAGCTAAGTGCGAGGCAGGCTTTCAAGCTGGTTAGTGGTGGGCCTGGGACTCCCTGGGGAGCGCGAGCTGCAGGATCCCAGCTGTGGGGTTGGATCCTGCCTCCGTGCTGCAGACTGAATGGGAATGGCTCCGCCGACATCACAGGAACACACTCCTCCATGGGTTGTTAATTAGCACACAGATGTGAGCTCAGAAACACCAAGCTGCTTGCTCACAGCTGGCTGGGTGCCTACTGGTTTGGGATCATCCCAGCACTGGATCCCCTTTGCAGGATCCATTGACACAACTGCTGTCTGGAGGTGGGCTCCTCTCCTGAGCATCCCCTCCTTAGGCAGAGGGGCTCTGCCCTGCTTTCGTGCAGTCAGATCCTCCAAGCCTCCCGCTGCCCACACGCTCAGGACAAGCGAGACCCTTCTCAGGGTGTTGGCAGGCAGGGAACATCCCAGCCACTTGCATGAAAGGTTAAGACCACTTTCCAATTAGAGAGGCAGGAGCCATTGCAATAAAGCTCTTCTGAGGGGATATTAATCAGGGCATCTTCCTCTCACGGAAATGCAAATCAGCTGAATGGAAACAGGAATGATTAGAACCAGCGATTTATGTGGGCACTTCGAGCACACGGACACGAGGGTGGAGGAAAAATGCACTGGGAAAGGATCGGCCTGGGACACTCAGCATCGAGTCTCCAAGATGACAGCAGCTGAAGCACAATGCTCACCATCAGCCCAGATTTCTGCTCAGCAGTCTCATGGGGAAGTTGGCTGGGGGGTGCATGGGATGCTGCAGGAGATGCAGGCGCATGGATCAAGGACTTGGGCAGGAGAAGTGGTGAAAGAAGGAGTGAAGCGCTGGATAAACGGGCTGGAAGGGGAGAGGATGAAGAGCAGAAGGCAGTGTGGGAAGGGGCCGAAGCACGGGCCAAGGTGTGGGGGCACAGAGTGCTCCCTGCCTCGCCCGGGAAGTGCCGCACCGAGGCCGGAGCCGGCTCTGCTCCTCGCGGCAGGAGGCATTAGATCCAGCTGAGCTGCTTCAACGCAGCATGCATGTAAATCAGCCGGACAGGCAGCGAGGAGAAAAACAAGGGGGATGAGATAAGAGGATGGAGAGAAAGGCAAGGGGAGGAGGAGAGGGAAAGAGAAAAGGGGAGGGAAGGAGAGGAGCAGGTGTGGAGAGAAAGAGAAGAACAGAGAGGGCAATGGAGAGGGGAGAGGGAGGAGGAGGGATGGGGAAGCAGGAGGGCAGGGAGGGGGGCATGCGGCAGCCACGGGAAGGGGTGCACAGGGTGACCACACTGTCATACTCCCACATCCCTGCTCCCAGACCCAGAGCACCAGGCCATGTCCTTCCTGAAGCTTTGGGGTACAGAAGCACCATGGTGTTCTATTACAGCCCTGGGGGAGACTTGGGCACCCATTTGCATTGCCACACAAGTAACCCGTCTGCTGTCCTATAATCCCTTGCCTGGAAATGTGATTCCCTTGAATCACCTGCCCTGAAACCTGATGTGCATTTATTATGGAAGAGTTGGTGGGTACCAGCCTGAGGTGTCTGCACCTGGGGGATGAAATGACAGAGCCACATCGCTCATTTGAGTCATGGATATCTTGCAAAGCACAGTGGTTCTTGAAAAACAACATCTAGGCACTGTCCCTTTCATCCAGGGAACTCATAAGCAACATATTATTTTAGACTCCCTACAATGAAGATCAACAGCTTCAAGAGAAGTTCCTGTGACTGGGCAGGACACAACAGTCTCCTGACATCAACATGCAGTAAGCAACCAATGCTGATGCAAATCCCATCTGCTGTAATCGTGACATCACCCCCTAATTATATAATGAATGAGGATGTCACCACCTGCAGAGTCCCGACGTCACCAGCAGAGCTGGAGAAAGGTCCAGAGCAGGATGATCAAACAGTGAGTCCATAGGAGGAAGACCTCAGCCTGGAAACCAAGCAGTTAGAGAGGCATGTCTGTGGCCTCAAAAAGGTGAACCAAGTTTGATTGCTCACTGCGTCTGCCAATAAAACAATTAGGAGATATCCAATGACATTAAGAGGCAGCAGATTCAAAAGGAACAAGAGAAAATGGCTCTTCACACAGTATGTGGTTAAACAGTGGAAGTCCTCACCACAGCTCTCAGGGGATGATTAAAGCTTCTGCATTTACAAAAACAACAACAACAACAAAAAATCAACCAGACATATTCATAGGAAATCCACGGAGGGGTATTAAAGACAAAATGCCACCCTGGTTGGGGAAGTCCCTGAGCTGCCACATGCTTGGGGCTGGGAGCATGCTCAAGAGGCACACCCCTGCCTAGATCTGCGGTGGGGACACCCTGTACCATTCCTTGCACTACACTGGAGACAGCAGGTGACATCCCCAAGCTGGACCTCGCAATCCCAGCAGCCTGCAGTCTCTCCAAGCCCCACCTCGGGGCAAGTTGCAAAGTCCATAAGCAGTAGGACCGCTCAGTGCTGTCACTGTGCTGCCCCCGGGACCCCAACAGGAGCCAGGCTGGGTGCACAGCTCCAGTCCTCGGGACAGCAGCTGCACGCGTCCCCGCCAGCAGCATCCCTCACACAGGCAGGCGCACAGAGTCCATGCACGTAGCAATCCCAATTAAACCCAACTACATTGCAAAGGGCCCTGGCAGCGCTGCATTTATCAGGCTGCCTGGAAGGGGCTTGTGCAAGCTGTCCCCCCGGCTGACGGATTAGACAGCAGACAATTAGGTTTCAGACACACACACACACACACACACACACACACACGCAAGCACATGCACGCACACAAATCCTTTTCTCCATCCATCTGCAAGGCCAAGGCGGCTGAGCACAGCTGTGCGGCTGTCCAGTGCTTCTGAAGCTGCGTGCAGCTGAATAAGAAAAAGCCCCCGCGCCTCGGCTTTCAGCGGCTGCTTGCAAAATGAGCGAGAGGTCCCCAAAGAGATGACACAATTGCAATGGAAATGATTAACCCTTCGCAGGTTGGTTTTGTTGCTCCGTACCACGGCAACCAGCCTGGCCACAAACTCCCACTCGTTGGATTTCAAGGACAAAGCCACAGGAACTCAGTGCTCAGCCAGCTAAACTATGGCAGGGATGAGCACGCTCCTGAATCTGTGTTTCATGGCAACAATCTGGGCTTTTGGGGATCATTTTAGATGTCTCACTGCCAGGATATTCCCAACTCCTCTAAGCAGGGATGCTCTCTCTGCACACACACCACTTCTGCAAACATCCCACCTAAAGCATCCCCACCTGGAGCCTGAGAGCAAACACTACGATTGCTACACCCAGATCCTAGCCAGCCTTGCTCCTCTGATTGCCCCTTTTGAGGGCTGCTCAGAACAATAATTCGATACCAGGAAAAAATTAATTGCAACATTAAATGGCTGTGATGGAAAAGGAACAAACTGGGGGCTTTTGAAAGGTGAAGCGTGCACACCTGCTCTGGGAGATTTCCGATAGAATCAACAAAGCAATGGATAAAGGAAAAAAAAATCATCAGTAGATATAATTTGTTAGGATGACCCTAAAGCCTTTGATAAAATCCCACACGCTACTGAGGAGGCCAGGAATTACTGGGCGACATATAAAACACTGCCAGGAGCAGGAAGCAGCAAAGTGCCAGCAGGCAGCGGGTGGCAGCACGGGGGCAATGCCCCTCTCTGAAGGCAGGACAGGAAAGCCACAAGTGTGACCTTGCTCCTTTGTCCAGCTTCCCACAGACAAGGGTCTGCCCGTCCTGCCATGCAAGCAGGGACGGCAAGGCAGTCAGCAGCTCCATCCCTCCATCATTCACATGTACTTGAGTTTGATAAGCTGAACACGACCAAGACTGTGTCAGTCCTTTGCCTCAGTTCCTCGCACTCACAACCCCTGATCTCCCCCTATCCTTACAAGCCATCTTTCAGCTGTATGTCTGGAAAGAGCCCAAGGAGAGAAATCTCACATCTTACATCTGGTGTGGGACATGCAGGGAGGGAGGACCCTCCACCAACGATGTTCAGCTTCCTGGAAACTATACCACGTTCCCATTTTTCTTGTCATTTTTGAAGATCACATCACAAGACCCCATCCTAGCGTGTGTGATCTTGCAGAGTCAACTCCAAGATGACAAACACTCAGGTAGAAATGGCCACATAGGCAACTCAGCCCATTCTTCAAATCAGTGAGAAATTTTTTGAGGTTTCCTTTCACTAAACATAGATGCAAGTCCTAGCATCACAAGATACATCATCCACTATGGTAAGAAGAAACTCTCCAGATGCATCGGAGAATGTCTACACGTTTGCCAAGGAAGATTGCTGCGCTCTCCAAGCTCTGTTGATTATGAGTAGCATGGACATGAGGATGGCTCTGACCTCCCAGAGCGCCTTGCACATGCACTTAGGACTGACTGGAGGCTGTGGCTCTCATCGCCTGCGAACAGCCAGTTTCACCCCACATGTGAGCTCCTCCATCTCCAAAGCCATTGCATTTCCCACCTGTTCCAATGGATCCATCCCAGAGCGTCATTCCTTCCCTCCATCGGCTCCACTGTTCTCACCCTAAGCATAATGACAGGCAGTTTAAAGTCATTTGACCACATGCCAACAATAGCTGCCAGTGGAACAGCTCATCTCCCACCCCGTGCTCCATTTCCTATGGTCTACCTGCTTTGCAAAGCAGAGTTTGCAGAGTCTCAGGAGATGGGCCATTCACTGCATCTCCTTGGGGACTCAGCCATCATATCTTGTATCAATCCATAAACCATCCCTTCAGATTTACCAAGGTCCTATGGTTTTCCTTCTGCAGCCCTAAGCACAGTATCAGAGAGAATTTTCTGTTAACTATGCCACATTTTCCTCTCCTTGTTTTATCCCATTATCTATTGTTACATCTCCTAGACCACTCTAAATAATTACACAGCTGTGTGTTTATGACCTTCAGATATTTGTCCATCCTTGGTTTATTCAAGCTACCCCTAACATTTAGACTGCACAGTGAAATGCTTACGTTCAGAGACCTTCCAGGATGGGGAAGGGAGAAAGTAGCTTCCCCAGCTCTGTTGTGCAGGCTGGGAAACTGAGGCATAGGGAGACAGCCACAGATTGATCCCACAGCCCACCACCTCCAGACACCCAAGACCAGGAAGCACATAGATGAGTTAGCAGAAAGGGCAGATTCTGCAGCTTACCATGGCTCTGGTGGGTGCAAATGGAAAGCAGCAAAGAAATCAAGCCTTTCTTTAACAAGCCCTCCGGGAGGTAGGAGGTGACAGTCTTCATCCCTGTGCCCAGCCACTGGGCACCTACTGTGAACTCCAGCAGGGTCACGCAGGAGATTGCAACCCACAGAGCAGTCAATTGACTCAGCTGCGGTGAGGTGATGGTCAGAGCCACAGCAAGGAATGGCGAGACTGGCAAGAGTAATGAAGATTTACTGCACTGAGCCCTGTTAACTGCACCATCTGGATATCGAGCGTCAGCACGAGCTACTGGAGACCACAGCCCAATGTGGTATGGGCACGAAGGCAGGGAGAAGCAGGAGGCACTGTGGTAGTCTATTGCTGTGCAGGAAGGTGAGAGTTCTGGGGTGGGGGGTTCAGCTGGAGAAAACTCCATTGAGAGGAAGGAGAAAGGGAAAATGCACACTCCCATGCCATGCAGACACCTTGGGCTAAGCCAGGCACCATTGTGCACATGGAGCTACTGAGGTACAAGGACAGCTGTGTGTGCTCACAGCTCCAGGCACACACACGGGCACACCAACACAATTGAGGGCATCTGCAGCAGAGGCAAGAAAGGGGAGAGGTGAAGAGAAAGCAGAAAGAGCTCCCCATCCACAGCACTGCCAGCTTCAGGCACTCACATGCCACTGCCAAGCCCTAAGCAAAGTTAAGAGCATGGTCTATAAGTATGAGCATATACAAAGTACTCATTTTAGGGTGGTTATCATGCACTTTTTCTGGTTTCTGGGGGTTGAAATTACACTTCCCTTCCCTTGCCAACACTACCTTAACTTTGTTAATGAAATCTCAGACCAAAACTGCAAGCTCCATGACCTGGAGTCTTGGAGCCTTTAAAGTAAGATGTTTGCCATTGATAATACCAAGGACAGAGGTGGGTGGCCTAGCTCTACAGGCAGGTCCCCAGCCCTGCACAGTGACATGGGTTTCTCTTCCTGCACAGCAAACGTAACACCAACAGTCAGCCCCAATGCACCCTGAAAGAGCCCCTCTGACTCATGGAGAGGATGTGACTCGCCATGGTGACAGAGCATCGCTTCACTGAAAAGGAAGGAGAGCTGGCACACAAAACCAAGCCTTCTTCCTCTTAAAAACCGGGTGTCACCTGTCAGGAGATGGCAGAGGAACCAATCCATCGCACACACTGCCCGGATAACAAAATCCTGGTCCCATTCAGGCCCTCCGTGGGGGATGCAGGGAAAAGCAGCCTTCACGCATTCCCTTCAGAAGAGATGGCTCCCACTGCTTGGACGGGGACTGTTCTAGGCTGAGGAAGACCACATCTGAGGGCAGGAAAGCAGTGAGAGAGGAAGGAGGAGAGAAGTGAGTCCAAGGCCCCCGCAGGCCTGAGCCCCACGCCAGGCTGCGTTATGCTGTTTCCTCATGCCACGTCGCCATAGCAACTCCATCAGCAAGCAGCTCTGCTCCAACTCCGCTTCCCTCTCCATAGGTGTTTTTTTTCAGGGCTTTTTCCACCCCCCCCCCCCCCCCCCCTCTTTTTCTCACCTCAGCTTCTGTTCAGTGCCCATCCCCGCGCCTGTCCTAGGAGGCTGCTGGCCAGTCCTCCCCACACCAAGTGGGGATTCACAGCGCTGCTCTGCAACTTCACCATGCAGTGGGGCTGAGGGGTCACAGGCAGGGCCCCCAGCCCCAGTGAAGGACAGGGCAGGGTTTTTTTTGGAGGGAGGGATGTTATGGAGCAGAGTCTTTTGGGTCCCCACACCCATTGCCCTTAATATCCCTCCAACATCACCAGCCACAAGGACTCCAAGCACCCCTCTGTTGCAAAGAGGGTCTTAAAGCCCACCCAGTCCCAACCCCCCGCCATGAGCTGGTTGCCACCCACGTGCCCAGGTTGCCCAGGGCCCCATCCAGCCTGGCCTTGGGCACCTCCATGGATGAAGCACCCACACTGCTCCAGACAGCAGCACCAGGGCCTCACTGCTCTCTAAGAAAGCACCATTAACTCGCTCTGTCACTGGGGTGCACCTGTCTCCAGGGGTCGGTTCCAGCCCTGTTTTCTAGCACCAATAACCAGAGAAGGCTAAATGTCTAATTAAAACACTAGCTGAGCCAGAACCATGGGAAAAAAAAATCAGTGCTTATATAATTAAAAAAAAAAAAAAAAAAAAAAAAAGGTGGAAAGAGATGTAGCAAGGCCAAAATAATCATGGAAGATGCAGAAACACTGGAAGGAGAGGGCTCATAAGGAAGAAAGACTCTTGCCCTCAGTTCAGACAGCCCATCCACAGCGACAAAAGAGCCATCCTCCAGGAAGAGGAGGGTTTTGAGAGCATCCCCCAGCATTAGATGCTTTCTTCCACTTAATATCACAGCTCTCCTTTAGCTCTTTGAAAGTCCCAACCTTAAGTACCAAGGAAAGCCACCGGTCCCTTGAAAGGCTGACTTTGAGGAGACCAAATTCATTGCTAAACCAGGAGCTCATCTTCCTCATCGAGCATCTGGCCCTGCTGAGCACCAGGTGGGTGTATCCCTGCAGCTCACACATCCCCAGAGCCTGCCAGCTCCTCGCCAGGATGGCAGAGTTCCTCTGGTTTGTTTTGCATTGTTTTTGGTGCTTTCAAATAGCTGTGGTTGGAAAGCAGAGGCTGGGTTAATCTGACCCTGTCATACGCATCAGATGTGCAACAGAAACAGCCCTCCAGTAAATGTTACCACATCGTTTGTGGAGGCTTTTTTCTTTCTTTCTTTCTTTTTTTTTTTTTTATAGCAGACATCTGCAGTGGGAGAAGAGGGATGGAGCAGAGAGGACTCAGAGGGGACAGCAAATCTTCTGACAGTCAAACCCCACCGACACAAAGCTCCTCGGCCCCCAGCCCCAACATGCTCAGCCCAAAGCCAAGCCAAGAGGAGCAGCCCAGACTCTGGGACTGTGAAGCACAAACCCTTTGCAGTTATTCCCACGCACGTCTGCACCAGGCTCAAGGTTTCTTTATGCACACAATCACACTGACTTCACTTAAGGTGCAATTTTGTAACCGCTGCTGCTTGCTTGGGAAGCCGAGCTTCTTTCAATGTGGTGTAAGTCAATTAGGAGCAGGTTGAAGCTGAAGTGAATTAAGGCATTCAACCCCAAATGCAAGTGCTCTGCCTGGAGGAAAGGGGAGGGGAAGGCAGCTCTGCACCAGTTTTAAGTAACCCAGTGCGATTCAACCAATATAAAATCTGAGAACAGACAAGGCAGCATCCTTTCTCCCTCCTCCTCCCTGTTCTCACTTCTGCTCCCCCCTTCTTGCTTCCCCCATCCCTTCCCTGAAGACTCTCCTGCTGTTCATCCTTCCCCGCTCTCGCAGCCCCCCCTCCCACCCCCCCATGCCCACATGCACGAGGGGGCCAGGAAGCAGTTGGAGAGCAAACTCCTGGCAGCCGAGGCATCGGACGTGCCGAGAGCCCAAGACAGCTCCAGAGCAGGGAGTCAAAGGAGTGGGATGAGCGAGAAGCGGGTGGGTTCGGGTGTGAGCAGAGAACTGCCTGCAGCGTGTGAGGCTGTAAGAAGGCAGGGGAGAGCGTCTGCTTTATAGCACCGAGTGCACCGAGTCACTGAGCTTTGCCCCCACACAGATCTGCCTGTACCAGCGTTTTAGAGCCCAAATTGTGAGTTGTTTGGAAGTCTGTAAGGAATTTTAATAATGCAGGAAGATGCATTAACATAGATGCCACAGGGTATTTTGAAAGTTTATATGCCCCTAAAATACCACCATCCTCTATCCCTCAAGAAAAAGTCCTTAATCTTCCAGATTGACATCTGAGATAAAAATCAGCGCTGTTTAATTCCTCCTAGACATCACCCAGCTATTCAGGTGTCAAATCCCCTGCTAGGAGGGCTGCTTCACGCTGGGGTCTCCACATCCATCCCTTGCAGCCACAAGCGGAGTTTCCCCCCATAAAGATGTGGGGGAAAGAAGGAGGTGGGCAGTACGACCCTGCAGAGCCTCTGTGGGGCTGCTTGGATGGCAGCCATGGGAGTCTGAAGCTCGGTGCAGAGGTACCTGCCATGCTCCGGCTGCTACCAGGGACTCTCACACTGCACAAACAACCCGCATCAATAAAAATGCAGCCGTAGCAAAACCCCCCACACCCCGCTCCACACCGCAAGCTGAGTTGCAAAATCCTCATCCCTGGGTGCTTCGCTGCAAAAGGGCAAACGCACCAGCTATTTTCAGAGATCCCTGCTGCAGGTTGAGCGGGAGCGCTGTGAAGCTGCTCTCCGTGGTTCACGGCATTGGCTGCTGCCAGCAAAAAGGAGGAATTGTTGGGGAGAACAGAACAAACGCAGTGGGGGGATGGATAATTAGAAAAGCTGCCTGAGATGCAGCCTTCCTGGATAAACTTTGGGACGTGCTTCTATGCCTCATCAATGCAAATGAAATGGGAGGACCTGGGGGACCTCCCAGGCTCCCCTTTGGGTTTACACCCAGGTAACAGGATGACAAAGCTGTCACTCCTCAGCCCCCCCAAACCTGTGGCACCCCAACCTGCAGCTGCAGCTCTTCACCCTCCAGCCACGGACAGGGGAGCCACCACGTGCTGAACTTGCTGTGTTTCTAAATGATGTGACACCAGAAAATCACGTTGTGGACAGACCTACAGGAACCTGCACACCCCTCTCTGCTCATCCTGTGGCCATCTCTGCTTGCTAATTAGACGATATTTCATACTCTTACAGAAAGCATCCTTCAGCTGCTATTTTCCTTTATGTCCTGGGAGCAATGAAGAGAATTTAATAGATTTTTGAGAAAATATGACATAGATATACACCAACTATCTGTACTCCAGAGTATAAAGAGCAGCAAACAACCAAATTATGGATGGACAGTGAGGAATGACATGGGATGGGTGTGTGCAGAGGGCTGGAGCGGAAGGCTGGACAGGTGGGACAGGAAGCCAGATCCAATTCCCGGCTCTGTTACCAGCTTCCCCCCTGACCTTGGACAAGCTCTGGGGACGCCAGATTTTCAGGTGACTTCTGTTTAGGCACAGAACTGCCCAGGCTGGGTCCTCTGAGGCACACATGATGCTGAGCCTGGGTCTTGAAGGGAAGTTTGATTTCTGGGGTTCCTGGAGCCCCAGAAGGGGCCACATCTGTGCTTTACAGTGCTGGTATAGACACAAAGGATTTGGACAAAGCAGCAGCAGAAGCCCTGGGTCTGCATGTTGCCCTCTGAGCCCTGGCATATGCTGGCCCCTGCCCTCTGCTCCCCGATTTCTGCTCCCAGTAGCGGTGCAGCTGTCGATCAGCACAGCTTTTTGGAGACCCTTTGGGTCAGGGCAGTCAGAGTGAGCCAGCACCTCATCCTGCAACATCAGCTCGGAGTGATTCAGCCCTGACATCGGCAACCAGGAGGAATGGAAAAATACAGGAAGGACCTCAACAGAGCTCCCTCGCAAAGGGGCTCAGACCACACTTTGGACCCTATCTGCCACCTTTGGTCTCTTGTCCTGGCAGCTGCACAGTGTATCCATGCAGAGGGAGCAGATCCGAGCTGCAAACTTTAAAAAAAAGGAATAAGAAAAAAGGAGAGAGGGAGCGAGCAAGCGAGAGAGAGTGTCTGACTACAGCCCTAAGGGCTGTCACAACAGATAAAACCTCAGCCAGGCTTCGCAGTTTGAGCTCCTGCACGCTAATGCACAGCAGAGCTAAAAATACCAACGTGTGGAAAAGCAGAGGCTGCTGTTGCTGCGTTTTGAGCTCAGCGCGGGCTCTGGCTTCCCAGCGAGCCAGATGCACGGCCACAGAGGGGAACACGACCCCAGGCAGGGGCAGGGGTGCCCAGGGATGTCCCCATGACAGCCACAGGGCTGGCTCTGTCCTGCTAAGCGCAGAAAGGGAAGGGTTGGGTTTGTGCTGATGTGCAGCAAATATCCGAGCCAGGCACTTTCACAGTGCGGGCAGAGCAAGGGAAGGAGCAGCCCTGGGGAAAGGGAAGGATGGAGCCTGGATGAGGGTGATGTAGTGAGGCTTCACAAGACAGCAAAGAGCCAGGGTTCCATCCCTTGGACTGCCAGACCTAGAGCAGCCTTGTGTGAGACAGCAGTGAGCTCATGGCTGTGTTGCAGCCCCATCTCCCAGTGTATCTGGCCATCCTCTGTGCGGCCGTCGTTACCCTATCTGAGGCCCAGGAACACACTTCACCATGCACTTAGATTCAAGCATGCACTTCAAGTCTATTTTCTTCAATGGAACTGAAGGACATGCTTAAGACTCACACGTGATTAGCTGCTTTCAGCAAAGGTCAGTCTTCCAAGCCAGGGCCTCTGGGTGCATTCTCAGGGCCTCCCCCCAAACCTGAGTGTTACTGAGCTGCTACATTCCCATCTGTGAACTCAGACAAAACTCACTCAGGGTCACTTGTCCCCAAGACCCAGAGCTTAAGCTCAATACAGAGGCACCAAAGACAGAGCCTCCATGCCCTCATCTGACCACAAAAACCACATGGTTCCCACCCAGCACCTCCATTTCAGCCCTGCTTCGTGTCTCCCACATCAGCTCTGACCCCACTGCAGAGTTCACAGCCCAGTCACCCCGCTCTTTCCCCAGTTTCTTCCCTACTCTCAATAGCATTCAAGACACCAGCGCAAAATCCCCACGGATCCATTTCAAGTTGCATTATCAGCACATTTGGCGTTTTCATCATGCTCAGGACACAGTCCCCTACAAAAGGCCAATTTATCTTGCAAGCAAACGCCTGCCTTGGAGGCTGCACTTCACAGCAGCTGTACCAGCACAGCCCTGGCCACAGCAGGAGCCCCATGGTTCCGCATACACAGCAAAGCCCCAACCTGGGCACGCAGCAGCCCCTTGGCATTTACCAGTCCACCCAGCCCCACATTTCTAGCATTTCAAGGGCTCTTGCAGCCCTTTTATTTTTCTTGCTGCACACAAGCATATGAATATTATAACTGCACTAGATGCATAAACTGTACACCATCCAATTATAACCCAACACTGGCAAATACCACAGCACTGTCATAAAGTAGCATGAAGCCTTCTGACTTCCACAGAGCCCCAGCTCACAGAGGCAAGAAGTTACAAAAAGGAAAAAAAAAGAATCCTAAATTCATAACTCTCACTAAAAGCAAAAAAAAACAAACCAAGTCACAGCCCTCATGGCCAGAAGAAATAAGAGGGCTGAAAACATGGATCCTAGCCACACAAACTGGAAAGCACTATAGAAACCAAGATTCTTCACCAACCTGCATCACGCTAACCTTTTGATCTGGAGACAGCAGCTAGCATTACAATCACTTCTTATTTGCTTGTGTTTGAGGAAGTGAAGAGGACAGATCCCAGCAGAGCAACATTCACCATCAAAGCTCCACAGAGCATCCGCTTCTTCAAGAAGCTGGATGTTCATAGAGAAACCTACTCAGGAGCTGATCCCATCTGACAACCAGCCATGATCCCACCTAACCACCAGCCCAATAGCCCAGGTATCAAACACAGCCTTCATGCAAGCAAGAACCCCTACTGTAGTCATACCCATGGCTCTCGAAAAGCAGCCCCAATTTCCTACCTCTTTGACTCTAAAAACCTTAGGTGCCTCTCAGCACTTCTGCTAGACCAGCACGTTGCTTCATCATCAAGCTTTTAACTGAGAGCACCCAGAGGCAGTTCTGCCCTAGCTGTGGCCATTCATATTGTTAGCACTTCGGAGAAACCACTTTGCAAAAGGAATGGCTCAGCTGGTAATAAAATATGGGAACTCCCACCTCGGGACCTCAGAACTGCCTAAGCTGAGGCCTGAATGCAGCTGTCCAGTAGGCTGATGTGAGACTGATTCCTTCCTGTCCTGTCTGCTTCAACTCGGGCTACAAGATCTGTATGACAACAAGCATGACATGCATTGGTCCAGCACTCTGCACTCACTGCCTGCAGCCCCCAAGTGCTGCTCTAACAAACCCAAACAGCAGCTGTACTAGCTTCTAGGCAATGATATCAGGCCCACTATCATGATACCCTTGTTGGTCTTCCTAACAGTGTCAAAGAGAGGGGCTTTGGGCTTCCATACCTTTTGGCTGTGCCTCCATCAAGGTCACATCCAGGAAGCAGTGCAGGGAGCTCACCCAACAGTGCCTCTCTCCCAGGCTTTGGGGCAAAGCAGCCAACCCTGCACACTGTCTCCATGTCCCATCCCCAGCCTTGTGCCTGAGACCTGGAAAACCCAGAGCCATTCAGAGCTGCACACAGTCGCTGGGACAAAAAGTAAGGCCTGGGGCATTGCAGGATGCCCCAAACCCTGTCCTGCTCCAAACTCCTGAAGAGGCTTCTGACTCCAGCACGCTCCTGCCACAAATTCAGCAGGTCCTCTGCCAGCTCCCACCAATGAAATTCTGCACACTAATAAAATCCTACCTCATTTACATCTGAGATGGGGAGTGAGTGGCAGCTGTTGCTATAGAAACCTTCTCCCGAGTCCTGGCTCCCGCTGCAGCTCTGGGAGGATGGATCCTAAGCAGTTCCCCCATACCTGGTGGCATGGGACATCCCATGGTGCCCTGCTGAACCCAGCACTGCTGCCCCTGGTCCCATTGCAGGGGGTGTAGGGGCTACACAGGTATCCCCTCATCCTCCTCCAGGCCCTGCCAGCTGAACCTTCAGTCTCTGGAGCCCCACGCCCACCATCCTTCTCCAAAACCGTGTGATCACCACCTCCTTGAGGTGGGATTCTACGTGCAAAGCCCCTCTCTCACCCAGAGAAAGCAAAATACAAAGGACAACAAAGAATTGCTCACTGAGCTACCAGGTTTTGGGGAAACCTGAGCTGAGGATCTTGCCAATAGAAGGAAAACTTGCAATGTGCTTAACATTTATTGTGGCTTGCTGGCTTTCCCTAGGTTGAGCTGATGATTATCTAGTGCATGGCCCATGGGTGCAACAATGCTTTGGGTTAGCAGCACCTTACACAAGACCTTCCCTCGGCTCTGACCAGGCTGAACCCTGGTTTCTAGCTCAGCTTCCAGAGTGAAGCCTGGTCTGGTCTCTAAGAGATTCACCATTCCTGACAGCACTGCTAGGCATGGAGACATCACCTCTCCCCAGTGCAGCACTGGGAAGCAAGATTTTGAGCAGAAAAGCAACGAGAGGACAGGGTCAGATCATGCTGTCACTCACAGGCAGGCTGAGCATGAGGCAACCAGCTTGTGTGCTGCCACATCTGCTGGTGTGTTGAGGAGCATAACACAGCCTGGACACACATTGGTGTGGTAAATGTGGTGCCTCTCCTGTGGACATGTTCCTCAGGTCATCCGAGGAGCAGCAGTCCTGGTCTCCTTTTCCTTGGCAAAGACATCAGGGCTGTCTGAAGGCTGCTTTGCAGGGGCATCTCCTTCATCTCCTGCATGCGTGCTGTGCCACATGGGCACCATGAGTACAAGATGGAGAGTGGTACCACCACTTTTTCCCCACCAAACAACACCCCCAGCATGCCTTTGAAGCTATTTATTCCTTCCTCCAGACCTCAGCTGCCTGCTCCATCACACAGGGAAAAACTGACTCAGACCTTCCCAAGATAAGGAGACCACATCTGCAGCCCAGCTCCCCAGGAATGCAATCAAAATAGCGACCGGCAGGCAAGGCGAGAAAGCATTTTTCGCTGCTGACTCCGACCCCCTGATGGACTGTTGCTATGGAAAGGCAGCGAGCAGCCCCAGCTGGGGTTCTGCTGAAGGATTTTCCCTGTTTGGCCTGAGGCTAGGGCAAGGGGAAGGGGGGAGCGTGGGGAAGGAGCTCGCATCTGGCTGTGGCTGGGCTCCCCACTGCCAGGTGCAGGCTCACCTCCCTCTTGGCTGCAGCATCCTGAGACACTCTGCGTCCTGCACCAGGTTCAGGTGCTGCTCAGTGGTGTTTGGAGACTGGTGCAGGAGCACAGCTAATAAGCCCAGCTCCTAATTGGTGTCAGAGGTACCAGGAAAGGGGCAGAGGGACAGTAACCTAAGCCTGGCCAGTCTTCCTCTGAGCCTGTAAGGTCTCTGGGACGCCCATCCAGCTCCTTTCCCCTTCAGCCTGTTTCCAGTTCCTCATTCTGGCATGAAGAAATAGGACAGTAATTCCTCTCCTGTGGGGAGAAACAATACAGAAGTTAGAGCAGAGCCCTTCTAGGCTGCATGAGCAGGCTGACGGTTGGGTGAAGATTTGCACAACTTTCTTATTGTTAAAAATAAAATGCTCAGTGACAGCATCGGGCCAGGAGCAGCAGGAGACCCTCAGCTCCCTCTGCAGATCCTTCCCATGACAGCTGCCCCCTGGGCGGATGAGATTCATCTGTGAGAAGCCACAGGGACACATGCAGGGCTGCTCTGCCCCTCCAAAACATCCCTGCTCCACACACTGACAGTGCTGAGACAGCACCGCAACTCCTGCCAGCCTTTTCCACAGCTCCTGCTGCACCGTTGCTGTTATTAAAGCCCCTTCCAGTTGATGGAGGTGGCCTGAAGATGAACACCGGTCTGGGCACTGCATGGCCACTTCTCAGCCAGTTCATTGAGATGAGGTGGAAAAGGCCAGAGCTCCAAGCTGTCTCCATACACCAGTGCCTGGCACCAGGCACCGAGGGAGCTGCTGCCAGCAGCCAGCACCCAGAGGAGCCATTCCCCCTCCCGCTGTCTCGCTGGGAGTTGGCAGGAGGGGACGGACAGCTGCTTTTCCATAATCATTTCTCCACTGCTGATGACATGCTGGAGCTAATTTTCAGAAGACACCTTAGGAAGAAGAATGTATGTACATCAGCTGAAACAACTCCTTCCAGAGACCAAACATGCACAGCAAAACAAAATGTTGCTTCTTGTTAACCCTTGCTGATACGCATGCAGTACAAAAGTTGCTGGTCAGATTCTGCCTTGCTCACAGTCCTGTAGCTCTGCTGACAGTGAGGGTGGGGAAAGCAACTGTCTCTTCAGAGATGTCACTGATTGAAAATCCCCCCCGAAGGAGGGATCCTGCCCCAGTTATTGCCAAGGCTTGCTCTCTCAGATACCCCCTGGGAGCTCGATGTGCTGTGCCCAGCGTGCTGGTGTCGCTTGGATGTGCAGCATGTGTGCTATGACACGCACAGCAGCCCTGGGACAAAGCAAGAGCTGCAGAATGCCCCGGGTACAGATCCCAGCCCCGCACAGGCTCAGGCTCTGATGAGCATCCCTGGCCCAGGAAAAGAAAGATGAGTTGGAGAAGGTGAAAGGGAAGGGAGGAGGAACACCACCTGCTTATTGATTAGAACATATGAAAAGGGTTTTTCTTCTGGTTCCTGAGCTGGAGACAGGAACCTATAGGATAAAACCCTTTGCTCTCCCGCTGCCCTGGTTTCAGCCACTCCAGGCTGAATTAATTAGATGAGCATTAGCAGAAAGGCAGCTGGGCAGCCAGGAGGGGCCAGGTCTCTGTGTCCATAGACGCTGGTGCATGGGGCCGTGCCGATGGCCAGGGCACTGCCAGTGCCATGCCGCCCGCGTGTCTCCTGTGTACAACCAAACCAGGGGCCAACCCAGGCACCAGGAAACCAGTCACCTCAAGCAGCGCAGCCATTTACCTCTTCCACCCAGATTTCCATCTGTTCTCGCACCAGCCCCATGGTTAACATAGCCTGGCCCTGACTGTGGGGCCACCCGGAACCGGGGAAGCTTGAGTGCAGAGCGGGCATTTTTCCTGCCTACATCCTATCTGCGAGTAATTACAACAAAGTCGTGAAGGATTTGCAATTATTTTCGTGCTCCTTTTCCCAGATTAACACATGGATCCACTTTCTGGTGAGCAGTCTTAGAGTGTATTGTTTTGTCTCTGTTGCAACCTTGCACTCCCACATCCCAGGGCTTCCAGTGCCCCACTGAGGTGTACAAGATATGAACAGGAGCTCGCTTTAATTAATGTTTACTTCTTAATTGGGCTCTGAGCTCCCCAGCAAGTTGGGTAGTATTTTATCTTCATTCTACAGTCCTGGGAGAGAGAAGGCAGAGGGAAGAGCAAGGGACACGGACAAGGATGGTCAGCAAGAAGGTGGCAGGCCAATGGAGAGACCCTAAGATCCTCCCCCCTCCATTGCCATTACCTGCACTGAACCCAACAGCAACATCGCCTGGTGACAGCTCACTCTGTTTGCAAGGATTATTATCCCAGATTACCCACCTGCATCAACCTGCCTCTCCCCTTTGCTGTCAACAGAGCGACACAGATTCAAGGAAACTGGGTTAGATCCACATTTATATAGGGACACAGCACTCACAGGTTAAACAAAGTTCTCCTGATTGCCAGACTGCTGCCAAATGACCCCAGAGGAAGGATGGGGCTTTATGTCAAAGCTTTACCAGGGACACAGGGTGAGCTAACATTACGTGTTGTAAAATAAACTTCCCAACAAAATCAGGATGCAGCTGTTTCAGCTGCTTTCAGCAGAAGACATTATCTGCAAAACAGATAAACTCAGTTCAGCCTTACCTACAGCTCCACAGCCAGCTCTCCACAGCAGTGTCAGCATTCGGCTGGCTGCTATCAACACATCTGTAACACAACCATGCTGGAGTAAACTTATGCCTGCAGATTTTGGGGGAGAAAGCCAGCGCTTTGCATTGTCCTTGTCCCACAGCACTCTGCCTTGGTTGGCCTGAACCGGCTGTGGTGGTATCAGGAACACAGTGCTTTGCTTCCTCACCCTGCTACTGTTTTTCTGCCCTGGTCTCCTTCCTTAGGTACCCATTGCCAGCCAGCATGGAAAAACAGGGGAATGGGAAGTGTGAGAGTTTCGTCATAACAGTGGCATTCCTGGGGCTGCATGATGTGGGACAACAACCAGTCCTTGGGTCATCTGCAGACCAAGAAGTGAAAGGCTACAAATGCTGGTGGAGGCACTTGGGTGAAGGTATAGCCTGCAACCAGGCTCACCAGGGAAGAAGACGTGGCAAGCCCAGATGAGGGAGCAGAGCCTTGGCTTGCATTGCCCCTTACTGTCTTACAGCTCCTGAAATGCACAGTTCACCATGGAAAACCTGGGGACCTCCACGTTGTCCAGCAAGCTTCAACCAGCCGTGTGATGTGCACCTCCATGTCTGGAACCCCTTTACCTAGCTCAGGAATAGAGTGAACAATATCTATGGGAACAGTATCTAAAGAACTTTGAGGCAGCAGCAGCAAGATCACTGGAGCACAAGTACTGCTCAGTCTCCAAGGCTTCTTCCTTCAGTCAAGTCCAAAGGACAAATATTCACTGCTGTGTCACTAGTCCAAACGTAGCAACCCACACACAGGCACGTCCCAGGGAGCAGTGCCATACCAACAGCAAACCCCAGCATGTAAACAGGCACCTCTGGGCCGTTAACGAGGCGGTCTGTTTTGTGGCATGGCCTGGGTGGCGCTTCCTTCAAATGAAATCTTCAAAAGAGAGAAGGGAGTTAGGTGCCCAACTCCTATTGGATTTTGTTTCCTTTCAGATTCTTTAAGCTCACAGCCTCAAAGCCGCCTATCGTCACAAAGCACTGCACAGAATATGCTACACATGGTGATCGATGCTGGAGAGGGTGCTGTGCGCTCACACCCACTCACACCACTCTGAACAAAGCCAGCACAAGCACACAGTGCTCAGCTCCAGCAATAGCAGAACCCAGCACACTCACACACAGCTCCTCTCACCTGCGGGTGCAGCGCCAAGGCACCACGGGGAGGTTTTCAGCAAGCAACTTCCCAGCCCTGCAGCAAGACGGCTGCTCCCACGGGCGTGTGAAATGCCCAGGCTTGGGAGAGAGGGGGTAATTATATGCCAGGGGAGCAGCTGATTCCAGCCCTCGCTGACCCCCAGGCTGAAGAGTTCTCCTGATCGATCACAAAGATGCTCTTTCATTTTCCTCAGGCGTTTCGCTGACGGATGGAAAAATCAATGCCCCACCGAGGAGTCTGGAGGGGGTGGAATGCAGGGAAGAGAGGGAGGGAGAGGGAGTGAGGTAGCAGGAAGGGGCAAAGGGAGATGGTACCCAGCCAGGGGAGGCTGGGGGTCCTGACAGAGACATCCCTGGTACCCATGGTCAGATCTGGTGGAAGAAGCATGCAAGGTCCACGAGGATTTCCCTATTGGCTTGTTTTCCACGAATACTGCTCTGGGGAGATCCCCCAGCTCTAGCTCCCTGTGTATGTGCAATCAAAGCCCCGCCTCAGGTCCCATCCTGCCCCCACAGATCTGCAGGGACCCCCAGTACCTCTGTTCTGCAGGGCTCTGCCATCCCAGCACCTTGCCAGACCTGCCGAGCAGAGATGCTACCAAGAGGGAACACATCCCTCCAGGGGGCTGAATCTTTGCTAGAGACTAAGCTTAGCCCCACAAGTCACTAAGCTCCTTGGTTTCTGATGGCTGTGGCTTTCAGAGGGACAGCTGAGCCTCTCCATTAAGATCTGTGCTTGCCGACAGCAGTCACTACAAAAGAGATCTGTGAATCTCCCCTTGGGTCAGGGGAAGATAGGCCCGCACTGCTGGACACAGATGAAGCAGCAGCTTGGCACTATCTGTTGGGGTTTTCCAGTGTTTTCTTCCCCACATCCTATTAATAATTAACATCACTGCAATAAGACTGGCTTTTAAGAGGCTTCTCTGCTATGAGCTGCATTAGTACCTCTTTCAGGCACAAAGGTTTATCTGTAACCACTGGAAACCAGGAAGGTTCTGATCTTGGCCAAGGCTGCCAGCCTCATAGGAACACATCTCCATGTCCCCACCAGAATGAGTCAAACCAACTGTCACACTGCTACAGCTGAGATGACATAGCCCTGCCAGGGCAGCCCATCCTTGGCTCCTTCCCCAGATCCCACCCTTAGCTGGAGATGGCTCATCACTCCAGTTTAAAATCACCATCCTCTTCTCCTCCAGAGTGCCCAGGGCATGAGCTAACCGGGCAGGAGGATAAGCCAGTGCTCACTCTCAACACGAGATGTGGAACTGGATAAAGTAATGGTCATACCAGAGATGGGATTTGGAAGTCAGAGGGCAGAGTGTGGGGATCAAGGTGCTGTCTGCCCACTGACACACAACCCCTGTCTCGTGGTATCTACAAAGCAGCAGGCAAGTGTATGCCGCTAGAGCAAAAACAACAGCTCACTGTGGGCTGCTTTTTGGGGTGTCTTGCAAGATTTCCATATGGAGAACCTGGCTGTGCCATGACGGGCTGGGGACAATACTCTGGACATCAGCTGGGAAGGGAGAGACATGCTCAAGCCATGCCCAATGCACAGGGTTTGGATGGAGCAGTGTAAACCAAACCTGTGGCCAAGCCCCAGAGCTGCGCTTGCTCTGGCCCGGCCCCACGCAGAGTGGCTGCACCAGCCTGGCTGGTTCTGTCGGTCACAGTGCTCCAGGACCTGCTTGCTGCAACAGCCCTGGCAAGAAACAGCTTCCCCACGCATACTGTGTTGCCTAACCACCTGCTCCCCGCCCTGAAATACCAACAAACTTATTCATCAGCACACAACAGACATAAAGCAGCAGCAGTGCTTGGCCATGGGCACACCAGCACAATGGGACTGGACAGGATCTGTGAGCAACATGCAGTCCCGAAGAGTGCAGTCCCATTGCCCCTGCACCACCAGCTCATACAGTGCTGCTCCAGATCCACTACAGGAGCCCCAGGCTGGCCAACCCCTTTGAACCTCCTTTTCAATACAAGTCTCCCCAGTTTTCCTCCTGAAAATGGGACTCATCCAACAATACCTGCACCTTCACCGTGCCTCTAGTTTCACTGATTCTGCAAAGAGCTCCTAAGGCTTAAACACACCAGGCTTGAACCCTCAACAGCCTTTTCTCTACGGAAACACCTCTCCCATTTGGACTTGGGATTGGGACACTGGGGAAGTACCATCCAAACCCATTGCTGCTTCCATGCCCAGCAGCCCCCAGAGATGACAAACAACCTCTGAAGGCAGAGAGCAGGCAGGGCTCCGGCTTGCTGGCATCCTGGTGGGTTTACAAGATTTTAGCAGCACCAGGAACAGTCACTGGATTAGAGCTGCAGGCTTCAAAAGGAGCTGATGAACGCGAGAGCTGAGGGCTGGAGTCACTACGGCTTAAAAGGGAACGCTGCACATTATAAATAGCTGCCTTACTGGCAGCACATCTGTTTCAGGCAGCAGCTCTGGAAGGCTGTGCATGCTCCGGTTTGGCTATTTTGGGGGAAAGAGATTTGAAGCTTACTCATTATTATTGTTTGCCTAAGAGATGTGAATAGAGTGTGTTTTTTAAAAAAGAAAGGAAACAAAACGGGGTGTCGCGGCAATTGGTTCCCCAGGAGCTGCAGCTCATGGTGAGCAGTTGTACCAGCAACCTGCTGTTGTCAAGCCAATTGGCCATGGCCCTAAACATGGCAGCTCTGTGGCAGGCCACAGAAGGGAGCGGCAGAGCCCTAATCTGCTCAGCAATGGGACAAACGCTGGGCACTGCCACACATGGCTCTGACCCCCCAGTACTGCCAAGCCTCCATGGAACCAATGTTGAGACAAGGCCTACAGGGCATCCTATGGGATGGAGTGAGGCCTATGGGATGGGACAAGGCCTGTGTAGATGGGATGAGGCCTCTGGAACAGGACAAGGCCTACAGGGCAGGACGAGGCCTATGGGATAAGGTGAGGCCTGCAGGACAGGGTGAGGCCTGTAGGACGGGGTGAGGCCTATGGGATGGGGTGAGGCCTGCAGGAAAGGGCGAGGCCTGTGGGATGGAACGAGGCCTGTAGCCCCAGCAGTGCTCCAGCACCATCAAACCTGCAGACATTGCTCAGTCCCTTGCGGGGCTGATGTCCCACGGGGCACCACGTGCCCAGGCTGAGCAGAGCATGGAGAGCCTTTGGTGAGCACAGGAAGATGGTGGGGGCCCAGCCTGTGCATGGCCGTGCAGCCCAGCGACGGCTCATTAATCACTCAGCACCGCCGCGGGATCGAGGGCCTCGCCGCCCGCCGCCAATCCCTGCGCCGTTACCACAGAAACAACCCTTACCCTTCACAGGCTTCAAAGGGTTTTGTGCGTGTGCCTGTGTGTGTGTTTCTGTATTTCTTTCTCCCACCCCTCCCTCTCCCTCTCCTTCCCCAGTTGTTGTTTTGTGTGTGTGCGCGAGAAAGAGTTTTTTCTCCTTCCCGGGAAGCGCTTGGCACCGGGGCTCAGATCATGTGAAAAGCAAGCGCGGGAGAGACAGGCAGACGGAGCAAAGGCGAACAAGCGCAGCCGTGGTAGTTGCATGGCTGTCGGGGGCTTCGAAAAGGAAAAAGAGAAGGCTTGGAGGAGGGGGGGGGGTGGCAGCTGCGGTGCTAACGAGTCAAAAATAAATATTTATATGGGGAGAGTTTTAAAACCCTATTTTGCATCGTTATAATAAATTATTCATCCACTGGTTTCTCCCTGCCTGCCTCTCCTGTTGGGGAGCTGTGAAGGAGGCTGACACTGCAGGGTGAGAGAAGGGGTTGCAGCTGAGCAGGGCCCAGAAACGGGGCTCCCCAGTGTCCCCCACCATGGGGAGAGAGGCTGAGGGCTTGGAGAGGAGAACACTCTGCAGATGAAGCCAGACCTGACACAAGCTCAGCAGTACCAGATGGGGAAGGGTCGGGGAGGTGAGTGTTGGGTTGAAGGGGCCCCAGGGACTTCAGATCAGTGCTGTGGGAAACACTGAGAGCCGTGCACTCGTTTTGGAAGGAGCCCACTGCAGCTCCCAGGCCCCCTTATTTTTGTTTCAGCAAAGCCAGCAAATTTCCACAAGGCTGGAGGATGCCCTGCAATGTCCTTCTGCAGTGGTGGGAACAGGCAGCTGTGCAAGCAGCCACCTGCACCACCACTTGCTCACCTACATCCCTTGCTCCATGGCCACCCATGTCCCCGGCTCACAGCCCTCCTGCCCAGGAGCCTTTACAGACCCACCAGTGCAGGAGAGATGCTGGAGCCCTGCAGCACCAGCTGAGACACAGCTACCAGAAACCACCTTCACCACTGCTTTCCCGCCTACATGCTAATACACACACAGCCCTCTGCAAAGCTCATTGCCTGCTCCCACCAAAGACCTCCAGCAGCTTCTTCTTGGCTGTTCCAGGCTCAGGTTTAACCCTTCTGGACACAGCAAAACATTTGGGCTCTATTGCACGTCTCTATACTCTGATTGCAGCTGCTGTCATCTCCACTAGCGTATGGGGTTTGAAAGGAGCCACTGTGCACAAAGGAAAGGTTTTTGGAGGAGCGGTTTGCTGTGGCTATTTCCAGGCTTGCTGCAATTGTGTTTGCCAGGATGACTGCAACAGAGACAAAAAAACAAGGAGAGAGAAAGCGAAGAGCCTGGCTGAGTAAAACACAAAAAGCTCTTTGCCTAGCTGGAGTCTTCCAGCACATGGAAGGGGAACTAAAGGGGCTGAAGAAGATGAAAAGTTATTACCTCAATCACCCTGCTCCCCTTGGCTCCCCCTTGCCAAGCTGCCCCTCCAGCAATACATAAGGCAGCCCCCCCAGAGCCTCATCCCAAAATCTCCATGTTTAAGCCCATAACTTCTTGTCCTCCCCACAGTAGGGCACGGAGAATCGTTTATTCCTCTCCTGTTTGCAGCAGCCACTGACATATTTTTGAAGGCTGTTATCACATTTCACCTTCAGTCTTAGACCTTTTCATGAAAGATGGAACAGAAACACAGGTTTGTGACGGGGAGGAAGGACGGAATAACAAAGAGGGTTTCTGGATCACACGTGGGAACCAGGAAACTCAGTGAAAAGGCAGAGAGCCAAGGAACAGGCAAGGGGCAGTGCATAACACTGAGAAGAAGCTTAAGTGCCTGCAGCCAAGTTCAGGACACAGGGAGAGCTGCTGGAGACAGATCAACAGAGAAGCAAAGCGGTGAAGCGAGGTTTGTAGTGACATGGCTGAGAGCACTGAGACAAAACGGACCCTGGGTTTCCATGCATGGAGATATGGTGGTGCCGTGTAGTGGTGCTGTGACTTATCTAACAGGAGAAGGAGCTGGCCTCACTTATGCTATCACTATTATTTATGGCAGGTAGTGTGCTGCGTCAGTCCTATGTGCTGTCCAGCCAACGTGGAACAGCGCAGTGGAGAACGACGGAGACACGAGCAGCAAGAACACAGCACTGAGATGCAATCTGCTCATCATGCCTTTGCAGGGCTGAATGTGTCAAAAGTACTTACAAGAATGAGATAATCTAATTTGATAAGGGAGAGGGTAGAGGAGTAACACTGTGGGCACAGATATCAGGAGCAGAAAACAAAGGAGAGGCTGCAGCAGGCATCTGCTACAGACCCCCAGGACTTCAGGAGAGAAAGAAAGAACAAAAAGATTCCTGAACCAACTATCAAAGAGCTCGCAAACACAGGATACTTGTACTCAGGGGGCACTTTAACCACCCAGACATCTGTTGGGCGACAAACACATCAAAACCCAGCCAGAATGGTTTCTTAGTTATGTAGAGGACAATTTACAGATGAAGGAAGTAGAAAGGCTCCATGAATCTAC
Organism: Alectoris magna; assembly: GCA_030625065.1. NCBI lineage: Eukaryota > Metazoa > Chordata > Aves > Galliformes > Phasianidae > Alectoris > Alectoris magna. Next base: position 5,219,459 of record CM060579.1, on the reverse strand, counting down.
TCACCAGTAAAAAGAGACTCTTAAAAAAGCGACTGTGATAGGGGAAGTTTGGAGCCTGTGATCACAAACAACACAAATTCACCAGAGTGAGGGCACAGCAGCACGAGATATTTACTTCACAGCAAACATTACAAGGGGAACTAAGGGACACGTGTTGGCCAACAGCAGCAGAGCTGCAGCAGCTCAGGGAGCTGCTTGCAAGCACCTTGCCCCATCTGACAGCATGGTGTCTATAGGGACAGAGAGTTCTGAATAGGGTGGAAAGAAGAGAAGCAGAAAAACCATCCTCTGCACCAGAGACAGTCCTAAATGTGGGCTGTGGACCTGGCTGGCAGTTACAGTATGCCTCGAGGCTGCTAAAGGCACATTTCTGCCTGGAGCAAGGGGAAGTAAAGGCAGGACCAGACTGCCTGCAAGAGCTTAGGTGCCGAGACGTTCCACGTCTTGTTGCATGAACAGAATTGTCCCCTGCATGTCACCAAGGAGCTGAGCACATCCTCATCCTAACACCCAGCTTGAAGGGCATCCCCAGATCCCTTCGACACTACACCAAAAGCAGAGCTCCAGAGAGAGATCTGTGCATAGCCAGGCTATTTCTCAGCTTTAGCTCCTGCTCTTCTCCCACGGATGCAGGGGCACATCTGTGCCGTCGCGTGGAAAGGGTTTTCACAACATCCAGAGACACAAAACAGTATTGCACAACTTGGAGATGCAAAAGTAAACATCTCTGACAAGTCAGCAGAGGGGCTTTCCCAGCGTGAAAAGATCATTTGGGTTTCTGGAAAGGAAAGTAAGAAGTGTATTGGAGGTTTTTGGGAAGAGTCTGGAAAAGGTGCTCCAGGCAGAGCCACAGACTTTGGGGCACAAGCAAGAAGGGGTTGCATACAGCCCCCCCAAAGCACTCCCTCCCATGCAGCCCAGCCTGAGCAGCACTGCAACAAGGCTTTGGCACTGTGAAATGGGGTTTAAAATTAAAATCAACATGGAAATCTGCCTCCTTTGACATCTGAAGGACCTAAATTTTCTTGAAGGGGTGGGAGGCAGCATGAAGCTCTGTTTCTTTTCCAGAATGATCCAGGCGATGATATGTCATCCCCTGCATCCCGCACCAAGAACAAGGACCTCTTCAGCCCTCACTGTTACTTCAAGCACATGCAGAACCTGTAGATCTGCAACTTAAACAACAGAACTGAAAAAAAATACTGTCAGCTGGGGACAGGAAAAGCTCCTCTGCTTTCAGCCACATTTCCAAAGGTGGTTCCCACATTTTGGTGTTAGCTGGTGCACACGGTTTTCCATTTTACTTATGCAAACACAGCTCTGGATACACCAAAGTCCATGTTTCACAGGTGCTGGCTTTAAAGTACTCAGGAAAAACACAGCCATTAAAAAAAGTAAGGAAAAGAAAGTAGTAGCATCCATACACCACCCCTTTGCAGGGAGCAGCTCTGGACATCTTGCCCTTTATTTACTGAAAAGAAGACAACATCTTTTCTCAGGGCTGAAACCCCTATTGCAGTTCCAACACGTGTCTATTTATCAGGAGAAAAGCTGAATATTTCCACTATCACAAGATTATTGCCAGTGCTCGGATTTTTCCCTAACCTCCAGCTAAAATCCTCTGAGCTAACGCTCTGAAAATGGAACGGCATACAAAATCTGCGCTCTGGCTCTCAGAGGTGGAGGCCCACCCTTTCTCCAATAAACAATTTTGCATACGTTTAAACCTCCCTCCTCTGCTTTCCCAACTCCTCCTGCCTAACCCCCCCAGCAAAGAAATTACGAAAATCCGTCATTTCTCTCTTTTTCCCTTGCACCTCCATCTATCAGCGTTTCAAAGGCAGTCTCCTCAAATGCAGAGCGGAGCAGGAGATGGGCAGCGGTAATGGGAATGTGCTCCTGACTGTGCAAACCCACACAGAGAGTGAGGACAGGAGAGACTGCATTTGCATACATATTAAACGAGAGCAGTAAAAAATGCAGACGTGCAAACCATTTGGACATGGCTCGCCTCGGCGATGTGCCCTGCAAGGGAATCAATCTTCTGCATTCTTAAAGGGAAAAACCTGTTATGGAGCGAAAAGCAAAGCCAGAAAGACATCCGCTTACAAACACAGTCAAGGTTTGAAGACAATCTGACCTTCTGCCTTCACCGACCATGACCTGCTGCACAAAGGTACACATAGGAGGGTGAGACTCTGGTGTGAACCAACTGCTGTCACTGGTGAGAGATCTCCCAGGACCCCATCTTGAGCGAGAACTGAAGCAAGAGTTCCTAGCTCCACGTGCCCTCTGGTGAGGGCAATGCAGAGACCTTCCTGAGATGGCCCAAGCCAGGCTCCAGGGAAGAACTAAGTGACATCTGGATGTGCTGAAGAAGCCCAAACTCTGTGCCCCCGTGCCTTCACCTACTGAAAAGTGAGTATGAAGAGTCATGTCCAGCTTTAGCCCTAGGTATGATCCCATTTACTCCAAAAGAAAGGCACTGAGCAGGGGGAGAGTGGCTCCCAGAAACGGCTTTGGTCCAAAGCTGTTGGGAGTCTTTGTTGGCCTCGTGGAGCTTTGCATCACCCTGCACAGGCTGGCCTATCCGACTTTACACAAGTATCTACCATGCCCCAGGAGGACCCAATCCAAACCCAGCTCCATCCATCTTGATGTCCTGGCTAAGGACGTTCCCAAGATGGGATGTTATGTCCAAGACAATCAGTAAGGGCAGTGATGTTACAGCGTAGGACATCCCTAAGTGCCTCCAAGGGTACCGATCTAACAAGGCAAATCACGCAGGCAAACCTACTGATTTCAAAGTCTGCAGGTTCAGATGCATAAAAAGTGCAAAATCAGTAACTTTTATATTGCCACTCAAGGAACCACAAAGATAAAAGCAATATTCTTGGAGTGAAGATGCCATGAATATTTCTCATCTGCACTTATAAGGGATATTTGGGACCAGTGGCTTGATTCTGTGTTAGCCTTGTTCAAATGAGATAATTTACATTCCCTGCTGGCTGAAAACAGCCTGTCAACATATTTACTTGTGTCAGGTTTCACTTCGAACCACGATGCTGAGAGCACATGGAAGGCGGAGGTTAGGGTCAGGAGCAGCAGAATGGCGAGGACGGGGCCTGGGGTGGGCACCTGGGCAGGCTGCAAGGCAGCAAAGCACACAGTCCTGCTGGGAGGGCATTGGGACACACCAACCAGCAGCTGTTCTGCATCCTCCCATCTCCATCCTGCAGTTTCCCCTCTGCAAAGACAGGAGCTCACCCCTCTGCTCTGATAGGAAAAACTGTCTGGAGCCCAGCTACCTCCTGTTAAGCCAAATCTAACGACGGCATCTGCTTATAGAGAATGCTTCATCCCTGCACCTATAGCCCAGAGCACCTCAAATGGGAACATGCTGACAGTTTTTTTGGTGAACCTCCACAGGTGCACCGAGTCATGGGAAGCAAAGCAGCATCTCATCGTCCTCTGCTTCTCTACTAACCTCCGGAACCAACAAACAAGCTCTGGATGGAAAAGCAGACAAAACACACTTCCCAGCAGCCCATCCAGTGTGGATTCTCTGGTGTCTTGTAAAGGTTGGGTTCACATGCAGTTATTGAGCGCTCGAGTCTTTCTTTCCTTCTGTAGCCACCCACCCATTTTCACAAGACTTGCGGGAGCCGTACAAGAGCTCTACCCTTCAGCCAAACATAATTGAAACTCGTCGCTGGGTAGAAAAGAGGGGGAGGCGGGAACAAATGGATAGAGCGAGAAAGAAAGAAAGAGGCACGTACATGCACATGCACAGGCTGAAACACGGAGGCCTTATTCCCTTAAAAAGAAGAGAAAGGAAAGAAAGGAAAATAATGAAAAAGAAAAGGAAAAAAAAAAACAAAAACCAAAACAACTAAGTCAGTCTGCAGCGGCCATGGCACCAGCTGAGCTGTTTGCTCGCATGCTGCTCAGTCCCTCCGCATCAGCTGCTGGGGATTTACCGGCACAACTGATCCAGGAGAGTTGGTTCACCCATGTGCTGGTGTTTATCCAGCACCCCGCACAGGAGCCGCCCCGTTCCCAATAGCGAGAGGCAATACGTAAATCTTTTGCGCTGCTAATTATACGCCGATTAAATTTTTGCCATAACAATGCACCCAGGAAAGGGCAGCAGTGAGAATCTCAAAGAGGGAACCTGGGCATTTCCCCCCAGAAGCTGGATCTGTGTCTTGCCAGAGACACGAAGGCAGAGGAAAGCAGAGTTCAAGAAAACAACAGAAAGACGCTATTGAATAGCTGTCATTTGGCAAGTATAAATGTATTGGTGATTGTGTTGATAGGAGGCTCGTATCAACATAAATTAATTTGATAATTGCCCGCGCAGAGAAAGAAAAGAAAAACAACTAAGTCCATTGCCACTGACATCCGAAATGCCTCTCTTGGTTGAATGAATTTCCTTTTATAAATTATCTTGAGGTAATAAGAAAGTTATGGTGTAGCCACAATCCCAAACCATCCCCCTGTGCTGTTCCCTTTTTGACCTATCTCATTTTTTGCATCAGCCCGACAGCCCGGAGCAATTGAGGGCCAAGGGCTTTATTTGTCCCTTTGGGGAGGATGAAAAGACTGTAGAAAAAAACTGAAGTTGTTTTGCTGAGGAACCCATCCCTCAGCCTCCCCGTGACGCAGCTCACACGTCCCACCCCGGCGGCCGTGGGGAGTGCGTGCTGGGGCAGCACTCAGCAATGTCAAACGCACCCTGCAAATGGCCCCAAATGACATTTTTAGAGAGGCTCTGTTATCGGAGCCTACGGAATTAGCACCATGTAACATCCTTGGGCTGCAAGACGGCTCCTGCCAACGTCAATGGTGGTGTGGTATGGAGATCAAAGGTAAAGCGCAGCCAAGGAACCGGCTTGGCTGGTGGGAGGGCATGGGGGGAGCAGCCCCACCGAACCTCAAAATGCTCCAGAATGAAAAATTATCCCTGCCACTTGCCTAAATTAGGGAACCCACGTGTGCAATTCTTCAGGAATATCCGCCAGTCGTTTATCTGAAAATGCAGTGCTAAAAGCTTTGCCCTTCTGACGAAGAGTTAATCGCCCTGGGAATAAATCAGAGGTCTCACCCATGCTGTGGGACTTATCCCAGTGACACCACGTTCCCACTTGGAAACGAGTTTCTTTGTTTGCTTTTCCCCAGTTATATAAGGGACATAAATTTTTTGTTGTGGAGAGAACTCCAGGCAATCTGCATCTCCCTCCAAGGCATTTCACTATGGTTCAGCTTGAACACTGCTGCTGTTGCTGCAATTTTCCAGCTCCTGCCTATGTCTGCACTAAACCTCCCACCCCAGGAAGTAACAGCCCGCATGAAACATCACTGCCTGACTCCAACCCCGCAGAACAAAGCCCTTTTCCACCCCCGATCCCTATCCTACAAAGCAAAGAGGTTGAGAACAGACAAGCTTAGGCCAGCATAAGGACATGCCCAGCGATGCTCCCCTGTGCAAGAGCATTTTGGATGAGGAACCCAAGCAAACTCTGCTTTACCACTTGACCCTTTTCCACATCTCCCACAGCCCCCGGCTTTGCTCTCCCTGCAGCTCCAAGCTCCCCAGCCCCATCCCTCAGCTCTGGAGGGGAGAGCTGGGGAGGGGAGGCCTTTCCGGGAAGGTCTCAGTGAGGGCTGGGTGCTCACGGCCGGCCGGCGCCGCATTGCACACATACCAACAAACCTCAGCAGCCCCGGAAGGGGAACGCGGATGCTCCCAGGCCAGGCTGCAAGGAAGCCTTAACCCCTTCCCCACTATGGCCAAGAAGCTCCTTGAGATCTGGAAGTCAGCAGGAGAGAGGTATCCACTCAAAGGCTGAGCATCCCAGTGCCACATCTCTCCCTTTCTCATGCTAGTCTAAAATGTCCCTGGGAACGTGTCTCTCCTCTTCCCCTTCCCATGGCCTTGAGAGGGGGGCAGGGGACAATCCTTAGACCTGGCCAGAAGCCAAATGTGCTCCCAGCACAGCCCAGGTGCTGCAGAGCCCGGGGTACCTCTGCCCAGAGTCAAGGACTGAAAAACCCATGCCCTGGGGGACCCAAGGGATGGCTGCAGGCTGGCAAGGTTCAGTCTGTACCCTGAGAAGGGGCACTGTGCGTTCCCGTGTTCACAGTGCCTAAAATCATGGCATCAAGGAAGGCTTCTCATCAACGGTGGTGGAGGAGAAATCCCCCAAATGGGGTTTTCCCTCACGGGGGTCAATGTGATCCCCCTGTGACTCAAGGCAGGTTGCTGCACATGGCTGATTGCACCAGGCAAGAGCCACCCCATGTCCCTGTGTGCCCAGGGAAATCCCAGCCACCCCATCTCCAAGGCCCCTTTCTCAGCCTAGTTTCTCACAACAGCTTATTTAGTGCAGAAAAATCACACTTACAGATCCAACATGACAGCAAAGACTTTTCCTTCTTTTTTTGTTTGTTTGTTTGTTTGTTCTGATTAAGAGGAAATAAATGGACCAAACCCTTCCCAGCACAGGTAAGATCCCTGAAACCCATGGCTGAGCAGGAAGAAAGAGCAGCAGCTCTCAGGGTTGCCCTCCCAGCACAACACAGGGCCGGCGCTGCCCTTCAGCCCCGCTCGGTTCTCTCCAGCACCACTGGGATCAGATCAGGCCCAACAGGATTAACTGCATAACAGCGCGAGGGGAAAGCAGATTTGCCGTTTGAAAAGAAAAGCACAAACACACCCAGCCACCAAAGCCGGCGTTAAAGGAACTCAGTTCAGAAGCTGCCGCCGAATTTAGGTCCTCTAAAATTGAGATTTCATATTTTCGTTAAGATAGAACTGGACCCCTTCGTCATAAATTAATAACCAAAGGCCCACAGAAACGTTTCCGTAAACTATTTCTTAATTCCGAAGGAAACCATTTGTTTAAAAGAAGCAAGCGTTCCCCTGCAGAGCCGGCACTCCAGTAACTGCAGTGTGATGATAGAAAATGGGGCCGGACAGTAAAAATAACTTAAAACTATTCTAAACAACCACGAAGCTGAGTAATCTGTTTCAAAGTCCAAGTGGAGATATCCCGGTGACAGGGCCCACAGCAAACGCGAAGGTGCATAGTTAAAAGGGGAGGGGAGCAACCAAAACAAACAGCGAAAATAGTACAAATTCCTTCAGATACTATTGGTGACAAAAGATGAAAGCTGGGATTTTCATCCTTTTTCCAACATCCCTGCTGCCACGAGGCCCAGGGGCTTCTCCAGGGCTCCATCACACTCCTAACACCAATCCCTGCGTGTGGAGCAAACGCTGAACACCGGAGCGCCGTGTTCCTCTAAGAAATCAAAGGAAAATACAGGCACCCTCTCCCAGCTGGTAGCAGCCAGCGCAACCCCATGAAGAACAAGGGGAGGAAAGGCCAAGCCCTGATCTCTTGGGCTTTTGTGCTCCAGCCTCACTTGTATACACTGCTCTCACGTTACAAAACGTGTAAGTCGCTGCACTAATGGCAAGGTGCCATGGGCATAAATACATTCGTATCTGGACAAAGGATCTGTCCTCAACTCAGGATCTTCATTAAAAATGAGTCTGTAAGCATTTCCCCTCATTCTTTTGATTCATTTCCACAAAAACAAAATGTGTCGTTGCGTCAAAGCTGCAAGGATGCCCAACACGAAGCCGCCCCGAGGGCTCAGCCCCAGCCACCATGCTCTCACCACGAGCAGCTTTCCCAGGCTGTGAGGTCCATCTAATGATGGGTACACCCATGGCACGGCATGTACAGAGATGTACAGAGAACCATCAAATCCTTAGGGTTGGAAAAGGCTTCTAAGATCCCCAAGTCCAACCATCAACCCTTCCCCATCATGCCATTCTGTTCCAACATCCCCACAGTTCTGGAATACCTCCAGGGATGGTGACTCCACTGCTCCATGGGAAGCTGTGCCAACACCTCACCACTCTTTCTATGAAATGCTTTTCCTGATATCCAGCCTGGCTATACAAGCACAAAACATAGATGTGGTGCCTTGTTCAGGAGGCTCCAGTGGACATTACTGGAGATGGGCAGCCTCCAAGGGAAGATCTCAGTGCATTGCTTGGACGTGCTCCCCTACCATCCCTGCTCAGCAGAGAGCTGGGCAGACCTGGTCACAACCAACACAGCCAGTCTTTTGTGCCCAGCACCACAGCTAACCTACACACATTTCAGGTAGATGTGAGCACACCGTAGCTAATTACTCACATCACACTGACAACGTGGTGCTTGAAAATCAACAAAACATGCGTCAAAGCAGCATGCGGTGACTGGCGGCAGCTCAGCCCTCCTGGTGCATACAGCCTGCAGGCAGTGGGGCAGAGCCTCCCACTGTCCCCCCAGCCCTGGGACACTCTCTGGTGGATGGGCTCCAGGGACGATTGCTCTGGAATTTCACAAGCGATCGAGAGCCCCAGAAGGAGGTGCCAAAATGACAGTAAAGCCCGTGGGAACGGGCAGCCTGTTGCAACAGAGGGACAAGTGACAGTGACAAACCTTTCCTTGTGTGTGCCCAACAAAGGCACAGCAGAAGCCCAGTGGCCGTTCTTCCTGCTGCCACCCCTCTCCAAAACACATTTTAGCCTTCACTCTCCTCTTCCAAAACGTCTGACCACCTTCAATTCTGCCTTGTGCTGCTGTAGCGAGGGAAGGGCTCCTGCTTTCTGATTACTGATGAGGAGCCAACGTCCAAAAAAAGCCCACAGAACCAAGGCAGGCTGAGTTTGCGGTAGGAGGCCATAGCTTTTATCAGGCCAACTGACAGAGCTGGAAAAACAGCAGGCTGTGTTTGGGGCACAACTGGCTTTCTTCAGGGTCTGCCTGTGTTGTATGCAGGAGAAGCCCGCAGCGCAGACAGGGTGATCCTAGGCTGCACCCTGGGTTAAAAGCACCACTGGCCGAAGAGCTGGAGAAAAACAATGAGTTCAAACAGGCAGGCAGCAGAGAGGGGGATTTCCAAAAAGGTGGGGAAGAAACCATCAAAGCAAGCTTTCCAAAGGGCTGCACGCGTGGGGTTCTCTTTGGGCAGGGAAAGCCTTCCAAGATCTGACTCCAGAACAACTTCAGACGTCAATGCATGAAGCTGCCTTGGTCCCCGCTCCTGCAGCGGTCTGGGCAGGCAGGTGGCTCCATGGGGGTTAAGAACAAAGCACAGTGGCAGCTCTGAACCTTCTGTCCTTTTTACACAACGATCTCATCACAAAGAAGCCAAAAGCAGAACTATTTTAACTCTTCTTTACAGCAGAGAGAAGCATGGGAGGGACTCAGCGCAAGGAGAGTTGAGCCTCACACCTGAAACACCACCACTTGATCTTTCACCAACCCACAGCCAGGCAGAAAGACTTCAGGTTTTATCCCAGGTCACTGCTGGAGCATGGAGACATCTTCTACATCAGATGTTTGGGTGTCAGACACTCTCTGGTCTTGCTGTGGGGCTGCAGGGATGAAGATCCCTTCATTTTCAATAAGAGCACAGAGAAGGCTTGGTTTGTTCCCTAATGGCAATCACCATGGAGCTTTGCTCAGCCTTGCCCCTCATACCTAAGTACAGCTGAGGCTGTTCTCTAATTCACAGGTCTTCTACTGTGCTTGTCCTCTAACAGCCCCAAGAAGAGAGGCAGCACTTATCTGTGCTTCACAGACAGGTCACTGGAGGCAGAGAGACAAAGCCCCAGCTTCCCTCTGCTTCAGAGAGCCAGGGTTGAGGATTTCTTGGTGTCCAGGCACCTGAACCTGAGTCCAAGGTAAGGAACCAACCCTAAAATCCTAGAATCTGGGCACGGAGCCCTGGCTGCAGGCCCCCCTCACCGAATCCCTGCTAGCTGGGATTGCTCTCCAAGGTCTCATCCCAGCCTTGGTGCTCTGGATTGTCACAGAGGAGCAGTTTGTGCTGCTCGCAGAACAGAGCTCAGCCTTCTGATACCTTTGGCACTTCCTCCATGAGTTGCTTTGAAGATTAGGGCCAGAGCCTTGGCTATGGGAGCCGATGGGGAGCCAGTGGAGCAGCTGGAGCTCCTGGTGGCCCAGCCCTTTGGGGCAGCACACGGTCCTGCTCTGCACCAGCTGCTCCACCACCACACCGCTTCTACTCTCAGCTTCTGCTCTGAGTCATGGCAATGCAGCCAGCTTGAATCGAGCAACACAATCGATACAGCAACAATCATTCCCAGATTGGAAGGGATAAGGCAGCATTTTTTTGGAAACAGGTGCTGCCTGGTCTTTGCAGCCAGCAAAGAGGCACACAGGACTGGGATGCACACAGTACCTCCTCATTCCATTGCCTGGCCCCAGTGCCCCACAGTGCTGCTTGGCTTGGGGACAATGGAGTAATGTCTCCAGGGGGTAAGAAGGCATTAGGGAGGTTGAGAGCATGAGTAGCCTTGGTGGGAGCCCAGGGTGGAAATACAGTGGCATATTTTTTATTTCTCTCTGTGTTTTTTACCAGATCCCCAGTCTTAGGCACTGCATGTCCGCAAACACACATGGCAAAGGGACCATTTTTGGTCTAATCGCTACTGATTACCGCCTGCAGAATCCTGCACAGAAATTCTGCGCAGAACTCAGCCTCAAGGTGCTCACTAAGACATCCATCCCCATGACCACGTCCTGGCTCTCCCAGCTGGGAGCTGTGGATCAGCACAGCTGGATTTCTCCAGCCCCCAGCCCTGCAGCATCCACCAGCACAGCTCCCTTTGCCCAAATCTCCCCAGCCGCTTTGCAGACTGCCAACAGAAAGGCACGTGGACCACGAAAAGCTACAGTCGAGCTGAATCCCCAAATGAGGGAGGAGATCCATGCCTGACAAACTTGCATCCGAAGCATCTCCCTCCAGCAGGAGCTGGGGCACAGGGGCAGCCAGGCACTCTGTGCCGCGAAGTGACATGCATCAAAGTAACATGTGGCACACTCACAGCCATTCTATTAATTTAAGTTAATTTCCTGCAGTTCTGTCTTAGTTTTCCAGCAGATTCGGGACTTAAAGGTTAAAGCATAACCTTGTCTCGGTAGCTTGCTATTCGCTCCATGCAAATGTCTACCTACAGCCTGGTAATTACATGCATTTCCAAAGAGCCAATCCGCCGTCAGCCTGACAGATACTGATCTTCCCGTTTTATTTTTAGCTCTGTGCTTCCCCCTCTAGATGCAAAAAAAAATTCTGTTTGTTCCATCTCTGCTACAGCCTCTTTTTTCCCCAGCTCACCAGCGAGCTCCTGCCTGAGCCAGGCTGCAGCCCCAGTGGCACGGGGCTCCCAGTGGGACACTGAACCCACGCAGGGGGACAGCGGGTGGCAGAGCCTTTAGGGCCACTGGGGGAATTTGTCTCCTTTGGCAGTGAGGGTGTTTAAATGGAGAACTCAAGGGAGACGTGGAGCTGCATGCATACACGTTTGCACAATGCAGGGGAGCTGGGCACTTTCTTTCTGGGACTTCTCCAGCACACACACATCCAGCGGAGAGAAGAGGGGACAAATCTGCCCAAACCCAGCTACACGCTCCTGGCTGCAAGTCCAGGGTCTGTTTACCACCCACGAGGTTCTGCTGATGTTCCAGCCCCTAAAATGGGCACATGTGAGAATTAGCACACAGGATGCCATTGGTGACATCATGCTGCCCTCCTCCATGAGCCGCTCTGCTGGTTTTGGGGTGTCCTGCAGAAGTTTTACCCCATCTGCCTGTCCCCCACCAAAGAGAAGTCCAAGAGGGTGGCTGTAAATCAAGAGATTGGGAGAAACAGGGATCAGGTTCTTCTTATTTCGCTTTCTTTTTGGAAAGAGTCACTGGAGTGGAGATGGGTTGGGCTTTGAGGGGTGAGGTCTGCATGCCTCTCTCTGTCGAATGCATATTTCACATTTAAACCAGAACAGACTCGCAGAAACTTTACTCACATGATGGAGAAAAAAAGACACTGAGCTCCAGCAGCAGCACGCTCGGAGCAGGCTGGCTGTCGGACCACGGCACGGAGACCAAACCCATCATGGGCAATGCTGACCCACGGGAACAGCCTTGGGATTGGACAGTGCATGGATGCAAGGGAGCCACATAATAAAATGCGTGAGATAAACAGCTGAAGAGAAAGTAAAAAAAAAAAAAAAGAAAGAAAGAAAGAAAAAAAAAAAAAAAAGGAGGAGCAGGGGTGGGCAAAGCAGAGGGAAGGTTTGAGAGAGGCAGCTGCAAACAGCGAAAGACAGCAAAACTGGCTCTGATGCACCCAACATCACCAACACCGCCCTGTGCTCAGCCCTGCGCCGGCTGCTGCCCTGCCACATGGGAAGTCCTCATTATATCTCATGGCTGCAGCTATGGGATTGCTTCTCTGGTTAGACTCGTAGGGACTTCCAGGTTACAATCTCTTCTGACACTGTGCACAAAGACAGCACACAACGCTGGAAGATGCCTACCCAGAAGCCTCCAAACGTTTCCAACAGGTGGCTTTAGGTCTGGCCTCCAGCATTCCAGTTTTCCCCTCCCACAGCCCATAACCTAAAAGCCCTTCCCACACACCATCAGGGAGCATGAACCATCCCCACAGCTTCCATGGGCTCTGGATGGAGCCACAGGGATACAGAGAATGCACCCATCCCCATCACAGAGTCAAAAGAGCTGATGAACGCAGATGAAGCTATTTATTCAGCAACCCACACGCTCGGAATCGAGCTCAGCTCCCCAATCCCCATCCTTCTGCACAAGAACAAATAGATAAATGAACGGACCTGCCTCCTGCTGAGGAGGGGTTGGGGAGCTCCAGGGGAGCTCTGCCGCCCACCGCACCTCCGAGCCCCGCACCGACACCAGCAGGGGCTGAGCTCCACCAGAGCCGGTTCCTCCGATGCCAATGAGTTTGACCAAAGGGATTCAGGGCAAGCGATGAGCAAAGGCTGGTGTGAGCCTACCCCTACGCCACGTTCCTGCGAAACATCTTTAAATCTCAGAGCTTTGCATAATCACGTTTTAAACGATTCAAACCTGGCACTGCCAGCGCTCCGTTTGCACATTGCTTCCTTGCTGCTGGCTCGTTTGTGGTTGTTGTTTTTTTTTTTTTTCCAACCACCATACAGCCTCCATTTTCCTTTGTGCGATTCAATCACGCTGTTCCCACCTCAGCTTGATTTCTAAAGGCTGGGTACCCCCCAAGTCTTCTTCCACGCACCTGGGAACAGTGGCCATATAACGGGGGCAGCGCCCAGGGGTTCGTTCCCATCCCAGGCAGCTCTGCAAGCAGCAGCAGAACCCATCGCCGTCACTCTTTTAACCTCTCCTCCCACGCTCATCCCTCAGGCTCTGTGTCATTGTGGTGCTTTTCTCCAAATCCCTTCCCAGTGGGTTTACACTTGAATGTCATTGCAGTGCCCAGGCTTGGGCACTGGGAAACAGTGCTGCGAGAACAAGCAGGAGAGAAAGAACAAGGGGAGTGTCTCCAGGGCTGCCTGACACGTGGCCTCAGCATCTGTTGCCCCCAAAATATCAAAAGGCTTTTACACAAGGCATGCACAACAGAAGGTTTTAGCTTCTCTGCAACTGGAGCTGGCTCCAGAGCTGGGTCCCCACCAATATCATTTTGGCCAAGGCTTATCCCAGGCACATGGGGCCATTTCTCCCAGTGCTCCCAGCTCTTCAGCTGTAGGATCCCCCTGGATCTCCATTTTCCATCTCACATGGCTATTTCTGCCCTCTCACAGCCAGCCCTCCCAGGCTTTCTCTGCATGTCTTTCCTCCTCGGTTATTTTCAGTCTGTGCCTTTCTGAAACTAATGAACACATCCAGCATCATACAGGAAGGGCTGGAACAGCCACAGGGACTAAAGGGAGCAAAATCACACCCTGGAGGGTGGCACACAGTGGGTGCTCCCCAACCCTCAGCCTCCCCCTGCCCACCTGCAGCTTTCCTTTCCAGCACTCCCTGCACCATCCCTGGCCCTTCACAAGACACTCTCACCATGAGGACGGATGGAAATGACTCAGACCAACCTACTGTTATCCTCCTTTGCACCCTCCTTGCTGCCAGGTCCCATTGAGGTCCCCCCTGTGCCCAGTCCCAGTCAGACCCATGGAGTCATCGCGAATTTCCCCCTCTGCTCCAGCCCTGCTCTGCTGTTCCCCATGGCCTTGCTGTTCTCTCATGGGCTGCTTGTCTATTTCGGAGCCCCTAATTGTATCTGACAAGGTCTCCTAATTGTCTCCACTGATTTTACCAGAGACTGATTTTAAAAGCAGCTCAGTAACTTCGTCACTTCAATATCACTGCTGAATTCAGCTCCCTCATTTATTAATGGGCCTACTCTGGCTCTTTCTCCCCTGATATGTTTGCCAAACCCCTTTTTATTTCTCTTAACCCCTTTGGCTAACATTAACAAGCAAAAACTCAGTAATATTTGATATTATATGTGTATAAATAAAAGCAGGAAAAGATCTTATTCACTCCTGTTATAGCTACTAAAGCAGGCCTAGGGCTCTGCAATAGCAGCTTTACTGCATACATTAAATATCTCCATTACTTTATTAATGTGCAGAACATTGGTATTTTATTGGATAGTTTGGTTATTTACCTTATAAAGTAACACATGCATCACAAAGCACAAAAAGAGGCTGTTTAGTTCCTCTTCCTGAGGTCTGCGCCTTTACAAACCAAGCCAACACCAGACTACCAAACCCCAACCCCAGGTGCTATAAATGAGTTTGCTTTCTTTTCCAATAGTTGGGGAGGAGAGGGAAGAACAGCAGAAGCATCACTCAGTGCCAGGAACAGCCTCCTGGTGCCAGCTTCATGGAACCATAGAATCGTTAATTACGGTTGGAGAAGACCTCCAAGATCACCAAGTCCAACCCCAACCCATCCCCGCTGTGCCTGCTGAGCTTCACCCAGCCCGCAGCCAGCAGAGGGAGAAGCAAAAACTAGAACAAACCAAAAGCCAACACAAAAGAAGGAATTCTCTGTCTTTCATATCTTCAGGGATATCTCATCCACGGTTCAAACAGTGCACCAAACTGTCAGCAAAACAGTAACAGTCAGACCCCATCCATGACCAAAAAACACCTCCAAAAGCCCTTCAGAAAGGACTTCCAAAAGGACTTTAAAAAGAATTAAACTAATCTGGATAAATCAAGTCATCCTTGATGAAAGAGAACCCGTGGGCTGGGTTTTTATTTATCTTCCTTTAAATCGCTGCCTCAAAGACTCCCCAAGCTGGGCACCCAGCACCCCTTCTGGTTCCCCACAGAGTGAAGACGAGCAGCAAAATGCAGGAGGAGCTCCTGGAGGGTCCCATCACCACAGCTCAGCATTGCAGCTCCCTTGGGCCCCTTGAGGAGGGAGGGGGTCCTGTGGTACCTGCAATGGGACGAGCGGAGTGAGTGCGTTTTGGAGCTGTGGGACACCTGCACTGGGTGCTCAAGCAAAAATTCACAACATTTTCTTTTCTGGCATAAGGAGAGAAAATGCAGAGGGAGAACTCAAAAATGGGCACATGGGGCTCAGCATGTCATCTTATCCCCCTCCAAACAGTGCTGGTCCTGAGGGGATGGAGAGGTGACACAAGGTGGCCCATGTGGGACAAAGCCCTTCCCAAGGGGCCACAGTGCAGTGCAGGGACGAGTGTGAGGAGAAAGGATGCTCAGACCCCACCTCTTCTATGCACAGCACAGAGGGGCAGGGTGGTCACCCCATAGCAGGTCTGAGGGGACAAGTGGCAATTCCATCCCTGCTTTCCCCCCATAAACATTCCCCAGCTCCTTTTTCAGGGGCAAAGCCCCCTACATTCATAACTCCTTCCCCATCATCCTCAGTCATGCTCCCTTTTTAAGCATCCAGCTTCCTCCCACCCACCTATTTTTAAACCCAGCCAAGCCGGAGCAGGGGCCCAGATCTCCCTTTTTTTCCTGGGGGCTGTGATTTGGGGCGAGACAGGGAACAGAAGCACCTGCTGAGCTCCCGCGGAGCGCCGGCAGCCGGAGCAGAGGCGAGGGCGGGAGAGCAGCTCCCCTTGCAAAGTCTGTCCTGTGCTGTCTAATAACACAAGGTGTCATTGTATACCCAAATCAGTGCCTGGAGCTTTATTTATAACAACTGAAACACAAAACCCAGCAGGCCAGAAACGGCGGAGGGAGCGGGAGAGCAGAGAGGGCAGGGAAGCAGCCGGGTGAAATCTCCCGATTTAGTGGGATTTGCCTTGAGATTTTAAAGCTGGATTGAGGCAGGGAGGATGTGAGGGGCCACGGGAGGAAGAAGGAGAGATGGGAAGGAGGAAAGAGCAAGCTGGCGCTGTGCTGTGGCTGCAGCAGGGTGACAGCACGGGGCCACGGGAGCGCTTTGATTGCAGCCCCCACCAGCCAGCACAGGGACATGGGGACAAGTTCCAGCTCCCCTGGGACTCCTGTGCTTTTACAGCTATGCCTTTCTAAAGGCCACTTTGGAGCTTTTCAGCCACTCCCTTACCCCAGGAATAGCTCTCTCACCCCGTAACAGCCTTCACACCGGTTCTATCTGCAAACTTGCTAGGAGCCACCTGAGAAGGACTCACCCAGCCCAGCAGGCAGCAGTCCCAGCGCTGCCTCAGGCTCAGCCCTGGCACCTACGGCTTGCACGACCCCGCTGCTGCGCGCCCTGACCTCCTGCTGAACTCGGTGGGAGCAGAGGCGGCTCAGCACTGAAAGGTCCCAACCCTGCACTTACAGCACGGGGAGATGCGCTCTCGTCGGGTGGGTCCAGATGTTATCAGCACCCCCAGCAGCTGGCTCGTCTGCTCCCTCGTGCCGGAGGCTCCTGCTGCCGGCGGCCGCGTTGGTGGAACAGCTCTCGTGCTCTCCTCCATGGCTCCCGGGCAAAGCCTGGCAGCTTCACCCAAACTCTTTTTCCCCGGCAGCTGCCAAGCATTGTACCGGAGTGGGTGAGGTGGGAGCATTCATGTCCCATTCTTCTGAGTCAGGGTGGAGGTGGGAGGGAAACAATAAACAGCTGGAGGGGGGAAAGGGAAAGGTAACCTGGTACGGAGCTGCAGCTAGGGATGCCGCTTGGTGTTCACCTCCTGTGCAGACAGATATTTAAATCACCAGGTGCAAAAGCCACTGAAAGTTCAGACTGAGTCAGAGCTTCAAAATTTGACCCATCAACAGGTGAGAGAACGAACAGGCTCACTGAGAGATAAAGCTGAATCCTTTCTTGCAGCCTCTCTTGCACCAAAGGCCCCTCTGGTCCAGCTCTGGTCCTGCTGGAGTCAACGGGAGCTGTGCTCCTTGCAACAAGACACAGCCAAGCTACAAGAGAAATTCATAACCAGAAGGAGAAACAGCTCCCTTCAACTTGACCAAGACTTTATAACCTCCCTGTCCTCCTCCTTCAGCCCGGTATTGGTCTCAGATGTTCCCTGACTCCATCTCATGTTCTCTCACTCATGAGCACCCAACGGCAGCAGCCAGCATTGGCCCCACCAGGCTGCCTGCAGAGTTCCACTTGCAAAACTGTTGCTCTGCAAATGTGCAACTAAACTCTGTGAAACAGGCATGCCTGGAACCAGACGTTGGCTGGGGAGTTAAACGAGCGTGCCTTCAAACCTGCCTCCACAGTTAGCCACGCTGCCGCGTACAGAGCTGCAAAACAGACACTTGGCTTGTTGCACATCCCAACCTCAGCACTGGGCTGCTGGTCCCCTCCTCTCCTACAGCTTGGTTATGGACAGGACACTCATGATCCTGGCTGTGTTGTTTGGTCAATATGAAAACAAGAGCTGTTGTGGGGAACCACAGGACCTCAGGACATGCAGGTCTGCCCCACGGGGACAGTTTCTCAAGGCAGACAGGCAGGGTGAGCAATGCATCCATCCCACATCAAGTCGAGGGGGTGGAACTTGGGACCCCTCAGCCCACACAAAGGCCAGAGGCACCATCATCGTTCCGGAACAGGGCTCAGAAAGCCTGAGCACTGCTGCAAATTTCTGGCAGGTTATTTCAGAAGGCTTTGTCCTGTATAGGAGGGCAGGATTTTTCTTTATGTGTCTTTGCAAACAGGAAAAAATCTGTCCTTTCCATCTCTGAGCTTGCCACCCCATGTCCATGTCCCACCAGGGTAAACCACTGCGCAGAGCCTTGTCCAAGCAACAGATGAGTTTTTACTCCATTTTGCCTTCCTGAGGAGACTGAGCTGTACGGGCAGGTGGGCAGTATGAAGGCAGATCCCCATGTGAGATCAAAGCTCTGCTGCCACCACCTTACAATGAGCATCACCAGGAGCCCCAGCACTGCAGCAGTGCTCAGCTGCTTCCCAGTTCCATGCAGCACCTGTGAGAAACACCAGATCCAGAGGGTGTTGCTTCCCCAGGACAATTTGGCTGTGTTCGAACCACGACCTCCAGGAACCAGATTAATTACAGAGATGTTGAGCATGACTTTGTCTGCAGGGGCAAGTCATGTTTGACATCCCTGCCAGCTGGTTTCAGGG
This sequence comes from Alectoris magna, assembly GCA_030625065.1. Taxonomy (NCBI): domain Eukaryota; kingdom Metazoa; phylum Chordata; class Aves; order Galliformes; family Phasianidae; genus Alectoris; species Alectoris magna. The sequence continues at coordinate 5,201,025 of CM060579.1, read as the reverse complement.
CTGGAGGATGAGAACAACCTGAACGATCTCTCCCTGTGCTGTTTACCAGCACAACTCATTGACAGTGCAGGTTTTGGGGAGAATAGCCTGCAGCAAAGCCTCAGCAAGCAAAGCCTCACACCCGAACAGCCACACACTGGGCAGAGAGAAACTGCATTGCAGTGCCACGCTGACACACAGCATTTGAAGCAGTTGCCATTAAGCAATGACCAAGTTTCATGGAGCATCCAAGCAGGGAATGGCTTAACCTATTTTTTTTTTTTTTTTAAACACAGTTCAGGAGATCTCCTTAGAGAAAGGAAATGAAACGGCAAGTTCCCCAGCCTGATCCACTGATTTTAGCTAGCATGTAAAAATCTGATCTGATTTCTCACCTGTGGATGGGCCCAGACCATGGGAGGATCACACAGTCGGTCCCACAATCCCAGATGGCCCTACAAGCCAGAGCAAGGGTTCCCCAAAGGGGCAGCTTCACCTCCCCAGCCCCCCCTGCACCTGGCTGCGTGCTGCCCACCTCCTCCCGCTGTAGGGCTCTGCCTCCAGAACTCGGAAACGAAACAACAAAAAGACAAGCTGAACTTTGAGGCCAAAAAGGGTTTTGAAGCAAAAGGGAAGGGGGGTGGTTAGGGAAGGAATCTGAAGTTGCATCACTTGGAAATACCCGAGTGCTTCAGAAATGTACGTACATGTTCGACTTCCTGCTGCCTTTCCAGGAAACTTCTTGGGAGCAGCAAAGTGACACCAAAAGGAGCCCAATGACATTTCCCTACACCAAGTCAAAACGGCCTTGAGTTTAACACAAACAGGCCCACGTGTAAAATATTCCCCTCCCTGGAGGTAGGTGCTGTGGGGGTTTGGAGCCCCATGCAGACAAGTGGGGTGAGGGAGCTTTGAGATATAAACCAATCCAGCACTTTTGCCCTTCGGATGGCTTCAAAACCAATCTGGAGACTTTCTCCATGGTATTTCAAACACTCCTAAGGACACGGACTACAACCAGGTTTCATTTTGTTCGCCAGAAGTTACCGTGACGCTTTCACGACAAGGAAAATGAATCGGAGGGGAAAATCTTATTTTTCAATAAAAGTTATGTACTTTCAGGAAACCAGGCTGCTTCCCAAGCTGCTCTCATGCACACAGAAGAACTGCGATCAGCTCTGAGAAAGAATGCTCCTGCCATGCATCCCACAGGGACCAGCCTGGGTCTGGCTGATGAGATGGCCAAGCCAGGAGCGGTCCTGGCCCTTCTCACCCAGTCTCAATGGAGCAAAACTTTTTTGGTCCACTCAAGTGGACGTCAAGTGGCCTTTTTTGGCCCCATCCAAACTGGTCTCGAGCACCTCCAGGGATGAGGCACGCACAACCTCTCCACGCAACCTGCTCACCCGCCAAGGTCTTCCTCCTGTGATGTATAAGCAGAAGGCAGTATCAAAACTATGGACATGATGCTTCAATCCCTAAGATTGCTGACTCAGTCCAGGACTGGCTCAGCTCGAGTCCTGCACACTGCCCTGTGCCCACAGCACCCGGCCCACCTCACGCGTCCCCCTCCGATCTGCCCGGCGCTCCTCCTCCCGCCTGCACAAAATGGCGGACGGAGCAGCCAGGCCAGGTGGCTGTGGAGCGTGCCAAGCAGCTCCGCCTCACCTGCAGCGACTTGCTGAGGGGAAGCTGTGTCTGCCCTTTCTTGTCGGGCTTTCATCTGCCTGGGGAGAAAGGAGAAAAGGGAACGGGGAAGGGTAAACACGGCTGAGGCAGCTGCAAGTCCCGGCAGCTGAAGGGTTGAGCAGGTGATTCAGAGCGCAGGGGCCTGCAGACACCCTGCCTGCTGCTCCCAGCAACATCCCGCTGTGTCAGTGCTGCTCTGTGGGGCTGCAGCGTGGGCCCGCCAGCCCCTCTGCCCAGCTGTGCCACCAACCCATCCACAGCCAGAGAGAGGAGCCCAATTCAGCCAGGCAGAGACTCGCATCCATCCATAGCTCCATCAGCCTATCCACAACCCAAAATAAAAGGAAGATCTTGGTGAATTCAGAGGGGAAAAAAGGACCGTTTTGCCCCTAAAAGGGACTGAATGGTTTTGGTATGCAAGAATATGACTTTCTGCACACAGCACTAAACCAAGCCGCCACGTGGAGGTGGTGGGATGGGTGACCCCAGCAAGGTGCTCCAGCTCAGACGGGGCAGGCAGGAGGAAAGGGCCAGACGGGCAGGGACTGCCTCAAAACTAGGCTACGGCTCCTGAGAAGCCACGCGACGTCTCCCCAGGCACCGCCGCCTCTCCCACGCACGATGAGGGACAGGAACCGGGCCGGTCCCACACGCCATGCTTGCCCCATGCCACCCACACAGCCCTGGCAGCCGCCGGCCCCGCAGGCAGGGCTGGACAGGCAGCGCAAGCCCCGGTGCAAGTAATTATACAATCATAGAATTGCTTGGATTGGAAGGGAGAGCTGCTGGGCTCACACCCACTCTCCATCCATCCTCCTCAGCTGCCACCTGGGGGCACAGGGTTAGTGATGGCGGGGTACAGTTTCTTGGCTCTGTGTGGACTTTTTGGTTGCTGGGTGCAGCCAGAACACTGCAAATGCTTTCCCCTGCCTGCCTGCCCCCTCCTCTGCATGCAGGGCATGGCTGTAACCACTGCAGCCCCGTGTCTGCCTGAGCCTCAGCCCCAGGGAGATGGGCAAGCCAGTCCAACCAGGTGAGGAGCCACACTCAGCTGGGAAGCATGGGGAGACCTGTGCTCCCAGTTACCTCCCAAGCAGGTCAAGACGAGGGCCGTTCGTCTCCCAAGCCTTTGGCCTAGTTATTTTCATTCCTGTCCCCACACACCCTGCCTGTAACAGCAGGGATCGAGATACCTATTACAGCACAAGAGGCACTGCCCTGTCTGCCAGGAGTCTAGAGGTGAAGCGGCCAAGTCAGAAAGAAAGGGCTCCGAGAGGCCAACCTACAACTGGAGAATGGCTTGGGTTGGAAGGGAACTCAAAGATCACCTACTTCCAACCTCTGGTACCAAGTCTGATCCCATAGGCTCCAGGCATATTTCATTAAGTCGCTCAAGATGGAAAAGACCCCTCAAATTCCCAACTCCAACCCCAACCCACCCCACCGTGCCCAATGACACATCTCTCAGTGCCACGTCCCCACAGCTCTGGGACACCTTGAGGGACGGTGACCCCACGACTCCCTGGGCAGCTGTGCCATTGCAGCACTGCTCTGAGAAGAAACGTTCCCTAATAACCAACCTGAATTTGAGTCAGAGTAGATGAGAGGATGGAAGGTCCCAATTGCAGATGAATACACCAGGCTGGGTTTGCGCCTACACATGCTGCGCTCAGAGCTCGGTGCTTGCATCCATCATCGGGAGAAGGCTCTGATGGGCAAAAACTATCCCCCAAAAAAGCCACATCAATTCCCAGCTGGCACTTTTTGGTGCCCCAGGTGGCACCTGCATGTGGTGAGGACTGAACATGCCTCGAGCTTTTAACCTAACCGACAGAAGAGGGATATGTAGGAGCGAAGAGGAAACCTGTGTGCGTAGGGAGGGAAATATCAGAGAATAAAAAGCACCGAAAGAATGAAACGAGGAAAAAAGGTTTGGGGAAAAGAAAAATGTGGGTAGAAATAGTCAGCTTGGCAGCAGTTACAACTTCCTTGTGTTCAGATCCCCGCATCGACGGCTGGAGATGCTACAACAAATGTCACCTTCATGCGAGCACCAGAACTGCAGTTTTCTCATCTGGTTTTTTGTTGTTTTTTTTTTTCTCTCCCCGCCCTTTTTATTCCTTTTTGAAGCCTGTTCAGAGCATAACCTGTTGGGGGCAACCCCGGTACCCAGCGCAAGCTGAGTTTTTCTCATCGCGTTCCCTCTCCCCTTCTCTCTTTGTCCTGCTCTGCCACACACCGATCCCTGTCAAGTTTCTGGCTGATCCGGAGGGAGATGCCGGTCCTGCCAGCTCCAGCATCCAACTGCTCTTCCCAGAGCCCAGGAGCTGCAGTAACCATAGAAACTGCATCCAACGCGCAGGCTCCGCTGGGGGGGGACACGAAAGGATGCTCAGACGCGCACAAGGGGCAGGTAGGGAACAGGCAGGGCTCCACCAAACCACCCCCAAACTGGGGACAGCACAGGGCGGAGGGGGATGCAGCAATGCAGGAGGTGTTTGGCTGCAGGCTGAGTGCTGGCTGGCGGAGCTGACGGTGCATTTTACGGCGCGCGGGGAGAGCGGTGAGGTAATTGGGAGGATTCTGTTGCAAAGCTTTGTCTTGCTCTGCCCTGCGCTTTAGCTGCACACGAGATGGGTACCCGAGGCTCCCGCTGGCCCGAGAAGTAATCAGGCATTAATCCTTCAGCTCTTTTTGCACCGTGAATATAAACAGGCCAAATCCCATCCCTGGCTGTGCTGGCGAGAGTCTTTATGTTGATGGCACTGGCAGCAACACGCATACCTCCAAGGGCAAGATTTGGACCGGCACAGGCAGTTAATGAGCTGATCCAAACCTTGAATTAATTCTGTACATCTCCCGACGCAGACACGGCCCCGTTCAGGCAGCACCATTCAGAACAGGCTCCAACCGAGACCACCTCTTCAGACACCTCACACTGAGCCCTTAAATCCACACACAGATACAAAAGAGGTGCGATTTTCGGATGCACTGGGCACAGCAGATGCTCGGTGTCTGCAAGAGCCAGACAGCACCCGCCGCTGTGCCAGGAAAGCGGATCGGAGGGGGCTCAGCACAGGAGGAAGGGGAAATGCTACCTGCGGGCACAGCCCATGGACACAGAGATTAGGAACCAGGATAGCACAGGGAAGTAGCAAATGGGTAAAATGGGGGCAGCTTGGCAGCTCCACCAGTTATTGGGTGCAGTGCTTGTCCCCTTCACCTGCTCAGCACTCCAGCACTGAGTCACAGCATTGGGGCTCCCAGTCTGCAGGGAAGTGTACGGACCTACGGGAAGGTGGGGGGATAAAAATACCAATACTTCTGCACCAGTTTAGCACAGAAAACAAAACAAAACAAAAATAAGTCTGCACAACTGCCAGGCCCTCCTCTTTCATTTCCTCCCCCCAACCCCACTCCAAGACATAAATACTCCACGCAAACCCCACACGCAAACAAACTGCGACCTCTGGATAAAGAGGCTCAGCCTCCAAATGGCCACACTGGTCCTATTTTGGGCTCTGACTCTGCTGGGGTGGAACAAGCGCAGCTCAGCTGGCCTCCCCATCCGTAGCCCACAGTCAGCCAAGCCCCCAGCTCCAGCCCTCAATGGCCCCATTGTTTGGGGCTGGGAGCTGCTGGTCTGTCCCGTCTGGCTCCCCAACATCCGGCAGGGCACGGGGGAACCGAGCGCCCTACAGCCCCTGAGTGGGAGGGAAAAGAGAGGAGGGAGCTGCCCCAGCAAGGCAGAGCTGGTTGGGATCCCCTCCAGTGAGGCACCTGGGAGCTGAGCCCTTCTCTCCGACTCCAGAGATAGAGCTTAAAATCTCCCCTCTCCCCCAGCAGTCTCCCTTTGACTTGCTGAACTGGGGAGTGAATACAAAATCAATCCCAGCTCCTAAAAAGAGACAGAGATTGCAGGATACACACAAACCCCACGAGCCACCAGGAGCAGATACCAGCCCAGGCTGGCATCCAGGCAGACACACTCGAGTGGATCACAGTTCACCAGGAGATAGCGGCACCCGGGGAGCACTTGGAGACAGGCCAGCCCTCCCACAGCTCAGCGTCCCATCAGCTTTGCTCTGCCAAAAATCAGAGCCCTTGAGATACAGTGCTGAGCCGCTCCATCATCCCCTGCCCAGGCTCTGCTTGACAAACAGCCCACCTCCACCCGCAGCTGAAATTTTCCTACAGGTCAACACCAGTGTTGCTTTTGAAAGTCCCAGGAGTTTCCCCCTGAGAGATGCAAGCAAAGGGTTGAAACAGTGCCCTTCCTCATGCAGCATCCTCAGCAAGCTTCAAACACCACCCGAGGAAAAAGTTGGAGAATAAAGAAGCCCAAAAAGTAACCTAAGTCCTCCAAGCCACTGTCATTACTGGGCCAGAAGGGCTGAAAATGCCTTGGGAGCAGCAGTGGGACATCACTTGTGTATGGGAAACTGTTAATCACAGCCTGAACCTCTGATTAACCATCTGAGGCAAGTGACGGCTCAGCTGTGGGAGCACAAGTGAAGGTAATTCAGCTGTGCTCCTGGAAGGGGTGGAGCTTGACTCCACCTCTCCTAGATCCCATTTAAGGGCTGACCACCACTAAGGCAATGTCTCTTTTGAGATTGTTCATGTGTGGAGTTCCTTGTGGTGAGCATCCATCCTTGCTGTGAGTATCAGAGTGGGTGAGTTGTTCCCCTATAACCTCTGGATATTCATCTGTTACCACCTTGTATAATAACAACTATACAACTTCCAATATCAGCACTGGTAGCCATAAGGGACTGTCTCCTTTGTTGCATTGCATCATTGTGACCCATTTTGTTCCTGCTGCCATCACTGCAGCATCCCACCATGGCCACTCTGACCAATTGCCCAGAGAGGTGATGGGTCCCCTTCCCCTGCAGACACATAAGGGTGAAGCTGGACAGGGCTCTGAGCACCTGGCGGAGCTGTGGGTACCCCTGTTCATTGCAGGGAGTTGGACCAGTCAGCCTTTAAGGTTCCCTCCCCACTGAAATGATTCTGTGATCCTATGTTTTAGCCACAGCAGTTGGGGTAATTCCCTGCCAGCCCCACAGGCAGCACTGGGGTTGCCACATCCTCAACATCCAACCCATGCCAGCCCCGTGCAGCGATTGCCACCGTGTACTGCTTGACCTGGTGAGTGATGCTTAGCGATACGAGACATGCCTGCTTTTTGCACAGCTCATTTCTCTCTCCTGCATGAGAATAGCTTTGCTGGCAGCTCTGGGAGCCCACGCGCAGGAACAGCTTGCTGTTTGTACTCGGAGCACAGAAGTAGCAGGGCAGCCCGGTGTGGATGAGCCCTGCTCTGCTTCCTGCTGTAGACGACGCCACTGGTGTTTAAGCAGCGCTTGCCCTGGTGTGAGGCTGGGCAGCCCTGAGCAGGGAGCAGTAATGCGGAGTCCTCAGGTTTTTTTGGATTTTCTCTCCAACACGTGCACACAGGCGCCGATGGGGGCGGGGAGGGCCAGGCTGTGCTGATTTATTGGAGGAAATACAACTTTAAACCCATTCCCCCTCCCAGCAACTCTGCAGCTTTTCAGGCGCAGCATTAGCAGCTCTCGTGCTATCCACAGATTGTCGGCTGCTCTTTGATCCCAAACAAAGGACACAACCAAGCTGTCCTCAGGTCCAACTACAGCTGATAGGCAGCTCCCAAAAAAGGGAGCACATTGCTCTGCCTGGGCCAGACAACGCAGAGCACAACCCATCGGCACAACACAGAGAGGGTCACACACACAGCCCTCAGCCTCTCACCACGCTCTCCTTGCACTCCCTCACTGTCTGCTCCCCACTTTCTAAGCATGTCTTCAATGGATGAAACAAAATCCAAGCGAAAACCTAACTGGACTTTCTCCTTTGGAGTCTTTCCTTGTGGGATTTCTCCTCTGTTGACCCAACACTTCCCTGTGCCACGCGTGCATCTTCCACTTGGGTCACTTAGAAATTGGTTCTTTCCCTTGTCTTGATCTCCTGTATCTTGTAGTCTGCCAGTTACCAATGGATCTGTTCACAGAGGAGGATCTAGCAGCTCAAGTCCTGGAAGAGTCCTGTGACGGGCTGTGCAAGCTCAGGCAATGCTTTGGTGAAGCAGGTTTTGTGGGTGTTCTCTCCCATGCTCTGCTGCAGAGAGCAGCAGAAACCTTTTGATTGCCCTCTGCGGTGTCAGCCCCAGCTTTGGGTGCTTGAGGCATCCCAGATGTCATATCCAAGCATCCAGAGCTTTAGCAGCAGAGAGCTGTATGGTACCATTTGCATGCCTTCTCCAAGTGGTTTCAGCCTGAAAGCAATACCACATCCAGCAGCGAGAGCCCCGTGCCAGATCCCTGTGCCGATAGCTCCAAAAGATGACTCACCAAAGAAGTATTCAACCCAGGATCTCCCCGTCCAAAGGGAATACCCAGCGATCTGATCTCTCCAGCACTATATTTTACTCAGTGCTTAACACTGGCAAAACACTCAATAGGGCCCACGGGGATTTCTCTGTCTACTAATCCACTGCCTCTTCTCTCTGTTCCTCTCCAAGTTTTCATTGTTGCTTTGGATTTGACTTCAGTCAGCTTCTTTTAAGGTATGAGGCTGATACGTATCTCCGTAGAACTTCTAAACCTACTGACCCACTTCCAGCCAAGTTTATGGGGGCAGGTGGAGACATCGGAGATAACATTCCTGCAGCCACAGAGCGTGGTGATGCGGAGGGCTGGGTGCACTCTGCTTAGACATCACGTGCAGACGCTGCCATTTTCCCCAGCCATGGGGAAACAAAGCAAAACAAGCTCAGAACGAGAGCTTGTGGTCTAAAATCTGACTGGTAGACAAGGCAAGCAGAGAACTCCAAGTATGACAGCAGTCCCTGCACTGTGCCTCGCCACCGGGTGCTCTCTCAAATGAACCTAAAGGACCGCAGTGCTAATGAGCTCCAGGTAAAGAGCAGGAGAGATCAAGGATGCTGCAAACATCTTGTGTTCCTGCAGGAGCAGGGCAACGTCCCTCAGGGATGCTGGGAAAGCGACCATGGCCCACGCTGCAGAACAGGGCTCCTGCCAACACAGCAGGGTTTGGGATTAGAAAGCTCGAGGCAGCGATCCCCCAGACAGCATCATGGGGCTGCAGCATCCCTGAGGAGCACCAGCACACCCCTCCCTTCACAGCACGCCTCTTGCTGTGCCCAATCTCCCCGTTTAGAAGACGGCAGAAACAATTTCAGGTGCCTGATTGCTACACCGAAGGCTGCAAAGAAAAAAATAATCATCTTTCCTTGCAGAACGCCTGGAGAAGCCCTGAAACACAAGATTAAGGATTCAACATCACCCCATCAATTCCTCTCCCCCGGCAGCTCCTCCAGCCACCCTTCTGCACAGGAACAAGGTGGGAAAGGACACATCCCAGCCTGGAGGTGACCCACACGGCACTTCAGACACACAACCACTTTTCACCGCCCTGCTGCAGGACGTCCCATTTCAATAGGGACAGTCCAGCGTGCCCGCTCACCCCACTGGCCACCCAATTTGCACTGCCTGCCCCAACACAGCAGTGGGAGTCTATGCCAGAAGAGCTGCGCTACGATCTGATCAGCCCATCTGATATGGCAGTGCCTGGTTCAATGCCCATTGAAATCAAAGGCACCTTGGTCTCATCAGGCACCAAATCTCAGCCCTGCTCCCTCCAGCCAAGCACAGCCATCCCGTTGCCACCAGGTGCTCCAGCAGCTTGGGCCACCACTACAGAAATAGAGGGCGTAACGCTGGGTTTAACCAATGCACCAACATGGCTTTTTCTTAACAGCTGTGAATAATTTCCCCTGGCTTTGGAATTCCATTGCAGAAGGAGTTCGGTGCTATTCAAAGCTTCAGGAACCACTTGCATCTGCAGATCTCAAAGCTCTGCAGAGAGAGCGATGCACCGCACTGCAGGTCTCCTTGGAGAGGCGGAGTGGGGCTTCATACAAAGTGGAAGTGAAAGGACAAGGAGAATACTTTGGGTCTACCCCAAAAAGTCCCAGCACCCAATCGTCATCAGGCTCTCACAGTGGATGCAAATGAGAAGTAACGACCTTGAGGAGGAGAGCGGGAATCCAACCCGCTGCATCCAGGCTGCAATCTGAGGGGCTATTTACTTTTCTTTTGCTTGTTCAGGAGCAGAGCCACCTGTGTTAGCGGGCACATCAGTGCTTGGCTGTGTGGGACCAAAGGCTATGCAGGAAGGAAAGCACAAACCAGACACTGCTCCGTGCCGTGCAAACAGCTCAGGATCATTGCTGGGAGCCTGATGTATCATGGAGGGAAAAGGGACGTGGGATCCCAAACTCACAGTCCTCATGGAGATGTGTGAGAGGCAGCGGGAAGACATCCACCAGGGTGGGCTCATCGCCAGCTTTGGGGTCTGCCCGATCCCAGGAACCCCATAGGGACAAAAGAAGTCACTTCCCATCCCATTCTGCTGTGAGAAGGAAAATCCCATCAACAAATAAAGAAATGCATAAAACAAAGCACCGAGGCTGGCGGAAAGAAGAAGAACCCCTTGCCAGGCACACGCAGCACGTCGCACCGGACGGTAGTGTGGAGGAGCAGCAGGAACAGCAAACAGAGGACTCTGCAGCAACAGCACCAGGAGCCACAGGGCGGGTGGTTTATAGGCCAAAAAGTGTCTTTATAAAACCGGATCTTTAAATATTTGCTCCGACATGGCTTCCAAGTCCCATCTGCTGCAGCAGTTAAGCTCTCGCAGCCCTTGCACGTGGCGGTGCCTGTGTGCAGTGTGTCCCTGCTCCAAAGGCAACACTGACATTCCCATTCAAACCTGAGGAGTAGAAGAAACAGGTTATTCCTTTCCCACTTCGCAAAGGGGAGTGATATAGCAAGATAACTAAATGACAGAATCTATTCTGTCATTTATATTATATATTTTTATATGTCATTCATATATTGGCGGTTGAGGAGTCTCCTTCTCTGGAGATATTCAAGACCTGCCTGGACACCTACCTGTGCGACCTGCTGTAGGGAACCTGCTTTGGCAGGGGGGTTGAACTCAATGATCTCTGGAGGTCCCTTCTGACCCCTATGATTCTGTGATTCTGTTCCTTTCGGTGACAGTGGACACAGTAGTATCTAAACAAGCAGTGAGAAGTGGGGCTTAAGGAGCCCACATCAGGGGGACAGAAGGACATGCACACCAAATAAGTTCATGTCCTGCATAGCTCTGAACAGGAAAGGCCTCAAGACTCTGAATGAGGCCCTCAGAGCTCCTTCCAAGCCCACCGGTCTGTTCCTTTCAGCAGCTTCAGACCTGCAAACCATGCGTCATCGTGCAAGGGGAGCACACAATGCAACAGAAGAGCTCCTGCATCAGCCATTGCTGCTGACTCCTTAGCAAGGGCTTTTTAATGGATTTTGCTGCAGAACTCCCCCAGTGTTTTTGCAAAAGCAGCAGCCCCCAGCTCCACGCAGCCCCAGATGCCCTGCTCCCTCCTGCAGGGGATTCTATAGGGTCCTGTGTCCTCTCTGCACAGCCTCCATCCCCAGCTCCTGATAGCTCTTGCCCCATTCAGGGGCAGTCTCTCTCTCTCAGGAACAGCCCAGCACCATGCAGAGAACAAAGGAGTGCAGTTCAGGCACAGTATCCAGCCTCTCAAATACTCTGACCCTGCCCGCATCCCAGCTCTTTAACCAACTCAAGTCACAATGTCCCTGACCCTCTAGGAGAAGCACCCAGCCGCAGTTAGCTGGGTACACATCCACACCACCCCCGCTTCCCAAAAACAGCCTCTCTGCAGCTGAGGGGTGCGGGCTGTGCTTCCCCAGCACCCTCCTGCCTTCCCCCAGCCACCCCAGGGCCAAAAAGGCTCATTTGCTTTTGAAGAGCCTGAAGGTGCCTCTGCAGCATGGGGAACTGCAGAAGCAGCAGCCAGGCTGCTTCGTTTGCTGCTCCTCTCCTCCCCTATAGCTCTCCAGCAAAGCACAAGAGCCTTCTGCTTTGCACCCGGTGCTGCTGAGCAGCCTCCATCTCCCCAGCTGGAAGAAAACCGCTGCTTCTCCCCTCCCGTCGCGCTGCATCTGCTGAGCAGCTCGGGAGCAGCCTGCATGAAAGGTACTGACAAAATAAAGTTGGATTGTACTGCATTATTGAAAAAGTGACCTCCAGTGGTCAATAAAGCCTTTGCCCACCGTTTCCAGGCAGCAGTGCCTGTTGTCAGGCTCTGCCTCTGTTCAGCAGGATGGCGTTCCGTCTCTCCTGGTCCCAACTCCCACGAGTGGCTCGTTAAAACTCAGAGTCTGCACTTTGGTAACGAGGAGCTCAAAGCACTTTAATGCACGGATGCAATCATGAATGCAAACAGGCTGCAGGCAAGAGAGCAGCATAACAGCAGTCTGTTCCCCCATTGCCATCCTCGCAGCTACTGGCTCTAGGCAGAAGCACGGGTCTGATAAGAGAAGTTGGCAGAAGGTGCAGTTCTAGGATGAGGGCTTTTTCAGTTTCAGTGCAAACCTTCAGCCACGCGGAGAGGGAAAGGGGATTTGAGGGACACATTCCTGCATCACAGCAGCACCAGAGCCGGTAGCACACAGGTTCCCCTTGAAGATGCCCTGCTCTGCATCACTGTGATCCCACCCCTTTCACATTGGATTTCTATGAACAATTGCACAAACAGCTTCCTCCTACCCCCCCTCACCCCAGCTGCAGGAGGCAGATCTGCCCCGGCCACATGAGGCACCACAGGAGAAGGTTAACCCCAGAGTGGAGCAGGAGCACCATCTCACCACCTTCCCCTCCATCCCCCTTCACATGGCTGGGGGCTATGAGTGAGTTTTTCTGCTTGGTGGGATTAGCTTCAGGTAGAGCCCAGCTGCAATAAGCTGAGCTCCTTGGGACATTAGGAGACGATAACCCCCAGAAAGGGGGGAAGGCCCTAAAAGCTTCTAGGGATCCCCCTTGCTTGCTGGTGCTGCCATGGTGAAGGCTGCCTCCATCCCTTCTGCTTTGATAAGCCGGCCTCTCCAGGTCCTGCACCATCTCAGGACCAATGCTGCTTGGGGACGTTGTCCCACCTCATCCAGGATTCAGGCAGAAGTGAGGAACAGCCTCAACACCTCCATGAGCCAGACCAGAGTGGGAAGAGCTCCCACAGCTTGGCAGATGCTCACAGTGTGAGCTGGAGCCTCTGCGGCATCACCTCCCCTTCCCACCAGGGAAATCTGCACAGGACAGATAACAAGCTCCACAGACACATTGCAGAGGGGGTCACCAGCCAGTGGGGTCTGGGAAACACAGGCATTGAGGGGGGGAAAGGCACTAATTAACCATCTCCTTCCCCACGGGGACTGGTTTAGACAGCATGAAAGATTAAAGGTCTCAAGGATGCAAGAGGAGCTGGAGGGGAAGAACCTCCTCCTGTGCATGGGCACGGATAGGCACACCACAAAGCTCATAGGTGCAGCCAAAACCAGGGTGTCAGCTGTGGGTATCATGCACAGGGCGAGGAGATAACCAACAAAATGGTGCTCTCTGAAATTCAGCATCCACCACTTGTATCATCCCCAACCCTTCACCCTCAAACACACCCCAAAGCTGTGCAAGGCTCATTCCCATCAACGGCTGCTTTGGAAAAGACCTTTTTGATTTCAACCCATCTGCCAAACTCCCTCTCGTACCACGTGCCAGCAGCACGGACCGGGCTCCACTCCCCACCCAAAGCAACGCACCCAAAGCACAGGGACAGCAGTTGCCTACACAGATCCTGCGGAGCAGCCTCCCATTGCATGCAGATGCACAAAGCACGGGTGGGTATGAGAGTAGGACCCAGCACATTTATTGCACCCTGTTGGTAGAACAGCCACATCCCTCCCTGCACTGCTCCATGGCTCACAGATCTGGGATCAAGAGGAAGGGCAAAGCTCATCGTTCCCCTCGGGTAGGCACATACCTATGCCTGGAAGGTGGCATTGCCCCCAGGAGGATGGGAGCTCGGAGCTCTCCAGCCCTCAGCATCTGGCACCGCTGCAGTACCAAGGGCAGCGCCGGGCAGTCGATCTGTTCTGCAAAAGGCTGCACGTTCCCCAAGGAGAAGTGAACTGTGACATTCAGAAGGGCAAAAACACGAGGCCAACCCTCCCTTTGCCTGCAACAAAACAGCATGGACTTGTGGTGGCCACGCATGGCCAGAAAGAAGGCAAGGTGAAGACAAACCCCAGCCGGCACCACTGCAGTGGGTGGTGGCCCAACCACTTGTCCTCCTGAGGACAAGGACCCTTCTCCTGGTAGGGTCACTCATGGTGAGGGCAGCAGTGCAGGGGTGCCTGCTCCAATGGGACGGGATAAAGGAAGGCATAAGGGGTTGGAATTTTGCTTTGTGCACCTTATCACAGCAGCAAAGGACAAACAGACCAAGCAGATTCCCCTCTGCTGGTAGGACCTGTCTGGGTTGTGCTCAGCCACACAAAATGCCCACCGCTGTCCAGAGAGGTGAGGATGTGCCATACTCAAGAATAGGAATGGAATCATGATTTGCGGGTGACCAAGGCAACCAGCTTCACCTCTCCATTGCTTTGACTTCAAACCTACAGCATCACATCCAACCTCATGCCCACTGCTCCAGCCATGGCAGTTTGGGTCTATCAGGTGAATCTGGGCCCAAGTTACAGCTCTGCAGCTTTAGAAGTTTTAAATAGCAATAAGTCACAGCCCTGCATCTCAGACCAAGCTCTCTTCTGGATCGCCCAAGCCTCAGCCAGGAGCACTAAACCAGACAGGCAGGACCAGAATACATTCCCATCCTACCTCTGCAGCAGAGCCCCAGCTCCACGCCCGCCCCTGGGGTACCGTCTGGCAGGCAGAGCGAAGCTTTGGAGGCAGCTTAATTCTGAACCCTGCCATCAGTGGGGCCAGATCCTGGCTCTCGATTCACTCAAGTTGGGCCCTTTCCTGGGGGCTGCAACTTGCAAGGGGCAAGAGAGGGGGGCACAATTTGGCGCCGTGCAAAGGAAACAGGAGCAAGCTGCAACAGCTGCTCCCTTTCCTCTGCTTCCCTTTTGTCTCTGCAAACCCTCTCAGCTTTACTGGTGAGCAAGCCTCAACCCAAAAGCTGGCTGCAGCCAGCAGTAGGGCTGTACCTGCACGTGTTGGTGAGTCAGAGCCGGCTGGAGTCACACTGAGCACTCCCTTTCCAACTTCTCCCTCCTTGAAATGCCCTCACCATCCGTTCCTGCTCTTTTTTTGCCTTCAGTCCTAATGGGTGGGGGAAGTCAGGCTTCAGAAGGGAAGCCTGTCATCTCCCCATTGCATTTGTGCCCGAGGTGCAGCACCCACAGCTGGGGCACCCTGAGCCAGGTGCTAACCAAGGGCACAGCGATGTGCCTGATAGCAGCACTGGGGCACAAAGCAGCCCTGCCACCTGCCCTGTGAGACGTCTCAGGGCCAATGCATGCCCGTAGGATGCCTCACATGGATTCTGCTTTGTGCATTTGAATTTCACTCTTGTTCCAGGTGCCAAGAAGCAGGGCGCAGATCAACACAGAGGCACAAGATGTTCTCTGCGTTGTACAACCAAAACCCAGGCTAGGCTGCAACACATGGAGGCAGCTCATCCTCTTCAAGGCCTTTGGTGGGGAGGAACACCTGGACCAACACTGCAGCAAACCTGCTGTGCCATGCAAAGCCCTAGAGCTCCCTGCACATCTCTGAGCCAACGCCTCCAGCAGCAGCCTCCCCATGAACCACAGCCACCTCCTTCACAGCTTCCCAGGTAACAAAGCAGGGCAGGCTGGACCTGGTGCTTTCATAACAAACCTGTTTTCTTTCTGTCAGCCACCTGCAACAAAGAAAACCAGGCTCACAGGCAGCCAAAGGAGATGTAGTACCTATTTGATTTTCTATTGTATTCCTGAATAGTAAGCCTATTCACAGCTGATTTGGTTCTGTTTTTGGTGCCATTTGAGACCCTCGTGCTTCACAGGGAGACGAGCAGAATGAGGAGCAAGGACAGTCCCAGGGAGCCCAGAAACCCCACATGGTGAGGAGCACAGAGGCTCGGAGCAGGAGAGCCTGCACTCATGATCTCACCCCAGGAGCCCACATTTAGAGATGGGAAACAGATTCACACCCTGCCAGGAGCAGAGGGAAACATCAGGGATACGCAGGCAGCATTTTGCTGATAGGGGCTGAGTGTGGGAGGCTGTGCTGATGCTCCCTCCCCGGAGGAAAGGGCACAGATGACAGTGAAAAAGCTGTCCTGGCTTGGTAGCTGTGCGGGGAGGCTGGGGAGCACTGGGCAGGGATCACCCAGGGATGTCACACCGTGGCTCAGACACCCAAAGTGATCCACGGCATTTTTGGCAGCCTGCTCTGCCACCTCACACACACACACACACAGCACAGTCCTGCTGGGTTTCAGTCCTGCTCTCCCTGCTGGACACTTGGCACTGCCCGGGGAGGAGCTCCTTTCCCACCTGCTTAGGGGTGCATACAGACCCTCAAGCATTCATATGTAGCATAGGACCAGATATTGGGACACAGCAGGCACCAGACTGCTAGAAGCTTCAAATAATGGCTCCAAATACAGCAGCTGGGAGGACATGTCCAGCATAGATGCCTGCTCTTGAGTTTCCTCCCTGGCAGTCCTCAGAGCCAGCAGGGCACGGAGAAACAAGCAGCCACACTTTCCCAACAATAGCAGCCAGGCTACAGCGAACACCCAAGCTGTTTAACTTGGAGACAAGACCTATTTGATTGCATTTTCCCTCTGCCCTCCCTCCAGGTAGGCAGGGGCCCCATGGCGTCCCAGTGTACTGATGTAAAAAGGATGCTTTGAGCAACATCTGCTCACAATGGGATAAGGTGGGACAAACCTGAATCACAAAGAGCAAGACCAACATGCTGGGAGTTGCACGGGGAGCTCTAGAGAAGCACTGTCCTTGCACCAAAGTGGCAGAATAGCAGTACCCACTCTGTGAACCCTTGCAGAGGAGCAGCAGGGCAGGAGGCCCCCAGCAATCCCTTCAGCCCCATCACCCCTCTGCAGGGTTTTCCGCTGCGGGACAAGGGCAGGAGGCCAGAGGGAAGGGGGCTGCCATTCTCCCAGCCTGTGAGTCAAGGGGATGCACGTGACTCAGTGCTGGCTTGGATTTCCAAGCCCTGCCACGGCACCAGCTGCTCCTGCCCATCCCTCTCCCCAGAGAGGCCCACAGATGGGGTGGCTGACGTGGCCACAGCCAGGTGAGTCCCACAGACCCGGCCAGCAGCCCTTTCTCTGCAGCCACTTCACAGTGATGCTGGCCAGGTGGGTGCTGGAGCAGCCCACAGGCTCTGGTCGATCCATGGTCCACCTCTGCTGGCACCAGGGATGTGAGCACTGCACTGGGCAGGAACTTACCCTGGTAGAAACAAGATCTGGGCTGTTCCAGAACCAAAAATAACCCGCCAGCTGCCCAGGAAGAAAGGAGAGCCAAGCGCACACAGATCACACACATGTCAGGAGGAGAGTCATCTGCACCCATCTTCGGGGATAACGGGGGGAGCAGCTCAACAGAGAATCTGCTCTTCTCCATTGAATCGCACCAAGAACTGTGCAGAACAGCCTGCAGGGTTTTATGGGCAGCAAAGCAGCAGACGGCTGATACCCCCAGGGCCCTGTTCTCCATCTGGGGGAGAGCTGCCATGCGTCAGAGCTGCAGACACCCTGGTGCAGCTGTGCCAAGCAGCAGAGACCACTGCTCCATCGCTGCTCTCCTCTCCTCCCCCAAGAGGCAGCAGCCAAGAGCCCACAGAACCACACACCGTGTCGGGTAGGAGCAGCAATTACCACGAAATGCCTCGATCCTCACACTCTCAGAATACAGCTTCTTGTCCTTTGGGTTCCATCCCATGGAATGTGAGCGAAGGGGACACAGCATCCAGAGGTGCCTCAGGCATGAGCCCCACAGACAGCAACCCTTTGGGTAGGTAGAAAGTCACTACATCCCATACACATCCCACTAACAAAGGACATTCACCCAACGAAAACCTTCACTGCCCACACTGGAGAGGTGCAGTCCCTTCTCCAGTACTTCCTGGTGCTCTGCCACTCAAAGATGCTCTCCCTAAGAGAAGTACCCAAGCAAGTTTATAGGCTTTCCCATCAGTCCTCATGGTCACATGCTGATCACTACCAGGACCAGGGTGTAGAGCTAGGCTCAACTAGAGAAGCATCCTGCATCAACCCACACTTCAGGCAGCACTTTCTCCTGACCTTTCCCAATTTTTCCACTTTTTCTGCCTCTTCCTGCCAGCAAGACACAAGGAACACGCTGTGTTTCAGGACTTGTCCTCTCAGAGCAGGTCAACACCTGTCCTGTAAGCCAGGCAGGGAGCAGAAAGAGCCAGCACGAGTCACTCAGAATCCCAGCTTCACCAGCGTACCAAAAGCACCAGCATTGCTCATCCCCAAATATCACTGCTGCAGCCAAGGGAGGGCACTCACAGTGTACACCTTATGGAAAAGCTCTATAAAACGGGGCTGAGCCCTCAGCAGGCACAATCTGTGCTCAGAGCAGAGCTGCAGAGGAGCTGGCCTTGGATGCTGCCACCCATCCCCTTCCAGGGTTGTGCACAGGACCAGGGCTGCTCCCACCTTTCCAAGCCAGCCTCCCCAGGTAGAAGGAGACAAGCAGGGAGCCGGGTGCTCCCGGAGCCGCCAGCCGCCTCCCTCCTGCAGCAGGAGAAGAAAGCAGCATTGAACAAGTCTTGGGATGTCAGCCGCCAGCACTGTTGGAGTGCTTTGCTGGGAGAGGCTCATCCTGCAGGGGAGAAGAGGAGGTAACTGCTCAGAGGGAAAGCAGGAAGCCTGGTGCTTCCCAGGTTCCTGCACTGGTTGGGGAAAAGCTTTTCCACCCCAGTCCTGCTGCTGGCAGGTGAAGCTGTGAGCTCACCTTGCACACCAGGACCCTGCTTACTGCACCTTACCAGGCACCATGCAGCCCAGGGCCAGGCTCTCTGGTTGCCAGCAATGAAATCTCGTGTTTTTGCTGCACAACCAATCGACACTGGGAAGAAAACCTCAACTCTATTCTGCAATGTGAGCCCACAAAGCAGCCACCCAGAGCTGAGACCCTGCTGTCCTGAGCTCAGCATCCCAAAGGGCTGTGCTGCTGCTCAGACACACAAAGCGAGCAGGAGCTCCACACCAACTAAAAGCCTTTTATTTCATTTTGCTTGCTCTCTCATTTCAAGCTGGCCGCCAATACCTTGGGAAACCCAAGCTACAGAGACTTAAGATTTATTTTTGAGAGCTTAACATCCATTATGCTCTTCAAAAATTTATGCCCTTAAGCATCTCCACAGTGGCTGCTGAACACCCATTAAAAAACTCCGTCCATTGCTTCATCCTGACAAGTCTCACCTTCGAGATACACCCATAAAGACCTGGCAACCTGCTCAGCTCAAGCCCTGGGCTCCTCAAACCTGACCGTAGCACAAACAGCCCTGGCAAAGATGCTGTCTCCAAAGTAGAGTGGGACACCAGAGGTGAGGCTATGTCCAGGAGCAACCACCACGTGCTGGCTCTGCTGCGTACAACTGAGGCAGGACAGCTTGATGCGTCAGTTGGAAATGCAATTAACTTCAGTGTTCAGGGAGATAAGAGAAGATTTGAGGTTCCTATGGATGCAGTCGCTTGGCTCTTAGTTCCTCTAGCAATGCTAGCCTGGTGACGTTATCCACACTGCGTTTCTGCCTTTGGCAGAGCAAGACAAGTTCCCTCCAGCCATGGGAATGCCCATGTGAGTGGGACATTACCAAAGCAGCACCACACTGGGAGCTGATTGCACACAGCTTCATCTATAGGACCCCCCACCTACCACTGCTGCATTTCACCCATTGGACTTCTGATCCAGCATCAGAGCAGGAAGGATCCAGGCTCTGGTGGGGAGCAGGGCTGTCAGAAGCAATCAGCTCAGGGGATGCAGAGGGGTGCACACCTCAGCACGGGGCTCCTTCGAGGCATCTGCTGCAGTGCAACCATCATTACAAATTAGGCAGCCGGTACGAGGCACCCAAACAGCAGGCAAGGGGTGAAAAGCAAAAAGGAACAGGCAACAGTGCTAAACAGGTGCCTGCGGGGGGGCTTTCCTCAGCCCTCCCCACCAGATATCACCACCACCAGGTCCCTGCGCAGCCCATGTTCCCCCTAAATGCAGCACTGGGGCTCAGAGCTTTACAGGCAGGTTCCCACCAGGCTCGGCACACAAATGCAGGAGCCTTTTGCAAGACAGCAAGCATCAGCACATCACAGTGCCAAGGAGAGCACAGGCAGCGAGCAATGGGACCGAGGTGATGCAGCACGGGCTGAGCTGCGCCACGCAGCACACGCAGCTTCATGCAGCCCTCACATGAGCCTGAACCCCCAGCAAGAGCCAGCTGGAGCCTGGTCCCAGACGGGATCGGGTGTGCCCAATGTTGTCTCCAACACTTGCAGGCAGAAGGGAAAAAGGACCGAATTCGACCCCTCGGTGGGCAAGCAGCCAACCAGCACCCAGGGGAGCAAGGCGGGGGTAAAAGCATCGGGCTCAGTGCTGCCATCCAAAGCTTCTGCTCGCCTTCAGGCTCATGGGTGAACTGCAGCATGCAGCCACGGGCAACACGGGCAGGCCTGGGCCATCTGCCCCACAGCACCAACCGGCTCAGCCGCCAACGCCGAGCCTTCCCCGCCGGTTGCATTTTGGTGGTTATTCCTGCTTTTCCAGTCAGCGAGGCCCCAGCAGCCCCCTCCAGCATGCATGCCTGCAGAGGGATTTCATCCAGTAGGGTGCAGAGGCAAGAAAAGAGCAGCGTGAACAGAGACTTTGGAGGCAGCCAGGTGCCAGGACGGCTCCGTGGGGTCAGCATTTTACTGCCAGCCCCTCATCGTGGTCCCAGCACTCACCTGGCTGCAGCTCCCACTGCAGTCCCCAGCCCTGCACCCAGAGCCTGCCCCATTGCAGGTGGGAGCTGCTGCGGGGAGTGGGTGCTCTGCTGTACCCTCCCTCCAGGTTTCACCCGAGCTGCTAAGCAGGAGCCAGGCAAGCCTCAGGGCCAGGCTGGGGCAGCTGGCTGCAAGCACCGTGTGCCAGGCTGAGCTACACCAGGGGGGAAATCTCCAGGTCACAGCCATGCCACCACGGCACAAGAAAGCTGCGCGGCCACTCACACTGCCACAACTCCGTGCTTTGCTCGGAAGCTCTTCAGCTGTGGGGCTCACACACAGGGATGTCCCTCTCCCTGCCAGGACACAGCCCCAGTGCCGACTTCTTGACCCTGGGAGCACCAACGCTCAGCAGCATCCCAGGCACGGCCGAGGGATGCTCCGGCAGGGATGCAGGAGCGGCGGTGCAGCAAGGCCATTGCCAGCTGCCAGCGCCCAGGCACCGAAGGAGTTACCGAGCTCGTTAATCCCAAAGGCCACGCGAGCGATTTTTATCTTTAAAAAGCCCACAGCCCGGGTTGCACGGCTCCGCTAGGGAGCTCGCTCGGGCACAGCCACTGCTCCTTTAAGGTATTTAACAACAAAGTGGGTGAAGACGCTGGCTCCTCCCCGAGCCCGCACATCCCCTCCGGGTCCCCCCGCCCCAGCCACGAGTGACAGCGGGGACCCCGCTGTCCCCAGACTACCAGTCCCGGCATCCCCCAGCGCTTTGCTCCCTGCCAGGGACTGTAGTCCTCCGGCCATCCATCTGTCCCCGGGCAGGGCAAGGCCACGCTCCCATCCGGCAGAAAGGGCTCCGCGAGGGGAAAGCTGCCATTACATCGCAGCGATTAACCGCTTCGGAGCCCCGTGTCGGCTGGCAGCGCCGGCTGTGCGCCCTTCAGGTCGCTTTTCAAGAGAAGGGGGACCGCACCATAGCCGGGGCCAGGAGCCCGTGCAGATCCCGTGCACCATCCTGGCACCCAGACTGCATCCGAGCTGCAGCTCCAACGTTAATGTGATTTTTGCTCAACTCAGCTGCCTCGACTGCTCTCCGTGCTGGCTGGGCAACAGGAGAGGACCAGCTGTGCTGGGTGCTCTCACAGTGCCTGCACGGTGGGACAGGCAGGTTGGCACCTTCAAGCTACCAGGGCAGGTGGGTGGGGAACTGCAGGAGCTGACCCTCGTTCATGCTGGAGGCTTTGCAGTTAGGGTAGAGCACAGTCCAGCACAGCTGCTGCTAGAGCTGTAACATGGGCTCAGACCAAGTCCAGGAACCAACCCTCAGCTAAGCAGCATTACAGACTTTGAAATACTTGACCTGGCAATTAAATAAGGTCACTATCAGATACCACAGCCCTGCAGAGAGCCCTGGGACATCTCATTCCGCCTGGAAGAGATGCTCTGGGGTGGCGGCAGCAGCAAGTTCCCAAAGCAGCTCTGGGAGGCCAAGAGTGTGTGGTCCATCACCACCAGCTGCCTATGGAGCCCCCAGCACAGACCAGCTTTCTCCAATGAACTGGTGGAGACGTCCACAGCAGGGACCTGGTCCCACTTGAAGCAGAAAAATTGGAGGGATCTTCTCTTGCATTTTCCCTGGGACAATCCAGCTACAAGCTGAACAGGAGCATGGGGAAGAAGCCCAGCTGCTTGACCCACAGCCAAACCAGGGGCCAGAGCCACCTTTTCCAGGCAGAAAGAAAGCTCAGGGCTGTCCTTTAGCCTGGCGTTATCACCTCCCCACTGGCTCCAAGTGATATTTGTTCCTGTTCCCAGCCCAAGAGCCATCCCAGAGCCATCACATCCCTCAGGCCACAGTCACGAGGCCCTCAGGTGGGGTGGTCAGTGCAGGTTCCTCACAGCCCCAGATGACAGCTGGTGCTGGGCACAGTCAGGTTTCATGAGCAGAAGCATCTCTGATTTCAGCCCTGGGTCTAGGAAAACTCCCAGCCAGAAGTGCTCAGGGGAGGGCTTGGATGCACACTTCATCCTCCCCTTCCCAAAATGGCAGCTCCTACACTTGCAGCAGTTCATCTCGTGGCTCCAGCATCCTGCAGTGGTTTTACAGGGAATCCACATTCTGCAATGTGTACCTGCACCAGAAGCAACGTGATGCCATCGCTGCAGAGCATCACCCCAGCAGCTCTGGGTGCACAAGCAAACAGCACCAAGACCTAAAGGGATGCCGAGCCTTCCCACAAACAGCCGCAGCTCTGCTCACACCATCAGCAGCTCATTTCCACCAGCAAGGAAGAGATCAGCTAACACAGACCAAGCTGTGGGAACAGCAAGCCAGCAGCAGAGACACGTGGGCTAAAAACCAGCAGCACAGGCCAAGTCCAGTGCGTGATGTGTGGTACCAGGGTAGGAGAAATGAAGGAAACGAGCCTGTGAAGGTTCAGACCAGACCGGAGTTCAGAGCACTGCTTCCATGCCCTGTGCTGCAGTAGTGCTTGGGAGGCATTAAACACTTTGCAGTTAAAACCCAGCACAAGGGATGGGGCGGCAGCGGCCAGCCCTGCTCCCAGAGCCCGGCCTGCAGCCTTGTTCTGGCTTGTCTTCCCACCGGCTTTGAGTGCCTGACTTGTAATAAGCAAGCCTGAAAAGCAGGCTCCTTTTCAGACATGCCAGGCACCCGCAGCTCCATCTCACAGACGCGTCTCCAGGGAGTCAGGTTCCAGGTGTACCCAAAAAACCCGCATTTCAGCCAATACCCAAACGCTGCCTTGACTGAGAGAAGCTCAGCAATGGCCAGGCTCGGGACTCTGAGGCTCAAGGGGAAATTGCTCTACACCAGCTAGTCTAATTGCACTGAAATTACAAGATCAAGCAGCAAATTCATGTCTACGTTCATAGCTGTAGGTGGCAAAGACGCACCAGCCAGCGCCTGATCTCTGATTGCTGCAACTTTCACGTTTCATTGGGAAGGGAAGGAGGGGGTTAATGAAGGAGAGCCTTGCCAGTTGGAAGTGCTACCTAAAAAGGGTTTCTCCTACTAGCTGAAGCAAAATGGTTTCTCTTGCCAGCTTGTTTACTCTGCAGCTGAGAGCAGCGGTCCACCAGGTTGCTGCTGGAACCTGCTGTAGGATCGACGGCTGCAGGAGCAGCGCTGGCACTGGGATGTGAGCAGGGCTGGAGCAGCCGTGGTCCAGCTGTGCCATCCCCATCCTGGGCCAGCCTGCCATTCCCCCAGGACAGGCAGCATGTGTGCAGGGAAACACAGCCACAGCCCTTCAGACAGCAAAACCCGGGCCCATCCTCCTGCCCCTTGGAGGAGTGCTGGTGCTCAGTGGGTGAAGCTGCAATGACATGTAACCGAGGCGGTGTCAGACCAAATGTCCACTTCAGCAGGAGAGTCCTCAGGGCCCTTTCCCATGGGAAGGACACACAAACCCCAGCTGAGACCATGGGCTGGTGATGCTGGACAGGACTCTGTGATTTTCCTGGGAAAGGCAAGCTCTGAACAAACCCATCCTGCCCCAGCTTGCTGCTGCAGAGACAGAAAACACGCAGGACTTGTTATCCTTTCAAAAAAGCAGAGCTTACAGCCATGTGCTGAGACAGGTATCAGCCATTCTCATGTCTCCAGCAGATTTTAGAGTCCACGGGCCAAACTGGGGCAGCTTTCACAGCACACAGCCCATCCCAGCTCCGGGATTAAAGCCACCGTGCCTGCAAACAGAACGCAATGCCAGCAGAGCCAGCCGGGAAGGAGGCAGCCTGCAGGCACCGCCAGTTCGCCAGCAGCACCCAGCAGCCAGCCAGAGGATTGGGCCCCTGTTTTATAGCTTGTATATTAATTACTCTGAATGTAAATAAGATTAAGGTTTTAATTCCATCTTCATCTCTTCGAGGCTTCTACTCTGCTCTTGGGTTTTCTGGTGGCACGAAGCTTCTCAGGCTGCTACCGCAGAGGGAACTTCACAGGCAGGTGGAGGTGGCAGCACCTCCTGCACCAGGATGGCCCACGACACCTGCACAGCCCTGAGGACACGCTACCTTTTGCACAGCCCTCTGCTCCTTGATAAACACAGCACTGCAGCACGCAGAGCCCTGACCCTTCCATCAAACCCACAACCCGCAGGGCTAACCGACGATTACAAGAAGGGCCAACACCGTGCAGCATCCCACTGCAAACCCAAGGCAGGGCAGGGTGGGGAGCAGGATGATGCAATGCTCACCAGGACAGAGCTTTGCAGCTAGCAAGGTGAGCGTGCTGCCCAAGGCACCCATAGCAGCCAGCTGACAGGCAGTCCAGCTCTCAGTTTGGACCACCACCGCGGCTGGAGCTTTACAGATGAGATGGGCCAGAAAGCAGCAAGCGTGGGCTGGACACAACAGCAGGCACTGCCTGCACAGGCTGGAGGCAGCAGCACAGGCTGCCATGCTTCCCTGCTGCCCAGGGGAACGCCGCTAAGCCACAGCTGGGCTCAGCCTGAGAGCATCAACCCCAGCAAAGGGAGAGCCTTCGGTGCCAGAGCAGGAGCAAACCTAGGTCCACCCACAAAAGCACCGTAAGATAACCACGATTTGCTGCGAACAACAATCCTGTTGCACCCCATCTTGTCTGTGTGGAGCAGCTCCTGGCTCACGGGCCGCAGCACGGGAATGCTGAGCTACAGTAAGGAAGGGCTGTAAGGGAAGGAGCCGAGCAGAGGCAGAGCAGACCCACATCTCAAATGCCCACTGCCTTCAGCTGCAGCCACCTCTGGGTAGGACTGTGATTATTTTTCATTTTACAGACCAGGAAAACAGACCAAGAGGATCCAACTGAAGGTCAGCGATGCTCAGCGTCATCCAGCCCGTCCTGCACAGCTGAGAGCAGTGGGTGAAGGGAGCTGCTCTGTAAGTGAGGATTAGGACCAGCTGCTTCTCACCTGGGCTCTCTATAAAAAGAAACCCCCCTGCAGTGCTGGGTTTGCACTCCTATGCTGCAGCGAATCCCGCCACCCCCACAGCTGAGCCCAGCAGGGCAGCAAAGCCCCCTCCAGCCCCAGGTAGTGATAGGGACCCAACACCCCCAGAACATGGGATCTGCAGGCTGGCTCTCCAGCACTCCGACCCAATGGACTCACAGCCTTCCTCCCACCCCACACAGAGGCCTCCCCACCCCCCCCACCCACCCCAGGACCTGCACCAACTCTTAGCACTGAGCTTAGGGGGAACCAGCAACCCCACGTCACTGCTCAGTGAGGACCCCCAGCACCAAAAATCGCCCCCCTATCGCACCCCTCTACACACACCTCTCATAGGATGCCTCTTAGAACACGGCCCCTCAGCCAGCTGAAAGTAGGGGAGGAAGGAGCCCTTAACGAGCAGCCCTTGATTAGTCACGCCGCACATACGGCCCTGCTCCCGGTTTGGGGTAAAAAGCAGCGGGATTGGAGCCCGTCCCAAGCGGCAGCCAACGCTCAGAGCGTGCAAAGGGGCTGAGTGTGCAGAACGGGGCTGAGCCCGGAGCTGGGGGGCTGCAAACAGCTGCCGGGACCGGAGAGCATGGAGGCGTGACGGTGGGTGCCGCTATCCCGGGGTTCGACGCTCACGGCAGGACCGGGACCGGCAGCGCCGCGCACCGCCCCGCTCACCTGAGCCCGCGAGGCGGAGCGCCCCCACGCACCGCGCCCGTCGGCGTTCGAACGGCGCTCGGCTCCCGCCTCGCTCCTATTGGTCTCCGCGCCCGCCCGTCATCCCGCCCTCCGCTTTCCCGTTGGTCACCCGCTGGGGGAGGGCGGGGCGGGGCCGGCGCCGCGCTATAAAAGGCGGGGGTTGGGCGGGCGGGCGTTCAGTGCCTCTGCGCGACAGGTACCGGCCGTGGGGGGGCGGGGGGAGGGCGGGAGAAAGGGGGCGGGGCCGAGGGGCGGGGCCGAGGGCGCGCGCGGGGGCGGCGCGCGGGGAGGGCGGGGGCGCGCGCGGCGCTGGTGGCGGTGCTTGCAGTGCTTGCAGTGCTTGCAGTGCTTGCACGCGCCGTGCTGCTCGGAGCGCGGTAGCAGCGCAGCACAGCACAGCAGCGCGGAGCACCGGCGCGCACGGCGATGCCCGCTCCGCTCCCGCCGCTGGCCGCCCCCTGAAGACAGCCCTCTCTTTCTCCCCCTCCGTTCTCCGGCTCTTCCCCCCCCTCCCCTTTCCCCTTTTCCCCCCCTTCCCCCTCCCTTTCCTCCCCGAAGCCCCTCGATTTTTTTCTTTTTAATTTTTGCTTTTTGGAGCCTTTTTTTTTTTTTTTTTTTTTTTTTAATATATACATATATATTTTTAATCTATTATTTCGGATTTGCACACACACACACACAAACAAACAAACAACAACAACAAAAAGCCCCAAACCACCACCACCACCACCACACCGATCCAAAAGCCCTCCGCACGCCCTCCCGGTTTGCACCGTGTGGATGCGGCCCGGGCTGCGTGGCGAGAGCAGATGCTGAGGGGCCGGAGGAGGAGGATGGAGTGCACCCTCGATGCGCAGAGTTTGATCAGTATTTCCCTGCGGAAGATCCACAGCTCCCGCACTCAGCGAGGCGGCATCAAGCTCCACAAGAACCTGCTCGTCTCCTATGTGCTCCGCAACGCCCGCCAGCTCTACCTGAGCGAACGCTACGCCGAGCTCTACCGCCGCCAGCAGCACTACCCCGACGGAGCCCCGCTGCTCGCCGTGCCCCCTCCCTGCCCCCCTCCGCCGCCCTCCGCCCCTCCGGAGATGCCCCCTCTGCCCGGCGACCCCCACGAGCGCGACGTTCGGAGCTGCGCGGCGCTGCGGGGCGGCGCGGAACCGGGGGCGGAGGTAGCGCTGTGCTCCGCTCCCCCCGAACTGCAGCAGAGAGCGCCGTGCAGAGACTCCGCGGGGTTCTACCGAGCGGCCCCCGCCGGGCACGGAGCGGGACACGGTGCCGGGGCGGCCCCCCCTTACGCCGCCGCCGCCGCCTCCTCCGGTTGTGACTTTGGGAGCGGAGGAGGAACGCAGCAGCACTGTAGCAGCCGCACCACGGTGCTGGATTTGGACACGCACGTCGTGACCACGGTGGAGAACGGTTACCTGCACCAGGAGTGCTGCTCGCAGTGCCCGTGCTGCTGCCAACCCGCGGCTCCGGGGCCCCCCTCCCCGCCGCCCCCGCCGGGCGCTAAGCGCAAGTATTACCCGGGGCAGGAGGAAGAGGAGGGGGTGGAGGAAGGGGAGCCGGGGGGAGGCGGGGTGGCGGGCGGCCCCCAATTCGCCCCGTGCACCAAACGCGCCCGCTTCGAGGAGTACGGCAGCGCCGAACACCCGCAGGACTCTTCCAACATCTCCAACTTGATCTCCATCTTCGGCTCCGGTTTCACGGGGTTGGTGAGCCGGCAGCAGGCGGACTCGGAGCAGCCCCTCAACGGGCAGCTGTGCGGCAAGCAGGCGCTGGCCAGCCTGGGGGCCTGGACTCGGGCCATCGTCGCGTTTTAGAGCGGAGAGGGGAGCGGAGGGAGAGAGAGGGGTGCGGGGGGTGGGGGGGCCGCGGTGTGCGGAGCTCTCGGATGGGGTGGGGGAAAAGGGAGGGGGGGGGGGACACCCAGAAACAAAGGAGGGGATGGGGGTTGGGGAGAGGGGCGGGTGGGGAGCGCGGGGGGGACGGGAGGGGGGCGGGGGGGGCAGCGCGATGTTTTATAAATTGTACAATAAAGAAAAAAAATCTAAGATCTTGGGAGTTTATTTTTGCAGAGAGAGAGAAAGACAAATTAATAATAATTAAGCAAACAAACGGGGAGGAGGAAAGGTTGGAGGGGGGTGGGGGGGGGGGAGAGAGAGAGATGATAATTAAAAGCCAAACAGAAAAATGCCACCCCCGAAGCACCTCCAGAATGAATCCTCTTTGTGTCCGCCCGGGGCGGCCGCGGGGCCACGTGAGAGCCGGGCGGCGGCGGGGGGCACTCCGGGACCCCCCGGCAGCTCCGCTTTGTGCGGCGCTTTGCGAGATGCAGAAAAGAAAGAGGTAGAAACGAAAACATTTCAACTTTGTTTCCCTCCCCACCCCCCCCCCCCCCCCTTCCCCCATAGAAACGCGTGCGATGTGACTTCAACCCCTCCCCAGCGTTGCTGCGGGGTTATGGGGTCACAGGAGCGGGGGGGAGCGAAAAGCGGGGCCGCCCCCTCCCCGCTTCTTAAGTTCAACTCTTCTGGTGTCGGCCTTCCAGCACCGCAAACCCAGCGTGGTTTGGGAGGAGATTCGGCTCCTGTAGTCTCGTTTGTTTTCTAGCAGTGTTTCTTCTATTTTGTTTTCGGAAAGAAAAAACCTTTTGTTGTAAAAAGGTGGGTTTTCTGGGTCCCCCCCCCCCCCCCCCCCCCATGTGTGTGTTTCTGCCCGCTCCAACTTCACGGGATCGGCGCTGTGTGTAACTGAGGACGTTGTGTTGGGGTTCGGTTCGGTTCGGGGTTTTTGTTCGTTTCCTTTCCTCCTTTTTTTCGTTGTCTTCTTTTTTTGTTGTTGTTGTTATTATTATTTCCTTTGTTTGTAACCTGTATTTTGGTGCATACGGAATTGTACATCGCCGGGTAAAACTGTTCAGATTTGTTTAAAATTTATAATCTTAATAAAAAGTCGATTATAAACTTGCTGCGCCCTCACTTTCCTCATCACCCCGCAGCTCCCTCCGCCCACCCCCAACTCCCACAGCCCCCCCCCCCCCCCCTTGTCCCCTCCCCGGGACCCCCCCGGACCCTCAGAGCCCCTCGCAGGGTTGGGGTCCCCCCGCCGCCCCCGTCCCGCACCTCCGCGGGTTCCCCGATGCGCTCGGGAAGTTTTTTGGAGTTGGAGTTTGTTATCCCCGCGCGGTGCCGCTGGGTGGTGCGTGTGGGTGCTGGGTTTCCCCCCCCCCCTCCCCCTTTTTTTGCGTGTGTCTCTCTTCGCCCCCCCCCCGCCCCCCCGACGCACTCCTCCTAACCAAATGAATGAAAGCCGCGGGCTCTCCCGTCCCACCCCCGCGCTGACCGCGGGATGCGCGAATTACCGTCAAGATCTCTCAAAATCCCGTGCAAAACGCTCGCAGCTCCCAGCCCCCCCCCCCCCCCGCACCGACACACGGACACCCGCAGGCCCTCCAAACCCGCACTCTTTCCCCCTCCAGGAGACGAGAGAGTGGGGGGAGGGCGGCCAAAATTGGGGTTACGGAGTGGGGGGGCTCTGGAGCTGAGCCGGGAGCCGAACCCCCCCCCCCCGTCGCTCCGCGCCCACCGCGCCCCCTGGTGCCCGCAGCGCGCCCCGCAGCGCTGGGGTTGGGGGGGGGGGGCGGCCCCGACCTCAGCGCGGGGCAGGGAGGGGGCCTCTGTCCGTGGGAGCCGGCAAAGGGGGGAGCGGGGCCGGGGGCTCCCGCACGGCACCGTGCGATCAGAACGGTTAGAAAAGGCCTCCGGGATCAGCGGGTCGCACCGTCAGTCCGAGCACCGCCCCGACGGGGGAAGCGCGGCCGCCACCGGCGCGTCGGGGGGTTCTGCCTGCGGATGGCGGTGGGTCAGCAAAGCCCGAAGCCCCGCAGCCCCCACCCACACCCCGCACAGCCGAAGGGTGCCGAGGCTGTGCTCGCTGAGCACACGATCCTCACGTCTCCCCACTCCCCATCTCTGGCCATTGGGATTCCCAGCAGGACACGGAGCATCACCCACAGAGCATCACCCACAGAGCCCCGTTCCCGCTGTGAACTTTCTGGGGCTCCCATCGCAATTTCAAAGCCTGGAATGGACAAAACCATCCCCGTCAGAACAGATAACCAGCTGGTGAGGGACACCCCATGGGGACGTGGGTAGAAATCCCCGACACCGGGGAACGAGCAGAACTCCGAGCTCCGCAGAGCCGCCGTGACCCCGACACTGTCCGTTACTTATTTATTCTCAGCGCCGGTACGTGACATCTCCCTGCTGAAGAGGCGGCAGCAGCAGAAAGCCCATCACAGCCTCTCCTGAAAGCAGAGCCTGGAAACCGGCACCTCATCTGCATATTCATAAGCACCTGATAAATTAATCATGATGGCAGAAGCGCTCGGGCTGGCAGGGAGGTGACGGGAAGGCTGCACCCCGACAGCCGCATCCCCCGCACCTCCGGGCTCCGAACAGTTCCACCCCTCCATAACCCACACCCCGGAGCGATGCTGAGCGCAGTGTGGTACCCAAAGTCTGGGACAGCCCACCCTGACTCCCCCCCCAGCTCTGCCCTATGGTGCCACACAGCCACGGCTCGGGGCAAAGAGTGTGACAGCCCAAACCCCTTGGCATCCCATCTCCTCACAGCCCGTGACCAAGCAGAGGTGGTTTAGGGTTAGGGCTCCGGGAGGGAGCTGGGATGGAGCAGAGCTGCAGGAGGATCCCGTTCTCAGGACTAAGGGCTGTGGTTTTGTGCTGAGCCCCTCAGTTTGGGGGCATGGGCCACCCCCCACACCCAGAGAGATGCAGCCTCCACATAGCGGGCCTCACATCCCATCCATTCCCCTCTTCACTCAGAGCCACGCTGTGTCCCACAGCTCAGCAGAACCCAGCAGTGGTGTTTGGGGTCTCATTAGAATTTTCAGGGGCTCAGCAGGACGTCACGCATTGTGCTGAGTGCTGTAACCCACAGCCCAACCGCTGCCAGGCCCAGGGCGGCAGCTGCATGTGGGGACATCACTGCACGCCCATCAGCTCCGTGCTCTGCTCAACCCCAGAGGACCCACGGCCCCGAGTCAGGTGCCCCCCATCACACTGCCCCAGCTCAGATAGGAACGAATAGAAGCACATTTAGGGATGTGAGCAGACGTCTGAGCTCTGCTGCGCACAGAGAACGGCAGCAGAGCTACAGGGGCACTCAGCTGTGGCGGTCCGGAGAGCGCTCCTGTGAGCGGCGTTTGGTGCGTTGGGTTTGGACCCAGTGCAGGTAATTAGCATCTGAGTGGTAATTACTCACATTTGGCTTTCTTATGTCCTGCTCATAGAGCTGATGGTTATGATGCTGTGTGAAACCCACCTCGGGAAGTTAATAGGGGCTGTGTTGCAACCAAAGGCACCATCCGATGCATTCCATAGAAAACAGCACAGGGAGCAAAAGGCACAGCGGCAACTGTGAGCACAGAGCGGCCGCTGCCAGCACGCAAACACCAACAGTGCAAAGCAGAAGCAAGACTTACAAGCATTGACATCTCAGGGGCTGCGATGGCACCGCACGGATATACAGCACACAGCAAAACCCACGAGGGGTCCCTGAAACTATGAGTCACTGCCTCACTAACACAGGAACAACAAAACCCGGCTGCTCCCCCCCCAGAGCAGAGCTCAGAGCCCAGCACACCCCGCTCACCTCTGCTCCCCAGTGAGTGGCTGCACTGCTCGGGTCATCCCAGTCCCTCCTGGAGGGACACGAGAGGAGAAAAGGGGAAAGCAGCCAAACCCCAAACCCCGCTCTTACCTTCCCTCTGCCTCCATGACTGAGCAGAGGGAGCAGCCCCACACCTGCAAGGGGCCATCTCTGAAGTTAGTCCCCATCAGCCCCGCTCTTAATTGTCCGCGGGTGGGGGGAAGCAAACAGCCCTCCTGTGAGGACCGACCAAGCCCAGGGCATGCTCTGCACAACCCCCATTTGGTCCATGAATCTTCACCCAGTTTCATTTGTTTGTTTATTTCTGTAGTAACCTCGCAACAAAGCAGTGGCTTCTCCCTTCTCCGCCCCACACAGCAGTTCTTGTACCTGTGCACTGCTGCTTTCTTAACCCGTTCCCCCAGGTTTTGCAGCACGGAAGTGGACATTGATGAGAATGGAAAAGCCCTGCGTGGAGGCGGCCGCCTGCTCCCCACACCCCCTATTCCGGAGCTCCCCAATGGAACCACAGAATCACTAAGGCTGGAAAAGACCTTGAGGACCATCCAGCCCAACCACCCTGCACTGCTGACCGCCGTGCCACGTCTCTCAGCACCGCCTCTGCCCTTCCCTTAAGCACCTCTACGGATGGTGACCCCATCCCTTCCCCGGGCAGTTTCATCCTGCCCCATCTCTCCCCTTGCTCACCCTGTGCCCCATCCACACTCCATGCCGTGCTCCAGCCTTTTCTCCCCCATTCCCTCAGGGTCTCCCAGAGGGGTTTTCTCACCCTGTGCCAACAAAGTGCAACGCTTGATGACCCTAACCCCAAATTCTCCACGTCAGAGATACCCCAGCAATTATCAAACGCTCCCGAGCTCGCTCCATAAACCCCTTTGCTGCCGCTATTAGTATGCATTAACATTTTATTGGTGTTACAGGATGAAACATCCAGTCGTGCAGCTCCAGTGGGCTTGGGGATTTCCAGCATCCTGCAATATGTATCCGTGCAGAGGAAATTAAAATGTGGATGGATCAGCAAGATACAGTCAAATCCTCTACAGTAATTTGGAGAAGACTAAACTCTGCTGCTAGTGGAGCATATTGCAGGCCATCTAATAGAGAGCTGATGATCTCTGTAACGGCCTCTTTGTAAGTTTTATTCCTTCCTGCAAGGGAGTTTTATCGAAGGGGAGATGCAATACCTGGAGTCATGCTTTTAAAGGTGTATGGGCTGAACACAGAGAAAGGCCGAGGCGTTGAGGAACGGCTGCTTCCAGCAATCAGCTCCTCCCCATATCCAACGGGGTGTCCAATAAGTAACACGCTCCAGTATCTTCAAATCTAGTTGGAGTTTCTTTATAGCCACCACGCCGCTCAATCCATAAAGCTTGTAGCCCTGATAGGACATTTTGACGCTCAGGAATGTTGGAATGGTTTGCTCCTCTAGCTACAGCGCGCTGTGTACTCCTTTTGTTCTGGATGAAGCTCCAAGTGTTGTGCCTGCACGGAGGCTGCAGAAGAGCAGTGCCATCCCTGGCACCAAACTGGGAGAAATCCACATCAGAATGGGTAATTTGGGTATCCTGACTGTGCACTGCTTGGATTCCTCTCCTGTGAGTTTTAGAAACAGAAGAACCGCATGGAACCTCTTCTCTGCTTTCTCTTCTTTCTCCCTCCCTAAGCTCAGTGGATCCCAGGGCACAGCCGTAACCCACCCACATTGGGACCCCAGCCCCCGTTCCAATGCTCTGAGCACCAAGGAGCCCACATTCTGGTGAGGGATTCAGATGGCCTTTATTGGTACCATTGCAGCTGGGACCATGGGGAGTGACTTGTTCCAGTTTCAGCATCAACTGCACGTACGCCTGCGGGAAGCGCTCAGTGCCGGCATGCCCGAGCTCAGGCTTTTTATAGCAACCAGGGGAACCCTTCCACAGCCCCAAAGGCCTCTCCTGGCTGCCCAATCCAATGATGCCCCTCAGAGCTCAGCCCTTGCTGGAGCCCATAGAGCTGGAGCAGCCCTTCCCCAGCTGGGCTCACTCCAGTTCACGGTTTGGCACCATTTTCACAAGATCAGTCCCTGGGACACTCAGGAGTCAACGAGGAAGGTGCTCAGTGCTGAAGGTGAAGCCACGTTAATTAGGACAAGCATCCCTTCTCTTGGCTACTGGAGCATGGAACGGCCGCCAGAAGCCCTGTTAAGATTCTACATCTGGGCCAGGAAAATCCTTCTTGAAGCAACAACGAGACACCCATCTCCTGTTCCATTGCAGAAGGCTCCCACCAGCCCGTCGGCTCAGGTTTGGATGAGAAGTGAATACAACAGCGATGCCACAACGCGGTTCTGGATTTTATTCCTACCACCACCACATGAGGCTGCTTCTCTCAACTCGTACTTCATTTATTACCGGCTGTCACAAGCATTTATAAAAGAGGGCTGCGAAGACAGAGGCGGGGAAAGCCGGTGGTGATCTGTGGAACACAAAGCAGCAGCAGAACAGCAGCCCCTGAGCCCAGGCACCGCAGCCCAGCACGGCCCAGCTCTGAGAAGTGCATTGAAAATCCCAGCTTGCTCAACGGGGAGAAACCAGCGCTCCGTCTGCTGTGCTCACCAAGGGATGCATCCAAGGTGACCGCAAAGATATCTGACCCAAGATGACGTCCCCCACTCCCATCCGTGCACGCTCACACAGCCGGCCCCGCGCTGACGGAGAAGATAAGAAACCAAAGCGCAGCTATGGCAGCTCCCACCGCTCCTGAGAAGTTCCAGGTATAATTTCCTACAGACGTCCAACAAAGCTGCTGAGCTAAACTGACGCTGGAAGTGCTGAGTCAGCACCTACGGCAGGACAGGAAAAACATCTGAAGGAAAAGGGTTCCAGTTCTCAGCCTCAGAAATGCAGCACAAACGGCCTTTGGTCATGAGAGTCTCTGATCTTCAAGAGGTATTTGGTGGCACATCACCCAGGTGCCAAACCCCGGCCGGGAGGGAGGGGCAGATGGAGCACAGTGGTTAAATAAATCAATCAAACGCAGCGTACCACAGAAAGGAAGAAAGGAAGAAAGAGGCTAGCAAGGGTACACAGGCAGCCTGGATGTGCTTGCTTCATGCACTTCAACAGCCAGTCGGTTTTGGTGCAAGCATGCGACCAAGAAGCAGGCGAGCGGCTCTGCAAAGCGTCTTCTTAACACCACAGAGAGGGAACAAACCCCACGCAGGAGAGACCAACACAGGCACTGGTGCAAAACACAGAGACTTTAATTAAAACCACAACGCTGGGGGGGGTGGAGAGGAGGGAGCCGCTCCGGCCATGGGCGCTGCTGATGGCGGAGCTGTGGGAGGGGAGCTGAGCCCTGAGAGCCCGTGCTCACCGCTGGGAGCTGGAGGAAGGCAAGCAGCCAAGTGCCACACTACAGAGATACATCCCACACGGTGTACGACGAGAACGAGCTGCTCCAAGTCCAGAAAGCCCCAGCAGGACAGAAGCACAGATTCAGGCAAGCAAGAGCTACCCGTGAGCCTCTTCCTACTTCCTCGGTGGGTCCCAACCTGGGGACACCGTTCCTGCAGTGGCTGCAGGGGAAGGAAGCATCTCCCCACCTTTTTTTGGTGCTGCATTTCACATTCTGGGCGTCCCTCCCAGTACGCAGGGTGTGGATGTCGACGTTTCCACCCATCCTTTTACGTGGAAGCCCCATTTCCATAGGGTTACTAGGAGAGATGTATCCCAGCCCTTGGGCAGGTTTGGGAAGCCACAGGCTTTAGCTCAGCCCTCACCAGGCAGATGCCATGCAGCCAGTTACAGCGTGGTGACACTTGCCAGAAGCCACGCAGCAAGGAGAGGGGATGCAGGAGGAGAAGCCTGAGGTCTGCTCCAGGTGCTGGCTCCCACCCTGCTCCACCAGAAGCGGGCTCCCGGCAAGCACAGGGCTCCAGCCCTATTCCCACTTGTAAAGCCAACATGACACGCACATCTCATTAACAATTTGAGATTAGAACAAGACTTGAGTCTTTCATTATTTAAAACTCACATCTATAGTTGGTTGAGGCAGCTCAGATCCATGCCCTGCCCCACCCAGCTCAGGACAATGGCAGAAAGCTCTGCTGTAGCTCTGCAGCCACCTGCCCTTTGCTGCCTCTTATTTAGCAGTGCATCAGCAAAAGGCAAGCAACTAGAGAAGGGACACAGCTGCCTCCAGCCCTAGCCAGAGCAAACCCCCCGCCAAACCCAGCCTGGGAACCCTAAGATCTCCCCTCCCCAGGTTTGTAGGCCACCTCAGCCAAGACATACGGACACAAAGCTCCAGGTATTTCTGCCCTCTGAGTGATGCTGGTGCTGATCGAGACCATGGCTCCATTCATTCCCCCACCTCCAAGCTGCTGCTGGCACTGGAAGCGTGGTCCTGCTGCCTGGGATGCACAGCAGCACCAGCAGGGAACGGATAGAGGGAAGAGAGCTTTCTCCAGATAAAACCTGCTGTCCTGGGCTACTAATGCTTTTTGTTTCCAGCACAGGTATATAAGTGTATGTTAAGCTGCATGCTTACCCCCATGCTGTCTTCACTCCAGAGATGCCTCCCTAAAAGGGCTGGGGAACATGCTGCTTTACGGGGAAATCCATTGCTATGAGGCTGCCATTGTAATTTATGACCAAGCAGTAGCAACCATGGCCACCTCATGCCATTGAGGCCAGCTCAGCCCCCGGGCAGCAAAGCATGGAGGAGAGGAGAGCACAGAGGGCAGGTTGGACCCAGGCGACCCCTAAGCAGCAATGCATGTGTGTGAACGTGTGACGCTTTGTGCCCATTAACAACAGAGGGCAGGGAGCCTGAGCAGGTACCACTCAGCAGTCGTTGCACAGCCATTCCCACAGAGCCAGGGC
The DNA here is from genome assembly GCA_030625065.1 of Alectoris magna. Lineage (NCBI taxonomy): Eukaryota > Metazoa > Chordata > Aves > Galliformes > Phasianidae > Alectoris > Alectoris magna. The sequence goes on along the minus strand of CM060579.1, from coordinate 5,164,267 downwards.
TCTCAGCTCTAAAACCAGCTCAGACCTCACAGCCTCCTCGCTTCACACAAGAGGTGGTGTTGTGAAAGGAAGACCCAGGGAACCTTAGAGAAGAGATGGCGTAAGGAGGGAAGTGGTTTTCCTTATTCAGAGTAAGGGAGAGGTGGTACCCTGGGCTCCCTGCAGCTCCCCTTTCCCATTCAAGAACCCCCTCTGCAAGCAAAGGTGCCGTGCCTACAGACACGTGCAGGCTCACACCTCACCCACTGCAGTGGTTTCCAAACCAAACAGCAACAGGAAACTTCAATGAAATTCCAAAAGGGAAATTGCTGTTAGCAGTGCCCGGTGCATACACACGTGCCTTCCTCCCCTCCACACCCCCTTCCTCCTGGGAAGGAAAGCAGAGGGTTTTTGCTGCCAGGCAGCCCCTAGCGAACCCCCTTCACACGCCCAGATCCGCACACGGCAGCAGAGCGGAGAGCACAGCCCCTCGGTCACTTGTGAGACATCCTCGTGGCAGGGACTTGCAGGAGGAGCTGCTCAGGTCCCGTCTCCCGTGCAAGGCCGAGCGCTCTGGGTCTGCGGTTGCCGATGAGGATGTGCAGGAATGGATGGGCTGTGGAACGGGTGAGGTGATGAGGAGGGAGTGAGGGGAGGAGGAAGAGTGCTGCCACGCTACACCTCCGCTGCTACGGCTCCTCCCGCGGCCTCCTTAGGACGTCACAGGCTGGATGGGGAGCAGGCTGCCGAACTTAAAGTGCTGGATCACAGGGAACTTCTCCAGGCACTGCAGGAGGGGAAACAAAGAGGGGTGAGTTCAGCAGATGTCCCCACTGCCCACAGGCAGCCAGAGCTGCACCCGGCCCTGGGTGTGGGAGGCAGCGAGCTCAGGGCCGCTGGCTCAGCTGTGTGCTTGCGTGGGGATCAGTCCCACATCCCTCACCCCACATTCCCAGCAGGCTTTTCAGTCCAGTAATACCTCATATCCCCATCCCTTCCTTTTAGCCAGACTCTTTTGCTTGCTGAAATTCAGGCCGGGAGCATGAGCAGAAGAGGCATGTTTAGGTCAGCAGCTTTCTCTCTCTCACCACCTTCTTATTGCTCTAGCTGATCCCTTTGAAGAGCTTCACCCTACAAACCCTTTGAGAACTGCAGTAACCCCCAGGGAAAAGGCTCTCCCTCTCCAGGACAGTGCCCACGCTCCAGCTCTGAGCACCATCCTGCAGCCACAAGGCAGTGCCCACGCTGCATTGCAGATTCTCAGGCCTTCAATAAACGAGCACTAGCGATTTTGCTGCCACAGTTTAAGATGCGATCCTATACCCAAAGAGCCTTCACGCCTGGAATCTCCGCTCCCATCAGAGAGTAACGATAGGAGCAAGGATCACAGATCAATCTCACACACCCCCAGCGAGGCAGCTCAGCTCAGAGCTGCTTTCTCCAGCTAAGATGGGCTCTGTGCTGAACCAGGAACGTCCCTTCTGCTCACCTCCCTGCCACAGCAGGAAGAGCAGCGACTGCAGTCAATGACCACGTCCAAGTTTTCCAAATTTTGCCTGTCAGAGCAGCTCCGAGCTTTATTCTTTGAGTCATTACAGACTCAGACTGCCCAAACCTCATGCAGAGCATGGAATGGATTCACATCCAGACACACAAACCTCAGCAGTATGTGTGCATCAACTCAATAGCTGCATCTACACTAACATCAGCCACATTACCCGGGGATGTGCTGACCAGAAGGGCTGCAGACCTCCGCACTGTGCTGCAATGGGGACTACTCTTCTACATAGGACACCATGTCCAGCAGAAGGAAGAAACAAGTCCTGCTACAATTAGGGCACATCACCTTCTAAGCTCCCCAAACACTTCCCAAAGGCTCAGAGCAGCCAGCATCTCCCAGCACAGCCACACCAGCAAGGGATAGCAGTGACGTGAAGCAATAATGGAGAGACATGAATACTGGAGACGTTGACAGCTGGAAATGTCATCCCAATTGGCTCCAAGGAGTCCCACAGAAGACCTGACTGGTTTGGACTCCTGATGGAAAGACTTTACCACCAGTGGGAAGAGCAGGAATCCTCCCCATTTAACATACCAACAGCACAAGAAGAGATGAGCAAGGAAACTTCTCTCTCCATCAGGACTAGGGCAATTTCTCTGGGTTATTAAAGGCTCCAGGAGACAGGACACTCCTGTGTCACCTGCAGGTGAAACTGATGCAGCCAATGCTAGCTTGACCAAGGGGACAAGCTTATTCTCTTCTTCCTGTCATCCCAGCTCTGCTGAAGTCCTGGCTTGAGACTCAACTGGGGAGTAGATTCCTGCATCACATCCAACCTTTAAAGATGGAACTGGGACTAGATTAGTTACAATGGAAAGTATTTCCCATTTGACTGCAGTGGAGAAGGAAAGGTCAGGAGACTCAAAAGCAGGCTCAGGGGAAAAACATCAAGGCTGCTGCTTTAACCACACTCTATTCTGTCGACTTCTTCACTTGCCTTTGAAGGAGAGAATAAGAAAAGCCCTTGCACTTCCAAGCTAACACTTCTGCACCCATTATATTTATATTATAAATAGACACATCTGAGGTTTCATAAATACATGGAGCAGTAGATACGTTGCCTTGAATGTACTCTCTGTCCACAGACCCTGTAACAAGCATCCTAAAGTGCACAGATCCAGGCAAGAGCACATGGATGTGCTTGAGCTTTGTGCTGGCTGTTTAAAGTCATCAAGTCATCCCATAGAGGAGACAAAGAAGAGCCAAAGCATTCACGCTGCATTTTAAACAAACCAGACCTGGGAACTGCTGCACTTCTGCCAAGCAAGAGTGAGTTGTGAGTGAGCATCTGATTTCTGCTGGTCTGCTCCAAGCAACCGAGCCCTTTGCCTTGCTGCATCTGCACAAAAGCAGTCAGCACTGAGCACTTCCCAGTCACTGCCACACTGCTGGTTGGAGACTCCATCCTGCATTTCATCTGATCTAATTATAGTGTGTGATCAGAGGGTGAAGATGCAGTAGGAAGAAGGGGGTGAGAAGGAAATCTTGCTCTCACATTAACCAGCTGGACAAAAAAAATATCACAAACCCAAACCTTCCCTCTTCCCTCTCTCCAACCCCAAGCACTGGCACAGATCTTCATCGAGCTCAAGGCAAACAGCTTCTGTGACAGTACATGGGGCTGTTGGCTCACTTATCTTCTGCTCACATTGGCAGTGAAAATTAGAGAAAGACAGCAAAGGTGAAGGCAACGCAGCTGGGAACATCCAGCAGACACTAATTCTATGATTCTAAGGTGATGTCCACGCTCACCCTTCTTCCCCAGCTGGGCAGGAACTGGCTGAGCCAGCAATGGGGTGGGAGGCTCCCCTAAGCAGATACCAGGAATCAGTGGGAACTCCTCAGTTTCTCCATCCAAGTGAATGTAGGCATTGTGCAGTGCCAGGAGGAAAAACTGCTGCGTAAGGACCATACACTTAAGATCAGTCCTTTGAGATCTATAAATGTTCTTAGAGCAAGAAGCTGAATTTGAAGTCACAGACCAGTTCAGTTCACTCAATGTCTTCCACACCTTAGCCTAAATCTGTGCCCTGTTACTCTTCCCTGCAGCTTCTGCATACTCCCCCAGCACAGCCACATCTCCAGGTGTTTCTAGAAACCCAGCAGCATCAGGTTCAGCATTTCCACAGAGAATGTCATCTGCTATTTAACACAAAAAAGACCATGTTGTGGGTGCATCTTGAAACAACCATGCTCTCTCCCACGCCCTGATGGATTCCCAGAGTTGTATTGTCCACAGAAGGCCAGGTAAAACTGCCAGCACACAGTGACCCCAAAACACCAGTGAACATGACCTTGCATTGTGGGCATGTCCCTGCCAAGCTCCAGAAGGAACCAACCAAGCAATAACAAGGCATGCTGGGTACTGGTGGGGGACACGAAAACAGCACAGGACACCATGGGTTGCCTAGAGAATACCCAAAGGAGAGGGAAGATCAAAGGCAGTGCTGTGGAGAACGCAACAGCCCTTCAGTGGTGCTCTCAGGACTGGGGGCTCCCCCTCAGACTCCCTTCTCTCACACCAGAGCCTCCAGTTCAGGGTTCCCTGGAAGGCAGTGGTTCCATGATGGAGCTCTGAGCCGGAGCAGATCCAGAGGGGCAGCACAGAGGCACCCCTTGGGGGTCGACCCCCAGCCCTGCTCTCCTCCTGGAAGCTGGGAGGAAAGCTGAGCTGGGGGCGGAAGGAGCCAGCGGGCCTGGGAGTGACACCTCGCAGATTAGAGAGGTATGTGGCCTGGAACCTAAACACAGGATGTGAAGCGCAGAGGAAGGGCTGGGGGAGGGAGTGCGCCAAGTTCGGCACAGTTAACCCCTTTGTGCGCTAGAGCTGCCCGCACAGCCTCTGCCCCACGACCCAGCAACAAACAGGAGCATGGCTGGCTTGAGCAGAGACCACAGGGTGCAGGAATAACTCCTTCAAGCCCTACCCAAGGGGACCGATGCACCTCCCACAGTGGGCAGCTGTGGAATCCGCTGCTCCGGCAGGGCCAGCACAGTGCTGGCCTTCCCAGCAAAAGATGCTGCCTCTCAGCCAGTTCCCACAGAAGGCCCAGATGTGGCAGTTCCTGTCCTGCCTACCCAAGCTCAGGGTTAACTCGAGCAGGAAGGAGATAAGGGACAGCCCAAACTGCCCAGTTCTCTGGGTCAGGGTGTGCCACGAAAGCCTGCAGAGCCCATGGAGAACCACCAAGCCCTGGTGGAGGCTGTGCCTCACTGGTCTGGTGCACTGCGTGAACAGGACTCACGGCCAGCAGAGATGGGCAGGAGGCATTCAATCTGCTTTGATGCTCCTGAAACATGGAATGGGGGTTTAAACTGGGTATCCTGCAGCTGGGAAAACAGCAGTGTGGGAATCGGAAGGATGAGTGTGTCACAGTACCGGTCCTAACTTGGAGACCTGAGACTTGTACTATGGAAAGACAAGAAACGGCAAAAGCCATGTCTGAAAGAAGGGCTATTTTGGGACTGGTTTGGGGGCAAACATTGTGCAGGCAGGAGCCGCCTTCTGGCCAGCAGCACCTTCTTCTGAGCCACACAGCGAGGAGCACAGCTGGCCGTGACAGGCCCCTGCACCAACAGGCACGAGGTGCAGGTAGCAAAGAGCTGATCCACAGCGACGTAGACACAAGGACCTGTATGGCCACTAGAAAAGCATGAGCCAGCCTCCCCCCGCCCACCCACGGCACTCACCTCTGCCTTGTACATACGGATGAGGCCCTGGTTGACCTTAGACCAGGAGGGTACGGCACTGATGTTCCAGAGCTGGTTGGAATGCTCAGCGAAGGGCCCCGTCTTCATCTGAAACAGACCCAAGAGCAGGGCTGAGGAGCAGGGCCATGCAGGAGCTGTGCACCAGTGGTGACTCACACTCACTAAGCTAACATTCCCACCAGCCCTGTGAGCCACACACCAGCCACCCCACCGTGCTGTCTCTCCCTCCCTCCTGCTGCAGCCACAGCACTCGAAGCCATGGTGCTCCATCTCCCCACCTCCCTGATGAAATTAAGCCTTTTCCTGCTGCACTTCTCTAATCAAACCTTCCTGTTCACACCTCCCTGTTAATGGCTGCATTACAGAACCCCACGTAAGTCCTATTCTCCCTCCAAGTAGAGCTTGGCTTAATTCTGTTCCTATTCTACCCAGAAACCTCCCTGTTCAGCACTGCTGGGCTTTCCAAGAAAATGACTCATTCCCCATCCAGATAATCAAGCAGCACAGACAACCTCTGCTGCCTTCCCCACATGCAGAGGGCAGTGCAGGTCAGCAGCAGCCCTGTGCCCACACCTGGGAGAGGAGGGGACCCACTGAAGCCCCGCTCCAAACAGGCTCCAGAGCTGCAGCTTGCTTGCTTGCAGCGCACACCTCAGGGTGGCTTTTTTTGTTTAAGCACTCTGGCATTCCTCCTCCCAGGAAGAGGGGTGTGGAGGAGGGAGGGCAAGGGGGAAGCTGCAATCAGGGATGGTTGCACGCAGATTCCCTTGGTAGCTCTCTCTCCTCTTCTCCACGAACAAAAACAGACCCTGAGGGAGAGGAAGAAATATAACACAGCCTCTCTGAGCGAGCAAAGTTCCCATGACATCAGAAACCACAAGGCCGAAGCTCATGCTAGAAAGGAGCATGGGGAGAGGAGCATGGGGAGAGAGGAATCTCTTGGACTCTTGCTTTCGGCTCCAACAACCAACTCCTTCCCTCCACACACACACAGGCCTGGCACGAGTGTGGGAAAACAGCCTCCAAACACAGCACTCTAAAAGGAAGCGAGGCTGCTTGATTCGCTTTGGGAAACTGCTGCTGCCCTTCTGCAAGGTCTGCATGGCATCAGCTGGCAGCAGAAAAAGAGGAGAAAAAATAACATTACCTGGAGGACAACAGGCTTCAAACGGGCTGACCTCGGGCTGCAGCTGTTTTGCACAGACCTGTCCCCATTCCCCTCTATGGCTCTCATGAGCGGGGAAATGAGTGATGAGCCACTGAGCCATCCCCACTCCCCTCTGCCGTGCATGTTTCCCTTGCAGATACAAGATGAAATGCGCAGATAGACAAAGCACAACATCACTTGACAGGGACAGCATGCCATCAGGCAGGAGGATTTGGCACCAGCGGGCACCACACTACAGGCTGCACGTGGCAGGGGAGTGGAGAGCACACGCGTGGCCGAGCCCTGTGTGCTGGGCAGCTCAGTGGGCACAGAGCTTCCCCTGGTGAGGCTGATTTGCTGACATGAATTTCGATGCCAAACCTTCCTCCAGCATTGCCATCCTTCATATGGGTACAGCTTGCAGCAGCCCTCACATGCGTGCTTTGCTTTCCTCCCCATTCCTAAGCTGCAGCAGACTATCAGGGGGCAGCCAGCTCAGCCAGCTGGCCCCATGCTCCAGCCCTGCTGTGACAGCGGCCCACTGGACCCTGCGTGCCCAGCAAGGGGAGGCATGGCTATTGTTTCAAACTGAGGCGGAGGGGAGAAAGGGGATGAGGGAGAAAATGAGCTCATTCCACCCACAAAGGGAGAGAAGAGGGAGAGAAACGGAGCAAGCTGGGGGGAGCGAGAGCGGCAGCGAGCGCGCTGCAGTCCCGCAGTGACCCCAGGGGAACGGAGTGAGTCAGAGCAGCCATATTGAGCAGGAAATTACTCACAGACGCTGCGTTCCTGCCTCTCAGTTCCCAAGAGAATCAGCCTTTTGTAAATGGTTCCTCTGTCAGTAACTGGGGGAGGGGGACGGCTGAAGCTGTGCTTTCCTGTCAGCTCCTTCCCTTCCAGCCGAAACCCGAGCCCTCCCTTCCCAAACCTCCAAATTTAGAAGCCAGATTGAAGATGAAATTCTTGCTGCCTGCCCTGGGCTCTTAAAGCAACACGGCTCCGGCCGCCTCGCACCTCCGCACGTCTCCTGCAGGAAGGTGCCCAGGGGAGGCAATGCTTCCAGCAGGCTTTGGTTTCAGCAGGGTCAAGAGCTGGCAGCCTCTGCTCTGGGTTTTGTCCCATGCTGTGCAAGGGCAGCGTCTGTTTTTGCAATCCCCAGAATCCTTCCTCACATTCAGAGCACAGAAGCAGGCAGGACCCCACCACGGCTGCAGCGCTGATGGCTCCATCACGCGCTGGGATGGTCCCAAACCAAACTCACACCCTTGGGCATCTCCCTGCAGCCTGCCTTAGCAGAACAAGGCAACAGCAGGGGATAGCTCAAGCTCCAGCCACCTCCATAAGCCTCCCGTTCGAGGACCAAGCATTAAAAGCACCCCTCAGGTTAGCCAACAACAGGCCAGCCTGCATAAGGCTTGCTGCCATGTCCATGTGCAGCGGGGTGGACTGCAGGGTGGAGGTTTCAGTGGGTTCAAACTGGACATCATCTCACTGTTACTTTAAGAGCCTGAGGTTTAAATATACACGTGGCAAACACCACCACAGCGAACATTCACATCCCTGAAACGTCACCCAGAGGCTGAGAAAAAAATATCTGCTCAAGAGAATATTCTCTTGGTTGAAAGAAAACAACGTAGCCTGGTCACAGCTTGCTGAAACAAAACCTGTTCTCAGGTTGGTAAAACCTACCAGACCCACTATAGGAAATGCTGCATCATTTGCTATTTGCTCTACACCTTTACGGGAGAGCTGCTTCCGGATGAATAGCTCAGAAGGAAATAATGTCATTCATTTATTAAAATCATTAATCCCTTGTACCTTTTTCCCCCTGCTATTTTTGTTTTGTTGTTGATTTTGGAGAGAAAGCAGCACTCAGGGCTGCCCCAGCCCCCCCTAGCGGCAGGAACAAACTTTCTGGGCATTCGAGGGAGAAAAATCCCATTTTAAAAAGCAAAATCTTTACAAAAAACAAAAAAGAGAAAAAAGAAAGAAAAAGGAACAGTGCTTGCACAAAAACGGATTGCAAATATTACACGTTTGATAATCCAGGTTGTGACAATCTCTCAGTGGCTCACACTGGAGAGGAGGCTTCCCTGCCACCAGGTGGCACTGAGGAACTCCATAGAAAAACTCCATGATTCTGAGCAAGCGTGCAAAAGAGAAGTGAAATCACTTATTAAAAACGCCTACTGAAAAGGTACCTTTCTGCAGGCAAAAGCGGAGTGACCTGAAGCAGTATGGTGCTGTGTATTTTAAACGGCGCACGTCACCTGTGGACTGCAGAATGCTCTGCGCGCATGAAGAACGGCACGCTTTCACATTTTTAACAGGCTAGTGCTCTGTCTGGATAGCAAAGATGAAGAAAACAAAATGCATCTTTGCTCCCACTTCCCATGAGGATGAAGCAGGAATGGATTTCCTGTCCTCAGCTCAGCCTCTTCGCCATCCACAGCACGATTTAACTCTGCACCGAAGGTTAAATCCTGCGAGGTGCTGAGCACTGACAAACCCTACTGGATTCAGCACGACTTGATGCTGCACCTCCTGGGGTTTGGGCCAAAGGCTCCTATGAAAATTTCCTACATGAAAGGCTGAGATCACGCTCTGTAACCTCCCTTCTCATCTAATTACTAAATGAGAGAAGCAAGGAGGGGGAAAAGCAAACAGAACAAAGGGGCAGAACTGCACTGTCCTTCAAAATGAATCCCATCAACCCCTCCTTGCCACAGACAGGAAATCCCTCACCACAACAGAGCATGTGGTTCTCACTGCCCCGGCCCAGGCCATGCAGCAAGGTGGACAGCAAAAGCATGGCCAGCTGAGGGAAACCATAAACTCCTTCATTTAGAAACACTGCTGGTGGTTGGCAACACACTGAGTATCAGCAGTCCCTTGCCCAAGGGCCCTATAGAACTTGAGCAGAAACGTGCTGCTGATAGTGGTCCTGGTAACAGCTGGGCTAACCTCAGCACTGTCTCTCGTCCCGATTGTTCACACATTGAAGGGAGAATCTGCTCAGATCTGGCAGAGATCAAACTGCACAGAGTATGAGAGTCTGCCCTAAGCAAAGGGAAGCCCAAGCAGTGCCCAAGGACTGGAGGGAAGGGAGGTTATCTTGGCAAGCCAAGCTGTTCTACAGCTCCCACTTCATCTTTCTAGTACACTTGCTAGCACCAGTCTTCTCCATCCAAGTTCCCACTGGCTGATCCAAAAGGCTATTTGTTTGCTCTTATTACAGCTCCCCTCAACAGCAATCCACAGCCCATCTTCCCTTATCACACTCTCCCCTCAATATTCCAGTTTCAACTCATTCAAGGAGAGCACCTCAGATGCAACAGTGGTTCTTTTGCACAGCTCCATTACAGTAAACAAAGGAGGAAGAGAAAACCAGAGCCAGAGCTAACTACCTAGTATGAGAAGAACTTCCCTGTGGGAAAAACCTCACCTCTGTAATGAAGAGGATGCACTCCAGGAACATGAAGTCCTTATGGTTTTCATTTACCACCTTCTCATCAACAAAGTGTCGAGGCTCCAGATTTGGATGGTCTGAAAAGAGTAAAAGACAATAGAAAGTAACCTGCATGACTTCCCTGTCTGAGACCAAATTCAGTCAGGCTTTGTCACATCCCTCTTTCACCAGAACTTTTCAGAAATCAGCACAGAGCTGCTGCCTTCCACCTCATCTCCAACGCCTTAGCAGTGAAACTGGTAAACTCCTCAGGGCAGAAAACGTGTACTCTAGTGCCAAAAACAGGGCTCTCCTCTCAAAAAGCTTGTAGCCATTGCAACAAAGACAGATGTACTGTATATGGAAGCTTTCCACCTCCTGGACTAAGCAACTAGCTTTATTTGGAAACCTGAGAAAAAAAATCCAAGCCCCAAGCAAACTCTGCTGCTGTATTACACACAAATCTGACACATTTGAATTTAAAAGTCAGTCTCAAGACCCATTATCTCTGCAACCCAGACAGACAGGGCAGAGGGCAGGCTGGGACATGAGCAGATTTTTATTAGTACCTATCAGCTGGGAACTGCCCCATATGAAAGGTAGAAACTGGAAGTCATCCAAGCCCCAGACACCCTGGCTGCCAGCAGGTTCCATCCTGTAGGTCTTCTGAAGTTTTCGCATCACTTCTAGGTACCTGAGACAAAAGAGAGGAAAGAGTTCAGACAAGGCTGTCTTCTGGACTCCAGACACAAAATCCAGATCTCTCCCTTCACATGGGAGACCCAAACAGATCATCCACTCTTGGAGGGCCTCACGCTCGCTTTTGAACCCAAAAGAAAAGCACGGATCAGGTTTAACAGCTGAATAAGCACCAAAAGCTGGTCTTGGGTCAGAGCAAATGGCCCAAGTTAACAGAAGGAAAACAGTGAGCTCCCAGATCCAGACCCATTTTGATTAAGTTGCAATCAATGAACATTCAGCATCACCTCTCTTCAAACAAGTTTTCCAAACCTTTGTAACCAGGTGGAAAATTAAAGCTGGAAGTACTATTGAAGGAGATCATTTTCATGCCAGTGCTACAACTTGCATTAGATCTCTGGACTCCACATGCCCAGTCCGGTGGTTTTTATCACTACCAACTCCACCTCCTGGGCTGGAAACACATCTTGAGGAGCAGTGGAGGTCTGTCAGCTTCACAAATTACTTTTTTTAATGCCTGAAGACATGTAACATCTGACCAGATATTCTCATCTATCACAAATCACAGAACTTCATCCAAATACCCTTACAATATCAATAACATTCCAGAAAGGCACACAGCCTCTAATAAAGGATGTGCCATACTCTATTAAAAAGCACATCTGCTTCCTAAATTTCTCTTCAATTCTCTCACTCTGCCCTTCTCGTGTAGGCCAGCAAGCCTTCAGCACCCATGTTCTTTAGCTATGCAGAGAAGGCCCTTGTTCTATGCAGCTCAAATCCCAGGCAGGGGGATCTCCTTATTGTTTCTCACTTCCAGATGGATGTGGATGAGTGGAAGGAAGAGGCCACAATCAGCCCAACCTACAGGAGGAGTACAATGCACAGAACAGGTGGGAGTGTCTCACACATCTCAGACAGCTGGAAGGGGCCATGTCTGGGATCTGCCCTCAAGCGGCCCAATGTTTCCAGCCCTTCTCCTTCTGGTATCTCACCTGTTAAATACTTTAAAGACAATGGCCATCTGGTCATCCACTCTGAGAACACCAATTTTGCAGAGGCAGCAGAGAAAGGCTGCAAATGCAGCTTCATGTCCTAGGGTGAAAAGAAATGAGATGTGACATGGGTGTTTCTGGTCCTGAAAACAACCTTACAGTGAATACAACTCTTCAAAAATCAAAGCAGTCACATTCCCACAGAAAAAGCCCTGGCCAGCTGTCCCTAAGGTGCTACCTTATCCCATTATGACAAGAGCTGACAATATTTCACCCCCACAAAGCACCCACCCAAAGTACACCTTCCATATATTCATAAGGTGGTTATTAACTTTGAGAGAAAAGTTCTTGAGGAAATACAGCTCCAAGTGGGGGTGCGGAGAGCAAGGCAGGGCCTGCTCAACACAGCAGGGGATGCAGAGCACTGCAGAGTTGTCTGCTCAGAGGATATGAGAGAACCTCACATCTGCAAGTAAACAGATTTCCTCCCACTTAAAAATATCTGTGTCGGAAGGATGCAGATCCCATGATGCTGGCAGGAACAGACTGTCCCAGAAGGTACTGGGATCTCTGGCTGACCCTCTGCAGCTTGGTCCTCCAGCTAACAGCGGAGAAAAGGAACAACCAGCAAAATCAGAGCAATGTCTTTTTGTAGAAGGAACCACAGAACAAGGAAAAGATCAGCAGCTCCACATAGTAAAGAAGTGCAGCTCCCAGTGTAGGAGTAGAGTACATCCATGTTCCAGTCACTCTCAGCTAGAACATGGGACACTTGCTTGGGACACACAGGAGGGGAGCAAAGGCTGAAGTTCCTTCCCTGAGCTGATAAAACCCATGCCTGTGGGTCCTTTTCCAAAGACAACATCTCCCCCTGGTGCCGGTGAGCAGCAGCTTTCCTAGCAAGCACTTCTCAACTTCCAGCTCTTCATCCTTTTACCCAAGTCGTCCTCCTCTTCCCCTCCCTGCCCAAATCTGAAGTCATCTTTCCTTGTACCCACAGTGTCCTACTCTTCTGCCCTCTGGTTAGCACACTCATCTCCTCCAGACAGACAAGCAGAGCATGCAGTAACCACATGGTTTCAAATCAAAGATTCTGCATTTAGGTCTAACTGAAGCCAGTGTGGTTACTCCAGCCTGCAGTTCAGTGTCTTCACAGGTACAAAATGCTTCAATGTTCAGATTTTAAAGTCCTCCTCTAAGCAGCAGTGTCACCTCCAAGGAGCACCACACCCTGAGACACTTCCTGCTGTCTACGACCTTGCTTCCCAGTCTACTTCCAATTTAAGCAACTACATTTTATTCCTCTAAGTTGCCTGTTGTGGATCAGCTGTGCAATACTGCTATATGCAGTAATGCTACTCCTACAGTTCATCCCAGAATGGCTTGCACAGCTCGATTCATGTTTCCTCAGATGAGACACGCGAAGGGTGTCACAACCCACAGCAAACGTTGGAGTGAGGAAGAAAGTGTTTGTACCAAACTGACACAAAGAAAAGTCATTGAACATATTTAAATACACCCAGCACCAGGCTCCAAAGGGTCACTACTCAAAGGAGACCAGCCTCAGTCACTGTGCGTGCTCAGGTACCTGTGCCATAATCAATGCGGGTAGAGTTCCCCACGGACTCTTTCAGGTACACGGCCACTTCTGGTGCAGCGGCAGCCAAATGTTTGGGGATCACTGTTGCCACCAAATTTTCTGCTTCCTGGAAGACACAAAAGACTCCCCCAAGTGAGTGTACGTCTGTCACAGTCCCCAAGGGCAAGACAATGCTCACACACTGGTGCAGAGGGGGAAGCTACAATGGTGCATGGTGTACTTCTACATATATAAGAGCTGGCATGACAGAGGAGAGAATTTGCCTATTCTAGAAGCAGAGAAATGGAATAATTCTGGGAGAGCTCATCCTAACACTTAGCCAGGCCACATGTATCCTGCAGAGGGAAAAAAAAAAAAGATACATCAGCTCAGTTACCCACTGGCTCACCCTTCCTGCTTGGATTCTGTGCCACCTCCAGAGCTTGGTGCAGGCATGTACTCTGAGTTGAAGAACGTCAAGCAGTTTCACAACCTTCCTCTGATCTTCTCTGTCATCTGCTTGCTAACAGTTACAAAGCAAAGGTCTTTTTTGGGCTTGAAGGACCCCCAAGGCTGATTCAGGACTTGGAAACCCATCAAAGAGCACTTACATGGACCATATGGTCTCATAAGAAGTGAAGACAGCAACAAACCAGGAATAAGTGATATATATCAAGAGAAGGATCCTTCACAGCTTATCTGCACAGCTCCTTTGTAGACTGCTCACCTGCCACACAATGATGGAATCATTCTGTTTTCCCTGCTGAACATGCTGCCCTTCTGTAGGAGTTGCATTTAACATTGTACATGAAAGACATACTCACCTGGTCTAGTTTGGCGTACCAAGTCCTGAAGGCTTTGTTCCCAAAGCGAGAAGGTTGATCCACTGGTGGGGTTTCATCGATCCATCTGTCAAGGGTGTTCAGAAGAGCCACCAGCTTTTCAATTGGCTACAGAGAGAAAGAAAATGAGGGGGTCACGGTGACACAAAACAGAGTGATCCCTCAGGCTCCCACATCTCTGCCCTGGCTTGGAATTGCTGAAGCCCACACTGCCCTTCCCAAGGGTGGTAAGCAGGAACAGGATGTGCCAACTCTTCCCAAAATGCAAAAGGGCCAGGCAATCCTCCCTCCCTCAGATCAGCCCAGTACAAAGCCCAGCCTGAGGCAGTCTCTCCAGTCGCCCACACAGCCTTTCATCAGCTGCAACAGTACCATGCTCCAAAACCTCAGGGAGAAGAGCTAAAGCAAGCTCCTAGCTGTAGGACATACAGGACTGAGTAGCAGGGAAGTGCCACACAATTCAGGGATCTCCAACAAAACTTAGCCTCTGCCTCTTCGGGGTCCTGCTTGCCCCACACAGCACATACCATACAGGCTCACCAGTGGTTGGGTGCATGATCTTGTAGGTAAACTTCCCTTCTCAAAGCCTCCAATCCTGTCCTGGAGCATCTCAGGAGCCAGGATTTGCAGAGAGGGTGTTTGTATTTGTACAGCACTCAGCACAGCAGGACCAAATCTCAATTCGGCATTCTTAGAGTAACCACAATGCTCCAAACTTGCACCAGCCAGACTGCTAAGGCAGCTCCAACCCCACCATACCCAGTGCATGCTACACCTTGCAAAAATGCATAGGCAAAATGCAGTCCATCCCAAGGATGAGACAGCCTGGCTTGCCCACCAGCAGTCTCATCAGAGAAAGGATGAGAAGCTCTGGGTTCTACGAAAAATGTCTCAGTACAAGAACAATGCTGATGGGAAGACCAAGACAACAGCAAGGGAAGAGAGCTGATTTCCTGCATCCAGTGCTGGAAGGAAAAAGTGAGGAACACATGCAGGACTTAGGAGAGAGTGAGTGGAGAAGGCACACCAGCAGCCACAAAGGAAAAGAAGTGAGATCCAGAGAGCCACGGGCAATACGGTATGGTGTCTCAAGCACTGCAGGCCACAGTTTAAGAAGCTTCAAGCAGCTTCATTAGGAGGCTCTGCTGACAACCCATGGAGCCTGCCAGAGGGTCTGGGATTCTCCTTGCCCAAATACAAGCAGCCAGAGAACCATCAGATGCCACAGCAGCTGGTCAGGCCCTGGGCAGTGTAGGCTCCTCTGTCTCGAGAGGAGATTCCTCCTTCAAGGGGACAAAAAGGACAGCAGAAGCGGCGGCTGGTTTGACTTTGCTGGAGGCATCGACCGTGTGAAGCCGGCTGGTCTCCTGGGCTGTGGTTCAATTCTTCCCACTGCCTGCCGGGAGGACGAAGAAAGAGCCGAGACCAGCAAGTTTCCAGCCCTTGAAGTGCCACTTGAAGGGGGTGGGGAAGAGAGACAGGCACCACCAAGCTGGTCAGCAATCCCTGTGCCCTCTGATCCCAGGAGAAACAGCCTCCCAGCAGCAAAGTCCCCCCCTCTGGCAGGGCTCCTTGGAGCTGAAGGCGTGGTGGGATCAGAGAGTGGGGACAGGGATCAGGAAGGACAAGGATCCACTCATTTCATAGGACTTCAGCACTTGGCTGATGAGCAAGGCCAGGGGCTAAGAGGGAAGGCAACATCTCACCTGAGCACACCAGGAACGCAGAGGACCAAAGCACAAGTGTGCCAAGGGACAGAGGTGCCCTGGGGAGGCTGCACGCTTGTGCCAAGGATTTGCACAGACCAAGGCAGCACAGCCCTCTTTGCTTCAGCCCTATGCTGCCCAAAATGCTGCAGACACTCAGCGCCTCCCCACTGCAATGGGTCGGGTTTGGACTCAGTTCCATCCCTTCCTGGCTATTGCATTCCCCTCCAATTAAGCAACAGCATCCTCAGCACTGGCTTGCATTAAATAATTAAATCGTGCTGGTGATTTATCCGCCGGCACCAGCAGCTCATTACGAGCAGCTCCCGTATTTCAAACCCCTCTCAGCGAGCACTCGGAGCTGCCTGGATAAATGGTTGCTGAGGACGGGTTCCTTCCCCCTCCCCAGATCTGCCTGCAGGCCTCAGGGAGCACAGAGTCCAACCTCCCCTTCCCCACTCACTTGCTTTAAAAGGATTAAAAAGCGCAGCCCCACCGAACGCGGGTGAGCAGGACCCAGCTGCCGGCTCAGCCGTGCCAATAAATAATTAAAGAGATGCGGCTCGGTTTGGGCTCACGGCCCTTTGAAAAGGGGTTATTAAAAGCAGCAGCTCCCATTGTCCTGCAGAGGAAACTTGTGCAGCCGGGGCTGACCCCAGCAGGGGGAGGGAGGGGAGCAGCGGGGCTTACGGGAACACAACCATCAGCACCACTGCAGCCCTGTTTTGCCTGGCTGGGTTTTTAAGCTCTATTTTTGCTTTACCTTTCCAGTGATCAAAGCAAGGACAGCCACCACCTCCCCCCCCCCCCACCTTGCTCTCTTTGCTCTTCCTGTTGTGCTGATTTCGCATCGCCTTGACCCTGAGTCTGCCGCCGGCCCCAAAGGAGAGCTGCAGAGCCTCGTGCAGAACAGAGACCTGTCAGCATCACTCCGAGCAGGGGCAGGAGGAGGTGCTGCAGAGGCATCAGAGCAGCCACGGCCACCCGCAGGGAGCAAGCCTGATCCTGTGGGCAACTCACACCCTACCAGAGTGGGGAGCTGCCGAAACTGGGGCATTTGCTGCTTCCCTTCATAGAGCAGAGCAAGCCATGAGGCCAGCCAGCTTCCCCCAGTACTGCTGAGCAAAACTCCGGATTTCTCTGTGGGAGAGGAGCAAGTTCAGCCAATCTCAGAAGGGGCTCAGCCCCCAAAGGACCAGCTCTCACTCCAGCAGACAGTTTGCTACCGACACACACCACTACAGAACCTATTAAGTTGTCTCTTTCAAAGCAGAACAGACCACACTTGCAAAGCAATGCAGTAAGTCACAGAGAGGATACGCATTCAGCAGAAAGGATTCCAGGAGGTCATTGCCAAAGGAAGGCGTCTCCAGCATTTGATCAGGGAGGAAGATGGGACAGCACAAAAGCACATCAGCAGCAGGTACAGGCAAAAGAGAAGAAAGCAGAGCAGAGATGCAAGCAGAGGCCACAAGGGGCTGAGCCTTTAAAAGCAAAGATAAGCAGTTTGATCTACAAACAAACCTGCATGAACAGGCAACCTCATCAACAAGGCAACCCAGGGGATGCTCCACCTGTGCCTCCAGTCACGGGTTATTGCTCTCCCCCACGCGAGGGGAATGGGACATGTTCCCTGCCACATCCCCAGCAGCCGGGATCACATCTCCTGTTTATTGCCTGTACTGGGGCTGTGGGTGGATCAATTCAGTCCGAGAGGGACCTGCTGCACAGACACAGCCCAACAGCCTCTTCGAGGGGGTGGAAGAAGAGGGAGTTTTTGTTCCTTCCTTTTGTTCATTTTTAATGCTTTGTTTCCCTAGAACTGCTCTATGAATGAGCAAGATTATGACAAAGGCAAAACTCAAAGGTGAAATGCAAACAGTGGAAAGCAAGAGTGGCATTTGACGGCACATTCTACCGAATTAAAGGAACAAAAGGTGGACACAAAGCCTGTTAGAGAGGCATTCATTATCCCTGATCCCCCCCATGAAGTACAAGCAAAGTTTCTCATTCACACATCGGCTCCTTGAAGGGAAGGCTGGACTTTACATGCCTGTTCGAGACATAAATGGCTAGGTTAAAGATCGTTGTAGGCTGCCTTCCCACACAAGAATGAATCTATAAACACACAGGCCCAGCCTGCTTGCCATTCCACCTAGATCCTCTAGCCAGACTGTTCCCAGCTGTCTTGCATAGCTGTGATAAGCTTAAACAGTAAAAAGATAGCAAAGAATCTCCTCGCTCCAACGCGGAACAAGGGAGGAGAATTCAGCATGCAACATGGAAGCACAGCCAGCAGCCAACACATGCTCTGCAGATCTCTGCAGCACCCATAGCTACCTCAGAACAGCCACACACTGCTGGGGGAAGGCAAAGGCAGCAGGGAGAATGCCTTCCCTCCCCCCTCTGGCTCCAAGCCCCCATGCCGTGCCCCTGGCAAGGTTAATGGACATTAGAACTGGCCCAGCACCACTTAGATGAGGTCACACAGGGAGGCAGTAGAAGAAACAGGAGCAGTACAGACTTCTCTGCCTTTTGGTTGCAGCCAGGAGGGAGTATCACATCTATAAAACAACCCTGGTTGAAGCCAGACTGTAAAATCAGGGCCAAAACACATCCTTTCTGAAGCTTCCTTTCCATCACCAGTTTCCATCCACCTGTAGCTCACTCCATTTCCTACCAGCAAGCATACAGAGCCTCTGCACCAGGAGGGAGCACCACAGGCTGACATTTACGCTCTCAAACACAACCCAACTATATTTTCCCAGATGATAAGTTGTCAGCTCACCCCTTGCTTAGGAGATATTCACTGTAGAGACCAAAATAAAAAAATAAATCTAAGCAGGAATAAAGCAGGAAAAAGGGAGAAACGAGCAGATCTAAACTTTCCTCCTACCTCTGAAACGTTGTATTCACAGGTCAGTTTCCTGCCCTTGACACCTTCGTTCAGGGTGAGGATGAAGCCCATGTAATCTGCGTATGCCTGCAAACACATCCAAAAGAGCAAGGCGTCAGTGAGAGTACCCACAGTCTGTTTGAATAAGCATTGCAGCATGCTCATGCTTCCGCACACCAAGGGAACCTTTCCCAGAACACAGCACTGCTTTCATGGAGACAGCCAGGGCACAGGGCTTGCTGTGAGGTTACTGCTATTTCTGGCAGACCTTGAAGGCAGATGGTGATTGCACCAACAACTCTGCATTGCTGAAAAAATTACGGAGAGAAGAATTCTAAGAAAGCTCACACCGCCCCTGAAATCCTTCTCTCAGCTCCCTGCCTCTTATCAGGTCAAATTCACACTCCCTGGCTCTGCAGAATCTCTGTGGTGTCCAGACATCCTGCCTTGCACTGCTTCTCCCAGAACTGTCATTATCTCTTCTTTTCTCCTTCTCTTCTCCTGTGTACATGCATGATGGAGAAGTGGGAGACTGCCCAAACTCCTCACTGCTGTGCTCTTTATACGAGCTGATTCTGAAGTATCACATGCAGAACAGCTAACTAGCTCTAGGTCTGTGGAATGGTTAGACTAGCACGCTGCCAACTCTTGCTCCTTGGGACCCTCACACAGAAATCCAGAGAGGAGCAAGTCCTCAATCCCAGAAGATTTAATAAGGGGAACTGCAATCCTAAATTTGCTAGAGAGCTGGCAACAGTTTAAGCTTCTCATAAGACATTAAGCAAGAGTTCATACCTAAACAGCAGAACCAACAGGAGAAACAAGTCCAGGCCATCACTGCTATCTCTTAAAGGGAGAGGACAGAGAATCTGCCTGTTCCACCAGCCCCACAGACACCATAAACAAAAATTACCCATGAAATTGAAGGCTTTGGCACTAGAGCCCTTCCCAGTACAGCACATTGGGAAGGCACCAGGAACCAACCCACCCTGATGTCGTAAGGGCCAGACAGCCAGATCACAAATTCAAGCTGAGTTCAAACAGCGTCGGGTAAACCTGGTACATCACAACATTCAGGTTATGTAGGGTGAAACAGTTACCACTTGGCATGTCGGCAGGGAGCAGTAATAATTCTTACACACCTCTTGTCTCCCTCACCCTTTGGGCTCCCCCTGGCTCCTTTGTTTGAGCATTAGGCTGCCAGACTCCACACCTCACTGCCAAGTCATTTTCCTACAAACAGGCAGCACCTCCTGCTTTAACACACATCAATTAATTTCCCATGGCTTGCCCAAACCTGCTTTACACCTCGCGGCAGTTACCAGTCCAGACCCAGCTGCCACTGTAACATAATAAGCACTTACCAGTTTTCCCTGAACCCACAGACATACCTGAGAGCGCTTCCACTTGCCCATGTCAGAAACCATGTTTATCTCCTTTCTGGGGATCATGAAGCTCTGCTGGAGGGGAGGAGCCATCTCCTCTGACTTGCCTGGGAGATGTAAGAAAGAGGTGAAACAGAGGCAATGGAATAGAAGCAATCCTCTAACCTTCCTTTCTTAGAAAGCAACGTTAATTTCCCAGGAGACTGAAAGCAAACAAATCCATCCCAGCCCGTGCCTTTATCTCACCAAGTCCTGCTCACCAAGCAGTATCCCTTCAATAACATTCCCTGGAGGACACTTGATGGCTTCAGAAGGTTGCATTACATTCACTGTCTCTACTGAAGATGAATTTCCCATTCAGAGAGAGAAGCCTGCAGCAGCTAGCAGCGATAGCACCCAGCTAGTTTCACCATTTCTAGGGTGAACAAGCCTTGGGTCATGCTGAAGCACTAAGCTTTCCTGACAAACCACCTGTTCTCAGGGTGCTACGCCTGAGCTGCATTCCCCTAAGAAGGACAATTCATGCAGAGACAACACAAGATCGACTCAGTAGATGGCAGCCCAGAGCAGCACTCCCCATTCCAGAAGAGCTGAGGATGCCGGCACACAGTACTTTAAAGATCAACGCTACTAAGATCATTTTGAGGCAGTTTGCAGTCATTTCTGTAAGCACAACTTTTACCACAGAATCACAGGCTATCCCAGTTGGACAGGACCCATGAGGACCACCGAGACCAACTCCTGCCTCCACACAGGGCCACCCAACAGTACGAGGCAGCAGAGCAGACCACTGTTAAAGAAACCAAGGGCTAATGTGAACTCATGAATTCTATCAGGGTCGCTCTGTTCATCATTTGAGCCACAGAAAACCTGCAGGCCTCTGCCTGCTCTGCACCAGGAGCAACCCTTCAGCAACCGCTCCGCACAGCGCAGTGCTCCATGACACACACTGACAAAGTGGAACTCCTCGAAATATTATTACAGGCCGCATTTCCAGAAAAACACCACCCAAGAGCAAAGGCAGCCCTACCCCTGTGATGTGCAGAGCAGGGAAAAGGGAACCCAAAGTCCCGGGAAACACAGAGAATCTTCTATGGATGGATCACAGAAGTTTGGGAAATCATCGGGGACAGAACCTCTCCATGGTCTGAGCCCTGGGTCTGAGGACTGATGTCACCTCTCTGCCTGCTGAGGGTGTCACGGTACTGGCTCCCGTCTGCCCGTAAGTTTTGGTTAAAAGAATCAGACGTGAGGAACCACACACGAGGGTTGAAGGGGAAGCTGCACGCCTCTCCTCCAAAAATCCAGCCAACAACTCAGGACCAGCCCTTTTTCAGAGCAGCGTCTGACACGAGCACGGCGGATCCCCAGTGGCCGAGGAGCCCCGGCCACGCACCGCCCGGCCCTCCCGGAGCTGCAGGCCCCAGGCGCGGCTCGGTCCGCCCCGCTCCCCTCAGCCACCGCTCCCCGCCGCGCGCTGCGGATACCCAGAGGGGAATGACGGCTGCGGGGGTCCCGCTGCCGCGAGATGAACCCCTGAGGAAGGCCCCGGCCCCCCCGCCAGCCCTCCGGGCACCGCAGCCCCCGGCCCTGCCCGCACCTGCCCGCCGCTCGCTCTCTGCCATCTTCCCGGAGGCCGCCGCCGCTCTCACCCCTCACCTTTCACCCCTCACCCCGGACGCCGAGGCCGCTGGCGGCCATCTTTGAGCCGGGCACGCGCCGCCCGGCCGTCTGCCTGTCTGCCGACCTCCCTCACGACCTCTCACGACCGCCGTTGATGCTGTTTCCTACACAAAGTAGGATGTGGAGCAACCATGCTTGAGCGAGACGCCTCGACAAGCACCAAGAGAGACAGCCGGCAATGGGAAAGCCGCCTCACGGCTCCGCCTGCTCTCGCTCTTCTGACAGCGGCATTTTGCCCTTTCCCAAAATGGCGGAGCCGGCTTCGCCCCGCTTCAAGATGGCGGTGTGGCGGCCCCGCCCCCTGTCGGCCGAACGGGGCGGCGGCACCCGGTGTCGCCGGTGTCCTTGCGGCGGGCGGCGGCGGCAGCCGGGAGCGGAGCCATGCTGGGCTGCGTGGCGAGGGCGGCGGTGAGTGCGAGTCGAGTGGGGTTGGATGGAGCGCGGGGAGCGTGAGATGGCGGCCGGGCCTCGCCCGCAGCCTGAGGGGGCCGGGGGACGCGGATGGTGTCCCCGTGTGAGGGGTGCGGGGACGGGATGGCAGCCCGCAGGCCTCGGGCACTGTGGCCTGTCTGGGCCCTGGCATCGCTGCTGGCAGGATGTGTCCATGGAGGTTGGAGAAGAGCTCTCAGATCCCCAGGCCCAACCCCAGCCCACCCCACCGTGCCCGCTGACAGTCCCTCAGTGCCACATCCCCACCGCTCCTGGGCAGCTGTGCAGTGCAGCACCGCTCCTTCTGAGAAGAAATGTTCCCAGTACCCAACCTGATCCTCCCCAGCACAACGTGAGGCCATCACCTCTCATCTTATCGCTGTTCCCTGCGAGCAGAGGCCGACCCCACCTCACCACAGCCTCCCTTCAGGGACTGCAGGGAGCGATGAGGTCTCCCCAGAACCTCGTCTCCACTCTGAACCATCCCAGTGCCCTCAGCCACCCCCACAGCGCTGTGCTCAGACCCGCACAGCTCTGCTGCCCATCTCTGGACACGCTCTGGAGCCTCAGAGTCTTTCTTGCAGTGAGGGGCACAGCACTGAGGTGGAGCCCCACCAGTGCCAGTATGGGGGCACAGTCACCTCCCTGCTCCTGCTAGCTGCTATTGCTGATACAAACCAGGATGTCATTGGCCTTCTTGGCCACCTGAGCACACTGCTGGCTCGCGTTCAATTCCAGATCCTTTTCCTCTGCACACCACTGCAGCTACTTTGCCCCAAGCCTATAGCACTGCACTGGGCTGTTGTGCCCAAAGTGCAGCGCCCAGCCCTTGTTTTTATCAGAGCTCACTGACACCACTGATGGATTTCAGGGCAGGAGGCAGTGTGGGACAGCAGGAGCTCTGTGGATTCACTCCATGAGGTGCTTTCTCAACACTGGTTGTCTCAGGGCTGGAGTGGGCTCCAGTTTCTAATTTAAAAAGACAAACATACGCCCGTCATCTGACACTACACGTTATGGCTGTGCTGGGAATCAGACACTGCTCTGAAATTCCTCCCGCCCCCAAGCCTGCAGGTGGACTTCCCATCGGCTTTACACACTCTGGAAAAGGTCATCTGCTGTACTGGAACGTGGCCTGGGAGCATTGCCAGCCCGCAAGCTGGGCCCATCCACTCACGCCGCACTCTGCTGGTGTTTGTTTCCCTGGTGCTTGTGGGGAAAAGGAAGGCTACTCGCTATCTCTGCTGCCAGCTGCCTCCTCTGTTCAGCTGCGATCGCTGCTCCTCCTCCCATCAAACATTTGAGTTTGACCTCGATCCAAACAAGCAGAGGACAGACATAAAAGAGAAAACATAGATCTACTCTGTGTTTTAACTTGTTTTCAACTAATTTAGTGTGGGGTTTTCCCTGTTTGCTCAGAATCATCACATGTGATCTTAGCTATGTTTACAGCCTGCTCCTCTCTGCCCCTCAGTTGCTCAGAGGAGTGTAATAATCCTTGGGACTGCACCGTTCTGTTGTTGCTCTGCTTTGGAGATACCTTTTTATTTATAAGGGTTGATAACCCAGAACTTTCCAAAGTCTTGCAATAATGATCATACGTGCATGGAAGAAGGGCAGGAAAACATCACCTTTAGCCCCAAAAGCCTTCAATTCTGCCATGGCTGGAGGCCCAGAGCTATTGATCAAAGAGCAGTCAGCAGGCACAGACCAGGCAGTGCAGGGCTGATGATCAGTGACCGAGGGATGGCTTCCTGGAAAGGTGCCTTCATGGCATTTGATGGTGTGATTACCCCTGGCTCTCCCTGACCTGTGCCTGGCCTTGAGCCCTCTGATCGGAGCAGTCATGTGGCAGTTTGCTAATCAGGTGACGCCCTGCATGGGCAGCCCGTTGTCAGGGGGAAGAGGAAACCAAGACAGGCCGAGGGAGAGCTTTACGATCATTTCTGTCCTCCCAGCCATGGATAGCAAGCAGAAGCAAGCAGAGAAGGTACAGTATCCTCATGCTGCCATGATTAACTTCCTTCATTTCTTCCCAGCCCCTCTTTTAATGCTTTAGTAATTCCCCCTTCTCTTGTTTTTAACCCCCTTCCACAAACCTTGATCACATGGTTCTTACCATGTCCTGCAAAGAGCACAGAGCATTTTCTCTGGGGGCTCAGCACTATGCAGAAGGCTTTGTCACTTTGCAGATTTTTCTTCTTCTCTGTGCTTAACTCCTGGGAGCTGGGAGGTATGGGGGCACTTATTTTCTTATTGCCTTGGAAAGCAAAGGGCACTTTGCATCACTGAGGGTGCAAAGTCCAGATTCCTGTAGAAAAGTATCTGGTGTGATGCTGTCTAAGGCTTTCACTCTCTTGTCTGATCCCCAAAGCCTGTTGCCATCACCCACAGATTCCTGAACAGCTCTCAGTGATCCTTTCCAAAGGTTCCTATAATTTAAACATCTACATACTGGTACAACTGAATAGAGGCTCTTCTAACATTGCTGGGGGTTCCACCACCTGGCAGGTTCACCAGCACAAAGTACTGCCCAAAGGCCAACACAGTCCTTCCCTGACCATCACTCATGATGGACCATCCCTGGCGAAAGCAGAGGGGTATTAATGCTGCCTCAGCTGACCTTAACTAATTCCACCCCCTCCCCCCCCCAAAAAAAAAGCCTAAAGTGTAATTTGTTTTGGCACAGAGCTCTGCTTAATTTTCTGGCCTTATTCTGTTGTATATCCTAAGAAGTAATTAAATTGTTTCTGACTACCTAAGATTAAGTTTCTTTCATGACTTACTTTCCACAGGACGGAAGTTTGACTTGAGGAACATGTAGAGATACTCAGCTAGAAGGCACCCAGACAGCAGGGATGTATTATTATCCTTGCAGTGTTTCTTGTATTGAGATAAGAATCAGGATCTTGATTGATCAGATTTCTCTTGCAGCTTTTCTGAACGTCTTACAACCATCCAGAGATTAGAGATTGCTAGAGCATGTAGTCATAGAGGCGCACCTTGCATTGCTTCATGTGCTCCATTCCCCTGCTGAGATATCTGTGTACCTTCAGAATGTGGGATGGGGACTCCCAGATCTAAGTTGTCAGTGACTGCGTGCACATCAGGGAGAAGTTCTGTCTCGACATTTGCTTTGTGCTTTACAGGCCAGGCCCTATGGCCTGCTGAAGTCAACAGCTTTAGGCAAGATCCCAGGCAGATTTCTACTTCATCAAGAAGCATTGCCCCACCTCCCCGTGCCTCCACTTCAGCAGACGCTGGACCGCTACCTGCTGACCCTGCAGCCCATCATCAGTGAGGAGGAGCTGAACCACACGCAGGAGCTGGTGGCTGAGTTCCGCAAGCCAGGAGGTGTTGGGGAGAGACTGCAGAAAGGCCTGGAGAGGAGAGCAAAGAAAACAGAGAACTGGGTAGGTTGGGACTCTGGCCCCAGGCTTTGTGCGGGGGGAAAGGCCTGATGCATGCTTCTCCAGTGTCCACTGGGATCTGTGTTTTTATGGCACCGTCTTCATGACCAGCCTGCTGCTGACCTCCCTAAGATGTGCACAACCCTCACCAGGACTTGGGTGAGCAAAGATTTACAGCAAAACAGGGAGTCACTGCCCCTGGCTGTGTCTGCTGAAGCCCTTAGCTTATTGGCATCACACAGCTGGCACTAAGGAGTTGAAGGAAACTTTCTTTTTGAGCCCTACAAGAAGAGCCCCCAGTGCCTCACTTCAATGCCCCTCTACCATAAGCAAAACATAAAACCCAAACAATTTTGTCTGCAAAGTGTGGGGCAGAACTGGGGGCAAGGTGTTGAGAGCGTTCAGCTTGGCTTGGGTCAAACAGCAGCAGATGCTGTGCCTGCATGTTGCCTTTCTCCATGCCAGCTCTCGGACTGGTGGTTGAAGACAGCTTACCTGGAGTATCGCCTGCCAGTTGTGGTTCACTCCAGCCCTGGTGTGGTTTTACCTAAGCAGGATTTTCAGGATCGACAAGGGCAGCTCAGGTAAAGTCCTTTTCTGCCTTCCTGTGGGCTTCATATGGGATGAGCTACCTCTCTTGGACTGGGGGGTGGGTGTTCAGGCTGACTGGAAATAGCTGGCATGCTATAGCCTGTCCATGCTGTGCAATAGGGCTATACAGATAAGGAAAGGGTGGTAGGTTGTAAGGAAAATCCTGGTTATAAGGTGAAGAATCTGGTGATTCAGGCACAGAACTGGGACTCAAAACTTAAGTTTCTGTCTTTGCTTGACAGCCAGTTCCCTGACTGGAAGCATTGTGAGGATATATCTGATAAAAACTAGAAGGCAGTAAGATTGTGTGTGCAATTAAAGGAGGCATAAAGACTAGCCCAGGTGTGTAAGTTTGCTAGTTTGGGGGGATAAGGGAACCTGCTGTAGGGCCTGTCCCCTATTTTGTCATTTCAGTTATGGTTTGGAAAACCAGCAGTCACCAGTCTCTCTCCATGACCAGCTCCGTTTTGCAGTTCTGCCCTGCCCTTTGACTTCTGCCAATGAGCATCAGTGTCCCACAGCTAAGACCAGCCCAACGCTGCCCATATGCAGCAGATTCTCTTGCTCATTCCTGACCCAGCATCTGGTTCACATCTTCTCTTCCCTGTGGACTCCCTTTAATTTTTAACCACCGCTGTAGACGTGTGTGTCAAACTCCATCTGCAAAACTTTAGCATTGACCTTTACACAGGACTACCTTTTCCCCAGTTCCTGCTGCTCCCTGCAGATGAGAAGTACCAACTGGGGGAGCACTGCTGCTGTCAGGTCTGTCTGCTCCCTTGGATACACCTGACCAGTAGTGCAGACGGTGAGCCTTACAAGGACAATACAGAATTACACAAACATCCCAGAAAAGTTTTGCTCGTATTCACTTTTAAGATGTGTGAGTAGACGATGACATTTGGAGCACTACCACTGTTCCAACCCGGGGAACTGAGCAGTTACACGATGATCTGGGCTACCCATGTAAAATACAGATAAAAGTGCCTGTGCATTTAGTGACTGCACAAAAAGTTTGACAGTGCGGATTGAAGCTAAAGCTTCAGAAATCAGAAGGCAAGTTTAGAAAGTGTTCTTTAGTCCTCAGTCTGTCAACACGGACTGGAAACAAGTCAGCTAACAAAGCTTTTCCCCTGAAGCCCTAACTCTGCTCCCAGGCTGTTTGCTCTCAGAAACGACTCTCACACTTCTGTTTCTTGGCTGTTTTACTTCCTCTGATTTTTCAGTAAGGCTGGGAAATGTTCACTGAAAACTACCTTGGAAGACACGTGCTGTGTTTGTTTAACAGCCCTCAGGTTCTTGGAGTTACTTTGATCTTTACTAGGGATGGGGAGGTTGAGCAAATCTGGATGACACTGCATGCAGATGCCAAATGCTGCTACCACTTTAAAGCTTTTAAGTTCAGCTGACTGCTACCTCTTGTCACAGTGACCTCCTGCCTCTTTCCTCCCATGTGTGGGTGAGAGCTCCCAGGTCAGAAAAGGCCAATTTGTCACTCCCAAGCAAAGCAGTTTGATGTGGCTGGTCACAGCCTCCTTGCCTGCTGGGAACTGTTTCTGTTGATCCTAGTGAACACAACAACTCAGTGTCAGCATGCAGCATGCCTGCATTTGTTTCAGATCCTTCCTTGCCAGAGGAGCGCTCTTAGGGCTGCATTAGCAGCAGAACATGAAGAGGGTAGAAACTAGATCAGCATCGATGAGTCCTCAGTACAGAGATATACAGATGGAGCTTAGCTTGAAACTCAGAGCTGGCCTCTGGCCAGGGAAGGGCAGAAGTCCCCTTCATGTTGTTTTAATGCTCAGACTTGGATGGGACAAAAATCATAACGCGTCAGTAGAAAATGCTGCTTTTAGAGTGTTATTTATGTATTCAGACTACACCCTGTCTTGACAGTTGTCCAGAATTCCTTAGTTATGTAATAGTATTTTTTTTAAGTGTTAAATGGCTGGACTATCCAGCAATCTGAAATCACAACCCCAGAGCGGCTGTATCAGCTAACCAGAGATGGCTACAACAGGGGCTTGGCAGAATGGGTGAACTTCTACAGAGCAGAGAGAAGGCTCTGCTTCTCTTCCTTAGCTGGCCCCTCTGCCCCAGGTACTCTGTGTTGGAATCTCAATTTGTTACCTTTGATATTTTTCCAGGTTTGCTGCCAAGCTGATCGAGGGCATCCTGGATTTCAAGACCATGATTGACAAGTGAGTTAGCAACTTTCCTGACTTCTCAGGTGTTCCTTACTGTCACAGAGAGGCTGAGCCTAGTCAGTAAATCTCCCTTCCAAATGAAAAGCTTAAGAGAAAACAGCACATATTTGAAGAGAGACTGCAGTCAGCATTGCTGCTAACTGCCAAGGTTACCACTGCTAAAGAACAAATTCACTTTCTTCATGTTCTTCGTTTACCTTAATGCTCTCGTTGGCATGCATACATGTTTAGAGGGATTGAGCCAGACAGTCCTGTGGAGTTACATACTTCTGTTTGCCCACAGAACAAGTTACAGCTCAGGCTGCAGGAATTTGTCTCCCTCCTTTTGGGTTTCTGGTGTTGCTCATCTTCCAGCTAGCCTTAGAGAAACTTGTTCCTCCCCACTCCCTCTCTTCTAAGCACCAACTGAATAAACCTTTTTTATGTTCCCAAAATAGCATCTGCCAACACGTTACCAACATCATACCTTTACATCCAAACTCAGACGAGGCTCAGGGCCAACTGTAGAAAGGGTAGTGGGAATATACGCTGAAGTGGTCAACTGAGGCTCAGTCTAGCTGATGAATCATAGCTAGCCCACTAGATTAAAGCTAAAAACTTCCTTCTGCTGTTTTACAGGAAACAATACATCTCCCAGTACTATCATGCCCTGAATTCAGCTTAGCAGACAGCTAACATAGCAGGAATGGGAAAAGATGGGCCCTTTTTTTATACCATCAGCACACACATTTAGGTTTTGCTGGAGGAGGTGATAGTGGCTACACAGTGCCTGTCCTGTGCCTGTCTTGTGTGGGGACTGCGGGCCTTCTCACTGCTATATTTTCTCTTCCACACCTTGCTGTACCTTCAGTGAGACCCTCCCAGTGGAGTACATGGGCGGGAAGCCCCTCTGCATGAACCAGTACTACCAGATCCTTTCATCCTGTCGCATTCCTGGGCCCAAGCGGGACTCCATTGTCAACTACGCCCAGGGCAAAAAGCAGTCCAGACACATCACAGTGGTTCACAACTTCCAGGTAACAGCAGCTCCTGGACTTTCAGGGAGGTTTGATAAGGTGCATGTGTCCCTTTCAGTGAGCTGTGCTGACAGAGAAAAGGGAACAACAGAAAGTCTCTGCCCACAAGGTTTGCCTCAGCAGGGATTCACTCCTGCTTCCTTTATTCCCTTTGGCTTTAGCTGAACAACAGCTGGGATAGACCTTTGTAAGCAAGGGATGAGGCAGAAACCTCTCTTTTTCTTGTCCCTGCAACTCCTGTCTCTCAAAGCCCAGACTTATGAGACTGGGTCTCAAGTTGGAAATCATGTGTAGAAATTGGTAACAAATTCTACCACTGTAGGCAAATCTAGGAAATAGGAAATCCTTGTATTTTGGCCCTCATTACCATGCCTCCAAAGCTTCTTAAAACCTGGACTGTATTTATGTCCTGCAAGGAAGGTAGGGCTTGGTTGGGTCTGTCAATTCTGAATGCCCTTCAAAGGTGTGCTTTCAGACTGAGTTATCTGATCAGGTCTTACCTGATCAGAGTGGTTGCTCCTTCTTTTGGCAGCAGGATAACTAAGATCTTTCATTTCCTGTGTCCTTGTCTGTTCTTCTCATCTACCAGTTCTTTGAGCTGGATGTGTACAACAGTGATGGTAGCCCGCTAACCACCGACCAGATCTTTATTCAGCTGGAGAAGATCTGGAACACCTCCCTCCAAACAAACAAAGAACCTATTGGAATCCTCACCACTAACCACCGAAACAGCTGGGCAAAAGCTTACAACAACCTTCTGAAAGGTGCGTGCAGCTCCTAACATCCAAGTGCTAACAAACACTGCAAATGTTTAAATACCAACCTCACCACTGTGCTCTGTTCAGTTCTTAACCTTTGGAAAGCTTTTGGAAGCCTGTTCCGGGCACATGCATCAACTTCCCACTCCAAAGCAGCAACCTGATTTCATTGCAAAGCGTTGCTTTATCTACCTGTAGAAGGGTGAAAGCTGAAGTTTGGTGCATTAGACCTGAAATCCTGGAGCTTGTTGGACTGCAAGAACTGTGAAACATGGAATGGCTTAAGTTGGAAGGAACCCTAAAGATGATCCAGTTCCACCCCTCCTCTGCCATGGGCTGGTTACCACCCTCTAGATCAGGCTGCCCAGGGCCCATCCAGCCTGAGAAAAGGAGAAAACAGCACACCTTCATCTTTAACCCAACTGCTATCACTTTACACCGCTAAATAATAAGTATTACATTGACATACCATAGGGATCCAACACTGGGTCCTTCAAACCTTCTCTTTCAAATTCCAATCTCTGTCTGCTCAAAATGAAAGCTTTTCAACTCCCTTTTCTTATTTTTTGTTCCTTTTCTCTCCAGATAAGACCAACAAGGAATCTGTACGTACAATTGAGAAGAGCATTTGCACTGTCTGCCTTGATGCACCAATGCCACGGGTGTCTGAGGACATCTACAAGAGTCGTGTGGCCGCTCAGATGCTGCACGGTGGAGGCAGTCGCTGGAACAGTGGGAACAGATGGTTCGACAAAACCCTTCAAGTAAGTGCTGATGCTCAAAAGATTCTGAACATGAGTCTGAGCTTCTTCCTGAGACTAGAAGGGGCCAAGCAATCCAAGACACCTTCTGCAGGAAAGTTTCTCTAACACTGAGTGGAGAAACTGAGGAGATAAGCTAGGGAAGCTGACTGTATGAGATCCTTCAGTTTCCCTTACTGTCAACTCAAGCGCTCATTCTTGCTTCAGGGACTTTGCATTTCTTTTACTGCCTCTGCCCACGCTTACTCAGTGTAGCTGTTCTTTGTGTTCCTTGTAAATCAATTTTCTGCCTGCAGTGAACAATGCCTCGTCTGCTTGGAGGCAGCCCAAACATAGGGAGGTCTGTTTCTCTTATTTTCCCTAGGCTTGTCACTTTTCCAGTTTCTGCCAGAAGCTGCCCAGGTTTTTTGGTTGTTCTCCCCACTCCCCCCCCAGCATCAGCTGCCATTCCACGACATCCTTCTGATCTGTTCCCCATTCAGTCAACAGCATTCAAGAGCAGCTTCTATTTGAGCTTCCCCTTTATCAGTTTGTCTATCCTGGTTCACAGATTAAACCTGTGGTTCTTTAAAAGATCGTCATCTCTGCTGAGGTCTTCATGTTTTCAGTTATTTTGTTCTTATTTGGAACTCTTCCTTGGTGGGATAAAGCTGAGATGTTTGAGGTAATGGAAAAGTAAGGCTAAGTCAGCACATGGTGAAATTATTCCTGTATTATATGTGCAACTGAAAAAATCAAACCTACTGAACCATTCTGTGTTGACAGGGCACTAAGCACACCAATATAGCTGTCGGGCACGCTTTTACCTAGTTAGTTTTCCAAAACTCTTAACAGAAGTATCAGATCTTTCTAGGCCTGCTGAAAGACTTCTATGCATTACCTCTGAAGCATGCAGGAATAGGACTGCTGTCCAGTCTGTTACAAAGCAGTGAGGTACTAACATCTCTCTCTGGATAGCTCGAGCTTCATTATACCGGTCATCTCTCTTCTGTACTTTCCTTCCTGATCTCTCATAGTTCATCATTGCTGAAGATGGCTCCTGTGGTCTCGTATATGAGCACGCTCCCTCAGAAGGTCCACCCATCGTTGCTCTTCTGGATCACATCGTGGAATACACGTGAGTCCCGCCTGCTCTACTTTCCCTCAGCTTTTGAAATAAAGAAAATCTGTTATGGCACCTATTTCCCCAAGAACATGCCTCTTCACTGCTCCACCAAGGATTTGTTCTTGAGGAAGGGTATCGTATGCTAATTAGTGATGGCTTTTCTTACATTTATAACGAGAATTGAGCAGGCAAGCTCACACTGCTTTCATTTTTAGGGAATGCTACTCTTCAGAGTTAACAGGACTTTTGCCTGGAAGGGGTGTTCCTTTTGGGCAGAAGGCAATAAAGAGATTTCACCCATGCTCTTCAAAAATAATTGTAATGGCACTGTGAAGAGTTTTTCAGCATGTGGCAAATCTCCTGTGTGTTTCTGCCCTGGTTCCACTATGCTCAGCTGAGTCTTGTGTGAAAGGGCTGGTTAAACATCATTATTTCTCTACACAGGAAGAAACCTGAGCTGGTAAGATCACCAATGATTCCTTTGCCAATGCCCAAGAAGCTGCGGTTTAACATAACTCCAGAAATCAAGAATGACATAGAGAAGGCAAAACAGAACCTCAACATGTAAGTACAAAGCACTGGAGAGGTTCTGGTGAGTGATGATGGTTTAACTCATGTCCCCATTTCAAACACATCAACCTTCCCCCACTGCTGCTAGGGAGTTTTTCCAGTGACTTATTGGGTCAACATTGAGCCTAGCTGAAAAGCACAGTAAAGCTGCCTGCTAAAAGGAAACTCAAAGGTATGGAAAAGGGGCAATTATTTATCCATTCTGCTTTTGCTAAGGAAGACCAAAGCTTCAGCAGATTCAGCTAGGGACCCTGGAGTATACAGACATAAGCCCATCTAACTCAGTGCAGATTTTCAGCAGTGACCAAAAAAGCTCACCTCCACGTTGCTGCCTAAACAAGCCTGAGTGTGATGGAACTGTCAGTCCCTGCATAGATGGAATCCAAGTAGCCTGTTCCTTCTCAGCCTCAGGAAAGCCAAGTTCATACATTTATGTTTCAAAAACGAGCAGCAGGTGAAGGAACGCTTCCTCTTTCCTTGCAGCATGGTCGAAGACCTGGATGTCAAAGTGATGGTCTTTCATCAGTTTGGGAAAGCCTTCCCCAAGTCGGAGAAGATAAGTCCTGATGCTTTTATCCAGCTGGCCTTGCAGCTAGCATATTACAGGTAAGACCACCAGCAGGTAGCTTTGAAGCCTCCCCACCTTCACACTCAAATACATGAGCTTGATTCTTCTCCATCTCCCAGGATGTACGGCCATGCCTGTCCCACATATGAGAGTGCCTCACTAAGGATGTTCCGTTTGGGCCGCACAGACACCATCCGCTCTGCTTCTATTGAGTCCCTTAAGTTCGTACAATCCATGGACAGCCCTGACAAATCGGTGAGGATTTCAGAGAAGTAGCATGTGAGGACTCCATACCAGAAAATAAGGGAAAGATGCTTATTTGGCCAACTATGGTCAGCTGGTTTCAGCTTCACAGAACTGCACCTGATATAAAGTTGAGCTAAAATGTAGCTTGGAGTATACGGTTATTCACCTTGGATTTAATTTAGCTTTCCTTTCATGTGTATTGAAAGCTAGGGAAACAACACGTGGATGCCTCTAATCTTCCCAAAAGGAATCATCTCCCTCCTAACAGTTTGTTTAGCCGCTCTAAGTTTTACTTCTGATGGATGGAGAACTCCACTCAGAATGACATAACACAGCCAAACAACATCGTTTTTAAATTGACATTAGTTTAGTATAGACACACAAGGCAGAAATACCCGTATCCTACAGGAACAGTCCAAACAAGGTTAGCTGTTCTGTAGAAAAACTTAACACGTGTGTGTTCCCTTCAGGACCAGGTGAAAACAGACTTGCTGAGGAGAGCTACCCAGGCCCACAGGGAATACACAGATATGGTAAGTGACCTCTGTGCAACCATCATTGAGGTTTTACACAATAAATGAGGGTTCTGGTAAAAAAAAAAAAAAAAACAAACAACAAGACCTAAAGAACTTTATCTCTGTGCACAGTGATGTGGCCACTAGTGCTGTTGCATAGAGCTCACTCTCTAGGCTACTGCCTGAATGCTTTCTCCTCTTTAACTAGTCGTTTAAGTGCCCCTTGTGATAGGAAAAATCAAATAGCAAAATAGCTTCTGTTTTCACTGACCTTGTTTTGATTAATGCCACAACTGCAGAAGAACACCTTAAACCAAAGAAAGCACACAGGCAGGAACTGTAAGGTTGGTTCCACCGCTGTGTTCACCTTCACAGTCTTTACAAACAAGGCTGACTCACTAAGGGCAATATCCAGTATTCTAACTTTGTAGATGTACAGATACTTAGAAGGATTTGGGGTTGTCACAGAGCTATTCTTTTGCTTGTTTGTTTTTTAACCCAGTGGTGATAGTGTCACTCACTTTGCTGCAAGACAGGTTCTTACCTCCTCTTCCATCCTTACAGGCAATAAGGGGGAATGCAATAGACCGCCACCTCTTGGGCCTGAAGCTTCAAGCTATTGAGGACTTAGTGAGCATACCTGAATTGTTCATGGATACAGCATATGCTGTTGCAATGCACTTCAATCTCTCAACCAGCCAGGTAGGACTCATTTAAGCAAAGATGGAAGTGGTCTACATTTATTACCATTACATTTCTTCCCCATGTTTCTCCCTCATCTCTTTACGATATTTTAAACCTGCTACCAGTCCCAATAAAGCTGCAGATCTAATCTGCAGCTGCCAGTCCCTCTCCACTCTGTAAAACACAACCATAACTGAAGCTGAGATGACCAAAAGCTTTCAGTGCCTACCTGCACATGGTACTAATAGGAGTTAGATGCCATCTGCTGTGCTCTAGTTCTTACTGAACAAGTTCTGCTTGTGACTTATTAGAAGCGTATATCGGAAAGTTTTCTCCTTTGCACAGGTACAAGAAATCACATTGCTACTACATAGCAGAATCCAAGATGTGTGTGCTGGTAGGGGGAGCTGAGCAAAAGGTTCTCTTTAGAGCATTTTTCTGAGTGTCCCCCACTGTTGACACAGTTAGCATTCGATAGCTACATTTTTGCCTGGCTAGTTAAAAGTTTAATTACACTGTCTCCACAGGTCCCAGCAAAGACAGACTGCGTGATGTGTTTTGGTCCCGTGGTTCCAGATGGCTACGGAATCTGTTACAACCCTATGGATGAACATATCAACTTTGCCATTTCAGCATTCAACAGCTGTGCTGACACAAATGCGGCTCGCATGGCACATTATCTTGAGAAAGCACTGCTAGACATGAGGAGCTTACTCCAATCTACTCCCAAATCCAAACTGTAAGAAGCAAATACAATGTGAAATCCCCAACAAGAGGGGCTGTCTTTCATGCACTGAAGTTCCCAGTTCCTCAGAAAATTATTGAGGGGACAGCCTGTCCTGACTGGAATCTAGGAGGTCATCATTTGTTTTCAGCAAGACTGAATCTACAGATATTAGACTGTGGGGCAAGAGGAAACACTGTCTAAAGCCAAAGCAGAACTGAGTGGTCCTCTCCTATCACTGCTAAGTGCACCTTCCTGTCCTCAAAGAGGACTAAAATCTTTTTATGGAACTTACTGTAACAGAATACAGAGAAAGCACAGTCCTTACCAGTATCTACATCCATTTGGTGAAGAAGGTAGTTCTCCAGGAAAAGCAGGGAATGTTTATTATATGATGGGACTACTGCAAGACCAAGGCTTTTTCTGATTTAGGCTTCTAAAGAGCGCAGCATCTTTGCAACTTGTCTGAAGAGTTCTTTTACTCCAGCAAAACATCTCCATTGAACAAAGAGGAGAAAGAAATCAGAACAGATCCAGTCTTGTTAGGAGTGCACTGTACCACCTATCCCAGGCACCTTATTATTACATACTTTGCAGCCCTGGAAACGTTCCTCTATCTTTAAGATGCTGAGATCTTTCCGTTGCACTGACCCAATGATGGTATACTACTCACTACAAGCTAAGGCAGCTTCGTTTGCTTTGTTCTGGGCTTTTTGTTTAAGCTTGCAGTTTGTGGGCCCATCCCTTCATCTTTAGACTGTGTAAAGCTCCCCCTTCAACGCTTCCACAAAACTTGTCTTGCACAGGTTTTGTGAACTTCAGCGTTAGGTACCCTTACCCTTTGTTGAGATGAGAAGGAATTGCCTGTGCATTTAGCAGAACAGTTGCTCCATTCTACCTTTACTTTGCAACTGAAGAAAAGAAACAGATGCTGACCTTCTGTTCACTCGTCCAAGGGCCGCATGCCTATTCTCCTCCAGGGCACACATGTTAAATCTAACATGGTTGTACAACCTGCTTTCAGAAACCACATATTGATGCAGAACATGTTTGGCCTAAGTTGTGGATGAACAGGAATATTTCTGACCTGGAATTCCAGAACACACTTCTGGTTTTGGCCCACAGAATTCAAATCTGTTAGCACCAAAGGAAAAACAGCTGCAGAATATCCCTTCTTTCACGTTGTTCTGCTTTTAGAAAACGCAGAAGCACTTGAAAAGCAGGAAGAAAGCTAAGAATGCACAGGCACCTTTTGCTGTTTGTCTGCTGCAGCAGCCGTTGTTCCCGCAGTAACAATACTGCACCTTTTCTGATACTCTTGAATTTTCTTCTTACTGCAGTGTTATTCAGATCTGTGCCATCTCTGTTATGTGAAAGAATGATCCTGTAACAGTGTTTTCGTGTTCAACTGAGACAGTAAAAGATTACACAAAAAACATCAGCATACAGTTTTTGCATAGGAACATTTTCTAAGCAGTGCATCCGATGAATCTGCCAGAATCCAAGCTCCTTTCATTTGTACTTAGTAAAACGGAATGGTAATGAAGAATTCTGCTGCTTCTACTGCTATTTCAGCAACAGGAATTTAATGTTTAAACTGCACACCCTTCAAGATGAGACCGCTGGGAAGTCACAGTAAACAAGATGCATTACAAATTGGATGGCCTGTACTGTTAGAGGAAAACATTTGATCGTAATAGCTACTTTTATGATCACAGACATGATCAAAGTGCCTTGGTAAACAGACATGAAGAATTTTGCACTAAATCAGTTTAGAGAAAAATATCGTGCTCATCTGCTTCGAGAAAGACACAAGCCAAAACTGCTGCAGTTTTTTTCTAAAAGGATATTGTTTTAAAGCTTCGTGCACCTAAATAAACCTTACAATGGAAAATTTAACTGAAACTCACCTGCACAGCCAGTGATTGTATGAACTGCCACTTTCACATCATTTACATGGATTTGGTTGATCTTTTAGAAGAATCCTGAACGGAGCGCGAGTCTAAAGAAACAGTGGGAGCACTGCAAACCTGTGAACACACATTCCTGCTCTCTTACTCCTCTGCTGTGAGGTAGACTGAAAATTGCAAGAGGATAAGCAGTATTATCAGAGTGTGAATGACTGCAAATACTGCATAAAAGACCACACCTTGCTGAAACAACAGCTACTTTTATACTTTTTACTTTGAAAAATATGGTTGTTTTTTTTTGCCAGTGTAATCCTTCTCCCCTGTGCTGGATCAACATCTGTGCTGGGGGATGAGTTACTTTCCCATCTGCAATGCCTTGAACCACTGATACTACAGCGCTGTCATTTCAGTACTTGCAAGCAGCCCTTTTCTCCTTCTGTCTTATCAAAGGAAAGGGCCTCAAATGAAAGTGCCTATTAAAGACTGAGCAGAAGTAATGCCCTGCTGTGAATCTATCTATCTCAGATGATGGGACTGATATTTCCTGGATCTAAATCTAGATATCCCACTAGCTTCAGCAGAGCGCAGCTGCAAGAAGCAGAGTATCACACTGAAAGACAAGATTCTTAAACCACTTTATGCATCCTTAATGATGTAAGGAGCAGAAATTCAGATGAAAACCTGTTTTTGATGTGCTCGAAAGGACGCTGAAATCATTACAAGGTTCTCCTTTAAAAAAAAAAAAACAAAAACACAACGTATTTTATTGTGCAGGTTCTAAAATGTGATAGTGTTCCCATTCATACCTTCAGCTTTTCCAGTGTAAACTTACTGAATACTGCTCTCCTCTCTGCTTTTGATTGTCTGATTGCTTTAGTGAGAGATGTTGATAGTCTTAAAGATGCATTCAGTACGAGAAACATAACTTCTGGGAAAACTACTGATTCGGAGTCAATAAAGAAACACATGGACTGAGAACATTCAACGAACTCCTGGGGTTTAAGTGCAATTTATGATACAGCCTGGTAGTGTTTGCATGCTTTGCTGGTTAGCTGTATTAAGTTCTGTTTTGATAATGTAATCCATGTCGTGCAGTTTCAAAACGTTCTTTGAATAAACTGAAACACAATAAACAAGTAAATGCTACCAGAATACTTATATCTCCTTCAATACTGCAGAAGTTACAGTACTGCCCTTACAGGAGAATGTTCACATGTGGGGACAGCAAGAACAGTGAACCATGATGTTCTGTCACCTTCCTTTTATTGTCTTAGTATCTCCATCCAGCCCTTGAGTACAGGGGAGGAACTTGAAAGCATCTGCTTGCAAAGCCATGTATTCCAAAGGAAATATTTTTGTTTCAGAAAACTAGTGGCAGGAGACTTCATACAAGTTTAGAGTAAGGCAGAGCTTGAATCTTTTTCCTGCACAGCACCATTTAGTTAAGAAAATCCATGGGATCGCTAACAAATTTCTACCATCAAATATTGCAAAGACTTCTGGAAAGGTACAGCAAGAGTAGGTGGAAGATGCAGATTACAAACAAATCACAGAACAGTTTATTACAGTGTCTTACGAGAGCTCTTCTCCTCCCTGTCAGACTCCTAAGCGTTACTGCAGGAAGCTTGGGTTTGAAGGCAACATGAAGAGGAACAGCTTTGTACACTGTATGCTCTCCATGAGGACATGTAATCCCCTCCCTAGTTCAACTGCTGCTTCCACACAGTTTTGCCAGCTAGCTTTCAGCTTACAAGAAACCAAAGCACTCCATAAGCACTTTTCAGCCTTTCCCTTAGGGAAGAGCCTCTCATCTCCCTTCTGGCTTTGTAAGTTAACTTCTAAGTGATGCAAGGAAAAAAATAAAACAGTAAGTAAGTCATAAGTGATTAGTACCAGCTTTCAGACTCATTCCTAAGATACCACTGTTACATGGCTTACGTGATGGTCTACCCTAATTTTAATAGAGCAAGTCCAATTCCATGTTCTCGTGAAAGCTGTAAGATGCCTCTTTATTTGGGTGCACCTTCAAAGCAGACCCAGTGCTCAGGTCCTTCAGATGGTAAGAGAAACAGGACCGCTTGTGTTATGCAAACAGTTAGAACAGCTCTTAAACCTGACTCAATGCAACTGAAAAACAATTAGTTCACTACACAAAGCTACCTAAACAGAGAAGTTCAAATGGCTTCACTCCTGAATTAAATCAGGATTGCTACTTCCTACTCTACAGTTAATACTCTGGTTGTCCAACAGTTTCTACAGCAGCCAACTCCCACTCCATGCGAACACACAAACTCCTATGGCAACAAGCAAAGATGAAAACTTAAAAAAAATATATAATAAATAAAAATTAAAAAAAAAAAACACATTTAAACCAAGATGAACAGAAACATCTCACTTCAAGCAGCTTTATAATGCAGGAGTCTGTTTAAAATGAAGATATTAAAACAGGCAAGACTGAGATGTGACAGTCATTTTACCTCTGCTCACATGACTGCATCGAAGGCACACCGATGACCTTTGAGCCAGTTCAGAAGCTGTCCTTTATCTGTGAAAGTTCAAGTCAATTGTGCTTTGAATGAATATTTCTCTGTACTTACACTTGAACTGCTGCATTATACATCAGAAATACAGAAAGTGTCCATGCACAGCCCTGAAGCACGTTGAGTATAGCCCTTGCCAGGTTAACTCATGGATGGCTGAAATTGGAGGCATCACCAGCACACACAGATGGCAGGCACACTCCCACAGAGACACAGCACCCAGAGAGCTGACTAGCCAGACAAAGAATCCAGATGGAAGAAGGACGGAAAACAAAACTTGTTTGTAGGAGTTCAGTATTCAAGGTTACTCCTGCAGAACCCCGAGCAACCCACCACAAAAACTGGCAGGAGTATCTGCTAGGATAAGTTCACTACTTGAGTTCACAACTGGATTCCAACAGGACTCCCCAAAAATACACACAGCAGCTGAGCTAGCTGTTAGTTGTCCACCTTCTCTGTCTACAGCTGTCATTCTGTTCACCCTTAAAATCCCTCTCTTTTAACCAAAAAATAAAAATAAAAAATAAAAAATCCAGTGCTTAAGACAGAGACTAGCAACTGAATTTTGTAAGGCTTTGGGCTGACTCTTACTGGAGCACAGCATTGCTTATAACCAATGGGTTTCTAGTGCCGTCAGTAGCACACCAAGTACAACAACAGATGCTGTACAGATCCCAACAACCCTGAGGTAATAAAAGAATAAAGGAAGAGATGAAATAAACATGAGATACGTATGGTAACCTTGCC
The DNA here is from genome assembly GCA_030625065.1 of Alectoris magna. Classification (NCBI taxonomy): domain Eukaryota; kingdom Metazoa; phylum Chordata; class Aves; order Galliformes; family Phasianidae; genus Alectoris; species Alectoris magna. The sequence continues at coordinate 5,123,855 of CM060579.1, read as the reverse complement.
ACCTAGAAGAGATTCTGAGAAAGACACCCTTGCTAATTACACACCAGGAGCAGCAGTGGAAAAAAAATAATAACATCAGTGTATTTCAGTTTTCCTTTGTTTTACACACACACACACACACACACACACTCCCCTTAACGGAATCCGTGCAGGCTTCCCCACAGAATCATCACTAGTGTTTAAAAAAAAAAAAAGAACTCAAATCTTCAGTACTTTCTATCTGTACAAAGTGCAGTTGGAATTGATTTTGATCACCCAGGCTGGTTGTAGAAAGGAAAGAAACCTTCCTCTCCCTTCTACCTCAGTCACGTCATCTCAGCTCCCCTCCCTCCTGAGAAATGTTTAAAAACGAAAGGCCCTAATTAACCACCATCAACCGGAGATGAGTTTTGTCATCTTCTTCCAAAATGAAAAACCCCAAACAAAAAAGCAAAACAAAACACGCAAGGCCTCACCCACCCCAAAAACAATAGCTCCATTAAAAAAAAATAAATAAATAGTGTGTATATTTCATGCTGAAGAAAAAAAAAAAAAAAAAAAAGAAAGAAAAAAGTCACAAAAATGATTCATTTTTGGTTTTCCCTCCCCCAAACATGACACCAGGCATTTTCTGCCCCTTCCCCTGACGTAGACATGATGGTACATTCCAACCGGCAATGTGCATCTGTGTTGAAAATGAGTTTCTACTCCTGCACGGTCCCACATGCATCAGGGAGCATCCAGCTAGCTGCTAAAGCAGAGCAAAGGCTTTCAGGTTTTGGGTATGGTCCCTGCCTGTTCCTTTGGTCCGTCTGTTTAAAGGCTCCTTGCTGCTCCCAGGTCTCTGCTCTTGTCTGTCTCTGTTAAAACGCACACTCTGGTCCCCACACCTCCTGAGTCACTGGAGCTTCGTACCCAGCTTGCGCTGTCTGTTTCTGCAACACCACAACAGAAGACAAGGTGAGAGAGGCAAACCAGTGGGTAAAAGACAGAAGGATTAAAGCAAGGCCTTGCATAGCTCCATACAAAAATAAAGCCACCCCCATCACGCTCTGCAGGGAGATCAGTCCTTCCTACTCTCTACAGTCCTAGAACAGCCACCATATTTTAAGTGTGCACAAGCTCATGCACAGATGCAAGATTAAAACACCTGCTTGAAAGGAACACGGGCTGGACAGTTGAAATAATGACTTCATAACTTAAATGCTAATCTCCCCTGCAGACCCGCCTTCCACATGCAGTAGCTGCCCACAACTTGGGGTTTCTTACACTACTCCATTCACAGCAGCCATTATTTTCTAATACATAAAAACTACACCTTAAGTCAAGCTAGCTACAGCTCTTGCCCCCTCACCTCAAATCACTTACCTTGCTTCTGCTCTTGTGACTGTATATTCAAACCACAGGATGTTAGGAATGAGGCTGGTGTCTCGGATTAAAAAGAACTCTGAAATGGGCCTGAAAATAGACAAGGTGGTAAAAAGCAGAGAAATTAGATTTTTTTCTCTACCCCAATTTTGATCAGAATACAAAAACTAAACAACCCTAACACATAACGACACAGCATAAAATCTGGTTCAAACATAACACCGCTATTCTATTATCCTTCAAGTCTGGGAAGAAGGCTCCTTGTAAAATTCAATCAAAGAAAATAACATTGTTTTTTCTTTCCTTATATAATATTTTTGGACTACATTAAGTTTAAATGGCTTTATATTCTCACTTGGTTGTTAAAATGATTAAGAAGTTGCTCAATTATGGAGGCCCCATCCCTGGAGGTGCCCAAGCCCAGGCTGCGTGGGGCCCTGGGCAGCCTGAGCTGGTAGGGGACACCCAACCCACAGCAGGGGTTGAAACTCGGGTTGGGGGGGGGGGGTTGGTTTAAGGTCTCTTCCTTCCCAAACCATTCTATTATATGAAAAGCTACTTCTTAACCAATACTCTGCCACAACCCACAACTTTAGAGGGGCCTTACAAATGTGTTTCTTAAATGTCCTCTCGCCCCCATCCATACGTGATCTTTTGTATAGACATGCAGAAGAAAACACAGAAGAACAAGTTATATAGCTGTACAACAAAGCCATCAAAGTTGGAACAGAACCCAGGAATGCCCATTTCTAATACTTATAACATAGTTCACAGGACTTTGATCAGACCACAGAGACAGGGCTTAGGCAGCTACAACAGTTTTAGAGACTAAAATATCTTTGCATTTGTTTTCCTTCAGAAGCGAGGTACAATTTTTACTTTTCTTTTTGGTACCAGGGAGTTGCACTTTAATGTGCAATCAACTCATTTCAAGAAGCTCATTTAATGAGCACGGCGGCGATCCAAGAAATGCAGACTTGCAGGAATAAAGCCTTCACAGAACAGAGACTCACCATGCAGCTATCCTTGGGAAGAGAGGAGTTAGTATCTCTTGTGTGAAGGCAAACCAGGCTATGGCCATAACGCTTCCTGCCACACCCCCATATAGGACTTGGCTCCAGGTGTGGTAAAGCAAATAAACCCTGCAGTGGAAGAGAAAAGTCACCAGACAGGCATTAAAGCAAGTGTAGGTGTGATTCAAGGGCTGAAGCTTCACTGGACTCTCCCAAGTACTGAGGAAGTTATCCTCCAGATGTTAGAAGTGGATGTTTTACTTCATGTTTCATTAAAAAGCTGACCAAAAGAAAGTTGGAAAAGCTGGAATACAAACTGTGCCTCCTCTGCTACAGCAGATTCAGCTTACAGCATTTCTACTTTGAGCTTAACTGAATAATTCGCCACATATCTTTGGATGAGCTGAAGAACTGCCACTGTGAGTTCCCACTAGAGACTTCTCCAAAGCCAGCAGCAGAAGTCCCCTCCAAGCCACCAAGGCTGGAGCTTAAAGACTTAAAACAGACGGCATTTTTGTCTTAATTTTGCAGCTCTCAAGTGTGACAACGCACAGGCTGTACAACTACAGAGCACCCACTGCAGTTGCAACCAACCAGGAAGCTGTACTAATGGTTCCTAAAGTTGCCCCTGCACACAACCTACATGAATCACACCCAAAATCCTTCTCCCGCCATGTATGTGGCCATTAAGATCACCTCAGTCGACCTGCTTTGCAGAAAGATTTCCTCAAGTTAATCTTTATTTGAATTAGACCATACATCTTTTATGAAGTCATCCTCTCAGTTTTAAAAGTAAGCAGTAATAAGGAGGCAGCTCTAGTATGCAGTCAACTGTGCAAACTACTTTTCTGTGGAAGATACAGCCTTATTTCCAGCCTGAATCTGTCTGTTTCCACCCACTGGAGCTCACCGTATTATTTGTTAAAGGAGAAAAGTAAATCATTATCAACACTTCATTTTCTTTACTCATCATGTTAACACAACTAAATCTTGCAAGTCAAACAGCTCTAAATGTCTGTAGCTAATGCTCAAGCAAAACAAACAGTTTGACCGACTGTAGCAACCCACGTGCTGCAGATGCTGGTGTGCCAAGCCATGGTGCAATGCTTTCATGATTAGTGCTGGAAAGAAGGCTAGGCAGTGAGGCTGGAGCATGGCAATGGAGCCAGCAGGGAGTTGGGCACAGGCTCAGCTGATCTCAGGTTTCATAAATGCATCTGTGAAGCACTACACACGTAGCACCTTTGTTTCATTATTTGAAGGGGCTCATGGCAACGCAGCAACTTCCACCAAGCTCTCTCACTTGTACAGGGCAGTCGTTGAGAATTACACCAGAAATGCAGGACAAAGAAGGACAGGTCTGCTGGCTGTTAAAAGCCACAGGGGTGTATGAGAGCATAAGACAAACAATTGCTCCATACCTACTATATGAGACTAGCAAAGCCACTGTGACGAGGCAGATGGACAGCACATGTCGCCATAGTAAATCCAGAAACCTCGCATTGTTTGTTTGGTGCATTCTGAAAGAGATGGAGAGCCATTAGCACAGTGGCAGGAAGCTGAGGAGTCCTTGTAACTACTCTCACTACCTCTCAAACCCTAGGAAAGCTCTGCTCCAAGGGGTGATGGGCAGCTCAATATCATCCCAGCATCAATCTGTCCCACTGGCAGCAGCTACACAGAAGCCAGAAAGCCATACTTCTCTCTTCAACTATTTTCAGGGATCGCTGTGATGGAAGGCAGAATGCTCACAATTACCACAACTGATATGAAAGGCACATGCTGAGCATATGCAACAGGGAGCCAAGACCTCAGAGTCCTCCACTGCCCACAGAGCCAGAAGGAACTATGAGTTTTGTCCTTCACACTTGGAGCCACAAGACAGAGCCATGCCCAGCAAGATTTTCAGAACAGCACAGTGCAAAAAGACAGTACTTGGTATGGGAGATGAACTAAAAGGTCATGCAAGTGGGCAAGAGGCATTACCTGAGACCACAGACAACCCCACTGACAAAACTGAGCAGATACATGAGAAAGCAACTCTTCTTTCCTCCTCTCTATTCACCACCCGCCCCTTCCCTCACACTAAATGGATCATCATGGCTTATAAAAAACAAATTAGGAGACCTGTGCCCAGACAGGCACCAGGAAGCCCACCCCTGCCCTTCCCCTTTCAGCAGTGGTAACCACAGTCCTACATTCCAATAGAAACACTTCATCCACTCTAGCCACACCAAATTGTGGAGGGCCTCAGATTTAACTCCACTGTGTGCTGAAGCAGCACACGGCAAAGAAGCCATCTATCGGAAGTGTTTCAACATATTAACAGCCAAAACCTGATACTGAATTTTTACCTTAAATAAAGGAACAGAAATGAATAGACAGAGAAAAACCACATGAACTGGGAGTGGCTGGACGGCATCCCATATTTTGTGGTCACTGTTGAATGGGCTTCTGGGAAGAGAAGAAGAAAGAGTATGGTCAAGGTCTGCTCTGTACACAGCAACAGGAACACTCCAAAGGTAAAGCCAAACAACTCCACTGGAGTCTGCGCACACAGGTTCACAGGACACAACTCTGCCAGCCTCCTTACACCCAAACATCCAAAGCCAACACGAGGCAAACAGGAAAGCACCTTCTAACACCCCACAATTATCATTCCACTCAAGGTCAACCAATCCCATGACAGCAATGGGCCGTACCGTACCTTCACAGGGCCGTGGCTCCCGGATAACATTTTTTATTAACCAGTTCACTCCCTCGTTGAAAGCCAGCCCTCCCAAGAAAGAGATCTGTGAAGGCAAGACAACTGTGTCATCCTATTTTAAAAAGATTCATCTACTTACCAGGCTCTCTCTGTCAAGAAACCCCCAAGTCATGCATTTCTAATTTTCTTTTTTGACTACCAGCATTACAACCAACAGCTCCACAACACTCTAGCTGAGGAAGGAAAGCGTTTATTTTTCAGTCTCCCTTGTGTATCTGACAACACCATTGTGCATACAGAGCTTTTCAGCAGATAATTCAGAGGACAAAAATGACACTTGTACAGCAATAACGTTTGCATACTCCCACCAGCAAGCACAGAAAGTAATACTTGTTAACAAAGCAAGTTTCAATGGATTGTCTGTCACTGTCGGCCAACAGGGGGAGCACACACACCATTATTTGGGCAATCAGCTCAAAGAGCAATTCTTTAGGCTTTCTGGCTTTTCCCCTCTGTGAATGTTTTCATCCTGAAGCTGCTGTCTTCACTCTAAAATGAAGCCACATTCTGAACTGAGACAGACTGGCAGCAGTTGCTGTTCTTCTTATTCCACAGCCCATTGGCAGGCGCAGTGGCGATGGGCTGACGGTTGGACTCGAAGGGTAGAAAAGACTTCTAAGATCACCATGATTTCATACAGCCCTTCTAGATTCAGTCCTATCGCTGTGACAAAATTCCCAGCTGGTGATGATGCCCCGAATCTTTAACACTCAGCCCTACTTGAATTTCCCACTCTGTGTCCTGATCCATGGGCAGCTGGGGCCTCACACCACCCCAAAGGTGACTTTTCACTTGAACTGGGAACCAATCTCAACCCTTGCTGTATCACCAACATCTAACAAGCCAGTGCACCCAAAAATCTGTTAATTTTAAGGCAATAGTTACTCCAGATTATGTTCAGCAAAAGAAAAAAAAAAAAAGTAAAAAAAAAAAAAAAAAAAGTTGGATTGCCTAAATTTAACAGCTGTCTTTCCTTCAGATTAGGAACCTAGAAGTCCCATTCCCAGGTCCCTTGAGCCGCTGGTTCCCATGACACCATGGCCTTGCATCAGGAACCTGCTGCCAAAAGTCTTTCAGTGGCCCCATTTTATATGTTTACTGAGGGCAAATTTTACAAGTGCTTCATACCTCCTGAAGAGCATTTATCCATGACACTGACTCCCAACCACCTGTCAGAGCAGACAAAGCACTACTGAAGAGTCCTTTATTGCTCACTTGGACAGAAGCAAGAGTCTCTTCTGTCCCTGCTATTCAGTGCACAGCTGGGAAGCAGCCCTGAGACAGATCCAGTCCCACAGGAATTTGTAGGTTTTATTTTGAATCTTATTTTGTGCCTCAGTGATGTTCAAAGAAAGCGCATCCTACTGAGTCAGACACTATTTCCTGCACATTATCCATCTTGCAAACCCTGCCAATGCTATGACCCTAATGGATTTTGGATCAAGGTAAAATACTACTGTATCCCACCACGAAGCAGCACTGAATCTCAGGTATCTCTCATTGATGTTTGCACACAGATATGGCTAAAACATAGCACGGAGTAACAGAACATCAGCAAAGACTGATCCTTTAACCTGTTACAAATGACAGCGTCTTCTGGTGCTGACAGCAGATCACCTTACCTAAGCTTTTTTTTTTTCTGTTTATAAAGAGCAAAAGTGTGAAAACAGGAGCACCACGTCACAAATGACAAGATTTCTGTCATAAGAAGCTGGGAAGGGAGAAGAAAACTCACCGTGTGAAGCTCTCTCTTGAATATGATGAGCGTTACAAAGCCAACAATAATGAATATTGGACCAAGACTCAAATAAGCTAAAAGCTGACCAGAGAAATCACCTAGGGAAACAAACAAGAGAAACAAATCAGCCTGAACTTCACAAGTACTTGCCACCAGGATGTGGGTCAGCTGCTGCCCTGAATCACCGAGAGCAGAGGGGTAAACTCAGCACTGCAGCACGTCTCCATTTTGCTGACTGACAACAACTGCTGGAGCCCGACGGGAGCTGAGGCAAGGAAGGCAGCAGTGCTCACATGCAGGCTCAAAAGCAGGGATGAGAGGAGCTTGGCATCCTCCAGCAGAGATTACTGCCAGCCAACTTACAACAATGACCACGGGTGTGGGCCCAGAGCCACTTTAATCCAGCATAAGCACAGGCTGCTGCAAAAGAGGCAGCGTCTTTCCCTCCCCGCATTCATACTGCCTGCCCGTGCCAGCAATTACCAGCAAACACTCCCCAAACAAATCCTTTCCCACTCCCTTCCTAAAATGGGTTCATTTTCAGCTGGATCAGCTTCCTAATCTGTCTCACCATGTGTCTGCATGAACACTAGCATTAGCAACACAGGGAGGAAACAAATAGCTAAACACTGCAGACGAAAGAAGGAGGAAAAAAAAGAAAGCCAAGGATTTTTTTGCCACTATTCCACTTGTGTCACACAGAGGGGATACTGGGCCTGCACCCTCACTAGCAAACAGTGTAGTCATCCACTGGAAGAATCCAGGAGGATTCTCACAAGAGGACATAAGGTACTTCAAACACATATCTGCTTTATCCTGAACCTGCACGGACACAGGAAGAGGAAAGCAACAGCACAGAGCTATACGTTACACACCAAGTCTGTCCTGCTTCTGTTCCCTGAAGAATTAGATTTGGGAACAACTTCTTCACCAATTCCTACACGTTTTAGTTTGTAACACCAGTGAAATTCGGGAGGCTTGCAGGATAAACCCCCAAGAACACTGGGGTTTGGCTGGAGTGAGGTTATATTTTGTTCATTACCTGAAAAGCGTTAGAAAACACTGAATTTGGAACTTTTCTTATGACATGTGGCAGGTTTGCTCTGCAGCAGGTGAGTTCCAGAAGCCACCAAAGCAGAACTGCAACATACCATGGTAAAGCTAAGTGGATGTAGGTGCAACGGCTGCCTAACAACAGAGCACCGTGCCCTTATGGTTTCATCTAAATTACACTCCATGAACCGACCTTAAATGAAGAAGAAATTCATGAGATAAGCTACCAGACAACCCCAACTGAAAGCTTTAGGAACACTTTCCAGAAGCCTCAGCTCCAGTGTCGTCAATAAGGGTCAGTTCCTCACTGAGGAATCACCATGTTTTACATCACTCTCTGTAAATCCATGGTACGTAAGCATTTTGGTACTGAAGACATTATTTTGTCAACAGAAACCAAATTATTTGTCTTCTGGGGAAGGGCAGGGGGCTGTCTGTTACCTGCACAGACTGAGGAAGTTGTCTTTAATTTAAATAGCACCAGTAACATCATATTGAGGATCCTCCACGGTGTTATTATATGGCATTCCCAATAAATCAAACCACCAGCACACATTTCCCACCTGAACCCAATACCACAAATCAGCCCCCTCAACACTTAACCGTCCCTTTAAAGCAGAACAGAGACAGTACCCACAGCATCTCCTATTGCTGTGGCCAACAGTAATCAAACAGAATCACGTTCTGAAGCTGCTCTTTCTTGATGAGGTGACAAAATAGCTGTGCATTAACTGAAGGCTGTGCCCTGCAAACTGCACCAGAAACTCATTAATACCATCACAAAAGCACTCACTAGATTAGCAGGTTAAGGCAGAGCTACGCTAACTGAACCAGCTCCGAAATGACTGGAAGCGCAGGCGAAGGCAGCTCGGAGAGCAGGGCCATGCTGAGCACTGCTCAGAGCCCCAGGGAATGACAACTTGTGTCACTTCTGCCCACTCTCACGCTCCAACACACCCAGGGACCTCATCCCAGAGAGTGGGGAATAGCAAGAGAGCCGACAGCTTCACATCCAGTCAGATCAAGCAAGCAGGTTCCACGCTGCCTTCTATAAAAATAATTCTTCAATTTTGCTTCAACTGGAGAACACAAAGCAATGCCTACGACCAGGGAGAACACACCTCATGGGAAGCACCAAAATCTCTGGAAGCTGCAAGAGAAAAACAGATTTAATACAGAGTCTGGGTTCTTATTTGTTGTGCTTGTTTTATTTTATTTTTTTTTAAATAAGTCCAGCATCATTTAAGGAGGAAGATGAAACAATAAAGAACCTAACTACCTCAATTATAGGCATCCAAGGGATGAAGAGAAGAAACAGCACTCGTAGCTCAGAAGTACATCATTTCTTCCGCCTTCACTCAGCATTTACTTCTGCTCTAATTCAACATTTTACCCAGCATTCTTTCAGGGGAAACATGCAAGGTTTGCCACACCACCTCAACCTGCACATAAGAAAAATGTGAATCAACAGCACTACCCACATCCTACCACGAGACCTGGTTTTACCACCACGGCTTCCTACTGAGGCATCTACGTGTGGCGCTGCTGCTGATCTAGGTGCAAGCTGCACAGACAGATGGTGTATTTTGTTTCACTTGCACTGACACCAGTAAGTATTCATGACTGATTTCCATTTCCTCTACTTGCACATATCCTGCTGTCACGAGACGCAGAACAATAAAAATATTTTCAGGAGGCTTTAAACTACACCATGAGGCACACAGACGTCAAACTTCTGCAGAAAGACTGAACAGAACCCCCAGCATTGAAGGAACCAAATCACTGGGTTTCAAAGAAATACTGAGGTGTGAGATGAGCCCCAGCTGGCGAGCTACCACCCTGAGCAGAAAGCAGGGCAAGGGCCTGCAGGACAGACGTGCTTATAGGAGCATCACAGGCTGACTCTCAGCCAGCTCTGCACACTCGCCTCTCCACCTTTGCCTGACAATAGCAAACAGGAAGATTCTCTGTCATCCTGCAGAGATAGGGTTTGCCACTGCAGGGTTCTCTCCTCAGTGCTTGTCCAATGTGAAAAAGACCCAGAGCTTTAAGGATCCCAGCTGCACTGAAGGATTTTTTCTTTTAATCCCCAACAAAGCAGAACTCTGTGTTTCTCCCCCAGTGAAACTCACCCCACAGGTAGGAAGTCCCTGAAGACGCGCTTTAAGTCTGCAACACAAAATCATCCCGTGCAAAGTAACACACGGGGAAAAAAAAAAACAACCCTAATTATACACACACAGCAGTGGGCTTTAGTTTAGTTAAAAATCACCTCCAGCTTAGCATGAGCCAATACCTTCAGAGCAGCATCCAGTGCTCCGGAGCAGTCCAAAAACCAAGGAGAACATTTTAAAAGCCAGAAGTTACTGATCCAAAATTACAAAAAATTATTATGTGATTCCTGATGCAGTGTAACAGCAAACATAGCAAAGGCAAACGAACAGCAGAACGAGATAACAGAAACGGAACAGCAGCTGCTTGTATCAAGGAACTCCAGTTTTCAAGTGAAAAGGAAAAATGAGGCAGTAGGACTGGTTCATGTGTGATACAGAGAAATAGTAAACATTCGTTACATCTCACTGCACATGAAATAGAGAGCGTTCAATGGAATTACTGAGCAGTGGGCTTAAAAGCAGAAAAAACATTCAGCTATTACAAAGCTCAGTGCCACTGGTACTGCAGAGATCCAAAGTGGAAATGGGTTCAAAGAGCAATTAGACAAAATCAGAGAATAGCTTTTACGAACCCATTAAAGGACATCACAATCCTGATGCAATCACCAACTCATTACTGGAAGATGTACAGAAGAAGCATTACTCCTGCCCACCTGCCAGGGACTGGACACTGTGCCAAATGATCCCTCGGTCACACAAAAGCACAGTTGCTGCAATGAAAAGTGACAGCAGGACGTTTTTCAAGACCATCCTCTCCAGCAGCATGCTTTAATGCATTGTCAAGTAGCACTGCCATCGTTCGCCTTTTCTCTAGCTTTGATTTTGATGTTTTCTTATCACTAATTTTTCACTTAGGTTCCCAAAAATGCCATTACTCCACCCGCTTGCAGATAATTCTAGCAGTGTTGTATCTGCCGTTCCTCAAAGCTGACACTGCAGAAAGCCCCAAAGACTGTGCAGCCACCCAAGCACCACGAACAAACATCTGAAGTATCTGCACTGACAAGGAAACGTTGGAGGCACGAAAGATGAGCACCTTCTGGAGGCACCTGCCCCTTTCACAGCCACTAGCAGAAGCCCCAGAACAGGCTTCCTCTGTCAGACAAACATCAGCAAAGACCAATTTTCAGCTGATCACAGTGAAAGGGCACTCACTCGCTGCAGACAAAAGCTGGGACAACCGCAGCTCTCTGCTGGAAGTGTTTAAAGATGAGAGATTTAAAGAGTCAGTTGCCACCATGGCTCAGCTCGCTGCATGCCAGGCCAGCAGCCCCAGGGATGGGCTAAGAGCAAGAGTTTGTCACACGACAGTACGTGACGTGCCAAGAGAGTTTAATAATTTATGTTGGTAAAAGCAGGATCTATTTCTCATGCTGACCCCTCTCTGTCAGCACAAGGTTACATCAATTCCACTGTACTGAGCATACCGCTCATCATTATTTTATAAATATATTATCTAGCAGCTTTAATGGATCTGGACTTAAGCCCTACACAGACAGAACATAACAGCTTTCTAAATAAAGTTAGAGCACTTTCCCTGAATGCAAGGCAAAACATCAGACTGACCATCTTATTGCAATGCATTTTTCTGGATCAGTACGGATGAAGAAACTTTAGTAACTAGAGATGTTCTAATCTTTCAGTCTTCTGTGTTTTTGGGCTTCCAGAATCACTTATTTGACCCAAGCCTAGCACAGTGCTCTTCCCTGTAACACAGAGCCCTTCGCTGGCTACGATTTATCTGCCCCACACAATTACCTTCTGCACTGGCCTGTAAAAAAAAAAACAGTCAATGATGAGAGGAAATAATCATCTTGTCACATTCCTCAAGGGTCCCTTTCCCATTCAGGGTCCCTTCCAACTCAAATGATTCTATGATTGATTCCTTAAGGTTTGTCAGAAGATCCTTGCACAGCCAAACCTGCAGATTTCAACCACCTTCATTTCCCAACACAGCCCAAGGAGGAGCACACAGGACACTGCGCACTGCCAGGTTCAGGTGAAGAGAGAAGATAAAGACGAATCTGTGCTACGAGGAAAGAGTCCCTCTCTTCTCCTTAGCTTTCACAATGGCATGCTTGAGAAGCAGGTTAGCAGAAGAACATATGGGGGTGAAGGAAAACACATACAGAAAAGGAAAGAATGATCTTTAATGCACAACGCTGGGGAAAACCCTGCCAACAGCCACGATGAGGGGTGCACAGGAACTGTGTTTCTCAGTGCTCTGTCACAAATCTCTCAGCTATGCCGGCACTTTCAGCCCAGCGGACTCCAAAGCGCTCCAGCAGCTTTCGGTACTGCACTTCTGAGGGCAGCATCAGGAACCGAAGCCCTGCTGCTGAAACAAAGCACGCCCGGGGACACTGCAAGGCAAGCTGGGGAATAGTGAGACGAGCCAGCAACACGAGCACCACATTCAGACTTTGACCAGACCAAAGATTAGCCAAGACTGACGCCCTGACACTTCATGTACGGCTTTACCTTATTTTTTTTTACTACTAGCATTAAGAAAAAAGTCTTTCTGCCTCAGCACAGTGCAAAGCGCCTGAGGAGCCCCCAGACCTGCCCGCTGCCGTGACAGCTGCTGTGTGAACAGGCATTTGCCGCCGCACACCGGGACCTCAGGGCTTCGCCCAACCGCACCGAGGGGCGGCGGGGAGGGCGGGCCGGGCCCCAGGGCCCTCACTCCGCTGTGGGGACAGGACCTCGGCCCCAACCCGCCCTCACGGCCCCATCCCCACAGCCCCGGAGGCACAGCGCCCCGCACAGCGCGCATGCGCCGAGTCCCCCTCGCGGCTCACTATCCTGCAGCAAGCTCCACCGTCCCCCAGCGCGCACGCGCGCCCCGCCGCCTCCAGGCGCCCTCTCAATGGCTCAGTATTTGGCAGCCGCCAGCCTGGCCCTTAGAGGTACCGTGGAGCGGCGGGCGGGGCCCGCCCAGAGGAGCAACGCGGCGGGGACCGGGGAGGTCGGGCGGGGGCGAAGCGGAGCTTTACCTGCGGGATACTCGACGTGAGTGAGGGAGACCGGCCGCCACGGAGCAGGGAGCGAGCACTCTCCGACTGCGGCCATCTTACCCGGATACCGGGCCGGGCCACCACAGCCAATTGGGGCGCAGTTAAGGGGCGGTGCGACCAATGGGCGGGGGCGATGAGAACAGCGAGCCAATGACGGTGAGCGACAGGTGAGGTGCCGGCCAACCCAGGGCCACCCAATTAAAAATCGAACCCGGGGAGTGGCAGAGCCAATAGGCTGCTAGCATCGCCGCCCAATGGAATGGGGACGCAGGTATCGGGAAAACCAATCGAGAAAAAGGCGGGCCTCATCGTCCTTCCTCATTGGAGAGAAGAGCTACGCAGATTAGCCAATCACCAGCTTCCATTGCAGCCCTGTCTTAGCCAATCGGCTGTGGCGGTTGGCGCGGGTGGCTGAGGAAGGGGCTTACGGGCGGGGGGCGCTTAAAGCGGCCGCTTTGTGCCTGAGGCGCCCCGTCCCGCCCAGCTCCTCACGGCGGCGGATGAGGAAGGAGCCGTCCCTCTGTGCGGCGGGGAAGTTTTTTAAGAGGTAACCGTTCTGTTATAAATGACGTTGCTGCAGCTGCACTGCATTATTTCGCTACTTTAAGCATAACGTTTCACTTTGCCCTGCGCGGGCGCAAGGTGTGAGCTCTGTTGCAAAATCGTGTATTACTGATAATAAATTCCCCCTACGCAAACCCAATCAAAATGAACATTCCCGTATGCGATCACAGAGCAGCGCTTACCTGGAGAGCCTGAGGACAAAGCAGGACGCACACAGAGAAGGGAATACACACAAAAAGAGCTCGTAAAAGGCAAATACACCTCAAGAGCAAACCAAAGTTAATTTCAGTTAAAAAATAAATACAAAAAGTACCCGAGAGCAGTGCAGGAAGCCGTGCACATAGGCAAGAGACAGTGGAGGGCTTGGGTTGTTTTCTGTATGTCACAACACGGGCTGGGCTTGCTGTCCTGGCCTGAACACAACTTTTTCCTGCAGCGTCCAAATAGCAATTATATCCAGTTCATTTTAAAAGCCTTTTCGGGTTGGCACTGAACCTGTCATAGCGAGAAAAATAGCATCAAAGGCTCATTATTGTGGAAAAGAAAGAAAATATTTACTGCAGAAGTTCATTTCATTTTAGGAGAGTGATATAAGGTAGCAGGAGCGATTTGCTGCTTTCACTATTAGAGCTAAATAAATCTCCTCCTTTCCCAGCTCTTGAATATAGAGTTGTGCTGGCAGAGTGGATTACATTTGATCTATGTACCATGACAAGTACTGAAAATTGTGGGCTTCATTGCTGTATTCACCCACTCCTTCCTGAAGATAAGAAGAAAGTGTCAATACAGAGAGCAGCCTTTGCTCTGTTCCGTCAGCGTAAGAAAGCACAAAGCTGCTCTGAAGATGTAATGAGTGTACAGTCTGACACCATGGAAACCAAGGTAAACTCCTTTTTAACTCTTCCAGCTAATGTGCTGGGTGTGGCCAGAGACAGAAATTCTCCTATTCATGAATATTTTATTTGCATATATCACAGCTCATGACAGGCTTGCATTAACGCTAACAGAAGCTTTTCTTTAAGCATATGGATGAAATTTCAATCACCGTGCAAGTTATCTGATTCAATCTATTTTCTGCGTCATTTGAAAAGGAAAGTATTTAAACACATTGTAGTTGCCTCAGAGGAATAAGATGAGTTTGCTGCATCGCTCAGCAGATGGTCATCTCTGATATCAGCCCACAGTCTTTACTCTGCTTTTCTTTCACATAGGTTGGGAGACTGATAAGGATACTATAAGAACTTGGACGATGTCTAAGAAATTCTGCTCCTTACTATCTGTTATCACTATCGCAGCCCATTAGCCTATGCACACCACACATAAACAGAACCAAACCACCAAGGGAAAAAGAAAAATCTGAAAAATGAATCCCTGGAGTTTTCACCCACTGCTCAAACTGCAGTGAGTTGCCATCTTTCTTTTATAGCTCACTTGATCTCAGGGTAGCCTATTGAGTAGAACTTCATACAAACAAAACCATGAGAATTTACTTGCTCCGACTTTACCATTTTGACTCTAAGACAAAGGAACTTTGCTTTATACTACTGCTCTTGTGTCAGGGGTGTTGCCACAACTGCCACCTGTATTGGAAACCAAGGTTCCAGTTGCTAGCAGGTTTCTCTAGGTAGTTCAAGAACAAAAACCAGGATCGTGAAGGAAAGTTTTATTTGACTTATTCAGCTTGTAATGCCCACATCCTAAGATTAGAGGTATTAGGAAAAAAAAATAGGCACAAAGAAAGAAAAAAAAAAAAAGAAGCAAAACACAAATATTTACACCTTTAGGACATCAAGGAAAAAAACAGGCACAAGTTTACATTCATTAGTTTCAGATATGGCAGAGGAACGTTGAACTGAAGAAGGGTAAATAAAATCCTGCTTTTCCCCACATCCTTGTCTAAGACAGCACAAGTCATGCTTTTCAAAGCCACGCTGATCTTGTACATAAAACAAGGCAGATTTTCCTCAATTTTTAATATGCTTTTGCTTTAAGGATCATTGAGATCCTCCTAGAGCCATTCAGTTTAGTACATACACACTGAAGTACTGAGTATGTACTTTAAGCGCTAGTGAAGCTTGTTACAACTCCCATGTAAGAAGTGAAAGTCATGCAAATCTGTTTAAGTATCAGAAACCAGTAAAGGATTTTATTTCATAGCTGCTAAGCCATTTCAAATCTTACAAGTGTCAGCAGAGAATGATTTAACCCCTTAAGAAAACGGGTGCATTGTAAAAGAGGCAAATATCTCATGAGATCTACCCAAATACGTATCTCATCTACTACTAATACTGAAGGACTCCTTTGCTAAACAAAATATGCTGGGGAAAAAGTTGTTCTGCTGCTCCCTTACAAAGCTGGAGGGCAGACAGCTGCTCAGGCATAACCTTTTGCTGTGCCCTGCAAAGTAGATGAGTATGAGGTGGTTGCCATCTCAGCCAAGCTGTGCTCCAGAAGGGATCGGTGAAAGCAGCCCCAACCCCTACTCCAGTTCACATCGAGAGGGAACTGAATGTATTAAGGGGACTCCCCTCAGGTCAGGGCTCTGAACCCACTGGTCTCAGCAGTACCACCTAGAGGTGGCGAGAATGTTTTGCATTTCCTCTAAAGCCACACTGGAATCGGGCAGTGATGAAATAGGAGTTGAGGGATGTAGGAAAGTAAAGCATTCTCCCCAGGCAAAACAGTTTGTCTCAGCAGACATACTTGACTTAAGCAGGAACGATTTAGTGCTGGCAGGTGGAGGGGAAGAACTCAAGCTTCAAAAAGCCGCAGATGTTCTGCAGGAACATCCATCTTTACCTTCCCTGCAAGGGCAGCATATCCCACTTGGAATAAGGGCTAAGCAAGAATATAAAACCATAATAAAACTATCTTTCTTCCATGTCATTGATTAGGAATTTACAGTTTCATAGTTTAAGAAGCTACAAAGCAAGTCAGCATTTGCTTCATAAGGACCCTGTCATAGTGTCCTCCCCTGTGATGTGAGCCACCAGTGGTCTCATCCATACACAAAGCAGGCAGGCTGCCCTGAGCACCAAGGCCTAAAGGCACCCAAAGTAGTAAATAAATATACATAAAACACAAAAATCTGAAATGAATAGCACTGATTGTTTAAATTTACAGTCCATCTTATTACACTGAACTAAATGTTTTAGCGTCTTTAAACCACTACACAAAGCTGCTGAAGTTACTCTGTTACAAACCTGCCATACAAGAGCATAAAGCACTAAAGTATTTTTTGGCAAAGTAACTTGCTTCCAGAATTTAACATACATTCAAATCACAGTGTACATACAGCAGGCATGTCACACTAACACAACATCCTCTGTTTCCTCACAGTATATTCTGCCAGAAGCAAGACACCTCAGAGACCTTTCCTCATTTCATTTCCTCTCTTAAATGCTTCCCATAGCAGTTTATTTAATGCAGCCTCACTCAGGTCAGCTGCTCCTTACTTCTGCTTCAACGTTGTCCTGTTTATTGCATTAATCTTGTCTCCAGGATAAGCCACATCAGTCTGATGTGCTTACAGAACAGATGTTACATGCTCTACTCTTGCCCTCTTGCAAGCGTCCTGGGAGCATTATTTATGCCTTTTACATCCTCTTGTTTACTTTTTCCCTGCTTACTTCCTGCTTTTAACAGCAGAAGCCGCATTAGGTTTCTGAAGAGGAAGAAAAATTGTATTCTCCAAGTGCACATACTGATTTTCCATTCCTATGGAAACTCCAGGTTCTTACATTATACCTCCCACCCACCATACTAGAGCTAGGTCAAACTTGCACCTTTACCTGGGATAGACACAAGGGATAACAAATCTAGGGGCAAAAACAAACAACAGTGAAGCTTGTGTTTTTTTGTTCAAGTCCCCATTTCCTTCTCCCCAAATACCTCCTCACTCTGAGCCTGGGCTCAGAGTGCCTTACGTGGACAAAAACAGGAGAAAGGACAGGCTGCACCTTCAGCTTTCATCTGCAGCATTACAGTCACAGAGGACTCAGTACATCATTGCAAGCCTTGCACAAAACCCACGAATTTCCCAAGTCCAGCACACACAAACTCTGCTATCCTAACCTAATCTACCCAGAGAATGATCCAGCCAGACTTCAGGCGCCAGCTGTGCAGTCAGTATCACATCACATAAGAACCCATCTCAGCACTATATACACATGCATTTACTATATAACCAAAACTATACTGTGTTTCTTAGGATAAACAAAGTATTAGGAAAAAAAAAAAAAAAGTTTCCTCTCTAGCAGCTTGATCCCAGTTCTCCAAGTACCTGCACAGTCTCTTCTGTATGTCACATCCAACATCCACCTGTCTTCTGGCCTTGTGCCTGATAGGAACAGGCACCATTCTACACCAGTTCCCTCTGCTTGCGTACTGCACACTGCATTCCTCTTACCTAGCAAGGACTGCTGCTGACTAATTCTGAAACACAGCAAGGCACTTTGATGGATGTTAAAGACTGTGCGTGTGCACAGGCAGGATGCAAATCCACCCCCTCCTCACAATAGCTTGCCTTTAGGGCAAACACAGACCCCAGCAGTCTCCTAAGGAAAGATGACCACAGCACAGCACGTCATCTGGCCTGTGAAGAACAACAACGTGGAGGGAACAGACCAGCTTCCTCAGAATTACAGATTAGTTACAAAAGTCCACGTTTTACTTCAGTGCTTTACAGAACTACTACTTCCTCCCTGGGGAAAAAAGAAATTGCTAGTCATATTGCCTGTGTTAAAATAGGTGAAGTCAAATCAGCAGTAATGTCTGTAGGAACACAGCAGAGAAATAACAGTAATAAAAATCCCAAAGTAACATAAACCTCTTTGAGAAGCCAAGGGTCAAGTGGAGAATTTACCAGTGATGTTCCTGCTCCTCCAACACAACCATAAGCATTAGGAACCACCTGCCAGATAACACATAAGCCAAACAGGTACGTGGGTTGCCCTATTCAAGAGAACTGGGTAAAAGTCTCAGTCCATTCAGTTCATGATTTATCTGACACGTTAAAAAGAATAAAAGGTACAGAAGGGTGGAACAAAGACAAAATTCAAACCATAAGCTGGCAAGTGGTCCTGGATCCATCCCAGCAAACAGTACTGGCTACAGAAAGCAGAAGGTCCCACCAGGCTGCTGTGTGTTGAAATAGTCTTGTGGCCACCACTGACCATTGCAGGTAGTTTAATCCAATTCTGTGAGGAAAAAAGTCCTTGTACAAAACTGTTTTCCTCCTCTGATTGCCATCAGATGAGCTCCTTCAGTAGCTCGTTTTCAATGGGAAGTGTGCCATTCATCTCAGGGGAGCTCTCCGTGCCCAGATATCCCAAGAGGATCTCACTGCGCCTCCGTGACAGCTGCAAGATGTCTTCTGCCAGCAGCTGCACTGTTGTGTATCTCACATTGTCCAGATCAAACATGTCCTTCAGATATTGCACTATCTGGTGCTGCAAAGATAAAAGGAAGTTTTACAGCAAGGAGACCTTCTTTCACACCTTCCAATACCACCTATCCCATAAGGAATTTCATATGCCTGCTATCCAAGCAGACCTGCTTCAGGCTGGATACCACTTTTGTGACCAGCTCCCCTCACGCCTCTGAAAGAGGACAGCAGAGCTCCTACAGTCATTAAAGAAATGCCAGTGTCCACAGCAATAACCATAGCAGCATTTAATGGAAGCAATATCAGCACCTCGTGATTTTATCCACAGACTTTAAGTATGTAACTTTCATCATCGCATGCACTTAGACAACATATTCTTTCAACATATGCACCTTTAATCTTCCCCAGTACTGATGATATAAATTGATTTCACTACATATTATTGCTATCAGTCATGGTCAATCGCATTGGGAATTCTCATCAATCTGAATTCAGAAATCTCCTTCTCAAGAACCAGTGATTGTTTAGAAGGCTCTTATATACAATCAGATTTCTAAAACCACATCAGTCAAAGCCAGCCAACAAAAGCACTCATGTAGCTTTAAGCTAGAAGACTGCGGGACTCCCACACAGATCAGGTAGAGGAAAACTATCTTACCTTGAAGAAACTGCAGACTTCAGCAAGCTGCTGTTTGGGCCCCAGAAAACCAAAGGCTAGAACAGGACTGACATGCTCCGATACGGAGTAGAAGTGAGAGATAAAGCCATCCGGTACCTGCCACAAGGGAGGGAAAAATTGGTAGGTCTCAGTTCTCAGACAGAATTAGCAGCTTGTTCCACATCAACTACCCGAGCTGGAACTACCGTTCCAGAAAGCTCTGTGCTTCAGTAACTGAAGAGCTCTTCCTGCAGAATTACAGTTACCCATCAGATTTGTTGAAGGACCACTTGAGATTTCTATCTTTATGTTTCTAAGCTACTCTTTCAGGAGAAGAATAAATAGAAGAAAATGGAAGGTTACCATCAGGCAGTCCTTACCAACTCTACTGTCATCTCCAGACTAAGCCAGGAACGAGCACAAAAAATTCCAGATACCTAAGATGGAGATTCTGCATGGCAATACAGCTTCCAATGTACTCATTACTCTTTGCATCATCTCACATGGCGGTACCAGCTAGTTGTGGGATAGAAGCTGAACACTTGCCAGAGGCCACAGTCCCCATGGTAGAAGTGGGATTGTGAAGTTGCAGCTTCTTGTTCTCCAGGTCCTCAAACTCATCTGCTGCAATACTTACAGAAGCAACAGGTTTACAGGAAATGCACAAAGTACAAACTAGGCAGTGGTCAGCACTGGGAGGCAGGAGAGCACGTGAGCCCACTCATTGCACCACCAACAGGCAAACTACAGTTCAGAGAGCAACTGAAACCATTCCTAGGGAGCTGTGAGCAAGGATAGGGAATAACAGATGGAGAACATTATCCTTTGAATCCTCTCATTAAGAAAAAGCGAGAATAAACTCACAACTATAAAACACTGATGTTGCACTGGTACATAAAAATGTAATGTAGAAATGGTAGCAGGACCCCAGCACTCTAAAGCAGAGAGAATGCAGTTCAGTCCATTCTTATACCTTTTTTTTTTTTTTTTTTTTTTGCATTTCACCAAGATCTTGGTGAAATCTTTTCAGCTTCAAATGCATTTGATTCTTTCCCTGTTCTTTAATTTTGCTTACCATTAGAAGCCTCCTTTTTGCTTTCAGAACAGACCAGCAGGCAGTTGCTAGGGCCTACAATTAACAAAGAGACCATAATTTGCTGGGATTACTCTTCTGAAGAAAACAGCCTGCCATCAAAGTATCAAAGCAGTGGCCCTTTTGTGCCAACAATTCTAAAATTAGTTAGGAAAAATCTATACAAACTGGAAGCAGGTTTGGCCACTACAGATCCATTCTAGACAAACCAAAGTGTTTTTGAAGATCTTTAACACAATCTGGCACAGCTGCCACACGGCCCAGAATACAGACTTTAAGCAGATAGCTGTGGGAGATTTACATGTACTATAGGACTGCTGTTTAGAGTTTCAAGAAAACATGGTGTTTCTAAAGAGAAAACACCATTCAGCCAGGCCAAAGTGATATATAACCTTTCCTAGCTTTGGCACTGCTGGACACAAGGACTGCCTGGTTAACCCACCGTCTCCTTGAAGCTGTCGGACAGCCAACGGTTGCGCAGCACAGCCAGCACAGAGGAGGGTGGATTCTCCAGATCCTCAAAAGCATCCATGAGGATAAAGTCCAGCACAATATCAAAGAAACTCATGCACACCACCTGTCAGAGAGCAGAGCAGTCCATAAAGGAAACAGGTTTACAGAAAAAGGAGATGGACTTTGAAACAACAAAACAATGTTTGCCACCAGCATAGGAAGCTGTGTCCATTCAGCTCACTGGCCAAAGCCCAGACAGGGACTGGCCAAGGGGCTTCCAATTCCTGAGTCCGCGAAAACTCTAGTCAAAAGGGCAAGCAAACCTTAGAGGTACACACATTAGCTTGTGCCCTCTCGAAAGAGGGTGTTTTTTTTCCCCATTATTTTTACTTTTTAAACACAGCTTTGCTGAAAACAAGACTTGCTATGAAACTTAAACACTCAGCCAGCCAGTTTTCCCCCTGCCCTCCCCCACAATGTACAATTGCAAAGTAATTGTATTTCAGAAGCCATTCATTCACTCCATGGTTGTTCCTACGTATCCATTACTCTCCAACTCCTCTCCAACTTCTAGAGAAAATGTCTTTACCAACCCCTCTTCCCTCCAGCTCCTGCTGTGTGGTCGGCCAAGTCTCTGGTTTCAGTGCATAATGCAGCATCTCCTCATAGCTTTCCAGAAAAGCTTTGGGATTCTGCAACAGAAGAAAAAAAATGCTTCAGAAGATTCAGCAGTTGTGGACACATTATACCAAAGGCTTACTTCTCTATTTTGAGCTAACAAACATCAACACATGCCCACAAGAGAAATAAGCTGCCTTCAAGCTTCCTACCTTTTCAGCTTTTGTCATCAATCCTATCACCATTTGCTTCCCAACCTCTCCAAAAAACAGTTGATTGCTTTCATCCTCCAGCAGCTCCTGTAAAGGGAACAAAAGAAGTTTCCATGAATGGGAGTGACAGCTTCTTGGCCAGCTTGCAATTCCCAAGCTTTCACATCCCAACACTAGATCAGCAAAGAGGCCAGGTAATCACCACTCAAGCTGGGCATGGGGATCAGAGGATACTTATTCCTCTCCAAATCAAACTGATGATAATTACAAAACTAAGTAACAGAAGCTTGAACTGTTTCTGTTTTCACTTGCTCTAGAGGGAAAAGACTTCAGTCCTACATGGATGTAGGAAGAGAACACACTGCTGGAGGCAACATGCCATGGGAATGCAGGAACCGCAAAGACAGCCAGCCTTACACTCCTTCACTGAACCATTCTCACCTTGAAGGCTTGCCTGACACAATGCAGCTTCGCAAGGAAATCCTGGTCACTATAGCAGCCAAGGAGCTCTGTCCTAGAGGGAAAAGGCAATGAATGCATAAATTTCAGTTCTCCTAATATCTGTGACCCTAACAACTACACTCTAAGAAAAAAATTCCAGGCTCTGCCTAGGACAAAGTACTACGTGTGTTTCCTTTGTGTAGTTCTCCGGGGTACCACAGTACCTCTGCAAAAGCTGTCACAGCCTAGAACTGTGCAACCCAGCCATACATAACAGTTATGCTTATCATTAACTTCCTGGGATAATATCCTTCCTTACCATTTGCCTAAAATCCAGAAAATCCAAACAAGCAACAAAGATGCTAGGAGTTTCCTGCCCCAAAGGGTTATTCTTTTTATAGGGCTGTTCAAAGGTAAATATTGTGTTCACATTGCTCAAAGGAGCCCTGACACAAGCATCCACAATTCCAGATGGCACTTCACCTCAACGTCCGGCACGCAACTTTCCCTTCTTTCACTAACTGCAGGGCTTCTTCATACGCTGCTACCGGCTTTGATAGATGGAATGGTATTTCCTCAAAGTGAAGAGAGTCAAAGAGCTGTAACAGCAGCAAAAAGCATGGGGAAAAAAACCAAAACACACAATCTCATTAAATATTTGTAAATACTTGGGGACTACACAGAAGCAAGACATTCCTTCTTTAGCTGGCAAACTTTTGTCAGTCCCAATTATTTCATGCAAAGATATTTTCCTTCCCACCAGTTTCACACAGCTCAGTATTCCCTAAAAATACATAACCAAGCCACATTACATTAGACATACAGCATTTTCCTAGCTGTTTTAGCATGTTTTCTACAGTAGATTGGAAGACAACCTGTAAATGTTGGTTGAAAAGGACTCCCACTTGAAGTAGAATGGTTACCCATGCTAGATCAGGTCAATTATGATTTGTTCTGGACAAGCCTTGAAAGCCTCCACATAATGAAATTTCCTGATCTTTCTGGGGAGGGCTGCACCATCACCCTAATGAAAAAGCTTTTCCTAACATCTATTCAATCCGGTGCTGTTGCTCCATGTTTTATCATCTTCCTTTATTAGGATGTGATTGGCTCCACTGTCTTTGCGGCTTCCCTCCAAGCAGCTGCTCTGCTATGCACAGTAAGAACTTAAGTTACCTCTGCTGCAGAGAAGAAGGAATCCTCAGAAATTGAGCTGTCTTCATCATCTGTCCGAAGCCGTAATGACCCATCCGTCAATGGAAGCATTAAAGTCTTCTCTGGAGGCGACAAAGAAGCTGCACATGTTGGAGTGCACAGACTACTATTCCTCCTATAGTCACTATGCTCTCTCTCCCACCCTCATAAGAGCACTCTGCCAACACTCTCTTGCTTTGCTCACAGAAAAGAAAAACAGATAAACTGTCTAACTAATATATTTCACACCCAGCTCACCCAGGTCCAGCAGCATGCTGTCCGATGGAAGTGAAGACCCGAACTCCTCCTGGAGGTGGTAGGCTCGGTGCAAGAGGGACTCCAACTTCTCAGCAAACTCTCTTTTCTGGGACTCCTCCTTCAATGTAAATGCCATAGAATTTACAGATTAAATTATGTGTGAGAGAGAGAGGGAGAAAAAGAAGGAGAGAACTCAATCCTACAATACAGCAAATATTGTAAGGGGGGGAAGGCTTCTATACAGCCTATTCAAATCCTCTGGCATTTTTAGCTTCACAATTTTGTATTCCTGTTAAACAAGAAAGACCTTTAGTCTGCAATCCAGAGAAATAGGTATTTTTACAAGTTACAGATCACTTAACTCTCCTGACTTGTGAACCCAGATTTGACTTGCATAAATACCCACTCCAGAAGGCAAACGTCCAATACACTTACTACACTAGGCCCTATTTACAACAGTCTTGAAACACTTCTTACCACTGAGAACTTCTGGAATGTTTGGAGTTCAGCTCCTTTCACAACCCTGAGCTACAGCTGCTCTGTTTAGCTTCGTAGTCAGTCAACATGGAGCCTTCTTAGTTTGGATCTCCTCTTTTATCAGAGGTCTGCCCAGTGTAGTCATCAGGTCCAAGGCAAGACATTGTCCTAAAATACTTGTTCTGTAGGTGGAACAAGTTACACATCCCCCCTGCTCCACTTGTTCTGTGAACGGAGACATTCTTAGCAGCTACTTTGCTTTAGTCATTAATACACACAGGCAGCTGCATCCTGCTTCTCCACTCACCTCCCTAGGAAGAGAGGGTGACCACCAAGCTCTCCACTTTCAACACGTGAAAGAGTTACAGACACAACACTGCCAGGCAAAAAGCTCTTTCTTTCTCTCAGGTGCTGCATTTGTTACAGCCTTTTCCTACTGCAGTCTCTGCTGCTTGAGCACTTGCATGACAGTTACTGACATGATCTATGTGGGCAGAAAAGCTGAGGAATGAGGGGGAGAGACTTATTAGAAGGAAGAAAAAAAAATCACCCACTCACACCACATAAGGAAGCCACAGATGTAGACAGCTCTTAAACAGTCTGGCCCAGCTCTGCCCTCAATTTGCTCTTCTTCTATCCTATTAGGTACTACTACTAGCATTCTGCCTGGCCTTTTGGCGGGTTTCCCAGCTGCCAAATGCAAGAGAAAAGTGGGGACATACCTCTGAGGCATTCTCAGAAAAGTTCTCTTGGTGTTTCTTGCTGTCCCATGGCACAGGAGTGCTGGAACTAACACTGTCCCGCTGCCTGATGGTCAGCGCCTGTTCCCACTTCTGCAGGGCCTCCTCAAAGAGCTCCATGCCTGGCAGCACAACCAAAGAAAGCTCTGAGATCTTGTAACTGACGGGTGACTGAGTTCAAGCCAAGGATGGGAGAAAGGTCGATATTAGAGCACAAGTAGGTGCACCTACTCTGCATAGACATACAGCTGCTGATGATCTATGCCACTTCACACCCAACTTTTGCTCTTCCCATGATAAACAACCCCACAGGGTGTTGTTAACTCCTGCGTTTGTTTACCTTGAACATAGAGGCTTTCTGCACTGGAATCACCGATGGCTCCACCATCCCCCATTGCCTGGGCCTCCCACATCCCAGCCGATGCTGGTGTTGGACT
The DNA here is from genome assembly GCA_030625065.1 of Alectoris magna. Classification (NCBI taxonomy): domain Eukaryota; kingdom Metazoa; phylum Chordata; class Aves; order Galliformes; family Phasianidae; genus Alectoris; species Alectoris magna. Next base: position 5,098,215 of record CM060579.1, on the reverse strand, counting down.
TGAAGAGTTCACAGCTACCATCTGCAGGAATCACAGAATTGTAGGGATTGGAAGGGACCTCTAGAGATCACCAAGTCCAACCCCTACCTTCTGAAATGTCTCCAGGAGGGTCAGCATTAAGACCCCCTTGCCTTGTAAGGGACGGTATGAACAGTTACCAGCCCCTTCCCACGTAGGTTCACACCATGCTGCCAACTGCCAAGAGCTGTTAAGATGGGACACAAGAAGTTCTGCCCTTTGCCACCTGGCACCACAGCAGTGTCTTTGAAAGCACAGAAATCCATGTAGGAAATGCCTTCCCTCACCAGTTTAAAGCGAGGCTTCATTAGGAAACAGTGAGGTGTGCAACCGCAAGTACAAATAGGAGAGCACTTAGGGAGGCAACAACCCAAGAAAGCTTCAAAGCAACCACTACAACAGCACAAGCATTTTCATATGAAGTCTGTGTCAACCCCAACTTTCCACACAAAAGAACATTGGAAGTGGGAGAAGTAACCACAGTCCAAAAAAAGCAGCAGATTATCAGCAAAAATACAGCTGGGGAATTTGGCCAAGGGAAATTCCATCTCTTTCTTTGTAACTAAACCTTGTCACAGGAAGGCTGAATGCTAAGATCCACAATGTAAATTGTCAGCTTGCTCAAGTTTCACTCTTGTGCATAAGCAACATCAGGAGCCTGACAAAACAAAGTGCTGGGTTCAGATAAAGTCAGTGACCAGTATTTTCATAGTTGTTTTCACATGACTTAGATAAAATGCCCAAATGCAAGCCTGATGCTAGAGAAAAAGCTACAATAAATGGCTGATAGATAGTTCTTGCCATGCCCTCATTGATTCATCTCTGTGGAGTGGTAATAAATCACTTTGAGATCCAGGACTGCAATGAGCAATTCACTGCTGCTGACTTATTTACTAAGTGACAAAGCTCAGGAAACCAGACAGGACAGCAGGCAGGACCTGCAGCTGTGTGAAGGATGAGCTGTTCTCCCATCACGCAACACAAAAGCAACGAGGACAGCATCACAGAAGTTCAGCTCCCACACAGTGAAGGGGTATTGGAACAGATTTCTCTGTGTGGATATCGTTACCAGCAAGTAACGATAGTACCAACTGCTGGTACTCAAGTACCAGCAGTGGAAAAAAGAATTTAGATAGTTTTATGTCAAAAGACACAGCCTTCAGCAACACAAAACCCAGACAGCATCTGTGGGAAGGGAGAAGCCACAGGGGAATTAAATGGATGGAAGTCCATGAAGGAGAAGGAGGCCAGGGCTGGACACAGCGTGGTGTGCACAGGCACATCCCATCCTGTCTCAGTTCCCCAGGGGAAAACAGACAGGCTGCACACCCAGCACTGTGCCAGCACTGCCGCCTGCTGGAAGCACACTTTGGCCAGCACAAATTTTTGTCAGCTTTCTGGTTCTTTAAATATCAGAGCATGCTAAAAATAATGCAATACCTGCACACCGTGGCTAGATGATTTTCCCCCTTCCTTCCCCAGCACTGCTAATGAAACACCAAGTACAAGTGCTCCTGCAGCCGATGCCAAGAAGGGGTTTTGTGGCACATCACAGTGTTGGAAGCTGCTGTTCACTTGTGCCTCTTGTTGCTCCAGTCAGCTTTGAGCACTGAGGATATCAAACAGGCCCTGAAGCCACAAACATTCCCCAGTGTTTCTGCCTTTGGTCTCACAAGAGGCAGACATACACAATGACAGCTTCTGCTTTGAAGGACGTAGAATTCCTGGGCTGTGTCTCAGCCTGCACTGTTTCACTAACAGAGCTATCTGTTTTTCAGTAGTTAATGTGGTTTTAAAAATTGAACAGCCTGCCTGTATAGAGGCAGAAGGGCTGCGGTGGCACACGGGCTGCTGGTCCACCTAACGCCCCAGTAGAGAAGGGAACAAACTTCTCACCGCTGCAAGACCCAGCAACAACTCATCCTTGGTCCTGCAAAGGGGCATAGACAACCTCAAGGAATCATGGCCACATTCCACACACAAGTTCATCCCACAACTTCTTGCTGGCCAAAGACATGAGAGAGACGACCCTAGGGCTCTCAGCCACAGGAAAACACTGCTCCGATTCCAGAGGCATGCCTGCCCCAGACAGCTCCAGACCATCACCACTAAATTACAACAAGCCTGCCCTCCAATTACACCGTAACCAATTCCACCCCAAGAATCTTGTCATTATCCATCAGCCAGCACAAGCCCATGGACTTGGTGATCTTGTTACATGGAGATGCACTAATCTCCCACCCCTGCTTCTCTCAACCCTTCTGAGAAGGTCCTTACCGAGGCAAGGCTGTGGGAGGAACTGGAATGTTTGCTGGGCTCGATGGAGGAGATCCCGCTGAGCGTGTCATTGCTCTTGCTGCTGGGACTCTGGACTCTCTTGCTGGAGTATCCTGAAGTTGAGGTTACACAAAAATAGGATTTTAAACCTGGTGCATGCAGAGGATGGAGACAGGCTCTCCTGTCACGGCAAGTGCTGTTGGGCGTGAGAACCCTGCAAGCTACAGAAAGTGCAGACCATGTAAGAAACTACAGCGGTCAGAGGAAAACCCGGCACAAAGCAAGAGAGATTCACTGCAGCTATGATTTAAGGAGAGGAACATCGCCCTGTCAAGCGTGACTGCAGATAGGCAAGGCAGCATCCAATACCTAGAAATGAGTCAGATCTCCTTTATGCTCTCTTTTGCTCCTAGACACAAAGCAAGCTGCTATAAAGGGAATGTGAGGCTGAGGAATGAACATGCATTGCCTCTGATGGTAGGAGGCAAGCACAAATGGAAAGCATCAAGGAGAAACTCCTCCAGCTTCCCTTAGGCTGGGCAGAACACGGACACAGCACAGACAGTGGTGCTTCCATAGTTATTTGGCATGCTTCAAGGGATTTTTTTTCTGTTGTTTCTTTTTTATATTTTTCCCCCCCCTACAGTGCTCAATGAGGAGCTGGGTCAGCCTTATCCTGAACAGTCAATACAAGTGGGTGAAGAAGCTGCCCATGGTTTGGGAGCTTCAGCAGCATGGGACAGACACTCCTGACCCACAGATGAGCCACCACCCCCCTCCAGGCTGCACCAGGCAGATGCAGCTGCACACAGCAGCTACAGGCATCACCAAAATCAATACGCAGCCAGGTCATGGTGTGCCCAGGGCCATTATTATCAGGGAAGCATGGCAAAACAAGTCCATAGGCTTTGTGTGGGCAGGGGGATGGGAACTACATGCCTTGGGGAAAATCTCAGTGTCGCACTCCCCCACCTCCGCCCTCCCAACCCCCCCCTTCACACAGATTTTGAATTCAACATTTCTCCCTTTCCTGCACTAACCCCGTGTTCATAGCACTATGCTTCAGATCTTTCATGCCATTCTACATCAACGTAGTGCACAGAAATCACTTTTGTTTCCTCTCTGCCCACTTGCCAGGAACGTTCCATGGTCCCACTGCTGCTTGTACCCCCCCCTTTCTTTGAATACTATTTTAGCAACATTCTCTTCACCCCCTCGCTACACAGTTTTGGGGACTCCCCTTTATTGCAAGGCCAACCTTTCTTCACAGAAGAGACCCTTCTGGTTGGCAGGATGGGCACCGTGACTCCTCCAGGCTTAAAGCCACACTTCTCTGGAGCAATCTGCTTCTTTCGGCGACGACGACGCTTCAGCTGATGAGCTGCAAGAGCCAACGCAACTGTCCCAAGAGCTGTAGCAAACAGTACCTTACGCAGGCCTGGAGAGAGCCGCAGCTGAGAGAAGACAGACTTTAAACACAAAAGATACGAAAGAGCAACAATGAAAAACCAAAGTCTACCACCCTTTTTTATATATGTGTATTTTTTTTAATAGCAGTTCTAAAGATAAGATACCTGAAATGTACGTTGGCACTTCCCCTCCCACCCACAGGACTCCTCCCATGATCTGCTACACAGCTGAAGCTTAACAGGAGAGAAACTGCATAGAACCAATGTGATGAAACCTGGGGAAACTGGTCTCAATTCTCATTGCCAAAACAAGCTGTAAAATTCACAAACAGCCCGTAACAGATGAGACCTGAGTCACCCAAGTTCAGCTCTGAAACCCTGGTATGTAGCTGAGCTTTACTATCCCAAACGTTGCATTACTACAAACGGAAAAGTCACCAATAATCTTTAAATGTATATATGCACTTAGTGCCTTTGAAGAGAAGAAAGGTGGAACTCGGGTGTTGTCCCACAGAGTGATGTGGAAACACTTCTCTCACCCTACTCCGAATCCATCCCCACTACCCTGGCCTCTACAGACAAACCAAACGAACTGACAGGTTCTCCCACCATCATGCCTCTATTCCTCTCAACTAACACAGATTCTTCTTTCTTGGCAGACAATCTCCAGAGACAAAGCCTAAAGAACCAGCTGGAAAAGACTTTTCTTTTTGTTGTACCTGCCCAAACGTTGTGTACACAAACACAGGGATCTCCGCCACAGTCATTGCCAAGGCCTGGATGATGGACATTCCCTCAGTCCTTCTAAATGCCATGGCTAAAGGATGACCTCAGCACCTCCAGGAGTCACGAAGGGGAAGGACACTTGCGGATGGATGCTGCACAAGCAACTCACAAGGAAATCCAGCTTTCATCTGACATCAAGCTCAGTGTCCTGGAGCCAGCCTTCATCCAGCAGTCCTGAAAGAAGAGGGGAAAATCAGGTGAGTGAAGGGAACACACAGCCTGTACTTTCCTGTACTGCACTTCACAAACAGCACACCAGCTCGCTCAGTGCAGTGAGGCTGCTAGAGCCAAACCTGAGCTTTAAAGCATCTCCTCATCCATAGCAGCAATTGTTGCTTTTCATACCAAGTATGGGGTAAGGTTCACAAACTGCTCTATAGTGGCAGCAGTGTCCTTGCACTCAAAAGCTGAAACTGTGCCAGAGATTTCCATGTGCTCCATAATGGGCTGCACGTGGTTGGACAGAACTTTTGGCAGCCTCCACATATATATATATATATATATATATATATATAAATAACATAATTATTCCAAATAACCACATATGCACCTTTATCAGGAAAAATCTGCTCGCCCTTGATTCTGTCACTGTAAAGAGCCACTAAGCAAAGGCTGTTTCTCCCAGGAGGTTTCAAAGCAACCTGAGTTTAGCAGAGCTTTCCTGGTTGTGCTGGAAGCGAGGAAGCAGGGCTTCATGTCAAGGACAGAAGCCACAAAAAAAAAAAAAAAATAGGTATTGAAGCCAGAGAAGTATCTTTTAACCACCACAGTTATTAACACTTTAGCCCTGCTCTCCCTGCCAGTCCAGCCTTCACAGCAGTGCACTTGGAAACACGGCCCTTACCTGTGTGCAGCCACTCTCCAGCCACACTGCATTCTGGTGCCTTTCCAGGTGCCTTCCCACACCAACAAGCGAAACCCATCCCATGTTTTAAAGCCACGTGATAACCCTGCATCTACCTGACCACATTGCTCGCAGCAACCTTGCACCTCGCAGCCTCCAGGGCTGGCACAGCCCCGTTAAGGAGCCACATTTGGCAACAGTCTCAAGGGACCAGAGTGCCAGGAGCTTGCAGAACAAGGTTAAGTGTAACATTTTGGCTAGAGAAGATAAGCAAAGTGCAGAGAATTTGGGGGACACTGTTCAGCCTGCAGGTTACTACACCTGACTAGCAATGGGGACACACAACACAGTGCCAAGGAAAACCCTCCATGCCGGGCACAGCAGCACAGCCTTGCCTGTCCTTGTCCTTCAGGACGAAGCAATGCTGGCCCTACCAGGACACAGAGACATTTACACCTCGAGCACTGCCCTGCTCCCCTGGGCATCCCAGGCCGGATGCTCCCTATAGGATGCCCCACACCAGCACTGCAGCAAACTGGGGCCCTGTAAACAAAGCTCCCTGGGCTGTTTGCATCCTTGGACCAATCTCCACAACCCCCACGCACATGTACCCCGAGCACTCCCTATGCCCTTTGCACCCCTCTGGGTGCTCAGGGACCTGGCATCCCTGGGGCACCACTCGGGCCCTTTGCCCCCACGAGCCCCAGGGCTCTCCTGCAGCTCAGAGACCCCTAAGCTGCCCGCACCCCGGGCATCCCTAGCGTCCCTGCACCCAGCGCATGCCCCCCCCACCTCTAGGACCGCTTCTACTCGGTGAGGTTCCCGTCTCCGACCCCTACGACGGAGCGGTGCGGCCCACCCCGCCCCCACAGGTGTGCCCTGCTGACACCACTCACCGCGACCCGCGGGCGCACGGCCCCGCTCGGCGCCCCGTTCACCCCGCCGCGCGCCATGGCCGCGGAAGGGCAGCGTCTCCTTCCCCCGCGCCGCAGCCTACCCTGAACGAGGGCTGAAGTCCCGCCCCTCCGCACTCCTAGCCAATCAGAGTGCCGATCGTCCCTTCGGCGAACCAATCGGGGTGCTTCCCGCAGGCCCGGCTGCAGGCTGCGGTGGCGAGTGCGGTTGAGCGGTGAGCGGAGAGGGCGGCGGGCGGCGCGAGCACCCATTGGGCGCCGGCTGACAGCTCCCACCGCGGCCACCGCCCCCTTTAAAGGGGCCGCGCCTCCCCGAGACAACCCCGCCGCTCGAGCCGCAGCCCGGTTCCCCAGGCCCGGCAGACAGCCTGTGGGGTAACGCTACTCTTCGGCGCTGCCTTTTGGGTACAACGCAGCCCGCACGGCTGTCTCTGCGCCTCTGGGCCCCGCCTGGGAGGCAGAGCCCTTTTAAGAGGCTGCGGCGCCGCTCGGGGAAAGCATCGATCGGAGCTATAAAGGTCCGAGCGGCGGCCGCGGTGACAGCGGGGGCGCGGCGGAGGTGGTTGCGGCAGCGCTGGGCGCCATGGACTTCAACGTGAAGAAGCTGGCGTCGGATGCGGGCGTCTTCTTCTCCCGCGCCATGCAGGTGGGGGGGCGGGCTGGAGCGCGTCGCCATGGCAACGGGGCCTGGGGGGGACAGTCCCGGGGGCGGGGGAGTCCCCGGGCCCGAGGGGAAGCACCGCGGGGTGCCCCAGCCCTGGGCTGTTCCCTCCGCTGGTCTGCAGTCGTCTTCCCCATTCCTCCCTTCTGCCTCAGGGCACAGAACATCCCGCCCAGGATCTGCTTTCTAAAACACAAGTTAAGGGCTTAGGGCAGTTTTGTTGCTCTGTTTTGTTTTTCCAGCTCTCTTGAAGGTAGAAAAGAGATTTGGGACTGGCATCGAGGCTACATCTGCAGTGAGCAGTGCTGGGTAACGTGGAACAGGAGCAGAGCTGAACCCTGCTGCTGTTGTGTTCCTGGGCCGGGTGGGGAGGCCAGGCAGTGCTCCATAAAGGCTAATGGGGCAATAGCACCAGGGATGCTTCTGGCTGCAGCAGGGACTGGGGCAGGGGAAAGGAGTGAATGCTGGTTGCGTTGTGGTTGTTATCCTTAAGCTATTTTTAAATCTTGTAGATAGCTGTTAACTGCACCCAGGCAAGTGAGCCAGCCTGCTGGGGGTCTGTGCCCTTCTGTCAGGCAGGTGGGGTGGAAGTGGCATTTCATGGTTGGCGATTCAGTCACCCAGGAGGTCAGGTTGCAGAAGCTGCCAGGACCCAACAAAACACAGAGCTGTCAGAGATGGGAAGGAGCTGCTGAGACTGAGCAGGCAATGTCTCACTGGACTAAAGTGGCATCAAAGCATCCTGTAGAAACACGGTATCAGGAGCCTGTCCGGGATGCAGTGATGTCCCAAAACCACAGACTGAAGAAGCTTGGCTACCCGTGAGGAACAAAGTGCGCAGCAGGTGGTGAGAGGTGGCTGCTGAGCCTGCCTGCTCCTCAAGCGTAACTGGGAAACTGCCCCTGGGCAGGCAGGAGAGGAGAGAGGCAAATCAGAGCTGGCTGGCATCCTGCCTGAGAGCTGAACTCCTGCTGGCGATTTTGGGACTGGGCTTCTTGTCCTACCCATGCTGTGGGGGTTGACAAACAAACAGAGCAGCACTGTCTCATTCCAAATGGCCTGTGCAGTGGAATAATCCTGGCTCTTTTAGGAACCTGTCTCCTGTAAACAGATACCATCTCTTGTAATCTTGCCAATGAGTCATATGTTATGAAAAAATAAATATTAACTACAGGTGCAAAATAAGGAGCAGATGGAAGGTTTAAAGATGCTGTTCTCATGCAAATGACCTTGATAGCAGAAGAAAGGAAGAAATACTGTAAAGAAATCGCATGTTTAGAAGATCTATTGTAAGTCCCTGATAAATGGTTTTTCAGCTTCAAGGCGTAGGAAGGAGACAGGCATGGGAACAGTGTCTGCACACCAATTCTAGAGCAAGGAGGCGTTTGTAAGTAGTGGCTTCTGCTTGCTACACCTACTCCACATCATCTTGGATATGAATATTAATGTGAGTAGTTACAGTAGTAGTTACTTGAAACAAAATGGTCACCGGTACTTGCGGACAGCATGCACGTGTTTGTGCAGGCCAGGGAGGCTGGAAGGAGTTGCCTCACTGAGACGGAGAACCACTTTCTGAAACGTGGTTGCTGGGCTAAGCAGGCCCATTTGGGCTGTCCCCAAAGAGTCCTCGTCCTGAATGGGTGAGCGTTGCTCTGTCACTACCAAGAGCCAGAAATAGCAAATAAGGTCTGCTGTTGGCGGTGAAGATTGGGTTTGTAGCAGCCACTTCAGCACAGGAGATCTTCCAGGGGACCAAATAAGACCTCTGTTCTCTCTAGCTCTGAATGCTTTCCTCAGCTCCAGGCGTTTAACAAAATGCTGCTTTACTGGAACTGCAGCAACTGGGAGATAAATGGACTGGCCATTATGTGCTGTGCCACTCAGACAGCATTAGCTATTGCTGTCTGGCTGAGGTGTCTGGCCAGCACATGACAGTTTACCTTGTACTGAAAAAAAGGGCTGTAGCACTGCTGAGCCCTCAGAAGTGAGGGGGGAAAAGGAGGCAGAACATGGCCAGGAAACCACCTCTGGAGTGATTCCCTGAGGCTTAGTCCAGCAGCAATCCTGGTTTTGAAACCTGCCAGATACAACCTGAGGTAGGTGCTGGCTGAAGGGCAGGAAGGATTTTTGGCCTAGGCTTAACCTGGGTCACAACAAAAGACCTCAGCAAACCGCTGCCACCTTTACATGGCTTTTCTTACCTCAGGCATCACCTAGCCAGTCTCCTACCTGAGGAGAATCAGGCACCTTGTGGGACTCTCCTCTCCTGGGGACAAGGCAGTACCTATCCAACAGGAGCAGGGCAGACACGGCCATGGGGAAGGAGCTGTGCAGTATTTCTCCATAGCTGTGTATGCAGTAACTATCTTAACAGGCTGTGTACTCCCCCACAAGGCAGTGTCCTGTGGGCCTTATGGCATCTCTCAGAAAATGCTTTGTAAAAGCAAAGCAGTTACAAGCTAAAGCATAGGAAAAAGGTAGTTGTAAGCCCTGATGCCATGAGAGTGGGAAATAAACTCCTAGGCTTGTACAACTGCATGGATTAAGAGCTTTTCTAGGATTCAGAATCCCAGATGAGGATTTACTATACTGACACTTGTTTCACCAATCGCTGCTATCCAAGGGTTGCAGTTACATCCCTAACAGCTCTGGCACCTGCAGACAGGCCTTACACAAATCATTCTTACCTTCACTGAAGGAGAATAAGACTTTTTTTTTTTTTTTTTGTCACTTGCATCTTCCAGTTATCAGTAAATGGGCCCAAACCTCCTCAGAGGACGTTATGATGGCAGTTCTGGCCTCCCTGTAGGAGTTAGCATCAGTTCTTCTGAAGGTGACACATTGGATGTCTCTGCTCTAGGCAGGCTGCAAGCCAGATTTTCTGAGGGATGTCTGGAAATAATTGTAGGTGTCTGTCTTCTATCAGTTCTGATGGAAAGTCAGTGGGTGCTGACTGAAGTTACCACTAGCAGCTGTATCTTGACTTGTTCCATCTTAAAGCTCCCAGAGAAAGATGGACTCTTCCATCTCCCTGAACTCTAGTGATAAAGTAGACTTTTCCCCTCTGCTTTCTGACCTTAATGGGGATAATGCCTTGGCTACTGGACACCTTAAAAATCAAGAGTACAGGAGGTGACTTAAGGAGAGGGTTTTGAAGGCAAGGGGCACAAGACAGCATGTTTCCATTAGAAACGTCAGTTAATGCACAAGGGAGAACTGCATCCTTTCCTCACTGCTTTGTTCCTAAGTTAACAAAGCTGTCCTGTTAATGGCTTCCTTCTGTCCTCTAGCACAATTTTACTTGGCTCACAGCCTGGCTTTTCTGACTCCCAGTGACCAAACACTCTGTATGTAGTCCAAAGCAGTTGAGATCCAGGTAACGTTCAGATGCTGAGTGGCAAAGGCTTCTTTCCTGGCTCTGGTTCGACCCTTATGACCTAAGGTGGAATACAATCACCCTTTAATGATGTCTCATAAATAATGTTCAGCTGAAAAAGCTGATGACCCTGCAAGTGGGGCAAAGGCCTGAATTCTGCCACCAGATGCCCTGCAAGGGGACTGCAGCCACCCTGACAGCTGCCAGCATACCAGCCTGGGCCCGCTGAAGGGGAGAGGTATGGAAAGTCGCACAAGCCTGGAAGATACCAGTTAGTCACACTGCACTGTGTAAAACAGACGTGGCAGCAGTGGGGTTTATTCCCTTTGGCTTTAAGGAGAGGAAGGTGCTAATGCTTTCAGCAAAGAAAACAATGCATGTGCTATTTTAAAGCCTAACCTTGGTGGCTGTAAGTAGCTAGGCTGCAGGCACAGCTGTAGTGCAGAGGGACACATCCAGCTCAGCTCTGCTTGCTCACTCTCCTGAATTCCCAGCAGTGTCTTTAACTGTTCTCATACAGAAAGAGCAGTTTTCCCCGAGCTGTGAATGCAGCTGCCCTAACTGTAGTCCAGCTCAGCTACGCTTTTTGTAATTTTTGCCTGTTGCCCAAGTGTTGCTCTCCTGGTCTGCCAGCTTGTGTGTCCACTTGGTCTCTGATAATGCATCTAGCATTCCTGCCGGCCAGCCAAGCCTCCCAGAGGAAACCCAACCTTTGGCTGAATTATTGATGCCCTGGAATGCAGCATGACTCTCTTCTTCCTGGAGAGTGAGAGTGGCACTCAGCAAAAGGCTGCCCTGCATTATTAATCACTTCATCAGCTTCCCTGCACAAAAACAGAACTGGTGCTCAACTGGGTCAGCTGTAGGAATGTTTCTTTTACAGCAAAACCAGGGAGCCTCACAGCACCATCACCTGATCCCAGGATGTGGATCCTGAAGTTGGTTCAGGTCAGGGCTGTTCCTCCAGCCATCAGGTTCTAGAAAACAAGTGGGAATAGTTCTCTTTCAGGAGGACTGAGGAGCTTAAGGTTCTTTGCAGGCACTGCAATTGCACAGGCTTTGCACCAAGCCTTTAGGGCAACTTTAGTACAACCAAATAAGGCTCCCATTTGTACCAGTCTGATGTATTTGGAGCTGGAAAAAACAGCAGTGCTTCTGGTACAGGAGCAGCAAGATCCAAAATATTTGCAGTCCGCCTTTTCACAGTTAAGAATTGTGACTGTATGGTGAGCCTGTCTGTTCCCCTGCATCTCACAGCCTCACAGTGGAGTCTTATATCTGTCCAGTGGGAAGGAAAAATGCAATCAAATTTTTCTAAGTGTTATGAAAACAAACTCCTAGCAACAAAAATCCTTTGTGTGGAGAGAGTATGGGGGAGTTTTGCTTGAATCACTCGAGCAACCAGATTTCACAAACTGCTGTTTTTCTACCCTGCTCTTCTCTGGCAACACTGACTTGGGCAGCCAGGTAAGGGGATCAGCAGCTGAGACCTGTTGCCACCTGAAAGCTCAGATCTCCACTTGCACCAGGCATGAGAGAACCAGCTCATAGGATAAGGCAGTGTAACTTACCTCTAATCTCCTTTGCTGGCTGTTGCTTTCATCTGATCTTGCTGCAAGCTGCTGCTGAAAGAGGTGGTCCTGCTCTCCCCTGCACCCAGCAATGCTGAGAGTTCTCAGCTCCACCTGAAAAGTCATACTAGAGAAGAAATGAGCCGAATCAACAACTTCCTACGCAGTTCCAGGGTTGTCAGACTTTGTGCAGATGAGGAGACAAAAGTGTGCTGTGGGGGAAGAAAGAGGCACCTGCAGCAACCAATAGCAAGGTGGGCCCAATGCTCCGAGGCTCTGCCCAAGTTTGAACCTTGCAGCATGGCCAACTTTGAGGTAGGGGTAAGGGAGGCATGAAGGGAATTAGGTGGAAGTGGAGTAACAGCCTCACTGCGTGTGAGCTGCAGCCTCCCATGCTCTTGCACCCACTTCATAACATTTATGCCCTTTTTTTCGACCCTGAAACAAAGCCCGAATGAGAAATTTTCTGGCCTGACCCTTTGGAGCTGCAGGCTGTGACTCAGATTCCTGCCCATCCTCCCCTTCTGGCATAGCCTAGGCTTGCAGTGACCATGATGTGTCCTCAACCCTTGTGCAAGACAAAGAGCTATAGTGTTTAATGTGAGATAAGAGCAGAATGACTATGAATCCTGGCTGCTCCCTGGCAAAATGCTGTGATCCATATTTCCAGTGCACCGGGAGAAAGGGTAGGCTGCAGAAAACAGTGAAGTACAGTGATGCTTGGAGCTGCTGCTTCAAAGCTCTCCAGGGCTGAACTGATTCAAGATCCTAGCTATATCACCGTGGAGGACTTCAGCAGTGATCTGACTCTGCAGCAGTGCTGTAAGAAGCAGGCTGAAATCAGCTGATGAGGAATCAGGGTTAGGCTTGACAGCTCCAGGGCAGATGCTGGTGCAGGATGTGTTTGAACTGCAGGAAGGAGAGCTGGGCTTGAAAGAGATGAGTTCTCAAAAAGCTGTCTGGGAAAGGGGGGCAAGGGAAACTGTTATGCTTGCATCAGAGAGACTTGGCTTGTTTAAGAAAGCTCTTAAACAGATGACTCCAGTATTGGTGCCAAGTACCTGGGAAGTCCCAGTTTGCTGCATGGCAGTGACTCAGCCCTGCCTGGCAGAGTCTGAAAACAGCCCCGAGCTTCCAACAGCGACAGAGGAAAAGCTTCAGCTGCTCACACATGTCTGATAGCCGTGTGTCCCCCAGAGACGATCACAAAAGTTGAATACAAAGCAATACAAACACCCTCTCACCTTGAATCAGCTTCTAGCCGTGTCCAGCAATAGCCACAGGGCTATGGCAAGAATGAGCTGAAAATAAACGCTGGTAACCAGAGGCTACTGATGCTGAGAAGGAGACCAATGAAGCAATGCCTGGTCATTCCTGGGTGAGACTCCTCCATCCTCACCAGGCTGCAGGAGGGAATGGAGCCATCCTTGCAGTTCAGTGTCCTTCACCACTGACATCTGACAAAAGTTTGCTGGCTCTAGGTTTAATCTTACCCAAGCAGGTCACTGTGTAAATATACCTGCAGGACTTGCCTATCTTGGACATCTAGCAATATTTGCACACGGCTGATTTCAGGGCTCCTAAGTGCATGTTTGCTTGCCTCACATGCTGGTCCTGGGCTTGCTCTTTCTGACCTTGTTCCCAACATTGTCCTGGATATGCATGCAGCTGGGGCTGCTGGGCAGCTCTTCCTCCAGTGCTATGGGAGCAGAGCTTGCCAAAAAGCCTTTCAGGAGGGACGGGGGATGCCAGACCAGAACCCCATGAAGTGAGCTTATTAGCCATCTAGAACTGAGCTGTGAGGTATGGAAAGAAGGTGCAAGCAGCAATTAGACAGCAGTTGTATTTCACCTGAGATTTTTGGCCAGGCTCTAATCCCTTGGCACCTGACTGTGCCAGGTGTTGCACAGTACCACATCCTGATAACTGAACAGTGGCACCAGGAACCAACAAGGGCTGAAAGGAGAAGTGGAGCCTCAACAGGGTCCCAAGTAGCACGAGAGTCTACTTGTGTGATCTAACAAGATGCTGGTACCATCAACAGCAGGAAATTGTGCTTAAAAATGAGAAATTGGACAGCTTCACTGGCACAAATGAAGTATGGAATTGGGAAGAGAAAGAATAGGCTCTTCTCTCAGAAATCTCTCAAGGAAGCAACAGGGGGTGTCCAGGCCATCTGACACTGCACTTCCAGACTGACAAATCCTTTGTCAGGTGCCACTGCCCAGTATGAAAACATGGAGCCCTTGCACAGCCTGCTTTTCCCTGCTGCTAGTTTTATACTGCAGGAATTGGGAAGAGAGCGAGAGTCCCTTGCCAGTAGGAATCTGAGTGCTGAGAAAAGCTGGACACCATTATGTTTCTTAATACCCTGCATCAAAACCCATCCAGCCACCACGTATCCTAGAGGAAGCACTGAACTGTCACTTGCTGGAAGCCTTTCTGTCTAAATCCTGAGTTTAAGTCTCCTTAAGCTCCAGAGGCTCAGCCAACAGCTCACTGCCAGCAAGGCAGGTGGTGAGCTGGGAGGTGAGCTCAGACACTGCCAGTCTGATGGCTGTGAGTGGGCATGCACGAGCCCTGTAGTGAAACAGGCATCGTGTATGTGCTTGTCCAACAAGATGGCTTGTGAGATGGTAGTAGCATTTCTGATCCCATTGGATCCCATTGGGTTTGCAGGACTTAGAACTGCTTAGGACGAGGTAAAGGGAGACAACACATTGCCTCATCTGAAGGGTGTGTGTTGCTCTCCAGCATGAAGTACTGCAAGCCATGTGCACACTTAAATAGATTCCTCACAAGTAGAATATTATGTACCAGACTATTTTCCTCTATAAAAGTTACTTATCCTGGCACACCTCTCAAACACGGGCTCTATTTTTAGCTCTATGTTTGTTCTACTCTGGGGTAAAAAAAAGTGCTCTCTTCCCCTGAAAGATGCCTGGTAACAAAGAATGGTGCTTTGAAGGCTTCCTAGCCTTCGGTGGCTCTTAACAGCTCTGCAGCATATCATAATTTTGCTTTAGTAGAGCTGACCTTCTAATGACTACCTCGTTCCTGCAGTTTACAGAAGAAAAGTTGGGCCAGGCTGAGAAGACTGAATTAGATGCCCACTTTGAAAACCTTCTGGCCAGGGCAGACTCAACTAAGAACTGGACAGAGAAGATCTTACGCCAGACTGAGGTTCTGCTACAGCCAAACCCGAGTAAGTCCAGCTTCTAATGCTTGAAGGACAAATGTCACTTGCACCTCAGTGTTAGGACATGCCCTCTGGCAGGAAGCCCTGCTTCAATGGGTTTGTTGGAGCTAGAAGAAGTGTGTCTTTGGTGAGACCTGTCCTTCATCCCCTTTGTAGCTAGAAGGTGGCTGGCTGCTGCCCTGCACAGCCTGGCAGTGCTCCAGAGGATTGGGAGGTGGCTGGAAGGGTGGGAACACCTTCTCCCAGAGCTGGTGTTTGCTGTCCAGTGCATGAGTGAGGACTGTGTGGGTTGGCCACCATGAATGACAGTTCCAGGGGTTTCTCCATCTTCCATCCTGTAACCACTGGTGACTTACTCATTTCAGGTGCCAGAGTAGAAGAATTCCTCTATGAGAAACTTGACCGGAAGGTACCTTCCCGGGTCACCAATGGGGAGCTGCTGGCACAGTACATGACAGAGGCAGCTAATGACTTTGGGCCAGGGACACCTTATGGTAAGTCAGCCTGCCTAAGCCCTGTAAATCCATCACTTCCTTAGAGGGTAGCCCCACTGCTGTTCTGGTTAAGACTTCCACGGCATTCCTCTTGAAGCAGGGTGGCCTGCTCCACCCATGGCATCCTGCCTATTAATTTATCAGCACTATTGCAAGAGGAGAGCCTGCTCTACTGCAGCAGCAAACAGCCCACCAGGAGGAGAAAGGCAGTCCTACTCTGCAGCAAAACATCATCTGTTGATGGGGAAGGGAGACAGGGTTCTCCCTATCCCTTATACAGTCCTCACGCCTGACAGGGCTAGAGAGGAAACAAAGACATACTGATCCATGGTAGCCAGCAGAACTAGTTGCAGGAGATGGAAGCTGTTCGATGCTGTTTCCATGACTTTCTAAATTAACCTGAACAAGGAGCTGCATTGAATGGCCTTAGCTTTGTCCAATCTGAGAATTTTTCCATTGAGTGTGTCCCGCAGGGGAGGGTGTGAATAAAATCCTTCTCCAGCAAGAGAACAGTATAACATATTTGGGAAGGTCAGTGTTTGGCTACAAGCCTTTACAGGCCCCTTCCTGACCATACAGCTTATCTTTCTGTTCCTAAATCATATCGGTTCCCCCTCTCGAGGGCTCCTTCAAGCAGCAGACCTGCATAGAAGCACAGCCTTAACTTCCAGCTGTCCTTGCTTTCTGCTATGAGCTTTGTTATGGCTCCCCAAATCAATAATTATTCAATAGCAAACCCTATTACAGGCAGAACAGCTGTAACTGCATCTACAGCCAGCACTGCCTCAACTGGATCCAATCAACTCATTTTTTCTGCTCTGGTGCTTTTAGTTTGCTGCTCTGTTCCTGTGCCTCTGTTTATAAGACAAAGATTATACTGTCCAATCAGGTGTAGCAGTAAAAGAACATCAAGGGAATAAGTGCCTCAGCAGATAGATAAGATCAAAGCCGCATTGGGAGTGGCTGAGAGGAGGTCAGAAGTTAAAGGCAGACTGAAGTTAGGACTAAAGCAGATGTGGTATGGGCATGGTCACCTTGTCCAGGCATGGTACACTGTCCCTTCTGTTCCCCAATACTGGAGCCTGGCCGCAGTGGGTGAGCTGGCTTAGGCCAGTGCAATGTTAATTGGTTTCTCCTGGAGTTGAAGGCTCCCATTGTTGCAGGGAAGACCTTGATAAAAGTTGGAGAGACTCAAAGGCGCTTAGGTGCAGCGGAACGGGACTTCATCCACTCTGCCTCCATCAACTTCCTGACACCACTGCGCAACTTCCTGGAAGGGGACTGGCGAACCATATCTGTAAGTATGGTAGCAGGGAAGGGGAAGCTCATCACCTCACCAGAGACAAGGAGGGCAGGGGAACAGGGATGTAGTGCTGGAAAAATGCATTCTTCTTCCCTGGGAGAAAAGAAGACCTCACATCTCTCCCCTTGGAGAACACAAGGAAGGAGGAATGCCCATCCTAGATCTCTTTAGAGCTCCCATTGCCACAGGGAAGGATTGCTATTTGATCTGCATGAAGGAGGTGAGTCCTTTCTTGACCCCTGCAGCTTAGTGGGTAGCACCAGCCCACAGGCTCCTCTCTCTCCAGAAAGTTAGCCTAACAGTATCCCTAAGAAGCAGGCACAAAACTCTTGCTAGTAAGATGAATATAGCAACTGCTTGTTTCTCGCAGGCACGTTTTGCTACGAAAATAGGCTTGATTACCAAATGATACATTGGTCCTTTCCCTTCCCAGCAGCTCCTAATCAGCCTGCTCTTATCCCCTTTTCTGTCTCTTCCAGAAAGAGCGGAGGATCCTGCAGAACCGCCGCCTGGATCTGGATGCCTGCAAAGCAAGGTTGAAGAAAGCCAAAGCTGCAGAAGCAAAAGCAGCGGTAACTTTTTCCCTCATTCCCTCTGTCCTTCTGGCCACAGAGTTTGACCCACATGAGCAGTTCCACAAGTTCTCTGGACAGAAGTCAGGCTGCCCTACTATGCCCTGGCTCTGGCAGGCAAAAGTGGGAGGATTTCTCATCTGGTATGGAAGGGAACTACGAGCAGGCACAATGTGTCTGTTCTTCAGATACCCTTCCATGGGAGTTATTGAAAGAAATAGTTCTGAGCTGCCAGAGGCTGGAAACTCACACTTAAGCCATGCTCCTGTCTTCTCACTGACAGTGGTTCCTGGCAGTTCAGGTTGTAGCTGGGTGATTTGTGTTAGTAACTAAAAGGCCATATCTTCAGAGGACTTGCTAAATCTCCCTGGGGACCTGAAAGCAAGCAAAGAGAGAGCTGAGCTGGAAGGTGTACAAGAGGAAAGCATACTGGGGCTCTGAACGAGTCCCAGGATTTCAGACTGGTTATGATTTGGCCAATTTGGCCTTTCCCACGCAGAAGTGTTGAGGCAGCCCGTAAGGGGTAGCCAGGGTCAGACTGGCTAACAAGAGGCCTTTGCTTCAGCCCCTCTGTTCTCACTGTTCATGGTGCTGTCTGGTGACAGGCTGGTATTCCCCTCTGGCTTTGGAGAATTCATGGCTGGTAAACATGAAGCTCCGAGGACAGTGCAGAAGGGAACTGCTAAGCCAGTGTCCCACAGGCCTGAAAAATGGGGATGTGGAATAAGGACTGCAAAGTTCTCTGAGGCTGAGTCCTCTCAGCTCAGGGCTGTTCTCTGGGCAGAGACCAGGTAGCAGGAGGCAGAGAGAATGCAGGTGGGCATAGATGGGTTCCATGGAGGATCCTGTTGAGGCAAATTGCCATCTTGTACTGTTGACATGACGACTTGCTAGTGGAAGCAGTGACTACTGCTTTATCTTAGGCTTAAGTCAGAATAGGAATTTAGAGAACCTGTATGCTTCCTCCCTTTCTACTCTCTTCCTTTTTACCTTGCTTCCAACATGAAGTGATCCCAAGGTCTCTCAGCTATAGAAAGATCCTTGGATGGAGATTTCCTGTAGATAAAGAAACCTGGTCTCCCCCTGGAGCTGCAGTGCTGATGCTCTCCAGACAGGATGCAGAGCCACTCTAAGGCTCTCCAAGCCCTGCTTGAATAGCTGTTTCTTTGAAACAGATCACCACAACAGAAGAACAACTTCAGCTGCTGCGGGCACCCAGCTCTGACCCAGCTTAGCTTGAGGGTGAGGCCCCTGGCCTCAGGCCTCAAGGTCCCTTACTAACTACCAGGGGACAAGGCCCAAGGCATGGAAGGGTGAACTGCTGCCTCGGCATCAGGCAGGTTGACTCATGATTAGACCAGTGCTCCCTATAACGTGCCTGGAATCCTGTGCCATACCTCTCCATCCAAGCTGGCCTTAAATACTGCACCTTCCCCAGCTCACCTCTCTCTTGCTGCTGTTCTCCTTTGTAGTGCAAAACTTGTGTTCCCACAGCTTTTGTCTTGTGACTGACCCTCCAAGTATGCTGCTGCCCAGACCCTTAAGCTGCTGTATGGGTTTCTGGGCTTGTGCATTTCCCTCAGACTTTGTGCTTTGTCCTTCCTGTTGATGCTGTTTTGTTTACTAACCTTTTTGTTTTGTTCCTTTGTAATTTGCTCAGTGTGAGGGAGATGTGAGTATTGACTGTGCTAACAGTGCTGTGATTTTTCTTTAATACCTCTCATTGTCTCTTTCCCATTTTCAATGAAAATCCATAACTCCCTTGTCCCATCAGTAGTGGCCCTGGAGCACATACTGGTCAGGGTTGTGGCTGCCAGGGAAAGCTGTCCCAAAAGATGGGAGCATTTGTCAGCTGCCTGTAGCTCCTTTAAAGCAGGCATTCAGAACACTGCTTGCAAGCAGTGCATGAAGGAGACAGGCTCACCAGGATGCACTCAGGCTCCTCTGGCTCCAGGCAGGAGGAGGTCATCTGGGTGCCGAGTCCCTTTCCTGGAAGGGAGGCAGTCCAGAGACAATGACAGGCAAGTTGATCTGGTTGTGGTGCTGTTCTGGCCTTCAGGCTCCAGGGCTCTGCCCATTTTCTCTACTGTAAGAGGGGAAAGGGGAGGGAGGTGTTTCTTTTCACCACTGCTTGCAAATACAACTTGCCCATGCACAGGAGTACAAGAGTAGCTTGGCTCCTTCATCCCATGTGCTGTGGCTAGTTTTGGGATTCAGTGGAGAAACAGGAAAAGGGAGGAGAGATTTCTTAAATTGCTTTTAATTTTAAGACCAAAAAAAAAACAAAAAAAAGCTGTTCCTGGGAACATCTCCTCTCCCCACAGAGGAGTCAGGCTTAGTTGCAATGCTAGCCTCACATTTCACTTGTGCATTTTTCTTCCTTATCCTTAAGTTTGACTTAAAATATGAATCACTCCTCCCGATTGCTTCCTCCTGCCATCCCCAAAACTCCTTGATGGTTGAAAAATCTCTTCTTGCTGGGACTGTCTGAATGCTCTTCCATACACGAGTCACTCATCCCAGCAGGCTGCTCTGGGCTGCTGCAGCTCCCATCTAATCGGGTCAGTTGGTATAAGTAGATCTGGGTGAGCTGCAAAGAGATTAACCTGGAAGAGGAAATGTGGGGCCTGAGAGGATTAGAAACGCAGCAGGGTTACAGCTGACAATGTGCCCACCTTGCACTCCAGCCCATGGCACAACAAGGGCTGACCAGGACTGGGCCTTATCTGTCGCACTGCTGCAATAGCCCCAAGGTAGGCTAGCAGGTTGGCTCATCTCTGGGTGACATTACAGCCAGAGGCCATTCCAGGAAGAGGCCTAATGTTTTCTTTACTGAAAAGATGATTGTTCCATGATGGCTAATGAGCCCTCACTATGTGTGAAGATGGGCCAGGTCCCTGGCATTCCCAACAAGGAAAGCCTCTGGAGTGCTAAGCCTTCATGTCCCAGGCTAGGGGCTTAGCTGTTGAAAAGGTGACTTGGAGAATTTCTGACTTCTGGGCTGAAAACTTACACGCTGCCTTTCATGGCAGCAAAGCATTGGGCTAGATCTTGTTTGGTCATGCCATGCACCTCACTGAAAATAGATCTAAGCATGTTAGGTGGAAAAATGATGAGAGGTTTGGTGAAAGTAAGAACAAGTAGGTGTCTCTCCTTAAAAGACACTATGGAAAGTATGTTGTGATGCTAGTAATCATGTCCTTTTCAAGGACGAGGCCCTCACATTTCTAGAACTAGAGATGGGAAACAAGGGAAAAGAAGGTCCTGTCCACTGGACTGAGCCAACACGAGATGAGCAACGTCATGGCTGTAAGGCAATGGGAATCACGTTCAGGATTGTGCTGTCCCGTCTGCACTCCAACTGGCTGCTATATGAGCTAACAGCTCTAAATACAGGGAGTTTATAAGAGCAGAAATATCTACTGTATAGTACCAGGTGTGACTGCATGAGCCTGTCCCCTTCCTCTTGCACAAACCCAACTTCCACCTGGGGGCAATTTCCAAGCGTCGCTGCCCAAAACCGTTCGGAGACTTCCTTCCTGCAAGCATGGGAATTTGAACTAAGCTCCCAGCACAGAGGGGAAACAACAGCAGCCCCTTATTCTAACTGTTGCCCAGCTGACTCCTGTCAACTCTTCTACATGACTTGTACATGAAACTCTATTCCCCCTATTAGGCTGTGCCTGACTTTCAGGAGACTAGACCTCGTAATTACGTTCTCTCCGCCAGCGCATCAGCGGTAAGATTACCTCCTCATAGATGTTGCCCCTCCAACCTCTTCCTGCCCCTCTCTCCACCTAACTTAATCTCAGACCTAGTGCTCTGCTGTTTTCAACATTTTAATGTGACATGGGATGCCTGGAGTTCCTCTAACTCAGTTGTAAGGATGCAGATCACCCTTCTGGGAGTGCATTATCAGGATCTGACACTTGCTGCTTGGTTTGCTTTCCAGTTTCTCTCCCTGTCTGTTTCCACATTTGCAATGGGAATCTTCTGCCAGTGTCTTTATTACTAGTAGAGCAACTGAAAGGAAATAAACCCTCCATGGTTAGCCTTTCTGGATGGTCCCAACCTTATAAAGACAACATCGCATGATTGATAGCTGACCAGTCGTTTCAGTGTTTGGAGATTTTCTGGCCAGTCAAGAAAAGCAAAGGTGGAAGAGTCTGCCACCCATGGTGCCAGTAACCTAGAAGGCTGACAGTACAGGCTTGTCTATTCTGCAAATACAGGCCAATTCTTTTTACCTTCAACTTATTACCTACCCTCCTGGTGTCTGCTGTTGGTGGCTATTAAGCAGGCACATGCTGGGGTGGATGCATAGCCTGTGGCATCTCTACTGTGTTGCACTGAGTGGTTGTGGTCAAGCAATTGACTTTCTGTGCTGTGTTTATGGCTCCCCATTGCACAATGTCACATTTCTCGTTAAAATGTTGAAAACTGATCATCTTGCTTCCTAAGTAGAGTTCAGAACAACACTGATGCCTGTTAATAGAATAACCTGGGACTGAAAGGGCTGGGGAGGGTGATTTACAAAAATGCAGTAGGCCCAGCCTACTAGCAAACCAAAACCCTCATGGTAGCAAGTCTGATTTGGTTAATGGGGAACCCATCCCATTTGGAGAAACAGGTATGTCTGGGCTGATAGCATCAGTGTTAGTTCCCGGGGGGATGTCCTGACCTTCTTGGAGAGTGATGCTGGGATCAGAAATAGCTTTGCACAAAACCAGAACACTATTTCAACAGGTAACTGGCTGGGTGATGAGGCTTCCTGGGAAGAAGCTGATACTGGTGATGCTGCAGCAATTACTCAGTTTCCAGCTCTCCTAGCACACAACTAGCATCAGCCTGCGGCTTCTCTGCTGGAAAGGTCTGTTCGAGGACAGTGCAGATACTGCAGTAATGGACTAAAACTGAACTCTAGGAGAATCAGAAGAGAAACTGGGCTTTCCTTGCCTCTGAATAGCTCTGACTAGGTCAGCATATCCTGATCATCTCTTGAAGCTTTCTAAAGCAGACCTGAAGAAAAGCAATTGCAAAACATGCGTTAGCATCTTGCAGAGTGCCCAGATGCTCAGCCAGATGTGTCTAGTCATCATCTAACTGCAAGCGGATCTGCTTGCTATTCTGCAAAGCTGCTATGAGATCAGATGCCAAGTAAGGTAACGCAACAGGGGAAATGAATTTGGGTTTTTGCTAACCCATGGGTGTCCACCCTGTCACATCTCTGCCTCGGTCAGTGATCCCTGTTCAGAGCTCTTCTAAGGAGTCTCTGACAGCAGAAATGACAAGGGGCAGTTAGCTCAGAGTAGGGCTCTAGCTCATACTTGCTCTAGATAAGCAGATGGCACTGACTTTGATCATGTATGATGGTTACACAAGTGGCAAACACCCCAGCCTAGCCAACAGTGGTCTTTGTGGCTTCCAAAATACCTCTTTCAGGGTTTGCAACTGGTGGCTGAGTGCCATCTTGCATCCAGCCTGCACTAGCAGGGTGACTTTAAACAGCAATTGGAATCTCTAACCAGTAAAACACAGACTAAGCCTCAACCGCTCCCCAGCTCAGTGCAGGCAGGACTGCTCTGCAACACGCACTCTAATCCCAGCATTCATTCCAAGGAGTCAGACATTGCAGTGGTGTAGGAGCATTTCATACTGTTGCTTGCTTTTTCCCAGGCCAAAGTCCTTTGTACCACTTCTCTGTCAGTACTCACAGGTTGTAGAGCAGTCATTGCTGTTAACCTTGCTTTTAACCTGTTCTCTTCTGGAGGGAGGGATTGCTTATGCCCAGGTAACAATTTCATCTTGCAGGTGAGTAAACAGGTCAGCTCCTCCCTGGGCCAGATGACCTCAGCAGGGACAGCTGAACTCTAATTTGGATTCTAAACTCACATTGTTGCTGGGGAGAGGTTGATAACCTGGTGCTTTTATTTTTCCCTTCTGCAACAGGAGGGCTTAGCTGGAAATACATACAGCTGGATACAAGTCCCTTATCTCAGCCCAGTTTTATTTAAGTTGGAAGCTGAGGAGCAATTTCTCCTCTCTCCCACACTGACCTTTTGTTTGTGTGTAAGAAGGTATATCCCTTTCCCTCAGACCCTGCCACTTGCCATGCTGTGTATTCCTAGGAATGATTCCAAGAAAAACATATTGAGTACCTTAAGAGGGTTCCTCTGCCTTGAGCTGGGGTGAAGACAGGCACAGATCATGGCCATCTCTTTTGCTCCCTGAGCAGTCTGAAGTGTTTCTGACTAAAACTGCATGATGCATGATAGATCTGGGCAGAGCCAGACTGCCCCAAAGCACCTTAAGGTCAGAGCTGGAGAGCGTGCCAGCAAGCCTGACCAAAAAGAAATGAAACTGGCTGAAAGTTCAGTGGGTACTGCAAGGATCAATTGGGTCTGAAATGTCTGTAGTACTGCCCGTGCTATCTAAGTAGAAAGACCTGTGACCAAAAGCTTCCCCTGCTGCCCTCTAGTAAGTCTTGCTCTGGAGGCCTCATACCAGAGCAGCACTTCAGGCCACGGTCTGCTTCTCAGCTGCCTGCAAAGACATTCCCTCCATCACTTTTCTGGAGTGGGAGCTCTTAGACTGAGGAAGGGCAGGGGCTTCTGTCTCTGTGCATGGCTGGAACTGCCCAGGCCTTGTCTGAGTCAGAGTGTGACTCAGAGTAATAAAACATCCATCTGAAGGACAGAGAAAGCACCTGGCCTCACTGCAGTGAGGGCTGCACCAGGGACAGCCTGCAGTAAGAGGACCGGCCATAATAACTGCCCAAACAAGGAAGAGATGCCAGCCAGGCTACTCACCATGAAACAGGAGCAGAACCACAGGTCAACCAGCAGAAACCAAAACAGGATCAACAGCTTCCTGCTCCAACCATTCCCCCACCATAGCAGCACTGGTGCTCCTTACTTTGCTGGTGGGGCTGTCTGTGCACCTGGGCTGCCACAGCCCACCTGAGGGCCATTCCTGTTGAACAAACTGCAGCAAAGCTCAGCTGGGAGATCCTGGACCTAAACAGAGGGGGGTTCTCCTCACACTCCAGCATCCCACCTGTGCTCAAGCAGTGCTGTGCTGAACTTACCTGGCCTGCAAAGGCAGCAGGGTTGAGGCCATCTCCCCCAGCCCCATGGATGGGGGTGTTGCTGGCAGGCTGGTGTGCTTTCAGGGAGCCTTAGTGGCATCTCTTTGTGTTGCCAGAGCTCAGGAGCAGTTGCCTGCTGAGGAAAGGCCAGGCCAAGGACCTCTGGGAAGGATCAATGTGTTTTTCTACCTCATTTCTCCCTTGCCCATCGCTATGCATGACTTTTGTCAATTGTTTCTTGTCCTGGAGCCAGATCCCAGCAAGCAGCTGTCAGTGTTGTGCTGCCCAAATGTGCCCCTGTGGGGGATGCTGAAAGGAGATGGGAGACTTCTGGGGAAGTCTGTCTGAGGAGCTGCCTGCTCTCACATGCAGGGCTAGAGGAAAGCACGCAGGGAGGAGAGTGGGAAGGAGTGTCTTGATGTTTTGCCTGGCTTGAGGGCAGCATCCAGCCATTGCTCCCTTCTTCCTGTAGCTGAACATGACTGCTGGTAGCTGTGGGCTGCCTGCACTCTGAACCCATTAACCTGGGCTCTCTAGACCGGTAGTTGAGAATTGCTGGCCTCTGGCTTGAGCTCAAAGCAGTTCCCAGGCCCTATTTGTGGGCTCGAGCAGCTCACCAGTCTCGCAGTACTCCTAAAAGAAGGGCTGTCCTTCAACACCATGTTCTGCAGGCTTCGGCAAAGTAACCCGTGCTCTTCAGAGGACTCTGCTGCTTAATCTTGTTCTCCTGGAGCTCATTAAATGCAGTTATCTTAAAAACGCTGGCAGGGAGCAGAGCTGGAGTGCTGGCTGTGGTGGCACAGGCTTGCCATTGCATTGTGAAACTGAGTTCAGGAAGGCAGGAGTGAGGGGAAGGGGCACGAGACTGGCAGCTGCTGCTGGGTGAAGGGCTGGCTTGTCCCTGGAGCTGGCCTGCTGCGTCCACGGAGCGTCCTTGCCCGTTGGTGTTAATGCCGAGCGCCTCTCGACGTCTCCAACACTGATCTCCTTTCCTGTTGCTCTGTGGTCCCCACAGCTTTGGAGCGACGAGGTGGAAAAAGTAAGTACCCAGCTGAAATGGTGCTCAAACCTTTTCGGGTGTGCTGGCGGCGTTCAGTGGGGGGGTTGCAGGCTCCTCCCCACCTGTGTGCATACGGGAAAATCAGTGCCAGAACCGTCGGCCCCGGTCCCGACGCTGTGGCTGTGCTGCTCAGTGCGATTCTGACAGCAGCCTGGGAGGAAGCTGCCCCTGGGCCAGCTGGCTGTGCTTAATGTGAAGGACTTCCCAGGCAAACCAGGTCTGCTTGTGATTACGAGCAGCTGGGAGAGCCCTGCACGGGTGTCACAGAAGCAGAGTC
Organism: Alectoris magna; assembly: GCA_030625065.1. Classification (NCBI taxonomy): domain Eukaryota; kingdom Metazoa; phylum Chordata; class Aves; order Galliformes; family Phasianidae; genus Alectoris; species Alectoris magna. The sequence goes on along the minus strand of CM060579.1, from coordinate 5,072,367 downwards.
GATGTGGTGTGACACAGTTCAGCTCTGCTCCTGTGGGAAGGGCCCTGCCTGCTCCAACTCTGCATGTGTCTTGTGTTAGCAGCCAGTAGTCCATCACCTGCTTGTTCTGGGGAGCAAGCAGGAGCTCTGAGCAGAGCTGGAGCAAGGACAGAGGGTCTCCTTGTGAACAGCCCCTGCTGATGGATGTCAGAAGGGCAGGGTGGGAGAATTGGAGCCTGTCATGGAGTTCAGTACGGTGAGCTGCAGTTTCCCTGCTGAGGGGATCCATGGGGCCAAGTCCAAGATCTTGTTTATATTTTTGGGTTTGTAACTCATCTATGAAGATGGATGGGCTGCTGGTGGACTAAAGACCAGGGTGAACTCTGTGTGGAGCTCCAGCATGGCATGGGGCTTCCAGAGACGCCTTCCTGTTGCCTTTTACATGTCAGATATCCCCAATCAGATGGTAGCCTGAACTGCAAGGGGACAGAATGGCACATCCCTGCATGCTGTGCATGATAGCATCCCATTGCTGCCTTACTCTAAATGCATTGTGAGAGCAGACTGGCTGTTTTTATTTTAAATTCTTCTTCAGTCCCTCAAACAAACGAGCTGACTGCATTCAGTTCCAGGCACGCAGGGCTCTGGTCCTGTAGCCCTGGTTGGATGGACTGAAGCACTGCTGTTGTCGGTCACAAGTCTCAGATAGCTCTACCACTACTGAAGTCTCTGCTCAGCAAACTGAAGCAAAAATCTTGGTGCCTGATAAGGCTTTGTACTGAGATTTTCCTGTATGGTCCCCTCTTCTCCTTTAAATAATCCCTTTTATACAGAGGATGCAAGAAAATGGATCATTTGTGGCTTAAAATAGGCAAATCTGATTAAAAGACAGTCAAAGCATTTATTCCTTCCAGCCTATTCATACAACAGTACAACTGGCACGTCCTCCTTGGTGCTAAGGAACAATGCACGGAGGACAAATAAGCCTGTTTGTCACCCTGTGCCCTGTGGGGCTGGGGTTGGAGAGCAGGCAGCAGAGCCCCACAGCTCTGCCACTTCTGGAGTTCTTCTCATGCAAGAAATCATCTGGGTGTTCTGGTACTGCAAAGCTGCCTTAGTAGAAATAAGCTGTTTGCTACTGGGGGAAGAGATGCTCTTTATTAAGCAGAGTCTCAGGTGTCAGTTTGTCTTTGAATTCCCCACGTCCACTGCATAGCTGCCTTCTGATAACCATGGTTGAATTCCTCCTGCTCAAAATAAGTAACTAACCTTAAAGGAGAGCCTTTGGTAGAAGCTGGATTGCCATCTCAGTTGCGGTGTAGTTATTAATTTGGGGAATGCTCCCTGGCCTCAGCTTTTGTTCTACGGTGATAAAAAGGACACTGGCAAAAGTGGCACTTCTGGAGAGACTCGAGGCATAGGAGGGGGTGTCAGCAGAGCTCCACAGCTGCGTTTTGGAGCAGCCTTGCAGGCACACTGACAACAGGAACCGTCCTGTTTCCGGTGGCATTTTGCGTGGGGTGGGTGCTGAGGTGCAGTGCTGGCTGTGTGGTTCTTGGAGCACAACAGGCAGTAAAAGGATGGGTGGTAGCACAGGATTGGCTTTCCACCTATCTCAGGATTAACAAAACCTCATATTCTAATTTAGGAGCATCCTGGCTTGATGTATCAGTCTTAAGCCGTTGTGCCACGAGCTGCAGTGATTCAGTGTATGATTAAGCAGGAATCAAGTTGAAATACAGCCAGAGGCTGCTGGGATTCCAACCCAGGGTGTCCTGTGCCTGACATTCAGTGTCACAGGTGCACACGGACCCTACTAAGCCATCACTTCACCCATCTCAGTGCCAAAAGGGGAGTTAGAGGGGGTTAGAGGAGGAGGTGTGTGTTGGCTTCCCCTGGTAAAAGCAGAACAGGGGTCCTTGCCTTTGCTGTGTTGAACACCCCATCCTGTTTTGCAGGCAGAGCACGAGCTGCGGCTCACTCAGACCGAATTTGATCGGCAGGCAGAGGTGACACGTCTGCTGCTGGAGGGGATCAGCAGCACACACGTGAGTCTTCCTTGGTAGCTGGGGTGGGGGCTGCTGGGCTTAGAGGCTCTTGGCTCCTTTGTAGAAGGCTGCCAAGGGGACTATGAGCCCTTCATCGGGAGCAGATGAAGATGTAGAAGAGCTCATAAATTTAGATGTTACGGCAACCTCCTCCAAGTGCTTGCATTAAAAACATAAAGAGGCAGTGCCACTGGGATGCCCAGCCCTCAAGGTGTTTCTGAGGTACAAATACCTTGTTCTTCTCTTCACCAGCCACGTGCACATTGCTGGAGTGCCAGGAACAGCCTCTTCTCTCCTATCACCATTGGCCTTCTGCAGCTTTCCCAACTTGACGATAAAAATATTCAAGTCAACCATGTAACTCTTGTAAATACTGGCCTACGCACATCTGCTGCCCTCAGGGTTAGGTGGTAGCTGCAGAAAGTGTCCTGGCAACCAAACTCAGCTTGGCTTCTGGTCCTTCTCCATCCAGGTGAATCATCTTCGCTGTCTCCATGAGTTTGTGGAGTCTCAGACCAACTACTATGCTCAGTGTTATCAGTACATGCTGGACCTGCAGAAGCAGCTGGGCAGGTGAGACAAGAAACAGTTTTTGCTTCCCTAAGGGTTTCTCCCTCGTCTGGTCAACACCAGTTCAGGCCTCCCTCCTCTTCGATAGAAGCTGAACAGCCTCCTCCAAGCTCTGACAGAGCTTCTGAGCTTACAGAATGGTGATGAATGCTAACACATCTAGAGCGGGCTTTACCATTAGATTCATCTGAGATTTATACGTTCATCTCAAAACGTGATGGCCAAGAGTCTGAATGTTCTTCTAAATTAGTTAAATGACACAGGAGGCAAATTCCTGTTGCCAAGCAACAAGCCTGGGTGTGCTCAGCTGCAGCAGTAACCAGTTCCATGCTGCTGGCAGCATGTCCCCATGCTGTGGGCAGGGCTCTTCTGTTACCTGTTACGCTGCTGGTCTGACCCAGGAAGGGACCTGTCTGATCACTCACTATTCCTGTTTCATTCTTTTCCATGCTTGCAGCTCCAAAGGAGAAATGTAAGTAACATTTACACAGGACCAGTTCTAAAAGCTCTGCTTTACACCTCAGCCAAACCATGGAGTCTTTGCAGGCTCACTACCAAGGCCAGCAAGGGCCAGAGCTGCACTCCCCTAATGCAGATGGGGCAATCTACAGCTAAACAAGACCTGGCTTCATTGCGATCCCTGTAAAAATTGCCATCCCCCAAAGCCTCCAGTTGCATTATCTCTAGTGCTACGCTCATACTCAGCAAGTTTGCTGTCAGTCCTTTAGAAGGACGCTGGAAGAAAAGTAAGCAGACACATTCACCTGTAACACAGCCTCAGCGCCTGAGCACTAAGTGCATTTCCCTACTTTAAGGGCACCACGGGTACATCCCAGCTGTTAGCAGAACTCTGCAGCATCACCTCTGCACCGTGGCTACTGAAGGGAAGAGCTGTTCCTTGGTTCCTCCCAGTAGAGCATTACCCAACTCTGCTCTTCTCTCCTGTGTAAGATTTTCAGGCACGTTTGTAGGGAATGCAGAATCCACATCTCCACCCCCAGCTGCTGCCTCTCCTCCAGCTGTCGCTGCCGCCACTCTCCCCGCTGTGCCTACTATCCCAGTTGTCCCCACGATTGTTGGGGTGCCCAATACTGTGGCAGAGAGCGTCCTGAACCCAAATGAAGTCAAGCCTCCTGCCAGCGGGACACGGAAGGCCAGGGTCCTGTATGACTATGAAGCAGCTGACAGCACCGAGCTGGCACTTCTTGCAGATGAGGTTCGTACCTTCCCTTCACACTGAATTTTGCTCTAATTGCCTACCATTCTGTTGCATGCTTAGCAAGGGTTTGGTTTTTCCTGCCCCTAAACCCTCTCTGTATGGAACTACTAATAGAATCTTTTCTTTGACATCCACTGAATTGCAGTGAGTTGGCACTCGTGGCCATGTTCACGCCAGAAAGTCTTTTTCTTCCTACTGGAATATCCTGTTGTACCCAGCTAACAAAACACCCCAACATTTGCAGTGTTCACTGAGACCCTCAAACCCAGCTGGCTTTTGAGGGCAGTTGGACAAGCTACTGGCTGGAGGCCTGGTCTATGAGTGCAGTTGGACAAGCTACTGGCTGGAGGCCTGGTCTAATCATGCTGAGAACAAAGGAAATTCAGCAAGCTGCAAACTGTTTTGGTGACTGTAGACTTTTGTCTTCAGGAAGGATGACACGGCACTATCAAGGCACCCAGGAGGCAAAAATGCCTTTTCATTCTCCAAATTGACTTAATGTAGCAGGGACTTCAGCGGGCAGTACATCTTCTGTTAAAGCTGCAAACAGTTCCAGGAAGGTTCCAGGAGAAAAAAAAACACAACTGCCCACTAAATGAACTTCAGGGATTAACTTGCTGTTCTTTAAGTACACATCTGACTGAACTTCTGGCTCTGTCTGCAGAAGGTCCTGTCTAATGCTGTCTTCTCTCCACAGATGATTACTGTGTACAGCCTGCCAGGCATGGATCCAGACTGGCTCATAGGGGAAAGAGGGAACCAGAAAGGGAAAGTTCCTGTCACTTACTTGGAACTGTTAAGTTAAACGTCCCCCAGGAAGAAGAATGTACAGACAGAATGCACCCCTCATCTCCTGGCACTTCTAACGTGGATTTCTTCATCAGAGACCATTGCTCTCTTCAGGGTTGGCACTCCATTGCTAATATGGGAATTGTGGGGAAGAAGTGGTAGAACTGTTACAGAAAGGCTGTGGGAAAGGGCCAACGGCACCCAGGAATTCATAAATACCAGTGCAGCCTGCTTTGAGGTTAGTCTTGGTGGGTCAAGATTCCTTGATTACTTTTTCTACCCTGCCCTAGTCTTATCACCGTGGCTTTCCCAGGGCCAGCAATTTGTCTCCCTCGGCTGCTGCTCATGGAGTTTAAGTTACGCTTCCCTCGTGTTTGCTGTCAGCTAGTGCCTGTCTGCCCCTCCTGTCCTCTCTGTTCTTCAGCAGTAGAAAAGCCTGAGTCAAACCACTGAGCATTCCAGTGGGGAAGTGTCCCACACAAACCCTCTCACATAGCTTCTTAAGGAAGCTACATTTAAGAATTAAGAGCCAGTTAAATCCAACAGGGAGAGCAGGAACTCAAGGCTTTCTAAGAGCTGTGCTTACTACAGTGGTGCCTGATGGCTTCCATTAGTACTGTCCTCTGAAGCTGGAATGTCTTTGAAGACCAACCTAGTAACACAGGGCCTGTATGTCAGAAATCAAACCTCAGTGCAAGGGACCATGCATCTTGCTTGCATTTCCTCTGAAAAAACTACTCGGACTGCAAAGAGTTTACAAGCCTTCCTACAAGCTTTGCTCCCTGTGTTAATTGTCCTGGCTTTTCTTTCAGCGTCTGTTCCAGGCATGTTTTAGCCTGACTTTACTTTCACCCTAGATGAGTGATGTAACCAACGCCTTCCCTCCCATCTCAGCAGTGAGCAGACCTGGTGCATCCCAGTACAGTAAGGAGCAGTCCCACTTGCTGTTATCTTCAAAGAGCCGTTCCTGGCCACACACACATCCAACAGCTCAGGCTGCCCCGGTGCATGTGCTGGGTTTCAAAGGGAGTGCTAAGGTGTGTATGCATTTTAATCCTGTAATGCTCTTTTTAGCTAGAGCTCAACTGAAGGACTGCTGTTGCTGTGTAACTAGTTTTCCCACTTAAGCTGGATTGAAGAGAAATTCACCTGCACCAGGCTTTCTGTTCACTGCCTTCCCCTCGGTATGTCAGAACTAACTTTGCTTATTATCTTTTGCACTTTCCCCAATGGCATTGTGACCACTCTAATGTAACAGGGCACTGAGCACCTGTGTATGTAGGGCTCATGGTTTTCAGCACTTATTTGCCAATAAATGAACTGCCTGACCTCCTGCCTCAGTGTCTGCCGTGGGCTCAGGGCTGCTCCGCTAACAGCAGCTCATAGGGAGAGAAGGGATGCAGGTCAGGCAGGAGCTGCGCCATCCTGGTCTCAGAAGCTGGGTGTAAAAGCAAAACAAAGCTCCAAATCCTCCCTGAAACTCTCAATGTGCCTTAAGCTCGTTAATGTCTTTCAGTTCCTTTCCAGATGACACATCTCAGTTGTACTACAGATTCATAATTCTGAGAAACAGCTCCTCCTTAATCTAAAACAAAAATAGGGCAGCAGAATGACTTCAGCTGCTGAGAGACTGGGAACGTTACTCGACATCTAACAACCCTTTTTGTTGTTATGGAAACTACATCTGCTGCTAATCTAAAATCCTAAAGCCTCATCCTTAGCCCCCAGCTTGGAAAGGAGGGATAGAAGGAACTGCTGGGAGAAGCAGCTGTTACGGTGCTCTGTAATGTAGCAATAGCTCTGTTTTTCTACAGTTAACACAGTTAATGGGTAATCAGCTCACACTGTTCCAGTTTTACAATTGCAGTGATACAGCTTCACTGTAGATACATATTCCCAAGTCCAGCTACATCCCTCTTATTCCTCTCTGTGGTGTACTACAGAAGGAACAGCAGCAACACTTGCTGATGCAGAAAATGCACCTCGGAAGAGGCAGAAGGAAGTGCAGCTAGCACCAGCACTCCTTTCCTTTGTCGTTAGGAAAGGCACAAGGAAAGCCTGGTGCTATTTCTAACAGGTCTGGAACTAACAGGCTGTCTGCAGAAAGACTGCACTCCTGTCTGCCTGTTAGCTGGTGTTGTGGCGAGCCACGCTCTGCTTAATGCTGCTCCAAGCCCCTCTGTGGCTGAGGGGCAGGTTAAGGTCAATTCAGAGATGCAATGGTTCTGTCTAAAGAAAAAGTACAGCTCTAAAATACAACCAGTTGCATCTGCTACTGCCTGCAATGTGGCACCAAGGTGCCTACCTCCCTAAGTTCTCACTCTAGTGAGAGTTTCTGGAAGGTAACTGAGCGCCTCTCCTTCCACATGGAGACTTGACTCAAGCCAGCCAGCTCCAAGGGCAAGTAAAACTACATCAAATATGTGCTAGAATATCACCATCCCTTCAGCTCACCAGGGAAATTACAACCTTTAAAGCAACACCATCCAACGCCATCACTCGGGTCTCTCTTCTGACTGGTAAAGCAACCAAGGATCTCTTTAGGACAGAGCTTTAGATTGGTGGCTCACAACTACATTTTAATTTGATTTCTTGCCTTAAAGAAGTCTGAACTGCAGGGATTATTTCATGCAGCAAGCACTCACCTTCTCTTTCTGTCTCCATCGCATGTTGAGCCTCGGAACCTGAAACAGTTTGTTGATCAGCTTCAGAGAGACAACAGCATGATAGAACATCGCTGTAACCAACTCCAAGTCCTAACTGGAACTCCTGCTCCAGCAGCACTGTGAACCCGTGCACAGGGCAACCTGGTAGAAGAATCGTTCTTAAGGAGTACGGCATAGCAATGCTTGTTTAAAACCAACAAGCTCCCCAGTGTGCCAGTAAGAGAAAGGGGGGCAGTGGGAAAGCCAAAGGAATCAACCTCTGGTATAACCTCTTCAAATGGTACCTGCAGGGTCAGTCACAAGCCGCAACTCACCTTGCTGTCAGAAAGTACTCCAGCTCAGCTGACACTGAATACGCAGAAGATGCAGAGCTGGTGCTGCAGGATACAAAACCACAAACCCAGCTGCTGTCTATAAAGGTTTTAATATCAGTATAAATAGGCCACAGTTACAAAAAAATTGCAAGACTAGAGCAATGGAATTTTGACTTAAAAACCTTGAGCGAGGCCTTGCTCTTCAGAAACACACACAACACACAGACTGCAGGGCAGAGGGGAGGCGTGAGCACACACACCACCTTGCCTTGAACCACTCAGTACAAAAATAGGAGTAGAAAGATGGTCTCTGAATTGCTGGCTGATCCCTAGGTTGTGCCTTAACTGGACTCTGACTGGGAGGGAGAGGCAGACTGCACCTTGTGTTAAGAGCAGAGTTAATGCCCAGAGGAGAGTCCGTCCTCTCTCTCCATCAGCCAGAGCTTCCCCAGCTGAGGTACAAGCTATAAAAATAAAGGTTTTGACTGTTCAGCACTTGTACTCAGCCAGGATGCTCTAGCAGATGGAGCAGGCGGGCTGTGCACTGGTCAATCTGAGGAGCCCCTCGCAGCTCTCCTTACATTCACTGCGCTGCAAGAGTTAACAGGATCGCGCTGCTGATGTTACAGCTTGGTATCCGACGCTGCCCAGACCGGGCCTCCCTCCCTGCCCCAGTCCTTGTTACAAGCTCTGCCAAGGGTGATGCTTTCTGTGGTGGACACGAATCGTTCTGGTGCGAGTCCTGGACAGGGAGGCTGTGGCAGAGCAGCATCTATCTCTGCACGTGCCGGACGAAGGCCTGCACGAGCTGAAACAAAGGCTCCTGCCCCTCAGGTCCCAGCTTGGAGGCAGACTTCCCCTGGGGAGAGGGAAGAACCCCACTGGCAGGTGAGGAGGGACCACCACGGCGGAAATAACGAGACAAGCTGGAAAGCAGTGTACTCTGAAATGAGAAGATATGATGCGTTAGTTTCTTCCAAGCATACATCCATCTCCCTCCCAAAATGAGGTGCTGGTGGAACAGGAACAGGCATCAGTCTGCACAGCCCAGATACCCAGGGCTGTTCACTCATGCAGGGGAATGGGCTGTACCCAAACAGATGTGGGACATTTTCCTACAGAACACACTTAGAATGAACAGTGACAAAGAATGGTACGAGCTGCTTACCAGCTCAGAGCTGAGCTCCTGTTTCATCCGCTGCTTATCGCGGGGATGCACAGCTGGGTCTCTCAAGTACCGAACAGCCTGGGAGATGAGCAGGTAGAAACAGTTTTCCATTGTAAACATGAGCAGAGACCTGTGCAAAAAAACACAGATCAGCAGGAGCCAAACATCCCAGTTTCAGGTCGCACAGCCTTGGAAAGACTTCACCTAGGGTACCTGGGAGGGAAGGAGCACTGCTGCTGCTCAGACTGGGCTCAGGCAGCTGAACTCCTGTTGTTCAGAGTGAGAAGTTCTGAAGCTACCCTAATGCCTATAAATCTCAGTTCTGACCTGAGGAGCACTGGGTTCTGCCCTTTGGCCACAACTAAATAAAAGATCTAGAAAACTTACTTGAGGGTTTTGGTTCCCTCTTGCATATTCAGCCCTGCAGCCTGAGGAAAAGGCTCCTTCTTCTTATCCAACTGAAAAAAAAAAAACACAGCTATTGGACACAGCACATACAGGAGCTACTCTTCAAGATATTAATCAAAGGAGTTCTCTGAGGTTACTGCAGGAGCTGTGCCTTCCCAAACACAGATGGTTAGTACCTCTCCCAGCATGTTGAGGGCCACATTGACTGTGGCAAGGAGGGTCCCAAAGGAAGGCGCGACATCCGAATCAAAGGCTGGTGTGGTGAAACTCAAGACAAAGAGCACGTTGTACTCAGCAAGGTCCAGTGACTGCGGAGAAAAGGAAGAAGGACTGTGTGACCTCTGAGGACATGAGTATGCTACTGTCATAGTAACAGGAATATCTAGTCCCTACAGCACGGCTTTTGTACGGAGAACCCGAAGCATTGAGGTCGATTCCGCAATCTGTTACGCAGCTGGAAGAGCAAAGAGCACTCTGCACAGTTCTGCACATGGAGGCTGTACTCTGTTCACATGAGTGAGCAGAGCCTTACAACTCTCAGGCTGTGTAGCTGAGCGGCAAGCTAAAACAGTGACTGCTTCCAGACTATTTCCAAAAGCCTGGGCAAATGTAACCTACAGGCATGAGGGAGTAACTATCCCAAAGAAAGCAGCAGGATGCTGCCAGACTCAAGGATTAAACCCTGCTTGGCTTAACTTGGAGACTTGGCCACTAGGTCACACCTATGGGAGAACAAGAGAGTATCTCTTCTGAAGACTGACAGACTGAGGACACAAACCCAGCTGGCTCTGCTCCATTAAGGCTGCACGCACAGTGCTGTGCAATCACACCACGGCTCAGCCAAGCTTTCTTCTCAGATCAGTGCCTGAGAACTGAGCGGAATTCCTGCTTTGTGCAGCAGAACAGCAGACAGATGTACAGCAGGGTCACTGTCTCAAGCAGGATGGGCTGTGCTTCTCTTCATAGACCCAGAACATCACTTGGGATGATGGAAACCTCCCTGCTCAGGGTGCGACATCTCTTACCTGATCGAGGAGTATCTGGCAGACGTCGGGGGTGAAGTGGCGCAGCGCAGCAAGAGATTTGCTGAGGATTTTCAAGAGGCTGTACTGCACCATAAGCAGTGCCTTCTGCTCTGCTGCCTCTGACTCAGGGCTGGGGTGTTTGGAGGAGGCTTGGGGATTACGCTGCACTCGTGGAGTCACACTTGACGGAAGGGAGTCACCATTTTTTGTCTGTAGAGAGAAGCGTCTTAGATACATTCATGATTGTTTTGCATTAAAGATGATGCTCTCAGGGAAAACTGCTACAAACAGAAAGAAGGAAATAAAGCACGCAAACTCTGTCACCTACTAGAAGCGTGAGAACCTACACTTAGTGCACAGCAGGGGAGGCTCTGCATACTAGGAAAGCAGCTGCAGAGGCTCTTTGGATTTCGCTTTCCAGAAAAGGAACTTTTACTCAACACAGCAAGCCTCAGCCATGCTGAAACAGCACATCAGCAGCAATGCATTATCTCTACCTCATGTTCAACAAAGGATTCTCCAAGAACAAGAGCTGCATCTCTTAAACAAATTAAACCAGATTAAGGACACCAGGTCAGTGGTGTCTTAACGGCCCTGGAGAGCACTACAGCAATGCAGCTTCCTTGCTGCTTTGTAGGCAGCTCTGAAATGATAATGGCACCACTCAAGCACAGGCTGCTGTTTCTCAAGGTCCGACCTTTCACAGTCCAGAGCTTTTAGTCTCAGCTAATATCTGAAAACATTTTTGCTGTGGAAAGATGCAAATCCTAGCTATTGATGATTGCTGGTAATCACCACTGGGAACAGAGCCTGGATACTGAGTAATGTTTGCCTTTCAGCATGGAGCATGAGCACACAATGCTCCCAGCTGTCAGCCTTAGGGTCCCCATCCTCACCTGCAGGTAGTGCTGGAGCATTTTGCGGCTGTGCAGGAGGGAGGTACAGGCCTGACACAGGTAACACAGATTCACCTGAAATAAAGAAGGCGAGGGAGAAATCTCTTCAAAAATCAAAGCCCATCCAGGCAGAAGAGCGTGATGTAAAGGAAAGAGCATAAAGAGCAGTAATAAACGTAGTGCCACTTCCTCTTACCACATCCCATTTCCTGCATTCCAACACTAAGTGTTATCTACAGCAGTATCCTGAGTCCTACCTGCATGTCCCTCATAAGCTGTGGCAGGTGGAAATGCCACTCCTTTGTGAAATTTGAGAGCTGGAGAATGAAGCCAACAGTGTGATCAGCCTCCTCCAGACAAGCCAAGCTCTGTACTGTCCGAACTGCATTCAGGCACTGGAAAGCAGACAGAAGTAAATCAGGACATTGAGAGCTAAGGCACGAAGTCCGCTCTTCTCTAGAAGAAAAAAAAAAGCAGAGATCTGCCCTTAAGGGCAAACAATGCGTTCATCAAAGTAGCTGCACAGCACATGGGGCAGAGACTCAGAGCACTTCACATTCTTAGTCAGAGGTCAATGCATTTCATAAGCTGTGCTGCTGTACGAGGAGACAGCTACTACTAAGGAGGCTGCTTCTGAACAGGTCATTCAGCACCTACGTACGAACAGAACTCTTCAGCACACTGACACAAACTGCCCAATGCAGCTACTTCAGTATTGGAGGACCTGAAAGCTTGCCAGCCTGAATGGTGATTGAACCCTGACCACAGCATTTGCATTACTAGAGCAAGGCAGAGCTGAAGTCATCTCTGAGAGCAGCTCTTACACTCTTCTCTTTTCGAAGCAGATAATCACCAAGTACGATCCCCCCAGACCCTTGATTCTGCTGTGCTGAGTTGGTGTATTGCACACCTGTAGCAATGTTACAACCCCAAGAGAGAACGGGACAAAAGATGGTGACCGCCCAGCTCTAACAGCTATCCTAACAACCATCCCTGCCTGACTTCATGGCTTGTAGGCGTTCTGCCTTCTCCCACTTCTGAATTATTTCTACTATAAACCTTTCTGAGACAGCAGCTGTGTCTTTTCAACGCTTCTACAGTTACTGACACGTTTTCACTGTTGCTGCAACACAGGAGCCAAGTAAACCATCGCAGAGGAGGTTATGTGACAGACCTGAAGAATCCTTTCTTGATGGACACCAACAAAGTCCAACGCTTCCGTCAAAAAGTTGTATCGGAGTGTCTTGAGAAGACGCTCCATCAGCGACGTGGAGAGGCGATAGACCCCAGGCCAAGAGGGAGCATCCTGAGACTTCCGAGACGAAGCAGATGTCTGCACAGATACAGAAACAAACGACTTGCGGCACACACCACAAACCCTCTGCGTCGTTTTCAAGTCTCCCGGTCCTACAGGAGATTGCTGTCCCCCGACCCAAAGGGCTCCTCTCCAGCCACAGCCTGCAAGGCAGGGCACAGCAAGCTCTCCTGGCACATTGCCACCCGAAAGGAAGCAGCACCCACCTGAATGGCTCCATTAGTGCTGAGCTGGTACACGCTCAGGAGGGGCAGGCAGACACTCTGTGTGACACCAGCCCCAGCCACTGCTGCTGCTCCCTACAAGGCACAGAACAAACTACCATTAAAATCTGCAGGCTTCTCCCCACTCTAAGACCAAAGGGGCTCCTCCTGCATTACCTACTTCTGTCCCTTGCACTGCCGCCACCCTTTCAGAGAACCTTTGTCACTCACACTTCTGTACTGCTAAAAAATTAGCAACAAGAAAAGCAACGCCGTTCTTGCGATAAAATCTAACCTGCACAGCTGTGCTGTAAATTCCATTTCATGTCACCTGCTTCGGTAAATACCTAATCTTTGAGAAGAGCTAGCTTTGGAATGGCCTTCATTTCACTTAAAGCCCTACACTAAGCTGAATTTGTAATAGGTAAGTAACGCTTTACCTCAAGTAATGAGAAACCAGGTTCCAACACTTAATACCGTTTTAAATAGGCTGGATAACCTGCATTGCAGAAGAATACATGCAGTGAAAGTGCCTGTTCTAAATTGCAGGTCTGCTCTGGCTGCCTCAGATCTTCCATCTGAGACACCCCATCAAAAAGAAGAAGCAGGCAAAACAGGGAGGCGTAAAGACAGGACCTACTTACTGCTTGCCAGCTTCTAACAGCCCCTTTATCTACACACCACTGTGCAGCTGCATCGCAGGCACGGTAATGAGATACATGGAGCCTATTAGAAACGTATAGCTGTATGCTTTCTTTTCTCTGCATCTCTCACCTGTTGCGTCCTTGCTAAGGTCAGCAGGAGATGTAATGAGGCCTCTGTGAAGTGAAGGTTTTGTTTAACTCTCAGGCTGATCTCCAAAGCAGTGAAGATGGTAGGAAGCACAGGGACTTTCCTAGTAATCTGCAGCCAGTAGTCTCCATCATCATCAACGTCACAGAGCTCTTTTGCGAGATGCAGACCCAAAACACAAACCTGGAAGGGAGAACAGGGTATACGCTTGACATGCATGCAAAGAAAGAAAGAAATCTCGAAAGCACTTCACGTGATGATCCGAAGTTCAACCATTCTCAGAATCATTAATTACGGTGGCTGGTGTCCCTCACATTACACTCTGTGTACTTCCTGGCTCTCATATAAAGTGTGACAATGTTTCTTAAGATAGATCTGAAAGAGAGACAGCAACAGCCAATTTCCCAGGCTGACATACGCCAAATTACCACGGAGCAATTCCCATGTAAGAACTGCTGAAGCTTCCTTTGGAGGCAGCAGGCAGCAAAGGGGGTCCCCAACATACACAGATCTTTTTGGCCCTTTACCCCGTCTCGCTGATCTTTGTGTTTAACTCGGGAGGCATCATCTGTTTCCATGCTGTCCTTGTCATCCGTGGCATCCCCCAAGGTCAGGCTGTGTCGAGTCTGATCAAAGAGTGCAATGACCTCATCCTGCAGCGTTTCGCACACGCTCAGCACCAGCTGGGAGTACTGAGGGATCTCATTCACTGCCACACACATGGAACAGACAACAGTTAGCACACCAACCCTGCACTTAGGTCTAACTGCTAACATCACTGGGATACATTCCTTGGAGTTAACGTTACTGTTTTTATTGCAGAGCCCAAAAGATAGAACGAGGAATTGTAACAAAGTTAGACGAATAAGGCCAGAAGAATATAATAAGTTCTAAGATCACCATCTGAATCATATGAAACGTAATTTTCCCAAGAAGTCATTATCAGCTGATTACATTTCAAAGCAGAAAGCAAGCACTGCTACGGACTGACCATTCTGTAGCTGCTCCCAACAGCACTGCCTACCCATTCCTCCAGATTGCTGGCACCAGTCCATGGATGCAGCCTGCTGTCCATCAGCTGTATAAACACCACACTCTCATGAAAACCATCACAACAAACTGCACCGCCTTTTATTGCCATGACTGCAAATTCAAATTCATCACCAAATGCAAATGTTAAAAAAAAACAAACAGTAATAATTCTCCTCTCTGTTTATTTTCTGGAAGACGTGGGCTTGCAGGACAGGCAGTGGACAGGGACTGCATTCGGATCGGGCAAACTGAGACACCCCTCAACACCACAGCGCCTTTATTTCTTGGTTGTACAGCACAGAAAAATACTGCCCGGGTTCCATTGTATAAAGTGCTACTACAGTGTAAACAGTCCCGCAAAGGACTGAAGTAACAAAGTAACAGCGTTGGGTTTTTTGTTTGGCTTTGTTTAACAAAGCACACCCTCCTCGGGTTCGTGTCATTTGTTATCTGTAGAAAGTAATGTCACAACCTAAGGTCACTCGGTGACACAGGGGTGTCCCTCCCACATCCACACAGCTGCCTTCAAAAGCACTCAAACTCTATTTTCATTTCCAATTCAAAAAGGGGGGTCTTGTTAGGAAAAGAGAAGACAGGGAAGACGTGCACACTGTGAACGATATGCCTGAGGTACCTCATCTCTCCTAAAGCTAGTTAAAACTAAGTTTAAAAAGCAGAGATGTCCCAGAAGCTAGCAACTGTATTCTATATCTTGCACTACAGCTAACACCATACACATCTTTATGCTGGAAACGTGGTAGTGTTAATCGTGTATTCAGCCATGGCAGCACTGCTCGTGATGTTTGTACATACAGAACCTCACCTTTCATCTCCTTCATCTGCAGCACTGTGATAAGAGCTGAGAACACTTTGGCTTTGGTTTTCTCCATCATCTGCTGATCTGCCTGCAGTACTCCCTCCAGAATCTGCGTCAAGGAGTTTATGATTTTATCCACAGAACCCAACTCGCTGACAACAAAAAGGAAGAGCTCTTCAGATTAGACAAGATCCCTCAGTAAACACACTGGCTCAGCTGCGTGCATCATCGGTTTAGGTTCTTCCAGTGAAACCTGGACAAGTCACTACCTCAACCTCAGTAAAGACAGAGCACAGCACAGTGCAAATGCAGGGCTTGCTATCACAAAAGCTTTTTTTCCCATACGCTTTTCACCAGAAAGTAGAAAGTCAAACCATGTACGCATTGCTATAAGACCTTTCAGCAGCAAACTACAGATATTTGCCATCTCAAAAGAAAACTTCATTATAAGGCATCAGATTCCTCTCCAGATCACTAAAGGAAAATCACTAGAGCAAAACACTCAAACGTACCCTCCTAAGTTTTTATATTTAGCAGTGATCAGTGAATATCCATGCAAAATACCTACCTCTTCCACTGCTTCAGCAGGATGAGAAGAAGAGTACACAGCATGGAGCCCAGCTGCAGACAAGATACCGACATGGGAACTAGAAGCTAAGAAGAAACATCGCAAGAGTTACAGGTGCAACAGTCGATTGACAGGTGCAGTGCAAGAACTGCTCAGCCCAAGCACCACCACCAAATGGTTCTTCAGCAGCTGGCAGCACCAGGGAACCAGAGCCCTCTGCAGGGTTACCCAGTTACATCAAAAATGAAACATATTATACACAGATGTATACGAAGCTCAAGAGAAAGACTTCGATTCAACCCAAATTTACAGGATCTAAAAGGAAAAAAAAACCTATGATGGCAAGCAGCTGCAGAAATGGAGCTCCTTACAGCGCACATGAGATGAGCAATTGGGAAATTCAAGAACTTAGAGGAACTGGCACCTACCAAAGCCTTGGTCCCATTTAGCACATCCAGAAACAATTGCTGATGGACTGCAGGATCAGTGAGATGCATTATATCCGCCTAAGATCCACAAAAGCAAAGCTCAATCAAACACAACAGAAGATACACCATTCTTCCTCTCTAACATCGGCCTACTGTTCTGCTAGTTGAAGAATTCACCCAACTTTGTATCTGCTGAATGATGCAATTTTGCAGAGATCACTGAAGTATACGAGCAGTTAAACGAAGTTGGCAATGGCTGATTTCCCTGCTGGGCCATTCCATTCACTAAGCAAAACCTCGTCAGCACTACAGAATTACTTCAAATTGCTATAGAAATTGTATACCACTCCCCCATGCAGACAGACAAAACACTAACTACCCTAAGCCTACACCATGCTTGCGCCAACTCGTGTTCTGAGTGCATATACAGAATAACTGAAAGGAAATAAACAATGGATTTTCACTACGATGTAGCTAAACCCTGAGAAGCTGACACTGCATTATTCAAAGCATTAATATCAGATTATCAGAGAGAGAAGAGAAAAAACCCACAAGGGTAGCTCTTACATGGCTAGTGGATATAATGAGCAGCATCCGCCAGGCTGAGATGAGCATCTGATACTCTGTCATGGAGGCACAGCTACTGCCCTCTGTCTCTGCCACATAATATGCCAGTGATTTCACATATTCTGACCAATAAGCAAAGCGCTTTTTGGTGGAGAAATTCTTCAGCGTGTCTTTCAGGGACTGATCCAGGGAGCCCCTGACCAAATAAGGAGGAGAAGATATCTTCATTTATTCTTTGGTCAGAGAATACACTCCTTCTGAGACTCAGGTAGGAAAGCCAAGGGCACGGCTTGCAAGTGAAGGGTATTCCACAGATTAGACCTGTGCAGGGAATCCCACTTTTTGCATCACACTGAAGGAGAAAAGATGATCCCTGTAGAAAATCTACAATCTGTTTTGTTTTTTAATGGAGATTTTAGTTAATCCTGACTATTCATTATATCAAAGGGCAGTTATGTTCAAAAAACCAAACTCAGTCTGAGAAAATTATTGACCTGTTATTCAGCAATCACTATGCACTTCACTTAATTCACCATTTCTCCTATTAAATATGGCACATTCTGATTGCAGGCTACAAGGAAATACCAGCATTCTCACCTACGGCCTACAGAAACAGATCACAAACATACATGTGAATTTCTTGCAATCACCAATTGCGTAAAGTGATCTTACAAAGTTTTCACAGGATTACATGTATTTATTTCCTGAAAGCCTGCGTGGTCTATCAGAACTAACACACAGAGTTCAGACTTCAGTATAGGGATGAAGGAGAGACTGCCAAAGACTCACTTGACAACATAGTAGATCTCCAAGCAGATGATTTTCATGATTAAGGCACAGGTATCCAAGACACTGAGCTACAAAGACAAGATGAAAGCAAAATTTGAGCATCTTGCTCTGCAGAGTGAGTGGAACTCTAACTTAACCTTGCCCACCCGCTCACAGTGACTGATAATCCGGTTTGGCAGACTTGTTTCTCCCATGATAGCAAGTTATGTCATTTGACAATGGACTGATGATGATAAGGAAGGAATGCTGGATTCAAAGCGGCAGTCAAACTGAGTGAGGGCACAGGACTTTCATAACGAAGGGGAAAACACCCACAGAAAGGAAGAATGCAAAAAGCCTCTCTGATTCCTCCATGACTCCAGCCAGCCAGCCTGAGCTGTGCCTAAAAACGAGGAGTCAGACAGCGCACACAGTACGGGTGCGCCACGTACAGCACATCTTCCAGACAATGCAAACACAGATGCCAGATAACATCTCTTTTGATTTCACATGTGAAAAAAGAGCAGAGAATTTCTGAAGATAGTCCGCTGCTGTATGGCCATTCTCTGCAAAGAGCACAAATATGTGCTTCAGCTCCCGCCTCCGCTGAAACCAGTCAGTCACACTGCTTTTCAGAAAGCTGAAAGCACAAACAACAGCCACACACACTTAGAGACCCATCCGAGAAGTCCAAAGCTGCCTCCATTTTGCCCTGATGTAACTCACCTCTGACGTCTCCGAAGGCGGAGGAAGAGTCCCAAACAGCGGATTAGTCAAATTTTCCCAAAACTGTGGCCTAAAAGAATGATACAGAAGTAGTATCAGTTATCTCCCTCACGCCTAGCAGCATTTTGTCCATTCCAAATTCCACCGAGAGCGTTCTTTTGTAAATACATGATTATATGGCCTTGCACAAAAGAAAGTGAACCACGTGTATTTGCTTCTGAACACGCGCACTTTGGCTTTTCATCTTCTTTCCCAAGGGACAGTACGGATCAAGTTCAAAACACACACACAGCACACCCCTCACCAGGATGCACAAAATCTAGGATGCAATTGTCCCTCAACAGACGAAAGAAAAGGCGTTATGGGATACAGGCAGCAGAACACGCTGTAGGAGAACAACCACTCACTTTGTCCTCAGAACCAGCATGGCGCTGTCTCGGCGGTCCTGCCACAAGGCGTGCAGGAAGGCGATGGCAGCACGGTGCAGGAGGGGAGGACACCAGTACCTCTCCTGTTGTTTGGAGTCTATCAGCTCTAAGACTACTTGAAGGCAACTCCACTCCCCCAGACTGAACTCCTAAAGCAAAAGGAAAGGAGAGAGGTTATGCCCCCACCAAACCACTGCAGAGATGTGTATTACAGCAGAATGCCCTCAATTCCTCTTGAACAGAAGAGTAAATCTTGAGTACGTGATGCAGATACGTATTTTGTGAATAACTACAAGGAATGTGTAACACAAGAGGGGAAAAGAGTTTTAGAGGCACAAAAAGTGAGCTAAGCTAAGACTTCATAAGACCAAATGCCTTCAAAAAGGACCCAACTCAAGAAGACCTCCAACTGCAAAGCAGTAGTGAAAAAGGTACTGTGACAAACTGATACCATCTGTTCTACAGTGTATTCCCACTAAACAGCAGCTGTCAGAGTCAGGAGTGTAAGGGCACAAGGATCTTTGCTATCATTGCTCTGACTCAGTAGAGATGTTCTTATGAAACTGAGGACAGCTCCTTTTCAGCTGTAAGAAGTGAAGCTGAGACCACAGCACAAGCATTCACTGCAAACACGTTCTGCATTCACTTTCACATCAGGCACGCACAGAGCTGCACGTATAAACCTGTTAGACTCTAGAGATCTGTGCCATAAGACACAGGGATGTCACAATAAAAGAGCAGTGAATCTCCAGGCAAATGTCAGCCGTTCTACCTTTGAGCCATCGCTGCCATCCTTCACTTCCAAGTTCAGGAAGAGCTCGATGAGCCCAGGCTGTGTCTCCACTGCCACTGTGAGGAATTCCAGTATCATGACCTTAATGCGCATGTCCTCAATCTTGCTCTGCAGGCGGGTGAGGAAGGCATCGCGGATGGCAGCAGCATCACTACCAAGACAGGCATAAACAGACATGGGAGCAACCTGCAAAAGGAAAGAAACATCAGAAGCCAGGATAACCAAATTCTACAGAACACTTCTTCTCTAATACAAATAGTTTTCAATCCACACTGCCTTCAGCCGACTTGCATTAACCTCCCTGATACAAACAAGTCTCAAGAAACTATTTTGAAAGAATTTCAGTGGTGGAATCAGTCGGAAAGGAAGAAGCAAAGCTCTTGTGGGAGCCTCACCCTACCGTAGCCAGTCGCTTGAGCAGCTGGATGGCCAGGCGTGGAAGTGCAGGGTCATGCTTGTGGTAGATGTATTTGGCCAAGACCGCAATAAGATTGTTTCCATGAGCACCTGAAGGGAACACAATCAAATCAAAGATAAGAGCAGCTATTTCACAAATAACAACTTCCACAGCAGAAGGTGAGAATTAGGAAAGTCTTCCAAAAAAACGAAGCATGATGGGACCTTGAAGACCACCCAGTTGCAACCCCTCTGCCACAAACAGGGTTACCACCGACTAGAATGCCTTACAGGAGGCAGAATTAGCCTTCTCCTATCACTAGGAAGCACATTTTGGACATTTCAATAACTGACATACTGTCTGTAATGAGACACACACACTGACTATTTCTAAGTAACAAAAAGCCACAGCTTCCTAGGCTGTCCCCAAGAAGGAATACATACCATGCTGAGTAAGTGCCTGTTCTAGCGGAGATACCACACTCGAGGGGGGTTTCAATCGTATGACATTATTGGTGACTGAGAATGCCAGCTTCACAGTTTGTATCAGCAGCTGGCCTTGGCCTTGTGACTCATCACTGTGTTTTGAAAAAGAAAGCAAAGTAAGTAACTGTGTTGACAACTGACATTTATTATCTGCACAACGTTCAAAGATGAAGTTCTGCACTCTGACAGTCAGAGGTTATAACGCATTTTCACTCCGACTGTCACATCACCACCCAACAGCTGCTGAAACACAAACCCCCACACAGCCACAAAGTAGATTGTCTACTCAGCCCTGAATTCTCAGCATCAAACAAAAAAGGAAAATAGTCTGACAGCCTATTGTCACTTTTCTCCCCCTCTTTAGGAGAAAGATTTTAAATGCATTAAGACAGAGGGAGAAACATTTGCAAGAGCCAATCTTAAAGAAATTAGAACACATCCACAATAGATAACAAGACTAAACTGGCTCTAAATCCAGTATTTTCCTAAGGCTTTCCTTACGAGATAAACATTCTGGAGAGACACGGAAGTCAAAAAGCATTTTCACATAGCTCTTGCTTTCTCTCCAGTAAGTCTGGATTCCCTTCCAGATGTTCTAAAAGAAAGGAATGGCAGATGTTCTCAAAAACAACCTCCTGGCAAGTTTGGCTGGCTACGTGTCAAGGAAAATTCCAACTCGGGCTATAATCCTCTTGCTTCCAATTCACTCTATTCGGTCTTAGAAATTAAATTCATGCAAACACATTATTTTAGAAAAGTAACTGCTAGCAAACTTAAAGCAATGGAGCAGCCACTAACACACCACATGTGTCATTAACACTAAGCAAAGTAGAAAACTAAAGCAATAGCATGAAGTGGAGTGTACAGCAAAAATTACATATGGATCCGTAAAAAAGAAGGCTTGCTCCTCTAGAATATACAAGGCAGGCTGCCACAGATCCCCACCTAAGTGCAATCATGTCAAAGCTACATTTCAAATATTGCCCGTTGTTTTCCTCCTCACACCACTGAGATGAAGCACGCGACTCACCTACTAGACTGGGAGGCCATTACCATGTCAATAGTGTGCACACCAATCCCCATGATGTTAATGACAGCTTGCCCTGCTTCAGTGTTGGCCAGGCTGAAGATGCACAAGGACTGAAGGCTGGGGGCACTGCTGTGGGACGCAACCACCACAGAACATCATCATTAAGATCACTTGCAATACTTCCCCCCCCATGTCCACTAACCCCCACTTCATTCTTCCTTCTACTTCCTTCAGAGTGGATATATCAAACAGGAAAGTGGGTGGCAGTCTGCCCCATGGAACACAGATTCTGTTTTCCCCTTCTGCATCAGATATTCTAAAAACCAACATGCTTTGCTTTGCCTCTCATCTTTTTCTACTCTTCCTATTCTCAGTAATGCAGAAAACCACTGAAACCAGCACTACATAAGCAGGCCAGTTAACTCCAGGTAACTTTCATTCAAAAACTGAAATATAAAGACAGCAACAGAGTCCTGCTGCACTGTAAGCCAGGCTATCCCACACCTGACATCCATCGTTCATCTTACCTACTGTGAGGATCCATTTCAGGGCATAAATTCAGTATTGCATGAATCAATTGTAGAATGAGGCATCCTGAAACACAGATGAGAAGGACTGCTCAGCTTTCAGGAAGGCCTGTTACCTAGTCCCTAATATTTTCAACCAAATCTCAGCATCTACCAATATTAGCAGATGCACAAAGCAAATCCTAAATGTCTGCCAGAAAAAGATCTGATTAAAAAACAGGAAAAACTTATGCATTCTCCCCAAGACAGGCGATCCTTTTCAGCCTCACCTGCCAACCCCCTCGATGTCCTTACCGATTTTCTCTCTCACTCCATGAGAGTTGTAACGCCATTTGTGGTAATTTGGTAACATCTCCTTCAGGACAAACACAATGCAGGGCACAAGCCCTTGGCTCTGGGTGCTACCAAGTTGTCCCTAGAAGAAACGGAAATGTTATTTTTCCCCTTCTGGTTTAATGGAAATTAAATCTTTCATAGGAAGATCAGCTATGTGTCTTTAAACGTGAGGAAAACCACTGAAGATGGTGACATAGATTTACAAACAATTTCCATTCTCTTGCAGATCAGATCAGAGCAGTTTTTTGAAAGAAGCAGAGAAAGAACAAAACAGCAGCACGTAAGGAGTGCCGACCAATGACTGATCACTCAGAGACACACTGCACAGAGGGTGTCAGGCACTGCTGCTTTTTACTTTCTCAGCTGACTTCACATAATGACCACTCCAGAAGCACTCACCCGGACCAGAGTCGTGATGAGGTTCAGGAAGGAGATGGTAACTCTGTACTCGCCTTGAGGCTGCTCTATGCCCATCAGCAGGTTCCCATAGCCCCCAGCATTCATTCCCTCTGCACTGTGAAACAAACAAGGGGATTAACTGTACAAATAGTACAACTTCGACATGAGTGAGAAATGCCAGAGATGCACAGATTCCATAAACCTCAGATTTCAAACATGCAGAAAGGTCTTATGGCAAATTATGAACAATTCAGGCAGGAAAAAAAACAAAAACCAATACCTAATCATGTGATTCATACTGGACACTGGATTGGCAACGAATGGTAAGAAGCCTGTATGGTGAAGGTCAGTCCAAACCTGCATGAGAACAAGTAGAGATATCATCTCTCACTCACATATGTCTATGTACCAGTTTTCAAACCTAGAAAACCAAGAAGGTCCTCACCTTGGCTGGCATCCGTGCAGCCAGTACTGTCAAACAATTGACACAAGAAGCAATAACATCCATAGGGGGAGAGATGACAGTTGTCAGCCTGGGAAAGACAAATATGCATAAAATGCACTGCTGTCTGTGATCTAGCCTATATGCTGTTGTTTTGATCCAAAGCATCAAACCTACACTCCAGCACAGACACCAGAGTCCGCACTGTCAGTCCAGCCTTGCCAGCTCTCCCTCTCCCTTGAATCAGATCAATTTACTGCACAAGGCAAGGCTCATCAGACAACAGGCTGTCACAGTGAACAGTGATTAACCAGCAGATGACTGGAGGGAGAGTCAATATGTGCAACAACATGCAAGAAAAAAGCAAAGGAGGGATCGTTCCACTGTATCAAAGCATTCTGTAGCCAGAACAGTCCTCACTGAACATCAGCCTTGGGAAGTTCAACCACTGAGATGTACTTCCTTCAAATCTTTCGGTAAAATGGGTAAGAGACCACTCTTTCAGCTCATTACATCTTCTCAGGTACCCCTGTTAGTGACTCCGTGCTGGTCAGTGACTCACCTCTGCAGCAGCATGTAGATTCGTGATGTGATTGGCAGAAGGCAATCTGCTATGGATACATCAGTGCTGATGACTTTATGAACCAAATCAATAATTGGCTTGACCCTCTGGCAATGCTGAATCACATCTAGGTAAAGAAAACTAGCATTAGAATGCAAAAATCACACATCAGCAGTTATCAAGCTTAAAATAATGCATGCTCATCTTCCAGAATATCCCCAGGCTCATCTCATTATATGTTCTCAGCCTTTTGCAGTGAATTACTGTAACTAAAACCCCAAACCAAAACCAACAACAACAACAAAAACAAACCAGGTTTTGGGTGAGTATTCCAAGCTCTTTCAGAAGTACTCAGGGCTGCTCAATCCTACTATTAACTTAAAGTTGATAACAACAATCAATTACTTCATTCTCTCTTACACTCCCTGCCTCTCTCACCTGCTGTGGATACAACATGGAGCAGCATTTCAATCTCACTGGTAAAAAGTGTCCAGCTGCTGTAGGAATACTCCCATCGTACTAAATAAGCTCGATCATCCAGCATCACTTGGCCCACTGTCCCCTGAGGTATCCGCAAATTTGTCTGACCTAGTCCTGAAGAGTGAAGAAGCAAGTAAATCCATAAATCTCCCCACGAGTTAGAAGCCAGGTAAAGAACTAAATTCCCCAAATCACTTGAATAAGAAAAGATGAAACACAGGTTTCCTCACCCAAAGGATAGAGGAGCTTTGGAGCCTGCCTTCGCCACAGGGTGCCATCTTCATGAGAGATGACATCAGGAGGTTTATGCTTGTAGACTTCAATGTAGAAGGACATTTTATCCAGGAAACTGTACACCTGCACAGAAAGAGAGCTTAAAAAACAGAGCCAAAGAGAAACACCCTCTTAAAAAATTAATCAACCACGTCATTAACATGCATTACCACAGAGCATGCTACCCCTATCTTGAAACAATCTCCCAAACACCAAGAGAGATCTTGTACCTTCTTTGCAGTAGATTTATCTGACACAAGAGCCTGGAGCAGCTGAAGGAGAGGAGTAAGAAGGTGAGGGAACATCCCACACACACTGTCCAGGATAATACCCAGACCTGCAGTCGGTTCCTGGTGATGGAAACAAAACAAATGTCTTATTGCTAAAAAGAAATGCTAAAATAGCCTCAGTACAGCAAAAGGATACAGCTCCTTTCAAAGTCATACACTGGACATTAATCATGCACAGAAGTATCACTCCAGTCCTTGCACAGACTAAAGCATGAGGCAGTGTGCAAGTATAAGGCAGGAAGTAAGACTAATGCATTACGCGTCATCCTAATTCTGTATCAATAAAAAACCAAGCAGGATGCTTTTGCCAGCAGTTAGTTCAGTCCTTGCAAACCCAGCCCTGTTTTTAACTATCACCTATATTAAAACTTGTTCCAGTATCCTTCAAGAGTAAAGCCAGGCATGGACCTAAAAGGCAGGAAAGGGCAAACAAATATAAGATAGATACAAATGAACACTGCCTCCTCAGGGCCTCCTAGCAACTAGCTAACTAAATATCATCAGTCTGCTCCTTTCCTAAAAGGGAATCTTTTTATCAGGTTCTGGTTATATGCAAGGCAGGTCAAAGAAATTGCCAGCACACTCACTGTCTTCCAGAAGAGCTGAGGAATGCTGGAAGCTGCCAGAACTTCACATGCTGCATCAATTATATCCTTCAGAGGAAGAGAAACAAAATAGAACATCACTTTACACAGAGAACACTCATCAGAACCAAATTCTGTCACATTCCTAAAATTTAAGTTTCCATGCTTACCAGCTAAGATGGAACTACTGCTTCTAGTCAAAAGAGAAGGAAACACCCCCCGCAAAGCCAATCTAAAGCCATGCTTCTTATCAAGGAATAGCCTGGCCAGGACAAACACGTCCACTACGTTTACAAGGGACTGTATCATGTCCCCTCAAACTTAAAAACTGAACACGTATTACTTCCATTGCTTTGGAAATAAAGCATTGACAAATAGCTTGAAATCCATAGGACTTGAAGTTCAAGATATGCTGTATTTCATTGTAATTCAGCCAGTCTGCAGTGGTGCTTACTAAACGTGCATAGTGCAAACCACGCTTTCAAATCTACCTAAAACACAAATTTTGCTATTTCAAATGCAAGATTACAACTTAACAGAAGTAATTAGTATCAGTTATGACAGGTTATTTCAAATTAGCTAACAGATGCAATGAGCAATGGATGCTTACTTGCTGATTGCCCAATGTATGCAGTTCCAGCGATGTCAGGACAAAGGAAAGAAGCCCATAAATGCACATACAAGCTGTGCTGGCAGTACACTGCCAAGAAAGAATACATAAGAGCATTACAGGAAAGATTAGGAGCTACAGAACATAGTGTAACAGCACTTAGTCTCCTTTACAAACTGCACAGCTCTGAGTAACTGCCTCGGTCATGTATCCTTGCTACAGTACAATAAGCAGTCATCAGTTAAACCACACATAACAGGAAAAGTTTAACTGACCCGAGAACTCATTCACTGCTACCAGTAATATCATGAGAAACGTGTTCAAAACACCAAAAAAGAATCATTCAGTGTTCAGAGAAATCAGAAGATTTGTCTTCATTGGTTTCCGCCCACCAAGGTGATTGCTCTCACACACTGTACAGCTTAATGAAGCCATATCTGAAGAACAGTGCAGAATTAAATCAGCTAGCACTCCAGATCTACAGCAGCAAGTATACCCATGGAGGCAAATCAACAGATGTGATTAGATGCAGCCTGTTCTGATCAAACGAGGTGCAAGACTCCTACTTACAGAAGGTTTTTTGTTTGTTTGTTTTTGTTCAGCTGTGGGTTTTTTTCATTCTTTGGGCATAAAAATCTGTTTAGTACCAGTTTGATTTCTGCTCTTCACTGAAAGAATGTGAGATGATAAAACATGCCTTATTACATGCTACGGTTCAAATCAGCTTTAGCTTGCAATCACTTTGATTCAACATTGTCCACTTCCCTCCACATCTTTACATCATTAGTAGGTAAAAGCCTTCAAGAGCTTACTATGATACTAACAAACTCACATTCTTGCCCCCACTGCTAAGTGATTTCAGAAGCTTTGTCAGGTACTGGAACACGTTGAGCTGGATAGCAGTGCTGCCCATTCTCCTGATAACATTGGCTGACTCCTCAGGATTTATGGTATGACGGAGCAGAGCCCAAGCCAAAAGCACCGGAGCGTGATGTGAGACATCCCCTAACTGCAGCAGCTGATTGTCCATTTCCTGCATGGAGATAAGAGAAACACAACTGAGATCCCACGGAAGCAGAAAATACTCAGTAAGCATATTGCTGACGGCAGCTTTCTGCTAACACTCATTGTTCTATTACAGACCATTACTTCGAACATCCCCAATGGACCAAACCGTGCATTTGCAGTCCTGGTCTGGCTTTGTGCATGTTTTACTGACTCTGTGCTCTTTTAACCTCAGAAGTTCTCTCTCCTAAAAGCCCTGACACTGAGAAGGGAATGAATCAGAAGACTTTTAAAGCTCACATTGCCTAACTCTTTGCACAAACCTTTCTTTAAAGAAAGGCCCAAGATAATCAAGTCAATAAGTGGGAGAAGAATTAATTTCCTTATTTGTCCCATCACGTGTCATGGATGCTAGCTCTTATATTTGGTCAGCAAACAAAAGAGTCAGAACCTTTTATATATAATCTTTTAACAGCACTGCTTGGATAACCAGAGCAAGTTTTACACTGTCAGATTGAATACGGGGTTACCCTGCCTGCACTTTACCTGGTGGATATGTGAATTATTGGCTAACTTGTGCTCCTCTGTCCTATCATCCAAAGCTCGCTCGTGGAGGGAGTCAATTTCCATGCCTTCCACCAGAATAAGAGCACTAAAGTAGCTGCAGGCAGGAAAGAGGGAAAAAAAAAAAATCAAGTAGGTGAGACACTTTGCATCAGAAATCAGCTGACGTTTTTGTTTGGTTGGTTTCTAATGTAAAAAGAATGATAAACGGTCAAAGAACAACATTCAGTTTGCATTGGTTCAGCTGCTCTTTGAAGAAATAAGAAAGTATGTAAGTTAGCAGCAGGTAATCCAAATTTTGCCTTGAAATGCTAAGCACAGAACAGATGAAAGTCTTCAAAACTACCGCTGAACGAACAAACAAAAGTCACTGAGATTTGAAGATAGCTTTTCTACCTTTTTAGCTCCATGCCACCCACCAAGACCCGCATTCCTTCAGGACGCAGCCTAAGCTACGTCCCACACAGCAAAACTAAGACATTACCACCACTTGTGCAGGCAGACCCACAGCTTGTACTAAGGCCATTCAGTTCACACCACAGAACTGTGAAGATGCAGTTTTACTTCACAAACAGACCGTCTAAGAATAAATGGCACCGTGTCTTCATTGCTAGTCTTACTACAGACAGCTAAAGCTGGCTGGACGCCCCTCTGCTTTGCAATCGCATCTTTGTTTCGCCACAAATGCTCGATGCAATCAGAAAAGACATTCTGCCTTCATCATAATTAGTTCAGCTTCATTTTCAGAGTGGTGATTTTAAAGCGGCGATTTTAAGAGAGAGAAGAAAGAAATATAAGCACTTTTCTTTTTTCCTTTTTCTTTTACTGAGGAAAACAACTGCACTGTTCTGTACTCACTCCACAGGTATACGTGTTACTTACCCAATACGATCCACCAGGTGGTCCATGCTCTCATCCACCAAATGCCTGTTGGTTTGCCTGGTGCCAAATCCCTGCTCCTTGAACAGCTTCGCAAATGCCAGAAGCTCATCGGGTGCCATTTCAAAGTATGCATAGTAGAGGAAGATGACTTCCAGGAGCATGGATTGCTCACGGAGGCATTGCACAAACCAACGGGAAACCTGACGCTCTGTCTGCACAAGGAGAAGTCCCACCATCATGCATCAAAGCTCGGAGATCAGACAAAGCAATCAGAAACCAAGAAGGGCTGAGCTATTGCAATGCTTGCCTGGTTGGTGGTTTGCATTAATAACAAAAGCCGCTGCAAGTGTACTGACACGGAGAGACTACGAAGAGCTACACGAATTGATCTGTTAGCTGAGTGTTATCAACAGATTTCTTATACGGAAGGATGTGTTTCAGGCAGCTTGCTTTGGTTCTGAGCAGAAGTATGCTCAATTAAAGAGAAAACAGTGGTTAGATTTCTTAGACCAAGAGAACCATCTTTTAGGCTACATCTGCACGCAGACATTTCAACACACTACGTATAAAGAAAGACTTTCTAAGTTAGATAGATATTCTTGGTAAGTTTTACGGAAGAGCACGGAAAAAAAAAACTACCATGAGATTTCCATGTGTTTCCCACGTAGGAGCTTCTGCTTTGTACAGTTCTTCAAACTGCTTACGGTAATTAGGAACGAGTTCCTTGTCCAGCTTCTCAACACACTGGAAGTACTGTGCCTTAAGCAAGCAAACAAATAAATAAATGAACTTCCACATGCATTCTTGTGTGCTTTTTGCAGTCACGGGTGGATAATTAGTACACAGCTTACATATTTAGCTTATTTCAATGACGTCCAGGAAAAGGTTCCCGTACTCACTGTATAAGGGTGCCTCTCATCCTGAAAATAAGTGAGCAGATGGAGGACACAGCGCAGAATGCAGATCCTCTCTTCATAGTAATAGTCAGCAAGCTGTGAATACATAACGTCACCAGTATCAGTTTGGTACTGTGTTCAAATCCCATTCACTTTCCTCTTCCAGTGCCTTCAGCACCAGAATACATAGTGCTCAAACACTGCTACCGATGGAATTTCAGCCAAGCAGTTTTAAGTTATCTAAAAAAATTAAAAAAAAAAACCACCAAAATTTGATTTACTTAACAGAATTCAATAAAAGAAGTTGTTGGGACGTCTATAATTATGCAATAAAACTTGGAAAAGAAAGGCAAAAATAAGAGACAATCTTCCATTCTTAATCTTTAGTCATTTCTGCCAGGTGTGATCAGCCTCCCTTTCAGAGCTGTCCCTTCAGACAGAAACATCCAAACCCACAGGCTCTGGAAAATGTAGAAGCACTCGCCTGACAGCTCAACTCCCTGACATCAATCCTAAAATCTCCATCACCCCGAGGCTTTCTGAATACAACATGTCAGCTCTCAGATCTTTTCAATAGAAAACATAAACAGAAATGACTGACCTTCAACATCAGAGCCTGACTCTGCCTTTCATCCTGGAGAACTGTCTGTAAGCAAAACGTAACAAAACCATTACCTGCTGCAGAAATACCTACTGACAAATACCATCAAAAACAAACAAACAGGAAACAACCCACAGCTGAAAGAAATGAGAAAGTTTCTCTCCTTTTCTTTTGGAATGACGATTTGCAAAACTACAAAACCAAAGCGCTTATTTGTAAACGTTTGTTCTCCACCTCCACCCAACTCTCATTCACACATCTGTAGGTTTCCTGTGTTCCTGAGACAGAGATGAGCCAAATCCTTGCAGACAGATTCAAGCAGGAAGAGGACCAGAAAGTTAGACCTGAATTTCTGCTGTCACATTTCTGTACAGTGGTAATTGGCCACTGCAGGTTCAGAGAACACCGACTACAGTCTTCTCCAATTCAGAATGTGGGGTTGCATATGATCATGCTCATCAACAGATTAACAGATGTATAGTGAACGGGAAATAAATGGGAGCTAAGGACCTTCAGGGAGTCCCTCGTTCCTCTGTAATCTTCCTGAAGATAACACTGTAACAACTGCACGCTCTGCTCTTCATCCAGACCCTGAAAAAAAAAGAGAGATGCTCTGAAATGAACAAAAGGTAACGGAATTCATTAAAGATTCTCTCCAAGCATTTCAGGTAGAATTTCTCTTCAAAATGAATAATAATAGCAAACTTTTGCTTTTCAGGGGGATGCTTGTTTCAGTCAGCACTTCCTTCCACTGACAGCAAAATACACAAGCTTTGATGCCACTTGGGTGCAGCCAGTTAAAACCTCAGCAAAGGAGCAGCACGGTCATTTAAACAAAGGTACTGTCACTGGTCACCCCACTCTCTCTCCCAAAGGGGAATCACAAGGAACATAACCTTGCAGGTAAACAGCATTTTCAAATGTGGCAGACACTTTAAGGGACATTGGTTTTCAGCTGAGCAATTTCAGATGTCTTGAAAGAACCCGAGACCAAAGAGGATCGCTTCTGAAAAGCAGGAGGGGATGTAAACCAGGAAAAACAAATCACTTCATAGTCACTAATAACTTCAGGAAATGTTGAAGTAGAGCCCCTATGGGTAGTTGTAACCTCCTTTAGTTTACTTTGAACTGAAAGAAACTTAACTCTGCCTCTCCTCGGCATGAAGACAATGCAAGGATAAAACAAATAATCAGAAAAGCACCTTCACTCACCAAAAACTTGCTGACCCTCAGACCCAACTCTTTTAATGGAGCAGCCACATCTTTGTCAGCTTTTATCTTCTCTGCTGAAGTTGTACTAAAGAAAAGAACAGTCATCATTAAAAACGCAGCAACCCCAAGGAATGAACTCGAGAGCTTTAATTTCCAAATTCTCAATTTTACCAGTTTAAACTGAACAATTGTTTGCTCTCAGTGGCCTTTCAATGTCATACAACAACAAGCGGCAATTTTCCTACCAGATAATACTCAACACTGTTCACTACTTTATCAGTACAATAAACACGGGCTGTATTCATTCTATCCTTTCCAGCGAAGGAATCCAGTTATCTTTCTGACACGACTAAGAGTCAAGAGGAGCCACTTTGCTGCAGAGTGCATACTTGCACTTGGGCACCACAGCTGGGCAGAGGTAAGGATGGGTTAAGAGCTTTCCAACGTTGGTAACGACAGTAGAAGCTATTGTTATTTCTTTCTGGCCTGTATTTGATGCCCTGGAATGTAGTCTGGATTAAGCACTTCCCATTGTTGCTCCTTTCCAAAAATCTCAAGCCATGCAAGAGAATAAAAACCTATTTTTAGAAAATCGGAGAGAAATATTCAATATGCTCCTCTACTCATTATTAGAGTCCACTTCAGACGTTAATTTCTATAATCAGACAATTACTGTACCTTGGAGGCTTGTAGTATGAAAGCCCTTCTAACAATCTCTGCCAGTGCTTGTTCAGTTCTGATGCAATCTGTGCCTAAAAAAAAGAACCAAATACTACTGAACAGATTCCTCAACATCTCCGGTCCAGTAGCAGATTTGTTTAAGCGAAGCAAAGAAATTCCACCATCACACAGACAGGAACAACACAAGGCAAACAACAGCATCTCCGATTCAGACTGTTTCAAGGTGAGTACTGTACGAGAAAGCTTGCTGCCTTGTCTAGCTTTAGGAAAGCAGAAGAAAGAGAAGGTGCTGGTCTAGGTTTTGATACGTTTGTATTTCCATCCTCTGGGCACAGTCCTGTACACAGGGACTCCATCCCAGAAAATTCAGAAGCAGGCTGTACCACTCACACATACCCTAGACCAGTCAGTCTAGCAAGCAGCACTTCTGTCCACTCCAGAAAGAAAACCACCTTTTCACATACTCCCTTCCAGGCAGAAGTTGATGAAGCAGCTATAAGTGAGGAGTGGAAGAACGGAGAAAGAGCAACAAAAATCGCACTGAGGAAAAGGAAAAAGCGGCAAAACTTGTATTCAAACACATGTGCAAATGATGTATTTGGCCATGGAGTCCATTAAGTGACAGGTAAACAGGCTTATCAAGACACGGACTTACTGGTTCTCTTAAAGCTGATCTGCCCAGGAGAATTGTCCACAATTCTCTGCTGCTCCTGTAAACAAAGGGAAAACGTGGAGACTGTTTTAATAACAAACACCACTTCAGGCTTCTATTTAGCGCACACCTTTTCAAACCTGCAATTATTATTTTAGAGCAGGCCGTGCTGCGATATCAAGCAGAAGAAAAATGATTTAAAGGACGTTTGTTTTTAGCTGAGCAATTTCAGATAAAGAAACCTGAATAAGGAGCAGAGCAGTATTTTATTGGGTTTCACCTGATGCCGGCCTCCAAACAAATTCTTTAACAGTTTCTACCTTCACTCAAAGAGGAAAACAAAACCAGGTGAAGAGAAGAAACACAACATGTTTCCAAAGGGGAAGTCCCACTAGCCTCAGCTCTTCAGAACATGTACCTGAGCTTCTCGTTTCTTCCCGCTCCCTGAGAAATCTGTAGGAAAGCCAACCTGTGCTGGAAGGTGCTACCAACCAACCAACCAACCCCCCACCCTGGCAAACACACCTGCAAAGATGAGTCTCCCTACAACAGCTCTGCAGAAGCACGCGTGCCAAAAAGAGCAGCTCAGCAAACTTAAAACTGACCATTTGTCAGCAAGGTAATACAAATCAGGAGTGAAAATGCCACAGCTCCCCATGCTCTTTAAAAAAGAACACCCAGTAACTTATCTTTAGATTGGCATCATCAAAATAACCCATGTAGAAGCAAATCACCTGTAACGCCTGACACGTGGTGCCATTAAAATGGCTTATGAAAGCTGCTATTTCCAGTACATCCATCAACCAGTTTCTACCTCCAAACTCCTCAGCAGGAGCACCTCCCTGTGTGGGAGCTGCGCCCCCCTGCTGACTGTGCAGGTGGAGCTTCTGCAGCCCAACAGGTGCGGAAAGGACATCGAATTTTACCAAGAAACAAATGGCTTTGCAGAACACAGAGCCAACACTGCACTTCATTCCACCCTAACCTCTCCTGGGGTTAATGGGATTGTGAGAGAGTGATGGAAGGAAAGCTCTCCTGCTGCAGCCATAGGGAACAGAGCTGTTCTTGGCCGTGAGCTTCGCTTTAATACAATTTAGACGCCTAGGGCTAAACGGAGTCTGAAAGCGACAGAATAAATGACCAAAAGGGAACGAAAGCAGCGATCCGAAGGGGCTCATCCCAAAAAGGGGCTTCCTTCCTACAGCTCCCACGTGGCTGCCGGTTCCCTTCGGATGTCTGCGAGGGGCTCTCCAAGAAGCGAGGCCGAAACGCCACGCTTCCACGGGGATCGCTGCCGCCCAGAGACGCCCTGCGGGCACGGAAAGCCCGAGGCGCGGGAGGAGCCCACCGAGCGCAGCTCCGCCCGCTGAGGCGGCCGACGAGGGGATTTCCTCAGCAAACCGCGCGTGCTCCACACGAACCGAGGCGCCCGGTGGGCCGGAGGCATCCCGCAGGAGTCACACGGAGCTGCGGATCCCTCCGGGCCCCTCAGCCGAAGGACGGGGCGGGGCCAGGCCGACCGGGAGGCGGGGTCAGAGCGGCGCGGGCCCCGCGGCCGTTAACTCTCCCGTGCCCGCCCCCCCCGCAGCCCGTCCTCTCCGCCGTGCTCCTCGCCCTCCCCCCGCGGCGGGAGCGCGCGCACAACGAGGAACGGCGCCCCCCTGCCCCGCTCTCCGTTCCCGTCGCAGCAACCGCCGCCGCATCCCCGCACCTCGCGCACAGCCCGCCCGCCGCCATCTTCGCTGCCCCTCTCACGTGACCCGCGGCGCCGAGCGCAGCGCCCCGCCGGCGTCACGTGGTGTGGCCGCTCCGCCTCCGCTTCCCCCCTCCCCGTTGCCCTGGGTCATGTGACCGGCGACAGCGCCAAGATGGCGGCGTCCTGCCAGGTAGGTGAGCGCCGCGGGGAGCGGGCGGCAGCGGGGAGGCCGCGGCCTCTTGGAGGGCCTTGGGCAGCGCCTCCCGCCGGGGCCTGGGGGGGACCGCCGAGGACGGCGGGGAAGGTTTCCAGCCCAGAACAGCCGGGCCCCTGTCGCGGGTTGTCCTAAAGCCCCGTCCAGCCCGGTCCTGAGCGCTGCCAGGTTGGGGCATCTGCAGCTCCCGGGACCTCGCCGCCCTCATTATTAACGGTTTCTTCCTAGTATCCAACCGAAATCTGCCGTGCTTTAGTTTAAAGCCCTTAGCCGATAGCCCAACAGTGTGCTCTCCGCTGAGGAGTCCCTTCCCGTCTGTCCTGCCCCTTAGGCACCGGCAGGATTACCTGGCAGGCACCAGAAAGTAACGCAGCAGTGAAATACCTCATGTTGCAAATCTGCACGTTAGCAGCCTTTGAAAGCTAGAACAGAAGATCTGCATCGCAGGTGGTGAAATTGCTCCTTGTCCTGTAGCCCAGCTGGCAGCTTGCTGCAGTGAAGCCATCTGGGAATGGTTGTGGCTTGCTTGCTTCATATTTCATGTCAAAGATGTAATTTAAAGTATTTCTGTTGTAATATCTGAATACCCGTGTATCCAGCAGTTGGTTTCTGTCAGCACAGCTTGGATTCTCTAATAGGGATAATGGTTTTGGCTGATCTTATCTCTGATTATGTTTGTTTGTTTTTAATAGGAATCACAGTAGCGTGAAAGACAATTCCTTCTAGTGGACTGAGGCAATCGGGACCCATAAGAAAGATCTTGAAAGCCAAAGCCACGTTGGACTGGAACCATGTTAAACAAACCAGTGCTGGTGGAATCCCTGATCGTCTTCAGCATCGTTCTGTGTGTGCATGCAGTGGTGTGGGACCGCTACTCCTGGTGTGCTGTAGCTCTCGCCATCCAGGCTTTCTATGTCCAGTTCAAATGGGACCGCCTGCTGCAGCAGGGGGGGGCTGTGTTCCAGTTCCGCACCACAGCGAACAGTGGGCTCCTGCCTGCCAGCATGGTCATCCCCTTGCTGGGGATAGCAATGAAGGAGAGGTGCAAGGCTGCTGGTATCGTGTACTTTGAACGCTTTGGCATAGTTGTAGCTTCCACTGGCATGTTGGTTGCTCTATTTTTGTCTGTAATTGCTGTTGGCATCACAAAACCCGTGCCCACCAACACTTGCATACTCACTGGTGTTGCTGGCAGTATAATTATCTATACCATGAAGCACTCTTTGACTGTTTCAGAAGTGATAGAAGTACTAGAAGTGCTGCTAATTTTTGTCTACCTCAGTATGATCTTGCTCTACCTGCTGCCTCGATGTTTTACCCCTGGAGAAGCACTGCTAGTTCTCGGAGGTATAAGTTTTGTTCTCAATCAGCTCATTAAACGCTCACTGAATGTAATCGAGGGCAGAGGTGAACCCATAGACTTCTTCCTTCTGGTGGCAGTTATTGGAGTTATTATTCTTGGGCTTTTTTTCACTGTTCTCTTCATTTTCATGGATTCGGGTACGTGGATCTCCTCCATGTTTTTCCACATGATGACAGCAGTGCTAGGCTTAGGGGTCATCATGCCTTGGCTTTACCGACTGATCCGGAGGAACCCTTTGTTTTGGCTGCTCCAGTTTTTGTTTCAGACACAGACGAGGGTTTACCTTCTTGTATATTGGACTTTTTTGGCTGCTTCAGCGTGCGGCATAGTTTTCTACCAGAATGCCAAGAGATCGTCTGAATCTAAAAAACACCAGGCCTCAACCATAACCAGGAAGTATTTCCATTTCATTGTTGTAGCGACTTACGTTCCTGGACTAATTTATGACCTCCAGCTTCTCTATGTTGCTGCAGTCCTGTGTCTGGCAGTGTTCATATTCTTAGAGTATATTCGGTACTTCAGGAT
Source organism: Alectoris magna (assembly GCA_030625065.1). Lineage (NCBI taxonomy): Eukaryota > Metazoa > Chordata > Aves > Galliformes > Phasianidae > Alectoris > Alectoris magna. Next base: position 5,036,142 of record CM060579.1, on the reverse strand, counting down.
CAAACCGTTTGGCCAAACTCTTCGGTATTTGCTGTCTCTCTTCTTGGATGAAAGAGACAGCGGGCCTCTAATCTTGACTCACATTTATCTTCTTCTTGGCATGTCCCTCCCGGTGTGGTTGTTCCCCAGATCTTGTGCCCCTAAAGGTGCTCTGTCTGGGGCAGGAGCACTGGTGCCCTACGCTGGGGTGCTTGCGGTAGGGGTAGGAGACACCATGGCCTCTGTTTTTGGCAGTACCATGGGGGAAATCAAATGGCCGGGCACAAAGAAGACCTTTGAAGGGACGATGACAGCAATTTTTGCTCAGATCATTGCTGTGGCTCTTATTCTGATCTTTGACAGCAACGTGAACCTGAACTCCAGCTATGCCTGGATTCTGGTGTCGGTGAGCTTAGTTTCTCTTTTGGAAGCTTACACAACCCAAATCGATAATTTGCTGTTACCTCTCTACCTCCAGATCATGTTTATGGTTTAGAAGCACTTCCACGAATAGAGGTTTCTCCATTTCTAGAGAAAAGCAGCAACAGGATATATGCACATCCATCACAGAAGAAAGATGATCCAAACTGTTTTTCTTTCGTTTAAAAACAAATGAAAAAGAATTCTATTTAAAATAAAAGTTTTGTTTCAGTCTCTTTTTCTGCGGTTTTTAAAACAGGTTGATTTTTGTCATCACACAAAAAATAATAATAAAAAAAATCACGGGGGAGAAATCTGTTAAAGCCTTCTGCACTGGCAGTCCCTTATTGCCAAGCGCCCATTAGGACAGAACACAGTAAGTGCTCCCTCTGCCTCTTCCATTTCCCCAAGTACTGCCTGAGCTGAAGCTTTGCTTTCCAGGCTTCTGGTTTGAGGGATGCAGTTTCTGACAATTTGTTCCCCACAAAAAGGCACCACAGTACACTTTGGGAATGGTGTAGTGCCACCACAGACACACAGTTCTCCCCTGCAGTCCTGACTGTGCATTAGGAGCACGGGTGGAGCAGAAGTGGTGCTCTGTGCCAACAGATCGGGCCCCAGGAGCAAGCCAGGACCCGCAGCGAGGTGGCATTGCCCAACATCCCCCACCTGGGCCAAGCTCCACACCTGAGCCTGCCTTTCCCAACGTGCCAAAATTGCTCAGGGTTTGCTTTGGTTAATAATGCAATAAGTAACAGATGTCGTTTGCAGAAAGCAATTCACACTAGGCTGCGTTTCCTTCACACTGAACTGCAAAACCTGCAAAATTCAGTCCAGCTTCTTGCTTCTGTTTATCCACATAAATTAGATGCTTTTGCAAGTTGCGGATAATGGTGCATGTAAGCAGAGGGCAGACAATCATCGCTCAGCAGCAGGCACTGTTCTGAAAGATTAACTCTAGTAATGGAAAGGTAGCGGAAAACTTCCACTGCGACCCACAGTGTTCACCTCTGAAGCTGTAAAACAGCACAAAACTACAATAAGGCACTTTCCCCTCCATTCCCACTTGCAACTTTGAAACAAACCCTAGGAAAGGTGCAGGGGGAGAGCCTAGAAACACCACAGCAGGAACTGAACTCCAGGCTGCTGCTATTGCCGTTTGCCAGCCTCATTCCCACTGTGATTGCCTGAGCTCTGCACCATATTGAACATATTCTGCACAGCAAAGCAATGCCCAAAGGGATAAAAACTCCTCTTACCATAAATTTCATTCTACTATTTCACAAATCAGATGATCAAACCAACACCAGAGACGGGCAATATATTTTTGAGAGGAATGAGTCACTACGAATTGGAGCCTTGCTTCCCTTACGATTTACTTCAACAAAGAACAACAACCAGATTGTTAAATTCATTCTGCTTTTGTCTCATTTTAACTAGATAAAACTTACTGCCCATTTAACTAAGCATTCAACAAGTACATTTGAAGAAGTGTGGGATATTACGAAGGAGCTGGGGTGCCTCACTCCATCCTGACTTACGCTCCCAAGTTGGCCGGATTGAGCTGGGTATGTTACTCAGCCACAGAGCTGCTACAAATACAACTCCAGGCTACGTGACTCTGCTTGAAAGCAATTACATCACATCCATGACAGCATTTCATTCCTACAGTCTCTCCCACTTCTTCATCCCAATCTACGACCTTCTGTGTACACTGGGAGAGATACCATCTACTGCAACTCCTTCAGAAACGCTACCTGTGCCCTGTTCAGCTTAGTGTACAGGTGTGAGCTTGCCCCTGATGCAACTGGAGTTACCTAATGTTCCAAAGGTTTCGCTGTGGTTGGGTTTTGTTGGGGTTTGGGCAGTCGTGGTGGTGCACACACCTCAACTGGGTCATCACAGAGCTGTGCTGCAGCCCCACGTGCTGGGAGGAGGTCACACCATGGCAACCTCGAAAAAACGAGGTGAGATTAAAACGAAGATTTATGATTTTTTATTTATCATGAGGGCTTTTGTTATTTTCGTATTTTCAACATCTTTAAGAACGGTAACGTTTTTAATCAAGCCTGGAGATCAAACATTCAGCTGCAATTTGCAAGAAATACCCAGAAGAGCGATTAATTATAAAGGTAGACTTTAGATTCATTTTGCCCACGGCAGCATTGTCTTTATTACTACTCAAACAATAGGACAGAGACCCAAGGCTAAAAGTCAGCCATCTTCACACAGCACATTCACCTGCACTGCCGGTAACAGAGCCAAGCACTAAATGAGCTCTTGACTTCAAATACTACAGCTCTGCAACCAGAAATACTTCTCAACCATTGCCATGGTCAAGGTGGAACACTCCTTAATGGCCTATTGTGGAGACAGAAGGAATTTCCTCACCGAAGGGACTGGGCTACTATCCTCAGAGCGGGGCTCATCCTGCAGCAGAAGCTTCTACCTAAGGCAGGCAGATTTGGCAGCATGATGGGAGCTTGCTCTCAGGGGATAATTATATCTTGAGCATTGATCTAGTGAGCTGCATTGAAAGAGAACACAGACAAGCAATCACAGAACACCGACCAGCTAGCTGAGTCCAGAAGCCAATCGTGAACGTCAAGTGTAGAGCGGTGGAAAAGGCAGTTCAGGAGTCGGCTGGAGCCTAAGTGGGAAGGAAGAGCAAAAAAGAAAACTGCAGTGACTATTCCAGTTCTGGGCCATTAAATCAGCAGTCAGTACTGCTGCACCCAAAGGGGCACACTTCAACCAGCAGTTCCCAGGGCAAGACCAGATACAGTGAGAATAGAAGTCAGCACTCTAGAATCCCTCAGTCTGAGCACCAGTTACACCTGTAGACATCTGTTCTGTCTTCCAGGCACTCAGCTGCTTTACTTTAAATTTAGTAGAAATCCTGGTAACTGGGAGATATCCCTAAGGAACGTGGTTGCATATTTTGCAAAGCAGAAGCACAACAAGGATTGCCAAGCATGGAATCTTTCCCTACCTCCAATATGCTTACTGAGCATGACTTTAAGGAGTCTGCAAATGCACCAGAGTACAACTTAAAAGCTTTCATTAAACAACATTTGTCTAAGAAACACAGCAACCCTACCAGTTCTCCTTGCTCCAGCTGGTGCCTTCGGCCTCCATCACGTGGAAGGTGTACACGTGGCGAGAGAACCCCGAGCTGTTCATGTCACTCTTATGGACGACTTCTCCATGGATGACAATGAGCCCACCTGTTTGGAAGAAACACCTGGACTGCTTTTTTTTTCCAGTCACGAGTGCTAAACTTAACATAAGGAAAGCAGGACTGTTGAAATACAATTGTATTTCCCTTCCCTGAGGTGCTTCTACCTTTACTTATGGGCACAGGTATGAACTTGCTGTCATCGTAGGCCGGCTCTGACCCTACGAACTCCACACACGTCGAGGCTCCTTGGGCTGCACGCACCATTCTGCGGGTAATCCCACCTGCACACCCACAGAGTGAGCAAACATCCATCAAAATAACAATGCCAGCTCTGTTTTGTGCATGCCAAGAAACACTCTCTGTGGTCCCTCTTGGCACTCAGAACACTACTCATGTGTTCAATTCTTTCCTCGGGGATTTTTCAGCACGCAAAGATTTGGGATTTTCCAGCTATAGCAGAAAGTGAGAATCAGCTGCATTCTGCTTCCCCTCCTGCTGCTGTGCATTGCAACGCAGCCTGTTAGGAACACAATGCTCAAACGCTCATGCAAAACCCCAAACCAACCTGTCATCCATTTCTCCTTCCTAGAAGAGCGTAATTTGCTGTCAGAGTGCAACCAACTCCAAAGTGTACGAGGGCTGAGTGATTTGAAACATTAAGAGAGCTGTAATTACTGATTAAATGCTTAGGTGAGCGGCATTGGAATTCAAATAGTGTGCCCTAGAGGAAGGGAAAGGCAGGAGACTGCAGTAATGATGCTGTGGTTGGGGTGAAAGAGGATGGCAGGGTGTTGTTAGGAGTTAAGAGGTCACGGGCACAGGGGGAAAGGAGCATCTTTGTGAAGGGGATGCAGCTTGGAAAAGAAGCAGTTTTGCAGGTGGGTAAAAGAAAGAGAAATGGTTTGTTAGTGCATTCCCACCCCAGAGGGCAGGAGAATTGCAGTTTGCAGTCCAGGTGACGGTGAACACTTTCAAAGCTGCAGTCAGAACTACAGAAGGAGCACCGACTGGTGGGAATGACACACATCTCCACAAGAAGAAAGGAGTCAGTCGTTCCAGACCTTCATTGCATTAAAAACCCGAATCCCAGTGCCTGGCAAAGAAGAGCCTATGTTGCAGAGTGATGTTCTGAAATAGTATTGAAGGGGAAAGAAAAGATTCAGGGGCAGCTGCAGTGGGCCTCACCCTCACAGGTTCTGGAGTAAATACAGCAGGAGGAGGGTGCTGCATTCACTCTTTAACCCTGGTTTCAATTTAAAACTAAGCGCCGTCAGCCATGTGCGGTAGCTTTTTTTTTTTTTTAAAGAAAATATTGCTGTATTAAGCTCTGCTGGAGGAGTGGCCACAACTTACTGGTGTGGGAGCCGGGAATGAACCACAAACAGCCGTTCTCCTGCGTGGCATCCTCCAGTGCAATCCAGAAGCCCAGGACCCGGCCCAGGGGCTCTGTGTGCAGGAACGTGGCATCCTGGTGTGGCGTCACTGTGATGAAAAGCAGCGGGGTCAGGGTCTGAGCGTGCCTGGGGCCAGCACTGCAAGGTGGGAGCACACACGGCGCTCCTCAGCCCGCCCTGACCGCCCATCACACCACGGAATCGCTTGAGGCAGTGGGGACAACTAAAGGGCATCCTGGTCCAACTCCCTGCAGTGCACAGGGACACACACAGCAACATCAGCGCTCCCAGCCCCATCCAGCTCTGATCTCGGGTGTCTGCAGGGATGGGGCACCGCCATCTCTCTGGGCAGCCTGCACCAGCTTTACCTGGTCACAGTCCTTCCCTGAAGGACTACTTGTGCTGCAATACAGAGGCACACGAAGCTCACCTTCCCCACCGATGCCGGGTTGCTGCAAGGAGAAGGGAGACACGTGAGGAGGAGTCACACCAGCTTCACTCCTGCCGTGGCAGGGAGGCCCTCAGCCGTACCTTGAAGATGTACATGCTCTGCACAACCACTGGTCTCTCCAGGCCTAGTTTTCTCCCCAGTTCCTGGAAAGAAACTTTCCAAGATTTACATTTGCTGCTTTCTGCCCACAACAAAGCGCTATTTTCTGTAGGTATTCTGTCCTTTTATGTTCAAAAACATTGTACTTAGCAGCCTAGAATACTCAAGTTCACCACCCCACCATTCAGTTTTCTGTCAGACAGCTCTATCAGCTCAGCTTACCTGCACCTTGGGGGAGTGAGTGATCTGCTTGAAGACGGGATCATGAGCGTGCAAGGCTAAGGGAAAAGACAAGGCTTAGGGTGAAGGTTTCAGTAACAGAAGGGAGCCCAGGGGCTTGCAGCAATGATGTGCAGAGAGCACAGCCAAGCAGCCAGGAACGTTTATCCCCCCTGTGAGCAGATCATCAGCATCACACCATCCCTGGAGGTGTTCCAGAACCGTGGAGATGTGGCACTGAAGGACATGGCCAGTGGGCATGGTGGGGTGGGTTGGGCTTGGGGATCTGAGAGGGCTTTTCCAACCTTAATGACTGCCTGAGGTGACACAGCCCCTCTGGGTTAGTACAGACTTCTTCAGAAGACTGAAGAGTAATAAAAGTGAGCGTTGTGATTAAGCATATTACACAAAATGTATGAAAATGCAAAGCAAAAAGAGATGCATCTCCCCCTCTGCTGATCAGGCCCAGCAAGGGCTGCCATCAAACAAGGGAAGAGGAGAGATCCCATTAAAAAGCCTCATTACAGAGAATCAATCAGAGAGAAGGTGCTGAGACAGCAGGGACAGAATTGTTTTCACTTCCCAGAGGAAAAGCCAACATAACAGAGCCCATCAGAGGCTGCTCTGCACAGAGGTGCTGGGAGAGCTCCATATTGCATTTCCAAGCTCAGTGACATTGAATCTGAACAAAGTTCAAGGGAACGAGCTGCATCCTGCTCTTATTTTCCACGTATCGTTTGAAGACGAAAGAGATTCAAATCCAAATGGGGGGGCTGGGAGAGAGGTAATAGGGCACAAACTGAAAGCAGAAGGAGATAAGAAAAGGTGCTGCCATGTAAAAGGAGGAAAACAGCTTCACTATGCAGGGAGCGGGAGGCAGTCTGAGCCACACGCAGTGGGAGCAGCTCGCTGGGAGGTTGCTCAAGCAATCTCTGACCCCAAGAGGTCTGAGGGCTGAAGTCCAAACTTTTGCACACCAGTAACTCAGTGCTATGTGCAACCGAAGAGCCTCCTGGAAGTGTTCTTTGGGTTTTGTTTTGCCTTTTTTTCCTTTGTTTCTCTGAAAGGTTTATCGCTGAGAACTTTGGCAGCAAAAGAGTGAGGAGCAGCACAGAGACAACTGCAGAGGCAGTGATGGAACCATAAGGGAAAAAGTGGACTGTTGAGCTGAAATTGAGATGAATTTAATACAGGAGAGGTTTGTGGTATCTGGGGCACAGTGAGAAGGAGGACAGGAACAAAGCCACTTCTGCTCCCAGGAAGGTTTAGATTTAGGAGACTAAAGAGGGTGGGTCTGGAGAAGTCCCAGTGCCTAAGAACTGCCTCCCTTTTGCCCATCCTTCTCAAAAAAGGAAAAGATGGATTGAACATACCATGGCCAATCTTACTGACAGATTTCTCCTTTGCAATTAGAAAGTTGCCTACAAGACAAAAACAGAATTTAACATGGTTAGCAAAGCAGGAATGCTTGCAGGGATGGAACCTGGCCCTGCCTCCTCACATCCCCTTGACTGGGTTTGAGGCTCACCTCTCTCATCCAGAACACCTTTCTCAAAGAAGAACCTGATCTTGTCTCCACTGGTGAGGAAATAATCCGAGCTACCCTGTCAGAGAGAAGAGCCCAGTAAAGACAGCATCATCATGAACACACAGCCAAACCTTCAATCAGAGGTAACACTCACCTGCATCTTTCTCCCCACCAAGCAGCAGCAGAAACAAAGTACAGTCAATAGAAATCATTCCTACAAATACTGAATGTATTCCTTCAACATTAAACCTCTTGGCACTCCCCAGGACTCCAGCCTGGCACACACAGACTACCAACAAGCACCAGCAGAAAGCTGGGGAGCCAATACCTTCTCCCTTCTCTCCCAGGGCTGCATGGGACCAGCCCTGCCCTGCGGGTACCTGTGCCTGGAGCTGCTCCTCTTCCTTGGTGGAGAACTCAGTCCTGCAGTGTGGTGGCACCTCCATCCTATCTAGGATCCTCTGGATGCTGCTCCTCATGCTGTCACACTCCTCTGGGCTGAAGAAGTGCTCCAGGACAAGGAAACCATCCTCACGGTACTGAAAGGAGGATATGGGGTGGCTGCCCTCCTCCTGGGGTATTTCTGACATGTTTCTCTTCCACAAATGACAAAACCGAAGTGTTGTTCTTTTGTTTCTAAAGTTCAAGAGGGCCATTGCCAAGAAAGATCAGTCCTTAAACAGGCTCAGATCCCATAGAGTTAAGGGGAACACATTTCACCTCCCCACCCAGAAACCAGAGTAGATAGCACTGCTGAGCCTTCGTGGTTTACGGGTATCTTATCTTAACTACGTGACCAGCAACACTTAGATTACAAATACTGCTAAAACGAACAGAGCACTCCTTTCCAGATCCCAGATAAGAAGGAGATGCCTTTACAAGCCAGAAGAAAAAAGTGATTTTCTCTAAGGGAAAAATCCCTGGGTGGTTCTCACGATTGACTACACAACCCTCTACGAAATGAAGCTAACTCTGCTGGCACTGCTTCCTTATATAGAACACCGCGGGGATTATCCTCAGGGATAGATCTCAGCCTCACAGTGACAGCTGAGCAGGAATCAGAAGGACACAAGAGAAATTCCCAGAGGAGCTCTGCAGGGCACGCAGCCCTCTGCATGTTTGCACCCACAACAGGGTTTTCACAGGCTCAGAATGAATGCAACGCACAGAGCTGAGCAGAATACAAAGTGTGTGCAAAGCAGATCTCTGCTGGACCTGAGCACTGGTTCAGCACGGAGCGCCCATGCCTTGCAAATGGTGCAAGCATGTTCCTCGCCTGCTGCTCGCTTACCTTCTGCATCTGGTGTTGGGTGACAGACGCCATCGCAGTCCCACCAGCCCGGCTGTGCACGGCTGTGCCACCTCAGCATGTGACCCTTGGGCAGCATGTGACAAACGCAAGCACAGAGACAGCACAGCTGCCTCCTGCTCTGACCCCTCCATGGCTGCTGGCTCCCAGTGCTCAGCGATGCAGCTCTGCTCCAACTCTCGGTGCTGCTGTACAGAAGTGTCCTGCTCCGGTTTGTGCTTTGTGATCACAGTTTGCTGCTTAGCCCCGGGGAGAAACGGCTAGTTTAATAACCCAGATTAAAAACTGGTAAACGCAGTAGTAAATGAAAGAGGTAGAATAAGATTCGGGTAGGATGAAAAGGTCTCAAAGGGCACCAAACAGAGCAACAAATGCAGAAGCGGTCACTCAAACTCCTGCAGAGTTCCCTTTGCTCAGCCAGAGAACCCTGCCCAGTCAGCAAGGAGCCCAACCACCAGGAGGTGACAAACATGAGACCAAAGGGTGCTAAAGCTGAAGGGCTTCCACCAGCAGTTCAGCCAAATTCAGAGCCACCAGCTGGTCTCATTCACAGCTGCTGCTGGGAAAGGGGTTGTTTCCAAACACATTTGGCTAGCTACTGAAAGTCCATCTGAAGTAGGTGGTGTTCAGGAAAAAGACTCCTTATTCTGTAAGGGAATCCCATTCAAATCCCCCCGCCCCTCACCCCCCTTCTTTTTCGTGTTTTATTTTGAATGAAAAGAGAATTAAAGGTTTTCACTAGAGAGCATCTCATTTTGAGCACAGAATCACAGAACCTTCCAGGCTGAAAAAGACCTCCCAGACCCCCAGCCCCAACCCACCCCCCCATGCCCACTGACAGACCCTCAGTGCCACATCCCCAAGGCTCTGGAGCACCCCCAGGGACGGTGACCCCCCACTCCCTGTGCAGCTATGCCAGTGCAGCACCGCTCCTTCCAAGAAGGAATGTTCCCTAACACCCAACTCGAACCTCCCCAGCACAACACGAGGCCATCACCTCTCATCCTGCCACTGTTAGCTGGGAGCGATATCTATCTATCCATCTATATCTCTCTCAAAAGAAAACCGTCAGGTAGTTCCTCCCTCTTGTTTAAGAAGCCTCTCCAGATGACGAAGCTGAACTGTTCTGAAGAAAGCTGCGTAATCAGTAGGAAAACAAAACAAATACGAGGCAACAAGGCCAGCCTGCTGCAGCTGCTGTCTGTGAGGCCATCCCTCTGTGAGTGCAAACTCAGGGGTAGGCCTACTTGGGAAGCAGCAATCCAGACAAACACTGTTTACACACATTCTCATACCCCTCCCCTGTGTTACTGAGGTCATTCCTACCATCGCTTCTCATTTCCAGTCATCTTTTTCCCATCAATTTAGCACGCCATCCTCTCCACTCCCCACCTTACACACATGTGCTGACTTCAGAAGCCACTCGAGTTCACACGCACAACAGCAAACCACAGCTTCCCTGTTTATGGATTGCATTGTAAATAAGCACTCCCAACAGCAAAGCATGGCACGGGGAGTGCCAGCAGGCAATCACACAAACAAGGGGACAACCACAGAGGCTACAGGGGCAGTCTGGCCTCAGGAGTCCCCCAGCTCTTCCCCCTTCCAGGCACACTCCTATTTTGAGGCTTAGGGAGACGTTTCCAGCAAGGGGAAAACCACCACCCCCACATAACGCCCCCGAAAAAGTGAAAGAAGGACATAATCTTCATAAATACCTTCTCTTCCCGTAAGTTTAAACAAGGAAATAGAAAGGGCTCTGACAAAAGCAGGAAATAAGCCCTTTTTCCTTCCTTCCCCCCCTCTCCGAGAGCTCTCGTGCAGACTGCTCACACTTTCTCCTGCTCTGGAGGAAAACTGCACTTGTGGCCAACTCCAGCACCATGGTACAGACCCATGGTACAGCACTGGAACGCCCAGAGCCCTGCAGCAGACAAAGCCCCAGTGTTCCAACTGCCATGCTGAGCAGCAGAGCTACCCAGACTTCCTCTGCAGTGAGGTTCCCATCAATGCTGCTCAGAGCCCCTGGTTCCCTGCAGCCAGCTCCAGCAGCTCAGCACGCTCACCAGGAACAAAGAGCACAGGAACGAGGATAACGTGTTTAAATTGTGTTAAGCAGTCCACTCGTATCTACTTAAAATAGCATCAGTACTCAAATATTTTTCCCACATCGGCAGTCCTTTCCTCCAAGTTACCAAAAGCCTCAGAAACAGAAGAATTCCTATTGAGAGCACTCTCACTGTTATCCACAGTCTGAAACAACAGCTGCTTTCTTTGTGAGCCTTCTGCCTACTGGTTTTTGGTGTGGTCACACTAGAGAACTGTATGTAACAAAGCTAAATGAGCTTTAGGTCTTCACTCTATGCCTTAGTGAGCTACGCAGAAAATCTGGACTTATCTGGATTGTGTTTTTCCCAGCAAAGACATCAGTTCCTTACCCCGAAGCTCCTTTCCATCACCATATTCCAGCTCCCCAGGAATCCAGTGAGCACCACCAGTTCTCTGATGGCACCTTTCACTCTTCCCTTTTGCTCAGTGATTCAAGGAGCCGGTGACCCCTTGCCAGAAGGAAGCCCCAGTCCAAGAGAGCCTTAGATGACAGGAGGTGTTTTGTCCCCTTTCTTAGCTCAGCCCTGCCGAGCATTCCATTAATAACTCAATGCCAGTGAACAGTGGCACAGAGCAGCGCCTTCCAGCACCCCTGGCTCTGGGCCACTGAAGTGGGTATAACGTCACTGCGGTCAAACAGGCTCAAACAAAGGAAGCAAGGGAAGGCAGAACCCAAGAGAAATACCTTTCTCTACAATAAATGAGCTGCACAGAAACTCAAACCATCTCTGAAAGTTACAGGCTGCTGCCAGCAGCTGGCTGAAAGCACCATTCCTATGGCAACAGGCAGCATTCCCCACTGACTTCAGTCCCTATCCTTCTCCTAGGGAAGGACAGAGCAAGATGCACGCTGAGAAACCAGCTGAGCTTCTACAAGCAGACGATCGATGCTCCAACAGTCTGCATTCAGCAATGTAAACTGTTTCAGCCATTTGTTAAAGTAAACGTGCAAGGCAGCCCAGGCCCCAGCAGAATCTCCATACATCTATTCTGTTCTCACGCATAAAGAAATGCCATAACCCACACGGGCTCAAGCGATGAGCAAAGCAGCAACCCTACACAACAGCAACAATTATTAACATCTGTCTTCTGAGAAGTGAGGCGGGCAGGGGCGAAGCGCCTTCACACACAGCCAGCTTAAAAGAAAGCAGACATAAAAGGAAAACGCACATTAAAAAGTTAAACTTTTATTCTGTTCAAGTGTCCGGTCTTACACGTCTCTCAGAGGAAAACATTAGCAGCCTTGGGTGCTAACTGGGGAGGTGCTGCTGATCAGCTGCAATCCCGCATACAGAGCCAGTGTCTGAAACGTCACACCAAGCACAGGGCCTGCATGCCAAACCACAGCCCTGCGAGTGCATCTACAGAATGGGAGTGAGCCGCGGCTAAGCTGTGAGTAGCGCCTTACTTAAATGGATGCATCTGTCAGCTGTAGATGACTCAGGCTCGTTAGCCCCCTTCTCATTATGTTTAGCCTGGAAAAATTCTCCCCATTGTCCTATGAACTTCCTTTAAAGGAGAGATAGGAAATAATGGAAGGGTATTTCCAGACATTCCCAATTAAGCCTTTGTATGAACGCACGCGGAGTTCACCTTAGTTTTTGGGGTCCAACAATTCGAGCACAGTTATTTTGGTCAAGGGATTTCAGATGAGATTTCCAGAGGATTTAATGCTCCCAACACAGTTTAACGTTAATCCAACACTGCAGCTGGAGGGATGGAAAGGAAAAGGTTCAAGTCTGACAACGTCCAGTTCTGCTTCGTGCACCGTTACAATGCAGATAGGACAGGAACATGTTTTGGCACGTTTTTATTAAGACTACAGAACCCACGGTGTGGCCAAGCAGCAGTAAAAGAATAAATCATTTTTAAATGCAATGAAAGGAAAAAAACCCAAAGGAATTCTAAATGCTAGTTTTCCCATTTATCATTCACACAGCCTCATCGAGGGTAATATTCCAGAGCCGATGATGCTACCACTTATGATACAACAACATTGGTCTGCAGTGAGAAAAGTCACACCAAGGGTTAGGAAATCTCCCCAGGGCCTCCACAAACAAAAGGAGAAGAGCCAGAGGGAACGGCTGGCTTCAGACAAAGATGGCTGCAGGTGCGCTGGAAGGAACAACGCCTCAATGGAGAGTTTACCTTAAGGTGCCTCTAGAGAAGGCACAGCTATCAAGGAAAAAACTACTCCTCCCCTGAAGGACTGAAAATAAATCAACGAGAAATCAAATCGTGAGAGTCCCTTTCCAAAGTGGGAAAAGATAAGGAAGGAAAATGATGTCACAGCTGTTACGTGACATCCTGGGGGTGCGCTAAAAAGAGCGTGGCCAGCAGGCCAAGGGAGGTGATCCTCCCCCTCTGCTCTGCCCTGGTAAGGCCTGGAGCACTGTGTCCAGTTCTGGGCTCCCCTGTACAAAAAAGACAGGGATCTCCTGGAGAGAGTCCAGCAGAGGGCCACAAAGATGATACAGGGCCTGCAGCATCTCCTGAATGAGGAAAGGCCGAGCGAGCTGGGTCTGTTCAGCCTTGAGAAAAGAAGGCTCAGAGGGAATCTGATCGATGTCTATATGTAGATATATCTAAGGTGTGGGGGGCAAAGGGACAAGGAGCAAACCCTTTCCAGTTGTGTGTGGCGACAGGACAAGAGGAAATGGCCACAAAGTGAAGCATAGGAAGTTCCACACAAATGTGTGCAAGATCTTCACAGCGAGGGTGACGGAGCACTGGAACAGGCTGCCCAGGGGGGCTGTGGAGTCTCCTTCTCTGGAGACATTCAAGACCCGCCTGGATGCCTACCTGTGCAACCTGGTCCTGGGAGCCTGCTTTGCAGGGGGTTTGGATTAGGTGATCTCTAGAGGTCCCTTCCAGCCCCCACAGTCCTGTGACTCTGTGAGATCAATAACAGTTTTTCCCCATATGTATCATCTCCTATAAAAGGATACGTCATTGATCTGGAATTCCCAGAATTGTGTTAGAACAAGATGAGGACCTCGGTGTGGTTCAGCAACAGAAAGCCACTTAATACTATTTATGGTAACGACACCAAGCGTTTGCTTTAATTAAAATGAAATTAGCTAAGTGGAGTGTAGAAATGGTAATAAGAGAAATTAAAAAAATGAGGTAGGACATTCAAGAAGTGACAATTAATACCAAAGAACAGCACATCACGACGGATACCTGTAACAGCTTGTATTGGGCTTACATTTCACCATTCAGACTGATGGAGTGAATTAATTCCCACTGCTGAGTTAACTACGGACCAAAACATGAAGTCAGAAAACAACCTGAAAGAAAAACTTCATCTAACATTCCAGTGCATAGTTTCAGAGATACAGCAAGTTTTAACACATTTAATGGGTTTGGTACCGCCCTCCTTACAGGTGGTTCAAATAATCCACTGTAACTTACTACTTTTTGGGGTAGTTGGAGTGAAAGGTAGAATTCTGTTTTACTAACCTCCGGTCCTAGCATGGGGGGAGCATGCTCAAGATCAACAGGGGGTCCAAGAATTCATTCAGCTCAGCAGTGTTATTAAGGAAACGGTTTTAATTCAAGTTGTTTTATGACTTAGCAGCTAGTAAATGTTTTGCTACCAACTAGAGTGCTTTGAAAAGACAGGTCAGGATAACAAGACACCGACCCGTTGATTGTCTGCTTACGGTGAGCTTTTCTTCCTGAACATACAGAACTATGTCAGTAAAAGCAAAGCTTCAGTTTGACAGAGATTGAAGGAAAAATTATAATATATACTGACTGAACACTTGCAAACGAGGAAGGATTGTTGATGTAAGCTCATCCCTCAGACTGAGCAACCCAGGCAGGTATGGGAAGTGAAATGAATCACTCTGCTGTGGGTTGAGCTTTACAGGAGGTCTGAGCTATAAACGTGTTCAGGACCCCCCGTTTCAGACCCTATCCTTTTAAGTTTTAAAGCTTCCTCCATTTCATCATATAAAACTGATACTATGAAATCACTATCTCTTTCATGGAAGACCAAGAAGCACATGTCAGGAGCAGGTAAATATTGCTGTCTTCCAGAATGGCAATGTATTTTTGTGCCACCTGTGTTTCCGGTACAAGAAGCTACCAGACTACTTAGCTTTCTGAGTGGCAGCACTGAGATATCTCAAGCCCTAACAGCCACGACTGAAAAACTGAGCTCTGAATATTGAAAAAGGAGCAAAAAGCTAGTGCTTCCATGCATGATCGATACTGGCCTGTCTTAAAATTGCTTTGTAGACCTCAGGCATAGGGCAGTTCCTACTCAGCAAGCAGCAGAAGTATAGCTGTCATTTGATAAGAAGTTAGAGGCTCGCTTCTAGCAGAATAGCCTATTGTCCACTTCTCCTATGGATTCGGCACTGAGATACACCGCAGAGCTCAGGAGATGTGCAAGCTTCTAGAAGCACTGCAGCAAAAAAGCAGGAGCTGCTTATAGAAACTTCTGGCCTAGCTGCACAAAGCTTAGTTTGTATACGTGACATCATATCTAGAATCAAGAGTTAAAGCATTCACCTACAATGACCTAGATACACAGGAGAAAACTGTTCCTGTAAGCTAGGTTCAAGTCCTATGAGGTACATTGCCTTCCAGCCCTGTCTAGCCTAAAACACATGCTGTAAACAGATTACCCAGTGGCCTTGAATACAACACAGACTTCAAGCCTCTCCACTCAATTGCCATTCCTCTCCAGCACAATCTTTTGGCACAGAGTGAGGAAGAAAACAAGGTTTCCTTCACCATCCAAACAGCCCCTACAGCCACCATGGGAAAGTGCCTGGAAAACAGCACTGCTGTAGCTAAAGCATTCCTGCCTTACCCAAGCTGTGCTAAGTCCACCTTGCAATTCCTGTCCCACCGATCCAAAATGCATCAGCACCAACACTCCTGAGCACCAGTGCTGGCTCTGATGCAGTGCATTTTGGAATAATATTGTTTCCCATCAATTTGGCAGTGGCTCCAACTCTAACATAATTTGAACGCTAACCCTGTTAGAAACAGTGCCTTGCCTTCCAGATAAAGAAAATTATATTATTCCTCCGGGCTGTTTAAAGCTGAACAGTGAACTAAGGGAGGCAGAATTTACATCTTCCTTAAAAGCAGTTTTATAAACAGATTTCCTAGATTTTAAATACAGCTTTATTTAAGCATCTGAACATCAACAAATCCAGAGCCCAGTTAACATTGTTCATGGTTTCAGTATGTTTAGTGTGTATATTTCATATCTTACATCTCACGAGGAAAGCCATAGCGCCCTATTGCACCAACATCCAAGGGATCATCAGGGTTTGCTAAGCCAGCACTCTCACTGGCAGTTTGTCAGGAACTGCTTCAGAGATGGCTGCAGCTTCCTCCCTTTGTGCACACAGGAAGCCTCCAAACATTTTGTGCCTGTTTGCAGCACCCCGCCTTGAAGACGACCTGCTGGCTTGATGCGGAGTATTGCAACCAGGACCTGCAGCCCCTGAGCCTCCTATTCCTTCCGATGGAAAAGGGCAGACTTTGGGTGTATTGGAGACACACCTTAACCACTCCACCTCGAGACATGAGTAGCAGCAGCTATCACAGGTTATCTACCCCATGCGGGGTTTTGTCAAACAACACCAAACAGGTCAGACTTGTTTCAATAAAGATTGTCCTGTTCAAGGGATCTAGAGATCAGTCCTCAGAGGATTCTCATACTGCTCCTTATCAATGGGGGAATGAAACAGGGAAGAATAGGACAGGTGACTTCTCCAGCATCAAGTTCAACCAACGTTAGCCTCTTACTTAACACAAGAGGTTAACAGGAACTGACAGCTGCTGAAGGGTGAAAGACAACAAAAAAACAAGCAGGTCTGAAGTTTTTGTTCCTAAAAAAAAAGTTGGCAACAAATCTAACAGCTTAATGGGCAGGGGCAGAGGAAAACTGAGTTATTCCTCTTCACTATTATCACTGCCAACCCCAGGGTATACCTTGACACGCTGGTTTTACGTTTGCATTTGTTATGTGACAGAGTATTGGGAACTTAAAAGCAGCTTGAAAACTTTAAAAGCCAAGATCATGAAGCAACTCTGTGCTTCCAGGAGAACAGATGAGACTGCTTTTTAATCTTTCGTATTATCCAGATCATTTGTATTCTAACCATTTCAGAACAGGCTACAGGCCTGGAATTACTTCAGTTTGGGCCTCCAAAGCATCAGTTGGAGAAAAGGATGCTATGTGATTAACTCATCAGTACAAGTGACTTGTAACTGCTAAAAAAAGTGCCATCTCCAATGCACAGATGGAGTTCTGGGGGCAGAACTCCTTCCCCAGGGGAAGAAGACAGGTTGTCAAAAATAAGGGGGAAAAGACAATTAGTAACCAAACACAATCCTGCATCCAAATTGATGTCTGAGATAAATTCATCCCCCCAAAATCCCAATGCCAGCATCTAGGTAAAAGAACCAACTCTCTGTATCCTATCCCAACCACTCTGTGGGCCCTCACTTACTGAATTGCTGAGTTGGAGGGGAATAGTGGCAGGCATCACAGACATGGAGGTACAGGAAGTTTCCTAGACTCCTGATCATTGCTTGCAGGACGCTCATTCCCTGACACTATAATCCCCATTTGAAGCAAGGCAGCAATCCCTACATTTCTTTTTCTCCTCCATTCAAAGGAGGTCATCTCTTTTCACCAGCACCACCCACTTCACTCCGCTTCCCGTCCGAAACAGCAGCAACATCTCTTACTCCCACTGGCCCTTGCTCAGGAGCCATCTAACCTGTCTTGATCCTCATCCTGATCCCAAGCTTTCCACATCCCGCACCTGAGGCAAGAAGCAGCCTCAGAGTCACGACTGTTCAGGGACTCCTTGGCTAGTTTGATAGTGATTGAAGAGGAGGAAGGGGAGGATCTGGGAAAAAGGGGACTGGAATGGCCTTGTGTTTCCTTCTTGTTGGTCAGAGGCTCCTCCCCTTCTTTCAGGGGCTCAGGCTTGCTCTTTGTCTGCCCTCCACAGCCGCTCTTTGACTTCCAAGGGCAGCGTATTGAACAAGTCCTCCTCCACCACAAGCCCGCTGCGTTTCAGCAGAGGACACTCTCCCAGCTCCACCGGCAGGCACTCCAAGCGGTTCCCTCGCAGCTCTATCTGCGATAGGTTTGTCAGCTCTCCAACACGGGATGGGAGCGACTGCAGCACATTGTTTCCCAGGTTCAAGGTTCTCAGCTTCCTGCACTGGAACAGCTCTGGTGGGAGATTCTCAATCTGAAGGGAAGAAAAAAAATAAATCAATTACAGATGAAGTCACCTAGTAGGACACACGCTCATAAGACAATAACAAGGTCACACATCTCACTGCTTACAAAACTCTCAGTTGCCCTTCCTTAAGTGAGCTCCTGCTCTCTACCATAAGGAGTTCTCCTGAAGTAAGGAGTTATTACAGCACAAGGCCTCCCAGCACAGCTCTCCCATTGGCCATTCTTCCCCAGCTCCTCTCAGAGCACCACCGCACCAGCAGATCTCAACTACTTGGCATCTCTCAGCTTTGAGATCTTACTGTATCAACCTTTTTAAACGTTATTCTTCACGTCTCACAGGAAGGCCAAAAGCCTTCTTGTATACTTTCATTACGTATAAGATATGGTAGATTTCGATGCACTCCATTACCTGGAGCAGACATCATATGAGTACAATTGTCAGGCCCTGAGAATTGAGAGTGCTCTATCGTTTCTGTAGGGTTTGGTATTGTTGCAGGGACTTCATAGGCTTCAAATTACAAGGTGGTCTTTTCCTTTTTTTTTTGGACACTACAACAAAAAATGAAGTCCC
This sequence comes from Alectoris magna, assembly GCA_030625065.1. Lineage (NCBI taxonomy): Eukaryota > Metazoa > Chordata > Aves > Galliformes > Phasianidae > Alectoris > Alectoris magna. The sequence continues at coordinate 5,017,651 of CM060579.1, read as the reverse complement.
CATCTGTTAGCTTTCCCCACCACTGCCTTCGAGTCACCAATTTAACAAGTCTCATTTCTATTACTCCAGTACCCCTTCCAGTGAATTTCCAAGAAAACAATATATATAGTATTTAATAAACACTAGGCCTGGAATTAAGTGCAGCAATTCAATATTCTCCACTAAATTCAAAGCTTCATCATGAAGATTACTATTTGCCTTTATACAGAACCATGCATCTTTTTTAACCCTGAATTATGCATGACACAGCTAAACGGAATTGTAATCAATTCTGAATGAAGTTAAGTCCAACCAAAAGCAGGGACAATACAAGACCAATTAAAAACAGCTAAATTCAGCCATTGTTACTGGTGCTGTCAAGTGTTATATGAACAGCAACATGCAATCAAATGATCACAGAAAGGTTGAGGTTGGAAGGGACCGCTTGGGATCATCTAGTCCAACCACCCTGCTCACAGACTTTGGAAAATAATACAGTTATTTGAGGGACAAGTATTGGTTCAGGAAGGAAGCAGTGTGCTACAATACGGCCTGCTTCCCAAAATGGTACACTGGTACCAGCCAGCTCCAACAGCTCCTATTTGCTAAGGCTGCTGAGCTAAGAGAGGACATTTGAGGTAACTCCTGGCCTTGGGAAATACCTGCCTACCAGCCCTTGTGTTCCTTGCTGCCACTTCTCCCTGTAAGTGACCAAGTAACTCTGAAGAGCCCCAGGATAATAGCGCTTTGCCCAGGCACCTGCAGGGGATTTAAGCAGCTTAGCTGTTTCACTGGGTTTGCATCACTTTCTGCTTCCAAACCCAGCGGAGCAGAGGATGCTCCACAGCTTTCCTGTTGCATTAGCACTTTCACACAGTAAAACGGGTGGCGTCACACAGCACTGCATAAAACAGAATTGCCTCAACTCCTTTTCCTCCAAGAGAGGCTCCAACCCAGGAGTGCAGAGGATACACCACAGATCAACTCTCAGGAAGTTGTAACAGCAAAGTTCCCAGCAGATAAATGGCACAGGATTATCTGGGCTCTCAACAGCACGAGCAGTTAAAACTCTCTTCGTTTTGCTTGAACACCAACCTCAGAAAACACCCCTCACAGCCACATCCACCCTGACAAAATATTCTGGCTTTCAATGCGGTATGAAATGCGTGCATACCATGAAGTTCTGAGCTTAAGCCACCCATACAGAGGGACACACACTCCCAGAAGCCACTGACCAGATCTGTGCTTTTTACATTCTGGTAATACTTCAGCAAAGAGCGTGAATGAAAGCCTCAACAAGTCTTCCATCTCAGCACAGCTTGTGTGATCATGGGTTGATCTCTGACACCTGGTAAATGGAGCCTCCTTAATCCCCCAAACAGTAACAAACACGCAGGAAAACCCATGGGACAGTTTGCTTTGAGCAATTAAGCCCCTTCCAACCCAAGGGTGACCAGGCAGCATAGCACACTTGGTCATCTCCCTTGTGATCTGCCTTGCACTTAAGCCAAGTCTAAGTCTTAACTGCCCAAGCCTATCTGGGATTGCACAAGAAAACCCACAGCCATTGCACTGAGGCATAGTAAGGTGCCACACTTCCTACCCTTTAAGTCAAGTGTGATGGCCAACTGACAAACCTGGTTTAACCCACTCTTTCCAGAGAAAGCACACTAAGAAGACAGTTTTACTTTGTCTAACCTTTGTGGAACAAGACAACATATTTTAAATGTGGCAGATTAAGAATCATGTTTCTTAAGTCCGTAACATAGAGCTTCTCACACAAAACATGTTACAAGACTGAACTACAGAGCGTTTCCCAGAAATAAGTAGTGCTGCATGCAAATTGTGAGCTGCACACATGCACATGCCAGATGGCTGCTGTCACAGAGCATGTACTTAGCTGACGTACAATGAATAGTACTACATTAAGACTAGTTTCTTAGACCTCCATTTTAAGACCAAAGCTGATGTCAATCTAGGGAACACAAGCTTCCAGCTGCAGAGAAACAAGTAACAGGCTTTAGGAAACAGTCTCCAACTGCTACTTCAAAGCAATTTTCTGTGAAAAAAAGAAATGCTACAAGAGCTGTTCAACAAAAGAATTACCCCTGGAGTTATTTGCCTTAGATAAAGCCCTCAGAAAAAAAAAAAACCTAAAGCTTGAGAATTTAAATAGAATAGCAGTGCCAGGAATACTTCACACACCACTGTAACACATTTAATCCCACAGATAACAGACGCACCAGAATTACCTGGGCCCACAGAAGAGCACTTGGGCTCCTGCGCACTTACCCTGTTGGCTGTCACAGCTAGGTTCTGCAGGTTTTGAAGAAGTCCTATGTCTGGTGGTATGGAAGTCAAGTTGTTGTGGCTGAGATCCAAATACCGAAGTTTTCTGCAATAGAAGAGCTGGGTAGGAATCTTTTCTATCTTGTTACGATTCAAGTAAAGGCGCTCTAAATTGGTGAGGTTGCCTATTTGCATGGGGATGTAGGCAATGTGGTTGTACCACAATTTAAGGCAAGTGAGACGATGTAAGTGCTGGAAGCTGATGATTTCCTCAATGGTCTTGAGGTTATTGTCCTTCAGGTCTATCTCCTGCAGATTGTGAAGGCTAAAGATGGAGTGAGGAATGCGCTCTAAGTCACAACGGATCAGCTCCAGCTCTGTCAGGTTGACCATTTTCTTAAGGCTGTTGAGAACAATGAGCTTGGTGCCCTCGTTGTTGATGGAAAGCTTCTGAAGATGCACACCGACATCTGTCACCACCTGTGGCAGCTTGGTGAGGTTACTCTTCAACCTCAACACCTTCAGCCTCTTCAGCTCCCTCAGTCCATCTATTACAATGTACCGGTTGTTTTCAGCACTCAGATTCCCTGTCAGATGAAGCTCTTCTAGAGTCTTCAGGCTATAAATCCAAAGAGGAATCTCCTTGATGTCTGTGAACTTGATGTGGAGAGATTTCAAATTCTCCCTCAAGAAGGCCAGGGCTGGAGCCTCAATTTTGGCAGCGGTGTGGTAAAGCCATAGTTCCTTAAGGCTGGTGAGCTGAGCAATGCTTGGGGGAATGGTGACGTCAGGGATAAGCTCCAGCTTCAAGACCTCCAGCTCTATGAGGTCAAAGACTGTGTCAGGAATGCCACTCAACATGAACAGATGCAGTTCCAGCTTATCCTGAGAGTTCTTGGTGATCCTCTGCCGCAGCTTCTCCAAAGTCCACTCATTGTTGAGGTTCAGCTGCCGCAGCTTGTTCTCACTCACCTCCGACAGAAAGACAGCAAAGCGCTTTGAATACAGGGGGTCATACTGATCAATCAGATGGAGCATAAAAGCAAAGTCATTTTTCACATCAGGAATGTCACTGTAACTGCTCTCCTCACGGATAGACTCAAAGGAGTATTTCTTGAGTGATCGCCTCAGCATCCACCAGAGGGTGTACATGCAGATCAAGCCATAGACTACCACCAAGCTGATGTAGAAAGATGCCAAGATTTTGAAGAGAGTGGCCAAAGGATGAGCACAGCGATACATCCTGTAGCCAGTCAAGCTCTCAATGTCCACCTTACAGTCAACATCAAATGTTATGTTGTTGACATAATAAACAGTATAGCAGATGATGAGAATGAACTTGATTACTTTGATGATGGTCTGTCTCATGTAGAGGCGATACACTATATCTCCCTCTTCCACATGAGTACGGAACTTCTTCACTTTTTCAAAGAGTGCTTTGGCCTGTTCACCTTCCTTTTTGTCCAAGACACCTGTCTCAGATCGGTCCACGATTCCTTGTTCGATTCGAGACTTTGTTCTCTGCAGCATGGGAACAGTGGCTTCCACATCCTCACTGACTGTGGAGGATTTCTTGTCCATGGAGCCATTCATTTTCCCAAATGCTGGCTTGGTATCGCTCTCTTCCACCACTGTCTCAGATAATGCCCTTGTTGTCCATGGAGAGTCAAAACACTTAAGCAAAATAGACACAAAATGCTCCAGCTTGGAGCTGGTCCTTGGAAATTTGAACCAGAAGTTGCTACAAGCCAGGAAGATAAGAGTATGTAGCAGCACCAGATAAGGAAAATACTTGGCAAACCAGTGAAGGCGGTTCTCATAACACACCGCATCCACATAGTTATACTGGTGCCGGTCCAAATCGTATTGGATCCCTGTAGGCCCTGTATCAGCAGAGGGAACGAGACTAGAGTTATAGTATATACGCTCTGGGGTTACAGCTGTCCAACCTCTGACAGTGTCATTGCAAGAGTCTTTGGTAATCCATTTACAGGGCAAACAAATCATTTTGTCCTGGGTGACCTGAAGTGTCCCTCCAAACACCGCGATCATCAGCATCACTATGGAAATGTAGTCTGTGAATACGTCCCACCATGGCTTCAGGATGCGGTATGCTGGCTGAGTGTCAGCAAAGTATCGCAATTCAGTGACTGGAATCATGATTCACCACCTGAAAGGAAAACAGGCACAGACATTACTAAAACTCTTTTGTTCCGCTCTTCTAGAGGGTATCAGGAAACACACATTTTATGTGCTGGCAAAGCAAGACTGAATGAAGTCCTGCTTTCAAGTCACTTGGATACAAACAAGTGAGACTACCTGAGCAGGCACCTGGTTACAGCTGAGGCCGTAAAGTTATTGTGGCAGCGTTCACCCTCACAGGTGAGTGTGCATCACAAGGCATCAGAACTGCTACTTGCCATTAGCAGTCTGCAGGTGAAAAATTCACATTGAAAGAAGGCTTCCAGGACTAACTTTAACTCCTCTGACAGACGAGTAATTGGAAGCTTTCAGCTTTATCCAGGGATATCATTCCAGGGACAAAGGAAGCATTTGACAGCATAATCAGAGAAAATCCACACAGGCAGCACAGTTGTCGTGTGTTTGTTACTCTTTCACAGAGCTAAGAAATAACTCCACATCTCTGTGGCTCTCCAATTGCAGAGGCAAGGAAGAGGATTTATAAGCATTAGTTCTACTTCCTAGAACCACTACATTGACGCAACTCATATTTGATCAAGAAAACTGGAGAACAAAAAGTTGCTTGATATCATCCCTTTTCCTTCCACAGGAAGAAGTTCTGACTCTCCACCTCTGCATCAGCTTCCCAAAGAAACAGTACTTGCCTACCGATAGGCTCACTTCTGAAATCCTGTAACAGCTGCAACTTGTTTTCTTCACTTCAGAAGCATAGGAAAGGGGAAGCATACTTAATAGAAGAATTCACTTCCCTGACCAACCACTCCCACCTAGAGTTCATCTCAGCTGGGATTTACGAGTCACAAAGGAAATGAAAAGGTTCTGGGAAGAGAGACCTTATGGCAGAGCTTGTTCTGTCCTTCAGAGTTCCAGAAGGAACAAGCCATAGAAAACCCACAAGCCCAACAAATCTGTGAGTAAGTGCAAACTCACAAAGCATCCCCGTTTCTGACAGGCAACATGAGTGAAGTGCTTGAAGTCATTATAATTTGTTCTAATGAGGCTGAAAAAGCAGTAATATCACATCATACTTGCTAGCAATGTTCAGGAGCTGGACGAGCACAAATCTTTGTCATTTTGAGACTCCCAACAACTCAACTGTAACAGAGGAAAAGTTCAATCCTATTTCCTCAGCCCATGAGGCAGCATTCGTACAGGCCATCCTGACAAGCCCTGGGGAGCTGCAGGCTTGATAGCAGCTTTCTATATACCACTGGCTGAAGCCAAGCGGAGTGACCACACCATCTGCTTTTGTAGAATATGAGTTTGTATTTAAAATTAACTTCCAGCCCAGAACTGCAAAGGAAGCCCCTCCTAACACGAACTCAAGAAGCATCACATTCCCTAGAGACACTAAATAGGGAACACTATTCCCTGGTTTGTTACTTACAACAATAAATGGTAAAATGCCAGCTTTGCCTTAGAGCTACTTGGGAAGGCTGCTAGAGGTAGGCTGAAAGATGACAGCCATCCAAAAGGCAGCATTTGCCTTTCTGCCCAACCAAGTGCAGTTACTGAAGAGTGTGAGAGCCAGGGCAGGATAGCTAACATACTGCCATACCACAAAGAAAAACAAGGATACACACCCTCCCCAGCACCCCCTGCATCCCTTCCACTGTAATCAGCCTGAGGAAAATCCTGCACTTCTCCAGTCCAAGCAAGAGCAAGCCCACAAAGCTTTGAAAAAGGAGAACACCAAGAGCTACTGCAGCCACCTGCTGCAACAGTTAACTTTGTCATGGCTCAGCTTCTCAAATTCATCTACGCTTACAGGAAAGCACAGCTTCTGTTCTATCGGACTAACAGCTCAGGGCCCCTCTGAGAGCAACACACCACCCTAGGGGTCCACAGAGGTCCAGTGGCAGTCTTCCAGCCAGTGCACACTCTCCTTAAACACTCCTGCCAGGTGTGATGTAGAGCTGCTGCTGTCAATCCTTCCAAACTACACCTAAGAGGCAACAAACGCTGCTTTACCCCTCACTGCTCTCCCGAAGTGCTGCGTAGGATCCTAATTCCTCTTTCCCTCAGGAGCATGCAGTGAGAACTCTGGTGCTGTTCATTAAAGAACTGTTCCCTGCTTAAACACTTTCCTACTCCTCTCGCCTTACATCAGGGGAAAAAGATACTCATCTCCTTTCTTTTTCTTGTCTAGATACCACTTCTCTCCAGAGATCCTTTCTTCTTCCCTCCAGTGCTTCTTCACTCCTGGCAGAGAAGCTTTAGCAGGAATTGGGTCCTTCATAGCTGTCCACAGAAAGGTTATGAAATAGAGGCAAACTTCTCAGGAAGCAGAGTCTCATGGTTAAGGCATTTTCCAGACTCAAGCTGAGTGCTGCATTACCAGTTTTTCGTCAGTCTAAGAAATATCTCATTCCTTTTTTGCAACAAACTAACCCTGTGTTTACTTTGATTTGTATCTCAAGATAGTTAGGAAGGAAAGCAAAAAAAAAAAAAAAATAGGGCAACAGGCTCCCTAATCCTATTTACCATCCACACGGGATAGGAAATCTGCCTTCACATTGTGCAGTTACAAGACAGCTAACAAATCATCTGTTTGAATGTCCCACGATAGCCTATTACAGCTCTGTATCAGCAGTTAAACCCCGGCGTGGTGGAGCAGGAAATCCCCTGCCCTCCAGTAACAATGATAGGGTCACTGTGTGAAGAAAAGGACATTCTCAGCAAGTTCCCACTCCTCCTGGCAGCTGTGGAGGCCCTGTTCAAGTCCCAGATGAAAAGCAATAAAACAAGGGGTCATTTTACAGAACCTGAAATCCCCCAGGTCTTATCTAATCTTACTCGCAGCATCTGCGGTAAAAGGGAAAATTGACCACCAAAACCTTGGGAAACCAAGGGAAAAAGTTACCGCCCTCCTCAGCCAGATTTCCCACATATGCAATCCGTTCTAGTTCCTGAAAGACCTGATGACTGTTCTGCAGCAAAACACAAGTGTCATTATTTTGTAGACCCCATTTCATAATCGTTTTAAAACGTGATTCTGGTTGCAACACTCCCTTCTGGATTCAGGCAAGCAGTTTTGCTGCTGGGGCTGATGACAGCAGACTACCTTCAAGAAGTCAGATTCTCAGGGCTTACTTTTGCTACCAATGCTGCTCTGCATGATAGGATTCTTCCTGTAGGAACCGTGGTTCCAACCACTACACAGAAACCAAGCAAGCATGCGGAACCCAGATTCTCGTACCAAGTACACAGGCAGCCCAGCAGCGCTATTTAGGAGGAAGACATTGGTCTGGCACTGTGGCAGAGCAGGTTTGGGGAAGGAAAGTCTCAGCTCCTTCAGATGTACCTCAAGTTGCATGCCTTTCCAGCTGGGGCTCAGAAACTGGCAGTTTGCTCACAGTTAACTCCACTAAATGGGAGACATTGATAGTGAGATTTTGAAAGAGTGCTTAATTCAAGTTTAAAGGTTGAATTCAATCTGCATGAGCCAACAGGTGGGAACATCATATCTCAAGCCCTATCCACTTATCAGAAGCATAAGGAAGTTTTCCAAAGGTATAATTAATTAGGCAAGCTTTATGAATTGCACACAAAAGGAATCTTACAAGTGTGTATCTGTCCCAAAGGTTTCAGCTTTCACACTCCACACCAATTTACCATGCAACTCTCTGAGCAGTCTCCCACTTCTCACTTTAGAAGTGCCATTACCTTTGAGGGCTTCAGTTGCACCAAAGCAGCACTGTGCTGCAATTCATATCCTGTGTAGAACAGCCAGAGTAGTTGGAACCTGGACAGGTAAAGACCCATGTGCTAAAGTCTCACTGTGATACAGCAACACCACAATACATTGTGTTGAGGGACATGGTTTAGTGAGAACTATTGGTGATGGGTGGATAGTTGGACTGGGTGATCTTGTGGGTCTTTTCCAACCTTGGTAATTCTATGATATCTATTAATTCACCCCACAAATACACTCCTAAAATCTCTGCAATATCCACATTTAGGTACTGCACATCTCTTCAGTGCTTGCAGTGATTGCAGACCCGGACCCAAGCTGGCATCCCACTGCAGACTGCTAGTCAGGCAGCCTCAGGAATGCAGGCAGAGCCTATTTAGTACAAACAAGTCGGGCCAACGTGGCCATCCCTGCATCACCTCCCAGGCACCTACCCACCATGTGCAGCACAGGCCCTCTGTCCACACCAAGCAGGCTGATACAACAGATGAAATGGCAATTTCAAATTTACATAACAAGCCTGCCAAAATTACCTAGACTTCAAATCTGAAGTATCATCAAGTATGAATATTAAGTTTTATTAGGCACACCTGGAAGAAAAAAAAACTTAGAAAAACAGGGACATCCTGAGCACACAACGCCTAAATAATTAAATCATTCAGAAACAAGAATAAACTTATCCAGCTAATAAAACCTTGTATTGTAGCATGTACCTTAAGCAATAAAGACCAGAGCCGAGAGCACAAATCCATTTCACAAGACGTAAGACTCTCGTGATATTTAAGATGACCAAGGAATGAACGAAATGCAAGAGCACAAACCTCCTCTCCTTAGAAGAATTTCCCTATTAAAACGAACAATAATCTAAACATGCAAAGACAGAATTATTGCTGACAGATACCTGGCTGAGCTGTGCTTGAAATTCCTGCCTGTACCTGCTGACCAGCATACCCAGCTAGAGACGAAGTGAACAGAAACATCATTGTTTAGTTTCACTGGCTGCGATGTCGTCAGCTTGACTCATTATTTGCTGAATACTTTATCCATCCTCCTCTTCCCTTTCTTCCTTCTGTTGACCATTCTGTTGCAAACAGCTACTGGCAAAACAGGACTACATGCAAGATCTCATGACGTGCCCAAGAATTTCCTCAGTTTCTATCTCTTACTTCCAGGACATCTCCTTGAAAGCAGAGAAATCCTCACCTTTAGTGGGATGCAGCACCCAAGGAGGCAATCTCATAATACAAATCTAAATAGCTAGACAAGATGTATTGTATTCTGGACAACTGCAAACCTTTTAGGTTGTATCACACATTCTCAAATCTCAGTGGCTTTCAAGATTGTAGACTGCAAAGCAGCAGTCAAGCACTGCTGACAGTTTCTTACCTCTCAGAAGCCCAGAGAACAAGAGAGGTGTTTGTGTGCTGACAGTATCAGAGGGAGATAAGGGAAAAGAAAAATGACTTGGTGCTCTTAAGACTATAGCCCTGATTTTGACGAGCTGCAACATGTTACAATAAGCTTTCAAAACAGCAGAGCTTCCCTCCCCAGCACACTGCCACCTGAAACAGTAAAGAGGGGCAGAACACGGAGCTCTTTGTTCAAACACCAGGAAATGTAAAGAGATTTGCAAGTCAGAAGTGGGAATGGTGATTTGTGTTGTCGTAGTCCCCCCCCCCCTTTTGTTTATTAGGCTCAGAATTGAAAGCAAAAGGAGGAGGTTAAAACAGAGCTGCTTTCAGTCACTCCTCAGAAAACCTTCCAAACAGGGACAGCCACATGACCGACTGGAAAAGCCCAAGATGTCAGATGGAATAAGACTCGAGTGATTTTGTCCCTCACTGTCTGTAGAAGTAAACAGCAAGAAAACCAGGTGCCAGAGTCCCAAATAACAACCTATCATCTTTACATCTGGGTCTGCCTGCAATAAAGCCTCTCCTGTAGAAAATGCCTTCTGAGACAGAGAAGCAAACACAAAGTTTAAAGGATTGCACATTCCTCAGACTGGCAGATAGAGTAGTGGAACAGTGGTGGCCAGCACTTATGCTCTTCACCTGCTGGAACAGCCAGCAAACTGAACAGAGTGAATTACGTCGGTTTTCACATAACCACCAGCTGTATGCAGCATTCAGCCTCACGCAAGCCACAAGATACAGAAGGATGAAGCAAATTAACTAGGGAACACCTTTACTGAAGCTCATGAAAAAACTCACCTACACTACAGACAGAACTTTTGTCATCTTTACAGCTACCTTTTAATCGACTCTTCCTGTCAGATGCAAGGCTCACGTTCTTAGCAAAGCACAACAGTTCCTGTTTACTATCACAAAAGCAAGCCTGTCCTAACAAGCACAGGGCAGAACATCTGCACAATCAGAACAATCCAGGCTGGAGACCTGGGATGGCCTGCCCATCTTCTGCAGGGTTTAACCCCAGCTGCACAGACACTCTGAAGGTATCAGCATCACTGATGCTGGGATCAGGGACCATGTCAGTGTGATACCGCTATGGAAATTCAAATGCTATCAGATGACCTGCTACAGTGATGCAAACCAGAGAAAAATCCTGTGTCAGCTTATAAATTATGAATGTGTGTGGTCACAGGTTTGCTATCCAAAATTAATTTCCTTCACCATAGAAGAGATGCCTCAAGGACAGGGCATTGGAGCTTGCCTTTGAAACGTATGATGGCTTTATTCCAATGGGACACTACGAAACACTCCTTCGTACCAACAAATGCAAGTGGTTGAATTAATTGTTATTAACTACTTAAGATTAAAAAAGACAACAGGAGTGTGAACTTGGAACAAGCAGAACAGCTTCAAGCACTCCCTCAGCTGCAGAAGTCTATTCAGCATTTAATTCCAGCATTGGAAAGCGATACAAAAAGGGGTAAACAATGGTCTTCAATTAAGACTGAAATGGTGGGCACAGCAGAGCTCTGACATTTCTAACATGAGATTGAGAAATCAAGACACCAGATGCAAAGCCAAGACCTTTAAGCAAGGATCATCACAATTTATCGTTAACAAACTGACAACATCTACAAATTTATTAGCTTGAAAACAGCTGTGGCAACACCCAGAGAGATGGAACCAAAGATGAAAGAGGATTTCAACAAGAGCAAAGACTTCAGCTGTCAGCATAATAATATCTTGCCTCAGTCTGACAAAAGAGAAATAAGCATATGTTCACCTGCTTACTTCTGACCCTGCAACCTTGTGTTTAGCACCCTGAGCTTCAAAACAGTGACTGTGACTTCCAGCTCAGAACATTTTCTGATTGCATCCACTGATTGATAAGAGAGAGGCAATAAAGCCACAACTCTAAAGCAGAATCTGCTAACTAGTCCAGTGCACAAATTTGGCACAGAGGAGCTTTATATTGCCTGGTAATTTTACAGCAAACATTAAGAAAACCTAGTATAGGAGGTAAAAGCACTATTATTCCAGCAGGGTGGTTCTGACTGAATAGCTTTTAGTCTCAAATGCAGTTCAACAGCAACAGCAGGGCCATATATAATCCAGCTATATCAACTGTGTTGCTATTTGCAATACAAAATGCATGCAAAACAGCTTAGGGAAAAAGCTGCCTGGAAGCATTCAAGATATTCTCTTCAAACAACGCAGACTATTAAATGCCAGCTCAGCAATAGCACACATCCTAAACTGAGGCTATTTTTGAAAACACTTACTTGGGAAAACACGCAGGAAGGAGGCTTGCTACACTGCAACAAAGCACGTCTGTATTTAATCTTTACCAGGACAGTGGTGAGACATCCCAACGTGAAGGAGCCCCACATAAAATGCAGAAACCCTTCCCTTCTGCACTCCACAACCACTCACACAACTCCACTGTGTTTTTCTAGACACCAGCAAGGTTCAATTTAACATCAGCGAGTTTCACTTCCCTTTTAAATACTCAACTGAACAAAATCCTCCTTTAGAATGTGGAAGAATTCATGAAGGCCTGTCGTTAGGATTGTGCACAGCAACACAATAACTTACATTTGAATCCCATGACTTTTTAAAATTAAGTCAGAGGACCCTAAGCCAGGAATTGGCTTTCTGAACATCTGCAGCATTGACGAGAATGTAGTAACTCAAAGCTTTTGGTAAGTCATCACTGAAAAGCTTCAGGCACTCCACATTTCAAACTTGGAAGCATTAGATTTTAACACATGGCTTCTGGTATATCTTAAGGAGTTATTTATGCACATTCCCTTTGACCTACATTAATAAAGTTACAGCTTCCAAGTACCATGCATGATAAGCACAATGAAGCAAATCCTTGAACTGTCAGAACACAAACCTGCACCTCTTCACTGCTCACAGTTCGACCCATCTGGACTGCATCTCTCATCCTGCAGATCAGCAGGGCACTCTGCACTACCTTTCATCACTGTTGGAGCAGAGACCCAAAGAGACAAAGTTTCCAGCTACCAATCCTCAACACTGCCTAAGTGCCACCCACAGGGGCAGCAAGTCAGTGCTCTCCTAAGTTAACCACAGAAAAAAAACGTTTATGAGATGTTTACATAGCAATACAAACATCACCCTGCTGGAAGCTGAAGAATATTGACCAAAATAAACAGAAAGCACACTACCTTAAAGTACTTTTTTTAATGTAAGTAGACAGGGTCTATGTGACCAGGAGCAAAATGCATGGGTAAATGCAACAGTTAAGTTCTACATCAGACAACACATTGTTACTCTTTTTTTTCCCCCCACCTTAAAACTTAGGGCTTACAGATCTAAACGAGCATACCACCACTCTCCTTGATCCACCACCTTTCCTCCTTGCTCTTTTATCAAACACCTTATCACCGCCTTGTGTTTTGCAACTATATTTAAGCATGTTCTCATGATTTCATTTGTGTCTTTAGCACACCACTCCCAAACTGGCCTGCAGCCCTTACCCTGCAGTTGGGTTCTGCTATCTGCACTTCAGCTCTCTGTGCTGGAAGTGGATGATGTTCCTGCGTGCTGGATCCTGAGCAGGTGCTGAAGCGTTGCATTCCCCGCACGCCATGGGAACAGCTTCCCTGAAATCAAGCAGAGATTATCAGCAGACAGAACGAAGACCACAGAGGAACCACGTTATGTCAAAGTTCGGGAAAGGAAGATTCCAGGAACAAACTAGATGGTCATTGGGAACCAAGAAGAGATGCTGATAGCTGGAAAGATGTTAGAAGCTCTGTAAAGTTTCAAAGAGGAAGCAAATCTCCAACATTTGTTCCAGGAGCTATCAAAAAGCAGTCATTGCAAACCCATTTAAAGGAGACTGAGTTCCACTACTGCAACTAAACTAATAAAGACAGACTAACCTCCCATAGGAATGATCTAAATGCATCAGGACTCTCTGAAAACACACATCCCTCATCATTTTACACTCAAGCAACTATCCCCACTCCTCACAACACATCCACTGACATGAATCTTTTTAAAGCAGTAGCAATTTAGCATCATCAACAAGAACTACAACAGCTTTTCCTCCTTGCTTCCTGCACATCAACGTGGGGAAGCAGACAAGGCAGCAAGCCCTGGCTCTGAGGGATCCCTCAAGCCTCAAAATCAGGGAGGACTGCAGAACTTCAGAAAGCATTTCGTCAACAAGAAGCAGGAAAAAAAGAAACACTGGAAGAGGCACTACCAGAAAAAAAAAAACATATTGGTTAAGATATTGAACCCAAGAACACGTTGGGATCAACCAACACCAGCATCAGGGCTGGCGGATTCAGAAGCGACCTGCTCACGATCAAAGCTTTCCCACTCGAGCCGTGCCAAACTGCTGCAAAGGAACAAGCTAAAGGAGAGGACTCGCTGACCTTCCCTCCCCACCCGGCTCTCCCCCACCCTGCCCTCCTCTGAGGGCTCAGCACCGCCCCAAACCACAGCACGACACACCCGCACACTGACAGCGCATCGCCCCTATCTGCCCACCAACCTGCCGCACCGCCTCAGGCTTTGGGGAAAAAACAGACATTACGACAAAACGAGACGGAAAGAAAGTTAATTCAGAAAACCTACCGCCTTCAAACTGCCCCCGGGAACAAGCACAGATCGCACCTCTCGCCAAGGGGCTGCCAGCAGCGCAGGGGCGGCCCGGCCGCGCCCCACACACCCAGGGCCGCCTCCCCTGGCAGCGCAAGGACGACGGGCGCACGGATGAAACGAATTACTGCCCGGTTAGTCAGCGAGTCCTCTCCGCCCGCCCGGGAAGCAGCCCGGCGCCCGGGCCCCACCTGCCCGCTGCTCGCTGCCCACTCGTCAGAGTTATAGCCCCTCAGAACCCCCTCCCCGCCCGCTGCCCACTCACAGCCGTCCCCTTCCCACAGGGGATGCGGCCCGACAGCCCCACCCGGGCGCCCTCTGCTCTGATAGCAGCGCGGCGGGAAGCAGACAGGCCGCAGCCCATCCCTGCCTACACCCACCTGTCCGCACCGACCCTCCTCAGCCCCCGCCCTCCCTCACGCCGGCTCAGGCTCCTTTTGTCCGCACCGAGGCGGCCCCACCCCGGAACTGACCTCACCCGCCCGGCATACGCGGCCACCAGGAGGGCGCCCCGCCGCCGCCTCTAGCGAAGAGCGAAAGAGGGCGCCGCCATCTTGGAGGCGGGCATAAGGGAAAAGGCGCGCCGCCATCTTTACGTAGGGCGAGGCCGCGCAGGGTGGGACGGAATTTATGTGTCCGGATATAACGAGGAGAGAGAGGGGGAGGGAGGGAAAGTGAAGGCGCGGGCGCCATCTTGGTGCAGGGCAGAGCGCAAAATGGTGGAAATCTTAAAGGGGCAGCCTCCGAGAGCTGAGGGGCTGGGGCGGGGGGTTAGGGGGACAGTGCCCTCACCTGCTGTGGCAGTACACTGGATTCCAGAATTCCTTCTTCTCCTTAAATAAAGAGATTTACTTCTTCATTAAGTTTGTGTGTGTGTGTGTGAATACAAGTGGTATCAGTATCAAAGCTATTTAGCAGTAAGAGAATACATACAATTTAAATAGCATAATTTACCACTTTTCCTTTTAGAACAAACTTATGCAAAGTAAAATGCGCTGAAAACCCAATTCTTGGTCTCTAACAACTGTCCACCAAAGAAAGACCACTAAAAATGTGGCGTTTCTTTCCTCACCGCAGGAAGAGTGACACGTTGGTGCTGTGAGGTTTCACCCGGGAGCAGTTCTGTGGGATCTGGGAAAAGCACAACAATCCTCCCGTGGTTATTTTGGTTATTTTCATTCAGCTGACTCATTTGTCCAGCACTGTTCTTTTAAAAATTCATAAAGGATGCTTCAAAGGCATTCATTATAGTGCCATTAGTGCACAAGAAGCAGCACGGGGCAGTTAAGTGCAGACAGTTTGGACTGGTGGACACCAATGGTTGCTGCTATGGTAAAACAAGCACAGCTGTGGCTTTCTAGGAACGCGATGGGTCTCAGCACCACAGCAGCGGGGATCTCTCCTGCCAGCACTGGAGATGCTGATAAGCTCAGGGCAACAGCAGGGTTTTGGCAAACTTGACAATAAGTGGGTGTTTAGATGCACTTAAATTAACATTTGCTTTCTGTGGTGCTTTAAGCAGACATTAAGGTGGAGTTACACGTCACTGTTGAGCCAATATAAAGGCCAAATCCCATTAGAGAAGGTGGGAGGTCACACTCCTCACCTGTGCCCCCCATTTCCCTGTTCTCCTCTGCCCTGGTGCTGTCCCAGGGCCCAGCCAGCCCACCAACCTGACAGAGATCAGCCTGCTTTCTGTCAGCAGGGCTTTCTGCTGGTATGCTGCTGGTATGGCCCCTCTCGAGGGTCTAACTTGGGGTTGAACAACCACTGGCAAGCTCGGCAGGAGGGATGGAGCCGCCAACCGCCTCAGGATGTGCTGTGTAAATCCTTCTGGGAGCAAACACAAGCTGATCTGCCAGTTGTTTGTTTCAGTGTTCCGAAGTTTAGCAAACAGAGTTTCCATCTGCCTGCACAGAAATTCCCTCCCTCTTAGTCACGGCGGGCCCAGCAGCAGGGTGTCGGGTCAGGAACCAGGACCTCCACACAGCAAACGTCAGCGCTTCCTTCCCCATGCCTCACTTTTTCCTACTGCGAGAGAGAGACAGCAATCACTTGGAAGAGCAACATGACCTGATTCATCAGTGCACGCAAAGCCTGCTCACAAAAGGGAAAGGGAAGCCGAGAGAGGATGATTTGCTCCCTACGCCTCACTTGAGCAATGGCCACCTCTCACTGAACTGATAGAGAACGCAGCTCCTGCGTCCCTGCTGACACTCCGTCTGAGGCTGGGGTCTGTCTCTGAAACCACACACAGCCGGACAGAGCTGCAGGGCCTGGCTTTAGGCTGGGTCACGGGCAGTTGGTCATTACCCTTTGATGAACCCCAGCTCTCCTTATCCCTGCACTGTCCCCCCATTGGCGCGTCACAGCCCAACCGCTGCCTGCCCGCAGCCTAGCAGACTCCTCCCAGGAAGTCCCAGCAACAGATGAAGCATTTCGGGTCCATGGAGAAGCCGGCATGCATGTGAGTTCAGCCCGGGCGCTGGGGCCGGACTTTTGAAGCGTAATGCAGCGTGGCCCAGCTTGACGTAAGTCGGTTTTGCCCCCACTGCTGCCCCTGCTGAGGGGCCAACGCGTGTGCCCTCGTTGGCTGCCGCTGCTGCATCCACCCCGCGCTCCCATGGTGCCCCGTGCTGTGGTGGCTGCTGGGGTCCTGTGTCCCCCAGAGCCCTCCAGGTGCAGCCTGGAGTGTCTGGCAGTCTGGCATGTCTGGCAGTGTCTGGGCAGCACTGGGGCAGAGGAGACAGCAGGAGAGTGACGGGTCCCTGCGGTGACCTTTCAGCTGTGCCCCGTCCTGCTTGCCCAGCTCTTTGCAGGGAGCACAGCTACAGTACCGCCTGAAAACCCAATGAGGAGAGAGGATCCCTGAGCCTTCCCCAGGCTTTTTGGCTCCCTGGTGGCTGACCCCATTTTCAAAACACTGCTCAAGGCAGGGGAGGGGAGGCAGAGTCCCTTTCCCCAACCCCAGTGCTCCCAGCTCCTGACAGGAGCCTTGTGCACAGCTCCCAGGCATGCTCTGCAGCTGGGTGCAACCCTTTTTCATGCCTCCATTTTGTCAACCACAGGATTAGTTCACTTCACCCCCCCTATTCCAGATCCTGTCCTCTGCTCAGGAACAAGGCAGGTATTGCACAGTCCCAAACAACATTGTGCTACGTCCCTTGTTTTCCATAAGTCATGCAATTTTTTCCCACCTGGGCAAAAAGATGTTAAACTGGCTGGCAGCTGCTTTGTATTTGTGTTAGAAGTAACATACAGTGCACAGAATGGTCTCATGTCCTGCATGATGGGAAGTGCACCTAGCAGTTCTGATGCCTTTATCTGTGGGCTGGCCAGCTTCAAATCTGGTGTGTTGGGTTTTTTTTTGTATTATTCTTTTTTGTAGCAGGATAAATTAACCTGTAGCTGGCAAAAATAGAAGTGCATGCATCCTCCAGACTCACCCCTTTTATCTGAAGCATCTAACAAGGTGGTGTTATTTCAGCTTTAATACCATGTGCTTCAGCAATGCTGAGGGGACTCGAGGTGAAAGAACGGTCTGTATTAGGCACAGAAATTAAATTGAGGCCTTAAAGGAAACCGAAACACCCAAATCCGTAAGCATATATATTTAAGGCCCTTGTTTCCCTTGCAAGCCCCAATGGGAAGAGTGTCTGAGCAGCACGGCCAAGCCACAGTGCCAGTGAGGAAGGTGAAGGTGCTGCAGGGGAGGAAGGCAGAGACTGGAGGCAGCAGGGATCGAGGCAAGCAAGCAAGAATGTGGTGTTGGAAACCCAGTTCCTGAGGGATGCCTTCTTGCTGGTGTCTGCACCCCAGTGCAGAGGAGAGCATGGAAATGAGGGAAAGGAGCAGAAGCTGCGCTTCCTCTTGTGATCCTGCCCTCCTGTGTGTTGCAGGCACAAAGGGCAGTCCTAATTGACATTGCAGTGACAACACACACAGTGTCTGGGCTGTGTTTCCTACCCAAGGTGCAAAAACACAGCTTTGGGTCTGGACTCGCACTGTATTCCCAGGTACACAGAGCCTTTGCTTTGTGCCTGCAGTCGGG
The DNA here is from genome assembly GCA_030625065.1 of Alectoris magna. Taxonomy (NCBI): domain Eukaryota; kingdom Metazoa; phylum Chordata; class Aves; order Galliformes; family Phasianidae; genus Alectoris; species Alectoris magna. The sequence goes on along the minus strand of CM060579.1, from coordinate 4,999,383 downwards.
GAGTGATTTTCTCATCCCTTTGCTTTGTGTTTGGGGAAAATGCAGGTCTGTGCTGTGAGACAGCAGGAGCCGTGGCATGCTCAGGAGAACGGGACCGTTTCTGCGTCACTTCTTACTGGAGAGGAATTGCAGCGCTGGATATAGTTCGTACTGCAGAGAGGTACAGAATGCCCAGCATGGCTGCTTCTGGCCTGCAGCCCGGTCCTTGGCTCAGACTGCAGCATGTAGAGCCAGGGAGTGAGCCATGGCAGTGGCAGTAGATAGGGCATGTCAGGAGAAGTCATGCTGCTGTGACTTCCTCTGTAGCCAATTATTTCCAGGTAGCCTGTTTAAAGGGAACACCTCACAAGCATGAGAGTACACTTGATACGGAGAAAAGCTCATTGTCTGTGGGATTGCCTCACCTGAAGGTGTCTTCTGCTAAAGCCTCTTGGGTTGCAAAATATTTGGGAAATCGAGTATCAGCATCCTCCTGGAGAAAGAAACTTGCAGAGCAAGGGAATAATGTGCAGTGGGGAGACAGTGTTGGAGGGCAGAGCATGGCTGCAGCTGCTCAGTCTTCTGCATTTGCAAACCACTGTCCTGCCTGGCTGCTAGGCAAATTGTAACTGGAGGATCGTTGTCAATTCGGGGAGCAGAACAAACAGAAATGGATCTGGGGGCTGCATGGCCCTGAGTCTGTGTTGCTCTCCAGCCAATGGGCAGCCACCCAAGGCAGCATCACACAGGCTGGGGACGGGACAAGGAGACATCAAGGGAAAAAACTTTGCCATTTCCATTTCCAAAAGGGTGAGAGCCTTTCCTCCAAAGTGGCAATTTCTAGACTTACAGCACTTTATTCCTGCTGACCCTATCACTCTTGCCAATGCTGTCACATTGTCTGACCTGTGGTCAGCAGCAGTCCCACCATAAAAAATACAGCACTGGAGCTGTTAATGTTTAACACTCAACTATCTTTTACTTTCCAAGCCACAAATCCTCCTACTCCCACCAAAAACAGCTTAGGCACAGGACTTGCTGACTGCGATACTCATGGGCTTGTGTAGAAAGAAAGGGAACAGGGGAGAGGCATGGGGCACCCCTCTACCTAGGAAGGCAGCGACTTCTGCTCGCCCTTGGCCACCTGCCTGGCCCAAGGGGGAGCGCAGAGTCCACCCGCTGCCCTCTGAAACACAGAGCTCCTTGCATTCATTTGCAAAAATCCTCAGCAAGGGCTGGAGTTGTGTAAAGAATCCAAAGACCTCAAGGAAAACGTTCCTGGGGCACTTCTCAAAGGCTGGGACAACTTTGCAGGAGCAAGCAGGTAAGTGGGGAGTCACTGCAGGGGGGACCCCGTATTCCCCCATCATCCCGACAGATCCTCTTCCTGCATATCCTAGCTCCACATCTCACATCTTGGCTGTTCTCATGTGCCTTCCTTGTCGGTGTTTAAATGCATTTTGCTTGCTATGAGAAAGATCATTTTCTCGGCTCAGCGCTTTGCAGATGCGCTGCTCATGTCCCCACGCTGGCTTTTCTTGGTGCATTAAGCATAATTTGTCTCCAGTTTCCAGTCCCCTCCCTGTCTGGTTGCCTTTTCTCCTGTGCTGCTGAGTTATTAAATTCTACCTCCGCTGCTTTTCATCATCCTTGTGATAAATCCCCCATCAAGGACAGCAGACTTCTCCTGCCATGCTTATCCAGCCAGAAAGAGGCTTTTGCTCTGCACGCTTCCCCCTTCTAGTCCCATAGCCACGATGCACATGGATATTAGACACCAAAAGGCCGGAGGGCCTGGCAAAGAGATTCTTATGATAGGGGAAAACAGAAACTATTCAAAGCAAAACTCTGAGGTCCAGGGTTATTGGCCTGGCTGTTAGAGCCTGGCTGAGCTCATTTGACCTCATGCTTTATTCCAGCTGGAAAAAAGTGTAAAGTATTGCTAGTGCCCCAGTGAGGGTACCCACACAGGTGAGTGAGCAGAGGTGGGAGGGCACAACTATGAGGGCAACCCTCCTGGGAGGGCACGTCCCCTTCTCTTGTGGCCCCACTGCCACTGGTGAAAGCTCCAAGCTCTCTTTCTCACTCTTTGCAGGCAAAAATGTCAAGGCCAGTGCAAGCCCGGAGGCTGGAGGGAGTAGATAAGAATATCTGGTGAGTTAAGCTGCTACTGGGCAGCTCCTGCTTTACCCTGGTGGTCAGTGTGGCTTTAGGCAGCCTAACCTAATGGGCTTTGCTGCACCCAGCTTCAAGCTACAAAGCGCTGATGAGATGCTGAGTGTGAGGTGGGCACTGAGTCCGTCCAACCTTACCTTTGTAGAGCTTTCATGATGTCTGAGTGCTAATTTTTGCAGCTTGAATACCTCTGGTCTGATTAGAATTGGTATTGTCTTCTTCAAAAGGATTAAAACCATTCCCAGTGAGATAGTACCTAGCTCTGTTATAATTAAAACAGGTCTGAAATGCCCTGTGCTTGGGGCAGGCAATGAGGATGGGCCAGAAAACAGCCCTGCCATGGAGGCACCCACCTCAATCTCTGCCAATGGGATGCCAGCAAGCAGAGCTGGTGCCACCAAGCTGCCCCAGGCTGCCTGGGCCCTCTGTAAATGCTTACTGTTCTCTTCTTTCTATCTCCCTAGGGTGGAGTTTGTAAAACTGGCTGCCACCTACTCCACGGTGAACCTGGGCCAGGGCTTCCCCGACTTCCCCCCACCAGAATTTCTGAAGGAGGCATTCAGCAGAGCTGTCAGCGGGGAGAAGCACATGCTGCACCAGTACACCCGTGCCTTCGTGCGTGGACAGCCTCCTGCTCGGCGGTACCGCGAGCCTTGCCCATCAGATGGGCCATGAGCAACATGTACCTTGGCTGGGCATGTGGGCTGGGTACCCCCGGCTGCTTTGGTGGGCAGGTGGAAGTGACCCAGATTTGCATTCACAAACATCTCCTTGCAGTAGCTTCCAGCTTTGCCTCTGTCTTCTTTCCAGAATCCCGCTTTGCCATTGCAGAGGTCAGGGTGGCAGTTAGTAGTTTCTGAAATGCCCCTCTGACAGTGCTGGCCGGGCAAGGAGAAGCTGCTCTCATTTAAGTGGGACTTCTGTCACCTGCAATTGCAGTGACAGAGCTGGCAATAGCTGGAATGCCTTGCAAAGAAAAAGGAGAGAATTGTTTCAGGAAGGACCGTGCCCCTGCTCTGCTTCAGGGACACATTGGCTGATGTGGAGGACCAGCAGACACAGGGTTTATTGCTAAAGCTCCCATGGCACAAGGCACCCGAGTATGCGAGGTGCAGCCATCATGGTAGTGAAACCAGACCCAGGGCACTTGGCTACCCAGCCCCATCCGAGGGGCTCATTTCTCTTTCAGAAGGCTTCTACCAGCCACTTCCCACCTGTTCCTCTCACCCCACAGGGCCACCCACCACTGGTGAAAATCCTAGCCCAGCTTTTTGGGAAGCTGCTTGGACGAGACCTGGATCCTATGACCAATGTGATGGTGACTGTGGGGGCATACCAGGCCCTTTTCTGCTGCTTCCAGGCTTTCATTGATGAAGGCGATGAGGTAACCCCGGAGCTGGGCTTGTCATATGAGCAGCTGTTCCCTGGGAGAGCTCTTTCTAGATCTGCTGGCAGCTGCAGCCTGGTTTTTTTTAGCCAGAAAGGCTTTATCCTCACTTCTCTGTATCTGAGCTTCTAAAGGGAAAGTTGCAGCAGGGCACAGAGTCATTTCTGCATAAGGCAAAATAATTCTTTTGCCCCTAGCGATGTTCTTCCCAATTCACTGCCCCCTGCTAATGCATGTTCTCCATATTATGATAATACAGGGATTAAGATCTGAGCAGGGCCAGGAGGGTGCTGACATTCCCCATCTCTTCCAGGTGATAATCATTGAGCCCTTCTTCGACTGCTATGAGCCAATGGTGAAAATGGCTGGTGGGACACCTGTGTACATCCCGCTGAGACCGGTGAGTGGGTCAGAGCAGTGCTACCGAGGGGGGAATAGGAGTTGTATCATGGTGAGCAGTGAGCGGAGAGCAGGGCCAGCAAAGCAAGCCAAGATTCTCCTCTGTTCTCTCTAGAGAGCTCCAAAAGAAGGAAAATTGATGTCGAGTGCAGACTGGCAGCTGGACCCAGCCGAACTGGCTTCTAAATTCAGTGAGCAGACAAAAGCCATCGTCCTGAACTCACCCAACAACCCTCTGGGCAAGGTAATGCCTCTGGCTTATGGGCACAGCCCTGAGAGAGCACTGGGCTGCTCCAGCTCAGCCAGCCCCATCTGAGGCGCAGCAGCAATTCCACCTTCCTGACACACGAGGAAGAGTGTTCTATGGGAGCACTGTGTGCTCTGAGCTGATCATGCTGTCTCAGCTCCTCTCCCTGCCTGCTGCAGGTGTTCAGTCGTGGGGAGCTGGAGCTCATTGCAGACCTGTGCGTGAAGCACGACGCCCTTTGCATCAGCGATGAAGTGTACGAGTGGCTGGTGTACGACGGGAAGGAGCACATCCGCATCGGTATGGAGAATAGTGTGGCTGATCCTGGGCTTCTCCTGTGTGTACAGCATCTCTGGGCAGCTCCATCCAGGGAAGGAACTGGGAATATAGCTGGGGTCCCTGGCAATTGTAAGGGCTGCCTGCGTGTACAGCTCTTGCAGACCCATCTCCCATTAGAGGTATTTGTCTGTATTTCAATTTCAGCCACCACAACAGGGCTTAAACTGGAGCTTTGACTTCCAGAACCAGTGAGTTGTGGATTCACAACGTGAGATCTGGAGCAAAGAGCCTTTTGGCTTTAGTGAAACGGGATTTTATCTCCTACAGTGTAAAGCCAGTTTTCTGGGTGCCTCTAGTTTTGGGACATCCATTTCAGCATGACTTCAGAGGTCTCTCTTTCTGTCTCTATAACATGCAATTACCCTGTTGAGGGGAAGTAATACTGGCACCTCTGGGAACCCCTGGGACTGGTACATGGGTACAAAACCACTTGATTATGAAGACATGCTGTTGAGAACTCTGTCCAGCTGCTTGGGGTTGTGCCTTGGTGCCCGCCCAGGGGAAACCATCATGGCTCAAAGAGACCATCATGGCTCTGGTGGGCAGAGCTCCCACCATGTCATTAACACAGCTCAGACATCAGCATGGCAGAGCCATCACCATTTCTCTTGCTTTATTGCCAGCCAGTTTGCCGGGGATGTGGAACCGCACAGTGATCATTGGGAGTGCTGGAAAAACCTTCAGTGTCACTGGCTGGAAGGTAAGTTCCCTATGCAGCACCTCATTGCCTCTCCATCCCTGTCCCTTTGCTTTAGGTCACATTGGGCTCAGCACTGAGGACAATTGTACACTTAACTTTGAGCCCCAGTGCCACAAAATGCCAACATTACTTTACAACAGCCCTGTCTGGGAAGAGTTTCCAAAGCTTGAGGAGGCACCTAATCTTACCACCTTCCTTCTCTTCTGGCCATAGGTGGGTTGGACTGTGGGACCCAACCGGCTGCTGCAGCACCTGCGTACTGTGCACCAGAACTCAGTGTACCACTGTGCTACAGCTGCACAGGTAAGGCAGCTCCTTGCAGCCAGCCCCACAGCCCCTGAACCAGCCTTGGCCATCTTCCCACTGCTTCCTCTCCCTTCGCAGGATGCCGTGGCTCAGGGTTTCCAGAGGGAGCTTGAGCACTATGGGAAACCAGACAGCTACTTTGTCCAACTGCCCAGAGAGCTGCAGCAGAAGAGAGACCAGCTGGTCCAGAGCTTGGTTGCAGTGGGGATGAAACCCATCATCCCTGAGGGCACCTACTTCTTGGTGGCAGACATCTCTGAGTTCAGTGAGTTCCAGTGTTGCTTAGGAAGGGCAGAGCAAAGGGGTCAGCTCAGCCTGGTACCACTACTAGAGACAGGAACCTGCACAAACACCATCCAAAGAGGGGAGGGACCACACATTTGAGTACCCAGAGGCTGTGGGTTTGGGGTGAGGCACCCAGCCACAGCCTCTGTGCTGCTCCTCCTGCAGAATCCGAAGTCCCTGATGTCCCCAACTCCAATGAGCCCTACGACTCCAGATTTGCAAAGTGGATGGTCAAGAACAAGGTAAATTTATCTGCTCCTCTTTCACTGTGGTGACTGTGGGTGGGTTTGTGCCCACACAAGGAGCCAGTAGCAGCAGCAATAGCATCACTGGGCAATGTCCTCATCCAGGTTTTAGAGTCACGGCCATGGTGCCAAGCAGGGCTGGGGCTCTCCCATCCCATGTGTATGTCCAGCAGCCCCGGGGCTGAGGGACGTTTGGGATCCATCAGGCTTCAACTCTGTCAGCCTGAGCAGAGCACCAAGGGCATCTGTGAGCTTATCTGTGAGACTCGTGAGTAACAGGCCACAGTTTTGCCCGTGGCAGTTACATAACTCCCCATTTTCCCCTCCCCAGGGACTGGCAGCCATCCCACTTTCAGCATTCTACTGTGGGGCCCATAAGGACAACTACAACAGTTTCATCCGGTTCTGCTTTGCCAAGGTGAGACACATGGCCAGGGCATCGCAGCTGGGCCTGGCCAGCCTACGCCCCTCAGGTTTGGCTGTGCCCACATCACATGAAACACAGGGCAAGAATTGGGCTTTTTGTACAAACAACAAGTGTAGTGAGGGGAGGGGGGACCTGGCTGCAGGCCACAAACTGAACCCACGGTGTTTGTTTAGGAGGATGCCACGCTGAAGGCAGCAGATGACATATTGCAAAAATGGAAACTGGAGAAAACCGCTCCCTGAAGGCACTGCGGGGGGAATCGGGCTCCCCACGGCCGCACTTCTTCCTCTTCTTTTACTGTGCTGCAAACTTTGCTACATCCTGATTTTTGTGCTTTCAACCACGTTTTCTGTCAGACACGTGGGTACGAGGTCTGCCAGGCCCAGGGCTGGGGGACACAGCTTTCACTGTGAAACAATTGCAAGCAGTGAGCTTCCATATGCACTGCTGCCATTCAGCGTTTTTCCTTTGTGTTTAAAGACTTTGCTCATCAGTTCTGAGATGCGTCCAGCAGGACACAGCGGTAAGGATGGCTCCTGGGGTCTTTTCCAACACCAAATTTCACCCAGCAGGGCCATGCTGGGTGCTGTATCTCACTGCAGTACCGCAGGGCAGCACTCTCACCAGCACTCACTTTCTTTAGGGGACTGTGTGGGATCACTGCCCCTCAGCAAGCTGATTCCCACAGTCCTGAAAGCTGTAAACCCAGAGAGCTGATGATTCCAAAAATGAGCAATATTCCCTTTGGTTTTGGGAAGGTGAGCACAGGTTCAGCAACCTCCCACCCTCAGGAAATAGGTCTTTAAATGGAGCTTGGCTATAGCCAAACCTTCCCGGAGCACCCACACGTAGTTGATGCCTGGCAGCATCCCCTGGGCTGCACAGCAAAACCGCAGCCTCTGATGGGTGCACGCAGCTGGGAGGGACAGCCGGGGCTGGTGGGACAACGGGAGCAGCATTGCAGCAGGTGGTTCTTGCATCATTCTTCGTTTCAGGCTGGATAAAAGCATAGGAGATGATCATCAATCGCGCTGGAGTTCTGTGCAACATGAGACAAATATCTGTGACTGTTAAATTATTAAAGTTGAATTAATTGCGGAATAAACGTGTCTGTAATTATGGGGCTGACGCAGATCTCCCAGAGAACTGCCACCCATTCCCTGGGTAACGTCTGCACCACGGCAGCAGTGCCGGGCCGCAGCTCAGCACCCTTCCTGCGGTCCCCCACCCCCCGCACAACACACAGCGCCCCGCTGAGCTCCGGGCCGCGCGGGGGATTTAACGCCGCCACCGCGCCGCCCCCTGCCCAGCCATTGGCTCACGTGACACCGGCTCCGGCCTACCTTCGGCGAGAACCGCAGCCCTCGGACCAATCACAGCAGCGGAGGGGCGTGGCCAGAGAACGTGGTGGGAGAAGATGGCGGACGGCGGCGAGGCGAAGCGGCCCAAAGGCGTGCAGGTGGGGCGCGGGGCGGTTGCTATGGTTACGGTTCCCTGGGGGAGCGCGGGGGTAACGGCCGCTGTGCCCGCAGGTTGAGGACAGGAAGGTGAACTGGCGGCGCTGGAAGCAGGAGAGTAAGGCCGAGGGCCCCTCGGGGTCGAGGAGGGGAACGGAGCTGTGGGGGGGCCCAGCGGGGCCCGGTGCTGCCTGCCCTGAGCGCTCCCGACCCGGCCCTTAACCGGAGGGGCTTTGTGTCCGTGCCAGGGAAAGCAGAGAAGAAGAAATGGAAGGAGTTGAACCTGCTGAAGAAGCTGGAAAAGCAGCGGGTGCGGGAGCTGGCCGAGAAACAGGCGGAGGAGCAGCAGCAGCAGCAGCAGGAGGACAAAGGTGCAGCTGCTGGGGGGGGAGCTGAGGTTGAAAGGGTCCGTAAGTGCCACACACAGCCGTAGGGCCGCGGCCCTGCTGACCGCCCTCCGTCCCCCAGGGCGGCACTACACGCTGAGCGTGGCCCTGCCGGGCTCCATCCTGAACAACGCGCAGTCGCTGGAGCTGCGGACGTACCTGGCCGGGCAGATCGCTCGAGCGTGTGCCATCTTCTGCGTGGATGAGATCGTGGTGTTCGACGAGCACGGAGAAGATGCAAAGTACGGATGAGCTGTTTTGGTCTGCAGAAAGCTTTTCCTCTGTGCTCTTTCAGTCTTGTCTTAGCTGAGATCAGGAAAGAAACGTCTGTACCCCAAGCAAGTGCTCCTAACACCAGGATCACAGGGCCCTCTGGGGGCAAAGATGGTCACTTACCTGTGCTGGAAGCTGGGATGTGGGGAAGATGGAGATGCTTTGAAGGAACGACACCTGTTCCTTCAACTTCTCATCTGGACCTGTGCCTGCATTCACTGGCCAAGCACTGCAATGCTGCAACCAACTGCCAGGTTGTATAAAAAAAAAACCAGATACATAAAGATAAAAAATGACAACAACAACAAAAAGCTGAGTAAGATCTTTGACTTGGAGAGTTCCAAATAGAACTTGTTAATAATCTCTACCTCTGGAGCAGCCCGTTTATTTCTGTAGAGGTTGAAGGAGCTGCTATTCATAGATGAGGTCTTCTGGACACCTGGCCCTTTGGGGCTGTGCAGTCTTGTGCTGAGCTCAGACTGTTCTCTCTCCTTCAGGAGCGTGGAAGGGGAATTTGAAGGAATTGGGAAGAGAGGCAAGGCTTGCGTGCAGCTGGCTCGGATCCTGCAGTACTTGGAGTGCCCTCAGTAAGTCCGCTACGATCAGATCGTGCATCTTATTAGCGGCAGAACTAAAATGATAGCAACTGATGATTTGTGGGCATCTCATGCTGGAGGCTCTGGGAGCAGAGCTAAATTCTGCACGTGTTGCATGATTTGCAGGAACACAGGATCTGATTGTTTCATGTGTGGTTCAGTTTAACTGAAAGAACAGGAGAGACTTGGGGGAGCTAAGCATGGCTTTCTCTGTTCTTGACTCCTTTTGAATGAGTACAAAGCTAGAAGTGACAATTTTTATATGTGAACCTTTTCTAATAACAGGTACTTGAGGAAATCATTTTTTCCAAAACATGGGGATCTGCAGTTTGCAGGTAATGATTCAGTTCTCTCTGTCCCAGGCTGTTGACTCCCCCTCCATGAGCTCTGGCTCTCATTTTGCATGGAATGCACAGAACTTAAAGTCTTTTCCCGACCATACAGCACAAGTGAGGTGCTGTGCTCCACTGGCGAAGAGAGGGAGGAGGTAGCAGAGCAGCTTACTTACGCTTGTGTTCCCATAGTCTGTGTTCTGTCCTTAGCTTTTCCTTTCCTGTGCACTGTTCCAGGGCTCCTCAACCCCCTGGACAGCCCCCACCACATGCGGGTGGATGAGGATTCGGAGTACCGGGAAGGTGTGGTGCTAGACCGGCCAAGTAAGCCAGGCAGAGGCTCATTTGTCAACTGTGGGATGAAGAAGGTATGGCATTGTGCAACCTGCAGTTCCCAAAACAGCTTACCCTGGCACTCTGTCCTGTTTGAAACAGGTGCAGTGGCTTACAGGTACTGCTGGGTTTCTGAGCGTCCTGCTTTATAGCAGGCTGGGATGGGGTTTAATGCTGTTCCTGTCTTGTTCGTGGCTGTTAAGGGTTGTTCATGGCTTCCCAAGTCCTGGCAGGCCCATTCCAGCATGTTACTGCTTTGTGCTGAGGTTTGAACCTCTGAGCAGCAAAACAAGTCTCAGGCTGATGACCCAACCACTGTGAACTCTCTCAGCACTGACCCTGATTGCAGAGCTCCTCATTCCAGCTCTAGGCCAGAATGGTCCCTCCCTTTCTTCTCCCAAGCTTCCTCAGTACCTCCAGGCTAACACTGCTGGTGACTGTCTCTGCAGGAGGTACAGATTGACAAACAGCTGAAGCCTGGTCTGCGTGTCACTGTGCGCCTGCAGGAACCACAGAATCCAGGTAATTGCTGCTCTATTAGCATCTGTGAATTCAACCCCTGCTGCAGTTGGTCCTTCTGTGTGACAGCCTTCAGATTACTAATGTTTGAGGATACTCCACTGTGTTCCCTTTGCTGCACACACAATTTAGCAACACCCTCACCGTAGCTCCTAGTTTATAGCAAAGAACTGTCGGCTCTTTGATCAACAATAAGTAGTCCAAGCACGCTCACTTTCCAGAGTGGCTCTCGGCTGTGCAACAAATCAGTGCCTTAACACAGGAGAAACCTCAGGATGCGGCTGGTCAAATTCAGCTCTTATCAGGTGATCGTTGGGGTTGTTCATCTCCTTGCTTCCCTTTCAGAAACTAAAGTACGAAAAGGCACTGTGGTTTCCTCACACCACCCTCGCACGGTGTCCGGTCTGTACTGGGGTTACAGCGTCCGCCTTGCCTCCTGCCTGAGTAAGTGCCCAGAGGGGTTCTTTGCTTTTTACTGTGTGGAAGGATCTTAATCCCACCTGGGCTTCCACACCAATCTCAGGCCTACTGGGTACGCTGCTGCTGCTTAACATTCTCATTTTATGTCTCCAAATGGGTGACTGCCAGCCAGTGGTGCAGCTAGCAGTCATGTAGCTTAGATCTAAGGGCTGAAACTACAAGTGTGAGTTGCTCCATTCATCCTCCAGTACTCTGCCCTCCACCTCCACATCCACGTTGTGGCAACACAGACAAGAGTTGGTTATCTCTGTTTCTGTGATAACTGCCTCCCACTTGTCCATATCAAAACCCATGGTGACATCAGAGCTCAAAAGCCCTGCAAAATCCTTTTCCACTGTCTTCTGATAGAAGGAAAATTGGAAGCCATTTGTCAAGGAACAGTTCTTGGTACCTGAGCTTTAAGGTGCTGCAGTTGGGTGCCAGGAGACTCCTGCAGCAAGGGAATTGAGCAGGAAAAGGGATCATTCGTCATTTAGAAGGTGCATTAGTGGCACTGGAAAGCAATCATTGCTGTTGCTACCACTCACCTGTGAAGTGTCTGAACTGCCCAGAAGGCAGCATGGGTGAGAGCACCACTGTGATAACCACGTTCTGTTTGTTTGCCAGGTGCTGTCTTTTCAGAATGCCCATTCAAGGAAGGCTACGATCTCTCTATTGGGACCTCAGAGCGGGGTAACTCCGTGGACCAGGTCACCCTTCCCTCCTTTAGGTCTGTATCCAAACGAAAAAGAAATGTTTGTACAAAGCCAATTCTTAATCTTGCTTTAAGGTTCAAGGCACACAAGATGCTCCCCTATGTAAATCTTGTGACATCTGCATGGGTGTGGGGGTAAGAGCCATTCTCCCCTCTCACTCTGTCCCTGTGCTCTCCCATAGGCACATCCTTGTTGTATTTGGAGGTCTTCAGGGCTTGGAAGCTGGGGTTGATGCAGACCCAAACCTGGATGTCACTGACCCGAGCGTCTTGTTTGACTTCTACCTGAACACCTGTCCCAGCCAAGGCAGCCGAACCATCCGAACAGAGGTAAGGCAGGGGCTGCGTGAACAGAACATTTCTGTCTCTGGCAGGGACACACAGCCAACCATGATGTTGCTCCCCACAGCGATGCCTCAGTCAAGAGCTGCTGGCTTGCCCAGCAGGCAGCCGAGGGCAGCAGTTCTGACTGCGCTTTGGTCTGTTCCAGGAAGCGCTGCTGATCTCTCTGTCGGCGCTGAGACCTCATATTGACGAGGCTGCAAAGAGTCCCACTGACGGCTGAGAGAAGGAAAACCACTGACCCTGTTCCCTGCTTTGGACTGCCTCTGGGAATAGCCTGTTGCTATTCAAACACAGAGAATCACTCCAGGAACCCAGCAGGGCCAGCCTTGGGGAAGCTGAAGACACAAAGTGACTGAAGTTGGCACCACTGCTCAACCAAGTCTGCAGCATCTCTGGACCGTTCTGCTGCAACATCCAGCCAAAAGCTGGTCAGCAAGCTGACCGTCAGCAATTCAGATGTCTTGGGTAGAGAATTAAACAGTACCAAACCTCTGCTTCCTTCAAAATCCACATGTGAGTGTTTTGTGTTGAAGGTGAGCAGTCAGCATCCACGTAGCCTGCATTCCCAGTGCCCCCGCAGCATTGTGGCCCTCAAGCTTCAAAAGTAATAATGTAATCCTTGTGCCAAGCACGTGTTCCTGTCACACTGCTAGTCTGATGCCCCAGCTCCCCTTCAACTCAAAGGCTTCATCCTTCCCGAGGGCAGGAAGGGCTGCAGCTGCCTTTATCTCGACAGGAGGTGGGAAACACCTTCGAAGGCTTTGGTAAGAGCAGATAAGAACATGACCAATCCTTTGTGTTTTCACAGCTTTACTGCTAAAACCATTTTGTTAAAATTATAAGCAGAAATGCAAGGACCTTTCTTTCCTTTCACCATACAGGTCTTGCTCCCATCCTTCCCTCTAAGTACAGAAATTAACGTCCCTTTGTGTCATAATGAGCCACGCACAAAGGGAGCAATTACAGTAACACCCACGGTACTGCAGCTTAGGGGCAAAGTGCAGAGCACAAGGACTTGTCAGGGACTCTGAAGCCTTCCGTACAGCCTGTCCCTGGGACACGCTTCACTGTGTTTCACTGTTAAGTGAAACCGGGGAAGGGGTCGAGAGAAACACTGCTCTCTTATTCCTCATACTTTAAAATACACAAGGGAACGTTCTGTGGACTGCCGCTGCTACCTGGATTTGGTTGGTCAGAGTTCAACGCTTGTTTCCAGCTGTGATGGCTTTCAAGCTGCTTGTTCTCTTCAAGATGTTTGGGACAAAGAGGAGCCCCGAGGCTCGCTCAATGCTCTCGATGGGAACCAGGAACCGTTCAAGTGGGATTTTCTCATCCACAGGGCTGTTGGGCATCACATAGGAGCGCAACTCAATTTCTCCACTCTCCTTTTCCAGGATGAGCACCTTGAAGAAATGGGTGGGGACGGCCACGTTGTTCTTCCCAATCACCTGGTACTTGACGTACATCTTCCCATCAGCCTCCATCCTGCACCAAGAGCAACGTCCAGTGTTACCTCCTATGCTGGTGCCACTTCCACCCTACTCAGCTCTTCACCTCCACCCCTGTGCAAGCCCCCACCACAGCGTGACACAGAGCAGCCCTGCTTCTGTAGTGCAGATGTAACAAATGCTGCTGTAACAGAGGCTGGGGGACATGGGGAAGGTGAGCTCACATGGGCTCTGCTCCTCCCAGACCCCTTCTTCACTATCTCCCCTTTTACATTAGGAGGTAAGAAAAGGCTGCTCAGAGAACTCAGCTTGTCAAACTGCTCTTCACACTCCCACATAAACACCACTGCAGATGATGTCATGCTCTAAGTGGACAAACAGCCCATGAAATGAAACCTAGGAGCTTTATTCCGCAGGGAGGAGGCGTGCAGTTTGATCTGTTCATTTAATACCCCACTAATCCAATACTGCTCACGACTAAAATCTGCAAACCAAAGTGACTGGCTTTTTTTTTGCATCTCAGGAAACCCACCCTCTGTACTCCCCAAATAATGGATTGAATAAGAAACACTGAAAATAATCCCAATGCTAAGCGAACACCCTTCTGCAGAGACCCTACAGGCTGCTGGTCTCACCGGGTCTCACCTGGGTGGTCTGGGCTGTTCACTCCTGGTTTGGGGCAGCTGGGAGCTGCAGCCCTCAGCCTGCTTTACCTTCCCAGCACAACACATCCTCACTGCGGTCCCACCTGGCTCCTCGTGTTTACCTGGGCAGGTAAAGTGGTCCTGTGCAGACGTAGACGTTCTTGTTGTTCCTCGCCAAGCTTCTGCTGTATTTCTCAAGGTTATTCCAGGCATTTTGGTTTAAGTGAGGCACCTAAAAACACAAAGATAGTGACCTGGACAGCAAAGTCAGTCACCACAGCACTTCCTTATTGCTCAGAGTCATTCTAACACAGCCGTAACACTCCCGGAGCGCTCAGGGTGCTGTCAGAAGAGCTGACCCCCACTCTGGAAGCCGCGCACCAGTTTGCACACGCAGGAACAGAACCCGTAAGTGCCACACCACGACCGCTTGTGAGCGATGTGTGACCGCCCAGCGCCCAGCCCTACCTGGGGAGCGACGTTGCTGAGGTAGAAGGTGTCCCGCATGGCCTTCTGGCTCCACTTGTGGTTGGCGGCAGCAGCCAGGTGGCCGCGGTCGAAACCGCTGCCCCGGTAGTCGGCGTTGGTGGCGCGGTGGTATTCGTGCACCGAATCGTCCTCCTGGAAGTCGCAGGCGGAGCGCTCCGAGGTTCCGCTCAGCGTCTCCCGGTTGAGCTGCTCAATGACCCAGAGCGCACTGCGGCTCCGCGGGTCGTAGCACAGCACGTAGGACTCGCGGCTCCGCAGCTGCGCCAACCCAGGCAGGCCGTACTTGGTCAGCTCGGTCCGCGCCGGCTCTGTGGGGGCTGGAGGTCCTGCGGCCGCTGCCACCACCGGCACCACGGGCAGGCGGCCCAGCAGCCCCTCTGCCGCCTCCGTGCCCCCAGCACCGCGCTGCCAGCGGGAGGTCAGCGCCGCGCCCAGCCCTGCTCCCAGAGCCAGGGAGGCCCCGGGCAGCAGCCAGCGGCCCCGCAGCATGGCCCTGAGCACACAGCCCCGAGCACACAGCCCCGAGCACACAGCCGCTTCCTGCTGCAGAGCCGCTCTCTTCCGGCGCAGAGCATCGCCCCTTAAAGGGCTCCATGCACCGCCATGCCTACAGAAGCGCAGCCCGTAGCAGTGTGCAAAGAAACCATTTTATTTGGACAACTCAAGAACAGCATTAAATGAGAGACACGGACGGTGTCGTAAGGGGTTCGCAGGATAAAGTACAAAAGAAAAGAGCAGAAGTTAACCAGGTAGTGCTGCAGGCCCCGCGCTGACTGCTGCGGCCATGGGGCAGTGGAGCCAGCCCAGCTCGGGCCCCAAACACACTGCATGACAGCCCTGCGCCCCTGCCCTGCCTGAGGAAGGCCAAGCTTCGCCCCGAGCACAGCCTGGCACTGCAGGATGCCTGCATGCAGCTGCCTGCTGAGCTAAAGGGAGCTTTATAAAAATAGTGTTTAAAAAGAAGCATAAAAGTAGTTTTAGAGTGATGAAGTGTTCTCTCTTGACCCTGTTCTGGCAATTCTTTCCAGCCAAGGTAAAAACAAAAGCAAAACTAAGTGTTACTCTGATGTACCACCGAGTGAGCTCCTCACTTTCTGGGAAAGGAAGCACGCGAAGCGGTGGAATCCAATCACTGACACAGGAGGAAAACACCCTCTGCTTTCCCACAGAATCCCCAGACCACCTCCTGGCCTTCACCCCACTCACAGCCCAAGGGCGAGCAACTCTGTTAGGTCACAGAACTCAAACTCACAATCAGTGCTCCGTGTGACCATCATCACGGACTCCATCTCCATTATCCTTTCCTTTCTATCTCCTCACCAAAGCCAAACTTTCAGACATCCGGGCTACAGTAAGGGGAAGGCAGCAGCTCTCCTGCAGGGCGGAGAAGCAGGAGCTGCTTGGCCACATTAGCAAGGAATGACCACAAGCCAGTTCATGCTTTCTGAGCACAAAAACAGAAAAGTAAAATCATTGTCACCAACAGCTTTTGAGGAATGAAGACATGGAAACTAACGAGGAGATTCAGAAGCTGGTGACAGAAATTTTTTGCCCCCCCCCCAGAAAATCCATCTTTGCTCTTAAAGAAATGAAGAAATCTCAGAAGAGCGAACATCACTGCCAAGTAGAGCAGCTCCTTCAAAGCCCTCTGCAGCAGCAGAACAGTCCTACCACACAGCAGGGGCTGAGGAGAGACATACAACAGCTTTCCGTGTAGGATCCAGACTGCTGGGGTGCATCAACGTTGTTACGAGTTCTCCCCAGAGAACTCCAATTCAGCGGTTGAGCAGCCACGGGCCCACCTGGATAAAGCTGCAGGATGTATCCCACAAAACCCTTCCAGCAGCCAAAGCTCTCATCCCACTGCAAAATCCTTTTAAAAGTGTTCCCCATCACCACCCCCCCCCCAAAGAGAACAGCACAATAAAAGCCCTGTGACACGTCAAAAGGAGGTGGTGGCTGTCGCTGCAGTGCTGCAGGAGCATCCACGTGCCGGGGTCCTCCTGCAGCAGCCAAGCGCAGGGCCTGCACACAACCCTGAAAACAAGTAATGTTTTGATCCCCGTTCACCCGCTGCCTTCTCTCATAAGGAGAACTGTGGTTATTCAGAGTGGGAACCCTCACTGATGCCCAACCTAGCAGAGAGAAAACACAAAGTAAGCACTTCTACAGGGAGACAGCATGAGGAGACTGCGCATGGAACGCGTGAGAGCTACAGCATTACTTCGGCAGAAAAAGTGTTTCAGAGGACGTCATCCCTCTCATTGTTCTTGGAGGAAAACCCTGCCCTACAGGAAGGATTGCAGCAGAGGGAGATGCTGTTAGCCATAGGTACTGATTACATTGTTTTAAGCTTTCAGCTGCTCTTGTTTCATCACTGCAGTGACGCTGGCTGCACCAGCATCTTCCAAACAGACTCTGCTTGGGACTGCTAACAAGAAGAGAGGTGTGTGCACCAACCCACCCTCCTGTCCAGCCTTATAAAATGACAGCGGCCTGCAAAGAGGCAGCCTTCCCTGAAGGAAGCAACACGGGTAGAACAGCTGAAGGCTGACGACACAACACCCCCTCTCCTTAGGGACACCGAGGCCATCAGCAGCTTAAGCAGATGACTGACCTTTAACAAATCAATACCCATAAATACTGAAAACTGCAGTGTTGAACAGCTACACAGAAACGAGCCAGCACAGCACAGGATAAAGCACTGTGGATTAGTGTTCACTCGAGAGCTCCTGCACAACCCGAGCACCTGGGTGCTGGCAGTTTCTCTCTTTGAGGCTTTTGGTTTCTGATCAGCTTGACACAACCAGCAGGTTAACAGTTCCTTCCACGGTCCGTCCTGCTCAATGCCCCCCTGAGCCTGTAGTACTGTACTGAAATGCAGCAGTTTTGCCCTCAGGAGGGACGTGTGTCCAACTCACAACTGTTACTCCAGTAGCACTGGTGCACAGAAACGTGGATTAGGAGTCAGCTAATGACTGAAATGCTTGTATGCCCACTGGATTACACCATAAAAGGACTCCTTCTTGTAGGTCAGACCTATAATGTGTCTGTTCCTGGCAAGAAGTGCTATTAGACAATATCAAGATTACCATAACCAGAGCTTATGCAGGGTAATATCCTATGCAAGCCACTGAGGCAGGAAACCCCAGCGCTGTGCCTGTGTAAGTCCTTCAGTAGGGCTGTCTTCATGCAACTAGATGCCCATTTCTTGTGTTTCAGAATCCCGATTGCAGCTAGATATGCTCCAGTTCGAGCCAGGAAAGCAGCCCGAGGCCCCAGCCTCCCTGCAGCAATGAACTCCTGCTCTAAGGCTTAGTGTAATAAGGCTTGACTTCAAACTACACTTCACTCATAGATGAAAACCACCAGTCTTCTTTCGAGGAGACCTCCAAGGTAAGGCGATGCAGGCAGTTTCAGTGCACAAAGCTGCCAGCTGCTATCACATCTTCCCATCACAGTTCCTCGAGGTCTTTCTCATGAGAAGGGGTCCAAACTGCTGCATGCCAGATGACAGGCACCAGAAGCTGACACAGCCTTCTTTTTTTGCACACCCCAGGGACAGCTAAGTGCAGATACAAGGGAGAAGAATCCAGAAGCTACTTGAATGGCAGAACATGTGACTTCCTTGGGATACATTCTGTTCACAGGAGAAAGATCCTTCTATACTCACCCACCAAAATCTACTGGATCCAGACTGTCCCTTCCCCATCAGAAGGAACTCCACCGTGAGCTACTTTCATGATGCAGAAGGAATCCACCCCTTGAGGGATATGCAGATAGATGGTTTCTTTCTCCACATAAAGTCGTTAAAAAAGATATAAAGAACTGCTTTTGGCAGCACAGAGGCATTTGAGAGTTGAAAAATCTGGAGTGCAGGACCCAAGCAGATGGGAAGTAATCAGTCCTTGACCTAATAAATAGAGGAGAAGGAAGTCTTCGAGGTGGCCAGTAGCCCAAATGCAAAACCTGAAGTCCTGCAGAGATCCCTAGGAGTTTTAATGCACTGTACGGGGCCATCTCCTAAGATCCTCTGCCACACGGTTTCTCCAACACCTTTAGTCAGGCTCGTGGACTATTTGGAATCCTGAAGTTCCTTGGCCTTCTTCAAAATCAGGTGAACATCAGATATAGGATAATCCTAAAGTAAAGAAATGAAGTGTAAGTGCCAACTTTGCATTTGACATCACTCCACCTACACAGGGCAAACCTTGACAACGGCTCTGTTAGCCCACCACAACACTGTTAAGTTCACTTACTCCCTTATCAGTTTCCTGTTCTGTAACCGATCAAGCCGCAATGCCCTTCAAGAAGTTTCTATTAACTTATCCTCCAACAGTAGCAGGCCAGCTGACTGCGCAAAATCTTCACGCCAGAGGGCCTTATCAAAGCCAGCACCCCACACAGCCCAAAACAGGAACTGGCAGAGTCAGAGATATCCTGCTGTTCAGTTGCACGTGTTTCCAACCTTGGGCTCTCACAGATCTCACAGCTAAACAAAAAAGAGCCTCTACATAAGAAATTTAACACTGTGTGTTTCAGAGCATTGATGGAAAATGCTTAATTCTTTGGCAAACAAAGAACGTCATAAGCCAGCAGTCTACAACAATGTCTCCGTAAGCCAGGAAGGGTGCATGAGCAAAAGGCTGTGTGTCAATGGTAGTGCTGGGCTCCAGACAGCAGCACTGTGCCCTGCCAGCAGAAGACCAGAGAAGGAACACCACTGAGCCCCTTGCTATTGGAGCACTTGGAAAGGTGAGGAAGGAGAAGAAACCCATACAGTGCTAGGAAGGCGGAACAGAGAGCACAGAGTCACATTCTGCATGTGAAAATGAAAACCCAGTTAATGGCACAGGGAGCAGACACCACCACCAAGGTTAAAGCAGCCATCCATCTCAAGTGAGCTCAGTTTCCCTGCAGTGGTGAGGACCACAGCATGCAAGGATTTATACTTCCAGTAATTAGTACACGGTATGACCAACATTAAGATTTCTGCAACCCAGTACCTCTCCTCAGCAAGACATGTCCATACCACAATCCCCTCTCACAGTACTATTTGAAGGTTCTTTACATTACAATCTATGCCTGCAACACTTAATCCTTACCTGTAGCAGCCTCATGTTGAGAGTGAAGTCTCCTTCCAGCAACTGATCCCGGATTAGTCTGAAAGATGGAAATTACTCCAGCTACTTTCGACTCTTTACAGAGGAACTTCAAAAAATGGACCACAGCGCGCCTTAACAGAGACTTCTGAGAACACTTCCACTTACCACTGTGACAAAGGACTGTGACCTATTCATCAGATGCATTAACACACGCCTATAGAAGGTTCCTAGACCTACAGGTTTCGTTAAAGGAGGGGAAGATAAGAGCACAACGGCCATTTCTGTACTTACGTCAACATGGCACAACACACGAGTAGCAGAAAATCGAAGCGCTTATCGTCAGCAAAGAGGGAGTCCCAGATCCGGATGACATCTGGCAGCAGGAACTCCTGGGACAAGAGCAGCGTCAGCCAGCGGAAGGCGAAGAACTGGGGCTTGATGTTCTGCTCTTGCTGTCAGACATGCACCGGACAGAGAATGAATGCATGCTCCCAGCCCACCCCACGTAAGAGATGCAGCCCTCGTTTCCCTCCCCGTTTCCACCCTGAAATAGCTCTGTGCTGCCAACCCGTGCTGGAACGTCGGCAAATCCACCACCTCCAATGAGGGCTTTCCCATTTTTGTGACTGAGAAAGATCTTCAATGCAACCACGTTCCATGTCTACAAAGACAGAAAACCCTCCTCTAAGACAGGAGTAAAGGAAGTTTTCCTTCCTAAAGGCACCGTGTGTGTTATTTCAGTTAAACGTGCCGGATAATTTTAACCTCCCATCTGAGCACCACTTTATCTGCAAAGCCGCAGCCCTCCCCCTCCAAAGGCGCTGTTTTTCCAGGATTTCCTCTCCTTTCCAGAAGCTCTGCATTTATCAAAGCTTTACCGTTCACAGAAAGAAACAAAAGATGAGGCAGAGTTCACACTGATGGTCAGTAAGACACTAAAAGCACCTCCAGCCTGTAGCTTTCCTGTTGTTTTTAACTATCAAATCCAAGAGACCCTAACTTTTAGCACAGTCCAAAAAGCTCGGGATCCTGATGACATTGCTGGAGATCAGTTGCTGCACGGCCAAGGCCATTTCCTGCCAGCCAAACAGTAAGTCGTTTATTTTCTCCCCCCTAAATCAGCCTTCAGCCCACGCTGTGGGTTGCGTCACTGTGCTGACAGATCACCTTTTGCATTACCGAATATATCTCGCCTTTTCTAAATGCAAAACATCTCCAAACAATCTGGTGAAGGCTGCAGTAACAAGGACAGCTTCCCCTTCCAGATTCCCGGTGGACTTCCACATCAAACAGACTACAAGACCTACAGGGGTTTGCTGCCTGATATTCTACAAAATCCACAGCAACCCATGGCACCCTGAGATCCCCAACGGGAGGAAAATGGTAGAATTACATGAGCAGGATTTTGCAACTTTTCAGCTTGCTTCTGCAGGGAGATTTGTTGATGTTTTTGACGACAAACTCCAAGGAACTTTACAGCAAAACTTGTGTTTCCATCTCCAACTCAAATCCAGGTGACCAGGGCTGGTAGCCAAGTCACAGCTGGCAGCCTCACAACAGCTACAGTTTGCACTCACACGGAGGAAGAAAGCTTTGCTGCATCAGCTCGCTCCAGGCTTACTCCAAGGAGAGCTTGTTTCAGCTTACAGATAAGACAGCCTCTATGTCCTGCTGGCAAAGGCCTTCCCACAACTCCTCAACCTCTCTATTCAAGCCCAGGAACAGCTGAACAAAGTTGGCTGACATTTGAATGCTCCCTCCCCCGCATTCCAACCACGACTAAAAGAAACACCCAGCTCCTCACCAGCTTCAAATACAGCTCCACATCCTTTTCCTTCAGGGTGGAATAGACCTTCTCCATTTTGTAGGTTATACCACACTGAGAATCATCCAAGCTCTTAATGAAGTTGTCCCGAATTTCAGCCATTAGGTTGGTAAAGCAGAAAAACGTGTCAGCTTCAGCGTGTTCTGGGGAATTAAAGAAGGAAGTGAATGGAAGCACAGAGAAAGCATCGCTGCCAGAGGCACACAGAGCTGCTCTGGGCTGATAACCTCATTGCTGTCGTGCATCTCACAAGACTTTGGCTGTGTACAGAGCCGCTGCAATGCAGGCCCTGTGTGCACACTGAGGTCGTTGTGACACTTATCTATGGCCCAAAGAACACCTGGCCTTGCTGCCGTGAGCACACAGCCACAAAGCTTTGAAGTGGGAGCAACACAGAACTCCCATCCCATTCTTCTTCTTGCCCTACCCTTTCTGTTGTCCTTGCTGTTAATTAAAAACAAAACACACGCACAAAACAGAAACAAACAAAGCAACAGAACAAAGAAAACAACCCCACCATAACCCACACAGACGTATTTTTAGCACAAGAAGCAACAAAGGCCTTCTATGGGGATTTTAGGTTTCAGTCAGGAAGAGCAACTGATTCAAACAAAACAAAAAATCCCCAAACCTCCCCTTCTGATGCCGTCAGCACTCACAGCCCATTCAGTCTCTGCCAGTCTACTGTGCTCCCAGAAATGCACATCTCTTGCTGCACTTGCTGGTTTTGGGGGGGTTTGTTTGTTTATTTCCTAATCAATCAAAACTGAATTGCTCAGAGTCTCCATCCTGAAACACTCCTTCACACAGAGAGCATGCAGCACAACAGCCCCTACCCAGCGTCCAAAAGAGCCTCTCACCTTTCCACTCGCTGTTAGGATCTGTAGCAAAGGTGTAGTAAAGGGGCCCCACTATTTCATTCATCCCCTGAACGTAGGCTATCCCGGGGTTCAGCTTGGCATAGATGAAAAGGATTCGCTCCACCACTTCCCAGTGAGCTTCACAGCCATTGGGCAGAACTTCGTACTCACTCAGAGAGTTAGGAGACGATTTAAGAGGGGAGCTCACCTGAAGAGCAAGGCAAGACTAGAGCTGATGAACAAAGCAGTCTGTGCTGCAACAGAGAGTTCCCCTGAATCACTGCAGTATCCCATGCAGCAAGAAAACACAGCAGTACCACTTCTTTGTAATGCAGGAAAAGGGGACAGACTGCAGCCAGCCACCTTCCCCAGCACCCAGTGTGCAGCACTTAATGATCTAACACCCAAAGAGGAAAAAGACAACACACGTTTCAGCCGCTCCCCAGCTCTTTTCCCAATTACAGTTTGAGGAGATCCAGCTCTGGAAGACTCCATCAATTCAGCTTCAGCAAATTAACCCTTCAGTGCTTTGCTCCCGTGCAGGAAAGCACATCTCAGGCATAACACATCTTCCTGGATCTCGGGAAAAAATAACCCTTACCATTAAATGTACCTATGACTCCTGCCAACTCTCAGGCACGCCAGCTGGTTGTCTAAAGCTGTCTAGCCACCAAATACACAGTATCTGCTGCTGCATTCACATAATTCCATCACACAAGCACAAAAAGCCCGAGAACCACCAGCAGCCCTTATCAGGGACCACGCCGTGCCCCACGGGCAGCCCACACCTGGACCTCACATTTGTAACCCCGCTGCGGTTCCGTGCCACCGTCTGTGACTTCAGCGTGGTCTGCTCCACCCGCTTACGCAGCGTCTCAAACTCATTTTGGGGGTCCAGGATTAAAAGGCAGGGGTAGTCGGTTGGGCGCTGGAAGAATGCCATGTCGGGGTACAGCCTCCTGGGGGGGATGCAGGAGGAAATCAAGCATAAGAAGGAAGTGCGTGCCCCGCGTTTACATAGAAAGCTCAGTTTAATATTAAACTGGATTTTCAAAGTACAAAGTATTAAGCAAAGCACTCAGGCTCAGAAACCTGAGTCATTACACCATACACACCTGACGTCTTTGTCGATCTGGAGGAGCACTTCATTATCCTTGAAGTAAGTGTTCCACCGGCTGTCTGGGTTTGGATTGAGGGGCTAGAGAAACAAACAAGACAAAAACAAGCATCCTTCACGTGCACCAAAGCCCTCAGTAAATGCACACCGACGGACCATTCCTGCTGGCAGCCAGAATAAGCACAGGGCCCAAACCTTCTGGCACTGCACTCAGTGCTGCTTCTTGAGACAGCGCGCACAGTGCAGGAAGCAGATCAGAACTTACAAAACAAGTGACCATGTAGATTCACTGAAGTTAGAAACCAGCATCTCCAATCCCTTTTCATATGCTTCTACATGACTTAGTTCCCAAACCAAGCATCCTGTCCTCTATAAAGATTCCCAATTGCAGCTCCAACCTGCACAAAGGAAGTCTTTGCACCCACTCTCAGCCCTGAGAAGGCTGATTAAGCACATCCAGAGTGCCCAGCAAAAAGGAAATGCATTATTAATGCAAACAACCTGCCCCCTATCTGACCAGTTTTCCATTATGACAAAGTTGGCTTTCTTTCCTCCAGATCAAGATCTGCACAAAGTTAATAATCATCTGACAGGAGAAAAGAAAACACCATAAAAGGAACATTCCAAGAGATCCAAAGATCACTGCAAGCTGCCAACGCACGGAACGTTACAAACATTACAGTTTTACAGCCCTGGTGGATCACAGCAGCACAGGCGACCACACGCCAGCAGAACATTAACGTTCAGGACAAGCCGTGGAAGCAGCTGCAGCACTGACAGTCCTTATCTTCAGTTATATCATCCCCTGCCTTGACACAAAGTTACCAGTATTTCCAAAGCAGGAAGGGATGCAAAAAACAGTCAATAAATAACAACTAAAGAAGTCATTCATCAGCGAAATGGGGATAAATCAGCCTTCTGCTGCAGTTTGGCTGCACCCTCCTGCCTTTCAGAGCAGCCTGTTCCCAGCCTACCCACAGATACAGCATCCCAGGAGAGTGTTCCCTTGCTGGAGGGACCCCGCACGACCCCCTGCTCTTCCCCAGCAGACCCACAGGACGCACAGCCCCAAGGCAGGAGGGAAGACACACATGCAGCTGCACACAGCTCCCTGCCCAGCTACCACTGCTTTGCCAGGAACTCAGCAGCTAAAGGCTGCTCAGACACACAGGGCTGGCATCCAGGCTTGGCCCCTCCTTGCCAGCACAGGGCCAAGAGCAGCAGGGGAGCGCAGGCTACAGAACCACAGCTCAGAGCTACGGGGAATTTCCTGTGATGCAAAGGTTAGCAGCACTTACATGATCCTCTAAGGTCACATCTTCCCTTGAGACACCGAGGTTGGCTTTGGCGATCCCAGGCTGAATAATCATTTCTTTTAGGAACTGGGAATACAGCTCCCTTAAGGAGAGAAATGAAGCAGATAACAACGTAAGCGCTCGGCCTGAGTTCAGACAGACACCCCTGCACCGCTCCACTCAGCCTACACCTCATCTTCTATTGAGCTGAGTTGCAATCCAATGACCCCAAGAACAGCGCAGCAGAGCAATTCCTTTTACGAAGGTACTTAATTATTTAAGGCACTACTCCCCTTCTCCACAGATCCCATCAGAACGAAAGGAGCAAGCAGAGCCGTCCTCACCTCTGCTTCTTCAGCAAAGAGCTCCATAGGGCCCTCTCTAAGGGGAGGTAGTTCAGCAGGATCTGCGCGGGACACAAACACACGTTAGGGTCAGAGGAGCACGGTGCCAAACGGAGAGCGGAGCCAACCCAGCGCGGGGCAGCGGCGCCCCGCAGAACGCCCAGCGCTTTGCCGGCCGGGGACATCACAGCGCCCGGACCGCAACGCAGCGCCGAGCCGCAGCGAACCCGAGCCGAGCGGGCGCACACACGGCCCGCTCCGGGCAGCCCGGCAGCGACCGGCATGTGGCGAACTGCACGAACTGACGCGGGTTCGGACCGACTACCAAGTTCTGCACCGTTGTTTTGGGGTTTTTTTTGCCGTTACGCGCCCCAAAGCGCCGCCGGAGCAGCAGCAGCACGCAGCACCAGACGCACCTTCCAGCAGAGGCAGCGCAGCCCTCCGTCAAACGGGATTCCTGCGGGACAGCAGAGACGCGGCCGTCATTGCCGGGTACGGCTCAGCCCCGGCGGGGGCCGCCGCGCTGAAGTTCGGGGATCGGAGCGGGAGGGACGGCCGCGGCCACACGGAGCGCTGCGCTGCGCCGGACCCCCCCGCCCCACTCACCGCTGAAGCAGAGATCGCGAAGCTTGCCCAGAGCCACAGTAGGTTCGCCGAGCACCTCCTGGAAATCCGCGATCCTGAGGGGAAACGGCGGCCGTTAGCGAGCAGGCGGACAGCGCTCCGCGCCCCCCCCCCGGCCCCGCGCCCACCTGCTCCGGTGCAACCGCGACATGGCGGCCCGACCCCGCGCGCCGCGCAACCGCTCCGGCTGGAAACGCCGCGCCCGCGGGGGGCGCTAAGCCCCGCCCCCCCGTCCATCGCCCCGCCCGCCTCTGCCGGCCCCGCCCACTTCGCCTCTCCCGGGGCGGCGTGAGGCGGCCGTGAGCTCTGCTCGCGCTCCGTGACGTCAGCGCCGCCGCACCTCGTGGCGTCCCGGTGCCCGGCCCGCAGGGAGAACCGCGGCCTGGAGCTGCCGGAGCCCCCCGGTGCCGCGGGGCGGTCGGAGCGTTCCGGCCCGGTCGGTGTTTCCTAGGGGGAACGCGGAGGGCATCCGGTGCGGTGGCCCCGGCTGGCGGAAGTGACGGAGTGGTTTGTTGACAGCGGAGGCCGAGTCGGGGGGGAGCGGGGCCCGAGGAGGACGCGGAGCCGGGGAGAGCCCGGGACCACCGCCGGCCCCATCCGCCGCGCCGGGCGGGGCCTGGGCCCAGGTGAGTGCCGCCGGTCCGCTCCCTCGGGCGGGTGGGGGCGGCGCCGCCCCTCCGCGGAACCGACGCAGCCTGCCCGTGCCCCGGCGGGACCGCGGGGACGGCGCGGTGACCTCTGGGCGCCCCGGGAGCGGTCGGGCCCCGCGGGGCCGCGCACGGGGCCGGGGCTGCGGCCGGCCGGCGGCCGTGGGGCTGCACGCCTCCTGTGCAGCCCGGGGGGATCGAATGTGGACGGGGCGCGTTCGCTCGGCCGCTGCGAACGGTTCCGCTCCATATTCAGTTTCCCTACTGGAGGGCAGCGGTGACATTTCCCGCACCGGTTGCGATGAGCCGTCAGTTAACCAAAGCGCGGCCGTTCGCAGTGTGAGAGGCGCGCTGAAGTGACAGTGCGGTTTTCCTTCAGGACGTGACCCGTGCCACATCCCGCGTTTGCGTTAAATTGGTTCTTTTAAAGCCGTTCCTTGCGATCGGGTCGCATCCACGCGCGTTGTTTGCCCTCTCCTTGGACGAATCGCTGGTGCTGGAAGCTTTGCCAGCCGCGTTTGTGGCAATGTGAGCGCTGTGCCGCTGGCACGAAGCCACAGTGAGTCAGGCTTGGAGAGAGACTGAGAGAAGATGGTCTGAAGTCCAAGGTAGAAATTGGCACGGGCAGCCCCAGAGCAGTGCCAGCCCTCGTGTGCCAACACTGCCAGAAATGCCCTAACACTGCAAACGTAGCCTGCAAAGAAGCAGCAGTTGCCAGAGAAGTTGTCTGGATCTGCGAGGCTGCTGATGGAGGAGCGAGGCTGCGTGTCACAGCGCTGCAGTTTCCTTTGGGTGCTGGGAGGGTGCTGTTACTCCACAGAGAGGGCTGCAGGTGGGTTCGCGGGATTTGGTGTGCCTGCTGCGAGGCACTCAGTTCCTTTGTGAGCTAAAATGAAAGCAAAACCTCACAGGAAAATGAACTGGAAAGAAGATCGGCAGCTGCATTTCTAACTTCTTGATTCCCGCACTCGACCTTTTTTTTTGCATCTTTTACATCTTTGGCCCTTCAGAAACACACGTGCAGTAGGCAGCCTATTGCCCGTCACTGGGAAGCACGGGTGGCAGGCTGCAAGGCAGGCAGCTTGCTGATGTATTGCCTGTGGAAAGCTGCCTGAGGATAGTGATTAGGCAAATGCTAATGATTTGTCAGCATCTCTATCTTGTTTATTTTTATCAACAAAGCACACTGAGCTTATAGCCAGGGATGATATTGATCGGTGCAGCTGTTGACTTCATTACTTCCCTGCCTGCATCGTATCTCAAGGCTGGTTAGAAGAGGCAGGGAGCAACCTGTACAAAAGGACCACGGTCGCAGCAGCAGCTTGGGTACTTCTCAGGTGTGCACAGTAAATCACAAGGATGAATGTTTTTCTCTGTTGTACTGCTTTCCAATTTGGGATTTTGTTGGTAGAGTGCTGGGAGCTCAGAAGTTGAAGCATAGCTGATTTCTCCAGGGCTGGGATCAACCAGCTGCATCGTGCTGCTTGCGAGGGAGGGTTGTTGGAGCAGCAGGATGCCAGTCCTTGCTCTCTAGAGCTCTGAGCTGCTTGGACAAGTCCCAGGCACCGGCCCTGTCAGCAGCACATCGTAATAAACTGTCATTGAGAATTTGGTTTAGAGCTCTGTCCAGAAGCAGTAAAAAGTGGTAGAAGGCTGGCTCCAGCCCTGCTGTCTGATGGCATGGGTGGACTGGTAGGGATAGCAGAACGTGTTTCCCTTCTGGCTCAGATCTTCCTGTTGATCTGGCCTTTCTGGAAAGATTCTCTCCAGCAAGCTTCAGGCAAAATATGTTCTGGAGGTGAAGCAGTTGCATCTCTGAAGCAGCCGCCATGTAGAGTGCAGGACAAGCTTCCTCCCACATGCATCCTCTTAGGCAGGACCTCACTGCTAGCAAGGCAGTGCTGTGCTCTCAGTTGCCCATTTATTCCTTGACTTCTGTCCTGCCAACCACAGAGGGGAGAGCTGCTGATTACGGATTTCTTTCTCTTTTAGAACGAAGCTTACACATTTTCATTATTTGTACCACACACATCTCAAAAGCCCCCATGTTACCACAGCACCCCTAAGAAGTCATAGCAGTGTCATTAGATCCATGGATCGAGGCTCAGCGATGCAGGGAGGTTACCTTTTAGGCTGTTTTGGATCAGCACATTAAGTACATTTTTGTGATTGCTGAGTTTTTATTCATTTTTTCCTCTGCTGTTGCTTGGAGACCTTTTCCTTCTTGAGCCAAAACCAGAGGACCTGCCTGAGAAAACACTGAAAAGGCTGTGAAAGTTCTAGGTCAGAACACAGCGGGTCAGGAGTTTGGGATTTAAACATGATCCTTACAGTTATTTGCAGGTACAGTTCCCAGAGATGTTACAGGAAGGAGAAATTACTGATCTGATTCAAGTGAAGTCAGATTCGGTCCCAGGTTTGTCTGCTTACACTGGAGCATGATTTGGCCCAGGGAGACACAGCCTGGGGTAGGTGCACCTCAGGAATGATGCAGCACTGCAGTTCCTCCCATTGCTGTGCACGAAGTAGCTCTGCTCATCCCATTTGCTTCTTGAGAGGCTCCTTTCTGTCTCGGGTTTATTCCTTGGCCAAGTCTTTGTCCCTGGCACTAAAGCACACTCTTAAATGAAGAATTAATGAGACATGAAAGGAAGAAAAGAGCTTCGATTTGCAACTTGTGCAGCATAAGGAGGCACCAGAAGCCTGGGAGCATGGGCTGCCAGGCAGGCTCAGTCACAACTGTGTCCTGTTTCCCACAGAGACCATGTGGTGCCTGAATTTGAAAGGTTACCTCATCAGCTTTGACCAGTCCTTCATCCTGGTGGCACAACCCAGACGGTGGCTGAACAGAACGTCTGGAAGGGAAGGGAGGGTGCCTGAGCCACCAAGGGTGCCCTTGGGGATAGTGATTGAGGTGAGGAAACTGAGTTAAGTTCTGAGTGCGGGAAAGAAAGGAGAGCACCACTGGCTTTCCCAAGCACTGAGCACTGAGATAGCTAGAGACACTGACAAATACCCTGATCTTTGCAGCTGCAGGAGAATAACAGTCGTTTTGCAATAGTTTCCCCAGTGGTGGTGCACAGAAGAATAACTGACTCCATAACACTGATGTCCTCACTGCAGCAGGAACTTACCTATTGAAAAGACAGATTTCACCTCACAGATAAACATTTAAATGCAATTTGTGTGTGCTCGTGGAAATACACCGAAGGGGTCACATTAAGGTTGCTTCTAATATGATTTGGCCCTGTAAAAGTGAAATGGTCTTCAGTCATTTCTCCTAAACGCCCTCAGTGCGCTCTGCTAGTTCTGCTTCAGTGCCAGTGAGCAAGCCTGAAAACCAGAGCAATGAGATTTTTGAAATAAGGAAACAGACAGGGCTAGCTTCCCCTAACTGTCTGTCCCACTATCCTCCTTTATTCAGTAGTAAAAACCAAGGAGGGCAGAAGCCCCTTGCTTTTTTCCATGTCGGTCACTCATGCATTTTATGACAGAATTTGGAATGTTTTTGTGAGTTCCAGCTGTCTGCAGTGTCCAGCATTCCCTCTGGCTTCTCATCCACTTCATGGTCTAGTTCAAACACTTGCATGAAGCTTGTGGCTTGGAGCTGCACAGAAACATCCAGCTTGAACATGAAGCTTCCCTTGGAATGATGGCAAACAATTACAGGCACGAGGTATGGGGTCACCGGATCCCACTGGGGCTATGCAAAGGATCTTCCCAGCTGTACCTTCTCTGGTGGTTTATTCAGCCCACTCCAAAGGAAACCAAGCGATGTGGTTTCCACCACTTCCCCTTCAGAAGCCCTTTGTCAGCCGGATAACTTCTGCAGTGAGGAAACATGTTAGGAAACAAGGCCATACAGCAAGAAAATGTTTCACATGAACTCGTTCCCCCGGTGTCCCCTGGGAGAATTAAGTGCGTACCCCCAGAGGGACCAAAGCATTGCAGGTTCTTTGCAGGTCAGCAAGTGGCAGGCTGTAACCAGAACTGTTGACATCCTGCTGGTGCAGCAGCTTTGCAGCATGCAATACATGCTTTCCAATGCGCCTTTCTTAATGCATCCTTTTTTCTCCTCCACTTATAGCTGCCCTGATGTCCCTGTAAATTCATCCTGGAATTTCATTTGAGGAAAGAACCTTCTGAATCAAAAGCTTCCTTCTGTTTCCCCTCCCCACTGCTTCCCTGAAGATGGCATCCGACAGCCCGGAGTCACTCATGACCTTGTGCACGGATTTCTGCCTTCGCAACTTGGAGGGGACTCTCTGCTACTTACTGGACAATGAAACTCTCCGGCTCCATCCCGACATCTTCTTGCCAAGCGAGATCTGTGACAAACTCGTCAACGAGTACGTCTGGGCCTATGGAGAAGCTGTTGTCTGGTTTGGGTGGGAGTTGGGAACTTAGGGAGGGGGGAATCATAGTTTTCTAAAAAAGTGATGGAAAGGATACAAGGAAAAAAGGGGGGTGAATTCATAGGGCTGTTTTTTTTTTCTGATGAGCCTCATATTGGAAATACGGATTTGCATTAACTTCAGAAGGAAGTTATTGTATCCCAACAGTCACCATTTCCATATAGTTAAACCCAGAGTGGAATGAACAGTTGCTGCTTCTTCCAAGAACATCACTAAGCAATAAAGGAGCCTTCCTGTTTCCCACCACTGAAGCATTACAACTCTCTCTCAAACCAGAAAAATAAGAGTACAAAAGTGCTAACAGATGATGCATTTTAAGGCTGCTGCTCCCATAGCTTTACAAAGCAACCTGTTCCCAGGGCTTTACCATTTGGCTGTTACAGTTTCCTTTGGCTGAACCCTTGCTTACAATGTCTGGCAGAAAACTGCCCAGCTAATTTTTTTTTAAATGCAAAATCAAGTTAATAGCTTTAAACAGCATGGAAAGAAAAATTGTAGAGTCTGTACTTGCCAGAATCCAGTTTGCTCAGAAATAAACACGTGACCTTGCACAAATCTTTGCCTAAGGACTGAGTTTTGTGGAGGGAGAGCTAATAGCCCAGCCTCCAGGAGGGAGTATGTGTGCTCATGCACTCAGTAACAGAGCCAGGAAAGGTGCCAGAGCTGTAACTGAGACTTTGTCTTCTGTTGTGCTGTGCTAACACCATCGCCCCAACACAGGTATGTGGAATTGGTGAAGACAGACAGCATCTTCGAACCCCATGAAAGCTTCTTCACCCTCTTCTCAGATCCACGGAGCACCAGGCTAGCTCGGATCCACTTGCGGGAACAGATCGTGCAGGACCAGGACCTGGAGGCCATCAGGAAGCAGGTGGCATTGCAGTGACAGCCTCCAGCTGCCATTTCACATGGCAGCACCGTTGCATGGGGACAAGTTAGAATCCCAGAAATCCAGACATTCCCAAGATTCCGTCCTTCACCATACAGGTTTCTCTGGGAGAAGCTCAGCATCTCCCTCCTCAGCTCCTAAAGCTGCTGTAGGGAATGGGATGGGGATACTGATCAAGTTTGGTGGTACGGATTCACATGCTGTCCCTGAGAGGTGTTGTAGGGAACAGGGCGGGCGCTCTGCCTTCAAAATTGTTCTTACTGTTTAATTTCCCATCTTCCAGGATCTTGTTGAGCTCCACCTGACTAACTGCGAGAAGCTGACAGCCAAGAGTCTGCAAACTTTGGCGAGCTTCAGCCACACACTTATCTCCCTTAGCCTCTTTGGATGCTGCAATATCTTCTATGAGGAAGAGAACCCCGGAGGCTGTGAGGATGACTGTTTGGTGAACCCCACTCGCCAGGTTTTGGTCAAGGACTTTACTTTTGAAGGCTTTAGTCGCTTGCGCTTCCTGAATCTGGGCCGCTTGATTGAAGGGGTCAATGTAGAGACGTTGCTTCGGCCTTTGACCTCCCTTGCTGCTCTTGATCTCTCTGGGATCCAGCTGAATGACGTGGGATTTCTGACACGGTGGAAGGACAGTCTGGTTTCCTTAGTGCTTTACAACATGGACCTTTCAGAGGAGCACATCCAAGTGATTGCACAGCTTCACAAGCTCAGGTCAGCAGATCTCTTCTTCCTTATTTGTCTTTTTCCCAGTGATAGGAACCATGCAAGTCTGTTAGGAAAGGGGTACGTGCCTTTTCATGGAAAGCCATCCACTGCTGGCTTCAGCTTATAAACGTTCCCATGAACAGGCTCACTCACTGACTCTCTGACATGGTTAAAGCCAGACTGGGTTTTGTTTGCAAAAATAAATAAATACACACTCAAAGAAAGAGCTTCCCATCCCCCCTCCTCCCCCCAAACAAACAAAAAAAAAAACCAGCAGAACACACAAGAGATGGCAAAAAAGTGGCTATAGATGTGCACAGGTACCGGTGTAGTGGTAATCATACTGAAATTCAGACCTTCAAAACAATTGGTAAACAGGAACATCCAGAGTTTAAACTTTGCTCTGAGGTAAAACCAGAACAAACTCGCAGCTCAGAGCATCTGCTCACTGCACGCTGTGTAAGTGCACTGTATGTGGATGGTACAATCAAGGGAAGAAACAGTGCAAAGAAACAGACACTGCTGAGCTGACAGCACTGACAGCAAAATGACTTCTGGACACAGAATTGAGACGGTCACTGTTCAGACTGCACAACGGTATCAGAAAAAGGATCCGGGACTTTCTCAGCCAAAAAGAAAGGCCTTACCATTCACATGAAGGATAGTCTGCAATGGCTTTAGTGCTGTCTGTGCAGCCCGCAGACACCAGGGGGTACCACGTTAATGTATGACCTCAGAGTTTCAGCCAGCCTCCTGGGTAACACTGGCTAAATCCAAGTTAATTTCTGGTGATTTGCAGTGAAATTGGGTCTGTGCTATGTAGAAGACACTTTTGTAGGTATGATGTTGGCTCCTGTCTTAGGCAGTTTAGTTTCTCCCAAAGGATCTTTGCTTGGCAGACAAGAGCAGGCCCTGTCCTGTAAGGGACACTTGCACATTATAGCCAGTGAGATTCTCCAACACCTTCCTCAGCTTCAGGGGTTTCCCTGGAGCTTAAGCATTTAAATATCTGAAGATACATGAAATAATCAGAGAATAATAGCCTGGGGTGGAAAAAAAAATGAGATCGGGAATGCAGACAAAAACTTGTGTCAGTTAATTTGTGGGATGAAGCAACAGATGTTCCTGGGAATGCAAAGATCTCCTAGTGCATCTCAGTCACCAGGCAGAAATGCTCAGGAGGCTGCTTTGATGGAGCTTGGGAAAGGCCGTTCCTGAGCCTAGAGCAATTTCCTTTGTGATGGCGTAGCCAAATGACTCATTGTGCTCCATTTTAAGTAGACCTCCGCCAGATATCTGCGCTTCTGTTAGACACAAGGCCAGATCCTGCTGCCTGATCCTACAGAACCACATTCCTGTATCTTAGGAAGGAAATAACAATCACAACCACACTCTGCTTGTCATTTTCCCTTGGCACAGCCACAGAAACCCCAGTTGATGCTTTCCAGGCTCTGAGCTGCTCTCTGTCATTTGCAGACACTTGGATATCTCTCGAGACCATCTGTCCAGTTACTATAAATTCAAGCTGACCCGTCGGGTTCTAAACCTGTTTGTGGAAAACTTGGTAAACCTCACCTCGCTCGATATCTCAGGGCACACTATGCTGGAGAACTGCACTATCCCAAACATGGAAGAGAAGATGGGCCAGACAAGGTAAGGAAACAGCAATTACTGAGGTCTGCGTGGATTAGCTAGTTTGGTCAGAGATGAATTAAGAACTGTTCCCACTTCTGGGCTATCAAGTTCTGTGGGCCTAATTGATAGTGAAAAGCAAGATAGAACTGTTGCTGGTTCTTGATGTCTAGTGTGGGAATCAGCTGTGATTTTAGTAAGTGACACAGGTAAGGATATGTTAGTACTAATAAAGAATTAATTCTACCTAGCTTACGTACATATCTGAAGAAGTTCTTTTCCACATACGTTCTTCCAGAGATCTCTTGCAGTGGTTTATATATCCGTAGCCCTTTACACATTTCCTACATAAAACACTCTTACATTGGCTGAAATTAGGCCCTTCTGAGACAGAAGGTTTATACAGTCAGTCAAGGCATCAGTGTTCATAGGATGGCTGAGTGCTTTAGAAACTTAAAATCTCAAGGCAGATTTTCAGATCTGACCTGGATGCTGAACAGACCGACTTTTGACAGCCTTGGTGCACCTCAGTAGCACATACCTGGAGGTGTGGTTTTCCAGGTCAGCCAAGAACTCTGCCCTCCTGTTCCCCAAGCACTTACTGAACAAAAGCAAGCAAACGAGACAGCACTGTCTCCTTTCCAAAATCGGTAAAAAAAAAAACAACCTACATATATATGGGCTCTTGGTCAATAAGGAACGTGGCAGCAAAACAAGAAGTGTTCTTGCATGATCACAGAAGCAGACTAGCATGTTTATCAGACAATACACCATCAAGTTTGCAAATAGTTTATTTACATCAGTGAAATCCACATTCCTTTCCTAAGAAGCCTTCACCCCAGCTAGTACATTTCCAGGACAAATTCTGTCCAGGAAAGGTGACATAAATTCTTACTGCTGTTTTAATTCCTCAGTGTGTTTAGCCTTTGTATGGGAAACTGTTAATCACAGCCTGAACCTCTGATTAACCATCTGAGGCAAGTGACGGGTCAGCTGCGGGAGCACAAGTGAAGGTAATTCAGCTGTGCTCCCGGAAGGGGTGGAGCTTGACTCCACCTCTCCTAGATCCCATTTAAGGGCTGACCACCACTAAGGCAGCATCTCTTTGGGAGGCTGCTCCTGTGTGGAGTTCCTTGTGGTGAGCATCCATCTTAACTGTGAGCCTCAGCATTAGTGAGTTATTCTTATATAACCTCTGGCTATCCATCTATTACGCCTTGTATAATTACAACTATACAGCCTTTTGCTCAGGTCCAGCTGGGACTCATGCCTATTTAGGTTTAGGAGAAGCTTGTTGGTGTGCAAAGGAAATATAGATGTTGTCACTCTAGTTACAGAGCAGTACAGAGAAAGTGAACAGAGAACAAGTATCTGTCTCTGTGGC
The DNA here is from genome assembly GCA_030625065.1 of Alectoris magna. Lineage (NCBI taxonomy): Eukaryota > Metazoa > Chordata > Aves > Galliformes > Phasianidae > Alectoris > Alectoris magna. Next base: position 4,964,047 of record CM060579.1, on the reverse strand, counting down.
AGGAGACACCTGGAGAAGCAGGGTACCAACACAAGTCATCTCTTTCTTTCCTCAGCATTGAGCCAGCAAAGAGCAGCATTGCTCCCTTCCGGGGTTTGAAACGACCACTGCAGTTCTTGGGCCTTTTTGAAACATCTCTGTGCCGCCTGACGCATATTCCAGCCTATAAGGTAACGAGGGTGTCAGAATATTGGTGGTAGGTACTTGGTAGAAGTTCAGAGAACTGCCTGTGAATAGAGCAGAGTTCTTGGGGTTTTCTGTGGGGCAGTTTATCTCTCACCTTTCAGCAGCTATTTTATAATGCAGGAGAGTGGTCAGAAGGCAAGGCCCATAGCTCACACAGTTTTTACAAGTGCTAAAGAAACCAAAACAACAACAAAAAACATCAAATGCCTCTTAGAGAAAGGCCTGAAGAAATCATCCTGACTGAAGGACCAGGATGTCTGTGGCTACCAGAAATGCCACTGTGTCCTTCTGGGCTGAGAAGTAACTCGACTTCTTTGCTTCCATCATGGGCCTATCCCTACAAACAGGACAGAGGATAGTTGCACCCTCTGGCCTTCCAGACATACCATAGAGTTCTCACACCAGCTTGGTTTCTTCATTCTTTCTTCCCTGTCTCTTGTTCCTCCATGCCAGGTGAGCGGAGACAAGAATGAAGAGCAAGTTCTGAATGCTATTGAGGCTTACACTGAACACCGGCCAGAAATCACTTCTCGTGCCATCAACCTTCTTTTTGACATTGCCCGTATTGAGCGTTGCAGCCAGCTGTTGCGAGCCCTCCAGGTAAGCACCTTGTGAGCATTTACCTCACCCTTATAAGGGAAATTTTGCAGTCCCAGCCTTTTCTTCGCCCTGAGATGCCACATAATTCTGGAGAAAGTTCCAGTAGTACGGTGGAGCTAAGTGCCTTCACCTCAAGAGCATCTTCTTGCGGCACTTGAGCTGTGCATCCCTAGCAGCCTTGTAACAGCCTTTGCCACACACAGCCATAACTGTCACTCCAAGACTCAAGAGAAAGTCAGTGGCACTGAAGCTTCACGTTCCTTCCTTGCAGCTGGTGATCACAGCCCTCAAGTGCCACAAGGATGACAAAAACATCCAGGTGACAGGCAGTGCTGCGCTGTTTTACCTGACCAACTCCGAGTACCGCATGGAGCAGAGCATAAAGCTGCGACGCCAGGTCATCCAGGTGGTGCTGAACGGCATGGAGTCCTACCAGGAAGTCACAGTAAGAGCTGCCCAGCTTGCTTTGGCTCCCATAGTTCTCCTTCCCTGTGTTACATCTTTAGCCTGGTGTTAGGATTTGCGTATTCTAAGCCTCCAATATGTGAGCTGAGGCAGGCATCAGAGAACCTATTGCCCAGATCTGCTTTTTGTCTTCACTCAGGTGGTAGGGATTACACACAAGGTGTTCCTTATCCATGTGATGTTCTCCAGAACCAGGAGAAGTAAGTGATGATAGCGAGGCACCTTTTTAGCTGATGTTAGTGGTCAAAAGATGTACAACCCACAGCATAGATGTCCAGCACAGACTACACGTTTAAAAGGGTGAAGGTGTTGGGTGTATTTAGTCAACAGAAAAAAACACTATGCCAATGCGCTCTTATCAGAAGTGCTGATACTGGGCTACAGCAGGTGACTTCTGAATAGAAAGCTTATAGACAGTGAAAAACTGCCTTAGAAAGTGACGCACACTGGGTGATTGGGTGGCCGCTTGAGACCAGAGTGACAGCGAGGAAGAAGAACCTACTGAGATCATAGCTAAAGCAATGTTCTAGGGAGGAGGGTAGCAAACTGTAGTAGTAGTCAAACACTACTGCTGTGGTTTCAGTACCAAGCAACAAGGGAACAGCACGGTGATTAGGTCATGTTTTCATAGCCACCTGGTGCAGCATTTGCTTCCTTATGACCCAGGTACAGCGGAACTGCTGCCTGACATTGTGTAACTTCAGCATTCCTGAGGAGCTGGAGTTCCAGTACCGCCGAGTAAATGAGCTGCTGCTGAACATCCTCAACCAGAGCCGGCAGGATGAGTCTATCCAGCGTATTGCCGTGCACCTCTGTAATGCTCTGGTCTGCCAGGTGGACAACGATCATAAAGAAGCTGTGGGCAAGATGGGTTTTGTCATGGTTGGTATGGTCCCAAGGTGTCTTCTTATCCTTAACCCAGGCTACCACCGTTTCCTTGCAGCCAGCCACAAAACTCATCCAGGCAGTGAACCAAGCTTACTGTATCGCAGAAGGGAGCTATTGTTCCAGCAAGACTAACCTATCCTGAACCCTGCCCCTCCATGTGGCATCTTTTACTGGCTTGCCAACACCAGAAGTCATGGTCTCAGAGACAGGCTGTCCATGAGAGCAGTGTGACCTGACATGTTCCATCTTCACTATACACCATACAATTTCCAGAACTGGTAAAACCTTTTGACTGTCTCCTTCTGCATCTCCCTGAGCTTGCATCAGATTTCCAACTTACATCAGTGCATATCTCACCCCTTCCAAAGAACTGCTGAGGCCGCTGCTTTGTTGCAGTTACACCACATTCCAGACTTTGACTACAAACCCAGCAGTTCAGGGACTGTGACATAGTTTAGCTCTGCAAATACTTGCAACACTGAACGTAACCTAGTCCCACTAGTTTAGAGAAAGGAGTACTAGTTAGATGCTCTGCAGAAGGTCAAAATTGCATACAGTTTGTTGTAGCCAGCTCTGCAGCAGCTGAACCTGTTGGTTTTAGCTCTGTGATTCTTGAGCTGTTCTCACTGTTCCCCTTCCTCTGCCCACAGACAATGCTAAAATTGATTCAGAAGAAGCTGGCTGATAAAACGGTGAGTGTTACCCACTAAAATGTATACATCATATTTTCTTTACTCTGACTTAGGCATGGAGATAGTCTGGAGTGCCAGCCCAGCTTCTCTACCTAACATGGGACATCCCAGCTGGTGCTGCAGAATTTTCTGTCACAGTGGCGAGGGCTGAAGGGACAAACATAGCAGGGAGGCGAAAATAATTTAAAAACAAAAACCCACTTGTGAACAAGTTGAAAGTGAATAACAAGATTTTCTTACCTCTGAAGTTATCTGGGGTGGTGTCAGAGATGAAGCAAGTATTTCGTTTGCACCAGGCTCTTACATTAGCAAAGCTGTTTCTTCATCTTTACAGTGTGACCAGGTGATGGAGTTCTCATGGAGTGCCCTCTGGAATATTACTGATGAGACTCCTGACAACTGTGAGATGTTCCTCAACTACAGCGGTATGAAACTGTTCTTGGAGTGCTTGAAAGTAAGTATGGCTGGTTTCCTCTAGATGAATGCTGATGTTAGCAGTGGAGATGAAAATAGCTAAGCTAACTCATAAGCAATACTTCCTATATTGCATAAATGGAAAAAGGTTGCATGTTTCATTCTTGCTCCAATCCAACCCACCCAACCAGAAGAACAGAGAAACTTAAACTCAGCACATCTTCCTTTTTCCTGTCTTGTACGCAGTCCTCTGTAAGCAGGGCAGCAGTGAATGACAGACCCTAGCCTTGATTTTCTCATATCACACATATCTTGAATGCTAGAGATACCATTGGAAATCTACTAAAAAACCACTGATAGCTACCCAAAAATCTTCATCCTTTCTAGATGGGCTTTCTGCGTAGTTTCTCATTCCTGTTGTCACCATGTCTCTGCTACTGTGTAATCCTATCTCTTGCTTTCTTAGGAGTTCCCAGAGAAACAGGAGCTGCATCGCAATATGTTGGGCCTCCTGGGCAATGTGGCTGAGGTCAGGGAACTCCGTCCACAGCTCATGACCTCCCAGTTCATCAGTGTGTTCAGGTGAGTGCCTAGCTAACAAACAGCTGGGCTGGGGCAGGGGGGTGCTCTGGAGCTCTGCTCCCACAGCACCTGGAGAGTTTTCAACTTTTGATGCACCAAGTTGGGGTTTTTTTGTCATTCAAAAAAAGCTAAAAGGAAATAATAAGATACCTTTGTGAATGCGTTGGATTGTAAGGGTTTGGTTGTGATGTTAATGCCACTGCAAAGCTGTATCTCCGAAGGGTGCAACTCCTGTTTCAGGCTGGAGATATTTTCCTCAATAATCATTTCTGAACGTAGATAAAAGACGTGATGGCTTTTGTTTTTGTAAGATGCTGAGTAAGGTTATTCTGGCACCTGTAAATGATTTCTTCTCTCTCGGCAGCAATCTGTTAGAGAGCAAAGCAGATGGGATTGAGGTATCCTATAATGCCTGTGGTGTGCTCTCCCATATCATGTTTGATGGTCCGGAGGCTTGGGGTATATGTGAGCCCCACCGGGAGGAAGTTGTAAAGAGGATGTGGGCAGCCATCCAGAGCTGGGACATCAACTCCAGAAGAAATATCAATTACAGGTGAGAAACAGAAGTTTGGCCCATTTACCCGGGGCCAGGATTGTCACGGGAAGTAAAGACCAACAGACAAAAGGAAAGAGAGACAGCTGAGTGTGAAGGAGAAACCCTGAGGAATGTATTCTTTAGTGAGAGTTTCACATCTTCCTTTGAGTCAAGGTAGCATGTTACACAGGCTGCTAAAATTGGATACCTTGCCTGGCAGTTCTTATGGGAGGAGCATGGAAACGCAGCAGAATTTATCCTGCATGCTTCTGGTGGAATTGTATAGTTTAGGAAACCCATGATCTGACCATCTGCTGAGAGTGACTAAATAATGTTCTCTGAGACTTCCACCCTTTGCACCTCTTCACTACTCTTAAACTCTGAAAGTCACATGCGTTGCTGTAGCTTTCACTTTCCTTTGCAGAATATTTAGACAGAGTGAAGAAATCTCTTAATGGGTTAATGCAGCTGGTGGAATCCTCCAAAGCTTTTCCTCTATAAGGGTATCAGGTGCTCTGTTTTCCCATAGGGTTTGGCAGGGATCCCAAGCAAATGGCATTCCAGTGCCTTAGCTACAGTACACACACGTTATTATTGTCATAAGAAACAGAGCAGCTATTGCATGTGAGCAGGTGGCACTGGATGGGTATGATTTTGCACTGGACCTTCTACAGAGCTAGCAGTGGTGCTGTTTCAGCTGTCATGAGAAAATCTCTGACAGAGAATAGATATCAGCTGACTTCTTTGTGGCTGTTTATTTGGACAGCATGTTTATGCTGAAGTGGTAGGGCCCGTAAGCCTGCCAGTATTGCCATGTGACACAGACTTGCTCTTTGATGCCAGAATCTTTAACATGCTAAAGGATTTACTGCTATGGTATCTATGAACACAGAGTTATGTACTGCTTCGAGTGACAGAGGTGCTGAAAGAAGAAGTTCTTGGATTTTTTAACAACTTTTACAATGTTTCTGTGCAGGTCATTTGAACCAATCCTTCGACTTCTTCCACAAGGGATCTCTCCTGTCAGCCAGCACTGGGCTACCTGGGCACTGTATAACTTGGTCTCTGTTTACCGTAAGTTTTAAAATCACATCCACTGCACAAGTTCACATGGTGGATCTAAGCTTCTTAGCAGAAAAACTCATCCCAGTTTAGCTGTGTAGTTAGCAAGAACCTTATTCAAATAACTTAGTAATGTCCAGGCAGCATAGCCAAGCAAAAAACAACACGTAGTGTATAGGAAATTCCTTCAATGTTTAGATCTCTCTGGCCATGCTCTTATTTCTCAGTCATCTTGTATCTTATTTTTATAGTCAAGACACCCTTAACAGGTTGGCTCCATTAAAAAAAGCTAAAGTTTTGTTACTTCTCCAGCAGCATCCTTCCCCTCCTGCTACTCTTCATACTGCTTTTGGAAAGGTTCACAAGGACCTGTTTTATTCTTTCTTTGCAGCTGACAAGTACTGCCCACTGCTGATCAAAGAAGGTGGGATTCCCCTTCTGAAGGACATGATTAAGATGGCCTCAGCACGGCAGGAGACCAAGGAAATGGCCTGGTAGGAAACTATTGCACTGTCATCAAACATTGTTTAACTTCAGTTTAGTTTCCTGTTCGCCTACATCAAGGAAAGCTACCAAAGAAAGGCCTGTGCTGTGTATGAGGGGTGAAACAAGCACGAGCAAAGAGCAGGAAAAGGAAGACAGAAGATTAGAGGTGTTTATACATTTGCAATAAGCACTGATAATCAGTGTTCGTGGATACCAGGCAAATAGGCTCTAGAAGTGGCTTGTTGGGCAAGAAAGCCATGCTGCGTCTTGCATTTCTTACCCTGATAGTCCTCAGTCATCACTATACTTCATCGCTGAGGTGTGAGCTCCTTGTCCAGAGTATCAGCCTGTCACTGAAAGAGCTGACTGCGTAGTTTAAATCAGAGGATTTTCAAAACGTGGAGAGAGTCCATCACTTTTGTGAGCCTTCCCAGCTTACTGTGTGACCTTCCTTTGGAGTCATTCTTTCAGAGTTTTAAAAGGCAGCCGCAGTTTCTAATCACCGACAAACTGAGACCTGTAACTTCATATCTGCAGGATGAATATTAAAGAGAAGTGTAGATCAGCTGGGAATACGTACCTGGTGAGGTACAAGCTGAAGGGCTGCTAAATGTGGTAGAAGCCTGCAGAAAACCGTCACAGGTTAGGGAGATTACTTACGGTGATGCAGCAGTCCAAGAACAGTGAATAGAAAGAATAGAAAAAGCAGGGACAGGTAACCGTAGAGTGCATGGAAAGCGTTTGTATGCATGTTTTCTGATACAATTCAAAGTTATCTGATAATCGATTGAGGCATGGGGGTCATGAATGAATGATCTGGAGATATAACAACGTGACTTGAAATGCCAAGGGGATGAAATTCTAAGCTCTTAAGCTGCTTGCGTGGAGTCTACTGGTTTTTATACCAATATTGGTTGATGTATATCAGAAGAAACTGCCTGCTACATACAGCAGTTCTTATGTTACTGTCCCACAACCATAATGCAGTAAGCATTAAACTAAACCTTCTTTCCTTGTCCTGTTTTATCCCTAGGAAAGTTATAGAGCACTGCAGTAACTTTAAGGAGGAGAACATGGACACTTCCAGATAGAGGCAATCATCTAATGCCTCTTGCCAGCACTGTATCCAGCTTCTCTCTAATTCACTGTATATAGTGAGGACTCTTTCTTACCAACTCGCCTGTTGGAAGGAAACTTTGTGTGTGTGTGAGACCCTCAGTAGATGAAGGTGAACAGGGGAGGGGGGGAGGGACTTTTTGCACAACAAAATGCTTTCCTTAAATTAGTGGACTTTTTCGTTATGAAGTTTCAGATTGGAGTTCCGTGTGTATGATTTCTGTATAAAAAGAAAAGAAAAAAAAGACAACTACATTATGTATCTTTTAACCTTTTGTTTGTTTGTTTTAGACCATACAGAAAGCCCCAAATGATCATGAGCTTGAAAGCCCAGTTGTGTGATCACTCGTGTGACTTTATTTCCCACTTTTTAGGAAATTCCCTTTTGCTGTATAGCATGAGGTCCCATAACGTCTGCAAGAACACCGGTCCTGAATCAGCATTGGCCACTCAGTGGGTTTACAGGCAGAAATGGGTTCGTTATTTGCTCTGAGAGGTTGGGGGACATTACCAACAAGTCAGACCAAAAGAACTGAACTTTTTAGTAATATTTTTTAAGTAGGGAAAACAGGGAAGAATGATCTTTTAAGTCAATTTACTCTCTTAAGGGTGTTTTATGGTAGACTCCTATTAATGGAAACACTGCTAAATGTATGTGGGTCATTTGGAAGTAAGACATTCCTGTTAATGTCAGGAATTCTGTTTTGTCCCCTTTGGCAGTTCAGTAGGATCTGCCAGCCCACCTAGACTTGTACGGTCAGGGATGAAAAGGTACACGTCCTTAGCAATGCAGAGCCTTTCCTTCTAAGGGAGCCTGTGCATGAAGGAACAAGGTTTGTTCACAAAGGGCTACAGATCTTCATTCCGGTTTTTCACCACCGTTTTAGTTTTGTTCTGCTTCACAGATAAGGGCTACAAATGCCAGAAAATGGCATAATAACCCCTACCAGGCCCTGGGCCAGAGTGGCTCGTTCCACTTGTGCAAGTCCCAGTAAACAACTGAAGCTGTTATACCCTTCTTCAGTCTGCACTGGTGCAAGCCACGCTCAGTGGTAAAGTAACTGCAGCACAGGTGCTGTCATTTGAGGTGCTAACATCTTCTAAGGCTGAGGAGTCTCTAGGAACCCTTTGGAACACCACGTCCTAGAATAGCACCTCTTGTTCCACCCCAATATCTTCCCCCTCTTCTGGCACTACTCTTATCCTCTTGCTAGCACTAACCAGTGCAGTCCTACTCCCATCAGCAGGGATCACTCCAATTTATAAGGTTTAGGGGAGAGGAGAGTCCCCACTAAGCTGGTTTTCACCTGTAAAACCCCAGGCCTACAGAGTCTTAAGAAACCAAGGGCCAAAGGTTGCTTTACAGTCAGGCACTCAGCACCACGTTGTGCAGTTCATGCTCAGAGTCCCACTTGGCACAGCTCGTTCACAGTTCACAGCTCTTCCCTTAAAAGCAGTTTTGAAAAGATTTTCCATCTGCAGTGAGAGGAAGCCGTGTGTGTGCGTGTGTGTGTGTGTTAGGACATTGCGGGCCTCTGGGATAGCACAGTAACCGTCGCTGCTCTCTCCCCTCATTTACACTGCTTGCTGCTATGACCGAGGTCCTGATGCTCAGAGTTAATGCTGTCGTTGCTGAGCACATTATGGACAGATCCTAGAGACACAAACTGACACTTTAAATGACAACACAGCTGCCCTGGAGGGGTTTCCTTTTTTTGCCAATACGGTATTACCCAATGTCTTTTCTTCTCTCTTTTTAACCATGTCATGTTTTGATATTGTGAGATCTGTACTTTTTTCTTTAAGTATTTTTCAAACTTTATATATATTTTTGTGTCACTTTTGAATTGTTTTCATACGGTTTGAAAAACTTGACAAATTACACTTTTTTTGTGGTTGTTTGATTGAAATGTATTTTTCTCTCTTTTATTCCCGTTCCTTAAGAATTTCTGTCCCCACAGGCCTTGAGACAGAGATGTTTATTTCATGATGCTTTCTGTGTAATGCTTGCTAACCATTCTCCTAGCTGCAAAACTAAGAGCAGCTGCATACACTGCTGACCAGCCTCCACGCATTGCAGGAGTCAGGCTTTGCTCACGTTATTCTCTGTTTACTGCTATCCTTTTGAAGTTGTCTCATGTGACAGTGCCACCCACTAGATTTTCTTCCATTCACTTCCACGCAGTGTTAACTTCCACCACTACAATCTTGAATCAGGTGACAAAAACACCAATGATTCTGACAACGTCAGCAAAGTGGGATTGGAGGAGATGGGGAAACATCGTGGATACACTGTCAGAAACCTGTATCCTCAGAATGCAGCTGCCATGCAGGAGAAAGAGCTGCAACGCATCTCAGCCTGGCACTGTAATCAGCCAATCAGGCTTCACTCTGAGATTCTGGCAAAACTACTTCAAGGTTAATGAGCAAATGATGGCTTGGCTCCATCAGCCTCAAGCCTGATGGACCCCAAAAGTTCAAAGCAGTCCCTCTGTAAGTTGAGCTGTTAATGAAGTCACACCTGCTGCAGCTGCACTGTGGTATCACAAGTTAACAAACCTTTGTTTCACATAGCAGAGATAACTTCTGTTCTCTCTGCTCACGTATCCTCATGTACCTGAGCCTGAACCAGAAAAAGATTTCTGTTTCCCAGGAATGTGGAGATTAATGGAGTCAGGCCAACCTGCCAGAAAAGTTTAGCTGTGTGAATCTGCCACTTAACCGTAGGGGGTGGGGAAAGCTATCACTGATCTATTACAAATACATAGAATCACAGAATCCTTAGAGTTGAAAGGGGCCTTTAAAGGCCATCTAGTCCAACTCCCCTGCAATGCATGGGGACACTGCAGCTAGATCAGGTTGCCCAGGGCCTGATCCAGCCTCACCTGGAAAGTCTCCAGAGATGGAGCATCAACCCCACCACCAGGTGACCTGTTCCAGTGCCTCGCCACCCTCACTGTAGAAGATTTTTTCCTTACATCCGACCTAAATCTACCCTCCTTGAGCTTGAAACGGCCAGTTTAGAAAAGAACTGCCCCATGTCAAGCCCCAGACTGCAGAGGAGTGAACCAGGAGACTTCAGTTCCACACACACGATTATAGCAACCAGTCTTGCCTAGCAAACTGTAACAGGGTTTCCAGATGTAAGGTGAAAATACAGCTGGAAAGAAGCTCACGGTCTGATCAAGTATGGCAGAGGGACTCCTTGTGCTTTGTAGTTGTCTCATTCACACTCTCATTCATGTTTTTACGTTTACATCTCCCTTAATATTCAAAAGCTGGGCAGGCAGAGCATGAACCAACTCAGTAATTCTCTGCAGAGACTACTCCAACAAAGGAACCCTCTGCCTTCAGTGCAAGTAGACTCCTGCCTGGCTGGAAAATGCCTCATGGTTCAGTGGCCCAGCACAATGATGCAGCAGTCCTCTGCACGCGGGGTGTCCGGTGTCTGCCATTTTCCCTGGAATAGATATGACAGCAAGTTGGTGGGCAGCTTTCCACAAGTGCTTCCATTTTACAAGATCCGTGGGAGGAACTGCTTATACAGATTGGCATCTGCGTGTATGATGCTTAACACCTTGCAGCACCAGACTTTCTCACTGAGACCAAGCTGAGAAAGTTTAGCACTTGTGCTTGTGGCAATTATTAACAATACAAATACTTAATCTGACCCTTCTGCATCATAGCTGTTATCGCCCTGCACCTCTCTGCTAGCTCAAATGTTATCTATTCAGCACTGAATCCTACCCAGCTTGTCAGCTGACCTTCTGTTTGAGTTGCTTTGGTCTCTGCAAAAGACGAGGGGAAGAAAAGCCTTAGAGCTGTGAGCTTATTCCGTTCATCGCCTGAAGGAGACGATAAATTATCAGGGCAGCAGAGGAAGGGGCACTGCATTCAGGCACTGCTCAACAAGAAAACATTTCCTGGGACTGTTCAGGAAGAAGTTGCAGCTCAGGTGTTACAGAGTGGCACAGACTGGGAAAAATGATAATAAAAGTTAGGAGGAACAGCCGATCTCCACGACAGCCATCTGTACAAAGCAAAGAGGGCAGTGGTTGTCAGCGAAGGATGAGAACACGGCACTTAAGAACAGGAATTGGGGAGATTTCCTGCTTCGCTGAAACATTTCTGCTCTAACAGACCATTCTGGCTTCAGATAATTGTCACTGATTCTGTAATTCCTTTTTGGTTGTTTTTTTTTTAAGTTTTTAAGTTAACCAAATATATATTTCCATGTTTTGCATACAGAAAATAATCGCAGTAATAACGAGCAACCTTCTGCTCCGTCCCTTGACCTGCCTGTTGTTGAGAGGCCTGGTTCAAACGTTTGTACATGGTGAAACCAAGCAAAAAAAATCATGCACAATTGTTGCTTCCTTACAATTCTGAATGAATTAACTTTTCTGTTGTATCCATTGGGATACCCTCTGTGTATTAAACCTAGTGCTTAACAATGTCGTTTTCCTTTGGTCTATGAATGTGGATTATTTAGGTACGTTATCCGTCCATTTGCTGTCATATATTTCATTAAAAATGAAAGGAACTGCCATGTGTTGATTGTGCAGTTCAGTGGCTTTTGCTTTCATCGCTTTGAGGGACACAGTACTGCTTGTCAATGGAAAAGAGGCACGGAGGAAGGGAGTATTGTTATGAAATAATGTCAGAGGGGGAAAAAATCAGACCAGTATTTGTACAGATTGCCTCTGAACTCTGTAACGGATCTGTGGCTGTAGCATTCTGCAGCCTTAGCACTGCGAGTGGGCAGAAGCCAAATACTTAAGGAAAGACTCTTTTTAGTGTAAAACAGCCAGCCTGCTTTAAGGCCAGCAGGACTTTCTTCTTAAGACACTGATCTCACAAGAGCTCAACTCCCGGTTAATCCAGTGGTCACCGTAAAACCTCTGAAGGGTCAGACTCTCCGTGGCTGAAGCAAGAGAAGGAGTTACATGAAACTGAACCACACACAGGGAGCTGAAAACGTACCACGCTGCAGAGAACAGAGATACTTTACGCTTCCAGCAGCACCACGTTCCTCACTGGAACACCGTTAAGAATTGAGATCCTCTGCCCAGAAACTCACTCATGGAGGGTTTGTAGCTGAGCCTAACTTCAACCAGAAAGCCCTGGGGGTTGAAACCCTTGAGGCAGAGATAAGCTCTCATTTAAGACAGGTTTCAAAGCTATAAAGAACAAACAAAAAGCATAACGCACCAAATTATTCTAATCACAAAAAGAGAAAGAATGCATCTCTTGTGACAGATCATTGTGGAATATGAGAATGTTTCTGCTTTGAAGTGGGTAATACTGTTACTACTCAAATCGCTTTCATTTAGCTTTAAAGTTTACACCTCTCCACAAAGGAAGGAAAAACACTTCCCACCTTTTTTTGCCTGGTTGCAGACAGAGGCTGATGTTACCGTTCTGAGCTCCCTGCTGCTCTGAAAGGATTCCTTTGAACAGAAAGATTTTCAGGATATTTAAAGCACGCAGACAGCAGCAGGGCCACCTCCAAACTCTTGTTTTGACAAGTGCTGATCCCATCTACGAGGTTTCTGAGGGAGGATTTCTGTAGGTTTTGTAACTATCGAGAATAATTAAAAAGGGGAAAAAAAAATTAAAAAAGGATTTGAATGACCATTGAAAAAGCAAATTCAGACCATTCTCATAGAATGATAAAGGTTGGAAGACACCTCCATGACCATCTGACCCAACCATCAACCCATCACCACCACAGCCACTAAACCATGTCCCTGTTTTGGTTAGCATTCCAATGCAGCTGTCTTAAATAAGTAATTTGTGTCACCTGTGCAACTGGGTGCTTCCCTAGAATCAGCAAGCAGCCACTGACTCACTTAAAACAGGCTGAAATAATCAAAGTTAATGGTCAAACAACACCAAGGAATGGGCTGCTTTCCAGGGCAGGAGGATACAATTGCAAAGAGTGGGGCTTTTCTTTAGAGTTTGCTGGGAAGGAAGGTAACAAAAGCAGCAAATAAACCAAAAAACCGCCCGTTGCAGAACTCCTACAGGCTTTTGGTGAGCTCCATCTCCTCAGAACAGACGCACAGTGTACACCTAAACGAGCCGAGAGCAAAGCACCAAACACAGGCTACAATTTGGCAGCTGCAGATGGCTGCGCTCGGATGAGGGCCATTCTGTAGGCGCGGTATTTCCCTCCACAGCTGCCAGGGGAGCCCAGGACCTCTCAGACGCAAACGTCTGCCCTTCAGATGTCTGAATTGAGAACAGATCCCACCCTGGCAGCCCCCACCAAAGCTGTGCCATGCTCTTGAGCTCCACTCTGCTAAGAGCTGCCTACATGCGTTCTGCTATACACAACCCCCGCATTTCTCCCCAGGGTGTGGAAACCGCCTGATAAAATAAATCGGCGAGACCAGAGCAGCGTCTCACACAGAACCCCCCCCAACGCACACCTGTACGGACCCCAAGCGTCGCCGTGTATGTTAAGCAGCCTTGCCCTCGGGTCTAACAGCTGCGTTTCACCGCAGGGCCGCAGTACCCGGGGAAGTAGGGCTGAGGGGCCGCGTAGGGCAGTACGGTGCGAAGGGACACGGGCTGCGCCTGACGGCTAACGGCGGGAGCAGCCCAGGGCCGCGCTGAGGGGAGGGCCGAGGCGGGCGGGCCGCACCCCGCCTCCCAGCGCTGCTCCTTCCGGGCCTACGGCGCCATGGGAGCCGGCGGGCTGTGGGTGAGGACCGCCCACACCGCCCTCAGCGGGGTCTTAACGCTGGGGCTCTTCCTGCACCGCACAGGTGAGGCGGAACCCTCGCAGCGCCCGGCCGGGAGGGGTGCCGGGCTGGTCCGTGCCTGCGGGGCGGCGACGGTGCACCACGGCCTGCCCGGCCCCGGGTCAAGCAGCTCTGGGGGCTCGGAACGCTTTGCGTGGCGGGAGGGGTGCAGGGTGAGGCCGCGGTGTGAGTGCCGGGCGGTACATCGCCCTCTTGACCGCTCGTGGAGTGAGAAAAGCCCTGAGGGCCGTGCCAGGAACCACCGCGTTCTCTCTTACGGGATTATCTTTCAGATCTGCAGAAGGAAGCGGAGCGCGGAGCCGTGCTGCAGCCGACGCTCTTCGTAGCGCTGCTCGGGTGCTCCGTCCTGCTGTACTTCAGGGTGTCCCTCATGGACCCGGGCTTCGTTAGGGCTGAAGAGGAAGCAAAGGTACGTCGCTTCGTGAATGGAAGATGCGCTGGGGCTACGCGATCCATGCGCTTTTTGTCTTTGCTAGTAAGAACAGCTTGAAATGGTTTCTCTTGCACTTGGCACAAGAAAAACGTGTGCAGCCCGTTGGGTGATGAGGGCTGCAAGGCTTTGACCTGTTCTGTTACAGGAAGGGTTGTCTCTGCGTGTACCCTGAGTATCTGCAGTGGAATTTCATGCCACTGTATTGATGTAGCAGCTTCTGTACTTCGCTAGGAATTATTTTGTTGAGCTTTCCTAATGACAGAGATAACCAGCACTATGGAACTGTGAAGTAGAAGGATCCAGATAGCTCAGTCTTGCCAAGCAGGCTGATAGCTGCCATACTTCAGACAGCAGCACATAATACATCTTTTGTTGCTCCACTTATTTATTTCTAGGCAGAGAAAAGTGAAGAACAATGCATGGTGACGCCCCAGGTTTCAAGCAGTGTTAAGATGCGGCGTTGTGGCTATTGCATGGTGAAGGTAGGCGTCAATAGTGTGGTGGTAGAGAATGGGACGACTGATTTGCAAGCCTGCATTTTTTGCACCTGCTGTTTATTTGCCTTGCTTTTCTGCTCAGTCCTTGCTGCTCAGTGGTTTGGAGGCATGGCAGAGCTGAGCGATTAATTCTGGCACAGGGTCATCCTGCTGTTGAAAATCCCACTAAGAAAATGCAAGTAGCTAATGGAACTCAGATACATCCTGAATGGAAGAGTGATCCAACTGGACTGCGTAGCTACAGATGTAATGATAAACAGTGGCATGTGTGCTCATTTTCCAAGGTTGAAACAAGTTCCTGCTGAGTCATACAAACAGGGATCTTCTTTTGACATATTCCATCATGGGAGAATTTTGTTCAACATTCTTACTGCCACATCAGCCAGACCTCACAGCATTATAACCAAGAAGGTTATTTTGAAGGTATCTTGATAGGGAATCAGCAAGTCAGTTGGGCACGACATACAGAACTGCTGGTAGCTGTGAGCTTGTTTGGGGGTCTAACAACAACAAAACATTAGAGTGAATTGTAAAAGACTGCATGAAGGAAAAGTTAGAGCAATTAAATCGGCTCTTGAAACGGTTTGCCTGAAGCCTAGAAATGCCTATTTGCACAGTGATCCTTATCAGCATAATGAAATCCAGCATTATCCCAGCTTCCGTAAATTCCTGAAGAATATCTAGCAAGAAAAATCAGCTTATTGCAAGAGGATATGGTGGCAAAACACATGTACATTTCAAGGAGCAAATCCTTGGAGGCACAATCGTACTACTTTCCTCAGCCATACATTGTGTCCTATCTGTTCTTGGTGCTTGAGCTGTGCAAGTCTCTTGTATTTACATAGAAAAGGACAACAAAATCCCCTGCAGACATCCCACCCCTGCGCACTCCTTCAGCAGCAGAGGCCCTAGTTCTTCCCCTCAGCACATTGCTCATGCTTTCCTGAATAGACTGATTTACTTAATATCCTTCCTTTGCATGCTCAACTTCCTATATACAGGTAGATAACAAAATATATAGATAGTGTGGAAGAGTCATTTAATCTGGATCTCACTCACTGGGATCTGTACTAAGGGAACCTTGATCCCCTCAGTTGTCCCGGCCATGCTGATACTGTTCTGTTATCTCAGAACGGAGTGCTTTTGGGAAGTGGATGTTTTTGCATAATGCTTTTACCAAGCAGAAGGTTTAACGAGACTGGGTTAATGCTACTGTTTTGTTTTTGCTTTGCAGCAACCAATGCGAGCCAAGCACTGCCAGCTGTGCCAACATTGCGTTCGGCGCTATGACCATCACTGCCCCTGGATTGAGAATTGTGTAGGAGAGAAGAATCACCCCCTCTTCATAGTCTACCTTAGTGTACAGCTTGTGGTTCTACTGTGGGGAGGACACGTTGCTTGGTAAGGCCTGGAAGCAGCACTTTGACCACTGAACTTAGGAGTCCTGATGCTCCTGGAGATCCCCCGTAAGGGGTTTGTGCAGAACGTAGCACTGACTGGATTGGCTCTGTATCTTCACCCTGATTTGCATCCTGAAGATCAGCTTGTCTGAGCATTCTGATCTGCTTAGGAAGAACACAGCTGATCAGTAGCTGAGCAGAATCTGTAAGTTAGGTTTTGCTGCTCATCTTTGTTTAGGGGTTAAAGGAATAGAATTAACAGTAGACAAGCAACTAATTTTGCTTCAGTTATTGTGATACAATATTTATGAGATTTTTGGAAACTCCGACTGGGTTTCAGCCATGGACCTGTTCAGGAGAGGAGTCAGCTGGAGATGACTGCATCCTTTCGGCTGTCAGGTGAACCAGTGTCAAGGTGAACTTCTTAGAACCTAAGGCACTGCTGTTGCAATCTCTTAAGAACTTACAGTATATAAAGTTACCTGCAGTACATGATGATCAGAATCTCACCAGCTATGGATCAAATTAAACGTGACTCTTGGTTTATATAATTAGTTTTCCATGTTTAACCTTGACTTTATTTCTCTTTAAAAGGTCAGGCCTTTACTTTAAACAGTCCTGGGAGTGGCTGCGGCACCACATTTTCCTCCTCATATCCTTCCTCCTGATAGTTGTATTCACCATTGTTGTCTTGCTACTGCTTATTTCGCACCTCTATCTGATCTCATGCAACACCACCACCTGGGAGTTCATGTCATACCACCGCATCTCCTACCTGCGACACTCTGAGCTGGAGAATCCCTTTGACCAAGGAGTAATCCGCAATCTCTGGAGGTTCTTCTGTTCATGCCATCTCACTGCATGGGAGAAAATCTATTTTCACAGGAACAATGAACCTGTCTAGTCACAGTGGTACCTTATTAACAAAATGCCAAAAGACATCTGCAGGTTGTTGGATAAAGTTTTGCTCACCTTGCATGGAACTTTAATACATCACGGGCTATGCAACATGTTCCACAACCTGCTCATCCATAAAAGCAAATCACCTTTCAAGAAGGATCACCAGGGCTATTTTTTATATATGAATAACACTGTTAAAGGGGAGACACTGGTTCTGAGGGGGTCAGAAGTGCTGATGTCTTAGCCAAGGAGATGTATCTCTTTAAATCCCCTTCCTTGTGTTAACTTGCATCCACACCTGAAGAGATGCAAGAATTGCACGAACAGCCTTGTAAACTTCTGTTCCCCAAAGTTTCCTCTCCATTTGCTGCTAAGGAACAGCAGCTGTTACCAACAAACCAGCCAGAATCAAACCAATCCCCGTGGCCTTTCGTCAGCGTAGCTCTTACTGTGAGAACCGCAGCGCCTTTCGTCAGTAATGTTGGATACATAAGAGAAATATTTGAGTATATATTTGTACAGTCAAAAGCAAATTTCATTCTGACTACATGCCTAAACTGCATGCTTTGAGGCTTCATAGCATTAATGTGCATGAGAAACACCCCTAAGGCACCAAATTCAGCTGTGATCATTAGTCTGCACCTTATGATGCCCTGATCAGCATCCTAACAGGTTGTTTTTCCTTTAAGTTGATGGTGCTGTCAAAAAATTCATAGGATATTTTGAATGAATTCAGCAAAGAATGATGTCAGCCACTTTGGACAGAAGAGCAATGCTTGCCTACAGTTACTTCTGCAGATAACCTCACGCCCTATGCCTTTACTGTATCTAATGGGGAAAGAGCCAGTTGCAGAGGTAAGCGCTTCTTGCCTAGCTCAGATAACACCAGTGGTAATGTTACTATCTCAGCATATCAGTACAATTTTAATTAAATAATACAAAGTGTCACTGGATTGGAATCTTGCAAAAGAAAGGTTCTAGGTCCTATTTGTTTCTACAAGGTTGGGGTGCTGATAGCATTCTGGGATGGCAGCAGCTTTACTTGTTTTCCATTGTAATAGAAAGTCATAGTTCAAATTTCCATAAGGGAATGGAAGTTAAGATCAACAATTTAAAGTAGAAAAACCTGTGGTGTGAATTTTAGTGCTGACTCTTTTCTACTTTAAAAACAAAAAAAGCAAACCACATCCAACAGCTTAGTTATTGTGCCTTAATTGCTGTGACTCAGAAATTAACAGCAGCTCAGGAATACATCTGACAAGCTGGCAGCATGCACTCAGGGCTTTAAAGTTAACAAGCACTCAGGAAAGGACAGTATAGAGTCACTAATACAACGTGATAGTCTAAAAGATTGAAAATGCAGACTTCTTTTTTTAACCAAATCCAGAGTCTGTAACCCACATCCAGGCTCGTGTGTTCAGAGAAGGAACTCCTGTCAGAGGGATATCAGAATGTTAAGAACTGTCTTCATAATGATGATGCACAGTCCAGAAAGGACCCCGCAGTTGTGTCAGTGTGGTGCCTGCTGCAGGATGGCTCATCTCCTCCTTAGCAATTACTTTTTCTTCAGCTACCCCTCAAAAATATGCCAGTAGGTAATACAGTTCAAAACACAGCATTGTGCTCTTTGGTAATTCTCTTGTATGTGCACTGGAACGGTAGTTTATGGTATTTTTACTGTAAAAGTATTAAACATTTACATACACCTTGTTTCTTTTTGCCTCTCTTTCTGAAACCCAACTTCTAGGTTTCACCTGAACTAAGAACCCACTGTGCTTAACGCTCTAAAAAAGTCCTTACCTTAAAAAGAGAAAAAAGAAAATCACAAAACAACTGCAGGGCCATAAGCAAGTCAACCTTTACATTCAGTTGGGAGAGGAAGATGTGTATCCTGCTTCTGCAGAGCAGAAGGTTGAAATACGTTTATATGCTGGAACTTTCAGCAGCAGTTACACTTGGCTCTGAAAATAGGAAAACAAGGTTCACAGTGAATTATTTGTTTTGCACAAACTAAAGCTCTTAAATGTCTCTGAATTCTGAAGCATTTAACCCAGGCAACTCAAGCTGCTTCTTATCCTTACCTCCAAAAATAGCACCATTGTATTAGTTTGACTTCTTCTGTCTGCCGCTGCTGAAAGAATAAGAGCTTTGTGTCCCTATTTGTCTTCAGTGGAATGCTTCATTTCTATACGTGCTTTCCTTTTTTACCCAAATCTAACCAAGTTTAATTGGTTTATTTATATTTAACAAAATACGTTGCTAGGTAAATTGGATCAGCTTAAACTTCCTGATCTTCCAGCACTAACACTGTCAATATTTAACTATTCCAAAAAAGATACAGGATATACACAGTGATAAACAACTGCAGAGACACAACTTGACTGCAGTCGTTTGGCTGTGACAGCTGATGATACCACACAATATGTACACAGACAACTTGAGATGGAAGGAAGGAGCAAAAAAAATACCACCATGACTATTAGAGGGAAAAATAAAATCCTGTCTGTGGGGTTTAGGATGGGTAGCACTGATGCAAAACATTCACCTAACACCAAGGAGATGAAAAGCTGAGATTTCGTTATAAGGAATAATATCTTTATTTTCAAAAACAAAGGAAAAGAAAGCATGTGCAAAATTGTGGCTTCTTTATATTATTAAAAACAATAGCTAAGATTTCACATCCTGAAAGAAGTATAAACTTCTTAACTTACGATACATCACTTGGATCATTACCAAACTCAAACATCATTACCTCAGTTGTGTTAAAATCCATTCCTCCTCTGGCATACACATGAGTGGGAACAGGTATAAAATCATTACAAAGGAGCACTGCATATCTCTTCTAGAAAACAGGTGAGAAGCAGCCTTTCTCCCTGGTATTGTGTAAGCTAAAAGAGCTGCATTACTTTGGCTCTTTGTAAAGAGTAACCTGGGAGGCAAAGATGACTTGATTTCATTAAATTAAGTCCAGATTAAATTCCAAATTACTACACATATTCAATGGCAGCAGAAGACGCATCCAGTCAAAAGTGAACTTCTCCAAGGTAATTCACATCCAGTATTCCTCCAGCAAGCAAGGCTGAAAAAAACACAGCAGAGTAACTCAGCTTGCAGGGCTCTTCACCACTACCTGTACTATGGAGTTTGTTGACTTTTCCATTGCCCACGCCAAGTCCTCTCTATGCCCTCTAGAAACGGTAACGATTTATTTGTTCATGTTTCTTAAGCACAGGAATCAAGCATACAAAAGGTGTTTGGAGACAAAGTCAAAGTCCTTGAAGACAGCCTGCTCCTTACGGGTTAGGAGAGCAACCTCCTCTGGAGGAGTCAGAATTGGCTTCTGTGATGTAAACTCTTCATCAAAGTTGCTAATGTCCATTGGGTCTTTTAGAGTGGGCACAAAAGGGGGCTTCAGAGTCCTGGCATACAAAGCATCCCAATCCATTTCCTGTAAGAGAAGGAAGTGAACGGGCCAGGCTGACATTATTTATGAAATGAGAAGTTAAAATGAAGGGAAAAAGAACCTGCCTGGTGCAGGCCAGGCAGTATAGAGATTCAGCATCACCTGAAGGAATGGTAACACCCTTGCCTAGAGCAAACATACGCCACTGACCCAAAGCAAATGCGTCTTTAACCTCAACTTCTCTTAGGATTCTTGTATATTCTGCAAATGTAGGTGCTGCAACTAGACTGGACAGCAATATCGGTCATCACTAAACCACATCTCTGACTGCTGCAGTTTGATTTATAACAGAGTATTTTGGTGATGGCTTAAAAGAAATGTATATTCGTACATAGAAGCAGCACAACCTGGAATAACAAGCTGGCCCTGGAAGCTTACAGAGCCCAGAAAACACACTTAGGGGTGCCAGTGCCAACATGAATTGAAACGCAATGAGATGCAGCAGAAGCCACTAAGATCTCACTGATAAATAACGGAAATCTGCTTCAGTACCAACAGAAAGCAAACCACTCTCATCTCAAATACAAGAGCTAAGGAGGAGGAATAAAGTGAATTCCTACCTTAAAAAAGGGCTGGATTTTAATCTCTTCTGCATCTTTTTCCCCTGCTCCTAGTCTACGCTCTGGACACTTTCGAAGAAGCTGCGGGAAAGATCAGAATTAAATAACTGGAACAAAGATGGACAAAACCAACATTCTGGAGATAAAAACTGAAAGAGATGAACCAGCTCCTCACTATCTTCTCATTCACTTTCTCTGCAGCAAAGTCAAACTGCTAGTAATAGCTCAGACATTGCTCCCTGTGAACAACTTTCCAACATCAGTAACATTCCCACTACAAACTGTGTGTAGAATCTCACCTTAATCGTGCACCTGGAACTACCAGGTTGCATTCAAAAATCAAATCAAGCCACCTTCAGTGAATGACTCAATACTTCTGTCTTTGAATCAACACTTTGCTATTTCAGAGTTTGCAGCAACAGACCTCAGTGAGAAGCTTCCTTAGTCATTCTTAAGCTGGGGAATAGCATTTATGTAAAGAGAAGGAAAAATATACACAAATTTTAAGCGTTTCTTTAATCCGTGTAGGCAGCTGTAGGCTACACACACAAACAGTAACTGGTCCTAACAGAGTTCCTCCGGATCCACTTACAGTACTATACAAATTCCTCAGGCACCCAGAGAACCCCCAAACCCATTACCTTACGGATTATAGAAAGTGCCTCTGATGAAAGGAATCGTGGATACTGGACTTCATCATTGACAATGCTATCAAAGACTTCTTCCTCATCATCTCCAGGAAATGGTGACTGCAATTGTGACAATTTTTAATTTAACATACATGGCACCCATTCCTTGCTAATACATAGGAAAGAGAATAGTGCGGTGTCATACAGATCAATTACTATTTGGCAAGCACAAGAAAAATGATCTAAATACTACAGTATTATTAATAACTAATAAATAGTTGGCTATTTTCATCAAAATTTTATCTCAGATGATCAGGTGCTGCTCTGCCCAAGACTGCTCAATGAGATTCTCTAAGAGATATAAGGTCTTACCTCACCAACAAGCATCTCATAAATGAGTACACCCAGTCCCCACCAGTCTACTGCCCGAGTGTATGAGATGTCTGTGAGGACTTCTGGAGCCAGAAATTCGGGAGTACCACAGAAGGTGTTTGTGTGGTCTCCAAAACCTATTCCTGTAGGACAAGAACACTCACATCAAAGCCAGCACATGCTTCTAAATAGATCTCACGCAGTCTCATCTTCTGAAAGCAATAGATTACCTCTTGATAATTTGTTATTGTTAACTGTGCAAGGGCTCTTATCAGTGCTTGCAATTACTAATGAGAAAGTATGATACCTCAGGTCCCCAGCAACTCTGAATAACAACTCAGACAATGCTTGCGTAAGCAACTCAATCAAGAAAACCTGCAGATTCCACTGTTCATTTACTTAAGTACATATCTTGTAGCATCCTATTCCCTTCCTTATTCCAGCAGAGAAGTATATTGTAAACTCCTCCATAAAGTTACTGAAGAGCAAAGGATATTCTTTCCAAGTTCATCATGGCCAGACAGGTGACATTTAATTATTTTAAGTGTAGATGAAGTTACATACAGCCACCTGGTACTCATATCTGTGAACACCTTACTAAAGCTCAGACCCTAAACTTCATTCTGATGGTTCAATATAGGCTTCAAAGGAACTCACCTTCCTTACACAGCCCAAAATCTGCAATCTTCACAAATCCTTCAGCATCTAAAAGCAAATTATCCAATTTCAGGTCCCTGTAGACAAAGAAGGGAGTGAAGAAAATGGTGGATGAAGTCTGAGGACTGCCGTCCACCAGACTCTTTCGCACGAGGCAGAAACTAGATGTTAATAAAAAGAATAAATATCTACAATCAGTCTACATTCAGTTTAAACCACATATTATTTGGAAGCCTCCCCTCAACTTACTGATGTTTTCCTCTTAATGAAAGCCTCACAAAGCAGCTTAGAGCTGGGCGGGGCTTATTTTTTGTGAAAAGAACATCCCACAGCAGCATGAAAAGTTATTCAACTGTCCAAGTTAACACAGAAAGCAGTAAGTTACACGTGCCACCAGAACATACTGACATGTTACAGAGGATGATACACCCACAACGTGTCAGATGATGCTCTTAGATGACTTTCTTCACCACGTGATGAACATGCTGACAGCAACAGGAGATGGGAAAAATAAAGACAGACAGAAAGACTAGAAAGCTCAGCAAGATAGTTAGCTCCAGAGATGCAGCTACAGGAAAAAATAAACTTTCAAGTTGCTGAACTGTCTTGCATTTGATTTTTCACTGCATTACCTATAAATAATTTTCTTCTCATGCAGAAACTGGAGTCCCAAGACTACGCAGGCTGTGTAAAACCTAGCAAAGAGGAACAGTTATCAGGAAAGATATATGAAAACCAAGCTAAACACTTACAATGCCTGAAAACTAGACTAATTGTAACTCACTGTGCTGTACGCTCTGGAAAAACATCTTCATGTATGCGCATCATAAGATCACCTCCTGGAGTGTATTCCATCACAAAACAAGCATGATGAGGTGTTTGGAAACATGCAAACATGTTCACAAGGAATGGATGATCAGAAGAATTGACCACCTCAAATATTCGCTTCTCACAGTTCAAGCTGCCAGGATTCAAAGAATTAAAATGTCAATGTTAAAACTTGTCAGAAAAACCTGTTTCAAGAAAGACAGAATGAAGAAGAAAATCTTTGCCTCTTATAATATGGAAATAAAAAGTGTGGTCTATTATAATATTTGTCTTACATGCTTCCAAACCTTGAATTTTAGATTGTTCTTCAGGTGTCTATTACTGCACCGGAAGCTAGAAAGTAGAACTGTTGTAAGTTCCCTTATTCCTGATTTTAGTTACCCTAGCCTTAAGGTCACCCTTTACATTAACAGTACTAAGACTAGTGGTACACATCATACCTACACACTACAGGTGTGATAATATATCATTGCCAATTGTACCACAAAGCTCACCTGTCAATTTCATCTCTCCTAATGATATCTTTTTTCTTCAAGGCTTTGATAGCATACAGTTTCCCAGTTGCTTTGTATTGGGCCAACAGTACCTGAAAGACAACAGAAATGCTGTACTCCAAACAAATCTGTTATTTCCTTGTTGGATTACTTTGATTCCCATTGACAAAAACTATTTCCATCCACTTCAGACAGCCATTCTTAAAACCAGGCTCAAGCAGCTCCAAAAATGGAGCTCTTTTTCTCTACTCCTTGACCTACTGCAGTCCAGAAAGACATCACTGTAAGTTATGGTCTTTTCAGAAACGGCAGTATTGCAGCTGGTCCTGTGTTTTAAAAGCACCTCAACACTCTTACAGCAAGCACCTATACACACACTTTGTGGGAATCACACTATTCCACCAATGATCACAGTGATAATGAAAAGAATGCTAATACTGTGCTCTATGAGACGGTTTGGCACTTCCTGGAGGGTTTCCTCCATGTTTTGAAGCCACAGATCTTCAGGAGTTTTGGCTGTTATCAAGAGTGCCAGCTGCCCGTGGTTTTGTTTTGTATATCTGCAGTACAACAAATCTCTGCAACGTTTCTATTCAGACTCTGAGGCAGAGGCCCACCTTTGCAACTACTGCCCTCTGCAGAGAGAGCACTTCTACACTACCTTCCCAAAGTGGCCACGTCCCAGCATGGCGATGCAGTGAAAATCCTCAAGATGAACCGCCCCTTTCCTGAAGACAAACAAACAAGATTTGCTGAGACAATATAAAAAAGATGCAGAAACAGAATGCAAACGAGTGGGTATTTGTGTTAGAAGAAGCTTAGTACAGCAAAAGGCAAGGTGAACACGTGCCACCTAGGCTGAAATCCTGAGAAGTTAGGTCTGCTGTTCTGCCACTGAAGAAAGGATCAGGTAACTATCAGGTAAGAAAACAGGTCCCAGTGGTAGCAGTCTCTGCCTTCCATCTGTACAGGCAACAAGAGCAATACCTGTCTCTCCAAGGCTTGCTCTCTCTCAGTTACATCCCATAACAGAATTAGTTCTCCTGCATCCCCCATCCTCGGGGGAGTAAAATTCAGATTTGCCAACACTCAGCAGGCTCCTCAGCAACTGTGATAACCAGCCATGAACATGTGTATCAAGTGCCAGGAGGGCAAGGGAATAATAAGAAGAGAAGTTCTCAAACAGGAATTGGAAATGAAACAAAGGGAGACAACAGATATAAAATGTTGCTGGGGAAATAAAATAAAATAAATAACGTCTGAATAAAGAGATTCTATAGAACATTACATCAGCTACAAGGTGTTGCCAAGGAAACTCAGACCACAGAATTGCTTGGAAATAATTTAAAAAACAAAACACCCGCCCCTCAAAAGCTTTACACCAGGATCACCTCTAAAAGGCAGCAGATGCTTTATACTCCTCCAGAGAGTGAAATGAAGGGCTTAGAAGGCACTCATGAAGGACCCAACTCCCTCCTAAGCTTTCTCAGAGAGAAGGTAGGTGACTGTCTGAATGCACCCTGACTCCAGCATTCTGAAGATGGGACCTCTCAAAACTGATGATGATGTTATCAGAATATTCTAAGATCTGAACTTCAAGATCTACTTAGACCTTATTTGTACTTCTTCGGTCAGTGTTTGTTCAACAATAGCAATTTTTTACTTGTTTTTGGTATATATACTACTGTGTATCTTTTCAATATACAGGATACACACAACTGCCACAGACTATAAACAACTTCCTGTTTTATGCCTCCTCCCTATGTAATGAAAGACATTTTATCTTGCATATCGATGAAAACAAATGAGTGAAAGGGGTGCCAAGAGTGTTTCTGAAATACATTTCTTACAATTCTACTTTGGCGTGTCTAAATGCACTATACTATAAAACTTTAAACACAAGGAAGCTCTGGAAGACAGTTAAGTGATCTTAGTTCCTACTAACATCAGTTATTACATTGTAAAGTCTATTAATAGGCTAAGTAATGGGATTTAATGAGCAAGTAAGGTGTAGCAGACGCTTGGAGAAATAAAGTTCAGAGCAGACTTTTCATAGTATTGCCCACTCACAGCACTAAGAATCTGCTGCTGAGAAACCAAAGCATATCTTAAGTAGAATTTTTGTACTCTATGCTCAAAAATTGCAGCTCAGCGCTTCTGTAATCTGTGACCCAAGACATCTCATGCTGCCCACTGTTACCTTGGAGATGCCTGGACTGCAAATTCTGTTAAAGCAGAACTGCAAGTCTTCTCCTCGACATGCAGCCTCTTCAGACACTAGGAACAGAGAGAAAGTTGCAGTATGTTATTCTCTGATATCACTGAAACAGGTGTAGACACCCTCATCCAAATTTCCTCTGGTGTAACGATACAGCATGACAAGTATTTCAAGTTGGTCATCACTTCTGCTTGGAGAAAAGCAGCATCAACAAAGGTTGCCTGCAGTGACACAAAACTACTACCATGTACAATTCAAAAAGTCTAGGAAAAAAACAATATAGAAAAAAAAAGACATTTCAACTGCCTAAAAGAGCCACAGTGATTAGACAATGCAGTCTCCTCTACTGTCAAAGCCAAAGAAGAAATGGATTAGCCATGGTCAAACACAAGTCATTAGGCATTATATCACTCAAAACAATCTTCCTGCTCCTTTTCCCAGAAAATGAGTTTTTCTCCCCTTCTGCCCAGTTCCTTTAAGGACAAACATTTTCATCTGGTCCTAAATGCCTGTTGAACCCTACTTTTTATTCACACAGTTATCTGTTTTGTACTTCTGCCCTGAATTCCCAATGCTGACCTATCTCGCATTTTGCAAGAAAAGCAGTATACAACTAAAAAAGAGCTGCAAGACTTTTGTGAAGACTCCATGCCAGAATAGCTTACTGGGCTCTGAAACCTTGGAGACCAGTCAGCTCAGCTAATGAGGAGGCAACTGTCTGAAGTACAGCTAATTTCTCCAGTAATAAAACAAATTAGAACTGGGCCTCAAAAGAATATCAACCAACAAATAAAAGTCTCCCTATTGGCCCAGATTACCGGAGAATCTGCAGGAGATGGTGTTGGCTCTTTGGACTTGGCCATCAGAAAGAGACGTGGAGGCTTGGGTGGTGCTTCATCATCATATGTAAGCTTTGCCACAGGAAAGTCACTGCATTTGTAAGAAAGAAAAAAAAAAAAAAAAAAAAGAGATTGCCTTAGAGCAGAGCATTGTATGGAAACACAAATTTATCACCCTTAACACGTAAGCAAAGTTTATTTCAGTCCAATACAGTGGACAAGAGGATCACTTGATTGACACCACAAGTCTGTGAAGCATCAACAAGAAACGTGCTCTAAATAAAGGAAAACTATCTACTAAGTTGTCGATGATTAGACTCAAGTAACTTTTGAAAATCTGCTTTACTGTTTTCTGCATCATAGTACTTACTGATGACCACTTCTACATCTCAGTTCTCACTGCAGAGGAAAACAAAGTCACTGAAATTCCCCTCGTTCTGGAGCACACTGCTTATTACGACAGGACTTTTGGAAACTGGTTCAGCTGCCAGCAATAAATCAGAAGGTACCACAGAACACTGAACAACCCACCAAGCCCACTTCATTTCAGGCAGCACCAGCTTTTCTTAAAATCCTGAATTAAGTTCTACAGGTACAATTTTCATATGAATATATTCTTCCACCTCTGCAAGGTGCATTAAAATTTTAAGGTGTATTCTATGCCCATTCCAGACTGTCATTCAGCAATACTCAGAACATGACTTACCTACTCAGCTTGGTTATTGAGTTAACATGATTTTGTAGGGGAACTGGAGAGATTTCTGCATGCATGGAATCATGAAGTGGGGGGCTCAGAGTGCTTATGGAACTACATGGAGGGAGGAAGCTCATCATCAGGCGACCCCAAGCAGCAACATTGATGTTCATTTGAGGAGCTCGGAGAAATTCTTTCCCTGGAGGAGTCATGGTCAAAACATTGCCGAGATTACAATGTATGGATTACAGTCTGATGAACTGTTAAACTACCATTATGATCCGAACACCTGAGGGCTTACTCAGAAAAAAGTAATGCACACTAGAGAGAATGAACCTTCTTTTAGGGAATGAAGTCTAATCCTCATGATGAAATAGATCCATACAACATCATAGCAATCCTCAAACAGAAGCTTCATAAAATATATTTTTTAATTATCTTACTTTAAGCCAAGTTTTCTTCTATTTGTACACTGCATTTTTCATTCAGCCTGATAACAGAAAACTTCTGAAAATATCTCAAAATCAGTATAAAGCTTTGGGATCTTTTTATTATTTTTACCACCTCCATAAATATAAAATCAAGTTTATCCCCACTGCCAAGAATCCTCTGTATGTAAAGTCTTACCTTCCTCAGCTTCACAGGAAAAAAAATTGCAGACAAAAAAGAAAGTATACAAGTTATTCCAGTCCCCATCTGACATGCCAACTCCAAAGCCCTGACAATCAGTAGCCTGTTCATGCTACAGTCTTCAACAACTTAGATTGTTCCAGGAAGTTTTCCAATACCTGTTCTTTCATCAGTAACAACATTGCTGGGCAAATCAGTACAGCTCAAGTCCTAGATCTTGCTAAGAAGCCTGTTAAATAGTAGTAATTGTATCTTCCTAACACTGGTAACCGTGAATAGAAACACTGCAAAAATATCACATTATACATTATGCTGCAACCAGACAGCCTGTGTTTTTTGTGACTGAACATTATAACACAATAATAAAATCCACCTACTTACGCACAGTACTTAACAAGCATTTTAATGCGTCTCACAAATTTAATGATAGGAGTGCATGGCAGACTAGTCGTGCAAACTCCTGCCCTCACCCACACACCCCAGATAGTCCATTACCTTTCTGTTTGGGGAAAATACGTTTCTGTCGCTGCAGCTTTGGCTTCCTCTCAATGACAGGATTACAGAACATCACCTGCCAGAGAAGCAAAGGGGATTTTTCAAAATAGTGCATTTACACTGCAAATGCAAACTTGCACACACGCTCTCTCATCAAATTCTCCATTCATATCTTTTCAGTAAGTTAGGAGTCACTCCCACAGATTCCAGATCGTGTTATTCTAACTTCACTACCTAAATATCTGTTATTTTAACCATGGTTGGAATTTTCTGCATCCTGAAATGAAGAAAACCCAAAAACTTGAGACCAATTCATAACCTAAATAAAATTAATCTAACTCATAAAGCTCTGCATAAAAAGCTGCTTTATAATGCAGCTATTTGTAAGGTGAAAAAAAAAGTAGCAGTCTGCGGCACAAAAATTAAATAAAAAAAAGTCAACCACTAAACACAAAGGACAGGAGGTAAATTCTGGTATGTAAGGTCAAGATCCTGCTTTTGGAAAGTTAACCATGGGATCTCTCATCACAACACAAACAAGACAGTACTGTAGCATGTAAAGGATTATCTGGATGATCTCCTCATGGGTAGCATTTAACTCTTTATTACTAACCTCAGAAAGATGGTAAAATAAGTACGCCCAGAGGGAATTTTGAACTCTGATTCTGTAGCCTGTGTAATTCAAACCTCACCATTAAGCCCTACATCTAATTAAAGTGTCACCAATGACTCATAACGTAAGCAAATAAAAAAAACAATGGTTTTCACAGTGTACACACACAATTACAGAGGAGTAGCTGAAGTATCACTTCAGGGTACATCTTATAATATCACACCGCTCCCTATTCATATATGTGATATTGATGGAAAAGTATTTCAGGTGTCACTCTACCCTTCCGGATTATTACTCCTTCTGTTCCTTGTATACTGGGTTGAACAACTGCTCTCAGAGCAGGCACCCTTTTTTCAGATTTCTCTGAAAAAGAAACAAAGTTGATGTTTTTACCTCTGCAAAAAGCATTCCTTGGGGCTCAAGCAAGAGGCACATCCCATGGCGCTCATTATCAAGGAAATCATCCAAACGTAAAAACTTCACTGCACACAGTTCTCTCCAGTCTCTCCAATAAATTGAAATTTCAAGTTCACGAGACTAGAGGGAATGGGTGACGGGTAGTGGAGACAAAAAAGCAGAAGAGTTACATACTGCCCCATGATCTGGACATGCCACGCACATGCTGCTGTTAAATTCGGTCAACTAGACAATACACATAAGAAACTTCTTCATCCCTTCTGCTCCCCCTCTGCCTCTGACATTTTCAGATCTTCCCAGCTACAAAACCTTTTGGAGATAGCTGTCTCTGCTCCACATTTCAGGAATCTTTCTTAGAGTCGCTTTGATGGTAAGATACAATAAAACTGCTTAGATACAGAGCAAAGGACAACAGATGTTGTTTAGGCTGAATTTCTGCCAGAGATGCACTGCCTTGAGGGGAAGACTAAGATAACTGGTACATAAAAGGACATGGGTACAGTGCCAATACAGAGTTGAATCAAATGGAATTGCAACTAAATGAGCAATTTGTGTAAGGTGAGATAGAAAAACAAATACAACTCAGGAAAACGTAAGCCATCTTACCCTGTCTAGCTCAATGACAAAGCTCTGGTCCCATGCCTGGTTATTTACTGGTCCCCAGTTTGTTTGGCCAACAACTTTATTGTCCACTTTGAGCACAGCAAGGACTTCATCTGGACAAAGGAGAAAATACGGATTGTAGTATTTTACACTGCTATAAAACTAAAGATAAGTCTCTCATGCTGAAGGTGACTATCCCAACCAAATATAATTTCCAGGAGATAGCTAGGAGGATTAGGTATGATGTGACTCACTCTCTTAGTTTTGCAGCCTTGTACTAGGCTAACGTAGTACTCAGAAGAGAAGCCTCTTACCCCCAAGTGCCACTCATCTCAACAAGGAGCCTCATACTCACTACATAGCTCTTCATTACGCAGGTACTTTCCTGCAACACTACGGCCATGGATACCAAGGCCGACTCTTGTCAGGGAAAAGGACTTCAAGTCGCTTGGGCTGCCACAGACAGGAGAAGAACCAGCCATTCGGGAACGGCCTGGAACATTTTCCAATAGATCCTGACATCCCATCAGTCTCACTTCCAGCGTTCCTGAGGAATTTTAGGAGAGTAAAGAATGTTATTCCATAAAAGACAACAATGATTCCAGTTAATCTGTTCTCATATGGGTCCAAGAATTTCTCAGATTCATTATTCTTTGGCTAATATAGCTTAAATCTACCCCAGGCTAGAATAACATAGTTCAGTTGGAAGGACCATATAGAGATCAACAAGTCCAGATGCCTATTTAATAGATGAAAAATATTTAATATATTAATCAACTACTAACTCATATGATCAGAAAGTTTTTAGTAGCCTGGAAGAAATAAGTCTTGTTCACAGAAGATCATATGTCCACATAACAAGAGGCATTGCAACAATTAGAAGAAACGCAACTCATTTTTAATTTCATCTTCTCCAAACAACATGCCATGCAGGATTTACATACCTGTAAGGGCTGTAGGTTTGATGACTGAAGTGGGTTGGATAATGCCATGCTGAGCTCCCAGGGAAGAGGTATTTACTAATTCCTGCTTGATGAGTGCTCGTTTTGGGTGATCTGGAGAAAGCCCACTAAGCTGACGTTCCAAGGACAAGCGCAACAGGTCAATCTTCTGAGATGACTCTTGCAAACGACCCTGAGCCTAGCAATATGAAATAGAACAGAAAGCAGGCAGAAGGTTTCAAAGGAACAGCTCCAGTGCAGGTGCTATTATTCCTTAATGAACAACTAGAGTTGGTCTCAAAAAAGAGCTAATAACATCTTAGTAACAAAGGACTCAAGGGAATATTTTCCCACAGATCCTGACTGCCCCATCAGTGTCACTTCCAACATTTCTAAGTAGTTTCACCAAAGCAAGGAATATTACCCCTAGAAGAGAAAGTGATCCCAAACAGTCTGTCCTCACAGCCAGGAATTTGCCAAATTCGTGAGTTATGATTATTTCTGCTCATTCAGGCTAAACCACTGGTGTTGAGGCAAGAAACTGCTCTTTAAGGAGACCTGAAGAAGTGCCCACCTCAGCCAAAAATTTGCGATCTTGTACCCGACTCCCTCCTAAGATCTTCAGCACATTTTTTGCCCCTTCAGCTACAGCAGCTTCTATGCGCAGACGGTGCCTCAGCTCCTCAATGCGCAGCTCCACAGCACTGATGGTGGTTCCCAGCCTCACTGGGTATTTGGGAGACAAAATACAGTGAGGATCATAATAGACTACTCTGGATCTTTGGGCATGGCCAGGTCTTTTACTTAATACACCCTACCTCCTGGATCCACTGTATCTTCCATCCCTCCTGCTGCTTGAGATACCTTCACAATGTGCATGCGGATAATTTCAATCTTTGTCTTACTATCCTGAAGCATCTGCTTAGCTGTAGCCAGCAGCTTCCGCTCCTGTCAAACAAAAAGCATGTGCAGAGAAAGGACCACGATCATTAAAAATGGGTTATGGTGATGGGTTCAGCTAAGGGGTGAGATGCTACCTGCAATAAGGATCATATAAACAATTCTGAAATAGCATACATAAGCATTTGTGTAAAAGAGACATTGCTGAGGATCAAGGACTTCGAGATCATTATCTCAATTTTTAGAGAGAAAGGACAGGCCAAGAAGTCTCTGATGGACTATGACACCAAGGGAGACAAACAATAAGATGAGTTGCTACAAAATACCTGATTAATAGCACATCTTGCAGTCAGCTGAGACTTGTGGTTCACTAGTTAGTTGTACTTACAGTTACAGTATCCTTGAGCATAACATTTGAGAATATCAGAATAGCACACCCTGTATGCTGCCGGTATTACCGAATTAAGCTTGACTTTTGTCTTTTAAATACGATTATGCCAAATTCAGTAAGTGGGATGAATATGAAACTAGTAAAGCACAGAAAATTTCTCTCAAATAAAGAGATATCACATGCTGAGCTCCGTCCTAAATTACCTCAAAACATCACACCCACTCAATGAACAATACCAACACTTTTTAACTTAATTTTCCTCACATTACCAACTGAATGTACCTCTTATACTATCCTCACTACCTTCTCAAGCTACAGAGAATTGGAGAATATCTCTGTTTCCTAGAGATAGCACTTCTATCATGCCACTTCCTATGAGACACTTCTCTCCAACTCAGATCTGCCCCTAAACTAAAACCACTATGAACATTGAGGTTGGATGTCTTAACACATCTATGCGGACATTCAGTCAGCCAGGTTCAGCATCTACACCAAAGGCGTCATGAGGAGCCTGTAGTGTGAAAGAAAGGTTTTTCCAAAAGGTCATCCATCTATTCAGGATGGAATGAGAGTGCCTACAGCAACTCCTTATTTAACTAGAACTTCTCACAGAAGGATTCAGGTGGCTGAGGTAAAAAATAAGAAATAAATAAGAGAGATTCCCAACTCTATCATTAATACCATTAAGCAACATTTAAGAGCAGAAGCACAATCAGCATTTGCTGCGGAAGAAGTGCTACAAGGATCAAAATCACTAGACTGTGCCAGTCTGACAGGACTAATAATTCCCCTCTAACAGTAATCACCACATGATTCAATCATAAAAGGCGCAAGCAACCATACCATGGGCCAAAGTAGACTTAAAATGTCCTTCCAGAAAAGCCATGCCCTAACATCCAGTAATAGATTAGTATAGATTAACTTAAGCTCGACAAATGATATACGCACCATCCAATTCCTTTTCAGTTCCTGCAATCTATGCATTGGACTTGTTGCAACATGTTACTTTCATATGATTGGTTGTCCCGTGCAGTATCATAATCTGCTGTCACTATGCTGAGCACCAAAACACAGAGCTAGGATTCAGTCAAGCATGCTTCACAGATTAATTTCTTTCACACACCAATCACCAGAGAGAGTTTGTATATGGACTTATATATATATTTAATATATATATATATATGGACTTATATATATATTTAATAAATAAATACACATATATATTTTTTTATATATTTAATTCCAGGAATTGATATTCCCAAATTGTTGTTTATTCCTGCTTACCTTGGATGTTGCACTTGAATACATCTGGATCATATTCTCAGCTCCTTGCTTGACTTTCATTTCAACATGCAGCTGCTTTTTCAGAGCTTCAACCTTCCTTGCCATGGGATCTGGGTTTCTTTCCCAGAGACAAGGGTCGGGAGATAAAGATCCATCTGTACAAACTATGTCATAAGCATAATTAGTCACCTTTTCTTGAGCCATTTCGCTTTATGGTTCAAAACGATTCCACAAAAGAAGGTTAAGCTACAAAATAACACATAAAAAGGTCTCTATTCTCTACAAAACTGACAGCAAAATATTGTTTCAAATGAAGCTTAAGTTTATAAGTATTTATTTTTATCACTCCTACCAATCACTCTCTCAATTTTATACTCATTCACATCCCATAAGGTACTTAAATGTTCAACTGCCTAGAAACTCTGTTCAGATCCCTTCAATTTCACCTACAGCCTGCTACTGAATGTTGGTCATGCCCAGCATTCTTCCCTCTACACTAATCTCTCATGTTGCCTGACTCCTTTCACCTCAATTGCCTCCATTCCCAACCTTTTACTGCACAGATTATTTCATCAGCTGAATACCATCAGGTAAAATCCCCACTAGCATTGAAGCACCACAAGATTTTCTTGTCAACCATGGCCCATGGCATACCTGTCTTATTGTCCTCTTTGTCAGTTATTACAATCCTCGCATTGAGCTCCTGCAGTTCCCAATGGAGTTGTTCTAGTTTGCGGTTGGAGGATTTCAGCACATGCTCTATATGAGCAAGATTTTTTCTGTCTGTTGTTGCTTTACGAAGGTTTTCTGCTCCCTCTTTAATTTTCAGTTCCTTCTGTATAGCACGACGAAGTAATTCCTTCTCACCCTCCAGTTTTTGCTGGAAGCTCGGATCCATTAAGTTCACACTGTTGCCCAGCTGCAAGAGACAGCTGCCCTGCAATCAAGCAAGAGGATTTCAGAATTAACACAGTTTAACCTTTTTAAGGATGAAGTGATACCCTTACAAGATTCCACTCTTTCATTTCATTTAGAAAATGGTTCACACAAACTCTGAAGCTCATCTTTTCATGAAGTTTTCAAGATTTAGATTCAAATTCCAGAGGACAAAATGCAACTCTGATCACCCTGTGCTGTAATTTGGCTTTAAATCATAATGGATACAAACCTCCATCTTACTTTTCTTTTGGTTATTTAATGGCTACATAAATCTTTGTTCCCACAGTATCAAAGCTTAGCCAATATTTGCCTTTGTCCTGACCTTTTGCTAATACCATACAGTAAATACAGATTATGTGTCCAAAGACACACACCAACTCACCTGTTAGAGATGTTACAGAATGTCACAACTATACATCAACTCAAAGCTATTACCCCCAAGAAGAAAAACATAACCCCTACAGCAATTGCTTACAAACAAGCAAGCAAAGAATAAGCTTAACTTTCAGCCGTGTCTGAAAAGGGAAGCATCCTGCCGTCTCAACCTGTGCTCTACCTGTGGTTTACAGGCAGCAAGGCCACTTAACACGTTGCATTTTGCAGCCACCACACTGGCTCTGGGCTTTGTTTTGTATCATTTTCAATATGCCTTGTTCTGCTGAGATATGCCTCAGCAGCAGCTCTGGACAGAGGTGTGCCGTATACAAACCTTGAACCTGCACAGTATAGGCAGAAGCATCTATAGTGTATCTCACTCACCAAACAAGCACTGAATTCAAACAGGAGCTCTTAAAACTTTATCCAGAAGGCTGCTACCTAACATTTAAAGAAACAGATCAAAACAAGAGGCTGTGCTTCTCTCTTCCACACAAGGGGTGGCTTTATGGCATCAAGAGCATTTAATATCTTAACAACGTAGCATGATCCTGTTCCCCAGTTAAATGCAAAAGAAATGGTTGCACAGCCAAACTCCACCAACCAACTCGATACCACACAACCACATTAAAGACAGAACTCAGGAATCCTGACTTGCTTTCATATTCTTTAATTGGTTGACCACATTCTCAACAATAAACCACTCTGGTTTTGCATTACTCACATACATTGCTGCGCTTTAAGTGTGCTATGCACCCAAAGCCCATGCCACTCACACAGAAACACATAATTATCCAATCACACTCTTTGTATATTTTGTTAGGCATCTCAAAGACCCAAACCAACATCCACGATCAGTTCGCAGTACAATTTCAGCCCAACAGCAAAATAATGCAAGAACTAAAAGGAAAAACAAATCTATTTTAAATTTGGCCTAAAACCAAGTTGGGTCTGCGAGGGATACGCTATAGCCATAATAGGAATTGTTCAGATTGGTAGCAAAACAAAAAGGTTCAGATTAACATCCTGAGTCCAGGAAGTTCTCGCCCAATTAATAAAGCCAGGAACTAAGCCAGAGCTTTGAAAAACATCCAGGGTTTTGCGAGGAAGAACTTGAATCATGGAGTTCCTGAGTCACAGGCAGCCTCTACCAGCTCAAAGTTGGAAAATCAAAAAGCTCTTTATCCAGTTTGTAAAAAGTGACTGAAATTAGTTTGCTGGTTAAGTCTCATTTTTTAAAAAAAATAAAAAATAAATCAGAAAAAGCAGGTAGATTTATTTGCTATCCAAACTATGCAAATGGAGGTAAGCAATCCCTCCTCTCCATCTACCCAGAGCAATAGGATGAGTGGCTGATGCAGGATTAATGCTGACAAAGGGTACCGAGTCCAGAAACCTGGATACCGATTCAGAGAACAGGAACAGTCCAGGCAGCAGTCAGGTCAGTTTCCCTTCAAGTTGCTCTCTGCCAGAAGCTGGACGGAATGCACCACACTCATTTTCTAAAAACAATTAGAATGTAAGCATGCTATGTTTTACTGGGTCCTACTTCCCCTCTATAGAGCAGGGATGCCTTAACATAGCTATAGTTTGCTCCAAGAACGTAGAGCACTGTATTACTGAGGAGGTTAAGAAAGCTGCATTTGCTTTTGTGTTGATGCATTTTGCATTCTGACTGAGGAATGTCGGTGGGGTGTTGGGATGCCGCCACAGCCCACGTGCAGCTGTTCCTGGCTTCCCAGAGGTCAGCCCTTCAGCGTATGCCTACAGCACAACCCGGGCACACATTCACAGCTAGCACAGAAATACCCACAACTAGCCTAAATTAGCTCACTTTTGGTACTTTTGGCTGCTAAAACTCACCCAGGGCTGCAGCTGCACTTGGGCTGTGCTGAAGCATCCAGACTGCTTCCTAACCAGCAAAGATTTCAGCAGAGCCCAAGTTGCCCTTAGCCCTCTGGATTGCAGCCCCTGGGCTGCCACCCAGCCCAGCCATCAGCTTCACCTGCACAAAGCCCAGCACAGAGCCGTCCTTCAGAGCCACACCACCGAATGAAACTGATCTACAGTTTGTTGTAAGGAGCTAGCAGCGATGAGAGCATCCCCGCTGCAGGCCGCACGTGTTCACCGGGGCATTTTAAATCCCTTCTTTCACAGCAACTTTGTGCTGAGGCCCGCGTCGGGCAGACTCACGTTAACCACATTCACTCTTTACAAGAAAAGGGCACAGCTCGGTTTGGAAAAAAGCAACAGCAGTCCTGCCTGGAGCTGGTCCTCTTTCCGACACTGAACGATGAGATTTTTGGCAAGAGTGTGGCTGCAGGATGGGGCACACCCGCAGCAATGGCACCGAGAGCTCTCTGTGCCGTCTCTCCATCACTTCTTGCCCAGATTCGGCTCGAAACGCCTCAAGGAGGAATTCGTACCCCCTGTGCCGGGGAGCTTATCCCAGAAACCAGTGTTTTTCCCAGCGGGGAGCCGCGCAGCCCCTCCTATGCCGAGGAGGACCCCACTTTCCTCCGCAGCACAGACCCCGATTCCCTGAGGAGCGCCGGGCGCTGTAGGCTCGCTCCCCCCCAACCGCCGCCTCTCGCCGCGCCCGGGGCGCGGTCCCTGGGAGACAGCCGCGATCCTCTCTGCCCGCCGCCCCCTCCCGCGGCTGCGGGCTTCCGTCGGAGCACGAAGCTGAGTTTTGCAAGCGGGAGGATGGGGAAACCCCCAAAGGACCCTCAGGACCGGGCTGAGGGACGCCTCGATGTCCCCCGCCTCAGGCTCGCCCCGCCCTCCGCACCGCTCACCTGCGGGCTCCCCGCCGCCATCGCTCCGTACGGCGCCGCCAACAACCGGCACTTTTTCAAACTTCAGCCTTCCCGGGAAGCGGCGCGGCCCCGCCAGCGCCCTCTCGCGGGGCCCGGGTCCGGGAACTCCCTGCGGGAGGCCCTCAGGGAGCGGGGATCCTCCTCCCGGCCCCGCGCAGCGCTCGGCCCCGCTCCCGCGGCCCTGAGGTGAGCTCGGACCTCCGACCCCGCCCTGAGGGAACGCCCGGGATGGCGGCGGGAAGGAGAGGTGCGGCAGTCGGACGCTGAGGAGACCGAGGTACCTCCCGCCCGCAGCGGGTACCGGCACCGG
The DNA here is from genome assembly GCA_030625065.1 of Alectoris magna. NCBI lineage: Eukaryota > Metazoa > Chordata > Aves > Galliformes > Phasianidae > Alectoris > Alectoris magna. The sequence continues at coordinate 4,925,550 of CM060579.1, read as the reverse complement.
GGTTTTGTGGTAAAGTGACGTTACGGGGACACCGTGACAGAGCTTAGCTCGGGCCGTGCTCAGTTCGTGACATCTCCGGGCTGAAGCCGGGCGCTGTTGGCTGTGCTGGTTCTGCCAGCTGTTTCTAGTTTGCATGTAGGGCAATCTACAGCTCTCCTCTAGGGACGATGCTGCCCTGGAAAGGAGACGACGCCCATCTATCTGCTACCAACTTTTCCTCTGTAGAGATGCCCCTCTGCGGGGCAGGACGGAGACAACCCTGCTTCAGCTGAGTACGTGGGACAAAAGTAACCTGAACCCATTGGCGGCGTCACTACAAAACCGCCAAGCGCTGCCTCAGTGCCACGCAGAGCTGGCATGCGGTGTACCACAGGCTTCCCATCGAGTGAGACGCACCATCACTGCCTTCAGGTGGCAGAAACCTCCCCTCAGATCCCTCCTTAGCAGCACCGTGTATTATTTTTGCACTAATGTGCTTTTTCAGCCCTGGAGTCATCCCGAGTTGATAGTATTCCCTCATACACACTTAGAAATAGGCTAATAAACAGAATGCTTTCCTTTTATTTAATTAGAGCCGTTTTTCTAACATAAACCCTTTGTAAATAGTCTACAAGTGAATAATTAGTATAAGAAAATCACCAGAAAATGTAAAATTTAAATCTAGCTTAATCAAGTTGAATTAATGAAGCCTTAGACTTCTATAAAACCTTCGAACGTGCTCCTGTTATTAATAAAGTGAGTGCATTAGATTAATATAAACCCTTCTGGAACCTGCTGCTATTTGTAACGTGGGCCAGGCTCTGTTTAGCATTTAAGGAATGATTTTAATTAGACTCTTCATTCAGTGGAAATATTAGGAAAAGATGAATTAGTTGGCTTTGGAGTTTCATAGGTGCAGTGGACAAACCCACCCCAGGTGTAGGGATTGAAGCTGTGCTGGGGGCTTTTGGGGGGCTTCCCCTTTCTTTTTGATGCTCTACCCTCCCTGTGAGGCTGGGCATCAGTGTGTGGAGCTGTAAGTGTTGGACGAGGTTCACTTGGCTGGATGAGTCCTGCAGGCGGGAGGGATGGGGCTGGCAGTAGCCAACCCTCACAGCATGTGTATGCCCAAAGGCCAAGACAGTCTAGCTGTGCTGGCAGCCCTCTGCCTCCCCCCCAGTCCGAGATGGCCCTGGCCCGGTCCAGCTGTCCCTTCTGTTCACCTCTCTGTCCCCCAGGAAATGTCACTGCTGAAAGCACAGCGCCCATCCAGCCCTCCCAGCATCCCACTGGGAGGAGGCACAGAGGCGCAGGGCAGATCCTTCAGGTGCCAGCAATGCTCCCAGGCCCAGCCAGAGAGACGCCCTGCCGGCCAGCAGCACGTGGGGAGCAGCAGCAGCAGCACACTGAGATGCTGTTCCAGCCCTCAGGCACCACAGAAATCCTCTGAGTAGCAGCAAGGTCACTGCATGCTACCTTGCAGGCACCGGGTGTTAGTTCTTACAGGACTCCCTCCACTACAGAGCACGTTCACTCAGAGATGTGGGATCAAGAGAAAAGCCTTAGAAAATTCTATTTTAATCTAGGAAAAGGAGAGCAAGAGATTAAGCAAAGATCTGCTCCCGTACAGAAGCAAGCTTCTTGTTCCAGGGTCACTTGTGACCTCGCCTTTACCACACTGGGCACCTGCAGTCCGTAGAAGCGAGTATACAACGTCCACCCAACAACACAGATTGGGACTCATAGGTGATTCTTTTGAAAAAGACTCTTAGAAATGGTAACATCAAGTTACAGTTAAAGTACTTTAATTCCTTCAAATAGAAGGATAGCTTGAAGGTACATCAGAAGTGATTTCAGGTTTTCTTTTGGGAAAAAAGAAAAAAAAAGACATGGCTTCAAAATTCAGGAACAGCATCAGATAAACAAAGTGCTACCATTATGCACCTGTTTTGAAGTGGTACAAAGAGAAGCTTACAGGTTCAAACAAATGGCATGAATGACTGAGAAATCGATTCAGATAATGCTTGTTTACAGGGACAAAACCTGTATTGACAACTATGAATAAGCATACATGTTAAAAAACCTGACTATTTACACACATGGATATATTTGCTTCCTTTTGGCACTAGAAATTACAGACAAAAGATTCCATTTTATAGCAATTAAATTTCCAACTTAAAATAACCTTCAAGTTGTTTAAGTCATTTAAGTACAGTAACTTTAAATTGCCACCAATTCCATATTTTAACCCTGGAAATTCAAGCCATAAAGCCTAAATTCAGCTTCCACCCGTGACAAGTTTCACTCAGTAGGATCAACTGCATGTGAGGAGCTCAAGCAGCACTGGAGAATTAACAAGAAATACAGATGTTTAATAGAAATTAATCTCCCATTCTTATGCAAGGTGGACATTAGCTCTAAATGCTTTTTTTGAATGCACACACAGATTAAATCAAGTAAAAATGGGCACCCATTACTTATATTCAGTCAAAGTAGACATCACGTGAACAGTCAGAGCGCAAGATGCCCATCTGCAGTATTTCTTCAGTGTTGGTGAGAAATGTGTTAGTCCCTATTCATTTCTATTGTTAGAAAATAATATTTAAGGTTACATTTAAATATGGTTTGCTTTTTTAGTACATCAGTTTACTCTTTAGCTGTTGCCAGTGGTAAACCCTTCCGTTTCACAGGAAAATCAGCATCAGTACAGCAGCAAGAATGTTTTGTCCTCCTGTAAAATCCACGTGTAAACGGCTAAGGAAACGTCAAAAGAAGCATTTGAATACCCAGACTTTCCATTTCCTGCTCACGGCATTTTGACTTTACAGAACCTGAAGCTTTGATTACTTTCAGAACAGTTTTTATAGGTTTTCTGATAGTAACAGACACATTAGCAACAATGACACAGTTGTTGTTTTTCCCCACGAAGCATTAAATTAAGACTAGCTAGATTCGTTCCCTTAAAGATCTACAATCAATTAGGATTACATAAACATTAACATTTGTGAGGCATCAGGGCAAGCACATCAACCCGCCACCACAACAGGCAGCGGACTTCTACCTTGTAGCAAAAAGGAATCAAACAGAAAAAGTATAGGCTTCTTAGTTTTCATTTGTTCTCTCTCTAGATGGCAAAAAACCATTACAGTTAATATTTTCATTTGCTTCGCAAGCAGCAAGACCTGAGCAGAAGCTTTTGTTGAGATGGAATGAAGTAGATGGTCTTGTTTTGCATTCATTGCATGCAGACTGGATGTTGTGCCGCCTCCGGTAACCGGACTGAATCCGAGATGGACCCAACGCTTACAGAACACTCTCCCTTTCCTATGTTATCTGGGCATGTCTCAAGTAGAGACTAATCTTGCTCTGCTAAGTGTATTCTTTAGCATTAAAAAAAAGCAGAATTTGATTACAGCAAATTCTGTGAGGAAAAGGAATCAGAAAACATAAGAGCAAGTCTTCCCAGAAGACAGTCTCCTCTACACATCCAAAGAGATCTAGCTGTTTGAATTTCAGATTAGCTAATACAATCCTTTAAATATTTCAAAAGCACAGCGTGTTAAAACAACTTTCATTACACTTTGTGAAATACCAACAACCTCTATGTGAAATCATTACAAGCCATTCAAACACAATCTCTTAACATGGGGGGAGGGGAGGGAAAAAAAAAAAGTGTCTCCAAAGCGTATTTACATGCTGCTACCGAGGAGAGAAAGCAGTAAGTAGCAGCTTCTTTGTACAACAGCTCCAAGGAACCTTGCTAACTGAAATAACGCAAAAGGTTCGCTTGCACTGAATATTTATCTTCACCTGAATGGAAATTCCAGAACCACAACAGATCTTCCTAGAGCCCATCCCATCTTTTTACTCCAAGTTTGCATGATCTTCTCATGCAAACCGATCTACTGGAGGTACAGCACTCCAAGCTGCTACTAAAACAGCTGAGTCAAGTGGTTTTTCGTTTTGCAGAACGTGAACATACACTTGATCTTCATACAAGGCATACACACGGCAGCCCCATCTTACAGCTGTCACATAATTCAAGAAACGGAGCGCACAGCAGTAACTGCCAGCCGGAGCGCTTTCCAAGTACTGCCATAATGGAACCTAAACGAACTGATTATCAGTCCGCAGAACCACAAGGTAGCATTGCACTACAGAAATACTGACCAAACGCCCCCAAAAATGCCAAGAAACTACGTGCAGGACCAAACCAGAATATTACAACTGTTTCTTTCAGTGAAGACCAACCAGTCCCTTTGTGTACACATTTAGTTTTATTGTAACAAAGCAACTTGTACACTTTAACGTTTAAAACTGAGCATCTTTCTTTCCTTTCCAGTGAAACAAAAACAAAACAAAAAAAAAACCAAACAAAAAAAAAACCAAACAAAAAAAAAGAATTTAAAAATAAACAAGAACAAAATTACAATAGAGAATGTCAATTCCAAATAAGATCCTACAGGTTCTGCTGATTCTCCATCAAGTGGCAGGGCTCAAAGTCATCATTAGGAGAAGATTTTATTTTAAAAGTGTCATCTTAAACTGCAAGGATGTTTGTTAAACATCACAATTAAACATGCCAAAGGAGAAGAAGCCATGTTGTCAAAATGCCCACTTACCCCACCCACACATCCGAAACCCACCCCAGGCTGACCTTCTATAACCCCATTTTTTTTTTTTTTTTAGCTTTTTCTTTTTTTTTTTAAACAAGAGAAAGTAGACAGATACATGTTGGTAAATGCTAACTGTCCATATTCACATAGAGACACAGTGTAATCTCTGAGCCCAATATACAGAGAAAGAAGGAAAAAAGCTAGATTCTATGCACTACTACACAGGGGCCTAGCACTCTTCAGCTTCCAGCAGAGTGAAGGGAGCAGAAGGTTTTCTTTTTTCCCACAGAATATGGTGTGTTGATTCCATAAACAGTTTTTGTTTTGAGACAGAAAGGGATAAAAATGAACTTGAAACAGAAACCGGCAGATTCTTTTCCACTGTGTTCTGCTCAAGGTATTTTCCCCAAATTAAATTGTGAACCATGGTGTAGAGGAGAGAAAAAGAGACCTCAAGAGAACAAGGAGACTGAGCACAAGAAAAAAAAGACAGCAACTTGCTCCCAGGGACTGGAGAAAAATTAAAAAGGTAAAAAGGGAATTTGGAATCCATCAGTGTTCAATTAGTCATCTTCTCCTTCATCCTCCTGTTGAAAGATAAACAACAATTAAAAAAAAACAATCTCATCACTAAACTCCAGATAGCATGAACTTGCAGATGCGGTAACCAGAATGTTTTGCTACCCTAGAGCCTACAGTCCTGCAGTATTACTCATAGCACTCTGCGTGATGATCTGTCCCTCTCCACTAACAGGGACACTTGTGAGTTACGCATCTACACAGAAGTCAGGCAGTACTGTATGTCCCATTGAAAAAACAGTTCTGAAAAAGTTACCATGACTTACAATCACTAACACTCATTATTCAGAAAGTGAATTCATTCTTTTTCTTTGGTGTTTCCTTTTTAAAATCAAAAGAGCAAAATCCTGCAGCTTTCAGATGCTAATGTTCTAGGTTACAGCCCATTCCTCAGCATACAGTGCCTGGTACCCACAATGATCCTCCTGCCTCAGTAACCAGAAACAAACAGTTTCAACTTCCCAACACCCTGAGTGCTGTCTCCAGAACCCCACTTGCTACTAAGCAAAACTTAATTCCCACACTCAACAAAGAGTCTTAGCTAAGATGCTAGTAAGCCAAAATGAACTAACAGGCAGGAGAACCACAGAACTGGATGCATCAACAAAAGCTATTCACAAGTAAAGTTTTGCTGTAATGCTCACTAACGGTTTTATTAAGCTAGAGCAGATACTAATATCCTAATTCATCTAGAGCACTTTCCTCACAGGTTCACTCAAACTAGGTTATTTGCACACTCAGATACATGAACTTACTTACCACTACACTGAAATACTGTAAGCAAAAGCAGTAATAGTCCTGCTTCTCTCCTTCTGAAACTTTGTCAATGACTGTACAGAAAACTACCTTTATACCAACGGCTCAATATTCTCACAAGAAAGTCCCTCTATTAAACTGATTTGATTCCCATGGATCAAAGAGAGGGAACAGGTAAAGGCTGAGCGCTCACCTCTCCTTCCTCTCCCTCATCATCATCTTCATCTTCTTCTCCCTCATCTTCATCTCCTTCTTCATCAATATCCTCCAATCCCTCTTCCTCTTCATCATCGTCATCGTCTTCTTCTCCCTCCCCTTCTTCATCATCCATATCAGGTACCTTAAAGACACATACAATAACTACAATGATCAAATTCACTTTTACCTGCACAGCGCTTCTGCGGGTATCGATGGACAGCACAGCGCTATTCTTACCAAGTAGTACTGTAATGGATTTGGCCAGATGTCATCCTTGATGACCTCCCCTAGTTCATCTGCACCTGCATCAGAGTGGTCAGTGAACCAGGTAAAGAAACTTTCTGGCTCTTCGTGCTGCCTCTTCCTACTGGCTTTGTTCTGTGTCTGGCTTGAACGTTTTGTCAGATCCTGAAAACAAAATTAAGAAGTTCTCTAAATACATTGTTACACTTTTGTGTGTGTTCCCCTCCCCTCCCCCCCCCAAAAAGTAAAACATGAGCACCAGTTAGAAACATACTTGTCTAAACAACCAAAATATGTCATTTATTCCATCTTTCAGGGAAAAATCTTAAACGTTTGGAATGTTAAGGATTCATAGCAAAAGGTACCACTCAGCAGCAAGCCTACTTGCTTCTTCTAATGACTTCCACTGACACGCTGCAGATACACAAGAATGTGCATTTCCTTTATGCCTCCCTGTCATGAGAAGTAAACAAGTGTTTACTGAAATGCCAAACTTAAAATAGCTTAATACTGCTCTAGAGTTGCTGTAATTGTAGCTCAACGCTACAAGTACCACATAAACACACAGCTTAAGAAACGTTCAGTCTCCACACTTCTAAGCTCTGTCTTTAACTTAATAGTGAGATGCACACCTGCCTGGTGTTCTTATCTTAACACGCTCTGCTTTGAAGTCTTTGGGACATTCTTTGTGGTAAGCAAATAAAAAACACACACACCACTAAAAAGTATGGTCACAAGTATGTCCATCCACCACAACAGCCCAGAAGCTTCCTAAGTTTGCAACAACCTGATTCCTAAGTTTGAAAGGAATGCAACTATCCTGTATTTAACCCATTCTTTCTTGGGTTATAAGGTCACACAAAACTTCCAATGTCTGCTTTCTTGATAGAATCCTAACATTTATAGGCTTATATTATTTAAATGAAGAACAATACCAAAATTCGCATCAATTCTGTGGTACATTTTAAAGACCATTCAGCTACTTCACATTAAAGCTGTAATTTCTTCTCGCAGTTGAGCTATTATGCAGAACTGAGAATTAACTACGTATCTACACATAAGTGTTGCAAAGCATGAACTACACATTATAGAAAAGAGGGAAAGGGGTGAAAAGGGGAAGAGACAGCTGCAATGAAAGAAAGTCAAAGGAACACAAATGTAAATGATGGCATCACAGCAGCAATTGCCTCTCCCAGATGCAGATACACACCTTTCCAGATTTCCATTTGATCTCGGTTGATTTTGAAGATGGGTCTCCGCTTTCATTCAGGTGGAACTCTTTGGAGAGAACTTTATTTTCAAAGTATGGATTCTCATCAAAATACTGCAGAGTTGAAAGCAAAGAGTTAGAACTCACTGAAAGTAATCATATTGTGCCAAGTCAAATCTGGTACTAAACAGACAACTGAAAAGATTGAGTTACCAACTACAACCCCATACACAACTACACTCAAAAAAGCAAAGTTACAAGCGAAGGAGGATTCAAAGTACTTACAAAATCTATTCTGTAACCTGATTTGATGTCTTCAAATTCTGTCACCTCCACTCTGGTCAAATAATGCAGTGCCTCTTCGTCTTCTTCTCCCAGCAGTGCAGATACTAAGGTAGAATCAGGAATTCCAAGTTAACGAAGCTGTTAAACGTACGTCACGGACATGAAATACAGGAAATTTACACTGCATACGATCTGAAAAGCAACACATTTGAGCCAACTTCTTGTGGCCCATTTTTTGAGACAGAAGTCAGAGAACAGACTATTAGCAGCTGTATTTTCCTTAAAGGGGCCGATCATTTGAGGAAAGTCTGAAACTTGTCATTTAAAATACAGGAAGAAAATTGCCATGGAATTCTAGTGACCAATATGTTCCTTTGGTCAACAAACGCAAGAGCCAAAAAGCTTATAAAACGTACCCCGCGACAGAAGGAAGCGTTTGCATAGGAAGCAGGCTTCTGTGTAAGCGTATGCCCAGTAACACTGCTAGAAAACACTCAGAACTGCAAGAGCCTCACATTATAAGCAAGGAAGCATAGAATGTACGGAAACAGAGGGCTACGAGCAATATACCTTGCGGGTGGTTGACAAATGTTGTTACCCAGAAATTTGGGATTTTGGCGATCAATTCTGACCTCTTCTGGAAGAATGGTTGGCGGAGTTTGTTGTATTTCTGTTCTACTTTCAAAATTTCCTCACTGGCTTGTTCATTCAGTCTGTAATAGAAAGAGCCATGCTCGCCTCACGAGAGAAAACTTGAAGATGTATCATCAGTAGTTAGCAGCAAACCGAACGGGTTTAATTACAGTAGTCAGGAGCTCAAACATAAAACAGAGGCCCAAACCTGTAACTACTGGCAAGAAACACCCTACGATAAGCAATTACACACATCTTAATCGAGCATTCTAAGCATATTTTATGCTCTGCAGCATTACATGAGAGGCAGACCCTCATTTATGCAACACAAAGTAGTATTCAACATCTTACATGTTTTGTTGGCAAGACACCTGTTGGTGTGTATTGTATAACACTATCACCCGGCCTGTATAACTTCAGGGTAGGTAAGCATGACTATAGCAAAGCAACTTTGTATCCCACATCAGGAAAGTCTTAAGACAGAACCCTTAATTGGCTTCATAGAAGACAGAGCCCTGAAACCACAACTGCTCCACACAGCCCAAGCCTCAATAATCACCCGCACTCTTAGCAGGATGGTGTGCCTGCAGACGAGACCCAGACAAATACTGACAGAGCCTCCGCTATCTGGGGAGCTTAAACTAAATTTGCAGTGAAGTCTTCTAGCTACTACTCTACAAACACACAAATGTAGGATAAAAAATATTTACAATAAAGCTGCCTTTTCAACCATGCTTAAAAGCATGAGAATACTTCTGCAAAACGGCACACGCGTTAACTTGGACAAGCAGTAAGTAATAAACCTCTGAACTATCACAGTGAATTTAGAAATAGAAATCCAAGTTCTATATTATCAGTTAAAAACTGGTAACCAAGAAATGGAGGTGGTACTTTCAAATGTTGTTCATACACAAATAATTGTTAAACCAGGTCGGGTCTGAACACAACACACCCCATGGGGGAATCTCAAGGGACTGGGAACCACTGCCAAGCACTTCACTGAACATTTTTATTTTTGGAAATCTCTTACTTTCCGCTAAAGAAAAATGAAAGCTTTGTAATGTTTACCTGTCTATTTCATTCTGTACTTCATCAATGTGTTCAATTGCTTCCTGTTGCTCTTTTTCTGAAAAATAAATGAAAATGCATCAAAATCCCTCAATTCTTGAACCTGAGGAATCACTTCATGTTTTCTCTTAAGACCTTTTCCAGTGATCTACTGCAGAAATACAGGCATTCCTATTTGGCGTCTTAAGCACTACCAGGCCTTTGAGTTTCACCTACTTTATGGTGAAGTATGGCTGAAGTGCCAAAAAGTTCGCAGAAATGGGACTCTTTACAAGTTTACTTCCAAAAATCACAGCTCAGATTCCTCTATATGCTTTTAGGAATCAATGTAGGTAGTATGTGAATCAGGAGAGATTACTAACAATTTCACTAAGAAGCTGCAAGCCTAAGACCAATAGATTTCAAGGAACGTGCATTAAGTAATTCAGAAGAGACAGAAATATCAATGGGAATAGCCCAACTAGGAACGCGCTGCCTTCTAAAAACCAAAAAGCACACCGATGGGTCCGTTACGAGGACAGAACTCCGAGGTCACGCTTCGTCGGGTAATTTCTCATCACTACGGCCCCTCGGACACGTCCGGCGAAGCTCTCGACTAAAGGCCGCCTGTTTACCCATCGCGCCCGGGGATGAATGAGCGGCAGCGGGAAGGGGCCGGCGCGGCGCAATCAGCGCCTCCCGCACGGCTCAGCTCTCCCCGAAAGGGCCCGGTCGCGCCGCGGGGAGCACGTGTGTGACCGCAGCGTGCGGCGGGCTCGGAGGAAAGAGAGTGCTGTGCCCTTCCCCCGGCGGCGGCAAACGGGAGGAAACCCGCGGCGCGGCGGCGACCTTTCAAAAGCGCGGCGCCGCCGCCGCCGCACGTGGGGAGGCGCGGGCGGTTCGCTCGGCCGAGCACCGCGTGGCCCCGCGGCGGCGCCGCTCCATCCCCGCGCGGCGGAGCGGCACCACGCGGCGGCGGCGCCGCCGAGAGCGGGAGGCGGCCAAGCATCATGGCGGCGGAGCACAATGAGGCTCCGCGGATGCTGCTCCGGGAGGTGGGGAGAGCGGGGGGGGGGGGGTCCCGCCGCTCCGCCGAGGCCGCAGCGCCCCCCGCCCGGCCCCGCCTGCGCCCGTGGGGAAGGAGGCCGGGCCGGGAGCGGAGACAAAAGGGCGCTAACATGGCCTCCTCCTGCCGCCGCCGGGGCCTGCACATCCGCCCGGCCGGCCCCGCGCTCTTCCCGCCTCCGGCCCGGCCGCGGCCCGTGTGCTTGGGGAAAATGGCGGTCGGTGCGGCGCGGTGCGAGCCGGAGGCCGCCATTCCCTTCCCGCCCCCGGCGCGGCCTCACCTGAGGTCTCGTCGGCCCCATCGTGGTTGGAGTTGAGCTCCTTCTTACTGACTTTGGCCGCCGGCGCCGACATGGTGGTGGTGCGGAGCGGAGCGCGCAGGGAGGGAGGGGGCTGTAGCGGGGCTGAGGGAGGGGGGGCCGCGCGCAGACTCCTCCTGCTGCCGCTGTGCTGCTACTGCTACCGCCGCCGCCGCTCTGCCGCCCTCCGCCGCCTCCTCCGCCCGGACCTGGGGCTCCCGGATCACAGGGGGCGGCAGCGGCGCTCGCACTGCCTCACGCTCCCCTCAGCCAGAATCGCCGCCACCGCCTCCTCCTCCACCTCCTCCTGCTGCTGCTGCTGGCGAGGGGCGGGCGGCGCGGAGCGCATGCGCAGCACCCCCCCCCCTCCGGGGCACGGGGGGGACGTAGGCCGCAACGCGCAGGCGCACCGAGCCCCCCTCCCGGGCTCTGGGCAGCGGACTGCAAAGGGCGCAGGCGCACGCCGCTCCGCTCCTCTAGAGAGGACGAGCGCGCCGCCGCGCGCAAGCGCCGAGGCTGCCTCCCGCCGCGGGCGGCACGCGCGCAGCCGCAGACAGGCTCCTTCCGAGCCCCGCCCCCGCCGACCACCCCATGCTGGGCGCCCATTGGCCGCGCCAGGCACTCTCGTGAGGCGGGGCTCGGCGCGGAGACACAGAGGACGGCGCGAGAGGCGGGAGAAGGAGAGAGGGAGGCGGAGGGCGGGGGGAGAGGGGCGGCGGCGCGCGCAGGTGTGCATGTGAGGAGCGACTGGGGCCGATATGCGCATGCGTGCGCGCCGCCGTTGCCGTCACCCGGCGCACGTGGCCGCGCACCTTTACCGCGAGCGCCGCGCTCGAAGCGCGCGCGCGCGCGCGTCTGCTCAGCGCCGCCCGCGCCCTGTGTGGAGGCGCCGTCTGTGGCGGGATGATCCCGTCGTCACGAGGGGCTGGCAGAGGTCCCGCAGGGGAAATATGACTGTGTGAGGGTCTGGGACCGATGATCGTAACACGCAGCCGCCCCGAGCGGCCTCACTGCCTGAGGTGGCCCTGCTGGCCCGGCACCGGCATCTCCTGTACTGCCTGAGGGATGGCCCTCGGACATGGCGGCCGCTCCCTCTGCGCTGCCGCCTCTAGCTGGAAGATGACTCAGAGAAGTTCAGACGTTATGTTCCGAGGGCACAGAGGCCCTGTCAGTCACATCCAGCCCACTCCGTTGGAGTGGGAGCACAGCCCTAGAAGGTCACTGAGCCCCAGCGCCTGCCAGCACACCTGCCACTGCAACCAGGGCAAGCGGCCTTTAAATAACCCTTTTTGTCCCTTTCCACCTGTTGTGGAAGAGCTCAGTGCAGCCTCGCAGCTACAGTGTGCCCTGTTTTGCTCTTAAAGTAACAGCTGAGCCACTCTTTTCTACCAAAAATGCAGCGTATCACTCGCAAATGAATATTATGATGCAGATCAAGCTAAGAAACAGACACAGCTTTGATGAAGTAGAAACTTGCCCTTTGTGGTTTGCTTTCCAGTCACACAGCATTCTCACATTCTCTCTGCCTCCCTTTCGTTTCCTTCGCCGCCTCCTCAAGTTGCCCTTCCAATGTACTTAGCCAACAAGGCCTGGATCAGCTCCTGTCTCCTCAGAGGCCTCACTGTAGTATCCCAATTCCCATTCACACCTGTTGCTTCCAAATCCCAAGGTTTTTTTCCTTTATGTTTCTTGCTGTCACTTCCTGCCAGCTATGTCTGCTCCCAGTGTCACTCATAACTGCTGTGGCACAACCACAGTTTGCACTGTGCTTCCCCATGCAAGCAGGAGAGGAGCTGCCACCTGTGCTAGACAAAGCAACAAAGCATCACAACTTAACGCAAGATGATCGACTTCACCCCTAGAGTGTGGTCTCAAGGCCTTCCTGATGCCCAACACAGCAACAAAGCTTCTCTCGTGCTCTGTCTGCGTCTCCCAGGATTGATTAATATGGATGTTTTCACATTCAGACAAGGTAAGGTAAGCTCAAGTGTGCAGCATGATTTTCTTTCTACTGTTTTCTTTTAATCTCTTCACTATGCAACGGTATATGTTTGCTTCCCCCCCCCCACCCCACCCCCTTTTATCACTTGTAATATACTATTCTGTTCTATAGATTGATCTTTCAAGGTTCACAATTTGAAAATGTAGGCTGTATAATTGAAAGCCAGTTCTGTGATGATCAGAGGGGCACGTGCTTACTCTCTACTACTTCTTCCACACATAAAGCAGCCTGTATTCCTGAAGTATGATTTGTCAGTTCCACTGATGTATACCCTTTCACCCAAACTGACCAGTTGCTTTTACAGCCTGTCTTTTCTGCTTTTCAAAGGAGAACCTCACTTTCAGTTCAGCTGCAATCTGACTTTTGGGTATAATTCATAAAAGGTCTCCTGACAACAGGTGCTTACGTACTTCTGGGGCTGGGCTCAGTTTGATAGCAACTCACAGAATGATGCCTTCTTTGTACCCCATTGCTTTATAGAGACGTAATGAAATAAAACGAAGCCACTGAGTTAGAGTAGTTGTTGAGAAGGAAGGATGAGAGCAGAGCACCAAGTGGCTGTTGCTGCTGAACTGATTTACTGTTTGTTCTTGCCGCATTGTCAACATGTATGCTCAGGAGGAACGTGGCTCAAGTATTTGTGAAAAAGCAAGCAGCACAATTCTCAACTCGGTCTGAAACTGTTGCTCTTGGTAGGGATCCTGAAGCCCATGTAGTTTCATTAAAGAGGAAGGAAAATGGCATCTAGTGATACAAAGCCTTGTTACGTGAGTTATCTACTCTTACACGAGTAAGAGTATCCAGAGATTACATGTGATGCTCAGACATAAGACTATGCTTGATTTCATGATTACGCTAAAAACAAACAGCCCACTTAGAAAAACTTGTTTTGTAATTGATAACTATTCAGTCACTTTCCTTCACTGCTATCTAATGTTTTTCATTATCTGTAATTAACACCTAAGGCGGTTTCAGTCCTTGAATAACTACTGAGGGGTTAAAATGTATGGTTACAATCAGGTGAAAATGGAGATGCGTTAATGCATTTGGAGAATACGGTGTCCTCCTCCCCTCACCTTCTCCCATATATGTATATACTACATCAAATATAATAGACAAGTAACACTTTTTCCTGAATGACCCCGTCCAAGTAGCTCTGCTGCCTGTATCACAAGTAGCTTGTTTCCATCGGTATTACAGTTTGTGTTCCTGCTCTTCTCTGAACGTCAAGTTGTACGGTTGAAGTTGCAAGACTGTCTGTCTTCCCAGCTGAGTGCACGAGTCCTCCCGTGTTGCCACAGAAAGGATTCAGATCTTCAGAGCCTTCAGGGTGGCAGTGGCTCTCAGATAAGCGAAGAAAACTCATGTTTGTTTTCCTCTGTGTATATGTGAATGTCTGGGAGGGTGTTGGCAGCACCTGATAATGATTGATGGTCTTACAGTTTACACAGTGTGTAGTGGTAGTTGCTTGTTGTTCTCAAGCATGGAATAAACAGGGCCTGTTCATAAAGACAGTCTTCTGTTTGATTCAGGAGTTCAGATCTCCCAGTATTTCTTTCTTTAGATAGATATATTATTACAAGACAGAGACATAACCGGTAATCATGCCTAGTTTTTGTAACATCAGCTGTACCTATTAAACACGGACCCTTGATTTGGCAAGCAAAGCCAGAAAATGTGCTAAATCCTCACAAATACAATGTAATGATGTGTGAAAAAAATGGAGAATAAATTTCCCACTAAGTATTCCTGCTGTACAGAATGGGCATACATAAAATCATGCAAGTCAGCGTGATAAATAGCAACTTAACATTTTTATAGCCCTCCATCCAGAAGAATCTCACAGAAATTATGATATAGAAATAGAAAACAAGGATCATTTTACCACAGCTGAAATACAACCAGACGCTTTACAGCTGGACATCTACACTGGGAGCCTGGTCTTCCACAGAAACCTTGCAGGCTCGCGCTCTGTATTCAGAACAGAGATCCCCCCAGCAGTGCAAGACAACATTTATTTTTTTTTTAAGGAGAATATGAAAGCTTTAAATGACTGAATACAGCGATGAGTTGAAGGCTGAGCGACATCTGAAGCGCACATAAGCTCGTACTTGATAGTAAAGTCTGACTGACATATCAGTGCTTACTCTAAGCAGCAGGCAGAGGCACACCGGCTGGTTTGCTGCGTGTAATCAGTTTGACAGCCCCCAGGAATTGCCGAGTCTCCATGACCCTGGAAAGACAGTTTGGCACATATATTAAACAGTCAAATACCTCCCCTCCAACTGTTTATTCATCTCCACTAGCCACAGACCTTCCCAGCCTGCGCTCACATTAGCACTGAGTGGTTAGATAATGATGGAAGAATCTTCCACGTGTCCTCACAGTTGTTGCAGTCAGAACCCTCAGATGAAAATACTGCCGGATTAAATACTGCCTTTGAAGCAGGATGGTGCTTCAGTAGCACAGACAACACAGTGAGTAATGCTATACAATTGAATAAATCCAATGATTCCGTTGGGGTTTTTTTTATTCCCTTAATTTTTGGCCACATTCCCATTAGATGTAGTTGCTAAACTTGATGTTTATTCTTTCCTGTACCAATGTTTTTAACTTACCAGAGTGCTTGGTAACTGCACTGTTACTGAACTGCATGGTCATGTAACACTTTTTCTCATTCCCAGACCCTAGAGACAAAAAGGCAGCCAAAACATATGTATATATAAAAACAACGTAAAAATAAATAAACATTTGAAGGCAGTGAAAGCTACGACACTTCTGAACACGAGATGTAGGCTCTTCAGATCTGTGAGTGCTTATGAATGTTTTGTTCCTTTCTTTCACAGTAAGGTGAAGAGTTGTGAGCAGTGCAGGGAGCTGAAATGATCTGCTCCTTCCAGAATGTAAGGGGAAAATGCTTATTGGAAGATTCTCTTCAAGTTACATTAGGAATTGTGAAATTAAGAGTCCCTGATAATCTGATCATTCATTAATAGCTCTTCTAGACAGTTTGATGTTCGTGTTTGAGGCTCTTTTACTACACACACTCTTGTGTCATAACAGCTCTGAACAGAAGTTGTTGGACAAACTGACCACTCACAGGAGGTATTCCTAGGTAGAACAGTCCGTCACTAATAGGGACTCTTTCAGACTGAAATGCTGCAATATTAATACTAGGAGTTACTCTGGAATAGCTGTGCCAGCCATCTTTTAGTGTAGGAGGCCCCGAAATAATAAACAGGAAGTAGCTATTTGCTTTCTGCTCTGTCCAGAGGAAGACTAATTTCCTTGTAGCTAAGGCAGAAGATCCAGTACTAGATAAGTCCTAAATAGACACAGTAGATCTGGATCAAAAGCACTCAAGTCATGGAATGGCATGGGTTGGAAGGGTCCATCTAGTCCAACCCCCTGCTGTGGGTAGGGTTGCCAACCATTAAACTTGTATGAATGCTGAATCAAAGGTTTAGGATATCTAAGCAGTAGGGATGCAGCAATGCTGAGGACTCAAAAAACAATACTTTGTTCTTCTGTAGTTTTCCTTCAGAGAGCTTCAGAGAATCATCTCTCACTTCTCCACTCATGGGGAAGTTAAGAAGCACACACCTTTTCCACAAACAGGTTCCATAAACATTTGCTTTCCAGTACTTTATGGCCAATTCTCAAAACTTGTGTTTATCACCTCCTTAGTCCTATGCAAGGAAAATTCTTGCTGAATCCTAAGCCAAGTTGAGATACTTCAAGATTTGCCTCCTCGGGAAGGGCCATAAAGACCACAGTTTTACACAGTGTATCCCATCCATTGTCTTGCTACCCAGGGGCAGTGGTTTTTGTGGGAATCATGAAGGACTTCCTTGTTACGGAGCACGCTATCGAGACTTGAACTCTCAGGAGAAGCAACCTCTGTTTCTATCCAGGAAATATCAGATTAAAATAAATACCCAGAATATCGCCCAGTGAAGAGGGAGTGTGTTATTTACAGTGAAGAGTGAGTGTGTTATTTACAATCCTTCCATCTCAAGTTGGTGTTATTCAGACATTCGCAGCACATCTTGAGCTTTCTGTAGGAGTGAAGTGACAGAAGAGGTGAAACAAAAAGGAGGAAAATGCCTAGAGATGTCATACACAGTTTTTGCTGTAACAATGCATTGTGCACATCATTCTTTTCATCTGAGAATGTCAAAGCTCATAAGAGAATCTAGCTAAATATAAAAACTCTGTGAGAAAAGTAATTCTTGTATTGATTAACTAAATGCCAGAGTTATCCAGTTATCCCTCATTAGAGCCAGAGACAGAATGTAGGAATAGAGCTAGGCTTCAGCTTCAGCTACATAAAATGCTGCTCGAGTTGCCAACAATGAAGATCTGCAAGTGGAATTTGGTTAATTGTGTCAGTCTGTAGGAACGCTCATCAGTTGTTGGTATTACAATGGCTCCGAGAGTCCCAAGAGCTCTGCGACTGCCGTCCCTTTGCGCAAGGTGCTGCCTGAGCACAAAGCAAAGAGGTGGCTTTGGCTTGGAAGGATCTGAAGTCTTTGAGGACGTGGTTTAACTCGTTTTTCTGCTAGAAGGTCCTGCTTATACATTTCCCCCCCCCCCTACTACATTCCTCCTCTCTTCCCCATCGTGCTGGCCTTGGATTGTGCCAGTGCTGTTTCTTGTGCAGCCTCGTGTTAAACTGAATCGGGAACCTGATTTCAATTAAAAAATAGTCCTCAGAAAAAAACATTTATTTTTAACTCAGACTAATGCCCCGATCTGTTCCCTGCTGCAGATGCTGAAAGAATGCCACAACAGACAAGGTCGCATCACGGCAGGAATGAATGGGGAAAGGGTGAGGAACAGGTTGCATCGATCCCACTGACTTAAGATGCGTCTGTCAAAGCGTGCCCTTAGTGTGGCAAGGCTGCGATTCAGCTGGTGTGAAAAAACCACTCTGTTGTTAGTTCTGTTTAAATTAACACAAGCAAGTGGGCTATGGATGTACAAAAGAAGAGAACTTCAGGTGATGCAGTGGAAGCTTTCAGAGTAGAATTTGACATCGTTGCCAAAAAGTCATCCTTCCCCTTTCGGATTCAAAAATAATGACTCTCGAAAACACACAAAGGAAATAACCTTTAAACTCTGTGTTTGCTTTTGCAGTGGCACGACTGGAAAATAATTTCATCTGCCTTTACAAAGAAAGCTGAGGAGGGTGTAAAACAAAGTAGAGACCATTTCCCTCCCACCACAGCCGTACATCTATTATCTGACTCACCACTTCTGGGATTCCTTCTGGCAGTGCTGGTGTTATTGCAATGAAAACTCAAGCGTGTGAAAAATATTCCCTATTTTCTGAGGACTGTTCTATTCTCTGTTCACTGTTTCGTTCAGGTCAGTATTCCTTCCTTTAAAGGTTTGGAACTAAAGATTCAGAAAGTGCTGTTCTTAAGCCTTGTGAGAAGGAGCGGCACAGTGGAAAGGAAGGGGGAAGGGAGAAATGAAAGGGGAGGAGAATCCCTATCTGAAGAGAGACTCCAGACTAGAGAAATTTTACTGACATCCATTCAGTATCCAGCAGGGTCTCCTTCAAGGGCTTTTACTGAGATCCAAAGACTCTCACAATTCACAGAGGCATTTACATGCAACATTGCCCTCTGGGAGCTAAGGTATAACTGTACTCCTGGATAATAATAACAAAGAATACTACCAGATTCCCATTGAAATGTCAACCAGGCACTACTGTTCTAAAGAGCAACAAAGAGATGCTAATATAATTAATTATGAAGCCTCAGTACCCTCATTAACACTTCTTTGGTGCCCAGATCTTTGAAAATCAGCTGTATAAAGTGACTGGCAGAGTTAATTCCTTATAAATTGCCTCCTGTCACTGCAGCAAGTTCTCTCAGGCCTTGGTGATGCTGAGAAATCTGTTGTGTGGGATTTTTTTTTTCTTTTCCTTTTTTTTTTTAGTACTGATGCAGTCGTATTGGTTATTAAAAGTATAATATATAAAGGCTGAACGAGCAGGAGTTTGTCGGGATAGGATAGAGCAAAATCAAAAAGCCTTTAGATAACCCAGCTTCCATAGATTGGTAATATAAATAAGAAAAGTTTGAATTGCTTAAATGGAAAACTAAAGACAAAAGAAAAACAGGAACGAAAGGTGTGACATTTGGCATTAGGATGTTTCCGGACCTTTTTAAATGTGAGCATGGAAGCCAGTTTATAGCCTTCTCTCCTCCTACTGCCTTTACGACAGCATTTCAGCTCCAGGCCTCATTCCGATGCACCCTCCCTCCCCACCACTCCCGCTTACAAATATATATTTCAATAGGCTTAGGCTGCACGGAGTTCCAAACCCAGCATGTAATGGGTACAATTGTTTTCACGCTTTTCCACAGAGAGCCACATTCATGCCTTTTGGGGCTCTGCTTTGTCATGTTCTCGCTCTTTCTTTTCTTTAAGTTAGACCACGATCAGAACCCTACATGAACACTAATAAAAAGTTCAACAAACCATCTACGTTTGTCGTTCATTCCATTCCATCCCCGTACCATCCAGTCTCCTAAAGGATATAAAGAAGCGATCTTTTTGATAAGAAGCCTGGTCATTAGAGATCACTTTGCATTTTTTGCAGCAGTAGAAACACTGAATGGTGACATGGCAAGTTGTACACAAAGGCCTGCTCAATCTTCTGTGTACTTCTGGACTTTTGAGGAGATTTTCTGCAGTGCAGAATTGCGTGGAGTTATCTGTTTGTACAACGTGCTGTAGGACCCTTTGGGCTCCTTACTGCGTGTGGGATGTTGGTGGTATGGCAGTAGAAGCTGAACCTTCTTGCCAATAACCCATTCCATTCTGTTGTCCTGTGACAGATGGCAGCGGAGGGGCAGTCTGACAGAACGCCATCTGACATGGAGGTGTGTTTGGAGTAAAGGTATGGAACTGAATTCCTCCGTGCAGAAAAAAATGGCACCCATTGACATTCCTCAGTGCTTGGTGAATGCTGATAGAGAACAACTCGTGGGCGTCAGCACACCGAGGGGTGGTTGGTGGGGTGGTGCATTTCAGCAGCGGCAACAGTGACACCGAGGCATCTCTGCTGATGCAGACTTGTATGAGCTTGGCATGCAGGCTCTTGCTCATCGCTGGCAAAAACGCACAGCTAATGGTGGTGGCTGTGTCGAAAGATGGCGTTTTGTAGCTGAGAATATGCTTTCTCAACTCGTGTTATTGTACTCTTTGCATCTGTTGTAGTTTCCATGGAAAGAAATAGGAGGCATTACTTTCAGAGCAGCCTATGCTTGAAATTAAATATCTAGCCTTCTGAAGAGCAATCAAGAACTATCACACAGATTGTGCTTGCTTTACATAAATATACATTTGATAGGACTTAGTAGACTGTAACTATCTATTTCAGAACGGCCTTTTAGAAACAGCTTATCTGCAAGGGAGAGCCAATCCTACTCACACAAATAATACCTACCTGCAGAGCTTTTCAAGATAGTCAGGTGCTTTACACATGCAATTCAAATTTGAACAGCCGTTTGAGATACTATAAACATAGCATGAGTTGATAAATTGATACACAGAACAGATAAATAATATTTAGTCACATATGATGAACACGGAATTAATTTAACAGATCTCAGTGTTTTCTTCCACGCTGTCAGCACTGCAACGGGTCAGCAACCTTTTAAGGGTGGGATGACAGATTGTACATTTATTTCTGAGATTAGATGGTGGGCATGCTGATATAAGCTCAGCAGGAATGAGGGGATGCTGTGTCTAAAAGGAGAGAGCTGCTGCCAGTCACATCGCTGACAGTGTCTTGCCTTGTCCAAAGCAGAGGCTCCCAGCTGCCACTGCGCTCGGAGCACCACAACAGCCAGGAATTGGGATCCCGAGCCTTTCATGGATGCCTTTCGATATGCCATGGCTCCTGGCCCTGTGCCAGCTCTTCCCTGCCATTCAGAATCTGCCTGTGTGGAGTCTTTGCACTCCTGTGGTGGCGGCTTGCTGCAACAAAGCAAGCTTTCCCTGTGCTCCTTCCTATTTGTGTCACGTTGGACTAAAGTCTCTTACTATTGATGCGGGAATAGCTATGGGATATGCAATACCTGTACTGTGAAAGAGATCCTACCTACAATAAGGTTTAAAAGGGACCCCTCCCCCGCCATGCTAATTCTACAAACCCTAACAGATCTATGACTAATGGAGATGGATTATTTTTATAACATACAATGCATGTATGTGCAACAGAACTTCAGAAATGAGCCAACATATTTTCTGCCAAAACTTCAAGTATGATTTTCAAAGCAAATGGAATCGCATTTGCAGAGGAAAACTGGGCAGGGGGAGGGGGAAAAATGAGGTCAGAAGTTGGAGAAAAATGTATAAGCCCTGTATGAATGAACCAGCAATGGCTGGAGGACTCACACAGCCTGAGGTTACACACTTGGAGTCTACACAGGGACCTGAGCCCTCGTTTAGCTGCTGGACATCCAGCTGGCTGTGCGGATGCTGTGCTCTGAATGCAGCACGGCTGTGGTGACCTTGCCTTCCATCAGGTTTAGTGAATGTCTGAACACCTGGTTTTTTTAAATCAGACAAAAAAGAAATGAGATCTGTACATAAGCAGTGCATCCACACAGTATCTATCAGATACGTTTGAAACAGCGCTCTGATTTAGGGACTCGGGTCCTGTTTTTCCTTCTGCCACACATTTTCAGCACGGTGTGACTTACTTACAACACTTACACTTCAGATGCCCACTGCTAAAAAAAAACAACCCACAAAAAGCAGCTCTGGTAGCTCACTACCTCAAGGGTAAGAGAAGAGGCTTGTGATGTTTTTGGAGTACAAGATGAGTATCACTGGTAACACTGCAGATAAACAGCTTTCAGCCAGCTCGTTACGTACTGGATTGCATTTGAACTCCACGATCACCATCCATAGAAGCACAATAGGATGCAACTGTTGCTGAAAACTGCAGAATGGGGTACACCAAGCTACTGGTGAACCCAAAAGAGCATCCTTTCAAATAAGGCTACAAATGTCAGGGCATTCCAGTCATTTTCCTTTTGGGTCATACCTGTTTATTTGTCTTCTTGCACGTTTGTACAGTCCTGATTATTTTTGTCCAGGGATATCCCCACTTAATGCAAACTGACCTACTTGATCTGTGGAGCAACCAACCTCACTCTAAAGCAAATGACCTCAAGGCCCAGTTCTGAAACAACTGTATGGAAGTAACTGATCAGGTATTACCTGTACCTGGATACCAAGCAAGAAATACCAGCATAAAGCCCGTTTAACATCTATGCTGCATTCAGAGGTAATATAGACAAGCACCCAGGCTTCAGCCAAACCAAATTCGGATGCTATGCAATCCAGTAGTGAACAATTAGGGAAACAGAATCGGGGCTTGACGGTTATATTGCCTGGGGAGACAACGGCTCTCTGGAGTGCTATGTTTCTTTGGTACAAGCCTTTGTTATTATTTAAGTTCCCTTGTTTAGATTTTTTTTTTAAACACATGACAATACATAAGGAGCTGCGTTCTCTGAACAGAACCCGTCCAGCAGCAAAAGGCAACGATTTCGCTCCTATTTTATGCTTCTTGCTGCCAGTCTGAGCCCCAAAAGATCGTTCTCATGGCACTCTCTTCTTGTTTGAGCTACGTGTGTTGTTTTCTTCGTCCTCACTTGCATCTGTTTGGGGTGGAGGGAATGGGTAAAAGGGGAAGGCTCAACCGTCTCTCTTTCGGGTAGTCTGCTGTTTCCGCTATCTGGAGCCTCAACAGAGCTCAATTGTTTCATTTATGGCATGCAGAGGGCGGCTGCTGCACCCACTAGTGGGTGAATTTGTACTGAGATGTAGCAGAAAATATTTGGGTTGCACCGAGTTATAGAAATTATACAACAAAGCGTGCACGCCTTCTTTTTTTTCCCCCTGCTACTTTCTCCACCAACGTTTCTTCCCAGTTTCCACTTCGGTCTTCTCTTATTCTTGTTTTCTGATGCTGATTTGCCTCATTACCCAAAAGCGGCAACTCACTAATGCTTCACCTCACGCAACACAAAGCACAGATCAGCACTGTGTTAGATGCAGCCGCTTTAGAGAGCTTTCCCAGCCCGGGGCAGGTAAGAACCTCCTCCCCCCATCCGCGATTTCACCCGATTCCCAGCGCTGTGAGACCGCATCAGAACACCTACGGGTCTGACACTGCCAGGCCGGAAAGAAAAGGCAGGATACGATTCACCGAAATACCGTTGTGCATTACAGCTCCGGCAGATCAGAGATACCGCAATAAAGCAGAGGCAAACCACGCTCCGTTTAGAAGTCATCTGGAGCTGTTTGCTTACGTCTCATCTTCAAAGCAGCACAGACGTGCAGCCCATTACGGGAGGACGCGTACTGACATCGCAGTAACTTTGATGAGAGCACGCTGATGTATTTTTAGTGTTTCATGTATTCTCATTTCACTTCGTTATCTCAAAAAACCAAACCAAAACAAAGCCCACAAAAAAACCACCACCACAACAGGAACCCAGGAACTTTTCTCCTCACGCTCGCTGTGTCAGGGTTTGAAATCACAGACTGCGCTTGACGCCGTCATTGGGACACAGACGGATGCAAACTCACACCTGTAATATTTGGTCTCCCACCACGTACCGCACCCCGGCACTTCTCATCCCAGCGATCAGAGAGCATTTAGCGGGGACTGAGGGCGATCTATTTACGGACGACAAACCTTTGTTTTAAGCCCTCACAACTCCTCGCAGGAGGAGCGCAGCGCTGCCAGCAGTCAACACCAAGCACAGCCCAGCTGCCCGCAGTGGCACGTGGAAAAAGGTTTAACAACGTAAAACGAGCTCTGTTTGCACAGCGCGGTCGAATATTTATTTCATCTGTTAAGGAACGAATCTCTCGCTGCCGCATCTCCACACGGGACAAAGCGCCGTTCCGGCGGCACGCAGCCGCTTCCCGCTCCGCTCCTGCGCGGCCCGGCTCCCTCAGCTACACGGCGGACCTCCACACTGCCGCTACCGCGGCTCCCTCACAAGAACACCCCCAACGAGGCAGGGAGCCGGGACACCAGGCCTGGCGAGAGCACAGCGCTTCTCCCCAGCATCCCTTCCGCCGGGACGGCGCGGCCCTCCGCCCGCCGCCATCTTAACTCCTGGCGCCCCCGCCCGCGCCTGCACTCGTGCCCCCGGCGGCGCGGCGGGGCCCAGCGCGAGAGCGGCAACGGGGGAAGGAGAAACCCCCACTACAAAGGCCACACCGACCCCGTTCCGCCGCACCCGCAGGCCGCCCGCAGAACGCAGTCGAAGCTCCAGCCCCCGCCCCGCTCCGCCCAAGGCCCCTCAGTGCCCTTCCCCAACATGGCGGCCTCGCAGGTCACTTACCGCGCGCGTCGTGACGTCATCCCGCGGCGCCTCTGCGTCTCCATAGCAACCGGCGGGCGCGGAGCGGCAGCTCTGGTGGCCGGGACCCCCCCGCCGGCGCCGCCGCCATGTTCGCGGACGCGACGGCGCCCGGCGCCGCGGTGCAATCGCTGTGGAGGAGCGCCCGGAACACGCGCTGCGAGGCGGTGAGGGATGGAGGCGGCTCCGGCCACGCGCCGTGCTGGTATACCGCCGGGAGGGGCCTGGCCGGGTCGGCTGGGCGCTGTGCTGGGCGGTGGCGGCGGCTCCTTCCCGCCCTCCTGCCTCGCGCTGAGGGACATCACCAGTGAGGCCGTTCTGCAAAGGGGCCGGGCGGTGCGCGGACCGCTGCGCTGCACAGCTCAGTGTTCAGCACTGCACTGCACAGCTCACTGCCCGGCACTGCTCGGCCTCCCCGGGCCGTCGCTCCGCCTTTACCGCGTGCCGGGGCAGGGGCGAAGGCTCCGTGTGGAGCTCTGGGTCTGTTCGGCTCACAGAAATTGTCTTCTTTTACCAGAAAAGCTGCCAGACTGGGGAAGTTGCAACGGCAGAGGCTGCAGTGCAGTCACGGAGCAGCAGAGATGCCGCTGTGCAGACGGATTGGGGCGCTGTCCGAGGCGTCCAGCAAGGAGCCCGTGTGGATGACAGCGGTGTGCTGGCATTCCTCCGGAGGGTGGAGGAGGTCGTTATCAAAGAGCTGAACAAGAACGTGACAAGTCGTGCCTTCGATGGCTTTGACGTGAACTGGACGGATCGGAACAGAACAGTAAGCTGGCAGCGCTCAGATCCTTGCTGTTACCTGGGACAGCTGCTCACGGTGGCTGTGACTCCTTAGTTCTGTTCCTGACTGCCGTGACTACCCTTGTCAGATTCTAATCACTAGAAATTAGGAGGGTTTGGTGGATTTGGCTCTCCCCTCTACCGTGCCCTGCTTCTGCCCACTAAAACAGTTCTTCCTGCTGGTGGCTGTGTTGCAGCAGCTTTATGAGAAGGAAGCTGCTGGGGGTCCTGCTGTGTCCTCAGCTTCCAGGAGCCCCTTCAGAGCGTGCCAGGCTGGCAGTCCAGGAGCAGCTGAAGCCAGCAATTTGGCAGCTCTTCTTCTTTAGGTTATATTTATTCAGCGTTGGAGAGTGTGAGCAGGCTGTATCTTGTCAGTACATGTTGGTACGCTCGTTTCCAAACCGTTTCTTGTGAAGCTCAGTGAGTGCTGGGACGGTGCTGGAGGGCTGTGGTAAAACCCAGCAGTGCATCCCTGCAGCTCATCATGCAGCCCCTGGGCTGTGCAGTCCAAGGGAGGTAATAATGAAGAGGCAGTTGGTTTGGTGGGATCACCTTCTTTTTTCACGTGTGCCTATAAGGTACATTGACAGAGAGGAAGCCTGCAGTGAGACCAAGTGATTGCACCCAGGCCATGCACAGATCTCAGGTCGTCGTGTTCAGAAACGATTGCTTCAATGCTTGAATTTAATCTCTCCCAGGTGTTGTGTTTGCATACACTGTCATACCCAGAGGCTCAGCATCAACACCTGCAGGTTACTGGTGTCTCATGGAATGCAACAGGATCTGTTATAGCCTGCTCATACGGCCGGTAAGTATCTGCATGGCTTTGGGAGCACACCTGATGTTCGTGTGACATTTTGGGCTGACTTCAGTTTTACGTATGTTCGCTTTCTCAGCAGTAATGAACTACACAGAAATGTACCTTAGTTCTGTTAAAAAAAAAAAAAACAACCTGCCTTCAAAGAAAACCAAAAAGCCATCATTAAGTCCGCCCTGAGTTATTTCTTCTACCTTTTTTTCCTTATGAGACGGATAGACGTACTCTTACAGAGCCGTTTCCAGATAAATGCAGAGAGCAAGCACGCTTGCAAACATCTGTGGGTGAGGTTTCAAAGCACATGCTTTGTTCTTTGCAGATCGTGTTGTTTTAATGAGGTCTCTTTGCACCCTGGATGAACCTGGCACCCCTTCACACCTGTGCCTGGTGCCATGGACGTGTGCTAACAAACATTTAAGAATCTCTGAAATGAAAGTGGGACAGAACAGTCATCTCATCCAATGAACGTCTGTAACAGTGTCTCCTTTCTCTGCCTTTATGTTGCTCTTATTCAGTCTTCTTTCTGCTATGGTTTCCTTGGATTAAAAGCCCTAGCAAAAAATGCATCCAGCAGTGAATGTACAGGGAGAAGTAAAACCGGGCCAACCTGTACGTCCCTTTCCCCTTCTGCTCTCCCAGTTCACAGCTGTTTTCAGATTGGAATGTGGTTTCTATGTCTGTGGTTACCTTCAGTAGAATTCCCTTCTGTGAACTTATGCAGTCTGTCTTAAACTTTTAGCCTCTACCACCTCCTTTAATAAGGAGTTTCACAGCTCAGCTACGCACGCCATGAAAATGTCCTCCTTTTGTTTGCTCAGTATCTCTTTTTGAATAAAAGAATTAAGAACATCAGGGAAAGGCAGAGGTCAGGCTCAGACAATTGCTTCCTGTCCTGGCCCCTCACTGTTCTGCCCTCGGCCATCTCTTGTAGTGAGGTTGGGCAGTGTAGTGCTGAGGGTGGAACGCAGATAGGTACTGCGAGAAGGGCCCCTATCAGCACGTCCCACCATTACCCTCCTGTGCCTGAACAGCAGCTCACACATGCCACCTCAAAGTACCTTCCTTGTAGAAACCTTTCCCTTCAGAATATGTGCTGCATGCCAGCTGGTTGCTGGGGGTAAGCATGCAGGTGTTTTGGTATGTCTGCTGTGGGCTTGCAGCAGTCAGCATTTTGGAGGTGTTCTCCTCCTGTCTAAAGGGGTCACAGCTTGGTAAGCATGCAGTGATAGAAGCAGCTGGAAGTAAAAGAAAGCAGAGGGACAGCCATCTTTTCTCAGACCTTGGTTCTTCAGGTCCTTGTTTGAGAAAACCTGCCTTGCAGATCTGCCTGTTTGCAAATCAGCAGCAATTTGGTCTAACTGGGTTTTCATTCCCAAATATTCATAGGAACTTTCTGTGGGTGTGCTTTAAACTGTTCCCGGCATTTGGATGGTTGATAGACCTGGGAATAGGGAATCATATCGGAGATTTCCTGGCAGGCACTTTGTTCAGTTGGTGCACTGAAACACTCCATATATACCAACATGCAGAGAAGTTCCATTGCTTCACAATCCCTTGATTTCGGTTTACTTTCTGGCCACGAAGCAGCACAGGTGTAAATGATGGCTGGGATGCACCAGAGCTCTGCTTGAGCTGGGATTATCATGTATCAGGCACAATATGGTGTGGCTTTCTCTTCATCAGGTTGAATGATGGGGGCTGGAGCACAGAGAAATCCTATGTCTGTACCTGGAATCTGGATAGAAGAAGGTTGGATCCACAACGCCCTGACCTTGTGGTGGATGCTCCCAGTTCTGTCATGTGCTTGGCCTTCCATCCCTCCCAGCCTTCCCTGATAGCTGGTAGGTTAGATCTTATTTGAAATATACCCATCATTCTTTAGCTTGGATCATTTTTTTTCTCACCTCAGCCTTAGACTACTTGCAAAAGTAATGGTATTGCAGCTCCGCAACTGAAGGAGCTAACGCTCACCCAGACTGAGTGTGCTGCTGGTTCTGAACTAGAAATGGATACTTAATTTTTTCAGTGGCATCTGCCTTGAGAGATCTCAGAGAGGTGACAGAGGCAAATCCAGCCCTGGTTGTGAGCAGGAAGCGTGTACTACTTCAGCAGAGATGTATTCTCTTAAGCCAGAGCTGAAGGTGCCCTCAGTGTGGCTGCCAGTCCTCTGAAGCCGTTGGGCCGTTTCCAGCAGAGCTTTATTGATGGATGTGCCCCTCGTCCTCCTTGAGGACTGCCCTTCTCAGCGCTCTGCTCATTCATGATAGCAATGAGAGCAGTTACTCCATCACAGTAACAAAGCGCCCGCTGCGCTGCTCACCCTATGCACCTTCCCTGTTTCATTGTTACCTCTGCCCTCGCAGGTGGTCTGTTCAGTGGGGAAACGGTGGTGTGGGACACCAGCAAACCAGAAGACCCCTTGATGTGGCGGACGGGGATGACAGATGACACTCACACTGATCCAGTCTATCAGGTGAGAGAGCTTTCACAGTAGGCACAGCTGGAGGAGAAGAGTTATCGGTGCTGGATTTTATCCCTTCAATTCTTCCCTTGTTAGCACTTCACCTGAAGCTCTCAGACAAACTGCTCTATTTCTGTTGTGCTCTCCTTTCATTTACCATTTTCCTCCAGAACTGCCATGTGCTGAACTGGGTGCTTCCCCTGTAGAATAACTTCTTGTTCAGGATGAATGGAACAGGGCTGTTCCTATGCTGCAACTGCTAACTGATACAGATTAGGCCAACAATTGAGTACTAAATTATCACTGACCTTTAGGTGGAAGCTTAAAGTTACACAAAGGGGCACAATCTGCCAATGCCCTTTGGCTTCCTAGTGGCTTTTTTTTGGTTCCTCTGGGGCGCTGTGACTCTGGACAGTCTGTGTATTTTCTCATCTGAAAGTTAAGAAAATGCTTCTATTTACAAAAGAGAGGAAGTGCTGTAAATAGCAGAGCTCAAAAATAACAACAGGTAAAACCAGAATTGAGCCCTGAACACCTAAGCTCATTTCTCTCCCAGCACATCTGTGAGCCTGCTGCTCTCCTGGTCTGGCAGGACGAGGGCCCGCGGGCTGCTGAGCGTGTGGGCAGCAGTGCTGACAGCCCCCTCACCCGGAGCTCCGCTCCTCTGCAACAGGTTCACTGGCTGCCTGATGCCAAGCACGGAAACCACGTCCAGCTGCTGAGTGCATCGACGGATGGTAAGATCCTGGTGTGGAGGGAGGAGCGAGATGGGCGGCTGGCCGTGGCTGAAGGGTTTGCCCTGGTGGCTCAGCAGATCCCTCGCAGCGCTCAGCTGAAGAAGGTGAGTTTGTGTGACAGCTGTGCTCTGTCTCTAGAGGCTGGACGGCAGGCCAAGGCTGTCACAGGGGAAGGGCCAGGAAAAGCTCCTTTTTGAACATAAAGAGTAACCCCTGATCCCATCTCCCTCCCATAGTGAAAATCGTTCCTTTGGAGGCTGGCAGCAGCTGAGGTTTTGCCATGGTCCAAAGTTGCTGGGACCAAGAAGAGAACTTAACTTACAGCACTAATAATTCCCATTGTAGGTGGATGCTGCAGGGGTTGAAGGCTCAGCGGTGCTAAGACCATCATAGCTGGTACAGGCTGCATGAAGAACAACTCCTTCGGTCCGTGACGGGCTGGCTGGTGCTGCTCTGACTGCATACCCACAGCAGAAGCCCCCATCACTTACATCGTGTGTCTGTTTTTCTCCCAGCTCGTGTGGGGAGAGGTGGCTGTAGGTGTGACATCGCTCTCTTTCTCACACTTCGATCCCCACGTGTTCATTGTTGGTGTGGAAGGCGGCTACTCACTCAAGTGCTCCACTGCAGCAGACAGCCCAGCTCCCCGCCGCGCAGGAGGTTCTGTTCCCCTCAGAGCACCAGCTGAGCTCGCCTTCTCCCCACATGGCGGGCCGCTGTACTCCGTCAGCTGCTCCCCCTTCCACAGGCAAGAGCTGCACACAAACACCAATGCTGCACACTGGTTTCGAGTTGTTACTTAGTTCTGAACATGCATTTTTTACACGGTTCTGGGGTTTTATGCACGTACAAGTTCCAAACGAGTCTCACCTAGCATTGGGAACCTGACTAACTGTTGAAGGAGAACCACTGCCCATTGGCTGTGGTGGAGCTGCATGCTTAGATATGCTGCACTCAGATACGTGGTCAGAACACGACTAAAACAAAATAGCATTTGCACTCCAGCCCGCGTAGAATGTTAGCAGCTTCCTTAGGTCATCCCAGAGTACTAAAGAGCAATTGGAAGTTGGGGGGGAAACGGCTGAAAATAGTTATTTACTGAATTAGTGCTGCCCATCATGTCTCACTGGCAGCTGCCTGAATTCCACCCACTGCCCATGGGAGCCCATCTCTCCATGAAACTGCCCGGGTTTGCATTTACTTTGCATGAGACAAACAGTGCTAACAATGCCCATCTCCAGATCAGCAGTTCTCAGGCATCTCTGGCCCACACAACCCATCGTACTCAGCGGGCAGCGCGAGCCCTCATTAAACTTAATTGAGAGCAGTGACAAAGCTGCGTGTCTGCAGACCATCCCAGAGTACAGCTTGGAAATTGCTGCTTTAGGAAATACTGGCAGAACAGGAGCAGCGTGCGGGATTGCACTCCTGTTCTGTTCCGTCTCTCTAGCAGTGAAGCCCATAACATTGTTTCTTGCACCCCCCTCTACCCAGGAATCTCTTTCTGAGCTGTGGGACTGACGGACAAGTTCACCTGAGCTCCATGTTGCAGACACAACCCCTCATTTCTCTTCAGTTATCTACAAAATACCTCTTCTGTGTGCGCTGGTCTCCCGTCCGACCTCTGGTCTTTGCAGTGGCTTCTGGGGAAGGCAAGTAACCGGAGCTGCCTGTTCTCAGACTGAAAATTAAGATTACGTGCTATCAATTAACACCAGTCAGTTCTGATCATCGTATCCCACAAACAGGGAGCAATAATCACTGCCCGTACTGAGCAATTACTGCAACGGAGTCATTCTGAACTCAAGCAAGCCAACGTCAGTAGCAGTTATTGTCAGTCCTACCTTTAAGGCTTTGGCTCCAGCAGTTCGCAGGGATACAACACAGCACAACTGAGGCTAAAACTCATCTCCAGCTTCCCTGCCTTTGACATTTACTCCTAGAGCTGAGCGTAAGCAACGGCTTAGAGAACTTCCCAAATCTGTTCAGTGACGGGAATGGAGATTTCACAGAATCCTGCAAGCTGCCTTCAGGTGCCAGCAGAATAAACACGTGCTGTCTTACAGCGATGTCACCCATCTAGAATAGACCCCATCCCAACAGGGAGCGTCTGTGAAATGCCAGACTGAGTAGGTAACGTTCTGCATGTAAAGTCTGTTACTGTAAGAAGTGTTTCTGTTTTATAGGAGATGTGCACCTGTTTGACTTTGAGAAGAGCTCCCAGAAGCCTGCTGTTTCCGTAAAGCAGGCCGTGGATGAATGCCCCGTGTACTGTTTAGAATTTAACACCAAGCAAACTCAGCTCCTGGCAGCAGGGGATGCTGCCGGAACAGTCAAAGTCTGGCAGCTGAGTTCTGACTTCACCGAGCAGCGGCCCAGGGAAATGAATCACCTGGAGCAGCTGGCAAGTGAGCTCACGGACTGAGACAGCAGCACGGCAGCTGTGCGGAGCTCCTGAGTGCTCTGAGTGTGGGAGAGCTGCCCGTTCAGCCCACAGAACACCTAACTGCAACTACAGCTGGAGTTTCATCCACGTGACAGAGCTGCATTTCACCATTAAACACAAGATGATGTGGTTCGACCAGTAACTTTTATTGAAGCACACTGCAATATGTTTGTCTTCCCTAAGAGTTTCAAGCTAAGCAGTTTAAGGTTACATCATAAAGTAACATTGATTATTGTAGAGCACAAAGAGAGACACATGCAGAGCTTATAGTCAGCAAACGTGAGCACGTTCTTTGTATCTTTTGGTACGAGTGTTTTGTATCAGTTCACAAAGAGTGAACGTGTGAATTCGATGTAGTCATAGGCAGAAGGAAGTTCTCTGCCCTTGCCATCCATGTAGGGCTTCATGTGAGAAATGCAGTAGTCGGCTTGTTCCCGGGTCAGGTTCTGAAAGATAAAGACAGTGGAGGTGGAGATGGGTGCTCTGGGGCTGCAGGCGGGGCACCGAGCAGCAGCACTGCCCATCATCCCCGGGAGCAGAAGCACCAGAACTGCGCAGAAAGGAGCCGTTTGTTTGCACTTTGTTTGGTTCAAGGCTGGGAGGTCTGACCTGCAGCTTCCCACCGCAGGAAGACAGAACAGGTAACAAATATGAGGAAGGAGAGCAACCTCTTACTGCCAACTGCTTCAGACAGGAAAAACTTGCTGTGTTGGCAGGGCAGTGGGAGGGAGGTCATGGTCTTGGTGTTTAAGCACAGACTCAAGTTTCTCCTTCACATCACTGCTTGGAGAAACACCCCCCCCTCCAGTCTCCCACATGATTATAGGAAATGATGAGTTTCTGAGGAGAGAAAGAGTGAATGCAGCCCTTCCTGGGCCTTGGAGGAGCTCTCGCTTTACTCGAGTAACTCCTCTGGCAGTGAAGTTAATCCCCCTCTATAGGGCCAAGAAAGCAGATGGGCCGAGCTGTTTCTTCCTTTGCTGCAGGGGTTACCTCTGCAGGTTCAGAACTGGCTCAACCAGAGCGACATGAACTCCCGAGTCATCGGTGCTGTTTTTGTTCACAACCTATGAACGAAACGCCTCCGTCTGTTCCTTTCTGGAGGGCCACAAGTGGCACTTACCTGGTAGAGCTCCTCCTTGGTCACGTAAGGCTTCCCCTCCGAGCTGAGGGCACGGAAAGCACTCTCAATCTCCTCGCTGGATTTCACGTTCTCTGTTTCCCTGCTGATCATGAACGCCATGTACTCCTGCAGCGAGACGTGGCCATCCCTGCCAATGAAACAGCCAGCATGTGAGCAGTGCTATCCCTTCGTACCACAGTGCACTTCCTCCTGAGAGAGGGGCTCTGACTCTTCTGGGAGCAATAAAAATCCTCAATGCAGGAGGCTGCATCAGCACCAGACCACCGTCTGAGTGGAGTACCTTGATAAACGTCATTCTTACCTCTGTGAGAAATTTGGTCACATGAACTACTGTGAAAGCAGCCCTGGGGAAAGCAAAGCTCTCGGCCTCTGAGAGGCTTTCCAACTAACCCCCAAAAAGGTACCGATAAAATACCTGGCTATGACACACGTACCTGTTGGGATCAACGGTGTCAAGAATAGACTCAAATTCAGGGTCAGGCTCTCCTTCCTCAACCATGGGCAGGTCGTATCCAAGGGAGCGCAAGCAAGACTTAAACTCCTGGTGATTAAGACGTCCAGATTTGTCCTTGTCAAAGTGCCTAAAAAACACAAAACCAAAACCCACATTCCTAAGTGTTAAGTTGCTGAGTATCTCATTCAAAGTTACGCAGCGGGCTGAAAATGAGACCCTTACAGCCAGTCCACTGTTCTGGAGAAATGAGCTTGAATTAATGGACATTTCCTACCCACCGATGCAAACATAAACCCTTTGCTTAAAGGGCACCAAAGAAGGGCTGTATTCCCAGCTGGAACTCACTCTTGGTTCCTACACAACTGTGCCCACAAGTGAGCATGCCCAGGGAAAGCTCTCATGGCTGCGGCGCACCCAGCCAGCAGTGGGTGTGTGTGGAGGCTCCGCCATCTGGCAGAGATCAGAGCAGTTCAGTACAAAACCAGGCAGGCAATAAAGGAGCTACAAACAGAACAGCCACAGAATCCCGTGAATGGGGGCCGTCCACGTGCCAGAAACATCTCCCAAGTATTCCATTGGCATGCTTTCCCTGCAACTCACTTGAACATCATGCTGAACTCCTTCAGGGCCTCCTCTGTGACTCCGGTTGTGTTTCTGAAAGGGAAGAAGCAAAGTTATTGAACAGCTCCTAAACTGCAGAACTGCGATGGAGTCCATCTGCCCCAACCCAGCAGCCTGCATCATCTGAGGATGAGTGAGCAGACAATACATCACATCGTCACAGCTCGAAGGAATAAACCAGCTCCTCCAAGGCACCACTGCTAACGGCCAACGGGAACTATTCTAAACCATGCTAACTTCATCCCTCTGAAGAGAGCTGGGAGATGCTGGGGGTTAAGGAGCTCTACACTGCAGAACACAGGAGAGGCTCATCAGCACCGACTGCACAAGGTTTGCTTTCAGACAGACAGCAGCGTGTTGCTGCTGTTCGCCTCCCCCC
The DNA here is from genome assembly GCA_030625065.1 of Alectoris magna. Taxonomy (NCBI): domain Eukaryota; kingdom Metazoa; phylum Chordata; class Aves; order Galliformes; family Phasianidae; genus Alectoris; species Alectoris magna. Next base: position 4,891,388 of record CM060579.1, on the reverse strand, counting down.
AGGCCAGGCACAGCGCACACTGCACGCGGGGCAGGCAGTACCGAGCTTGGATCTGCTGTTCCAGATTGTGCTGCATTCTCATTCCCAGCTGGTCAAGCTGGTCCCACTGCTGCGCCAGCCCCACGGTGCTGTGCTCTGTGTATTTGTTGTCCAAGATAAGCGCCTCTTCCATGGCTGCTCCAAGGTCCTCAATCTTCTTCAGCTGGCTCCTCATAGCCCGGATCTCCTGGTGCTTGCGCTGGTAGGAGTGAGAGAGGAGGAGAAAATCAAGGAGTGCAAAAGCCAAAACAACAACCAGCCCAAAAATGAACTCATTAGGAGGGGGAAAAAAAAGGAAAACTACATTGGAGTGTAGTTTCATGTCCTGGGATGTAAGCGGACATCAGACAAAGGTTTCTTCAGCATTCAACAAGGATAAAAAAATCAATTAAGATTTTACCATATAATTGCATGCATTTTCATTCCCACCCCGTGTTTCTGAGTTACCGCGTGGGGGAGGTGCTTTACAGACAGCTGAGCATTGCTTACTTTAGTAGCTTCCAGCTGGGATTCCAGCGTTCCCGACTCCTCCACCATACAGGACCTATGCACAGAATCACAGTGAGGCACAGGACTTCTCCCATAACAAATGGCAGGTGGGGCTTGAAATTAACAGTCCTTCCTTCAAAATCCTTACAGCAGTATTGTTCTGCAAATATTGCAATGCTGGGTTCGTGTTTCATTTATTCCGACTCACTATTTCAGGCAGACACATCTTGTTTAATTCTCATTTCTCTACACAGTTAATTTCTAGCCCCATTTGAAAGGCAACACGACCAGCAGTCACACTTCATGCCAGATCCACAGCAGCCGCTTGGCTGGGCCTCATGAAATCAGAAACTTGGTGCAGTCCCACCCCGCTCCGCCGTGCCCAGCACACACACACATCAACCAGGGGGGATTCACTGAGATGGGCTGCACCGGGACTCTATGGAGGTGTGTTACTGGGGGGAAAACGGGGAGAAGAGACCTCTTGAGAACTGCTGGTTTGCTTGGAAAGTAACCTTAGCACAGCACAATCAGAAAACCCTGGAGCTCCCCTATGTAGGCTGATGGAGAGGTGCCTTCCCGCCCCACCCCTCCCAGCCCCCAGAGGAACTGAGGCAGCGCTGCTCCATTCAGTCCCAGCTCCACGCAGCCCCACCCTCACACACCAGGATCCCCACTGCAGGGATGTCAACAGCATCACTTTGTAGGGACCAGCTAAGGAATGTCTCTGGTTGCTGCCCCCCCCCAAGGAACCTAAGCAGCCCTCAACATAAGCTGCAGCACTCAGGGACCTCCATCCTCCCACTGATGGTGAGAGCTCACGCTGACCAACCTGTGTGTGTGAACAGCCCACCTGGGTGTGCCGTGCTTCTGACTGCTATTGAGGGTCCTGCCAGTAACTGCAGCTTTGCAGCCCCTCTAAAGTCCATCCTACACGCTTCTGAGGAGGGGACTGTGAGTGGTGGATCGCTCTGCAGCCATGGGAACACCCTGAGCATGAGGGTGTTTCCCACCACAGGGTTAAGGCCAGGCTCAGTGCACATCCAGAGCCCTGAGGAGGAAGCTGGGAGCCAACCACGGGAGGGACGCTGGGCAGGGAACACACCTCCAAGCATCTCTAAGCCGTGACAGTTAGTTGGAAGGAAAAGCGAGCCTTGGAATTAAAGAGTGCATTTGAAAACCAAAGTGAGGTAAGAAAATAAAGAGGAAAAAAACCTTCCAGATAGATCATCCCCAACTTCATACTGATAGACACGAATGACACGACGGTAGGCTATGCTAATCAAAGAAAAGAAACCAGGTAAATTCCAAAGGAGAAGAAGAAAGAACAGCGGACAGAACACACCCAAACACGGCCACCGCAGCGGAGCCGCACTCCAAGCAGCATCACCACCTTGCAGCAAACAGAAGCCATTACTTATGAAATAAATCCAGATGCTGGTTGCACACACAGGAAACCGGTTATTTTTGTTAGCTCATCTACAGGTTCTACAAAGGCGTTCTTTCCAACTGCACGCTCTCCTTCGCTCCCCTCTCCCACGCAGCCATCACCGCACCAACGCTGCCCGCAGGACCACTCTGCTGCCCTGGAACCTCTCTGGAGCTCTGCTTCCCCTCTCGCCAAGGCAGGCCAAGCACAGCCGAGGGCTCTCTGAGCTCAGTCTGAGTTTGTAACCCATTCACACAGAATTAAGGACCGACTGCCTCGCGGACCAGCGGCCTTCTGATAATTTGTTCAACAAAAGCTCTCGGCGTGGTGATCCCCAGCTCTGCCCGGCGGCTTTTAGTAAGTGGCCCCTTTCTGTCAGCTCGTTCTTGGATACAAGAACTCATCTACTACACCAATTTACAAAGGAGCAGAGAATTCAGCATCCGTTCCAGGAAAATCTGCTCGGTTCCATTAAACTGTTCAGCAAAAAATGGGGCAAACTATTTTTTATCTAGCAGAAACAGCAGAACAAGACACTGCGGTCATTACAGAGCACACAAGCAGCAGTTATCTGCAAAGAATTCCACCCTTTTATTATGAAAAGCCATCTATCTTTGTAAGAAAGGCCCCTGCCTCCTCCCCGGCCCTTTGCACAGGGACGGCCTCTGCGCCAGGCCCATGCAGTGTCTGTTAACCTTTTACACTACGCCTCGTTACAAAGCTTCTATTGTGTTGCAGTTTTTCCAATAGTGAAGCAATGTAGATGGGCAGACACACTCTGGGAGGTTTTGGCAGCCTGAAGGCATTTCAAGATTGCGTTGTTTCCTTTCCACTTCCTCTCAAATCACCAACCAGCATCCTCACTGCGGGACGCAGGGCAGGAGCTCGGACTGCAGGCACCCAGCTGCCAGCCAACCTGGGCAGGGCTCTGTGTTCCTGCTGCGATGTTTTCTACCATCAGGAATAAAATCTCAGCAGGGTAAGCACCTCTCCTGCAGGACGGCCAATCAGCAGATTAAAAAGCTCACATTTATGTATTATGAAGTCTTAAAGATATGTAATTTCAGCCAAGCCTCTTCATAGGAAGACGTCTTCCTCCTCCCAGAACAAAATGGTCAATGCTTTGGGGCTTTAATCATTCAGAGAACAGTTACAGCAGGAAACCCGCTCTGCTCACCAAATCTCTGACTATTGGAAAACTGTTTTAAAAGCCAGGTGAAGACGGCCATTCTGTACTGTCCCACATCTCAGAGCAAGAGCCTTTCCTTGTGCGAGCGCTCCAAGGAAGAGTGACCTGAGCCAGGACCTGACCTAGCAGCTGGCAGCCCAGCTGATGGCAGGGGGGGACCTGATGGTTCCTCAAGGTTCCCTCCAACCTGAGCTGTCCTATGATTCTGTGAACAGAAGTCAGCACTTCCATGGGGTGCCAGTGGCTTCCATTCGTAACTTCCTCTGCTTTTGACTAGGAAATAGTTCTGGTTTTTACTGGTTTATTTGTAATCCACTCCAAAAGCTGCTTTCCTGTGCACCTCAGCTAGGTTGCTCTTTTCAAATAAAAGGGGCTTGGTGTGGCTTTCACAAGCGACGCAATGACAGAAGAAATCACACAGACAGAGCAGAGCACATCACCGTATTTTGAAAGATATAAAATTCAATACTAACCCATCTAGCAGGTAAGTCCTGTGGAAGGTGAAGATCCGAACATCAGGCAGCAGGACAGAGACAAGACAGTAAGAGAGGGACAGATTTGGGTGGGAAGTAAACATCAAAAAGTTAAATCATATTTAAATTGCGGTATTTCATGAAGACACATACAGAGCTATTTGTAAACGCACAGAGACAGAGAATCACAGGATTAAATGAAAACAGAACTCGCCTCTTCTAAACCACAACCAGCACGCATCAGAACGGGCTGACAGCTCTGTCCCCTCTGCTTTATAGGAACATGCTCTCCAGTTCACTGCAGCTCTCAACCCTGAGATTCTTTATTTCTAAAGCATATGTTTAATATCTGCTCTCTCTCCCCCCCACATGGGTATTATCACACAGCACCCCAGACAAGTGCTTACAATGCAGTGTAGCCCCCAGGTTCTTTTCACAGTTTCTTTCTCTACTGAAGCCCAAGTGAGATTCCTAATGCACCAGTGAGCACAGGAGGCATTAACAAATGCCAGGAGCACTTCCTGCAGGCTGCTCCAGCTGTCTGCTCCCCACCCCTACCAGCTGTCCCGCAGGCCAGTTCAGGAACGACTGGAGGAAAGTCAAGTCCTGGATGCCTGGAATCACTACAGAAACATGAATTCAGAAGCAGGACCACTGCTATAACCAGGTGTTCCAGAGCTTTCTCTCCCCGTGGCTAATGGGGCTTCCCTCAAATCCCAGCTGTAGGAAACGACCACATTCTCAACAGCTGCTTTTCAGCAGGAGACATTTACAACTTAGATGGACTAAACAGATGTAAGATGGATACAATCAGCTGCACAATTCCCTAGGAGTTGTTCCTGGAAAGACAAACCGTACCTCGTCTCCTGAATCCACTGGTGGAAGGCATTAGCATGCTGAGCAAACTCCTGGCGCAACTTGTCATTTTCTTCCTGCCTCCTCTGCTCCTTCTGCAGCTCCAATTCACGCTCCTGAGGAACAAACAAAAACAGTTTCGAACAGGGGAAAATGGTGATTGGCTTTATCCTGTAACAAAGCAAAACCAGCACAAATTCAAGCACAAATCTAGAAGTCAAAAGACTGAGGACTCGAAAAGTGTCCTCCATACCTAACCAAGGTTATTAAAGACCGCAATACAGAACATTCCAAGCAAATCCTTGAGGATTAGAACTGAAGCAACCATTATTTGACTGTATAGCCTGAATGTGAAACTTCCTCTACAGTCAGGAAGTGAAGGACACGTGCTTTGTCTTTGGAGAGCGAAAGATCACTGAAAATCTGAACAACAGCACAAGCTAATGGGTGTTTTTCTTTGCTCCCAAAATTTGAGAGATTCCCACTTTCAGTACTGTGACAACTTTTGTACTGATCATCTGGTGGACAAATTCCAAGGAAGACTTGACAGGTCAAAAGCTATGAGAAGGACATAAGCTACGAGAAGGACATAAGCTACGAGAAGGACATAAGCTACGAGAAGGACATAAGCTACGAGAAGGACATAAGCTACGAGAAGGACATAAGCTACGAGAAGGAGCTCTCCAACTTGCCTTGATAATCTTCTGCAGATTCCTCCAAGTTTCTTCAAGAGCCTCCATAGTAAACCAAGTGTACGGGTTGGAGGCTACACGGAAGCTCTTGATCTGGCGATCAAGCTCCGCCAGCTGGTTGAAGTCAGCTTGGGCAGAGCTAAGCGATGAGCGGAACGCATCGTGGGCTTCTCGCAGTGCTTTGATTTCTTCCAGAGAATTGCAGCGCACGGGGTCTGTCAGGTCCTCCTCAGCATTCTCAAACCAGCTGTTGAAGGCAGAGGCCTTCTTGGCAAAAGTCAGGAAGAGATCCTCAACCTTGGAAAGAGAAAACACGCTGGTGTTCAATTCCATTATGCCGTAATGCAAATATTCCGAAGTTAACAAGCTCAAGTAATAGTTTGCCTTTATTACTCATTTCTTGCAAGTATATAAAAAATTCTTAAGTCCTTTAGGTCTCCATAATCATTAGCTGCAAATAAGAAAGCTGCCTAAGCGCCAAGTGTTGTGCTGTTCTCCCTCCAAAGAGAACAATTAGATTGTTGTAGCCCCGTGGTTTGGTGACTCACCTTCCTGAAGTGCTCCTGAGCCTCCAAGAGTTTCTTTTTCCTGGCTGCAGAATTAGCAAGTAGCTGATTCCAGCGTTTCATCAAGGAAGCGTGCCGAACCTCAATGGCCTTTGACTGGATATGTTTGGCTGCCAGTAGCTGGTCTTTCAGAGCAGTGATGTTTGCAATTCCCTCCTGCTGGAAAGCCTGAAGTCCAGCATCAAAAGTTTCCTGAAGCATTAAAAGAAGAAATATTTAATATAGAAACATATGCAAGATTATAGAATGGTTAAATAAAGATAGAAATATGAATACCAAAATCGTGTATTAGAGAAGTATTGACCTGTTCCCTTGGTCACTTACAAGCACTAACCTGTTTGGTGAGTAGTGTTTGCACAGAGGAGAGGTCGCGGCCATAATCATCTGTTTTCAGACTGTTTTCCTTCTCGCCTGGAAAATGAAGCACATTCAGTAAGAATGAGACCACCTCTATCTCAAATGCTCCCTCAGATCCAAATTACGGTCTAACGATTAGCTCTCAAGCGTCTACCAGCTATAAACCCAAAGGAATGAGTGGTATTAAGCCTACTTCCTCTAACAGAAAGTGAGAAGCTACAGGAGGTATTGAGAAATGGAGGCACGTTTCAGTTTCTTTGTGATAGCACGCTGTGTTCCAACACAGAACATACCTATCCACGACTCCACCACGTCTGCTTTCCAGTTGAACTGGAGGAAGGCAGAGTTCTCATCCAATTTGGCTTTCCTCTGAGCTGCGGCTTTCTCCAGGTCTGACACCTTGCCCTTGAGGCCCTTCATCTTAGCAGTAATGTTCTCCACGTGGTGATTGTTCTACATATCAGGGAAAAAAAACCCCTTAAGGTCTTCTACAGCATCCAGTAAGCAGGCGACAGAGCAAGGATTTAGCCAAAATACTGGGTTCTCAATGTACAACACTGCCCACGAGACAGCTCTGAAATTGGTTAACACCAATAGCTTATTCAAAAGCCATTGCAAAAAAACTGAATAGAACTCTTTTCAAAGAGAAGACAAACCAGTCCCAAGAGCAGAGTAAGCCTATTTTGACATGAAAATGTCCTGGGCAGCTTTAGAAGGTTTTTCTTTACCAGCTTATGCACACCTTTTTAATGAGATCCTCTCCATTAGCACAAACATCATTCACTCTGTCTTTGTGGACAGTAAAGTCAGTCTCGAATGCTTCATGCTTTTTCAGCAAGCCCTGAAAATACAACAAAAATTATCAACAAAAAACTTCCAGATTTGAATAAAACAGTTACAGCAAATGTTCACAAAGTTCTCTTCAATGACAATGCAATGAAATCACCAAAGAGCCAACAACTTCCTCCATACCTGGATAGCAGCAAGTGTGTCTCCATAATCCTCGCTGGCTACCAACGTCATTTTCTCGTTGATCCATGCTTCCTCTTCCTCAACATTTGCTACAAACTGTTGGTACTCCAGAGACTCCTCCAGACGCTGCCCCCTGCATGGGTAAAGAGACGTAAAATGAGCTGCAGTGTTACCCTACAGCCTTTAGATGTTAGATATAAGATGGAAACAAATACACAAGCAGCTGGAAACCTAAGAATGTACAGAGCCTGAACACACATCGCTCACACTTCTCTCTTCTAGGCCTCAAAACCCGCAGCTACTGAAGGACTGAAAGGACTCTCTCTCTCCCAACAGCTTCCATTCAGAAAAACAACCTGGTGGGTCAATTAATTTCAAGTCTCTGGTTTTCAGCTGGTGCAAGAAGAGACTGACTGCAGCACAACTTCAAGAAAGGAAACAAAAAACCCCACCCCTCATGTTTCTGTTGAGAACCATTCTCACAAACTGTTCTCAGTAGTTTCATAGAACCTATTACATGATACTACTGACTAATGAACCCTATCTAAAAACCTGAAATTCAGTACATCTGGTCCTTACAAGCCCATGTAACTGCTTTATTTAAATTGTATGTTACGACGTCTCACACACCGAGCAGCTGCCAGCTGTTTTAACTCTTTCCAGTGGTCCACAAACTGAGCCAGTCTCTGCTGTATCTCCTCCTTCCCAATCGTGTTATCATCCGAAAGCTTCTTGCCAGTGTCCAGAACACCCTGCAAAGCAGAGAAACAGACAATTAAGAAAAGAGCAAATGATACTTTACTGTGCCCTCTATTTGCATGCTTACAAACTAATTACTTGCTTTCATAATTGCTGCAAAGAATGGCATTCTTTATAGAGCAATCTGTCAAGGAGAGAGGTATTCACCTGGATAGCAGGTTCATGGGCAGCTAATTCTGCTTCCAAGCGCTTATGTTTCTTCCTAAGGTTCTGCACACCGGTCAGGTCTCTGCCATAATCCTCTGAGCTCACCAACAGTTTCTTCTCTCTAAAATCACAAGAAAAAGAAAATGTGAAAATGACTTACACAGATCAAATCTCACCAAAGAAAAGAAAAATCATTGCGAATAAGGAAATGCTCTTCCCAGCACAGAAGTGTTTGTGTTGTGTGTGAGCTATCGTCAAACAGCAGCTGGCTCCTGACAGGCACAAGGGGAATGGGTAGGGAGCAGAAAGGGAAGGCAGAGGGTCTATCATTTCTCTATGAAGGAGAGCTTATCTGCACTCTTTTCTAAGATAGTTACCTTTCAAGAAGTTTACCTGCTGCTGACAAATTACTATTTTTAATTCTCCACGAGCAAGACAACAGAATTAGTCTAATCTGAATGATTCCTATGAAGTTCACTTCCTTCGGGGTACTAACACCAATGCAGACAGGACATTAGGTTCAGTACTGCAATTGGCTAGAGCAACAACAAGCATTTCTTCAGACTGAAAAAGTAAGGTCCGAGTTTCTTCCATGATTAGTCAAGATCATCAAACTGCAGTTATCTGGTTTGAGTCTAAAGAGTGCAACTTCCAGCACAGACCTTTCCCTCTTGAGTCAGACCACAGAGCACTGTAGATAAGAAGCCACACCCAAACTGGAGCGGAAACCATTCTGAATATAGCTTCCTTTGACTAGAAGGCAAAGGTGACTCCTTGTAGAGACACGTAATTGTGCTGTAAAACCATACTACAGACTGAACGCTGCTGGCAAGCTGACAGTAAGCGCGTGCCCTCGTGCCAGAGCCTCAAACTTCCAAAATACGCACTTGATCCAGGACTCCTCGTCATCCATATCACGGAAGAACTGATGCAAGCGGTGGGACTCGTTCAGCTTGGCACGGCGGGCAGCAGCCATGCTCTTGATCCTCTGGAAGCGCCCATTGATAGTTTCACGTTTATCCTTTACTTGGGAGGTATCGAAAGCACTGCTGGTCATCAAACTGTCAGCCTGGCTGTTCAGGTCCTTCAGCCGATCCTGGAAACGTGGAGAAAAGAGGTGTGCGTAACACTGTCTCGTCATGATTTCTATACTGACATAACACAGAAATCTGACTACCGTGCAGAGCCACAGTTTTTAATTAAGAAAGTATGTTTCTACAAATACGTGGCTGCAGCACTGAAGCAGTACCTGCAGAATTTGCCAATTACTATGATTTGTATTCCAACACTAAAAGAGAAAGCAATACCTCGTGAGCAGATATATCAGCTTCCAGTAATTGGTGCTTCTTCAGAAGGTTGTTAACTGATGCCAAGTCCTTCCCATAGTCTTCAGATGCCAACAAAGCTTCCACCTGGGGGCGGGGGAGGAAAAAGGGAACAAAGGATGAGGCCGTGCGTCGTATTTTCACAAAGCCCTTGAGATTACACTGCCTTTAAAATCATACAAATGATTTCCTTAACTTTCTACAGTGAGGACGAACCTTTCTCTCATCTCCTGCTTAATTCTTTAGAGATTCAAGGCAAACTCGCTCCTTCTCACTTAGTTTATAGATAACGTAAAATACGTTCACAAGATTTTTAGCCTTTTCTAATCGTTGCATTTTCAAAAGAAATCTGCACTTAATCAAAGGCGGATGATAGTCCGAAAAGTCTAGAATCAGCAAAGGGATTTAAAAACTACAAGAACAACTCCTGCAAGTAAATAATCCCCATCTCAATCAGTTACCTCCGAAAGCCAGAAATCAAAGTCCTTGATGCCGGTATTGAAATTCTGTTGTTTATTGGCTTCTTTCAGTTTCTGACTCTTCTCTGCTGACTTCTGGACCAGGAACTGCCATTGGTCAGCCAGGGCAGCCAGCCGTGCCTATTGTAAAATGGAGAGGACAAATGCTACAAATGAAAAATGCAAGTTCTGATAAATACAACAGCTGAATAAGGCACGAGTTTGGCTGCCGATTCCACGCACACAAACCACACAGTAACTATTTAATGCTGCCTAGCTATAATTCAGTTCAACATTCACATCCTTCTTATAGGACCTGAAAGGTTCTCTCTTCCAAGAGCGAAGTATTTCTACTGCACAGTTGAAATAGAAACATTTCCATAAAACAAGATTTGTTTTCTCTCGCCCAGTTACCCAAACACTTCAAAGCTGAACACAAGCAGATATTGTAAGTAGATTTGTTGTATCTACCTTCACAGCATCCTCACTGCCAGCACATGCTCCTCTTTCAATCAGAGAGTTCCCCATATCGATGACTCCACGAATCCGATCTGCGTTGGCATGGAGCTCAGCTTCAAAGGCTTGGTGCTTCTGGTGCTTGCTCTGCGCGTGAGAAAAAGCACAACTGTCAGAAACTGGACTAAGGGCTCCTACATTGTTCTCATGGGCTGAGAGGAGAGGATGGCTGTCGTCTACAGTCTGACCTAAAGAGATTCTCCCTCACTAAGAATCCTCTCATTAACGTGGGTAAGCATCAAGCTTTGACAAAGCAAAACTTCCAGCGAGCTGATGTAGATAACTCAGGCAACGTCTTCTGCATTTTACAGACGCCAGTAACATTCCTCACACCAACCTTTGCTGTTCCTGGGGTAAAGCTTCCTCCTGTACAGTGCCATCACCTCCAAACAGCAGCAATTATATGAACTCTAAGCATAATCACAAAAATGGGCCACTCTTTCTACTCCTACAGAAATTCATGAAGCTACTATTTCTATTTCTATTCCTAACCTACAGGCAGCTAACAGAAATCACTGCTGCAACCTGACTTACACCTTGTGATACCGGTCAGTCATACACGATCACGCTATACATTAAAATCCAGGATTAACAACTAAAAATTCTCATAAATCTAACTACGAAATATTGATTTTAAAAAAGTTTCTCTGAGTTGAGAGCACCATGAGAACAACAGGAGCCTCGAAGTGAGAGGAAATACTCAGAACTCTCTCATATATACAGGATAGATCCACCCACCAGAAGGAGAATAGCACAAAAATGACACAACAGAATAGACGAATATTAACTGGAAATGCTAGTAGCATTGGACATGGGTATGCAATGCCCTGAGAGAGTGGAATGAAAGGAAATGTTAGACTAGAAGTAAAAGATGAAAAATACTACAGCGTTGGCATGAGAAATTCTGCATGAACTGCTTTATTTTGGAACTGCCCATCCTGACTGCTGAGATTATAAAAATGTATCCTTCAAAGCAATATTTACCAACAAGTTAAACTCAATTTAAGAGCTGCCAATTGCATACCTTCATATGATTACACTGACAGCAAATCCAGGACGAGCGTTTGCTTTAATATGGAATGGTTGTTTTTTTTCACATAAGGAGGATATCTAATGTACCACGGCCTAAAGAAACAGACAACTATTCTCTCCTTTATCCCAGTTCCTTCCCTCTCTTTGTTGTCTTCTCCCTTCGTATACCCCAACAGCTTTCTACGTGGTACATCTTTTTTCCAGAGAGTTACTTCTATATTACTCTCTTCTCTTGCAGCTACTGCCACAAGAGGTAAGCACTCCGGGTCTATCAGTTCTATTAAATTCTCCATCTTCAGCATTTGATGTTGAAAACCTAAGCTAACAGAGCTGATGTTGTGTGTCACGGGTTATGTCATCACCACTCTAGATGCAGAATGGATGACAGGCCTAGCAGGCAGACCTCTGAAAAAGGATAGCTTCCCACTTCTCCAGGAGCTAACTCCTACAGAGAAACAAACCAAAAGCCCCACCCAACACCCTACGTCCTTTATGCACCACAAATTAAACAGATCATGCAGAACACCTGCAAACAAATACAGAAATAAATGATGCTGTATATGCATTAATAGAAAAGCCACATCCATAACATGAAGACTGATAGCTGCACCTGAATGAAGGTCAATAACTAATAGAAAACAAAGAGACTGCATGAACTGATGGATGGAGCAACGAACTGCAACCAGACCTTGTGCTCACATATAAGCTATACAAAGAAAACAAATTCACATACCAGGGCTAGTCCAAACTACTTACCAGCAGTTTGGAAAGCTATAAAATAGATTGAGAGAAGAAGCAGTTCAGTGCATTCATACTACTTCATAAGCCAGCATTTCAACATAGGAGGTAACTGTAATTAGTCCTTAACACTCAAGAATGAATAAGACTTCATATTTTAGAACGTAGCGTGTTCAGTTTCATTACTCTATTAGGAGAAAAACTATTAGGAGAATAGCTGCTGCTGCAGATACCACATACCTTATTAATTACATTCATCAATAATTACTAAGCAACTTCTGCTGTGGGCCTCTTTTCATGCACAGTGCAATTTCCATTTTCGCTTTGCTAAAGGAAGATCGTATCCAACATGGTGCGTTATCCTCCTTCACCAAACCTCTTTTTGATCCCTAAGCTGAGAATCATATTCACCTGGATGTTTGTGGGATCCTTATACGACTCATCACTTGCAGTTTGAAGCTTTTCACTGATCCAAGCTTCTATTTCATCGACATCACGACTGAACTGTTGGAGGGTCTGAGATTCTCCCAGCTTGGATCTCTTCTCGATCATCTGAGCTTTCAGACGACGCCACCTGTATGCAATTAAATACATGCATAGAATGAAAAAGCAGGGCTGCACGAGGCACTGCATGTAACAGCTTAACAGTAACGGTGATGCCGAATGGCACTCTTTCACAGCTGCATCCCATCTGACAAGGCAATCAATGTACTGACCTGTCCAGAACCTCATTGCGCCTGTTAGCAATGACTCCTTTCGCGTAATGATCAGCAGCGATCAGTTGGTCAGCAAAAGACTGCAAGACAGCAATTTTCTCTTCCTGTTCAAAAGAGAAGCCATCAATTAGAACTGCGGTACTTCAAACTACGTCAAGTGATGAACAGGGTCTGGAATGGAGTAAGAGGTTTTTTCCCCATTAAGGATGGCTATCTTCTATGGGACTGGAAAGATCAACCTCACAGGAGCTTTCACCTGCAGCATTTAGGAAGGGAGCACCTTCCTGACTTTTAGCAGTATGTAAAAGTCAACAGTTTCCTTCTCAAGAAACTGAAAATACACATTCTGCTATAGTAATAAGTATGTATATACCTCTTCTTGACTTGAAATTTACTAACGCTTGCACCACTCTTCCTGCAACTTATTTGCAGACAGTGAATTTCACCTGTACTATGAGGCACTGCTCACCCGCTGCTGCAGATGCCAAATGGCTGAATATGAAAATAAAACTTGAGAATCCACATGCAGTAATTCATTTTGTTAACAAACCACATCAGAAAAGATATTTTCTCTTCAATTCTGCTACGCCCCTCACCTGGACATTGATTGCTTTATCAAAATCTTCATGTTTCTTGATGAGTGCCTCCACACTGTCTAAGGAGTCTCCTTTATCTTCTGTGTTTAGGAATGCCTCTCGGGCAGCCATCCAGTTTTCAGCTTGTTCACAATCCCGATGAAACAGCTAGGGAGGAAAAACGCCAAAGCATGAGAATGACAGACCATGAACATCACCCATCATCATGAATGAACACGTATTTAGGCAAGAAGGAATTATCTTTTAAAAATGCAGCAGAGTACCTGTAGTTCTAAGCACTGGTCTAGCATCATTCTGCGCTGGACCCAGGCTTTCTCTAGGTCTGTCCGTTCTTGATCTAGAATATCCAGCTTCTCCTTAATCTCTGGGCTGGCATAGTGTCCACGAGCCAGAAGCTGCTGTCCAAACTGTTCAAATGCCTGAAAAGTGCCAGCCCGTGCATCTATTTCAGTGCGGTGCTCCTGCAAGGTACAGAGATTCGTTATTAAATAAAGGGCAGAGCAGTGACTGATTAATTTTTGGAATTGTAAGTGGAAAGTGTCAGAAAAACGAGCATCTATTGATGTTTGACACTCGCTTACTGTCTTTCGCGTACCTGATGCCTTTCCAACAGAGCTTCAGCTCCAGTCACATCTTTTGCAAGTTCATCCGAGGAGACCAGACCCCGGATTCCATTGATCCAAGACATAAGGTCTCTGTGAGCACAGATTAATATAAAAATTATTCCCTTCCTCCACTAAAATAAGCCAGAATAGGAAAAACAGTCCTTTTAAAATCCCTCCCATGAAATATTTTTCCGAAACGCTGAGTTAGATGTATTCTTCTAGTAATAAAGCAGACAAACTGGGGAGGAGGGGGATAGACTCCTTACCTGAAATCACTGAGGAAACGCTGCAGGTCATGAGAATCTCCAAGCTTCTCTTTGCGCTGGTCAGCACGTTTTCCCAGACTACTCCAAGCTTGGTTCAACTCAGTGCATTTTTCTTGAAGATCTTCAGCTGCTTCTGGATGTGACTGGATCAGACGTTGGGCAGTTTCACCAAGAGAATTCACCTAGAATAAATAAAAAGGAAAATAAACACAGAGAAGACGAAGATAATCCTTTCTATACGGCAATCACCTCTGCTAGATAAAAGGAAAGCTTCTGCATTTCTTGCCCTCTCATCCTCACCTTGTCTCCAAGAGCTGCCAAGTCTCTCTCAAAGCCTTCATGCTTGCGCTGCAGAGCCTGCACGCTGGCCAAGTCATGTCCATAGTTGTCAGTATTTAATGCTTGATTCTTCTCCTCTATCCATTCTTTTGTTTCATCAGCATCCCTGATTGGAGTGGAGGCAAAAAGAGAATTAAAATGGAAGCCACGCTAGGATCTGTAACCCACCACACCTTCTCACTTCTAGAGAAGCTCAAGTAGTTGATGGATCTATTAAACTGCAAGACAGAAGTGAACTCTGGCATAATAGCACAGCAGTTCACGTCTCCCAGTTCCACGCTTCCCTACTAACAGCTTTTCTTTTTCTAGGCAGTATATAAAAAAAAAAACAAAAGCTTGTTTTACAGGTAGCCCGACTTCCACTGGCCAAATTGAGGGCTGAAGTATGGACTTGTTATGTCCTGCTATCTTTTAGAACTCTTATAAACAAAGTATTTTACTGAAATAAGATCAGATATGATATAAACATCCCACCTGTGGAACCTCTGGACTTCATGAGCGCTGCCCAACAGCTGGCTCCGCTCCTCTGCCAACTGCTGCAGAGATCTCCAGCGTTCATTCAGTTCCTGGAACAACAAAAATAAAACCCCATACTGATACTGCAAACCACAGCTCTATGGCATTTCTGCATAAAGAAACTCTCGTATGGCACTGCAACTACTGATAACAGCTACACCTTATTATTCAGAGAATGCAAGCAATTTTTACCAAGTAGTCAGTACCAAATGAGAAGTCGAGACTGGACTTTCACTGAAGGTGAAGGTTACTGTTTCTGCTTAACTCCAGAGGGAGTACAAAATCAATCCGTCTCGTTCAGAAGAATAATTTTAAAGGCTTCTCCTGACATGGCAGAACAAATAATTCCGTGTATATAAGAAGATTCTTCTGATGTAACTTGAGAAGGAAATGCTGTATGTTAAATAATTCTCTTGATAAGTTTATTCAAAACGGCTTATAAAACATAATGACAGACAAAGGCTGTGGAAGGGAAGGTGAAATAGCTTCCAGCTTTCACATAAGGGCAGGAAAAGCTGTACTGTTACCTTGATGGAGTTAAACGTTGCCACCGTGTGTACCATCATACGGGCGGACTGTGTGAAAAGGCAGAAATAAAAAAGGAATGCTGCATTAAAGTCGACTTCAATCAGAGCCAAAGTTAAACTGAAAGAAAATTCCTTACTTAAAAAGAAATAAATCAATTGGCCTAAGTCAAAGCCACAGACTGTAAAATACAGCTTTAGAAAACGCAAGCAGGGGACAGAAAACAATTATCTGAAGAGTTTCACTTCTGATTGAATAATTGAATAATTCAAATACTTTTAGAATACAGCGTGGCAATCAAAACTGCTGAAAGCTAATTAGAGAAATTCTGACCAATTCCTTCCAACACAAAGTCTTCCTTTATGATAAATTACTTACAGAAAGAAGCAATGTTGGATAATGGTAAAAATATTCAGAAGATTTTGGTGCATCAGTGAACAGTGGAAGACAAAGGTACTGCGCACACACACAGCGTACTCCTTGCTGAAGGAATACTGGCAGTAGTGCCTCTGACTTTCAGGAATAAAAACATTTCCTTCCCTTTGATGTAATACAACAAATAAATGCAATGCTAAGTGAATGGGGAGGGTTTTACATCGATAGTCCTGGTAGTACCTAAAAACACTGGTAGAACAACTACAATTTGTTTCGATAGCAGGAACTCAAAACAAAAGGCAGTTCCTCTGCACAGGTCAAAAAACAGACAAACAGACGGCCAGCAAATTCTCTGTTGGGAATCCACTAACATGGAGAATTTTCATTTTGGTCACTAAGAGCAGTGCAGGATGACATCTGATCTGCACTGACAGAGAACTGGCACGTAAGTACATGATGGCAAATTCCTGTTTAACGCTCTGAGTTTTTGTAACACGCTTGCTGAAGTAAACAAGCAAAGTGAAGTGAAATTCATTAATATCAACTCAAGACACTGCTTGAGAGTAAGACACCTCTAACGTCACTCTCTCAAACCTCAAAGAAAGAGGAAAGAGATAAAGAAGGACTTATGAGAAGGTGAACAGTCTACTAAAATAGAAAAAAAAAAAAGCAAGGACCCAGAACATGGGCTGCAGTTTTTGTTTTATTTCCCCATCGTGCGGATTCAGCAACAACACCTACCTTCCAAGGAGAGGCTGTCTTAGAATCGGTTTCATCCTGTTTAAAAATGTGAAGAAACAGCTTTAAATACGAAGCAAAATCTGAAACTACCTGAAAATGTTTAGAAAGTCTGAGACATCTCCACGTTCAATCCTCAACTGCATAAATCAATGCTTACAACTACGTATTTGTGCCATTTGGGGTTATCCTGCTCAGCACTGATTTGTGATGTGGAGTACAACACCCAGTAAACGAACAGACCGAAGGTGAGATAATCTTTCTACACCCACTCAAAATCATCAATGAGTTCCTTCATGCAAATGGATTACAATCATGGCAGAACTTCTACATCCCAAACTGTTAAAATTGCCACATGGAAATTAACACTTACTCTGGGCATCATTCCATAGACTTCCTGCAAAGGAAAGAAAAACACAATCTTGTCATTTCCTACCAAACAAATCCATATTTTCTTACAGAAAGAAAAATTCCACTTTTATTTTTTGATAAAGGGAAGACAGGAGACATGCTTTGAGGCAGCTTCTTCTATCAGACAGTTACCAGCACATCACGAAGCCAACAGCGCTCTCACAACCTGCATGTGCAGTAGGAATGGGAGTCTGGCACTTAACTGAAGAAGCAAAGCTAATGTATGGAATCTCCCTGACATTTAGCATTACCTTAAAGAAAATTCCAGTCATAAAGGAAAAAGCTCTAGATGGTGCAAGGTGCTCTATCTCAAAAGAAACAATTCAAAGGTTACCCTTGTGATGGCCATACTACAGAACAGGCACTTAATGTCTCTGATCAGATAGACAACAGCCAGAATGTCACAATGAAACACCAAGCAGGATAGGCTGAAGAAAGGAAGGAAATATGGTACTTCTCAAGAGCATTAGACTAAGTCAGAGAAACAAGCAGACCTGGTGCTCTACTGCTTGCACTTCATCTGCCATCAGCCCTTCAGACTCCAGGTCGTTTGCAACCTTGTTTATGTCCTTCAGTCGTGACTCGTTAGCTTTTAAATCCTGCAGAGAACAGTAACATTCACAGCATTAGCATTCACATTGGCAAAACACGTGGATCAAGTTGGAACACCAGGGGTGCCAGGAAATAGTTTGATAACAGCAGCAATTCAGCACACTCAACCTTTACAGTTATCAGTGAATAAAGAACGTGCTGAGAAATCCCAGCTATCGGTGCCAAGTGCCAATGTGTTAGAGAAACACACTATCACAGCTTTCCGTACACGAAGTTAATTAACAATCTGCAATGGAATACACGTTTGAGCTGTCAGGTATACAGCATTACCCTCAAAGAGATCAAAAGCTGTCATCCATACTGCTGCGGATAAGTAATCTAAAAAGCCAATTTTAAGAAGTACTTTTACTAGAACACTGTCAGTCAAACAGACTGACATTGACCTTTCCATCAATCAGAAAAGGAACCCAGTTAAAAAAAACAACAACAAAAATAAAAGGAGGAGAACTTGCATTTAAATGTTATCAGATGACACATTTTAGTTCCAACCATTAGCTTTGAAAAAAAAACAAACAAAAAGACACCACCACAAATCCAGCAACTGCTGTCATCTTCACACCTACACTCTTAGGCTGGCTCAAGTTGTGTTAGCCAACTTTCAAGCTGTAAGTGCGATCACATACACAGCTAGCAGGTCACCAGCTTTTCCACTGTTACGAGTCAGGCACTGCTGCATTTAAGTATCCAGCACCTCAGCAAAGTGGACAGAACAAATGTGCGTGAAAAGAAATTCCTCCACCTCAAGCAAAGTAAAGGAATTCTAAGAAGTGTTGCAAACATAGAAGGGAAAAAAAAAAATAAATCAAAAGCCTACTGGCATTTTGAAGCAGAGAACTATTTTTATCTATCTTGTGAAATGCTCTACAGCTGAAAACTAAAGCATACTTTTCCTTTCAACAACAACAATATAGCTTAACTGAAGGTTATGCTTTGCACAAAATGGAATTCTTCCAGAACTTGGTTGGTGCTTTTCTGCTATGCTCAGATACGAAGAATTAGCACACAGATCACACAGTGTTACAACACACCTTCTGAAAATCATCAAATTTCTTCTGCAGAACCTCCACCTGCTCCAAATCAGCACCCACTTCCTCATTGGTGAGTGCAGCTTCCTTCTCATTGATCCACTGTTGAAGCTCATTAGCCTCACGGAAAAGCATGAACTTTTTGCAGCTTTTTTCTAGCATGCCTTTACGTTTTTCTCCCAGCTCAAGAAGGGAATGATACCTGGAACAAGCAGAAAAGGAAGGCAGGAGCTGTCAGATTGAACTGGGCAGAGTCACAGTCGTTAAACAAGTTCAGGTAGCACCAAAGATGCTGGAAGTGCCTGCAATCTACACACTGCTGCGCTACAGAATGACTTAGTTGTTCATGATCAGGTAAATGCAAACTGCGCACATCTCCTTTATACGGGTAACCACACTGAAATGAGACCTCCCACATGCAATGCTTCAGTGGGTAAAGGCAAATCCAAATCACAGCTCAAGGCTACAGCAGCACTGCAGTGCAGGAATGACACATTAAGCTTGTTTTACATGTGCTGCTTGTATACATCTGTGGAATTACCAATGGTATCAGTGAAATTATCCCTCATTTAGCTTAGAGGTTTTACTTCGCATTTATTCTGAAGTGCTTAAATTGGCTTGAACAAGCAACTAAATCGTGAAAGACCAACATGAAAATACAGCAGCATCATCATATTTAAGAGCATAAAACCTGACATCTCCTGCTCAATTCCTGGCAATGCAAAATGTCCATTTTCAAAGAACCTGTGCTCAGAAAAGCCTCTGACACCGAGAGATGAACAAGGCTGCTGCCAGAAAGCCTTGACATCCTGGGCTGCAATGCCTGTACATCCAACTGATAAGTAGCTTCACAAGCTGAGACTTTGTGGTTTCTCATCTATCCTAAATTCAACACTGGGTTGATACAAAAAGAACCTTTTGTATTAAATGGCAGCATTCTAGTCTGACTTGCATGAGCTACTGTATGCAGGAAAACACCTTTTTTAAAGCCTGATTCAACTGCAGATGTTTGCTTCAGCGTACAGTTTTAGGAACTGAGCACTTGCAAAGCTCATAAGAGGACCTGGGGCAAGATTCTATCAGAAGCAGACATTTATGTGATGCTATATATAAAACAGATACACCAAGTTTATTTATATAAAGAAGTAATTGTATCTGCACCTCAGAAAACGCAGCATACGCTTTTTAAAGAAAACAGACCAGGTATCACTGAACCCTCACTTGGCAAGTAAAATCAGTCTAACAGAAAATGACACCATCACCAATCTAGCAGTGCTGACGTGACCAACAAGATAAGCAGCTGGCAGCATGGCTGGCTGTACACAACACATGAAACACACATCACAACACGCTCATCTAAACTAAAACAACACACATTGCAGAAATTGCTTCCTTTGTGTCCCTCTGGAGCAGCTTTCCCAAAGAAAAAAAGAAACAAAGAGAACGAACAGTGACAGTATGGAGACAGCATGGTTTAGAAAGGGCTAATCCTACTCACAGTTCTTCGACCTGTTTCATACGCAGAGATACACTGCCGACTTCCTTAGTTATGAGAGTCCTGCACAGACAGAGGGAGCACAGCAAATGCATGCAAAAAATTAGTTAGATTAACAAAAATAATGAAAGCAGCAGCTCCATCCATGGGTCGTCTGTGGCAGGAGATGGTTAAAAGTTCACATTTAAATGGAGAAATTTAGATGTCATTAAGAAGCAAACAAAGCAAATCAGACCAGAGTGAAATTCATGTGAAGGAACCTCAGCAGTACAGTCGAACTCTCTCTATAAGGTCTCCTCTTTTCCTAATCATTGTGCCATTTGATTTAAAGGCAAAGGTTGGCCCACTCTCCTTTGCTCTCAAGACATCTCTAATAGCTCTTAAAAGTTGCAGACAAACCCATAGAATAGTTACACATTATTAAAACCTGAACCATCCTTTCTTCTAATTGGTATAAGTTACTTTATTAGTTTGGTTTATGTCCTAGAACTAAAGCTATTAATTATTGTATGACATTGTAATAACTAGTGACTCAAAACAACTGAGTAGAAAGAAATTCTCATGTAGAGCAACTATGCAAACAGATGGGAGTGTGCACTGAACTGTCAGCTCTGGCTTTCAAGTGGCTCGATAAGAAGAGCTGGTAGCTCACAGCTATCACTGCCAGCCCTTGCTTGAACTAATCTACAACCACCATTTGCCTCAGGAGGTCGTTACCAAGCAGCTGTGCAGTTTTCTGCATTTGCAATAGCACGTATGCTCCTCTTTAATAAAAGAAGGTGGGTTTTAACCCATGTAATGGCACCAGATTTCAGGAAAAAAATCCAACAAAACCAACAGGCTGGTACTAAGAGAGCTCCTAAGGAGACATCTCCAGAGGCAGCCCTATAGGGAGGGCACTGTACTTTTGCAGCCAAATTTAAGAAAGCTTTTCAAAACAGATCACACATTAAGAAGTGACAACTACAAATACAAGAGCTGCTTAGGACAGATATAACTCACAAACAAGTTTAAGTAGTTAGGTACAACAACAAAAGGGACATGTATAATACTCAGGTCAGACAGTAAGTTAAGCTCAAGTGTCATGAATTTTACAGTTAAAAAAAACAGAAAAAGCAACAGGAATATCTGGAATAAGAATACAACGATTCAGTACGGCGCTCCTAGTAAAGGAGCCCCTCTGTTTTGCTCCAGATAATTACTCCCTAGCAGAAGTGGCATCGACCTAAGCTTATGGCATACGTGAGACAAAGGCCAACCCAGCAAACACTGGATGGGTGTCAAATGTCATTAGTTAGATCTTACTGGTTGTCAATTTGCTCCTGTCGCAATGCTATGCTGCCTTGCTCTTCCAGAAGATTCTCCCGGGATGCAGACTGGGCAGGATCTAGTTTTTTCACATAGGCAGCTGGTACAAAGCCCTGACGATCATTAACTTCAACCTTCCACCAGTCCTGTAATGAAAAAATAAAAGCAACCACTGAGAGGCAAACACAAAGCATTAAGTATGCTGTGTACCTGAATGGTGGCAAAGTTAAGAGGTTTCTATTAACACAAGAAAACAAGAGTTTGTCCTTTTTATGGAGGTCATTTCAAACTGTCTCTTGTAAATATCTGGGTTTTGCTTTTGCTTCTCCCCTTGTGTTTGGTCAGAAAATCTTCAAAAGAAAGGAAGTAAGTTTTCTTGCAGACAGATGCCCTATGGCATATGGTGTTTACGACTTCGAAAAAGCTGGCAGCCATAAGGGAGTCACAAGAGTGACAGGAAGAATGCCAAAGTGCTAAATGGGAACACAGACTGAATGCACAAATGCTTCAACTTGTTTGATGACTCTTATTCACAAAGAAAACAAAGAAAAAACAAAACTCAACACACAAAACCAAGTAAGCCAAGCAGCTCAGCAAACTGACAGGCAACAGCATACCTTGTTGGTGCTGTTGAGCAGGGTTAGAATATCTCCTTTCTTCATAGTCACCTCCCGAGGACTCTTCTCTTGGTAATCATAGAGTGCCAGCACAAGCTCTTTTCCAGTTTCATCATCAGTGGGAGCAACTTGTTGCTAACAAAGAAGGAACAGAAGAAAAATGAGTACAGATGCAGAAACTTTTGCATGGTTATTACAACCAAAGTAGTGATGAAAAATACTTCAGCCTTAAAGGTACTGTAAATGCTCTGAAGTGATTCCTGTTGAAATAAATGTAGCACACATGGACTTATTTTAGGCACTCTCTGGGCTCAAACATTGGAAATGACCACACTGTTCTGTTTTCTTCCAATGTAACATAGCAGTTCGTTACAACTATAAAAAGAGATAACTAGTTTTTTTAAATTAGAAAATCAAGTGCAGTCTGCAGTAAGTTGTCAAAAGCAACAGCTGCTATTAAGCTTGGTCTTTAACTTCTGGTGACCTAAGAATTTCAACAACATGATTAGCATCCTTCCTTACCCTGCAGGACTGGGCCTGTTCCCTTAATGCCTGTATGCTACTGCCGTAAGCAGAAAGATCAGACATCAAAGCTTCATGCTTCTTCAGGAGAGCCTGAAATCAAATGATACAAACAACATGTACACCAAGCCATTTTCACAAATGCTATTTTGCTTAAAATATATTCTTGGGCTCCATACACGGGGAATGCGGGTTCTTCAGAGCTGCCAGACCTCTGACTCTCATGAGAATAGCTACATCTGTTTATTCATAGGCCTCGTAGATGTCTAAATGCTTCTAATCCTTTTGCTCTACCTTATCTCAGAATCACTCTTTTCTTCTTACCTGGAAGGAGTACCAAGCATTACTCCAGAAATAAAGGTAAGTTTGAAAGAATACCCTTAAACTGCAGTTAATTTCAATGAAACGTCAGTCAGCAGTATCTGGCCACAGAAATATACTTGTATGGCAACTTCTGCATAAGAAAACACTTCAGAACTGATGAAGTACTCAAAACTAAACTCCTACTGAAATACAACACTGCAACAGGGAAGAGTTTACTGATAGTTACCTCAGTATGCCGTACAAATTCCCTATAGTGTAGTGAATCCACTGCACAGCAAAATAACACGTACAATAATAGCAAACATACAGGGAGAACAGCCACTGTACTTTGATTCTGAGTCAAAATTGAGGTTGATGCAAAAATCTTCCACCCCTTTTTTGTAAGAATCCCCAAAAGTAGCAGAGCTCCTTATTTTCCCTGCTACTGAATGAAGTCCTCACTCTGTTTATGCAAAAGTAATCCAAAACAGTGTCAAATACCTCAGCAGAGTCTTCATCCTTTCCATAGTCTGTGCTGCCTACAATGGGCTCCTTTTCCCTCATCCATGATTCTGCCTCATTAGCATCAGCAAAATACTGCTGAGCTTGCAGAGAATCCTCCAGATCCTGTCGCCGTTGAGATGCTTTGGCTTTCAGAGAGTCCCATTTTTGGTTTAGTTCATTCAATTTGATCTTCACATCTTCAGCAGCAAAATGTCCTACGAAGCAAAAAGACGAGACGGAAGAACTCAGAGACATAAATAATGCAGACTAAAAGGTCAGCTGTACTCCCTGAAAAAAAAAAAATCACAAAAATTAGACCTGTTTAGACCGGCGTAGCCTATTCTGACTGCAATAAGGCAAGCGTAATTTAGTTTATCCTTTTGGTTCAGACAGATTGTACCTGTCAATTAAACTGCTCTAGGAATATCTGGATATATGCATCTGCCAAGATCAGGTGAAGATCTGTGAAAATGGTGACAGGTTCCCATCAAGGAATCTATTTTTATTTCCAAGTGAAAGAATGACTGGAAGCTCATCCTGCTTGCAGGTACCTGCCCAGCCCTCAGATAAACCAGTCAGTAATCTTTAATGGCGCAGGGCTACAGAACAAAGTCCTGCACAAAGACTCCTGGATTTCTGAAAGACAGAAAATTAAGAAACATTGAGACATACCCTCTTCCACCATCGCATTTCCTTTCTGTGTGACTGCTTTAATGCGAGGTTCATGGCCTGCAATTTCTGCCTGCAAAGCCTGGTGCTTCTTTAGCAGATTCTGGACACCAATTAAGTCCTTGCCTGAAAAATACAAGACAGTTTACTGGTTTATGTCTGATGACTCAGAACTAAAAATGTCAAGGAAGCTGCAACAAACGTCAGACAAACTTGCAGGCTAAATACCGCCACAGAGCACTGCAGAAAATTGAGTTACCCAGTGAAACTGCTGAATTAACTTAACAGAATAATTAAAAGAACCACGGGTAAATACGTAAATGCAGGCAATGCTAACTGCAGTAAACAGCTTAGATTTTTTTTTTTTAGAGAGAACTAACTTTCTATTAAAAAATACATCACAGCAATTCTGACATCTAAATCCTGCAGATATTAGAATGGACCAACCTCGGTTTGTTGAGGCTGCAATGGGTTCCTTTTCCCTAATCCAGGTCTCTTCATCCTCGATGTCACGGAAAAGCTGCTGCAGGCGAAGAGAATCTGCAAGTTTCTGCTTGCGAGCGACCATAGGATCCTTCAGAGCTTCGTAACGAGCTACTAAAGCTTCTTGTTTCTTCTTGATATTGTCAGCATCAAAGTGCCCAGCATCTTGGAACTGGCGTGCCTGGATGGTAATGCCATCTATCCGATCCTAAAATTAATTTAGTTATAGTTTTATGTCACAGCCTTTAGAAGATTTCAGGCTTTCTGCTTGATGCAGTGAACGTTTAAAGAGTATTTGCAAGTTTTAGCAAGTAAGTTACATTGTGGTAGATGAAAAAAAACTCAGCTGCACACTGTCAGTGCAGCAATAATAGCTGATAAAAAATTCTATCCCAGATTACATCCAGGTTATGTGAATTGTATTTAATCTATAAAATTCAAGAAGACAAAAGAACTTTGCAATTTCATTAGCTTTACGTGTGCGCCACTCTAAACGAACTATTTCAGTTCAGACTTTTTTCTGATGAACCAGCTGTGAAGCCCAAACATACAAAACATGAAAATACAGGTTCTTACAGTCATCTGATAAAGTCTCTGGAGTGATTGTTTTCAAGTGAGCACATCTCAAGGGGCAGGAAGAGAAATTATTCCCCTCACCTGATGGGCAGCAACATCTGCCTCTAGCAGGGCATGTTTCTTCTGAAGATTCTGAACACTGGTAAGATCTTTTCCATAATCATCAGAAGCCAAGTGACCCTCTACTTCATACAGCCACAGCTCAATGTCTTCTACATTGCGATTAAATTGCTGCTGTTGATTGGCTTCACGCAGTTTTATACCTGAGTAAGACAGAGAGATGAGAAGACGATTTAAATTTTCTACTTTGTTTAACTCACTTCCTTGTTTTTTCCCAGCTAAAGCCTCCAGAAAAAGCATTGTTTGGGTTCTTATGAGTAGATCTCACCTTTGAGCTCAGTGGCTTCCAGAAGTTTCTTCCACAAGCTGATGACTTCATTCATGCGAGCTGCCACCTCATCAGATGCATAGTGATTGACATCAATCAACTTCTGGCCAGCTTTCTCCAGTGCATCAATACGACTCTGATTAGCAGAAAGCTCTGCTTCAAAAGCCTGATGCTTCTGAACTTTACCTTGCAAGTTGGATGGATCCTACAGATAAAGAAAGAAAAACAACCTTTCGATCCAGAAATAATATCTAGAGATATCAGAAGACATTTTTAAATTCAACTACACTTACATACGTGCCCATATGCAACAAGAGGAACCGGTGCCACAAATACACCCTCGAAATCACAACATTTAAGCTACTGGATTAGCATGATTACAGCATGATGGGACAGGGAGAAAGTGCAGTTCTTCTGTTGCTGTTAATACTGCCTACTTCAGCAAGATCTGTCTGATCCTGCTTCATAACATTATCCCAATTATACTAAGCTTGGTATTGCCTTAAAAACACTCTGACACTGATCTTTGTTTTTACCTTGTAAGCCTCATCAGTAGCAGTTTTCATCTTTTCATTAACCCAACTCTTTAGTTCATCAGAGTCTCTGAAAAACTGCTGGAGATGGAAAGAGTCTGCCAGTTGAGCACGGCGGTACATGGCTCTTTCATGAAGAGCATTTCGGCGGCTCAGCAGCTGAAAAAAACAATAAAAAGAAAACATTTGAGTAAAGATTTTTAAGTTCTACAGTTTATAAGAAAGTCTACTGTATGCACTGAACGCTCCAGTGATTTATCCCACATTGTAGTCATGCTACTTATAATAATACAGCAGAAAACCTGCAGAACACATCTGTGTTAAATACTTACAGCATCTCTGCGCGTAGCAACGTCATCCATGGCATAATGGTTATTCTGAATCAATTTAGTAGCAAACTCATCCAATGCCTGAAGTGAAAAGATTTTCCATTTATTTTGTGCAATAAAAACTGTTTGTGCAAGTCTACACTGTAAATTCAATCTCAAAAGCTCATCACATTATAACTAACAGTCATTAAGATAGCTACTGTTCAAACCCATCTAGTCTATACCATCCTGCTACATGTGTACGGATGACCATTTATCAAAATCCACCCTCTTCCCCATGCTGGCATGATATGCAAGGAACTGCGTCACTCAGCTGTCTCAGGCAGCAATCAAGCCCCATCTTAGCTTTTCCACTGATTATTTTCCACAGTGAATCATTTTGCAGAGCAAACCACTCTCTTCTCTGTCAGTCCCCCACCAACACTGCCTCTCTAATCAATAAATTCATTTATTTCTCTCCCCTTCAGTGATCACCCAATATAAATGTCTTACTGTGATTTTCTCCTCTTGAGCACTTAGGGATTTCTCAAAATCTTCATGCTTCTTTAGAAGAGCCTCCACGCTATCCAGAGAATCACCAAGGTCTTCATTCAGCAGAAAAGCCTAAAGCAAGGCAACGAACATCAGTGGATTTTTATGTCTGCATCCTCAGCTTCTCTAAAAGCCAACCTAAGCATGCTCAGTGATGTTTCCTACCATACGACTGGAAAGGAAGGATAATGATTACTGGGATGGTGTTCCCTATACACCTCTAAGAGCCAAATACTCCAAATAATTATTTTTAGCTTCTTTTTCAAACAGTATTTCACAAGAGTTAGACAAACATAAAAACAACACGAGGCCAACTTGTTCCAGCTCATAGTTTCAGCATAAGAAAGAAGCAGTCATTGTAGAATCTTGGGCAGCCATGTAACTAACTGCACAGCACCTTACCCCCAGTGCACGTCCAGTGGTAGGCAGAGTCACTGCTGCTAGTAACTAAAAATGGTTTGTGCCTACAGAAGACTAGGCATTAATGAAAAACAAACTGGAGGATTCAAATACATGCACTCACTTCTTGTTTGCTCATCCAGTTGTCAACTTGTTCGGTATCCCGGTAGAAAAGCTGCAGATCCATGCACTGTTCATACTGCTGCCTGCGAAGCTCCCATAGTTCTAGCAAGGCAGATCTTTCATCTGAGAGGATAGTCAGCTAAGGGATTGGGAAGAGGAAACATTACATTTAACAGACTGGTTCGTTTACTTCTCAATGTAAAATCAAGATGGATTGAACAGAAATTGTCGGTCTTAAAAGCTCTGTAACCTAGAAGGACGATACTTGGCAGCTTAAAATCTTCAGAAGAAATGAACTTCTAAATTAAGGGACGCAGAAGGAAAAAAAATACCCTAGTTCTTCTAGGAGTTCTTGCTCTCAAGTTGTCCAACTTACCTTTTCTTTAACTTCATCAGAAGCATAGTGCCCAGCTGCAAGCAAAGCCTGCCCGGACTCATCAGCAGATTTGAAGCTATCCTCATGAGCATCAATTTCTCCCTATGAAATGGAAGTGAAAAAGTTATTTTCCACAATATAGCTTACCACAGAGTGTCAAAATACTACTACTGAAAATAAAGAGATGCAACAGCCTGGAGAGTTTAAAGTTTATCATTCAGGTATTTATATACAACATGCCAAACAAGAAAACTAGAATAAAATGCATCACCTTATACTGCAGATAAGGATAAATTCGTAAGTTGAACAGAAACTAAGGGTTGATTTCAGGCTGCATTATTAATTAGAGCAATTTCTCACGATCGAGAATTAAAACAGTTGTTAGTCCAACTGATTCCTATCAGGTGTAAATATTTTTGATAAAATATTGTCAAAAGCACTTTTAAATAGTTATCAGTACATCTACCTGCAATTAACAACAACTAAGTAAAAAATCCTTGAATAAGAACGGTGAACCATGTTGCACAATCACAGGATGCTAGCGATATGACATTAGCAGCCCCGACTCAGGGACTGCGTCAGACACACAATTCAGTCTTGGAGAGCTGCTGACTGGATTTGGCTAGCCATTATACCTTATGTTCCTGATGTCTGTCTAGAAGGGCTTCTGCTCCAGCCACATCATTGGCAAGCTCATCAGCATTTATCAGAGCCTTCATCTCAGTTACCCAGCTAGTGAGGTCCCGGAAATCTGCAAGAAAGCGCTGCAACCTTATGAAAACAAGAGATAAAATGGGAATCATTTGCTTGCATATTTTCTCAGTCCTTAAACCAAAGATCAAGGTTACAAACATGAAAGCAGTTCCTTGGATAAAAAAAAAAAAGACAATACAATGTCAAAATGCAATTAGAATATTAAATAATTAAGTTTTCTATCTAAAAGAGTCTTTTAAAATTAGGCAAACACTAAGTTTCAGAAGCAGAAACCTTTCAATGTTTCTCCAACACACACTTTTCATATAGCTTAGTCAGGTAGTAGAAGGAATATTCTTAGCATCAAGTCTATATGTTGAAGACAGCAGAAACCAAAAGACAGTTCTCAAAGCATTTCAAGACAGCCCAGGGGAATGCTTCTATCACAGTCAAACCGGTGTGTGTGGGGGGAAGAACTGACAGAAAGTTTCAACTGCACATGCCTCAGCCTTAGAACAAATACATTCTCAGGTGACTTTCAGCATGTTTTTACAGTTATTGCCTTTGGCACGTGTTTAACACTTATCAGGAAAAACGATCAGTTTCTGTTTCCCTTTTAAATTTGATGTTAATTGAAGAGAATATGACAGTGAAGGCAAAATAAGAATGACTGCTTGGTGCAAGATTCATGGTGGTGAAGACACACACAGCGTGAGGGAACGAACAGCAGAAACACAATACCAGAAAGGACAAACTAACCACCACATTAGGCTAAGTATCTCATCAGCATGGCTTCTTAACAGTGATCTAATAGTTTAGTTTTCATAGAGAACCAAGCTGATACAGAAACAAGTATGGATGTAAACAAATCCCACAGCAACAAGGCAACTGTCACAGATGAGAGTAATACTTCTTTTAGTCTGGGACAGTACACCCAACAA
This sequence comes from Alectoris magna, assembly GCA_030625065.1. NCBI lineage: Eukaryota > Metazoa > Chordata > Aves > Galliformes > Phasianidae > Alectoris > Alectoris magna. Next base: position 4,861,838 of record CM060579.1, on the reverse strand, counting down.
CACACCATAATTTAACTCTTAACAACATCACAAAGGCTCCACAGTGAACAGATTTATAATATGCATATTAAAAAACAAGAGAACACAATCAGACAGCATTTCAGAATGCAGACATCTCATGTAATAAAAAGTGAACATGTCCTAAAAATTCAAGGTGTCTTCATAATTGATGCGTATTCAGAGAATGACCAAGAGCTTTGAAGTATTTATATAAATAGTTCTTTTTACAAGAAGCCCATGTAAAGTATCATCTGGCGACTAAGACTACTGCTGAAAACATCAGCATCATCCCAAACTTTTAGGAACAGCCTCCCTTTCTTCTATTTCAAACAGTCTTACGTCAAATTTGAATATGGAAGAAAGGAGAAAAGGCCATTGTAGCAAGACAGTACTCCTACCTGTAGGAGTCATTAAGGCGAGCATGCCTCTCTGCTGCCAGAGTTCGGATCTGCTCCCAGTTGGCAATCAGTTCCTCCCGTTTCACTTGAATTTGAGAAGCATTTATTGGGTGAGACTGCTGCAAACGGTCAGCTTCTGCACAAAGGGCCTTAACCTAAACCCAGATAGTAACAAACAGCAAATAAGCTTCTAACCTTTTAAAAACAGGTTACCCAGTTTAAATAGTAGGTAAAATGCATCTCATACGAGTACCTTATCCTCCAAAGCTGCAAGATCTCTTTCCAGGCCTTCATGCTTACGCAGTAAAGCTTGCACGCTGGCCAAGTCTCTGCCAAAGTCATCTGAGGCCATCAACTGCCCTTTCTCCTTAATCCAGCTGATAGTTTCATCCACATCCCTTCAAAACAAAGCACAAATTGAAAGTAGTAAATCTTTTAAGGAAAGGGGAAGAAAGCAGGATGTTTTCACTTATTACAGGCGTACCTGCAGTGCAAACTTGTATATAAACACTGCAGCTGATGACAATAAAAAGCTAACAAACCAAAAGGACTTGAACAGATGCGTATACATTTTTTCATCCCCAAAAGCATTCAAGTGTGTTGTCAGGCCATCTTCAGATAGTGACACCACATGGAAATAATGAATTATAGCACTTCCAGTCAGTTTTCTACCCTAGACCCCCATCCAACTTAATTATAGCAAACCTCAAAATAACAAGCAGCAGATAAGATAGAAAGACACTGCACAAAGACACCACCCCCCCTTCCTGCCCTGAACAACTGGAATGACATCTAGCCAGCAACAACAAAGAAAAACAACCTCTTTAAAGGCTTATGTAGGATAGAACAGGGGGAAGCTCTCAGAGTAAAGACTGGGAGAACTGCCATGCAAAAGAATGAACAGAACTTCCAGGTGTTAAAAACCTAGAATAGAATGACTGTTGCAGAATTCCCTTTGAACACGTCCGTCAGTGATGAGGAAGTGTAAAACAAAACCAGAGAGCGGTAGCCCTTCTCACAATACTGTATGTAGCTAAAAGGATCATCAGACATCTATATGATATCACTTCAGCAGATCCAGCCAGGCCCATACCTGTTGAAGCGCTGAACTTCAGCTGCCCCAAAGAGTTTTCCTTGCCTCTGTTGTGCAAGCCCCTTAAGACGCTGCCAGCTTGCATTTACTTCGTCCTGTTTGGACTTTATAAGTTCCTCCTCAGGGTGCTGTTCCTAGTAAGCAAATGGAAAAAAGCAATTTTAAGCTGTTCCATTCTAACAATTTACAAAACCTTGAAAAAAACAAATTTTCCAAGAAATCAATTTACAATCACTGTATTTTCCAAATGATCTCTCAGTTCAGTAGTTTTCCTAAAGTGACACTGTGTAAACATTGAATACTCATGCAGTAGTCTCTCTGTGAACTATTTAGTCAACAGGAAGAGGCCTGTAAACCATATGTTGCATTCTAGAACACAATACATCCTGCCCTGTCTCCAGCCATTCAAATAGCCAGGACTCTAAACGCACGTGCAGTAAACAATACAAACCTCCTACCAAACTGCAGGAGTGGGGAGGGGGTAGGGAACATTGCAGACAAAAGGTTGCTGTTATATCACACAAGCCAGAAGGGATACTCAACATATATAAATGTTTACCTGGATAAGTTTGCCAGCGAACTGGTTCACTTCATTCACTCTTTCCTCATGAGCTGCCAGGTCTGTTTGGAACTCTTCAAATTTCTTCTGCAAAACCTCAACATGCTCTAAGTCCTGTCCAAGCTCTTCTGATGTCACTATTGCTTCCTAGCACAATTAAATAAAATATATATATATGTTTCAGTATAACCTAGGAGAAATCACTACCAGAGACTAGGAAGCAAACTGCGCTAATCAGATTTTAAACTACAAACTTTCTTACTTTACAAAACATGAATCTCTCCCACCCAACACCTGTCCGTAACTACAGAAAACATCCTAGGTCACTATGAGTATTGTTTTTTCATCTTTGCTTTTGTTCAATTCTCAGGTCATTAAATCAATTCCATTATCATGGGCTCGCTGTTCTGTGGGTGATGACCACTGCTGCAGCCACACTGAAACAAAATATGTATGGAAAAAACACAATTTTGTTAACAACAAAATAATTGGCCATCAGACACCGGTCTGAAATTCATGTTTTTCAGTTACTTACGCATTTTGTTGTAGCCTTCTGATAGGAGACTTATTTATGAAAAGTGCACTGCCATATTCTGTAATGGTTATGCAGGGGTTAGAGTTTGAACCCGCAGTGACACAAAACCAAAAGCCATCATTACGAAAACCCAGATGATCATTTTGTGGCTTTTCTTGAGATTGTGGTTTGTGGTCTCTTTCCTCAGAGTTCAAAGAATTCAAAGCCAACAGTTCTCTTGCAGCAAGCGTCCTTACAACGTGCACCTGAAGATACTGCAATCTTAAGTAATTATGTATGTAAGTAATTAGGTGCACATGGCTTGCTGGTGAGGCTGGCCACTTTCCACAACAAATCATTTAGAACATTTGTAACAAAAATTTGCTTTTACAGGTTGTAGATTTCCCTTTCAAGAAACCTGAATTTCATTTCTATGAAAAATATGAAGTTCTTCCTAGAGCAGAACCTAAGGCTGATTAAATTTAGCTATGCTCTCCAACATCCAGGCTTCCCCTTACTCTAGTTCCCATTTTTTGCGGCTGCCAAAGGAAGAACAGTGGTTTGCTTACCTACTGCTCACACAACATGAACAGCCTAAATAAAACGTACCAGTAAAATGAAATGCCTTCAGAAGTTCTCTTGGGCTACCTGAACTCCAGCTACTATACAAAGATGGAAGTTTCCACACAGATAAATCCAGCTTCCCAAGAAGAACACAGCAAACGCAGGTAATAACGTACCTTGTCATTGATCCAGTCCATGACATCTTCACACTCCCGTAAGAACTGCACCAGCTTCTGTGCTTGCAACAGCTTCACTCCCTTCTCTCTCATTTTTTCCAGTAGTAACTCCCATAGTCGGTGCAGCTCCTGCAGACGAGTCTGGAACAACAGGATGCTGATATTAAAATCCCATATCAGACACGAACAAATGTGTTCCCTTCCCGTCCTTAGGATGAGGCTTTTCCCAATGTGTCACGCTCCTTAACCTTACTAGACAGAGAGTGAAAGTACCTCATCAAAATCTTTGCCTCCAGTAATTAGTTTAACTGATATAAAATAATATAACAATATAAAATTAGAAATTACCAAACTGAATATTTAAACACTTATTATTAATTACTGAAACCACGATACAGTTATATTCATAGAAGTGAAGTAAGCATTTTGAGACGTAATTGGATCTAAATTCTACGGTAGTGTGAAATCACACCCAAAAAACCCCAGCAAACCACTGATGTTCCCATCTTTTAAAATGAAGTCAACTCCCAACGTGTAAATCTTGTGCTCATTTTGGGATATATTTCTATTTGAGACCACACGTTTTGTTTCAAGTCAAATTTGTGCCGCTTCACAGTATTTTCACCGTTTGTCTTAGCAGCAGTCAGAGAATAGATTTAGCCAACACTGCTCAGTATTACAATACTAAACGCTAGGAGCAGTTACTAGCTTTAAAGTTGAATCTCTGTGGCTGCATTCTGCCTTTCAAAACATTTGGGAGCGACTGCAAATTTTATAGACAATAAAAAGAAAAACCACACTCCCACACAGGCACACAACTTGCAAAACAGGAAAGTATCTGCTCCACCCATCACCTATAAGGCTTTGCTCATCTAGATGTGAAACTTGAAAGTCACGCCAGAGAAGCTTTTGAACATCCAGCAATGGGTGGATACTTATTAAATCCTTTTAGAAAATTCAGTTAGGTAGGTTTCAAGGGAAGAGAAAGCTCACACTACTCCATTTTCTAGTGCTGCCCCAAAGGATAATGCAAACTGTCAGGCAAAGAAGACAGAAGACATGGCAAAAAGAAGTTGCACTGCACAGCCAGGAGTTTCACCTACTCGTATGTGGGACCCAACTTGGGTGGCTGTTACTATTGGGCGCTGTGCAGTCCTGTACGGCGTGAAAGACTGAACCATTAAAAAGCAAGTTATCACTCCAAGCACAACACAAGTGAGAATTTACACTGAGCAGCATGGCTAAGAAACATTATTATTTAACGTCTCTCAACCAGCAAGTTATAATGTTCTATTCAAGCAAACAAACGCAGAGGTTAATATCCCAAACGTTTGGTCTTGTGAATTGGCTGCTTCTTGATGCTGCGCCTTTTTGGCAAGGATCATAAGCATCATTCATTTGCATTGTGACTTTCAACACATATTGGAATTACTGGAGATTTTCCAGGCCAAGATCCTGGACTCCCTGGGCAGAAAGTTCACTTATGAAGCAATGGTGCATTCACTATGAGCTGGGTGCTTAATGCCTGTAAAGGTTGCAAATACAAATTCTCTTGTGATTTCACTCAGAGTATTTGTAGAATTGCAAAAGGCGTTCTAGAATACAGAGTTATGCACGTAGCCTACAAAAACTGTTCAAGAAAAAGTCTGTAACAGGAAAACATTTTCAAACTCACTCTTATGGTTTCAGATGCAAAATGGCCTTCATTGATCATCTGATTTCCAGTCTCATCCAGCTTAACGATAGCCCCTGAATTGGCCTGCACCTCAGCTTCAAAGGCCTGGTGCTTCTGCAGCTTCCCCTACAAGCAAAACAGCAAAGAACGTGACTGAGATTTGGTGCACAGCTCTCCCCCACACACCCCAGCACCAGAATTTTTCCCTCATTTTTTGCTATTTCGTACTGAAAACAAACAATACAATAGCACAGTTGAAGTCATAGTTGTACCATGTTTGGTGAGTAGATACAACAATTTAGGTATGTCACTGCTGTGTTTGCTCTCATACACCCGAGAGTTCTAACATCTGAAAATCCATCTCCCACACAAGTTGATTTTCTTCAGATATCTTTTCAAAGTGTTTATTCACAGAGCTGAAGTGCTCAACAGATTCTAGGATTAACCCAAGCTGGTTTTAAACTACACTGCACTAACGTTTTCTACATTGATTTAGCATATAATCTGCGATTAGAAATATTCCAATCGTGTCGGCAAAGACACAATGTTCTTGGAGGGCACTTTGCAAGGCCGCATGTATTTGCATCCAACTTTTGTTCACCGCTCTCAGACCAAGCTATGCTTATGCATTTGTTCTGTCCGCTCCAACTGACATGGTACATCCTAATATTAACAGTGCAACGCCATAAGATAGCAGTAGGACTTGCCTGTAAATTGCTCGGGTCTTTGTAATTTTCATCAGATGCTATCTGCAGTTTCTCTTGGATCCATTTCTCAAGCTCATCCGCATCGCGCTGGAAGAACTGGAACCGATAGGAATCTTCGAGTTTTTGGCGCCTCAGAGAAGACAGCTCCTTGAACCTGTGGTAACGGTCCAAAACCTGCTGACGCCGTTCCTGGATATCTTCTGCTGTTTCCAACACTTTTACCCCACTTGGATCCATTTTCTGAAAGCCAAAAAACACTCAGTTAACGTTTTGTTTGTATTATAAAACAAAGGTACGAAGAGCTCCATGAAAGAAGAACCTGGTTTTTTTTTGTTTGCTGGTCATTGGGGTGTACTTCTTTTATTAAACTCACACATGGTTTACTGACAGTAAGTGCATGTAGGTATGTACATAGAACATAAATAAACAGGAACACGCAGCAGGAAATCATGGGGAAAGAGCATTTATAACAGCATTAAACATCTACTTGTCTTGGAAAGCTATGGCTGCCACTGCCTGCCCAGCTGTACAAAGGCCATGCCACCCACACCTCACCATGCAAGCATGGAATACAGATTGTAAAAGGGTGCTTCAGAAACATGGCGGTGTGCACTTATGCATGTATGTGTGTATACATATATATATATATTCACGTGTAGATATATAAACATCAGATGTTTCCTGGACAACATGAAAACTTCATTTAGTTAAAATACTGAATACAGATAAGCTTCACTAATGATGTTTAATACTGTTCCTCATAGAACAGCTAACTAGCCCACATAAGTACATCTATATGCATACAGACACACATATACAGGGATTATACATGCAGGTGTTGATACACACACGTGTGTGTGTGACGCAGCCACTCTGCTCTCTCAATTAAACAGCCATAAACCCACCCTGCCATGCCCCACACACATCTGCAAAAGCCATCCCAGAGGCTCAGGCTCCGTTTCACAGATCTGATGTCATAAACAGAGAAGGAATTTAAGGAGTATTTTGTATAACCAACGATCCCTCTTCAACTGGAGATCCTTACAGCTCACGTGCTGAAAGCTGTTACTGCAGACCCAAGAAACCTGATCATAGTTTTATCTAATTTCTGTTAACGATGGGATCACCTTCACTTTTCAGTTCCTAAGCTTTCAGAAAGCGTTCTGATTTTCAGTAAGGAACCTGTGCATTACAACAGAAGTGTGACACAAATTAAGAAGCACCATTACTGTCAAAGAGTTTGGGTACTTACGTGCTCTTTTGACAACTTGCTATGCATATCAAGCAGCTGTTGCAACAAATAATCAGTGCTTGAGCAATTATGCAATTAATGTCTGGATGTACGAGTGCTTACATGTACAGCTTGGTTAATGCTTCAATTATAAATGCTGTAAGCATCAAACTAAACGTACCTCCCATCAATCCTACAAAATAAAAAGTGGAAGAGAAAGTGTAAAACTGTGCATGGAAAGACACAGGCAATCTCTGAAATACGTTGTTAAATACAAATTAAGTTATTTAGGCACTAGCTGGCTGCATGCTTTAACTAGATGCATACCTTGCATAATGACAAGAGAAACTCACCAGCTTGGAACACTATCTGCATGGCTGTGTTTGCTGTGCAGTTTCCAGGCACTTGCAGTGGGGCCATGTGACAGAAAGGATCAGTGGGGCAGAGCCCCCTGCCCAGCACTGCTGTGTCACAGCAGCTGTTACCTGGCAAACTCCGAGCTCAGTTGCACTGCAGCAGTTCAAGGAAGGAAGGAAGGAAAGCTCAGCTCTTCTCTCTCTTCCAGGCCTGGCTGTTCTGCTGCCAAGAGGGGTGTGGAACAAAGGGGCTGTGTGGGCTGCATGGCAGGAATGAAGCCCGGGGGTCACTGCAGGGGGACCAAAAGGTCCACTGGATTGGTGTATCTGAGCTTTAAAAGATCAAACCCCAAATATAGCTGGAGGCCAGCTATGGGTCATCTCCTGCAGAAGACAGCTGTGTGATGGGCTGCTTCAGGCTGTCTTTCCCCTCCAGGAAGCAAGCCAGAAAAATCAGAGGAAGTTTTTAGCAATAACTTCCTTCCCGGTGCTGCTACATTGTGTAGCAACTCCAACAACTCTTTCTGTTTTCCTTTTTTAAACTGAATTCTGCTCAGCAATGACAAAGGGGCAGTCAGCCTAACCCTAATGGACCGCTCCTTGCTCTGGATAAGGGCATCACCAGGAAAAACCAGAACCCTCATTATGTTTCAGAACATGCAGTCACCAGATCAACTGTCAGCTTATACATCGGTATGAGAAGTAACCTCCACAGCCTAAATGATCTCAAATTACTTTAAATCGTTATTTTATTAAATAATTAATAAGATATTACATTGTTGAAGTTAGTTAGGTCACCAAATTATTCTCCATTAAAATAAAAGAAGCCCTCCTGCGATTTAGGCCTGTGGCTGGTTTGCCTCTCAGCACACCAGTTATGCAATCTGGCTCCTCTTTTTGCTGGGATCCATTAAAAGAAAGGCTCCCTTTATAACTACAGCAAGTCGAGCTAGTCCATTGTAAAAGAAGTGCTTTGCTCTAGCAATAATAGACTGTTCTTTCCTGCAGCAGATAGCTGACGTCAGCAAGGGCGAGATGGTGCCAGAACATGATCAGCAGTTGCTGGGGAACTCTGTGCACTGAAGTCATGGATGCTGCAGAACACCACCCCTCAGTGCCAAGGGACTGTGAGATGGTTCCAAGGCTTCTTGGTTCAGTGCACCATCTGCATTTCAGCCCAGAGAAAAGGCGGCTCCGGGGAAACCTTACAGTGCCTAATGGGGGCCTGCAGGGAATGTGGGGGGGGGGGGGGGGGGGGGGGTGCAGCGACAGGACAAGCAGTAATGACTTTAAACTAAAGAAGGGTAGGGTTAGATGTCTGGAAGAAATTGTTCACTCTGAGGGCAGTGAAGCCCTGGCACTGCTGCCCAGAGGTGTGGGTGCCCCATCCCTAGAGGTGCCCAAGGCCATAATGGGCCCCTGGGCAGTGGGGGGCCGTGCCCGCAGCAGGAGCTGGAACCAGAAGATCCTTAAGATTCTTCCAACCCAAACCATGCTGTGGTTCTATGGAGGCTCCAGCTCCCCTCCTGCACACCTCTGCACGCCCAGCAGCAGACCGGCTGAACAGAAGCTCCGTGAGAAGCACAGCTCACCCCACAGCCATCTGACCCCCCCCCCCCCCAGCCTCCTGGGGGACAGCAGCCCCACCCTGCACTGCCTGCACAGGCTGATAAGCTGCACGGAGCCGGGCTGTGGGAGGCCGTGCTGGGGGTGCAGTGTGCTCCTCACGCTGCACTGAATGGCTGCAGGAGGCGGCTCTCAATCAGGCCTTGCTCCTCTGAGAGTGTCCACTGTTCTGGCTGCGTGCTGTGAGACTGCACTTGGGAAGTCACTGGCTGGCTCATGGCTACCTAAAGGGCAGCCCAAAACGCTCCGTCACGCCGCACTGCTGCAGTGGTACTCAAAAAAAAAAAAAAAAAAAAAGAAGAAAAAACCAATCAAACAAGGAAAAAAACCAAGTGAAGTCACTGCTCTCCTCCTACAGGCCAAAATGGCCAGCTTGCCCTGTTATGCACACTGAATGCTGACATACAGCTACGGCCGCCGCAGTGCAAAACGACGTCAGCAATAGTGCTGGGGTGTGGGAGGCAGCGAGGTGGGCTCAGCGGGAATGGCAGCAATGCTGGCAGGGCAGGCATGTCAGAGGTCAGCGTTTTCCTGACCTAAACGTGGTTTAAGGGATTTAAAAACTCCAGTGCAAACTACACCGTGTGCCGCACAGTCGATTTTGGCAGCTTTTTCTGAACAACTACACATAGCTGACAGAAGTAAACCACTCTACCTGAAGAGCAATCAGACGTCACCATATAAAGATCATTATCTTGAGATGTAGTAAAGTAACAACTGCTGTCACGACAAGCCCTGATGCGCTGCATGCACTCCGCACTGGTGACCCCAGCAGCAGCACCGCATGGTTCTGTGCTCTGTGTCACCACTTGGCCGATGCGGCCCTGAGCCATGGGGACATCATCACTGCTTCCCACGGGATCCGATCACCCATGGCTTCCTCAAAGCAAAGCGATCACCCTGCCTGCTGCTGCCAGGGGAACGGCGCAGTGCGTGCGCCTCAGAAGTAACCGAAGGCGTCCATCATACACACCACGCTGCAGATTTTAAATGCTAAAGAGGGATAATTAAGGCACAGTCGTTTAGCTTGCTGTTAATTTAAGTCTAGAAAATAGAGAAGTGCCAAGGGCAGAATGCAGCAGAACCCCAGTGCTCCTGGTTACCATCACGGGTCAGCCAAGGACTGCAGAGCAGAGGCAGAGTAAGGCAGGTGCTGCAGCACAAAAGCCCAACGTGTGCTGGAGCTGCCATGCGGTGCTGTAGGATCACACAGACCAACCGCAGCACAGGGAATGTCCTGAAGCGTCCCCAGAGTTAAGTTTGCATTGCAGGGACACAAAAAAAGGACTCGTTTGCATTTGAACTAAAGCAGGCTGCAAACACGCTGATGCGGACTTGCGCACAGCCATCCATGTTTCAAAACCTGTATGGCAATTAAAGGCCTGCTCATTTTTAGGCATGTGAACATCTTCATCCTGCAGCCAAACTGAGGAAGCTGCGTAACACGGCTGAACTGCTGCTCTCAGTTCGGTGCCTTGGTGCATAACTGGGTTGCTCTGCTTTTGGTGTCAGCGCAGCACTGCTCCAACACAGCACCCCGACCGCACTGCAGAACCGCAGGGCTACAGGTAATGGGATGTTACATAACTCCCCCAGCATGCTCCGTTCCTGTCACTTTTCCATTATAATGCTAATTCCAGCACAGACATCCAACCTGGCTGCTGTGTCACCCAGGAGAAGTTTGGCCCCTGTTTGTTTCACCATCTCCAAACTGAAAATGGCACAAACAGTGAGAGCGCGATGCGTGGGCTGTACGTCCGTGTGAGTGCATGTAACAGGAACCAAAACTGACTCTATATGTACGACGTGCTACGATGTCAATCTATCATCGCTGATATTCAGATAGCTAAGGAGACACTGCACAAGAATTCTCTAAAACAAGAAGCTCTCAGAAAATTAATCCACACCAACAGCCAGTTATACCGCACTACGAAGTGCTCACACATCATGCATGGCAGAAATCAGGAAACTCAAAGTATCAGGGGAAAGCCAGATGAGAACGAACAGTGAAGTACAAATAAAGCATTTGCTACGTCATACAGACTCTCAAATCAATGGCTTTTTGTTACAGACAGGTCACTGCAATAAAGGCAGGCAAGTATGGCGACAGCACCACATGCATTACGTAGCAATACCTGGACTTTGACTTTACGAAACGATGACAACATGATGGAGGAATGCAGAGTCTAAAAGGGAGGGGGAGATCGAGATAACATTCAGCTCACTATGAGTGCAAGGACACGGCTTCGTTCCCGTTTCTCTTCTAAAACACAAACTCCATCACAGCACACACCCCACGCTTCCCCCTTGGTTCTGTGCCACGCGCAGCAGTTTGGGGTTATTGCTCCACAAGCAACTGCAGGCAACAGAACCCCCCATGCAAACAGGTTACGATCACCAGCAGGAAGACTTAACGCGGTCAGTGCTAACCTTTCCAGTTAACTGAAACAAACCAAGCCCTGCCATAATCTGAAGGTCAAAACAGACACTAAAGGAAGTTATCTGGACTTGGCAAATGACGCTTCTCGCGACACAGTAATCAAACGGGGTGGCTTAACTGCAAGGCACAAATGCAACGAGAAGGTTTCAAATATCTCCAAAGATGTTTACTTCCAATCGCCAAAGTTGAAAAACAAAAAAACACCAGTTGCAGCAGGGGGTATTTCTTGAGACGGCCCGTTACGTACCTGCTAAGTATATCTAATCCAATAAATTTCCAGCTGAAAGCTGCCCTGCTGCCCCCAGCTCTACGTTTTCCCCGCGAATGCACTGCAGTCCCTGAAGCAGCTCACAGACAAGCGCAGTTTGCTGCCTTTGTGCTTGCTGAAGCCACTGCATATCTCCCGTGGCATCTGCATAGCTGAACACGGATCGGTTGCAGCAGGGAAGGCAGCTTGCCACCCTTTTGATCAGCAATATCGCCGGGCTACGCTTGGCAATCCCCACCAGCAGCATCTGCAGTCTGCTCCACCCCATTTTTCTGCTGCCTACACTCCGGGGACTAATGGAAAAAACAGACTCCCACACTACACTAACGTGCAGTAGAGAAAAGGGAGGCATTCGTATCATTTCTTCCAACACAAGGGGAGCAATCCGTCTCCCCCCAGAAAGCAATGTATTTATGAGGAACACAACTGTGTGCCATAAATACACGATGTGGATAAAAACAAGCCAACAGTGACACTGAGCTATTTGCATTAAGTTACCGGGATGAGCTATGTGGGTAATAGTTGAGAAACAGGGATTTCACACCAAGGTACCACCCTGCCTTAGGAGATGCACGGCTCCTCCTGCCTTCCTCCTCCTGCGCACAAGAAAAAACAAGCAAAGAGGGCTTAAAAAGACAGCCTTCGCCTTCTGATATCCTTGTTATCATTACCACTTTAATTAAAAATATCAGATAACATTCGTCCACCTTCATTCCCCGTGGACCTCAAGGAAGCATCACCCCTAGATCTGATTTTAAACATTCTATTTCAACCCAATGCATTCAGATGTCGTTTCTCCCCCCCCCCCCAAGCAGGGACAGAAATAAACGACTTGATGCAAACAAGGTAACCTGCTCTCTTGGTGCCAGCACTTCCCCTGCCGCACTCACAGACCCTGCACGCAATGCAGCACAGCGCGCCCTATTTCCAACCTTTTGTTCATTATTTATAACTTGTTCAGCACAAGCAACCGCAAACCATTGTTAGGTGTGTTTAAAGGCAAGGAAAAAAAAAGAGTCGTACGTGGCAATTTAATCGTTGTTTTGGAAAAGAAATTAAAACATGGAGCCTGTCAGCAAGGCCGTTCAGAGACCACAGCCTTTGGAATCTTCTGGCGCTTCATGCACAATGCCAGAAGAAAATAGATGTTTTTTTTCTTTTCCAGAAAGATGCAGAAGCATTTCAGGCAGGTTGGGGTTTGGGTTTTGCTGTTGTTGCTGTTTTTTCCTTCCCTGATGCGTTCATTTGCCATCTCCAGACAACTGCTGCTCAGAACCCCCATACACAATGCAGTGCGGGTGGCAGGGCAGACACACCACCTTCCATCCATCCATCCATCCATCCATCCCCCATCCCCACACCCAGCAGGGAGGTGCAGTGGAACACACAGCGCTCCGCTCAGCCCTTCGTGTACAGATCTCATCTACCGAGGCACCAACCACAGAAAGACTATAATTCACTCTTCCCTAACGGGGGAAAAAAAAAAAAAAAAAGCTAAATTTCTGTTTGTTTGCTTGGTTTTCCCTTTCTTAACACAAAGACGCATCAGAGGGCTACCAGATGAGGAACGCGGCCCTTTTATGAGGGAAGCCGCAGTGCCCGCCGTGCCCACACACTGAGCTGACGGCCCCGCGCTCCCCTCAGCCGCTGACCTTGGCGGGCGCTGCGGAAGCCATTGCTGTTCGCGGGGCCGCCTGTCACCGCCGCCCGTCCCCTCCCCTCCCCGGGGCGCTGAATGGAATTCCTGCCGCCGGCCGAGGCCTCCCGGGGCGGATCCCGCGGCTCTCTGCTCGCCCGCCCTTTATCCTTTATCTCCCCCCCTCCCCCCTCCGGGCATGGCACCCGCTGAGAACCCCTCAGGGACAGCGCTCAGAGGCCTCTCCCGCGGCTGAGGGGAGCGTACACCTGTCCCCACAGCGGCGGAGCGGGCTCGGTGCGCCCGAAGTGGGGCGGAGGAAGACGCCCGCCCGCCTCAGCCCTCCGCCTCACCAGCTCCGCGCGCAGTCCGCCGACTCCGCGCCCGCCGCCCCTCCGCTACGGACACCGCGCGCCGCCGGCGCTGCCTTTTATACAGCGACAGGAGATGACGTCAGCGCCGCAGAACGGGCTCCCGACTGGCGGAAAGTGCCGAAGGGGTTCGGAAAAAATCGGCGGGGGAAGGGAGGGCCCCACCCATCCGAGCGCAGCAGCACGGAGAGAGAGCGCATGCGGAGAGAGCCGAAGTGTTCCGGAAAATGCCGAGTCGCTCCGGAAAGAGCCGAGGGGCGTGGCGGGATGCCTGAGTGAAAGGGCGGGGTGGGGGCGAGAGGCGGTGGTTCGCTCTCCGGCTCTTTAGTGAACCTTAAAATATTAATTAAAAAAAAAAAAAAAAAAGGCAGCATCGTAAATTATTTAAAATACCAACGCAGCACGGCGGCGTTGGGGGTCTCTGCCACCTTCTTCAGCCCCCGCCGGGGCCATCTTCTGCTCGTGAGGCGCAGAGCTGCTGCAGAGGCAGAAGATCCGTTGCAGATTTGAGTTAAAATCAATCAAGTCAAAGCAGCCTCAGCAGTTCTGCGTTATTAAAGATCTGAACGATGGAGGTGGCGGAGGCTGGCGTTCTGATGTCAAAAGCTGACAAGGGCAGCACAGCTCAGGCTCCCCACCTGGCAAAAGCCTCCTATTTTTTAAAGCATAAATCCAAAGGAAAATGAGCCCTTAGTATGAATAAGTTGTTTGAATAGACACATGAGAAAGGCTTGGCCGAATCTCTCGGGTTTTGACGGTCAGAACACCATCAGATCAAAGTACCGAGGGGGTCTCGGTGATGTGTGAGTTAATAACACTTCTATTTGATGCGTGAGTTAATAACACTTCTATTTAAGTGTTTTAAGGGAAAAAGCACTGGCACTGACGTTGCATCAGAAGCTGTAGGACTGCATGGAACCATTGTCTCTAAGGAGGAGTGACTCACAGCAATCTTGGTGCATCTGGTCCCGAACGCACAGCGCCTGCACACAGGAGATGCTGGCATTTGGGACACAAACGTGCGTATGAAAAGAGCGTTTTGGTGTGAGCACAAGACCTTATATGCACCGGGACTTCCTAACACCAAATGGGCCACATTCAAAGCCGCTAAAATAAGCAGAATGGCGTCACAGGCGTCAGCCATCAGCTCAAGCAGTAGACGCAACCTTGAGATACATCTAAAAATAAATATTGGTTTATTACCAATAACATCACAGAATGGCCTGGGCTGAAAAGGACCACAGTGCTCATCCAGTTCCAACCCCCTGCTGTGTGCAGGGTTGCCAACCACCAGACCAGGCTGCCCAGAGCCACATCCAGCCTGGCCTTGAATGCCTCCAGGGATGGGGCATCCACAGCCTCCTTGGGCAACCTGTTCCAGTGCGTCGCCACCCTCTGGGTGAAAAACTTCCTCCTAACATCCAACATAAACCTCCCCTGTCTCAGTGTAAAACCATTCCCCCTTGTCCTATCACTGTCCACCCTCACAAACAGCCGTTCCCCATCCTGTTATTCAGAATTCTTATGAACATTTTTGAAACATCATATAAACACGTGGATGCTCTTTATTGAGGCAGTAGGGGATGCCATATTGGTCGTTCATAAAAATACAGCTACGTTCCTCCCCCAAAATATGTTAGAAAACCTCAGCACCTGTCAGGCAAAAGGAAGACAGCTGTGTCCTGCACAGAGCAACACGTCAGGCAGCAGTTTCTAACAGCCATTACTGCTCCCCTGAAAAACAAAAACCAAAGACTGAGCATTTTCAAGAATACTGATTCAAGAGCAGTGCTTACACAGTATGCGGTACAAAGAAACGTGGTATGATGGAAATCTCCCCCACACAGCCACCAGTAACACCAACCAAATGAATTCCAGCATCGGTTTACAAAGTACGCAGACCAAATACAAACAGAATTTATTACCGATTTTAAAGTCCAAGCTCAGTATTTGAAGAAGGCCCGAGTACAGCACATTTGTTACAACCTTTTCTCAGCAAAACTTCAAATTTGCACATTAAAAAAACCCAACCATTTCACATCAACGCACGGCCCTCAACTCCACTTTTTACAGCTTCGAATTCTGAAGCCTTCATGAATATCAAAAAGCTATCTGGTAAAAATAACACTTCTAATTGGCAATGGTACCGTGCAAAAATCATGCACTGCCTTCCTGAATTCTGAAGCAGATTGTCTCATCTTGGATACCACCAAAATAGTTGAAGAGCAGCACTGCACACCTCATCTCCCACATCCACTAGGAAAGAAGCCATTGAGTTTACTGACATCTCCCTCCAACAGCCATAGAAAAGACACAAGCTGCGTCAGACTAGAGAGAAAAAGAAAGTCAATACATTTTTAATAGTAAACAGACATTTAAAATGAACTATTCTCAGAATAATCCACCGCTGGTATAAAAGTATTACAGTACTTGATAAATAAAAACGGCACAGCGTTGGAAGAAATACACTGACATTAAAAGGCGCTTATAAAACGTGAGGCAGGAACTCAGGCGTGCCACCTCCCCCTCAAGCGATGGCAGAACACTGGCAAAAGTGCTTTGAGGAACGCATCCTTTCACTGCTTTTTTAAATAAAATAATTATTAATTTCCATTTGCTCAGTGGATAACGGACATTTCTGTAGCTCCACAAACTCACTGCTTCCCCCGCTGAGTTACATCCGCACGCAGCCTTTACAACCCCTCTTAAACCAAGAGCGCCGTCCCTTGGAGCAAAGTCACATTCAGCAGAGATAAACGTCAAGGCTGATTGGCCAAATACCTTTTGCCAACCTCTCGGTAATCTCAAGATGTCGTTTGCAAGAAACAGGATATAAATGCATCACCGTAGTTGAAAACAAAATCAGAAAAGCGAGATACAATAAATAACAAAACTTCAAGGTTTCCCCAGCGTGTTTCCACGACTGATTGCTCTGTTAAGACTCCATACAGCTTTGAGGTATTTTCATTTCCATGACCAGAACAGCACCAAGCAAATGTTTCAATTCTGAAGTCTAGAATTAATCAGAATGCCGCATTTAAAGCATCTCCTGCACGTCTAAGCATGCAAAGGAGAAATCCTCAGTGTTCCATAATTTACTGTACAAAAGCTTATAAAAACACAAAGAACAGCTTCCATCATTTCCAATGAATCAAACGAGACTCTGTTCTGTCCAACATAAAAATTCTTATTAAACTGAAACAAACAGATGGAACGTGAACTCGCTGTCCATCAAAGTTCAAAACGTGCGCTCAGGAAGCAGCTCTGCCAGCACTGATATCCAGGGAGGATGAAGTGTGCAGCAATTCAGGACCTCCAAAAGGACGGCTGCAGAAAGCCCTTTGGTAATGGGATGTCCTTCTTCTGGAGGCTTTCCTAGTGAGGAAGAAAAGACAACAAAACGAAGTGAAAAAAGGAATAAGAAATAGATCTCTTAGTTTGCCATCTCTTGTACTGTTAATGAAGTGTACAAAACTTTGTTTGAAATGAAACTGCAAACTATGACACATTAAAACGCGATAGCTTCAGTTTAAGACAACATTCCCAAAACAAAATCCTTCTCTAAAAGAATACCTGTGCAAAACACAACGCTGCACAGATGCTACAAAGAGCAGCTCCAAACACCTCCTTCCTCATACAGCTCAGCAGGGCAACAGCAAAAGCAAGCGAGCTGCTGACGAAATTTGGCTGTTAGAAATGACTCAGCAGAACCCTCCCCAACCTGTACGCCTCCTCTCGCTGCCACCAGTCTTCAGTGAACATCCATTAAATCAGAGTACATTTTCACTGAGAAAAATACACGTGAGGTAAGAAGGAAGCGAGATGCCGGACACTGCAACTCTCATTATTCAGTGACCAACAGCCAGGTTACATCATAGTTACAAGGCTGGACTATCAAGCATGCTGCTAGCAGCACCAGCCTCATTATTGGAATGATGCACGTATTGAACAGAGCAAAGGAAAGAAAATAATTTGAGGTCTGAAAATAGCTGTTTTACCTCCAGGAATTGCTTGAAACGTGTTAAAGAAGCCTTCTGTCCAACGTTGGTAATTGCTTCGATCCTGCAGGAATAACAGCGTGTCTCAAAATCGACTTAGCTGAGTTTGATTTACAAGCGGATAGAGAGCGAATGTCAGAGATGGGAAAAGGTGGAAGAGTCACTTAAAAGCAAGCACTCCAAAGGTGAAGACGGGGTCTATTTCCCATCCCGAACACAACCATCATACCGTGGGATATACTCTTCTTGCATCAGCAACAACAGCTTCCAGAACTGGACGTGGTACTGTTTCATCAGAGCATTGCCGCACACCTGCAGTACAGAAACACACGAAGATCAGATTCCAGACCTGGGCCTCACATCAGCGTGACACCTTCGATCACCTGGTTCGGTATCAATCGCTTAATATTTCGTCTGAATGCTAAGAAAGATTCCTACATCTACTAAGAAAGAAACAAAGCTTCCTGGCTGCCCCACTGCTGGAACCATCACCTGTTTCTTCCTGTTGAATGGGGGTCATCACTAACACCAACCTCGTGCTATCCTTCCTCTCATGCCACTCTGCATCTCCCACCCACCAAAATACAACACCTCTCCCTAAAACACCATTTGTTAAGGCACGCTGTGGCCATTCCCCAACCTTGAATCCTGCAGTATGTACCCGTCAGCTTTCTTCATGTGGACAGTGTACAGAACACCCTTGGCGTGCTTTGTTTTGTATTTGACTTTTGCATTTTGTACGCTTTTAGAAGGCACTGGAGAAGCACAAGAGCTGCATACAAACATCATGTTTGACAGCGCACCTCTCCTACCTCCAACCTTCAGATTTGGCTCTAATTTAGGACAGCCCTGCATCCTCGGCTACAGGATCAATACAGATGAGGCTCCGTCCCTTTCAATGAGAAAGAATCCATCCTGTCCTGTGAAGCAGCAATAGAAGCTGAAAAGGCCACAGGACCTCACCCTGCACTACACCGTACGGACTGGCACCACACGATGAGCAGACGTTATTCTTACAGGAGCACGCAACTACCCGTAAAATAGTAGGAATCGTGAACTACATTCAGCCCCAAAGCTGAATACAGGAACCTGGAAACGTTCGCATTCCTTTCTGAGGAAAACACGGACAGGTTAAAGAAAAACTTGCTGTTAAAAACCACCTCAAACCCCATCTCAGTCAGCGATCTCCTCTTTCTCATATTATAATGTCACCAATTGGGATCCCTTTAACCAGCAGTAATCCCCATTTGCTTATGTTCTTTTTCAGTGCCCTGCTGCTAAGTGGGCTCACACTGTGGCATCACTGACCTCCAGAAAATCATACAGCAGCGTGGCTGTCACAACCACCAGAGGTTCCATGTTCAGCATCTGAGCAAGCCAGCACCACCCATAGCTCAGCCCATGAGGATGCGCCTGTAAAGCAGTAAGGCAACTTAATGTCACAGAACATGCAAAACGCTATTAGAAAAAGGCACACCTTTTAAATTCCATTCCCTTTCATAGAGTTATTTTACAACAGCCTTGTTTACAACTTGATCGTGATGAAAACATTACAAAAGTAAAGGTCTGTGTAACAAATTACTTTGCACTGCAAATACATCACGAGTTGGTTTAGGTTCAGCACACTTCAGCTGCAAGCTGTTTTCAATACATTTGGGATAGCAGCCCCAACTGCAGTACTGTGTCCAGGTCTGGAGCCCCCAGCATAAGAAAGAGAGAGCTGTTGGAGGGGTCCAGAAGAGGGCCGCAAAGATGATCACAGGGCTGCAGAACCTCCCCTGTGAGGACAGGCTGAGGGAGCTGGGCTTGGTCAGCCTGGAGAAAAGAAGGCTGTGGGGTGACCTCATTGCAGCCTTTCAGTACCAAAAGGGAGCCTATAAACGGGAGGGGAGGCAACTCTTTGAAAGGGTAGATAACAGCAGAACAAGGGGAAATGGTTTTAAGTTGAGAGAGGGAAGATTTAGGTTGGATGTCAGGGGGAAATTCTTCCCTATGAGAGTGGTGAGGTGCTGGAACAGCTGCCCAGAGAGGCTGTGGATGCCCCGTCCATCCCTGGAGGTGTTCAAGGCCAGGTTGGATGTGGCCCTGGGCAGCCTGGGCTGGTATTAAATTGGGAGTTGGTGGCCCTGCCCACGGCACAGGGGTTGGAGATTCCTGATCCCTGAGGTCCCTCCCAACCCAGGCCGTTCTGTGACTCTGTGAGTAGCAAAGTTCTGACTGTGCTGGTACACATCCGTACCCCTTGTTTGCTCCCGTAAGGCCAGCGGAGCTGAATCAGAGCAGCGTACAGACGAATCAGTCCCGACATCCGTTTAAGAAAATGATCTTCCTCTTCCATCTTAGAATCCTGAACAAGATACCCCAGCATCCTAAATAGGAGAAGACGTTGCAATATTAGTACAACTAAGCGCATTCACATGAATCTTTGCAGCACTCAGCTTTAAGTCAACTGCGTTGAGACAAAGGATACTCTAAAACTGTAAGAATTATTGCAAAGGCTGATTGTTACACTGTGGATCACATTTTCCACTCGTTTATATCATGCAGAATCTTTAGGTTCTGCATTGGATATTTCAGCTGAAATCAAGCCGCGGCTGTTATCTGCTCTTTGGGAAGGACAAGGAAGATGAAGCAAAAGAGCATCCATTACCCCTAAAAATACTTCCAAAGCTGAAGGACGCAGCATCCTCCAGGGCTGCACACTCCTGAGTAAACCTTCAGAGCCTCTGCCAACATGGCACGGTGCCTTCGTAATTAAAGATGGGAAGAAGTGGAGTTCACTCAGGAGAATGCATTCTTTGCCCTTCTAGAGCATACGCTCAAGAACTTGAGTCATTAATTTACCTCTGATATTCTTCCATAGAAGCCCCCTCCTTGTATGCAGGGTAGAATGGCACAGAATAGGGGCACGCCTTGTGCAGGTGAGCTAAAAAGAGCTCTCCGACTCGAGGGTGCATTTCCCAGATTCCTGATATCACCAGTGCAATTGGGAAGGCTGACTCACGGTGAGAAGCTACTTCTTCTTCTCCTTGTCTCTGGAAGGGGGAAAAAAACAGTTGAAGAAGGACGACGGTGTCCAAAAGAGCTTCCTAAAGCACCAGCTACCTTTATCGAGCAGATAAAGGGAACAGCTCCTCACCACAAATTTCTCTGCAAGCTTGTAATAAACAAAATCCAGGCCTTGTGGGAGCTGAGTCACCAATACAGTTTCCCCTACGCTCTGAACAGGCTTTCCAGAGAGCAAGTTATTGAGCTTGTCAAATATCTGTCTTAGCTGAGAGCCTGTAAATAGAGCAGAAATGTACAGACAGAAGGTCAGGAAAAAGCAGACGAGCCTTAATCAGATCCCATCAACAAACAATAGATCTACGCCCTGAAGAGCGAGGCTCCTCCAACTGCTGCTATTAAACAAACAGAACCCTGATGAAGCAAGGTGCCTCTGAGGGAACTGACACACTTGAAAACCATAAGCAGTGCTGTGCTCCAAAGAATTGGGTGCTTCCTACAGCAGCTCTCTCTTGTAGGGGTAATCACAGAAACTTCGGATACTTCATGTCCTGCTAAAATCTTGGCAGCTAAAGGCATTCATTACAGTCGGATTGGGTTCTTAGCATTTTCCTGACCTGCAATGGTAGAGATCTGGCTCACAGGGATGGTAACTGCTTTCTGCAGCTCCATTCTTATCTTCCTAACCTGCAGAAGAAAGACTACAATTAAAAAAAAAAACAACCCACCTCCACTCTGAAAACCTTCACAGTGCAAGAGGTCTGACCAAGGCTGAAAGGCAGAGCTTCAGTCACACCACAGTGTGAACGAGCAGACTGAACAGAGGCTGCTGCTGGAAGGTGTGCTAATGAAAGCTCCCTCACATCTACAGGAGAGGAAGATAATTGCCGCTCAGCAGTGTTAATCACTTGTTCGTACCTCGCTGTCTTTGGAGCTGCTCATCGCACTGAAAGCAGCAGCACACTGGGCCGCAGCATCTTGAAGTTGCTGGTACCGCTTCATAATGTCTTTCCCTGCCTTAACTGAGAGGGCTACACAAAAAAACAACAATTGAAAAAGTTAGAGAAGTTGCGCAGTCGCAAGAATGACATTCCAAAATAGCATCTGGCAAAACAGTAACGTAGGCCAGAAAGAGAAAAGGAGGATGAGGAGAGAAAACAAAGCCCAACCAACCCTCCTTCTGCTGCTTTCCTCCTGATGGCTGCGCAGGAGCAGGAGTCTGAGCTTCTGCCTGTTGCTTCTTCAGCAACTCCTCCTGCTTCTGTTTCTTTTCGTGCTCATCTCTCCTCTTCTTTTCTTCCACTGCTGCAGCGATTTCCTGCTGCATGCTGGAGATCAGCCCTCGCATTTCCTTCAGGGCTTGTTCAGTATTGGCCACATCCACTTGAGAAGGGAAACCTCTCTATCAAGAGACAGAGAAGGCAATATAGCATCAGCCTTTGGCTCTGCTACGTGTAGATCACTGTATCAAAGAGCCCAAAGCCTTCCTTGGAAGTGCTTGGCTATGTTCAAACAAGCTGCCTTGGAAGAGAACAGTGGGAAGCTTTAAGAAGAGACAAGCAAAGGAAAGAACAACCCTCTACCTCACTCGTGGTTCGGATGAGCCCTGACACCAGCCCGCAGATCTGGTTGCCTCGATTGCTGTATGCAGAAAGGTCAATTTTCGGCAAGTCCTTGTGCTTGTAGTTGGGATCGATCTGCTGGTTCAGCTGCAGCAGTTCCTCCTGAATCGAATAAAGGCGACGTAATCTTTCCTGGCCTTCTTCCCTACGCAATCGCTCCTGCTCCTCCTGGCGCTGCCTCTGCTGCTCTGCCTCACGCAGCTTTAGGTTCAGTATCTGGAGAGAGGAAGAGACAAAGTTCAGTAACAGCAGCTTTAGGGGTCCTTCCTGCCTCAAGGAAAGGAAGAGGCAGGTGGGAAAAAACCCACAAAAATCCCATGATTTTTCACCAGTTATGATCTGAATTCCCCCCACAGAAGTACTACAGAGCCTGGAATTGCATGACTGACAAACTGTGATGCCTACAGCACCCTTGGAACCACAGAACCGGAGGTTCAAAGGGAATCTTAGGACTGTTTGGTAGTCACAGAGTTGGAGAGAGGGAAAAAAATGATTGAAAAAGATTCAGGTAGAAGCTAAAGACAGAAAGTAGATTCCAGTTTCCTCAAATAAGCCAGCAAAGTCTTGAGGATCTGCCTGAGAACGTCCCAGTGAGCCAGTTTTATGTACGAGGTAAAATACTCTGACTCTACAAAAGGCAAAGCAGTGCCTACAGAGCAGTGCCTCCTCTATTAACAACACCTCGATCGGTTCCAAAGAGCGGAACAAAAGCCCTCGTCAGCAATCTTTGACCAGAACTCGGTTCAGTTCAGGGCTTCACTGCTCTGCCCTACAGCGCGTGCGCCTTTACTGCATTTCCAGCACAGCGCAGCAGGGCCAGGGACAGCACCACAAAGTATCTCCCCACAGCAGAACTGCCACGCGCTGACCAACATCAGTTGGTTCTTCTCACTTCCCACCACGCAGCCCTGCTCTCTGACAACACGGCGCTGTCACACACCTTTGCTCTGTGTCGGTGCTCTTCCTTCAGCTTCTCTTGCTGTCCTTGAGTTTCCTTTAAACTAAAACAAGCACAGCAAAAGCATTCTATTAAAGACACGAACAAGGAAACACAAACACACGCACACACACGCAGTAAAGTATAAGATCTGTCAAGCAGTGACCCCGCTTTGATTCAACGCTGTAACATTTTAAGGATACCAGAGCCAATCTCACCTCTTCTCCATCACTTCTCGCAGTTCCTGGATCTCCTGACGCCGCTTCAGCTCCTTCAATTCATCAAATCGTTTCAGCTGTTCCCTCGCCATGTCGTACGCTGCCCTCACCATCTGCTCCTGCTGCTCCTGCCGCTGCCGGAGCCTCTCCTGCAGGATGCACAGGTGCCAGAAGCACCACAATGTAGCACCACAATGTAGCACCACAATGTAGCACCACAATGTAGCACCCCAATTCACCCGCGGGAAATACAGACAAAGCCGCCCAGAGACAGCAGTGTGGTCCGCGTGATGCTGTCCTACACCAATGTCCCAGACAGTGGTTTAGGATCAGTCGTGCTTTTATTTACCCTTCCTTTCATCCTGTATATCTCCTCATACATCTGAATGCAGCCTTCAACTTTCGCCATTTTAGATACAGGAGGTATCGGAAAGACTTCTAGATTCACTTCCAGCACACCAGGATCGTTGTGTCCCTGCAGAGCCAGCATACGGGTAGGATCAGCGACTGAATGCAGTATCAGAAACTCACGGAGGAAACTTCTTAAGCTGCACATTATTCATGGAGAAACAGACAAATGAGTCAACCAAGGCGCAAGGTGTAGAGCGGCTAAATGGCCCAGGAGTCGCAGCCTCACAGTTCTGAGGTATCTTCCAGCAGCTGCGTAAGGCTGGGATAATCACTTTCCCCAATCATTAACACTGGAAGCAGGGATAGCAAGAGATCTCTGTTACACTGGAGGGAACCCCCAGGCTTTCTGTGCGTTCACAGGAGTTGTTAAGCTGGAGGAAACCAGGATTCGTTTATTTTTCAGACTGTTCTTTGGGAGGAGCCCTCAGCCTCCCTCATAGCTTCCGTCAGATCCCGTGGACGATACATTTCTCAAGCCTACATGGGGCCAAGATGATGCAAACCTTCACCACTCACCACCACTGCTGGGCGATGAAGCCCTCCAATACAGAGCTACAGGCATCTGTTCTCAGGGGGTTCATCAACTTCACAGCTCCACAGCTCAACTTCCCTGCCAGCCTCCCCGCCCTGCCCCATCAAAGGGAACGATGCTCTTCGTACCCATTTTATCACCCCGGTTATGCTACAAAGAGCTGAGACAGAGCACGCTTTGCCCCATACGTTAACGGAGCACAACCCAAACCGTATGAGATGTTTCACGGCGGTGAGAAAGCTCTTTTTCTCAGAGAGACTCTCTGTAATTACAGAGCTACCTTCGTTTCGCTCCATGCTGCAGCTGAGGGCGATGAGGGGCCCCCGCAGGCGGACGCTGAGCTCTTCTCAGCAGCCGGATCTGAGCCCGGAGCGGCACCGTTGGGTGCGGAACTGGAGGGTGCCGCCGTCTGGGCTGCCGAACCAGCCATCCTATCCAGTACCCAGCCGGCGTAAGAGGTCAGCATCACAGGAGAAATACATCCTTCCAAGATATCCTGGGGAGAAACGTATTTCGGCGAATCAGAAACGCATCGCGAAGGTAACGGCGGTAACCCGCGGCTCCGCGCAGCACCGCCCGACCCTACGGCTGAGACGGGCTCCGCCATCGCGGCAGGGCCCACCGGCCCACCCCCAGGAGCCTCACCTCGTCCCTGTCCGAGTGGCGGAAGTATTTCAGCCGGCCTTTGCTGGAGGCGCGCAGGGCTTCCAGCGTCTCCCAGCGCAGATCCCTCGCCTGCATGGCCGACCCCGCGCCTTCATAGGCCGCGCCGCAGCCCGGCCGGGCGCACGGCGACTTCCGCTTCCCCAGCGGCGCCGCCATCGCCCCCTCGCGGGCAGGCGGAGCTCTGAGCCTCTCTGCTCGCTCGGGAGCCGCAGCGCCGCGCCCCGCCGGCGCCGCCTATCGCGGAAAGCCCCGAGAGCGGCTGCGGGAGGAGCGGCTGCGCTGCCGTGGCGGTTGCTCCGCTTCGGCTCCGCTCGCGCTTCCCACGGACGCGGCCCTGCGTGACCCAACGGCCGCTCGAGTCGCTGCCACGAGGGCGGTTTGCAGCGCCGCGAGGCCCCGGACTCGCTGCCTTCATCCAGAGCCGGGCGTCTCTTTCTCTGCACCCCCTCCGAATAAAGCCCAGAAGCCCTTGGGCACGGCACAGCGAAGACAAAACGCTCCAATATCATCAATTTAATTTTATTTTCTTTTCCCCCATAGCACCTTTAGGATTTCCTTTTAAAAAAAAAGTTCCACACAAAATTAGTGAATTCTCAAATAACGATTATCTTAGGAAACCTTTATGACAAACAGCGCCCCGCGACCGCATCGCAGCCATGGGATACGAAAGCGTTAGAAAATAAAAGCAACGTTGACTTTTGTGCCCATCGGGAACCACTCGCAGGGGGGAGAACGGGGCAGCACAGAGCACAGAGCTGCAGGGACAGCAGAGCTGAGCTTCCAGAACATCACAGGTGGGTTTGATGAAGGCCTTGAGCAGCAGCTGCTCTTCAGCTCGAAGC
Source organism: Alectoris magna (assembly GCA_030625065.1). Lineage (NCBI taxonomy): Eukaryota > Metazoa > Chordata > Aves > Galliformes > Phasianidae > Alectoris > Alectoris magna. Next base: position 4,835,992 of record CM060579.1, on the reverse strand, counting down.
CCATTGATCAGTACCTCATGCACACGCCGAATTCAGACAGCACTCAGAGTGAGACCCGGCTGAGGTGCTGCTGAGGTTGAGCTGCTGCTGAGGTTGAGCTGCAGCCTTCCCTTTGAATCCAGGTGGTTTGGGCACAGTCCTGGGGCTGTTCAGGCTCAGGAGGCCAGGATTGGGGTGAGGGGTAAAGCAAAATGAGCATCACGCTAAAAAAAGCGAGGATCACAGAGCACAACAAGAGTCAAGGTAAAAACAAACAAAAATAAATCATTATTTCTGGTATAAAACTGTTTACAAACACCGCAGTGGTTCAGGAGAGAACCTCTTGTAAGCACCAAGCCCAAGGTACGTCCCTAATTTTCAGCTTCACGCTTCCCTGAGGGGTGGGTGGATTTCCCTCCCACCGTCCCATCCATGTAATAACAACAAGCAGAAACAGCTCATGATCAACCCCGGGACAGAAAAGAGGGGGAGGAAAAGGAAAAAAAATGAAGTGTGGAAAACAGCTCTGACAAACATTAACACAACTAAAACCAGTGCTGGGCTTAAAGAGCTGAAACCAGCCAGAGCTCATGGGATGAAAAGGGCCTTTTCCACTGCACGCAAAACCATCCGGTTTTGGGGCACAGCTTACAGAGTAACACCAACCTGCATCACCAAACCAGCACTGCTAATGCTCTGCATGCCAAGATCGTACGCCGTCACCATCCCATCACCTCCTGCTGCAAAGAAAACACTTTTCCCTTAAGTGACCCTGAAATTCCTCCATTTTCAACCCATCTTCTACACGACGTATGGCTTCGACATAGGGCTCGTTTTGTGCTTAAAAGCAGAGGTGCAGGGCAAGCACTGCCCTCACGGAGAGGAACGAGAGCGGCTGGGCGAGCCCAGCAAGGCACTGTCAGCAAACACATTGGCATAGGAAGATTTGAGGAACTGGACGTAGTTCTGCATGCTGCGATTCGTGCTCTCCGACTGCTCCAGCCGATCCTTTAAGTCCTGCAGGCGGCTCTCATAGCGGCGCTCTGCCTGTAACAAAGCACAGAGCACGGGCTGAAGGACAGCTCACCCTGCTCGCTTCTTAGGTTGCTCCAAGAAATCCCTGCAGCCAGCAAGGATTAGCACAGCAGCAGATGGCGTTGCCATGGGTGGTGCTGCAGCTTTTACCATTTGTTCCGCTCATTCCCAACATCATCCAGCAACCCGACAATAAATAACAGGGGACAACGCAGCTGATCGGTTGGCCTTTTTCAGCTGATTAGCTATACTTGTGTGGAATTGAACGGACATCTCTGAAAGCCAACCCGACCTGACTCGTGTGCCAATCCAATTCCAAGTAAGAATAACGTCAGCAAGCAGCATAGATACACAATATAGAAGAGTCTCACTTCTAGGATCACAATACGTCTGACGCCGTCTGACAAAGATCCCATTCGAACATAAGCCCGATTGCTTTCTTACGCACAGTTCAGCTCAGAACAAGTTCTAAACGTCTTTTGCAGGGACCTCAGTCTAAGGACAGACTGCTGCCAGCACAGCGAGCGCCCCTCACAAACCACTCACGTCATCTTTGTTCCGACGCAGCTGGTTCAGCTCTGTCTTAGTCCTACTCAGCTGGGTCTCCAAATCCAGCACCTTGGCATGGGCTGCCCTCTCTCTGGATGTTGCTCGTTCTCGAGTTTGTTCGACCTGCACGTAACAACAGAAACAGCCTTGTCAGGGAGCCGTCTGTGGAAGAACGATTCTCCCCTGCCTTACTGCCCGCAAATCCCCCGCACGTTTACTTGGACAGATTCCTGTACATAAGCAGCAGGTCGGCCCAGGGCTTTTCTTTCTTCTGTTGCAAAAAGCATGGGGTTCCATTTCTCAAAGGTTTGAGAGCTACCAAATGGTACCGAAACATCTTCCGCGTTTCACCAAATGTGATTATTTCAATAATTTGGTCACAGGCTGGGCAGGCATTTTCATTTTACGGCCTGGGTAGTTGTAGGAACATCAACAAACAAGAAACCCCTTACCTGTCGTTTGGCATCCTCAATGGCCATTTCCAGCTGACGAGCCACAGAGCTGCACTCCCGGGTCTTCTCCTCTAACCGCAGCTGGCACTGATGGATCGACTCCTCACGCTTTGCTATGACCTGCAGGAACTCCATGTTCTGGGCGCTCGTTGTTTCTAGTTTTCTAGGTTAAGACAAAGCAAGAAAACCTATTTGTTTCAAACGGAGAGTGTTTCAGACTACCTTTTGGTCAGGGCTTGGCTGGCCTGGGAGGTGACTCTGTGCCCTAATAAATACTTCTTCATTTCTCTAATCAGAATTTCAAAGATTGAGGGACACCGAGGATTCACACACACCCCTTTCTCCAGATGTTGTCACTAACAAGAACTGATAAACAAGGATAAAAACCTCCAATATTCAGTAACCTCAAAACTGTCCAGCTAGGCTGGACAAGGAGCTGGTATCTGCTGTGTAGGCACAGTCCTTTCCAACAACATTTGTCAAGAAGCTACAAGTCCCTCTCTAGTGGCAGTTACTGATTAGAGATCCCTGTGAGATGAGCAAATGTGCAGAATCCTGGAGGCAAGTGGGGCATTCAGACAAGACTGGAGACATTTCAATTCTGTGGAAAGAAAACCACAACAGAGTTTGGAAAGGAAAAGTTAATAGAACAAGAGAGCCTAACATTTCTAACCTTTCTAGCTCCTCCACCTTCAAGGTGAGCTGCTTTTTCTCCTCCTGGGCAGACTGATACCTCTCTCTTGTCATCTCCATTTTGTCCCCCTGGAGCTCAATCTAAAAATCACAGCCATTAGTTACTTTACAGAGCAGTCACTGCACACACACGACCAACCCCCTCAAATGCACGCGGCTCTCCAGAAGGAAATGCTCAGTTCGTGTTTCTGGAGAGTCCTAGAAAAGGAACACTGGATAGAAGGCAAAGCTCTGAACACACAAAGCATCCACTTTGTTGGAGCTTCCAGTTCATGCTTTGATAGGTACGAGAAAGTTCTTCACTGCTTCAAAAGGGAAAGCGAGGTTGGTAAAAGCTTGCATGCAGAGCAGACACCTCTAAGTACAGCAAAGCACACGCATTAAGAACAGCCACATACCTGACAGGAGCCCACAGAGACACCACAGACTTAAACACGAGGAAGGTTTACCATTCCAAGCCAAGCAGAGAAAAGCTGTCAAGACTACAAGATTATTTGCTGCGTCCTGAGGCACGACTGTAGACATCCTGCCTGTCTACAATTGTCCTGGAACGCCTACACAGTGCTCCTGGGAACATAACACAGGGACTGGGAAAACAACCTGAGATGAGGGTGAGAAAACAAGGTTGGGACAGCATTATCAGCAGAAGACCACAGGAGGGAAAGCCAGCAAGGTGATGGAAGTAACAGAAGGGAGCGTCGACATCTGCGAGTGTTGTCACTGCTGCTGTTCAGGTCCCATTATGGCTCCGCACTGAGGGATTCAAAACCTTCCAAACAGTAAGGAAAGCCGGTAGCTACGCTGCTAGCTTCTTGCACAAAGACAGGGCACACACCTTTATTTTGCAGTGCGCGTTTAATCTTTTCAACAAGAGACAAGAACAGAGACGGAGCAGTTCGAACCTTCCTGCGATTGGAAACTCATCTTGGTCTCGGACTCAGAGATGCTGCGCTGCAGGAGCTCTCTGCCAGTCCCTTACCCGCTGACGAAGATCTGCAATCATGACAGACAGGTCCATGTTCTTCTTCTCGTAACTCTGAAGCTGGTCCTGACATTCTGCCAACTGTGTCTCTGTGATCCTCAGGATCTCAGGCAGCTTTTCCAACTCAGCAAGCTGGCTCTGGAACTGCTTGCGAGCCTAATGAAGGCAATAAGCAATTTTCAAATGTTTAGAGACCTCTTAGTCTAGACAGTGTTCCTCTGACAGCTTCCTTCATTTGCACCATGGCGACACTGTGGATATTTGTCAAGTATTGGAGGTCAAAGTGTAATTAAGGTCTTCTACCCCCTTACAATCTGATATCCATGGATCCTGGGCTTCAGTCTTACTAGAAGCACAAAGCTATTTTACAAGGACTGCTGTTCCACAGCAGACAGCAGTGCAGTTCTAAGCCACTATTTCTGCAGCAAAAAAATAAAAGCACTACACGACTTAAACATCCCTAAGGAACGTTACGTGGTCAAGAAGTCGTTAAATCTTCAATAATTTTTGCTGAATGAACAAGGCCTGAGCAAAGCTAATCAAAAAAAGGCAGTGAATGCCTACAACATATCAGCCCTTAGAGGAATTAGTACCAGATCGATCTCCTTGTTCATTTCATCCTTAAGTGCCTTCTTCTCTTTATCACACTTCTCCAGTTTTGCTGCCACATCATCTGCTTCCATGCGGGTCTTCAACACCTGGGCACACAACAAACAAATGTACTTTACCTCTTATATATAGTTATCAACACACGTGCTGTGCTTTGGAGTAGCTAAAGCTGCTCAAGAATCAGCAACGAGTTTCTTGCCATCCTAACTATCACCCCAGGCTAACCTTGGAATGGAAATTCACTTTTTGTTTCTCCTGCCCATATGTTCCTAAATACCCAAATATCCAAAATCCACTCCTCTCCCTCTTCCCACCACCCCCCCCCCCCCAAGAAAAACACAAAGCCAAACAGCCCAGGGACAGTACTCATCGCACTGAAAGGTGAACAACAGTATCTCACTGTGTTCCTTCATCTTTTGAAAAGGAGCACGCAAAAGAAAAATAATTCAGGCCCGTGTTGGTTTGTCTTTTTCTGCTTTTCCTCTCCATTAATCAAGATCTGTGCCGTAGCTCTTCCTAATGATAAAGTTACCGGCAGATACCGAGGAAGGGAATTCCCCCACACTTTAGCATTAAAGCACACGGCACCCTGAATGCCAAAAGAATCAAAACCACAGGAATCTCCAAGAGCAATGGGAAGGTTAACACACGACAAAATAAACCACAACGGTAACGAGAGAAAGCACATCTGTGTGAGGAAGGAATCCGAAAGGGGCCCACCTGTGACTTGTAGGTTTCAATCAACTCTTCATAATTCCTGACAGAGCTCTTGAGCTGCTGTACTTCCATGTGCGCTTGGTTCAGCTTCTCCTCCATTGGGACCACACTTGCCTGGAAAAAAAAGCATCTCCTGCTGAGGGTGTGAATGTAACTGTTACACCAGCTGCCTGATGCTGGCTAGATTGGAAAACAAATAAACAAACAAAACTGCCAGTGTCAATTAGCAAAACTTCCCTAGTAAGCTTTCCCCATCATATTCAGGATACGGTGTAACTAGTTTGAAACCAAGCAGCCGCAGCAGGGCAATTCACCTCAGTTGTCAGAGGCCAAGAAACTCATAATTTCTGCTTCTTTGTGCAGCATTTCACCTTGGAGTCACTGACCTTTAGTCTTTCATTCTCCACTCTGAAAGAAGTGGTCTCCGTAGTTTGCTGATGCAATTTATCCATCAAGGCATCTCTGTCCTCTCGCATCCTGTCCTCCAGGGTTGCCTGCTGTTCTAGCAAATCTGCAATACGGCTGCCATGCAGAAAGAAAAATGACCCTTAAATGACAAGAAAGAATCAGGCTCCTATTTCTTCAGTATTAGCTTCAGAGACATGGCTTTTCACTACCCTTCCAACCTCCTGCTTTATTCACATTTACACGTTGACCACATTCTGCTCAGCTACCTCCATCTTCTTCACTCACTGAAAACCAACCTGAATTGCCCCCCTGAAACTCAAATGCACTGCCTCCAGGATACACACTACCAAGAGACGCTTCCCTCTTGTCTCATATCCCTACCTATTTTTTTTTCCTGAAGCAACAGCTGTACTGCAGTGATACACATTTATTTACTATCATGTCAAAACTGCCATGAACTAATCCCTTTCATTCAAGGGTCTCAAAAGAAACAAATCCCTAATTATTTAAAAGCATTAAAAAAGTAAAAGATCAGAGAGATTTAAGCTTGGGCAAACCCTTACAGCCCACCTTTGCTGTGGCAAGTCAGCAACAGAAGCCACATCTTTGTCTCTTGATCCCTCCAAACTCTGCTACCCCATTGACAGGGCTGGTTCTGCTTGGATGTTTACTGACAGCTCAAATTACTTAATAACTGTATTCAATGAAATCATCCTTGAACTATGAACTCATTCACGCTCATGTTAGTTTCTCCATACTGATCTTATTTTAACCTGTTCACTGTAACCATCTCCAATTCAAGGTCGCTCTTATCCTTCACTACTTTGTTGTAGCGACTCCTCCAAGACTCCAGAGTAGAAAGTGCTTCTGCAACGTAACTGTCCTATCAAAAGGAAACAATGAGAAAAGCATTACTGGGCTGGATGTGGGATACCTAGACAGCATGCAGATGCTGACATGAATAAGCATCATACGTGCAGAGACTTTGTTAAGTCTTAACAATATCAAAGCATTTATTCTTGCTCTTTCTGATTCTTCACAGAGAGGTCTTCAACAACGTTGCTGTTAGAAAATAAACATAACAGCATGGAAAGGAGAATCCTCTTTGAAGACAGCAAATAAATTACCAGAAATATGAAGCATGGGTAAGATTTTGGTACTGGCTCTGGTCTCCAGTATTCTCAAAACAAGAAGATCAAGTAGCACAAAATCCACATTCCCTTCTGACTGTCTGACTCTTCTGTGTTTCCTCGATTTCCTTCAGTAAGTTTTCAATAGGAAACTCCAGTGCATTTTGAAGCCTTCGTACTTTCCTGCTCTAACAAGTTTGTGGATTAACAACCCGCTGCATTTGGAATTCTCAGCCAAAACCACAAGTCTTTATTTTCACGGCCTTTATCAATCCTCAGTTCTGAACAACAAGGTGAAAAAAAAAAATAAAAATCAGACCTGCTAGTTTTTATGACAGCAGAGAAAACTGGATTTGTTCTAAACTTAGCACAAATGGGCCAAGGCACTGAGACAAAAATAAACCTCATTAGTTGAAAGCAGAGGCTCTCCCCGGGGCCGCTTCCAGAAGCCGAAGCTTTAGAGGCACAACCTGAAATGAGGTCTCTCCTTGTGTCTCATCGGTACCTTTTCTGCCAGCTGTACAGCCAACTGCCCTGCACACTCCTCGCTCCGCTCTGCCCGCTCCTTCTGTGCACGGAGGGCTTTCTTCAGGGCATCTTTATCACGGTCCGCCTTCTGCCTTAGTTCTTTCAGCTGTTCCTTGATACATTCCACCTCTGCCTTATGCTGAGCTTCACTGCGCTCCAGATTCTGCAGTGGGGGGAGGAAACACACCACAGGGAATAACGTCCTCATACCTACATACCTCAACCAGCAACTCATTTCCTAGAAACACCGGAGGAAGATTGGCGTATAACCTCAAACCTTCAGCCCGTGGGTACTTGCTGCTTAGTCCTGCCCTAACATGAACAGACATGTCAGCACCAATTCTAAGAGTGAAAAGAGCATTTATGCCCACGTGGATATAGAAAGCCGAAAGCAAAGCCGTACCTTTAATCCCAATGCACTCTACCATTTGTCTGCTTGTAAACAAAAAGCTACAGCCTACTCTAGCTACACAAATTATTTCACCACAAGTTATAAAATGATAACATAGGAGAAAAACTAGTTTAAGATGCCAAAATTAAGAAGTCCTCTGAGTTTTTGTTACCAATCTGGTTCCTAGAATGGCTTAAAACATTGAAATTATTTCCAGTATTCCACCTTGAGACAAAAGATTTCACATATCAGAATTAAAAGTTAACTCTCAAACATCCTTTAAGCTCCAACGAAATGAGGCAAATCTCACCCTAATTTAAAGGGCTGTAATTCGAATGGCCTCTTGGTACTTCAGGGCCAACCTTCTCTGTCCTTATTCCTGTTTGTATTAATTCCTGAAAAAGCCCTCGTTTCCTCTTTCAAGCTGCTCTCCAGAACACCGACTTCCACCCTGGCCAAAGGAAAGATGGGTCTACGAGCCTTCTGATCTACCCAAGAACATTCTTTTTATTAACTGAAATACTTACACTTAATGCTGTTACCTTATGCAGCTGTAGAGCTTAACAAAATGAAATTCTCTTGTCAATCACTTGCACACACACGTGGATCACTGAAAACATACCCGGATCTGCGTAGTCAGACGGTTGTTCTCAGCTTCCTTCTGCCGTAGCTGTGCTTGTAAATGGCCTCTCACAGACTCCAAAGATTTTGAGAGCTCACTTGCTGTCTTTGCCTGTTCCTAAATACGATGCAAACAAGTCACCCGTGTTTTCCTTCAGTAAGCTGGTGAGAAGGAACGCTTTCTAATACGTAGCCATTTGGTGAAGAAATCTGATGCTGTCTCTGGCCATCTCCACCTTTCTCACATGGACCTTCACAGCTCCTCTTTTCCAGCAAAATGGGCAGCAAATAAATAACCATTTATTTTATATCAGATGTAAATGACTGGCCTGGAAGATTTGTTCAAGTGAAAACCATCCTCCACATCTCATCCACTACACTTGCCTTTTCCTTCCTAAGGAGAGGGGCAAACTGGAATTTGTTATCAGGAACCCACCAGACCTTAAACAGAAAAGGTAATTCAACAATAGACCCAAACAAGGATAGAACAGTGCCTATTAATCTTGGTGATGGATGTTTTCTCAGCAGAATACTGAGCCCGCAGCTGTGTGGGAATAGGTAGCTGTCTATTTTTATAAATATATATACAAACAATATATGTATGAACAAAGCCAGTCATCTGATTCCTTATCAAGCAACTGTCTGCAAGTATGAACCCGTATCTTGGACTATTTGTGAAGGTGGAGCAAGAAGGGGAATACAGAATAAGGAAGCTACCTTTTCTTCCTGTATCTGGATAGCAAGATTGTTGATTTCTTTTTCTTTCTCCTGAAGCCTCATCTGAAGTTGCTGGAAAACAAACACCACTAAGATTTTAAGTAACGAACGCATTCAGGTTAGCCAGTAGAGGGAAGGAGGTGTAATTGCCTCCCTCCAGAGACCATCAGATCCACAACTCTGTCTGGTATCCACAGCAACACCATCCTTAGCCTCAGAAAAAGTCTGCTGTCTCCTCAAAAAGAAAGCAATAAGGAAACAAACAATTGCTTAAAAGGGCACAGAACACCCAATCAGAAACCAGGCCTTGATAGGACTACAAACTCCACAAGGGACACTGCCTGTGTCTTACAGCAAGTTTTGTCATTTCTGGCAATATAAGAACTCTTTCCTCAGTCTACAGAGGAGGAATTGGGAAAAAAAAAACAACAACAGCGCCAGATCATTCACACATTTAGTTACAGAAGCAGGAACAGAAAGCTTACCCTCTTTATGCTTTGCTATCACTAAGAATAACACGATAAACCTATAGAAGCAATAAGATGATATCCAAACTGAAGCTGTCAGGGTTCAGCTTCCCAGCTGTCAGGGTATTTTTGTAGTAGGTATTTTTTCTTTGCCACCCCCAGAGATACCTTTTTAAAGAAGAATGTAGTGTAACTCTTGCTTTGTACATCCAGCACAAAGACAAAGGCAAGCACAATCATCTGTGCTTGAACTGAACATAAGAACACACTTAGACATCCCAAACTGTTCTTCATAGCAGAACACTGCAAATCATAATGGCGTCCTTGTATGCAGATCTCAGCTGTGGTATCTCCCCAGTCTAAGCTCCATATTTGAAAGGCTCTGAAAACCGACTCATTTTGTAACACGGGTTGTTAATCAGAGGGGCTCCAACAACCACAAACACAAGAATAGTTTTCTACAAGGCATGAGAGTAGGAGCAGAAGGGTGAACACAGACAAAGAGCTTGCAATTTCTGTCTTCCTGCTGAATAAGAGATTTTGGTTTGCTTACCAACTTCTCTGCATCTGAGTCAGCCAACATTTTTAACAGCACACCTTGCTTCTCCAGTATCTTCTGAGCATCCCTCTGCAAAATAAACGTGTGAGAAAAACTGTTAATTAAAAAGCCGGCTTGTTACAGATTAAAAGATGGAACTGCAGAAATCAACAGGTCTCCCCCTTGTTGCAGTAGCAATTATCAGAAGATACCAAGCATAGAATTTGCTCAGTACTTCACATATCAAAACCTATCTCAAAAACTTTCTCAGTTCTCCCATACAAAGACGATAACAAGAAACACAATGGCAAATTAAGAACTTCTAGAACTCCCCCATTACTCAGGGAAAGTCACACAGAAGTCAGCCCTCTTCTCCAGTCTCACTGGTGGCCGAGTGAATAGTTAACATTGGCCTGCTTTTGTTCAAAGGGAATAAAAACTACAGGAAGAAGAGCAGTTTCCAGATGAGCAGGTTGACAAGACAGTGCCTGTACTTCTTAAAGCTGCCAAAGGCTTGGATGCTGCGACATCCCCACAGCAGAAAAGTCAATCTTATTTTAGTGAAGTAGATAGGAATAAACAAAACCATCCTTTGTGACACAATGGCCAAAGGCAGCACTGGGATAAAGAGTTACAGAGTTCTCAAACTCAAGTTCCATTTTCAGCCATTATACAACGTTGCCTTCAGTACTCATCCACGTTGAAGCTCTCAGCACTGCTCACCTCCCTTTCGTGCTGCTCTCTGAGAAGCTCCCGGAGCGTACGATTGGTTTCTTCAAAGGTGCTCAGTTTCTGTAGCAGCAGCTCTTTCTGTCTCGTCAGCATGTTGATGTCTGAGCTGCTCATGTGTTTCTCCTAGTAGAAAAACAAAAAAGGTTATTGTTCACATGCAATTAAAGTGGGAAGCTGATAAAAGCATGGGTACTGCCACAGTCAGCACCACATGGACAAAGATGCTGCAAATAAATACCCGATTCCCAAAGAGATTTAGCAAACATCTCCAGCAAGTTAAATCCCTCAACTTCTTACATTTCTTTGGATCAGCAACTGTAGCAATATTCTTTTAAGACAGCCATAGAACAGTACAGTGCAGCAAAGGCAAGAACAAAAAAGCCAACACTTACAACATTGAGTCTCTCAATTGTATTTTTCAGGGCATGAATCTCTCTGGCTGCTGCTGCTCCATCTCTCTCTGCCTCACTCAGCTTGGACATCAGGCACTCTTTCTCATGCTGCAAGTACTTTTTCTGTAGCCTGCAATGAGAATTCAGCCATCAGAGGAACATGAAGCTCTGACAGCTGTACCAGACAGTACGAATATACGGTTATTTGGGTTAGAACAGGGAAAAAAAAGCACACCACTAAATAAAGGATGAAAGCTACCTAAATTCACACTCTCCCACCACAGTTGTTCTGACAGAAGACAAGTAGGCTCCAAGAGCTTGCTAGGATCACAATTATGAAACAATAATTAAGAGGGGCCAAATTTAGCTTGTACCAAAGCTTGCACACCCTACTAAGGCCAAAATACAATGCTGGGCATTCCCGGGGACCTTAAGTGTTACCGGAGATAAGACTTGCAGTGGCTCAACATGAATGCGTATGTACGCACTCACTAATGCATACAGCTCCAAGCTTTTAGCTACAGGTTGTAATCTCAGCAGTATTCACATTTTTGGTAGAAGGAATGCACAGTATTAACAACCTGGTGATCTTTTCAAGAAGACGACAACTCTCCAAACACTAATGCCCCGATGGAGGCAAGCTTCCCTAATTCTTCAGACACGTACAAAAACATCAGAGATCTTCAGGGATCACTAAGAAAAAACCACACTTCAGGCCCTCTCATGGGCTCTCACTGCTGCTTCTGCGTGATTTTTCACAAAGGTCAGAAATTCTCCTCTGATTGTCAGCTTCACAATTATCTGTTATTGTATCAACACAATCACAATCCAAACAACACCTCGACATTCAAAATATTAACTGCAGAGCTATGATGACCCCACAGCAGGCGCCTCAAGCCAACCTCTTTCAGCTTCCCAACAGAGCAGGTTTTATTCCATTCCCATGACCATGCTAGAACCCTTCTCTGCAGCCACTGCCATCTGAATTCCCCTTTGTAGCAGATGATAAAAAACCAAAACCATCAGTTCTTCAGCAGCACCACAACTTAGGGTAAAACTACATCCTCAAATAACATCAGCAGTAAAAGGTGTCTGTAAATACCACTAATTACAGTGGAGAACTGGAGCTTTCTTACACAGTCAGATCTTTCTCCTCCCTCATGCGTTCAATATTGCGCCTGAGCAGCGTGTTCTCATGCTCTGTTTCTACCAGCTCTTGTGTGACCTCATTCAGTTCTTCTTTCTGCTCCTCAAGCAGCCGTTTTGTCATTTGCTGCTTTTGCTCCTGTTTCTGCAACTTAGCCTGAAAAAGATACGTAAACAGAATTTAAGACAAACCAGAAGTTGACCATTGCTCCTCATGCATCCCATTGGGCAGCTGGGAGCACAACAAACAGCTGAAAACGCACAAGAAGAGAGAACATGGAGGGAGGTTCAATTGGTACACCAGGTTTGTTTGTTTATGCAGCAGAAAAGGTCACCTGAGATTCCCCTGCTTGCACAGAATTGCAGCTAACAAAATGAAAGTGATCTTACAGCATGGATTTAGTTAAACAATGCCGCCAATTATTTAGATTCAATTCACTTATTATCAAAACAGAACTTTGCTTTACAATGATGCAAGTAACTGCTTTAATGTTTTGTGGCACAACTAGGATAGAAAAGGCTTAGTATAAAAAATACACCCAAATTCGATTCTCCTTTACCCATTTGAACTTCATTTAGTTTGCATAACTTAAGTACGAATACAACCTCTGTGCCCCTCAGAGGAAACAAACAGTTGCCCTTCCCTCTCTCCAAGCATCCAATGAAATCTGGAAACCCCTATCCATTTTTTAAATGGTGTCAAGCACATAAGGGGCTCTTTAGCTGGAAAACACAACATTACTGGTCTGTGTAATTTAAAGGAGAATCAGGAGAAACTACTGTGAGGAATAAGTGGATTCTTCAAGAACAGAACATCACCAAACTGTGCTTTTCACCTTCTGGAACGACAGCTTCTCAGGTTTGGGCTTGAGTAGAAGAAAGATGATTTGGAAACTAAAGCACAGTGATACCTTATGGAACTGCCACAGCTTAGAGAGTTTTCATAGTAGGGCACAGGGAATTTATCAGTAAATTAGTTCTGATTTTCTGAACAGCTCAGACTGATCTCTTTAAGCGCAATAAGCAACAGGCTTAAAGGCTCTTCATCAAAGCTCTCGTCTCCTCTTGTCAAATAATCAGCTACAAAGCCACAACCAGCAGGTCTTTACTTGGTCCCCTCACCTCATTCTTCAGTGTTCCCACCACGTTCATCAGGCTATCTATCTTCCTTTCGTATTCGTTCATTTTGCAGTAAACTGCATCTTCCTCATCTGTAGAGAGATCGCTCAGGCGCAACACTGACATCATTTTCTCAGAGTCTGGAGGTGTAATTTCCAGGCGGTGAGTTGGTCCCTAATAAAAAAGCAATACATGACAGCTTTTTTTCCCCACACATAAAGGTATAAATTGTGATCTAAACCTGAGTACCAAAACTAGAGACCGCGTCGCATCACTGCAGTAAGACTAGGCAGGAAAAACAAAACGTAAACAGCTCTTTTATTTCCACGTGTGAAAGTTCAAAAATGCAGAAAGAATAAAATAGGAAATAAAAATAAAGGGAAGCTCGAATTCTCATCCTGGAAGAGCCAGGAATGGAAAAGCTGAAGCTGACGACCAATCGGGAAGAAAACAGTAAAAATACTGAGCAGTTGCTGCAGCTGTGAAGTGGGCTGAAGATGACTTAACACATGCAGTGCCCCTCAGCTGCTTCTCATGCCTCTCAGCCCCTCAGCTTTGTTGCTCCCCCCTGGGAGCGCTCAAATATCTCAAAATCCTTTTTAAAGCGTAGAGCCCAGAACCGCACACAAAATTCCAGGTCAGACCACATCAATGCCAAACGCAGCAGGAACTAACGAGTAAATTTGCATCCTAGAGATGGAAACACATGAGATGGACATCAGCTGTTAATTAATTTCCTATTTTGCTATATTTAAAAATGAAAAAGATGTACAAGAAACACTCAAAATGGATTGCAAGTGACAGCACCCTTCTTTCCTATCAGCCCAGCTCCCTCCAGCCTGATACCACACAACCACTCTCCTCAACTTCAGCTAAAGCTTGGCTTGAGGGAGCAGAAGCAGCCTTACCTCCCATTTGTAGGTGGAATCAAGGACTGATGTTTTTCCTGGGGGCATCCAGGGGGCCTTTGTTTTCACCTGGACTGCTCGGCGCACGTTCACGGTATTCCCTTTCATTTTCTGTTTGTGCTTTTGCTAAAGAAGAAACAGAGAAAATAAAAGCAATCACTAAGGCCTGTTAAGAACTATTGACAATTTTTATCGCTGCAAAAAGAAATGGCAGATCATTCACACACACAGAAAAATCAGTGTTATACATGGTACATCAGATCAGGTGAGCCAGCAGAGGAGGCTAACAGTAGCCAGAAGGAAAGGTTATTGCATTCAGCTGATGAATTCTTGCTGCTTATCACGTAAAGACTGTTGTACGACTGAAATAGCCACAACTGGGACGTGATGAAAGCCTTTCTCAGCCAGCAGGAAGGTTTGGGGACAGGGTATGGGGAAGGAAGTCTCCTCTGAAGGGAGATATGCAAAGAATACCGCAGTGTAACCCATTTGGGTGCAGAAGGAACAACCTGGTAGATTTCTTCTGTTCCAGATTAATCTCACAGCACAGCAGCTGTATCAACTGACAACACTACCAGAGGAAAAAGAATCATACAGTGTGATTGGTTATGAAAAGCCCCTGAGACGTTTTCCTTGTTTTAGGCTCGAAAGTATATCCACGTTTATTTGCCTTAGATTTGAGGTGCTCTAAATCACAGTCACAGAATCACAGAATTACTCAGGTTGGAAAAGACCTTAAAGATCATCAAGTCCAACTGCAATGGATGAATGATGAGAAGTCAAAGTGTGTTTGCACAACTTTAATATCTGATGAGAAAGAAAAGCCATTCTAAAGTACCCTATGGGGAATTAATTAATAGGAGGCAGCGACTTCACTGTCAGACCCTGATTTGCCATTAGCAACAAAGAGAAAATTAGTGGAGAATTTGTAACAGCGTGTCTGCAGACGTAAGAATGAGCTAGCAACTTCCATTACTTGTAGAGAAAAACTGTGCACAAACATACAACTTTGAAAGGATGCAAGCCAGCTACAGCTCAGCTTCAGTATTGCCTTCTGTGTACTGTTAGCAAGGGTATGAAGAGATCCTTCTCTGCTGCATAGCTCTGCGGATTGACAAGGTGCTTAATGCCAGAAGATGGTTTGAATCCAGTCCCTCTTCTTCTAAACACATTAATTTTAATACAATCAAGACGGAATGTGGAACGTTCAGTTATTTCCTTACCCCAAATCCTTCCTTCAAAAACAGGGATGAAG
Organism: Alectoris magna; assembly: GCA_030625065.1. NCBI lineage: Eukaryota > Metazoa > Chordata > Aves > Galliformes > Phasianidae > Alectoris > Alectoris magna. The sequence goes on along the minus strand of CM060579.1, from coordinate 4,820,624 downwards.
CTGAAGAAATAACAGTATGAGAATACAAATCCAGGACATAAGAGGAAAAAATCCCCCAAGCTACATCACACTGAAAGCAACAGTTCTCATAGTCACAGAATCGTAGGGGCTGGAAGGGACCTCTAGAGATGATCGAGTCCAGCCCCAATCACTTAATTAAACATGAAAACAAGCCATATATTCTACAGCATAATGAAATCATCTTAAACACAGAAGACACGTCACTGCAAATTCACCACTGGCTATGCATATAATGAAAAAGGCAACAGGTCTCAGTTCTAATACCATGGTAAAACAGACCTCAAAGATTCTGTGGTGCTTCCAGGACTGCCTCCTCCCTGCAGCCCTCACAAACACCCAGCTGCACACTCCTACCTGGCATTTTGCAGGTGTGGTTTTCTGACCCTTTTTAATATGGACATGGACAGGGGTGTTTTCATCCACATGGACGTGCAAAGGGGGAGATGAGGAACGGTTCTTCATGGCTCTTCTCCCACAGACGGGAAAGGGCAATACAATGAAAGGAAACCTGTGAATAAGGAAACTGGAAATAACAACATTTCCCTCTGTGCCAGAGAGCAACAGTGGCCAGTTTTGGTCGAAGCATGTGCTGTCTTTCAATAGCATCTGCCATTTTGAAGTGCATGCTATTATGCTGTAAAGCTATTAACACAAATCATTTCTCTGCTGCTAACATTTTTTGTGGCCATTAAAGAACAAATGCAGTTGTATCAATAGAGGTTGCCTGCAAGAGTCACTGGTGTTCAAAGCCTCAGAACAGTTGAGCAAATCAAGGATTTCAGTAACCAACACCATCAGATTCTGAATAGAAATTTCATAGAGGAAGAGGAAAAGAGCATTAATTTAACAGCTTAGTGTAGAAAAACCAATAGGAAACAAACAGATCATCCCACCCTGGAACTCTGAACCTGTTCTTTCACATGTGCTTAACTTCAAATTCCTGAAGTTAAACCAACGCTTAAAAGCCTTCAGATCCTTCTTCAGATTTTCTCTCTGTGGCGCATACACGTACAAATTCGCACACTAATCGCCTAGCACAGAAAAGCCCAGAGACACGAGGTTAAGGAAATCAGCGCAGGTATGAATCTTCCCTTGAGGTAATGATTCTTCAGCACAATGCAACCGTAAAGCTTAGAAAAATCCAACAGCAGAGCTCTGTCAGCCCAGGTATAATTACTTACAGTTACTTTAAGGCTTTTAGCTCCTCTTGACACTGTGCTCTGTGCAGATACCGATGTCATTTCATTTTCGATGGATGAGGGAAACCTGATGCAGAAACAACACAATCACAGAATGCCCCAAGTTGGAAGCGACTCGTAAGGACCATCAGGACCAACTCATGGGGAACAGTGCCAATCTCAGAACGTTCTCTTCCTTCCAAACAAAGGCAACATGCAGACTCAAATATATCGGATGTATGAACTCAAACAACAAAGGTCAGCGTGCCATTGCTTCCTCCGACAAGTGCAGGATGAGGAAACAACTGAGACTGCCATCCCGTACGTACTGAGAGTTGGTTTAAACACTGGAAAACCGTTTTCTAGAATGACACAAGAGGACCTTACCCGGACAGCGGTAACAGCAACTCTTAACCATCTTCAGAAAAGCTGAAAGAAAAGCCTGCAACACAAGTCCTTGGTGCAGCATAGCCCAGCAAACACAAACACACTGGTGGCCAACCAGTCCCACCCACAGACCTGAACTGGGAGCAGCATGAGCTGCTTGCCTGGTACCACTGATGGGACCGGGAGAAACGAGTGGGGACTGCTGTGCCCGGTGGGTACAGAGCTATTGGAGCTGCAGCACAAAGGGCTTTGCTGCTAATCTTATGGAAACACTGCCTCAAAGCTTGCTGCATAAGGGGATATGGTACAAGCGTTACTTAAAGTGTCATTTTGTTCTATACCACTGCTAGAAACAGAATTCAGATGACTTTTCCACAGGTCGTGATTAATTTGACAGTTTGCCAAGGATCGTGTAATACCCTGCTCTGAGTGAAACCAAGATGACCAAGGCAGTTATGAAAAATGTCAGGTTTTGATGAGTAACATCACAACACGCCAGTAACAGGCACCGGGTGAGGAAACAGCTCAGCACGAAGCCGTGGCCGGCTTCACCCGGCTTGGGGAAAGAGCTGCTTGGACGGCTGGGAAGGAACACTGCCGCTCTCCTACACTCGTATACAGCGCTGCCACTGAGTAACTGACAGCTGAACTTCACGGACACCACGGGAGGGCGGCCACACAAACTGCGGGGCAAGGAATTCCAGCGGAGGCAGCCAGCCTGTGCTACAGCTCGGGGAAGGACCGATGGCTCATTTCAACGGACCGCTATGTCACTTCAGAAAGCGGTCAGTGCTACTCTAGAAAAAGAACACCTTCACCGGGGACGTGCAGCAGGACAGCTGTGGTTGAAAAACGTCACCGCGAGGCATCGAACCCGCACTGTAGGACCTCCTCGGCTCCGCGCTGAGGGCAGAAGGGCCGAGCTCCCCTCGGCCGCTCCCCCTCACGTTCCGAGAGCCGCCCGGCGGCCTCTCCTCCCCCTCCTCCTCCTCACCGCGAGGTGCCGAGCGCGTTCCACAGCCGGGGCCGCCTCAGGTGGTCTTCGCCGGCGGCGGCGATGCGGCGGGGCGGGCCGCTGCCATAGGGGCCGCACCACGGGCAGGAGAAGCAGCAGCACTTCCGGGGCCGCCGCGCCGCCGCCGCCCGCGCTTCTCCCATTGGGCGGTTCAAACCCTCCTCGGCCGCCGCGCGCCGCCCCCGTGCCACGCCGCCCCGCCCACAACGGGCCCCGTCGCCACGGCAACGCGAGGCGCACACAGCGCACAGAGCCTCGTTCGGAGCGCAGGGAACGGGCCGGGTTCGGCGTCGCGTTCGCTGTCTTGGAAATAAAGCCACGCAAACAACCCGTGCTGCCCGCCGAGCTCCGTTCTTCGGGCGCTACAGCGCCGTTCTCAGCGCAGAACGGCTTGAGCAAACGCAGAAGCGTTGACAAGAACGGCAGCACTAAAGCTGCTGCAGCGCTGCGAACGTTCTTTAACCCCTCTGCGTCAAAGCAGAACTGAAATCCTAATTCATTCCCCTCTAAAATCCGGACATTCAAGGAAAAAACAAACCAGGACTGTCCCGGTGCCGGTTCTCGCACCCACAGAGCCCCCCAAACGCAGGGCGCAGTTAGTGCAATTACGAGCTGCTTCCTCCCAACCGTCCCCCACCCCCAGCCGACTGCGAGCACCGGGCCGAGCGACCCACACACCTCAGCCTGCAGCCGTCCCTCCCAGCTCAGCTGCTACAGCAGCACACAACAGAAACACCCAGAGATCCCCCACACGCACCAATCCCTCTCAACCCTTTCTTTTTTTCCCTCCCCTCAAAACAAACTGATTCTCAGGGGCGTTCCTGAGAGACTTCACGCAAAACAAGCGCTCGGCCTTAGCGGTGTCTGTGCAGGGTGTGATGTGCGGGCGCCGCAGGTAGGAGCTCACACGTATCGCTGTCAGAGAAGCCTTTATCCTTGCACACCGTACAGGATCACCGACAGAACCGTTCACGTGGCAGAGCAAAGCTCACAGCCCGTCAGCACAGCACGTCCGCCTTCCCCAGAACTGGGGATTCTCCCCCAGCTCCCACAGCGCTGGGCTTACGAGATTCTATTGCAGAAAAACTCATCTTTAAAATCTAGCATCCAATGTCTCAGTAAGGAAAACAGACCAGTGGATGAGTAGAGGAAGACAGCCTGAAGTAAAAGCTGCTCAGAACTATCGGACCAGATCTGGCTGTAACACTCACTAGCTGAGAAAGCAGCCTGCTCTTACAGCGCTGTGCTCTGAGCATGGCTCTCACCTAAAAGAAGTCTGCTCAGTGCTTCTTCACTTCAGCCTGAGCTTCTTCCTTCCAGCAGTGCCCCAAACGCCTCTCTTGTACCCGCTCCCATCCTTCTAAACATCTCATTTACACTTACACACCGCAGGATCCCTCTGCTTGCAGAAACTCAGGACTCTGAACAGGACAGTCTCTGTGCCTGCATGTCAGTTCATGAGCTGTGATCAGTCCGTTCAACTCTTTAAAAAATAAAACACCATTCCTTCTTAAGTTTTTTTCCCCCATGCAAATACTTCAGGAAGGAGGCTGCAGTTGGCATCAGGCTGCAGCTTTTTGAATGGCTTCTTCCATGCGCTGGTACCAAGGCTGGATCTTGGTGTGGACCATCATGTCGTCAAAGGCTTCCAGCCCCTCCATGACTCGGAGCACTCCGTACACTGCCTGCGCCAGAGGACAAAGATCAGAACAACACTGAGAAAGTCAGTGGTGGAGAATGGCTGAGGGTACCAACGAGAGTGCAGAATGGCTCAGGCTATCAATGAGAGCGCCTCTACGACCCAGAAAGCAAGGCTCTTTACCTGCCTACAGCATGCTCCACAACTCTGGTTAGTAAGGCAGATTGAATGGGCAGAAAGGCACCATGAACACACGAACGGTTACTTTAAGGAAACAGTTAAGAAAAGGATAGAATCTGTATGCAGTTAGGAGCAGAATTTAAGCCAGCTCAGTATCAAGCCATGCTGGAAAATATTTCCCTTGCGTTCCAGGGAAGGAATTCCGCTCTGCTCCACACTGCTGCCTGCAAGGAACACCTCCTCAGCACCGAGTGTAACACAGCCTGTGCAGGTGCGAGGCTCTGTTCACCAGCACTCGCTACCCAGAGCGGCTGTTCTGGTTTGCAAACTGCTTTTCTCATGCTTCCACACAGTCCGTAACATCAACCTGCAGATGAGTACTGCAGGTTCTTTGTAGAGAACATTTTGCTGAAGGAAAACAGCAAATACAGCCCTACTTTTCTAAAGCATTCTCCATGCCTGTAGCTCGTGTAAATCCCCTTCTCTGCCTATGTTCATATTTGCCATTCCACAAGGATGAACAACTGGGTAATTTGCAATGTATGTAACCACAGAAATGGGAATTAACCACTTATTAACCGCTTACCAGGTCAGCAAGGTTTGGTTGGCTTCCACCCATGAACAGTCTATTTTTGCCAATGGCTTTTACCCACTTATCAACTGCTTCGTACAAGTCCTCTCGGACATCATCTCGAAGGTGATGCCTAAAGAAAGAAAAGAACTAGACTGAAAACACAGGTTTGGTTCTTTAGCCTTTCATCATCCCTAATCTTTTGGGTTGCCCTTTGCTGGGGAAATCAGGAAGGTATTTTAAGGTGAAGGGGACAGCTAGTGAGTAGAGAGCAGATGAGGAGTTTGGTACCTCCAGTTAGAGAAACAGCACGGTTACTCACATTGCATTAAATGGCTTGGTTTCAAACTGAGGTTCTGCTCTTTAAGCTCTGGAATTCATAGCCATGGCCATTAGGGAGTTATGACTGTGCTCAGTGGTACCAACCTTTTCTTCAGCCTCTTGCTAACGAAGAACATGGCAATGGCCCCCAGGTACTTGGCAAAGAAACCTTCAACAGTGCCAAACTTCCCCTCACGGACAATATAATCAAAAGACGCCAAGGCCTCTTTGGGGGTGCGGTAAACATTGGGGGAGATGAGGTGAACAAGCCAATCATCTGCCCATTTTCTCCACTGCATTTCTTCCCTGCAGGTATTGAAAGAGACTTGTCAGTGAGTAAGGTACGGAAAGCAGGGCTGGAGGAGGCAGAGAGAATCACAGTGACATTAGCCAGAGGTTTTACCAGGGACAACCGTGTCAAAACCCCTACCTAAACACGTGCTTGCGTGACCTCTCTGAAATACACTCAGGAGCATTATCTTGAGCTCCTCCAATCTCCATCTGTAATTAAGACTGAAGGTAGAGCACTAGCTTCTCCTCCCCCTGAGAACTAAAGCAGCAAGCACACCCCAGGGAAACTAGTATTCCATGGCATTCCTCGGTGACATAAAGGCCAAGAAAGAAACTGGAGGCAACTGAAGGCTGGTATGACAACAACAGAGGGAAGTAGGTCACCCAACAGCATTGTTTCAAAGGATGCACGACACACAAAGCCGCTCTAACTACCCAGGTTTTAGATGCTGAGGGAGCATGGCAGGTGTTGTCAGCACCCACAGGATTTAATACACACACTACTCATGAGGATATCTGGAGCAGACTCGACACTACCTGAAGGACCCACAAACTTAAGAGCACTTACACTCTTACTTCTTTGACAGGATAGACTCGCTTCGTCTCCTTCTCATCCAGCATGAGCCAGTATTTATTCCCATATTCAAGTACCTCCTTGCCTTGCTCAGTCACAGTTTTCATGGGAGGATAAAAGGACACAATTTCTTCTAGGCTATTCCTCCTGCGGACAGAAATACAGTTAGCACCTTATCAGACTGCTACAAAATCAGGCAAGAGCAAAGAACATATTGACAGAGAGAGACTTTAAAACATATTAGTCTAAGTGCATCTGGTTCCAAATTTTATCTGAAGTAAATTTTGAAAAGACTTTGGAACAGCTGCTCTCAAATAACTATAATAAGCGTATCTTATTTTCTGCATCAGACATGTTTTTGCAGGCATAAAACTTCCTATGTTTCTCAAGTGGATCCAAAGGATAGGCCACAGCTAGAGAAATCTGATTTCACTCTGGACGTTGCGGCTAAATGTAAGCTCAGTTCCAGGGCTAACCCTAGCACACGCTTGGGCAGTTCTTATGCAAAGAAAATCTCACAGGTGAGATTCACAGGGCCAGTCACATTCAATTCTTCTTGCATCGTTTTGTTTTCTTACTTGGAAATGAGATAGGTCTTTATTGCACTGATGATCACCGAAGAGTCATTCAACTGCTGAAAAACAGAATTGAAAAAAACCTTCAGAAATTGGTAATATTGACAAGGAATTCCTTAATCTTTCCCCCTGTATGCTGAGGTTTCCAAAATTATTGCTGCAGACCCTTTTTCCCTCATGAATTTCCACAGGCAGCCCTTTCTGCAGATCTCTTCTGCAAGCGCTTCAGAGAACCATTTTGTAGCAACTGGACAGATCAATATGATGGGAGTTACAGCAAAGGTGTGACGACAGAAGGACCAGCACAATAGAAAGGTGCTATAAAGGAAGGGAAGAAGATTGCTCACCCGTATCAGAAGACTCCAGGTTCACAGGGAAAGCTCCACCAAAGAGGGATTTCCAGGAAGAGATCCCTCCCCAGTGGAGGTCAGCCCTTAAATGAGGTCTAAGAGAGGTGCAGCCAGGCTCCACCCCTCCTGGTCACACAGCTGAATTGCCTCCACCTGTGCTCCCAGGGCTGACCGGGTCCTTTCCTCAGGTGCTCAATCAGTGCTTCAGGCCAGGACTCAACAATTCCCATACACATTTCAAATCTGTCTTCCACTCTGATAATAGAGGACTTGAGGGACAGGTCCACAGGCAATACTATTAGGTTTTGGATTTAAGCACTTTGCAGCAGCAAAGCAGAAAAAGCAACACAAATATGAAAAAGCCACAGAATCATGAGTGATTTCTTCCCATAAAATGTAAGCAGACCCTTTTATCTCTGGCATGAAATGTGTGTCCTGCATAAGGGCTGAGAGAAGCCAGATAATCAATAGACTATAGAGTCACTACATAAAACAACATGCCTAGAAAGAAAGACTGAAAACACCTCTCACAAGGCCATGGCAGAGGATACAACACAAGGAACAAACCTTAGCCTTAAAAGAATATGATTTTATTATGATTTTAAGATTATGCAACAGGTGAAAAGCCAGAGATACAAATTTCCCAATCGAAGCTCCCCACAGTAACTTACCAGAGGGCTTCCAGCATCAGCTAGCAGGATGGGCACCTTTCTGTAGGAAGAGAATTTGATCTCTTTCCTCATTATCGGGTTTACTTCCACAATTTCATAGGGCAGCCCATGATAATCCAGAAAAGCTCGGACTTTACTGCAGAAAGGACAGGTTTTATATTGGTAGAGGGTAAGCTGCAGGTTCCCTGCAGGCAGCTGGGGAAGAAAAAAGACCAAAAGCTTTTGTTTTCTACTAAGAAGTATAAACGTTATCTTGATTTCACCCTCATTTTTGTTATAAACGTATAGTCACTGAGTTCTAACACCTGATCATCAGTGTGTCTCGGCTCACAGAACCTTTATTCAATATCACAAACATTCACCTCACAGGACCAATAACTGCTTCTTTTTTTTTTTTCCCCAACACCTACTCAACCAGCTGGAAACTTCTATTCCTATTCACAGTCAAAGAAAAGAAGTGAGATCCAGATAGCAAACTCCTCCACACACAGTCTGGAGTTCTATAACCTCTGTAGAATCCGCGGGGTGGGGAGTGCAGGAAGAGGCTTCGCTGTTGGTTATGGTGCAGTGAGGGTAAGCAGTGCTGTACCTCAACTGATGGCAGAGGCTCAGAGCCAACACCTGCCGGAATATGAAGCTTTCAGACACACAAACCTACATTCAGACCCCTGGGATTAACCAAGGGAGGCACAGGGGCAGTGCAGACAGCGAAGCATCGCACCAGGTACGTTCCCTGCTTGGCTCCAGCAGCAGACACGTGGTAGCGGTTCATCATACATTATAGAACATCAGTCTTCTCGGTTTGCTTCTTATTTGCAATACATTAGGCTGCGCGGCCCTCAGCGGGCGCTGGAAACAGCAGCAGCTCTCCGACAGGCCACACTCCACACCCCCAGCAAGCCCCGGCTTTCTGACAGGCATTTCTTACAGCAGCTCCTCCAGGGAAACGCGGCTGGGGTTTCTTTCACATCGTTTTAAGCCGTTTCCCGATCGAAAACGGGCCACCAACAGCCGCGTGCTCCACGGAGACGGAAGAACCCGCCCCGCGCCTCCCCAGCCGTCCCCTTCTCCCGCCGGGCCCGGCGCCGCGTTACCTCCGCGGCCGAGTGCTCCCTCAGGCGCTGCCGCGCCGCCAGGCAGAGGCCGGCACCGCCGCCCAGCGCGAAGGCAGCGCCCAGCAGCAATCGGCCGCCGCCGGCAGCAACGCCCCGCGCCGCGCTGCCCAAGGAACGACACGGGGCCCGCAGCCGCCAGGGCGGCAGCAGCGCTGAGACCCGCCAGGCCCTGCCGGCAGCGGCCATCTTGCGGGCACGGGGGCGTGAGGCGCAGAGGGGCGGGGCGGCCGCCGCGGCTCCACGCCCCAAAATGGCGGCCGCGCTGAGGGGCCGTGAGCGGAGGGGCGGTACCGCAGCGACACGGCCCGGCTCGCCGGCGGCAGCGCTTCAGCCCGAAAGAAAGGAGAGCGGCCTCCTGCGGTGCGAAATAGGGACATAACCTTCTCTTCCTTCTTCGCCCCAAATACCCACTTAACGACAGAGCTTTGAGCTGCCTAACGCAGCGCGTTAATGGCGCGTTATTTCTGTCTCAGTGACATCCCTTCCGGGAACGAAACGGTTCTCAGGCGCTTGGATTCCCGCAGGGCGGCTGACGGACGGCTGTTAGCGGGCCAAGGACGAGGAGAGGCAGCGCGCTGCCTTCGTTCTTTGCGGCAGAAAAGCGAAGGTGACACCAGGGCGGCGCGAACCGCCTCAGACTGCGCAGAACTCGGCGCCACGGTGCTCCGCTACGGCCTGGAGCTCGATAGCAAAGGCGGAAGCTGCCGCCTCAGGACCGCGGGGCGTCACGAGGGCTCCTCACAGGACAGACACCGCAGCCCCCTGCCCCAGAACCACCGACTTTACACAGCGCCTCCCGCCCGGATTCACGTGACGCGCGCGCTGCACCGCGTCACCCCATTGGCCAGCGGCGTCCCCGGGCGCCCCGCCCCCCGGCAGCCCGGCGCTCGGCAGGGCGGTGGCGGCGGCGATGTCGGGGCCTAACGGGGATCCGCACGTGGCGCTGGGCCCCGCCGGGCGGGATGGCGGTGACGAGGACGGGGACGGCTTCGGGGAGGAAGGTGCGTGCGGACAGCGCGGCCCTCCGTGCTCACCGGAACCCCCGTGCCGACGGGTCCGCTGCGGTTCCCCCATCGGGGCAGGGCTGTCGTGGGAGGCCCAGGGGAGAACGGGCCTTGAGCTCGCTCAGGAGGGGCCCAGCCCGGCCCCGTGCAGCTGAACCTCGAGGCTGCGGCCGCTGCTCAGTGTCACGCGGTGATCTGTTCTGTAGTTAGGTGGGGCTGCGTGCTGGAGCTGTAAGCATTTCTTGGGTGAGCTGAGCTGAGGCCGTGGATCGCTTTCCCTGACTTCAAATAGGAAACTTTATTTCTTGCCACCTTTCTTGCCAGAAGAGCAAGCGACGCGATTGCCGTGCTCTCAGCCAATAGCCTTTGGTTAAACTTCCATACAAATAGACCAGGGTAGCAACCGAGTGGGGCAAAGGTGGGCTGAATGATTTTGGCACAGCCCCAGCAACACCCATAGGAGTGAAGTGAGCACCTCGTCCTCGTCCCTCAGCGCTCAGCACTGCGGCTGGGCCTGGCTCCGGTGCTCTCCCAGCAGCTCAGAAGGAAGAGCCAGCATGCAGTGCTGCCTCCCAGTCCCCTGCCCACCATCCTCACCGGGTTCAGCCCCTGGAGTCCCTGCACTCTGCCAGCCTGTGCCACTTGGGAAGGAACACAGCACTGCTCTGCCTGGGCCCTCCAGTACATCACGGGGTTTCTGCTGGTGCTAGATTTCCAGTTCCTAACTAATGTGTTAGCAGAGCTTTATCTTGTCTGGCTTAACAATTTGGCTTTGTAGTATTCTCTAGGATTGTGTGAATATTGCTTGGAGCAATCCAAAGCATTTCACTGCAGTAGCACAGCTGTCTTCATCTGATGAACGGTGCTGATCCACATCACTGTGAGATGCGATTGTACTGAAGCAAACACTTGAAACAGATTCTTTAAATGAAGCATCAATTAGGAAAGCAGCTATCAGGATTACTTGGAATTAGTTTGGTTTTAACTTGCATTACCCAAAGTCTTAACGGTGCACAAAAACACTGTGGATGGACTCGGTGCTTCACACCTCCCTTGGAAAGGACGGTGCCGCTTGCTGCACCTTTGGGCACAGTGATGGCTGTGCTGTGCTGGCAGTCTGAACCCAGGCAGGCCTTTGTGAGTCACATCCCAGCCTGGGAGCCTTAGACACGTAATTCACAGAATGTAAATGCTTGGACACGCTGCCAGAAAGCCTGCATCCTCATCAGGAAAGTTGATCCCTAAGGCAGCTCTAACTGCTGACTTGTCCTTGGGATTTGGTCCTGTTGATACGTGGATCACTGCATACTGGTAATCAGCCCATGGTCAGCTATTTACCTGTGAGATCAAAGGCTGTCAGACTGCCCAAAACGAGCGAGCTGCCCCCAGGTAACTTGCCTTAGATCTTGTTACCAGTTCTCCAGCTTCCCATTGGTCTCATTTGACAAGTGAATTCAATACCTGCAGCATTCCGTTGCGTTTTACTTTACCCACATGGTGGCAGGTAAGAGACAGCCAAAATGCCGCGGGCATGTTCTGCAAGAGCATCCACTGCCTTCACTGACTGCAGTGATGACATAATTGCATTGAACAACCTCTTATTTCTCTTGCTTTTAGAATACGCAGCAATAAACTCCATGCTGGACCAGATCAGCTCCTGCTTGGATCACCTGGAGGAGAAGAACGATCACCTCCATGCCTGCCTGAAGGAACTGCTGGAGTCCAACCGCCAGACCCGCCTGGAGTTCCAGCAGCAGAGCGAGCAGCACAGCATGGAAGCTGACATGCAGGGACCACAGCCTCCTGTCTAGTGCACTGGCAGCAAACTCGATTGCAAAGGGGGCATTTACTGGTCACTGGTTTATTGAAAATTGAAGTCACCTCCTGCCCATTATGTAATCCTTCCTGTGGTAGCAGCCAGCCATTCACCCCCATGTTCTGTTTTCCTTAGCTGTGTGACAGGTACACACGGATGTAGGAGACTCGGCTCTTTTTGCTTCCAGCATTAATGCAAGCATGCCCATGTAACATGGTTGAAACTGGGTGCACAAAACCTGAGGCTATACAGGTTGCTTGCAAGGAAGCTCTCTTCACAAAGTAGAAAAATGATGATGGTGTTTTGTAGTGCTGACTCCAGCTGGGCAATGCTATAGCTCTAGCCCCTCCCCTCACAAAGCACACTAAGCAGGGGCTGTCCTGCCTCCAGGCTTCCTCTGGCAACTCTGGTCACAGACTTGATGGGGGAGGTCCATTGATCATCTCCTGACTTGAAACTACAGCTTCTCCATTATTCACATTCACTGTAAGTACTGACAGGTAGTCCCCAGTCACTGGACTTCCCTGTTCCCTTCCAGGCAGATAAGGTGATGTTTTTGACTTAGAATCGGAAGCCACCTAACTCCTTGAGCTGCCATTAAGGACTCAGGCTTAGAGAGGTAGAGCAGCCTGGTTTGCCCCACTGAGTTGGTGACTATATGGCGCTCTGCCTGCCACAGGATGAGAGCAGAGCCCTCCCTGTATATTTTAACAGGAGTAATCATGAGCATTCTGGTTTGAAATTTTGTGAACTTGTCATGGCGGCCTGGTGCCACCACTGTGAAGCAAGTCTGAACTATTCTAGCTTCCGCAGAGTTAAAGGAGTTTTTTTGAAAGTTGAAGTTACAAGAAATCTGTTTTATTAAAATCAGTTGAAACAAAATTTGTTCCTGAGAGCCTCCACTATGAGAACAGACCGTATTAAGCCTTATAGTGTCAACACATGACCAAGATGCACGTTCTTGCTTAGCTTAGGACACAGTACTGGTCCAAGAGTGTGCATCCTTGAAAGAAAACCATTCTGAAAAGCAGAACTGGGCACAGTCTCCCAAGAAATAAACTCCTCTGCCTTGGAAGGAAGCAGAGAGGAACTACGTGGTATTCTTAGTGGAGGAAAATGGGAAAAAAAGTCTGCATCCATCTACTTCATGAACCATATCCCCTTAAAAAAGAAAAATAATCACATTACATTCTTCTTCCGAGTTCAACAATCAAAGCAGTCTTTCCACGTAACTGCAGTATCCAAACCATACAAGTAATAATCAACACCACTTCATATTAGACACGCTAAAGCCAGGCTTGTTTTATTCTTAAAATAAAAACAGCGGTAAAGTTGAAGGTTTTTGCTCTATTAAAAGACTCCGAAAATAAACATTTCCAGCAAATATCGTGTGTAAAGGGCTCTCCCTTTAAGGCCACTCTATCTGGGTTTGCGCCTAGAAGAGCGTCTGCACCCAGCAGAGGTAAGACTGGCAGTCTCACCTTTGGCTAGGGAGGAGGGCTCTGCTGCTGCCTCCTGGCCTACATTTGATGCCTCTTTCTGTCCCAGCTCCCCTCCGCTCCCTGGATCCTGGCAGTAGTCTGTGCCTTCCCCTTGCCTGGCTGCATTGGCTTCCTCCTCCTCATACACAGCATGTCCCAACAACTCCCCCGTGGCGCTGCTCTCTTCAGGGAGCGGGCAACTTGCGGTGGATTTGCTCTCCTGTAGGCTTTCTTCTACAACCACGATTCCACACACATCAGTCATGCTGGCTAGGCTTTTGCTCTCTGCTACAGAGGTGGGCAGCTTGCCCTTACCCTCTGGAGACCTCAAAGCTTGTTCTTGCAGTGCTGACAGCTCTGTACCCTCCTTGTCTATCCCATGGTTGGCATTCATCTTGCTGGTATCTTCCGTCGTAGCAGGAGGCTGTTCCTCATCATCTAGCAATTGGGAGCTGGAGCCCTGGGAATGCAAGGGAGCCTCCGGACAGGCAGCTGAGGCACGATGCCTTGCTACCTTGTATCTCTGCAAACACAAACAAGCCACTGTGAGAGACAAGTCCAGCCAGATACTGTCACTGCAGCGGGCAGCAGCTGGTCCCGGAAAACCTGTACAAAACCAACGGTGAGTGACAGCTAGACTCTGCAAGGGCACAACCTGACTGAGCCGGTCTCCTGGCCTGGCTGCAGAGGCTTTCAAGCAGGAAAAGGTCAGCTCCTGTGAGAAAAAGCAGTGATATTAAAGATGTAATTACTTAGTGCTGAGTGAGCGCATGGCACACCTGTGGCTCCCGAGACAAAAGTCATGTCTGTTAGCTGTCGATCTCAGTCAGACTCAGGACTTTGTAGATACAACAGCACAAGCGACAGCTCTTGCTCCAGCTGCTGCCAGGACCTAACGCTGGACACGCACTCCGGATACACGAGGCTACGCCCTGCCCTCACCTAGAGAGGAGTGGTTTAATGTTTAACAGCCACAGCAAGACTTCAGTTGAAAGCTTAAGATTTTTCATTCTGCTGATAGAATCCATGCAAAACCGCTCACAGGAATCCTAAGAGATCTCAAGTGTCCTCATCTTACAAGGAACTGAGGTTATCTCCAGAGTAAAGCTTGGCACGCGTTCAGTAACATGACTCATTTATGCTAGCCACCACGGTAAACCAGCAGAGGTCTGTAAGGAGATTAAAATGGCTACTGGCCATTTTCAAGACTGGATTTCAGAAAAACGGTGATGCTGTGTAGCTACCATGCAGCAGGAAGCTGCTCTCTGAAGTCCCAGATGCAGCATGATGTAAAAGAATGACACAAAGCTCCTCTCCACAGCAGCTCCCTTTACCATCAACTCCCTTTCATCCTTCTGCCAAAAGGTGCCTTGGACTGGCACTAGCATTAGACCTCGCAATTCAACAGGATTATTTTGAGCACGCTGGCTTTCACCGCTGTCTAAGCAGTGCTACTGCAATCTGCAGCGCGGAATTAGAGCACGTCAGACAGACAGCACTATGTTTGACTTTAGTACATCATCACAGGCTTGTTCTTTCCCCGTTCCCAAATGGTGGGCTATGTGTAATATTGTAATGCACTGGAGCAAAGTTAGCGAGTCAAGTAACAACACTGTACCCAAATTTAACCAGGCACAAGTGTGCCAGTTTGTCTTCAGAGTGAAGGTGCGAACTGCCTCACCAGCACGCAGCTCTCTGCTTTGAGATCCTCTGTGAGCCTACTCTGATGAGAATACTCTGAAACTGGAAATGATTTCACTCAGACTGTGACACAGCCAAGCAGAATAGCTGTTAGCCTGCAGACATTTAAGGTTGGACTCCTGCCACAAACAATTCCTTTAAGTCAATCCAGTGTCCATTTGAAGAGTATCTGATTTCAGCTTTTAAATGGGCCAGGAAGAAGGTATACAAACTGCTGCTGCAGTTTCACTCCACGCTGATCTAAAATAAGCCAGGAAAGCTGCAAGGCCAATTCCTTCATTCCAGAAATGACTAACTGCGGGAGGGGATGAGCAACCCTCACAGAACAGCTGCTTCTCCTGCTATTTGCCATTCCAAATCCACAACTCTTAAGTGCTGGCTTCTGCAGCAACCCCAACCCTTGCTGAAGGATGCAATGGTTGATTGGGAACAACCTGTCTGAAACACTAGCAGGAAAACTCTAAGATGCAACAATAGCTGGATACATCTACGGTCAGGAAACAGCTTTTGTGTGCTGGCAGGTAAAGTCAGCATGGGAGCCTCCCCTCTTTCCAGGGTGAGGGAGTACTGCTCTCCTATGTGGGCAGTGCTAAGCAAAGGAGAGGGCAGAGCCAGCGCAAGCCCTGCACACCCACCTCAAGGTACTAATCCAGGCCCCTCGCAAACCAACAAGGACAGAACGATGGAGGCACCTTCCAAGACAACCCAGCAGGGAAAGCTTCTAGATATGAAGCAACAAGGGGTAATGCTGCTTCTTCAGGTGAAACCAGTAAAGCAAAAGAACGGCATCAGCTGGCAGAGATTTATGCTGAGGAGTTTCTAGGAAAGCACTGCCGACAGAATGACTGACTTCATGTTGCAGGCTGACCCTGGGGACCAAATGGCCTCTTTCAGCTCGTAGCTTCCATATCTCAGAGCACTGTGCTGTTACAGTTCCAGATTTCTACGGTGAATATCTGATTTTACCAGGCTCCTTCATGGATGAATCACACCCGAAATTTTGGCTAAAGGAGCTGTTCCTGCACTCACTGTAGTGCTGCATGGAAAGATGCATATGCACCAGCTCTCTTTAAAAAGAATAGCTTCTTTCTGTTTTGCTCTTTCCCCATTTTGACCCACCTGTAATCTGTCTAACAAAGAAAAGAAGAGGCTTAGACTGAACAACAGACTCTACAGGTTCAGCAAACAGATCAGACACTCTGAGGAAGACTTCCAACCAGAAACGGGCAACAAGATGACAGTAGCAGTAGCTGGGAAGCAGGACTGGACTGGTTTTGGATCTAAAGGGGTGACGGGAGACAAGCACGGAGCACATCAGGAGAAAGCTGTGACACAACGGACACCAAGGGTGATGGAAATGAACTGAAGACGAGACAACTAACGTGGTGGATTCATTGAAGAGACACGCACAGGGGTAGTAACAAATGCCAGGCCATGCAATCGCCAAAGGGTCTAACCTGAAAGTTCTCAAAATGCATCAGGGACTTGCAGTGTGCGAGCCGGGCAGCAGAGTCGCTATGGTAGAATTTGTGACACAGCCTGCAGAGGTAACCTGCGACGGGGACCAGAAAATCCAGGCCTGTGAAACGGGAGGGGAAGGGAAATCACAGATCACATTGAATGGAACTCAAAATAATGAATGTTAAAAGGGAAATTAAACAAGGGAAGGAGGGAAGAAGAAAGGAAATTGGAAAGCTTTGCTTCTGTTAATGAGGGGTTTGCAAGATGACTTGCTGAATATCTTGTCTTACCATGGGATGGCTGTGCGCTTGATATTCAGAGAGAAATGTGGCTGCCAGAGCAAAGAAACTACACATAGCATTAAGGGGAAAAAAAGAAAGGAATACAATGGAAAACTACAGAGAACATGTGATCTAATGTAATGGGATCAAACCAAGCAGAAGACAGCAGGCGCGCAAGAGGAACACGCAGAGAACATTCACAGCATGAATCATTATTCCATCTGCCACACGACAGTGGAAGGTTACAGCGATATGGGAGATTGGTGTAAACAGCACTCTCCTTGGGCACAAAACGGCCTCCGCAGAGCTGCCCTCTGCACAATACAAGTGGCCATTAGAGGTTTGAAGTCAGAATCACTTACAAGGTGGGGACAAGAGGGAGCCATCTGGAGGCAACACTGCCCACCAGTCCAGCAATGTGTCTGAATAACCACTAAGTAAATGTGGGGGTTCTGAAGCAGAGGAAACACGCACAGTTTGGGCTCTAGCAGAGAGCTTGATGCCGTCAGTACTGTTCAGTATCTCCATATAGGCTGTGTTTCTGCTGGAAAGTGTTCTCATCAACATGCTTTTAGGCTCCATTTTTCCAGAGTATCCCTCATTTTCTACCTAGTTTCTTCAGTACTCCTATCCCATTTGCTCTGTTCCCTGCATTGGTAAGATATCTGGCTTGCGCCATTTCTTCCTCAAAGGGAAATCCTGCTGACAAACATCCACCACATCCCTTATCATCAGCTTAGAGTAACTTGGCCCCTTCTTCACACAGCAGTGACCTGCAACAGTCTGATGCAGAAGCTGAAGCAACATAGCCAAAGAATTTGTAACAGCAGCAGATAGAGACCATCCTTTCTCATGGCATGCAGCCAGAGAAGATTATGTGGGCCTTAGTGCTTCTGTGTTTGCTTACCATAGGCTGTATCTGGACAATACTTCTCACTTCCTTTGTAATCCTCCAAAGACACTTCCTTCAGCCCAGTCTGGAAACCAAAAGAGCATTAGTGCCTAGCATATCTATGTCAATTCCCTTCCATTTTTCTGGTAAGCTTTGAAGCAAAACAGAGGATTCGTATACCAGAGATGGAGTTCCATAACATCTGGCTAGGGCCAGACACCCAATGTCAGAGGCCACTTCATGGCAAGGGTTAAAAGCATCCCTTACATTCTGAGCCTGAAGCTGTTTAGCTGTGTACCTCCTCTTGGTAACAGCTCTTTACTGGGAAAATTGTATTTATCGAGATAAACCTCCACACATATGTTTGCCATGAGACCAAGCTGCTTCTGGGCTATTCAAAGAGACTATGTTAATGTCTTTGATAGAAATTTATTCCCTTGAAAAAAAAAAAAAAAAGCAAAAACACTGCTTATGCTCCTGAACAACAAGGTAATGTTTGAAGACATCAGTAGGAGCTGTACAACACAACAGAAATACCCTTCTGCATCCATTTGTGTTTCATTCTCTTTTGCACTGTCCTGTGCTCTAGAAGAACTCCAGGGCCCTCACCCTCCTGCCTGCAGGGTGGCACTAGACTCTAAACCCTGAGCTCAAGCAGACAAGAACAACCAAAGTCACACGAGCCCACAGCAGATTCTCAGATAGATCAGTCCTCATTTGCATGGCATACCTGCTTGGCAGCAGAATCCTCATTCTCTACCAGCACTACATCAAGGTCTTCCCCCTCACCAGTTCCCTCCTCTTCTTCCTCCTCCTCTTCCTCCTCTTCATCATCTTCAAAACAGCCAACAGCATCCACTGTGATCAACTCCTCTGAATCTTCTGGGCTGCCCAATTCCTTCTCTCCCAGTCTCACCTGTCAGTTACAGAAAAGAAAGATCAACTCTGCACTCTCCATCTAAGCGCAGAAGACCCCAGGCTCTGAACAGACTGCATCTGATGAGTAGATGGGACTGCAAGAGAGGCACAAAGCTGTCTTGCTTGCAGACACATCCACTTCCTGTCCCTTTTTCACACAATTTCTTTAAAAACTGGGTTTGAAGAACTGCATGCCTTCTCTTTATCTCTGCAGTAGTCAGCGAAGCTGAAAGCTAACTTGATCTGCAGTGTAGCTGCCTCCAGTGTTGGGTGGCTCTCTACTCAGGCAGTATTACCTCTTTGGCTTTCTGTTTATGCTCAGGGGACTTCATATGCTCCACAAACTTGCGAGGGGTCTTGAAATGGCGGCTGCAGACAGTGCAGAAAGGACGAAGTGAGCGTTTGGCCAGCTAAAGAGAGAGAGAGAAGACCAGTCAGTCACAAGAGACACCACTCTGACATGAAATACAGCTTAATCTTGGGTAAAACAGTTACAAGTCCTATGTCTAAAACAGTCAAACCACACAAAAGAAGCCTTATTTTCAGGAGAAAGGGATCACTAGCTCCTATCTGTGAAAATGATGGAAAACATGCATAGCAAAACAAGTGTGTTTTATAAAAGGTTTCCTAGCAATTTTTTCCTAGGAACCAAATACACACACAATAAATACAGTGGCCTGCCTAAACTTTAGCTCAA
Source organism: Alectoris magna (assembly GCA_030625065.1). Classification (NCBI taxonomy): domain Eukaryota; kingdom Metazoa; phylum Chordata; class Aves; order Galliformes; family Phasianidae; genus Alectoris; species Alectoris magna. Next base: position 4,801,485 of record CM060579.1, on the reverse strand, counting down.
AAACTTAGAGGCTGCCCACCAATTCCTTCATTCCATTGGTCAGGTAAGTAAAGTAGACCATGCTTATTTAGGAAGTCGAGAATTAAACCAGAGGTGCTTCAGGCCATACTGACATAGCATGACAGCTGGAAGTTCAACCCCATACCATTGATCACAGGCAGTAGGCAGCATGGCAGCGCCCTCAGTGAGAGTGTTACCAGCAGAACTTTGTGCATCGCTCCAATCACCTTCCTCTTGCTGCTTGAGGAGGAGGAGATGCTAGACACAAACTCAATCCCAACAAAAGGTCAGTGCAAAGGAGAAATCAGTGCTATGGTTATTACCTTGTGTTCTTGGGTCCTGCGATGTTTGATCAGATCCCCTGTGAAGTGTACCTGACAAGTGTTACACCACCGCTGCTGGGACTCTCTGAAGTGACAACAGAAACATCTATTTCACATAAGTTTTTACATTCCCCATGGAACACTGCAACGTGTAATTTGTTTCAGCACTATTTTCCTCAGTATCACTAACTTTACATGCTTGGATTTATCTTTTTTTCCAGCCCCTTACATCGGGAATATAGCCCACGCTGACAGAAAGGCACCACTTAAAACAACTCTCCAACTTGATCTACTGTAATAAGAACTATATACCAGGTCAAAGTTGATAACACTATCCTTTATCAGGAAGGAAGATGCCAGAAACAGGCTAAGATCTCAGAAACGAGAGCGGTTTTGTACATTATCCTGGAGCACAGGGGCACCCTGGTGCACTGAGGAATTTTGGAACTCATGAAGAGTGTTGCTGAGATTGTTTGCTACTTCAGACCAACACTCACCCATCTTTCTCTGCCAGCAACTTCTGCTCCTTCACCATAGGCAGTAGCGAAACAAAACAAACATTGCTCATGTGCTGAATCTCCCCAAGTCGCTGCTGGTGCTGAATTCCAGCCATGTGGGTTTGGAAATTCTAAGAAAAGGTTAAGAGAAAGATCCATTTAAAAATATTCAAAATACAGAATAATAATAGGCATGAGCTACACTTTCCATTCTCTTAAATGCTGTGTAACAATGAAATGGTATAAAAGCTTAAGACCACGGCTGCCTGGGGATCCACCCACACTTGTTCTCTAGCAGGTTGCTTGCCAGCTCCTCAGAAGGGGTTTGCTTTATCTGCACGCTTGTCGTTATTTTCTTTATGCTTCTCTGGCTAACAAGTCCTGTGATGCTCCTCCCCACGGCAGCTGGCCATCCAATTCACTTCTCTTGACCACCCATCCCAGTCAGACCTGTGGATTTATACCTGCTGATTGCAGCAGTTGGTCTTGCAGATATAACAGTAGAATTTAAGGGCTGATTCAGGGCTGGGATCAGCTGTGCCCATCTCGCAGGTCCACTGCCCTGGTTTCAGAGCTGTTGTACTGATAGCTCTGCTCTCGCTGCTCTGCTGGATAGTCACTTTCAGTGAACCTCCAGAGCTCAACACCTGCCAAAAGAAGGAGTGAACATTAAGTCAAAACTCTCAGTCGAAGACACTAAAATGCTTGCATTTAGATGTGCCCTAAGCTCTCTACCCCTTAGAAAGGGCATTTAAGCTAGAATCCACAGGAGACTGATAAGACTCTCACAATACGCTTCTTCTCTCAGCACTGCTAGATCAGAAATCCCTGTGTCATAGCACCAGGCCTAGTAGTACCAGTGGTTGTTTCTTCAGCCTTAGTACAGTGTACCATCCACTTACTGAAGATAAACATTGTTTGGTTCCTTGGTAAGGGACACTATCAGCTCATGCTTCCCTGCAGAACAAAAGGAAGCTCAGAATCACATCTGACAGAGGAAGAAACTCATACAAGGGTGGGATGACACAATTAATCACATCACCAAGCCACAAATGTCTCGAGCAAAGGAAGACTTGAGTCTGATTCATACAACGGGTTAATCTTTATCTGTTTTTGCAGATTTAAGCAACGAAAGATCTGTTTTAGCATGTAGCACAAGGGCAAGGTATTTCATGTAAAAGGCTCTCATGGTGCTAGCTTCACCCATGTCTCACTTTTTCCAAGATGCTTTTCAGAAGCACAGACTCCCGCTATCTTCTCATGTCTGCTGCAATGGCAAGCTTCATAGCAGCTGCACGTCCACTACCATCACCCCATTTTTTTTTTTTTTACATCTACTCTTCAGCAACAAAAGGTGTGTTTTTAGCTATGTCCCTTTAATACAGGTATTTTTTAATGATTCTTTCAATTCATCTTTCCATTTGAGTACTGAACTCTATGCAGACCCCAGCATTCACAGACAGGCAGCAGTAGGTGAGGTACAGGCTAGCAGAGGCACAGAAGCAGCAAGTCAGAGCAGACTGCACAATGATTGCAGACATATTATGCCTCATTGCCAGGGACAACAGCTTACAGCAGGAGACAGAGCTCCAGACGTGGGTGCCATCTGGTTCCCAGTGGCAACGGGCATCTCTGGGATGGAGTGGGAGGTTTTATGTTCTGTACCACCCCAGCCTGCATGGAACAGCATCTACTCACCTCAGGAGCCTTTGGTTCCTCAGAGAATTTCCTCTCTTTAGAGAGACTTTCAGCTGCGTACTGCTTTACATTATTTGTACCTAGGGACAGAGAGTCTTTTCAGCTGCCTTAAACCAAAATAGCCACGAGAAAACAAAAAACAAAGCAGCAGGTGAATGAAGTCAGGGAGCTTTCCTCACAATGCTGTTGGCCATAAGCCCAGCTTACAAACCTGTTTCCAAATAAGCTCTGTTAAAGGGGAAACTCTTCTCATCATTTGCATTTGCTAGGCAACAGCAACAGCTTTTAGGGGACTATGCTTGGATCTGGTTCCTACATCTTCTCCTGCTTTCCCCACCCTTTATGTGGGGGAGGACATTTCTGAAGACTCACAGGATCTGGAGATGCTGAATGTTAAATGCAGCTCATGCAGGGAGTGTCCTAAAAATACAAATCATGGTGCCCAGGAACTCACCATCAGCTTGGACATGGGTGCTCAACTCTTCCTTGCTGCCTGCTGCATTCTCTAATGCAGACTCTTCAGTCACACTTAAAAGATATCAAGAAAACAACCTTATTTGCAATGTTATAGACCAAGAGATTCAAAAGACAAAGGCATAGGCTGGAATCTAGGCTATCACACTCTCCACTAAATCCCCCAAATCAGAAAGCTACTGGATATGTATTGCAGGCAGAGATTCAGCAGAAATGAATGAAAACAATGGAGAATGGCATTCTAGAACAGATTCAGAAGCAGCAGCCAATTAATCTGGACAAGAAAGTTAGAACTGATTCTCTGAATCATTGCCCTCTTCTGTGTGAGGCCTGCAAGGAAATAAGCTCATAGAGGAAATATTCTTAGTGAGAGCTCTGAGAGCTCATTCCTTTCCTGATTGGCGACCTGCAGGGAAGCTGCAGTACCTGGACATCACTCCAGGTTGCTCTTGTGCATGATGGAATGTCAGAACGGAACCTGTCAGAACTGAACAGTTTCTCCATTATATTTCTCTGGGATTTCATCATACCTGCCTGCTCTATTTGTTTCAATAGTGTTTAATTCTAGAGTCCCCACAGTTCTGCTTTTGGGGGAAGTGGAGCTCTACGAGACACACATCAAACAATTTTGCTTTGCTTTGGTGCTACTGATCTGCTAAGGAGAAAAAAGATCCTGAGGAGATTGCTGAGAAAAAAAATAAGCTGACTTGCAGAGGCACAGAGCGTACTTTACAGCATCTTTCTCTATCCTCTATTTTCTCCCAGAAAGATAATACTTTCACCATGGTTTGAATGCCTTCTCTTTCAGGCCAGCCCAATATCCCACCTGCCGGCATCCTTCTGCCAACAGGGAGCAGCACATTCTGCACAGACAAGAATCCAGACTGCGCAGGTACTGAATCCTGCGATCAAAATACACAAGTATCACATAATTTATCAGATTGATAAGTGATAATGTAACTGGGTTACACAGCTATAAATATGCAGCAGAGCTTGGGCAGTGCAAGCACGAAGAAAACAAGAGTGGCTGGCATTAACATTATTTGTCAAGTACTGCCAACAGGCTCAGCGCTATACCACACACAGATGGTGCCAGCACTCCAGGGCAAGGGTTTGCAGTTTAAACTGAAAGTCTAGGGAGCAATCTAGGGGAGCAAAAGCCACCGCAAGCAGGAGCCAAGAAGGAAATGGTGTTATATGGATACTTGTCAGGCCATGCTAGAAGAACTGGGTGTTCAAGGAGGATTTGAAGATGAGTGCTTTCCACACTGGAATGAGGATGCTGTTCCAGGCATACAGATGGCACATAGGAGAAAAAGCAGAAGTGGGAAAAACCTGAAGTGAAGGAGGAGGCTGGTATTCCTGGCCAATGGAAAATGGAATGATGAAACAAGAAATAAAAGTGTGGCACGAAGTGGGGGAGACCTATCCTCATCTGCGAAAGGCAACATTAGAACAGTAAACTATGTTTCTCAGAGATCCATCACCTGTTCATCAGAAGTAAACAAACACTCCAAAAAAGCTAAGGAGTCACATATTCCAACCAAATACCAGCCATAAGACATAAATCAAATCTGGCACTCCTCAGCTACTGCTTTGGAAAGGATGTTCCCAATAGCAGGTTTGCTGCACTGAGATCAGTCATTCCTCAGACTTGATACTTTTTTTATTGCATGTAACAGGACTTTGATTAATACCTACTAAATATTAATGTAATTAAAATTAAATTAACTTTAGCAAACAGATTAACAAAACATATGCTCAAAAGCATTTGACTTAGCCTAAACTGAATTTATTCACTTTCTTGCTAGCTCACAGTCCATAATTCACAATGGTCTCTGCTCACATAATATTTATCACTCTTTAATGTTTTACACGATGAAAGTAATATCGAAACATCAAAGCAATCTTGGAATGTTCTCCCTGAAGCTAACCATTAATCTCTAATCTACAGATGGGAAACCAGAGAGGTGAAGAAACTTGTCCAGAACCACGCGGTGAATTGTTAACAGGGAAGATAAGAGGACCCAGGAGCCCTGACTCATAGTCATTAACATATGTCGGAGAATTCTCAATTCAGTGCCTCCAGAAATCTTTATTCACTCCTTCCTGTTCTCCCCCTGCAATAGCTAACAGTGACAGTTCTGGAAGAGGTACAGCACTGTACAGATGGCATGAGGAGCTCTGTAACGTGCCTTCCCACTAGATGGCAACACAGCCTTGTCTGCTTCTTCCTGCACACTCTGGAATGCAGGGGGTGCCAAGACAGGCCTGCAATGGCCAGCTTGCCTGCGCGCTACGCAGCCCTTGCAGATAATAGGATTGCCTTTGTTTATTTGTACCCAACAGACAGGGGTACTGGCAAGAGAATCTTTGCAGAAGGGATACAGAACTCAACACTCCCGAACATAGGCTTGAATACTAGGAGTACTGATTTCCTTCCCTTTCCCATTCCTCAAAAAAAACTGTGTTCTCTTACACCTGCCGTAACCTGACACATCCCAAGGCCTTTCCTCTCTGCTGATACCTGGCCACTCATTTCCCTTTATGGCACTTAGGCAAGAAAATTAAGAAAAATAGCTCAGGGTGGTAAAGCTCTCTCTGCTTCTTAGAATAATTCTGGCAGGAGAACACAGGAGCAAGCATTACTTGGTTGCACACTTGCATAACATGTATCTTTTATTTTTCATTCCTGTCCTTGTATCACCTACAACAGCGACCCCTACAAACACCCTGGATCTCAGTAAAAATCACCAGATTTCCTGAGCTATTCACGATCTTCTGAAATACCTCCTAAATGCCAGACATCAGGCCAGTACAGGACTGCCCTAACTGCAGGAAAATAAAATTAGACAATAATGCTAAAGCCAGTAACTATTTCAATACCACATTCAATAAATACCTCTTCAGTCTTTTTGCTGCAGGCTCAGTGTTCAATACAGATTCTGCTGGAGTTCTTGGCTCTGCAGGAACACAGAAGATCTCCTTAGCAAAGCAGACCATGCTACCCTAAGCACGTCCCCTAAGTGAATGGCCAATGCCCATAAAACTATTTTAGAGCAAATAATAACACACACTTGCTTACTCTGAACTTGAGAACCGTAGTGATAAGGCTGAATAATAAAATAAATTAATAATGACCTAAGAGATTTGAATTTTATTGCAGATGTGATTGTAAGAGGTGTGGTCCAGTAAGAAATCTATGCTTATGTCTACTAAGTGAGTCCTTGTCCTATACCAAGGCGACAAGAGCAATGACCACAGAACATTGACCAGGTGACATGGCCATCTGACAACAACCATCTCATCGGGTAATCTTCCCCACCATATACACACTGACCACAACCTCACCGCATGCCTGCATTTTTAGGTTATGCATTTTTCAATCACAATACAGAAGTGGGGATATTCTATGAGATTCAGTGCCAGCTTCTATTCTGACAGCTGGAGTACCCACTTAAGTCAACTCTTCCTCAGCATGTTGATTGCTGTTTCTGTTTCAGGTGTTTGACTCTGTGAGACATTCAGTTCACCATGCTCAAGGCCACATGGAAGCTTGAATTTCAAACCAGTTTTGTTTTTCTTCCATCATCTTAAAAGAAGCTCATTGTCAGGGTGCCTTTGGAGAGCCTTCCATGCAAGGGATACGGGGCAGGCTTATAAACACCAAAAATATACTTTTTACCCGGATATTTTAAAAGCACTAAAAGCAGAGGGCTGTGACAGCTAATTTTGGTATCTGCAGTTAGACAGAAGGGTAAGACTAAAGCTGTCTCCAGTCTTTGCTGCAGGAATAGCCAAGAGGAGTTTACCATCTAGAAGCATTTGTTTCCCTACAGGCTCACTCTTACCTGTGGATGGGGAGTTGTTCTGCTCTGACCCTGCTCGCAGCTCCCCTCTGAATTCTATTTTCTCATCACCATGCATGTGAGATGAAGAACCTGCATCCAGCTCCCGCTTCCTGTCAGGGACCCTCTGGAAGTCCTGCAATAGGCAGAAAGTCTTAGGAGAAGGCACAGTCCAAGTGTGGAATCCTACCTTATCCAGCACATCTTTTTGACAAAGCAGGAACAGATATGCAAATACTACCCTAAGAGGAGGGGATGCTGATCAACTAATTTGAGACCCATTTCCAGGACACAAAACAGGACTTAATAGTGGAAGGGAGGAATGTTTGGTTTTTGAAACATTCTCCAGAACATTAAGAATTGTTCAGAAACTAAATTTTATGAAAACCATCTGAACAGATATGACCCTGATCTTTAAAAAGGGAAAAAAATGCAGCCCAAAAAGGCGGAGTTACATATCCATGGTGGTAGCAAGTCTTTTGAGATCAGCAAGCAGCTCTGGAAGGCTAAAGGGGTAAAAAGTCCGGCCTCCAAAGAGCAAAGCATTTTTTTTTACAGTCATTACATTGAAGATATTAATTCCAAAGTTTCCTTTTCTGTTAGGCTTAAACGGTTCTGCTATGAGAAATTACCTGTCCTGATACAGACAAGAAATCTTTGAATCCTAAATGTAAACACAGACAACAAGAACCTTAGGGACGGACTTGTTTCTCCATGTCTTTGCCAACAGTGTGGTGCAAACTTATTCTTCATTGTAAGGTTCTCTCCTTTCTCTTTCTTCTTTATCTACAATTCAGTCAACTGCTCTAAGTGCAAAAGGAGCACTGAACTCCAAAACGGTCCAAAGCTCTGAGCCCACCTTGCGAAACATCCGGTTCTGCCGCTGGAAGGGAAGGTTGGGGAAGCCCAGACGAGTGGGCTTTAATGAGACCCCAACAGGTGGTGGCCCCAGGAGGGAATGCCTCGTAGCCTGAGGGAAAAACTGCTGCAGTGCTGGGGCTGTCATGTTAAATCCACGCAGGTTTCCTACAAATGCAAACACACAGCACATCAGCACCCTGCAGCACGCAAGAGCGAGAGAAAATCTTACCCCCATATACACAGCAGGGAGAAGGGAAGGGCTCATCCACACATGACAGTGTCCTTCCCTGGGTGCTGTATGACTGCTCTACGCTTTACCCTTTTTAGTCCCCATTGAACAAGTTGATGTGATAGCAACTATTACCGTACATTGAGCCATATAATTATAATTGCCCCTGCAGGCTAAGATCATTACAGCAATTATCCGATCTGAGCACACTGGTACTTGTGTTTGTATCAAAGCAAGGTATCGTTTTACTGAATTTTTCAGTAAAAAAGGAAAATTCATCCCACGTTTGTGCAGCTGGCAGATCACACCATGGCGTGGCTGCTATTTAACATGGGCCAGCAACAGCATTTCATGGAAAACAACACCAGACTTTTCAAACAGGAGATTTCACAGTCTTCCTTGCCATCCAGTTATCATGCAAGCTCAAAGTGTCAACCTGAACTCAGACACTTGAGAAGCTGCCATTTCCAATTATAATGCTCTGCTTTCTGAACAGTGCTTCTCAGCATCCACAGACTACTCAAGTAGTCTCAACAGTTTCTAACAAAGGTGATCCTTGCTAACCCCATTTCAGGGGCAAAGGAATGGAAGTGCACAGATGTCTCAGCCACACCCTCAGAATCTGGACTTAAGACTGCAATTTTTTTTTACTTCTCACTTAAATTACTGCATACCCTGGCTGTTTAGCAGCTGTTAAAACAAGCCAGAGAAGTTTGGAGAGAGGCACACAAAATTTGATGTCAAGCTACACTGTTGAAAGCCTGGAACAACACCAGGAAGCATTCCCTCACGTTTGTCTTCAGAACTAATCTAATCTCTTACTACTGAGCATAAATGATCTCTTACTGTAAAAATACATAGAGGTACTTAAAAAGACAATAAGGCAAGAAATCACCTCCTGCTCTTGCTTTACTTCTTTTAAAGAACCATACGTATATTTCAACTGAAGTATTTATTTTTCCCTATTCCTACTGCTGAAGCCAAGTACAATGAATTATTCATCCCAAGGTCTCCCAGGTTCAGTACTACTACAGCATCAGATATTCTTACACGTAACCCAAACCTGAAATGACACACACACAAAAAAAAAAAATCATATCCCTAAGAAGGACCACACTGAACACCACATCTGCACTACACACTACCCACAGCTAGCTGGTGCAGTCACTGAAAGAGAAGTCAGAGCTCAACTCGGCGTGCAGTGTTGAAAAGAGAGAGGAACAACACTAAATCAAAGTGCTGCCGACTGCTCATTAATAAACCTTCTCCTGTTTTCATACCTAAGTTGCCTCAGGTCTTTGGCATGCTATTTAAATACAAGTAAGGGCTCTCAGCAAGAGATTTTGCTTTAGAGAAAAGGCCAGGCTATGCAAACACTAATGCATTTGAAAGGAGAATGATTGGCTCTTGTCAGACTTCTTTTCCTCTGCCACAAGCACGCATTTCAATCTGGATATACATTCAGAGTATGATTAGTTTTTTATTACTGCGAGTTACCCTACAAGCTGACAGAGATCTACAGAGAGCCACCGGAGTCACTAGAGAGCCCTCTACTAAATGGGCAAGAGAACAAAAGGCAAGTTAACAATAAGCAGAATAAATCTATTGTCTACACATATGGGCGCAATTCATACATAAGACAAAAATTCAAGGCATTCACCTAAAGCAGGCACTTTAAAACTGTCCCAGGTACTGATCTTCTGTGTTGAAAACAGCTGCCAGTTTAAGATATTCGGGAAAAAGCTTTTTATTTTCATATATTTGCATTAGCAATGCTATTATTCAGGCAGCTTCACAGATTTGTTTGAAAATGTACCAAAAAAAAAATCGACTTGTGGGAACATAATGATGGCAAAGCAGTGATACTACACTTCATACAAATGGCAGTCGTTTCAGGGCATCAAAATTTCACACGACAATTGAAACCTAAATCACTTTTCACCACAATGTCCTTTATTTATCTGCACTCCACTGAGCTTGGACAAAGACAAGCACCTATTTCTGCAAACAAGGTTAGCATATACATAACAGACGATGAAATAAATGAAGCCTCCCTAACGAGACAAGCTGATTTAGGAAAAAAACCCCAACTCTTTTCCTAAATAGATTGATGAAAAATACTCTTTCCACCAATTCTATGAGAAAATCCTTTTCCAATGCATGTATTTAACACTAATTATTAACTAATTAAGCTAATTAACACTAATTAAGCTTCCAATGCTATCCTCAATTGTGAACATTTAGGCATGTGGGATTTTCACCAAGTGAAGAACTTCCATGATGTGTAACATGTACAAATTTGAAGGGGAAAAAGACAACAAACAAAAATGCCAAATGCAAGGACTGCAATGGTTAAGGCAGAAACACCCATACTGTGGTTTCAACCCATGAAGAATGATTAAATAACTGCAGTAAGCGTCTCCCATAACGACAGTACCTTGCATCTGTTGCATGAGTAAGGCCCGCTGAAGCATAGGATTGGCATTGAGTAGGGATGGTTGATTTGTTGCCCGTAAGCTCAGCATCTGCTGCTGTTGCGGTGGTGGCGGCGGTGGTGGCAAACCACTGGAAAAGAAGGTATTACTCATAAGAATCCAATCAAAACCATACCCCTAATTTTCAGGCACCTGATTAAGTATACAGCAGAGTAGCAAAGAGTCGAAATGCTCATATACATGCATGAAAAGATACCGTACACCAACACTGTATCCTCTTTCTTTCACTCTCCTGGAATTTCCAGAGCTGACAGATTGTCTATCAAGAAATGTGAGGTCAGAAAGAACTCCTTAGCACCAAGCCCACATAGAGCCTGTCAAGCAGCATTAAAAAAACACCCAGGAGCTGACTGCAGTTCTACAGCATTATGCAGCAGCTCTTCAGTCAAAACCAGTGATCTAGATCAGCAGCTACATTTAACGACAAAAGTTCGGAAAAACAGGGAGCTCTCAGTAGCTTCAAGAACGTTTTCCAAAACCTACACCTCCCACACCTCCGTGTGGAGGGTTATTATGACCAGACAGGTCATAATTGTAAATGGTGCCCCCTAACTGCAAGAACAGGGAGATAAAATGAAGTGCAGCCTTCGCATTTAAAACACGAGGAGGAAGAATTGTGCTGAAAAGGACTCTCCGGTCCCAAGGAGGGTGGAGCAGGCAGGAGACAAAAGTCTGAGGGAAGCAGCACTCATTTCTCCAGGCAATCACTTCTGCAGGCAATAGCAAGGTCAGGGCCTCCTCTAAAAACGACTGCTGACGCAGCTAAATCTGTCAGGGCTGTAAAGAGGTACAAACATGGATCAAAATAACCGTGTTGACAAAAAAAAATAAATAAATAACAGCCCAACCTCTTAACAGATTTTACAGCAGTGAATCTTCACGTTTGCTGTGTTAGATTGTCCCCGTCTCAGAGCTAAGAAATTTATGCCGCAAAAATCGTTCTTTGAGAGGTACCTGAACTCTCCATGCTACTTCTCAATCAGCCTCATTTTGGCACGTTAGGGGTTAGTTTTAGAGATTAAAAATGAAAAAAAGAGAGAGAGATTAATACTTCCAGAACAGCAAGATTCTCTCATTTTCCTCAAAACCATACGCTTTGCAAAGCCGTTTTTGTAACTTATTAAATCAGAAAATTTGCTTCCCTCTTGAAATCACACCCTATTGCTGTGAATTTCCACGGCGTAAGGCTTCACAGGGCCCAGCGACTGCAATTAAACACCTCATTTCAGAGCATTTTTATGAGTTCAATGAATCTCAGCTCATCGGGGATGACCGCTCCATCCGACACAGCTGTTTTCTCCCTTGTGTATTTTTTAGGAAACCCTGTTTATTTGCCTCTTCATTGCTGGCAAGACACCGTTTGTTTTTTATTTTTTAATGGAAAGAAATGCATCCCCCCCCCCCCCCTTCCCACACACACCACCACTCAGGCACGGCCCCAGCTGTGGTACCACAGCACAGATAAGTTGTACAGCGTCCAATGACCCCATCCTGACCAGGAGAGCGGGGAGGGCGTGAGGATAGGAGGGAATACAAAATAAAGAAAGCAGAAGTTCAATCGGCGTAATATAAATGTTAAAAAAAAAAAAAATACAGTAGCGAAACGCGTGTCCCTGTTTAACACGGCTCAACCAGGAGCACGGGTATATTTCTGAGAGAAAAGGCATTTTCCATTATCCAGGATCCCCCCCCCGCGGGCGGGGAAGAAGGGGAGGAGGGGAGGTGAAGGGAGGCCGCTGCCTCGGAGCATCCCTTTATCCCTTCGCTCTGCCCTGTGCCGTTTAAACCCTCCCAGGAACGGCTCACACGCACCCCCCGCCAGGCCAGCACCCCGCGGCGCGGCCTCCCCACAGCGCGGCCCGGGCCGCCGCCCCTCGGCCCGACACCCCTCATCCCCCCCAGCGCCTCCGGGCCTTCGTCACCCCGCCCCCGCCCGCCGTCCCCCGTTTCCCTTTGTCGCCGTCCCCGCCGGGGGAGGGCAGGCGCGGAGCCAGGCTTCGGCCGGAGGCGGAGGAGAGCGGTTCCCTCGGGACAGGCCCGCGATCCCCGGCCTCGCGTAGCGGCGCTTACCGGCCTCCCTGCTGCGCCGGGGGGTGGTGGTGCTGCTGCTGCTGGAGGAGGTGCTGGAGCTGCAGCAGCTGCTGCTGGAACTGCTGCTGGTTGAACATGGCTGGGGAGCTCCGAGCGGGGCGAGCCTGACACAAAACGCGGCAGGGAGAGGGAGGCAGCGGCGCGGCTCAGCCCAGCAGCCATAGAGCAGGGGAGCCGCCGCCGCCGCCCATTCATTCACTGAGCCGATCCCCCCTTTCCTCCTCCTCCTTCCCCCCGGGGTCATCGCAAGCGGCAGCCCGCGGAGGTTTCCAAACCCCACCTCCTAAAACCCGCTCCCACCCTCCCCTTCCTTCCCCTACCCGCCAGCACTCACATCGCGCCCCGCGGCTCTCACCGCTCCCGGCCGCCCGCCTCCATCTTCCCCGGGAGGACACCCGCCCAGCCCCGCTCCCCGGGCAGGAGCAGCTCCTTCTGGAGGGCTGGAGGACCCAGCCGCACCCTCCCGCGCCCCCTGCTCCGGGAGAGCGGCCCTGCAAGGCGTGCATCACCCCCGCAGCCTCCTCCCGCACCGCCCCGGCTCGCAACAGCCCCGTTTCTCGTCCCTTGCATACAGGAGTGGGGTGTCCCGTCCCTCGGGAGGCCTGGGAGGGGATGGGCACCATCTGTCCGGGGCTGGGGCAGGGGGAATTGATAACCGGCTGAGGGGGGGGGGGGGGGGGGGGGGAGCAGATGGTATTCAACCGCGTTCTTTTTCTGGTTTTTGTCTTTTTAAATGGTCCGGGGGAATCTCTGGTGACTGCCTCTCTGAAAACAAGGGGAAAAAAATCCCAAACCAACAGCCCCTGGCCATTTGCTACGGTCACATCTTGGCGAGGCTGCCATGAGAATCTGGAAGAAAACAAGCAGCAACTTTTGCAGCTCTGCTCTGCACGTAGGCTGAGATGACTTTTCTAGCAGGTCTATCCACCTGTGCTTTATTTATTTATTTTCACGAGAGTTTGCCACAAAACCATCCCTCCAGCACCTGTTTTCTGTGAGCAGTGACTTGATTTTAAGCGTGTCCAACACACACGGCCTCTGCGTGAAAAAATATTGTGGCTGTCATTCCTTATATTATGCCTAGCAAGGGTAAAGATACATTTCCACTCGTTGCCATTCCAGAAAATCCATCCTGAAATAATTTACTTTATAAATAGTCTTATTATCCAAGCCAATAAAGACTGCTTGACTCATTAAAGGCCCCAGGATTAATTGTTAGGTGAACGTATTGTAAGCTGAACACAACTCCTGGTGATACACAGTTAGCACTAACAGTTTTCAACGCAACCACGTGTGTTGATTTTTCCTTTGGGCCTTTTCGTACTGCCCTGATTCTACAATAATCAATCTGGAGACGACCATCCATGTCAATCAATGACTGCCACGGCAATGCCCGCTCCTTTATCCTGTCACAGCTGCCTGCGTACAGAGGAAATGCTCTCCTGTTAAGCATTAAATCTCAAGTACCATCACGTGGAATACATACACGGAACAGAAAATGTGTAGAGTCTTTCAGATGAATTTGCACGACTGATCCTTTTTGCTCTTGTAACCACACTGCTACAGCATTTACCAGTTTGACTTTTTGCAGGGGCAAGATGGTTAGCTTCACAATCCTAGAGATGCACGACTACTCCCTGTATTAACCAGACAGATAGAGGACAGACATTGGGTTGTAGAAATGACCACAGCTCTGGGTGGCTTGGTGTTAATTGATTTATTTTGTGTATGCTTTGTTGTCTTCTGTTCTTATTTCTAAAATCTAAGGGTTTTTTTTTAAGTGCTCTTGGTATGTAACATGCAGAAGTCTACAAAGGGTCGTGTGAATGACTATGTAAGTAACTAAGAGTCTCGTGTTCTTCTGTTACACGTTCTGATGTAGCCTGGGGGCTTCCCTTAAAGCGCCTTAAGTCATAGAAACTGAGGTACCCCATGGCCAGGGGTGGTTATACAAAGGGTTCTCCTATTGACAGCGGCAGAAAATCAAACAGTTATAAGAATTAAAAGGTCAAGACAGGAAAATAACACAGAAAGTACTCTTTATTGAAGAGATGACCCGACAACTGCATTACGCTTCTAAACCATTAAGTGGGGTTGTGACATTTCTTGGTAGATAAGGGGGCAGACCATAGGAATGCTTTTTATTTAGGAGCTGGATTGTATTATATACTCAGACAAGTTTTTGCTGGGCTATATGAATCTGTTCCAGATCAGGCCTGCAGATAATCAGACACTTCTAGTTTACAGAACATGCCTGGACTGTGCAGTTGCACGTTTGATTTTAACTCCAATAAAGAGCCGCTGCGCAGTCCTTGGTGAAGCTGCACATACTCAGATTTTCAAAAGCAGCAATCTCAATTTCCCGGTGCCTATGAGAGGTACTAAAAAATCCGTTGCCTACCATTTCCTCTGAAGTCTGCAGTGATGTTACTCACCCATTTCACTAGGATATAAGCTCGTTCTCACTTCAGTGTCTCAAAACCTACCAAACTCCTTGAAGAAAAAAGCATATGGAGCTATAAAGTACTTTCTTTTCCTCCTGCTTTTGGAGACTATCCATTGAAACAATGAATTACGGTGTCAAGTTTCACCAGCCCTGCCCTCCAAGGCTGATAGTACTTAGTGGAGTTACTCTGTTTTCCATGTCTATTTTATCTGTAGGAGGACTGCATTCACGCACACCAAAGAAGCAGCACACAGTAATCCAAAGCAAAATTATCAGTGGGATGTTTGTAACCACTCGTCCTTCTATTGCTTCAGAAACCCGTGCCCAGTATTTCTCCACGAGCAGGGCAGGCCCAAAGGATAGATACATAGATACTCCATTTACCCCTGTTTCACCACAGGGCTAATTTGCTTCTCTCGGTTTCCAAAGGCAGGAACTATTTTGTGTCACCTCACTAGATGTGGAAAGCACAGAGAGCTCAGCTTTGCTGCTCGTTTAAACTCACATTCATATCCAGGCCTCTTTCCTAACAGACTACAACATTCAGCTTCTTTCCTTATACACATTCTGGCCTCTGTGGAGCTGCATTAAAGACAAACCTTACCCACAGCCCATTCTCACACCGGTTCAGCAAATTCCCTGCTTCAGAACAGGAGAAAAGTAATCACTATTATGTCCTGCAAAGAAAAGCAGTGATCACAGCCCTCTGAGCTGTTTTTCTTTCAGGTAGCTTTTCCAACCAATAAGAACACCGGAGAAACCTTTTCTTTGCAAGACAGACACGAGATCAACAGTGCTACCACAGCATCATCACCACTATAACAACATTTAAGCACCTAGAAAATACTTCTAAAATGTATATGAAGATGTAAAAATGCCTGTAGCAATGGAAACAAATTGGCTACACAATATACTCTTTCCCCTAAAGGATGATCACAGCTGTCTTTCTCCTACAGCTTGCACGTGCTGCTGTGTAAGTCACGGGCAGGAGGTATAACAGAATCAAAAGGCCTGTGTGTTCCTAACATCCTTACAGCTAAGGTGCTTGCAGGAGAGAAAATGGAAGGTTCAGGACAGGGATTCCAAGTGCCTGCAGTTCCCATTCCCATCAATGGGAGGTGTAAGTTATCCAGAGCTTGTTGAAAATCAAGCCTCGCTATCTTCAGTGCTGTTTGGGTCTGGCTGAGCTGTATGACTACAACTGCTGCCGAAACGCTCAAACAGACTCCATTATATTAATGAGTTCTTGTAGGAGTAACGCTGCAGGCACATACTGTATTCTCATTTCTCTCAGAGTGCAACTGCAAAGCTGAGGAAGCAAGAACATTTTTTTTTTATACCTCTGCAAAAGCTCCACTAATATTGATCTGCCGAGAGAGCTGCGTGAAAATCAGCAATATCACTGCAGATTTTTACCATGTTTCCTCCCTCCCACCTTCCTTGTTTACTTGAAGAACACCCTGTCAGCTCCCTCCTGTCGCTTCAGTGTGCTTTCGTCCTTGGAGACCTCAATAAGCCAGACAAATGACCCCCAGATGATAGGACCACATATTTCCAAGGCTTAAGAGTCAGAGAAAAATAAAACAGAGTGAATATATGAAAAAATACCTGCAGATACATCATACGTGAGCCTTTCTCCTTAACCAGCAACACAAGCTCATGTTCCTGCCATCTTGAATGCCAGTTGTTGACCTTCAGTGCTATCAATGTCTTTTCACAAAACAAATGTAGTTATTTTAGCTTTTCCATGAAGTCATATAATTTTGAACGATTACTTCTGGGCTAACAGAGTCACTCGGAACAAAATACCTGCTTAAACACCGAGGAGAAAAATACAATCTATGTTGTTTGATGTTTCTATTATTAACAAAAACTGCAATTGCCACAATCACATACAATTAACGTAATAGGAGCATTAGAGGCAGGTGTGGATTCACAGGGATGAGTGCAAGGAAAGGAAAAAATTCAAGTCCCTGTAAGAATTAGTGAGGCAATAAGCATTGATGTCAGCAGGCAGCAAGAACAGGGCTTCTCCAAAAGCAAGGAAGGAGCCAACAGGTGAATCACAGAGCTAACAAGGCAGCCTTACCAACCAGAGCCTGGTGCCACTGCATCCAAAGAAGGCAAACAGGACAGAGGCAACTCAACAGAGGCCCAGTCAAAGCAAATAGCAGCGATAGAGCAGGGGTAAGGTCAAGCTAGGAAAAGCTGAATGCTAGCAGTAGGACCATTGATTTCTAAGCAAGTAGGTTGACAACAACAAGGTATAACTAATACTAAGATAGCAACATCTATGTTGGAGGAGAATCAAGTGGCTCTATAGGCACACAGGGATATGACCAAGCTGGAAATCAGTACTCCTCCATAATTCCCTCAAGCAACCATAGCCTTGGGCTGACTTTAAATAGAGCACCTAGGACCACAGAAGCTTCAGATGAAGCTAGTTAGCCATCAAGGCTCATTAGCACAGCTATTGTATTACGAGATACTATTGCAGTGACATAGCCAGGTAGCTTTCTTTTCTGCAGTAAAGATAGAGCCGTGTGCTTAAACTTCAGGTTATGCCAACTTCTAGGAATAAAGCAATTTTCTTCTCATGGTTCTTCATGTAACGCCTCAAAGATCCTTGTGGTATGAAGTACCCTAAACACCAGCTCTGACTCATAGACGAAGGTGACATCGCTCTTTAAATGTCTGATGCTCTTTGGTCTTTGCGGTGACCTCTAAAAAAGGGCAGCTATCCACTTTTGCTGGAAAAGCAGCGTTCAGAATGGTTTAGAAGATGCTCAAAGACATTTGTTTACAGCATCTATTGAGTGTCTACAGCTTGCTTCTTGATATATGCTAGGAAGAAAAAATAGCATCAACAGCCCCCAAAACAACCCACGTGTGCCCTACTATAACATTACCTATACAGATGGAGCAGATCTGCTCTCTTTTCCTCCTTCAGCTGTCTGACCCGCATGCTGGTGATGTTCCCAAGCATTTTTCTTGAGCGTCTTTCCCACCACGGTGAAGCAAATGGGTCCATCCACACGTCTGCTGGTTTCTCTGTACACCCAGATCTGTGAAACTTTGCCTAGAAGCATTAAAATACATTATAATTAAAAATATATATATATACTAACATGAAACACACAGCTTGGAATCTGTTGCAGGTTTCAGTGCTCCTTCCCTGCACTGCCCCCACCCCAGGGCTGTGAGCAGGACTGAGCTCTGTGACACGCAGCCTCCCCTGCTCTCCTGAGTCACCGCAGCTGCCCATTTCTCAGCACCTGCTTTCACTGCTGCACTTTCAAATCCAATGTGGCCTCGTGTTATTCATTTATTTATTTAATCAATTAAAAAAGCAACCCTTTGGAAAGGCTAAAGACAGTTTCATCTGTTCAAAGTCACTTGTCTGCAATAAAATGATACCCCTTGTTTGCATTTCCGTACGACAAGCGTAGCAACAGCAGCAACACCTCCTCTTTTGCAGCAGTAAGCAGAAATCGATGTGTTTTTCATCCATCTTTCAGCGAGGATGAAGCAGCACGAATGCAGTATTGCTGTAGGCCCCACCTGAGCCAGCTGGGGTGTACACAGCAGTGCCACGGGTGCCACCGTGACACCTTCCTACGGGTGCGTGGGCTGCGTGTGTGTACAACATACAGCTGTAGCACTCAACTACAAGGACACCTTACCCACACCCTGCCAGAACATCCACCATGCAGCACAAACCGTGCTGCGGGAGGGATGGAAGCGCGACAGGCCTACGGGCAGGTACCTGACGGAGCCTCGCAGGTCGCAGCACCACGCAGCCCCGACCCGGCACCGCCCCGCTCGGCCCCGCACAGAGCCGCGAGGCTGCGCCACACAGCGCCCCTCAGGCGGCGCCCTCACGCGGACTACAACTCCCAGCGTGCAGCGCGGCGCCCGCAGCCTTAAGGCGCCCCCCTGCGGCGGCGGCTCGCGCGGAGAAGAGCTGAGCCCGGGCGGCAGCGGGCGGCGTCGAGCGGGGCTGAGCGGTGCGGGCTGGTGCCCTGCGGCCGGGCGGGGAGGGTCGGTACCCGCCGCTGTGAGAGCTGAAGCGGGCGGTCAGCGGGAGCGAGGAGCCACGCCGCCGCCATGGGGAACCGTGGGATGGAGGATCTGATCCCGCTGGTCAACCGGCTGCAGGACGCGTTCGCCGCCATCGGGCAGAACGCAAACCTCGATCTGCCGCAGATCGCCGTGGTCGGGGGGCAGAGCGCCGGCAAGAGCTCGGTGCTGGAGAATTTCGTCGGGAGGTACGGGGCGGGGAGGGCTGCGGGGCGTCCCGGGCGGTGCGGGGCGTGAGCAGAGCTGCGGGGGGGCACGAGCGGTGCGGGGCGAGGAGAGCGCGGCGCGTGCGGCAGAGCCGCGGGGTGTGCGGGCGGTGCGGCACGGGAGAAGCCGCCGGGTGCGCGAGCGATGCGACGCGTGCATAGTGCGGTGTACGGGCAGGGAGCTGCCGGCTGCACGCGGCGGAGCCGTTGGGCATACGGGTGGTGCAGCGCACGCACAGCGCGGTGCATAGGAAGAACCGCGGGGTGCGCGCAGTGCGGGGCGCTGCGGTGCGAGGAGGGGGAGGGATCCGCGGCGGAGCCCCCAGCATTGCCGCAGCTCGGGGCTGGTGGGAGCCCCCGTTACATAACGGGGTAGAGCGGCCCCGAGTCATCCCCCTCCTCCCCGGTCGGATGCCCGTTTGGGTGTGCGTGAGGCTGAGGGTCGGTGTGCTCCGCCTTCGCCCCCTCCGTGTTGGGTGCCGCGTCTGGAGCTGCGGGAAGGACGGGGCTCGCCCTCCCCTGTGCCCGCATCCCCGCTGCTACCATTTTGTGGCAGGCGACGCACCGCTGCCTTCCCTTCATGTGACCTTCGCATTCATCATCTGCAACTTGAGTCAATGGCAGCGCCGTGATCCGCTCCAGCGCAGACACACAACACCTGGGGAGGGGTTGCTCCTCAGCTGTGCTGACCTCCTTAATTAATTGCAGCCAGCCATACGCAGGTTTAGCTATCAAGGTATTTTGTGATGCTGTAAGCAGCTTGCTGTTGCCTTGTCTGAAAGCGGCAGCTGCTGTGATACCTGCTCAGATGCTTGCGTAGGCTTTTCTTTATCAGAAAACTGTATTTATGACAGTGTCTGTGGGATGCTGTTCTCCCACCCCCCTCTTTCTGCTTAAACGTACAATACAGAATGGCTTGTGAGGCTCTTCTGCTGCTGGGGAGGTCTGCGGTGTGTATGAGTTGTTTGTTTACCTGCAAGCACCCCAAATTCTGTTCCTCTGCCTTGAGCAGTGCTGCATACCCTGGGCAGAAGGCACAGGATTGTATCTGGCTCAGAGAAAGCACGGCTGGAGCAAGGTTTCTTTAAAATACAGAAACACATCCAGCATTTGGGATCCTTTCTGGCAGGCATCCACCAGTCTACGCAGTATTCCCCAGAGATCCTGGGAGTCATGCAGGGAAGGACGTTGCGTGAACGCATTTCACTGAGCCACAGGTCACCAGGATCCACCTTTTTGTCCACTGACCCAGACAAAAGTACAAATTCCTACCCACAGACGGGAAGACTTGCAGCCCCACAGCTTACCAAAGGGGAGGTGGGGTCCCCTGGAACATGTAAGCAGAGCGGGTTCACCTGTTGGCTCTGCTGTTTTCATGCTTTCTAAGTACTGGTAGCCTGACCTCGTAAATCCTTTTTAGAGGATCTGTGCAGGCAGTGCTGCAGTGCGTACTGGTTGGCTGCTGGACTGGAGGAGGGTTTGTTGAGGGATGGTGGTTGGGGTGTGCTGCCCCTTCCTTTGAGATTGAGGAAGTGTAATGGGGTTTTGGTCATCTCCACCGGGGCCAATGGGAACTGGGGAGCGTCTGCCTGCTGGAGAGCAAATGAATGAAGTTGTGCTCCCGTTTTCCATTTTGTGGATGATTCCTGGCAGGACCTGTGACCTCGGTGACCTATCAGTCTCTCCAGCAGCGTGCTATGGTGGCTTTTAGGAAATGCAGTAACAGTGGGTCCCCAGAGCAGGAGCTGTGTGAAGCTGTCCATAGCAAAGCATATAAAGGAAATAATTGGGCTGGAAATGAAAAACGTCAAAGGGAGGAGGTCCTTTTCCATTTGATACCATTGAGTGCTGGATGGATTAGAGACTGGTAACAGGAGACATCTTGCACAGAATTCGTGTGTATATGCTGCAAAACCCAAACCTGCTAAAATAGCATTGGGAGCCAGCTGTAATGCATCGTGTTACTGTTTTGTGTAGGGGCTGAAAACCACAAGCAGCAGCTATGAAAGAGTAGGATAAGCATGGCTCCTCATTGTGATTGTGGTGTGAGGGGTGTGAGGAGAAACCGTGGCCTGCTGTGTACGAATGCCATTGTTAGTGTGGCCATGGCATATGTCACATAACCAGCCTGGCACTGGGATGGTGGTGCAGCAGCTGCTCACTGCACATGGAATAAGGGTGCTGATGAGCTGCTCAGAGCGCTCGGAGGTCTGCATGCAAACAGCTGCTGATGCAGTTGGGTTGCATGATGTGCTTGGTAGAGATGCTTCAGTAGAGGAGCTGCAGGTCCTGCAGGGCTGGCTTTCCCCTCCATACCTGTGAAACTCATTCCAAATGATCAAGTTGTGTTCGTGCAGCAGGACAGCCTGCTGGTCCCAGTGCCAGCCCCAGGCTCTGGCTGTGCAGGACTTCAGCCCAGGGCTGCTGCTGGCATCTTGCAGCAGTACTGAATCCCACACATGCTGAAAGCCTCAAAGCACAGAGGAGTGATGCTGACTGCAATTGGTGTTTACTTATGTATCTTCCCAAACAAATATCTTTTTTCTTCCTGCACGCGAAGGCTTCTTAGTTGCTGCTAATTACTCCTTCAGTGTCACTTATTCTGCTGTTAACGGATTATCCAACAATGCAGAGCCTGTGTTTATAATACCAGATGTCGACAAGGCAGCTATGTGTGCTTTTGCTGCCGGGGACTCAGCATGGTGGCTGCTGTAGCAGCTGATGGTGTTAAAATCACTGAAGAGACGAGAGAAGCTGTGCAGAAGCCAGCCAGGTGACACGTCTGTTTGCAGACTGGTTTATCCTGGGCCTCAAAACTGGTAGGAAGGTTAATCTGGTCATCTCTAGGCTTTTGCTGCTGTGGTTATGGGCTCAGAGGATAATTCGCATTGGAAGAGACCTTGGAGGGTCACTGAATCCATGCTTATGGTGTTGGTGCCTTCCTTCTGCGTTGTTCCTCGTGGGGAGAACAAGGCACCTCTGACTTCTGTGGAACAGATGGCCTAAGGGGGCTGCAGAGAAGGCAGTGACTGTGAGCTGGGAACAGTGGGTGGAAGGACTTGAACGGAGGTGAAACCATCATGTTTCTGATGAAGGGAGCCAAGCAGTGCCAACGCTGCGGGGACTGAACTGGCATTCATTTGATCCCAGACCTGAGCATTCACCTCAGGAGCATCCTTCTCTCTTCCAATCTTATGTTATCCCTAACCAAATACCAACCCACCAGGCTCTGAATTAGCTGATGGTTGTAAATTGCTTGGAAGGAAATTGGAGGCAGGTCAGGACCTAAAACAGCTGTGTTGAGCTAGCCCTGTTCTTCCTATAGCACAGACTTCAGCCCTGCAAAGGTGTTCTAAAGTATTCACTAGCATGGATAAAAGACCAGGGAAAAGGCAGCATTGCCAGAGTGCTGGCAGAGACGCTAATTGCAAGACACGTGTAATTATTGTATGATCTGTGAGCTGGGCAAATGCTGTTGCCTATTTGCAAGTTAAAACCATAGGCATTTCTTGGAAAATGACTTACTCAGAGCTGGAGAGCACGGTGTGAGAGCCAGGAGTAGAGCTCTGCAGTTCAGGGAGATACATCATGGTCAAATAATGGACCTTCAAATGGCAGCAACTTTTAGTCCTTAGTGAAGGAAGTACCTCTTTCCATCCAGCATTAATTAGAAGGCAGAAAGAAGCATGGAGCGCTGTGAGAGAATGGG
The DNA here is from genome assembly GCA_030625065.1 of Alectoris magna. Classification (NCBI taxonomy): domain Eukaryota; kingdom Metazoa; phylum Chordata; class Aves; order Galliformes; family Phasianidae; genus Alectoris; species Alectoris magna. The sequence continues at coordinate 4,778,528 of CM060579.1, read as the reverse complement.
TCATGTGTTACAGTAGACCACAAGATAAATTATTCTAGCTTCGGAGAAATCTATGTTGCTCCTAGCAAACACTTGGAGGAGGAGAATCATTAGGAGGAGATGCATAATTAAGTTAAAACAGAACATAACATGGGGTGGCTGTCAGAAGAAAAAAGGATGCCTGAATCTTGTAGTTTGTAGGTGCAACAGTGCCTGTGTTTGTCCTCTGACTGCTTCTGTTAGTCGTGCAGGGGTTGGTTCAAGTGAATATAGGTCTCATGTCTTTTCTGCTTCCTGCAGCAGCTAGGTGCTCTCTGCAGACCTTGCTGTCTGACTGTTCATCTTATCTCTTCAGTGGTGACCTCGTGCTTCTGGTAACTGCCACGAGCCTTAGATTTTCTAGGAAAAGAGAAGCTTATGGCATGTTTCAGACTGTTCATGCAGTAAAGAGGAAACCAGCTGTACTTAATTTGGAAGGTGATGCTCATGTCATGCCAGGTGGGGCTTGCTGGGACCTGCTGGTGTGTGAAAGTGGCAGGAATCTGTCACCTGAGAGCTGGCAGGTTGGGAGGACAGCTTCGGTGCTAGAGTGGGCTTTCCCTTGTTATCACAGTTATCCTCATGTTGGGGGTTTTGGAGCTTTTTGAGCATTAATCCTTGTGGTGATTTGAGATGGGCAAATGGCGTCTTTCGTGCTTGCTTTATAAACAGTATGCTGTGGCATTGAGCTGATAAGGGTCAGCAAAACCAGTGAGGGGGAACTCCTAAAAGCATTCCCCTGTGCTGGAGCTGTTACTGTTTTTCAGAACTCCACATGCTTACATTATTACAGCTTTTCAGTTGTAAACAAACAAAAGCACGCTGAAGACGCACTTTGTTTTTAAAGGCTGCTGATTGTTTTTGGTAGCCGCAGATCAATACCTCGCTGGGGATGCCAAGTGAAGGCCTTGAACCCACCTTCTCCAGTGCCTCTGAGAAGGCAGAGCTCCGCTGTACTTACATAGAAGGAGTGGGAGTCTGTCTGCGGTGCTGTATCTGAGGCACCTTCTGAAAATATTATCGTAAGGCAGGAAGCTGGTCGCCTTCCTGGCCGTGTGAATTACTCAACATTGCTTCTTTGTGCTTCAGGCTCCAGCCTGCCTATCCAAGAGTGAGTGGAAATGCTGGAGTGAAGTCTTCTTAGCATCTTTAAGATGAACCTTTATTGTAGGGAAACTGAAGAAGTAGATGACGTAGCAGAATTTAATCAAGGAAATGTAGCTCTTGCTGTGTTCCGGCTAGAGGGGTGAAACTTGTTATGATGCACTGAGCAGATTTCTTAGGAGCAAACCCATGAGGGCTCCACCCATGTGAACCAATCCTCCAGTTTTTGTTTCAGACCATGCACTTGAGTGGCAAAAACAAAACATTGACAGGGGGTGGTGGGCAGTCGCCTCAAAGCATGTGGAGCTCAGCCTGTGTTGCCCAATGTGAAGTTGTTTTTGAGGTGGCATCTGTGATGAGAAGCCTACTGGCAATATGTGCAGCAAACCCTATTAATATGTCACGAAGAAGAAAGAAAAACAGTTTTGGGTGTAATGCTTTCCTCCTTGGACTCGCAGATCCGTAACCATATGAGTCAGAGCACTGCTGGCTGGGAGGAAAGCTAAAATGAAATCTGCCAAGAAGAAGGAAATCGTGCACAGTAAGGAAACGGCCCACTGGTGGCACAATTTCTCATTGCTCTTGAGCTGAATGATTTCTGATTTCAGATGTGATGACAGATGGGCCTGGCTGGCCTGAGGTTGAAGCTGTGTTGCAATGCTGGGGTCTGGGTGCTGATCGTGGGTACCTTCCTTAGAGGCTGTTGGTCTTGGTCGCATCACTTGCATATATCATTAATGGACACTAGAAATGACACTAGAGAAGGTTAACAACAAAGAGGCAAGCTGTTTATCTTAGTGATAAATGGAACCACTGTGACGGTGATGCAGCGGTGCATGATGAGCAGTGCCTTCCCCGCAGCAGTGGTGTGTGGAGCCTCTGCAGTTGGTGCAGCCTCATGTGCTGTTTGGTACTGGGCATCTTTGGAGGCTGAGGGCTGCTCTGCAGAAGCTGGCAGCATGCTTGCTGGGTGTGAGGAGTGAGGGATTGCTTAGAAAGCACTGATAGGCTGCACTAGGCTGGCTGGCAGCACTACGCTTGAGTGTAGACTTTGAGGTGCTTTGGTCGCAGAGCTGTGGACTCGTTGAGCTGCGTTTCCATGCGTGCTGCAGTGTGGATCTCACCTCCTTTGCCAGCTGTCCTGTTGGCTGCCCTGCATCAAAGCCAGCAGTGGCCCAGAGGGGTGAGCCTGGAGCTTTGGGCCTGGTGACCTTAAACACTTGGGTGGTCCGGTCAGGTCTGGAGCAGGTTGGGCTCATTCTGAAAAGCTCCAAAATTCTGTTTATATTTATGGTCCTTCTAAAGCATGGATTATGCTTATTATTGTGTGACTTGATGGAGTTTGGCCAGAGGAGACCACGTTGCACCCTACAGCCCCTGAAAGGAGGTTGTGGTGAGGTGGGGGTCAATCTCTGCTCCTACATAATAGCGATAGGATGAGAGGTGATGGCCTCACGTTGCACCAGGAGGTTTGGGCTGGGTATGAGGGAACATCTCGGAAAGAATGGTTGTGCAGTGGAACAGGCTGCCCGGGGGGGTGGTGGAGTCACTGTCCTGGGGATGTTCAAGGAAAGGGCTAACATCACATTGAGGGACATGGCCTAGAGCTGTGACAGGCGCGGGTTGATGGTTGGGCTGGGTGATCTTTGTGGTCTCTGAACCTTACTGACGCTGTGATTCTGACAATGATCTTACTCAGAACTAGCTGTTCCAAATATTGGGGTGACTATGGAGAGAGGACAGTGCTTCAGTGTGTACGAGGCGGAGGTGTTAAGAGTGTGCATTAAAACACCTTGACTGGTAACTGGGAGCAAAACTTCCTGTTAGGCAATCAAACGGTTGGTCCAGGTGACTCGCTGGCACTTTGTACTTGGGTCCAAACTTTTGTTTTCAAAATCCTGCTAGGGAATGCTTTAATAAAAATCAAATCTGAAGCGGCTCAGTAATTTCCTGATGTTCTCGTATAGATGGGGCAGTGTCACAGATTGGGGTGGTTAAGTTGCTGACAGCTGCTTCCCGTGTGACCTTCAGGCTTGTCCTGGCTGCTACAGGTAACCGCTTTCCTTGCCTTCAAGGCACGGTACAAGAAGAATGATCCTCGAGCCTGAAATCTCTGATCTGAGTGTTGGGTGTTCTCAGAGCTCTGGCAGACCCAGCTGGGACCAAGCGGAGGTGAGATGGTGTTTTGGACCCCGCTCAGCAGCTTCCTGCAGTTCAGCCTAACACACGTTGGATGCAGGCGTTATGCAAGCTTCTCAAACTGTTTTGCTGACTGGAAGCAAACTTGCCAACTTCTGCCACTTTTCTGCAAGTCTTATGACTCGTGTGGCTTTTCTTAGAGCCCTGGGCACAGCGATTAAGCTGACAGAAGAGCAGTGTGGATTTTGTATTGAGAACATCCATTTCAGGGATGCTTGTGGGTATCCTTTAAAGAAAAGGACGTTGTTTCCTGAAGTGCTCCAGGAGATAGAGCTGAAGAATTCCAAAGCTTCTGTAAGGCCTGCCTTGTCAGATGTGGGCCTTCCCTTTCTGGAAATCAGGGCTTATGTCCCTGGGCTATAGCAGAGCTATAAGCTCTGTTAAAATACTTGTACTGCAGCCATAACGAACAAAAAAATTATGCAGAGTGAAGCTTGGAATAAAACCAGTTCCTCACTCGACTGAAACAAGAATCGAATTCAAGTCTCGGGGGGTGAAAATACTGTTTTAATAATTTATTGCCTCAGCAGTCCCCTTTAACACTCCGTTTCCTGTTTCTTATGGCTCCAGGTTGTGTTGTTGCAGCTGTGTTGAAGGGTGAAGAGTTAATACTGCCTGAGCAAGCAGGAGGATTGTGGAGATTTTGTTTGTGTCGTTTTGTTTGTGAAACTGTCCTGGTGTAAGAGTGGCCAGCACAGTACCTGGGATGCCTGGGAAAGGACTGAGCAGATACTGAAGTGATGCTGCTGTGGATTTTGGCTGAAGAACCAGGCAATGTTGATGTAATCCTATATAAAAAAAATGTGTGTAAACTGCAGCCATGTTTCAGAATAGCTTTTCAGTTGTATTTAGGCTCTGAAAGCATCGCTAGGCAGAATTCTACAGAGATGCTGTGCAGCTGATGCTCAACATCTGCAAGCATTTTTACAGCGGAGTCAACTTACCCTGGAGATCATTAAGAAAAACAACTTTTTTGAGGTTGGAGATGCGGGGCTGGGGGAGGCTGTGCTGAATTTCTTAGCACAAGGAAGAGATACCTAAAGGCAGAACCTCAGAACAAGTCTTTGTTTTGCTCCTCTTCTTTGCATTCCCGTCACTCTCACATGTGTAAAGGCAGAGTATCTTTGGTAGGATCTGGCTCAGGGCTCTGACAAAAATCGGCAGCCCGTTGTAGCTCTGGGAGCTCTTTGTCATCTGAGTAATTACAGAGCTCTGTGAGCAGGGGCTTATAATAACTGTTCATTTGCTGCCTGCTCACCAGCACAGGGATGGTTCTCTGTCAGTGAAGGAGTGTACCTGGTGGCCTGTTAGCCCAGAATTAAGCAAGCAGAAAACAAAGCTCTCCTACTTTTAATGGTGATATTTGGCTCCACTGGCTTACCTGTGGTTTACTCTGAACACACGCTGCTCTGAGTGGGGATGGAGCTCTTTGATTCTAATGCACGTTAGATTTTTGTCTCTTTCTGGCTGCTGGGATCTCTAGAGTAATCTCTGGATATTTCTTAAGCTGATTGTGCTTTTACTTTTAATAGAAGCTCCTCTATGAATAGCTGGGAATTGCCTGAGCATAGTGATAGCCTTGCGAGGTCTGCAGCAGTGGTACAGCTCAGGGCAGGGGGGGGACCAGCATGCACCAAAGTACAGAACATCCTTCGGGGACGTCACACTGCAGAGCTGATGCTGCAGCTCCAGTGCTGAAGCTCATGGTACCTCTTCTGCATCAGCGCAGCGATCAGGAGGCAGTGCATTTTCTCTCTCTGGGCTCTGCTGCTTTGGTTTGGTATTTGGGTTCCTAGGGTTTACTCTATTTGTGCCTGTACGTACGTAATACATTTGTCATGCCAAGGCCTGTAAACTACCTGGCACTCCAAGTTCATCTTAGAGAGGTCAATTTCCTCAATGAGTCTTATAAATGAAAGAATGGTATTTAGAGAATAGCTACAGCAGAAGAACCAGCGAGGTGTGCTGCGTTAGTGCTTTATATTTTGCTGTCTTGTTTGAATGACTTTGACTTTGAGCTGGACAGGCAAAAGCAAATGCTGTTATAATCAGTTTGTTGATTGAAAGGGAGGCAGGATAGGGGGAAAACACCAAGCAGAGGGGTTTAGATGTATCCTTTCTCTATGGAGAAGAGGGGAAAGAGTGGAAAACCAGAAGATGCTTGGTGGTTTGTCCAGGTCATCATGCCTCAGTTTCACTATAGGTTCAGAGTGTCTGTTAAAGTGCAACACCAATTCTGGTGCTCTTCTGCTCCAAAGCTCTTCATGAAGACATAGCCTCCTTTAGAAACTCCATGGATGTGTAACTGTATATAAACCTGCCCTTTTTTTGTTGCGTATAGTCACTGTCTGATGTTTACCAGAGAAGCAATAATCCCTGGGCCATGGGGTGCTGTGCCTCTGGTTGGCTCTGGCAGATACCTCTGGACAGGAGGCAAAGAGCTTCCTCCTCCTGGGGCTGTTGATCCCACTTGTGTTTTTGGTGTAGCTCAGAAATGGAGATGTCTTCAGTGGTTTTTAAAGTAGAAATTAACGCTTCTGCACTGGCGATGGTAACAATCGGTCTGCTTGTTTTTCTTCAAGGGCTTAAGAAGCAGCGTCTCTGCACTGTGTTTCCAGCCAGGGTGATCCTAATTATATCTGAAACTGCAGAGGTGCAGTGCATAGCGAGGAGCTTGGCATTGTTCCTGCATGCTTCTCCACACAGCAGAGGTATACACTGGCATCTTAAATTCCCCCTGCAGGGTGGCTATGCACCGTGGCCAGGATGTGCTGGGGCCGAATGATGCAGTTACCCTGCAGAACTGCCCTCCCTGCCTGAGCTGCCAGGAGGGAACCAGCCTGCCTCCCTGCTCACAGCACTTTTACTTCTGCAAGGTAAATTTTCAGGGTACGTGCATCCAATTTTACACACCCACCACCTATACCTGGACAGTGATGGTACAGTAGGGCTTGAAATGCCACCCCCTTCCCCATATTGCTTCTGTGGGTTCTTAACAGTGGACTCCAAGTGTTTCTGCCTCTTCCAATGAACCTTTTCGGTTCTCTCTGCCTTTTGTGGCATTCAGGCTCTGAGGAGACTGTCTGGGAGTGGAGGAGGTGTCATGCTGCAGTGACGGAATGTGCCTTGAGCTATATTTGTTCTCCTTGCAGCAAATACCAGGACGCCAGAGGTGAAAGAGTTTTGACAAGAAATCTAAGATGACACTTACTACGAACCTGTGGTGTCTTTGGATCAGTCATTGTACCAGTTTCCTTCTGTGAAGGAGAGAAAGGCAAAAAGGAGGATAAGCCCTTTGATATCAGGGGTCTCCATGTGGGGTATAGTATCAATATTGGTTACTTCTGCATGGACTGTTGGAGTTCCCCAGCACAGGAGAGCATTTGCTGCAGGACGCTGCAGAGCTGGGACAGATTAAGACAACGGTGGTGGAGAAATAGAAAGGTTAATGTGTTGCTCATCAGTTTTAGCACGTTAATCCTAGTGTGTTGTAGTGTTTGTGCTTCTCCATCAGTTCATCATTCCTGTCCCAGAGTTTTATTGGGTAGCTTGTCCTTTGTTTCCTTTCTGCTCAAATTACAGGTGCTGTACAGGCAATATTTTAAAGGGCTGCCACTGTCCTGTTGTGGCAAAGCCAGGCTTCATCAGTAGATTTGTTTGTGCCAAAGCAGAGCAATACTGCTGCAGAATTATGACAGGTCAGTGCAGCTTGAGGAGACGAGCGAAGATGCTGGGTCATGGATTTATCTTTTGTGGCTATAAAAACTGGATTTCTTTCCTACTACTGGGACTGAGCTGAATTGATTTTTGTTTTTTAGGGTATTGATGCCTAGAACTGTCCTTGTGAAGGCTGCTGTCTGAAACTTGCAGGGTTGTTATAGAGATGATGCCCTGCAGGTGAAGCTGTATATATAGCAGAATATATTGTCTGTGACTTTTTTCTAGTATTTGTATGCTTCAGTGGGAGTAAGAGATAAACTTGCTTCCATATGATGATGGAGAAAAATCATCAAGGCATACAAAGTCAGTTTTACAGCTGCTGGGATGGAGAGCACAGCACGTCTGTGCTGGATTTGCTGTGTCCATGGAGTCCTTTGCACCCAGGCAGTGCAGTGGGTGCTGTTCCCCCGGATGCTGGTGCTGGGCTGGCTGGGTTGGCTTCTTGCTTTTAAATGAACTGAAGATGCAGAGCCCTACGGTGAAATGAGCTTTGTTTTCTTCCTGCTGGGATTCTCATCCTTGAAATCAAAGCTGTGTTTTCCACGAATGCGTAATCCATGCTGCCACATCCACTCCGGATGCGCTGGGCTGCTTTTTCCCTTGAGTTCCTGATATTGTCACGTAGAATCAGTGCTGCGTTATTCTTCACCTTGAATATCCCAAGGTGGCATGCAAGATCCAGGACTTCATTTTCTATTACCCAAAAGATCCCAGGGGAAGCCGCGCGGCAGCAGTGCTGTGGTTCTGCAGCCTCTCAGGACTCTTCCCTTCCGTCTGCTGCAGCTGACAGTCACTGCGGCATTTGCTATAATGGGCGCTGACTTTTTGAGACCAGTCATTGCACCATAGGCTGTACCACTCTCTAAATAATCCTCCTCGGTAAAACGCAGGGCCTCTGAACAAGAAAATCCCTTTACGGCTGCTACCTGCGAAAATACAAAGAGGAAATTGGTTCACGAGTGCACTTGAGGTGTTGGAGTGTCCTGTCTTCCTTTTCCCATCTGTGCTTTGTTCCCTCTCATGCTCTGGGCTAACCCATCTGCGGGAGCGTGGCAGGGAGGGATCTGGCAGATAAGTCAGCCCTCGAAATGGAGGAGGGGAAGGATATTACTCATTAATTCTCTCCCAGCGGAGAGGAACTGAAGCAAATGATGATTCGGGTGAGATGGGTTTTGTATGCTGTAGGAATACCCCTCGTTTCTCCTGCCGGCTCTTGACCTGTGGCTGCAGACACTTGTATGAAATCTGTCAGCCTCAGCAGCTCGGGGCTGATGCATGGCAGTGAGGGAGTCGGGAGCCGTGTGGACATAAAAACTGATTTGTTTCTATGGAAACAAGTAGATTTCACCGTGTTGTTGGGAAGTAGGAGGGGAATTATCCCCCTGGGCCTGGTTTTGGCTCTCGGATTGGATTGGCCGCTGCACCGCAATTGTAGAGCAGCAGCCCATGAAGGGATTATCTATCTAGTCTGGGATCACAAGCAGGCAGAAGCACGTGGATCCAATCTGTTCCCACTGCAGGCTTCCTCTGCAGGAATAACACAAGGCTCTGCAGTTGCATGCCAGGACTCCCCGGGTCACAGCCCTCCATGGCATTTGGTAGTAAAGAATTGACCTTGGTCACTAATAGCTGGAAAGGAAACCTGCATTACAGCACACACAGCTGTGACTGCATATCCTGCACAGATATTCTTCCAACTAAGATGGCAAAGGTGATGAACTGTGCTCGTGCTTTACCACACCGTCTAGGTGTGCATGTCTAGCAAAAGCTGGAAGCTATTTGTGCTGTCTGCAAGGCTAAGGACAAGTTGATCTTTCTGGCAGAGGCTTCAAATGCTGCTTGAAATCCCATCTTCTGAAGGTATTTGCCCATCTAGGCACCAGCGATGACTCCTGAGAGGGAAAGCTTAGATTTCTAGGTAGGATGAAAGCACTCAGTGGAAAACAGGCAAAATGGTGATGTCTGTGTGCGTTTGAGCCTCCTCCCATGGTGTTCCCTTCTTTGTGTCCTTTCTCCCCTCCTACAGATAGAGTGCAGGAGCAGTGTGACCTTCTGCAACAGAAAAACTGTCAGCTCGGCTTCTGTCTCCCCTCGTGATGCATGGGGAAACTTTATACATTACATAAACTGAGCTATGGCTGTAGTATTAGAAATTCCTTGGTTTGTGCGTTGTAGCAGAACCAGAGAGCTGATCAAATAACCCTTGATCAAATAGAACCCTTGTTTCTGCACAGATGCATCAGAAGAATGTTGCAACATCTCCACCTTTGCTCCAGGTCATCTTAAAATACGCAGTGCATCTGAAAAGTAGGGCTGGATCCCGCTGTTGACAGCCTAGCATAAAGCTACGGTGTGTGGGCTTCCTTGGAATCACCTCAGGCACACAGCAGCAGCAATCCCTGGGCAGTCTGTTGGCCGTGCTGCCCACTCAGTGGGCTCATAGGGTATCAAAGGAAAGTGGAGTACCTGGGCGGTAAGAATACTGACTAATGTGGGTATCTGTTGCCATGTGGGAGTACTGCCACCAAGCTCTGTGGCTCGACGTGAGCACAGCTTGTGCATGGAGGCTGTGGTGCAGCCATGACTTGGCATAATGCATTCAGCTGTTTTCCAAATTTTGATGTTCTCTAAAGCCAGCAGAGCAAAACAGAAATGAGCCCGAAGGATTCAAATGAAAATAAACAATAGAAAAACATTCTTATCCCACTGCTTTCAGAGACCTGCGGGGAGTCGGGAGGGAGATGGGCTGAGTGAAATGCAGGGGAAGGAGATGTGGAAAGCAATGAATGAAAAAGGCAGTAATTGAGGTGAGTCTTGGGAACTGGTCTGTGCAGTCAGAGATAAACCAGAGAAGCAGAATTTGGTGTCCTCTGGAAGGGATGGAGGGGGGTGGGGGGTGGTAAGGGAGAGAGCCTCTTCAAAGCAAATGTTCTTGTAACGATTACAGTGCGCTTTCCTTTTCGCTTGAGCAGACTGAGGTCTGAACCCAGCCACTAGCGCTGAAGCATCAGTGACACAGGGGAGCATTTGTTCAGAGCCTGTCTCCTGTTTTGTTGTCTGAGCTCCCTCAGCCCACGTTTGGCTCAAGAAATGCCTTCTGAGTGGTGAAACCACATTTCTAGTTGGTACTTCTGCTCAAGGCACGTGCGTTCTCCCGGAGGCCCCCCCGAGTGGCACAGTCTATTTCAGTACCCGTGGCTTTGTTCTGCAGGAAAGATGTGTTTTGGGTTTGTGGGGCTTTTTTTGCACACTTTTGCTGAAGAAGATAACATGGCGCAGGACAGGGGGTTGTTGCCTTTGCATATCTAAGTCAATGGCCGGGCAGCTGTGCTGTGTCCCATGATGAGATGGAAGCCCACCTACTTGCTGTCTTTCTGTCGCTTAGTCCCTGATGTGACGGAGACAAAACCCACCATTACGTTTGTTTGGGAGGGCAGGGATTTGACTTGCTGGACTTGCTGTATGTCAGGTTTTACCCAGCTGACCATGCAGTCCCCTGGAGCACACCTTGTGTACAGCAAAATGTGGAGAGGTCTGCTCAGCCCTTCCTGGCTGGATTGCTGCGTGGGGCGAAGTGGCTCAGTGGTGGAGATGCTGCTGGAAAGCCAGGATTGCTCAAAGCAATTGTAAGTCCTGTAAGTCAGTACAATAGTGTTAACCTCCCTTTGCACTGCTGTAAGTAGGATCTCTAGGTGCAAGGCAGCGGGAAGCCTTCTCTTCTGCTAATATGTATGTTGTGATGACACATGAACTATTGCATGACCTTTATTTTTCACAATTGTCTTCTTGAATAATGAATTATTGTGTACAGTAACGTTGCCAGTGTGATAGAATGTGGAGTGTTTACAATAGATCTTTATTTCTATATATACCCATTGTGTGATGAATGTCAATTATGCTCTTAAGAAATACTTGCATTACATCAACTGCCCGTAGATTTGATTTCTTTCACTAAAGGTCAAGGCTAGACTTTCAATTGTGCTGCAGAGATTGGCAGATAAAGAACACATCCATGGCTTAAATCTATGAGCCTAAAAGTGCAAACCTTACCAAAAAGGATGGGATCTAATGTGTGATGATTACACTGTAGGACTGCTCTCTGGAGAGTCAGCCTGGGCTGACGTGTATTTCTGTTTGTGATGCACTTGCTTTTGAATTCTTGCTGGTTGTGTTGGACAATGTGGCGTTTTTGTTTGAGTAGCACTTTTGTCTGGGGAAGGTAAGGGCTCAATGAGGGCACAGAGTTGGGAGGAAAGACTAAATCTGTAAGGCAGCCTTCCCCTAAATGACTGGGTGGCAGAGGGTAGAACATTTGTCCATGCTCTTGCCCCGCACATGGGTTATGGCAAGTTATGGTGTTGCTTGGGCACATGCTTCCATGGCACTCAAAGGATCAGACCAGGAAGGTGCTCCCAAGGGCAGATCCTGCCTTAAGCCTCTGCCTTCTGGTCACCCTAAGCAGAGTCCATCACGAAGGAGCCCCAGGCTTGAGTGCTTCTGTAAGTAGAAAGCTGCTGCCATTCCTGAGATGTTCCAGCAGTCGGTGAGGTTAACAGTAGATGTCTTTTGCCTTACAGGTATCCAGTGGCCAGTATGTTGCATAGGAGTTGTAAGGTTTCCTTGAAGGCATGCTGGATTAAGAATGCTTGAAAGTGTAGCTGTGCTTCACGATGAAGTGCTGCTTAGGGAGATGTGCAAGCTGTTGGTGAAATGCAGTCTGCATTAAGATATGAGCGTTGCCATTTGGTACCATTACCAGAAAAGCCATAAGTCAGAGGTCCTGGTGCACCCGGATTGCGCCGGGATGCTCGTCATGCATTGTGCTGTGGTGTTAATGAAGGAATCTCGATCTGGATGTGTGAATAAGTGATCAACTCTAAGACCTGATGGATGAAACGAAGCCAGTGCTGGGCCTGAGCAGGAGTGTCTGTGATTTGTGGAGCCAGACATCTGTGATTTGTGGAGCCAGACAGCGAAACCCATAGGGATAGAAACTGTATTTCATGCTGTGAATTGGTGTAGTGCTTTGTGCAATGAAGTTCTGATTGAATTGTTATCCCTCAGTGCCACCATAACACAGGAAATAACAAATACTGGATTTAAAAACCAGGAACAGCCCTGTGAAAATGTGGATACTGCGTGAGTCTTAATTGTCTGAAACTAATAACCCGAACTGGAGATTAATCACATCCTTTAATAACCTTGTCTGCAGATGTTTAGTAAGAAATCAAATGGAAATTAAATGATCAGATGGTGTTCATTCTCTTGTTATTTGGACTCCTGTTATGTCTTCATAAGCTGCTGCTTTGTTGGTTTTTTTTAATTGGGGCTTTACCTTCTCTAGTGCATTCTAATCCACGAATCTCAAAGGACTGACAAACAAGCTGCATGGATGCTGTGTTGGCATATCTAGATCAGGATTAGATTGGTGTTTGAGCCCTCGACAGACATCTTCCCAGCTTCCCCACTGGAGGGCAAAGCAAGTGGTGGTAGAAGCGTTGGATCCCTCTTCCACATAAAGGACAGGACAGTAATGTGGACTTGCATCCTTTATTGACTACCAGTGACTTCTGTTGCTGCCATCTGTTATCTATCATTTATCCGCTCTCTTTGATCCCAATCTATATTTAATGCCACAAGCAATTTGTTTCCCTCCTGTGTCTTATTAATATCTTTGATCCATGTTACCTGTAACTTCTGATGCTCTGTACCATGTGAGTGATCTAATGAACCTTGGAGCTTGTTGGTAAATATCTGCTTGTTCTGTCATTAATAGCACCTTTTTGTTCAGTAGGATGCCAAGATACCTCATGCATGGAGGATTATCATATAGATTTGCCTGGCTTTAATTTAACAAAAAAACTAGTATGGAAGCCTCAGACCTTGTTGCCTCAGTAATGAATATTTATTACATGACATTCAGATTGCCTTAATGTTGGGGAATCTCTGTTTGGATTTTGTTCAAGCACTGCTGTGTGGAGTAACTGCTCAGTTGCTTTCCGTCCCTCAGATAGTTTTTGACTGCTGTATTACTGATGCAGTTTTCAGCCCAAATCTGTACTTTAATGCAGCTCTGTGTACTAAAATAGAAATAAGACTGTAAGGGATGATGCGATTGGGTTTGCCCCGAGGTAGCTCTGAAGCTAGTTGAGAACATATGCAGTGTATACTTCAGAAATGAGCAGTGCATAATATAACAGCGAGTACCTTTTCAGGTCTTTTCCCTGGCTGAACCTTATCAGCCTGAGACCCATCAGGATTTGCATCTTTATTTCTTTTTGTGCCCTAGTTTAGAGAAGAGATGTATTGCTGGTCGGACCAGAAGCAACCAAGGGTCTAAGTTGTATGTACTGAAGTCTTCCAGTGTCAGTTTGGGGAATGGAGCTCGTTGAGCCCAGCTAAAATGCTTAGAAGCGATACCTCAGTATCTTGAGGAGGAATTTCGAGTCAGTGCTTAAGTGGAAGATAAGCAGATTAAGTGTTGATTTCCTAAATGCAGCATCTCTGCCTCAGTTTTAGTTGCTGCTTTATTATTCATTCTGGGGGGAGGTTAGCATTGGGAAGTGGCACAGGATGATATCCTTGCCTAAAGATGCAGGAAATAAAATGCTGTCACATCATCCCTGCATGTTAAGAATAAAACAGGAAAACAAAGTAAATTTTCCTTCTTAAGATACCAAGTAAATGACAAACAGTTGGTACTGGCTGCCTAATGAGTATCCTGTTCCAGGCACAGCATCTTGTATAGTGTTGCATGTAGTGCTGCTCTTGGTGTTGTGATAGAGGCTGCCTTATTCTGGTAGGGAAGTCCCTGCTGCCCTCTTCATTCCAGTTCTGCAGTGCGTTATCTCTAAAGAAGTGTTCCATCTTTCCCCTCCCCACCCCCAGCCTTGCTGCTGTATGTCTCTTTGCCTGGAATGGAACAAGCCAGTTTATCAAACCCTTCTGCTCTTGTCTGACCGAGTCAGCTGCCATGTCCTTATCCCATGTATCCCTCTCCTGAGTCTGGCTTTGTTTTGTCACTTGGTGCTGCTCTTTCAGGAGAAATCCATTCCCCCTGGCTGATGAGAGGAGTCAAAACCTGGGCTGGGTGTGCTGTCTGTGCTGCATATGTTGTTATAGTTTCCTTACAGAAGCAATTTATTATGCCTGCTTCAAGGGGGCAAGCAAGGCTGCTGTACAGTGTGCTTCCCTGGCACCCAACCAGGCACAGAATTTACAGATCTGTACTTTTTTTAAGAGTCTGATCTGCAAGGCTTAGCCTGAGCAGGAGGATGAGAGGGTTTGTTCCAGAGACTGTGAAGAGAAAGGAGGGGGAATAAAATAATAGGAAATAATATGGATGTGATGGGATGATAGCGTGTGAATTCCTGTAAAGCTTTTTGGCTGGAGCTCCTATGGGTCAAATATAGGGAAAACCTGGAAGCTGAACTGTATGTGTGTCTCAGTAGGTTGTGGGTAAGAACGCATTTGTTTTCTTGTAGCAGGGATCAAGCTCTACGTGTTCAGAATGTAAGTACTAAGATAACTCATTTAGCTGATTCATTATAGATTTGGGTAATTAACCTTAAATTTCACTGGGAAGAGACACCTCCTGGGGGAGGAGCAGCAATGTGGCTTTATTCCTGAAATAGCTTACTGTGCATGAATTCCTACTGACTTACTTTAACATTAGTATGACTACAGTGATATAATGCTTGCAGGTAGGCAAGCCCAGGCTCCCAAAGCTGGGTGGTATGGAATTCTGCATGGTGAGAAACTGAGGGAAAACCCCATTGTTAATAATATTGTTATGTAAAGGCTGAACTTAAACAGTATGCAGTTCTGGGATGAAAGGAAAACATGTAGTTAAAACGTGCTCAATTAGTATTTCAAAGGGTGGGGTTAATAACAAGCAGAAATGTGTTGGCTTAATGATGGCTATTCTTATTGGAGGTATTCCTGGTATCTCTTCTGCTGTTCAGAGGAAAGCTTATTGAAAAATGACTCAAACTTTTTTGTAAGTAATATATATATATGTATATATATATATGCATATATATATGTGTGTGTGTATATATATATAATTTTATATATAATATATATATATTTATATATATATAAAAGTATATATTAGTGCCTTGCTGCACTAGAAAGCAAGTTATACTGTATAGGCTGTACCTTTTTCTTACCTACAGTAAAGTAACAGTAAGTCAGTGCAGCTTGGATTTGTTCTTATTGCTAAAAGAACTGATGCAAGAGTAGGACTTTGTCACATATTGACCACAGACATCCATAGGAATGGAGCTGAGGCAGCAGAAAACTGCCTGAATGATGCAATGCCTCAACGATTCCAGGGTTAATCCCACTGGAATGGAAAAAAATAGGGCTGTATTTATTTGAAAAACAAATGAAAGATCCCAGTTAACTCCTTATGTTTCAGGAAGCCTAAAATAAGGAGGATGGGTTACAGTCTGTGGTAGAGTTTAATCGGAGGTTGCTTTGCAGTAAGCTTAGTAACTTGCAGGAGATATCTTTGAGACATTAAAGGTTGTAGGATGCTCCTTGCTCTCCTTTCACTTGAGACCACTCTGCATCCTTTTACAGTACTCAGCTTAGAGCTGAGGAAAAGGGAAGTGCACACGTTTATCCTACTTCCTTGCAGGTTTACATAAGCAATCAGTGGTGAAACCAGGAGCTGAAATCAAGTCTGCTCACTGTCTGATGTGTTAACACAAAAGCTCATTCCTCATCTTCTTTTCCATTGTCAGCATTAAGGCCATGCAGGTCAAGGCCATGGTGCAGAACACTGAGGGGCATGGATTTGTTTCACTACAGTTACTGCTGAATTGGCAAAATTCTGCACTGTCACACCTATCAGAAGGGGAGGATTGTACCAGGGTGCAAGCAACGCAGGCAGAGCTAACAGAGGTGATACGTTCATGCCATAGACAGCATGTTCTGAAGCAGTGCTTCTCCAGTAGGTAGGAAAGCAAATGGATCGTGTTTACAGTGACTTCTGAAGAGGCACATGAACAGCTGAGTGCTTGGAAAGCAGGCCCCAAACTGGCAAGGTCATCAGCAGATGTGGTGAGCGTGCCTGGCTTTGCTCAAAGCGTTTGGGTTTGAAAAAAGAAAAAGCAAAGGAGAGCTTGTAGCCTGTGGGTGTGAAGTCAGCATTAGGGAATGGGCAACAAGAGGCTGGCTTCCTCTGAGACGACTTGGAGGACAGTCACATTTGGGGTACTTGTGAATTTAGGAGGAAGCTGCTGCTGCTTTTGCCTTGGCAATACTCACATTTCCTTAGCTGGGAGAATCCCTGAGTGGAAGCAAATCTGTGACTGCTATTTATTCTGTTTCGAATAGGTGATATGCTGTTAGCACGCTACAGCAATAGTGTCCTGTGGCACCCCGAAGTGTGAGTGATTTTGTTGTATGTGAGCAAGTGTACTTTGTCAAAAGAAGGCACAGTAGTTCTCAGTCTCTGCTTCAATTTTTCGGCCTGATGATATAGTAGAGGTGAATTATTTTCCAGCATACGTATGACAGTATCAATTGGTCTCTCTTGTTAGCCTGGAACCTCATCTGAAAGAGCCTTAACTGCAAGAGACAGGGCTAGTGGGAGCGTGCTGTGAGCGTGGGCTTCCTCAGAACGGTCCGTCCTCCTTGGGGAAGGGCACTTGGTCTTTTGTGCCTTAAACTCTATCAGAGCCATGGCTGGAGTGCCCTGCTGGGACCCACGAGTGCTCATAGAAACAGAAAAGCAGTGGATAGGGAAGGAAACGATTGCTCATTCATCTGAAATTTCCTCTTTCGTTTCAGGGACTTTCTGCCACGTGGCTCTGGCATTGTGACCAGGCGTCCGCTGGTCCTGCAGCTGGTGAATGCCAGCACAGGTATGTAATCCATGTCCACGGTGTGCTGCTGGCTTCCCATCCTAGACCTGACAGGTCTTACTTCATCAGTGGCACCGCTCAACATCTGATGCATTACATGTTCTGAAAGAGAATGCTTCTCGGTTATTTTGTTTGAATTAAGCAGTGTTTCATGCATATGCTCATCGTGATTTTCCTTTGTCTGTGCAGCTGTGACTCTTATGAGTGGGTATGACCCAAAAACTAAAGGAACCTGCTTACAGACCCCTGAAATAAGCGGGTGGGATGATTCTAGTGCACTTAAAATCAAGTATGGGAACGCTGGGATGTGAAGAGGAATCCCTGCAGAGTTCTGTGACTGGAGTTGTGGACTATTCACTGCTTTGGCTGCTGCTCGCAGAGTGCTTTCGTTACTGTTCCATTCAAACATGAGATCTCATTGAGGAGTTGGCAAGTGACTGTTTCAGGGTATTTTTCCCCTCTTGTCAGGTGGAACTGACCTGTTTACAGCAGTCCTTTAGTCTACCATAAGGAAGCAATTTGACTTGTGAGGATTTTTCACTTGAAATGGAGGGTTCTTGAATTGCTTAACATATTCAAAGACCAGAAAAAAACACCAAAACAAACACTAAAACCCACCAAGCAATTCAAAACCATGGTCAGAAAGGTTTTTTTGCTATTCTGAAACTCACTCGAGCCTGTTCTCATCGTGTCATGTGACTGTTATTTACCCCCTCTGCTTTAATACAGAGCTGCTCCAAGTTCTCATGAATACAAAGGTACTTCCCAGACCATCTGTGGAAGTTGCAGGTGTGTGTTAAACTTGCTTAATATCAACAGAGAAAGTCTTGGGTTATATTTCTTGAATGAACGTGAGTGAGGATGCAGACTCTGAGACCAGAGCTGGATTGGGAAGGTCTTGGTCTTACAGATTCTCCCAGATGTTGCTACAGCTGTGGCTGCAGTAATTTCTTTGTCAACCACATCGGATCTAGGGAGAAAGACCCTTCCTTGCCACACTTCGTCCCTTCAACTGTTCTTGTGTTTCTTTTCAATCCAGGGCATTTTATTAAACTTCTGGCAGTGAGTTTTTCTCGTTTGTGTGACTGTTTCTGACTCTCTGCTTCCATGTAAACAGAATATGGAGAGTTCCTGCACTGCAAAGGAAAGAAATTCACAGATTTTGAGGAGATCCGTTTGGAGATTGAGGCTGAAACGGATCGTGTTACTGGCTCCAACAAAGGGATTTCCCCAGTGCCCATCAACCTCAGAGTCTATTCTCCTCATGGTGAGTCTTAATGCAGTCTCTGAAGTCAGGGGGTTGAGGAGGCAGGTTGCTGTTCTGTCATAATGTAAATACAGAACAAAGATGAAATGGAATGCGAATGTACTTTTTTTGATTTAAATCCCCACGTGTCTGGGCGATGGTGGATCACACTGCCAGTCTTTGCCGTGTTTCTGGAGGGGCTTTATCTACCAGTTGAAGTATCTGGCTGCAAGCGGAACTACTCTCAGAAACAACTGATTCTTGTGCAGAAACTTCTTCCTTAGAGGAAGGCTTCATTGCATCAGTGTGGACCTTCCTGTAAAGACCTGCAGTCTATCCCTGTTTTCTGGGGAAATAAATGAATCACTGGCAATACGGACTAATAACAGTTAGCAAATAGTTATTGCCCAACTTCAACAAAAAGGAATTGAAAAACTTGATGTGCTTCTGGATTATATGCTTCTAGTTATGCCTATAATGCATTGAAGACACTAAAGGTATGAACGTTCCTTATAGACCAGAACATTCCAACCTTAATGCTCACTTGTGCTGTCTCCTCTATACAGTCCTGAACCTGACGTTGGTGGATCTACCAGGCATGACCAAAGTCCCGGTGGGGGATCAGCCCCCTGACATAGAGTTCCAGATCCGAGATATGCTTATGCAGTTTGTCACCAAAGAGAATTGCCTCATCCTGGCAGTATCCCCAGCCAACTCTGATTTGGCCAATTCTGATGCCCTGAAGGTTGCGAAGGAGGTGGATCCTCAAGGTAAATCTCTTGTTTTAGTGTTTACCAACCAGCAGTCTGATTCTCCAGGCTGTGATTAGCTCAGCATTTTTAGTCTCTGTTGTCTTAGGTGGCATCTTCACCACCATCTGCCCTTCTGAGAAGTGGCTTTGTGCATTAATAGCTACTGTAATAGAAATTGTATTATTCCCCATTTCTTTATTTGAGCCCTATTTCTGAAGAGGTTGAGGGCTTCCCTCCCTTCACTCCAGTCATCTGTGTTCTGCCTGGAGAAGAGTAGGAAAACCTTCCCTAAAATCCATCTCTGTGGTAAAACACAGGAGTGTTTGAACAGAGTATAGCTGAGAACTGACCTCTGTTACCTTGTCTGCTGTTGTGACCTCTTGGCTATTATGGGATCTGTGACATTTGAGCTCAAGAGCCCTTGAGTAGCCAAACTGGGCAGTTTGTAAGCTTTTTGATCAAAGGAAGGTATTACACAGTTGTTTGCTTGATCAGGTGTGTTCATATTTTACTTTTTCTTTTATTAAGGGCAACGCACTATTGGAGTCATCACTAAGCTGGATCTTATGGACGAAGGAACTGATGCTAGAGATGTATTAGAAAATAAATTACTTCCTCTTCGCAGAGGTACGTTTCCTCACACTTGATCTTCCTTCCTTTTCCCTGTATAAGGTATCTTTGCCTCATTCCATTTCTTCAGTGTTCCTGGAACATCTGTTATGATGTGTTCTTAAGCCAGCTCTGTTCCAAGCCAGAATTGAGAAGCTGAGGAATGAGCATGAGTCAGGCTTAAGAAAAAGTAATTTTTAGGTATTTGTATCTTGATAGGTAGTGCTAGCAGGAGCATAACCCCATGCTCTTATCTTTACTTTCTTCATTATATTTAGTAGGCAAGCTGCAAAAATGGGATTCCTGTACTATTCCCCCTCCCCCAAGCCTTTTATTTGATGAGATTACTGTAGTGCGTCAGGTGAAATCACATTTCCTGTACTGTGCTATGTGCTGTACATAGCCATAGTGAAATACCTGCCCTAAGGACGTGAACGGGAAAGTCCTGAATGGAATTAGGGTGTTCTTTGTGACTGGAGGAACAGTAATCAAGAAGCTAATTCTCAGTTGCATAGTGGCACTTCTGTCCTGCATATCAAAGTTCCAGACCCTGAGCCACACAGAGGGAATTCCAGTTTTAAACTCTTCTGGTTGGTCCCTAATGTGTTGTCCTTAAAATTTCCCATTTGCAGCATTGTTTCCTGGGTAGTTTCCTTCTCAGCCTGAGCCCCACTTACGTTTTATCCTTGTAACTGCCTGATCTTTAATCCCATTCCTGCAGGTTACATTGGGGTAGTCAACAGAAGTCAGAAGGACATTGATGGCAAGAAGGACATTCAGGCAGCTCTGGCTGCAGAGAGAAAGTTTTTTCTCTCCCACCCAGCCTACAGACACATGGCTGACCGTATGGGAACCCCCTACCTCCAGAAAGTATTGAACCAGGTACCGTCACCAATTGAGAACTGCTGCCCGCTGTACCCTTTATTCTGGGATAGCGACAGAGCAAACTTCTCCCAATTTCATCTTAAACCTTCTTCCTACACAGCAATTGACCAACCACATCCGTGACACCCTGCCAGGGCTGCGGAACAAGCTGCAGAGCCAGCTTCTTTCCATTGAGAAGGAGGTGGAGGAGTACAAGAACTTTCGCCCTGACGACCCTGCTCGCAAGACCAAAGCTCTGCTTCAGTGAGTGCCCTTCCTTTTCCCTCCCTGGGGAAGGCTGCCTAGCTATATCTGCTACTTCCTGCTTTTTGTCTTCATTTAGGATGGTCCAGCAGTTTGCTGTGGACTTTGAGAAACGCATTGAAGGCTCTGGAGACCAAATTGATACCTACGAGCTGTCAGGAGGAGCCAGAATTAACCGCATCTTCCATGAACGTTTCCCCTTTGAGCTGGTGAAGGTACTGTTTCTCTGCATGCTGAGATCTGTTGTGTTTTTTTTCCTCCTTTCTTGCTAATTTTCACCTTTTCCTACCTGCTTTCTTGCTACTTTTTACATGTTTCACCATCTGTTTTTCCTTTTATCATTTGATGCTGTCACCTTATTTTTACTTCCTGTTGTTGGAACCTTCCCATAATACTCTTCTCTTAATTCCTGTCCTTGTGAGACAGCTTTGCTTTTTTTTTCCCCACTGGTTAATATTTCTTTTGCTTAACTCTGAAGGCAGTGCAAAATAACCTCCCTTTAACGCAGACAACAGCTCAATGTCTGAATGTCTGAATGTTCCTGCAGATACGTACTTTAAGCTGCCTGTAAAAGCAAATGGCTTTGAAACTTGTACTGCCGTGATCTCAGGCACCAAACTGGGCCTAAATCTGCCCTAATGCATTTGCGAGAGGCAGAAAGAGGATGTAGTTATACTTGGCCTTACTTTTTGCCTTACCTCTATGGAAATGGTGTGTGTAGGCACTGCTCTACAGATGTCATAGTTGAAGAGGATCTGGACTGGCTGGATGTGGCTCTGGGCAGCCTGGTCTAGTGGCTGGCAACCCTGCCCATGGCAGGGGGTTGAAATTAAGGGATCTTTAAGGTCCTTTTCGACCCAGACCATTCTATGATTCTATGAGTGAGGTTTCCTGGATGGCCAAGCATACTAACCTGATCAGAAGTGATGGAGAAAAGCTTCTATTGTCTGTTTGAAAACAATAAGAGCCAAAACATTCTTCTCTGTCTTCCGCATTTTGCTGTTTCCTTTTTCATTTAAATATGATAATTCCTTGTTAGTGTGATAAAGAGCCTGCCTTGTATCAGATGATACAATTCCATATGTGAATTTTAAATCTCTTGGAGGTGTTTGCTGGAAAACAGCTGCCAAGACCTCACATTAAGCCTCAGGAGGCAAAGCAGTTTGTTTTGGAAAGCAATCCAGTGCCTCAGTCCTATTGCTTTATCTTTAAGTAGCTCCTTGGGAGCTGCTGGGGAAGGGTTGGCACCTATAAATGCAGGCCCTTAGCTATTCTTATCTGTTCATTTTTGCCCAGGGTGTCTGCTTTGGCAATACAGGCTTTATGGCTGGACTCTGCATCCAACATCTAGGCTAACATTCACCTGTCACATGATACTGGCATGGGACCTCTTTTCTGTAAAGTGTGCTGTTTATGTAGTTGTGTATGCTGGGGTTGTGCAAACATCAGCCTGTTTCTGGTAAAAACTCTCTCTGGCTGCAGATGGAGTTTGATGAGAAGGAGCTGCGACGGGAGATCAGCTATGCCATCAAGAACATCCATGGTATCAGGCACGTATCATGCACTAGGCAGACCACTGGCTGCGTAGTCTTGTAAATACCTCTAGAGCTTCCCAATGGAGTTGAAGACTTCAGAGGTACGGTAGGTCAGCCTCAAGGGAGAGAACGTCCTTGGACACCCTGGTGGTTTGAATCTGGGAGTAGGGACAAAGTAGCTTGCTTTCTGTTCCCATGTGAAAATTACAGAAGCCTAAAAGGTAACGCAGCTTTGGTGACTAGTTTTCTCCCTCTTTGTTTCCACATAAGAAAGGACTGAGGGTTGCAGGCCCGTACTGCTACTTCACTGAGTTTTAAATGTTGGTTTTCACTTTATGCTTCCATTTTTACCAACATCCAAAACAGTTGCTGGTCCTGAGCACCTCCTTCCCTGGAGATCTGAGGGAGCTTTAGGGTGCCCATCACCAGGATTCCAGGGGCTGAGTCCCAAGGCACTGTCAGCAAATACAGTTGCATTCCCCCTCAGTGAAGGTTGACTGCCAGAATGCGCAGTCCTGAGACACTGAGTCGTCCTGTTCCTGGGAAGGTGACCAGGGCCTGGTGTCTGTTGTCTAACTGGGATCCATTTTACCCTTACATGTGCCTCTGGGGAGGTGCCAAGCATCCCTATTTTCTCTGGAATCCAGGACTGGTCTGAGGGGTGCGATGCTCCCAGCCTTGTGTGCGGGGTTTCAGTGGTGGTGGTGCCTACTCTGAGATGCGTGTGTAACGTGACATTCTCCTTGCCCCTTCTCCCCCCCCCCCCCCCTCCTGCCTTGTCTTGTCCCCTACCCTGGGTGTTTAGAACCGGTCTCTTCACACCCGACATGGCCTTTGAGACCATTGTGAAAAAGCAGGTGAAGAAGATTAAAGAGCCTTGCCTGAAATGCGTGGACATGGTTATTTCGGAGTTAATCAATACCGTTAGACAGTGCACCAAGAAGGTAACCGGAGGCAGCATGGAGCTGGCACCTTCCACCCCTCTCTCTGGCTGCGGCACAGCATTGTGACCGGGGCAGGGATTTGCCTGCAGCGGCACTCGGTGTTTCTAACCACCTCCTCAGCATGACTAGACCTGAGCAGTACCAGCCTGGGACGATCCAGCCAACAAGCCAAACAGAAAGGGAAGCACTGTGAAACATGGGCGGTGGGCTTGTTCCTGGAATGCTTTAGAGCAGAGGGGTACTGGAGATGTCCCCTCTGTGCCTCTAGTCTCTTGCATGACTCCTGATTCCTTCTTAAGCCATGGGTACTTCTCCTTATGGGGCCACATTAGACTTAAATTTAGATTTTTCTTCCAAGCCGGAGACTGGGATTTAAATTTTGTTCTCTCTGCTCTCTTAGAAGTAGGAGGGTTAATCCCTAACAAGCCTTTAGTATCAGAGCAGAGTGCTCCTGGCTGGGGGCGTGGGGCTGAACTTCAGAAGCTACAGTGGTTACAGGGAAGCGTTCCTGTGGTGTTTGGCTTGGTTTTTGGTTGGCTTGGTCCGTATCCTGTTCTGGAAGAGCAGCACATGGCTGAGAAGGATCAAGTTAGAAAAGCCAATCTACCTTTGGGCTCTTCAAGAGGGCTCCAGGCTTCATCATTTGGGATTCATATTGAGTACTTATTGGAGCTTGGGGAAGGAGCCTGCTTTAATTCTGCTCTTTGGATGCAGAAGCTTTTGTTTCTGAGGCTGGGGTTGAAAAGCAGCAAGATAGGAAGATACGTGTCATTCCTCTCAGCCATGGCTTGCTGCTTCAGCCAGGGCTGGGTGCTGGTCAAAAGACACCCAGGTTAGGATGGGAGCATGGGCGCTGGAGACTGGAATCGCCACGGGCTGTTCAGGTGCAGGTAAATGGGCATTGCAGGAGTGTCTGGAGCCACCTTGTCCCTGCAAGGGTGGGGAGAGGTGCTCAAGTGGTGACAGCTGCCATCACTTGCAGGGATGCTTAGCCCTTAGGGCCCGGAGCCCCTGTGGAAGGGCTCAGGCATGCGGACATGCTCTTTGTCCCCCAGGACAGCCTGGAAGAGCAAAGCAGATGCAGGGAGTTTGCTCAGGTTTCTAGTGTGCTGGAGGAGCTTTCTTTTTCTGTCCTGCTGTTCTTTCTTGGGGTGTGTGACTGTGGGGAGCACCCAGAAAATTGCCATTAGAGCCTGGTGACAGGTAAGCACAGGCCCTCAGGCTGCCAAGTATCCAGAGTTGCCTGCTAACTGGATCAGAAGGGCTCTCCTTTTCGTGCCCTCTGAAACTTCTCTTGGATTGTTCTTCATCCATCAGTTACTGTTCAAAATCTCCCACTCATTGTCTGCGTTCGCCCCTTTCCATACATTTCCCACTTTTCTTCATCATTTTTGTTTCTTCTTTACTGACGATGCTAGTAGCGAAGGGACTGTCTCTTCTGACAGCAGCAGGTTCCTCCAGTCATCCAGTGGTGGGTACAGCAGGCTGGGAGATAAGGGGAAGAAGAGACCACAGGGATGTGAAGGGGGAATGGCAAAGGCTGAGGATCGGTGTTCCACTTCAGCATCGATCCCACTGCTAAGAATTTGGCTGACTGCAGTGCTGGTTGCTGTGTGTGCTCGTAGTCATGGCTACAGCTTTCTGTTTTGGGAAGCCATATCCTCGTTCAGGTGGTACGTAGGTATGTGAAAGCAGCAATTTTTTTTTATTATTATTATCATTTTTTCTTTTGGTTGGGTGGGTTTTTGTTTGTGTGAGGACCTGTGAGCCTGGCCTGCAGAGCAGTGCACACAGTGCTGGGTTAGCAGGCTGCTGGGCACGTAGGAAGAGCTGTTAGGTGTGAGGGTGTGAATGGAGCTCCAGGAGTACCTTTGCTTTGCTCTGAATGGGCTGCTTTGGCAACTTAAGAGGTTGCTGGGTGAAGCTGAGTCCTGTGGTGTACTTTAAACCTCTTTGCTGCTTAAAAGGCAGATTACTGTTGGTCCTATAGCGTGTTGAAGAGCGTTATCATAGAGCGGTGTTGCTTGGGGTTTTGCAGGTGTTATCTGTAGGAATACTAAGAGGCTGATTTTAAATGGAGTAGCGTTGATAATTAGCTCTGAATTGTCAGCTGTAAGCACCCCAGGTTTGACTAGGAACTGCACCTTTGGAATAGCAGGATCCCATTCCTGTGCCAAAGATGCGTCATCCCCCTGAAAGCACTCAGGACTATATTGTGCTGTGCTGGAAAAGCAACTGAGATTGTGTCACAGAGAGCACCCTGGTAGGAGCTATAAAGTGTTAAAGATGTGCTGGGGAAACATCTTTGGATGCAGTAATAGTTTCAAGATAGCCTGTCTTTTTGTAACTGTGGTTTCTGTGGTCTTTCTGCTCTGCCACAGTGGAGCCCCTGAGGATACAGACCACTTCATACTGTGTCAGTGGAATGGAATACCTCCATATAAACCTCAGCAGGCCTGCACTGGGCCTGGTGCCACAGGTTGGCTGGTGCAGGACATGCGTTGTACAGCTGTGGATGCCCTGTAGCTTGTTTGTATTTCCTAAGCGTTGGCTACATCTGGTGTTTCTGAGAAGTTATCTGTTGCCAGGAAGGCGAGTAAGGCAGAAGATGCTCTGTAAATGGAGTGTTTTATCTGAATCTCTGAGACATATCCATTCCATTCAGTCCTCCTGCCAGCGCAAGATGCAAGTGACAAACCTTTGAATCTTAGCTTAGCTCCTGTGCTGGCCTGGAATAAGAAAGGCATGGAAAGGATAACCACAGTGTGAGGTAGAGGGGAATGCCTGAGACGAGGGGAAATGAAGCATGGTAAGCCTATAGGAAAGAGTCAGTGGCTCATTGTGGCCAGCAGCTGTGCCTTCAAATCTGAAAAAGGAAGAGATCACTTGATCCCCAGGGGTTGCCATCCGTTCATCTTGCTCTTCACAGCTCACCATTTCACCAGCCCAGCTGCTCCCACCTCCTTCCCTCTGCCGCATCCATTTGCCTGTAGACTCTCCTGATACTTGGCAGTGAACAGGCCCCATAGCAATGCTCACCTGGTTCAGTAAGCTAATGGAGTGAACCAAAATCTCACTTCTCATTTTGCCTTGTTTTCTCTCTTTTCCCTTTTCCTTCCTTCTCTTTCCTTCCTCCTCTGCTCTTTCTCTGCTTCGCTCTCTTCTTCCTCGTTGCTTCCTCCCACCCTGCCCCTGCCATGCAGAACGGGTCTCTTCACGCCTGACCTCGCTTTTGAAGCCATAGTGAAAAAGCAGGTGCAGAAGTTGAAGGAGCCGAGTCTGAAGTGTGTGGATATGGTAGTGAGTGAGCTCACATCCACCATCAGAAAGTGTAGCGAAAAGGTAAAGAAACAAAAAAAAACACGCCAAGAAAGGTCAACGCCCACCCCCTTCCCACACACATTTGTGCCAGTTCTCTGCACACACCACGGGGCCATGGGCAAACCCAGGGAGAGAGGAGGGGTGTAAAGATGCTCTGAAGGAGGGCGGCCATCTGCAGGCGTCAGTGCAGGTTGGAAGCAGTGGGCTTTAGCAGATGGGCTGTTTGGCTGAGATGTGGGCTTGAGACCCAGTGGTTACTCTGTACTGTGCCCTTTTCCTCTCTGTGTCTCAGTGGTGTTCAGCTCAGTGTGGAGCAAGCCCTTTACTGTGCCAGTCCCTGCGTATTTGGAACTCCTCACTTGTTTTTGCTGGGACCCCGTCCCTAAAATTTCCACGTAGGAGAAGGGAAAGAAGCCAGAGGGAATGAACTTATGTCCCCCACAGCATGAGTTTCAGCAGGCCTCACCTTGCCTACAGAGCACTGTGTACAAAGCGACAGTTGATTCAAGCTTGAAGCACAAGCTGTTCTCCAGGAGATGCACAGTGTAAACAGGGTACTGACCCAAGAGACTTGGTGGGGGAAAAGCTTTTCCATGCATGACTCCCATTACAGCATTCCTCCTGCTGGTACCTCGCTCCATGGACCGTGCTCGGTTGAGGTAGTGTGGACACTTTTGCACTGCAAAGCATAAGAGGTGAGGCCTTAGGGGGCAGTTTGGAGAGGAGCTGCCATAGGTGTCAGGTGCACGTTGCATAGGGCTGGGGCAGCAGTGGGTCTGCTTCCCAGGCCAGCTTTGTCCAGGAGGGGGCACCACGTGCCTCCTGAAAATCAGGACAGATGTGGCAATTAATTTGTGTTAAATTTACGAGCGAGGGGCCAGAAACACGTCTGGCACAGCAGACAGCAGTAGCGTATTCTGGGAACTGAGCTGCAAGGGCTGTTGTGCTAGTTATTTTAAGCCTTGAAAATTGCAGTCCTTTTCTTGCAGGCTTGCCAATATAATACAGCCTCAAATTGGGAAGGAAGGGAAGATAACTGATATGAGCTCAGTCGGTGTGGGAGCTAAGCTGATGAGGCCTGGTTGTGCTTAGGAATATGGAGCTCACCTCCATTGAGGAGACACCTTTGTGCCCTGAGCTCTGCCTGCTGTATTTCTTGAAGGCTGCTGCTGTTGCCAAACAGCTGTGGCCAGGCAGAGCGGCTCCATTCCAGCCTGTTTTTCTTATGGGTTTTATTTGATGGCTTTGATTTCTTTGGCACTGTTATGTGCATCTGACAGAAGATGTCCCCTGTAGGTGGTGTAGGGAGAAGAATCATGAGAACACCACCTATAGAATCCCAGCTGTGTTGTTGGGTCATATCATTAGTGGCTTGACACCCAGAGCTCTGTAGATTTTAACCCATGCTGTGGTGGAGGACCCGTGGGTACATTCAAAGGTGTTGCAACCAAAATATTTCCTGCAAAAAGAAAAAAAAGAAAGTGATGGTAGGGTGTTGTAGGAAGCTAATGGCTGTGATAGACTTTAGCCTGAGAGGTCAGAGAGGTGAATGTTAGAGATGAGTGACTCTATGAGAAATAACTGCTTGAATTACTCTATCTAGTGATAGTAATACTGGGGGGGGGTGAACACAAAAGGGAGGCTTTAGTAATATTTAAATACAAATGTCTACATCTGGTAAGAAGGCTATCTTGCCCGCTTCTCACTCTGAAAGAAGGTAGAAAGCCAGATCTCTGGAACTGCCGTAGACCCTTTGGTTAGCAACCAGTGTCAGGTGCATTCTGATGGCTTCAGACAAAGGCTAGTAACTGCACAGGGGCATTAACTGATTTGCAGTGTTTATCTTGCATGTTGTAGCCCTAGCTGCTTCACCTGGATGAGAGCATGCCCTATTAGGGGAGGCATCTGGAAAAGGCTACTTCAGGACTGATGCTAATTGTAAGGTAACACTCAGCCCGCTGTGGTGTGGATTGCTGCTGCCTTTCAGATGTCAAGGCCAAACCTTTGAACCAAGCCCTGCAAGGCTTCATGGAAGGAAGGCAGCTTGGGCTAACACCTTTTGAATTAGCTGAGCAGTCCTGTAGCCTTGGTTTGTTGCTGTTCTGAACTATCGTGTGGTGTTGTTTGTGTGCTGTCGCAATTATTTCATTTCACCCCAGACGGTGAAGAAATCTTTGTGTGTGGTTAATAAAGCTGCATAGATGGGATAATACGAGAGTGCTAACAAAGAACGTAGGCAAACCCATCTGTTCCTTGTGTGCAATGGAAAACACAGCTTTCCTGTCTGAAGAGAGATTTGCAGCTGATTGTCAGTGAGTTATTAGAGCTGAGGGCTGAAGCACAGGTTGCCATTAACAGGCATTCTCTGACTGGTCTGATCCTGAGCTTCTTCCAGTTGGCTAAATGGAGAGCAGCTCCAAAATCAACAGAAAGCTGGTACAGTGCAAGCACACAGAGCCTTCGTTTTGGGAGGAATGCATCCTAGCCAGTGTCGTTCCAAAAGCAGGAACTTCTGTGCCAGACTGCACCGCAGCATCTCACAAATGCAGGGAAGGCCTTGTAAGTCAGCATCCCTTCAGCTGAAGGTTGATCTTCAGTGTGCCAGCAGGGACTCCTGGAACGTGCAGAGAGAAGAGCTAAGAAATATTGGGACAAAATGGTTTTCAAAGAGGGCTGTGAGTTTGTGTTTAATCGGACAGGAAAATCCAGCTGGAACAGAATTGAAAACCTGCTTGAACTGTGATGTGATCCCAGGCTGACAGGCTTAGCCCCTCGAAGGGTCCCTGCTCTCCTGTCTTTCAGAGTCATGGCATTTCTGGGTGCTGTTCATACTGCTGATAACTCCTTGTCCCTCTATGCCCTACTGCATGTTCCCTGGTGGCTGTGATATCTCGTGGCTTGTCCGTGTCTCTTTTCTTTGCCTGCCTTTGCTTCTCCTATGCATGCTTAAGGTTAGAATCTGCTGCTGCATGGGGGCTAATGCTGTCAATTTATTTTTGCACTTTAATGTTGCTGGATGACCTGGGTTCTGAATAAACCATAATGTGTTTTCTTTGTCTGCCTTTGGAATGGTGGGGGTGGGGGGTGGCAGGAGAGGATCCGTGTGTGTTTTGACTTTTTTTTTTATTATTATTATTTGAAGCAAAAAAGCTGAGACTTGCTTAGAGATTTTCCAACTTCCTGTTTTTCTGTTTGACATAACTTGCCTATTTATCCTTTGCCAACCCTCCTTTCCCCCAAGGAAACAGGAAGCTTTGCTTGTGTGTATCTATGAAGCAACCAGCTGCCTGAACCATAAAGACCATGGAGAACACCCAGTTTGCACTTTCAAGACAAAGTGGTGTTGGGGAACGAACGCTGCCTCTCACTTTATTTTTTGCTGCCTCTGCAGAGTCATTGGTGTTCAAAACCAGCTCCGCATTTGACAGTAGGCAGCCTCAAAGCTAGTTCTCAAATCCAGTTCCAAGCTACTGCAGCTCACTTGACTGCAAGGGTGCTGAAAGGTTATGAGACTTTGTGGTTGGTTGTTAGAAATGCAGGTACTGTGTGAAAGCCTGCGTGCTTGAAGGGTGTTCATTGTCGAGGGTTTCTCATGTGTGATCTCTGGATATTTCTCTCTAAACCTAGTCAGTAAAGTGTACTCAGGAATTAATTCCTTTCTTGGTAATGTACACAAAAAAAAGGATGTTGTGGGCATGCTGTGAATGTAGACCTGAGTCCTGCCCAGCAAAGGTAGAGAGCAGCATCTGGATGCCCAGAGCAGAGCACAGCCTTCCTTGCAGTCTGCCAGACCTTCTCTCTCTGCTTGCAGATGCTGATGGAGAAGTGCTTTCATTTCATACCCCAGCAAATGGGCGTTGAAATCCAGTTCTGTCCCCAAGGAGACATCCCATAGAATTTAGCTATTTGTAGCAACAGGCTTTTCACCTCTGTAGCCAATGAGATGTTGAACATCTAGAACAATTGCTCTTGCTTAATGAGAAAAGTATCTACAAACGTGAACTGGTGTGTGTTCACATCTTACGAGAGTCGGACATGGTGGCTTTGGTGCAGGTCTCACTTAAAAGTTGCTGTAGGAGGGAGGAAGATTTATTCTTTGAGGCCCAAAGCAAGAGGGAATTAAATTTGCCTTCAGCAGACCTTCAGAAACTTGGAAAATCTGTCTGCAAGTCCAGCTTTTCAGAACTCCCCTTTAAGAAATAGAACAAACTGATTGCAGGGTGTATGTGTGCATGCCTACGTGCAGGGGGCTGTTCCCCCCGCTGCCTTTATACCTCCCTTTCCCTTGTGCACGTGTTTTCTCTCTCCTGCAGCTCAGCCAGTACCCTCATCTGCGTGAGGAGATGGAGAGGATTGTGACAACTCACATCCGTGAGAGGGAAGGCAGGACCAAAGATCAGGTGGGTGACCAGGAGTGGAGTGTGTAAGAGGGAAGATGACGTGGGGTGGGGGGCAGTCTGGGCTTAGAGGACTCTGAGCCATGGGGCAGCTGGCAGCAGAGGGCTGATGGGATGAACTGTGCACAAGGCTCTGTCTGCTCCTGGTTACTAGTAGTATCAGTCACTAATGTCTTGCTCTGTCTGTGCCTCTGTTTGGCAGGTTATGCTTCTAATAGACATTGAGCTGGCTTACATGAACACAAACCATGAGGATTTCATTGGCTTTGCCAAGTAAGCACTATTACCCTATTGTCTCTTCTTCCCTTAATGTGTTTCCTGTGGCTCTGTCCTGTAGCTGTTCCAGTAAATGGTTTGCAGAGACCCTGGTGCAGGATGTTGTGGTCCTGAAGTATGGCTTGACTCTCAGTATTGCTTCCCTTTTCAATGACGTCTGGGGAGGAGAATTAGGGACACTTGTGAAGTAGAAGGGTGAGTTAGGGAATTAAGGTTGTGTCAAGCTGTGGAGGGTTAATGGCCTGAATGTGATTCAGGTGGGATTGAGAAGATGAGTAGACCAAGGCTGAGTGAGCAGGTGGAGATGGATTGGGTTATTAAGGCTTGGAAGCCTGTGGTGAACTCTCTGTAACAGCTATGTGGTGGGAGCAGACTGCAGGTGATCAAGAAGAGCATGAGGAGTTTTGAATGTCTCCACTGTTGTTTGCAGTGCTCAGCAGAGGAGCAGCCAGATGAGCAAGAAGAAGGCAGCTGGCAACCAGGTAGGCCAAGTTTCCATCTCCTTCACTGCTGCAAGAAGGACATGTTTGTTACCTGGGAGCCACCAGGTGGACAATGCTGGGCTGGATGCAGCAGTGCTCGAAGTTGTGGCTTTTTGTTTTTATTTTATACTTACCAAGTTCTGTTTACAACTGGAGGAGAATTTTTAGGCTCAGTACAGTTCTAAAGAGCCAAGTGTGTAGCAACAACAGAAGGAAAGTGTCTTAGAAGTAAATGGGTGTTTGATAATCAAGATCTAGTCTCCTTCAGTCAGAAGGGGTACAGTATTAAGTAAGCTCACTGCCTGCTGTCTGGTCTTGATTTTTCTGATAGAAATCCCTATCAGTGTTGTATATCTCCCTGAGTTTTCAGCCCCTCCACTAACTGTGCCAGCTCTTCTGCTGAGGTCAGGGGAACGCTTGGGGTCTTGTAGATGTATTCATATTTGAGCCACTCAATAATAATTTGAGCTCCCTCTTCCAGTCCAATTACTGCTAGGTCTGCTACAAGACAGACTTGTGAATCCTAGTTATCTTTCCCATCGGTGGCCATTACTTTCCGCAGAGGTATTTCAGGAGAGTTCATGGTCTCTCTTGTGGAAACCTTCAATGGAAATACTTCAGCCCTCTGCACTGGGAGACAGAGGGTGATGTGTAGCCATAGCTGCGCTGGCTGTGTGAGAATGTGCTCATTGGGAGAAAACACAAGGCAGGAATGGAGTCCACTAATTCTTTCAGGAGCTGTAGGGATTGCACGTGCAACTGAAAGGGAGCTAATGGCACCTTCTACTTTTGCTGGAGAAAATAACAGGGCTATCTAGGCTAGAAGATGCTGTAGAGGTAGCATCACAGAGAGAAACAAAAGCTTTCATTTAGTTGTCTTTTAAAAAACCCTCACTCCTAATATCCACTTCCTTTGAACGTGTTTGATCACCTTTTCCTGCACACGTACACGCAGGCTGTCAGGTTGGACTGGCCAACATCTGCTCTGTGGGATCTCAGTGCTGCTGTACTGAGCCAAGATGCAGTGCACCTTGCTGGAGAGCTGACTGTACCAGAGCACAGAGGGCGAGCTCTGCACCACCCTTGTGAAATCCTTGGGCTTTTCCTTTTGGCAGGCTTTGTTTTGGGATGGGGATTGCTTTTCTTTTTGCCTGGGATATAAGTTTTGGCGCCAGGTTCCGATTTATTTTTATTTTTGAGCCTCTCTTCTCCTGCTCCAGCTTTCCTAGTAATAATTTCTCCTCTCTTTGCTCCTCTCCTGCTCTCTGCTCTGCTGCTGTTGCTATGGTTCCCCTTTGCAGGATGAGATCCTGGTGAGTAGAAGGCCGCTCAGTAGGGTGTGCTAATGAACATCAATGTTGCATCTGGGAAGGTGAGAACAGTGTATAGGAAAATTATTTCCTCTGCTGCTGGAGGGGGAGAGGAGTGCAGCTGGCAGTAGGCCCAGGTGAAGCAGAAACAAGGTATAAAGGTGCAGTGTGCTAAGGAAAATCTTGGAGCTGCTGGTACATCTGCAAGTGGGTGGAGATGAAAAGCAGCAATCCAGGGATCTGGGGTTCTGTTTCACTGCCCCCTCCTGTCCATTGAGAGAATAGGACTGTCTCCAGTTCTAACAGTGGCAGTGAGGTGAAGATCCAGCATTCTCACATTTACTTTTAGAGATGCAGGTTGAAGGGTTGTACAGCTCTGTGGTAGGCTGCTCGCACAGTGCGGCTTGCTGATGCACGGTGCAGTTGCATGCTTTTTTTCACTGCTGGGTCACATTCAACAAGCAACCCATTCACTGAGGTACACACACACATTGCACGCAGATGTATCTGGGTGTTAGGGGTCCAGCAAGACACAGAAGTTAATGCTTTTAAGCTGATGCGTACTTGCATTTGCTTATTGGTGTGTAAGGCTCTAAAACAGCAGATGATGAATTGGAGCTCCACAGAGAGTAACAGCCTGGCTTCTCTACAGGCTAAACTATAGGAACTTGTATTGCTCTGTTAATATGATTACTGAAATACATGGGTATGCTGAAGTCCAGGGCACTAATTCCAGATGCACCATTTTGTTCTCACATACTCAATGTCTCCTTGTCACAAAACTCAGTTATATCAGAGTTGCTTGCCCATCTCTTTCTCTTGAGCTGTTTCCCCCCACCCCTGAGCTGGGTGAAGCCCTCCCCACCTGCAGTGTGCCAAGAGGTGTGCTGCTCTCTTGGTTTTTCTCTGGGCATGTTTTTTTTCTGGGTGTGTTGCTGTGACCTGATGCTTCTGTAGGTTGTGCCTGCTCACAAGGCACTCTATGCAATTCTTCCCGTGTTTCTTTCCTCTTGACAGAGTGTATAAGGCACAGCCAGGTTCCTTCCTGCATCCTTTTTATTCCTTGCCCCTTTGAGGCGAGGGTTTTCACTGGCCAGTTGAGTGGGGGGCTCTTCTGGCAGCAGCAGAGAGCACGGTGTTCCTTGCCTTTCCATATGATTCTGTGTGTAGGGGTACCCTCTGCTCTTTCCCCTGTCACCTAAAGCTTTTAGGACCCTTGTTAACACCTACTGCTTCCAACTTTGTAGGTCATCCGGAAGGGCTGGCTCACCATCAACAACATTGGGATCATGAAGGGTGGCTCCAAGGAGTACTGGTTTGTCCTGACAGCAGAGAACCTCTCCTGGTATAAGGACGATGAGGTGAGTAGCTACATCAACTCTGCAACTTGAAAAAGCTGTGGCTCTTCTGAGTGTTGCAATGGGGGGGCTGTAGAGCTGAGGGGCAGCTCAGATTCTGCCTCCTTCTGACTTCAGATAAAATGCACTTGGGCCCCTCCAGGATTCAGTTGCTGAACTTAGGAAGCAAGGCTGGGCCTTATGTTCCTGCACTGAGTGTGCTAATTAATGCATTTTCCTGACATTCTTTTGGTCAGAGCACTGCTGGTCAAAACATGGTGATGTGTGGAATATCACAGTCCTACGCTATGGATTTTTTTTGGAAATCTTGAATATTAGGAATTCTGGTGCTGTGGTATTGGTGTCTTTCCACTTCAGTAGAAAATCGTGTCAGCAGACAGGATTGTCCTAGGTGAAAATATCATTGAGTGTGTTTCTTCTTGTGCAAATGGGAGGTAATTGCTGTGTTCTCCGATTACTGTTTTGGATAGAGGAAAACTAGCTGGGTGGTTTTGCTAAGGATGTGATCACAGGGGTTAGCCCCACTCCGTGTGCTGGGGGATGAGAAGTGCCCCGTTTGCTGCTGTTATGCATTGAGGTGATCAGGGCTCCTGATCTCAAAAACTGCTCTGTCCTTTGTTGTGTTTTTTTGTCACTCAGGTGTTTTTGGGCATGTGGTAATGTGCCTGGGAGCAATAGCTGGGCCTGTGTTCTTATCTAGTTTGTACCAGTGGGTTTGTCTCATTCTCAGCAGGTGAAAATGATGACAAATGCAGCGATGAATCAGCCTCTAAATATCACCTTCTGCATGGAGACTGCAATAGCACTGCTGAGCGTGAGCAGGCAGCGATTTCATACTTGAAGAATCAGGCATTTAAATGTCTTTGCTAAATCAATGCATCTCTGCTTTAAGACCCCTGACCTTTATATTCAGAGTTGCTTGGGGGAGGCTTCACTTTCCTCCAGGTTACATATGCTGATCGAGTGGTTATAAACATCAAGAAGTTTAATCAAAGCCAGCTGCTACATCTGCATTGTGGAGATGACCAGAACTCCTTGTTCTTCCCCTGGGGAGTGGGAGGGAGGACTGTGGCATAAACTGTTAATGGATTCCAGTTGCATGGGATGGGGGTTGGACCTCTCCCCCTCCTGGGGGAGTGCAGCCGTGGGGGTCAGTAGCAACTGGAGGTCTGCACCGTTTCCCTTCCCCATAGTAAGATGTAGGGCTGCCTAATTAAAGCAATTCCCTGCCAGCCTGGATCCCTTATAAACACAGGAGAGCCAGTGCTGACGAGGTCTGAGCAGCTCCTGAGAAAGGAGCCTTTGTGCTCTGTGAGGGGGAGCAGAGGGGAAAGGGAAGCATGCTTTTGATTCCTCCCCAGGTTCAGCTCCTTGATCTCCCGACTGAGGGGGAGATGTGAAGCAACTTCCACCTGGCTCCACAGCTGAGTGGAACTACAAGTTGGTGCGTTTTGGGGGCAGTTGGAGCCCCGAGCATGGGAATTCCCACCCCAAACCTCAGTCCTGCAGGGCTGGCTGCAGTGCGGGGCCCTCTGTCTGCCCATCCCGGATCTCTCCTCCCCTGCTGACTGAGGACTCATGTCCTGTGCGGTTCCTAAAATACTGTCATGTGCTTTTAGAGGCTGCACACAGTGAGCTTTCTTCAGCTCTGGGAGGATGGGGGAGGCTTTGCCCAGCCCTGTGGTCCCGGTTCCCCTGTGCTCTGGCTGCTGGCTGGAGGAAATGAGGAGGGAGCTGGCTCTGTCCTGCTGGTGGCAGAGCTGTGGGAGGTGGGCTGGGAAGGCGAGGGGTGACATGGTGTGGTGGGGTCAGGGGGAAGGCCTGGCTAGCAGGAAGCTGGGGGGAATGGGGACGTGGCCTCTCCCTGCCCTATTTTGCGAGCCAGAAGCAGAGTCTGAGGAATGGAGACATCTGGACCCCATTAGTGAAATACCAGTCTTTCCGCAAAGCTGGTTTGTTTTTCCTTTGCCTCTGAAGAAAGGAATTGAAACTTAAAATGTCTTAAAGGGCCCGGCGTTGCATGTTAGTGGGGTGATGGCTGCTGATGCTTTGGAGGGGCTTTGAAGGAGTGTGCTGGGGAATGGGAGGGGAAGGAAAGAGGGGCCAGGCGGGGGTGGAAAGTTGGCTCCCCGCTCTGCCATACTGCCAAAGCATTTGCGTGGGGGGTGTGTGTGTGTGTGCTCCTGAGCTCTCTGTTTTTCTTCCTGTCTCCTCTCAGGAAGGCAGATGTTGGTCCCTATGCAGAGTGGCCCCACGGGCAGCTGGCCTCCCCCAGACTCAATGGCCGCCAGGGTTACCTGCGCCTCCTGAGGGCTGGGGGCTGCAGGCCAGTGTGGGAGGGAGAGGCAGGGAGGAGCCCGCCCTGGCTGCTGGTAATATAGAACATCATTTCCCTGCTCAGGGAAGCCCCAGAGCTGGAGCAGTACTGCAGCATGCTGTCTGGCTGCTCAGTCAGCGTTGTAGTGGACATGCAACAAGGACTTGATTCAAATAGCGCTGCTTGAATCCCCTGTGAAGTCCTCAGTGCCCACTTCTCTGCACATCTTTCCCTCTGGATGTGAAAGAAGGGTCCGTGAGCTGGGCCAGAGCACGTGGTGCTGGGGAGCTGGCAGGCAGGATGCACTGAGCCCTGTGTTGCTGTTGGTAAAGCTTGCTGCCTGCTGGAGGGGCCCCTGCACTCCCTGCCCTGTCAGTGTCCACAGGAGTGCACGTGCAGATGGAGAGATCTGCTGTTCCTCTGGCAATGTGTGTATGTGCGATACAGATGGACCTTCTGTCCTCAGGTAAATCACCTACTGGAGGTGTGGGATCTGCATAATAGGTGACCACATGGGAAGAACGTGGTCTTACTTGCTGTGTGCAAGCATGTGTTGCGTGCGCTGCCACTGCCTTTTGATTCCTGTCTGTGTACAGCAGGGGTGGGTGCAGAGTTCCTGGTGGTTTCAGGTGCATATGTGAAGATGCTTCAGATTCTTTATGCGTCGTGTTGGTTCCTCCTGCATCACTTGTGCTTGGGCTCTCAGTACCTTTCTGTCGGTTGGAGTACAAAGGTACTCTCCTGCTCTGGGAAGAACATGACCTTACTGACCATCATTGGCTGTTTGTCCTGTACTTTTTGGTGTCTTGTACCCGATTTCACTTAAAAATAAACAAACACATTGATCAATAGTGAAGTTGTTCCCCTGCAACACACGCATGCAGCCCCCACCTGCCCCACCTCTGCCCCACCAGTCTGTGTCCTTGATGCCCAGGTTAACCTGGTAGAAATCTTTTCTTTGCTCTGATCCCCAACTGGTGACGAGGTGGTGCCTCTGGTCCAGCTGCATCCTGGTGTTTGCAACCATTTTGCTTAACAAGCAGGTCTGCTTGGAGGTTTTCCCTCCGCTGCTTTCACAGCGCTCTCAGCTGCTCTGTGAAACATCTTTACATCATCTGTGGAGCTCTTTGATTCACTTATTTTCTTCAAAAGAGGAGTTTTCTCCTGGATAAACTCTTTTTTTCTCTTACTCAGTCCTCATTTATACTTTCACTCACTGTTTCTCTTTTATTTTCCAGACAAACATCAAAGCAAACACAACTTCCAGAACATTCAAACCTCCAACTTTCAATCCTTTGGTTTTTTCTTTTTTTTTTTTTTTTTTCTTTTTAAATGATCAGCATTCTTTAAGATGCGAATTCCCCTCTCTCCATTCACCTTTCTGTGCTCGGTCGTGCCTTCTCAGGTAGCAAAGTGCAGTGCCGTTGTAGCTCCACCAGGCCCTTCTGTTTCTCTCTGCACTTTATGGCAAAGCTTAGCACGTGAAACAAGCCGTCATCAGCACAGCCATCCCTGGGACAAATACGCGAAGCTGAAAGAAAGGATGGATGGCTGAGAAGGAGATGAAGGAGAGGTGGAGAAAGAGTGAGAAGCACGTGAGCAGGCTGGTAAGCAGGCAGGTGAAAGTGATCGAGCATGGCTTCAAAGGGTGTTGTTATCCTCCCAGGATGAGGGATGGGTGAACTCTGCATGCAGCTGCCCCCGCGGCCCACCCTCTCCAAGCATGTCCCTCTGCCGTGCAGGTGTTGCCGTCCCCGTGCAGCACTGGCAGTGTGTGGTGTATCCCAGCACAGCCTAACCAATGTGCAGACTACTGTACAATCTCGTAGTCCTGAACAGGTAGTCTGAACACTGGGCAGACGGAGTGGAGCCTCTGTGATCTGCTCTCCGGCTATCAGCAGCTCATTAGTCCTTCCCCTCCCTGCCTTTGGGATGGGGTTTTGGGGGCAGAGGTGGGGTGAAGGAAGGTCCAAGTCCCGATGGAAGAGACATCCTCCTTTTGGCAGCTGAGAAGAGATCTCGTTCCCTGTATGCTTCCAGTTTGGATCGAGCCTCCAAGCTCCTTCCTGTGCTGGTGTCTGAAGGCTGGTACCTGGTTTCCACCTGGGGCACGCTGCACCTTCCTATAGAGAAGAGAAAAAATAAATCAATTATTGCAGCTTGAAGAGGAAATGTTGTGAAGTTTTGGCTGTCGCCCAGGTGTGCAGAACTTGTTGCTTCATTCAACCCCTCTTCTCCTTGATAGCTCTGGCACAACAGCTGGTGGAGCTGGCTGGGAGGCTTCCCAGGCCCTGAGCACCCTCAGCTCCTCCTGCCCAGCTTGTCCCGTGGATCGGCCCTTTGCCTGGAGTGCGGAGTAGAGCTCAACCCAGATCAGCCTTTGCTTCCAAGTCCTCAAAAGGGTCCTTTGACCCACCTTGGCCAGTTGCCTGTGCAGCTCGCCTCCGGCTACTGCAGGAGCAATCCACATCCCGTCTTTTTCTCCCCCCACCATCTCTGGCATTGCAGAGCCTCCCTCCCTCTTCTGGTTTTTGCTCCCTCCCTTCTTGCTTCCCTTCTGTCCTTCTGCCTCAATTGACGTGGCAGTGGAGAGCTAACTAGACTCGAGGGAGGAGCTTGCTGGCTGCTGGGAAGGCCGGAGGTTGGCAGGAAGTGAGCCGGCTGGAGCGTAGGGTTGCGCGGGGGAAAGGAAGGTTCCCTACCTCGCATGGAAACTTGAGGAATGCCGTTGCTTTCTGCGGCGCTTGGCTCCCATGTAGTGATTCCAGATGTTCCCTAACCCGTGTGGTTTGCTCCCTCTCTCCCCGGTGCCGCAGGCATAAAGAGGTCTTTGTTTTTGCCGCGTGTCTCCCTTCCAGCGTCGCCTTCTCTTCTGTGCACGCTGATGGACGCTTAGGATTTGCGGCTAAAAATACGAATACCCACAGCTCCCACTTTGGCCCTAAGCATGTAGCCAAGCCTCTCCTTTTCCTGGAGGTGCGCGATGCTTTGCGCATGTGTAGTGCTCTGCCCGATCCAACCAACTCGACACCAGGGATGGTCCAGCTCTGCCCAGCACTCAGACACGGGGAGAACTGCATGCTCATCCTTAGCAGAGGCTGACGGCACTGCTGTGACTCAGTGAGGCCGTGATGGGGTTTTGGGGTGTTACAACCCCTCTGGTTCTTAAGCTGCTCAGTACCGGTGTGTTTTCTAACACAAGCAGTGATGGCTTCCTAGGGGTGCAGGCAGCCCTGTGCTAAGCTGCATGTTAAATCTGCACATGAGTTCAGCTGCGATCTTACTCTACTTGTGAGCAGGTGAGAAACGGGTGTGCAGCTGATTACCATTGCTGTGCTTACTAAGCCAGCAGTAATGATGGTGATTAATCACATGAGTCCAGGCCCAGCGTCTGCAGAGCTTTTGAACTAAATCAGCTTAAAATCTTAGGTTGTGTTGTTTAAGTTAAACCAATGTAGCTTTTCTCTGTAAACAAGCCATTACAGCTGCTTTGAGCTTGGAGTGGTGATCGGTGTCCAGTAATTTATGTTAGTAAAAATTATGCTCTGAGGGTCAAAGAGTGATGCAGGTGGGCTTTGCTTTCCTAAAATGATAGAGATGTGTGTAAGGGGTCACTGGGGCTTCCTGGAGGAGCTGCAGCTCAGGAGTTCAGCCCTTCTAGCTGCCTTTTCCTTGTGAAAATGAGACGTGAGTACTTGGCAGCATCTCTCCTGGAGAAGGGGTTCAGTTTGAAACACTCCACTTGCTTTCAAAGAATCCAGTCTGGTTTTCAGAGACTTCTTCCTCACAGTTGTATGCTGTGCATGTACCCATGTGGGAGGTTTACTCTCCGTTCTGATGTGTTTTTCCATCTGAGAATTACTGAGGAGATCCCGAAGCGTTATAAACGATTTCACTGACATCCCAGCCATCTCTGGGGCAGCTTTGTTTACTCTGTCTTTTGTTTGCCCAATATGAAGCTTTGCCTTTTATGAGAAGGGAGATTGAGAAGTTTAAGGAAGATGAATTGCTCCTCCTCGCACGTGGCCACAAATCAAAACACGGCAGTGCTCTTTCCCCCATCCCCACAGACCCTCATCTCCACTCAGGAGGAGGTGCTTGTCATAACAGCTACAGGGAAACCTTTAATTACTTCTTGCACTCTGAACGTAAACTGAGACCTCATAATTCTGCCAATTATTTTCTTAGGCTATGAGTGCCAATTTCCAACCTTAGGGGAGCCCACACATGCATCTGCCAGCATTACTTCACATGTATTTAAGAGCAGGAGAACGTAACTCGCTGCTGGGACAGCGCAGCTGAATGGAGGAAGTGCTTTGAGTCAGGCTGGCCTGCTGCCCGCTGAGCTCTGTGGATTTCTTGGAGGTTATAACCGACGGGATAGCAACAGACATTCAGATGATCGTATAAACCATCTCTGCCTCTGGCTAAAACTGAAGTGGGCCGCGGCAGGGAGTTGTGTGAGATCATCAGGTTGCAACTGCAGCGTTCCTCTCCCAGCCCGCTGCTGTGGCTTGTGCCCACAACTGGGGGTGCTTGATGGCCCCTGAACTGCCTCCTGGCAGTGTGCACTTCTCTCTGTGCTGGTAGGTGTGAAGTGCAGAGCTGCATCTGTGTATGGCTGTATCTGCACCATGCTGGGGGTGAGGGGTAATTAATCCTCTGCCACGTTCTCTGCCTCAGCAAGTAGTTTGCTGTTATCTCCCTGCAAATGGTGTGACTTGATTAGGCACAGCAGACAGGTTAGGGGGAGTTCAACCCCATGTCTGAAGCATTCTGTAGCCGACACAGAGCATCCACGGTCCTTTTCATGTGGTCAGTCTGAGTGTTTCTGCCCCTTCACTACCTCTCCTTGGCCTCGTGGCTCTGCAGACTCATTTGCAGACCACGGGCACTTCTTACAGAACTGGCAGTATGCTGACGAGAGGGAGTTGGATCCTTTTTTTCCCTACAGATGAGGGAAGATCTTACGAGCCTTCTGGGATCGGACTGGGGGCTTCCAACACTGTGTTGTTTCTCAAACTACCTTTCCCACTTCAATATGCTCTGGCTTTTTCTCTCCCCCTCTCCAATTCTTGAAAGTTAGAGAGAAGCCCTTTTCCCATCTTGGCCAGGATGCTATTCAGCCGTAGCACATACAGCTGGATTACTAACATATGGGCAGAGGGCTCAGCCAAAGTTTTGAGAGGCTCAGCCCTTGGCAGCTCATTCCACACTTTCCCGTCTCTACATTCAGGAAATGAAGTCAGAGTGTTGATATAAAACAGGCTGGGCTGAAAACTGAGAAGCTGGGAAGGCTGAAGGGGGGAACTTAGGGGAGGTGTGGGGAGATGGAGAGCAGCAGGGGCTCGTTACTGTGTGCAGCATATGCGGGTTGGGGGGTTGCTGCCTTGCAGCAGTGACCTCCAGTTTGATTGCTTCTTTTTTTTTTTTCTATCTTGGAGCCTGAGGGCTGTGATTTTCTGTTGGCAGGCAGTTATGCGGGTCTTTCCTCTGGCGTATGGAAAGAGCAGCACGCAGAGATAATGCAGTCTTGATCACTTGGCAGCATTTACACAAGAGCGTAGAAGAGGTGAAAGTAGAAACTCTGGCAGTGCTTGCATTTCCATATCTGGGACATGGGATTCCCTTACTGTTGACTTTCATCCCTGAGGAATGACCTTATTGCTGAATTTCCATGGAACGTTGTGGTTCTGACACCACAGAATGATGTTTCTCAGACAACTTTCACATCAGGATTTTACTGCCTCTAAGGCTCTTTGGTGGGTGTATGGATGGGCTGCCTTGCCTGGAGAGTTAGCAGTTGGTGTACCTCACTTCTGGGTCACGAGTTCAACCTGACCCAGCGCAGTCATAACTGAAAGCAGCAAGAAAGCTGGAAGCTGTTTGTGGCTTACAGAGCCCAGAGTGGTCTGTGTGGCTGAGAGCAGTGCCTGGCTGACACGTCTCATCACAGAAATGCTTGCCTATCTAGAATCTAGCCTGGCTATGTTCGATGTTCCAGGGGTACTTGCTTGGGAGAGCTTTCTTGCTTTAAAGCCCAGTATCAAACTGCAGAGTTGGGCAGCTTCCCAAGTGTTCTCTTCTGTTTTCTGGATGCTACTTCCAAGGATCTTGTTGTATAAATCTAGGAGTTAGCTGATGTAGTTTGATCTCTGGGACTTTGCTAAGCTGTGTAATGCCTGGTGTCCTTAAACTTGAGCTGATTTAACTGAAACGTTGGAGGACATTGGGCTGGTCTTGCTCTCCCGTGGGTGATTGAGCTCAGCAGCTTTGTCATCCTTATCTGCTGCTCTGCCCTGCCCCTCTCCTCTGCATAGATATTTGGGATCTCTGCTCACTGACCGTCTTGCTTTTTGCTCTCATTTTGCATGAAAGTAATTCTTTTCTAATTAATGAAGGTCTGCAGACACAGATGCTCATAAGAAAGCAGTCACGCTTGGATTCTTGTATACGCAAGCATGCTCTTTTTGTCTGGTCTTTGTAATAGCTGTGTTCTGCCTCTTGGAGACCAGTGTGATGGCTCCCTCTCTTGTTATTTTGGTGTATAATTTCCAGCTGGAAGGGGTTCAAAATGGGGACCCTAAACCAAATTCACACCTGCTAATTTGCTGTAGAACCAGATTTGAAACTAAGCAGGGACAATAATTTCTGACTTAGCTTTGATGCTTAGTTCAGAAGCTACGATATCATTTCTTTCTTAAAAAAATGATACCCGGGACCAGAGCTGTTGGGTTGGTTTGGTGGATGCCTTGTTCTGCTTTTAGCTGGAGATACCTCATAGGAACTGTGCTTGGAAGGTCACAGGTGGCGTTAATGGGGCCCCTCCAAGCTGTCTGAGGGCAGTCACTGGAACTTTAGGCTGTGGCTTCTGACAGTCACCAAGTAGCAAAGTGCCCATACTGCTTGAGCTTCCAATTATTCAGTGGATGGAATTTTCATTGAGTGCAATTATTTGACTTCTTTTCAGCCCAGGAAGTATTCAAGTAGTCCTGCAGCATCCTGTATTGTAACTAGACCTGTTCCTGATCTTTTGATGCATGTTGTCCTTGAATTAAATATTACTGGTTACTGTGAATCCTTTTAGAGTGTAGGACGGTGATGAAATGAAAATCAGCTTAAAGAGGTGAATTGAAGTCTGTGAGCAAGGAAGGCTCAAGTGCTGTGCCCAGCCTGGGTTGGGAGTGCCTCCCAGTGCCCCTGGTGCCATGAGGGCTGCATTGCTGACAGACTCCTCCATCCTAAGTGAGCAGAGCCTTTACTGGAGCAGTGACTGACTTGTTGTTGATCTGCTTTTCAGGAGAAGGAGAAGAAGTACATGTTGCCAGTGGACAACCTGAAACTGCGAGATGTTGAGAAGGGGTTCATGTCCAGCAAGCACATCTTCGCTCTCTTCAATACTGAACAGAGGTATGTTCAGACTTCAGTGCAC
The DNA here is from genome assembly GCA_030625065.1 of Alectoris magna. Lineage (NCBI taxonomy): Eukaryota > Metazoa > Chordata > Aves > Galliformes > Phasianidae > Alectoris > Alectoris magna. Next base: position 4,734,505 of record CM060579.1, on the reverse strand, counting down.
CAAGCTGTTGAAGCTAGGGGTAGGATTTATACAATCTTAGTGAAGAGGATTAGAGACGAGTGCTTTGAGAGGCCTGCATCTGCCTCACATAGTTGTCCTTTAAGGATTAATTGTTGGGAGGGATGTGGAACTCTTAAAGAGAAGTTGGAGTACAAATGTATTATCAAACATGGCAGCTCTTAGTGTGTGAATAGGGGCATTCATAGCAGAAAGGGGGACCCAGGTTGACTGGAGAAGTCCAACAGTGAGCAGAATTGAGAAGGGAATCTTTTAGTCCCTGCTGACATCCTAGCTTTTACGGTAGAGCTGGAGGCTTGCAGGTGTAACTGATGGGGACTCAGGCTTGCTCATAAAAGGGTTTTCTTTCTCCCTCTGCAAAGATATCGTGAGGGTGTTAGCGGGGGACTAAGTGTATCTGCCTTAAAACGATGAGAAGATCCCCTGGTCATTTGATACATTTGTCAAGTATGTGCAGCTGGCTGTTTTGCAATGGGTACGAGTGAAATGTTTGTCTTCTCAGGAATGTTTACAAGGACTACCGACAGCTGGAGCTGGCCTGTGAGACCCAGGAGGAGGTGGATAGCTGGAAGGCTTCCTTCCTTCGCGCAGGCGTCTACCCAGAACGTGTTGGGGTAAGTTACAGCCAGATCAGGAGCAAATCTAAGGTTTTTTTGCTGTTCTGGTGCTTCCTTGAAGGAAGCTTGGGGGGTATAATTGGCATCCTCAAAGGGAGGTGAAGCAGGCAAAGGCTGCTCTGACAAACCCTCTCAGCTCTTATGTTCTGTGGGCAATAAATCCCCAGTATTGAGGGTCTTTGACTGCCTGACTGCTAAGTGGTATGTGCCTGCTGAGCCCAGGCACCATTGCTTCTCGGTATCATTCACTGTACAGCATTGTAAGGAGCTTCCCAGCTTTCCTGTAGCTGTCATCCCCTTCCTTTCCCCTCCCAATAAAGGAGTTTTCCCTGTTCCTCTTCCCTCTACCTCGTCCTGCAGCACTATTGTCAGCATTCTGCTCTGCTTTATAAGTGTTTTAGAGAACTGTTCTATAAGTTCCTGTTCCAAGTTTTTCCTGTTTCTGTGTGAGAGGAAGCTGCTATAAATAGTTTTCCCATTTAAAAAGTGATAGTTGCTTATCTGTTTGCATCTGCTGCTCCTAATAGACTTCTTGCATTCATCTTTCCTGTTACCCTTGGGGGTAGGCTGTGTTTCTGTCAAAATGTGTTTCCTGACAATCTGATGTGGTATTTTATACGTGAAGGTTAGGGGCTGTGGGCCTTAACAGTGACACCACTTCACACTGGCTCTGAACCAGGCTGGGGCTCTTAGACACGTATTCATAAAGGACATGTGCCACCTATTGGTGTGCGAATGGAGTGGCGTGACAAAGGAGCACTGGTCTCTAGTTTGACTGTTTCAAAGCCCGATGTAGAGGGTAACCAGTGACCACTGTAGGTAAGTGTTAGTTGCCCTTTATCGCTCATAACACATTTTCCTTTGCAGAGCATCCCATTCTGGTTTCCAATCTAGCTAAGCAATTACATCATTCCTCTTCCAGAGTAATTTAGGTATTAATACACGGTTAGTGGGATTGGTTTTCTGTCTGCTCGGTGCTATTTTAACATCTTCTCCAAATTCTAAGACCAGCTAAAAATCTTTTTTCATTTTTGTCCCTTTTTTGTTTTGATTTTTTTTCATGTGTGCTCAAACTGACCTGCCAGGACAAGGACAAAGTAAGTCTGACCCTCCCTGTGTTGCCTCCTGGGGCTCCCACTGTATATAGTTCTTTTTTTGCCTTTGGTCACTGTTTTCCAGGAGACGTTTGTTTCTCCCCTCTTTCTACCTTCTGTTGGATGCTGCTGTTTGTTTCTGTTCTTGATCTGAGTTTAACTTTTTTATTCCTTTTTATTTATCCTTTTTTAATATGATTTCTGGATCTTGTTGGAAATCTATTTTTGTTCTTTTGACACTTCTTTTTTTTTTTTTTGAGTTGTCCTGCTTGACTTCCACTTCCTTTAGCTTACGTTTCTCACTAAGGCCTTCCATTCCTTCATTATGTGAGATCTTCCTTGGAAAAGCTCAGATGGACAAAGGAATTTGCTCTTTCTGGTATCTTTTGTTCCCCAAAGCAAAAGCAGATAAGCAATTTCCTGCAATACTGCAAATCTGTCACTGGGATGGTTTAAAGAAAAGTTTTTCCTTAAAATCAGGTTTCTTTGTAATGAGCATTGAGAAAGGCAGCAAAGGCTTTCGTGGTCCATTGCTTTGAAATTGATCTCCAATGGGTGAGCCCTGGCAATTGCCTGCTGTCAGACAAGCGTGCTCCTGGCTTTTCCTTAAAGAAATCCAAACAGTGCATTATGACAGAGGGGACAAGAGTCTCCTGCTTTGTGCAGAAGAGAAGACAGCAGCAGCTGTGATGCAGGATTTCCAGTTAATGTTCTGGAAGGTTTTCCAGGTTATTCTGCCTGCTTGCAGTCATCTCACCTCCCCGTATTCGTTTTCTCAGCTGTATAATGATAAGGATGCAGTGTGTAGGAGAGCCTTAATTTATGGTGAGTGATTCTCAGGTCTGAAATGAATCTGGGTGTGCAGAGCAAAGCTCAAATGAAGAACTTCCCATGAGGCTGTAAATGCTAGAAGTCAAAAATAGGGCTTTGTGTATTCACTGGAGTCGTGGCCTGTGGACATTGGTTGGGAGTTGTTGCCTTTCACCTTCCATGGGGTTAATTCCTATTAAAAGAACATCTTTACTGTTAAAGTTTTTCAGCTTTAGAGAAAGGTTTACAAGCTGTGCTGTGCATTGACAGTCACAGCTCAGAAAACAGTTCAAGTTTCCTTGCATGCTCTTCCTGCATGTTCTCCCCCTTTTCTTTACTGAGCTGTTATGGAAGAGCTAATTTTGTATGATGTTTGAAGAACTGCTCTGTTTCTGCCTTTCCCTGCAGGCCAGTGAAGCAGAAGAGAATGGATCAGACAGTTTCATGCACTCCATGGATCCTCAGCTGGAGAGACAAGTGGAAACGATCAGGAATCTGGTGGATTCCTACATGGCAATTGTCAACAAAACCATCAGAGACCTCATGCCGAAGACAATCATGCACCTCATGATAAACAATGTACTTATCGCCCTGGCTGGTAGAGATGGAGAGCCGTAGAGATGGGGAGAAACAGGGAGGGGGCAGAAAGCTGAAGCAGAAAGCTTGAAAGGAGGTTTGAGGTGGGGGTGGAATGGAGTATTCTAGAAGGTGCTGGCAACTGATTCCCTCTGTTGTGTTCCTCGGCAGACGAAGGACTTCATTCATTCGGAGCTGCTGGCAAACCTGTACTCCTGCGGCGACCAGAATACGCTGATGGAGGAATCAGCAGAGCAGGCCCAGAGGCGTGACGAAATGCTGCGCATGTACCATGCCCTGAAAGAGGCCCTCAACATCATCGGGGACATCAACACCAGCACTATCAGCACCCCAATGCCCCCACCGGTGGACGACTCTTGGCTGCAGGTGCAGAGCGTACCGTCTGGACGCAGGTACCAGATGCTCAGGGGGAGAGCCCCGCAGACCTGCCCGATGCCTCTTAGGGCTAGCTGGGGCCTCCCACTGAGACAGAGGGGCTTCTCTTCCCCTCTTCTGCCTGTGGATGGAGAGTTGTGGGTATTTGTGTGGGGAGGCTTTTGTGCCTTGAAAGCTGTGTAGGGCTGCTGAGTCTTTGCAGAAGGTGTGGAAGCAGAGTCTTAGATATGATTCTTAAGTTAGATGGGGCCTGAAGTAGCTTTGAAGGTAACCTGAAACCTGACGCAGCTCTTGAAAGCCAAGAGTTGTGCCTGAAGTGATACGGAACTGAAGAAGGAACACTACAGGCAGCGTATGGTGATAGTGATGGGGAGGAATCCCAGGCCTGTTGTTGCAGTTGAATGTCTCTGTTTGTTTGTCAGGTCTCCTACATCCAGCCCCACGCCGCAAAGGAGAGCTCCCGCTGTGCCCCCCGCCAGGCCTGGCTCTCGAGGCCCGGCTCCTGGGCCACCTCCTGCTGGTGGGTCAGCGCTGGGTGGTGCCCCCCCTGTGCCCTCCAGGCCAGGTGCCTCTCCTGATCCCTTTGGGCCCCCACCTCAGGTTCCTTCTCGGCCTAATCGTGCTCCTCCTGGTGTCCCCAGGTAAGTCCTGAAGAGTGGATCCAGGCAGGTGGGGTGTGCCCAGAATTTGGGTAGCAGTTCTGGCAGTACCTATTCTGCCTGGGCCGTACAAGTCAGTTGGAATGCTTGGTTTGGGTTCGGTCTTGGGCTGTCTGAATTTGATCCGTAGGCAGGAGCATCATTGGCCACTCAGGTATCATACAGATGATGCAGTGCTAAGGCAGCTCTTGAGAACAGAAGGGCAGCCTCCTCTCTGATCCAGGCTCCATGCACAGGTTGGGGGAAGAGGATCTGGTACCCGAGAGCTTCAATAAAGCAATCATAATTCTTCTGCTTGCGAGTAGTAGGTGGTCACCTGAATAGAGGTGATCACAGGACTAGAGTGACAGCATGCCTTTCAAGGCACTTCCCTTCTGTATAGAATTCCCCAAAGTCTGCAGTTGCCCTTTGCCTGGCAGAGTTTTTTTCAAGGTGAAGTTAGAGAGGACCTTCATCTAGGATATTTAGGTGCTTTTTTGTTAGGTGAATATTGTGGTAGCACTGGCAGGGAAGCATTTTTTGTAGACATTTTTGTTGTTTCTGCAGTCAACCTGAATGTCTTCCAGCCTGAAGGGCTCAGGTGACACAGCTTTGCTTTCCCATTAGGAAATGCAACTCCTGTCCTGTTCAGTCACTTCATTCACCCTTCCATGTAGTAATAAAGGGTTATCCCTTAGGTGGCAATGCACTTGGTCCTGAAGAGGACTAGGGAAGCAATTTGGGACCTAGAATGTGTGTGGTTGACATTTGATCTCCCTGTGAGGAGGAGAAAGCAATTGTAACATACAGAATGAATATAACCATAATGCCCACTCAGTGACACACCTGTGGGAACGCTTCCCTTGGGTGGTAGTGCCCCAGCTCTTACCTGGCACTGCCTGTTTGGAGGGGGGGTATCCTCAGGCTGCATCCAGCCCAGAAGCGGATGAGTCCAAAGAGATAAATCTGTTCCTGACTTGGGTGTGTGCAAATAGTTTTACTTTCTTGGTGCCTCTGCCCCAGTTTTCAGCACGTGCCCTCCATAACCTGCCCACTCGTGCCTCGGTACTGCCCCGGGGACTGCAGTCCTGCAGGTGGCACCTGTGGATGTCAGCATGCTTTTGCTGTGTATTTTTGGCTCTTGCTTCTTTGTGACCCTGCTTCTCCATGTACTTCTGTTTTGTGAATTTGTTTTTAGTATATTTACGTCTTGTCCTGTCTCCATCTTTCTACTTTCACAGTTTCATTTCTTCACTCATGAAAACTATTCTATATACCCGGTCATGATAGGATCCCCCAAATGGCTGGAATGAATTGGCCTTCTCTTTTTTTTCTTTTTAATGAAATCTGTCATAGCTTATCTCTAATGGCTTTTCTGCCTTATGTGTGAAACGGAAGGGTTTAGGGGAATGTGGGGGAACTGCACAGGAGCGGCAGAAGAAAGTGTTTCATGCTTAGCAACCCCTTGGTGTAGAAGGAGGGCTGGATTGCATGCTACAGACTGCCCTGATCTGGAGTTGAGAAAGTTAGTTCCTGAAGTTGTGAAGTGAAGAAGTTCTCATGCTCATTCTCTGATCCCCCCTCTCTGATTCTTCCAGTCGTTCATAGACTCCTCCGGATCCTGATACCAGCTTGTCATTTGAGTTCACTGATGAACGGAGAATTTCCAATGACAAGGGACTCTTTCTCTTCTTCTCCTGTATATAGAATAAGAATGTTCCCTGCTAGCACTTGGACTCGGGTCCTTCTGCCATGGGTGAACGAATGCCATCTCCACTGTTGCTTTTTTAATACCCATCTTTTTCCTTGCTAACTGGGCTCCACTACTTGGTGTGTGTGAAAAGAGCTCGTGTAGGTGGCATGAGTGGGCTGTGCTCTGGGAGCTGGAGGTGCGTGGTGGTGGCCAGGCGTATGCTATGTGCATGTGATACCTATGTGGAAGTTCAGCTGTGTGCTTGTGCCTCTGTTTGGGGGCACATCTGATGTTGTGGACGATGAACTTAAAGACAAACGTTGCTATACTTTTCTCGTGTGCGTATTTGCATAGACACGTGCTTTCACATGCAAACACCACGTGGTCCATTTTCTTTCATAGGAAGGTTCTCCTGCATGCAATTAAGTACAGTTAAGGCTGATTTTCTACCATGCCTCTGCGTATAACATTTATTCAGTCTGCTGCAGAAGTCCATGATACCAAACACATACCCTTGGGAGCTGCAGGTAATGTCAGGTCCTGTCTCTGTGCAGTGAAGGGCTGCATTTGGGCTGGATGCCCACTGGGGCTGCTTAGGAGGAGTTTGTCTGGAAAAGGAAACTGTCAAGACACTCTTCCAGGTACTTAGCCTCTTCAGTTTAAAACAGTTTGACTAAAACTGTGGGTGAAAGAGTTCAGGCAAGTTCAAGGGAGAAATGAGGAAGTTTAAGTGAGAATAACTTCACTACTGGAAAAATGTGTTGAAAGCAGTGATGGGTTCTCTGTTTTTTGGTAAGCCTAAGGAAAAATGGTGCAGGCAATCAGCGTCACTGCAAGCATAACTTCTGTGTTTTTAGACTTGAGTTATTCAGGAGATCGAAGCAATGATCTCATGATTAGTGACCTTTTAAATGTCTTTGTCTTCTGGGCAGTGCTCAGTGCACCATGACACCTCCCGCTCTCCCGAGCTCTCTGTTCAACTCTGACACTTAATACGCGGTCAGGAGATGGTCAGGAGATATGAACCCTCAGTGAGAGCCAGGTCACCCGACCCATGCCCAGGCAGCTGGTGCTGAGACCTGGCTGAGCAGGTGTGAGTGTGCCTGGGGTCTCAGTCTGGATGTGCCAATAGGCCTGTGTATCCAGCTGGGTGGGAGGACGAGCAGCAGCTGGTGGTGTGTGGGTAGATAAATGGCTCTGCACACAGCCCTGTGCATGGCAGGGTTTTGGGTGTGTGTGAAGATGAGGCTGTGAGTGGATGTGAAGTCCTGCATGGCCGAGTGCAGCCCTACCCAGCAGTGCACACTTGTGTGGTGTTCTGGGAGGGGGGGGCATGCGAATGTGGCTCTGTGCAAGCGCATGTCTGTCTGTTCCACCTTCCTGACAGTCTGTTTGGCCTCTGCCTTGAACTGTCTGAACTGCCATGTTGATTTCATGTTGTCTTTCAGAATCACTATCAGTGACCCCTGAGGACTGGCAGCCACGGTACGTTTTGCACTCTCCCTGCGATGCATGAGTCACTGTGTTCCCATCCTCCATCACTTTGCTCTGCAGCTTACCTCTGCTGCCTCGTCCTTGTGTTAGTCAGAGTCCCTTGTCCAGTGAATCACGTCTGCCAGGATCTCATGAAGGGAGGAGTCTAGAACAGAAAAGCTGGCTGATCAGAGATGGAGCGGCTGCTTGAGCTGCAGAGCTGGGAAAGCCCCATTACCTGACTTGTGGTTACTGGAGGATCCTTTTTCTGCCCTCGGGTAGAGGAGATGGGGTGGGGGAATGAGCTCTGGCAACATGGTCTAAACAGTGTGTCTTTCATTTGGCTTAAATCCATGCTGAGTGGGAGATGAACTGAATGAATTCTGTTTTGATCCTGTTTGTCAGCTCTGTTAGGACAGAGGTACAGACATGGGGAGCTGTCAGTTCAGACTCCTCTGCTTACGTTTTAATGTCTCGCTGGAGAAATGCTCCCTTCCTCAGTGTGCTTTTGGAAGACAGGAGGTGTTTGGGTCATTAACAGCAGGACTTCCCTGTCTGGGTCTAGGATAACTCTGACACTGAATGTTCCCTGTTATCCTTCTGTCCCATGATCACAATTAGAAGCAGACTCCCTTTGTTCGTTCTGCACTTGACCCTCTACCTCTTGTTACTCTTCTGCCACTGTTCTGTCTGCCTTTCCTTCTGTGCCCCTGCAAGAGGAAGGGTTTTGTGATTTGTATTCTCTCCAAAACTCTGCCTGGGTTCCTGCCTGCTTCCCTCTCCTATTTCTCCCTGCATTTTGCAGCATTGTACTCCCTTAGTAATGTAGCGGGCTATTGGGCCGGGCTCATGTCCATTGTGCTGCCCTTTATTCAAGGGCCAGTTCTTCCTTGTCCCCTCAGTAGTGCAGTGATGGAGTTTGAAGAGGGAAATCGAGAAAATTCTCTCAATTTTTTTTTTCCCTACGAACCGCTAACCCAAACTAGCAGAGACAGAGGGGCAGAACTGGGCAGGATTGGCTGTTTGGGGCTCCTTCCCACTTTCTCTGTGATAGAAGTGAAAGGTCTGACTCTGAGAGGAGTGGAGCAGCAGCTGCTCCTACAGCTTTCCTTGGTGCTGGCTGGGGGAGTACGTGCCAAAGTCCTGTCCTAATAGGAATAGCACAAGTTGCAGTCCCTGTGTCAGGTGAGGAGAGCTCCCAGCTAGCCTCTGTCTGCAGTAAGTGGTGTCGGTCAGTGCTGCATGTAACCAGCTGAAGCAGAGAGGTGTTGCCTCACATCACTCCAATGCAGTGATTGTTCAGTGGTTGATGTGTTCTTTGGGGACGTCATCTGTCAGCCCTCCCCATGGATGACAAACTGCAGAGGTGCTGGAGCAGTCAGCAGCTTCCTCCAACGCTCTGCCTGCTGCAGGCATCCTGGCAGCTTGAGAAACGTGCACTGTGGTAAATGCAGAGAGGCGTTCTGGTGTCTGCACCCCTCTCTGGGACTCGCTGTCATGGGGCGTTCTGTTCTTAATCTGGCACAAAGAGCACCAAGGAAATAAAAGTTGAAAAGCACCCCGAACCTTCTGATCGCAGTCCTTGGCAGCCCAAGTGAATAAATGTAGTGCTTCACCATCTCTGTTAGGTTACCATCAGCGGAACTCCTCATTAACTTGTTGGTTCCTGGAGATGATAAGGGAAGTGATAAGTGAGCAGTGCTGGGGCTGTTGCTGGGCTCTGCCTTCCTGCATACTGGGGGCTGCTATGAGCTTCCCAGCCAGCAAAGCTTTGCTCCTCATTCTGACAGAAGAGAATGGCTTTTCAGTGTTGTAAGAGGGCTTGACTAGCAACATAGAGACAGACTGAAAGAGCATTGCAGGGTACACGGTTACGGAGAGAGAACTTTTCTGTCCTAGGAAATAGTTCTCAACCTCTCTAACTTTACAAGGCAGATAGAATCATAGAAGACAGTGTGTCTGCCTGAGTAATGCTGATGCTCCTTTCAGCCCTGTTTGTTATGGTAGGGTCTGGTGGCTTCCCTTGCCGGCACACTGTGTCCCATGGCTTCAAGGATCCTTTTTGAGTGAACCCACAGAGGTCAGGACAACCAGAACAAACTCCTTGTGTGCAAAAACGCCCTGCAAGCATTTCAAAAAGTGCCTTCTCAGATGCAGGGCAGCATCTTGCTAAAGCCTGAGCCCAGCTCTGGAGTGTATCAAATCCAACAGTCTGCCATTCCCATGAGAACATGAGCCACCAGGTGGTGTAGATGTGACCATACCAACTGCGAGCACCTCCGGGGATGGTGTACAAATTCCGTGTGCCATGAAGCCCATGGTCACATGGGCTGCTGTAACTCGCTGCAAGTCTTACTTCTCAGAGATGAGTATTTCTGCACCCACCCGAGATGCCCATAGTTTCTAGATGCGCTCAATCCCATCATTATTTGCTTTACATGAAAAGTAACTCAAGTGCCACGCTGATGATGGGGTCTTGCAGTCCCCGTTGATGTTCTCAATCAAGGAAATATTTCCAAATGTTTCACTGTCTGAAGGTTTGCTTTGTGGTTTTCCGAAGGTATCGCTACCCTAGGCAAGGGATGAGAGATTTTAATTGTTTTGAGATCTGGGCTGAATCCATATAGAGCAATGAACTGCTGAGGTTTAATAAACAGGGCCATAGCATTGCTCTGATTCATTCTCAGAGGTGAGGCAGCACACCCCAGTCCGTAGGACTGCGGCTCTTCTGGCACCCGTGTGATTATAGGTTTGCTGTCAGTGCAAAGCACATCTCCACTACGTCAGCAGAGCAGTGTGGATCTCCACCTCTGCCTCTCTCCCGCCCTCCCCCCGAGCTCCTCCCGTATTGGGAGCACCATCGTTTCCAGCACTCAATTGATTCCCTGTAATCTAAATTAAAGCTTGTTAGCGTGGAAGTGTTCAGGCATTAATTTAGTGACACCTGGTTCTGTTTGATCAGTGCAGATGCTTCCTCTTTATTTACCCCCATCCTGTTTGGTTTGCTCTCTGCATTCCAGGCAGCTTGGATCGTAAAACCACTCTGGGTTGGTACTGAACAATTTAATTATCATTATGTTACATCATCACCACGCTGGCACTGCAGGGAGCGCTGAAGTGGAGGGTGAGAGCAGAGGGGTTGCCCTGTACTTTGTGCTGCTCCCCACTGTCCCTCCCAGTCCCTTTACATGAAGGAGATCCTTGAGCATGAACTTGTTCTCTCTGTGATTAAATTGCTGCCCGTAGACCTAACTAAAGTATCAGCAATTAGTTGAAACAATAGCAGTGGCTGAAGCCTTAACGCAGTCAGCAGCAGTTGCGTTTGCTGAGCCCAAGAAAGAAAGCAGCTCAGTGTCCCATATGGCAGAGGGGACTCAGGCTCTCGTAGCCCCAGGGGCAGGGGATGGTGCTCCTCCCAGCCAGCCCTGCGGCAGCACATCTCAGGGGCCCATCCATGCTGTGTGATGTCATGTGCTTGGTACAGGAGCTCTCTGTTGGCCATGCTTCTCAACTCTCATTCCAGAGGCAGCATCCCCGCTGGCACCGAGTCTGCATTTGATGAACAAAGACAGCAAAGCTGTACGTCCAGCAGATTGCCCAATGGTGATCCGTGCCGTGCAGAAAGCCCACGGCCGGGCCCCATGCAAACTCACACATCTCCTGCTGGAGCTGTGCTCTTCTGGTGCTTTGCGCCTCGGTTTTTTCTTTTGCTGGCTCAGGCGAGGTGGAGAAGCATGCTCGATTGTGACTGCGATTGCTGTGCTAACCACGGTGTGTGTTCTCTTGTTTTTTTTGTTTTGTTTTCTGCTTTTTCACAGCAGAAGGGGCCCTGCCTCACCTACTCGACCTACCATAATCCGACCGGCTGAACCGTCCCTCTTAGATTTATAACTCGAGGCTGCAGACAGCTGGCGACGAGCGCCGTGCTGGCGGCTTCCCCATCCCACCTCCCTTCCACAGCCACAGTCACTCCTCATCCATCCCACACCTGCCTCCCCCCACCCCTTCCCGCTGTGTGGTACAGCGCTAGCCTAGCGATCGAGCTCTTCGTCTCCACTCGTGCGTCCCGTATTGCTTTGTGAGCGTAGCGTAGCCTTCATTCAGTGGCACGGATCCCAGAAACACAGGCTGCTTGGAGAGATCAGCCACAGGGACGTCCCTAAGCCCGCACGTTGGCTGTCCGTCCTGTTCTCATCCGCCTGTCTGGCCTGGATCAGTGTCCTGCCTGCATCACCTAGCTATAGCACCACCTAGGACCTCCTTGTAGTTAAGAAGATACAAGTGTGACTTAGAAGCAAAAAAACTCTGTCAAAACGTGACCCTCTTAGGAACAGATTAAACGTCCTGTGTGTTAGTTTGACTTCCAAGGTGCAAAAACTCATGTTGGGAACAGTGCAATCTACCTTATATCAAAGCGAGGCAGGGAGGTGAGGAGGGGGAGCTCGATGGGGGGCACACAGAGCTGGTGCTCAGCTCCCCCAGGAGCCGGGGGATGCCGTGGGTGCAGCCCTGCTCCTGTCAGGCCGTGCTCCATCACGTTGGGCTCAGCCCCAACCCAGCGAGGAAGGGGAATGGCTGCTGCTGCTGCTGCTGCTCCCCCCGTGCAAACGGACAACCCAGCGTTTTCAGGGAGTTTGCTGCGTGACGTTCTGTTGAAGCTATTTCTGCTTTGAATAAGCGCATCTTTGTGTGTTTTTTGGGCACTGTGGTGACTTCTTCCGTAGCCTTTTCTTGCATGTGGGTGGTACGTGTATGGGGAACTTGTAACCGTTGCTTATCACAACTCATCCCCTAAGGCTTGATTTCTGCTCTTCATGTTACGTGTGTTAAACATACTACAAAGAAAAAGAAAAAAAAAAAGACTTCAGCATTAAAGATATACCACCCTGTGCATCTGGGCTGTCGTGTCTCCGCCAGCAGTGAGCCACCCGTGTCGCAGCTGATTCGCATTTAGGTTATCGTTTTGCAGTGCGGGTTGTCTTCGGTTTCTATTGTGGCTCCTCTATTGTTCTGATGCCGAATTCCTTTCTGTATTTTAACCACTGTTTCACTGCTTCTTCCCCCTCTCCCTTCCTTTCCCCTTTTCCTGTTTTGTTTCCAGCCGGCCGGGTAAGGCCAGCCCCTCCCGCCCGGAGAGCCCCAAGCCACCATTTGACATGTAGTGCTGCTCCCTCCGAGACTCTTTGCCTGCTCTTAGCTGTTCTGTCCCGGAGTGTTCTGACTCAGCTCTCACCCGTGGTTTGCTCTGTTTGTATTTGTGACACACACCTATGGGCTGTGACTGTAGTAAAGCTGTTTTTGATTCCCAGCCGCTTCGAGGAGTTTAAATTGTAGTAACGAGAAACGTATCTTTACTGTTATAAATATCTATAAATATATATATATATAAAGATGGAAAATCTATATATGTCCAGGTGTTTAAAGCCGTTTTGTGCTTCCATGTGGATATTAGGAAACACATAAGTAGGGGAAGAATATCGATATACATATATATATATATACACACACACCCCCTGAGAAGTGAACCAAACCCCAGTGTTGAGTTTTTGAGCCGACTGTTCAGTTCTCTGCTGTGTGCAGTTGGGTTCCTGTGTTACCCCAGAGCTGTGGGTGAACGTCTCGGTGCTGGTGGTAGCTGTGCTGCAGTCTGTGATCTACTGTCGCTCTTGTTAACTGGATGAAATAAACTATCGTTTCTGTATAACGAAGGACTCTACAACTAGAATAAAACCATCTCTCTTTCTCTTGCTCTTTCTCTGGGTGATTTCCGACCTCGTTTGATTATAACCAAGTCTTTTTGTCCTGTAATGCTTAGAAAGCTCTGCGTGCGTGGTAGGAATGGAGGCACGCATGTGCAGCAGCAGCCAGGCGTTGGTGGCGGCTCGGCGGGCGCAGAGGTGAAGGCCCTTCTCTGCTGTGAAGGAAGGCGCAGTGAGGTGTGTTGGTGACAACACACGGAAGGTGGGAGTCCTGCACACCACACGCTTGGTTCTTACAGTGGTGTTTGTTTGTGCATAGGCCTGTCTGTGGGACGCAGCGAACGGGCAAAGAGCTGCGGTTTCCCTGGCGGGAGCTGTGCTTTGGGCCTAGCTGTGCTTTGGGCCTGGCTGTGAATGCAGCCCCCTGCCGGTACTGCTGCCTACCTCAGCCCTGCCTGCTGCTGCCGTGGTGGGGGTGGGAGCTCCCTGGTAAGACTTGGAGAAGCTGCGTCTCCCCTGAGCTCCTAAGGGTGGCGGCTGACGGGGGGTTTTGGGAGCATCCCACATCTCCAGTGCTCCATTCCTCTGTGCCGCAGCCGTTCCTGTCTCTGCCCTGCTCTGTCCTATTGCTTCACTGTCTACCCCTGGTATGACGCACAGGCTTGTTCTTAAAGAACACCGTATGTCAGCCGAAACTGTAATTAAGGTAAACAGCGTCACTTACTTACACTGCACAACAGAACCCTGTTATCTGCTGGCTGCTGTTCTGGCGGGAACAGCAGCTCCCTGGGCCAGGCAGGAGGGCCTCCCCCACCACCTGCAGCCCATCGAACACGTCCTGCCTCCAGCTGCTCACTGCCCATCAGGTGCTTCTGGCCTCAGCGTTTTGGGGCAGGGGTGGTTTGGGTGCTGTAATTTAAAGTTGCAGTGTCAGCTGAGCAATAGTTATCACTTGGGTGTGTGTCTGCATGGAGCTCGGTCCAAGTAAAAGTAGGGTCAGGGAAACACATCTCAAGGGAAAAGGATAAAAAAGGAATGAGAGGCTCATGGGTGAAGCTAAAAGCCTGGAGAGAAGTCTCAGGCCTGGCAGAGCTGTGGCTACAAGGAAACATTCATGAAAGCAAAGTGGAAAGGGCAGCAGTTTATAGAGCTGTGCCCGATTGTTGTTTGTTTTAAATAGGGAAGAATTCATTTTTTGCCAGATTTCAAGGAGATCTGAACAGAACACATCCAGCCAGTCCCCATCTGAATGAGTTTATTCAGGAAGCGTATTTGTAACAGCATTCAGTCACCTCTGCACCAGCCTGCAGAGCTGCTTCAATGGTCTCCTTCACAGAGTTGAACACCCAATAAATATTTATTCCATTTATAAGAATCTGTTCAAGTCTGCCCCTGCCCCTTCTAGGTACGATACAGATTAAGAGCAGCTCCAGCCCACAGGCCAGCCTTCCCTCCAGCAATGTACAGCATTTTACACAGGTACAGTATGTACACAGCTCGTGTTGTGCCATTCACAGACAGCACTGGAGACATTCAGATGAAGAGTTCAAAGAAAACCAACTTCCACGTTCCTCGGGTGGGCTCACAGGAAAGCACAGATTGTTCCATATGCACTTTTCAGGGGGGAAGAACGAAACGAACCATTTTACAAAAGCCTCAATCTACTTTTGGCATTATAAGAGAAGATATTGCTAAAGCAATGGACACTGAGGAAGAATAGGCTTTTTTTTTCCTAGGTTTGGTTTCTTTTTCCTTCGTTGTGGTTGACAAATGCAAGGATTGATACTGCTCTCACGTGGTTGCACCTCTCTGCTTGGGCAGCTCAGCTCCCACCACCCCGAGCCCAGGGTTGTGCTGTGGGGTTGCTGCACTCAGGGCCACTGCGGTTCTCCCCACAGCTCTGGTGCTGAGGCTGTAACTGTATTTACAAGAGGCAGTTTGTGCCTGAGCCTTTAGCTGTAGGTATCTGTGCGCTTCACCTGAAGTGGCAGCAATGCAGCTCCCTTAGGTGTAACCCTCCTTAGAGAGACTGCCAGCTTCAAGGCTTTGTTGGGTACTGCTTTATTGCTGATGTTTGCCAGCAGTGTGAGCAGGATGCTGGCTGTAAGAAAGCATGCTGGATTCCACCTATTTAATGCATTTCTTACCAAAATGGGAGAAGACATTTAAGCAATAGATAACCTGGAGTCCAGGAATTCAAAACAAAGCACGTTTATTAAGTGGTTTCCTTTCACTTATTTCTCCCATTTTTTTCTTTTTTAAATAAATAAAACCTTCAGACACACACAAGTGAAACACATCATCCTTCAAAGTGCAGTTACGTTTCCACCCCCAGCTCCCGCTAATCACATAAAGCTTTGTCAAGTAACCAGAAAGACTCTGAAGGCAGCCCTCAGCCCCGGCCCCTAGCGCTGAATGAAGCTCTGTGTGCTGCCTAGCTAGCCAGAAGCTGCACCTTGTGGCTGTTCAAGGCTGGTTTGCAAGAGGAAGGAAGTAGGAAGTTTTAAGATGCGTGGTGTGAAACAAAACCAACCATCCCAAGAGTCTGTTACCAGAGTTAAGTTTCTACTTTGGGAGCCTTAGAAGGAAGTAGGCAGGTTACAGTCGTGACTGATGGATGAGGGCTGCTGCTCAGTCACTGCTGTGAAGCTGCGTGCTGGTCAGGGATACAGGACAAGGGCTCAAGGAATTTGCCAGAAGTCACAGAGTCCCTTCCCCCCAACCTGCACCAGGCCCAGCTGAAGAGCCAGCACCACTCAGGCTGTGCTCCAAGCACACCAAGTAACAGAGGGAAGAGCAGGAATGATGCTGAGTTCCATCTGATGCAATCCCTCTTTCCTGCCGTCTTTAGAGCAGACACTGTTCCGACCAAGGGTGCTGAGCAGCAGTATGGGCACATACAAGTCAGTTTAGTCCTTGCAGGCTCATAGAAAATCTCTGTAAATAAGAACTGGTGCTACTTAAACCACCATGATTTTGACCTCATCATTCTCATCAGCACGATAGAAGAACGGAATGCAGGGGTTTTCCAGCAAGGAGCCCGACCTCTCCTGAGGGTTCTGGATTTCTCTGAGAAGCTGCATTATCTGCTTTGCTGTAGGGTCCTCTTGGCTTGGCTGAGCAGCTTTAGTGTCAATAGGGTAGAAACCGGATTGATGCAGAGCAGCAGCATCTTGCTCTGCTTCGTCTGCTAAATTCACTTCTCGTAACCCTGTAGGGCACACAGAAGACAGGCAGGTAACTCCTCCCATCCACGCACAGAGACTTTGGGTTATTCCATTTGATATAACTTGTCCTGTCTCCAACTTACCTTCTCCATCAGTAGCGTTCAGTTCAATGCGCCTCTCCACTGGAACTGGGTTTTCATTCTGGCTTGCTAACAGCTCTGGGTTTTGAGCAGCTGCTACATACTTGCTGTACCATTCATTTCTTTCCTTGACCAGGCGCATCACTAAATCCTGCAGTTCCAGTAATTTTATCTGCACCAGAGCAAAGGAAAACTTAAGAAGCATGCATATCCACGTGGCTACAAACAATGCACTACAGCTTGCTGTTTTGCCACTGTTAAAACTTCAAAATTAAAGCCAGCTCAAGAACACAGGAAGGTTTACGCTGTGCAGGTGTCCCCCACGCCTGCCTACAAGAGTACACTGTGTTTGTAGTACTACAGAAGAGATTCCTTGCCTTCATCTCTTCCTTATCCTGAGCCAGCCTGCTGATGTACTCCTCCTTCTCCTGGTGCCGCTGTTTGAGGATAGCCCTTTGACTCTGGTATAATGCTATATACTCCCCTGGAACACAAGAGAAGGATAAGGAATAAGTGAGATTGATGTACGAGCCTTACTGTGAGCATAAACCTATGCTGCCTGAAGATCCAGCACATCTAGCTCTGGACTGGAAGCCTAGCCTAGCTAGGCAGCAAGACTTGAACTGCTTGGTATGTGGCAGACTCAACTCCAAAAGCCCTAGCTTGTGTTGTGTTGTGTAAACATACCAATGGTGTCAGTTTCCCCAGACAGCTGTATGCAGCGATGTTCCAGCTCTTCTAGCCGTTCCTTCAGATCAGCTTTCTCCTGTATCAGATCTGTGAAACGGGACTGAACACAAGAATTGGTATGAGTCACCTCAGCTGCTCACATATGGGAATACCCGTGTTAAAGACAGCACCCTCCATTCACATCGGTCTGAGCCCAAGGAACAAATCACGCTGCCTTTACAACTACTCTGACTTGGTAGTAAAAAGGCACAGAGCTACAAGGCATAGCAAAGCATCTCTGCATTTTGGGAAGCAGAGGGAACAAAGTGCCTTCTCACTGCTGGGCCAGCACAGCTGCGGTCACACTTAGCCTGCAGTTCTTGGAAAGATCTGCTTTGTCCCAGCAGGGTGAAGTTAGTGTATTTTTCAGCTATTTCTTTAGCAAAAGACCAGGGATGAGCGTTAGGCCCTTACAGTCTTTGGGCAGGGTAGGGGGAAGCTCTCCTATGATGAGACAAGTTGTGAGGAAAGCCACTTTTTAGGAAGTAGCTTATTATCATGGAACATCCGCTCCTTATTCCCCTGCAATGTGTTTGTGCTTCAAGAGTCTGGCACTGGATGCAAATTGAGCTAGGTGAGGCAGAGGGGCAGAAAGAAGTGATCCTTTGCTTACCTGTAGTTTCTCCATGGCAGTTTTCAAAGCCTCATGAACCTCCACTGGAACACTATCCATAGTGGAATCTGGAAAGGACATTTGTAGTTGACAGCACCTGCTTAAGTGTGATTCATTCACAAAACCCATAGGTCTGTTTCACAGAGGCCAGGGCCAGGTTGGGGCACATCTCCATACTCACACTGTACCCAAACTGCACAGAATTTACCTTCACTCAGCGTGATGTTACGCTGCTGCTCCTGCCGAAGAGCTGCTATTTGCTGCAGGAGGTTTCTGCACTGCTGTTTCTGAGCAGCCAGCTGTTGCCTCATCTCTTCTCGTTCCTTCTCCACTTGGGACATGGCAGACGTCAAGAAAGTCACCTGAGATGAATCGCAGAGGACTCACGTTAGTGATTGTCCTGTGTGAAGTGTGATCAGTTTGTGCATCTCAGGGTAAAGACAATAACAGAAATTAACCCCATTTTATTTATGGATAGTAAACCCGCAGGACTAACCCAGGCAGCAACTACTGCATGTCTTCTCATTCTCAAGTAGCACAAATCATTTCTTCTCTGCAGGTTAAACCTGAATTCCCACAATGACTGTTTGACCACAGTATTTTCCAGTTACAGAAACAAATTAGTAATGTTCAACACCATTTCCAAATTGCCTTCCAAAGTGAGGAGAACATCAATCATCACAATAGTTAGAGCCACTCTGCCATCTGACTTGTCTTTGTAATTAAAACCATTGCTGGACTTCCAGCTTGTTTTTCAGCTATACTGTAGAAATCTTGTTGGTCCTTTTGCTGCTATGTAAAAGGGACTGTAACACTTCCCTGTGCCTCAGCTGCAGGGATCACAGCTGGTAAACAACTTAATACACACTGCAGAACCTCTGCAATTTAATCTGCCTCCTCTTCTAGACATTTGTTCACAACTGAGAACAAAGGCTTTTCTACCCATTAAGACCCACCATTTCTTCATGGCTTTCAAACTTCTCTGGGATCACAAATGAAGGGTTTTTCATTTCTTCAGACATCACTTCACTTTCAACTCCATCCCCTGCAAAGGAAGGGAGGTGCACGAAGATGTAATAATACCCCGGAGAGCCCAGTTCCACCTCCCGTCCCTGGAGAGCAGCTGCAGCTACGCACCTTCTAGTCTGTGCAGCATCCTGCCATCCAGCTCTGCTGCTAACTGACTGATCTGGGCCTGCAGCTCTTTGTTTTCCTTTGCTACAACTTCCAGACTTTCCTGCAAGACAGAAGCAGAACATCAGTGAGAGAAGCTCCTCACCGAAACATGCACAGGCCAAACTGAAAACAGTCACTAGCAGTAGCACCACAAAAACAAGCACACAAACAAAAAACCACCAGTGCTGCTGCTCTGGACAATTATCACTCATCTCTAATTCACCTCTATTGCACAGGATGTAGTGTAATTAAGCATTTTGCTTCCAAGTCTTTCCACCGCTTGCCCCTCTTCATTATTACCTTAGTCTGCTGCAGTTCCTTCAGGTGCATTTCCACCGTCACCTTCCCCTGAACTTCCTCATGCTGCAGCCTGTCCATCAGCTGTGTCTGAAGCAAGTACTGCTTTTGCAGCTCCTCCTTCTCAGCAGCCAGTTGCTGGTATGCCACAGTATACTGCTGTAAGTGGCCATAGTACTGGTCCCGCTGCTCCTGCAGAGCCCGAGCCTCCTGTGTTTTCAGTTCCAGCTAACAACACACGATACAACCATCAGATCAAATCATTTCTGCCAGAAAAGATGATGACTCATGTGGCACGATCCAAACTGTCAATGTTGCCCCAAAGCCACCAACGAGGCAGGCAGCCACCATCTGTCCCCACATGCTGGTCCCCCACATCAGACAGCAGATGACACGGGAGGGCTCCCAGCTTGATCATTAACAATACCAATTTCCATCTTTCCATCAAAGTTTGGTAAGTTGCCAACTCTCCTGTGCATGAACTGGTGCACACCTGCCCTGCCGTCCTACTGCTGTTGCTTACCGTCTCTTTGAGCTCCCCCAGGTTCTCCTGCAGCTGCCCAAGCTTCTTAGCCAGCTCCTTCTTTACATGTTGCTCTGACTGCAGGGCACTTGTAACCTCCATGTTTTCATTTGTCTGCAAGAATCAGAAGCATCGTAGAAGGAAATTGCCCCAATCACTGTAAGTACTTGCTCTCATAATCTAAACAGGTAAACCACATTAATTCCTGCTACAGTGGGATACCATCCCTTGTGTTGTTCTGAGCTGTAAATAAGGGCAGTAATTAACTTTAAAAAAGGCTGAGAAGATGGGAGAAGAGCAAGGGGGGGGCGGGGAAAAATCAGTGCTGGGACAGTGCCAAGAAGAGGGCCTGGCACATCACACAGCCTGTCAGATCCAAAGCAGACAGGTGACATGAACATCCCAAATAAAGCAATAGATATTCAAAACCAAGAGGACAAGTTCAGAAAGATCTGGAAAAACAACCAACCAACCAGTGACCAGACCATGTGTTATGTGCCAGGACCCCAAAGGGGAAACTGTTACATTGAAAGAAGCAAGAGTAAGAATTCAGCTTCAGGACAGAAACAGTGACAGCAACAGGACAGAAGACTGTTGAGAATTTTTTCTTCATGAGCAAAGCTGGAAGAATACTCAGGGGAAAGAAACAGCCTGACTGCCAGCAGAGGAGAAAGGCAACAGCTCTGGGCAGAGATATTGGTTTGTTTGCCAGAGCACCTGGGAGAGTAAGGAATTACAGGGCATCTCCTGGTATGGCAATATATATCACAGAAGGCTGAGCATTCATAGCTCCAAGGGACAAAAGGCAGATAATGGTTCTGACAGTTGTTTTTTTTACATCTGTGCTACAAAAGGTTTGCACCAACGTGGGAAATAGTGGGAAAAGATTCATGAAAGAGACGTACCAATTTGACAAACCCATTCTGCAGCTCAGCCAGCTGCTCCTTCAGCTCCCGATTTTGGCTCAGTGCCCTGCTGATCGTGGCCTTGTCACTCTGCATGCTTTCCAGGATCTGCTGTCTGTCCACAGACTCCTCATTGTAGCGCTGTACTGTCTTCTCAAGCTCCAGCAGCCGCTCCTCCTGCTCCTGGTTGAGGTGGCTCAGCTGCTCGTTGTCGCGGACCTGGGCCTGGTATTGCCCATGCAGTTCCTCCTTCTCGTGCTGTAGCCGCTGGATCTCTTCCTGCAGACTCAGCTCAGCTGCTGTAGGTCCTGCTGGTAAAGATGGCTCAACATCCATGGGTTTCACTGCTGAGGAAATGGAATCAAAAGCAGATCAGTCAGAGGGCTGAATCACTTGGGTAGCACACAGAGCTATGCAGAACAGACCCCAACCTGCAGGACTCTGTGACCCAGAAAGTATCACCAGCTGCAGTATCCAGAGGAACAGGGCACTGTGAGGAGCAAAGGAGCAAACCATCCCAGAACCACACAGTGCCCTGCTGCGTGCTGCTGACTCCCTCTCTCAGCCCCAGCAAGAATCCTGCCTTCCCAACCACATGGGCCTGACAGTACAGCCAGGCAGATAACTAAAGACATAAACCATTTGCTGGTCAGTTACTGGAAGTAGCTCGCTTGCTGTCTGCTAGAACAAGAGGTTTCATAGGGCTACAGTCTTTCAGCTCTCTTCATGATTTGAGAGCATCAGACCTACTTGTACATGTCCAAGTACTTGCACAGTGGAGGCAGAGTTAACCTGCTGGTACTCTGCAGTATGAAGCCCCACTTCGGAAGTCCTACCTGATTTGCTCAGCAGCTCTGTAACACTGCTTTCCAGTTCTTGAATTTGGGCCATATGCTTCTCCTTCTCCTCTGCCATTGTGCGGACCTGCAAGGCCACACAAACTCAATTAAAGCAATGCTCACGGTGCGCTTACGCCTGTGTTCACTGGAAGGAGGTGTGGCACTGCCTGTGAGGTTACCTGCTCAGAGAGCTGCTGGACTCGCTGCTGCCAAATGCTCCCCTCTTCCTTCAGTTTCTCTACATACTGATCTCGTTCTGCCCGGAGCTGGTGAAGCGATTCCGAAAGCTGGAAAAAACAAAGCAAGGAAAACTGTACCAACTGAATAAATTAAAGGATGGCTGACACTTAAGGGATAAAGCCTGGGAAAGCTCAGGCTGTGTTCTTCTGCCACACAAGCTTCTTTACAGATTTGGATCATCAATGCACTTAATATATTAACAACTTACCTGAGCAATCTGGGTTTCCAGGCTCGCCCTCTCTTCCAGTGCCATCTGTAACTGCTGGTTTGCATCCACATTCCCCGACTGATTTGAGAACTGCCCACAAAAATCAAAAGGTTATGGCAAAATGTTAATATTCCATTTCTATCCAGCCTCTCCCCTGATTTCAGCCTGCCATTTGATCCATGTTATAACCATCCATAGTTCTTTAAAATGCTTCACTGTAAAGTTGATTGAAAGAAAAGTGGCATCTAAGATCAAAAAGCTTAGACTTTAGCCCTGTAAAACGAGCTGAACTAGGCAGCCCCTTGCTTCCATTTTATGTTTACTGATTTTTAATTAAGAAAATGGCCTTTAGTCAAATCATTTGGTTCAGAAACTTTGCATTTCAGGAGTCTGCAGTACACGGACAGATCAGATGGTATGAATACTTGTGAACTTAAAGGTTGTCAGACGTGCCAGGAATTTAAAACCAGAGCCTGGAACATGTCGGTGGACTAAATAGCAAGGCTGGTTCAGGTAAGACAAAACATTTTTCCTAGAAGTATAGCAATTGGCTTTACTTTATGGGTAAGTTAAGCCACTGACTACAAACAATTTAGAAAAGCAGTTTCTTCCACAGTGGGCTCACCATAACACTGAGCCTGCTCTCCAACAGCTAACAGCTGGCTCCGCACATCCCCATTTTAATTATCATACTTGGCTTAACTTTACCCAGCTGACCTTCAAGTTCCCATTGTCCAATTCACCTCTTGATAGGATAAGTGCAAGCACCTCTACTCGACTTCTTTCTCAGTGACACCGAACAAGAGCTGGGTAACCAGAATAGCGAACAGTGACAAGACAAGTCACTGTGTTTGCACACCTGTATGTTCAGTCAGCTTCTCAAACTGTATAACGTTCCTTTAGCAGACTGATATCACAGTGTCACAATGCCTTTCAATCTCCTCCAAGTCCTTAAGAGCACAGCCTTCCTGCTCCTCAGAGACCTCACGGAAAACCTTTTCCTAATAGGATGGGATGCTGTGCCTGCCTTTAAGGCCAGTAATTTAGTCTTGCCCCCATTGCCCAGGAAACAAGTCTTAAAATGATCAGGGTGATCTACTCCCACATCCCACTGGTGCGATTACCTGCTGAATCATCAGTTCAGCCATTTCCAGTTTCTTATGTAAATCTTCCACATCCAACTTCATGGCTGAGTTCTCAGAAACCAGGGAGCGGAGTTTCTCTGACAGCTCTGAGTTCTGCTGCTTTATTTCCTCGCTACCTTTGCTGAAACAAACACAGAAAAATTCAAGTGGCAGTACTGTATTTTCTATGGGTCTGCAGGTGCCCGTGTCATTAAGGTTACAGCAGGTAGGGTCATGGAAACGTTGACTGGAAGAAACCTTTGCAGGTCATCCTGTCCAGCCTCCCTCTCAAGTGGGACCACACTACCACCAGACCTTGTTACCCACAGCTCTGCACAGCTGTTGTGAACACTCCAAGGATGGAGACTCCACAGCCTCCCTGGGCACTGTGTTCCACTGCTGTATTACACACCTAATCTTTGGTTTGTTTTGAATTATTTTTACATTGAATATCTGGCCTCCCAGCTCACCAACTGTGGTCAAAGCCCATTCCTAAGCTTTGTGGCTCTACTGAGAAGAAGAGCATTACTCTGGAATAATACACAAAACAGGCTTACCTCTGTTTGTACAGCTCTAGTTTCAGGTTGTCTCGCTCCTTCACCAGCTCTTTATTATGCTGGAGAAAAAAACAAATGTTTGATTCAATTACAGACTTCGGCCATACAAAGTGTTCAAAGATCACCTTATTTTACCTTTAACAGATCAGCTAATGCAAAGAGGTCACAACTTGAGCAAAATCCCCAGCACAGGTTTGCTTAGAACCTCACCTGTCACTACAGTTGGCTGGCTAGTGCTGCAGCTCATTACACCATCAGACTGCACAGAGGATGGATTGGCCAGGAATTCACCTGCTCAGTCCTTCTGAACATGATGCTACTAACTGATGGTGAAGTTATTTCTGCAAACTTCTGGATGAGTATCACTAGCAAAATGCCTGTTTGATGGAGACCCTCCTGGGAGGAGGTGTCAGAGATGCTGTCGTGTGGAGCTGGCAAGACTCATAAAGAAAGGTGCCAGATCTGAAGACAACCACTGGGCCATATGATTAGTGGTCACAGAAACCTGAATGAAAGGTTTGCCTTGATGAGAATACAGGGCTTTACAAGGTTAATTAACAATTAACAAGGCTAATTTCAGCCTCTTTTCTAAGCAGGGACTACAGACTTCATAGTAGCATAGTGACAAGCAACTAGCCAAAAGCAGAGCTGCTAATTAAGCACAGAGGTGGCTCTTACCTTCTCTGACTGTTTCTGCTGCATAGAGATGGAGGACAAAGTGCGTTCCAGCTCTGATACCCTCTGGCGAGATGACTGTAAACGAGCAGCAAGGTCTTCAGCTTCTCCTAAGCGAGTCAGAGCAGAGTCAGTTGAGACTAAACCACAAAGGGATTACTGGAACAGGCTAAACAGCACTTTCTGCTTTATCAACAAGCTCTTAAAACAGCACAGAGCTCTGTAAATTGGTAGACCTGCTTCCACTGCTGGCAGTATGGGTGATTCACCAGCAACCTTGGGCAGTAAAGCTCTCTGTCAGCAACTATCTTTCCCAGTTTTAGAGGGTGATGATGAAATGTCCTTTGCAGAGCAATAGGCACTACGTTCATTTTCCTTTTCTATGAGGGCAAATTGCTAAAATTTAGTTGAGAATGAAAGGCCTGGGTAAAACCTACATTAATGTGACAGCTGTGTGGGAGGAAGGGTGATGAAAGGGAACAAAGTTCTAAAAGAATCTGAAGAAAGTGAGAAAAGAACAGTCTGGGGTAGTCACCAGGCCCAAGCAGGGCTGACAGGGCTTCAGTGAGGCACAAAAGAACTTCAACTACCATGGGATTACCATGCTCCAATCTGGGGGCAGCTACCATGACAGAAGTGGTGACGGTGCCAAGTATTGCTCATTAAGGAACCAATGATTGCCGTGAGCTGGCAGCCAGCAGCCATCACGCCTCTGACTTGAAATCCACGGTTTAACCAACAGCTCAAGCTGGAGTGCTCCGAGTCAATTACCTGATTTCTGTCGTGCAGCTTGCTGAGTATGTCCAAGGGCTGTCTGCAACTCAGATTTCTCAGAAACCAGGATTCCAATTGTCTGGATGTGAACCTTGGAGAAAGAAAAAGCAGCTCAGTGCAGGAAATCTTTGCTCGCAACCACAACATCCCTGCTGCCACAAAGGGATAATTCAGTGAGACAAAGAGCTCTTGCATTAAGTACAATCTAGCTAACCGGCTCTCCTCGTTCTCCTGAAAGGATGTTGGCTTCAAGATGAAGACAGAGTGCCCAGTAATCCAGAAAAGGACAGCAGCCGCGTCCTATGACCGTAGCAAAAGCTCTGCCTTACCTGTAGCTGTTCTCTCAGTGCTGCTTGCTCTTTAGAAAATTTCTGTTCAAACTCCTTCTTTTCCTGTATAAACAAATGATGCCTGTTCAGCACAAAACTGTAAACCCCTCTTGTTTTATGTCAAAAAAAAAAAAAAAAAGCAGTGATTCATTGGTAGTACTTTGAGCATCTAACTGATATCATCATGTTAAACAGCCACACTTCAGTCTTCCATTTCTTTAGCTACTTCATTGGTTATCCATCCTAAAATGGCAACAGTAGGTTCCTTGTGCTGGCAATGTTTGGAATGCAAACTACTGACAAGGCTGTGAGCTGTAAATCTGCTGCTTCCACTGCAGCCTTCCAATACCTGAACATTTAAATCTTAGCTTTCATCAAAACAAGCAAGCTGTCTGCCAGGCCTAGCTTGCCAAGTCAAAATACTCAACCCTATGCTACAAACAGAACCAAATCTAGGCTGATCTCCAGGGAAGTGATGGAGTCACCATCCTGGACTGATGAACGAGATGTGTGGATGTGGTGCTTAAAGGCATTGTTTAGTGGTGGGCTTGGTAGTGCTGAGCAGATAGTAAGACTTTACTTGATGATTTTAACAGTCTTTCCCAACCTAAATGATCCCACAGCTCCATAAGGCAAGATCACATAGGCTGGTGCTACAGCCCGCTGTGCTTTCTCCAGAAGAACATATCTATTTCCATCTCTATCCAAAAATAGGACACACTTTACCTTCTCCAGCTGATTCACTGCTTCTTGGTTCTGCTGCTTCTACAGAAGAAAATGGATGCATCGGTATTAGAAGGAAATACTCTCGCACTGCTGAAGCATATTTTCACTTCACTGAAGTAGGATGCCCACTTAATGCAAACAGTTCCCAATATCTTTTTATGTAGAAGACTAAGAAGATTGTCTTATCTATCAGAATAATAGATTTGGCTTCCTTCATGAATATGCCATACATGTACTGAGCAATGGAAAACATGACTGCAGTTATTCACAAACACCACTATAAAACCCCTGTATGTCTTTGAGCATCCACCAACTTCACTTACGCTTTCACCCCACATCTATGGCATTAATCATAACCCTGATGCAACAGGATAATGACCAAAAACACATTTTAGAAACCCAAAGCCACAGCACAGTGTTGTGCTTCAGCTGAGACCTTCAACTTTTATCCTATGCGGCAATTGGCCTTTAAATCATGCTGAAGTTCACTTATGCTGGCAGGCTCCTGCAAAAGCTGGTATGAAAGAGCTGAAGCCAAATGCAGAGGAAGGGCACCATCCTGTCCTGGTCAATTTCGGTCTTGTGGGTGAAGTATTTGGAAGTACTGACTGTACACACTGCATCTTTACACATGGGGAGAAAGAGACCAGAACTGTCAGCTGTCCACTGGGATGCCACACAAACTGTGTGAAGATGTGGGTGCAGTGGAGCATCTGCTACCTGCTGCTGTTGTCCTCGTGGCAGTTTCTTACAGATGCCCCACATCTAAGCTACATGCATGGTGTACTCCCCCTTTCCAAAGGATGGACATTAGCCTATTTTTACTACTTCAGTTTGAAGCTCGCTTTGAAACACAACTGCAGCTGGGAAGCTGATGAATTTGAGGTTTTGAGTCTAACAAAACCAGCACAGAGCACAACCGGAACAAAGGAAACAAGACTGCAAATGCAGCAAAGGCCCTGTGTAATTCTACAGACAGCATTTCATGTGCCTGTCAGAAAGCAGGCAAACAAGGAGTCCTGGGCAGGCGCTGCCCTCACTACCAGCTACCCCTGCAGCCCAGCTGAAAGACAACCAGAAACAGAATGGAACCCAAAGAACTCAAAAGCAAAAATAACACGGGAGGGGTTGTGGGGTGCACTGGGAAATGGTGGACTTTGGAAAAAAGAGTGGTGTGAGAGGAACAAAATGGGGAAAAGTATTTCAAACCAAGAAAGGCTCTTTTCAGACCAAAACAAGTCCACTGAGCTACATTTCTTGCGGTGTTAAAGCTGAAGGCTGAAAAGCAGCAGCAGGAATCCATGCAAGCCACAGGACAAAGCAGTTCATTCACAGTGCCAAGAGAAGCTGAGGATATGATCAGAAACCAGCCCCGGGCTCTCTCTCAGACCTACTGCTCCCACCGTGCTAATATATTTAGAACAGCATCACCACCTGCAAAATAGGTTTTCACACTGCTGCCAGCACTAGAATTCTGTATTTCAGGGACTCAGACCAGGCCCAGAAATAGTTGTTTTATCAGGATGCTTATCACCCAGAGAAAACACAATGAAAGCAACAGAGTAAATGTACAAAGAAACAGCAGAACTGTGCTTCTTGTTCTCAGATGAGCCAATGCATTCACAAGTGGCCTGAGACTTTGATCTTCCTAACAGGTGTCCCATACAGCCCATTTTGTTCCACTCAAAGTGCCGTGAAAGCAGCCTTCCTTGTGGTGCTGTAAGAGAACCCGTAACCTTGCAGACACCCAGAGAGCATGGAGGAGCAGCAGAGACAATATCAAACTGGTTGGTTGGATTGTTTCTTACCAATTCCTCTATCTTTGTAATGAGCTGTTTGTTAGTTAGATTGCTGGAATCTAGGGCTACTGCCAGCTCCTGGTAACGTGTCTGATGGGCACATGCAGGCAGGAGAAGAAGGAAGGGGCAGAAAAGGAGGAGGGGAGGAAAAAAAGCAATAATTAAAAAGGACAGAAAAATAAATCATTATCACAGTTTGATAAAAATCAGATTTCCCAAATAAATCTACAGATCCAACAAGTGCAGCTGGGACATTAACTTACTTGTACTTTCTGCTAAGGCATTTTTTGACATAACAGTGAATCAAAACTAAGAGTTGCACTGAGGCCAAACGATCCCAAGCCCCCCAGAAATACCTCAGGTATCTTGGAAATACCCACAACTGTGGGAATGACCACAACCACCTGAATGCAGCAGAAGGCAACACTGGACAACAGTGCATGTGAACCGTGTGCTCAGTTAGGTCTCATTAGCACAGTCCCAACAACTGACTTTAACTAGAAAATAAGAAAGTCATAGGCTCAGGACAACTTACTTCCATTTCCTTAATATTAGTCGAAGAAACACCACTTTCCCCATTCACATATGACGTAGACTAGAAGAAAAATAGTCAGGTCAGTCGGTTGTATTCCCCCAGGCAATAAATCACTCTCAAGTAAGAACTATTGTAATACTTCTCATAGCACACTTCGTTTTCAAGTACCACAGGCAGCCACAGAAAAAACACTTCCCTGGCTAAGGATAGATGCAGACTGCCCCTGTGGCAAGCTGATACGAATTATGCAGATTGACTTCAGATTCTTTGCCACTAAATCAGAAGTGCATCTTTCCATGAATACGTGCCGTTCATTCACCCACTCTGCTCTTCTTCCTACTGCTGAAATCTTAACATTCCTAAAACTGGAAGTTCAGCTTCTCAATGCTTCAAATATCTCATTGTTTAGTAGGATGACTGCAGACATCTCTGACAGCCAAGAGTGTTTTCTTAAGCTGGCTGCTTAAAGATTCTCATCAGACCCCCCAAAAATTTATTAGGACAGATGGACCAAAATGAGGCTGTACCTGAGAAACCAGGCCATTGAGTTGTTCAGACAGCTGGCGGAGACTTTCTGTTGATGACAGAGACCTGGGAACAAAGACAGACCTCACAGTGAACATTCCTCCGAGAGAACTGCCCCATCAGTAAAGCAGTGAGGAGCACTAAAGCTTTTATTTGTTGGACACTTTGGGATCCTGCTGCAAACACAAACACTCACCTGTTCTCATCCAAAGCGTTTTTACGATCCTCAGCTTCATGAATCTGTGGATTAAAACAAAAGTTTACAAGCCTGTAAGAAAAGCTGGCAATCGTGTTTGTGAATGTGTCCTGAGGCCTGACTGCGTCTGGGCTCGGGTTCCACAGCACCTGTAATTACTGCTTCCCAAAGAAAGATCTACTTCAGAAAACCAGCTCATTTCCCAGCTCGCCCATAATTTCTGAGCACTGAGTGCCTAGGTTTCTTTGGATTAAGAGGCTTAAGTGTTACTGGCTTTGTATTTGCTGTTACCATTTATCAAAATAATCAGCTGTGCTTTGCTGGAAAAACTTCAACAGAATCTTTAAGCAGTGAGAGGAGATGCAGATTGCTCCAGCTAGCTGGAGACCTCCTGTATTATTAAGAGCGCTTTCTGCTAATTAAATAGGAGAGAACGGGAAGAGAATCGCAGCTTTGGAAGCAGCAGGGATGTGTGCATGCTAGCACCCTCCACTCTCAGACAGATGATGATTAGATGGAGAGTGGAGAACGTAGTATATTTAACAGGAGACAACATGAGCTAGTTATGGGGATTGTCTTTCTTAGAAAAAGATGGCTAATCAGTGTGGAGATATTGATGATGACTCACAAACCTGTGTCAGCTGCGTGCTCCCAGGAGCAGGCAGGACAGAAGCACAGCTAGGCAGGCTGTTGCTGTTAGATAGCACGGGGACATCGGCAGCAAGCTGGTCAGCATTACGAGTGGCAACATCACTGTCAAAGTATGCCTGTCACAAAACACACCACAGGAATTACAGCCTACGTGCAAAACGAAGGAAACACACACGGACACATCACCTTGCGACAGGCCTGCGAGAAACAGATGTGAACAAAGTCAGGTAGGAACACATGGAAGTGAATCTATGTCCTCCCCAGAGCAAACAGGTGACTGCATGAACCCATAACCAAAAGTCATCCCAGCCCTACGTCCTGCTTGATCCAGTCTGAAGAACCGTCCTACCATCACAATCATTTCTCTAACGAGGGGTGACAGTACCTCCCTACTCTAAGCTCACACACTGGATTTTCTGCAAAGGATCTGTCAAAAAGTAAGTGAAGGGCAAAGGCAGATGGCATCACTGCTGTGTACAGCACTGCCCTTCACATGCCTCCGGAGAAAACACTGATCACTGGGGTGCAAATTAAGGTGGGGAAGAACAGGCAAATGAATGACCGCTTGACAACCAGGTTAGTCAAACTCAAACAGCAAGCTATGAACCAGATATTTAGGAACAGGACATTTGGGAGCAGGCCAAAATGAGCCCGGCTGGGAACAGGTGCCCGCAGCCCTGGCAAAGCTAGGAATCCCATGGCTACAAGAATCTAAATAGAAAAGGGCCTAAAAACTATTCCTGGACAGTGATGAAGGCTCTCATCCGGCATTTGTGGGAGGCTAAATAACAGCTGACAACACCTCCACCAAGCCATGGTGAAATGGACAATTCCATCCACCCTGTCCAGCAACGCAGCGAGCCATACGAACCCAGAGCAGCATTCTGCTGGTTTATGGCAAGTAGTTTCATTTCATCTCCAGCTCCGATAAACCATCATTTAATGACATTACGAAGCAAACAATAGTCCTTCAGCAGCCAGCCCCACCAATGCATTGCAGCTCTCTGCAAATCCATCTGAAAGAGCTCCCTTTTATTTCAGTCGCTTCATTCTTGGCAGCCTGCAGGAAATAAGAACTCTCCAGGCATTCCCTATTTACCTGCTTTACTTCATTCATGAATCAAGCAGCCACGGGGTTACAGCAGTAGTGAAGACAGATTTAATGAGAGTAATGAGCTGGAAAACTGCAGAGGGGAACAAATGGGACTGCCTCCATTATTTTTCCAGAGGACAGACGCGTGTGCTCTGAAGGAGTGACATATTTTAGGGGCTTAAAGGAAAGTCAGGAACTCCCTTGCTTATTTCAGGTACAGGTTACTTCACCTCTGTTTGTTCAGGCTCTCATAAATGTACAACATCACATGGACCTCTGCCCAGGACATCTCAAAAACAAGGCCTTCAATTTGTTCTGATTGGAACATTCTTTTCACTTAACACTTCAAGATGCAAAAGAAGAATGCCTTCCTTCTGCCTCCACAATAAACAGTTTAAAAGTAAATAAGTAATAAAAGAAATATGGTATATATATAATGAATATATATAAAACAATGAGGAGCTCACAGGAGGTCGTCCTGTCACTTGAGCTCTGACAGCACACAGCCTACCCCGCAGGGTCCAGTTAGCACCTGAACACAGTTCCACTGCTCGGCAGACTTCCTCCTGCCCTTCCCCCCCACGAGGAGTGAGGGAAGACACTCCAGCCTGTAAATGCTGTACTCGAAATACCTGACTTCCTGCCTAAACATATTTAAAACCATGGTGCTTGCCAGACTGTACATCACCTGTGCGGGTTTCATCACCTGTCATAAAATGGGGCGGCTGGCATAACTACACAGCTTGCTCAGGGCAGGCACGAGCAGAAACTTGCCCTTCAGAAGCAGAGCCCTGAAGTAAATAAAACAACAACGCAGACCAGGAGAAATACAAATCAATGAGGCCCTACTCCTTCCTCACACAGCACCTCTCAGCAGTTAACTTGGTTTACTGCCTCACCCCAAACTCTGTTTGTTCTTCCTTTCCTTACAGCTCGGCTGTCTGAAGGATGTGCGTTGGACATGGTTAACTCATTTGCATTTTTAGACAGAAAACGGGAGGAAACAAGCACTTACAAGCGATGGAAACGCATGTTAACAAACAGCCCCGTGTTAATAAGAACAGCCACAAAACACAGCAGACACGCCAGAACATGGCTCCATCTGAAATCAAGGTCAATGTAAACAGAAGCTGAGCATGCAGAGGGGACAGCGAGTCACTGAGAGGGACACGGAGCACTGCCTCACCTTCCTTCTGTCCAATGAGGGTATGGCTACCCCATTGGAGCGGTTAAGGTCTGACACCAGCACCTTCAGAATGTTCTGAATCTAAAGGAGGCGAAAGAAAAGTGGAAAAGAGAAACGGCTCAGAAAAGGACAGAGAGAAAAACGTCCATCAAAGGCAGCCAAAGAAACGGGCATCACCCAGCCCCCGAGGAGGACACGTCTCGGAATGGCAGCTCGGGGTGCACCCAGGGTTGCATTACAGCTCTGAATGCTCCAGCACTGCTCCAGCACACACCCTGACTCACACACTGCTAAGAGGGGCGCCTCAGGCGCTCACATTACACCACATAACCCTCTTCCAGCTGCAGTTGTGCTGTTTGGGAAACCAAAGCTCGAGGCAGAGGGGTTATCTGGGAGAAAGGGGGGACGCTCACGTTCTCTGGAGACTGTCGGTCATCGTTTGTGGGAGTCTCGGGCCTACTTCCTTCTTTAGATTTTCGTTTTTTCTTGGCTCCCGCAGTCACTCCAGGGCTGTTCTTCTGCTGATACTCCTTCAGCTGAGGGGAAAAAAAAAAGAATAACCTGAAGCCCCAACAGGATATGTCTTCTGTGAATATAATGTCAACAACAGAACACTGGGTAAGAAGTCAGCTGAGCTGTGAGGACAAGAGAAACTGTCCTGAAAGAGCTCCTTCTCTGGGGAAAAAAAAAAAAAGATGTATATACATTAAAAATAGTTTAGAGGCTCCAAAAGCGAGAATGAGAGCTGAAATGAGCGATGGGTTTGTGGCAGACCGAGAGCTGTCAGCGTTCAACTTTGCTATCCAATTAAGGAAGTGCCCAGCAAACAACTCGATACTGCAAGAAGAAACATTTGTAAGTCTGTAACTAACAGCCATAAGGGAAAAAGAACAACACAGAATGCAAACTGGAAAAGCAGCGTCTCATAATAATAAGATGCAACAGGAACACTGAAAGAGCTGAAGAAGGAGAACGACAGCCTTCCAGATAACACACTGATACAGGCACTGCCATCACTGCGGGCAGCGGGGATGAGCAATCTGCGATGGACGCCGATTTAAAGTCAGTTTTGCCCAGGAGAGGCTCTGAGCAGCCCGGGGTTCTGATGCTCCAAATGCCCGCAGCCCGGAGCTGTGTGCGGGCGGCGCTTCCTGCGGCCCTGAGAGCGTCCGTGGTGTGCAGGGCTGCGCTTCCACGTCAAGGTGAAAAGCACCGGAACGAAAAGGATCCACGGGAGGATTTCAAAATGGAAGCCCGAGCTGCTCCAGGGCACTTTCCCATTCGTTTGACTTTGACACAGGAGGGCTAGTTGGGACGGAGCGGGCCGAGCTGCCCCGCGAGAAGGAAAAAAGGGAACAAAATGGGAAAAAGAAAGGGGGGTAAAAAAAAGAAGAAAGGGAAAATAGAGATATGTAAAAGAAACCCCAAAGGGAAAGAGAGCGGCAGACACAGAACGCAGGCAGTGCAGCAGCACAGGCCCGGCCCCCCCGGGCCGCCCCCACCGCCGGGGTGCCGCGGAGCGCTGCGGGACCAGGCCAGGCCTCCCCGCACTGCGCCGGGCCTCCCCGCACTGCTCCGGGCACGGCCCCGGCACGGCCCTCCGCCCTCACCTTCTTCTTGGCCGCCGCCAGCTTGCTCTGCCTGCTGCCGTCCGCCATGTCCGCCCCGCGCCCGGGCCACGTCAGCCGCCGAGTGGAGCGGTGCGGTCGGCAGCCAGGCTCCGCCCCGAGCGCCCGCCCCACCCCGGGGCCTGGGGGCGGCCGTGCCCCTCCGCCCCGCTCCGCTCTCCGCCCGGCACGGCCCGCTTCCCCCGGTGTGGGGCGTGAATGGCGGCCGGGCCCGCCCCGTGCCCCGGCTCAGGGCCCGCCCACGACGGACGGGTGCGGAACCGCGGCCCCGCGGACACGGCACCGGGTCACCCCCGCCACCGGAGTGCGCAGCTGCGGCCGCTCGCGCGCGGCTCGGGGCTGCCCCGCTCCGCACCGCGCTCCCACCGCAGCACCGCCCCGCCCGGGCCCCGGGGGCAGCGCTCAGCACGCCGCGTCCCGCAGGCACAGCGCGGCGCTGCTGCGGGAAGAGCCGCTCCTTCCCCCGCGCTGTGCCCCACCTCGGCGTCCCCAGCGCGTTCCCGCGGAGGAATGCATTCCTCGGCTCTGAGGGAACGGGCGGGCCCGGGACTACAACTCCCAGCGTGCCCCGCGGCGCCGGCATCCAGTTCCCAGCGTGCCCCGCGCCGTGCCCGTGCTGGCGGTGCGTGCGGGAGGCGGCGGCCCTGGCGGAGCAGCGCTGTCCGCCTTCGGGGCGCATCGCGCCGCCGGCGCAGCGCAGGTAGGAACGGAGCGGAGCGGTTCGCGCCGTCCCGCAGTGCCCCGCTGAGGCCGCCCTGCGCTGACGCGGGGCTCCCTGTGCTGTTTCAGGGCTCTCGGCGGCCCTCGGCGGAGCG
The DNA here is from genome assembly GCA_030625065.1 of Alectoris magna. NCBI lineage: Eukaryota > Metazoa > Chordata > Aves > Galliformes > Phasianidae > Alectoris > Alectoris magna. The sequence continues at coordinate 4,700,041 of CM060579.1, read as the reverse complement.
GCGGTGCCGGTTTCAGATCCCCGGTGAGCCGCCCTCCTGCCCCGTTTCCCCGGCGGCTCGCGGTGCCGTTAGCGGCCGCTGGACGCGTTCTGTCCCCGCAGCTTCCGGCCCCGCCATCCCGCAGAGCGGACGGAGAAGCGCCGTGCGATGACATCGAAGCGCTGAAGGAGAAGGACCGCGCTCTGGACCGGGAGATCGCGCAGCTGCTGTCCGAGTACGGCCCGCGGGGCTCCGTTCCGGCCCGGCTGGCAGAGGGGGCTGCAGGTTACCGCGGCCGTGCTTTGGGTTATGGGATCCATGAGCAGCAAGAGGGAGCTCTTTCCCAGTTGTTTTCCCTAGGGCTTGGTTGGGAAGGCTCTGACCTCCCCTGCTGAGGTAACGATTTGTAAATTGGGAATTATTAGGTGTGTTTTTTTGCTGATGCCACCACACGCTGTGCTAGCAGAGCTGCTTATACAGGTGAGATCTCAAACTGAGGCCATGGATTGCACCACTGCCCAGCCCGGGCCTGGATGAGTGTTTCCCTTGCTCTGTGAGGTGATGTACACTTGATTTGAATGAGGTGGGGGGGTTAACCACAGAGACATTAAGGCTGGAAAAGAGCTCTCTGATCCCCACTGACACATCCCTCCATGCAACGTCCCCACGGCTCCGGAACACCTGCAATGATAGGGGCTCCACCACTCCCTGGGCTGTGCAATGCCTCACCACTCTGAGAAGGCATTTTTCCTAATATCCAACCTAAAATCATTGTTCTAAACAGAGGGGTTTTACCAGGCTGGGTCTGTGTACCTCAGATATCCTTACACCTTTGTTTGGCAGCGGTTTTATTTGTGGCTTTGTTACAGAGGGTACAGCGTGGAGGAACTGGAGAAGCACATCTCTCTGCTCCATGAGTATAATGAAATTAAAGATGCTGGACAGATGCTGCTAGGCAAGCTGGGTAAGGAGGGAAAGGCTATTGAAGAAGCTCTTGGTGAAGTAAGTCTTGTTATATAAAGAGATGCTGATGCCATGAAGGCAGAGCTTGTTTCAAAGAATCTTCAGTGCTAGGCTTCCTCAGCAAAACAAAGTGGGGGCACAGCTGGAAATCTTTGGTTCCGTAGCTGTGGGTGGTTCTGTGGGATACTTAGAGTCTACTGGGAGGAAAACACAAGTCTTTCCTGACTTATTTGCTCTCTTCTTAATGAAAGCAATGGCATTTCTTTCTTTTCTAGCTGCTATCCGAGGGGTTACTACGAAGCAGCTGTACCCTGAGTATGACCTGGAGCTTAATGACTAGCATGGGACCCGCAGGCTGCTGTGACCTGCAGACGTGACTGCTGCAGGGCCGTTGTGTTTTGGTGTCGTACCCATTTAGAGCCAACAGAAGCAGCATACATGCTGAATTTCAAGAGGTTTTGTTAGCAGCCACGTTTCTCAGCAGCTTTGGGATGCACAAGTTGTGGATGATATCAGCTCGTTCCTGTTTGTGGGAAAGGGATGCTTTCAGTTTGCTCTGCTACCCGAGAAGCGCTATTGCTAACTGTTGTTTTGTAATTGGAATGGTTGTAATCCAAGTTTGATGCTAAAGCTCTTCCCAATGAGCCTTTGCTTCTCTGCAGCATCCAGGATCTGTCTGGGTATGTTAACCTGCAGGTGGAGCAGCCTCTGAATGGATGGAGGAAATCAGGGCCACACAGTGTGTGCGACGGGACAGCTGCTGTGTCAGGAAAGCCATCGGGAGAAGAAAGGACTGAAGGCTGAAGTTGTGGTCGTTTGGTTTGGTTATGATTGGATCTGGAGGAGTTTCGAGCGTTCAGCCATTTTGTATTTCACTGCTGTAATATCCAGAGGTTTTGTATTGTTTTTGTAGTAAACAGAGCATTGTGTTGAACTGCCTGACCTGAATTAAAGCAGCCGTTGCATCCCTCAGTAATTCACTTTGAGAGCGTCTGATTCATGGAATGAACTTGGGAACAAATTCTTAAACTACGTTCTGTTCCGAGACAACTTCCAGACGTGTTCAGATGTTTGCTGAGGACTCTCAGTGGGCACAGCGTGGCAGCACTGCTGCTGGGAATGAGAGCTGCAGGATTACGTTTACTTGATTGTAAATGCGGAGTCACTGGCAGTGGAAGTGAGCAGAGTCCTAAGCACAGAGTTACGTTGAGAGCAGGAGCGTTTCAGTGTCAGCTCTCAGGACTGATGGTGACTGTACAACCCGAGTTTGGCTGCTTTGTGCCGACTGATAAAGGGTTCTGACCGCATCTGTTGTTCCTGCTTCACTCAAGCTCCACATCCTGTCCATTTCTATTTCCCAGACCTTCCTGCCAAGCAGTTTTCCCCCCTTGCTTTCAGTCAGGCCCGTATTGCAGCCTATTCATTGTATTTCTAAAATTGAAAGAAATGAACCTCCCTTCACAGTGCCTGGGTATCAGAAAGCGGTCAGAAAAGCCGTCGCTGAGATTGCAGTGACAAGGTGACCGGGAATGGTTTTTTACATTGGGAAGCACATACAGAAATTCCACCACTGCGTGCAAGGTGTAAGGCACGTGGGATGAAGCACAGCCCATGGCCCCAGTTATGGAAGGTTATTTAAGGACCAAGAGGTTCGTTTCTTTCCCCCCACCCCTCTTTGTAGAAGCACTGGCATTAATGCAGTCACGCAGGCCTTCTGCCTGCTAAAACCAGTGCTGGTTTCTGCTTCAGTTAGCACAAGACAGCTGTCGGGGATGGTGTCCTCGTATCAGACTGCTGTCCACAAAGGATGGATGCACACAAACCAGACAGCCAACAGCAAACTGCCCTTGGTCAGGCTCTGCAGTGGGCACAGAGCAGTGCTGCGTGGCGGCTGCTATGCCCCACTGCTGCCTTGGCTGCTGTCTGCATAGCAAGGAGACCCAGGACAAAGTGGAAGGGTTCCAGGCTCTGAGTAAATAACTTCAGGGACTGCGCCCTGCTACTGAGGTACTTCATCCCTGCTCCTCCCAGAGTTGCTCCTTGTACTTTAAGGGCAGTCTGGAAGACAAACTATGCTTGTCATTGCCCAAATCCAGAAGAAGAATAGAACCAGTAATCTCTGTTGCTTTCTAGAGTATGTAAATATCTAGAATTAAACAAGTCTCTGGCTGGGTATACAGCAGGAAAACATTGCATGTTATAACAGCACTGTTTTTAATTTAAATTTAGGAAGCTTATTTCTGTTACGTCTAACCCACATATAATGATCTGATAGATAACAAGTGGAATTACAGAACCGAAACCTCCACGGAGAGGCAGGACCAAAGGGCAGGACGGCACAGCCCCTGAGCACCCCTGCTTCTTCAGCAAAAACAAGCAAAGCTTTTTCTTTCTTAATTAAAGGGTCAGTGCATTTGTCTGTAGTGCTGAACCCAAAAACAGCCTCTTTCCCTTCAGGTCACTCCGTTTTATTCCTTGTGTTGTCAGCATCTTTGTGTCAGTCCCTCTTTCCACACACACTCTGACAGCCGTTTCCCTGCTGGACTTCAGGTAAGCTGCCTTTCCTCCCCTGCAGCCCTCTTTTAGTCTCATTTCTGGCTCTGAAAGCGGGGTTAAAGCAAAAGCACTGCTGTTGTTAGGGGAACATGGGGAAAACAAAGACCTGTGCAGCAGGGCAGTTGTGCTGCTGGTTGCAAGGAGCAAACAGATCCATGCAACCAAGGGAACACAGCTCTGTAAGACGCTGCCTGTGTTTCCTGCTGCTGAACTATTTGGGAAGGGGTTTCTATATCCCATAGCAACCTAACGATCCCGAAGCCAACAGGGATTTTGGCACGGCTAACTCCTGTTAATGAACTGCTTACAACGCTTTAAAAAAAAAAAAAAAAAAGACACAGCCTGTCAATGCAAAAATGCCTCTGTGATTAAAGTCATCTCGAAGAAATGGTGGAGGTGAGCTGCAATTAACCTCTCTCCTTCTGCTGTCCATCATTCTGTCAGCACGGTGTTACTGTGCTACAGAGATGGGCTGTGATGTTCCCTCTGGAGCACGCGCTCAGCTGTCAGCGGTGCGGGCCGTCTCAGCATCCATCTCCTGCAGAACGCCTCCATCCCAATGGCCCATTGTTTTCTCTAACTCGGTTTTCACTCTAAGCTGACAGTTCAAAATGGCATTCTGTATGCTCTGCAGGTTCCACTGCGTTCTCAGGAGAGCATCATCCAACGTGAAGACACCGTCACGTGTTCTTCGCACTTGTGTGCACACAGCAGATGATTTCAGCTCCAGACCAATCTCGTGGATGACTTTTCGGAGGTACTGCTGGGTCTCGTGCAAGCAGTGGATTTCTGGAAGGTCAGAGAGATTCCTTTAGAACGGGCAAAGCAATGGGACAGCTCGGACCTTGTCTGTAATGCAGATATCCATCACGCTTATGCTGAAGGAAGCAGTTCAGCAAAATCACAGAACGGCCTGGGTTGAAAAGGACCACAATGACCCATCTGGTTTCAACCCACTGCTATGTGCAGGGTCGCCAACCCACCAGACCAGGCTAACAGGAAAATGAATGTTACCATATATATATATATATATATACAGCAGACTCTCCCCAGTCTGTTCCACACCGGTCCTACCTAGCTGGAATTCAGGGAGTGCAAACTGGAGACACCGGATTGCAGTGATTATTGGGGGGCTTTTTCCCATGGGGCGAATCAACCCCTTCACAGCCAGCTCGTAGGCCTCTTGTGTTTTCATGTCAATGTTAGAGTGCCTGGAAAAAGGAGAAAAGGAGCAGAGCAGACACTGAGTGCTTCTCTGGGAGTTAAAAACAGATGCAGTCCCAACTAAAGCAGAGCTGCACTTGTTATTCTCAGAACTGCCATGCATTAAGTTTCTGCACGCATCTTAATGCTGTGCTGTTTGCAGCAGTGTAGCAGTTGGGGAGGGAGGTGCTTGGCCACGTCCATAAGACACCAGCGTAGGTCCTACTGCAGCCAGCAGGTCCTACTGGAGCTGGAGGTGTCAGAATACAAAAAGGACACTTAACAGTGGTCTCTGACCGGCACACAGAGCACTCTAAGTAACTTCTGTCTGCTCTGGGCTAGTGCTCAAACCTTTACAAGCTGCAATGGCAAACACAGCCACACCGTTTCTTTACGCACGTACATCAGCAGGGCCTTGTGATTTGTTCCTTGGATGACGGCGAGAATCCGTTCCAGCTTCTCCCTCGTGATATGATCTGCAAATATCACAAGGTAGAAACCAAGTCTCAGTTATCCATCTGGAAACTGGAAGGACGGCAGCCTGAGCGGTGCCATCGGTGTCAGCAGCCCTCTGGCAGACGGTCACATCCAAATGGTTGATAGGAGCCCCCGTGTGGAGCCAGCTCTGCTCGCTGTGCCATGCTAACGAGCAGCACGGTGCTGCGCTACAAAGGAAGGGTCGTTTTTTCTTCATTGATTTCAGGATGTTGGCTCCGGTTTCTCAAACAAGCGGCTGAAGGATTTAATTCCGCACAGGCTTCTCACCGCTACCTCTAGATGTGATCTAAGCAGACCTGGCTCCCACCCACACCAGCAGCAGCCACTGGGATCAGGGCTCAGACTGGGTTTGTGTGTGCTGTACTCAGCACAGGTGCACTAAGACACCTTAAGTGCATGTGGGTACGTGCATAAAGAGAGGCCAGGAAGCGTTTGGAGCATTACCTTTTATTGTTGTGCATTTTACCTGGCCAAATGCCCCGCCGTTCAGCTGGAGCGCTATTTGTTTTGTGTTCTGTTGAGGGTTTTTTTCCTTAAACGCATTGATTCAGTTTCTTACCAAATGTTGTCTTCTCTATCAGCTTCCCAGTGTCGGAGAAGTCCTCGGTAGCTTTACCAAACTGCCCCCTGACTGTGTAAACCTCCGAGAAAAGCAGAGGGTGCAATCCATCAAAGGCAGGCTCAGAACAATCGAGTAGCATCGCATCCGGCCGTCAGCCCGTCCCACCACAGACCCGTCCCTCAGTGCCACATCCCCGTGGGTCCGGGACACCTCCAGGGTGGCACTGAGACTCAGAACCCGTCCCAGGGCCGGTTTGGGTGCCTGCGGCACCGCGCAGCGCCTACCTTGCTCAGGTGGCAGTCGTACAGGTGGCTGAGGAGCTTGTTCCCGTGGCCAACGCCGAGCACTGCAACACAGGAGGCGGGGACGCCCTTAGCGCCGTGCCGGCCGTTACACACGTGCTGCTCCCCAGCCCTCAGCCCGGGCGGTGCCGGCCCCGCCGCCCACCCGGGGGTACCGCAGCCACGGGAGCTGCGCGCAGGCGGCACAGCGGGGGCAGCCTTAAGGTCCCTCCCACCCAACCTCCCCGCAGCCCCGCTCGCACCGAACACCCCCGAGGCCTTCACGTCCAGCCGGTGCCCGGCGCCGATCTTCAGCTGCGTGAAGCGTGGTCCTCGAACTGCGGACAGACACGGCAGTCAGCACGGGCCCTCCCGGCCCTCCCCCGCCCCCCGCCGCTCCCGGAGCTCACCCAGGCGGTGCTCGGCCAACACCGGCACCCGCACGGCCACCAACTCCGGGGGCCCCGCGCTCGCAGCGGGCAGGAAGCGGATGCGGCTCCGCGGGGGCCGCGCTGGGGCCGCGTTGAGCTCTGCAAGGAACGGGAGAATAATCAGAGACCGCGCCGTGTGTGTGTATGGGGGGTCCCGGAGCTCTGCTCACCGCGCAGCAGCCGCGTCTCCACCGCATCCCGCACGCTGTTCCACGCCACTCCCGGCGCTTTGTACACCGCGAAGAGCCCCGCAGGAACCGCCGCCATCCCGCTCCGCCCCGCCCCGCCGCTTCCGGGGCTGCGCCATGCTGCGGGGGGCGGCGGTGCGGGCCGCGCTGCTGCGGGCGGTGCGCGGCGCTCCGGGTAAGGGAACCCCGCGTCCCCGGGGCCGCTCGTCCCGAGGGTGCCGTGACTCTGAGCTCTGCCACCGCCGCTCCCCGCAGGCAGAGCCGGGCTGGGCCGCGCCGTGCCCCGCGCTGAGGAGGAGGAGGATGAGGAGGAAGAACAGCCGGTGGGGCGCGTCCCGCTGTACCCCGGGCACATCCCCACCAGCCCGCTGCAGAAAGCGCTGCTGGCGGCCGGCTCGGCGTGCGCGGCGCTGTGGGACCCCTACAGGCACGGTGCGTGGGGATGGGGGAGCTGGGATGGCTTCGTGTGGAGCAGAGGAGGCCCAGGGGAAACCTCATCGCTCCCTGCAGTCCCTGAAGGGAGGTTGCGGTGAGGTGGGGTCAGCCTCTGCCCCGCTGGGAACAGCGATAGGATGAGAGGCGATGGTCTCACGTTGTGCTGGGGAGGTTCAGGTTGGGTACTGGGGAACATTTCTCAGGAGCGGTGCTGCACTGCACAGCTGCCCAGGGAGTGCTGGGGTCACCGTCCCGGAGGTGTTCAGGGGTGCTGGAGATGTGGCACTGAGGGGCTGTCAGTGGGCGTGGGAGGTGGGCTGGGGTTGGACTTGGGGGTCAGAGAGGGCTTTTCCAACCTGAATGATTTCCGTGAGCCCCTGCCAAACAGATCCCTGCCTGCCTGCAGCACTCGGTGCCGCCGTTCCTCCCCTGTCAACAAAATGTGTCCAGGCATCGCAAATGCAAAAGGTGTGCAGGGACGGTGCTGCTGGTGTGTCACTGTGCGGTCTCTCTTTCAGACATGGTGGCAGTCCTCGGCGAGACCACGGGCTGCCTTGCCCTGCCCAAGCTGCGAGACAGGATGAGGAATGACCCCGAAGGTTACCGCATCCTCCGGTGCGTCCCCCGCACCCGGCCCTGGCCTTCCACCTCTGCCCCTCTGTCAGACCCCATCCGTCCGCCCCGTGGGCCAGAGCGTGTTCCCTGGGCCCTGTAAAGGAGAGCCCCACTGCTGCCCTGTGAGGAGCTCAGGCATCTGTCAGCTCTGAGCCTCCCAGCTGTGGATTTTGCTCTGTGCTTAGCACACAGCAGGGCCCTACAGCAGGTCCCAGGGCAGCAGCACGGAGCCCCTGGGCTGTTTCAGCATCGCAGCCTGTTCTGCCCTGCTGCCACTGGCAGGTGCTGTCTCTCTTCGTGTGGATGCAGTGTGTTTTCTCTGTTTCATCCTCTGCAGCATCTCCTCCCTTGGGGACTCCACCCCCACTGCTTTGTCTTCTCCGTTGGCACCTCCACGCTTTCATTCCACCACCCACAGCATCTCCCTAAGCTGTGAGATAAGACTTGATGGCTTTTGCTTCTATGTCTGCACGGACTCGTTGGGCACAAGTCTGAGGACCAGCAGGGACTCAATAAGGCTCTGATTAACCACAGTCTCACTGCTCCTTCATCTTTTTTTTTTTCTCAGTCCCTCAAGCTGATGAGGGACACAAGGAAGTGTCTGCTGCAGCCAGGGTAGAGCTGGTGCTCATCCTGCTTATCTCCCTGGCACCTGGGCAGCCCCTGGATCCACTGCAGCCTTTTATCAGGAGGATAATTTGTCCTGTGCAGAAATGAAAGGGCTTTTGTTCCACCCAGTGCTGCACGGTGCCTGTTTGCCACCAGCCTGGGCAGGAGACCTTTCTGTGCATGGCCTCCACGTGGCTGCTGATGAAAGCCCGAGCAGGAAAGAAGCAAAACCTGCATTTAGAACAAACTCCTCCCCCTCTCTCAGGCTGATGCTTTGAAGTCTGTCTGTTTCACAGTGGCACTGAGATCCACTCCCCGGGCCTGGCTGCCAGCCAGGCACAGTGCAGGCACTGCATTTCTCCAGCCAGAGCTGCTGGAGTGGGGAGAGGTGGGAATTCTCATTGCCAGGGCTTCAGGTGGGCTCCTTAAAGAACGCATCCTGGTGGGAGCGCTTAGGGGCTGCACAGGGAAGGGCAGGGAGGGGTTTCCAGGTCTCTATCTGCCCAGCACCCCCAGTGTGTGGGTCCCACACCATGCTCAGTCCTTTCTGTTTCAGGGAGCGGCCTCGCATCCGCCTCTCCACGCTGGACATGGCCCGGCTGCGGGGGCTGCCGGACGGCACGCTGGGCCGCGAATACGTCCGCTTCTTGGAGGACAACGTGAGCCTGGGATCTCACTGTGGTTGGTGTCTGTGCCAGGAGCACAGACGAGATTTAGAGGGAGGTTGTGGCTGTGGAGAAGCCCATAGGGCACCTGCGGGAAATGAAGGGAATTGGTGGGAGTTGAGAGGTTGGGATGTGATGCTGGGTGTGGGTGATGCATCCTCAGTGCTGTGCAGCCCATGTGTTTGATCTGTGTAAATGATACCCGCAGCATTAGGGGCTGAGAGATACGCTGATGGGGAGCTCTGCATTGCTGTGTGTTAAAGATTGAGATCAGAAGCTTCGAGTTCTGGCTGACCTGCACCTCTTTGCCCTTGCAGAAGGTTTCTCCAGACACCCGCATGCCAGCCAAGTTCGTGGATGATGAAGAGCTGGCATACGTGATCCAGCGGTACCGAGAAGTGCACGACCTGATGCACACCCTGCTGGGCATGCCCACCAACATGCTGGGTGAGCTGCCACATTCCATGCTGCCCACCAAGCCCAGTGATGGTTTTTGGCCCATCGGAATCCCTGATCCCCAACCCAGAGAGGTGCATGGGGAGGTTGGCAGCATCCCTGTCCCTGTACCGCTGTCCTCCGTCATCTGTGGGTGTTCGGTGCCTGCTGGGTTAGACCACAACGTGGTGTTTTGCAAGCTCTGAGCACAGGCTCCAGGGTTTCCTGGTTGTTCCTTATCTGTGCATCCCCGTGTCCTTTCCTCTCATTTTGTGTCTGACTCGAAGTCACAAGCTGAGCCTTGCTGGTGAGCCAGCAGGAACCAGCATTTCTGGTCCCTTGGAAGGTTCTGGCTGAGATGTGACAGTGGCTGAAAATGGGGTTTTCGTGCTGGGGAAAAGATACACTCGTGAAGGGGAAAGATACACGGGGAAATCCTCATTGAGCAGTTGCACTGCTAAAGACCTCCAAGAGCCCAGCCTTTCTGGGCCATGCCCAAGCTTGTGGGGCAGTGACAAGGGGTGCTGCTCCTGGGGGTGGCTGCCAGGCTGTCCCTGGGGGGTAACGCAGGGCTCCTGTCCCTGTGTGGGACCATGCCCTGTGCCCGCTCAGTGTGCTCTGCTTCCTCCCAGGTGAGGTCGTGGTGAAATGGTTCGAAGCCGTCCAGACGGGGCTGCCCATGTGTGTGCTGGGAGCAGCGTTTGGCCCCGTTCGTCTCAACACAAGGTAGGCACTGATGCTGGCTGATGAGGGTCCATGTTAACCTGAGTTCTGATCCTGGGTTTGCTGCTGGCTGTAACCTTCGCACACAGAGTCCCGTTCCATGCCTCAGTTTTCCCTGTGAGATAAGCAGGAGTGCTGGAAGGGTGCAGGGGTGTAGGGTTTGCATCTGCCTGGAACAGGGACTTGGGGGAGGAAATAGAAAACCAAATGTGGAAATGAAAGCCATTGTCTTCTGTGCCCTTTGTTGCAGAAAGCTGCAGGTCCTGGCCACTGAGCTGGTTCCATGGGCGGTCCGGAGCGGCCGCAACGCCAGCTGTGTCCTCAATGTCTATTATGAGCAGCGCTGGGAGCAGAGCGTGGAGTCCCTGCGGGAGGAAATTGGCATCTTCCCCCCTCCGGCTGTCCGTGTGTGAGAGCTCATGCTGTGAGGGGGTCAATGGGGGATCCCCCGTTGGCAGCTGTGCCCTGCGCTGCTCCGTCTCCTCCTGCCGCAGGAGCTCAATGTGGCTCTGCTGGTGCCGACCTGGCGCTGAGTTTTCTCCCGTCAAGAACTGGCAGCCCCCTGTTGGGAGAGACCTCCTCGTGTCCTGACAAGATGTGACCTCTTCTGCTGTTTGTCAGCGGGTGGAGAGGTGGCCGAGTCCTGCCGTGCTTTTGCAGCTGGGTTTTGCTGGGTTGGGAGTGAGCGCAGACACAGCAAACTCATGGCATGCAGGGGGATGGGGTGCCCTGCTGCCGTGCCCACGGCCGGGTGCTCAGCCTGGCTCTGCTGTGTGGATGTTAGCTCTGCTGGAGCTGCTGTCAGAAGATCCCAGGCTGCCCTGAGGCCCTCCTAGTCAAAAATGTCCTTCTGAGGTTTTCGATAGGAACCGTCTTCCTCTGACAGTGACGGGGAGTAGGGCGGAGTCCTGGGAGAGCAGGACGGGAGGCTGCCCTGCATCCGGGCGCTGCTCTCAGTGTGGGTTGGGGGTTCAGCGTGCCGGCGGCTGCTGGGCGGAGCCACGAGGCAGGTGGGGCTGCGTGCGGGGAGGTTTGCTGTTGAAATTCCTTCTTGCTCAATAAAACCTGTGGTGGAGCTGCGGTTCATTCTCCCTCCTTCCCGCCCGCCCGCCCTCTCCCCCCGTCTGGTGGGGAGATGTGACGTGAGACCTCGGCACTTTTCGGGTCCGGGATTCCGCGGGACGTTACGGTGGGCCGCCCCAGCGCTGGGCTGTGCCACCGCCTGCACGGGCACGGAGCGCCGGGCGCTGACAGACACGCTGTGTCACCGTTCTGGGATGGTTCCGGCCCACGGGAGGTGACGTGTCCGTGTCCGGATGCGGCAGGTTGGGCAGCTTCGCCTCCCGGTTTTGCCACATCACTGCGGATTCGTTTTTTTGTTGTTTTTTTTTTGGAGGGGTGACGACGGGTGCCGCGCTGTGCCAGAAATGCCGTGTGTGCGGCCGGCTGCCGCCCTGCTGCTCGCTGCGGTGCCGTATCGGCACGAGAAGGTGATTATTTCGTTCCAAAACAGGAGAGGCAGCCATCGGGCAGCCGCTGGGATGCTCCCTCCTCCCCGCCCGACGCAGCATCGCCCTGCGCAAACACCTGCCCGTGCCGTCAGCACTGCCGGCGCACGGCAGCCTCCCACCCCCAGCTCCGGCATCGGGCGGCTCTCCCCGCGCCGTTCTGCCCGCCTTCAAAACGCCGACCGCCCCGCGGTTGAAGGCGCGTCCACCCGCTGCGTGGGGCCGGGAGGGCTCCGTGCGGAGCGCGGCAGCCGGAGGGCTCGGGCAAAATGCGACTCTGGTGGGACTCGAACCCACAACCTTTGAATGACTCCCGTCACCGCCGCGCTAGAAGTCCAATGCGCTATCCATTGCGCCACAGAGCCGTCGGACAGCCCCGCCGCCTTCGCCGCCTCTTCCCGCCGCGCAACGCCCCGCCCCGCGTTCAGCGCCGCCGCCGCCGCCGCCACCGGGAGCGGAGCTGGGAGCGGAGCAGCGGCCGAGGCAACGACCGCCCCGCAGCGCCGCCGGAGCCTCGGGGCGCAGAGGCGGCGCCGGGTGGGACTACAGCTCCCGGCGGGCCGCACGGAGCGCTCCGCCCCGCCCCGCCCCGTGCCGCAGCGGCAGGCGGGCCCTGCTCCCCGCTCCCCGCTCCCGGCCCCGCTCCCGGCGGCGGTGCAGGTGGCCGGGCCGCACTGGAACGCGCTGGAGCCCGGTAAGAGCGCCGCTCGCCCCCTTCTCCCTCTCCGCGGCCTTCCCCGCTGGCTCGGAGGGGCTCCCGGGGCGGGTGCGGGGCTCGGCGGGGGTTTGGCCGCTGCCCGAGGCGCCCCGTGGAGGCGGTGCGGCTCCGACGAGAGGTTCGGGGCCGGTTTCGGGCAGGGCGAGGCGCGGCGGGGACTGCGGCAGCGGGAGGCGGGAGCGGGCAGGAGGGTCCCGGTGCCGCCCCCGAGCCGGGGAGAGCCGCGGGGGCTCCGTTGGAAACGCTGTGCCGGCGGCTGCGGCGCCGGCCTGGAGCTCCGTGCTCTGCGGCGAATGCGCGGTGCCCCCCCCGCCCTCCGCAGCCGCGTGCCCGCCGTGCGGCCTCCCCGGAGCCGTCCCTCCCGTTCGCCCCCCCCGCGCGGAGCCGCCCGGCGTGGGCTCGGCTGCGTGCCTCGGCGCCGCGTGTGGTGGGCGTGGGGGTGGGCGTGGGGGCAGCGCTCGGTTGGGCGGCGGCCGTCCCGGTGGCCCCGTGCCCTCTGGGGACGCCCCCGGCCCTGGCACTGCTGTCATCCCGCTGTGTGCGGCGAAGATGGGAGCGGATGGCGGGCGCCTGCCCGGGCCTGCCTGCCTCGGTGTGGGCGGTGGAACGCCTCGCTGCCCACACAGCTTACTCCCCCCCCCCCCACGGCCGCCTCACCGCTTCTGTCCGATGCTGAAGGTGTAACTGAGGGTCCGGGGCTTGGCGAAAGCGCGGAGGTTTGATGGTTTCTGTTTTTAAGCTGCACAAGGAGGTTTTCGGTGGGGAAAAATACAGAGGGGTCCTGCCCTGCTGGAAGCCCCTGGGGCTGTGCTGGAAGACACTGAGCTGCTCGGGAGGAGGTTTGGAGCCAAGGGCAGGAGTGGGATGTCTGGGTCAGAGCTGTGGGACATCCCCGTGTTGTGGGCTTGGGGCCATCCCTGCCTGCTTTGAGGTCACAGCTCGGGCACAGGGTGGCTGGGTGATGTGCTTGGATGCCATCTCGTGTGGGGCAGCGCTGGGGCTGTGGCTGGCAGTGTGGCTCCCAGCCCTGTGGGCAGAGCCTGCCCAGCAGTCCCAGTCTCAGAGCAGGGAATCATCTTCAGAAGGGAAAGGGGAGTTGTGCCAAAATCTCATTCCTCTGAGACCATGCCGGGAAGGACCGGTGTTATCTAGGAGCCATCACCATGCTGAGGTCATGTCACCATCTCTATCCTCTGCCTGCTGCTGCTGCCTGAGAAAAGCCTTTGCTAAATCATGGTCACCTGTGAGTCCTGGAGCTGCATCTGGGAGCATTCGAGTCAGAAATAAAAAAGCCCATCCACAGGGCTTGGGGACGGGGCCTGAGTGCACCCAGCAGCTGGGACAGCCCTCGTTGTGCCTCATGGCCATCACCCGCCCGGCCGTGCCTCCAGGCCAGGAAGCTGCCCTCTGACACGGGTTTACAAACACAGGCAGAGCTCAGAAGATGGAGTTTCCTCTTCCAGTTGGAGCAATGTCAGACTGAGCTCTGCAGCCCAACATCTGTCCTGGGCACATGTTGATGCTGTGGACGTGGGAGAGCTGGGCTGTAGGGATCCTTGGGGCAGGGAGGAATTTGGATCTGGACTGTCCTGGGTTGGGAGTGAGAGCTGAGCTCACCCTGCCTGGCATTGCCCTGGTGCCTTCTGACATCTGTACGAGGTCTCCTGCACAGCTGCACTGTCACACCTGTGAGGTGACCTCATCCTACATCTAACACTACAGGGATGTGTCCATGTCCCTGGCTGGCGTGCGGGCCACGGATCTGCTGAGGGGAACAGCCAGGCTTTTGGTGGGCTCTAAACAGTGCCATGCTGTGCCAGTGGCTTAACTGGAGCCCGTGGGCAGGGTCTGCTAACATCAGCCTGCTGGGTTACGTCTTCGCTGCCTGGATGAGTGGTGACTCTGGGCCTCGTCCGTGGAATTGGGAGCTGCTAATGCATCCCCCTGTTCATGGGTCTCCTGTTGTTCAGCGTGCGTAGGTCGATGTTTGTGCTTTCTCTCTCTCCACAGGCCAAGATGCTGCGTCTGGCTGCCTTCGCAGCCCTGCTGCTCTTCTTCAGGGTCAGCCTGGAGCTGTCCTGGGCCCAGGCCATCCCTGCTCTCTTCATCTTCTACCTGGGATCAGGGGGATGGGACTTCTTCCTCATATTCATCAAGACAATACGAAGGGATGTCACGTAGGTGTCCTGTTTGGGGCGGCCCAACTATGTGCTAGGGTGTGTGAGCACAGCCCCAGCTCTCAGCTGGCACCTGGCCCAGCTGGAAGGAGATGATCTTCTGCTGTGCCCTGAAGGCTCCAAACTCTGGGGCAAAGTTTTCCCAGGAAATATAGATTTCAGCTGAGCTCTGAAGTCTACTGATTGTCCTTGTCCTTGTACTTTATTCTGTCCCTAAAACTGCTGGCGTGGCAGCAGCTGCCTGGGCAGGGGCAGCTCTGAGCTGGTACCAGGTTGTGCCAGCTCCTGGCAAAGATCTGTGTGTGGGACAATAGTGGCACCTTTTTGGAGAGCACCTGAGGCTTCAGGGTGCTCCTTTAAAGTGAGGTCATCTCAGTCTGCAGCCTTCCAAAATGCCTCTCCCTGCCCTCATAGCCATAAGTGCCTTTGCAGGGGGCCTCTGCCTATATCCGTGCTTTTCAGGGAGGCACCCAGAGCTGCTGCTCATCTAGAGTAACACCTGGAGCAGAGCTGGACTATTGCAGCTCCTGGCAAGGTCTCTGTGCTGTGCTGTCTTTGCCGGAGGAAATGGTTTTGCAGGGGTCACTGAGCAGCTTCCCCCTTGTTCCCTTTATTTTGGCAGCACGGGGCTGGTCCTGCTGCGGGTGAAGTGGCAGGTGTGGAGGCACGTGAGGGAGAAGAACACGATCGCCAAGATCTTCCAGAGAACCGCGAGCAAGTATCCAGAGAAAACAGCACTGATCTTCCAAGGCACAGGCGAGAGCTGGACCTTCCGGCAGCTGGATGAGTACTCCAACCAAGTGGCCAATTTCTTCCATGGCCAAGGCTTCCGCTCTGGTGATGTGGTGGCTCTGTTCATGGAGTCCCGCAATCAGTACGTGGGGCTGTGGCTCGGCTTGGCCAAGATCGGGGTGGAGACCGCCCTGGTGAATTCCAACCTACGCATGGAGGCCTTGCTGCACTGCATCACCATCTCCAACTCCAAGGCTGTGGTTTTTGGAGTGGAAATGATGGAAGGTGAGGTGCAGGCAGATGCTTCAGGGGCCTTTCAGGCTCTGAGCGGAGGGGGGTCTGTGAATTCAGTGCTCCTTTCCTGCAAGGAATAGAGCAGGGTCTCAAAGAGTGTGCGCAGCTGAATTATTCAGGAATTGGATCTGGTTTTCTTTCTGTTAGTAGGCAGAGGTGGGTGGGTTCAGTGTTCTCTCTAAGGCCCACGTGGCTATGAGGATCCTTCCTTGTGCTAGAGGTTCCTCTCGTGTCCGTGCACTACAAGCCCTGTGCTGTGCCAGGCCTGCCCTGATGGAAGGGACAAGCCTCCCTTTCTCTCCACACTGTTTGCCGCAATCCTGCAGCACCTGACTTCTTGTTTCAGCCTACGCCCCTGTGGCTGATGGTGTCGAAAGACCTCTCAGCACCGCAAGGTTTTGGCTGGGAAGAAGTGGAGAACAGGATCTTCAAGTCTCTGAAGAGGCCTGGGCTGTGGTCCCAGCTGTTTGACATAGGAGCAACATCTGCCTGGGAGGGTTGTCAGGCCTTTTGGGATTCTGCTGAGCGCAGTGAGGGTACAACTACCTGGGGTATTGTGTTCCTGAGGCTGCCTGCAAGGATAGGGAATCACTGTGCTGTACTCACCTGGCGCTCTTTCTCCACCTCTTTACTTTCTCAGCTATGAAGGAGGTGCAGTCCTCCATGGAGAAGTCTGTCCATCTCTTCTGGTCAGGAGAAGGAAGCCTTCAGTCCGCACTTTCTGGTGCAAAGCACCTGGATCCCCTCCTGCAGACAGCTCCTCGACAGCAGCCAGATCCCCCTGAGAAGGGCTTTCTCGGTATGTGGTCGGCTTTTGGGAGCCGAACTCGTGGTGGTGTTTCTGTGGATCATCTGGGTCACAACACTGGCGAGAATGTCTGCTCAGGATGCTGAGGGCAGACTTCAGCAGCAGAGCCTGGAATGTTTGAAGAGGGGCTGAAGCCTGGCTGCATGTGGTGCAGTGCCATGTGCCCTCCGTGTGTTCAAACAGGCGTAGGGTGAACCCAGCATGTTCTTGATCACATGACAAAATTTTGACATGAACAGAGTACACTTTGACTTGTCCTCACCTTCTGCTTCAGCCAGCTCCTCCTGGATCAGGTGCAGTGATCTAGGCTACACTGCATGTGTGACCTTGTCTCCTCATTCTTCCCCAGATAAACTCTTCTATATCTATACCTCTGGCACTACAGGAATGCCCAAGGCTGCTATTGTGGTGAACTGCAGGTAAGGCAGTGGGCAGGAGCTCTGGGGGAGGAAGGGGGCACCGAGCCTCTGGCCCTGCTTCTGACGTGCCCCTTGGTTCCCCCACCCCAGGTATTTCCGCATGGCCAGCTTGGTTTTTTATGGTTTTCGCATGAGACCCGACGATGTGATGTATGACTGCCTTCCGCTTTACCATGCTGCAGGTAACGTGTGCCCTCGGGACCTTGCTTGCCTGGACTTTGCTTCCCCTCTGCCAAGCCCAGAGCTCAGGCTGGGGGTTGGTGCAGCAGTGATCTTTGTGTCAAAGAGGAGCTGGCTGCTGCTGGCAGCGTGTGACCTCTTTATCTGGGAGCCAGGAATTGATCTGGCTGACTTCTGGAGTGGGGACTGTGTGTGGGGAGGACTATCCCGGCCCTTGGCCTGGCTTTGGAATAGCTGCATTGTATTGCTGCTTCATGAGAAAAGGGCTGAGGAAGGGGAAGCAGTGCCCACCTTGCTGATTGAGGCATGGTGGGATGTCTAGGTGCAATGCACTGCCCCGCATGCCACTGTCACATTGCCCTGGGGTCCTGGAGGCTTTGGCCAGATGAACACCCACCTGTTGAGAGCCAGCGTGTGGCCCCCGCCTCACTCTGGCCAGGTGGGATCTCTGGGTACTGAGCGCTTTCCTGGCTGCCTCTCTGCAGGGAACATCGTGGGGATTGGGCAGTGCTTGCTGCAGGGCATGACAGTCGTCATCCGCAAGAAGTTCTCAGCCTCGCACTTTTGGGAGGACTGCGTGAAGTACAACTGTACGGTGAGGCCACGTGCCCAGGGATCTGTGTCGAGTTATGGTGAGCCCAGCTGCTGCAAGAAGGAAAGACATGGACTTGTTCTGCCTGTCTGTCCTGAAATATCTTCCAAAGTGGTGGAGCTGTATCCTTCCCACCTCCAGCTGTCATTCCATGTTTCCCATGCTCCAGCATTAGCCAGGTCTTGGATAGCTTTTATAAATTGGAGGAGTGAGTTTGCCAGAAATGGGTGGGCATGGGACAAGCTGGCAGGACCCCTGGATAATACCGCATCCTCTTTGCACGTTGTTCCATTCCTGCCTGCCCCAAAGAGCACCTTAAATATCCCAGGCCGTGGTGAAGGGTCCTAACGTGTCCTTTCTCTTTGCCCCTGCTAGATTGTGCAGTACATTGGGGAGATCTGCCGCTACCTGCTGAACCAGCCCTACCAGGAGGTGGAGCGGCAGCACCGGGTGCGCATGGCGCTGGGCAATGGGCTGCGAGCTTCCATCTGGAGAGAGTTCATGGCCCGCTTTGGCATCGCTCAGGTGGCTGAGTTCTACGGGGCCACTGAGTGCAACTGCAGCCTGGGGAACTTCGACAATAACGTAAGGCTCTGCCACCCTCCCCACGCCCCAGGGGGTGCCTGCTGGCCTGGCAGGGGTTGAAACCCAGCAGGGCTGTTTGCTGCAGGTTCCTTGTTCCAAGAAGCTTGGCGTGCGTTAAGATCCGCCTGCAGGGTTTTGACCGCTTTTGTGGTGCCAGCTTGGGGCAGGAGAGATGTTCCTGCTACACGTGGCTCTGAGCGCCTTCTATCCTAGGTCGGGTCCTGTGGCTTCAACAGCAGGATCTTGCCAGGGGTGTACCCCATTGGCTTGGTGAAAGTGGATGAAGACACCATGGAGCTGATCCGGGGGCCAGATGGTGTCTGCATCCGCTGCAAACCAGGTGAGGGCAACCACAGGGATGCATCTGGTGAGCCCTGTGTGGATCTTCTGTCATGCACTTCATGGTAATTTAGTTAGGTTTGAGCCCTTGCTTTGTTAAACCAAGCCAACCCTGTTAAACACCCTTTTTTCTTGGGCATGAGTGGTCACTTCCCTCCATTCACCCCTTCTCCTCTCCCCGCAGGGGAGCCCGGGCAACTGGTGGGCCGCATTGTCAAGAGCAACCCCCTGCAGCACTTTGATGGCTACCTGAATCAGTCAGCCACCAGCAAGAAAATCGCCAGGGACGTGCTTGCAAAAGGGGATGCTGCCTATCTCACAGGTGGGCAAGTAAGGCCTTTGTGTCTGCTGAGAGAACAGTACTTGTGTGGGCTCAGGGTTGTCCCAGGCTGGTGGCAATGTCCTGAGATGCTCTGGGGAAGCACTTAGCTCCTCTCACACCTCATTTTTTTGCAAATCTGTCCCTTTCCTGTAGGGGATGTCCTGGTGATGGACAAGTATGGCTACATGTACTTTCGGGACCGCACCGGAGACACGTTCCGCTGGAAGGGGGAGAATGTCTCCACTACTGAGGTGGAGGGGACACTGAGCCGCATCCTCAACCTGACAGACGTGGTTGTGTATGGGGTGGAGATCCCAGGTAACCGAGAGGGGAGGGGAGGACGGTAGAAGCAGACGGGCTGCAGTACTTGGGGGTGTGTCTTGCTGGTCCAGATGGTATCCTTTCACAAGAGGCTGGACAGAGGCTCCTTGTGAGCTGGGAAGAGACTACTGGGGATGTGACTAGAAGGAGCCAAAGGGTTTCCTTCCTCAGGCAAAGGTTTGGCCTGGTTCTGGCTGGTTTGGAAGGACCCCGAGTCCTTTTGGGATAGGCTGCAAGTGCCTCCTCTGGGAGGAGATGGCCATGACTGCAGGGTGTCACTGGTAGCCGTGGCTTCAGAGTGGTGACACAGGCAGTGACACGGCTGGACATTTGGTGTTCTGTACAAAGCAGGAATGTGCCAGAGGCCTCGGTGTTGTGGGGCAAACAGAAGTGATGCTAAAAAGACAGCGTGCCCAAGAACTCTCCCTTCTTTTCTGCCTCTCAGGCATTGAAGGGAAGGCAGGAATGGCAGCCATCGCCGATCCAGAGAACTCCTGTGACCTGGAGAGCTTTGCTAGCCAGCTGAAGAAGGCCCTGCCACTGTATGCACAGCCTGTCTTCCTGCGGTTCCTGCACGAGGTCTCCAAGACAAGTGAGCCACCATCTGTGCTGTCACAGGGCGGCTGGGGGGAGTGCGGGGAAGAACAGTGTGCTCCCTGGTACACAGGGGTGCGTGGGTACAGGGGCTGATCTGCAGCGGGGTTGGTGTTGGGATGGAGCATGTGTGCCCTATGAGCCCTTGGTCCTACCAGCTCCTCTGGTGGTTTGGAGACATGGGAGTGCAAGGTTCAGGATGGCAGCTGATGCTGAGATGCCTCTAGGCACTGCGCGGAGCCCTGTGGTTTGGCAGCTAGACATGTTGCAGCACAGCAAGGCAGAGGTGTGAGCGCATGCAGCCAACAACCCTGTGCTCCCTTTTCTTTCCCCATGTGCCAGGCACCTACAAATTCCAGAAGATGGAGCTGCGTAAGCAGGGCTTTGACCCCACGCTGGTGAAGGACAAGTTGTACTTCTTGGACTGCAGGCAAGGCCGCTACCTGCCCTTGGACCAGGAGGCGTTCAACAGGATCCAGTCGGGACAGCAGAAGCTGTAACAGTGGGGCTCAAGCAAGGCAGCTCCCCAAATCATTCTGAGGGAAGAAGGGTAGGGCAGGCACTGGGGAAGGAAAGGTTCAAGGAGTGGTATAAAGGCACACTAGAGATTTTGTTTGACAAGTTTTACAGATCATAGGTTGGGGGAATGCAAGCGGGGACTCAGGGGAGGGAGATGGTTACATACCAAAGCATAAACTCATTGTGGCTTTATTTTCTACTTGGTACAGTGGTGAAGGTCCCATGCCACAGGAGGGGCAGGGCCCTGGCCAGTTGGGGAGGGGTGGGGTGCCCCTACCATTCCATTTTGCTTTTCCTGTCTTTCCCTCCCTTTTCCTGCCCGCAGCAATCCTTCGTTACAAAGCCCATGAAGGGACCATTGCTGGGCTCCTTTCCCCACTCCTCCACCATGCAGCCAGCTCCTCCCTGGCACTGGCAGAGGGAAGCTGGGTGCCAGGCACAACCCCTACCCCTGTGTGGCCCGCTGGTGTCATGTTTGTGCTGTGAATCAGGGAAGCAGGGTAGAGCTGGGCTCAGGAGAGGGATAGGGATGTGTTTCTACTATGCCTTGCTCTCTCCTGAGGTTGACATTTCTATTTTTCACAATCACACGCACATTATATACATATATATACATATATTATACACGCTGACTTTTTTTTTTTTTTTTTCAATCTTAATTTATTGTCTGTACTTTTGAATGTGTCCCGGGTTTGTGCAGTAGGTGGGGGGGATATCCTAGGCCTGTCCTCTCTTGGAGAGCCCTTTTCTCTCACAGGGAGATGGGATGATCGTCTGGGACTGATTCTCCTCTTCCAGCATGGGTGCAGCCATGTATGTCCTTGTGGCCTTGCTCCATGGTGAAGGACATGAGTGAACCCTGCTATCTTGTGGACGGTTTTCTGGGTCTCTTACTTCCACCTTTCATGGATGCAGCCTTGTTTTGTGCACCTTCTTTCCTGTATAAAATAGGTGGGAAAGTGGCGATGAAGGGCTTGGTTTGCTTTTGCTTAAGCATATTCAGCACCTTGGGATCACAGAGCAACTCTAGGAACTTTCCTGCTGTGATATCTGTGTCCTGAATATGGGAGACAACCTGCCTGGAAGGGAGAAAATCCTCCAGAGAGTTGTCTCCGTGACAGCCTGATTTCATGCGCTCTCTGCCCCTTCCTGCAAGAGCCCTCCCCATCTCTGCTGCAGGAGCTGGGCCTCTGAACTGAAACGTCCATGTTAAACACTTGACTTGCGCTATGTGAATTCTCTGCATTGTGTCTGATGTGAAGCAGCCTTAGCAGCAATGTCTGATTCCAGTCTTTGGAGACCAAACGGAAACATCTGTTCCAGAGAAAACTCTGTTTTGGGATTAATTCTTTTTCTTCTTCTTTTTTTTTTTTTTTTTTAATGGTTTGTTTTTATGCTTTCAGCAGGGTTAATCCTTAAAATGACTTCTGTCTCTTGTGAGGGCAGGGTGTGTCTGCTCTTCTAGCTGTGCTTCCACACCACCATACCTGCCTGCCCCAGTCTGTCCTGTCCTCACAATTAAATACGAGTACGGGCTATGCTAGAGTTTCCTACTTCTTGCTTGCGTGGTCCTGCAGTGTTTGGGAGGAGGGAGCTGTGACGGTTTGGGAACTGGGAGCTGCCACTCCAGAGCAGATCCTCTCTGTGTGTGCTTCATCTCATCTCGGGGCAGGGAGCACTGGGCCCTTTGCAGCTGTGTTGATGCCTGTATGAATACCACCAGTTGGTAAGACCCTCCACATCCCTCTCTACCTGCTCCCCTTTTCTCCCAGCCATCTATTCAGTATTGCCATCCCAGTTTGTCATGGATCTGTTCTTGTTTACCCCAAAATGTCCATCCTCCTCCCCTCTCTCTGCTTCTCTCCTTAACTTTTGCCATGCTTAATCCCCCATCTCATTTCTCAGCTTGCAGGTTTTTTTCTACTCATCTCCCCTCCCTTGCTGCCAGAACCATCCTTAGACCTTCTCTATCCTGCTCTGGGGAGGGGTCATATCGAAGGGTCTGTTGGTGGCTGCTGTATGGGACAGGAGTGGGACGATGCCCATCTGCTCAGCAGGTGCTCAGGTCTCACTTTTGGACGCTGTTCCTCTCTCAGTCTGCCAGTGGAGGGCAGGCTGGGAACAGCAAACACTTTGTGTCAGGGGGCTCCTCAGCCTGGGGCTTGCAGCCACTGGGAGGGGGAGGGCACTGGGACGGGGGATGAGTTAACCAAAGTGGGGACTGATCTGATTTTGCCTGGCATGGAAAGGAAGCTTTGGATAGCTATGATTGTGTTGGATGTGGATGCAGTAGGTATCCACGGTGCCCCAGGCTCTGCCTGGAGGAAACTGCAGCTGCTCCAGGGCTACCACAAGTCTCTAGACCACTGCTGAACAGCAGCCTGATGTGATGGGCACTCTGTTACAGAGATCAAGTGAGAGTCTGACCTCCCTGAAGGCAGTCTTGGGGGCTGTTGTCTGGAAATACATGTTTTGAAGTGGTATGGGAAGAGATGGGAAGCACTTTTCTCCCTGGAAGAAGCAGCCGTGCTGCTGTGCATGCCAAGCTGCTCCCAGAAGAGGCATGGGGAAGGTGCAGTGCTATATTTTCCTGTCTCTGAGAGCAAGTTACGATTCAAACAAGCCAACTGCATTCAGAGAAACTGCATGTTTGATGCTGGTGCAAATAACATTGGAAGCTTATAGAATTATGGCAGTTATTCGCAAGTAAAAATTAGACTGTATTGCCAGAAGGACTAGAGTCTGGCTGGAGCAGGGAGGAGGAATGAAACTGAGATGTGAGTGCCACTGAAGCTGCCACACATGCTCTGCTGAGTCCTGGATCAGTGCTGGGACAAAATGCTTCCAGCACAGAGGTGCATGGAAAGGAGCAGCCAGTGCCTCATCTGAGTCTGATTGACTGTTCGTTTGTTCTAAATTTCCTTTTGCCTTTTTTAAGGAAGAAGCTAATTGAATCCTCTATGATTAGAGACAGCCTGTGAGACTTGTCTCGATCAATAAGCTAAAGTCTGCCTCTACAGCTGCATGCAGATAAAAGCACTACATAGAAAGTATGAGGTATTATTATTTTTTAATTAAAAAAAAAAAAAAAAAAAAAAAGCTGTTTCCATGAGGTTAGGAAAACATTAAAATCCCTCCCTGGGTTCTTATTAGCCAATTAATTTAAGCAAAGCCAAAGAGCTTTACAAACCAAATGTGCTTTTCACCATGGAGATGACCAATTCTTGCACATCTGTCACTCCGGACAGGGGCAACATTAAGAAAAACAAGGCTGTAACTTTTTCTCTGATCAGCATCTCTTTCCAGCTCTCAGTCCAGCTCAGGCTGTGCTTGGTGAGCAAAACTGGAGGATATACTTCAGTCCAAAAGCAGGCAGAGGCTCTGCAAGATGCTCAGGACCATTCTGCCTGAAATTATTTTCTGCTGCTGAGAGCCTGTGAGCAGCTGTAAAGCTGCATGGCTCCCAGCCTCCTCCACCACTCTTCATGTGCCGAAGCCCTCGCAGACAATGCCGCCTGCTCCTCCCAGTGCCGGCCGCACAGCTTTGCCTTTAAGAAACATTCTGGACCTATCCTTTGGTACACCCTTTAGAAATGTAAATATGTGATTCCCCTGAGTAGTTCCAGTGTGTAAGCAGGCCTGAGGCTGGCAGTGGCTTTGCCTCCTTGGCTCCCTGTGGCATGGTGTGTGTCATGGGCAGCCCAAAGGAATGGCGGCCTGCGGAGAGCTCAGCACTGTGTTTGGGGGGCAAGGAGCGGCCGTGTCCCCTGCCTTGTGCAGGAAGGCCTGGTAGCTGCTCAGGAACAAACTGCCCATGGCACACAGCAGGGTGTGAGGAGTGGAGAAGGCACAGGTGCTTCTCTCCTCTGGTTGAGTCTGTCTCGTTTCGCTGAGGCTTCCAAAATAACCTGGGGCTTGGTCCTCCTTTCCTCAGTCAGTGGAAAACATCTCCCATAGGCACAAATGCTGCAAGGCCAAGCAGTGGGAGAGCTCAGGGCAGTTCAGGTCTGTCAGCACGGACCTGGTGGCACCGGGCCCAGCAGATAAGGGGGACTGTGAAGACTGGGTCTTCCCCTTCGTGGATTGGCACCATTGCCCATATCCTTGTCTGGTGAAGCAGGATATGTCTTGCCCCGTCCTCGTGGCTCCCTGCGGTGCTGGGATGAGCACCATTGGTGCCGCACCGACAGAGGCAATGGTGACGTGAGCCTCCCTCCTCACCCCCGGCCGCAGGAAGAGGCTAACGGCGGCGGGCGAGCCGTGTTCTCAGCTTGGAGTATCGCTTTCAGCTATTCTGAAGGTTAAACGCCTGTTTAGAGCTCCCTATTGAAGGTGGAGACGGGGGTGCGCCATTGTTCGGCCGCCCTCCCGCTTTGTCTGCCCGCTCTCAGGGGCGCCCTGAAAGGGAAGCGGCCCCGCGGCCCGCACCCGGCAGAAGGGCTCCTGGGGGAGAGCCGCTTCCTCCGCCCTAATGACATTCAGGCCTCCATCGGTTCAGCTCCCGCTTTCTTTCTACTGCAGTTTAACCCGGGCACAGAGGCCGGGCTCCATCTTACTGATCTCTGCTTGACACCCAATTACCACATGAATGGCAGAGAAAGGCTGCAAAAGGCTTTAACTCCCCCTGACCCTCCTTCCCCTCTGCCTGCTTCCCCCTCGCCCAGTCCTACCCCCGCACGGAGGGAGTTCAAAACTGAGACTGGAAATCAAACAAAGCCCCGAGCGGGGAAACCCATTGTTACCGCCTCGGAGATGGCTCCCGTTTCGCCATCCATTGTTCCCCTTGAAGTTTGACTTGCTGTGTGGAAGGATGCGAGCAGCTGTTGGTGCATTCCCCTGATGTTTTATTGAAAAATAATTGAATCGTCAGTTTGGGGCTCGCTGATAAAATGTTTCCTCGTAGCGCTGGGCCCTGCTGTATTCATAAAGCATGTTTCCCCATAAAATGTGTTGGCAACCTAAACCGTTTCCTGCTTCGATGGAGGGATGCCCCTTCTGCGCTCGAGGGAGAAAACAAGCAAGCAAACCGAAAACCAAGGGCTGAGACAAAAGAAATCAAACCATCTTTACTGTGAGGCTGAATTTCCAACCTTTCCTTTTGTTGGGTGTAGTTAAATTTGTGGGAGGGAAAGGCCAGGCCTCTGAGCCCCGCTCTGCTGGGGAAGCATTGCCGTGACCAGGGAACATCGGAGCCTGGCACTGCACTGTGCCTGGGAGCAAGGACAGGGTGTGAAATACTGAGTCGAAAACAGGCTTCACTTCAGTTAGCACAGTGACACATCCATAGGCTTGAACAAGAGGACGGTGTGTTACAGCAAACTGAACACAAGGCAGGGACCTTGACTTTATCTGTTCCTTCTTTATGTACTTGATTATCAAATACCATCAATGCTTACAGCACTTCAGAAATAACAACATCAGCATTACACTTTCTCAAGGAGATTACATGCTTTCCTCTCACCTCCCCAAGCATACGCTGGTAAATTTGTGATGCTCTGTTTTCAGCAGTGGCACAGAGATGGGAATTGCTCCTCTTCCCAAGCACACATCGTCCATAAAAATGTCCCCCATAGCTCATGTGCTTGCTGACTGTACTTCCAGGGTAACTGTTAACAGCAGCCAGCTTCGAATGCTTGAACGAGCCAAATTGCTATTTATGATTACTGTTCACTCTCTGTCATCTCCCCCCCACCCCGCCCCCCCTCTTTTTTTTTAATTTCTTTTGCCTTTATGAGGAAGCACTAACACTAAATCTGTAATGTTTTGTTGCATTTTATTGCTCAGGAATCAAGGTTTTTCAGGAGCCAGTTCTGCTATTATTTGCCCTCACAAATTATTCCTGGAAGCAGGAAGAATAGCTCATAGAAAACCATAACTACAAACACTGATCTGGAGCCCAGATTACCAGATCTTTTGTAAACAGTTCTTCGGTCACTTCTGAAGGGTATACAAATAAGATTTCTGTCTAAGCCGTCTCTTTCCTCTGCCTGTTTCCCATACAATTGGTTCAACATCCTGAGCCATATCTCTGAGATACTCAGAGGCCTCGGGATTTAGTTTAGAGATATCTAAAATCCAATTGGAATTTCTGGAGGGAGACCACGGGCAGTAGCTTCATGCCTCTGCCATAGCATAACCCCCAGCAATGGCAGCAGCACCCGTTGTGCTGGGAACTGCAGAATCTTTCCTGGGGCCCAGCCGGGAGAGTACTCATCTCCCAGAACAAAAGGCCGCTACAAACACCACCACCTTCTGCTCTCAGGGTTAGGCGTGCCTTGACCCCTGTTAGCATAAACGTAGAGCAATCTGTCTGCGGAAATTTATGCCCGTTAAATATAATGCATAATGTATATGCATCTATATGACATTTCTTTCTGAATGTGTGCGCGTGCACATGTATATTTTAAAGCCAAACCTTCCACTAAGAGGAGGGTTGGAGGAGGGAGGGCGAAGGGGCTGCAGTTTTCCTCCAGTTCCGCCCAGTGCTTCGTGTGCAGAGGAAGGAGCCTGTGCTGCAGCACAGCCCAGCTGTCACCACCATGGCTGTGTCTGCCTGTGCACGTGCTTCTTTCTCCCTCTGGGGATGGGAGGAAGAAACAAACGGGTGACAGATGTGCACCGTGCTATTAATGCGATGCGGACAGTGACCGATGCTGTGGTGATCTGAGAGGCTGAGGGGACGCTGAGCAGCCGTGCGCTTGCTGATGCGCAGCAGCGTCTTGCACGCTGATGGCAGGAGTGGCTGTCAGGCTGACCCGGCCTGGCCACTTCTGCATCCCCACAGAAACATAAATCATCTGCAAGGCAGGAGGTGAAGGCCAGGCTGGCTTCGCTACTGGGAAGCTGCTGATGCAGTTCATTGCTAAAGCATTCTCAGCACACAAAGAACAACTTGGTGAATGGCAAGACGTGAATTTAATGCAGAATGGGTGTTTCAGGTTTCGTTCTGGGTGTCTTTTAAAAAGCTTAGGCTGGAGATCCCGGCAGATGATGGGCGATAGGCGCAGGCCGCCGCCCCTGCCCAGCCGTTGCCAGAGTAACGCGGCGCGGCCGGAAGGTCTCTCGGGTACTTCCGGCGCGGCCTGAGCGCACTTTCCCTTCTCTTCCCGCCCGCCGCCGCCAAGATGGCGGCGCCCGTATCGCTGCAGGTGGAGTTCGGGTGAGCGAGGGCGGCGGCGGGAGCTGGGGCCAGGGCTGGGCGGAGGGCAGGGCCGGGGCCAGTCCGGGCTCCTCCACGAAGAGCAGGCCGCGGTCGTGAGGCGGAGCGGCCTTGGTGCGGCGGCTGAGCCTGAGGCCTTGTGGGAGCTGCGAGCGAGCCCCAGGCGCAGGCTCGTGGCAGCCCGGTGCCGCTGCTCGCGCTGGGTCTTGGGACTGCCCGGGCCCGGCAGGGAAGCAGGCCGCGGCGGGCGGTGTGAGACACAGGGCCGAGTTGTGTGTGCGCATCTCACTATTCACGCTTTCCTCCTCCCCTTAAATGATATAGTTTTTAATTATAAAAAATATTAATAAAAGCTTTCCGCTTGCTTTCTAGCTGTTCTCTCTGTGTACGTGTGTGTGTGTGTGTGTGTGTGTGTTCGCGCGGTCTGTGTGCTCTGTCCCAGCCCTTGGCTCAAGGCAGCACAGTGGGGTTCTGCACAGCACTCTTCTCTCAGGGTCTGCGCTGCCAACGCTCTGTGCCTGGAGATTGGAGTGCTCATGGGGCACTCTGTGAGCGTTTGTGAGAATACTTTACTATTTGTTAAAGCCTTCTTTTAGCAAAAGCTACAAGGCTGCTATTTATGGGGGTTTTCCCACCCTCTCACAAACACAGACATGTCATAACCCTTTAAATGCCTCTCTCCTTAAGAATCCTTTCCTCAGTCTTTCCTGCTTCCAGCTGCAGTAACTCTCCTAATTTTCCCAGAAGAGTGAGATGCGTTTTTGCTTCCCTTGGAAATGCATAAATGAGCTCTCTATGTACAAATTGCAGCTGAGTTCTCTACAGCGAGCGCATTACAGAAGGACCTTATCTTGCAATCTACATTTTTCCGCTGTAACAAAGCGTGACCTTGTTTTCATTACATAAAAAAATGTTTTTCATATAATTACTGTGACTTGTTCTTCTGCATGAGTCTCAGCTCATGTTAATAATTGCTGTTTCAAATTTCAGATAACTATTTTTTGTGAGCTGGTGGGAGAACACCAACAGAGTGCTCTTTAGGAGAGTTTCTGCATATAAGTGATGCTGCTGAGGGCACAACAGGGGTTCTGTTGTGCTCCTCTATGGCAGAGCCAAGAAAACCTAGTGTGGCATTTTTAGATATTGAATTTAAAGGAACTTTGTAACATGGGGATGTATCTTTGTTGATATTCAGGTGAGGGTTATTTGTTCTAAATTCTTCCCTTTATTGAGGCAGCTTTCAGAAGATGCGAGGGACTGGTAAAGGTTTCCAGAATGTAATCTCCTAAGAAAAAAAACCACCAAAGTGAAATTAGTATTTTGTGCCATTCTTTCAGAACCGGTTGGCCATTTTCCTGTAACAGTTGAGTTTTGAGATGTAGATATTCAAACAGTTCATGCTCTGGCCATCCTGTTCGGTCTGGAATCAAGAACTGATGCTGTCAGTTTCTGTGTCGCGTTTTGCACAGCAGCACCTCAGTTTCCTCGTGTTTCTGCTCACACAATGGTTTGTAATTTCCTAAGACTGAGTTTGGCCTGCTGCCTCCCAGCATCAAAACCTATTTATATTTGTAAAGCTCAGGACATTCAGAGTTGTTCCTTTTTCTTTCACCACAAAATGGACATAGATGAGGAACCTGCTGAGGCTCATTACATTGCAGTTCCAAAATCTTTTTTTTTTCTTCAAGAGTAGAAGGAGATCAGTGTCTGCACTGAATTTAAATCCCATTTTTTTTCTGGTGTGAAGGCAGCTCCTATACTTGCCCATCTCCTTATCTTCAGTGTTTTGTTCACACTTCCATCTTAAAAAAAAAAAAAAAAAAAAAAAAGCTGTGGTTGCAGAGACCTTAACTTTGTTCTGTAGGGCTAGAGCTGCCAGTAAGTTTCATGTGTCAGAATAGGGGGTTAGGTTGTTCAGTGGAGGAAGATGTACTTTTTACATTCACATGTAACCATCACTGCTTGTTTTTCCCAGTTAAGGCTGTTATGAGAGGGATCTGTGCTGTGGCTGTGTCAGGAAGGGGTTGCTAGGACTGGAGGATTCCTGGCCCTGCCTCTGACTCGCTGTGTAACCTCGTATGAGTCACTTCCTCTCTCTGTTTACAAATGGAAACCAGGGAGGTATTTATTCCATGAGAATATTACTATTTTTCACATTCTGTGAAACCCTGTGAGGCTTCTCGCTGAAAGGTGGTAGAGAAGAATGGTGTTGTGTGGCATCTCCAGTACTGTTTGAATTGGAGCAGTGCTGATAGCTGATGGGAAAGGCATTGTTAGGCACCGCACAGCGTGTTGTGAGCTCTGTGGGATGGCAGCCATCCTGTTCTGCTGTGCTGGTGCACCATGGGGTCCTGGCCTGTGACTGCAGCTCTTGTGTGTGATGGCAGTGGGAGATGGTGACTTCTCCGTGGGACTTGTGGTTTGTGAGTGGAAAAAAGGCAAAGAGAATCCTATACTAAATTAGTTTCTGTCATTTATGATTCTGTGATTTGTTTTCTGTGTGGTGGCGTTTACGTAAAATTCCCTTTTTGTGCTGTCTTCCTTTTGACAGTAGAAGAGAAACTCAGTCATTTGTTCTTTTTATTTCAGAGGTGGTGCAGAACTCTTGTTCGATGGTGTAAAAAAGCATCAGGTGACTTTGCCTTCTCAGCAAGAGCCTTGTGAGTATCTGAATCTGCTGGATAACTTGAAAGAATGACAACAAATGAAAATCATGTGTAAAACAAAGCTGGTTTTGTGGCAGTTTTGTTGGTTTACAAGTACCAATGTGTTTTGAAAGCACTTTCAGCCGTGCTGTTGGTTGGATAGCTTGGCAGATGCTGTGTAGTCCTCAAAATACCAAACAGAAGTGATCTGAACACTTTCTGTGTCCTCTAAGCAATTGTGAAGCGAGTTCTTTCTCAGGCCTTTTACCTCCCTCCTTCTGGATACACTCCAGCTTCTGAATGCTTCTATCATGTCTACGTTCCTCTTTCTTGATATGTGAAACTGCTGTAACTGCCTTGCCTCTTCTGAGATTCCCAAAGTGCATATGTGTATGTGTGTATGTATGTTATCTGTAGATACACGTGTGTGTACAGCAGTGAATTTTACCTTCTTTTTTGACTTTCAAGTATATGTAATCAGTCTATATTAGTGATGCAGATGTAAATGGCAGAGCTAATGCCTGAACATGATGCTGGACGTACTGATGTGGCCTTCCCTGCAATAAAAAGTAAGATGCTTTTAAGCTAAAGACTTGAGTGTCCCAATGATAAACAGTCATCATCTCAGGTTTGTTATTTGGCATATCAGTACTGAGAAGTGTTGTATTACTTCATTTCTCCTTATGGGTGTGCTTACTGCAGTCACAACATAATTTTGCTGCAGGTTTGCTTTGAATTTTTCCAGCTAGATAGCAATGCTTCATGCCATTTGGGGGTGGGGTTGTAAACTGAATAGATAAGAAGCATGAGGGAATGTTAACTATTAATATCTTGTGAATGGATAATAGCACAATCTATGTACTGTGAACATCCAGGCCTGAAATTTTCTTGCTATTCCTGTAAGTAATTACAGATCCGTGGAAGTACTTGGACATAAGTATGTGTAATTCAAATGTAATGGGGCACTGAAATAGTGTGCTATCTTGTCGTTAGTGACAGGGAATGTGAATCCAGGAACGTGATCTGATGCTGATTGGTACTGTGAGTTTAGTCATGTTGCTTAACTTTCCCCTGTTGCTACTGAAGTAGTAGTGACACATTCTTCTATCACAAGAGAGTTCAGCATTAAGTTCCAGCACTGTTAAATCATGTGAGTTCCTTAAACAGAAGGTGGTAAAGAGCTGCCAGAACACTCCCTTGGTTGGTTTATAAACCTGGGGGTTAGAGTATTGTTTTCTTTGCTGTTCTGTAATTTTAGGATACCCACTGACATCGGCTGTGTCAGAGGTATTCAAACAGTGATCAGACACTCAGGAAGAAGGGGTTATTACGTGGGGTGTTTATTCCTGCCAGGGGAAGGGGGAAATTGATACTAAGGAGCAATTCTTCCAGCTCGATGGCTGTCAGTGGTATAGTTGTGTGTGGCCTAATCCACTCCCACTTGAAGTTGCTGGGAAGGCTTCTACAGTCTTCACTAAGAGCTGGATTTATCCTTTGGGATTAAACTTTCCCTGAAGAACTGGCTTAGTCTCAGGGTTCAAACTCACAATCTTTGGTGATTCATTCCAGATTAATCAAAGAGGTTATTGCTTCTGGCTTTTCACGCTGCTTTGTTTTTCAGATGCTGCTGTCCTTGTAACAAGGGAGGCAGAATGGACGGTGGGCCCATGTGGTAGTGTCTGTGGCTTGTAGCATGCTGTTTTCATGTTTATTAGATGACAAGGTGGTTTCGGTTCTGAGTCTGGTTGTGCATTGCAGCAGCTCAGCAGCAGACACTGAGTTGTGAAGCTTATGCTGTTGCAATATTTACACTTAGTGTGAGGATGGGCTATGCAAGTGTGGGTTTAAAGCCTGACAGTAGGGGGTCACTGAAGACACCTGTCATAAGAACTATCTTGTAAGAGTGAGAAATTAGCAGAACTGAATAGGAAAATTGGTAAATTCTTGCAATTGTGTGCTGTTCCTAACGCCATTTGTTTTCCTCTTTCACAGAAAGAAAGTTTAAGTCAACTGTCTCTGTGTAAATAAAGATATATATAGTGTGTTCCCTGCTGCCCTTGTGCAGCCACAGTTATAATGATTAGAGAAACAGCTCAGCACTACGCTGTGTCCTGTTGCTTACCTTTCCTTTTGTGTTCACCACTTAATACTCTGGGGAAAGGGTTGTAGTATGAGTACTGCTTGAAGACCTGCACTCAAAGCCCCATTTTAACTGATTTCATTAGCTGCCAGGCTTATTTTTGGCCATTTTGCCCTCTCTATCCCACTCTTCCTTTCCTTCTGAGTTATTTTTGTCTTTGCCCTCCTTTTATGCAGAGCAGCTCTCTCTGGGACGTGTTTTAATTTGTTTAGGCATTTTTATATATATCCCAGAGATGAGGGGAGGTGGAAAACTGTATGAAGAAATTTTTTGCCAGTATTTATGTGGGGGGTTGAAAATGCTCCGTGGTTGACACGGGCAGCATTCTATTAATGGCAATAATAATTACTTCAACAAATGATTATGTGGTCATTTCCTTTCTCCTGGCAACAAGCACTAGGTAGAAAATAGGTGGGTTTCAGAGCCAGTTAACTTTTCAAGATTTGTTTCTCTGTCCTTTTCTGATGCCTGAAGATGGGCTCCTGGAGGGATTAGGAAAGGCAGGAGGAAGAAAGCTGCAAGTGGGACAAGAGCAAGCCACCAGGGGTCTAGCCATGCGGCAGGACCTATTTTTATTACCCAGGGGGCTTTTTGTATCCTTACAACCTCAGTAAAACAACAGTTCTTTATTTCCAAAGCAGAGCTGCCTTGGCCTGCATGTTGAAGTTGCTGCCAAGCAGGAACTGAAAAAGGTGTGTTTTATCTGTATGGAAGGATGGATTTCCATCAGCCGCGCTTAATGCGGGGCTGTGTAATCTTTTGGAGCTGCTGCACGGAGGACCTCAAGTTAAACAAGAATCTTGTCCCAAGTTGTTGGCTATTTTGATGATCTCATTGATAATGCTGTTAAAGGATCTAAAGACATTAGTGCCCCGTTGGCTTATTCTGTATAAAAACAGTGTGTGGGGGAGAAAGCAGCTGGGGGAATAACGGTATTTGTCACATGGAGAGAGTATTAAATTGGCAGGGAAATCAACTTTATTTTCAAGCATCTAAGAGGCTATTAGAGACAATGGAGCATAAAAGAGAGAAACCCTAAATTAAAATCTGAAAATGTATTTGGCAGCTCCCTCCTGAAACAGGCCACAGTAATTTAACCAAGTGCTTCAGTAATCAAATAGATCATTGTATGACTGCTCTGCGAGCAAAGTCGGAGCTCCTTCCTCCATCTCACGGGGACTCACAGTGGTGGGTTTGTCTGTGGCCATGCGAACTGCGTGGATGCTGTTGGGAGGGTAGGAAGTAGCTGGCATCACTTAACCCTTGCAGTGATTACAGGTTTAGATCCACAGTGTCACGCTGACGAAGAGCGCTTACAAAAGCTTTCTGCTGTGCCCTGTGCTGGGGCTTGGGGCTGTTTGTAATGTCTCTGTTGTGCTGCAGGTTCCCAGCCTTCCAGTTCTGAGTTCTCCCGTGGTTTCGGTGCCAGGAGTCATGTTTTTGGAGTAGTGGTACCTGGTTCAGCAGTGATCACTTGGCTCTTCTGGGCTAATCCAGAGTTCACTGTGTTTTGGCACATACAAGTCTGGAAGGATACATTTTTAATCAGCGTATTTTGGTAATTGTTTGTGGTTTCCCTTTACCAAAACCCCAGGGGAAAAAAAGCTTGTTGCTAATCAGATTTTTTTTATTATTTTTTTTTAGAGGGAAAATTAAAATAATCTGCCAAGTGCTGCTTATGTTAAAATCCCCATAGCATGATTTGCTCCTCAAGAGCTTTGCTTTCCAGGGGCCTTGTTCTGCACAGCATGGAGGGCTGCTGGGAAGCTGGAAGCATTCATCTGCTCAGAAAGAGCCCGGGGATCCCGAGAGATCAGACCTGTGTTACAGGCTTAAACATACGGCGTGTGCTCGGAGTTGGTGGGTGCTATGCCAAAAGGCTGTGAAATCAGGAGGGGGGTGGGAGGGGGAGGCTGGTGTCAGTTGTCTGTATTGCCTGGCACTGTTACTGGATAGTGTGTAGAGTTAGTAAAACTCTGGGATGCATTTATTGCTCTGGTTTTCATTCCCGATGTTTTAAGACTTGTTCCAAACACGCTGTAAAAGTGGTTTTGGTAATGCAGGGTGATGGAAATCCATAGATCTGCAGCCAGCTCCTTTCTAACCACACTGTACTACTTGCAGGTCTCAGCAGACACGGGACTGCTCCCCTCCTTGCATGCCTCTCTTAGACAGGTAATTATCCACTGGAACAGGGAGAAGGTGGGTTAGTGGCTGGATCTCAGCCTGCACTGTCTCGGCTTGGAGCCTGGCTGCTCTTTCCAGCAGTCACAGTGCCAGGAGCCCGGTGAGGTGATGCATCCCTGCCTGCTGCTCCTTGTTGGGGCTTCAGGTGGCTGTCCCTGGGGCAGGGAAGGCGGGTGATGGCAGCCATGCAGGAGCAGCCCCATCTCTCCCAGGAGGCCACGCTGCCGGATCAGCTCATCCCAGGGCTCATTGTGGAAGGAGCTTCCCATGCACCAAGAAACCAGCTCTTGTGTGTGACCAAATCCCTGTGATAACAAAGCCTGGCTTTTCCACCCTCCTTCCCAGCCGCTGTATTGCAGTGCAGGCACCTAGTAGGATAACCTTTCTGTGCCAGCCCCCCCCCGGCCCCGCTCCCTCTTTTCTCTCGGTGGGATTTGCGGTGCTGACAGCACTGTTCAGAGGGTGGCAGCGGAGCAGGGCTGGGAGGAGGATCCGGGCCCTTTAAACCGCTTAGCATGCGGTTCACACGGCTCTGGGCCAGCTGTTCCTTTCTCCTCCTGCCCTCACTCGCAGGAGTTGTTTGCTGAGCTCAGAGCTCCTGTGCAAAATTGCTTTTCAAAAGAGCCACTTTCTGCTTAATTAAACAATGAGCCGCCGTCCCTCTGCACATCTGTAAAGCTCCCTCTGCAGCCCCTTTATCCCACAAACTGCTCCATTCTTACCTCCATTCACTTGTAAATCTTACCCCCCCTCTCTTCCACCCTGATCATCTCACTGGCCCTTTCTTTTCCCCTTTCAAGTAAGACTGTGGGGCTTGGAGTATCTGTGGGGGTGGCTGGGCTGGGTGGGCAGGAATCGGTTTAATGGTGCTTGCCCTGTATGAAAGTGATAATAGCCGAGCGGTTTTGAGCCCGAAAGTGAGAGGCAAAAGCTGGTACTCTGCTTGATTTCTGTATGCAGAGGAATAAAATCACAGCGCTCACTGAGCTGTGACACTGACTCATCCAACGGAGTGTCCAGTAAACCACCAGCAAGGCTGGAAGGGGATAAGGAGCCTGTTTCCAGGAGCCTTCCTCTCCAGCTGGCAGTGCCAGGAGAGCCCAGCCCTGGGGATTCCCTCTGCCAGGCTGCGGGGAATCCCTCTGCAGCTCCTGCAGGACCTCCTCCCGGGGTCTCACATGAGCTCCCGTAGCCTCGGGTGGTACTGAGAGGGTTTTCCTTCTTTGCACGCGCACAAAACCCACAAGCCGGGAAAACGTGAGGGAGGAGAGATTTCAGTTTGATGGGTTCCGGCTGAGCGTTGTGCCTGCAGTTGGTAATGCATCCTCTGAATTGTCTTCCTGAGCAGCTTTAAAAAAAAAAAAAATTAACCAGCAACGTTCAAGGTTAAGCGGGATAAGTGAACAGAAAAGCGGTGAGGTGGGGTATCTCCTTAATCACAGGGATGGACAGATTATCGCCAGGGTGATGCAATATCAACCAGCACAGATTGATAGGAGTGAAGCAGTGGGAGTTTGGTGTGTAGCAGGGAGATTTCTGACTGCAGGAACTGTTGGACCGTGGCACGGTCTCCGTGGGGTTTGGTAGCAGGACTGCAGTGCTCAAGCATCGCAAAATCAGAGCGGGCAGAGCACGAGGTAGTCTTTTGTGGCCAATAATTCTGCACTGCTAGAGGGATGAAATCACAGGAGCTGTTAAGCTGCTGTTTTTAGTGCCTGCGATTCCTAATCTTGCTCTCTGCTGCCCGTGCAGCAGTCCCAGGCTTTCCTGGTTCCTTCCTTTGACAATTCTGCACGAGAGGCAAGGCTGTGGAGCAGCACTAGTGATCTGTGATCCTAATGAAAAGAGACAGTTTGGTGCGCTGGCATTTGTTTGGGAGCCTGAAATGACAATAGCGTGGGGTGTTACGGGATTAGATACTCTGACTTTGGAAATGTGGAGGGATTAGGTTCACCCTGAGGATCAGCTTGGAGCTGCTTTCTGGTGCTGGGAGCTGATGGATGGGGAGAATGCTGGGCTGGGGATCCCATGGATTTATGTTCTCTTCCCAGCAGCCCGCTGGGAGCAGAAGATCCCAGACAGCTCTGCAGCTTGTGGGAGTTGTGATACAACCACAGTGCTGAGAGCTGCTCAAGGATGGTGGGATCTGAGTCACCGTGCTAGCAGCAGGGCAGTGGAAGAGCCCTGTGATCCCTGCCTGTTGTATGGACACGCCAGGGTGGAGAAGAGCTCTGCTGGGGGTCCCTCTCCTATCTGAGAAGTGAGAAAAGGATGTTGCAGCACAATTAAAAAATAGAGAAGCAAGAGCTTGATGTTTTGGGTAGCAGATGAGGACAGATGAGAGGAACAATTGGGATTCTCTTGTGTCTGCCTGTAGTTACTCCCTAATTTTTTTCCATAGTGCTTAGATCACTACATGGCAGGGTCTGTGCTTATCAGAGAAAATGGATTTTGCTCTCCTTGCTCTACACAGCGAGCAGCTCTTTTGCTGTGACTCCATTTCTCTAAGCTGTTCCAGGTCTTCTTCTGCAGTTTATGGCACACCATCATCTGCTTCAGTGGGCGATTTGCATTTCAGATGGGAGGCTGGAGGATCCCTCAGGTGGGGTTTTGTAGCAGCTCTCTTTAAGAGCTGTTAGATTCAAAAGCATACGGAAGGCATTCACCTGGAGGGTGAGAGGGGAGCTGGGTGGCTGTTGGGGAAGCAAGCTGCTTGGGCAGGGGAAGGGGGATGCAGCTTGCCTTTCCATCCATTTCCATGCAGGCAGGGGGAATAATGGCAGAGGAGCGGCAGGGAAGGGGCTTTGTCATGGTTACAGGCCAGTGGCGGAGAATGTGGGTGGAGCGGCGCTCATCCCGAGTTAGTGACCTCAGCAAATTGGAGCTCAGCCATGGTCAGTATGATAAATGATCTTATTCTGGGTCAAAGAAACGGTACCCCATGGGGAGGTGTCCATGAGGCAGCCCAGGAAAGCGCCGTGCTCCTGCAGCACTGACCCCTTAGTGACCAGTGCCGCATATATCTTCTTTATTACGGACCAGAAGGGAATTTTCCATGGTTCACCCGTTAGAGGTTCCTCTCTGTCTCTGAAATAAGCTCCCAGCTCTGTAGCAGGGCCAGACACAGGGGCGGTCACACCCTCTGGGTGTCCTTCAGGTGCTGCGTGCTGGTTTGGATGTGGGTTATAAAGCAGGGGATGTGGAAGTGTCTGAGCACTGTGTGTGTGTGTATGAATCTGTTCATGTCAACTAATACCAGCTGTGCAGGATCCTTCTGTGTTTCTGTGTATTCGTGGGTTCGGAGTGAGGTTCCCACAGCATAACACCAGCTCAGTGTTCCTTATTCCAGGCACCTGTTTTCTCTGCACACGGTGGGTGCCCTCTCTGCTGAGATCTCACTGACCAACCCATCAGGCCAAGAAGGTTTTATAGAGCCCAAGAAGATCCATGGATTTCAGCCCTGTTTTTGAGGGTGCAAGTGAAGCTGTGCTCTTGTTTCAGGCAGCACCAAAATGGAGTCCCAGACGCGTTCCTCTTGCAGAGGAAGCTCAGCAGATTCGTTGTCAGTGAACAGCTGGGATAACACAGAGGGCCTCAGAGGACGGACGGGAGGACGGGGCAGGCTGTGAGCTTCTCTCTACCACGACCAGCAGTGTTTGTAATGCAGCTGGGCTGGTGGTGAGCCGCCGCCGATGGGTCTGTGCCTGCAGGCTCACTGCAGTCCCTGCATCCTGTCCGCCTGCGTGACGAGCCAATGACTTTGTGTCACTGCACGCACACTCTTGATTTTCCTGAGCTGTGTGTTTCGCTGGGTGATTTGTTTTATGCATGTGTTGTGGATTTGAGCTCCCATCTGTGCACTCGAACTAAGCAGTTTTCTCAAACGTTTGTCAGTTTTTCTTTCTTTCTTTCTTTCTTTCTTTTTTTTTTAATTAACTTTAGATTATTTTTCCCGAGAATTTGGAGAGGTTTGATGTACTGCGAGCACAGGCAGCAGAGCTGTCTCAGTATACAAATGAGAGAGGGATTTCCTACCATGTGCTTCAGTCCCTCCTTTGCAGTTTGGGAGTATTTCAGCCTCCCGCTCTGCTGATGCTGCCAATGGCAAGGACAGTTCATGGTAACTAGAGTGGGGTTTTGGTGCGAATGAAGCGGAGTAGGCTACCAAAAGGATTTCATCGACACCACGCAGCGATAATAAAAATGTATCCGTCGTTGCTGTGATGAGCTGGTGGGGCAGGAGCAGAATGCTGCGTCGTCACAGCTCTCACCTGAGCCTCTCTCAGCCCCAAATCCGTGGTTGGATCTGCAGCCACGTGGCAGCACACGCAGTGCAGCTGCGCTTCTGCGAATAGCCAGTGCCTCTGTGCTGTGGAGGGGGCGCTTGGAGCCCCAGCAGGGGTATAAATGTCGACTGATGTGCTGCTTGCCCAGGTCAGGGTAATTTCTTTTTTTAACTCCTTCTACATCCTTTGTGCGGGACGTGCTGTTTGCACAGCAGATCCTCAGCCCAACAAGCTGGAAGTCAGGGCTGGACCAGTATGGAAGGAAGATGTCTTAGGAACGCTGCATACGTCACATGAAAGAGATAAGCAGTTGTGCTATAATTTACCTCTTATTATTTCCATCATGATACCATGTAGGATCCTGAGCTGCTGATCAAGACTTCTATTCAAGGCATTGAGCTGTGAGATGGCTCCTCCCTGGCCCACTTGCAATGGAAGCAATTTTGTTCCTTTTCAATATCTGACTTGTGGGAGATGGTTCTGGCGTGGCTGTGGTCATTTTTCATCCTTGATAATTGATTTGTTCAAGTAATATCAGTGCACAGAATATAAAGACATGAAGGTGGGGGGGGGGGGAAGAGGGGGCTGAAATCAGTGCTGAGAAAGCAGCTGAAAGTATTATGTCTTAAGGTTGGCTGTAGAGAAGGGGCCTTAATTTCCATTGCTGCCTGGAGCAGGGAAACTCCATGCATGGCCAGGGTGTGTGTTTTTCCTTCCAGTATGCGTGTACGTGACTGCTGGGGAGGAGTAAATGAACGTAGGCTCAGGTGGGGCTGAAAATAACATTTATTATGGAAGAAGGGGTGAGGGAGCCTTCCAATGCAGCCCCCCATAAATCAGCCCTTCCACCCAGGCTGCTCTGAGGTGGCTGCCTTTTATCCAGCTGGTGCAGCGTGCTTCTGTTTAAATGATCTCTCCCGAAAGGTCCCAGAGGAAAGGGCTGCTTATTCCATGCAAGGAGAATGGTGCATGGCACAGCTCATTGTTGTGTGACCTGCTGCAAGTGCATAAATATGAATCAGCTTGCAGGCGGTGCTATGGAGGGACCGGTGATCCCTTTGTGCCCCCCCACCCCTTCTCCTGAAGGCTCCTCTCCATCTTCCTTCCACTCCAGCCTTCATAGCTCGGTGATGGAGAGCAGGAGGGGTTGGGTGTGGGATCCTGAGGGCTCGGTGTTGCAGCAGCGTTTTTCAGGGCATGAGAGACACAGTTAGCTCTCATTCTGGCTGGCACGGCGTATCTTTGAGTGTGCTCCTGTCTCCAGTGTCTGTAGATATCAAAGCAGCAGAAAATGGTCTATTTTGTGCTCCTAGCTGCGCATCATTATGGGGCAGTCCAGTCCCACACAACTCCTTCTGCTGCAGTAGTGTACAGCAACAGTCCCCATTGCTCCCCTCAGCCCCGCGCTGGGACTGCTGTGCGAAGTGGGGACATGAGATGGGGGGGATGGAGCAGGTCGTGGAGGATCCCTCTCCCCATTTCCCTGGGAATAAAGGTCCCCATCTGCTGCAGGGGTAATATTATTCAGAAGAACCCCAGCTCTGTGAAGTGCCCACAATGCCATCAGATCCCATTGCATGTCACAGACTGAGTCAAGCTGCTACGAGTGTTTGTTTTTGCTGAAGGCGGGTGACACACAGCAGGGAGATGTGGGGACCCATGCTGCCCACAGCAGCTGCAGCCCTCGCTGGGGCGTTGTGCCTTTGGAGGGCTTCCTCACACCTCTAAAACAAACAGAGCTCTTTTGGGGCTTTCCAAGGGCCGGTTGAAGGAGCCCCAGGAGAATAACTGGTTGTGGATTCAGAATGACGGAGTGGCTTGTGGAATGGTGGAATACAGAGCAGAATGCAGGAGAACTCCACGTTGCAATTTGTCAGCTTCTGTAAACCCTGTAACGGATTGTGCCCCCCCACCATCACTTCTCACCTCTCCAATAGGAAATTAACTGATGCTATCGCTAAAGAAATTGTTTTTGCCTCACAAAGTAAAATTGATACTATAAAAACCCGCCAGCAGTGTCTCCTCCTCCTTTTACATGAAGACAAATCCTCCCTGTCACCTACTGAAATGGAAAGATAAAGGCTGAGCTTTAATAAGGAAGCCATAAGCACGGAGCACAGAGGGAAGGGAGCTGGTGGGGAGGGCAAGGGATGGCATGGGGAGCACGGTGTGATGGCAGCGCAGTGCTGGGCAGCAGTACAGGTGTCCAAACCATAGCAGTCATGGTCAGGGTGTGTGTAACACAGGGCCAGATGTGTGCTCGTGCCCCAGACTCACGTTCTGCTGGTGTTGGTACCTGTAGTGTCTGCCCCGGGCTTTCAGCTGCTTAGGCATGTTTGTTTGGAGTTTTAAAATCTCATTAAACCCACACATGGTTAAATATCAGTTTGTTGGGCAGTAGTGGGATATGTGGGACGTGCTAAGGAAA
Organism: Alectoris magna; assembly: GCA_030625065.1. NCBI lineage: Eukaryota > Metazoa > Chordata > Aves > Galliformes > Phasianidae > Alectoris > Alectoris magna. The sequence continues at coordinate 4,658,945 of CM060579.1, read as the reverse complement.
TCTTATCGTCTGCAATCTCCTGGCTCCATTAATTCTGTGGGCTGCATTAACACAGGCAGGTACAGGACAGTGAGGGGTGCAAGGAAGGAGTGCCGGCCTGCACAAGCCACGGGGCTGCCTTTACTTCTGTACCCCAAACACCACCTGGACGCAGCATTGCCACAGGGCTGCCTTCCTTCTGTGCCCCCAGCACCCTTTGGGCACAGCGTTGCCACACCATGCGCTGCCTGGGTGAGGGTTGTGTGCTACGTGCCGGTAAGGGGCAGCTCTGTTACCTCCTCCTGTGGTTGGAGGTGTGCAGCTCTCCCCCTCTGCCCTGCATCATCCTCACCTTCTCTTTTGTGGGTAAACGTTCACTTTGTTGTGGCATTGCCTGGGAGCTGCCAGCCAGCTGTAAATCGCTGTCCTTTTCCCTTTCAGGGGATATCAGAAACCTGCTAAAGTGGATCAAACAGAATCTGCTGAAAGAGCGGCCGGAATTATTTATGCAAGGGGAATCTGTGTAAGTACAGCTGCGTGACTCCTCCTCGTGTCTCTCTCCCTGTTGATGCCCACGATTTGGAATACATTTTTCCTGTTGGTTTCGTGAAGTTAACATCTGTGAAAACATGGGGTGTGCTAACGTGGTACTGGGAGGGAATCCCCGTGGTTTGGAAGCAGCTCTAAACTGTACCTCCCACTTACAGCCCTCACTCTGAATCCTTAAGCCTTAAACGTAAAGCAAGACCTCCGTGTTGTCACCTGGAGCGGCATAGCTCTTGTATCCTCAATTCCAGGCATGTTAGCAGGTCTGTCCGTTCCCTGCTGACATCACTGGGACCGAAGCAGTCACTCGGACAAGCGCCAACAAATATTTCTGCTGGGAAATGTATTTTTATTGTCAAAATGGGGCCAGCCTCGTGGAGGGGGGGAAAAAAAGAAAGTCCAGAGAAATGGAGCAGAGTGAGCCATGCAAGAGCCATCCCTGACGGCCGGGTGGCGCTGGGGGTGCTTAGCATTCGTCATGGATCTTTGTGAGCTGAAGCGTGTGCCAGGTCCCCTGGTAACAGGAGAGACAATTGCAGGACACTGAAGATCAAAGAGGGGGAATCCCTTTGCTGTAATCAGGGGCTCTGAGTGGATCTCGGGTGTTTACTGCCTTGGGTAGTGGCACCAGAATAGCTTTCCCTGCTTTTGCATTGAGCTCTCTGCGCTCTGCTCTTTGCGTGGGTTTAATTACCTGGCTTTTCTACCTCACACGGAAATGGAGTCATCCTGGAGCATCCTCAGGAATGGTGCGTTTTGATTCAAATGAGCTCTGGGATTACTCCTGCCTCCCCCTTATTTGATCTAGAAAGGGCACAGACTGTACCTGTTTCTACCTCCGTGCTAGGATTCCTTTTTCTCTTTGGCTTTATAGGCAGTCGGCGTGTGATCTGTGCTTTAACATCCCTCGTTCTTAACTGTTTGTGACGCTTTTAGCAGCCCTGTATCCTAATTATTTCTGTGTTCTGCAGGAGGCCAGGAATTTTGGTGCTCATCAACGACGCAGACTGGGAACTACTGGTCTGTACCCCCTCTGTTTGACTTTCCTTGTTGAAAATATTGCTCTGTCTGTTACGTGGTTGCTCTCAGAGAGGCTATTTCTGATTCTTGCCCCAAGCGAAGCATCTAGTATTTGAGAGGGAATGGGGGCAGACAGGGATCTTACTCTCTGTGTTGTACCACTGTGGCTGTTGGGAAACCTTCAGCCTCAATCTAACCCGCTGAGCCTCATCAGCCAGCACAGGTCTGAAGAGAGATGCTTCCTGATCTCTGGTCCACATGTGGGGTAGCAGCCCGGAGGGCACCAGGCGGTTTTGCAGCCCCCGGCAGTCTCCAGCCTGTGAGAAGTTCTCAGCAGGTGAAGGCAGCCCTGGGGAGATCCCTCCCCAAAAAGGAGCTGGTTAACGCTTCTCAGTTTCAGCCCGCTGTCTCAGACAACAAACAGTCCCTAACTATTTTCCTGCCTCAGGCACCCACCTGTTCTGTCAAAACTGTGGTCCAGAAAGCGGTGTGTTCCTGGGATAATGAATGTCAGCTCCTTCTCTGATCTCTCTCACCTTTGCTTCCTTTAAGATGGAAACATTGCTCTGTCCCTCTCAGCTCTCCCTTAACACTCACCATCTTTTTATGAGCTGTTTTCTCTTTGCAGCTAGTATTTGGAAGTGACATTTAAACCATTTCTCATTTTTCTCTTGGCCTGCAGGGTGAGCTGGATTATAAACTCCAGGACCAGGATAATGTGCTTTTCATCTCGACGTTACATGGTGGGTGAGCTCCTGGAAAGAGAAGAGGACGTGAATCCAAACCCTTGGGCAAACAAACACCTAAACCCACCCAAACCTGTCTTGAACTGTCTGATCCCTGCGTCATCCCACCACGTTCACTTGTTAACAGACATCCCAATAAAGCCCCGTCAGCACACAGCCTGCTGCGTACTGCTACAGCATCCATCTCTTGGTCATTTCACCTCTCCTGACCACACTTCAGGTACCTTAACGAGCAGAGAGCACCTGCTGCATGTGCAGCAGTATGTTTGTGTAACAGGAGGGAGAGGTGTGCTGGGCGTTGCGTAGAGTGGTGCATCTTTGTAGGCATCCTGGGGGAGTTGTGCCTGCTTTGAGGCAAGGCAAAGTGCCTCTGTTTTAGTGCAAGGAGCTGGGATTCTTTTTGCAGAACGCTTAGTGTCATGTAGGCTATTGCAGCAGCTGCAGAGATGCCTGGGGAAGGATGAGATGCGAAGTGCAAGGAAACGGGAGGTGACTTTACTAGCTCTTCTGTGAGGTGGTGGAGATTACAGCTGCAGAGCCCTCTGTACTGGCTCTCCACTTGTCTTGCTGTTTATCTGTGGGAAGTAGGCAAATAGGCATTTTTAGTTCTGTTTAACACCTTATGCCTCCTGCATACCTGAGCTGCGGCAGGGTGAAGTACCAGTCCACAAACATCAATTTACAACCATTTGGTTGGAGGGTAAACAAACCCATGCCTGCTCTAAGACAGCGCAGAGAGATAAGGGCAGCAAATTATCTTTCTGTCGACGTGAGGGACAGAATTGATCAGCCTTCATTTCATTCTGTGTGAGCGTGGAGCTGTGCTGCTCCCGGAGGGATGTGGAGCCGGAGGGTGGGTTCACTCCAGCTGCTGGGTGACACCGTGACAGGGCTGTGCGCTCTTCATGACCACTCCTGCTGCCAGGCTGGGCAGAGCACCGAGGCCTGAGTGCAGGGAAAGTGTTGAGAGCAGGGAAGAGATGTGAGCGGCTTATAGCCCTTTCAGTCAGTGGGAGGGGAGGCTTCTCTCCTGTGAGTGCAGTGGGGTACAGCGGCCAGGATGCCACGGTGAGAGTGCAGGGAAGGGATCAGAGAGGATGGTGTCGGCACCACGGGCCTGCACAGTGCTGCTGTTTCCTCCTCGCCCCTTCCTGCTCTCTCTCAGCCCCATTCACCCGTGTTTCCACATGGCTCTGGGAACATGCACGCAGTGCTACCCAGCTGCAGCATTGCTGTCAGGGCTGAGGGCTCAGTAGGGCCCCACAGAGCTGACCTGCACCGCTGCTGCCCGTCCTCCACCTCCCTGAGCTGCCGTGGGCAGTGAGCAGTGTGGGGCTGCAGTGCCTGCTTGGGCAGCCCGACCCCATCACTGCTCATCGCTCTGGAGTGCCAAAGAATAATTCCCTGTCTGACCTCTATGCTGACTCCTCCGACACGTTTACCCCTCTATAACCGTGTAGCTCCCGGCACCCATGGGCTGCAGTGCTGAGAAACCTCAACTTCAGAGCGCGCTACTGAGAGTGAACCGATAGGCAGCCTTTTCCAAACCCAGGCACAGCAGCAGCTCAAGTCTGGCTTGTGTAAATGGCACGGACAGACCACAAGCTCTTCTCTGCCCTGAGCTCGCTGCCGGAGGCGTTGTTGGATGAGGGGAACGGAAGGGCGATTCCAGGTGATGGGGGGAGCTGGCTGAAAAACAGCAAACCTGCTCGGAACGGCCTTAAACCCTGCTGGGGAAGGAGGTTTGGCCTCAGCGCTGCCGCCCGCCCTGCCCCTGTGCTGCATTTCTGCTTTAGGCTCAGCTTTTCTGTTCTGATCCCCCCCGGCTGACAGGCTGAGCTCCTTCCTGGGCAGCGTTATCCCCTGGCAGCGCAGGTACGGCGTGGTGGCTCAGCCTCTGCCGTAGTAAAAGCTGCCAATCACCGCTGGGGATGCGGAGGTGAGGGAAGCCGGGCAAAGGGAGGGGAAAAGAGCGGTACGGCAAAACCCTGTGACAAAGTTTCTGAAATAAAACCCTTCTAAAACATTCTTTGCCTCCGGCTTTGTCCTACATAGGCTCTTAGCAAATTTTGCTCGGATCCTGTAATGCTTCCCTCCTCCTCCTGGGTTTCCTTGGCAGCCCCGGCAGTGCCGCTTGGCTCGCGGACTCATAATGCCTCACTGTTAAAAGCTCCGGGTCGCGCTTTCATGGGGGCTGCGAAGGAAGGCGGCCGGCCGCATCCCCGCTCCCCGTTTCCCAGCTCCGCGCCCGGCGCTCGGCCCTCCCCGTCCCCGTCCGTCCCGCAACCGCCGGGAGCTCCGCGAGGCCGGGCCGGGCCGGGGGCTCCGGGGGGGAGGAGGAGGAGGGTGGTGGGAGGAAAGCGGCTTCCCCGGTGCGCGGCGCGTCCGCAGGAAGAAATTGAATGAAACAGAACCGCGTTTAGAATAGAAATAGCGAAAGGATAAAGAGCGCGGGCGCCGCAGGGTCGGGCAGCGCGACCGCAGCCGCCCCGCAGCGCTCCGCTCCGGCCCCGCAGCTCCCGCAGAACCGCCGGAGCTCTCCGCGGTTCGGCCGCGGTTCGGTCGGCGGCGGCCGCGGTCCCCGCGAGCGGCCCCTGCGCGGCGGCGGTGTGAGGCGCGGTAGGACGGAAGCAGCCGGCAGAGCGGAGAGGTGAGCATCGCCACCGCTGTTTATTTGGTTTCCTTCCAATCGTTCTCCCGCACCGCTCGGGGTCGGTTACCTCAAGGCGCGCCGTCAGCGCTCCTCCGCCTCGCAGCCGTCCTCGGCCCCGCCGGTGAAGTTGAAATCTCTGCTACAGATGTCCAGACACAATTCTTGGTTCGTACGGCTCCAGCGCACAAGAATTGCGTTTGGACAATCAGGAGCAGAGATTCCCGTCCCGGACTCGCGGGGATCCGCCGGGGGAAATTCGGTGCGGTCCTGGAAAAGAAGCACACGGCGGCCCCGACCCGGCACCGCTCTGCGGCTCCGCCAACTTTGGAGCGCGGCCGCGGCGCTCCGCATCCCCGGCACCATCGAACGGCACCGCGAGGGGTTTCAATCCGACAACTCGTTTCTACCCCGCCTAAAAACATAAAAATAAATTTAAAAAAAAATTAAAATAAAAAAATAATTTAAAAAAAAAAATTGGGGGGGAGGGAAAAAAATCAGCCCTTAAAAAACATTAAACCAACATCAAGAGAAAAAAAAACGATAATAATACCAAAAAACCAGCAAACGAAAAGCAGCGGTGCAGCCCGCCCGGAGCGGCCGCTCTGCAGCGGGGCGCTGGGTCGGCTGCTGCCGATGGGGTGCGGTGCCCCCGGGGCTGTGCGGGGCTCCCGATGGCTGCGGGGTGCGGGCACGGACCGACCCACCCCCCCACCTTCCCCCGGCCCCGCACTGCCGCCGCCGCCGCTTCGGAGAGGGAATCGGCCGTTCGCAACCGCATCGCCCGCAGAATTCGGGCACTTCGAACATCGCCGAAATTGCCGAATTGCACAAACGGGAGCGAAATGAAAAATACAAATTAAAACAAAAAAAAAAGAAGAAGAAAAGAAGAAATAAAGAGAAAAGAACAAAAATCCAGGCTTCTGCCCCTCAATCCCCCCCCCGGCCCCTTCTCACCGAGCGGCTCCCACGAAGTTGGGAACAAATCCCCCCCTCTCCAACGAGGGAAAATCCCGGCCCGCTGCCGGCGCTTCCCCCGCGATGCCCCCGCTCCCCCCGGGCAGTGCCGGGCTGCGGGAGGGGCGGACGGACGGACGGACTCCCGCATCCCCGGCGCTCCCGACCCGGCGGCGGAGGCGGCCCGCGGGGCTCCGAGTTTCCACGGGGTGCGGAAAGTGCGGCCCGCGGGGGCGGAGCGGGCGGCTCGGCGGGGCTCGGGGCTCCGCTGCACCTGCTGCCGGCCGGCACCTCCCCGAGCCGGGCCGGGCCGAGCCGAGCCGGCGCTGACCCGCGTCCTCCACGTTGTATCCAGCCGGGAGGGTCCCAAATCCGCCCGCGAGGGATGCGCACGCCGGGGCTCTGCGGGCTGCGCCGGGGCCGGGCAGGGCTTTTAGTTGAACGGCACAACAATAAATGTGTTGCAGAGCCGGCGAGAAAAGAATGGGGATGACCTTCAATTGGTACTGGATTTGAATAACACCACGGGGTGATAAATGCCCATTGTGTTTTAGGAGTAATGAATCTCCACTGTCTCTATAGCACAGAAACAGCAGCTGCAACCTGGAGCCAGCCATCTCTTAAAGACACAGCTCCCACCCGGCAGCCCCCGGCCCGGCTCGGCACGGCCCGGAGCAGCCCCGGCTGCTGCCCCCGGTGTGGGGTCCCGGGGTGCTCCCGCTCGGGGTGTCCCCTCCCGCCTCGGGGTGTCCCCCCCGGGGGCCGCGCTCCCCCCATCGCCCCCGCTGGATACGGCCGTGTCACCCCCCCGTGCCCCCCTGATGGTGGCTTCGGGTCCCCCCCGGCCCCTCTGCTCCGGGATCGGGGTGTCAGTGCCCGAGTCCTGCGGTGTTGGGGTCACCTGCACCCCCGCGCTGTCCTCCCCCCCCCCCCACCCCCATCCCATCCCATCCCATCCCATAGCAGCGAGTGCCGGGGATAAATAATGCTCATTGTAGTCCCCTGATGAATATTACCGACTCGCCGGGCCGGCAGCTGCGGGCAGAGCGGTGGCAGCGCCTGCTCCACCCGGCACGGGGGTCCCCTGCCCCGCGGGGTCCCTGCAGCCCCGGGGGGAGAACAGGGCCGCTCCTGCCTTCACCCATCGCTGCCCACTGGGGCCCTGGGCAGAGCCACGGGGGCTGCGGGGCCATGGGGGTCCACTGGGAGGGGGTCCGTGCCTCTCCTCGCCTCCCCCTGGCTCCTCGCTCAGTGCTCGGCCACGTGGGGGGAGGAAATGGCTCGGGGTGGAAGAGGGAATCCCGCAGCGCTGAGGATGTTCGGAGCAGCCTGCGGTGATGCTGCGCGTCCGCATCCCTGTCCCTGTCCCCACTTCCTCTTTGTCCCCATCCCCATCATCTCCATCCCCATTGTCATCGCCATCGCCATCACCATCCCCTCTGCCACCCCCGTTCCCATCTACCAACCCATCCCATCCCATCCCCATCCCTGTTCCAGCCCTCAGCCCAGCTCCTGGCCTGCCAGGGGACAGCTGAGATCGGAGCACAGCGTGGGGGGCTGGCGCTCCTTGGGGTGGCACAGCAGCATCCCAAGGGCACGGGGACACCGTGACCCCGCAGCCCGGTGACACGAGGACACGGGGACACAGCGCGGCCTGAGAGCGCGAGAATCAAAAGAAATCAGGTGGTCAAAAAGAAAAGAGCATCAGCATCACTGGGGGCCTCGTGGTGGTGGCAGCCACAGCTGGGAGCAGCAAAGTGCGGAGCCCCCGCACTGCTCGGGGCGTTATTTCGGCACAGACCTGCGGCTTTCAGCTCCCGTTCATCCCTATTTCTCCCCCCACCTTCATCTTTTTAAGTCTCTTTCCCAAACCTCGGCCCAGTTAATGAAGTTATGCGATCCTATCAGTGTTAATTGTCTCAACTTCTTCTCCCCTCTCCCTGTTTTGTTTTTTTTGTTGGTTTTTTTTTTTTTTTTTTTTTCATCTCTCCCCTCCTCGCCGCTTTCTGCTCCACTTGTAATAAAGAAAATATCTTGGCCGGTCTGAGCCAGTTGCTTGGCAACCCCAATTGAAAAAAAAGAGAACAGAATGTAACCAATCCAAAGACAACCGAAAGATTTTGGTGACATGTGACCCCTCCGCAAAGGGCAGCCTTAAACTGTCCCTCCTGTCCTTTGCTCCTGACCATTGGGGTACCCCCTCCACCCCCCACCCCGCTGCCCCCCCCCCCCCCCCCCGGCTCCGTACACCAATAAATATGGATTAGTGAAATACTTTTTCCCACACTGATGAAAGGACGGGATTGATCTTTCCACCTCCTTTATGTACCAACCTGACAAGTTGCTAAACAAAATTAACGGGGGAGCGGAGCTGGGTCCGCCGTGGGGCTGTGGGCGCAGCTCTGCATCCCCGCGGCTCGGGGAACTGAATGCATTTTGGGCCCCAAATGGGAAAAATAGAGCGGCTCGGCGCTCTGCCTCCTCGCCGTGTGTCTCGGGGAGGGATTTCGCTGCACTTTGCAGGAGAGTCCCCGCAAATTAAATCTCATCCTGGAGGAAAATAATGGGGGGGGGGGGGGGGGGGGAAGAGGAAAAACCAAAGCGGGGTGGTATTGGGGTTCGGATCCGCTTTGCCCCCCCCCACCCCCCCCATCCCCTTCCTGCTGCCCCGCTCTGAGCACGGAATGCCTCCCAGCCCCAGGAGCCGCACCTCGCCAGCTCCCATCCGCCCGCAGCTGCCAGGAAAAAAAATAAATAGGGCGAGGAGAGCGCGAGCAAACCAATGGCCGCGGTTCCAGCTCCGGCAGCGCCGTCCAGCACCGGAGAAAAATATTTCTCCTGTTAAAAAAAAAAAAAAAAAAGAGGGAGAGAGAGAAAAAGAAAAGCGCTCTCAGTGCGGCCTCAGAGCGCTGCCGCTGTCCGGGACGTGCGCTGAGCTCTGAGCTGCGGACGCCGTGAGTTGGGCGCTGTGGAGGCGGTGTTCGGACCGGTTGTGGCCGAGGGGGGGGGGAGGTTCGCCGTGGGTCGGGGCTGCGGGAGGTCGGGGCCACCCCACGTAGCGGTGGGGACCCCGCGGTGGCCGCGGGGATCCCCGGCGGCAGTCGGTGGGACGCGGGAGGACGGATCCCCACGCACAATGCGTCGGCCCCGCTCCTGAGCCGGGAGCCGGAGCCCCTTTCCCAGCGCCGAGCGCCTTTGTCTCGCCTTTGTGATGGAAAGAGTCCCTCCTAAATCAATGCCATGACACCGGCATTGTCTCCTCGCTAGGAGTTTTTAAACTTTTCCCCCCCGAGGTCAGGAATGTGGCCGGCTTCTATGGGGACGGAGGAGCACGGGTGGGTGGGGGGCTGCGGGGTCACGCTGGCTCGGCGGGTCAGCCGAAAACAAAACCTTTTGAAATACCTACCCTCCATCACTGCCAACATTGTCCCCTGCCAGCAGGGGCCTGGCACGGCCCTTCAATGCCTCCAGCCCGGCCGCTGTCCACCCCAGCGGTCAGCATCTGGGAGCGGACAGAAGGGCATTGTGCGGGGACAGCTTTGTTTTCGGTCACAGCTGCCCGGGCTGGGACGGGGCCGACCCGAAGTGCCGGTGGGTGGGAGAGGAAGGAGGGGACGGAGGGGACGGCAGCGCAAGGGTCAGCGCCTCGCGGGGGGGACCGGTCCCGTCGGTGCCGGTTGGAGCACTCTGATGTCACCGTCCGTCCAAGGGGTGCAGTGGGGATGGAGCGCGGGGAGCCCTGGGGGGACGGCACTGCCACCCTGGGACAAGGACAGCCCGGGGCTGTGGACCTGGAGGTGTGTTAGTGGCATCCCTCTGGTTTGGGAATGAGGAGCAGGGGATGTGCTGGTGGTGTAAGCCCTGATTTGGGGCCAGGTATCCCCCTGATTTTTGGTTGGGGACCAGGAGGTTTGCTGGTGTTGCATCCCAAGGTTGAGCCTGGGGGCCAGGAGGTGCATCCCCCTGGTTCCCAGCCTCCATTTCCCCTTGCTTGGTGGTGTCCCTGTACCCTCGACAAGTCCCATTTGGGGAGTGCAGGTGTGGTCCAGCCCAAGGGAGCTGTGCGTGGGGCTGAGCATCCCATGTACCACCTGCAGGGACAGCACTTGGCTGGAGCACAGCTGTGCCGTGGCACAGAACATCCCCGCTCCAGCTGTGGATGACAGGCCCTGGAGAAGGCTGTGCCCCCCCCAGTATTTGCAGCACCGCTGGCAGGGCTGACATCCCAGGACTCAGTGGTGATTTTCTGTCCCATTTGCATCAGTACTCCCCCCATATGGGCTCCCCCCATATCCCATGGCCAGCACAGGGATGCAGCCCCCGCTGCTCCCCCCCGCTCCTCTTGGGTGGCCCCAAATCCCCCTGGATTTTCCCAGCTGGGCAATGAGGTTCAGAGGCTCTGGGCTCATCGCTGTTATTTTTACCCGGCTGTTGAGGAGTGGAGTGGATGGGTTTAGCAGAGCTGGAAGCAGAGCACTGGCGGGAGGAGAGCCCAGCCCTGATCTACCCAACAGCTGGAGGTGGTGGAACTGGGAATGGGGCTGTGGGGTGGGGTGGGGGGTGGGGCAGGGGGGAGATGCCTCAGTTTCCCCATGTGGGGCTGCTCTGGGGATACCTCGGGACACCCAGAGTGGCAGGGAGAGCTTTTCCTATGGAATAAGTTTACAAATAAGGGATTGTCAGAGGTTAGGGGGTGTGTGCCGACCTCCGGCCATGCAATGTCTCAGTGGTTCTCTTTCTATAGGTGTATCTTCACGTATTGATTCGTGTTTTGTGCACCCACATCTGAGCCTTCTGGAAGAACGTGACGTTGGAGGAACCTGGAGCTTTGCAAAGGCTTCGCTGAGAAACGTAACGAGTGTGACGGAAGGGGTGGAGACAGGAGGTGAGGATGGCCAAAACCTCAGCCCTGGAGCCAACAGTAACCGGGAAATAAAAGGAAATTATATGGATGGAAACTTCACTGCACAGGAGGGGGGGGGTCAGTGCCAGGCTGGGGCTGAGCTGGGGGTGCAGAGGTGGGGGCTGAGCTCCTGGGCCAGGTGGGGGTGGGGCAGGTGGAGGAGTGCTGGGCTGCCCACAGCCCCGCTCTGATTTCAGCACTCAGCTGCACCAGATCAGCCCAGCACTGGTGGGAGGGCAGGGAGATGCTGGTGGGAGAGATCTTACAGCCCTCAGGGAATAACGTTGGATTTTATACGTGATTTGTCCTGGATGCTGGGTGGGAAAGTGCATTTTGGGATGGAATGGAATGGCGTGGGATGGGATGGAACCCAATAGGATGCAGTGGCATGCAATGCAATAGGATGGGATGGGATGAAATGAGATGGGACATGATAGGATGTGATGTGATGGGATGGGATGGGATGAGTCCCAGTAGGATGCAATGGGATGCAATACAATGGGATGCAATGGGATATGATGGGATGAAATGTGATGGGATGCAATGGGATGCAATGCAATGGCAGACAATGCAACAGGATGCAATGGGGTGGGATGCAATGCAATAAGATGTGACAGGATGGGATTCGACGGGATGAGATTCGATGCAAGGGGATACAGTGTGATGTGACGGGCTGGGATGAGATGGACGGGATGGGTTGGAATGGGATGGAATAGGGTGTGATGTGCTGCAATGCAATGGGATTTGATGGGATGCGGTGTGAGGGGATGCAGTGTGGGGGGATATGATGCAGTGCTGCCAGTCTTGATGTTGGTTTGGAGCCCCATGACAGCACTGGAGGTGTCAGGGCAGAGGGAGTGGTCACCCTGAGGCAAAGGTCAGGCAGCTCCCACTGCTCCTTCCTGGTTATTTTCCTGACTGCATGGCCAAAGTGGCTTGCTAGCTGATGTCAGACCCTCAGCAGGCTCTGGGGGTGGTAGGTTTTGATGTGCACAGGCAGCAGTGACTGTAAGTGGCTCAGTGCTTGTTCTCCTGTGCCTGTCCCAGCCCACCGTGCCTCTGTGCCCTGCTTGATGCATCGCTCCATGCCTCAGTTTCCCCTGGCTGAGGTGCAGCAAGGACAGCCCGGGGCTGTGGACCTGGAGGTGTGTTAGTGGCATCCCTCTGGTTTGGGAATGAGGAGCAGGGGATGTGCTGGTGGTGTAAGCCCTGATTTGGGGCCAGGTATCCCCCTGATTTTTGGTTGGGGACCAGGAGGTTTGCTGGTGTTGCATCCCAAGGTTGAGCCTGGGGTAAACCTGGGGGTAAACAGCTGGGGTAAACCTACAGGATGTTATGCAGGGGAGAAATCGCCACCCGTCTGCTGGAGCTCTGCTCTCTGCCTTTCTGACAACCAGAGCTCTCCAATCCAGCTCTGGCACCAAAATCCTTCTGTGTCATTCCCATTCACTGCCTGTGACCCCTGGGAGGGGATGCAGGGAGTTAGGGGTGTGAGAATGGAGGTGTGTGGGAGTGGAGGGATGGAGGAGTACAGGGGATGTGGATCTGTAGGGCGCAGGGATGTATAGGGGTGGAGGGATGCAGGGATGTGGATGTGGAGGGATGTAGGAGAAACGGGGTGAGGTGTCATAGGAGTGTAGGATCGGAAGGATGCAGGGATATGTGAGGATGGATGGATGTAGGGATGTAGGGGTAGAGAGATGTCAGGACGTGGGGATATATGGGATAGAAGGATGTAGGAATGCAGAGATGTAAGGGTGGAGTGATGGAGGGATGGAGAGATGTAGCCATGTAGAAGCGGAGGGATGTGGGGATGAAGAAGCGATGTAGGGTGGCAGAGATGTAGAGATACACGTGCGGGGGTATAGGAGTGAAGGGCTGTGCGGCCGCAGGCTGCAGAGCCAAGGCAGGGACCTGCCCCGCAGCCCCACGCCGTGTCCCCGCACTGGACGGTCCCGTCGCACCCCGCAGGGCCGGGAGGTGGCAGCAGCGGCCGCACTGAGCGAAGCGCTCCGCGGATCCCGGAGGACCGCGGCTGATCCGCGCCGGGACATCCCTGGGAGCACAGCGCCGTGCGGGGCCGTGCGGGGGTTTGGGGTCCCGCAGCCCCTCTGCACCGCTGTGAGGCGCCGGGGGGCTCCGCCACAGACAACGTCCTCAAAATACTGCTCTGACCGCCTGCTGTAAGCAGAGCTTCCAGGCGCTCCGGCGCTCCCAGTGTCCCCCCCCGCCCCCTCATTTTCTTTCCTCCTTCCAGGTGCGGTTGGATCCCTCCGTCCTCGGGCGCATTTCAGACGTGCCAGCAGCAGAGCGGGATGGAGCTGAGGGACGTGACGGCAGCGGCCGCGCGGCTGCAGCGCGGGGTGGGTGCGAGGTTTGGTGACACATCGCGACCCCCAGGCGGAGCAGTGGGGTCCGTAGGGCGAGGGGCGCCCGGCAGCACGGGGCTGCCCGGCACGGCTGTGGGTTGGGGCTGATGGATGCTTTCTCGGTAGGATGCGGCCCCTCCCAGACTGTGCTGCATTTATGGCTTTGGGGTTAACCAGCATTTTTGGCCCAAAGTCCCGAGGGGTGGCTGGCAGCTCGGACACGTTGCAAACGCCGCGAGGTCTGCAACCGCTCAGCCGGGGGGGGGGGGGGGGGGGGGGGAAAGCACCTCGATGGGGCCGGGCACCTCGGGAATGAAAGGGCTGAGACCCCCCCGCCCCCAACCGCCCCCGCCGTCCCTGCTGTGCTGAACGCCCGGCCTCAGCCCGAGGGGGCACGCAGGGATGGACAGAACCACGGTTGGGTCCTCAGGGGGAGGGGGGCAGCCCTAAAGTTGGCTGTTATCCCAGGGGGGATTTTGGGGTGCTCGGTGATGCCGGCTTTTATTTAATATAAAAATAATAACAAGAACTCCCTTCCCCTGCACGAGTCTCGGAGTGCCCCCCTCCCCTCGTCCTCCCTTCCATCTCCCGCTGTCGGGGGCGGGGGTCCCTATAGGGGCTGGGCCGGGGGCGGGGGCCCATCCCGTGCTCGGGACCCGCCCCGTCCCCGCCCGCTGCCGCTGCCCTCCGCCATGGGGCCGCTGCGCTGCGCTGCGCTCGTGCTGCCGTTGCTGTTGCTGTTGCTGGGCACCGGGACCGGCACCAGGGGCGGCCCCGAACCCCCCCGGGTGGTACTGGCCCTCCTGGCCCGCAACGCGCAGCACTCGCTGCCGCACTGCCTGGGGGCTCTGGAGAACCTGGATTTCCCCGCGAGGAGCATCGCGCTGTGGTGAGGGTGGGGGCACCGGGATCACCTCCAGCTCCTCGGGCTATATGGGGGAGGTGGGTGGGGTGAGCGGAAGGAGTGGGAGTCCTGGGGGAGCGGTGGGTGGGGAGTGGGGGGCTCCAGGGGGAATAGGGGAGAATGGGGGCTCTCGGGGGTGGGGGACACAGGGGCAGGGATCTGAGGGAATGGGGACCTTAGGGGGGTGTCCCCATTCCTTCAGGATCCTCTCCAGGATTGGGGGATAGGGACCTGGAGGAATAGGGACTGCATGGGGATCCTACTGGGGAGCAGGTAACCCATGGTGGTGGCAGCCCCAAGGCCACAGAGGGGCTGTGGCTGCGTGGGGGGCTCTGCAGTGGCTGTGGGAACACCGGGGTGGGTGCACAGCACTGTAGAGGGGGAATGGAGACCCACACTGTCTCCTTCCTGGATTTGTAGGGCTGGTGTGTGTGAAGGAGCACCCTGAGCTTGTGGAGGCTCTCCACATTCTCAGGGATGGGCGCTGCCTCCCTCTCCCCATGGGGATTGCCCAAGCACAACTCCCCAAAACCCCTTTTATGCCGTGCAGAGGGTGGGAGAGGAGCCCCTGTTTCTATTCTTCCTCTCTCCTTTGCAGCCGTCACATGTTGGAGTGGAAACTTTTATGGGGGATGAGGCGGGAGCTGGTGGGGGCTGGGGGGAGGCTGTGCTGGGGGGAGCTGAGGGGCTGCTTTGGTCCTGCCGCCCCACACCCAGCCAGTGGCTGTGGGCACGGTGGGGCACGGAGGGCAGGAGTGGTAGAACGGGGTTGGGAAGCTGATGAGGGCTGAGAGCAAGCGAGAGCCACAGGATAGCAGTGGGGAAAGAAATTACCCCTTTGCCTTTCCCTCCCTGCCGAACGCAGGGAGGGAATTACACGTTGCCTTTCTGAGTGAGCCCTGCTCCCCTCTGCTGCTCAGCCTCTCGGTGTGGTAGGGCAGGGGGGGGTCTGTGCCTGGGGGGGAGGACCCTGAGTGCCGTGGGGCTGATGTGTCCCCCCCAGGTGTGCGACGGACCACAACTCGGACAACACGACGGCGATGCTGCAGGAGTGGCTGCAGGCAGTGGGCAGCAATTACCACTCGGTGGCATGGAAGGCAGAAGAGGGGCCCAGGTGGGGCCGGGGGGGACAACCCCGCGTTGCACCCCCCCTCCTTGCACCTCTCCCCTGCATGCATACGGGGTTTTGCTTGCATGCTGCTGCCAGCTCAGCTCAGCGCTGACTCAGGCGGACGGCATGCAGTGCGTGCACTGAGTTTGTGCGTTCCCAGCTGGTGCTGTTAACCCTCTGCCTTCCTCCCACTGCACAGTTCTTACCCCGACGAGCTCGGCCCCAAGCACTGGAGCGACAAACGCTATGAAAACCTGATGAGGCTGAAGCAGGAGGCTCTGAGTTACGCCCGGGGGCTGCGGGCGGATTACATCCTGGTAGGGACGGGGCAGCATGCGGGTGCCATGACACGTGGGGTGTGGGTGTCCCCGTGCCTCCAGCACCTGCTCTGTCCCCGCAGTTTGTGGACACGGACAGCATCCTGACCAACAACCGGACCCTCACCTTCCTCATGGCGCAGAACAAGTCGGTGGTGGCCCCAATGCTGGACTCGCAGACCTTCTACTCCAACTTCTGGTGTGGGATAACACCCCAGGTACAGCCCGCAACCCCTGGGGGGCTGCCCAGCGCTGTGTCCTGAGCACTGTCACTGTCACATTGCTGTGTCTCAGGGGTTCTACCGCCGCACGGCCGACTATTTCCCCACCAAGAACCGGCAGCGCCGGGGCTGCTTTGCCGTGCCCATGGTGCATGCCACGTTCCTGATCGACCTGCGGAAGGAGGAGACGGCACAGCTGGCCTTCTACCCGCCCCACCCCAACTACACCTGGGCTTTTGATGACATCATTGTCTTCGCCTACTCCTGCCAGGAGGCCGGTGAGGGTCAGGGGCCCGGGGAGGGCTGGGGTCAGCCTGTGTTGTGCTCACCCCCCTCTCCCTGCAGGTGCTGAGGTCCATGTGTGCAACCAGCAGCGCTTTGGCTACATCAATGTCCCTGTGAAGGCCCATCAGACGCTGGAGGATGAGCGCATCAACTTTGTGCATCTCACGCTGGAGGCTATGGGTGAGCTCCGGGGGGTCCCCGTGCTGTTCCTGTCAGTGACAGAGGGCTGCAGGCTCCATGGAAGGGATTTTCCATCTCTCTGCAGTGGATGGTCCCCCCATGCAGCGCTCCAGGCACATCTCCGTCTCACCCAAACCACTCACCAAAATGGGCTTTGATGAAGTAAGTGCCCCCCCGTGCCTCCCCTCCGCACCTCCTGCCCCGGTGTTCAGCCAACCCCATGTCCCTTGTCCCGCACTGATGGGTTCCTGCAGTGATATGCCCCCCCGTCCTGGTGAGACTCTCCTCTTCCTCCCCAGATCTTCCTCATTAATCTGGTGCGGCGGCCAGACCGGCGCCGGCGGATGCTGGAGTCCCTGCAGGAGCTGGAGATTGCTGCACGGGTGGTGGATGCGGTGGATGGGAGGTGACCGTGTAGTGTCACCCTGGGAGGGAGCTGGGTGCTGGGGACACCGTGCTGACCCACCACTTCGCTTTGCAGCACCCTCAACAGCAGTGACATCAAGGTGCTGGGGGTGGACCTGCTGCCAGGGTACTACGACCCCTTCTCTGGCCGCACACTCACCAAGGGGGAGGTCGGATGCTTCCTGAGCCACTACAACATCTGGAAGGAGGTATGGGGCTGAGGGGCACCAGCACAGGGTAGGGATCCTCTGTATAGCATCGGTTCTCTCTGGATAACCTGGGGAGAGGGTCTCTCCTTCAGGGTGGGTGGCCCCAGTATGGCCCAGTGCGGTGCCAGTGTGGGTCAGCAGCTCTGTGCCCTCCCCACAGATCGTGTCCCGGGGGCTGGAGCGGGTGCTGGTCTTTGAGGACGACGTGCGCTTCGAGGTGTCTTTCCCAGCACGGCTGCAGCAGCTGATGGAGGAACTGGAGGGGGCACGGCACGACTGGGACCTCGTGTAGGTGCTGGGGATGGGGGGACACGGGGTGGGCGCTGGACCGGCTCTGACCGCTCGCCTTGCAGCTACCTGGGGAGGAAGCAGGTGAATGCAGAGGATGAAGCTCCTGTGGAGGGTGTCAGGAACCTGGTGGTAGCTGGGTATTCCTACTGGACACTGGCATACGCCATCTCCCTCCGTGGCGCACAGAAGCTGCTGGCTGCTGAGCCCCTCTCCAAAATGCTGCCAGTGGATGAGTTCCTGCCCATCATGTACGACAAGCACCCCAAGTAAGGAGCAGGGCTGCGCTGCTGTGGGAACGTGTGGTTCTTCTCCATTGCCACCATCCCACCCCGTCTCTCCCCTCCACCCCGGCTGGAGGAAAACATCTGCAGCATGAGCTCATTCCCCCCCGGCCCCGCCTGGCTGCCGGCTGCTGGAAAATGGCCCTCTGCCAGCACGGGGCGGCGGGGATGGAGCTGGGGTGTGGGGCTGGCCTGTGTGGAGGGCTCAGCCCCATTGGGGGCACCTCACCGGGTGGGGATCCTGGAGGGGGAGGCAGCTGGGGGTGGGCAAGCGCTGGGGGAGAGAACGTGGGGAAAGGGGAGAGCAGGATGGCAAAATGAAGGGTTGGAAGGGTTGGGGCGGGAACCACTCTGAGCATACAGCATCCATGGTGCCACTGTCACTCCCAAAGCAGTGCCATCCCCCGTGCACCCACTCCATTGCTGTGTTCTCCATCGCTCCTTACGTGGCCCTCTCCTCCCGCTCTCCCCAGTGAGGACTACAAGCGGCACTTTGCCCCACGGGACCTGCAGGTGTTTTCAGCTCACCCACTCCTGGTTTATCCCACCCACTACGCTGGGGACAGCAACTGGCTGAGCGACACAGAGACCTCCACCATCTGGGACGATGACTCCAAACAGACAGGCTGGGTGGGCTCGCAGAAGACCCTGAGGGACCCACGGGACGGTGGGGGGTACCTCCGCTCTGCATCCCACGATGAGCTCTGAGGGTGCTGGTGTTGGACATGGACCCTCCCTGGGAGCAGCCAGACCCTCCTCACCCACCTGTGGAAGGCATCGGTGAGCAGAGGGCTTGCTCCTGCCTGGACCACTAGCAGGGATGCTCACTGCTTTTCTCCATAGGGACCAGGCATCGTGACCCAGGGGGGCATCGTTGATCGGGTTCCCCCCTGCCCCGGGGTGCTCCAAAGTGGGATTTGTGCCTGGGGCTCTTGCCAAGACAGTGCCCAACCAGACAGAAGGGCTGCCAGACCATGGTGCTCCGGCTCTGCACTCTCCTGAGTAGTGCAAACTGTTTTTTGGACATTGCGTGTGGATTTCCTGGTGCAGGAGGAGGGGGGAAGGCCCTGAAGGTGCACACGTGGCCTCCTGCCACCCCTGCCTGTTCCATATCTGGGCTGAAGCCCAGAAGGATTAAAGCCAACTGTGTTGGAGCTGACATCCCTGGCTGTGCTGGGCAGAGCTGCCCCCAGATAATACTGATGCCTTCCCTCATTTGTTCTGATGTTCTCAACAGAGGTTTTGGCCTTTGGACTGAAAACCTTTTGCTAATTTGAGCACCGGGATGTGCAGCTGAGTCCTGCTGGGCTCTGGCATGTGTCACGTTTGTGGCCAGATTTGGAGGAGGGTGTTTGCTTTGCAAGAGCCAGGGATTGTTTGTTTTGTGCTAAAACTTCAAGTCCCTGGAGCGAGTGAACACTCTGCAGGGCAATGCTTGGTTGAAAACGGGGGGAGAGAAGCAAGATCCTTGAAAATGCTGCAGCTGATCCTAATCCGGGTGGGCTGGGGGGGAGGTGAGCTTCTTGCCAATTCCCCAGAGCTGGTGCTCTCCCCTCTTTTGCTTCCTTGGCTGTGGTACCCTGGATGCAAACCATGCAGGGTGAGGAGATTGGGATGGGAGCTGCAAACAGAGGGTGAAGTTTGGGTGCAAGCTGGAGCAGAGGAAGGGTATGGCAGCGGCATTGCAGTATGTGAGACCCTGTGAGGTCCCAGGATGTATTCCAGTGCCTGTTGGGATGTGGGCATGGAGCTGCTGTGCTTGCAGCTTGTAGCTCAGGCAGGACACATGCAGCAGAACACAGCTTTTGGGATGCTGGAGTGGTGTTGGAGGGTAGAAGGCATTCCCTAGCAGCTCTGGCAGGAGAGCTGTAACAAAGCTGGCCAGGAGCTTTCAAAAACTCCAATGTTTTGGCAGAAAACAACTCAGAAATTACGACAGCCTTAAACCTCCCCACTAGTTGCTCCAGCTCCGTGGGAGCAGACTGGTCTGCTGGTGAGCTAGGAAATTCCAGGCAGCTCTGCGTTTCTATGCCACAGTGTGCTGGGACACCCTCACTGCACATCCATGATGTGGGGGACCAACAGATACTGAGGGAAAAGTGATGTCTGTGCAGTGGGGGATGTTGCAGATGTTCTGAGTGAGGCTGCAGCCACCAGCAGGGGCCTCAGGCAGGGACTGAAGATGGCTGTGGTGATGGGGCAGAAGGCACTGGTCCCCTGCAGGCAGCTGAAGGGTGAGGGGACGGCGCTGGAGCTGCCCCATGGTTTCCCTGGCCGTGCCGGGCCCGGCTCCAAGGAACACGGGTCTGGAAGAGGCTGTGCTGCGCTGCGCCAGGGCTGTGCGCTCCTGCCAGGCCTGGCGGCCACGCTGATTGTTTCCATGTTCGCTGCGCTGCCAAACAGCGTCAGGGAGGAGGAGGGAGAGGAGGAAAGGGGGAGAGCCTGGAGCGGGGCTCTGTGGTGCGACAGGGGGGCCAGTGAGAGCTGGGGACTGCGAGCCCAGCACTGAGGTGAGGCGGCACTGTCCCCTTCCACGAGGGTCCAAGCACACTGCAGGACACAAACACAGGCCAGGCCCCGCTGCGTCCCCCTGAGGAGAAGGACAAATCCCCCCGTTAGCCTCTACGTGACCCCGACGCGGGACGATGCCAAAATCTGTATCTGCAAGGACCTCAGCCAGCAAGGCCTTCGGAGGCACCGCCCCGCCGCCATCTTGGTTGTGGGCGTCTCCGCCATCTTACTTCCGGGCAACGTCGCCATCTTGCTTCCGGGCAACGTCGCCATCTTGGTTGCGGGCGGCGGGGCGGGGCTGTGAGGCGTTGCGGGGCCGGGCCGGGCGGTAATCCATCCTACAGCCCCGCACGCGGTTCTGGCGGTCGCTGGGGTGCCTTGTGGCTGTTGTGGGGCCCTTTAGGAAGGACAGGGGTTGGGGGTACAGCTGGGGCCGCTGGGTTGAACGTGTGCCCGCAGATGGGAGCAGAGATGGAGGCTCCGGAGCTGTTTGCCACAGCCGTGCCCGAGGAGCAGCTGGAGGGCGGCTGGGACGGGGCCCTGCGGAAGGTGTTCGGGCCCAGCCAGTGCCTGCGCAGCGTGGAGAGCCCCAGGGATGTGGAATCCCTTGCTGCCATTGTGCAGGGCAGGATGCAGGAGCAGTAAGTGCCCAGGGGCTGCTCTGTGTTCACAGTGCTGTGTTCCCCGCTCAGACTGTCCTTAGCAGTCTTTAGGGCAATCCTCATATCCACCACCTTTCCCTGCCGCCCTCCAGCCACACGTGTGTCCCAGCTCTGTGAACATCTCCCTGTTGGGCAGTGTGAGGCTGGGCCCGCCTCATGGCTCTGTTCTTCTCTGCAGCTGGCAGAAAGGACAGGACTTCTCCTCTTGTGGCCAGTGGGAGGAAGCCATCATCTGCTATACAAAAGCCATCAGCCTGGATCCACAGCGGGTAATGGGATCCTGGAGAGCTGGGAGCAGGAGGCAGCATTGCTAAGCCTGTAGTACTGGCATCTGGCTTCAGAGTGCTCTTTGCTAGGGTGTTAGCATGGTGCCAGCATGATTCTGGGCAGCTGGAGCATGGCTGGGCCCTGGCAGCATGGACTGAGGGTGTCCATGGTGCAGGCAGAGCTGTACGAGCAGCGGGCAGAGGCTTTCCTCCAGCTTTGTGACTTCCAGTCGGCCAAGCTGAACTTAATGAAGGTGCTTGTGTTGGCACCTGCACGGGAGCAGCACTGCCTGGCTCGTCTGGCTCTCGTCCTTGACCTGCAGGTGAGCAACCACTCACTTCTCCCCATCTGCAGCCCCGACTTGTGACTAAGCTGAATGGCTATCCCTGCAGGGCCAGTGTCTGCTGGACCAGGAGCTCTACAGTGAGGCCCTGGAGGCCTTCACACGGGCAGCTGAGCTGCAGCCTCACTGCAGAGTGTTCCACCAGAGGAGGTGAAGCCAGGGCTGCAGGTTGTTCAGAAGGCTGGCACTGCCTTACTGCAGGCTCCCCATAGCCTCGTCCCTCTCTTGCAGCATCGTGTGCCTTGCTGCCCTTGGTGAGTTCCCAGAGTTTCTCCGGATGCTTAACAGAGAGCTGGAGGAGGATGCGAGGAACCCTGATATGTATGTGCTCCGTGCCTTCTTCTACAAGCGGTTTGGGCAGGTATGGCCACGTTGGTCCCTCTGAGGGATCCTGGCTGCCCTTCCTGGACATGGGGGCCACAGTGGGAAGCACCAGGTCCTGAAGGTACCCGGCCCCCTGGGCAGCTGGCCCTGTGCCGCCAGGACATCCAACGGGCCCTGAAGCTGGAGCCGCAGCACAGACCTGCCCAGGCTTTGTGGCACAGGCTGCTGAGACAAGGCCAGGATGCCAAAGCCCAGGCAGTGTTGAAGGCCCTGTGTGGAGACCTGCATGGGGCCCTGTATGAGATCAGCTTTGCTATTGAGAGCGACCCGTTGGCTGCTGAATTCTTCACCCTCAGGTAGTGATTGTGTTGCTGCAGGTGGTTAGCTGTACTGCTGTCTGAGTTTCCTTTCTCTGTCCCTGTGTCACAGGGGGACCCTCCTCCGACAGCTCAAGGACTTCAGTGCAGCCAGCAAAGACTTGGCCAGGGCGAGGGAGCTGAGTGCCCTGGGGAGCCCAGAGGCCCGGGAAGCTCAGCGGCAGCTGGTGCTCACCTACAATGATTGTGCTGTGCACTGCTATGCCCTGGGCCAACTTGATGAGGCTGTAAAGCTCCTTGGTGAAGCTCTGCAAAATGAAAAGACAGAGCAGGGACTCTACGCCAACAGAGGAGGCAAGTGGCTGGGCTGGTGGTCACAGCAGGGTAATGTAAGAGGCTTGTGGATAATGCTGGGGTGTCACGCAGCAGTGATCGGCACTCACACAGCAAATGTCTGCAGAGAGAGGCTTCGCTCTGTAGCCCTGTTTTAGGGACCTGTGGCAAAAGCAGGCAGTGGGGCAGCTGGGTTCTCCCTTGATCCTGATCCCAGTGCACTCTGAGGATACGTTCACTGTTTCAGCAGCGGGAAGGGGATGAGTGGGGATTTGTCACCAGTGCTACTACTCCTTCCCCACATAGTCTGTTTTGGGGCACAGGTGGCAACTGCTGCTGTCCCCCAGATCGGGCTGCATCTGCTGGTTGTTGCAGCGCAGAGCTTTTGGCTAGTGATGCTGAAACCTGGGGTGGGCTGGACATGAAGAGTGTGTTTCCCAGTGGCTCTAGACGAAGCCCCAGGGCAGCAGCCATCCCCTCGCAGTTGCTGAGATAGCCCTGCTTCACTGCAGACTGCTTCTTTCGCCTGGGGGAGCTGACCTACGCGCTGGCAGATTACCAGCAGGCGCTGGAGCTGAGTCCAGGGAACCGCGCTGTGCAGGGACGCATTGCAGCCGTGTTGCATGAGAAGGGTCAGCAGGACTTGGCAGCCAGGTGAGGAGCAGGGCAGCATAGGCTGCCTGAGGACTGTGGTGAGCCAGACACACACTGCTGTCCCCTTACAGGCGGTTCCTGCAGGCAGAAGCTTGCTTTTCTATGGCCATTGAGCACGACTCCCAAGAAGCACTGTACTACCTGAGTCGTGCCATGGCTAAGCGGTGCCTAGGGAAGGTGGAGAGCTCAAGGGAGGATGTTGCACTCAGTCTGTTGCTCAGCCCCACGGATAGCAAGGTACAGCCCTGCTGCTGTTGCTCTGTGCCCCTCCTCAGGCAATGGGCAGCATTCTTGGCTCACTGGTTCAGCTGCAGGCTCTGTGCCTGATGGTTAGGTGGTTTCTGTTCTGCATCAGGGCCACCTGCAGGGATCAAGAAACAGGAATAGGGGGGCCTGCTAGGCTACAGGTCCAAACCAAGCAGCAGTGGTTATATGTTGGCTTTTACAACAGTTTGGTGTTAGAGTCATTGGACAGATCATCTTCTCCTGTTTATTCTCACTTTCCTGTTTCTTTAAATCTAATCCAGAGCAGAAGCCCTTCTGCAGCTGACTGCAATAAGGGGAGACTATTCCCACACTGCTGTCTCCAAGCATTGTACTGCTGTAGTAGCATGGCTCAATAGATCTGGGATTTCTTTACAAAATCAAAACCAAGCAGGCTCCTCCCTGTCAGAGCAGGTCCTGGTGAGGCTGGCAGCTGTTTGGCTGCAGCAGGGGAAACTTGTGGTGCAGAGGTCATTGCAGGGAAGAGTTTTCCTGTGCGTGCTGATATGTCAAGAGGATGTTCAGGTCTTGCCTTGTTGCCACTGCAGATCCTTTCCCTTGCATACCACCTCTTTCCAAGAAAGACTGTCCGGGCTATCCTGAGGAGCCTTGCCCAACAAACCTTGGATAAAACACTTCAGAGTCCTCCAGGACTTCCGTCTGATGATGCCTGATGGACAGAGGCAGTAGGTGTGTGCTGGTGGTGGGGTAGTTTTTCTTGTGTATTAGCCTGCTGCTTTTTGCTCCAAACTGGGTTTGTTCAAACTCTGATGAGGCTTTGTTTGCTCTGGAGCACAGAAACATATTTTGGTCACCTAACTGCTGAATGACTCGTGTTGCCAAAGGCTGTTTTTGCCCCTTTCTGCACCTAGAAGGTGACAGTAGGTTGCTGGAATGTCTACACATGGGAAACTTGTTCCAAGCAGAACCCTCGTTCCTCCTCAGCCCTCTTAGATAGAGTCTGATGGGTGTTTGCTGTAGACCTGCAGCATTGCCTGGGCACTGGTGCCTGTCCCCAGGCTGCTGATGGTGAGGTCATAACGGAGGTGCTATAGGTTTCACCTCTTGCTCTGGCACTAGTTCTGGGAACATGGCCTTGTATGCAGAGATGTGCTCTGCACAGGGGGGAAAAATGGCTGCCTGCAGCTATGGCAGACAGACCTTGTGGCTTTCCTGCACCTACACTGGCTCCTCTCTGCAGGGTGTCAGGGCCAGCTACTGCTGTTTCACCTCCACCCCTGGGAAAGGCCACTGTCTTGTTTCCAGTTACCTAATTATAGAGCATCATCTCTATGCCTCTAAGTCCCCTAAGTGCTATTGCATCAGGCAGCCGTGCCCATGAAACTGCAAGTCTAACTCTGTCCGTGACTGCTGCTGTTAGGAATCCAAGCAAATGACTGTTCCTCAACCACTTATTTCAAAAAAAGATTTATTTTAAAATTAGAAATACTAACATTCCTGCAGGCATGATGGTCTGTACATGGACCAGCTCCCGGGCTGCATTTTAGGCTGTTCCTCCAATGGCTGTCCACGAAGCTGCAAGTTTGGAGGAAGGCTGGAATGGTCCTGAGTGCTGGCAGCTCATTTCAGCACAGGGCATGGGAGGAACATCAGGGACCTTCAGCAATGTCCCTGTTCACGCAGCCCCCTCAGGCAGTTCATTCTCAGAGTATGAATGATTCTTTGATCTGTGCTCCAGTAACCAACTGCAGAGATTAAAATGGGACAAAGGCCAGCAGTGCCACACACCCCATGCTTGACAGCGTGGAGTACAAACTTCTCTAACTTATCCTCAGGTCCCTACGCAAGTGGCGCTCCTGTGAAGATGCGCAGAGCTGGTTCAGCCAGTGCCTGCAAGGTCTGACCAGCAGGAGGATGTCAAAGAAGCTCAAGAGCTCATAGCACCAACTCCTCAGCCTGCTGTAGAAATTAGCACTGAATAAAAATACTTTAAAAAGCCATTGGTGGCACCATGGTCTCCCCCGGAGGTAGGACTGAGGTTTTTTTTTTGGTAGAGAAGTCCTGTTTTTTTCATTTCTGTGCTTTGCTGCAGGGAAATCCTTTGGACCTCGGGGGAAAGATGGGCAAACGGACAAGTAGGGAGAGCTGAGTTCTTAGCAGGCCGAGCACTGCCATTTCCCTCGTTATGTCCCTGTTCTTGTTGGTGCTCCTTACCAGCACCTTTTCACAGTGAAAGGAAACTGGAAAGAAGTTGGCTCTAAAATTTCCTTGTAATGAAAACTTTACTGTAACGTTGAGGGTGTTCACCAGGCAGCAAAGCAGCTGCCAGCACCAGCATGGTAACGTTGTACCAAGGAACTGAGGTAATGCCATGCTTAAAAAAATGGCTTTTAAAAATGCTAAAATGATGTATTTGAAAGAAATAATTCTCTTTTTGGGCTCAGAATCTTCATGCATTGAATAGCAGAAGCTGCCAGAAGAGCAGAGAGCTACAGCTTGGTGCTGCTGACAGGGTAAGAAACCTCCCTGACACTGCAGTCTCTTCTGACATCTTCCCTTCTTCATCACAGATGTGA
The DNA here is from genome assembly GCA_030625065.1 of Alectoris magna. Lineage (NCBI taxonomy): Eukaryota > Metazoa > Chordata > Aves > Galliformes > Phasianidae > Alectoris > Alectoris magna. The sequence goes on along the minus strand of CM060579.1, from coordinate 4,633,359 downwards.
CTTGAGTGGTGCACCAGGCTGAGCATATCCACCTTCAACTGGCCGCCGAATAAATGACAAAGTGCTTCAAATCAAACCACTTGCATTTGCTCCCCCGGTTGCATCCTGCAGCAGTGCCCTTGGGGCTGGAAAGGCAAATTCAGCAGGAGAGCATTTGTGCTACTGCATGGTAACACGTAACTCCTGGTGCTCATCCCACCAGTCTGCAGCTTTACAGCCCCGTATACGTCCCCGATGGATCGGAGCAAGGCTAGAAGAAAAAACTGATCCGAGAGGCTACAGTTTTGCAGCCTGTTGATGAAAATAATTTCTCTTCTTCTGGGAAGTAGGGGATGCTGTCAGCCACCTCCTGGACAACACCCTGACGTACTTCTAGCCCTTGCTGCACAAGTTCGTTGATGACGCATTGCTTTACGTGGTGGTGCTTCAGTGGGAGGAAGGGCACGACAAAATCAATGAGATGTTCGTTAATGATCCCAGATTTCCAGAATCCACCTGCAAAGGCAAAGGAGGAGACAGAAGATTTTACTTTCGGTGTCTGTGGTCCTTGGAATTCAAAGAGCTGCTTTGTTTGAAGCCAGAATACTCAGCTGAAGACAGATCTGCTCATTTCGTACAAGGTCTTAAACCAATCAGTTGTCAACCCCTCCTTCCCCAGGTAGATTGGTCTTTCCCCAGGAATGGTTAGATTTAGCTGAACTGCTCCGATTTGAAGCTCTGCTCTGTGACAAGGACAAAGCAAGGATCCAAGCAGGCAGCAGGGACTGACACTTCTCAGTGCCTTTTCAGTGAGTGTGCTGTGCAGTTTGCCATACCTTGTCTGAATACATGTTCTCTCCAAAGAATTTTGCTAAGCACACTAATGGATCTGCTGGTTTGGGAAGCGGGCTATTCCTTCCCTCTGCCAGAAATCCTTGAGGAGCTCACAATTCTTTTCCCTTCAAATCCCTGTCCCCTTCTGCCTGCTTAGGAGATCCCAGAGAGCATCTGTGGCTGTCTGGAGTGGACCTGGCTCCCTCTGCTGGGCTCTGCTCCCTGCTGAAACACTGCAGAGATTCACTCACTCTGAGGGTTCTCGAACACCGCTTTGGAGATGGCTGCCTCCATGTCCCGCAGGCTGATCTCCTCCCGGTCCTGGCGGGCACGCCAGAGATCCAGTGTCATTTCATTGATCTGCTCTCCTCCTGCATTGCTGCACAAGAGTAAGATGACTTACTACCCAGGAAAATGGTATTGCAGGACAGAGGTGCCATCTGCCACCCTCCAGCCTGCATGAGCTCAGTCCAGGCCTGCCCTGTTGCCTGGCCTAAAATGACTCCTATAAAGGCAAGCAAATAACAGGAAGGGGAGAGCTTTTCCAGACACTCCAATTTTGACTGTTCAGGAGGAAATAACATCTGTTGGTTTCTGCAGCTCAATGCTTGGAAAAGGAAAAGCAAAATGAAAGCACGCTCTGAAGTAGGCATCATGCTGTGCCCATGTGAGAAGCGGTGCACTGGAATGCCCCGTGCTGCCCCACCTGCCACACAGGGGCCTCTCACCTTATGAAGATGAAGATCGCTTTGCGGTAGTTGGTCCCGTACACAACCCATGAGGGTCCCAGGAATGGCATAATCACATCAATCAGGCCTGGGTGCATCTTGTCCATCTCCTCAAAGAGAAAGACCGACCGTCCGCAGTTCGTCAGGTTCCCTTGGATCCAGTGCCTCAGATTCTCCTAGGAAAGATATCCACCAGACCGTAAAGCAGCGAGGGAGGCCTGAGCTACTGCAGAGTAAGGGCTGAGGTGAAGCACAGAAACGGCTGTGCATCACCACCCACTCAGAGCAGGAACAGCCAGCCCTGAGGCAGGCTGCTTTGTCCTGGACTTGGCACAGTGACTTATCCGTGCCATTTATTTGCCCATTATAGGTCTTCTACTGCAGATTTAAAGCAGTAAGAAGGAGGCAGCAAACTAAAGCTGGGTATTCAGCCTCCTACAGCTCCCTCCATTCTTCTCTTTCATTGCATTACAGTTCCCAGCTATTGGGAGGGAACCGTGCTCGTTGCCACCTCCTTTTCTGGTGCAGAACTGTGTGCCTGCACAGAGTGAGAAGAGCTCTCCTTACTACAGCTGGAGTTACTTCAGTGCCAACCCACGCACGAACGCTCAGCTCTCCTGGACGTGTGTATAACTCTTAATTGCAGTGTTTTACCCAGCACGAGGCTTTACCCCACTGAGCACATTTCTTACAAAAGAACACACAACTCCTCCAAACACCCAGAAAGAAAATATCCAGGTGTGCTGGTTTCCCCACTGCCGAGGTTTCATTTAGAAAGCCTCCAGCTTTGGATTTCTTTCCTCTGTCAGCTGTAGGAGCCACAGGTTAAGCTGTGTTTTGGAGCTCCTTGTTGGGTGAGGAGGGAATTATCAAGTCCAGCAATAGAGAGGTTTTCCCAGCTATCGAGCTGTTTGGAAAGCAAAGGGACAATTTCAGGTGAAAGGGCACTAAGTGAAACGCTTTGGCTGCGTATTCAAAGGGCCGTGTAAATATTTAAAGAGGGAGAAAATGACAGCAAGAACAGCTGTTGGGAAAACAGGCCTGCAGAGCGTATCGCAGGGGATCCTTCAGCCACTGCGTGGAGCCTTTGCTCCAGTGTCTGTCGGAGGGCGAAGCACGGAGCTGCAGCGCTGCTGCCTACAGGAGCAGCCTGAGCGTACACTGAGCAACCGACCGCAATGCGTGGGGCAGCGCTCACCTTGTACCGCTCCACGTGCTCCGCGTGGGGGAAGTGCACGATGGGGGAGAACTGGTGGACGTGGGGGCTCTGCAGCCCCTCGGGGAAGAGGTGCCGGACCAGCATGGAGCTCACGAAGGTTTTTCCCGTCCCGGTGGAGCCGTGGAAGGACATGACGAGGGGCTTCTCCGGGCTGCGCTTCTCCAGGAACTGCCTCAGTCCCTTCATCACCTGCTGCCTCACCAGGGGCTGCCCCACCAGGGTCGCGGCCAGCTCGCACTCCAGACCTGCAGCAAAAGCAAATCCTTTACGAAACGAGGGGCTGACAGATCCCTCCCTGCGGTCGCCCCAACGCCGCCGTTCCGCTCCCGACCCAGAACCGGAACCTAACCGCGCAGGTCGGGCCCGAAGCCGCATTCGCAGTCCGCCGTGAAGCTGCAGCGCAGTGCCCGCAGTGCCCACAGGTCCCAGGCGGCGGCGGCGGCGGCGGCCGACAGCAGCGCCAGGGTCAGGGCCGGCACCGCCGCGGAGCGGCCCATGGCGGCCGCGGCTCCGGCACCGCCCGCACTACAGCTCCCGGCGTGCCCCGCGCCGAGCGGGGGAGGGGGGTGACCACGTGGGAGTGAGCGTGCGCCAGGGGGCGTGGTCTGGCCAGTATAGCCCCGCCCCCACACGGCCGGGCTGGGGGCGCGGTGCTGCCGCCCTGCCTGCACCCATAGCCCCCACCCTGCTTACAGCAAAGCGAGGGCATCCCTGTGCCCCCCCAGCAAAGAGCAACCACGGCATGCGGGTGTGGAGGAGTCCCTCCGGAGGGAGAGCGTAAAAGTTTATTGTATGTAAGAACCAAGGCCGTGAGCTATGTACAGATATTTACAAGACAAAATGAATGAGCCTAAGTATTTACACCAGGAACCGTGCCCGTGAATCTGTACATCCAGAAGTGACCGTGAAAACATATTTACAAGCGGGACCCAGCAGCCATGGGCGAGAGGGAGATGGAAAAAGAAGGAGTCTGAAGGGGGAGGAGAGGGGCACCATGCAGCCACGGACCGCGGCAGGGCTGGGCGATGGACGCTATCCCCATCCCCTGGGGTGGCAGTGCCAAAGAGGTGAGTGGCGGATGGGAAGTGGCTGTTGTTCCTTCTCCTTGTCCCCAAATTGCCACTGTGTCCCCCATGCAGAGGCTTTCCATTGCTGGGGGTTACAGCTCGCTGAAGCGCACTGCTGGCTCCAGCTTGTGGGACAGGGCAGTAAGGACCTTGTCGAACTTCTCGTAGCGCTCAGCCTGGCTGCTCTCAGCCCCACGGCTGCCCCAGAGCAGCCGCAGCTGGAACTCGGTGCTGAAGATCTCTAGCAGCTCTGCTCTGCCCTGGAAACCTGCAGGGAGAGAGAGTCAGTGCCATGGAGACAGGATGGGGACCCTGCACCTGTGGGATGCTCCATCCGGCACTGCCACCATGGTGAAGGGATAAGGGCCAGCCCCATCGCCATCTTGCTTACCCTGCAGCTTCACCTCGGCGTTGGTGTGGTACAGTCCACCGTGGTGGGCCACCATCCGTGCAGCTTCCAGGTGGGCCATGACCACCTCCACGCCGTTGTCCGTGGCCTCCCAGGGCTCGGGGCTGTCCACCAGCGCGTCGTCCCGCTCCAGGAGAGTCACCAGGGGCATGACGTGGGGAAAGGTGGTGTTGGTCAGCGGTGGCCCTTCTGCAGAGAGAGGCTCGATGAGCACGACTCATGACCCTGGGGTGGGCACATGGCTCAGTGTCCATGCATCCTCCTCATCCCTCCCCGTCTGCCTTGGATCCACGCAGCACTCTCACAACAACACAGCCCTATGGAGCCAGATTACCACCACATCCGTGGGGCAGAGTTCTGGCTCAGCTGCAGCACAGGCATGGCTGTGGTTCTGGAGAAGGCTCTGCATGAGGCCATCACCTCATCCAGCACCATCTGGGCCTTTCTGCTTGTGCCCAGAAGAGAAGCGGTGCTGTTCCCACTCTAGCAGTCTCTGTGTGTCCCAGGGCTGCAGTGAGGAGTGGGTGAGCAGATCCCAGGGCGCTGCATGTGAAGGAGATGCAGCTTTTCATCCTCCCTGCCCACAGCCGGCCGCTGTCCCCTTGGCTTGGCACGCATTGCCATGCGAGCACAAGGATTTGGCTCGGCTGAGCCATGTTTGTGCCCAGCTGCTGGTTTTATTTAGTTATGAAATGCTTCCCTGGGAAGGAAGGGGCAGCTGAGGCCAAGCAGGCGCTGCTAGAGCTGCATAGAGGCAGACGGGAAGTGTCTGGCCCTGCTGGGAGAAGGATGCAGCTCTCCAACATGTGCCCCCCCAGCAAGGATGTGCTTGGCTGAACCAGGAAGGAGCAGCCAGGTGGGAGATGGCAGCTGCCCTTCTCACCTTTCCCTTCGTTCAGGCTCTTCAGGAATGGCTTCAGCTTCTTCTCATAGAGGATGGCACCCTCTGTGTGCCGCTGCCGCAGCACCATCCAGGTCTGCTCCAGCCGTGCGATCTGCAAGGAGAGGGAAGTGCTGCTTCTGAGCCCCAGCACCACGGCCACAGCCTCTGCCGCTGGCACTCATGGCCAGAGACTGCGTGGCCCCAGCACCAGGCTGGGCTCAGTGCTTTTTCTCCTGCCATGCCCCAGGACAGCAGCTTCCCCACACCGCAGAGGCCTTGAAGATGAGACGCAGGGAAGGAGCAGCCGTTCCACTGCCTCTGTAAAGGCAGGAAGCAAGGCTTCCCAGCTGGGCTCGATTTAAAATTGAATTTTAATCTCCTTTCATCTTCCAAAGGGAGCAGTGTGGCCCGGAGACGCTGCTGCCACGGCCTTGAGACTGATTTGTATTGTACCGGAGGGCAGATTCATTTCCTCTCAGGAACAGAGCCCAGCACAAAACAAAAAGCCCAACCGCCGACAAACAATCACATCCCGGCAGGACTGGGCTGTCTGCTCCATGGAGGGGACGGCTCATTCCCTTCCCTGCTTACTCCCCAGTGGATGCCTTTGCCGGGGCATGGTCCCCCTCCTCCCACCCCAATGGGTGGGCAATGAGGGGAGGGGGTGTTCAGGAAAGGGGCTGAGCCCAGGCCACGAGGACGAAGGCAGCATCCCCGTACCTGTGCCATTTCCAGGGCGTTCATCACAGCTGCAAAACTGAACATGTTGCCCATGGTGCTCTTCAGCTCGGCAGCCAGCTGGATGGTTTTGTGGAGCAGGGCCGCCCGCTCCTCTGTGCTGCCTGTACAGCCCAGAATGTCCACGGCGATCATGATGGACATGGTGTGGAACCTGTTGCAGGGCGAGAGGCAGAGCGGGGCTCAGCGTGGGGGCAAAGAGCTGGGGGTGCTCCTGCCACTGCCCCAGCATGGGGGTTCAGCGGGACCACAGGAGGTGTGATGTCCCCCTGTGCTGAGCTGGGGCACCCCAGGGGAGCTGGGTTGTGCCGTACCGTTCCAGCAGGTCGAGCCGGAGCTGATGGCCATGGGGCAGGGTAAGCAGCTCCATGCCAGAGCTCACCCCCATCAGCCGCTGCATCTCTGCAGTCACGCCCAATATCCGAGCAACCTGGCAAGAAAGGTGAAAGGTGATTAGACCCGAACAGCCTCGAGCAGTCCTTCGCCCCAGCCCAGCCTCTGCCAGCTGATGCAGGGCAGCAGAGCTGAGAGCAGGGATGCTCTGAGGCTCAGGGATTCCAGGGCTCAGGGGCACTGTTTCCCCGTTAACCTGGAGCAAACGGAGGGCAGCAGTGCCCGTCCCTCCCGCCTGGCCCCGCCGTACCAGGCAGTCCACTTTGGTGATGTGTTTGGCGAGTGTCTTCGCATCCACATCCGCCAGCAGCTCTTTCACTTTCTTGAGCACAGCCATCTCCAGGGGCTTGTTCTCCAGGGGGATGAGCAGGGACTGGAATGCTGCCGGGTTGAAGGAGGAGCACGTCTCCACAGTGGGGGGCACAAAGCCCACAAAGTCCCGCTCTCCTTTCAGCCTCTGCCCTGCCTCCGCTTCCCCAGAGCCATTCTCCACAGTCCCTCTCTGCCCTTCCTCCACCTTTAGCCTTTCCACGTAGCTCTTTGCTGGCAGCTGCTTGGTGTCGTGAGCCGGCCGCTCTCTGCTGATGGGTGAGGTGGGGTGCAGCTGGCAGTAGTGCCCCGTGTCAGGGTCACTGTAGCTGTTCACAGAGGGAGAGGGGGAGGCGCGGGCGTAGCCGTGGCATGGTGTGGAGTGGGTGCTGTGGGCAGGGTCCGACAGAGGTTTGTTGCTGCTACCCGGGCACAGCTGGGGCTCGCTGGACCTTCTGATGACTGGGGAGGCCGGGGTGATCCCAGCTGCTTGGCAGGTATGAGGCTTTAGCCGTGTCACTGCAAGGAGCAGGAGAGAACTTGTTAGCAGAGCCTGGAGGTGTGCGCGCACCAAGGACGCACTGAGTGTGTAGGGCAATGCTCCACGCCCAGGGGCTTGCCTTTACAGCCAGCTCTGTCCCCCTCCCCAGGCCCGTGTCTGTGCTGAGCTCAGCCTGAGCCGTGTCCCGCTGTGCCCCGCGGGGTGATGCCTACCTGTGCTGTACGCAGGTGAGGTGGGGTTCTCTGAGATGGGTGACATTGGGGAGTGCAGGTCTTGGATCTGGTCCACGCTGACAGCACAGTTGCGGATGATGTCCCTGTGGTGTGGCAGGGACACGCTGGGGAAGGGGAAGACAGAAGCATCAGACTCTGAACTTAGTGCCTGGGCAAAGGCGGAGGGGTTGTGACTTTCCTCCCCACAGGCATCAATACCTTCCATTAGCACAGCAAGGAGTTGAACCCATAGTGAGCTCAGCTGGAGCCATGAGCAGGGCATCACAGCCGGCAGCTGGAGCAGAAGGGGTCAGTGCCTACAAAAAGCAGAGCCAGCCCTACCTGCAAGGAGTCTGGTCCTGGGAAGAGGGAAGGGTGCCCTGATGGCAAGGTACTGGGATGACATAACATGGGATGGGATGAATCCAGGGCACTGTGGGGAAGGGGGTCCAGCAAAGGAGTGGGAAAGTTTTCTAGCATTGTGGTGCGTGGCTGTAAGGGGGTATCTGATGCAGGGTGTGTTTTTCAATCTAAGAGCTGCATGGCAGCCAGATGAGCTGTGTTGTTCTCTCCCAAAGCTGGGGAGCAATGCAACATGCCTGAAGCTGGATAAATGCCCAGCTGGCTCACAGTGAGAGCCAGGAGATGCTGCGGTGAGTGAACTGCATGCGTGCTCTTGTAGCAAGCTAGGAGGTCTCGTGTCATTGGGGCAGTGGTTACAGCCTGACACAAACCCCATGAGTCAGTGGTGTTGCAAAAGTAGCTGTGGTGGGCTGAGCAATGCGAGCACTTCAAGAAAGCAGGGCAGGCAATCAGCTGCCCTCCCTGGCACAGGATGCTGTGATGTGTTTGCAGTCCAGAGCGCTACGTGTCTGTGGTGGGAGCAGGATGGGAGAACAGCTGTGATGATGAGAGATCTGGGGAAAACATGAGTGCTGAGGAAAGGCTGATGGGTTTGGGCTCTTCTGGATGTGTGTATGCTCTCCTGAAAGCCCAGGTGTTTCCGCTCTCCCTGCAGTAACAGTTCAGTTGCCTGTTTTCTGCTGGCGTGTTCCCACCCTGCCCCTGGGCTGAGAAGGTTGGGGTGGTGAAAAGGCAGCCTGGCTTGCAGACAGGGGGACAGGCTGTGCCTGCTGGGGACACGGCGGTGATGCAGGTCCCCTGGCCTCTGTGCAAGAGTGTAAACATGCTCTGCCTTCCCTGGTGGGGCCTGGGCACCCTGAGGCTGCCAAGAGGAAGCCATGTGAAGGAAATCTCCTTCACCCCCTGTGAAACCTGGCTGTTGCAAAGGTGCATGTGACCTGGGCAGCCTTGTTAGAGGCTCAGTGCGGCTGTGCAGACCCCATCCACACAGCTCTATCATCTCCTCTGAGTAACTCCTTGCAAACACCCCAGTGGAAAAGACTCTAAAATGAAGTGTGGTCAGAAGCAAGCCACCAAATGCCCTCGTGATGCTGGCTGACACCCCTGCATCAGCCTGGGAAAGCTTTGACAAGCCCTGACATGCAGACAATCCTGGACTGGATGGTGTAAAACACCCTCTGCCTTCTGGCCTCTGTGATGCCAAGCTGTGTGCTCACCGTGCGCTGCTGCGGTGGCTCAGCATGGCTGGCAGCCAGCCTGGGAGAAAACTCCAGTTCCAGCTGGGTACTGGCTCCTCTCCCTGTGCCTCTGCTGGTTTCCATGCCTGCACTGTGGCTGCTTCCACCCCCAAACCCTGCTCCTGCCTCATCCTCGAGGACCGATCCCCTGCACCCACCTGGTGGAGCACCCTTCAGCCCTGGTGATCTTGTCGGCTGTCAGCCCGTCTGTCATGGTGATGCTCCTCCTCTTGATGTGCCCCCCCTTCTGGGAGGCCGGGCTGTGGGACCCCCCGTGCTTCCCATTGGCAAGCCCATAGCTGGCCTCCAGGTAGCGCAGGGGGAAGGTGCGGTTGATGGGGCAGTAGACGATGGCACCGCTCTGTTCGGAGATGGCCTTGCGGTTGCCCACATAGAAGCGGACGAGGGCGGGCACGTTGTCAAAGCTCTCCTGCTCAAAGAGGTACTGGACGCGGGTCCGGCTGTCGCTGGACTTCACGGTCACCTTGTTGATCTTGAAGTGGAGGGGCTCATTGCGCCAGCGGCACGTCAGCACGTAGTCACCCAAACTGGTGAGCGAGTCGCGGATGAGGAAGTCGCCGTTCCTCTGCACGAGGCTCTCCGAGACCTGGCAAGGGATGGGGCAATGGCTCAGGCACGGCCCCGCTGGCTGCACCGGCAAACACCAGGGCTGTTATTTAGGGCATCCCCATCATCCTGGCTGTGAGTTTCAGGAGTTTCCCTGTGGCAAACACAGGCAGCCCCCGCCCTCTCCATCCTCACCTCCCGCGGGATGCGGCCATGGTACCACGCGTGGCTGCGCAGGTCGGTGCTGCTCAGCTTCAGCTCCTCTTCCAGCTCCTTGTGAAGCTTCTCCGGTGACGAGTCAAGGATGTATTTCTCCTTGGAGAACTGTACAGCAAAGAGAGAAAGCATCAGCTGGGGTTTTGCCACAGGCAGCACAGCCACTTCCCTGCAGGGTCCAAGGGATGCTGACCCCCATCCTTCCCACGGCCAGCACCTTCCACATCCACTGGGTACGCTGGCTGCAGGGTCTGGGAAAGGAAGGACTGGCCCTTGGGTGCTGGTGAGTCCCAAGGGCAGCACCCATGTGCTGAGACTGCAGGGATCTCTCAGGGGGGGACACTGCTGATGTCACCTACCAGGAGCAGACCTGTCCCTGAGGACAGATGCCTGCCCCAGCTCCCTGTCCAGCACATCCTGGGCTGAAACACTGTGGGAAGCACTTCTCCAGGAGGAAACCCATGTTGTTCCTCCTCCTAGAGACATCCTCCTCCAAAGGGTTAACTCAGCTGTGTTTAGCCTGACAGCAGCATGAATAGTAATGACAAACGTAAAGGAAACCTTCTGCATTGAAATGAGCTCTTACCAGCACTGGTGCACCTGAGCCTGGAGGATGCAATTTCCCCTCCTCCCTTCCCTGGAGAGATAAGGATGGCGTCACCTCTCCCTCGGCCACGCTCTCTGCCATCACAGTGGGGGCATTCCCCGAGGGCAGGACATGTGTCAGAGGGGGATGTGTATGCCACCAGCACAGCAGCTTGGCTGGGGCTACTGGGGTGTCCTGTTGTGCTGGCAGCCCCTGAGCCCTTTGATGCATGTTTCCACCCATGCCGATGTTGCTTGTGTGAGCTCAGGTGGCTCCTTGGCTCCATGGTGCTTGTTAGGGTAGCACCGCTGGTGTCTGTGAAGACAGGCAAGGGCCTGAAGCCGGTGCTCGGTGGCACTGCTCTGGCACACATGGCCAGCTTTGCATTGTTCCCTGGAGCACCAGGGGCTTCACCCTCAGAGCAGACTCTCCGTACAGCACCTTGTCTTGTGCCCTGAGCCAATTTCTCTCTGCTTCTCGTAGCACAGAATGCCGCTCTCCCAGCCTGTGCCCTCCACTCCTGGGACTCACTGAGTCCCTCAGCAGGTTTTGTCCCCTCTGCTCACCACGTCACCAGCCTGGAGCTGTGTATGTCAGCCAAGTTGGGCAGCAATCCCATCCCAGGGACAAGGCTCTCGCCTGGGGAGGTGGGAGGAGGCGGATGGGGGAACAACAGCGCTGATGGCCCAAGCTCTCCAGGGCTTGCCCTCACCAGCCTGGACCTGCCTCTGTTCCTCCCTTCCAAACTGCTAACGAGTTAAAAAAAATAAATACTAGGACAGTGGAAGTGAAAGTGAATGAACTCCTGAGTGCTCCTCTGGCCTCAGATCCTCCCCAAAGGAGGGTTCTGCTTGCTGGAGCTGCGGGGATGTGAACATGAGACACGTGGGTCGTGTACTCCTGAGCACCTCCACTGCCCTGGGGCCCTGGAGGAGACAAAGCCACGTGGCACTGCTGAACCCTATGAAAAATAAATGGTCGTCAGCGAATGCTGACGAGGTCTGGCTGCATCCTGGGGGGCTGAGGCCGAAGCAGATGCCGTTTCCATGACAACACTTTGCTTGGTGTGAGCGGCCGTGGGTGCCCCATGCTGCAGCAGTGCCCCGCGGCGCTGCCGTCCCCAAGCACCAGGCTGCTGCCTGCATGGGATCTGGGGGCTGATGCCCCCAGTGAGGGGATTAGCATCTGCTCTGCTCTGTGCTGTACATCTGGGTTTTCCCCCAAATCCTCCCCATGCAAATGCACAAGATAACAAACACAAACCCAGCTGAGCAGTGCACGGCGTCTCCAAGCCGGGATTTGGGCAGCAGCCGGCTGGCAGCCGCGCCAGGAGCCAGGTGCTGAGCTGGGGAGAGGCACGCAGGGCTTTGTGTCCTGCAGTTGGGGCAGTGAGGACAACTGTGTCCTGCAGCTGTGAGCAGAGGGACCCTAAACCACGTGATGGGCATCGTCCCTTCAGCTGCTTGGCTGGGAAATGAGGTCCCATCCAACTTTTACAGCCACCAAAAAGCCATCGCTTGGTGACTGCAGCCACTCCAACCAGGACCCTGATGCACGGAGAAGCCCTGTTCTTTGGTATGCTGGCAACTCTGGGGGCTGTCCTCGTGCTTTACATTGGCTTCTTGCTGCTCTGCTCCGTGCTGTGTCTCGGAGGAGGCTGTGTGTGGCTGCCAGCTGGCACGGCGAGGCGGCCGGCCCGGCACTGTCAGCAGTGTGTAAGCGGATGTGTGAGCACCGAGCTGAAAAGGGCACCACTTGGTGCTCTCTGCTGTGCCAAGAGGACATCAAAAGATGTACAGCCTGATGTGAGGTCTTGCATGCTAGAGGATTGGCTGTGGAGAAAATCCTCGACTTCCACTAGCGCCCAGCTCAAGTACGTGATGCTGGCCGCCTGCTCAGTGCCCCAAGGCTTCCTCCTGCTGAGTGGGATGGAACAGGGGTGAGAGCGGTTCCCCGAACCAGCCAAACCAGCTCAGGAGCTGCCAGAGATGGTGCCAAACTTTGCCTGAGGAATCCCAACCAGTAGCCAAGGTGGTTTGGCTGGTGAAAGGAGAGCTCCTCCATCACATTCAGCAGCAGACAGGCTGTTTCATGGTCTGCAGGTACAGCAGGGCTCACCAGGAGGGGATTCCCTGGGCACTCCATCCCTGCTTTCCTCTTTCCTTCTACCTGCTGCTTTCTTGGCAGAGGAAGCGCCTTTGGTCTCAGCTATGGACTAGAGTTGGCAGCCAAAGGGCAAGAGCTGGGGGGTGGAGGGTGCTGACAGCTGTGTTCTGTGTAAAACAGCAGCTCTGCCTGGTGTGAGGAGAGCTCCAAAATCTGGCACTTGGCTTTTTCTCCTTGCAAAGGTGCTCTTATGAAACAGGAGTGATTTGCAGCCTGCTTCCAGCTCCCCCCTCCCAGACCTGAAGCAGCTGAAGATGAAGTCAGCATGGAGAGCAAGGTGTATGCGCACCCACCCCGCCCCGCGATAACATCTCCTGGCTATCCTCAGGGCACAACGTGCAGCTGCTCTCACTCCCCTGCTGCATGCTCTGCAATGGGACCCTCGCTGGGGAAATCCCAGACCTTACTGTTGTTCTTCCAACCCCCAACTCCTGCTGCTGGAGCAGACGTGGGGCCTGGGAAGCAGCACTAGGAGGGAATGGATTAAGAAGCCACTTGGAGCAGGTGTATGGGCAAAGCCTCAGAGTCACCAAAGAGCCCTTCTTCTCTGCTTAGCTCTGCATCAGGCAATGGGCTACTTCACAGCAAGGGATTTTAAAACAAACATCCTCGTTGAGGCAGCCAGCATCCTAGCAAAGCTGAGCACTGCTCCACTTGCCTGGTGCAGGGCTGCTGTGTTCACCAGTCTGCCCAGTGCTGCCTGACCTCCCCGTGTGCCTGAGAATGGCCAGCCCACCCTGAGCAAGTGAAAAATCAGGTTGTCATGGGGTTGCTCCTCACCTGCATGCAGTTAATCTTACTGATCTTGATGTCCCTATGGAAGAGAAATAGTTTTTCCCTCCGGACTGTCTTGCAATGACTCTGGGTGTTTAAATAGACTCTGAGAAGGCTCATGCCCATCTCATGGGTTGCTGGAGGCAGCTCTTGGCTATGCCACATCTCCACTGCTCCCCACTGAAAGCACACAGACTGAGGAGCTGTCCTGGCGTTCAAAGCCTTTCTTAGGAGTGGTCCCGGCCATCCAAAGGGTCTCCTTTGTGGCAGCTCTGAAGCAATGATGTCTGGCTGGCAGGGGTGGGGTGCAGCTGGGGGTTGGTGGCTGGGAACATCGGGATGCTGCAAGGTGGGACGGATGCCCCAGCTCGTGCTATGGGGTGGTGCAGTGCTGTCCTAGAGGAGCAGGTCTCTGGTGCGGTATGGGGTGTGTGTGTACACACATTTCCATCCATCTCTATATTACTTATCTCACTCTGAGACGGCGGCGGCTGCTGCTGCTGCATCCCTTTTCAGAGCTGCTATTGGCCAGAAATGATGTCAGTGCTTCCCAGGCTGGGTGCACTGCCATTGGCGGTGAGCAGGGATGCGGCTGTCAGCTGGAAGCGCTCCAGTCATTCATGGGGACTTCAGTGTGTGTTTGCTGGGCACACTTGGACACAAATAGATGGTGAAGGATCTGGCAGAGCCAGGTGAGCACTTAGGGCTTCACTTTTAACTGTTTCTGTGGCCGGGATGGAGTGCCCTCCATCCCCTCCTGCATCCCTGCATGAAAGCCAGGCACCCACCTGTCCCTCCCTTGCTCTGGCAGCAGCTCAACACGATGCTGTGGTAGGGCACATCCCCTGCTGTTGCACGGTGGCCCTCTGACAACCAGAAGAAGCTCCTCTGCTTCTCTCCATTTGCCCCCACTCAGCGATCACAGTCCCTGGCTCTGCATCGAGATCAGCAGCAATCATGACAAGACTTGAAATGCTTCCTCTGGGCTCTGAGTTACCCAGCATAATCTCTACAGCTCAGCACCCACCTCCCGGAGCAGTACTGAATCAGACTGCCAGCACTGCTGGCTGCCAGCTCCGGGCACTTCTCACCCTTTTTAACTTGCAGCATGCCAGCAGCTCGTGCTTCAGTCAGAGTCTGCACGGCTCTTGCAGTGCTAAGCGCCTTTGCTCAGTGGGTAAATGAGGGAACAGCTTCCTGGCGCTCTGTCCCTTTCTCTGCTTGTGCAAAACGCCAAGAATCCAAAAATAGGATGTCTAGAGGTGGAAGTGCCACAGGACAGGTGACAGATGGATGCCGGCTCTCTGTAACACCGCAGTATGCACAGATCCAGGCCAGAGGGCTGTGTGCCCGTCGGGGCCGAGCCTGCCGGTGCTCCTGAAGCACCTTTAAAGCCGAGCGCTCCCTTTGACCGGCCTTCCCGCGAGCGAGGGATGCTGCTGCGCCCGTCGCTCTGTCAGAAGTGCCGGTTCGGTGCCCCGGCTTTGGCTTCGGCTTCGGCTTCAGTATCCCATTGCGTAGCGAAGCCGAAGCACCTGAGCGGGGAAGCACTGAGGACACGAGGGCTCGAACCTTTGGCTGCTCCCCGCGAGCCACGCAGCGCCCTACAGGGAGCGGCCCCAAGGTCAGCGCTGCCCCCGGGGCTCTTCTCCCCCCGCAGCCCCACGCGACCCCCACCCCGCCCCGCGTGGGGGCATCCCCGGGCTGCGGGCATCCGCGCCGCTCCGCTCACCTGCACCTGCATGAAGGAGCCGCGGTAGAAGCAGCAGGCGGCGGCCGACAGCGCGCTCCATAGGCTGCAGCGCTCCGTCATGGCGAGGAGCGGAGCGGCGCGCCCGGCCCGGGCTAACCCGGCCCGGCCCGGGCTGCACCGCCGCTGCCACCGCCGCCGCCGGGCTTCAATTTCAGCCGCTTTCCCGATTACCTCATCCCTTGTCGGCAGAGAGGGGCGGCACCGAGGATGCGGCTCCGCCCCGCACCGCCCCGCCGGGACCCGCGGCCGCCACAGCGGCGCTCAGCGGCCGAGAAGCGGCGACCGAGGGGGAGCGGCACCGCGGCACCCGAGGGTCCGACCCCGCCGCCCCCAGGGGAACCGGCCCGTCCGGGGGCAGCGTTTCCCCGAGGGACTCGGGCGGCCCGTTCAGCTGTGTCCTGAAGGAGCCGGAGTGCCCGAGGCCATCCGTCCCCGCTGGGAGGAGTGGCAGCCCCTCCAGGGGACCGACACCCCCCATCTCTGCCCTGCCCTCCCCAGTGACATGCAGCGCAGGGACGCTCGGTCCCTCGCCCCATCCCTCCTCACGCTCCTCATCCCAGTGCATCCCATCCTCAACCGGCTGCCTGCTTCCCACGTCGGCTGTCTCCGAGTTGCGTTTAATTAAGGCTCTGCTTTGGTTTAATTAAGGCCGTGGTTTCACGGGCTGCACGTGGCGGTGCGGATGGCTCTGAGCCCCGCAGCCCCCACTGCTGCTCCGTGAACTGATACCCTGGATCGGGCTTCACGTCCCCTCCACTCGGGGTCTGGGGGGCGGCAGCAGAGGTGTCCTTGCTGCCACCCGCGTGGCCTCCGCGCTAATTAATCCAGCCGAGCCCCTCGCATCCCCAGGCAAGGAGGAGGCAGGCAGGGCTGACGAGATACGGGTCTCCAGAGCACAGAACAAAGAGCTCCAACGCGCTCGCTGGGCCCGAGCTCTGCCCCCTCTATTGTAGGTCCCCGCGCCCGTGGGTGCCTGCAGCCCCAGCGGCAGTGCGGGCGCCGAGGGATGGAACAGATGGGAGACGCCGCTCTGCGAGGATCCGACGGTGAATCACACGCCGGCAACGGCTGCTCCTCCGCAAAGGGCTCGGCTGCTTCCCTCCCGCGGCGGATCCGATGGAGCACGCTGGAGCCGTGCCCGTGCTGCCCCTTCGCAGGAGCAGAGGGAGGCTGGGACGTGCGTCAGCGTAACAGCGCGATGTGGTTTTGCAGCTCCCTGCCTTCACCTGCAGGAGGGCGAGCGCTGCGGGGTGCTGAGCACCCCAACCAGGCAGGGCTGCAATCAGCCCGAGTGCCCCCGATGCTTTGGTCTCACGTACTCCAGATTATTCGACTTATTTGACTAAAATAGCTGCTGTGGCTGCAGCCTTTGGGCT
The DNA here is from genome assembly GCA_030625065.1 of Alectoris magna. Taxonomy (NCBI): domain Eukaryota; kingdom Metazoa; phylum Chordata; class Aves; order Galliformes; family Phasianidae; genus Alectoris; species Alectoris magna. Next base: position 4,617,047 of record CM060579.1, on the reverse strand, counting down.
GCTTCCATAGCCAAAGGGAAGTGGTGTATAAATCACACACGCTGCCCGTGGGGCTGCGTCTGGACACCGCAGGGATGGGTGAGAAATAAAGGCCAAATGGATCACTTCTGGCACGTGCCTGCACAGCAGGGGATTCTCCTAGCTCACCAAAAAGGATTCGATCCAACAGGCAAAGCCGTACCCATCGATCCATACCAGTCCATTAACTCACCAGCCATGCAACGCCCCCACCTCTGGGTGCACACACTGGCAGAGGGACCTTCCCCTATGGAGTAAGATGCCTTCTCAAACAGACCCCCAGAAGGCCATCACGTGGCAGCATACTGAAACAGGCAGCTTTCCAGCCCTCCATCCCCAAAACACCCAGCGTCCTGATGGTCATCACCCTGCTCCTGCCCAGCTTTCCCCACCCCGTGGTGCCAGCAACCTCCTGCAGAAGGACCGGCTCTCCTCTGGAGCCAGGCGCCTCGCTAATGAATTTCTGGCCAGACATGAAGAGTCCTCAGGAATGTTAATAGTTTGCTGGAGGATAAGCAAGAGATTTGAAGAGATTTACACCGACTTTCATGTGACAGCCCCGCCAAAGTGGCTCAAACCCTTCCTTTCCTACGTGGGGGCGGAGGGAGGAAGCAGCGGCGATGGCGAGTGATGGGGAGCACAAAATGCAGGGAGCAGCACTGGGGGCACCGTGCATGGCTTGCATGATTTCTGGCAGGAAATGTCTTCTGAGGACAAAGAGAGCCTAGAGGAGGCGATGGTCTTACCTTCACGTATTCGCTGCCGGATTCCAGGCCATCGTGGTGGCTAGAAGGGGGAAAATAAAAACACATGAGCAAAGGGCAGCAGGTTGTGCTAAGATGGTGGTGGCACGCAGGGCCCCGTGCCCTCTCCGTTTGCCTCGTGCCCACTCGGGACAGAGCTTAGCCTTCATAATGCGATCAGGAAAGAATGGGCCTTTTTATGGGATCTCTCCTCAAATCAGCTTGGGGCCAAATGAGCAGAGCCGGGCAGAGCTGGCGGCCAGGATGGGGTCCGCAGGGGTCACGGTGCTGGGGGCTGTGCTGTTGGGATGCATCACCTGGGCAGGCGTTGCTGATTGCTGCTCTCCAGCTTCGTGTAACTCCATAGAAATCAAACGGTCACTGAAGGATGGGTGATGCTGTGGCTTAGACTGAAACTCCCACTCTCCTTGGTGGCACGTTCACTCTTAGCCCTACTGATAACAAACCCAGTGCCTGACACACAGCTGCTCTGGCCACTTCTGCGCCATTATTTCATGGGGGAAACTGAGGGCTTTTCTCTTCCCTGAGGATTTAGCAGTGCTGTGACTGCCTTTTGTGCACCTGTGTGTGTCTGTGGATGAGCCCAATGGAAACAGGAGGAAGTCTTGAGGGTGGAGAGGTTGTAACAATGGAGCTGGGAAGCCCTGGGGATGGCCAAGGTAGCGGCCACCAGGTGTTGACCTGCTGGTGGCATTGCAGTGGGACAACATGAGCTCTATGAGAGCCGTGAGTGCCCCCACCCTGCCTTCTTCTCTTCCCCGTGCCCACCCTGCTGCAGCAGCTTGGGAGAGGAAAAATGGGGCTGGAAACCTAGGGGTGAAAAAGTGAGAAGAGCATTTGGAGGGGGGCACAGCTGCCTTGGGCAGCTGCGGGCTGCCTGCCCACCCCAGCATTGCCTCTGCAGGCTGTTTGCCTTTCACACGGCCGCAGAGAGCGCCTGGTGCTGCGAGAGCCGTGAGAAAAACCGGCAGGAGGACGGGGGCCTCTGAGCAGGAAATCGGGAGCATGAGAGCAGCTGGGAGATGCTGTGAGGAGGGGGGGCCTGCTGGGGAACGGCAGCAGCTGCGGCTGGGGGGAGCGGGGGCTGCAGCCCCCCCCGGTCTGTGCATTCCTGGAGGAAACGGCATTTTTTGGGGTAGCGAGAGCCTGGGAGAAATTCCAGGGCTGCCTTTGGAGTGCGGTGCGGTGGCTGAGCTGCTGGGACTCACAGCTCCTGCTTGGGGTTTCTCTAGGGCTTCTGCTGCTTTGGGGTCCAGAATGGCATCGTGACGACCTGCAAATGTGCCAGGCTTTGGGCTGGGGAATGTCGCGGTGTTCATAGGATCACAGAATGGCCTGGATTGAAAAGGACCACAATGCTCATCCCGTTCCAACCCCCTGCTGTGTGCAGGGTCACCAACCACCAGACCAGGCTGCCCAGAGCCACATCCAGCCTGGCCTTGAATGCCTCCAGGGATGGGGCATCCACAGCCTCCTCGGGCAACCTGTTCCAGTGCGTCACCACCCTCTGGTGTTGTTCCAACCCCAGACTAGAGCCTAGGCTCTGTTTGCCTTTGAACACCAGGGCTGTGCCCTAAGGGAGCTACTGTGCCTCAGTTTCCCCTCTGCATCCATAGGGCAAAGCTGCCTCCTTCGAGCTCCATGCTGGCTGTGCTGTGCAGGGTTTGCCGGTAACGGCAGCGCTCTACCCGTGCCCTGCGGGAAGTGGGATTTCCTGTGCTTGGAGGGAAGCTGAGTCACATCTGCCCGGTGACCTGCCTATGGGTCACCTCCTGTTGGTCACCGTGTCCCTGCTGTGTCCCTGTTGGCGTCACTGCTACTCGCATTCGGCCACCTCCCGGCCCTGAGCATCCCCAGGGCCGGGCGCTGCTTTGGCTCAGCAGAGTAAAATTCCAAAGCAGCCTGATCCTGCAGGGAGTACCCCTGCAAAAGCACTCGTGTGTGCGGGCAACCTCGGCCTACCTTGCCTCAGGAGCCTGAAACTCGACCAGGAGACTTGGAGATGCTCCAGGGGTGGACAGTGTGCCCAAGGGCCATGTTTGTCCCCTCTGCGGTCCCTCTGTACAGGTACTGCCTGTTCTGGGCAGCCACCCCTGGCCCCCCCTACAATGTCCTGGCAGGGAGGGACTGTCCCTGTCCCCAAGGAAGTGCCTGCACAGGAGGAAGGACTGGGGAACAGCGCTGTCCCAGCCCTGCTTCCGCCCACCCACTCCATGACACAGCCCAGTCATGGGGACGGCTCCGGCACACGACAGCGCCCTGAGCCTGGAGCACGGCACAAAGAGCCCCAATACCAAGCCCTGCTCCAGTCAATCTCGTGCCTCAGTTTCCCCAGCAAATAGCATGCCCAAGCTCATCAAGAGAGCAGCCCTGGATAATGCGAAAAGGCATCTGGTGCTCAATTTTTGGAAAGCCACATCCACATGCTGGCAGTTCCCAGATCTAAGGCACCTGGGTGACTGACAGATGTTCCCACTTGGTTCCCACTCTTGCCAGCCTAAGGGCTAACTCATTTTTGGGAAGGGGACACCCTGCACAGGTGCTCTGGAGCCCCAAGCCCCCAGACTCTGAACCCCAGGGGCACCCACAGCCCCAAGCTGCTCTGTCCCAGCACTGGGTCACAGCCAACTGTGGTTTTGGCAGCCGCAGGCGATGCACTCTCTTTTTCCATCAGCAAATGCCGGGCCTTCGGTGGCTCCTCCAGCATTCGAATCGAGTCTTTGTGCACCCCAAGCAAAGCCTCTTCCCATCCCTTCCTCTCCCTCCCCATCCCCTGCGCCATGCCGGGGTGTCAGACCCTTACCTGCCCTGTCCCAGGGTGGGAAACCTCCTGCCCACTGCTGTCATCGGCTCAGCCAGCGCCTCAGCTCCGGGATGGGGAGAGAAGCTCTGCGGGCGCTCCCGTGCCTGGCTCTGAGCCGGGACGTGGGGCGCGCGGGCGGTGGCGGACCCTCCTCCTCCTTCCCGTCCCAGCCCTCCTCCGGCCCTCCCTTCGCGGCCGGCAGGAATGTGAGGCCGGTTCCCACAGCCGGCACGAATTCCTTTTCCTTGCCCCGATCCTGGCGCCGTGCAAAACCCCCCCAGATGTCAGAGTGTGCCTCATTGGTTAGATGGGCTTTGGGGCTGAAACGGGGCTTATGGGGATAAGAACGGGGCTGGTATGATGGGACTTTGTTACTGGGGGAAATATGGCACCTTTCACCAGTGCCCCTCAGTTCCGTGCATGTTTGGGCTCGGATGACTTTGATCCCCGTGCCCAGCTGATGGATGGGGCTAAAATTCATCTTGTTGGTTTTGAGGGCCAAAGCTTCTAAACAAGCCAACCCTCATCTGTGAGGGCTGAGGTCCCCAAAACCTGGGGAAGGATTTCACTGGCAGGTGGGTGGAATGGAGCCAGGACAGCTAGGTTTTGGGATTGCCTCTGTGCCTTGAGAGAGGAGGAGGACAGAAGGAATGGAAGTGGGAAGTGAAGGATGACGGGGATGGGTCAGTGGAGGTTGCAGCTCTGCAGTGAGCACCAGTGCTGGGACAGAGCTGATGGCAGGACAAAGGGACGCCCGCACCGAGCGGGGCCGAGCGGTGTTTCCACCCCATCCGGAAATGGGAGGGAGCAGAAATCTCACAGGAAACCTTGCTCTCATAGAGAGGGGCCACAGTGTGCTAAGGTCACGCTGTCCTGCTGGCCAGGTGCATCCCGTGGGGATCCTGCTGTGTCCCAGCCCCTTGTCCTGCCCAGGCAGAACAAAGTGGGCAGAGCAAAGCCAATAGAGCCATACCTGTCCAGGGAGCTCTTGCTGGGGTGTTCTTGCCCCTTTTCCTGGAAATCCCCATCTGTGGTCTCTGCTCCTGGTGCTGCACTGGGTCTGGGGGCCAGGCTGGGGCTTGGTGCCTCCATCCCAGGGCAGGGGCTGTTCCCTGGGGTCTCTTGGTCCATTCTGGCCTTTTCTGCCCATGGGGAGCCTGAGGGCAGAACCTCATCCTTCTCCTGCTCTGCTTTTCCAGAGGCTGAGGATGAATCTTTTCCAAGGTTTAGTGTGCCAGGCATCTTCAGGGCCTTGGGGACAGGCAGTGGAGCTGTGCTGGGTATCTTGTCCCTGGAGCTCCCTTTCTCTCGGCAGCTTTGGGTACCCCTGGCTTTGCCCAGGCTCTTCCCTGCCTTGCCCAAGCTGAGCCTGGGCATGGTGCCCATGTGGCTGTACATGTCCGATGAACGGGCATAGGGGCCAGGGCTCTTGGGCATGGTGTTGAGATCATCCTGGGTGCTGCCAAAGGGCTCATCCAGGAAGCCCTGGGGAGGGGGCAGACCCGTGCCCAGGCTCTCAGGAGAGCTGGGGACCACCGACACACGCCGTAGGGTGAAGGAGCGGGGAATGTTGCTCAGGCTTTCAAAGCCTTTGAACTTGAAAAACTCTGACAAGGAGAAAGGAGAGAGGAAGAGGATCAGAGCTGGGCACAGGCACCACACCACTGTACAGCCTGGTGCCAGCCCAGCTGCACCACGCATTGCTGGTCCCCACCCAGCGTGATGTCCCCGTGGGCTGGGGCATAGACAGTGCTCCTCAGGATGTCTGTGCCAGATCCAGGACAAACATCCTGCGCTGCCCTGGGTAAGATAGTGGTTGTGTTTCCCTACTGCAGCGGTAGGGATGGAGCCACTTGGCCTCAGTGAGCAGGTGATGGAGAAGGCTAGAAATGACTCCAAATCTCTTCCTCCTGCTCTTGCCCCCTGCTCTCCTGCAGATTATCCAGGCAGGGCCCTCTCCAGGGTGAGAGCTGGGACACACTACATTTCCCCATAGTGCTGGGGTGCTGTGGTTGTGCCTCGTTGTCAGACACAGAGCAGGAACTGGCCATCAGCTGGGCCCCATGGTGTTTGTGCAGCAGCACCGGCTGTGGGCAGCGTCCTGCCTCCCCACTTCCTCGGCTCAGCCCCTAGCAACCTCCTTGCAGCTCCCTGTAGCCACCTGCAAGTGCTGAGCTCGAAGCGTTCACTGCAGGAGTATTTGTAACCCTGATGGGAAGCTCTGTGTTTCACACCTCGGCGCTGTGTGCTGCTGTGGTGCATCCCCAGTGGCAGCACACGGGGCAAACTGGTCTGCAGCCACTGCACTGCACAGCAGCACTGCACAGCTGGATGCCTGATGCTCTGTGTGCCTCGGGGGTTTTGCAACACATACACAGCAGGGCTCTGTGCAAAGCCTCTTCCCCTCCAGGTTTGCTGGGGCAGGAAGCTGAATGCTGCAGCAGTACCGCGCTAGGAGCCTGCGTGCTGGGGGCCCATGTCCTGCACAGTCTGCAGGGTGCCCCTGCTGCCAAATGGGGCAAAGGGGCTGCAGAAGCCCAGAAGCACTCCTGCATAGCCAAAACCTCATGACCTGAACTCTGTTAATGACAGAACTGCTTTAGGTTAAACATCCCCTCAGCGTCCGAGCATCCTCTGCATCTGGGGCTGCTGCAGGGGGGGGGGAAAGCTGGGGGCCTTCCCCATTTTCCCCGCATTCCACCACAATGGAAATTCCCAGCTTGGCCGGGGCCGTGGGAGATGGGTTTTGCTCAGCTCCTCGCACGGCTCCCGGGGGAGCACAGGGGTCGGCCTCCCGCCGGCGCCGGCATCAGCACCATGGAGGCAGAGGAATGCGGGGAGCAGCAGTGAAGGCAAGGTCCTGCTCAGCGCAGGGCTGGCGGCGTGCAGCCCGCTGGAGCCGCCTCCGAGGGCTTTGGGGAAAACCCAAGGTCTGTGGGAAAGAGCGCAGCTCCCTCCTGGTGGGCAGCAGCACTTCCTCTGTGCTCAGCTCCCACTGCTTCGGTCCCGAGCATGGCTCCATCAGTGCGGATTTACCCCCAGCGTCCACCCCATCCCTCTGCTGCAGGAGCACACAGAGGGCTCCTGGACACCCCCAGCCCCAGCTTGCAGCCCCAGCCATGCAGTGGGGTAAATGCTCCCTGAAAGCTGTGATTTGGGGGATGAGAGCAGTGGTTCACTCCTGTCACATGCTGGCAACCAGTGCAAGCAGACTGCTCCCAGTCCAATCCCAGCATCAGAGCCGTCAGCACCAGGGCTTGCTCCAGCTGTGGGGATGGAAGCCCCCAGAGCCCTCAGCAAGTTTCCTAACAAAACTGAAGACTTCTTGCTTATGAGAGGTGACCATGCTCACACTCTCACATCCCCTTCCCACCCAGGCAGCCCAGGTGAGCACCCAGCACCCACCCGCTCCATCCCGATATGACTTACTGAATTTCTTGAAGCCCCCTCGTTTCTGGCCCTCAGCCATGGCCGTGCTGGGTGGAGGCTGGAGGGACCGGGAGGGACAAGTTTATAAACTTGAAGCCTGTCCCTGCCTGCTCCTCCCTTCCTGTCCCCCCTCCGCCTCTCGCTTTGCTCTCTCAATCACTCAGCGCTTCCTCCTCGCTGCTGCCATCTGCTCGCGTGGCAGCCGCCGTCCCCGCTGTCCCCTGTGGTCCCGTCCCCTGTTGTCCCCTGCAGTCCCCTCCTGGCTGCTCAGGAGCCATCAATGGGATTGTGCTTTAGGGCTGCCCCAGAATTGCTGTGTGCCGGCCGTGGAGCAGGATGGCAGCCCCATGGATGGAGGTCCCCCCCTGCACATATGGGGCTCAGCCCCATGGTGGAGCCCCAAGAACCCACTGCACCGTGTGCTGGGGGAGCTGTGTTGCCTGTGGGAGCGTTTCTGCGGGGGATGTGGTGGCCCAGACCTGGCGGGCAGTCACAGGGCCTTGTCCCCAGGAGCCACCTCTGTGTCCCTGCACGGCCATGGCACTTCCTATGGTGCTCCCTGTTTTTGGAAGCCAACAGCCCCAGATGAGCCATTCTGCACGCAAACAGAGCGGGCAGGGGGATGTGGCTGTCTGCATTTGTTGTGGCATGTGTTGCACTGGGGCAGAGGCTGGGGGTCCCCTCCTGCCCATTGCTGAGCCCCCAGACGCCTGCCAGCACAGCAGTGGTGACACTGTGCTCCGGGGGCTGTGCACACCGCCGGAGACAGCTACAAGGCAGCGGGGTGCTGGTGGCGGCAGCAGAAAGGTTTATCCGGGGTGACAACATGGCGGCCGACGCTGGCCTACAAATCCCAGCAGGCGGCGCGCCGGCGCGCCGGAAGTAGCGTAGGGGGAGGGCGGAAGTGAGGGCGGCGGCCGGCATGGCCAAGCAGTACGACATGGTGGAGTGCCCGTTCTGCGATGAGGTCTCCAAGTACGAAAAGCTCGCCAAAATCGGGCAGGGCACTTTCGGGTGAGCGCTCCGACCCTCGGGCCTGCTCCCGGCTGGGGCCTGGCTCCTCTCGGGCCTATTCCCTGCGGCTCCTCGACGGCCTGGGGCCCAGGCCGCGACCTGACCCGGGGCCTTTGTGCTGGGGGTGGCCGGGGTGGGGGCTGCGGCCTCGCCCGCCTCTTCACGGGGCCGCGGGGCCGTCCGAGCGGTCCCTTCCCTGCTTACAGGTACTTTCCCGTTCTTACAGGGAAGTGTTCAAAGCCAAACACCGGCAGACGGGCAAAAAGGTAGCGCTGAAGAAGGTGCTGATGGAAAATGAGAAGGAGGGGGTAGGTGTGCGCGTGTGGCCGTGCTGTGCTTGGGAGGGGCTGGGTTGGAGGGTGCAGGGAGGAGTGGTGGGCTTTGGAATGGCGGATTGGAGGGTGTTCCATGGAACGTCAGCATGTGTTCTTTAACAGTATTTACCGCTGTAACGTGCCAGGTCTTGAGTAACAGTACACGGCACGGGGGGGTGGGGCCGTTTTGCTGTGGGTCATCTGGGGCTGTGCTGTGCCCTCAGACGGGAGGGGAGGGCGGGTGTGTGCGTCACCCAAACACCTCCACCTTGTGGCAGAATCCCTCTCCTAAAGGTGGCCAATGAGTTTTGTCGGTGTCCCTATAACATTTTGAAGTTTCAGTTACTCTTAAGTAAGCTGTTGCAGTGCTACTCAAGCAGGTATCCTGCTGTACTACAATCTCTCCTGTTCTATATCCAGATGTGAGTTGCACTCCTAACCTGTGTCTTTTTCTCCTTTCCAGTTCCCCATCACAGCTCTGCGAGAGATTAAAATCCTCCAGCTGCTCAAGCATGAGAATGTGGTGAACCTCATAGAAATCTGTAGGACCAAAGGTAGCTGGCGGGGTCTCCTTTGTGCTGGCTGCTTGCTGAGGGGGTGTCTGTTTTCAGCCTTTGTTTATGGCTGAGCAGGCTGCTGTGTTGCAGTGGAGCTGAGCACGTGCTCAGGTCTTTAACCTGAGGTGACCACACGCTCATGTGTGGAAACTCATTTTGATTGAATGCTGCTATGCTGCAGCTTGGCTGGAAAAAGCTGTTGTCAGTGCTGCTGGCGCGTGCCTGTGCTATCTCAGTGAGTGCTGTCTGTGTGCTGTCTGAGCGGCTTTAAATAAACCTGCAGCGGGAGAGAATTTGAAGCAGAGCATTTTCTGCCTGGTGGTGGTTTTGCAGCTTAATGGTGCTGATGCCATTGGGAGCAGGAGCTGTGTTTCTACGTGTGCTTATGGAGCTTTGTGCTGGTGACAGCTCCAGCTGGAGACATGCTCAGCCTCTCCGTCTGTGCATGACAGAACCCCCCAGGCTTTGAGGGTTGGATTAGAAGTGCTGCAACTTCACAGTGAGCAATTCAGTTGCTCCGTGCTGAGCTGCTGTTCCATCTCGTCGCTGCAGGCAGTCCCTGGGGGAGGCAGCACGTCTCTGCTGTGTGACTGGTGTGCTTAATGCACCTGGCCACGCTCAGTTTCCAGGGAAATCATTTTAAAGCGTTTCCTCCTTTTTATATATCCTTCTCTTGTATGGATTTGTACTGCAAAAGCAGTTTTGAAAGTGACAGATGATATTAAAGCCTGCCATGCTGTAGTCAGTCTTTTTGGTTAAAGAAAATTGATAGCGGCACCTTTCTGCTGCTGATGTTTTCTCCACTGAACTGGTAGAATCCTCAGGCCTGGGTCTGGGAACCTGGTGTTGCTCCATAGAATGTAGGTTACTGCCAGGTTTTGGAACCAGTAGGTATGAGGAAAAACACCACCACCAAGTTAATTTTTAATTCTTGGTGTGATTAAACCAGTTGCGACGACTGCATGTTTCTGGCACGCCTCAGGTAAATGTTTTTGTAGATGTGTCAGATCGTTTGGGTTTTGTTTAAATTCCAGTTTTCATCCAAACCTGCTTTGACCTCAGATTCAAGTGGAAAAACAGAAACGTTTCATTTACTGTTCTCAGCCTTTAAGCTTTTCTCTTTTTACGTTGGAAGAGGGGTTGTAGGGACTGCACCACTGTCAGGGACCGCGTGTGCAATCTAGAAAGCATCCTCCAGGTGTGCGGAGGAGAGCTGCTGCGTTTACTGTGCAGGCTGAGCTTAGCCCTCGTTTTCTGGTTCTTGTTGCTGATCAGCAGGTTTTGCTGCGCACAGCTGATGAAAATCAGCCTTTCATTTTGGTGTTTTGCACGTGTGCTCTAGGAACGAGATTGAAATTGATTGCTTCATTAGAGGTTTCCTGTTATTGACCATAAATTGCAATTGAAGCTGGGGTTTTGAATCATATTGATCTGCATCAGTCTGTTTTCATAGGCACCATTTGAGGTTGCAGTAAACTTCACTTTCTAATGTTGTTTTAGAAAGATTTGCTGTATTCCTGTGAGTCTGTCTTTGCCTGTGCCTCCTCTAATGCTGATGCAGTGATTGTGCTTGGCTAGCGGCTGTGTGTGCACCCATGGGCTGCAGTTTGCAGGCATGAAACCCCACAGCCCTTATGCACGCAGCACAACGCGCGAGTGAAGCTTCCGGAGACTTTTTTGCTCTTTCCTTGCCTTTCTCATGATATTCACTACCACTCAGATCCTCATCCACTGTTCTTCTGTTGCTTGTTTTGCTGTTTTAATACCTCTTTTTGAAGGATCTTGAGGCGTCTGGCCGTCCCTGTTATGATGTTCCTCTGCTGTGAGGTTTCACCTAGTGAGTGAGGATGGATGGAAGTCAGGAGGAGCTCTGATGGGACTGAAAATCCCTTGCTGACTGTTCCTCCTTGCCTCTCCTGTAGCCTCTCCATACAACCGCTGCAAGGGCAGTATCTACCTGGTGTTTGACTTCTGTGAGCACGACCTGGCTGGCCTTCTCAGCAACACGCACGTCAAGTTCACTCTATCAGAGATCAAGAAAGTCATGCAGATGCTATTGAATGGACTTTATTACATCCACAGGAACAAGGTAATGGGCCAGATCTGTGCTGTGGACTGAAGTAGTATGGATTGTGGAGGGAAGTTCTACTTTGTCCTTCATCTCCTGAGTCTGAGCCCCCTGCTGGCACCTGGGTGCCCAAGGAGGTGATACCTCAGTGGCTTAACTTTTCCATGTCTGCCCTCGTACAGATCTTGCATCGAGACATGAAAGCTGCAAACGTTCTGATCACGCGGGACGGAGTCCTGAAGCTCGCAGACTTTGGGCTGGCTCGAGCTTTCAGCCTGGCTAAGAACAGCCAGCCGAACCGCTACACCAACCGGGTCGTGACTCTGTGGTATCGGCCGCCGGAGCTGCTGCTAGGTAGGAGGTGATGGGTGCTGCTGGCTTCTCCTCCCTTCGCATCCCAGGTGACTTACAGAGCACCTCTGTTTAGGGGAGCGGGACTACGGGCCCCCCATTGACCTCTGGGGTGGAGGCTGCATCATGGCAGAGATGTGGACCCGCAGCCCCATCATGCAGGGGAACACGGAGCAGCACCAGCTCACCCTCATTAGCCAGCTCTGCGGATCCATCACGCCAGAGGTGAGGGCGAGAGCATGGGCAGGCTGTGGGATCTGCAACACAGCAGTGAGGGCAGGGACTGGCACAAGGCACTTCTGGTCCTCTTCCCTCTCCTATGTGTGGGCTGTTGCGTGTTCCCAGCACTGGAGTATGCCTGCTGCTGGCAGGGAGCTGGGGAGGCTCCTGGGAGCTGAGTGTCCAGCTCGACACTGAGCGTCCATGCTGCTGTGTGTAAACTCCAGCTCTCCCATGACTCACACCACCTCCTTACACATAAGAGGGTGAATTTGGCCTTTTCTGGGATGACTGAGCGGTGTACTTGTTTTTGAGCACTGAGTGGATGCTGGTTGCTTAGAGAGTGAAAGAACAGAACATTACATGTAGGAATCTGTTCTGTGTTCATCTGAGACACAACCCGAAACACCCTCTATCTTTTTGGTTAAATAAGCTTTTGTTTGTTTGTTTCAAGTGCTTTGCCCTCTTCACCTTGGAAAAGCCTCTTTAGCCTCTTGGCTTGTGATTTGTGGCTTCAGCTCAGCTCTGGTGTGAGCTCTCCACTCCTTATTTCAGGGAAGTCTGTCCTGCCCTCTGGTGGGGGATTGAGCCGTGAGAGATCTTAGCCAGGGCTGTAATTTTGCAGGGTGAGATGGGCGGGTGGTTTTACATGCAGTGTGGAGGCTGATGCCTCAGTTACACCAAAGGTGCTTCCTTTTGTCCCCGAGCACTTGCTGCTCTTATCTCTCCCAGTGTGAGGTTGATATAAGTGCAGGCGATTGCAGCAGGCTATCATTTCTAAGAATAAAAGGTGCTGTGTACATCCAGGTTGTTAATTAGCGAAGCATTTTGCCCTTGGCCTTTTTGGATGTTGGAGCTTGCCCAAGCCATGTTCTCTAGTAGATTTTGTGTGTGTGTTTGGGCGGGGGCGGGGGAAATCAGACATCCTGGAGTATCTTCAGGAGTGCCATGCCATGTGCCGTTCCCACAGCAGGAGGGATTCTGTCCTGACTTGTCTGCATGTCTTTATGCCTTAGTGCACTCTTTATTGCCTTCTTCGTGCTGTGGGAACGAGGTTTGCTGACTGGGAGGTTATAAAATGGTATTGTTCTCTCCGCAAACCTCACACTGGTTTGCCTGAGGGTGTCAGGGAGCACACGAACCATTGCTGATGCTATCTTCTCCCAACCTCTCCTTCCTGACCCTTCCAGGTCTGGCCGAATGTGGATAAGTATGAGCTGTACCAGAAGCTGGAGCTCCCCAAGGGCCAGAAGCGCAAGGTGAAGGATCGCCTGAAGGCCTACGTCAAGGACCCCTATGCCCTCGACCTCATCGACAAGCTGCTGGTGCTGGACCCGGCCCAACGCATCGACAGCGATGATGCGCTGAACCACGACTTCTTCTGGTCGGACCCCATGCCCTCGGACCTCAAAAACATGCTGTCCACCCACAACCAGTCCATGTTCGAGTACCTGGCCCCGCCGCGCAGGCGGGGTGGGCACATGCCCCAGCAGCCAGCAAACCAGGGCAGGAACCCTGCGGCTACCAACCAGACTGAATTTGACAGGGTGTTTTGAGCGGGGTCCCGGCTGGGCTGCTCTGCAGGATGTGTTGAGCAGGGGCATCTCGGTGGGATCTCTCTCTCTCTGGTCAGGGACTTCCTTCAAGGCCAAGCGCCCTCCCCTCTCCTTGTGCAGCAGCTCCGTCACCAAGGAGCTGCAGCAGGCGAGCTGTGCGGTTGTGTGTGTGAGTGGGGAAGTGATGCCAGTGAGCCCGCAGCTGTTTCCCTGCGGCTTTGGCACAGCCCGTGTCCCCACGGAGCAGTCCGTATTGATTATGTTAATCTTGTGAATCGATTGCTATGGATCTGATGATGGAGAAGCTGGCTCTGTCAGCGCCGGGGCTTGCTGCGGGGAGCCCTGCTGGGAGCTGTCTGCAGCTCCTGTGCTGCGTGTCCTCTGAGCGCCCGAGCCTTGGTGTAGGACGCTGCAGATGCTTCTGAGTAATGTGAGGAAAGCAGAGTGGCCCCGGGCTTAATGACCAACTCTTGCTCCAGCCTTGAATGGGACTTACTGGGCAGACCACGCTGATGGAACTGGTTGCTCCATACAGCCAGGATTTACAGTGGGATTTAATCTGTCACAGCACTCAGTGTTCGTGCTTTCTTGGCTCCAGACTGCAATTAAGTTCTTTGTGGGACACACCCAGACAGCTGCGTGCTTTCTCCCCTTAGTGCTAACGATGGAGCTGGGGTTGCCGTACTCAGGCTGTGCTCTGGGCTTTGCTTGGAAGCAACCCCCTGTCCCGCTGCTTGCGGTGCTTCACAGCGTGGTTGTGCTGGAGCTGCAAGGGCCGCTCTGCTTACAAACACTCCTCTGCGCGCTCCTCTGTCCTGGAGCCATTTGTGTACAGCCTGGAGCAGCTGCTGCTTTCCCAGGCACACACCGGGCACTGCTGGAGCGCTGGGACTGACTGACCCAGAGCAGGAGCTCCTTTCACCTTGTCTTCCATGACCGAGCTCCAGCTGGAGCTGGCTGCCTTCTCCCGAGCCACATGGATCCCCAGGCTTTCCAATGAGCAACGTGTACAAAACGCAGGGGGTTATAACCTTTGGCATTTGATAAGTTGTCCGTTAACCAGGCTGATGGCAAAGCCCTGCAGGTAGCGGAGCAGCTCTGGGCGCACAGCGGTGGGCATTGGACTGGTGTGAGAGCGGTGGGTGAGGATGATTAAGGACACCTATAAGGTAAATCTGACGTGGTGGAGGGCTCTGAAATAGCGTCTGCTTACGGATGGGACTCGACGTGTCTCTTTTTCTTGGTTTTGGAAGAATGGAGTTGGTTGCAAGCAATAAGCCAGATTGCTCCGTCGGTTGTGAATAAACACGGTCCTGTTCCGAAAGGCTGCTTCCTTTCCCCTGCGTGTGGATGTGCCGCTGCAGCCGGCTGCCGGGAGAGATGGGGCGGAGGGGGATGCGTGGCTCTCATTTGCCCTTAGGGTGGCCCGCAGCGGTGCGGCGGGATGGGGCTGCGGGGCGGCTCCGTTCGGGGATGTGGGGGCGGGGGGGGCAGAGGAGGGCAGACGCCCTGAGCGCCCCGCGTGGCACCGCTCCTCTGGGGGCCGCCCCGCCGCCCCGCTCCGTTGTGTCGCCCGCTCCGACGTGGCGGCGCTTTGCCCTCTTCAAAGATGGCGGCGGGGCGGGGCTGCGGCCGCGGGGACGGCGGCGCGCGCGGAGTGCGGACGGCGCGGGGCGGTGCGGAGCGATGGTGGCGCGGGGTCTCCGCGCGCTGCGCGGGGCGCTGCGGGGAGCGGCGGGGAGCGGCGGGAGGCGGCTCAGCACGCGCCCTGCGCGCGTCCCCGCCGCAGACTATCAGGTAGTCGGAGCCGGCGACGGGGCGCGGAGCCGGGCCGCGAAGGGAGCGGACGTGCGGGGTCGGGGGCCGCTCCGAGCCGGCGCTCTGCGGGAGGGGAGCGGGGTCGGCGGCGTGCGTGCGGCGGGGCGTCCGGCGGCGCTCCGGTAACGGTGAGCGCGGGGCGGGGGGAGAACCGCGGTGCGGGGCCGCCCCGTGCGGGGTGCGGCACGTGGGTGCCCCCGGGGGCCGCCGCGGCGATAAGAGGTCGGTGCCTTCCGCGCTCGCGCCGCAGCGGGCGCGGGGCCGAGACCGCCGCGATGGGCGCCGCAGCCGCCGCTTCGTTCCAGGACGCCATCCGCACGCTGAACACGCTGCAGACCAACGCCAGTTACCTGGAGCAGGTGAAGCGGGAACGCGGGGACCCCCGGGTGCAGCTGGAGGCCATGCGGGGCTTTTTGGAGAGGAGCGGGCTGCAGGTGAGCCCGCGGGTCCCCCTGTGGCGCTTGTGTCCCCGCACGTGTCCGGCTCCCCACGTGACACGCACCCCCGGGGTCTCACACGGCGCTCACCCCGCAGGTCGAGGACCTGGATCGGCTGAACATCATCCACGTCACGGGGACGAAGGGCAAGGTGAGCGGGAGTGCGTGGTGGGGGCTGTGGAGGGGGCGCGCGGCCGCTTTACCTTCCCCTCCCCCCCCCTCCTTTGCTGTGCTGATGTCGGTGTATCCCCAGGGCTCAGCCTGTGCCTTCACCGAGCGCATTCTGCGCGGCTACGGGCTGCGGACCGGCTTCTACAGGTGGGCAGTGGGCACTGGGGGGGGGGGCTCTGCCTGGGGGTGAGCTGGGGCTGAACGTGCCCCTCCATCCCGCCCCCCCAGCTCCCCCCACTTGGTGCAGGTGCGCGAGCGGATCCGGATCAATGGGCAGCCGCTGAGCAAGGAGCTGTTCAGCAAGTACTTCTGGCTGGTGTACCGCCGGCTGCGGGACACCAAGGTGGGGCATGGGGGGTCCCGGAGCTCGCTGCTGTGTGGGGAGCCCTCGCAGCACCCCCCCCTGATGCCCCCATTCCACAGGATGAGGCGCAGGCCAACATGCCGGCGTACTTCCGCTTCCTCACCATCATGGCCTTCCACGTCTTTCTGCAGGAGAAGGTGGGTGGTGCGGCTGGGAAGGGGCTGCCTGGGGTTGGCGGGGTCAGCGTCCCCGTGGAGGTGTGGTGCCAAGAGATGTGGGCTGTGGGGATGGCTTGGGGCCAGACGTGTGGGGATCTGAGAGCTCTTTTTCAGCTGTAACTCTTTTGTGCGCACAGGTGGACCTGGCGGTGGTGGAGGTGGGCATCGGCGGTGCCTTCGACTGCACCAACATCATCAGGTAGGAGCGGGTTGAGCTCTGCAGCCTCTGTCTGTGCCGTCCCTGTGTCACCGCCGCGCTCACGCTGTGTCCTCAGGACGCCGGTGGTGTGCGGCGTCTCCTCGCTGGGCATCGACCACACCAGCATCCTGGGGGACACGGTGGAGAAGATCGCTTGGCAGAAGGGTGGCATTTTTAAGGTAGGAAGAAGGCTTTGCATCCCATCCCATCCCTGCCCTGTGTTTGGATCCTAACCGCCCATCTTCCGCAGCCCGGCGTGCCGGCATTCACTGTGCCGCAGCCCGAGCAACCGCTGGAAGTGCTCCGGGTCCGAGCGTGGGAGTGTGGGGTGAGCTCAGGGGACAGCGTGGGGCTGAGCCTTGGGGTGGGGGGCCTCCGTGGGTCTGGGCTCAGCCTCCTGTCCCCGCAGTGCCCACTGTACCTCTGCCCCGAGCTGGACGCCTTTGAGGCGGGGATGCGGGTGCTGGAGCTGGGGCTGGCGGGCAGCCATCAGCGCTCCAATGCTGCTCTGGCTCTGCAGCTCTCACGGACGTGGCTGCAGCGGCGCGGTTATGAGGGTAAGGCCCCACGTGGGGCTGGGGGGGACACAGCCTGAGCGGTGCCATTGTGGCTCACGGTGTGCCACCCCCAGCAGGTACCGACGTGCTGCAGGACGTGCTGCCTGGAGCGGAGCTGTCGGCACAGCGCTCGGTGCCACTGGCACCCACGTTTTGCCCCAGTGATGCCATGATCCAAGGTGCAGTACGGGCAGTGGGGGGCTGTGCTTGACTGCGATTCTCCCTGCGGTGACATCCCGGTGCCGGGGCTGGCAGGATCCAGCCACGCTTTGTGCCTTCCCCCGCAGGGCTGCGGGACACAGAGTGGCCGGGCCGTACCCAGGTGCTGCTGCACGGCCCTGTGACGTGGTACATCGATGGGGCTCACACCACCAGCAGCATCCAAGCCTGCGTCCGCTGGTTTCGCCAGGCGGCCCTCAATGAGGACAAACCTCAGGAGTAAGGAGGGGATGTGGGGAGGGGAACAAGGATATGTGGCATAGGGCAGCACCCACCCACCCCTTGTCCCTGTAGTGGCTCTGAGGTGCGGGTGCTGCTCTTCAATGCTACGGGAGACCGGGACACAGCTGCGCTACTGAAGCTGCTGCTGGTGAGGTTTTGGGGTGCTTGTGGGGGAGGTGCTGTCCTGGGGCCCTACTTTGCTGTGGGTGCTGGGAGCCACATGGTGGAGCTGCTGTCCGTCTGTCCATCCATCTGTCTCTCTGTCTGTCCCGCTGTCCTGTTGTCTCCCAGCTCAATGCCTTCCTCCTTTCCAAGGAGGAAGCACAGCCCCAGCTGCAGTCCTAACACCCCCCCACCAAGCCCCACTGGGCTCGGACGGGTCCTGGTGGCATCGTGGTAGCAGTGGGGGGGCTGTCCCGGGAGTCCCTGCCCTGCTGATTCCCCCTCTCCCCACAGCCCTGCCACTTTGACTACGCCGTCTTCTGCCCCAACTTCACAGAGGTGTCAGTGGCTGGTAATGCAGGTGAGTACCGGGCTCTGGGGGTGGCCCCTCCACCCCAACCCCATCCCTGAACCAGCCCCCCCCGCAGACCAACAAAACTTCAACGTGACGCTGGAGAACGCCCTCACACGCTGTGTGGAGAACCAGAAGACGTGGACGCGGCTGATGGAGGAGAAGGGGGGCCCCTGGCTGCCGGCCCCCCTGGAGGTGGGGGAGCTGCTGCAACCAGACCCCCTGCGGGGAGCCCTGCTCCTGGTGCCCCCGGCCGAGCGGCCGCTCAACTCCACCTCCCTCGTCTTCCCCTGCATTTCCCACGCGCTGCAGTGGATCACGCAGGGCCGGGACCCCCACCTGCCCCCGCCTGCCTCCAAGGTGGGGGCTCACCCACACCCTGTGGCCACCAGCGGGGCCGTGCTGCTGCAGGAGGCAGCCACCATCCGCGTCCTTGTCACCGGCAGCCTGCACCTTGTTGGGGGGGTCCTCAAGCTGCTGGACCCCACGCTGTCCCAGTAGTGGGGATGGCGACTCTGCACCTCCTTGGACTTGAATTTTTGGGTGATGCTTGGAGGCGGATAGGACCCCCCCCCTCCCCAAGCTGGGCTGTCCCTGCCCCTTCTCACCCCAGTGCCTTTTGTCTGTGCCAGCCCAGGAAGTGGCTGTCCCCATGAGGTGGAGGGGACACTCGTAATGAGATGGACTCAGGGTGCCCCCGGGCTCTGGCTGGGGGGCCTGTGAGTCCCCTGTTCTCCCCAGGGCAGGTTTTGGGGTTCTGTGGGTGCTCTGTGCCCCAGGTATGAGTGATGCTTCAAGGCTCTGTGCCACTAATTTAATGTAGTGTAGGTTTTTATTATTATTAAGTTTGTAACTTTGACCTGGAGCTGGGCTAGGGGGGCCCGGGTTGCTGTCTGTGCACTGCCCTGGGCCGAGGGGGTAGCAGCGCGGTGCTGCCTGGCCCCCAGCCCCTACCCCAATAAACCATTTGCTGCTCCCAGTGCTGCCCACTGCCTCCATGGGACAGTGCCGGGGGGGGTCACCCCATCGGGGCTGCACCCGCTGCCCCCTGTCTGCTGCTCAGCGTGCATTTGCACCGCATTATTGGGGGAAGGGTAATGCGGGGGCTGTGGGCGCCGGGGTGCAAACACTGCCTAAGTGCCAGGACACAGCCTGGGGGCACCCACATTTTGCCCCCAACATCCCCATATGCTGGGAACCCCCTGGAGGGGTGTTGCATGGTGCTCCCCCCTCCCCTGCCCTGGGCTGCCTTGGGGGGGGCCAAAGCATTCACTGAATGAGTAAGGGCGGCCCCCGGGACAGCGTGGGGCCGTGGCCCCCTCTGGGCTCAGCCTGAGGTTTGGGACAGGAAAAGGCTTTTATGGAGGCTGAGCCGGTGGTGGCAGCGGGGTGATGGCCAAGGGGGGGGTCGAGGGGGTCAGGCCATGCTGCTGGTGGAGCAGGGGGTGCTCTGGGTGCTGCCGATGCTGTGGTTGGTGCTGCTGCTCTCCGAGGCTGGCGCCGTTGTGGAAACTGGCTGCAGTTTGGAGATGGGACCTGCATTACGCCGCCGGTCCAGGGAGGGGATAGGAAGGGGGGGGAAAGAAAAATAATGTAGGGCCAAAAAACAAAACTCGGCGCCGGCAGGGCCGGCAGGGGATGGCTCATCCTGGACGTGACCTTTCCAGCCCTGATAAGGGACCCGTCCCTGGCTCAGGGCTTGTGCTCCCGGGCCAACACGGCTCTGCACCCCCTGCCTGCCCCCCCGGCCCCGATAAGATGAGGGATGCTGATGGGCTTTGTGGGGACC
Organism: Alectoris magna; assembly: GCA_030625065.1. Lineage (NCBI taxonomy): Eukaryota > Metazoa > Chordata > Aves > Galliformes > Phasianidae > Alectoris > Alectoris magna. The sequence goes on along the minus strand of CM060579.1, from coordinate 4,597,506 downwards.
TTGGGGACTGTGGCTGGCTCGCTCTCACGAGATGCCTCAGCCAAAAGGGATGTCTGGGTGATAGCAACATGACAGCCCCCCGCCCGGGGACATGCGGGAGGGTTGGGAGTGGGGAGGAGGATGGTTTTCCCAGCAATGGGACGTGTGTGTGGGCCCCCCCAGTTTCCCCCCAGAGATACTCACGGGTATGCGAGTAGATATACCAGAGCCCAGCAGTGAGGAGTGCGCCGATGAGGAAGGCTCCAAAGGTGATGCCCAGCACAGCAGACAGCCCCAGCCCTTGGTCTGCAGTGGGACGAGGCCGTCAGTGTGGGGGTACCTTCCTCAGACCCAGCAGTGTCCCCCCACCCTGCCCCATGTCCCCAGCTCACTGTTGGGTGGCCGCCAGATGTCCTTCACCTTCACCTCCAAAACCTTCTCGAAGATGGTGTTGTTCTGCCAGGCAGAGGGTTGGGGTGAGGCATGGGGATATTCCAGTCCCAGTGTCACCACCCCATGGGGATGTGGTTCAGTGCCCTGTACCCAAGGACTTTAGGGTTGGTCCCTGCTGTTCCCAGCTTGGTGATAAGCCCATTGATGTGCCTAGGGGGACTGTGGTACCAGATGGGGGTGATGCTGACCTGCAGCCCAGCCTTGCACTTGAGGGTGGCGGAGAAGGGGACGTGCCTGCCCTCAGGGATGGTGTAGGTGAAGCGGAAGCGCCAGACCTTCCTGGCCCGGTTGCTGGGGGGCTCCTCCAGCATGGCCACGCTGGAGCTCTGCGCCTTGTTGCCCTGCACCAGCAGCAGCGGCTCCATGCCAGGGGCCATCAGATAGCACTCCTTGAGCTGCAGGTCGGCCGGGTAGTCCTCCAAGTGCATGGATGCCTGCATGGGGAGAGGGTGACTATTAGGGATGCCGCCACCCCGCGGTGCAGCCCCTACCCCGGTGCCTGGGCCCCGTGTGCAGTACCTGCACAAACACCTCCTTGTTGACCTCCAGCTCTGTCTGTGGTGCCTCGAAGGCGGCGGTGGGGAAGAGGCGCAGGAAGAGCTCCCGTGGGATCGGACACTGGAAGGCCACCTGCAAGCAGGGACGGCGTCAGCCACTACTCTGTGTCACCTCCGGCTGGTGACACAGCCACCAACACTTACCCGCACGCTCCTGAGCACCGAGCCCTTGGACAGGCTGAGGATGAGCTGTGAGGAGGGAAGGAAGGCTCAGTCAGCCCGGCCATACAGGAGACCCCATGAGCATCTCCTCTGCCAGGGTCTCCCCATGGGATTGGGGTTGCTCCAGGGTCTCCCCATCAGCAGCACTGCCAGCAGTGCTCACCTCGTTGTTGGCGTGGCCGTGGCTCTCCAGCGAGGTGCCGCAGTGGCTGAGCAGGGTGTGCAGCATGAAGTGCGTGGCGTTCTTCTCCGCCTGGCAGCTGATGTCCCGCAGGGTGATGTTCACCACGTCCTTGATGGGCTACAACAAAAGCAGCAATCATGCCCAACTCCCTCTGGCGTGCCCGGCCAGCCCTCCTCTCACCCCCCAGCACCTGGAGCGGGATGCGATCCCCTCCCCAGGCTCTGCCCTCACCTCCAGGTGGGATCTGGCGATGACTATTTCCATGGTGTCATCCGTGCACTTCCAGGGCCTGAGCATGAGGAGCAGTGTGCTGGACATGATGTCAGGGCTAGGGGCTGTCGAGGTGGGCCCCGCGGGCAGCTTCCTCGGCACCTCTGCAGGGAGAGGGTATGGGGTCTGAGTGAGGACCCCCCCCACCTAAACCCCCTGGCCCCATTCATGCGCTACGGACTGACCACGCTCGTGGATCTTCAGTGTGATGTGGGGGCTGATGGGGATGGTGGAATAGGAGGCGATGATGCTGTAGTTCTTCTCGAAGGCTTTGGCGATGAGGCCCTGCTCCGTGTCCGGCAGCAGCTCCCCTCTGAGTGGCCCCATGGGGAAGTGCAGGATCTTGTAGGTGCCAGAGGCCTGCAGGGACAATGCAGAAAGGAGTTAGCGGAGACAGGGATGAGGGCAGCAGTGGGGAAGCGCTGCAAGGGCCGTACCAGGAACTGGAGGCTGCAGTTGTTCAGCATCAGGAGCCAGGTGAGGTTGGCCGGGCCCTGCAGGAGGAGGATCTGGTTGTTCGGCTGCTGTTCAGGGCAGCTCAGGGTCAGGTTCACCTCCGTGATGGGCAAGCTGCAAAACCACAAGATACCCCCAGTCCGGCATTAGGCCTCTCTTGGGGTGCCCACAAGAGACCCCGGCCTCTTCCCCAGTACCTGGGCTTGTGCAGCAGCTGGACAATGTGGGCAGCCCTGGCATTGTGGGCACTGCTGCTGGTACAGCCCTTCACCTCACGGAAGAGGACCTCAGCCTCGAGGTGCGGCGTGGCATCAAAGTCCTTCTGGGGAACGCAGTTCAGGGGGCTGCTGCTATCTGCGGGGAAGGCAGGCAGTGCTGGCGGCCACCAAAACTGCACCATTGTCATGGTTTCACGTGACAGCCGTGCTCAGGGCGCCCGCAGCACTGCCCCACGTGTTCCCAGCATAGTGGAGCAGGAGGAATGCTGTGGTTATCTCACCCCTCCAGTGCCACCCCGTTGTGTCCCCCTGTACCCCCCCTCCCTGTGTCCCGACGCACTTTCACCCATGTGGAGGTGGATCCTCTGTGGGTCCTTCAGCTCACTGTAGGATGTGATGCCCCCATAGGTGTTCTGCACCCAGTTCAGCAGATCTCCCTTGGCAGCCTCTGGCAGCTCCATGCTCTGCACCTTGGGGCTCAGACAGGCGTCCTGCAGGTGAGCAGCACATGGAGCTGAGGCAAAGTGGGGCACACGGACGCATCCCTCCCTGCCACCCGGGAAACACAGGACCCCCCCTCCTGGCATGGGAGGTGCTGCTCTGAGCCCAGATGGATTGGCATCTCTGGAGCACTGACTCCATTGCGCTTGGGGTCACACTGCAGGGATTTTAGGTGACCGGCAGCACGCGAGGAGCTCGGCCCACTTTATTATTAGCTGCAAACAAAGCAGGAGGTTTATTTTGCTAACAAAGCTCCCGGCCCCGGCTCAGCTCACTGGAGCCAAACCCCATCGCTGACCTTCCTCCCGGCAGCCGGAGGAAACAGGAGCTTTTTCAAGCACCATGCGTCATTCGCTGCCCGGCCTGCCTCATGCTCAGATCCGCTGCCAGCAGCCAGCTGTCCCCCGGCTGTGAGCATCATCCCCAGGAGAGGGGACCCAAACGCCCCCAGCCCCTCCAACCCCTTCCTTAGGTCTGTTGAGGCACTCACAGTGTGGATGAGGAGGTCCTGACACGTGGAGGTGATGCTGGCTGAGCACTGCGGGCACTGGAGGATGAGCGCTGCTCGCCGGGTGCAGTCGTCAGCACGCGGCGTGATGGACACATTCAGCATGGGGACAGGGGTCTGCAGGGAGCAAGAAGAGGGTCAGCACTGCATATGGCTGGGGTTTACCCCCCTCCCGTTCCCCCAGTGGGGCAGCAGGGAAGTACATCGGGCTGGCCCCGAACGTGAGCCATGTGGGAGGCAGCAGGGATGGGAGATTTGGCCTTGGGGCAGCTGGAGGGATGCAGGGATGCCACTTGGGTGTATACCCACACCGCAGTGCGACAGACCCCTCTGGCTACCCCACTGAAGCTCACACCAGGGAGGAGCATCCCCGTGCTGTGGCCCTTCATGGGGGTCAGAGCATCAGGGACCAGGTGTGTACCAGGCAGCAGGGTGTCACCCGGCATCCCCATAGAGCAGCCAAAGGGCATCCCCACACCATGGCCTGGAGCATCCCACATTGGAATTGGCGCATCCTCACGCCATGCACCAGAGCATCCCCATGCTGGGTACCGGGATGTGCCCCTGTGGCTCTCCCAGCCCCACCCTGACACTGTGGCAGCATTGCAGCCCCGGTGCAGCACAAAGCACGCGGCAGCAGCGGCACGGCGTGCAGGCGGCCGGCTGTGACCCCGCAGAGCTGTGTGGGTGGCCGGGGACCCGAGGTGGCCCCGTGGCGGCAGGAGGAGCCGCGTTGGTTTTCCTGCCGCGTGTTTTGCGGCTCTCCATTGTTTTGCGCGCGCCGAGTGCAGGGAGATGGAGGAGGTGGAGGAGGTGGAGGAGGTGGAGGAGATGGAGGAGATGGAGGAGATGGAGGAGATGGAGGAGATGGAGGAGATGGAGGCTGCGTCTCGCCCTCCGCGGCCTTTTTTTAGGTTTTTTCTTTTTGGTGTTGTTGTGTCGTGGTTGGGTTTTTGTTGTGTTTCTTTTTTTTTTTTATTATTATTATTGCTTTGTGGGATCTGCTTATAGAAAGCAGTTTCCAGTAATTCTTCTAGGAGTGGAGCCGGGTCCCTGCCCGGCTCCCCAGGGCTCGGAGCCGGCGAGCCGAGTGCCACAGCCGTGACATCACTGTGTGTCCCCTGCCGCCTCTGGTGACAAAGCAGGGGCACCCCCGGCCCTGACGCTCACTTTCAGGCGTCTGCACCAGGGCCAGGCTTCCTGCTCCCCTGCCTGTGCCCCAAAAAGCAGAACTGGGAGAGCTGGGAGGCGGTGAGGACCAGAACCCGGTGCTGTGTTTGCTGGCGCCTCAGAAGCTCAGAGAGAGCCCAGCCTGGTTCCTGCGGCCAATTTTCCCCTAACGCTGCCTGCTCCTGCCCAGCCAAAGCCCCCACCTCAGGGCTGGGCAGTGCACCAGGCAGGGGAGCAGCCCCAGGCTCACTGCCCTGCCGTGCTCGGCCTCGAGCACCCGCAAAGCAGTCACCATGCTGGGCAGGCTGCCTCAACCCAAGTGACTTCCTCCATCCCTCCCTGCATCCATCCATCCCCGTGGACATGTGGGTTCCTGGAACACCCAATGCAGGGACAGCCCCTGTAGCTCAGGCTGTCGCCTTTATAAAGAAGTTAAACCATCCCTTTAGGGACAGAGCAAAACCGCAACTTCGTCCGAGAAGGGAAGTTGGGCCATGCAGGGAAATTGCACTGTGGAAAAGGTTAATCTGGTTTCTCTCGTTGCTCAGAGGAAACGATTTTGACAGCAGTCCCAGCTGCATTCACTGCTCACTGATCCCGCAGTGCTGGGGCCGCATTTCCCTGGGGATGCTGGAAAAGGACCAGGCTCACCTTGGACCACTGGATGCTGAGGACGTGCACTTCATGTTGGGTGTTCGTAGAGCTGCTGCTGATGCAGCCCCGCAGCACCGTGCTGGTGGTGTAGGACAGCGTGATGGGTGGCTCTGCTGTCACCGGCTGCAAGTCGCAGTGCTCAGCTGGAGCGGGGTCTGGGCAGAAAACAAAGGGACATCAGTCACCGCCTGGTGGTGTGGGGACAGGGGACGTGCAAGAGGGGCTGTGCTGCGACACCCGCCTGGTGCTGGCTAGTTTGGTCCCATTAATGATCCTCAGATCCGGTCTGGAAAAAAACACTGTCCCCGTGTGGCTTCCCCCAGTGATTGGCCCTCCCCAGCCCCCGCTGCGGCAGGAAATCGGAAGGGCCAGGTGTGGAAATGGCACCAAGCTGTCCCTGTGGAGGTGTGAGGCGGGCGGCGCTGACACTGACCGTCCCTGCGCTGCGGCTGCCAAGGGAAATCCTGACTGCAGAACGCTGCCTGGAGCTCCAGTCCTGCAAACGCGGAGGTGATGGCCTGGGGCACTTCCCCTGCCCCGGGCAGCTCTGTCCCTGAGCTGTCCCAGTGTTGGGGCACACACGAGTGGCACTGCTGTGGATGCCCTCTGGGGCTGCGGATGCTGCGTTTGGTTCAGATGTGGTCATGGAGCACCATCCCTTCTCTGGGGGGGTCCCAAATGGGCCACGAGTGCAGGAGGAGGCAATGCCCTGTGCCAGGGACACCCTATGCTGGGGATGGGGTGAGGGCCACACGTACCATCCCAGAGCCATGTTGGGGTGGTGAGGTTGAGGCGGCGGGGTCACAGTGCAGGCCCTGCAGTGACGCTGCCGAGGTCCCACCTATTGTCCAACATTTCCTCCCCCTGGCTCAGCAGTCGCAGCATCGGGAGGAAGATAAACAGCCTCTTATCTGGGCGCTGCAGCCCGCAGCACTCTTCCCTGCACTGCTGCCCTGGTGGCACCGGGCACGGCCCCAGTCCCCAGCATCACAGGGCAAGTTGGGTGGCTCGTCACCCCTCTGGTGACACACAGCCAGGAGATGGGGACGCAGCCGTGCGGCCCCACACAGAGCAGTGATGCTGCGGAGGGGCTATGGGGCAGTGGTGCCAAGCGGGCACCGTCCCCGTCCCCAGGGGCAGGCAGTGCTCCGCAGCATGATGTCAGGATCAGATAAGGGCGCTCAGCTGGGCCCAGCCTGCGCCTACGGGGTCAATCAGATAAGGGCGCGTTTATTTTTGTACTCCAGGAAACGTTAAAAAAAATAATAATAATAAATTAAAAGAAAGAAAGAAAGAAAGAAAGAAACCCCACTTGATGTTTTTCCAGCCTCCCACCGCCCGCCCTCAGCCTCTCTGCCGTGTCGCCCCGGCGCATGAGGGATTCCTGTTTTTTTTTAGGAGCGGATCAAAGGCTCCGGGCACAGAACAAAGCCCTGCAGTGCTGGGCTGCCAGGCTGGGGGTGCCAGGCTGGGGAGGCTCCAGCAGGGCGGGATGCTCCCAGGCGGCACAGCATGCTGACACTCGTGCAATGAGCTGGCAGGGCTCAGCTGTGCCAGGAGTGGGAATGATGGAGGGAGTGCAAGCAGCCTGGGGGTTGTCATCCCTGGGCCATCACCGGCTGTTGTGCCATGGGGAGGTGGCAACACAGGGTGTGCAGCATAGCTACATAGGGCACGGGGTAGGAGGCACAGCTACATGGCACAGGGGTGCTATGGTGCACCCACATAGGATGGGGGCCATATAGCACAGCTGCGGGTGGTGGGCACGGTATAGCACAGCCTATATTGACACGGCCTATATGGCAGAGCTACACAGGATGGGGACTGTAGAGGCACAGTTACATCTAACAGGGGCTTTACTGACTGGTTGTATAGGGCAGGAACTGTACTGAACATTCAGGACAAGGACCATATGGCACAGATAAATAAACAAAGGATCATAAAGCAGATCGGAAGGACAGGAACTACATTACATCACTATGTGGGACAGCATAGCACAGCTCCATAGGACGAGGACCATACAGCATACAGCACAGCTAAGCAGGACAGGGACTAGAAGGCACAACTGAGTAGTATGGGGACCAAAGCTACATAGAACACAGCTCATGTAGCAGAACCATGTTAGTGCAGGGACTGTATGGCACAGCCACACAGGATGCAGAGTAAATGGCACAAGTACAATGGACATGGCACAGCAGCTGTTTGGCACAGCTGCTCGGGACAGAGACTGCACAGCTGCAAAGGACGGTCATCCAGAGGCACAGCTACATGGGATGGGGAATATATGGCACTGCTTCATAGGATGCAAACCATATGGCACAGCTACAGGGTGGGGACCATACCACATTGCTGCACAGGACCCAGACCTTATTGCACATCTATGTAGGATGGGGACCATATGGCACAGCCATAGGACAAGGACTGTATGGCACAACTGTGGAAGACACAGACATTATGGCACAGCCATAGGAGAAGGACAGCAAGGCACAGCTGTAGGACAAGGACTGTTTGGAACAGCTACATAGAATGCGGCCCTTATGGTGCAGCTACATTGGCTGGAGACCATACGACACAGCCACAAGACAAGGAGTACATGACACAGCTACATAGGATGGGGTCCACACAGCACAGCCCATAAGGCATGGCCTGCATGGCACAAATCCCGGGACACGGTCTGTCGGGCATCCTGGCACTGCTGCCATCGTGGCACCACTCTGTCCCTGTCCCATCCCAGCATGGAATGTCCCCACATCCCCAGCCCTCTGCCTGCTGGCTGCTGTTGGTGCCCCACAGACTCTCCATGTGAACCCGCAGCAGTCACGGGGTGAGGACTCCCGGGGGCAGCGTCAGCACTGCTGGGGCTGACAGGGAGGGCAGCAGAACAGCACCCATTTCCATGCCACCGACGGCAGGGTGCTTTTGGGACTCCCTTCCCTGCTCAGCCGCCCGGGTGGGTGTTCTGGTGACATGGGGACCACCCCAGGACCCGCTGTGCGCTGTGGTCTCGGGAAGGGAGCAGCAGCCGCACCGCTTTGACGCACACCCGGTGACGCAGCTGGGCTTTGGGGCCGCTGGAGGGGTCCCGCGTGAAAGGGGTCCCATGTCAGCAGAGTCCCACGTCAGAGGGGTCCCATGCCAGCAGGGTACCATCCCCATGCCCGGTACATGTGCCTCACCGCGGGGCACAGCTCCTGGCTGATCCCGCCGCGCTCCGGGCACCTCCTCACCCTCGTCCCCTCCCGTGCCCTTCACACCACCGGGACCCCCGGCCCCACTCACCGGGACGGCCGAGCAGCGCCAGCAGCAGCGGCAGCAGCGGAGAGCTCCGACGGCACATCCCGGCCGCTGCCCCGAGCCCAGAGCGCAGTGAGCGGGCGGCGGCGGCGGCAGGAAACCGACTCCCTTCGGCAGGAGGAGGAGGAGGAGGAGGTGGAGGAGGAGGGTCGGCGGGCGGCGCGGCTCCGTGCCGGGAGGAAATGCCGCTCCGCAGCGCTGGAGCCGTGCCGGGCGGGGGGGGGGGGGGTGAAGTGAGGGGGGCCCGTGCCTCGGTTTCCCCACTGGGGAGTGGGTATTGCTGCCAGCGCTGAGCCCGTAGGGATGGGGTCAGCAGGTATGCCCTGGAACCCCTTCTGGGGTGGTGGCACAGAGCAGCAGTGTTGGGGATCACAGCTCCTTCTTTGAGGATGTTCAGGTGCCAGAGAGACCATCCTGCCCCCAAATACAACCCCACGTGGCTTAGGAGTGGGGAGGGGGCAGCTCCGTGTACTAAAGACAGGAGCTGCCCCAATACAAGAGTGACACGGGCTGCCCCATGGTGCTGACACCCGGCCCATGCATGGTTATGGTGTTCCCCAGCAGCTCTGGGCAGCAGGTCTGGGGCTGCTGGCAGATGTGTGGGGCCCATAGCAATGCCTCCAGCCCACAGCCGGGGACTGCCACAGTGTCCCTGCTTGCAGGCAGGTTTGAGGTTTGGGGATAGTCCTGTGTCGCAGCAGTAGTGAGGTGGGAGCCAGAGACCAGCGGGGTGCTCACAGGGACATTCCTGCAGCCTTGCCCCATCCCTGCTGAATGCACACTGGGGCGGCTCCATCCCATTCCACGGCCTTGGGGAGGAAGCAGCGCAGGGACCTGCAGGGAAGGCAGTAGGCCCGTCCCCAGCAGCAGCACGTCCCCGAGGCGACTGCTGTCCCCCCAGCACGTCCCCAGGGCGAGCAGCAGCCATCTCCCACGACAGAGCACTGCCATCTCCTGGGGACCGCAGGGACGGGTGCAGGCAGCAGAGCTGAGCCTGAGCATCCCCTGCACCCCTGTCTCCATGGGGGCAATCAGGGCGCCCTAGCCCTGCTCACCATACGGGGAATCTGATTCAGGCTCACCTCACACCCCGAGAGGGATGAGAGCACGAGGCATACGGGCTCACTCCGTCCCCCACCCGGCTTTAACCCGCGGCCCCCCACCCCTCCTGGCCCCTCGCCCCCAGCGACACGCGCCTCGCGGTGCTGGCAGCGCCCCAGCCCCGGCCGGATGGCCGCATCCTTCCTGCCCGCCGCCTCCTCGCAGCGCCACGGCCCCGCCGCTGCTCATGGTTGCTTCACCTCTGGGCACCCGGCTGACGTCCGAGCCTGGCGCGCTTGGAATTGTTTTTTTTTTTTTCCTTCAGGAATTTTTCTAGGGGAATTTTTGTTTTCCCCCCCAGCACATTTCCTTCCTCCACACCGTCCTGGCGACCTGGCTTGCCCCTGAGCTGCTGCCCACTCCGTGCCTGATTTATGGCAGCCCCAAAGCCAGCAGCGCCAAGAGGTCACGGCTCTGTCGCCTGCTGCCCTCACCCTGTCTAAGAACACCAAGGGGCTGCAACACATCCGAGCACACTGCAGACAGCTCTGGGACTGGGGAGCGCCCAGTTCTATGTCCCCAGTGCCAGCATCCCACATATTCAGCTCTGCAGAACATCCCTGAGATATTCAGCCCCCCATGAGGACCCAGGTGCTATCCCCCACCCACGAGGACACCAACTGAGCCGCTGTGCTAAGATGCACGTCCACATAGCATCCCTCTGCCCTAGGTGACATCCAGCCCAGAGGGGGTGACACTGATGGCCACATGTGCTTGGAAAGAGGGCACCCAGCAGCACGACCATGCACCCCAATGGGCAAAAGCAGTGAGGGGGTGATGGAAATCCCCACCCTATGAGATGAGAAAGAAGGATGAGGGCATCCCAAAATACCCCGAAGGACAAAAGCAGCAAGGAAATGGTGAAAGTGGCAGAAATCACCATCTGATGGGATGAAGAGGAGGGATGGGGTAGGATGCTGCCCCGGGGACGCAGAGGCAGAGCACAGGAGTGGGATGGGGTTGGGGGGAGCGGGATAGGGCCAGGACTCAGCCCCAGGGGCAAGCAGCCGGGATGCTCCCTCCCTTCCTCCAAGCATCCCCCGGCCCGCAGCATCGCAGCCGGGATAAACACCCGCTTCCTGCCCTTAATCAGCTTCAGAGAGGGGCTGGCTGAGGGGGGGGGGGGGGCGGGGGGGGGCCAGAAACAAAAATCTCTGGAAAGAAAAACTCATTTCCTGCGACAGAAGAAAAAGATAAAGTCTGGGCTCATTAAAGTGAACTTTACTGGGGAGAGACGGGAAAGAGCCAAACACAATGTCCTTGAAATTTCCTTCGCGCGGCTCTGTCCACGAAAACAGGATAAGGCCACTTCCGCTGTCTCTGCCCCGCGCGTGCGGGGGGAGCGGGGCCGTCACAGCTTGTCGAGGTAGGAGCAGACCTGCTGGAAAACTTCATCCACGGTGCCCTCGGCATTCAGCTGTGGGGACAGTGACGGGGTGCTGGTTCCCTCAGCAATGTTGGGGGGGGGGGGGGGGGGGGGCAGAGTTGGCAGCTCGGCCACCCCCATGTATTGCTTCCCTCCTCCCCGTACTCCCCTCACCTGGCGGACGATGCCCCGGCCCTTGTAGAAGGTGATGACTGGCTCGGTAGCCTTGTAGTAGGTCTCCAGGCGCTTCTTGATGGTCTCCTCGTTGTCGTCCACCCGCCCGCTGGTCTCTCCCCGCTTCAGCAGCCGCTTCACCATTGTCTCCTTCCCCGCATCCACGTAGAGCAGCAGCGTGGGGGGGCCAATCTGTGGGGACACAGCTGTCACCGTGTGGGTCTGGATGTCCCCATGTCTCCTCCAGGTGGGGCTGGAGGTGTGACACCCAGCAGGAGGGGACAGCATGACCACCACCTTCTGCCAGCCCCGGGTGCAGCCCAGACAGATGTCCCCTGCCACCGTACCCCGCTGCAGGCTGCCCCCAGGGTGTGGGCCTGTAGGCTGCAGCGAAGCCTGACTAGGCCTCACATAGTGCCATCACCATGTAGGCCGCAGATGGAGGATGACACAACACACTGCGGCATGGCACTCACCAGGGGACAGGCCTTGGCTCTATGCCACTGCCCCAGGCCCGAGGGCAGCCTGGATAGATGTCCCCTACCACCGTGCCCTGCTGTGGGCTGACGTCAGGGCTGGGCCTGCAGGTTGCAATGAAGCCAACTAGGCCTCGCTGTGGTGCCAGCACCGTGTAGGCAGCAGGCAGGCAGAGGGTGGCACAACACAACATGGCACGGCGCTCACCAGGGGAACGGCCCTCACCTTCTTTTCGAACTCCTCTCCCTGCTTCACCTCGCGAGGGTAGCCGTCAATGAGGAAACCCTTGGAGGTGTCCGCCTTAGCCAACATGGCATCCTTCAGCATGTCCAGCACCGTGTCCTGCGGAGGGGGCATACAGCTGTCAGGGTGATGTGGGATGATGTGCCCTATTCCTGCTGCTGCATCACCATAGTGTCCTCACATCACCCTGTGTTCATGGCCACAAACTCACCAGGGGCACCAGCTCGCCCTTCTCCATGATGGCTTTCAGCTTCTTGCCCCGCTCTGAGCCTGAGCTGACCTCTGCCCGGAGCAGGTCCCCAGTGGAGAGGTGAGTGTACCCATACTTGTGCACAATCTTCTCACATTGCGTCCCCTTCCCCGAGCCGGGGCCACCTGCAAGTCACACCAGGGCCACCGTCATGTCCCAAGCCCCATCTAGTGGGGGTAGGAGGAGACGCATCCCAGACCCATCAAAGCCTGATGAGAGGCGACAGGATGGATGGAAAGAGCTGTTGGGGTGGCATGGGCTGCTGGTGTGGCTGATGAGCCATTGGCACCTGGACATCACTGCCCTGATGGCACCAGATACACCATGACCAATATCCCAGACATCACTCTCCTGATGGCGCCCTGGGCATCACCACCCCATCAAGTATCCATGACATCCTTCCCCGGAGTTTGCCATCACATCACATTGGATGCTGGCACCCCAAGCTTTGCTAGACCCTGCTGGCCCCAGCACACCCCACACCGGCCACCACTTACCCACCACAAAGATGATCTTGTGGTGCTTCAGTTTTTCTGGTAGAGAGAAAAAAACAAAACAAAACAATAAATCTAAAAGCTAGAAGTTACACCAGGAAGCAAATTGTCCCCAGTGGCAGGACTGAACGATGGGTGGTGGGGACCAACCCCAACCCCAGGGAGAGCAGAGTAGGAAGCACTCATCCCTGTCACCTGGACAGTCCACGACATCAAATCTGGACATGCACGAGCACTGAGACCCCATGGTGCCTTGGCAGCCATGGGACTGAGCAGTGGGCTTGGAACTCCACTGCAACCTGGAGACAGTCATTGTCCCCAGCCCCACTGAGGGATGGGAACCAGCAGGGATGCCCACATCCATCCCCATGGCCAGCTCCGAGTCCTGCTTGATGCAGCATGGCATGGCATGGCATGGCATGGCACAACCTCATGGGGTCTGACTGCCCCCAGAAATGGCATAGCCTCATCCACTCGGAGCATTCCAGCCCATGGGACGGGGGGGTTTTCCCTGCATGATCCCTCCCCTGCAGGGTCCGCCCCTGCCATGCGTTGGGGTGTGACAGTGCAGAGGGAGGGAGCTAAAAATAATGTGAGCCACCTCAGGGCTGTGCTGCCCATCTCCAGATCTCAGTCTTCTGAAATTTCAGCTCCTCCAGCAGCCGGTGAGCCCCGGGCTGGGAGGGAGCCAAGAGGCTGGTGTGGGGGGGGGGGGGGGGGGGCAGAAGACAGGGGGTACGTGGGGGCTGGAGGGAAACAAGGGGGGGAAATGGAACAGAGGCAATGGTGGGACAGGGAGTGGCCATAAGGGGGACAGAGGGAAGGGATGGAAAGAGGACATGGAATGGACACGAGGGGGAGACAGAGGGGACATACACTGCTGGAGAACATATAAAATGGACACAAGGGGGGGACACTGAAGATGGATGAGAGATTCAGGACTTGGTTACAAGGGAGACGGGATAGATGAAAAGAGAACATGAGACAGACACAAAAGGGGACATAAGGATCAGATGCAAGAGGGACAGAGGTGACAGATACAAAGAGGACATGGGAGACAGGCACAAAGGGCTGAGATCAGATGTAAGGGGGAGAAAGGGATGGACATGTTGAGGGACAAGTGATGGACACAACTGGACAACATAGGAGGATGGGGGGACAGATGGATGGATGCAAAGGGAACTAAGGGATTAGATGCAAGAGGAACAGAGGGAACAGATGGACACGGGATGGACACAAGGAGGAAAACCTGAGTATACACAATGGGATAAAAGGGATGGAGGCAACAGGAGCTGGAGAGGATGGATGCCAAGGGGGACGGAGGGTTCAGGTGCAAGGGGGGTGGAGGGAATGGATGCAGGAGGCACAGATGCAAAGCACTCACCTGTTGACATGCTGCTGCTATCTGGGTGGAGGAGCACTTCAGGCTGTAAGGGAAGCAGAGCAGAGTGAGCAGCACGGCGGGGATACAAGGGTACCCAGCGCTGGGGCCTGGGGAGGATGTTGCCAGGACAACAGCTCTCCCTTTGCTTCCACGATGGGATGGTGCAGATCTCAAATTGAGCTCTAGGGCCACGCTGGGGGACAGGGTTTCCCCCTTGTTAGCAGTACTGTTCCCCAGCTTGGCCCTAAAATATATAAAATTTCTAAAATATACGAGAAAGGCACAATGCTGCCTGAATTCCATGGCTCCAGGAGCTGGGACCTCACTTCCTGCGGCCATCGCCTACCTCGCTGCCGGCAGCCACCCGCCCTGTGCCGGCACTGCCGGGTGACGCATGGTGACAATACCAGCACCCTCCCCTGCCCTGACCACATCCCCATGCCCGGGGTGCTGCCTGGCAGCCGGAAACTGGCTTGGGGTGACGCATGGCAGCAGGACACCGAGGGATGGAGGCAGTATCCTACGTTCCTCCAGCTCCCCGTGTGCTGGAGGGGATGCTTTTTAAGAGGTCAGCCTGTTCTCGGTGCCCAAGGGGGGGTTGCTGCTCCCTACTGCCCCTCCAGTTCCTTGCTGTGGGTTTGGCCATGCCGCCTGCCCGCACCCAGCCCCGCAGCACCCCACCTGCTCAGCCACACCGCGTCACCCCGCTGTCCCCAAACCGGCCAGACCGGGGCTGAAGGGGCTGTGGCCATCCGTCAGGTCGTGTTACAGCCGGCAAAGGGCAGAGGCTAAGTATGGATGGGCTGAAATCTGCACCGGGTCACGTCCCGCCTGCGCTGCGAGGCTGAGCCCGGCATCGCCCCATAGGAAGGGCACAACCTGGGGGGTCCCTGGCGCGGGGGCACTGAGCGCATCTGGCAGCAGCCCTTGGTGGGCTCACGGCCTGACCCAGCGCGGTGCTATGCCCATGGAGCGGGCAGCACAGGACCGCCCAGCAAAGCCCACGCTGCGATGCACCCCAGGGTGCTCCCCAGAACTGCATCGCACCAGGAGCTCCAACCACACGCTTCACCCGCGCCCATCTCCCGTGTGGGGACTCCAGCCCCAAGGGCTGCGCAGCCCCCAGCACCCTGCAATAGCACAGCACCCCTCCAGCACCCCCCGCAATAGCACAGCACCCCTGCAGTGCCCCCGGTGCTCCTCACTGCTCCTCTCCCCCCCGCCCAGGTCCCGCTCACCCTCAGCGATGCTCACATCCCCCCCCGCACCCCCATCCCCACCGCTCACCGCACGGGGAGGGAGGGGGGGAGGCGGACCGAGCGCTTCCCCGCCCCCGAGCAGAGGGGCCGGGCGGGGGGCAGCGGGGGGGGACCCGAACGGCGGATGCCGGAACGCCCTCCCCAAGGTCACCGCGCGGCTGTGCCCGGGGGGGACCCAGGGGGAGATCTGGGGGGGATGGGACACGAACCGCGGTGGCAGCGGGGCCGGGGGAGGGAGGGGGAGGCACTGACCTGCGGGGGGGCGGTGCGGAATATAGGGGGGGGCGGCTGCTGCTGGCCGGCAGCTTCTGCCGTACCGCTAGATATATATAATGCTGGCGGCGCGGGGCATGCCGGGAGCGGGCAGCGGGGAGGGGGGGCACTGGGGGGGGCAATGCTGCCAGCCCGCAGCCCCCCCGCAGCCCCCCGGTACCGCGCCCCCGCAACGGGAGGAGCCCGTGGATGAGGGGCGGAGCTCGGAGGGTCCTGCACCCCCCAACCGCCGACCGCAGCCCCGCTGCCGGCTGGGGGGATCTTACGGGGTCCCTTTCCCTCCCCCCCCGGACCCCAAAGATGTTTCCTGCAGGCACGGTCCAAGGCAACAGACTGCAGCGAGGTTTATTCCTGTACAAATCGATACAAAACACGGTGCTGAGCCGCCCCCCGAGATGTGACCCCACCGGGACGGCCCCCCCGGCTGCCACGGCCAAGGGGGAAACTGAGGCACGGGGCCGCCACCCAGCTGGGGCTCAGCGTCCAAACGTTTCTGAATAGTTGGCGAGGGGCTGATGAGTAATGAGCATCACGTGGCTCTATGGAGGAAATCCAAACACCGGGACCAGGAGGGAAAAAATCCCCCAAATCCCATGGCCAGGTTACAAAAGGTTCCGGCAGTGCTGTGTGGTATTGGCCCCCCCTACCCACCTCCCCCTCCCGGCACCACGTTGGCAGTGTCATCCTCCTGGTCCTCACTGGGGTGGCTCTTGAGGTCCCTGCTCTGGGGACGGTGACACTGAAAATGTTAGGATTTGTGCTGGGGGATGGTGGGGGGTGGGGGGCAAAAATTTTGCCCCAAAAGCAATGTGACCCCCATGCCAGCCAACAGGGACCGTGCGCCTCCACCCACCGTGTGCTCTCAGGGTGATGGGATGCAATGAGGCCTGGGAGGTTCCGGGCTGGGACCATACAGGGTTCCCATGTCCTGCAGGAAGGGATGCTACACCCCCAAACCCGCAATGTCATGGCTGTGCAGACCCATGGGCGCAGCGGTGGCACGTGGCCCTGATGGCTGTATCAGACCCCAAACCAAAGGGACTCTGGAGCGATGGAATCCTAAATCAAAGGGACTCCATCCCACGGAGACCCCAAGCCAAGGAATCCCTGAACTAAAAATGAAGGGGACTCCAAGCCAAGGGGACCTCATCCCACAGAGATCCCATCCCCAGGGGACCCCAAAGCAATGGGACCCCAAGCCAAGGGTATCCCATCCCAAGGTGACCCCGAATCAAAGGGACCCCGAATCAAAGGGATCCCATCCCCAGGGCTCCCTGCTCGGCGCGGCCGCCCTACGGCCAGGTGGGGTGAGAGAAGGTGATGTTGTAGGGGGCGGCCCAGCTGGCGAAGACGCGCTTCTCAGTGATGAAGCGGTGGTGGTTGCCGCGGCGGCTGCGCTCGTTGTGGATGTACGTCGTGCACTCATCGGGGCCCTTGGGCTCGTAGTAGTGGTACGCCATGCGGCGGGGCTGCGGGCGCTGGCTACAGGCAGACCGCGGGCTGAGCCCCGCGCCGAGTCGTGGGGTTGGGATTTGGGGATGGGGAGGCCCTTACCTGCAGTAGTTGGGGGGCACCATGCCGTAGACGTGGACGGCGTCGCACAGCTCCACCGCAATCCCCATGGTGAACCAACCCGTGCTCAGCCACGAGCGTGACTTCTCTCTAGGGCACAGCGATGAGGTGACCCTCGTGGTCCTCGACCCACCAGCGGGGACACACACAGACCACAGGGAAGGGAGGAGGAGCTCCCGGTACCTGTCCTTCCCCGTCTCCCCCCGAAAGAGTTCATCAAACTGCTTCATGCGGTGCGGGGAGACGACGTAGGCCGTCATGTTGGGGAAGGATGCGCCGACGCGTTGGATGATCTTCAACAGCCCCTTCTGCATCTTGGCCGGCGGCCCCCAGAAGATGAGGATGGTCTCCGGGGTCTTATTGACGAACTCTTGGGGCCGCTTGAGGACGCGGTAGATGCTGGAGTGGGCCACCACGCGGAAGGTGGTCTTGTTGCCCACATCGGCCTCATAGCCGGTGGTGGGAGCGTCGTTCATGCGGATGGTGCACTCGGTTTGGTCGATCTCGGAGCCCAGGTGGGTGCCCAGGAGGTGGCTGGAGCTGGTGACGATGGCGCAGCGGTGGCAGTGGGCAGCCAGGCTCTGAGGCGACCGGACACGATGAGTCCAAACCAAGGGGACCCCAAACCAAGGGGAGCCCAAACCAAGGGGCTTTCAGTATCCCACCCGTAGGGACATCCCATCTCCATACCCACTCCTGTGCCCACCTTGTTCCCGGAGACGGGCAGGTAGCCGCTGCTCACCCTCCAGTGCCGCAGGTTGGGGGGCCGCCGGGCTCTGCCCCGCAGTGCACTGTAGGGGAACACCTCGGTCCCGCTGCTGGAGCTGTAGATGATCAGCAGCATGAGCAGGGCGAAGAGAAGCACGAAGACGGCGGCGCGCTGGCTCTGCGGGTGGGGGGACAGCGTCAGGGCCCCTCCCCAAAGGGCTCAGGTTGGAGATCATTGGGATGCGGCAGCCCAACTCTCCCTTTTCTGGCCACTGGGAGCTGGGATAGGGATGGGGACAGGATGGGATACGATGGGGACGGAGATGGAAATGGGAATGGGGATGGAGATGGGGACATTCCTGTCCTTCCCCGCCCAGCCATGCACGCAGCTCCAGCTCTCCCGGTAGCGGCACTGCTTGTATGGCCGCAGGGCTTTAAGGAGAGAGGAGGAGGGAAATGCTTTACTGCGTGAGCACTCTGAGCTGCTGCCAGAGGATCCCTGGCGCTGGCACGGCCGCCCCCGGCTCGGCCCTCCCGAATGGCTTCAAGGGGCTGCACTCACCGTGCTGCCGCTCATGTCTCCACGCTGCCCTCAGTGTCGAGTGGTCGCCGACGTCCTGCAAGCACCTGCAAGGCACGCAGTCACCCCAAAAGCAGTGGGATCCCATCCCCAAATCCACACCGTGCGCTGATCCCCTCACCAGGCTGAGCCCTGGGCTGATCCCAGCGCCCTAAGGAGATTGGGATCTCCCGGCTCAATCCTATTAAACTGGCCCCGGGGTGTTTGGGGTGCTCCCATGGGTACTTGCCCAGCGAGGGGACCCACTTATCCTCACTTCTCCCCACCTCCGTGAACATTTTGAAGTCCTTCTCGGTGAGTCATTGCCACTCCTGCTGGGTCGTAGTCGTAGCAATTAGAAATTAAAAACAAAATGTAATCTGATTGTCTTGGGAGGAGCCAAGATGGAAAATTACACAGCAGCCAGCATGTAACCCTCCAGGGGGCCCCGAAAGGCTTTGGGGCTGGGAAGGTGCCAGCATGCCTGGGGCACGGCCGGGGTTTTTGGTGCCAGGAGTCCCAGGAGAGAGGAGACGGCGCTGCGAGCTCCGTCCCTGCACGGGGCTGAGGGGGCAGGAGAAACGTGCAGAGGGGACACAGGGGGGGAGGGAGGGGGGGGATGGCAGCTCCGGGACACCCGCTGGTCGCCCCGGTTTCGCTGTGCAGGTCCCTTACCTGGGTGGGGGCACTCATCTGCAGCGGGTGCTGAGCGGTGCCGGGGGGTCTCCTCCGCCTCCTCCTCGCCGCACTCCCCCCGGGCTGTGCGGTGCTGCCGGGCCCCTCCAGCTGGCAGCAGGGCCATGGCGGTGCCCCGGGGTCACATCGCGCTCTGCTGGGGAGGCGCTGAGCCCTGCCTGCATCCCCGGTACAGCAAACCCAGCTGCAGCTCCGCGGTACAGCCCCCACGTGCCGATCTACCCTTGTCGAGCGCGCAGACCCCCCCCCCCCCCTCCCCGCGCTCTCACAGCGCAAGTCCTCCCCCAGCCCTGGGACGCATCTGCTGCGCAACCGGGGATGCAAACCTTCCACTACCCGATAGGCAACCCCCGGCACCCGCGATTCAAACCCACCGCTACTCGGGATGCAGCCCCTACAGCCCCCGGGATACCACCCCCCCGTACCCAGCACGCAGCCCCACGGACGCGCCCCGCTCTGTACGGCCGTGTCAGGCCGGGCGCAGCCGCATCCGGGCTGGGCGGTGCCGCCCCCGCCGCCGCCGCGCATCCCCACCCGCACCGACGGCCCGAGCGCGGCCCGAGCTCCGCTCCGCTCCGCTCCGCACTGCGCCGCCGCCGCCGCCTCCGCGCGCTCCCGGGGCCCGCGGGGCCGCGCTGTGCCGGGGGCGCGCGGGGGTCCTAACGCCGCCCGCCCCG
This sequence comes from Alectoris magna, assembly GCA_030625065.1. Classification (NCBI taxonomy): domain Eukaryota; kingdom Metazoa; phylum Chordata; class Aves; order Galliformes; family Phasianidae; genus Alectoris; species Alectoris magna. Next base: position 4,577,867 of record CM060579.1, on the reverse strand, counting down.
ACGGGACGGCCCCGGATTGGGCTGCGCGGGGCGCGTGGGTGGGTGCGCGCGTGACACTGCCGGGATACGGCGCAGCGCCGTGGGCTGCGCTCATCTCGCGGGGCTGAGAGGCACGTGGGGGGCCCACGGGGCTCTGTACCCTGGAAACCAACACGAGTCTCCCTCTGCCCCATAGATTTGCTGCCCCACAGCCTCGCCGCACCCATCCCTTGGCACACCCGCAGTTCCCCGCATAACCCCATCCACCGGATCTCAGCGCCCGCTCCGTGCTCCGGCCCCATCCATCAGATCCCCACCCCACCGATTGACCGACAAACCCAGCTGCTGTCCCGGCCCCGCGCACCTCCGCTGCGGGCACAGTGCGGACTTAAAAATGCTTTTAATGGGCAAGTCGGCTTTGGTCTGAATCCAAGGGCACTTGTGGCAAGGCAGCTCAGGGCTGCGGGCAGGGGGCACCCGGGGGCTGTGGGACAGGAGGTCCCGGCCCCGCTCCACGTGCCCCACAGGCGGCAACAAGTGCCAGAGCGTCGGGGTCCATCCCGGGATGAATCCCGCATTAAACATCCATCCTGCACGGGTCCAAGCCAGCTCGGGGCCTGCAGCTGGGGGGGCTCGGTGGATCCGGCCCCGTCCCATGCGCTCCAACAGAACGGGGTCCTCACTGCTGCCCCCCAGCAGCTGCAGACCCCCAGCACTGGGCATATCGAGGGGCTTCCATCCGCACTGACGCCGCTCCTACCCCCCTGCCCACGACGGGTGGGTGAAGATGATGTCCTTCCTCTTGGCCCAGCGGGAGAAGATGGCTTTTTCGGTGATGAAGCGGTGCCCGGCGCGGGGTGCCCTCTCGTGCACCAGGTACATCCTGCACTCATCCAGCCGCCCCTTCTCGAAGTAGTGGTAAGGCACACTCGAATGGTTCTTCTCCCTGTCGGCACCGTGGGGGCTGAGCAGGGTTGCGTCCCCCGCAGCCCCCGCCGCCACCCCCAGCCCCGCACCTGCAGTAGCTGTCGCTGACCATGCCGAAGACGCAGATGTGCTCGCACAGCTCCATGGCCAGGATCATGGTGAACCACCCCGTGCTCAGGAAGGAGCCGGATTTCACCCTGCAGGGCACAGCGGCGCGATGGGGACACGCGGACGGGTGGAAGCGGAGCGATGGGGGACACCCGGTGGGGCCGCAGTACCTGTTCTTCCCTGTCTCGTTCTGGAAGACGTCGTCGCAGTACGCCATCTTCTCCTCGGTCAGCGTGTAGAGCCGCAGGCGGGGGTACATCTCCAGCACCTTCAGCAGCGCTCGGTACGTCGGGCCGCCCTTCTCGCGGCTCATCTTCCTGCTGGGACCCCAAATGACGTAGATGGTGTCTCGGGACTGCTGGAAGAAGTAGGGCTGGTTCCTGAGCAGCAGCGGGACGCTGGTGTGCGACACGACGCGCACGGTGCTCCGCGTGCCCACGTCCTCCTCGAAGCCGGCGGTGGGGGCGTGGTTCATGCGCAGCACGCAGTCCTGCCCGTCGATCGCCCGGCCCAGACGCGACCCCAGCATCTGCCCTGAGCTGGAGACGACGGCGCAGCGGCGGCACGGAGCTCTGCGCAGCGGCTGCGGGGATTACGCACCGTCAGCGCCAAGGATGGGGCAACCGAGGCGCGGGGGACGCGGCCGCCCCACGGACCGACCTTCCCGTCGGGGACGCGGCTGTAGCCCCGCAAGCTGAGCGCTGCGGGCGCGGTGTACGCGGAGCCGTCCCTCCGCCCCACGGCCTCACGGCACAGCAGCACGTAAAGCACGGAGAGCGCGGCCGCGCACACCAGGACGAGGAAGACGCGGACCTGGAAGGGAAGAACGGGGGTTGCGCCGGGCTCGGCCTCGTACCCACGTTGGATGCTGGAGGCAGCGCAGCCCGGCAGCAGAACTCTGCGAGGAGGGAACACCAGGCTGCGCGTGACTCACTTCCCTCACACGGCCGGAGCCCACGCGTGTGGCAGTGACCCCCGCGGGTTCCACTCCGTCCCCGCAGCGGGGACCAAGGGGTGCCCACCCGGAGTCGCCGCACCGCGGGTATCGGGGCGCACAGCCCCGCAGCGCTGCAAGCTCGTCCCATCCATCCCCGCGGTACTCACCAGCATCTTTATCCCGCGGAGCTGGGGCGGCTGTGGGGCACCAGGGTCACAGGGAGGCTTGAGGCGCGCACCCTGCACACAGAGCCGGGTCACCGGGGGGGATCGGGGCAGTCACGGCTGGGGACACCCCGGTACCCAACGTCTCACTCCCACACGTAGGATGTGCCCCCTGCGTACCCCATGCTCAGCGCCCCCCTGAATCCTCCCATGCCTCAGACCCCCCTTCCCCCCCCACGTCCGGGACCCCCTCCATGCCGTGGCCCTTCCCTCCCCCCTCTCACGCTCAGCACTCCCCCACGCCCGGTTCCCGTTCCCGTCCCCGTCCCGCCCCCAGTCCCGTGCTCGGTGCTGGAGGAGGAGCGCATCCCGCCCCGCCCGGCCCCACTCACGACGCCGGGAGCCCCCGCGGGGGCGGCGATGGAGGTGCCGCTGCCCACCCCCCAGGGCCGCGGTCGGGTCCCGCATCGCGGCCGGGCCGCGCCGGGAGCACCGCGCTGCGCTCCGCTGGAGGAGCCGCGCCGGGGGGGGGGCGGAGCTGAGAGGCACTGCCGGGACCGCCCCCGCGCAGCGCCCCGGGAGCGGCACCGGCACTGCGCGCAGCGGTGCGGAGCTCGCGTGCCCATCGCCCAGAGACCCGTCCCGCGCTTCCCGCTACCGACAGACCCGGCACGGACCCCAGCCCCCATCTCAATACCAACCCCAGCACTGCCCCGTGCCCCGCTACCTCCGCCAGAACACCCGTCCCGCTCTTCCTGGTACCGACGTACCCAGACCCAGCCCGCCTTGTGAGTCCCAGCACCAAATCCAGCACCTGCTCTGTGTGCCCCGGTACCGACAGACGCAGCACCGACCCCATCTCCCACACCAGAGCCCACTGCCCCCATTTCTCTCCCCCCCTTCTTTGCACTGTGCTTTCCCCCCGGCCCCGGGATCCCCTACAGCCAACCCCACGCCCCCACCTCACCTCCACGCCCCACCGACCCGGGTGCTGCTGAGCTCAGTGCAGTGTTGAAAGCCCAGGGATCGTTTTGGGACCAGGACTGGGGCCCCCTGACCAGCAGTGCTGTCCTACGGTCTTATGTCAGCTGCACACCGCAGGACACGTCACGCAGTGCTACCCCCCTCCCTCCCTCCCTCCAGGTGTTCCTGGGGTTTTCCCCAGCCGGCAATAAGGAAATACGAAAAAGAAACTTGGGGCTGGTTCCTACTCCCAAAAGGCTTTGGCAGCGATGGAAGAGGCAGTGAGTGGCACAGCAAGCAGGCTGCAGGGATCCACACACGCAGCACGGGGCTGCATTCCACGGCTGCACCCCCCAACGTGCCTGGGGCGGGGGCACAGCACTGTGCTGAGAAGGAATGAAGGCACAGAGCGCAGCCTGGGCAGGGACACTCAGAGCCACGACCTTCAGCTGGAGCGCAGCCACCTCCCATCGCACCAACAGGGATATTTTTAGGGGCGCTGCCCTTTGCAGCATAGCAGCCCACGCTCATCCCACACCAGGAGCCGGATGCACAAATGGGGCTCAGGGGCAGCACTGTGGCAGCCCTGGGCAGGCAGTGCACGCTGCCCTCCTGCGTTCCCTCCAGCAATAAAGCTCTGCACAGCTGCAGCAATTGGGCCATGGACTGACCCAAAAATTGAGATCCTTCAGCAAAATGGGGGCTGCGGCAACCGGCAGCCAGAGCTCACTGCCCCCAGGTCCCTGCAGGCTGGGTTTGTCCCTGCCTCAGCAGCCTGAGGGCCTGGTGTCTACTACAGCCACCTGTGAGTGACATCAGCTGGGCTCACACCCACAGTGCAAGCAGCACAGCAGGAGAGAGGAGCGGCTGGGGAATGAGGCTGAAGCTGCACCTCTGTACTTAATGTGAGACGAGAACAAAGACCTTAGAGACCTTTATTGAGGGTAAATGCAGCTCGCTTTAGTCACCAGGAACTGCTGGCAGCCCAGCTCAGGGCTGGCCCAGTGCAGGTAGGAGCCCAGGCTGCAGCTGACAGCTGCGGTGAGAGCTGCATTCGTTGGCAGTGGAGCCAAACGCTTCCTCTGCCACCCAGGGCATGCTGTGTCCTCAGCTGGGTGACTGCAGGAGGGGAGGCGGGTGCAGCATGTGCTCTACTAGCACAGCTCTCAGGGCCCTCGTCAGAAACATGAGAGCTCACAGCACCATCATTAGCTCTTCCAGTTTAAAAAAAAAAAAATCCCAGAAGGAAAAAACGACTGTATGCAGCAAGAGCAGAGGGGAAAGATTACCCAGAGGCCGAGCACCTGATGGGAGCCAGAACTGAACTCACACTCTGCAATTAGAGCTGCTGGATCCTGACAGATTCCAGCCCAGCAGAGCTGCTGCACGTAGCCTCAGCTGGGGTGCACATTCATCCCAGCTGGAGCTCTGGTCCCTCTCCTCATGAGTCCATAAGTCAGTTTTGCTTCCCTTTAGTCAGTAAGTTGTAAACTATGCAAGTCTGTGTCTTTTGAGGAAGGAATGTGGGAAAGAAAGCAGCCAGCTTGGCACTGCTGCTGCTTTGAGAGTGCTCTGGAAGAGCTGGCTGCTTGGTGCTGCAGGCTGAGGGCCTTCTCTTCATCTCTCAGCTGGACCTTCAGTCTGATTTCCGGGCAGGTTTTCTGCTCTTCCACATCACAACCATTATAAAAACACCTACCGTGAGAGAGAGAGAATGGACTCAATCCAAAAACTTCAAATGAAAAGCACCTTTAAAACACACAGCGAGTAACGGAACCTGAGCAGAGCACAAGAAACAATTTAACACCCAGAGGAACGAACAGCTGAAGTTACACGTGTGTGCACGCAAATGCCTGAGCCAAATTAAGCCACTGTAGGAACCACATACAGCACAAGTGTCTCTTCTCTCTTCCTAATTTAGAACCCTCTAATTAGAGCAACCAAAATAATGCTCACCTATAAATAGCAGCAGCAGCAGCCCAGCCACCACAGGGATGATAACTGCATACTCCCTGGGCAAGAAGTACTGGTGGATGCTGTGGTCACGGTCGATGAAGGGCTGCAGAAACAGAGTGGGGGATCAGCAGGTGGCCACAACATGAGAGCGAGTCACCAACACGTGCAGCTCTGGGGTTTCAAAAGCAGATCAGAAACACGGGGCTCGAGGGGATTGCTAATAAAAGTGTCTGAACCTGCACGTGGTGAAGCCTCACACAGCAGCACCACAGCTGCAGAGAATGGCTGGGAAGTGGAGGACCCCAGTGCTCAGCTGGGCAATGAGGAGAGAGCAGGAGCCCAGCCATAGCCCTGCAGTGCTGGGATATAGGGTGGGCTTGGCTGTGTAGTGTTGGGCACACCAACCCCCAACCTTCTGTATTCTTGAAGGGAAAGGCTGATGCCGGCTCTCTCTCACATTGATCCTTTCATGGCTCCTCTGCTGGGCACAGCAGAACACTTTGGATGCTAGAGTGCACCGCAATGATTCCTGCACTGTATGAACACCTATCCCACAGCTGTGAGCTTTTCTCAGAAAGGAAACTGCCAGGAGTTCAGATGCGAGTTCAAGGCTGAGCTGGTGCCTAGAAAACTGACAAGGAGACAATTCTATGAAGAACACCACTAATGACCCCAGCTGCTGCATCCAGAGGCGCAGTCGCACTGCCAGACTCGCACTTTTCCAGAGCTCAGTGCTACTGAACCCTTCCCCTCCCTGCTGGGCTCCGGTCTAAGTGAGAAGCATTTATCTCTACGATTCAATCTGTCACCTCCACCAGCACCATAACTCTGGAGGTGTGCACAAGGCCCTCTACCAGCACCAAGGGGCCAGGCTTGGCTCACACTGACAGCTCCCACCATCCCCAGGCGCTGCAGGAGCATTGGGAGTGAAGCCAAGTTCACCGAGCCCGGATGGGGCCAGCGCACCTACAGGGTGAGGGCTGTGCCAGCACTGCCAGGAGGCTCTGCCGCAGCACTTCCCAGCAGGACGCAGCACAGCGTGCACTTACAGCACCTAAACGAGATCTGGAGGCTTGACTTTGCCAGGACCTAAGAATCAGCGCGAGCCCCGTAGCCCCGTACCAGCACGATGATCCACAGCGTGTAGTACACGAAGAGAACGAGGCTGAAGGCCACTAGGCCGAACCCTACCGCCCGGTCCGTCGCCGTAGCCTGCAAAGGGAAGGAGAGTCAGGGCTCCGTGGAAGCAGCGGGATCGGCTCCAGCTGTCCTGCCCCGGGCTGGAAAGGAACCCGGGAAGAGAAGGGAAGGGAAGGGAACGTGGTCCAGGCCCCAGCCCCACTCACCATGGCGACGGCCACACCCAGCCCTTCCGCCCGCCCGTCCTTCCGGGAGCGACCAGCCAATCAGCGCACAGAGCGCTGACCACGTGCTCTCCGGGACCGGAAGAGCGCCCAGAGGGGGCGGGCTGAGGAGCGCGAAGCATTGTGGGAAGCACTGCTCGCCCGGAGCATGACGGGAGCTGTAGTGCCGGCCGTCCTCGGGCTGCGGGAGGGCAGCGGGCCAGCACCGAGAAAACGGCCCGATTCTGGGAGCCCTGCAGCTCTTAGCCAATATTTCTGAACCAAAAAATACATTTAGAACAACGAAGAGACCACAACAAAACCACAAGGATCAGTGTGAAGTACCAAAAAAAAAAAAAAAAAAAAAACAACCTTTATTTTCCCCCGAACCATAACAACGTTTGACATTATATTGATTTCCTCATATATTTGTTATTTCTCTACGTTAGGAACCAGATACAGAAAATACAAACACGATCTGTTGAATCAAAGACGGCACAGCATTCCGTTAGAAAAGGAAACGAAAAGAAGTAGAGGAGCGAGATAGAAATGGTGAAAAATAGTCCTACCCGCCAGCCCCGACCTTCCAGGAATCATCATCAAAATAGAGCAGTGGAAGCAGCTTCTCTTTCTAAACGCACTTCTTGCTTTAAGAACAAAGTTAGAGATTTCTCTTTAGATTTCGAAGTAAAAAATAAAAAATAAAATAATTAAAAAAAAAAAAAAAAAGTTAAAACTATCTCTTCAAGCAATTGTGGAAGTTTGCATAGAGCCGTTCCCTTTCCAAAAATATCAGCCATCTCTCTATAGAATCTGATATAAATCAAGTGCGCGCCTCAGCCGAACGCCACCCGGCTCAACTAACTCGCACGAAAATAAAACAGGATCTCCCCTTCCCCTCCCTCCCCCCACAAAAATACGGGCTCTCCCATTAATCCTTAGGGTTGAGGCAAGTGAAAGGGCACAGCCACACCTCGCGCTCGAGGCTTCACCCACGTTCCTCGTATCGCCCAGGCTTTCAGCGTGGTGGGGCGGTGGGCTGATGGATGACGCAGCCATCGGGAAGGAAAGAGGGGGGGATCTGCATACAACCCCCCCACCCCCTCAGCCAGGAAGTGGTTTTTCATTACAAACACTTGCTACCAGGCAGTGTTTGCTGTAACTCGCCTCTGGGGACCAGCCTTGTCCACAGGGCTTAAGTCACCAGGGCATTTACTCAGCTAAAGCCCAGGAGGGGTGCGGGAAGGGCTGGGGGTGAGTTTGCAGCCCCCGGGTAAGGCAGCGAGCAGGGGAGGGAGGGGAGGGCAAGACAGCCCCTCTCCAGGAGGGGTTTCTTTCACCTAGGTGCTCTAGCGTACCTGGAGTGAGGTTTTCCCAGAGGTTCACAACAGCGTGTGCAGAGTCCAGCTGCACAGCCACCAGTTTTAAAAAGAAAACAGCAACAACAAAATAAATTAAAAAAAAAAAAAGTCAACCCTTCCTATCAAGATTCGAATGAAAGACGTTTCTTCGGGTCTCAGCCCAGTTCAGAACCCTCTAAAAACTGAAGCAAACATTAAAAAAGGGCTTTAACTTTCTGCAGGGGGCAAAGAGATGTGGCAATAAGGGGGGAAAAAAACCTACCAGATCACAAACTTGCTGCCCATCACTTCAAGGACAGCACGAATCCCCCCCTCCCTGTTTAAAGTGCCAACCATTCCCCAAACAAACAAAAGAAACCCCCAAAAACAGAGGAGCAACATCCTTCTCCCCCTTCTTTTCTTTTCCAAATAATACTCATTTCCTTCACCAATTCACAACCAAGCCTATCCCTCTGGACATGTACTCAGTTCAAACCGGTTTTTAAAAGTTAGTAAAAAAAAAGAAAAAAAAAAAACCCAAAACACGACACTGAATTTCCCAAGCCTTTGCAAGAGGCTTCCACCAGAGGTCCAGGAGCCAAGAGCAGAGCCCACACGTTCTGCCTGGCCCTCAGCCTGGAGCAGAGAGCCAGCTCTGCTCACCAGGGCCAGGGACGCAGGGTGTTTGTTGCCAATGAAGTCCTTTTACTTGTCTAAGTCACCTCTGAATCCCCTGAGATGGGAAACAACGTGGGGAAGAAAGTTCTCTCTTGGCCCCCCAGGAATAAAACATCAATGAAACAATAATGCAATCAAAAGAAAACACCAGCCTGCTGGGTTTATAAAAAAATTAATGAACTTCAAGACAAAAAAAACCCAAACACCCAACAACCTAAAGGTAACTAGCCAGCGGGTTGGGTCTGGAAACTGATTTACTTCTTAAATGCTCAAAGTCCAACAAGGAACAGATGGCAGCAATGCCAACAAGGAGAAAGATGCAGCTTCCCAAGAGACCAGCACCTGGTGTGTCTGCTGCTGGCCAGGGGCAGAGCAACAGCCTGAGGTGAGCTCTGGAGATAGAAGCAGGCTGCTCCTGCCTCCTTTGCATGGCTCCATCCTGGGCACTCCAGCCTCAGCTGTGCTGTATTAGGCCCAATGACAAGGGCTGCCTTCTTGTTCAAAATGAGGGGTGGGAGAGCTAAAAACCTACATACAGACCAGGACCTGTGCAGTCAATAACAGTGTAGAACAAGAAAGAGAAACCCCATGAGACACAGTTATCCAAAACGCAAGCAGTGATATGCCAAGCTGCTGGAAGAGAAGCCAGAGACCCTTCCAGCTTGGCCACAATTACACAATGAAGCAGGTTACAACTCTGCCAGCCTGGGGAGCTTTCTGTATGGCTCAGCTCTTCTTGCTTTGCTGGAAAGAGATCCCTCCTCTGTCCAACAGTGGATTTCACAGCATGTCTAGCTGCTGGTATCTCAGGGCAGCAGATTCTTGCCAACTGAAGCCCAGAAGAAAACCCTTGGTTCCCAATAGCTCTGACAGTAACTATCATTGTTTCCCACGTGAATAGAAGCAAAGCAGGAGAACTGAGATGGGTTTGGCCTCTTTCCTGCCTCATTTTTTGCTTTTTTCAAGTTCTTGTTGTTGCTCTTACAACTCTGGCAGTGCCCCAGACCTGATTTCCAGCAGGTGCCATGTTGGGAGCAGCTGGACAGCCAGCTCCCACCGCTACCTGCAGGCTAGGCAAGAACACACAGTGCTGTTTGCATATTTCTGCCCTTGCACTGACCTGAGCAGAGAGCCAGGCGAGGCCCAGCTTTCTGGCAGAGACCCAAGAAAGAAGAAAAGCAGTCAGCTTTCCCTTTCCTGCACACACGCAGAAGCCCTGGAACAGGGCACCTCTCACCCAGAGCAAGCAGGAAGCTCACCAGCCTGCAAGCGAGTGCCAAACCTACCAGTCTGAGATCACAGTTAAAACACCAGAAAGCGTGAAAGAGCTTTTGTTTCAGACAGAATCAAAAGATCCAATATCACTTCCCTACATTAATCCAAACCTAAGTGTTTTCTGTACCCCTTGTAACCGTAATCCAAATTTAATTCCCTTGGAAGGGAAAGGGGTGAAAAAGACCTATATCTTACACATGGCCATTCCAAATACAGAAAGAAGCCTCTTGACTTGAGGAGAGAAACTATCAAAACACAGTAAGCAGCTGTACAGCTCTGCCACACAGCCTAGCACCCTCCTCATACAGCCATCCTTAGCTAGCAGGGTGAAAATATCAAGGCCCTTTCATTCCTCATCTCCCATTCTGCCAAATTCCCTTTTCCAGTAGCTCATCTGCATGCATTCTGGCCACAGAGACCACAATTAATCCTTTTTTTTTTTTTCCTTTCTTTTAAAAAGGCTTTACAATAACTAAGAATTTGAACAACAATGTGATCAGTTACAAGTCTCTCCTCGCTGAATGAGACAAGTGTGTGCCTGTGAGAGTGTGCATGCACACGTGTGTCAGAGAAGGGCATGTTCTGACCATGCCAGGATCGTGCCTGTGCCATTACTCAAAGTGCACGGCTGCTGAGTGCTACAACAGTACACCGGCAAAAGAGGAAAGGATACTACACAGAAATAGCTTACAGGCCACGAGCCTCCGTGCAGGAAAGGCTGTAAGCACAGCCTGCTGACAGCCCATGGCTGAAGGCTGCATAGATCCTCATCTGCAATTCAGCTGCCAGAAGAATCTATAAGTGAGAGCTGAAAGGGACTGACATCTCTGCTGCTCACTGCGAGGAAAACAGGCAGCTGAAGTGTCAAACAACTGCAGAAAAACCCGAAGAGGAGCAATTGAAGGATCAACCAGAAAAGCTTGAAACCTTGTCAGAAAAGTTGACTCTCCACGGAGTGGGTAAGAACAGCTGCTGTAGAGAGAACAGCAGAAAATATCCAATCTACCTTTGAAGGTGAAGGTAGCAGGTTTATCTTGCCCTACAAGCAGAGCTTCTCTCCAGCCCCAGAAAGAACCAGCTCAGGCATAGATTCCTACTGACAAGTCAAGAAAGGACAACCAGCACCAATTACCTTACTGGCCCAAGCCAAGAGAGGCAATTGTTAACCGCCAAACCAAAGAGACCACTGCAGACAACTGCATCCCGCTCTGGCCCAGGGGATGGCCATCAGATAATGAGAATCTTTTCACAGTCCAAGAAGGGCAATTCCCTTCCTAAGCCAGAAAGGAGGCATTGTACCCCAAGACTAACAGTGACTATTTGCTGAATCAGTCCAGCAAACACAGATTATTCTCCTGGAAGAGCAGAGGCAAGCCTCCTCCAGGTAAAATCCGGAACCTCTAAAGTGCTCCTGCTAATGCTAATAGCTGAACACTGCCCTTCCATGCCCAGCAGTGGAAGGGTGTAATACAGTTAGTGGTATAACAAGCACTAGCATTTAACCATTTATCAACTCCCATCTGGATCGTGGTAATTTTCTGAAATGCACTTTTGGGAGATATTTCCTATGAGAAAAAGATTTTTGGGGTTTTGAGTGTAAGAAGGGGAAGTGTACACCACTGCATACCTTGTTCAATAAAACTGTTGCCTTGGAAGGTGATGTTCCCTTGCAGTCAATGGAATAAAGCATCCTGCAAGTAACCGTTTCACCGTGTCACCAACAAGCAGCTCTTGGTTTGGTTAGAATGGTTCCCCCCCAAGTGGTTTGAAGAGTTCACAGTGGCATAACCCAATGTTTTGGGGAGACAAGCTGAGAAATCCCCCGTTGCAAATGGATGGGTGAAGTGAGGGATGCAGAAGAGCAACATGCTCTAGGACTAAGCATAAGTCCAGCAGACACTTCGTGTCTGTTCGCAAACGGGGAGGGCAGGCACTGGAAAAATTGGGAAGTGAAGGGGGGTACTGCCAACACAGGGAAAGTGCATGATCTGGAGTGGTCTCGGAGTAGTTCTGCAGTGCAAACATATGGGGAGGGGCATGGAGAAATCCCTTCTGGAATGCTGCATGAAGAGAGGTAAAGGTTGGCATCCATGTGGCAGCGGACTGGGTAGGGGGCCTGTTTCCAGCAGCTCTACCCTGTTCTTCACATTTAGTGGGTTTCAATCACCACTGGCTCGTAAACTCCAGATGAGACCCTGAGGACGTAGAGAAGATGAGAAAGCCAGGTTATTTTCCCATTACTTAATGCAAACAAGTTTGTATTCAGAGCTTTCCCCACGTGAACATGGCCCTCTAACCTCACACAAAATACTGACAATAACTAGTCAATCTGGTGAGCAGTCAACCCACATAACACAAAACAGACAGCTAGATAGCAAACTAACACTAGAGTTTGAAAGAGTTGGGTGCAACACAAATCCTTTTAGACAACAGAGGGAAAGGGCTTGGGTGGAGTATACTGTCCAAAGTTTGCAATGTTTGCCATTATTGTTTTCCATACTACAAAAGGTGCTACAAAACTTAAGAAAAAAACCACAACTAGTCAATACACTGCAGTGAGGGCTATTGTGGCAAGACAGAGTCTTATTCTCCAGAAGCCTTTATTGAGAGCACAAGCCCGCAACACGGAGGGCAGGGAAAAGGGAGTTGCAGTTCTGCTGCAGTCCAGCAGGAGGCAAAGCTCCCTGCGAGTGCAGGACCAAACAGGAACCAACCTTTACCATTGTGTCCTTTTACTCCTCGCTTATTTCTGTTCTTGGATCTAAAAACTAGGATCAAATCATCTCTCTGAGTTTCCACTGAGAACTGCATTTACACTCCAGTGCAGCTGCAGACTGTCACCAGAGAGTTCCCAGGGGTGTAAATGTGGGAATAAAGCCACCATGTAGCACATGATGTTTAGAAATCTCTTCTGTTGCAAAGGTGAAAGTTTTCTGTGTACCCAGAGCTAACTAACCTCTCTGGAGTCTGACTGTCTGCAGTCCTTTCAGGAAACCTACCTGTTTCCCAGCTGAATACCACTCAGTGTAGTTGTTCCATCTCTGCTCACAAACAACCGCAGGTTACTGTCTGCAGATAGAAAAGGAAGTAAGACATCAAAGTACAGAACTCCTGAGGGTTGCCAAGTTCTCCTCTCCCAGCTGCATTACAGAACGTTCAGCATAGGAACAAGTGCATTTCTGTGAATCCATACGCACACTATATGGTGTTCCCATAGCAATTGGACCCCTAAGAGCTCTTCCTGCTCTAAAAGGGAGCCTCACAAACAAGTCAAGCACAACATTAAGCTAAGAAAAAAAAACACTATTTTCCTCTCTCACCCTTACGTTTAAGCTACTGTTTTATCTCTGCTGTGGTCTGTAGAAGAACAGTGGCAAGCACTGTTTGCAAACTGATGCACAGCTCTCAAATCCACAGTTTACTACCATAGAAACACCTAGCAACCACTGAAAGAAAATTACTGTCAAAGGGGGGAGTCTGTGGCAGACCAAATCTGGCTTTGTACAAGGTTGGCAGCTTTGCTAAGGAAACAGCCAAGACTTCTCCTCTTGAGACTCATGCTCTCACCTTCAGTATTGCTGACATCTGTGAAGTCCTGACTCTGCATTATCTTCTCCACTATATCATCTGCATCGATCCTGGTGTCATCCACTCGGGTTGGGTGACTCTCCACTGAATCCTTTTTCCTCCTAGGGAAAGAAAATCAAGAGGAAAAAAAATGAGCCTTTAATGATGGACTTCTAAATACTCTCACTTCTTTTAAGAACAGGACTTCTCTCAACAGCTAATTCCAACCTACTGCTGGCTGAAGACCAGAGAGTAGATTCCATCTGAGCTTCCCAAAGAGGGGGCTTTGCACCACAGTTACCTACCGGGAGGGTCTGTCCAGCAGAAGAGCTGGTCTGGGGGGGCGAGGTGGCTTCTCTAGTTTGTGGTCCCGCTCTCCCTCAGGGCATTCCACCGTCATACTCAGCCCTCCGGACGCACTGCTGCTGGTGGAGGTATTCCGGCGATGGGTCAAGTCAGACATACTAGAAGAACGGGAGTGCTCCGTGCTGTAACCTGCAAATACAGCATGATTACAAACCACACCTTCCCTCTTTCCTGAAAGCAGAGTTAACACGCAGGATGGCTTCTGCTCTTGTATACTGAGGTTTATACATACATCTATGAACTTATCTGCAGAGACTGACCAAGAAGCTCTGATATTACAGATCTGGGTAAGAGATAAGGCTGCAAGTCACTCTCACAAGAGCTTGCTGCAGCAAAGAAAAGGATGAAGCCAGCGATGGCACAACCATGTGGATCAATAGTTACCAGAGATCTTGGACTGCTGGCTGGCATAGCTGGAGTTCCGCGAGTGCCCTGAGTGGAAAACTTCCTCTGGGCTGGACAGATTCTGATCTGGTTCTTCAGGGACACCTGCTGAGAAACAAGGCACTCCAGTTACACCACAACCACATCAGTACACTGCCCGCTGCCTTAGACCAGATGCTGATCCTGGGACACTACGTTAAGGAAAGTGAAAGTTTGTTGGTAGAGGCCCGCTGTACAGGCTAGCAAAGAGCTTTCATGCACTTTGGAACTAGGGATGACAACAACAATTTCCTCTGTTAAGTTCATCATTAATTCTAGCACCCAGTGCCTGAATTAACCTTGGCCTTGAAGGACGTAGAAGGACAGCGTCCAGAGGTTAATGATTTTAACTACAGATAGCTATCAGCATGAAAGCATCAAATGGCCATCATCAGTAAAGTATTACAATTTCTGTTTGGGTGCTTCTCCTGTTATGGCTTTTGTCCTGCTATTATTTGTGAGCCCACATCATCTAAATCATATCTGAACTTGATACAGCAGCTTTGGGATAACCTCTATTTCTTCGCCCTTGCCCCAGCTTGCCTCACTTGCAACAAGTTTATCTGAAAGCGTGCAAGTGTAACATGCTGGCAAGCTTTTCAAGATCATCACCCCTGCACTACGTTGTCACTGGGGTTATGTGACCAGAGCTCTATTTTGGTGCAGTGTCTGCATTTTAGAGTACACTGGGAAGAGAAAAGGCAACAGGAAAACGCAGTGTCCTTGAAAATGGGCTCATACAGAAGCCAAAGAACTCTGCATCAGCACCTGGATCAAGGCCATTAGATCTCAAACCAACCTCTAAAACCTTCAAAGCTTTTCTAGAAGAACAGCTGAGTGGAGAACAACGCTAAGTGTCACTGAACACAATGGAAGGCAGAGATGAACGCAATACATTAATTATTAAATCCTCAGGAAAAAGGAACAGATTGCCTTATCTCCACCTACTGAGGCATGGAGAGTTTTGTTTTTCTTAAGTTTCTTAAATGAGTTGAGAGCAATGAAAATGGGTTTGAGAAATCATGAAATATTTAAGAACTTCTCTGCTTTGCTGAGAAAGAGAAAGCATCCAAGTACAACTAAGCACTGCATGGCTCCAGGATGGGCATCCCTACCCGAGCTGAGAATGGTTGCTCTTGGCTTGGTCTGACGCAGAGAACCAATTGTGGCTGAACTGCTGTTGCTGCTTGTGGTTCCCTCACCCTTGCAGGTAAGCTGCAGGGTAGAGTCCTGCCCTGGTATGGTGATGGATTTGGCAGTGGAAGGCGGCCTGTAATCAGAAGAGAAGTGTTACAAACCATGAGGCAGGGACTGGGGATCATCCCATCACTGTGGACACTCACTGAGCCAAGAGGATCCCCTCAGCCTGCCCCCATCCTCACAAGGAAGGAGGGAAGCTGGCAGCCTCTCTGACCAGCAGCACAGTATAACATTTGCTGCTTCCTCCCCTCTCCCCCACCCCACCCCCTTGCTATATACAATATTTAGGTCTTCCCCATCTCATAATGCATCTGGACTGCAGATGCAGCATTTTACAAACTGCTGATTACAAGGAAAAGCAAGTTTTTGATGTAAATTAAGGCAAAAACGGAGCGCTCAATCATTTATACAGGACAACCTCACTATCCTCCAGGAAACTATCCAGAGCTGCCCTTTTCCCCCAGCACATGTTCCAGCAGCCAGTCAGCCTCACAAACAGGAACCAGTTTGCTTTTGTCCAGCTCTAAATTTCAGCACCCTTCTGTTACATCTTACTGGCTCAGGCCAAGAAGAAGCCTTTTATCCCCCATCCCCCTATGAGAGCACATAGACAATGCTTAAATAACCTTTCCATTTTCTAATTTGATGATTAAACTTATTTTCAGTGAGACTAAAGTATTTTTACAGCTGTCAAAACTATTTTTCTGGTTATTCTGTGTGCTCCCAACATCCCTTTGTAAATGCTGGCTCCAGGATAGAACTGCAAGTGCCTGGAGCCCCCCCTCCCTTCCTCCAGAAGTGTTTTTGGGTAGAAGCCATGGCATGTGCAGCATGGCAAGGTTAATATTCCTGTTGGAGCCCTAACTTCCTTATAGCCTGAAGCCTGAACTGCAACCAATGGATTATAGTATGCTTTTTAAGCGAAGAGAGAGAAAGAAAAACTTTTATTTGTCTCACTTGGAACTCTGAGGCCAATGAGGGTAGATGCTACATGAGAGGATCTTTCCAGTGTTTTGGGAGAAAATACTGAAGACATTTCTTATGGCAGCCAGAGAGCTATAAAGGTTTCAGGAAACCCACAGCATGCCTTCCCCAGGGGAAAACAAACGAAAAAATAATAGACAAACAGAAAACAAACAACCACCGAAAAGCCTCCTCCCTAATTGCATTATCAGTGATTTACATGCAGTCAGGTACTTCAGGGACTCTGTTTCACAGGTTAACAAGGCCCTTACTGCCTTAATCAAGCAAGCTGTTCCTGCAGCAGCTGCCAGGTCAGGCAAGCAGCTCATGCTCCCCTCGGTATGACACACAGGAGAAGCTCTGTCTCTGCTGCAGAAAGCAAGTGCTCAGCGAGTGATTTCCCAGCACAGTTTAATTCTTGCCTAATCCTCTAATGAGTGTCATTTCTCAAAAGCTCTCCTGATCAAGGACTATTCTCCATGCAAAGCTTCCATTTTTAGACATTTGTACATCATCACCATATAAAGAAAAGAAATGGGATGACCGCAAAAATCCTTTAAGAAAATAAGGAGGTTTGACTTTCAGACTGACCCTACTTCTATTAAATTGATATTTATATTCCATTCCGTATAATTTTCAGGCAAAGAGGTAGGGGGTTTGCTTCCACAGTGGAAAAGCAGCAGGTATTTTTGTCAAATGTTATTGTCAGACATTACTTCAATTTATCATTGAAACTAATCCTGCTAACCTGGACTTAAAACATCTGTCACTATTAAAAGTGGTTTAAGATACTCAAATTTTCCTCCTGAAGCCATTTCCCCCCCACCCCCCGAATCAGATGGTACTGTATTTATGGTTTGAAAGTGTCTCTGCTACACTGTGAAAAGGTATTAACAAAATAATAATTACATCAAGAGGCACATGGCACTCCATAACCATGCAAGCTAATTCACGCACTGCAAACTAGCTCCTAAAATTAGACCTCATAGCCCAGAATATTACTGCTATGAGAGACGACCTTAAGGTAAAGCCTTCTTCTCTCACAATGCTGGAGTCAACACAGAACAATCAAATTAGCATACAGCAGTCCTGTGCGTACAGCCACATGCCTTACAGCACACTACTGCAGGCTGGCCCAGATTGCAGAGCCTCGCAACCTTGTACTGCAGTATAAAGGCACACGGTGTGCTGCTACACCCGTTAACTGATGCTCCAACAATTGTTAGAACAAAAAACTGCATCACAGCTTCGCTGTATTTTATTCTTTCTTATCGCAATGGACTTAAAGGAAAAAAAAAAAAAGCATGGTAACAGTTTCTCTACTAATCAACACAAATTATGAACGTAGGTCCCTGTAGAACAAGGGAACCAAGATGTTTCAACTCTGCAGTATTTTTGCTGCTGTTTCAACTCAACATCCTTATCTTGCATGGTATGTGCTAAAATATGTTCATTCCCAAGACTGTTTTCCTCACTGACCTTTCCCTTCTCAGAGGTCACTGAAACCATCCCCAGAGCTATGAGAAACTCTACGCTTTGTGCACAACACCAAGTTTGTGAAAACTCATTAGTTTCCAAAACTTAACCAACGTTAAGAAAAAGAAGGTACTACGTGCAACCAAGCCTGCTTCTTTCCCGAGGATAAAAAGGGGGAAAAAAGCCCTAAACAAGGCAATCCCCAGTCCAAGGGCTCAAATTCAGTTTGAGTTTAAAAGGCAAATTTGAAAAAACACTTCACACTCATTACATCTCACAGAGCAGCAGTGAAAACTGACTGACACACACACAGACACACACAACACTCATAGATGTTATCACTGGCTTTGAAATCCAGGATTCCCGCATCCCACTGTAGATTCTTCCTTTTTATAGCGGGGAAAGCAGAGCAGAGAACAAATGAACCAAGAATACAGACTGGTTGTGCTATTCTAGCTGATTTAACAGTCTAGGCCACCAGTTTCAAGCTCTCCCCCATATTTCCTAATCTCAAGGACACCTTTTTCCTCTACCCAGCAATTGTAGTGTCCAACAGAAAACTGAAAAAGCACATGGTCTCCCAAAACAAGATCAGTACTCAGAAACTCACGTTTTGAAGCAGGGGTCTCCTGAGAGCAGAGACATCCCGATCGTGACCTGGAGAGAGGGAACAAAGCACGTCATCAACCATACTGCTGAGAGCTCCTTGCTTCAGGAGGAGGCCAAGGGCTAGGCGTAAAGCTTAGTGAGACCTACCTACTTCCTCTCAAGAGGAGATCAGCTTTGGGATTTTAGCAAGGTATTCCCTCCCTCCCCAAAGGGCTGACATCAATATCTCCAGGTTGCAGTAGCTCAGCAGGAGCCAGGCTGGCAACCCTGACAGTGCACTTTATCTTTTTTTCCCCATTTATGCTTTGTTTGATGACATAGAATACTATTGAGGCTCACCACTTGGCCAAATGGATGCCAGTGTATTAAAGGGTGACTCTGATATTGACAAGTTTCCCGAGTCAGACTAGTAACATAAAAGCAAAACCCTGTCTCCATACATAGCAGGATCTTCTTTCAGGCCCAGCAACATGCTCTGGTTGTGATCTTTCGGCATTCAATAGTAGGATTTCCACTGTGGCAGTACCAGCTGCTGTACCTTTAGGATGGAGTTGTCCTGTCGTGTGTTCTTCGTATCGTATCCTTCCAGCAAGCAGCAACGAACAGTGGATCCAGAGCCCGCAAATTCCGCCAGATTTAGATCAGCAAAGCCCAGCTGCCATCAAGAAAAGGGAAAGAGAGAAAAAAATAAAAATCAATCAATCATTCAATAGAGGAGATGCACAGACTAAAGGAAGACAGCACTTCTGTGAGTCAGGGCAGAAACACAAGCCAGTGCACACAGACACATGGTTGATGAGACCCTTACACCTGTGAATGGGAAGGGACACACTCCCCATCCCCAGCCAGGTGACTCAGAGGAACATCAGCTCTGTGCAAGGAAGGAAACAGAGCAGTGATACTGGCCAGGACAGCGTTAACCAGCCTGTAGCCATTGCATAACCAAGGACATGGATGGCACTAGGTCAACAACGTGGAAAGAACAGAATCACACATACACAAACGTAATAAGGTACTCTTTGTATTGGGCTATCCCAGAATGCAGTGGAGCATGTGAACCAGGAGATGAAAGGGTATTGTTACAAAGAAAAGTTGACGCTGTCCTGAAATACAAAACAGAGCCTTGCAGCACAGCAAGCTGGAATTCAAGAGCCATGCAGCAACACATGAGTTTTATTGCTACAGATGTGACTGGGGAACTCCTGCACCACAGCTTCCTCAACATCTCTAAGACTGAACTAGCAAGTAGCACACTTGACAGTCAGAAGAGAAGAAAGAGTTAGCTGTGAGCTCTCTAAACATTCTTTAATAGAAAACAAATACAAAAGGCGACAGGAAGATTATAGGTAAATTCAAATAGGTTACTTGATGTCTCTAGAGTACAAACACAATGAAGAATAGCTTTGCTTATCTGCTCTAACTCCTGCTATAGGAATTACAGTGCTTTCCCAAAAGAAAAAGTTACAGCTTCCTTCAAACTCAACAGAAGTCAGCCATGCCTCATCTAATCTAACCAGGAGAGATGTTGTAACCCACATTTGGTCAAACAGTCTCAGCACAGAAAGTCTGCATCACTTCAGCACGCAGATCAGCTACCACAAGAACAAGGAGAGAAGGCGAAATGTAAAAGCTCAGATCTAGCTATTACCCTATACATTAAGCACATTTCTCCTGTCCTAGTGTTGACAACCTGGATGATACAACTGAACTGTGAGCCTCAAACTGTAACTCCATGCTAAGGAAATGTGGCGCTCCCACCTGTGGAAGCTGATGGGAGTTACAGCACAAACCACAGCCACTGTTGTGTGACCTCTGGCTCCCATTGTTCCAAATCAAAAGTTTAAACCGCAGCCTACACATGCCTGCACAAGAAGTATGATTCAAGGGATGATAGCAACGAGATTAAGATACCTGCTTTGCTTCCTTCATCTCACTCTGAAAAGGGAACAAGTGCTGATGGCAAAGACAAAAAAAAGTAGGGGTGGGACAGAACAGGAACCTTTCTTCACCAAAAGAAAGAAAAGAAAAAAAAAAAATCCACTCCCTTCTTAAGTATTCCCTTAACTCCAGTGTTTTTCCAGTCCGCGCTGTATGTCTTTTTCTCCTTCTCTTCTTGTCAAGGGCTATGTTCCTTGCTGAATATTCAGCAACAAAGAAAAACCAAAATCAGTGATTCTCTAATCTTTCAGAGATGAACTGGAGAGGAGAAAGCCACACACTGAGCTGCAGTGCATCAGAACTGGAGGACAGAAGAGGTTCTTCTGGTGTGGTTGCATTGTACAGCATGGCACAGCAGTGGCCAAGACCCACATCCCCATCCTTCCACCAAAGGCATTAACAGAGTGCCAAGAGCATCTCAGAGACCAACACCAGAGCAGTGTGGGAGAACTCTCCACCGATCCACATCCACACCGTGTGTGGAGGTCAGATGTTCTTCTCAGGAAGCAGACTGCCAGTATATAGAGGAAGGATCCCTTAGCAAGAGGATGTTTTCAGAAGTAACCTTTCCTAATAGCTTCCTCGGTTTTCCAGCCAGCTGATGGTGTTTCTTCCAGCTTGGGAAAGAGTTTCCGCTTTATCAGTCCTTCCTGTTAGCTTCCGCTCTATAACCCCTGACACCAAAGTGACAACAACGTCAAACCAAAAGGTGCACGAGGCTATGGAAATTCTGTCTTGAGCATAAACAGCTCCAGTGCCATTAGCCCTGCTGAAGTGGGAGCAGGTAAAGGCGGGCACATCTCTCCTTCCAACTCATCTGCACTCCCTGGACAGGCAGCTCCTCAGAACAGAGGAATAACCACCCCCTCAATGTGAACGCAGTGGAAGAGAAACTGATGGCCCCAGAGACACTGTCCTCATTAGCCACAAAAAAGGAACAGTACAGATAGCAACATTATTCTCCGTGACACAGCAGTATTAAGGTGTGAGTGCAGCCTTCCTCTCAAAGCCAGGTACATCCATGGCTCCCGGAAGGACATCGATTAGAAGAAATTCTTACACAGTTGTGTGTGACCCAAACATCTGTTTATTAGAAACTAGCACCAGTGACTCATTTTCAAACATGGATTCGGGCTCTGTGTGAACTCTGCTTTTAAGCCAACATTGTCTCTTGTTCCAGCACAAAGAGAAGGGGGTGGCATCCAGCCCATTGTCTCTCCCATAGCCTGAGCAAGTAAACGAGGAGGATGGGGGTGTAACAGAACATAAAAATAATATTCATTTCTTGCCTCAGTGCCTCCTGCCCTGGGAACGCAGGGATTTCTGCTGTAGGTTTCTGCCTGTGCTCACAATGCAATGAAGTGCCCACCCCAGCCGTAGCTGGTTACTGTGTTCAGGAGAACAGAACTCAGTCTGTATTTCTTCACTAGCAAGACACTGCCAGAAGCCAGAGAGTTCACATCTGACTCAGAACTTCCCCAAAGTTTGAGGACACGCAGAACATCTTCCCAACCCCCCTCCCAAATCCACATCCAGTACAATCTGGATCCTCTCCCTGCCAGTACGTTTTTTTGGGAAAAAACTTAACTTGTGCCTAAACTAAGAACCAATGACTGCTTCTCCAGACTGCTTCACACAGCAGCCATGCTACTTTCTGCCTGTTCAGTCACGGGTTTACAATGGCTGTAAAGCACTTAGAGCACAGAAGACAGTCACCACTCTGTCAGGTTTGCCCTTTCTTTGCTCTTACCTTGGAGTAGGTTTTTCCGCCCTTCAGCTCCTATAATGGGAGACAAAACAAACAGGAAAAGCAGCTATTACATGTGCTGGGGAAACAGGGGGAAAGTCATTACTCAACGCTGGAATTTGCTGTAAGGATTTCACAAACTTCTGTCTCTCAAGGGTACCAACACCCTGCTCTGTGTTAAGTACCCTGGCTGGGAAAAGAGGCTCCGCGCAGTTTGTCCTAACCCAAACAACCCTTCCTTCCCACCACAGTCCATCACCATTCTATTTGCTGCCAAAAAGAAAAAGCAGCTGGGAAGCAACACCAAAACCCGGGTGGTACCTGCAGGAAGCAGAAGCTGGTGCTTACCTTACGGACGGACACCCGGCAGATGCAGGGGTCCAGGAGTCCTGTGGCTGGGTTGGCACTCATTTTACACACAAAGGTAAATTTCTTTTTCCAGCGGACACAATTTTCCTGGACTTCTTCTCTGTGAGAATGCAAAGAAAAATAAAACACAGTTTTCAAATAAAAGGACAGAGCCAATCAATCCCAGTTATTAAGAATCTTTGTTATCGACTGGCAAACGTTGTCTGCAAAGATCCTCTACCAGGTAACTCAATCCATGCCACCTGAAACCGCACCAAAGAGCGTTACCTTCGCACCAACCAATTTCACCAGCCAATGCAGATCAAATCCATCTAGGTTACAGGGCAGACTAATCATGTCTCACCAACATTTGCCTAAAGCTCTCTCACAAGCTCTTCTCTGTTTCCTGATTTGCTGGTTTAACTCATTCTTTGTCCAGCCCAGACAGAGACAACCTCTGTAACTGATCTGGGCTGAAGGTTTGTAAGCTTGTCTTCCTATACATCTGCTTTGTACAGCTTTCTGTGCAGTAAAATTGCACTCTCTCCTGCACAGCTTTTCCTTCCCATCCTGCCTCATAAGCCAGGACTAAGTCCATGAGAACAGCTGGCCTGATGGAGGACAAAAATGCAGGCGGAAACACTCTTGGGTGCATGCAGACAGGACCACACCAAGCAAATGCAGTGTGCTTCACAGAATCACTCAGGTTGGAAGGGACCTCAAAGATCATCAAGTCCAACCGCAAAGGTTGTGAATGTCACTGCAACGAGAGCAGTCCCAACCAGCCAGAGCAATCCTCCTCACACAGCTCTTGCTATCCTGCCCCAGTCACTGGGTGAGTTGGAAGGCAGTGACTCAGGCATGCACCAGAGCCACAGGAGGAAGATGAGGAGGATGAAGAGGGTCTCTGAGCACGAGATGCTTCAGGTACAGCTCGGGCTTCTGCAAAGCTCTCCAAGGAAGGTGAAATTCACCTCCCAAAGAATATTCTTCCAAGGAACAGGAAAGGAGGTATGGGGAGACTTCTGCAAGGCCCTGGGCAGCGAGCGATCCTCTGCACCAAGTGATCCCCTTACAGCTCAGGCCTTGGTCCTGAGCCAATTAAGGGGAGGCAGGCACTGCTGACAGCCATGAGTTAGCAAGTCTGCACAGAACTCTTATCTCTTCTCTCAGCACAGGACAAAAGGGGCAAGGGCACAAGATAAACTGCTTGCATTGGCAGTGAGAGAAAAGCTTCCTGCAGTCTGACCCAGGCACAGTGTAGGCTTGAGATATTGGGGGAAAAGGGAAGAAATCAATCCTGATATTGACTCGACTCCTCCTGAGAAGGAAGGAGCAGAAGTCAGAAGGCAGCCCAACAGCCCCTTGCACAACCCTGACATGAAGCCATGGGCTGGACTTACAGGTCCCCACCAGTCCCCAGCTATCCTGAAAGACTTCAGCGTGCCAGCTGGAGCCAAGAGCAGAGCCCAGAGAAGGGGTAGGTGATAAACTAAAATCTGTAATCCTCTGTAATGCAGGGGAGGGCTGATCATCCTTCATTAAAAGGTGGGAAAACAGAAGACAGCAGCTCCTTCAAGGCAGTGAACTTAAAACTCCCATCTGGAAATGGAAGGCATTGAAATGTTAGACATCTAAGTGCTGGAAATACCTTTGAATTTGGGATTAATTCAAGATGAGATCTGGTTCTCATTGATCCACTCAAGTCATTCCAACTCCTCCAGGCAGAAGATACATTTCCAGAGGGATAAAAAATGGCTTTGCCTATTCACTGAGCCAGTCACATTAGTTGAGCTAAATTTAATATCTGAGGTGTCTTGAAGCTGACATAGTGGGAAGTATATCAAATGATCTAAAGGAAGGAAAATTCAGGTACTGATGAAAAGAAAGAAGAATTCAACTGAACAGAAAAATGCTTGTAAACATCACGTGCTTCAGAAATGCAAGTGATGTGCATAGGATGCAGAAGACACTCATCATTTCAGCAGCACCAGTCTCCTATCCTTCGAAGAGGAGCCACTATTTCCTTGAGAGCAAGGCTGATGCTCTTTGCTAACAACACCAGCACTTCAAACCAAAGCTCAGAAGGCAGCTTCACACCTGATGGGTTCAGCAGTGCTGCTGCAGGCTCAACTCACCAGCGTTGGCTGGAGCTTTGGCTGCATGCACAAGTCTTACCTGTGATTCCCTCCTGTATTACACTGCAGCTATGATGAAGCATCTGCTGGATGCTGCTAAATCCAACTAACACCAATTATTTCAAAATGTAGCAAAAAGTACTGATTAGTAATAAAAGAGCTCCTTCATAGCTAACTTGCTGTTAGCATAAGAAACAATTTTGTCTCTTGTTAAGGAGATCTGCTGGCCTCCCAAACCTGCTGGCGGATAGCACGCAGCTCAAGTCATTGGCAGAGACGTGGGGCGAGGAGCTGGGAGCGCGGCACGCAGCACTGCAGACAGCCCTCAGCCTGCAAATGTTCAGCAACGACTTCCAACATTTTTTAAGAGCAGCTTTTATGGGTGGGGGCTGGTGCTGTACCATTAGACAAGGGAGCAGCATTGTTTCAAGTCACACTGTAAGAAATTAGTTCCACGTTTCCAAAAGACAGCGCGCAATGGGCTTTGCCTATCCACCTCCCATCAAGTTATTGTAAGGGTGGTAATTAGGGAGCACTAAAATAGGAAGAAAGCGGACTCAAACGAGGAGCATTTAGCTTCAGAATATTCTCTGATGTACAATTAGGAACCATCAGACAGAAACCAAAACAACGCCCAAAGCCCCCGCAGAGGTGTTTCCTTCCAGCATAATCACACAGCACCTAAAAGCAAACGCTGAAACTAACAGCTGAAAACCAAAAGGGCTCAATTTAAAAACTTTACTCTGTATTTGAAGCATCAGAAATAAATCAAACCGATGCTGGGTACTGGGTGTCAATTCAGTGGGCCTTCAGAAGTTTTATTTAAACAATAAAAAAACAAACAAAAAAAACCAACAAAAACTGTCTGTTCTGTTTTGCAGTAAAGTCCTCACGAGGCCGAATCCCCTCCAGGCTCAGCTTTGCCCTCTTCTGCCTTGAGACTTATTCAAAGCTATATGATTACTCTCCCAGACCTAAATATACCACCAGAGAACAAACCAGCATAAGCCTGCAGCAGCTTTTGGGACAAGCAGTGTTCCAAAGGTAACTCCGTGGGGCCTTTGGGCTCCTGGGTCCACTTCAGCCCTGTGCCAAGCAGCAGGACAGCCCTTACCAGGCAGACAGTGGGTGTTCCACCACAGCACATCTGAGCCTAACTCATGGCAGCGGTGCACAGCTGTAACCCACTGCACTGCCTACGGTTACACCCCAGTGTAGAACTAACAGCCGTGCTCGGTGAAAGCCGCAACGCTTCTTCAGGCCCAGATCTCACACAGCCTCACTGCAGCTCTGAGGCAGGCAGAAGAAAGCACCAGGAACAGATTTTATGGACGAGATGTTTGCCAACTGTGATTTTAGTGTCACAGAGAGAGCAGCACTGCTGCAGAAAGCCACAACGCTAACTGCGAGTTAGCTCAAACAAGCATACAAGGAAATGCTTCTAGAAAAGGTCGTGTATAAGACCCATACTACTGCAGACTAATGTGAGTCCTGTCCCACCAGACACCACGACAGAAATTAGAGCTTCTATTTACAGACTCAAAGCTGAGCTGTGCCCAGCTGGGTACAGCATCTCAAACACCACCCGAGGTATAAATCTGGCCTTGCTGAACTGTTTAGAAATGCAGATGAATCACCCATACACACAAATACTGCTGTAAAGTGTAAGACAGCCAGAAGTACGAAACACCATGAAAGGGCTACAGGCTTGCTGGAAGGTAAAGACAACACAAAGTAGCTTTTTAAACACCAAACATTTCAGTAGAGCAACGCGTGTCAGTTTGATGTTTCGTACATGGGAGCAGATGTGGGAAAACCTCAAGCTAAACAAGACAGCACATAGATAAGCATACACAAAGAGCTTCTTATTCAGATCCCCTCCTCCTCATTTACACAAAGGCTAGGGCAAGCTCTCCTCTTGCTGCTGCCCAGCCCACACACCCCCAGCCCTCGAGATGTGGATCCGCATCAGACCCTTCAGGCAGAACGAATCCCCTGCCTTGCTCCCAGCAGACGGTGCTCCGCTCCCCTGGTTGGTTCACCACCTCGTGCAGCAGTGTGGCATCACTGATCTCACATCTCCATCTGATAAGGCGCACAAAGACAACGCCATTGTGAGGAGGCCGCCAAGCCTCAGCTCAGACTCATTTAAAGGGCAGCCAATTGAAAAGAAAACTCTGCAGGGCCCCTGCTGCCCCAGCAGTGGGTCAGGGGAAGAGGGTAGTGTGGGTACGAAGACATCCCCACAGTCACCGAGGAAAGAAAAAAAATAACTTCTTTCAACAGATTGCATCTGAACGGTGATGCCATACATCTCCTCCAGCATCTCTTTCCATGCGTACCTTGGCTCTTCTCTCAGCTGCAGGGACACATCATTAAGACTGCCTAATCTATTCCCCAGCATTTTTGAAGACAGAATTAGAGCAGGATTGCTGACAGTCCCTTAGCTCAGAAAGCCTGGAACAATCCTGCATTACACTCTGGAGTTACTATTTTAACAGTTACTATTTTAACCAGGTTATCTAGCGCAAAGCTGTTAGGGAAGAGACACCTTCCGTAAGGCCTAGCACAAACACTTGAAAAACCCATTCTGTACCAGCATTCACAGTGCTGCACTCCCTGCACACCAGAATTTACACCACCCTACAAACACGGCAGGTCCTGCTGCAAACAGAAGGTCTAATCAGTGCCCATAAAACACAGACAATATGAAGGTAGGTGAAAATACATGCAATAGAAAGTGAGCCTTTATCTAGCCATTGGCTAGTTTAGATTTACAATCCAAACGTTATGTCTCCAAATAAGAGGCTTAGAACAGAGCACTTTACTGCAGCACAGATGTGCTTTGCCATCCAGATGCCTCGCAAGGAAAGGGAAAGAACCAAGAGCCAACAGGAAGCACCAGCAGCAGACAGAATGCTGAACACTCGTGTGGGAATCTGCCACATTCACGAGGACTGAGGGCTGCTGCCCTTCCTACCTGCTGCTGGGCCTGGGTGTGCCAAATGCAGGTAGGAAGCAAAGCAGCCTGCTGAGTGTGGGGAGTTTCAGTTAGAATATCTCATGCAGGAATGGTGATAGACCATATTCCTTGGGGAACACCTGACAGGCTTGTAAAAACAACAACAAAACAGCTGGAGACGCAATCCAATACAATCCACAGTTGGACCTGGAGGGGTAGAAGTGCTCTATGGAAACTTATTTACATGGAGGGATTTGGGGTTTTCTGACCAAAATGAACAGAAAGGACAGCAAGCAGCTCTTAACAATAAAGTGACTCTGTTGTGACTGGGCTTACATCACTGACCAGAACAACTGCCAATCCAAATAGCTGGATGTCTCCCCTGCTGCAAACAACCCTGTATTCTCCAGCTGACAAGCGCTGGTTGTGTTGTTGCACAGCAGACATTAGCAGTTACGATGGAAAAATGGCTCAGAGAGAGATGATGCAGACCGTGTTACTAAGAGAACTAAGCAAGTCTTTGTCATATGAAACAACTCTTACTTGGATGCTTCACTGTAAGCGTTTTAAACAAGGGTTCAGTAGTAAGGTCATCACATCCACCAAGTGCTTGTAAAATTAACTTCTGAATTCCCAGCAAAGACATTTCAGTTGACTGTGGTAGGGAAGGACCCTACCCACAGTTCCAACGATCGATTTAGCTCTTCATTACACCAGAGGGGAGATATGTATGGGCTCTCTAAATGTCAAACGTGAGCACCAACACCTTTAGAATGAATTATTCACATGTCCCAGAGAGAAATGCAGGAGAAAACAGAAAAAAAAAACAGCAATTGTACAGGAGAGAAAATTTAATGGAAGAGACTTCAGCCACAGCTGAGAAATGAAGGCAAGAGACTCCAAAGCTGCCTCACCGCAGGGGAAGACAGCTTCACACTTGTGAGTGGTAGGCAAGGGAAGAGCCGGAGCAAAACCAAGGTGAGGAGGGAAGCGTGACAAGGTTAATGTGAAATAATAACAGGATACGAAGTTCTCCATAAAAATAAGCTGGTATCTAGTAGGCCAGTGATTGACTTTTTATGGCTTTAACCTTATTCCCAGAAGAAGCCCATTTCCGAAGACACACAGCTTCTGAACTGCGCATTACAGCTCCCTCGAAAGCAGTGATCAATCTCAATAAAGGCGCACCAGTACAAGGCAGGGAACGGTAATACCTCCTGGAGATCAGGGGGAGCAGTCAATCACAGGAGAAAACCCTCCAGCATCAGCATTCCTGGTTGCATATTAACAGCTTCTTTGGAAGGCAGTCATTCGGTTATGCCCGGATTCCATGCAACCAGACCTCTCCTCCAAACACAGAGGATGTAAAAAAAGATACTAGTAGGAAAACAGAAGTTATTCAACAATAGCACAACAGCACAAATTGCATAACAAAATCAAAATGGTGCCAAATGGAGAAAAAAGTCACAGAGCAACGAACCTGAAAGACATAAGCTATAGAACAAGTCTGATGACTTTTGGAAGGGTAAGTAAGGGTGGAGCATGGAGAAGGCAAGGAGAAGTATTCTAACAGGCTCAGCTACAGAGCAGCAAAGGATGGATACACACACAGCACAGGCAGTCTGCTTCGAGGCCTTTATATTTTTGGTCATCTTGAAGCAGAGATGACATCAGGAAAACAAAGACAAGAAGGGCCTGTAACAGTAAATATCATGCAACACATCTCTTCTGTTACAGACTGTGCTGCTGACAGACCAACCCAGAGCAGGACATCCAAGGACTTCTTGCCACATCTCCACAACACAAGCTCTCTTTGGGCAGAGGCCAGGGATGCATGCCAGGAGCAAACACATCACAAGCAAAGGACCAAACTCTTAAGTGTAAAGAAGGGAATAACTGGATGGATGACTCGGTTACTGAAATACGAGTCTGTAATAATGCATGTATCGAACACTGAAAGACGCTTTTGCTTTTTTCGAGCTCTGATCATGCACTGAATCACCACCCCAACTCCTGCTTCTATTGTTCTGGCAGGCTACGTTGGAGCTGGATTAGCCAAAGAAGCATCATGTGCCAGACTGCCAAGCTTTCTTCTCGTAAGCAAATTCACAAGTATTTCAATGACAGAAAAAGCCAGAATGGGTCAGCACCACAGGTTTCCCTTGGCCTGCCCAGCTCAGCCATGTGCTGTGACACTGACAGAGCTCGGGTGCTGCATGCTCTGGTCTGTGATGAACAATTACTGCTCCGTGCTGCAGCAGTCCAGGTTGCTTTGCAGCTCACATCCAGCACACTTTGAAGACTCTGCCTGACTCTGGGCAAAATCATCTTTCAGATCTGATTTCTCCCAACTACAGCCACTGCACAGCACAGTGCGCTCTGTGTGAAGGGAACAATCCAGCTAGGAACTGCTTCTGAGCTCCCACCTGTGATCCCAGCCAAGTCAGAGGGTTCCAGAGGCTGAGAAACCCCAGCTGGAAGCTCCACGGCACTGGGGGGACATTGGCACGGAGGGAGCAGGCTCAGGATCACTAAGCGTGCCACGCAGTAAAAACACCAAGCTAAGATTAGAAGAAAAAAGAAAGCCTCCTGACCCTGCCAGCACCCATTTGCCCTTTGGACAAATTACAACTGCAATTTCCCTTCTAGTTCTAACAGATACAGGAACCAAAGCTTCAGAAAAACCCCCGGGTTCATTCTGTACAGATGCTTATAAAGCAAAGGTCGATTAATTCATTGTATCTCAGAGAAAGTTTCAGTAACACTGCAGCTTGGAAAGTCTTTCTGCTTGTGGCAGACTGTAGATATGAAATTAAGATTCACCGATTATCTGCTGCTGATATATTTATAAACTTTCTCCATCCCCTAAGTGTTAGCTGTCATTCTGAGACATTCCAGACTTGCCTTTTGCTGCCTAAATTTAAACTCTCAGCAAAGAAAGACAGCAACGTAAAACTCAGCAAGGAAAACTGATAATGCCTTTACCGTGCACAGTACAAGAGATGGCTACAACTCCATGCTCTACTTGCAAACTTGATGCCAGTATTCCAGGACTCTACTGGGACAGTAAGGCTGGAAAATGAAGATGCTGAACAGAATGAACACAAGACTAGGAACAATGTTCCTGTTGCAATGACACGTACTGAGATGAATTTCCTTGCCCCTAAGGAAGATTTGCGGTACATAAAGAAGCTAAAATAGTTAAATGACATTTTTGGCTAATATCAGCCCTTTTTCAACCATGAGTGTTTGCCAACATAGTTTAACTAGGGAAGTCTTTATAGTGTAAATTAACCTGCATGTGAGGCCAAGTTCATTTCTGGAATAATTTCATTAATACCGAGTGATGTAACATCACTGCAACTTGGCTCAAGTACACTGAAGAGCTCTTCAGTAAATAAGCTGCCTGAAGTCAACCCCAGTGCTAAAAGTATGATCAGTTACCCAAGAGGTAACACCCTACTGTGCCCAGACATGTTTTTCTGAGTCACTCCTATATGGTACACATTCCTTCAAAACCAATAGGAGAAATCCCTTTATATGTTAAGGCCAGCTTTTTCATCCCATCATGAATATAAATGCTTTATGATGGTTTGTTTATAAAGGCATTATTCAGCATTACAAACCAGGTCACTGGTTTTAAGGACAAGGTACAAACGCGTTCTCTCTGAACTCACATGCCCTCCTACCAATATCAATATTGCTGTTAATCTGCAGAAAGACTCAGTAGAAGAGCTCTGCAAATTACAGAAGGCTTCTGAACAAAGCCTGCTGCAGCCCTGGCTCATCACCATCCCAGTAACAACAGGCTGGGATTCTTGATATTGCCTTCTTCCTTCCTACCTCTTCCTCTCACCTTGACCGGAGAGTCAGACCAGCATCAAGCTGTTTCAATATGCAAAGCTGGCAGAAAATGACTACCTGCCTTTTGGTTAGATTTTTTGTCAGGTTAACACTGAAGTAATGAGGTCAGAGGAGTAACAGAGCCAGCACGAGAGGAGAGAAGCAGGGACACACATGCAGCAGGCAGGCCGGCTTTTGCTCCTCTAGATCCACAGCTCCAGATATAGCGATTCTCCCAAAAAGACTGATACCTCGTGAGATAACTAGCACCCCACTGACTGCATCCTGATCCAAGAGAGGTAATTACGTAAATCACATCTTGGTTAGGAGCAGAATGCAGGAAAACGCTTTGCTTTGTGACAGCGGTTTGTGTTGGTTATGCCACTGGGAAGCATTAGAATAGGCTCCTGCTGCCTGGCTGCCAGGAGTCTGGATGTGAGGATCAGAGCACATTTGCCTCCCCCGTGGCTGTCACCACCAGCTGCATTCAGATGCACATCCTTGATTTCCCACTAGTGAGAGCAACTGCCACTGGAGATGAGTATGAATCACTTCTAGAGGAAAGACAACATACAGATTTGTTTTGAAAGAACAGTCCTGCCTGCATGGAATGCAGGAAAAGCCATTGCTGTAAACCTACATCAGAAACCAACCTTAAAGAGAACAGTGGCCAAGCAGAGTATGATCAGCTACTCCTAGTAAGGAGGCTATAAGGTATTCAGCAAAGCAGGAAGGCAGCAAACATTAAGGAAAAAAAAAAACAGGAAATACACTCCTCCACAGCACAGTATTTCCCTCGTGGCAATGAGCACTGAGGGCTACTTGAAGACATAAGATGAGCAATGCTGTACTTGAAAGGAATTCAACATTTATGCAGATGCAATTGCCTGGCATTACTGAAGTATGAAATAAAACATAACAGGCCCCTGACAGAAGTCAGGAAAAGAGCTCTCCTACAGATGGGTTACTGCATAATCACCTGTAACACGGGCAGACAGCCTGTCCCTGAAGCAACCCTTATTGCTAACTCTGGAAGCAGGATGCGAGCTGGGCTGCCCTGGTACAGCAAGTCTATGACTACTGCTTCATTCCAGTGCAATGGAGCATTAAGAGACCTGAAAAGATTGCTCTATTATAAATATCCCAGATTACCCCCTCGCAGTCAGCAACATGCCTACACAATAACATGAAGAATGGGAACCAGCAAGAGAAACAGAAAAAGCACAGAGGGAAAAAAAAAAAACAAACCAGCCAAGCTGGAACCCTCACACAGGTGCAAACAAAAATCCACTGCAAAGCCTGATAACACATCTGGCCTCACCTTTTCTGTCTCTTAAGTGCAGATAAAGACTGACAGACTCAGATTTTAAGAGGAGGGAAGCAAAACCCAAGTTTTTTCCAGGCAAGCCTTTCCTTTCCCCTCTCCTGGCCATCAATCCTTTCATTTTGATGAGCAATATCGTCCCTTAGAGACTGGAGACACGAGTGTCTGGATAGAACAGCAAAGCTAGAACCCCTGGGCAGTAGCCATTCTGGCCTCCCCATCTGGCAGCACTCACACACCACCTTGCATTTCCTAAGGCCGAGAGCTCCAGATGCAGTGCTGACGATGGTGGGCTTTGTGCTGATCCACCCTGCAAGCAACAGCAGGCACAGGCAATGAGCCTCTGTTGTTCATTAACCCAACAGCCAATAATGAAACACCTTGCCACAGTCATTTCATCCAAACTTTTATCCTGAAAGCAAAATGGAAGTAGTTATCCCAAACTGAAACCCTGAGGCCACATCCCACTTACAGACTCCTTGTTCTCCTTGTTCTGCTTTGCCATTGCAAAGCCAGTCTGGAGCACAGTGCTTGACAGTTTCTGGAAGGTGCCAACCAAATCCTCAAGTTTTATCTCCTACGTTTTGTACACTGCACGGCAAGAGAAGGGACGTGCCTCGCTTTGGCAAACACGCAGCTCTAGGAAGCAGAAATCTCTAAAAAGTCTACTTTTAGCTTTGTGGGGTTTTTTACAGTTTTTGAGAGCACATTTCAAGGTTGGTTACCAACCACATGCAGGGTGATGGTTTCCGTCGGTCTATGGAGATGCATTGCTAATTAACACTGCAGCTTTCTAGTCCTTCCAGCACAGCAAATCCACATGCTGTCTTCCTTCCTCCTACGTAAGCAACCCCAGCACTTTCAGGCTCAACAAACAGCATTCATTTCTTATTTAGAATACAGCACAGGGCACTGAAAGTATTTTTAGCTCCAGCCCCATCTCCTACAACAGCATGAGACCTCCTACAACAAGGCCTCCCCTCATCAGCGACATATGATAAATACAGCTGAAGGAAAGGCACAGTCCTGCTCTTTTGCCAGCTCAGCTACTTTCCGTCTGCGTGGAAAGCATCCGTTATACAGACTGTATATACTCTGGCTTATCTAGAATATCCTGTCTCTTCAACACTTGCCTCCCCCCAACGCTTTTGTCTCCATACACATCCTCTTCATATTCCTCCTTGCCCCCACAGCCCCATCCCAATTCCTTTATCTTTTCCTCATCTCAATTTTATCATTTGAATAATGCAGGAGATTCCTACAAAGCACATGAAAATGACACTCATGAAGACTAGCAAATTCAAATCCCACAGAACAATTCCCTTTCTTGCTCTTCAGATTGAAAACACACTGAACAACAAGGCTGTTTAGCCAGCAAACACAGGCCCAACTGTTTGGCCAGTGGGAAGCGCCTTTCCAACCCAGGCACTAAACTGAGATACTGAGTCCCACTGTGTGGTACCAGAGATTACGACACAGAAGCAGGAGTGGTAGTGATGTGTACCATGCCTCCCAGCACGTGCACAAAGGCACGATGTGAACAACCTGCAAGAACAAAAAGCCTCCCATCCCGCATTGCAGGTCAAGCAGCCAGCAAAGGATGGGGTAACACAGCCACCTGAAAAACACAGATCACCTTCACAGCGTGGATTACTGATGGGAGGTCACAGATTGATACGAAGGAAAAAAGGAGATCAAAATATTGATCTGGGACACTCCTAAAGGCCATTGCTTCATTATATGAGGAGGAACAGCTAGCAACAAATTCCTGACCTGTTTTGGAGACAACTGCACCCCCAGCTCTGAGTGGGCAGAGCTGGCAGCTCTCAGAGGATGAAGAATACATCCTGTTTGAGAAAGGAGGCCATGCACAGAGCCACATCCGTCTGCCTTTGCACAGAGCCAGACCTTACAGAGTCAAGCTTGTGTGATGCTGCAGGAGCTCACTGTGCTATTCCATCATGCTGGCAAGTGAAAGAGGTTTCTGATCTGAGGGAGAAGCTGGAAATCTCTCCCAAAACACCAGCAGGTGTATCTTCCTGCAATGACACTAAGAATGAATCCATACCAATCTCATTCACCTAGAAACTGGTTCCAGAACAACTTGCTATTGGCAACTTATGGCCTATTAAAGTACTAACAACTGTGCAGCGAGACCACAGGCTCCTGGAGGCACGCACGAATTCCTCAGAAATACAACTTCAAAGCTCAAGTCAACACTGGTGGCAGCTAAAGAGCACAAAGAAAAAACAGCCTGGAAGCCATTTAGGTTTTCCCCCGTATTTCAGAAACAAATACAGGTCTTAGAAGGGAGTGGGGGCACCCTCTCCTCCCTCTTTGTCCTCAGCCAGGGCTGACAGCAGTGTTGTTCTGTAAACCAGGCAGGCCACAGGGCCCCAGTCTCAAAGCAGAACACACTTCCCAATGAGTAATTTTCTGAGCCAAGCACTGTTTAAGTCACGCAGATAAGGCTGTTGCTAAGAGTTAGCTGTCAAAGCACTGCCAGCTCAGAGTCAGCTCTACGGGGGAAGTTCAAAAGCAGACTGTATGAGAGCACTTACTGATGCTGTGCACAGAGCGTATCACTGGAGCTTTAGGTTTCAGTTGCTGGTCAATAAAGCAGCCCATGTGTAAGCAACAGCAGGTAAAACACGAGTGCCAGCTGGAGCACCTACAGGGACTGCTCTGACCAGCAGAATACAGCCTCCAGAGCAGGAAAGTTTTAACAGAATTCTGTTCACCTCACACCAGGCTCCAGCTGGTGATCTGCAATGGGAAGGGGCAAGGCTGGCAGGAAGCTCCCCGCACTGCAGGGCCCTGCTGCCTGGTCCTGCAGGTGCAGCAGCCTACAAGAGGTCTTACTGGTGACCAGCCTTACACTGCTTTATCACTTCTGCACTTTTTCTAATGCCCCAACTAAGCAGAGGTTAAACCTCAACAGCTGCTGCTGCTCTCACTGACGTTTTGCTATACTGCTATAATGAAAACCCTTTTTCCTCACCTTTGCTGTGTAGTTTCTCTAGTTTTGTTTCTGAATGCAAGCAGGGCAGGTACTGTGCCTTATTACAGCCTTGAATTAGGCTGTGTTTTACTGCAGAGTGTTTCTAGAGGCCGCATTCAGATGCCTCTTCCATTAATACTCCCAGTTCATTCCCAAGGCCGCAGCCAAGGCAGCAGGAGGTTAGCATGTGTAATGCAAAGAAGCTGCTCTGCAGCACTGAAACCTACTCCTTTGCTCCATATACTTGGAATATATTTATACGTAGGGAAGACTGGCATTTATAGACACGTGCTACAAGAATGCTATTCAAGTGTTTTCACACCACACGCTGTACCAGAGGACAAAGCCAAGCACATGTTGTACTAAACATGGAAGTGGGAGAGCCATTTAGAGCCACAACGAAGTTCTTCACTACACCATGGCAGTCCCATTTGAGACAAGAGGCAGAATGCAGACAGCAACCCTTTCTTCTCACTGCAGATAGCTGTCTTCCCCTCTTGGAGGCATTTAGCTCAAGAAGAGACAATTTCACTATCTACCCTTCACTTTAAAGGAGACAGTAGCGAAGATTTAAATTGAGAGGCTAGGCTGAATCCATCCTTTAGTCTCTGATGAGCCAAACTTAATGCTTTTCTGGTCAGAAGGAGTCAGGTATAATGGAAATTTAAACAGAGGCAGTGAATTAATTGATTTCTGACTTGCACCATACAGACCGTTGCATTTACGAGGTGGTGAAATGTGCATCTCCCCTAACAAAAGCGTTGGAATCACCCATCAGCTGTTAGCAGGGCAGTGCCTCTCTATTTACGTCCTACAGAAACGATCAAAGTTGCACCTATGCCTATGACATAATGACACTTTGCATTTCATCACATGAGGGAAGCAAGCAGCTTTAGATCTGTGCCCACACCAGGATGGCAGACGCAGTCACACAGACCTTAATCCACGTGGAACTATGGGTGTGACGAGCCTCCCCCCGTATCAGTATTTCCTTTGGCATTCTGCATGCAGCTTTCCACATGCACACAGTGCAGGAAGTGGATTTCACTCTTAATTACAAATTGCAAGAGTAAGAACATTCTTGGTTCAGGCTATGGCATTGAAATACTTTGAGGCCAGACCACCCCAGCAAGGTCAGCTCTTCCCACACCACCACTGCTCCACTTCAGCCTGCATACAAACAGCTGTTGGGCTGCAGAAGACAAAGTCTCTGGTGGGTACACGAGTGCCAGGATCAGAAAACTAAGCTGAAACACTACACATGCATGAGAAAGCATGCTCTCTATAGAAATACAGCTGGAGGGGAATGGAACCACAGGTTGGCTTGGCAGGTAGCACTTCTTGCCTTCAGAAAACAACGTGGAAGGTGGGAAATGCCTGTAATGTCATTAAGCTCTTGCAAAACAGTCTTCCCGTTAGAGTAAGCCAGGGATTTTCAGAGAACAATTCCTTCCTTCAAATCCAGAAATACCAGAGCAAAACTTGCTGGCAAACTAACAAAACAACGTAGGATGAGGTGTTATGAGTACGTGGATAACACCTGGCTTTCCACTTCCCTTACATCATACACCAGCTTTACTCTCTGCCAACATGCAGACAGGAGTCATCAGTGCAGAGGTAAAGAGCATCTGGCTGCCATTCAGCATTAATTGACATTGTAGGCGGGGGGGGGGGGGGAGGGGATTTAATCAAGTCTTCCCCAGTAATACCCAAAGACGTAAGTGCATGAGCTGCAGCCTTCTGCCCTGTTTGGATGTCCCTGCTTCCAGCTGCACAGAAGCGCTCCCTCGCCCAGCAGGGCCAGCGCCTGCACAGATCCACAGACTCCAGATGATGCTGTTCTGTCATTTATCCAGGAATAAAGATGCACACAACCTCCAAAAGCTTCAAACTGGTGCAAAATGCAGCAGCCCATCTGCTCTACAAAAACGGTTGCCATGAATACATCCCTACCGCTCCACGCCTGCTATTTTTAAAGCTACTTGGGAGGCAACTGAATTCACTGGTGGTTGTGCTATTTTAGTATCTGGATTAATAATATTCAAGGCATACACTGGTACTGCACAGTGCGGAAATACAGGACCTGTCTGGCCCACACCTGGCTTGGATGCGCTTTCAGAAGACCAGCCTCTAAAGGAGAGCGATAAACCCAGGGATGACAGATGTTTGTTAAGCAGAGCCCCGTTACTGAAACTGCTCTTATCCTCAGAAGCCCTGCTAGAGCATAAGGAGCAGATTTTACAAACAGAGGAGGAGAAAGGAAGGGTGAAAGGAAATTGGTAGCTGCAGGTTTAGTCACTAAAATATTCACAGCCTAAAGTGAGGTGTTAACCCAGCGTGCATGGAAAAGGGACACCTGTATGGAAGAAAAAAACAAAAACAAAACACCAACAAAACAAGACACAGATTCTCAAGCTGATGTGCTGACAGGACTTGGACCTCTTCCAGAGTGCCCTGAATTCCTAAGCATGTTAATTCTTGGTGCACTTCAGGCAGGTTCCCCTCTCAGCAGGGCTGCTTGGCCCCTGCCCCGTGACAGGAGGTGTAGGGGCTTCTGCTCTCATCTGCTGCACTGCCCCCAAGGCCCCTCCAGACTCATGCTGTAAGGTGCAGTGTGAGTCTGTAATACATACCTACAACCCAGGCCCCAGTGGACTTGGGACAGCGTCAGGCCAACACAGCCACCCACTTTTGCTCACAGGTCAGTGTAACACAGTGCCACTCAGCAACCCATTGGGAATACCCTATCCCCACCCTTACCACAATCTCTGGAGAACTTCCATCTTCTCAGTCAACACTGCTCCACATCATAAGTAATTTAATTGAGGAAAAAAAAGCATGCCCTATACATACCTGCCCCTGCTCCACTTACAGGGTTACATGGGGCACCTTGTCTAGATCAATTCTCTGAAAACACATGGACAGCAAGAGCTACTTTGATCACAGCTGCATGCTTTTTTATTGCCACAGACCAAAGAAAAGGTCCAAACATTGCAGAGCAAACACTGAAACTTCCTACGTAAGCTGTTCATCCTAAGACAACCAAACAGACCTTTCAACTCCGAATCAATCATTTTGGGATTTAAGAAAAATGATCACAGATTCTAACTAAGTGCACAGGCTTTTCATACAACGTAGATCTAGCATTGACTTCCCTATTTTTCCCCAGATCTATAGAATTTCAAAAAGATCATGGAAAATGACTGAAGGAGCACAGAGCTGAGCCATGGCAGGATCTGGAAGCCTTTCCATGCAGTACCTCTTTTCCTCACCGTTCCTGGAAATTCATGAAGTTTCTGTAACTGCAACAGGGGAAAATATTTGAAAAAGGTCAAATGACTCAATACCATTGAGACCCATAACTTTCCCAGCAGGAACAGGTTTCCATGTGCTTTCAGTTAGACTACAGCCAGGTCAGGGGGAAAGGCGGCAAGCCTAACAGCCGACTTCCCCTTCGCTCATTTATAAGCCATCGAGCACGATGGATGTGTTTGGTTTGAATTACAGATGAGTTTGTTGCTGGAACACATCTGCAATCTGCAACACACCGCGCACTGAGAGAACTGCTGAACCCCAGCCAGCTCTGAAAACAACCAGACACGGCCCGGATGGCTGGCAGTGTCAGCAGCCACCAGCAGCGCACTCCTAGGAGCTGCTTTCAAGGACAACAAGGAGATGGAGATTGACATTCCTGCTGCAGGCTTTTCCTGAGCCACCCTCCATTTAATTCAGCTTATTACAGCTCGAGGAAGCAGAGGAGTTAACTTCTTTCCAAGTTCACATGGTGTTTGAATTCCTTAGATAAGCTGCTTCCACCAAACACAAGGATCTAGCCTCAAGAGAGCACACTGTAAGGAAAAGCATTTTTGATAGATATTCTTCAAAAGAGAAATTAATTCACAGCCCATTTTTGCATGTGTTCCATGCCCACAGCTCCTATACGCTTCAGATGAGGTTGCACCATGCCTCTGGAAAAAGAAACAAGCTTTGAACATTGCCCTATCATTTCTGTTTCCAAGACAGAAATGTTTCACACTTGCCCAATAAAATCTTCTCTCCCGATATGAGAAAGCACAACGCACTGCACCACAAAGAGGAAAATCAGAACAAGCCAGGCTTCAGTTCTGGTCTAAAACAGTTACCAGCAAGCATAAGCACACACTGCACCTTAAAAATTGAGTAGTTTCTCAGGAAAGTTAAAAAAACAAGTTTGAATGCCATGGAAGGCTTCCTTCACATACTGGGGCAGAAAGAAAGCAAGTCCAGACTGCTATGGAATTCACATTTGCATACTGGTGGTGATAATCTATGTGCATAGCTGGAAACAAAGCAAGTTTTTATTAGCAATTAGTAGCAGGAGTGGGGACAGGTCTGCCTGAAGGAACCTGGGAAACGCCGATACATGATGACAGAACAGCCTTATAAAACAGGCGGCAGAATGATCCCAATATGATAAATCGTTGAAAAGAAAACACTGCAGCTATAAACTTGGGAGATACAATGCTGTTTGTTCGAGGAGCTAAACTGCATCTTTAGCAGAGACAACTTTGACTCCAGGCAGCAGTTTTCCCTTGCACAGCAATTTGCAATGCAAAGCCAGCTCCTGCCACTCTTATCAAGAACAGTAACTTTGAAACACACAGAGTGCAAAGCTGGGGAGGGCTGAGTTGCTTTTATAGACGCAGCCTTTCACAGAGTTAATTTTCAAGAGCTGCACAAAAACAGTGCAGCACAACACCTAAAACAGCGCATGAAAACTTGGGGAAGGAGGGCAAAAAAAAATAATTACGTGGACTTCAAGCAGAAAACCCAACTCCTTCAAGTGTGAGACCTCCTGCTCCCTCCCTCCCTGTGTCTCTGAAAATCACAGTGCAGCTCTATCAGCCAACAATCTCCAGGCTTAGCTCTTCCCCATCTCTGGAAAACGATATGGCACACAGGGTCCAACAGCAGAACTAGCAAAAACATCTCAAAGGACAGGCAAGTGGTAGCCATATGCCACAGCACTTGAGTGAAGAATAATAGGAAAAAAAAAAAAAAGAATGGCCAGGAAGCAAATGTGCAAGCAGCTTCTTACCTGGTAGATAAGCTAGCAAAGTCTCCTCCATCTAACAGCCTGATTTTGCAGAACAGAACCCCATTCACAAAGGGGACAGCAGTCAGCTCTTCTAGAGTAAAACTTGTCTGAAATTTGAATTTCTTCTTCTTCATCAGGAAAGCCATGGGCAAATTCAGTGTGGAAAGCCCAAGAACTCCAAACAAGATGAGAGAGGAGTGGCTCAAAACACACACAGACAAGCAAAGGAACAGCGCTTCTTCCTGGAGCGTAAGTAGGGAGTGAATTCCAGTTCAGTTACAACGACGGCCCAGCCTCAAATGCACGATCTTCTTCTCTTTGGTGGTCGGATCTGGCTGCGGGATCATTGCCACGGCAGGCTTCAGGTGAGGAGGAAGAGGTCAGATTAAATCTCTGCAACATCTCCAAGGGAAAAGGAAGGGAGATAAGTAAGTCTCAGCTCCAGACCAGCAGGAGCTGTCCCAGTTAGAGGCTGCACTGCCCCGACTTCAGCAGAACCCCTCCAGAAGGCATCTCTTGCAGGAAGTCATCGTGAGTCCCTGAAGAAGCCTTAAGTCTGTGTGCAGCACATACACAGTGCTTCCAGGTTCTCTCTCCTCTTCCTGTGCTACAACTTGGTACAGGTCTTCAGGTCAGCCTTTGGGAGGGAAATGAGTAAATTAGTCCCAGGCAGTTCTGGGCTCCTCCTCCTTCTCTAAAACCTGTTTGGATGGGTAATATTCAGCACACACTCATACCAATCTTAAGAGGTATGGCCCCAATTAGCCTGGTCCCAATACCCTCTTTCCCCTGTTTGCCTACGGCAAGCTTCGCTGCTGTCATGCCCCTCATAATTCCTGTTTTGCAAAGCAGCTAATAAAAATCTGCTCTATTTTCACCCGTCATCTTCTGAAGCAGTTTACAGCCCACATCAGTCTAACCAGCATACGTAACTCAGTCTCAGGAAATGCAAAGTCTGTTTCTTTTCTGTTTTTCCGACCAGCCCTAAGTGTTAGCACCTGTATCTCATAAACAGAGAGACCAGCAGAGGAGAAAAAGAAAAGAAAAAAGAAAAAGCAGACTGCTCCAGATTACACAGCGTAACAACCAAATCAGGTCATCTGATGTCCATCTGCCAGGCCCACTGAGCTGTACTGCTTTCCCCCAGCATCAGGTCCGCACCAAGAAGTGCCCCGAATAGCTCCGTTTGGGGGCCAGTGACAGCGGTTTCGCTACACGTTTATGCAACAGCCAAGCCATCGAGGCTAAGGGCTTATTAGCATCAAAAAGCAACGAGGCTATAAACACTGAGCAGCCAACAATCCTCACCGATACTGAGAGCTGCAAACCAGAGCTCCCGCTGCCTGCAGGGATGCGCGGTTAAAGCCTCGCTCCTGCTGCTGTGGGAGCGCAGGAAGGCTCTGCCGGGCTCACAGGGACCCGCTGTGCACCAGGAGCCCTGCTGCCCGTGCACCCAGCCACGCCAGGTCTCGGCCGGCTCCCATCCCTCACTGAGCTCCCCAGGCCTCAGTCCGCCTCCGGACCCGCACACTTGGCTGCCCCAAGCTCGCAGTCTGTCTCCAGCACCCCCGGGCCAGCTCTCAGCCCCACTCTCGGCCCCCGCCCCACGGGGTGACCGGCGTGGGGATCTCAGCCGGCCTCCCGGCTCCCTTCGCGGCCCCTCAGCCCGCTCCCTGCCCGCCGGACCCGGCTCGCACCTCCTGCCCTCTCCTCGCACGGCCGCCGCTGCTCCCCGCCACAGCCGCCCCTGCTAGAGCTACGCCAACTGCGTCCGCTACGCCAACGCCGCAAGCAACCCAACGGCACAGCAAAACCACTACCGCGCTTCGAGAATACCAACCCGACACTACGTAACCCCCTTCCACCGCCTTCCTCCCCGGGGACGGGGGGAGGGGAGGACAAGAGCCGCCCTACCTGATTGGCAACAGTTAAGAGGCGGGCCGGGAAGAACAGGGTTTTGATTGGTTTCTCTAGCGCGGGGCGGGGAAGAAAGGGCGGGGATTGGAGGAGGTGGCTATCGGTTCAGGCAAGACCCGCCCCCTGGCTGAGGGAGTGGGCGGGGCGCGGGGGCTCCGTGGTGGCCTCGGGGTCGCCTCAGCGAGAGGTGGTTCGGTGTGGCTGTTTGGCCACTTGGGCGGCGCGGAGGGTTGTCGTTCCCGTCGGTACTCCCCATGACCGTTCCTTAGGCTGAACAGCTCTTAGGCGACTCTGGGGCGCGTGGGGCTCGCTGAGTGGACGGCAGGCCTCTGCCCGTGGAGCTGGGCACGAGGTGAGGTGTCCGTGCCTCCCTGTGGGCTCCAGGTGAGACGATGGCAGCTCTGACAGATGACAGCTCTGCGTCCTCCTCAGCACTGCAGTTTGACAGTCAGGAGCCTGTCCTCCTTGACCCAGTGTCCCTGCCCAAGCAGCTCTCCAGGGGAAAGGCCCAGCTGGTGGCTGGAGTCTCGCTTTCCACGTGTGAGATGTGGTAACCAGCTGAATGCGTCTGCCAACGTGGTTCCCTGCTGTTATTACGTGCTGCTGCCCTGTCCCGTGCTTGGGGCTGGGAGCCCTGGTTAGGTAGGATTCCATTGTTTAAGGGCAAGCGGAACAAAATGTCTCTCCTTGTCCTGAAGGAGTCTGCAATCATTGACGTGATTTGCCTATTTGTAAAGTTAGGGATGTGTTGCAGAGAAGAAGTTGAGGCTCACGCGGTAGGGACTTTTCCCAACACTGCTTTGCATGTCTGGCAAAGCTTGGATGAGAGCCTGGGAGCCCTCACTTTGCCAGGCTTTGATGCCCAGATTCCTTCCCTTTAATCTTTGCCATCTATACAGACAATACCAGAGCTATCAAATAATTCTACCGCAGTGTGAGTCTTTAAAAGGAAAATCAGCTAGGAAAAGTACACAGCAACATGTGTGGATGGAAGATAAAGGCCGGATTAGAGCAAACACGGTTAGAGTTCTTGCTCACCAGGTTAAACAGACACAAACCTACTCC
Organism: Alectoris magna; assembly: GCA_030625065.1. Classification (NCBI taxonomy): domain Eukaryota; kingdom Metazoa; phylum Chordata; class Aves; order Galliformes; family Phasianidae; genus Alectoris; species Alectoris magna. The sequence goes on along the minus strand of CM060579.1, from coordinate 4,534,233 downwards.
TGGGAAAGCATTTCTGGCGTTGGCGCAGTGAAACCTTTGCAGGAGATGTCAGTATTCCTATATTTGGAGAACACTGGGCTGCTTTTATAGACAGGGCCTGAATCCATCGCATCGGTTGATACCCAGTGTTTTCAAGGCCTCAAAACATTGGTAGAAATGGGCTGTTTTTTTTTTTGCTTTCTGTGTCTTAATTTATTGGGAAAGAGCTCAGCTTCTAAATAGGCAATATTCACCAAGATGGGTTGCCTGAATGCTGGAAGCATCCAAAGAATCCAGGCCAATCCCTCACACTTCTCATTCTCTAAGCATACCAGTGACAGACATGTTGATCTTTCACTTCCATCACTAGGTAAAGGACAGATGATCTGTCTGTTTGCTGTGTGGGAGGAGGCCTTGTGTTATCTGATATGATTCACTCTGATAAATAACCTCCTCGGAGGACCGCTCTTGTTTATAGCAACAGCCTCAGATGCTAAAGCTTGCAGAGATTGTAATCCTTGCTGTTCTCACGCATATTTACTCTGCAGTTTTATCAGAAATCTCTCTTGAAAACCTCAGTGTTTTTATAATTAATTGAATAATGTATCTGATGTTAAAAATAAACTGATTTGGAAGAATGCCCAGTGAGCTGCTGAGCTGTGTGTAATAGAGCAACCGTAGTTCAATTCTCAGGGGTATGTATATTTTCCTAACAAAGGCAGTCTCATGACTTAGAGATTAAATCTTTATTAGTTCAAAATTCACCCTGTTGATTTTGCTGTGTTTATACTGCATAATTGTTTATGGACATATCCACATTTTTTTAACGGGACAGTACTTCTATGAATGTCTCTGTTGTTCCCTGCTGGGAGGGATGTTGGGGTCCCAAAGGCCTCCTGAGCCCCACACAAGGGCTATCAGAGGGAACAGGGCATGCTTTATCTCTGTCCATCCACCATCCTAACCCCTGGCTTTACATTCTTTCCTGATCCAGGTCCAAACCATTTATTAAGGGTGTCCCTTGATAATAGATGTTAAATCTGCATATCCCAGACTGAAATGCTCAGCTCTTCCCATGCTGGTGCTTGCTGTGTCATGAGTCTGGACCCACAGTGCCTTCACCTCTGCTCTGTGAACCTCAGCCACGTCCTTACCCTGTGCTCTGCCTGACCTAAGCCTTTCCTGGTTCCTCTCCCCAGTGCTGCCACCACTTCCTCAACTTTTGCTATCTCAGGGCATTATCTTATCAGCCTCAGATAATTTATCAGTTTGGGCCGTGCTTTGTGCTGGGCCTCACCTCTGCTGTCACTGGAGAGGGGCTGATCTCTGCACTCTGCTTGCCTTGGGACCAAGGTGCAAGCAGGAACAGGGATGGCTTTCCATGCTTCCTCCCTCCCAGCTTAGAGCACTGAGATAAACAAGCAGGAAGAAAATGAAGCAAAATGAATTCAGAAGGGACAGAACTGAGAGGGGTGAAGTGAGATGGATCCTGAAAAACGTATGTGGTGAGCCCATCAGATTCTCTTTCTTATCCCAGAGGAATTCCAGATACACAAGCAAATCATCAGAACCTGTAATCTAAATCATTAGCATCTCCTGCTGGAAAACATCATCAGACTAATTCATTTTTCCTGGCAGCCAAATGATTAAAGTTTGATAACCAAATTATACACCATTGCTGCAACAGTGTAAATACATAATTGGCTTTCCTCTATTAGATCTGTAACCTCTCATAATAGTTGTAATGAGCTTTTAGTCCTGTCATCCCATCCTCCCCCCGAAAACAACAAAAGAAGCCTATCACACAATGCTCTGTGCTACATTCTTCACACTGCGATGGCCAAGTGCCTGCAATGCACTGCAGCTGGGAGCTGTGGGCCAGTCCCTTGCCCAGTGTGGGGTAGGGAGTGCTGGCCCCCAGCAGGGCTGGGTGCTGGTGTGAGCCCCATGTGCTTCTGGAAACCTCAGCTCCCCATCCTGTAGGATTTTCCTGCGGCATGGAGTTATTCAAAGCTTGCTTCTTCCCAGTCTAATTTAATAACAGGCTGCCGGCTTGACTTTCATCTGTTTGTGTTTTTCACTAGTTCCATATTTAACTGAACTTATCACCATAAACCCAGGAACTGTTTCACTTTCCGTGCCAGTCTTGGTTTCCTGTTCACCTGCGAAGGACACACCTGTCTGGTGTGTTTCTGACCTGCCAGGACTGGGGATCCTGTTGTCTGGAGACAAAGGGAGCATTGGAATCTGGAGTCGGTGGATTCCTTTCCCGAGGCATGTGGCCAGACCTGAAAGCCCAGCTGCCTGGCTCTTCTGTGTTTACTGGTTTCCATATCTGCTCTGTATTTTGTGGGAATGTGCAGCAGGGCTCTCCGTTTGTTTCTGGGAGGCCTGACAATGGTACAGGAACAGCTTTGCCCTTCCAAAATCCTCAGACTGGAGCTCATGTTGCCTTGAGGCTTGTGTTTGTGAAGCCTCATCCTGTGCCTGGATCTCCACAACCTGGGGGCTCATGAGCCCAGTTTGCAGGTGGCTGGGCTTTGGGCTGACTCCCAGACTGCAGCCTGGAAGCTGTGCTGATGTTTGTGTGAAGCTTCTTGTCAGGTGCTTGCAAGAAAGACAAAGAATATTAAACGCTTCGATTTTCATAACTAAACAGACCAGACTTCTGCTGACAGTATCTGTTGGCAACAACCTCTCAGATGTCAAAAAAAAAAAATCAATAAACCAACAAGAGAATGCTTTGCCAAAACAGGCCTGACAAACTAAAAACGTGTCGGAGGAGGCAAGGTAATTTAGGCAAGTATGCAGATGATATCATTCTGCCCCTGTGGGGACCAGCTTCCAGAACTGTGATGTACCTATTTCAGCATGCTGTACTTGTGGGATACTGACATATTTATGTATGGCCTTGTAAAAATTCCTAAACCCTACCCCAGTGTTTATAATGAAGGAATTAATGCGTATCTTGTGCCTGCCCATGTTTCTCTGCAGTGAATGCATTGCAGTGAATGCATTGCAATGAGAGCTGTGAGCCCAGCAGCACAGACGGTGTGCTCTGGGAGCAGTGTGTGAGCACAGGCATCTGTGCTCTGCATCCCTCTGCCCTCCTGTTGAATTTCTTCCTCTCCAGGCTCCCAGTCCTGAGATGATGCAGCAGTGAAGAGCAAGTGGAGCACAAAAGATCTGCAGGACTTCTGGAACCATCCCACCAGTTCTCTGCAATGCACTGTGCTCTACTGCAGACCGCAAGCTCAGGATCCCAGCGCCTTGCCCCGTTGTGCAGTGCCATCTCCTGGAAAGCTGGGTGTGCCTGGGCTGCACATATTGCTCACTGCCTGAGCTTCACAACCAGACTTTTGCTCCTGAAGCACCTAGTGGTGCCACAAGCAGAAAGCCACAGCCTCGAGGTACCTTCTGACCCACCAGAAGTGCTCCATCGAGCTCCTCTTTCTCCAGCAGCAAGAAGTACAAAGTACACTCACTCTCCCTTCTGAGGAGCCCTGTGGCAGGACATCCCTGCACAACTCCTTCCTGCTCTGGGTGGTGGGTATAAATCTCTTAAGTACAAAAAGCTCAGTAAAAAGAGCACAAATAAACATCTGTGAGATGCTGTTCCTTACTTTTTGTTCAGCTTTGGGCACAAGTTCCCTGCTCGGTGAAACGCCAGGCACGTCAGTGCCCTGTTTACCCGATCTTCTTGGTTTTGACTTTAAGTGACGTATTTTCTCTCTTCCTCCCCAGGTTTGATGACCTCGTCGTGAGCAACAACCAAGCCCCTAATCACAGTACTCACCCTGCATTTAAAATGTTGCTACATCTTTTTAATGAGACAAAAATGTGCACGTGGAACTTGCTCCTGAATGCTACTGGCTTGACTAAGCTCTACATTTATCCTGAAAACACACGAGAAATTGGGTGGTTCTGAGGGCAAGGCATTTACTCCTAAGAAACAGTAGCGGAGCTTGAGTGCTTAGTCACTGCAAAAACGAACACAGCAATTTAAATCCCAAGGCTGGTATTTCATCCATCATTCTGGGCTATTGGAGCACGTTGTGAGCAGCTGGGAGGTTAGCATGCTGTGGTAATCTGTCAGATGCAATGAGCTAACAAGTGTGCCGGGGTAAAGCTGCAAAAGCTGTTATTGGAAAAAAAAATAAGAAGGAAAAAAGGACAGCTATATAAACGTAAGGCCAGAGATTTCATTGACAAGGAAGAAACCAACACACGTGGCTGCCTACAGTTTTCTTTGACCTTTTCTGACCTCTGTGTTGCCAACTTGTTTTCACAAACTCGCCTTTCTCCTGAAACATGAACTGAAACAGCCTGTTTACCAAAAAACATATATATATATATTTTAATTAAAAACCATATTTGTAAAGGAGAGATCATTACACAAACGAGGTAAAACAACATATATGACATAGTTTTCTGCTTTAAAAATAATCTTCAATTGAGCAATCGATTTGACTCCATAAAGTCTGAGAGAAAGAATCAGGAGAGCGTTACTCACATGGCTGGATGCCCAACAAGGTGGGAAGGAGCAGCTGGTGCTGCCCTGACTCAGCACCAAGATGTCTGTGTCAAAGGGTCAGAGCCTTCCAGGGCCAAAGTTCTAAAGCTGTTCTTTTCTCCCCCATCAGCCTCACAGAGGAGAGGAGATCACTGAAGGGCAGAGGTAGGCAGCAGAATGGTCACCCACTGCTCTAACTGGGGGGTCCTTCAGCAGCATCCCGCCATAAAATACGTAAGGGTTTCATGTGATTGTGCAAATTCAGTCTTTGCTCACCACTTCTCAGCCTAAGAGGAGACTTAACAGTGAGAAAATATCAACTCTGAGAAAGTTTGGCTTCAAAAGCGGTATCTGGCAAGCAACAAGCCTATTAAACGTGAAAGATATTGCAAGGTATGGGGAAAAGACTTACATATATTTTTTTTGAAGTTAGCTTCCATGCATCTACAAGTGGAACTTGTCATCTAAGAGTTTACGAAGCTACTTCAAGTCTGCAAGAATCACACTCACCATCCTGTGACATGGAGCTCAGCGAGGACCAAGCCCAACAGCCTGAACACCTCAAGATCAGCGGCTGCAAATGCTACTTAACCCTGTTTAATTGGGAGAAAACAGGTGAGGTGAACCTCAGAGCCATTTCTCAGAATCCCAGTCAAAGCCAGCAAGCAGACTAAGGAACAACTGCTAAATTTGCTTCTGGCTCCTAAAAAGTACAGAACAAATACCACCACCAGAACCAATTAACGGTCCAAAACTCACTCACTCCAATCAGTGGCTGCCAACCTCCTAAATGCTGTCTGCTGGGAATCGCTGTGCAGCTGAAGCTCTCCAGACCAGGTCCACTTGGAGAGACTGAGCTATTATGGAGGTGGCAAACTGTGCGTTATGAGACAGAGGGGGTGTTTTGCCTGTAAACCCACCTGAATTAATTTTTTTATGTGTCCTTGTGTATTAAATATACTGGGACAGGTAATTGCTTCCGACATGTATCCCAGGACAGCGTCTGGTAACCAAGGCATGAAATTTTCATCATGTCTGCTAAGTTTAAAGTTGGAATTTCATGTCTGCACACAGATAGAACACGAGGTGAATACACTATTTTAATCCCATTTATATCCTCGGAGGATATGGGTGGGATTTGAACTGCATATAGTAGGCTTAGTGCTAGTCTGTGCGGGTGAACTTCATGCTCCAAGAGCAGTATCCACAAACTCTCAGTGCAAAGAAGGGTTGTACCACCTCTGATACCACGTTTGCAGCAAATGCTTTCAGCAAGAGACAGAAATGCATTCACTACCAGACACTACAGCTTATGATAACTGTACCTTGGCAGCTTCACTACTGTGACTTAATAGAAAGACTCTCTGTGTTTGAAGTCAGTTAAAGGCAGAGGAAGAAAGAAGTGTCATACCCAGAAGAGTTTCTCAAATGGATAAAAAAATAAGTGTCTTTTTTCTCTCCTTTTCTTTCTTTCTTTTTTTTTTTTTAAACAAATCTATTGTCTTGAGGAACTAAAACAACCAATGTTAGGTTCCTTGTTTATCAAATCTTCTGCTTCTGCTCTGTATGATAAGTCTGAAAAGGCAGATTAGCATAAGATTAGCAGAGAAGAAAGCTGTTCGGGCTCAGAAAGACTCCAAGGAGAGCCATTTCACATTGACAAGAGCCAACACCCCCTTACTCTGTGTCCAGTGGCAGCAGGGGCAGGGTTTTTTTTTCCAAGAAAGAAGTCCCACTGCTGTTTCTTTCACTGGATAATGCCATCTTGCTGCCCAGTCTGGCTGGGGTCAGCGGTCACCGAAGGACTGGGTGTATTGCTCTGCAAAAATCGACGGAAGTCCTTAATCATGGGGCGGAGGACCTGGATGAGGGCACTCAGTGCAGCCTGTGTTCCTTCCATGGCTTGAGCCTGGCGCTCCTGCGCGCATGCCTGCACCTCCTGAGAGCGACGGATCATCTGAAGCAAGTCATTCTGCTGCTCCAGGTGCTGGGCAATCTCCTTCACGTGTAAGTTGGTCACTCGCTGCTCCTGCAGGAGCTTGGCTGAGTTCAGAGCAATGCGGCTTTTCAACTCCTGGGGTTTTGCAGATACTTCGTGTTGATGTGCCATCATCTCCAAGGGTGCTTCGGCAGTAACTGTGGTGGGGGCTTCTGTTGTGCAGTACTCCACGACCCCATCCTCCAGACTGTGGTAAGTTGTCTCTGCAGGAACTGAGAACAAAGGACAGAAAGCGGGTAAGGAGTAGCTGCAAAATGGGTGTTTTTATCTACAGGACTATTCAAGGAATGTAACAGGAATACTGCCTGTACTGTGAGATAACATACAATAAACAGTGAATGCACAAAATAACTGAAGTCTACTCCACCCTCATCCAAGTTTCCTTCTCGGATGTACCGAGTAAGGTCCAAAGGAGCAGGGTGCGCCATGTCTGTCTAGACAAAATCTCTTTCCAACCTCTAGTTTAGAGCACCATTAACCAACTGACATAAGGGCAAAGAGGAGGCCTGGAATGGCACTTATCAACAAGATGGCCTGTTTGGGGCAGATCAGGAAATCAGCCCTGGGGATATTCTTCCTTTACTTTAGTTCCCTAGAGAAAGGGACCAAAGGCTTCTTCATGCACATCTCATAGATGCTCCCCTACAGCACAAATGTGTTTTCATGACAGATGGGCACTTTGTTTTGACAGGAGCTCCCTGCAGAGGGATCACAGGAGGGTGCCAGGCCTCCCACTGGGCCAATAATCCAGAACAGAGCATCTTCACTGGGCGCAGCACTCACTCTGGGTCAGTGTGACGGTGGTGGTGGAGGCAGTGATGGGGATCTCGGTCCCGTCGGCAGCCCCGCAGTCCCCGCTGGGCAGGCTGATGATGGTGGCCTCTCCCAGCAGGTTGCAGATGCGCTGTTGCATGGGGGTGAGGATGACGGGAGCGGCTGTGGCACCCGTGGGGTCCTCGCCCTCCGTCCCAGCACCGCCGCCATTCTGGCTCTCGCTTCCCCCTTCCATGGCTGCGCGCACTTGGGCCACTTTGCGCCGCACCTCAGTCTTGAGGTCGGACCACTTCTTCTTCACTTCGGGCAGCTCGCGGTGGCAGGTGGCGACGGCGTTGACGCGCCGCAGGATGTCGTGCCAGGCGGCGGCCTTGGCGGCCAGCGGTACGCCCGCATTGAAGTGGTTGATGAGGAGGTGCTTGCCGCGCTCCAGCTCCTCCACGATGATCTCCACCTCCCGCTCCGAGAAGTTCATCTTCCGCTTCTTGGCCGGGGGAGCCGGGGGCGACGCCATGGCCCTGAGGGGAAGCGGGGGAGGTGGTACTCAGAGGGCTCGTGAGGGCCTGGGGGGGCCCCGCTGCCGCCCCTCGGCCCTACCCAGCCTCCCGCAGGGCCCCCCCGGGCCCGCTCACCCCGGGTCGGGGAGGAGCGGGGGGGGCCCGAGGCCCCTCGGGGCCCGGAGGTGTCGCTCCCTCCCCGCTCCCCCCCTTGGCACCGCCAACGGTACGCAAATTGCGTACCGCAGCCACCCAGCAAGCCCCGTTCAACGGCCTCCACCCTGCGACACTGGCGTAATGGCTTCCAGAATCAGCCCCCTTTCCTTCCTTGTCTGATTGGGCCGCCTGCCTGCCTGTCAGGCGAAAGTCTCGCCCCCTGAGAGGAGCGCTGCACTGTCATTGGCCAGTCGTGCCGCCCATCGAGGGAAGCTAGAGACGGCCCCGCCTGGCCGCTTGCCTCTGGCCACTGGGCCTGCGTGAGTCCGGCGAGAGGCTGGGCCCGCCCGCCTATTTCCCCGCTTTAGTTCCGTTGGGTACTTTTCCCGTCCATCAACGCAGAACTTCCCCCTACTCTGGAAGCTACTGGATGCATGCCATGTCCATCAAGATCAAGACGAGGCCCTCGCTCCCAACCTGATTGGAGCGGTTGCTTCTTTACCCTCGATTACGCCTCAGGGTTTAACCAATGGCATCCCGCTCTAGGATCATGTACCGCCCTCTTCCGGCCGCGGCGGCGCTGCGCTGCGATTGGTGGAGGGGAAGGCGTCTGTCTGACGTCACACCGCCCACTCCCCCGGTGCGCGTGGGGGCCGGGCTGTGGGCGGCGGCGCGTTGGCCGGCGGGGGCCGCTCCCATTGGCCGGTGGGGGGCGTCACGTGGCGGCGGCGCCGTGTGGCGCGAAGGCGGAAGCGATCGGCGTCGGCTCCTCGCGGTGCCGGTGGCGGAAACGTCGCCATTTGCCGGCAGCGGGCGTAAGGAGCGGGCGGCCGGCGGGACCATGCCGGGGGCGCGGCGCTCGTTGGCCTCTCCGGTAGTGAGCGGCGTGCTGTGCCCCTGCGGCTCCCCGCGGGCCGCCGCCACGCCCGGTCCCGGCGCTGAAGGGAGTGGCGGCGGCCCCTGCGGAAGGACGGTGTGCGAGGCCTCAGAGCAGGACCGGCGGCTTCGCGCCCTATTCCAGAAGTTGGATGTGAACCGCGACGGCGCTCTCTGCATCCACGACCTGGCCGTAGGGCTGGGCCGCCTCGGGCTACACCGCACCGAGCTGGACCTGCTGGTGAGTGGCGGCTCCGGGGCTGACCGCGGCGGGGTGTTACGCTGCCCCCGGGCCTCGGCTGGGGCTTCTGAGGGCGCGGGACGGACGGCACCGGGGGTTCTGCGATGCGTTCTGCCTCACATGGGGAGGGCCGAGAGCGTTGGTGCCGTGCGGTGCTGCGCGCAGAGGGTTCCGGGCTTCGGGGTTCGGCATGAGCGGCATCGTTCCGTGGCGCTGTAACCGTTTAGAGCCGCGTGAGTCGGCGCTGTGCCTGCCCTCGTGCGCAGCTTGTTGCTGTGCGGTGCCTCGGCTGCAGGGCCGGACAAAAGCCGAGTGCTGTGGGACGGCAGCAGTCAGTACACGTGGCTGCAGCCGGGGTTTGGCACTGCGCAGCGCATCCTTTCTGCAGGAGGGTGGACAGGACTGCTGAGTCCCTGAGAGCTCACCCAAGTGACAGCTGTCACTGCTCCCAGATCCGGGAGCGAGTACCCCGTTTCAGTGCCTTTGTATGCAGCCATCCATCCCAAAGTTGCTGCTGCCTTTCTAACTTTGACTCTCTGAAGCCTTGCTTTCTAATAGTGCTTTTTGGTTGGCATCTTCCTTGGGAATGCTTTGGCAGTGTGAGCATCGTATGAGTGGTTTAGTTGTTCTGCCTCTAAAAATAACATCAGTGCCATGGTGATCTTCTACAGTGTGCGCTTTGGTAATGGAACCTGACTGTGCCCCATCAGTCACCTCTGCGTGCCCTGTGTGATGCTGACCTGCTGCCACCCGTGGGTGCCTGATCCCTAAGCTCTGGCAGCAGGCTCTCACCTGCTAGAACATTCTGTGCTGATGCCCACCCATCTCGGTTGGCATTCCCTCTTTTTTCTGAGCCTGTTGTCCAACACAACCTGATGTTTTCCAGGCTGGGAGGATGCTCTGTGAAACAAAATGCTTCTTGCTTTCCAGCAGAGCTTTTCTGCTTGCCATGCTGCAGGAGCAGCAGAGAGGAAGCGTTCTGCAGGGTCTGGAGCTGCTCTGTGCGGGGGAAGCACTGTGGATAACTATGCTGCTGCTGTGAGCCCTCAGCCATCGGGATTGTTCCTTAGCCCTCTGCTTTCTCTGCCCACTGTTCAGCTGTGCAAGAAGCAGCTGGTTGGATAAAGGGAGCTGGCAGGGCGATGGCGGTATTGCAAGGTTCCCTTCAGCAGTGTGACAATTAGCATCTGTTAAGAATGAGGATGCAGAGTTCAGAACTCCAGTTTGATTCGTGAGAGCAGCCCTTGGAGAGCTGGCTGGAAAACCTCTGCCTTGTGTCATCCTTTAGGGAAGACTGAATAAACTTCCTGTTTCCCAGAGAGTTCTATTAATAAAAGCATTCTTTTTTCCTTCCCTGTCCTTAGCCAATAACGACACCCAGGCATGTGGGCTAAGTGATGTGAAGTCACATTCGAGATAAGTGTTTAAGGGGGTCAGGATGAGCCCCAATGTTTGGAGGCCAAGTTAAGCATAAATCACACGGGTTGTGAATTGCTTTGTGGCACAGGTACCTTGTATGTTTCTGTGCAACAGTGCGGCGCGCTGGATGTGGGTGCAACCCTCCTGGCTTGTAATGGCACGTTGTCCGTCAGCTTTGCCGATCTCTTGGTGTCGGTTGGCCAAAAGTCCTTGTGGCAACAGCGATTGTTTTGGGCTGCAGCTTGAAGGGAAAATGAGCATTGTTTTGGCTCCTTCAGAACCTGACAGTTCTTACTGAGATAAAGCCCTCCGCAGCACTCCGAACATCGCTGCCTCCCGCTCCAGGGGCAGCCTTCAGCATGGCCAGAGCGGGCAGCCACACATCCATGCCTCCTGAGGTGGAATTTGCTAATGTCATCAGCAAGGTTTTCTTTTTTTTTTTTTTAAATTCCTGCTGTTATCTTGAAGCTGTTTGACAAATACAGGATGCCAGGGCAGTGAGCCTTCCAGAGAAATGCTTGTTTGAGCTGGTTGCACAGAGCAATTCGCATACCTCACTTTGCTTGAGCAGTAAAGTGATAACCATGTGAAAAACATTTTACCAGGCTTCCTTGTCCTGCTGCATAAAGGGACATTCTCCTAAATTACATCTGCCTCTGGAGCAGTTGAGCTCTTTTTACTACTTCCTAAGTTCTCTCGAAGAGATCTGTGTAGATTGATAGAGCTGACGTATGTGCTTAGTGGAAATAAGGGTCGTTGAGCCAGAACAGTTCTCTACTTTTTATCTGGAGATACATATGTGATGTAGCTGAAGGCTGTGTAATCATAGTATTTCTGCTCATGTGATTGTTTTCCTGCTGGCCCTCACCTGGAGTGCTGGTTGGAGCTTCTCTGCTGCTGTGGGCCGGGCAGCTCTGCCTTGGTGCAATTCATCCCTGCTGCATAGAGACAGCAGAGGTTCTCTATGGTTCGTGGAGCTGAACCTCTTCTGGGGGGGACTAACTCTGAGTTAAGAAACAGAGCAAACATAACCCTTGTTTCTTTGCAGCCGTAACGGTCTGTGTACCTTTGCTGTAACTGGGATCTCCTCCTTGACCTTGAGATGCTGTTGTCTCTTGGATCCATGCAGGTGACTGCCCATTGCTGCCTGGGTGTCAGCTCCCCCATCTCACTGCTGAAATCTTCACGTTGGCTTTCATCACCATATTCTTTACTTATTATCTCCTCTGCGATCTCAAAGCTCTGTCCGCTCAAGTTCTGCTTTCACCTGTACTAAAGGAGCGTAACTGTGCTGCTGCAAAGCTCGCTTGGCTCTGGGCTCCTCTGAGCAGCTTTATTTTTTGGGATGGCTCTTGGGCTACTCCAGCTGCTGGGGAGCACCGTGCCCTCCTGGTCCCAGCTCAGTTAGTTCTGTTGCAAGCGATTCTGTGACAGATGGGCTAAGAAGTACTCTTCAAGATTGCGATTGATATGATAGAAAGATTCAATCTTATTTCTTCACTTTATTTTTCGTTCAGGCTATTTCTGTAACTGTTTTACTCTCTGAACTTTTGACTGCTCCTTACTGTGCACAACGTGCCGTAATTCTGAGCAACTGTAAGGGACTGAGAAGGCAGGGAGCCCTTCCTGTGCAGTGCTTTCACCTCGTTCCTACTGTCAGTCATCTGGAAATAGGTGACCTGAGTCCTTATTGAGTCACAGCACCCTGCTTGCGATTAAAAATGAGCAAAACTCTGTTCTGTAATCTTGACCAAACTATCTCTCTGAAGCCATATACATTTAAACAAGACACAAACCATAAAGATGTGCTGAATCCTGCTGGGGCAGTTGGAGGCTTGTAGCCAGGCCCTTGTAATTAATTGTTAAGGGTTGAGCAATATGAGGTCATAATCAAACAAATGGGGCAGTGTTACAGTCTGAAATTCCAGCTGATCGCCTTCCTGCTGCTGAAAGATATTTGCCAACAGCTCCCCAACCACCCACCTTCTCCTGGCTGATCCCAGGGGACTGAGTTGGATGTCCTGAGCAGTCTGCAGGCGGTTCCACCTTGCATTATAGCACGTTAAATAACTTCAGATGTCTGTGGGTAACGTCCTTCAGAACAGGGAGCAGGGAAGATGACGTTCGTTCACTGCTCCACAGGGAGCTGGGGCCTGTTGCTCCTTGCAAGTTATGAAATGTGTGGTTTGAGAGCCTTGTTTCCACGTGTTTGGGAAATGTGCTGCAAGAGCAAAACCATGGCTCAACGATTTCATTGTAGATAAAGCCTTCAAATCTGTGGCAGGCACAGGAGTTGGTGTGCATTCCATGATTTAGATGCGCTTAAGGCACGGATGCATGCTTTGTAATCCAGCAAATGAGACCCTGGCAGGTGCTGCAAGGCCTTAGGAGTGGTGTAGGGCAGGCTGGTGCCTGTGTTACTGGTGTCTACTTACCAGGCATCGCAGTGCAGTCCACTGAGAAAGACTGGAAGTGAGCTTTCGGTGCAGATGTATGCAAGGGGAACTCGTTCTTGTTGCACCATTGCTTGTTTCTGTGCATGTAAAGCTCAGCTGTTGCTCTCTTGGTTGTGTACCTGCAGGACAGACGTGCAGCCCCTGAGAGGTGTGACCCAGCAGTGTCCTTCCAGCACGGTGCTTTGCCTACCTGGCGGCTCGTGGGTTTCTTTAGCTGGGACCTTTACTCCAGTTGTGGCTGATAAGGGCTGCAGGATTGCAACCGGGCTGCTGAGCTGCAGATACAGCTTGGGCTTGAGCACACTGATGGTTAGCACTGGCGTGGTCAGCTGCAGCCTTGCAGAGGCACAGGGCTGTGTCCTGTGTGTGCTGTGTGCTCCCAGACCCCCTGACCCTGCCTGGGGAGCAGCTTTGGCCTTTCAGCATGTGTTCTGAGGGGTGATATTTAATTACCAGGGCTGAATTCCTTGGGAAGTATGATGTGAAATGTCTCCTTTGGATCTGGGCATTGACGATGGGTCAGCTCAGGGAGGGGGGAAAAGATGAAGTATTGAGAGATAAGAGCAGGTGAAACAACCCCGAGCTGCAGAGTGGTTGGTGGGAGTTGGTTGGTGAAGAAACAAAGACCAGTGACAATTCTGGCTGAACACTGAGCCGAATACTTGAGTGATTGACACATGTTAATGAAATAACATCAGAGCAGCTATAAGGACTTGGTGTCCTGCTCACAAGCCCTGCAATGTGGGGAGCACTGCAGTTCTGTGCCTATATTGTGGTGTGGTGCTGGCAGGGGGAGGTGGGGGAGGGAGTGTTGCCACAAGTAGGTCTGAAAGAAAAATGGTAAATGAGTCTTTGTTCTTGTTCATGTCCTACGGCTATATTTGTCCCTCTGAATGTGGGACATGAGCGTGCTTTAATGACGCCCCAGACTTTGTCTCGAGTGAAGAAAGCAGATGCATCATTGTTATGGGATGGCACTGGAGGTGCCTTCGTTTTCCCGCATTCCACGCGGTGAGCTGAGGCTCCGGGCAGGAGAACTGTGCTTTAAGAGAAATTGCTGAAATTGTTGGATCGTGAGATGCTGGAAAGGCGAAGCTGTTTGGTATGCGAGGCCACATTGTGCAGAGAGCCCAGGCTGGGGGGATCGTTTCCCAACGGCCACTTTCCTGTTACTTTGGTACGTGGTGTGTGCTCGTTCCTTTCTGATTTCGGGGTATTACAGCTGCCCTTTCTCCTGCTCAGCACTCAGCCTTCATGTGATGGAACCCAGCGGCTGGTGTCTGCTTGGCGCTGGCCCCATTGCCCAGTACATGGGCTGGGGCAGCTGGTGGCTGCGCTGGGGTTCCTGCAGAGAGGCGGCCGGGTTTTGTTGCAGCGCTCTGTTGTGTCACCTCAATAAATTAACGTGGCTGAATGTCACCAGACACTTTAATTATTTAAGCAGCAGCAGCCAAGATGTTTGGCAGCGCGCTGTAAAAACCCTGCACGGCGTTTCTGGATTTTATTTCAGCTCTCTTAATAAAAAGAAAGTGGAATATCCTTACATTAAGTCTTGTCTTTCAGCAGTGACGTCTGGAAAGATGAGAACTGGGTGTAGGTGGCCAACCTTGGGTGCTCCACGCGCCGCAGCCCCTGCTCGGGTGTCCTGGCAGCTCCTCCTGCCTGAGTCACTGCTGGGGTCACACCAGGATCCCAGGAGGCGACCTCTGCAGCAGCCCTCCTGCACTGGGGGACAGGGATTGCTGCTCCCTTCCCTCTGCCCCTTCCTCTTCACCCTTCCCCCTGCATTTTTTAAGTGTGAGCTAGTTGTCTGCTCGAAGTCTTGCTGGAAAACGTGTGTTTGCTCACAATTCTTCCAAGGACCATCTGAAAGCAAGTATGAGGCTGGGTTCCACATGGTGCCACCAGCACGAGGGCACAGTGCCTGCCCCAGAGCTGAGGTGCGGCTGCAGGATGGGGTCAAAGAGCACACAGAATACCTTGGTTTTGCTACTTGAAGAGACCTCCCTTTGCCAGCTTGCAGTATGAGGAAAATACTGATTCAATTAAGCACATGTCATTCTCTTGCTCTTTCCTTTCTCTTTGTCTCTGTCTGGATGGATTGCATGGCTTCATTGCCATCTTCTCCTCGGGTTACCTAAGGATGGACCACCTCAGTGGTGCTAGGCACAGGGCTGCTGCCCTGGCACCTGCTGCTTGCAGCCACCTGCAGGTCACTACTGCTTTCTCCTCTTAAAGATCTCTTTGGTTCATGGAAACAGCTGAAGAACTGAGGGGGGTAGGTTGGGCAAGGTGTTTTGGTATGACCTGGGCTCGTGATTTCTAGATCAAATGAGTGTCTGTTCCTTCTCTGTTCCCCTGCGCTGGTTCAGGCTGGATCTGGACCCGCTGAGTTTGTTGCACCTTTTGTGTGTGAGTGGTTGGCTGCCTGGTGGTGTCAGTGGGGCAACACTTGTGTCCCAGCTCCCTGCAGGGAGCAGCTGCTTTGCCTCTGGCTATCATCATCTCTCCATTACTCGCTTTATTGTTCTGACCTAATAAAATTCCTCACTTGGTAAAATAAATGCTTTCCCCTCCTCCCCCCCCCTTTCTAAATATGATCAGAAAAGGCTGTGTTCTCAAGGAGCCATGTGGATTAGCATGGTGCAGGAATTCCTCTGAGGTTTCCTTCAGCAAGGACAAAGGCTGAGGAAGTATAATTGCACCCTGGGCACGTATTTTCTTGCACAAATTACTATTTTACCATGCAAACTCTGCATGAGCAAAGGAAGATGGGGTCTGTGCCATGTGTACACCCCAAACATAAGCGTGTACAACACAGAGAAACTCAGTGGTTGTGTCCCATAGTGTTAGCTGCTCTCACGGGTCCCTGTGTAGCAGCCCAGCACTGTGATCCCAAGTCACAGCATCACCAGATCACCAAGGTTGGAAAAGGCCTACACGGTCATCCAGTCCGATCATCCAGTCCAACCATCCACCCATCACCAACAGTTCTCACTAAACCATGTCCCTCAACACAACGTCCAAACGTTCCTTGAACACCTCCAGGGTTGATGACTCCACCACCTCCCTGGGCAGCCCATTCCAGTGCCTGACCACTCTTTCAGAGCAGCAGTATTTCCTAACGTCCAGCCTGAACCTCCCCTGGTGCAGCTTGAATCCATTCCCTCTAGTCCTATCACCAGTTACACGAGAGAACAGGCCGACCCCCAGCTCACCACAACCTCCCTTCAGGTAGTTATAGAGAGCAATGAGGTCTCCCCTGAGCCTCCTCTTCTCCAGGCTGAACATTCCCAGCTCCCTCAGCTGCTCCCCATAAGCCCTGTGCTCCAGACCCCTCACCAGCTTTGTTGCCCTTCTTTGAACGCTCCAGGACCTCAACGACTTTCTCGTGGGGAGGGGCCCGACTCATCTGCTTTGCCTTCATGTCTTCACATCTGTGCTTGCTGTGGGTCTATGGAATGAGCTCCTGGAGCATCAGTGAGTGTCAGAACAGCTCGCAGCTGCTTCTTGGCAGTTTGCAGCCTTAGGCAACTGAAAGCTGATTTTGATGATCTGTACCAGTTCAGGAAATCTGCTTTGTTCCTCCTTTTGGCTCAACAGCATTAGAAACTTCAAAAGATCACCTTAAAGGATCAGAATGGCAGTGTGTTAGAAAGCAGTGTGGCTCCTGTGGGGGTGGGGGCACGGCGCAGAACAGAGCGGTGCTGTAGACTTTCATATTTAAACAGCATTTTTTTCCCATTAAGTAATGCTGAAACGTATTTGCAGAAGAATTCTTTCTTTTATGTGAAGTCTTCTGTGTGCTTGTCTCTTTTTCCATTACTCAGGTTGGTGAAAGGAATTCGGCACTAACAAGTTCCTGTAAGTGACGCCGAGTGTTCTCCCTTAAAAACGGGCTGCCTGCAGCTTGGAGTTCTTCCAGTTGGGGCATGTATTCCTATATCTAATAGCTGTAAGACACAGGTTCCCTGTGGGCTGCTGCTGTCAAAGGTGAAGAACTGGAAGCAGTGGTCTGGCAGAGGCTGAGGAGCTCACTGTGGGCAGGGAGCCTCAGGGATGGAGCTTTGCTGCTGTGTTGTGCTGGAACCCAACAGGAGAGTGGCAGTGCTGTGGAAGTGGGCTGCGTAATGCCCTGCGGGTGTGGGGATGGGTAAAGCCCTCGGGCTGCAGAGGAAACTTGAATGGCTTGGGTTGGAAGGGACCTTAAAGATCATCCAGTTCTGACCCCCTGCAGCATGGAAGGGCTGCCAACCTCTAAATCAGGGACCAGCTCAGGTTGCTCAGGGCTCAATCCAGCCTGGCCTGGGCACCTCCAGGGATGGGGCACCCACAGCTCTGGGCAGCAGTGCCAGGGCCTCGCTGCCCCCTGGGTGAAGAATTTCCCCATAATATCTAAATTTCCACTCTTTTAGTTTAAAACCATCCCCCCCTTGTCCTGTTACAGCCTGCCCATGTAAAAAGTGGATTTCTCTCCTGTTTATCTGCTCCCTTCAAGTACTGGAAGGCCGCAATGAGGTCTCCCCAGAGCCTTCTCTTCCCCGGGCCGAACACCCCCAGCTCCTCAGCCCGTTCTCGTAGGAGAGGAGCTGCCGTGGTGCTGTGTGCGGATGTATGCATGCGCTGCTCTGGCCCGTTGGGCCGATCGGCGATAGTTAACCACAGCCTATCGGCCCTTGCGCAGATGAATGGCCGTAAATGCTGTGCAAGCGCGTCGCTCTGAAAGCCAAATGGCAGAAGCATAATGCAACACCAAAGAGCTATTGTAGTGGCGGATGAGACTATAATAGACCGGAGAGAGAGGGTGCAGCCCGAGGTTAATTCAGCCGCGGCCAGGAAAAGCGGTCATCCCCGCAGAGAACCATCTGCTGCCCGAACCAAGCCCCACCGCGGAGCACTGGGAGCGACGGCGATGTGAGCGGTCGGACCGGCGATGTGAGCGGTCGGACCGGCCCTGAGCCGCACCGGGGCCGCAGCCCTCCACCCTCCGGCGCGCTCCCCGCGGTGCCGGCGCGCTCCCGGCTGCGCGCTGCTCGCCCCGGAGCCCCGCGGCGCTGGGAGCGGCGATTGGCTGCGCGCTGCTGCAGTGGGGCACAGCCCGGCGCTCGGCCCCGTGTGCTGCCGGGACCCGCCGGGTCGCTGGCAGCGCCCGGTTTGAGCTTTCCTCTTTCCGCCGTTTTCTATCCTAGCGTTCTCCAAAGCTCTGCTCCTTGGCGTACCGGAGTGCTGGCGCTTTGTCTGTTGCCGTCGGAATTGTGAGGCTCTTGTGCAATGAGCTGCTTGTCAGGCCGGGCACGACTGCAGTAGCAGCAATTTCAAAAGGCAGGAAGCGTCTGCGGGAGCGGGGCTGCACAGAATCCCAGCCCGTGGAGTCGCCGGGTTGGACCTCCCGCTGCCTGCCGTGCCGTTCCCATCCCGGTAGCGCAGCCCGGGCGGCTCCCGGCACGCCGGCTTTGCTCGCCGGAGCAGCGATGCTGCAGAGCCTTTGGCGTTTTCTGTCTAGCTTCCTTCCCAGGGCCACATGCCAAGGTCCTGCTGATGGAAAAGACGATGAGGCCAGGAACACCACCCCACTGCCAGGCCCCGGGGAGAAAGGGCCAAAGGTGCTGGGGAAGCCACAGGACAGAGGGGCTGACCCCACTGAGAGGAGACCAACTATCCTACTGGTGGTTGGACCCGCAGAGCATTTTCCAAAGGTAATGGGATATCCCGAAGCCAGAGCGCATGGTGTGCGGGAGTGCGGGGTTGTAGGGGGTGCAGCAGTCGTGCGTGTGTTTTGGGAGGGGGGTCAGCAACAGTGAGTGGGGTCCGATGTGTTTGCATGCTGGAAGCAGAGGGACCGAGGGAATGACTGCGAAGAGGTGACGTGACCTTGCAGACATGGTGTTCTAAGGGGAAAAGATGTGTCCTGGGGGTAAGGGGAGTCTATGGGTCTAGAAGGTGACTTGTAAGCAATGTAACTCTGAGGGCTGGCAGCAATAGTGAAGGTTGATTGTGAGTCCTTGAGCTGCACCAGAGTCTAGCAGAGGGTCCAACAGATCTTAAAATCTCCTGGTCGATCCCTGGTCGTTTGGCACTCCCCATGACTCCGTAAGGAAATAGTGTATTAGGAACAAGAGAGTACCTGGTGTATGGCTGGAATGGCACAGCCTGCAGATGGGAATGGCTGTCCCACGGGAGTGAGTGGCAGAAGGAAGAGACCTAAATCCGTGTGAGGATGGGAACTTCCCGGGGTGGGGACGTGGTGGGTGCGTGCAGTTGGCAGAGGATAACCAGTGAGGCTTTGTCTGGGGGGAGGTGAACAAAAGCAGCTCAGTTCTCTGCTGGCCGCATAGTACGGTGCTGGCTGACGGCAGCTCCAGGTTATCCTCGAGAGGGAGGGAACGCTGTCTGTGTCTCCTGAGGATGATGCAGTCAGCTCTGACTTCATGCGGGTTGTGACCAAGGGTGAGAGCTGAGATTATTGGGGAGGGGCTGGGCAATGTCCCCTGTGCAGCTGGGAGGGCTGCAGCACGGAGTGGGGTGACTGCAGGATGCGGCTGCTCGGGCAGGGAGTCGGCACTGCTGCTGTGGGATTGCTCTCTGAAATAGGGAATGAACAGGGTCAGGTTGCAGGAGGGCTTAATGCCCTTTGCGGATGTTTCGGAGGGAAGCAGCAGGGTGGCATCTCTGTTCTGCAGAGCAGAAGCCACTCCCTGCCTGAATCGGGCTGAAACATCTGCAGGGACTTCTGCCTTCAGCCCCATTGATAGCAGTTGGCACCGCGCATCTCCTCCAGAACCTGGAGTGTGCACTTAAAGACTTTTGTGTGCAGAGGTTGAAGAAGGACAGAGGCTCAGGACTGAAGGAGGCTGTGATGAAGGAGCAGGGCTGCAGATCTCTGTTCCCTTCGGAGGGAACAATGCTCCTTCAGTCCAGGAGAGCCCATCTGTTCGCACCTGCAAATGGAGCTCTCTGACATGGGGAGGGGGTTGATAACGATCTCTTGTCTGTATGACCCTGAGAAGCTTTGCTGTATAGGAACCCTAAAATTGGCTAATGCAGAAATAGCTGTGGGATAAGGATGTGATAAAATGGAGTTATTGCAGCTTAGGAAGTAACTGCCCATCTGCTGGGAGGTTGTGGCTGTGTAATTTTAGCCTGCCCTGATTGTGAAGTGAAACACTGAGTAAAGCTCTTCTGCTGAGGATTATGCAGATCTGGTTTACCTTGCACTGCAGACCAGCTAATGCTGCATCCTGTCGCCGTGGCTCAGCTGACAGCCAGCAACTTCTGAGGCTTGATGATATATCTGCGCTCTGATTGCTTATCAAGGAGAAGGGTTGCAGAAAGTCCAGAACAGCATAAGGGATAGATGGTAACTCACTCTGTGGGCAACCAATGCTACGTGATGTGTAAGGAAACTGGGGACTCATGGCTTCTGTTCTGTTGTGGAATGCTGTGACCTTGGGATAAGTCTGTTAGCTGGGTGCCACGTTGTGCTGTCCGAGCTCCTGTAGGTATCTGCTGAATCATCCCGAGCACTGCCTGATGCTACAAGCAACGTATGTGTGATAGACCTGGCTGGGAGGGCTTCATCCCAGCCCTTCCGCTCGAGGTGACTCAGCCGTGCTCCTCCTGCAGGTAACGGTTCTGACACACAGTAGTTCCCACAGATACAGAAGAAAATGCTGATTGAAAATGTCATGTGTTGGCTCTGGGTGTGTGCGCACAGGACGGGGACAGCCTGCCCCTGATGTCACCACCTGGACTTGTAACTTTGGATCCGTGTGTTGTCACTGCCACAGCTCACCTCTCCTGCTCACCTTTACAGCACATTCTGACGTTGTGGGTCTGCCCTTCCTGTCCGTACCCTTCCCCTCGCATGGGCTCTGTGCTCCACTGGGGTCTCTTCAATGATTAACTCCCCTCCTTCCTACACAAACGGTGTCTTTGTGAGTTGTGAGAACCTCCTGTACTGGACGATTAATGATAAGCTAGCCTCCAGAAATGACAAACACCAAGTCAGCAGGACCTGCTGAAACTTCCAGCATAGATGCACCTACCCAGCAGGCTGCTCTGCCTCCAGAGGAGGACGTGAGCTGTGTGACTGTGACGCCTGCTGGCACTTGGTATTTTTAGAGACTTTTTTTTTTAGCAGAGTAAATTCAAAATTAAACGGCATCCTTGTATGGCTGCATCCTCCCATCTTCGGGAGGTACCTTCTGGAGCTGATGTAGTTCAGCAGCGATGAAGCAGATGCCTACAAGGGTAGAAATGACTAGGAAAGGCCAATGTTGGAACAGCGGGGTGTCATAACTCGTGCAACACTTAAACGAGAGCCAAATCCTATGAATAAAGTGGACAATGAGTTTGCGGGGTCCCTGACAGCAAGAAGAGTGAGCATCCCATAGAAGGCGTGCATTTGGCTCTCCCTGCAGCGGGAGGCATTGGTGAGGCTGCATCCCATCCACCACCACCCGCAGGTCCTCTGCCTGAGGCTCTGGGGCTGTGCACATGCTGGGACCTGGACCCCGTCTGGCTTTGGGCACTTCCAGGTTTATCAGGATTATTATTATTATTATTATTATTAACAAAACCTGAAAACCTGCTGATGCTTTTTAAAATTCCCTTCATCATTATAGCCTGAATTGCTGGTATAAACTTCACTCGTAATCCATCTCTCCTTCTTAGCTCCCTCTCCTGTAACTAATACTCTGTAAATCAGCTTTCTTAACATCATTACCTCTCTCCTTTCCTGTGACGTAGGCAGTAGGCTTTCTTCCCTAAAATGTGCAGATTCTGCCTTTTGTTCTCACTGCCAACTGGAGATGGAGTTTATTAGGAAAATCTGCATCATGTTGGCATAGCAACCGAACTGCCGAGCAGCTCAAGTAGTGATGCTTGGCAACTCGTGGGTAGGAGCACGGAGGATCTTGAGGCTTGGTGGGCAAATCTCAGTTATATTTGTTCCTTCAGCACCTGCACGAGGGCCGGGGGGCTGCTCTGGGTGCTGAAGGCGTTGATTTTGGCCGTTCCCATCCGTAGCATTGGAGCAGTGGGTGGGCGCTGCGGGTTGGCGTGCAGTGAGCTGTTGCAGCTGATCCCTAAGAGGATCTGCAGCCTGAGAAGATCCCGTTGCCGTGCTGGGACGTCAGCAGGAGCAGGTTAAGCCTGGTTAGGTAACACGGTGGCAGGTGAGGTGCCAGAAGGGCATGGGAAGCCTTCACGGGTCACGGCGTGTCACCCCAGTGGCACCCTGCTGCTGGCACCCCGTTTTGGAAGGCCTTAAAATAACCCCTCTGCTCGAACATTCCCACTTCAGGTCACTGCTGTGCGGCTCTGCGAGCTGCTTGTTACAGACCTCAGCTTTCTTTATGCTTAAAGGACAAAATAGCCCACAGGGATACACCGGCCCCGGTGCATGGAGGTCTAAGGAGGAGCCCCTGCTGGACTTTGTGCTGGTCGGCACTGTTTGAGCAGAGCAAACACGGGATAACATCGCAGCTGTTGGAAAGCGGTTAGCAGGGCTGGCTGGAACCAGTTTGACAAACGTGCTGTGTTACCTCGAGTGCAGAAGGGATTGTGGTGTTTGGGAAGCTGGCTAATGGCTGTGTGCTCTCGGGTCTTCCCCGTGTGGGGGCTCCTCTGGCTAATATCAGCTTGAGCTCCGTTGTATGGTTTATGTCAGCAGCTGCAGCTCTGCACCCTTCGGTACTTTCGCCCCAGAGCTGGGTGCTATCCTGTACATGGAGTCCCACTGGGTGCTCCAAAGCCTGTAATTACACAAAGTGATGCATGTGCCACGCTCCCTCCTTGGCCAGACTTGTTATCCATGAAGCCCGGAAAGCTGCTTGCAGAGTGGTTACATCCACAGTGGCAGGAACTGGAAAAGGTAGTTCTGCCCGGGCCACTGTTCTTTGTAGGCCATAACCTACAGCAGTGCTTAATTGTCACTGGGAGAGGAGGAAGGACAGGTGAGGGGCTGCTGCTGCTGTGGAGGCTCAGCTGGTAGCAGCTGGGGCTGTGCTGGAGCCCTGAGCACGGCCCTTTTGGTGACAATCCTCCCAGCAACGCCGCTCAGCTCTGGCACGACACAGTAACCTTTGTAAGCGTGGGATTCCAGAGCTTTTCCTTAAGCCGGACATTCCTGGGAATTCAGGAAGAGAAAGGAAGTGAAACCCCTCGTGTCTCACGGAGGGAGAGGCAGTGCCCAAGGCCAGGCCCTGCAGAGCAGCAGGCAGACCTGGGGTGAGACGGGCAGCAGGCAGGGCCAGCTCCAGGGGCACGGGGAGTGTACTGGGAGCCCAGTGGCAGCGGTGGGAGGCCTCGTGAGAGGCTGCTGGCAGCCCTCTCCTTTGGGGAGGGCCGTGGCTGCTACCGCTTCCCTTTTAAGTAGAAGGGCAGGGCTTGAGCAGCCAATCCCGCTGGAGCCGGGGAGCTCATAGGCATGTGTCATGAGACACGCCGGCATTTCTTTCCCACCACGCACTGAAATTAACTCCGGGAGTCTCTCGGCGTTGCGTCCTTCCCGGTCTGTCCGAGCAGCGCAGCCGAGCGTGGGGCACAGGAAGATGCTCTGCCTCTGTCTCTATGTGCCGGTGCTGGGGCAGTCGCAGGCAGAGTTTGAGTACTTTGAGTCGAAGGGGCTGCCGGCCGAGCTCAAGTCTATCTTCCGCCTCAGCCTCTTCATCCCCTCCCAGGAGTTCTCCACATACCGCCAGTGGAAGCAGGTATGGCTGTGGGGGGAGCGGGGCTGAGCCCCTGGGCTGTTCGGGGCACAGTGAGCTCCTTGGGGCTGCGTTGGATTGGGGGCTGTGTTGGATTTGGGGCTGCGTACCGCTTGGTTGGGGACTGCTGTGAAAGCATGCTGCGTTTTGGTTCCTTTGGTTCCAATGTGAGAGGAGCCCACCGCTTAAACCGAGCGACCAGATGTGGTTTAAATAGAAAAAAAAGGGGTTTTCCAAACCCTCCGCTCATGCCAAGGCTTCATATCCTCTTCCTTTTCCTCCCCCGCACGCTGCCTGCCCTGTGACGAGATGAGCGGCGTCTGCAGCAGCCACGTGTTGCTGGCGCGGGCTGCGCAGGGCGTGCTGCTGGGAGCTTGTGCAAGAGCCTCTCCCTTCCCTCTTACAGCAGCTATGTGGGCCTGCTCTGCCCTGTGCTCTGCCCTGTGCTCTGCCCAGTGCTCTGTCCTTTGCTCTGTCCTGCTGAGCTGGCCGGCCTTCTTATGCCTTTGTGCATGTGCACAAATGGAGATGTGTGGTGTCCCGTGTGTGCTGCAGGGCATGCATAGTGCGGGCACATAGAAACACCTGCAGTCAGCACCGCTGCCAGCCAGCCGATCGCTGTGCTGAGATGTCATCCTTGCTGTTAAATCCAGAAGCTGCGGGCTGGGGTCTGTTTGCCTCTCTTTGCATTCCTGTCCTTTACACGTGTACAAGAAGCCACGCAGGTCACTGCTTTATGGGGGCAGTGTATTTCCTGCCCAGGGCAGCAGTGGCAGTGTGCAGTCCCCGATCACTCGCTGCGCATCGGTGCTGCTGGGGGAGCAGAGAGGTAGAGCAGGGAGTTGCGCAGTCACATCTCTCCTGCAGCGAACGCCTCTGAATTATTTGTGACTGTCAGCTGCTGGGGGTTGCCAGTGAGAGGGAAGCCCTGATTCAGCTGTTGGAGGCCGACCCGCTGACATGTGAGAGGTGTTGCTCTATCTTTAGCCCACAAGGTGGATGTGGGGCCGTGTCTGAACTTTACAACAGTCATATGATGAATTGCGGATTAAGAATGCTGGGCACACCTCAAAGGTCAGTGCAGCTGGGACGGCGCTTTCTTATTTAAGGCTCGTAAGATGGTTAGAGCTAATCCTCGCAGTGTTAGGGCTGAAAGGACAGGATGTGATGGGCGGGAGGAAGGTAGATTTTTAACGGTGAAGCGTTTAGTGTTGAAACTGTCGGAGGCAGCATTGAAATACAGGCTTAAGGCTAATGAAGGAGACCAGTGTCCTTGGGCTGAGGAAATGCCACCGTAGGCTTCAGAGGTGACAGATAAACCTGAGCAACCTTGAACTAAATACTGGTCATCAGAGGGTTGGCCTTGGTTTGGAGCCTCTGTGGCAGCCCACCCGCTGCACACCTGAATGATACAAGAATTACAACCAAAACATAGGTGGTGAAGTGCTCTGAGTCACACCTCGTGTAGTGTCACTCCCTGATTCATGTTGAAAAAGGCTTCTAGGCTGTCAAGGGCAAGTGACCAAACAAGAAGGGAAATGGGAACTCCCTGAGCTGCATTTTTGCAGCCTGGAGATCACCTCTGCTGTCAACAAGTAGCCACGTGCCTTTAGGTAGCTCAGTGCATCTCCCATTGCCCCATGCTGGAATGAGTTAATGTGTCGTTACTTGTCCCTGGCTGTCTGACACAAGCTAATCTTGATGTTAGCTTTGTCCTACTGAGGACCTTCTCTTGCTCTGTATGCATCTCATGGAAACCTGTATAATTAAAGCACGTAGCTCCAGGGTGCCTAAACCAGTTCATAGGGGTTTTTATCTTTGCTGTGCCCACTGGGGCTGGACAGGCTTTTTCTGGTTGGAGTTGGTTCTTGGGTAGCATACTTCTCTAGGGATCGTATTAGGCATGACATTCCTTCTCCTGTTCTGGCTTATTTTTTATTGCTTCAACTTTGGCAGTTAATTTTCTATGCAAATCTTGTTGCCTCACACTTAGTTCCTAAGCAGGGTCTCAGATTATGCGAGGTGTTAATCAAGATAGAGGACTGAGATCAGATACCTGATAGTTGCAGAGTATCCCCAATAAAAGCAGGAGGCATTACGTTTGGCTAACTTTGGAAGGCTGTTGCCTGGAATCAGGTGACCTTTCTACTCTCCTGCTTTCCTCAAATTTCTTGGGGGAGTTATCATAATTGTCCATTGCTTCATGAGGGGGGAAAGCCAAAGCAATTTAGGAAGCGATGTTTAATTATGGTGGAAAAAAGGGGCAGACCATCTGAATGAACAAAGGAACTGATGGTTTTTGATTGTCTCCTGAACAGAAAATTGTGAAGGCCGGAGACAAGGACCTGGATGGACAGCTGGACTTTGAGGAGTTTGTTCACTATCTCCAGGATCATGAAAAGAAGCTGAGACTGGTCTTCAAGAGCTTGGATAAGAAGAATGATGGTAAGCACCTTTCTCTTGCTCACAGACACACTATTGCTTGCTTCAACCTGTCGTACAAATACTTGAGCTCAGTGCCTTCTCTTTGCAGGCCGTATCGATGCCCAGGAGATTGTACAGTCTCTTCGGGACCTGGGAGTTAAGATCTCTGAACAGCAGGCTGAAAAAATACTGAAGAGGTGAGGGTTGAGCTGGTTGTTGTACCCTTCTGAAAAGATCTTCAAGTTGAGAGAAGGAAGTATGGGGACATGGAACCTTTCTCCTCTTTTCTACCTTCTATACACTTTCCGGAGACTTCAGCTCCTCCCTTTTGCCTGTTACTTTTCATTTTGATTTTTCCAATTAAATAACACTGTTAATGCTGTAATCCGTTGTGGAGAGTTGCTGTAAGAGTGTCTTGCCTTGCTGGCCCTTTGTGGGGAAGGGCTTGAGCCTGAGCTGATAGCATTTGTTCCTTGTCTGACTGTCTTGCTGCCCTGAGCTTGCTGCTTTGAAGAGGGAATGTGCAGTTGCCCTTTGGAAATGCTGAGTGTGTTTTGCATGTGGCACTAACATGTTAACAACCACTTATTTGTGCTGTTTTTTTTCCTCTTTCTTTCCTCCGCAACCCTCCCTCTGTCTGTTTACCTGTGTGTCAGAATAAGGACGGGACACTTCTGGGGTCCTGTCACCTAGTAAGTATTTTTTTCCCCTTCAGTTGGGAAACTAGTTGGCCTAACTTTGATAGGAGGGGGTACAGCAACTCCTGTGGTGCAGTTAAAGGGGAAATAAGGGAGAGAAAGAGGGAGACCATGTCTATCTCTCTGCAGTATTAGGTGTGGAGAAGGTTTCTTGGCTTTGTCTTGTGTCTCTTTGGAAGTCTTTCAGTAGTTGCTTTGCAAAGCTTGGTTTGTTTTGTTGTTTTTTTTTGGTGTAGGTCTGAATAATCAGAGGGAAGGGGAGGAGAAATTTGTCACCCAGTGGGAGTCTGTACTCATTAATGATAATTTTTTTAGCATGGATAAAAATGGGACGATGACAATTGACTGGAACGAGTGGCGAGACTATCACCTGCTGCACCCAGTGGAGAACATTCCTGAAATCATCCTGTACTGGAAGCACTCCACGGTAGGTTCCTCCACAACAGCTCCATGCTCTTTTCCCCAGGTTCTCAGTGAAAGCCATAACCCCAGGGAGCTGCTATCAGCAGTCTCTATCATTTTCTTCATGGTTCAATAGCTGCCTTGTAGCCCTTGAAGCCCAATTGCTTCCTGTCCTGTCCCCTTATCGTGCCACCCATCACTAGCGCTGCTTCTGAAGCCTCTGGCACAGGTGATAACAACTGTACATTCTGCAAGAAGATGTATGTGTTCACTTGGCTTGTGCATCTGAGAGCTCGTACCAGTGGCCAGATCCTGCCAGCTTCGAACCTGTTAAGACTGGAAATTAATTTGACAGGCAGCCGTCCTTCCTGGTGATATTTCAGTGTGTGCAAATAGCATGTAATGAGGTGAAACTGGCTGCGAGCTCTGAAGGTTCCAACGAGGCCCAGCTGTGTCCTTGTGCAGTCGCCTCCAGTTGATCTTTTTTTAATTTTATTGACACAGTTGATCATTTTGTTCATTACTGTGGTCCACAGTGTCTTAACGAAGGCAAATGTTTAGCAGTTCCCAGCTTCCCAAACAAATCTGCTAAACCTTGGTGAGGAGGTGCAGCACTGGCAGTCCCAGCGGCCAGACACAGCTGTTAATGGTTACAGACAAGCTGCTGTCACGAAGTACTGGAGATGCTTATTCCAATACTTTGCACTGATAGAGAGAGGTAAAACGGTAGCGGTTTTGCTAGCTGAGGAGACATTTCTCAACACCTTCTGTTCTTTTGCAGATCTTTGATGTAGGAGAGAATTTGACCGTTCCTGATGAGTTCACAGTGGAAGAGAGGCAGACAGGGATGTGGTGGAGGCATCTGGTTGCGGGTGGAGGTGCAGGTGCCGTGTCCAGAACCTGTACAGCTCCCTTGGATCGTTTGAAAGTGCTCATGCAGGTATGATGGAACAGTTCCAGTTTGTTTCAGTAGCTTGAAGGCTGATCCCCTTAATATTCTTGCCAGAGTGGTATCTAGGAGGTGATCACATTCATTAACTTGATATAGTACTTTGGCTAGGGTCAATCTTCTAGCTCCTGTATTGGTATTTTGGAAGTCTTCTCGGGTGATTTGAATGGTCGAAGTCGTGTCAACAAACTGTCCTTCACTGACTAGGAAAGGCAGAGAGAAGCTTTCAGGAGGAAGGCTTGTGGAGACTCAATAGTTGGAGAGTTGTGTGATTCAGAGCACTGAATGAATTGGATTTTTGTGAAACGGGTTCAAGTTTTGGGTGTTGAGTGGCTGTGGTGGTAAACTGACAGAGCTGCTGTTCCATGCAAGTATCGTGTGTAACAAAGGAGTTAAAAAACCTAGTTTTAGTTTGCCTTCTCACTGTACCTGCTCTCGAGCCATTTGAGAAGTCTGTTCTGTGTAGCTGGCCCTATGCTAGGTAGGGGAGATGGCTGCTTAACCTTTCCCCCTGTTTCGGAGGAGTATATTGATTAGATCCATTAGTTAACATTGGACTCCACAAAAAGGAAGAGAAGCTTGCTTTTCTATTGTGGAAGTTATTGAGAAGGGATTAAAGCCTTGGCAAATCTCTGGGTAAACAAAAAAAAAGTGCCCTTTTGTCCCTGGATTACAGAAGAACGTAACACTGTCGTAATCAGGACTGGAACTAATCCAGATTCACTCTCTCTCTCTCCCAGGTTCATGCCTCCCGCAGTAACAACATGTGTATCATTGGTGGTTTTACTCAAATGATCCGAGAGGGTGGAACAAGGTCACTGTGGAGGGGGAATGGCATCAATGTGCTGAAGATTGCACCGGAATCTGCCATCAAGTTCATGGCTTACGAGCAGGTAAGTGAAAGAGCACGGGAGGAATCTGACCGCAGTGGGGGCTGTGGAAGGACAAGCTGAAAAGAGGGGCTGAGGTAAAGCCAGTGAAGCTCAACGTCTGTCTGCTTTGGCTTTCACAGATCAAGAGGTTCATTGGTACTGACCAGGAAATGCTGAGGATTCATGAGCGGCTGTTAGCTGGCTCTCTGGCTGGGGCCATCGCGCAGAGCAGCATCTACCCGATGGAGGTGAGGCCACTGACAGTGCAGCCCCTGGAGGGTGCCAAGATGAGAGCTGATGTTCTGCCCGTATCTCTGAGAACTCGTTAAGCAAGCTGATACCAAGTCATGCTGCTCACATGACACCCGCTGTAGTCCTGACCGTCCTGGCTCTTAAGAATTGCATCAGCTGTCTCTTCTCTCCTGTCGATTCTCCTTTAGGTCTTAATGGCATTTATTCTTGTCTTCTAGGTTCTGAAAACACGGATGGCTCTGAGAAAGACAGGACAGTATTCAGGCATGTTGGATTGTGCCAAAAACATCCTTTCCAAGGAAGGAATGGCTGCCTTCTACAAAGGCTACATTCCCAACATGCTAGGAATCATTCCGTATGCTGGTATCGACCTGGCAGTGTATGAGGTATGGAGCTGTTAATGGTTATGTTGGGCTGTGCTGCTTGTGTAGCTTTATCAGTCAGGCCAGTCGGTGACTACAGGAGTTTAAATAACTTATCAAAACTTTTCTGATCAGCCTCAAGGGGTACAGATGCAGTTTTTTAGTCAAAATGGCCTAAAAGATAATCCAGTAAGATGAATTTCCTTTCATAATTGGCATCGTGCTTGATGCTGTGTTTCTTTTTTGAGAGAATTGCAGCAGAAAATTAAAGGTTTTCTTTCTCCCAGGCCCCTAAAATGGCTGTAACTCAAAAAGATCTGAGAAGCCTGGCTGATATTGCACATACATCCCTGGGCCTTCGAGCTAGATCTTTTATGTAACTTGTTGTTCTTTTGATTGCATCTTCGCTGCTAACATCTAGCTTGTTCCCTCCAGACACTGAAAAACGCCTGGTTGCAACGCTATGCTGTCAACAGTGCTGACCCTGGAGTCTTTGTCCTCTTGGCTTGTGGCACCATATCCAGTACCTGCGGACAGCTTGCCAGTTACCCCCTGGCTCTTGTGAGGACACGCATGCAGGCCCAAGGTGAGAACTTTGGGGAACTCTGTGTAGTGTGTGAACTCCTGCCACGGTCTCTGAGCAGGGTAAAGGTCCTCTGGTGCAAACATTGCAACAACAGCCTTAACTGGCCCGTGTGGCCGAGCAGTAGGACGTGTGCCACGCTGGACAGTGGACTTTGTGCTGTCCTCTGGAGTCAGATGCCTCTGGGAACAGAGTAGTTCTGTTTTCCTCAATCAGGAGTTTGGGCTAATGGCATCTGCAGAGCAGTTTGGGAAGATGGCTGCGATGTGCAGCACAACCATGGCTCGCCGACAAGTCAGGTGTTCTCCATAGAGCACCTTTGGTCTGTGAGCATCTGTGGGAAGAGTGTGATTCAGATCTGCCCTTTGAGACAGGTGTTGGCTTCGTGTTTTTGTGGCGATGTTGCCTTATTTATTGCGGCTCTTTGCCTTGCAGCTTCTGTGGAGGGTGCTCCCGAGGTGACCATGAGGGGACTGTTCAAACACATTCTGAAGACCGAGGGAGCGTTTGGCCTTTACCGGGGTCTGGCCCCAAACTTCATGAAGGTGATCCCGGCCGTAAGCATCAGCTATGTGGTTTATGAGAACTTGAAGATGACGCTGGGCGTGCAGTCACGGTGACCAGGAGGTGCTGAGGACTTGGAACTCTGAAATCTTGGGGTGCGATCCCAAGACGTACAGTCATCTCTCATTCTGTGAATGTGTCGACACTAAGCTGACTAAGCAAAGCTGTGAAATCTCGGATAGTTTGTGAGTCAGGAAGGGGAGGGGAGGATCTGGTGTCCTTTGCCATCTTGCTACTCTGAGCTCTACAGAAACCATCACACGGTCCTTTTCGTTGGGCCTTTTGGGAGGCTGGGAGCTGAACTCCTGGCCCAGTCTTAAGGCACTTGTTTGTTTGAGGTCAGTTCCCAGCAGTATGGCAAAGTAGCAAAGGTTCGGGGAACAGTCTGCTTTCAGCATCTTCATGTACAGAGCTGTTTGCCTGCAGATGAGCACCTTCTGACTTGCTGGAAGAGCTTCTTTTTCCATTCAGTTGTTAACTTCCTACCCGTCGTTCAGATCTGTACAAACCTTGTGGAGGAGCTGCTGCCACACCAGGCTTGTCATTATGTTTACATATATTCCTTTGGGTAGGAGATATTCATGTTCTGCTTCCAAGACTTGACATGAAAAGTGATTTTTTTTTTTTTGGAACTATTCTGATTTTGAGGGCTGGTGGGCAGTGGTTTATCCAGTCGGGCTGAACGTTACTTAGGCCAGCCTGATGAAGGATTAGGATTATTTATTTTTTATAGATTTAAGTGTGTCTCATAAATCCACTAACAAGATGCACTTACTAACAGAAGCAGCAGCCTAGAGCCTGCATGCCTGTATCCTTTGCATGCCAGACTGGCTTGTCTTATACTCAGCAGGAGCTTGGAAAGGGGAAGGCTGGAGAGCCCTGGGTGGACCAGCACCTCGATGCATGGCTTCAGTGAATAAACAACTATTCCACAGCTCCTGTGCAGCTGTGCTCCCAGCACGACACGAGAGCCCCTGTGCAGCGTTGCATGGACCTCTGAATTCCATTCTGCCCCATGCCCAGGGTGGCTGATGGACCTTTCCAAGCCCCGTGCCTACGCTGCTACCTATCTCTTTAGACCTCTTTGTAGTTTGACGTTCAGGTTTGCATTAGCGGGATGGAGTCCCCAAGCCAGGAGTCTGTCTGCCGTGGGGAGGGCTGCAAGGGAAGGGCTGGTTGTCACTGGGAGATGTCAGTTCAATCCTGAAAACACGCTTGCTTTCCTTTCAAAGGGTGCTTTTCGTAGGGCTAAGGGAAAGAGACGGCTTTAAAATTTCTCTGTGTTATGGGCTACTTTAGTGGATAGGGTCTGGCTGCTGAGGCCCGGGAGATCCTCATCCAATTCTTCGTTATGGGCAAGATGGACCACCGTTGCATTCCACTGTTTTACTGCTTAAAGCATATTTATTTTGTATTTATTTGAACAGATTTATGCCAGACTATTTTTATAGACTTGTTTAAATATTGTTACTGTGCTTGTATTTCTCCTGTTTTAAAAAGTTCTCTATCTGTTCTCTTACATCACGCAGCTGAGTCGTGGGGAAGGCACTAAAGTCGGTAGCGTCCCTTCCCCGGGGGTCTGAGCTGCCTTTCCCCAGCGTGGGGTTGTTGCTGGAGGACCTCAGCCCAGAGAAATGCTGTAGCAGGAAGCCAGGGGAGAGGAGGGAGCTGGTGAGGAAGCAGGGATGAGGGCGGAGGGCGCTGCGAGGCTGGCCTTACTTGGAACCGCCTCCACGCGTGGCTGAGAGGGTTTGGGGGCAAGTTGGGAAAGTCGGTGTGTGCATGTTGGGTGTCACAGTGGCTGAAGGAGAGCAGCCATCCCGGGGAGTCTGCGAAGGGGGAGGAGGGAGAAAACTCGGGGACTGAGGAAAACGTGGCTTTCCAGAGAGATGGGAGGGAATTTGCCCTCGGGGACACGAGATGCTGCAGTTGTGTTTTGGATCAGCACATTCTCCACTGAGCCACCGCTGCTCGTGTGCTGCTTTAGTGGGCATGGTGGGCAAGTGTGCCAGAAATCAGAAGGGGGTTTGTTGGTACTCGGCAGCTGAGTTTGGTTCACGGAGGGCCTTTCGGGTGAAGCTCTGCCCTGACAGCGCTGTCAGCATCAGCCCTGTGGGAATCCAGGTGATCCACATCAGTGGTTAAGGGTGTTTTCCCACCTCCCTCTTTTTGTCTGTCTTTTTTTTTCTTTTAAGATCTATGGTAAATTTTTGCAGTGGCTTCTTCCTACCAGTGTGGCCTAATGAGACAATGAATATCAGAATGCAAAAATCAATGCAAAACGACAACTGTCTTCGTAGCTGTAACCACAAATTGTTATAATGCAAATCTAACTCAGATTCTTCATGTAGGGAACAACAGTCTGCTAATAAAGGTCTGTCAAAGAGACCCCTGGTGTCCACGTCTCTCTATGAGGGGTTGCTGCTGCCCGTGGTTGGATTTTCCCTCCTCAGGATGATTCTCACTGAGGATGCTGATGGTGGGGGGTGGTTTTCCCTACTTGGACCTGGGAGAACAGAATTCTTCCTGATGGAAAGAAGAGTGAAAATGAGATTAAAACCCAACAACTAAGGATGGTGAAGGGTCAGGGAAGGTGTGGGTGCTGTCAGCTTAGCTGTGTGCTGTTGGATTTTGCTCATCTGTTCAGCATCTGCACTCCGTGTGTCCCGGACAGTCCCGGAGCTCTGCGGTGCGCTTGTGCCCATGAAGGAACCAAGCTTTACAGATCCTCAGAAGAGGTTTTGTTCCGTTTCTGTCATAAACAAAAACCACCCGTGAGCTGAAGGTGCCGGGAGCTCACGGCTGGTGGTGCAAGCGGCCTCTGCGGCCAACGGCTGGGGCCGTGCTGGGGTTGGTTCCTGTGCCTCCAATTGTAATTCAAGGCTCTTACTCATCCACAAATCTACTTATCAAGTGGCTGCTCCTTGCAATCTGAGGGCTGCATTCCGTGATGTCTCTTAGGGTGTTCTCAGGCCCCTGGCAGCACCCACTGCCCTGCCCTGTGCTGCCCTGCCCTTCGGCTGCCGGACTGCAGGGTGAGGGGCACAGCTGATAGGGATGTGTTAGCAGAGCGTTGGCAGCGCCCTGCCCTGCCCATCTCACTGGGTCTGCTCATCTCACTGTGTAGAACACTTCCAGCCCAGTTTCCTTTAGTGCTGCTCTATTGAGCCTTCGCTGCCTTACAGGGCAGGGACACCCCAGTGCTGCAGCGGGGGGCAGGGCTCTGCTGTTCTGCGTCCTTTTCTTCCTTTTTAAGGAGATATTTTCAGCACTTAATTGCTGGGTGAGAGCTGAGCCTCAGTTACCTTCCAGCTCAGCCTTGGCCTTGCTTAACCTCCTGCTTCCACAACCACAGAGCAACCGTGCTGCCTTTGGGGCTGCCAGGGCTGCACCCCGGCGCCGTGCCATAACGCGTCGAGCAGCAAAGTTTTTGGAGAAGCAAAATCCCGTGGGATGGGTGAGATCCGCAGCCGGGCACAGCCCCACGAGGGGCCGCTGGTTGCCCTCTCCTGGTCAGCCACCACCCTGCATGGGATCTGCTCACCCCGTGCCCAGCAGTGCCCGCCCTCACCCACTGCTGGCCCCGCAGCCCGGCTCGCTGCAAGGACGGCTTGTCCCAAACGCTGGGGGCAGTGGCACACAAAGCAAACCAGGCGCTCGGTTCCTTTTTGCAGGTCCTGCTCAGGTGGTGCTATAGCTCTGAGCAACGCATTTATTGCTGCGGGCCGCCTGTTGGGGTGCTCAGCGGGGCTGTGCCTTGCTCTCCTCCATCCTTCCTTTCTTCCGTTCTTTCCT
Organism: Alectoris magna; assembly: GCA_030625065.1. Lineage (NCBI taxonomy): Eukaryota > Metazoa > Chordata > Aves > Galliformes > Phasianidae > Alectoris > Alectoris magna. The sequence continues at coordinate 4,499,713 of CM060579.1, read as the reverse complement.
TTTCTCCCACTTGGCACAGCTCCTTCAAAACAGCCACCAACAAAGGGATAAATGGAACTGCCCGTGGCAGAGGTCACCCAACCCTCTGTGTTCCTCTGCTGCCATCCCACACCTGTGCTGATTCCCCCACCTGTGCCTCTCTGAGCATTTTTCATCTCACCCAAAGCTCTGCACTGTGCTGACCCCTCTGTGCCCCCCACATCTGATGGGTGAGAGCTGTGCACAGCCCCAGGTGCAGCCCGATGAGCCCCACACCCTCCTGCTGTCCCACTGCTGCCATTTGGCATCATCCACCCACACATCTCCCTGTGCCCCCAGCTCCAGGCAGGGCTTCTACTGGGAGAACTGGGGGGCACTGGGGGCAGCTGAGTCCTGCAGGGAAGGTGAAGTAGGAGGCTGGTGTGTGGCTGGGCTGTGCGGGGGGTAATGCTGGTGTTAGTGAGTGGTCGTTGGGTGGAAAATGGAAGGGAAAAGCTCTGTTTTAAGGAGAGCAGCTGTGGAGGTGGGCAGGCTCTGTCCCATGGCAGCATGAGTGCCGTCTGGGGCCTTCTCCTGATGTCTGGAGGACTCAGGGCTGGAGTTCTGGCCACGAGGAGCCCCAATCTCAGAGCACCCCAATCCACTGAAGCGAGGCAGTGATGAGGATGCACCTTCCTCCACGGCGCGTACACCACAGCCCCTCTGCTCAGCCCCAGGCTCTCTGCATGCCGGCCCAGCTCGTCCCACTGTGCGCTGCTCACCGTCCGATTGCGGGCTGCGAGGGCAGAGGGTTTGTCACACATCATCCCTGCCTGCATTTTGCCCCCCTGCTCCCATGGATGCTGAGTGCTGGGAAGGATGCACACCTCAGGCAGGTGTTTTGCCAAATGGAGCTTCGAACTTTCTGAATGGCTCTGCAGCTTGAAAGGGTAGCGGGGTCTCTATTGGGGATCTCTATTGAAAGACTCTGTTGGGGGACTCAGCTGGGGAGCTGTATTGGAGATCACTATGGGGGTCCCCATTGCGGAGCTCTTAATGGGATGCTGATATATTCCTGTGGTCCTCATGCAGAGGAAAATCCTCCAGAAAATCACAGGTTGCTGTTGGAGCTGCTGTGGGTTTACCTGGCAGCTCTTTGTGCACACAGCTTTAGGTCACTCGGGGGTGGGGTTTGCCTACCATAGAGATACAGCGCTGAATACGTCCTCTCCCTCTGCACGTGGTGCTGGATGAGCAGAGAGTCCTCGGAGCCCAGCTGTGTCACCGTCCCCAGGATGCGCTGCGTCTTGGCTTCGAGAGGGCAGAGCCGGGGTTGGGAGCGAGAGCGGCTCTGAAACGCGTCACAGCGCTCCTCCCCTTCCCCGAGGGGTTGTGAAATGATTTGGAAAGCAAGGCGGCCCCTTCCATCCCGCAATAAAGATTTGATTCTCGACCTCCCAACCGACGCACCCGGCCACGGCCCCCCAGCGCTCACCGTGCAGGAGCAGCGCCGTGCCGTCGGCGCCGAGGCGGATGGAGGTGGAGTTGTTGGAGAGGCAGCGGTCGCCCCTGCGGAGAGTGGGGATGCCGGAGCACCGGCAGAGGGAACGGGCTGGGAGGAAGGGACCGGGGGTGGGGAGCGGGTGCCTCACACTGCCACGTGCTGGGTGACGAGCAGCTCCTGCCCGCTGCCGGGCTCCACGTTCAGGTGGCCGTGGTCGATGAGCAGCAGCTCCAGGAGGTGCTGGGGCAGCTGGGCGGCCCCGGCCACGTATTGCCACATCCCCAGCAGCTGTGGGAGAGGTGCGGGGTGGTGGGGGTTCCCTTCCAGTCCCCCCTGCACCCAGACCCTCCTTACCCGTGGCATTGTAGCGTTGGCCAGGCTTGGGGGCGCTGTGGATTCGTGGGGAGCGGCCGCCGCAGACAGCAGAGCGGTGAGGATGAGGATGGCGGGGACGCCGGCCGGTGCCATGGCTGCCGGGGGGAGAGGAGTGAGAGAAGCTGCCGTGTGGATGGACAGATGGACGCTGCTCCCTCGGCTGTTTGTTTGTGCAGCCCCACTGCGGGCGGCTGCGCACGGCGGGGCTGTGGTGGCGCAATGGCACTTCGTGGGGAAAGGGCCCTGGGCAGAAGCCAGCCCGGCACGGCGCTGTCAGTGGCTGGAGGAGGTGGGTGAGTCAAAGCGCTTCCCGCAATGAAAGATGAAATCTGACCTGGATTTCCCCATTTCAGCCGCTGTTGTTGTTCTGCGAATGTGGGACTGTGCTGCTTATTGGGATATGGGGTGTGGGGAGCTGCCAGCTCTGGGTCTGAGCCAAAATGGTGCTGGCAGGGCTGTGGGGGCTGCCCCAAGCAGGGCGTGCGTGCTGGGGGCTCACCCTGTGCCTGAGTCCCACCTGGAACTGTCAGCTGCACCACTGCTTCGCCTCACAGGTTTTCCTTTGCGTCTGATCTAAACCCGAAGGGTAACCTCATTTATCCTGCTCTTGCTCATGGCAATAGGGCTCAGCATCTCCTGTCCTGCTCATGGCCCCCCATCGTGCCCCCTATCACCCCACACACCCACCAGCTTGGATGCAGCCGTGCCTTGGGGCTGCTCATGGAAGTGAACCCAGGGGTCGGATCACCGCCTCCCTCAGCTGTGGCCCATTCTGGTGAGCGTGAGCCACCCATCCTCAGGATTTTGTCTGATTTGGGGCAGGGGATGGGGCCCAAAGCCAGCGTGGTGCTGCCCACCCACACCTCATCCTACACGTGGGCACAGTGAAGGTGAGCACACGACAGGCGGGTGTCACACACAGCTTTATTCCAAGTCCACGTGAGAACAGAAAAGCAACAAGTTCCTTCTGCGAAGGGCATGGTGAAGTCCTCGTTGGAAGACATAAATCCTTGTCGGGGCATCCCCCAGTGGAAAGGAGTGCAGGGGGGGATGTGGGCTCACCCCAGCTGTGGCTCTGTGGTGTCTGTGCTGCCTTTGCCAGTCTCCTCGCCGGCTGCAGGACAGGCATCCTGGGGAGGGGGGACAGGGTTCATTCCTGCACTGATTTCCCCCACGGGGATCCCTGTGCCTGTGGGGCCATACCTTGGGGGAGGTGATGAAAGCCTCCTCCAGCTTGAAGCCGTGGCAGCGCAGTTGGGCTTCAAATTCCTCCAGCTGCTCTTTGGTCACCTCGGGCGTCCGCGCTGAAGGAAAGGAGGTGTAAAAGTAGGAAAAAGAGGGAAATGAAAGGGTCTGGGTGTGCTTGGGGTGCTGCCCGGTGCAGGGAGGGAAGCATGCTCACCTGAGAGGCTCAAGCCCACGTGGTTATCCTTGAAGTGCTTCAGGATGAACAGGTCCTTGTCGCTGTGGATCAGCTCGGCCATGGACAACTCCTGCCCCTCCTCTGGAAGACAGAAGGGCCACGTTCCCGTAAGGCAGCGGGGTGGTGGTTGGGGGATGGGTGCCAGGAAGGGCTGCAGCTTTACCGTGCACCAGCGTGGAGTTGTGCCGGAAGACGTGGATCTTGCTGGTGTTCCTCACCACACATGTTTCGTTCCTGGGGGGCAGAGAGGTGAAACAGGGCTCAAATTGCCCCACATACACCTACAGGGTGTTCCCTGCGCTGCAGCCCCCTTGCTGGGCTGGCCAGACAACTGCCACCTGTCTGTACCCTGCCCACAGCCCAGGGATGGCTCCGGTCTGCTGCCTGGGAGCATCCCACCCCACCCCACCCCACCCCACGCCACCCCATCCTTACAGCCTCATGATTTCCGTCACATTGAACTCATCCTCGTGCCTGCCGGGGAAGAGGGTGAAGGTCGCGTACTTCAGCTCCTTCATCTCAGCCATGTGTGGGGGGTACTGGGAGGCACCCATGATGTACACCCAGTGCCCCAGCAGCTGCCGGCAGAGCAGAGCGGAGGGTCAGGGGTTGCAGATGAATTACAGACCCCAGAGGGTTTGGGGGACTCCAAGGATGGAACGCAGCACTGCTTACCCTGTCCACCGTTGCGTTGTCCATGTCGGCAGGGACGAGCGGGGCACAGGTGGGGGACTCGGTGGCATGGGCAGGCACCAACCCCACGGCGAGGATGAGGACGGGGACGAGGAAGGCCAGCATTGCTCACTAGGGGGGCTGCGGTGAGGCTGCAGTGTAGATGGGATGCTGCTGCTCGCTGGCACTTATATACAGCCCTGCTGTAGCCCCGTGTGCTTATTTAACCGCGGGGCTGTTTGCTCAGGCATGAAGCAATAGCAGGTGATGGGAATTAAACTGGCAAAAGACTGCATTCTTCCGGCAGAAAAGGTGAAAAAAAGCTGTATTTCACCACCGGGGGCTTTTGTTCTCGGAAAGCATAACTCATGGGGCGGGTGTTGGGCTGAGCACCACGGGTTTGTTTGTGCAAAGTGCTGCGGGGCAGTGAGTGCCACTGAAGGCGTTTGTCCGTGTCCTGCACTGCCTGGGGCACACAAACACCCGCCCTGGCACTGCTGGTGACACAGCGTGTGTGGGGGCTGAGGGGCTGAGGGCTGCGGTTTGTTCTGCCCAAAGAGGAGGATGAGGGGGGTCCTCATGGTGACACGTGGCTCCCAACAGCGATGGGGCCCGAGGGGACGGCATGGGACTGCCAGGGGAGGGTCAGGTGGGGCTGGGAAAGGCTGCGCCCCAGAGGGCGGTGAGCACAGCCCCAATGCTGGAGCTCAGGGAGCGTTGAGACCCCACTCTCAGCCATAGGGTTGGGTGGTGCTGTGTGGAGCCCTGGGTTGGACTCGGCGGTCCCTGTGGGTCCTTTCCAACTCGTGATGTTCTGTGACCCTATTCTGTGAATCCTCCTGAGAGAGGAGAATTTGGGTTTCAAAGTCAGCTTGGAGCCACTGAGGTGTGATTTGTGGTTCAGCACTGAAAAGGTTCATCTCTCCCTTTCTCCTCGCCTTCCTTTCCCCTTTCCCTTTTCCCCTTTCCCCTTCCCCTCCCTCCCCTTTCCCCCACGCCATGTCAGGATGGGGATGAGGATGAAGAACGTGCTGGTGGCCATGGTAGGGACTCCCCATCACTTGGTTGGCGGTGGGATGGAGGACTTTGGTGCTCCCTTGGCTGCTCACAGCAGCACCCAGACCCGCAGCAATGGGCCATCGCTGCTCCTCGCACCCACAGCTCTTCACATCCCAAGGAAAAAAAAAAAAAAAAAAAGCCAAAAAAGACCCAAAACAAAACAGAAACAAACAAAAAACCCCAGAAAAGTCCCGTATTGTTGCCTCAGTTTTAAATATTTATTTAACCTCCAAATTCAGAATTAAAAACAAACAAACAAAAAAAACCCAAAAAAACAACCAACAAACCAAAAAAAAAAAAAAAATAAAAATAAAACCACCCCCAAAAAGAGGAGAAAGGGGCAGAGCTGGGGGGGGGAATAAAGCAGGAAGGAGAAGGAAGGGGAACAGCGGCCTGGAGCAGACACAGAACAGCGGCGGGGCTGCGGGGTGAGGATCCGTGAGCGGGGTGAGGTGCGTGAGATGGGTCCTGCCGGCCTCCGCCGACGGCTGCGGGCGGTGGGAAGGGAACGCACAAAGAGACACCCGTCCCAGTTTTTCTTTTCTTTTCTTTTTTTTTTTCCTCAAAAAAATAAACTCCGTAAGGTCCTTAGGAGAGGTGAAAACCCCCCAACCAGGCACTGAAGCATTTCTGATACAGTACAGCTCCGATTACATCAATATTATTCCTTATATAGAATTAAAGATTACCGTAATTATATCCTCTTTAAAAACAAACAAACAAACAAACAAACAAACGAAACAAAACAACAACAACAAAAAAAAACAAACCCAAAAATCCTCCAAATTTACATACAGAGACTAAATTTTCTACACAGCTTAACAAAACACAACCCCTGCGAGCCCGGCTGCGTTCCGAAACGAGGCACCGTGCTTTCAGATGTGACAGAGGGGCCCGGACAGGAGGGGAGCAGGGCTGGGTTTTACATACGAGCTCAGAGCTGCACGCGTGGCCGTGGGTCTGATGGCAATACAGCAAAAGAGCTCTGGGGCAGCCGACCCCACAGCCCACAGCACTGCGGGTGAGCCGCAGCCCCGCTCCCCAAGCAGAGCAGTGAAGTGCTGGTTTGAAACGACGGACAAACAGACAAACAATAGAGGCAAATCTGCTTTTAAAATCATAGCCTGAAAGGTGCGCTTCGGACACGCTCTGAGTTGTTGTGCAGGATCGGCACCCGTGGCAATGAAAAAGATCCCTTCAAAGGTGTTCCTGTGATTCAGCTGTAGGTCGTAACCTCCCCTCTTCCTAGAGAGGTGGTCCCCAATGGGCTTCTTTTTTTTTTTTTTGGGGGGGGGGGGGGGGGTCTGTGGCAAGCCACTGTAGCACCTTCACAACCTTAAATAAAATCATATATATAAAATAACACACTTTTGTTAAGAGCACCAGAGATTTCACAGTGAGAGGTAGAAACAAATCAGACGAGCCCATCCTCTCTCTCTATTGTAGCACCAATCTCTTCCCCTCTCCTCCTTCCGTTCCCCCCTTCCAGCTTTGGGACTCTCCCCCCAACCCCAACACCACGCACATGAGAAGGGACGTTGGTTCGACTCACCCATGGAAGGAGCAACTTTAGTTTTTTCCTTTTTTTTTTTTCTTTTTTTTTCTTTTTTTTTTCCTTTTTTTTTTTTTTTTTTTTTTGCTTTTTGCTTTAAATAATATTTTTTATATATATATATATATATTTATATATATATATATTTGTTTCTTCTAATATTGCACATCAAAATGGTTCCGGTGAGCAGAGCAGCCAGCGTTGCATTGCAGCTCCTCCTGGGAGAGCCCGGTGCAGCGCGGCCATCCAGGAGGCGCCCAGCTCTGCGAGGGAAGCCCTATCATCATCTCTGAATTACTTGTCAATGGGAAGAGCATTTGGTAACTTGGGAACCAGGTAAGGCAAAAATAGGGGGGGGGGAGGGTGGGGAAACCACATGCTGGGTGTTGCTTGAGGCTTCTCTCAACGTTTTCTTTTCTTCTTTGGTCATGGAAAAAGCTTTGTGTGTGGAACCGCGTGCGACACCTCGTCCCCTGATCCCTTTGCACTGGTCACGTCCCAACCGACACCCGCTTCCCCTACGTCCTTCGTATTCCTCCTTTCAACAACCTGCTGAGTTCAGTAGATCACGGGTTCTTTGAGACCTTGAGCCAAAGGCTAGAGCAAGAGTTGACCCAAAAGACACAGCCCAGCTGTCCTTGCTGCAGAGACCCTGTGTAAAGACATAGGCCAGAAGTGGGGTCAAAGCCTTGGAGCCCGGGTTTGACGGCATTGTTCAAAGGAAGCACACGGGGCCGACCTCAAGGTGATATTGCTTTCCTGGCTCGGATGGGGGAAGGTTGTAGATGTTGACGATTGGCAGCTGCTGGGTGTCCTGCGTCCGAAAGGAAAAGAGGGTCCGATGCCAGCGTCCATCCTTGATCTGCACAGCGGGGAGGGAAAGACAGACAGAGCTGCTTAGCTGTGGGACAGATCTTACAGTCAGACCATCGCTGAGGTTGGAAAAGCTCTCTAAGAAGTCCAACCACCGGCCCATCCCTACCCGCCATGCCCACTGACACGTCCCTCACTGCCACTTCTACACAGTTCTCGAACACCTCCAGGGCTGGGGACCACGCCACTCACTGGGCAGTCTGTGCCACTGCCCTTTCTGAGAAGAAATTTTTCCTGATATCCAGTGCAAACCCCCCCTGGTGCAACTTGGGGCCGTTCCCTCTTGCTGGAGAGCGACGAGTTTTACCGAGTTTTACCGTGGCACATGACTGAAAAGCCCTCAGTAGGCCTAGTTCAGAAAAGCATTCTGGGCAACACTTTATCCTGTCTGAGTCAAAGGTAACATCTTGTATAGCAGCACAGAACAGGTAACCTGGACCCCTCCCCCCCCCCTTTTTTTGGGGGTGGTCACGGAATAAAAAGCACTGGCATAATCTGAGTCTTGCTGTGTGTGCTGGCTGGCTTCGGCCCAGCATTTCTCCCCTCTCTTTGGGCACAACGTACCTTGCAATCATCAGCTGCCACCTCCGGCTTGAGCTGCCCCTCTGCCTCAAACATTTGCCCGTTCCACGCCTTGAAGCGCACGGCTTTCTGCGAAGGCTTCTCAGCAGAGCCCTCCCTCCAGACAGAGGTGTTCAGGCAGTGGATGGTGATGTGCTGCACCACCTCCGAGCTCAGCAGGCGCAGGAAGTTCATCTGGACTCTGCCGACGTCAAAATCCAGCTGTGAAGGGGACAGAGCTGTTAGCGAGGCTGGGAGGGAGAACGGTCCTTCAGTGCAAGGGCAGGGATGTTCCCTGCACTCTGTGCAAGTCTGGAGGTGGCTATGCATGGTTCTGGTGTCAGTAGGGGCAAGAGGGCCCGACACAAAGTCAAGCTGGATTGTTGTCGTGGGGAGACAGCAGGTCCCTTATTTTTTGGAATAAACACGCAGGCCCTTAAGCAGGAGGAAGATGATGAGTGTTCTGAACATGCTGTGGGCACTGCAGATGGACCCGGGTATTGCTGTGGGTATTTTTTGGTACAGGTACTTCCCCGAGAGAAATCCTGTGCCATTCACTTTGGTGGACATTCGTGTATTGAAGCTGACCTCAATTTTTCAGGTGGCAGAAAACAAACGGCAAGAGTGACCTGAACATAAATTAAGCCAACAAAGCATTTGGGAGCAGCATGTTTGCTAAATTACCGACCTCTATTAAGGTTATGGGTTAATTAAACACTACTGGAAACGCACCGCTCTATCCTGCAAAGAGTCAACACCACCATCTTGGGTGTATGTTTTAACCTCATGAGAGCAGTGCTGAAGGCCGGCAGCAGAGCTGTGCTCACTGCCACCACGATAAGCCAAGCGTTGTTACGGTGGTCACTGTCCTGTGCTCCGGCAGAACTCAGCCATGGGTAAACATTTCATAACGTGTGTATGGGAAATGCTGCAGCGGGACGAGGTGTGCGTACCTTGGAGACGGTGATGGGGCTGAGACACGTCTGCCCACCATTGGTGAAGTTGCAGATGACTTGTATGGTGTCCGAGGAACAGCCGAGATTTGGGTCAATCCAGTAGGTACCTGAGGAAACGGAGGATAGGGGGATTAATGAGAACACCCAACCTTTTCTGTGCAGAAGCAATGACAAGCTTTGGTTTCTGCATGACTGCCCTCAGCAGTCCATTTGGGGCCATGTCAAATGGTCCTAGGGAGGGATACAGCCTTCTTGTACTCAAGGCTTCCTACCGTCGTTCATCTTCTGTTCACAGTTCATGAGGTCTCGGCAGATGCGTGCAGGGTTTTCCTTGGTGCCCAGGGGTCTCTTGATGCTCTGAATGAGATTGCTGAGGTAGTGTAGAGTCTTAAAGATCTCCCCTCCATGGTCCAGCATGAGAAGGTCTGGGTGTTGGTAACCCTGGAGGGAAAAGGAGGCACCCGGCACCGTAACCATTGAGGATCTGCATGGGGAGCTGCTGAAATGCTGTCAAAGTCATGAGGTTTGGAGCTTCAGAAACAAGGAACGCAGCAGAATCACATCCTTTAACCCGGTACTCCACAAGAACAGCGGGCAAATTGAAGCTTTGCATGCAGAAACTTCAAGCAGACAGAAAGAACCAGCATGGCTGTGACCACCCCCAGCCTACAGCCTCAGCACAGACCGACAGAACCCCCCTACCTCTGTCTTGAGCGCCGCGTTGGAGTCAATCAGTGTCCGGAAAGCAGCCCCAAAGCCATCTTGTTGCTGGTGTGGGGCAAAACAGACTGTGAGAAGCTGAACATGCCCTGATGCAAGCAAATGCTGCTTGCTCTAGGGTTGTGATTCAAGCCTTGCTCTGCTAATGCCTCTCTTGCTGGACCCGTACGCATGTTTTCAAGGTCCCCGCAGCGCCTACCTCTGCACGACTTACTATCATCATTAACAAATGAACAGAAAACAGCAACTTACAAATGAAGCTGGAATTCCCGGCGGTCCCTAGAAATCAAAGCAAAAAAAGGGCATCAGCTGGAATGATGGGCAGCCGCTGCTGCAAAGATATTCATTCACGTCCTTCTGAAACCCTCTCTCCCCTGGGGTTCCTTGATGCAGAAGAGTGAGACGGGCAACAATGCTGTCTCTATAAGATATTTGGAGATGGTTTGGACCAAAGCACAAGAAACACTGGTTCATTCACACACATGCATTTTTGCATAGGAGGGACGGGGCTAAGCTGTAATTTTCAGTGAGTGAGCAGTCCCTCAGGAGGGTACCGCTGTGGTAATTTTAGCTTGTTTCAATAATATCTTTGAACTCTTTCCATGTATACGTACCGGAGGGCCAGGCTGTCCTCGTGGGCCTGGAGGACCCTAAAGACAGAGTGGCATCAGTCAGTGAAATGCTTTCAGTTTGTATTTCCACTTCTTGTGGCTGTCACCAGAACTGAGTCTGTTCCCTGCCGAAATCCTCCCCACTTCTGGTGTCTTATAACATCCTCTCCCCCAAACACTTCAGAAGCCTGCCCTGTTTCCTCCATCTCCCACCTCTGGGTGCATTTCTCTGCACCTGGTTCAGTCCTGCTGTGTCTCTTGTTCCCAGCCCTACGTTCTTTAAGCATCACGTTCTCTGCATGAACAGTCACCTCCCCTCCAGCTTTATATTCACTACAAGTCACCGTTTTATTTATTTAAGACACATTAGTTAGAAAAAGTGATTTAAAGACTCACCCTTGGGCCCTGAAGCCCCTGTAGGGAAACAAACAAACGAACAAACAAGGGAAGAAGCTGTCAGAGGATGCTCAGTACTAGAAGGAAATCTCTCAGTATGGTCGTGTGCAGGAATGACCCCTGGTCATGCAATCTGGTGCCAAGATGGCACTTTGGTTCTTGTGGTATCAAGGAGGATGAGCAATATGTATCCAGTGTGGATGTGTGCACCTTGCCCACATAGGAACCCAGTACCCAAGAAGAGAGGCCCCTCCCAGGCAAGGAGCTCACTTACCATGTCCCCACGGCTGCCTTTGTCCCCCTTCGGCCCCTGTTAAAGCACACGAGATGGCTGTTAGTGACTGCAAGCTGTGCTTTAGGATGCAGTGCTGCTCAAAAGCACCTTGCAAGGACCCCGTGGGGCTGGGCTCATCTCCCTGGGTTTCTTCTCTGCCAACTCTGCCTCTTTGTGCTGAGCTCTACATGACTTCATGCTCACGTTCTTATGAAGCCCTAACCTGAACTGTAGCCTGTGGCATTTGGAGGCAGGCAGAGGTTTTCAGCACTTGCCAGAATCCAACTGCGCCCAGTTTAACGCATTTATCAGATTCTTATTACTATCTTATTCTTCCCTTGGGGGCTCTAACCCCCAGTTCTTTGGAAAACCCAGTGATTTGCTTAGAAAAACTGAAATCACATTCTTGTCTTCCAGTCTGATCCCATTTTCTATCTCAAAACTTGCACTTTTAATAGTTGTTCCTCACTTTTGAGCTAATAATCCCGACTACACATACAGCTAGAGGCTAAACCTTGAGTTTAAGCTGCTCGTCTTAAAGACCATTTTGTTCCTGTCATTACAGAAGGACTTGGGATTCACTCATGCTGGCCTCAGGCATGCTGGATCTCAAACACGGAGATCTTCTAAAATCCACAGGCAGAAGAAAAGGCAGATACTCACCGGGCTTCCTGTGGGACCCAGAATGCCAAGTGGACCGATAATGCCTTCTTTTCCCTAGAAAAGACAAACCATGCATCAACCACCACCTGGGGACGGATGGACACTGCATCTCTTTGCTGCTTTGCAGCGGTATGATCACGGTGTCTGCTGCGGCTGCAATAAAACACAGGTCCACAGACACAAGCCCTCACAGTGCGGTTGTCACAGCTCATGTGAGGCCTCAGAAATCCCAGAAACAGAAGGATTTTGGCATAGATGGAGTGATCTGCAGCGGTCCATATAGAGGCAGAAGAGGCCGATGAACATGTGGAAGGTGCAGATGTGCTCTGGCAGCACTGTGGTCACAGATTAATTGCAAGGCACTCTCTGAGCACTGTGCTCATTATGGGAGTCTGCAGCCTCACAGAAACAGAGGATGAAGGAAGTAAGAAAATCTTCCCAAACCAAACATATGGAAAAATCACTCACCATGAGGCCAGGTGGACCACGTGGTCCCTGAATGCCTTTGAAACCGGGGTCTCCTGGGGGTCCCTGCAAGCAAAAATGAGATGTCAGAGCCCATTAATAAATGTACCCCACGTTGATGCTCTGGCTCACAGCTCTGCTGCGTTTAGTATACGGGAATTGGAAGGTCCAATTAAAAACATTCTTTTCCCACTCCTGTTTTGCAAGCCTTTTACTTTCTACAGAAAACAGCCCGGTTCCCTTTCCCCATCAAAATTATATTTTGGTCAAACGAGCCCAAATTTCCAGTCAAGTCTCTCAACTGATGATTAATGTTGGAGAAATGAACTCGTGCCAGTGAGTGATGCGGCTCAGTGGGCATGGTGGTGATGGGTTGATGGTTGGAGTTGATTATTTTAGTGGTCTTTTCCAAGGTTACTGATCCTATGATTGAAATATGTTCAGGTTGGGGGTGGGGGGGTCTATAGGACACCCATCTGCCATCTACGACATACCCACTTTAATAGAAATAAGCTTCACCAGAGCATATACAAATGCACACTCAAGGATTATTTGAAGCTATATAAACTTAATAAAGTTGGAATCACAATTGGATTCCAGGAGTTTCCGCAGAGCTACTACCAAATAATTTTCAATAGGTATTGCAGTGTCTGTTCCCAGTAAAGAGAGACTGGGAAGCCAACTGGTCACCAGGTCGCCTCTTACCTTTGGCCCAAAGATGCCCGCGATCCCTGGGAATCCTGCCTCCCCAAAGTCTCCCTGGAAATAACAGCCAAGACAAACACAAGAACAAAGAACAGCAGTAAGTTCACGCTGAACCGGTCACTCGAAGACACGCCAAGATTTCAGCAGCTTCAGAGAATGAGAAATCCATTAGTATTCCTCAGTCTAAGCAGGGCTGATGAGAAAGAAGTACGAGAGAACCCCGAAGAAGGCCTTACACAAACATCAGGGTGGAAGCAGCTCCAGAACATCCCACAGACTAAACCTTTTCACCCCCAAGATGAGAGGCACACCTACAGTATTTCTAGCAGATGCTTGTCTAGCTTGGAGGGCTTGCAGCACAGTCGGCAGAAGCAGAATGAGGAGCTTCTACCCTGAGATGGATCCTGGAAGTCCACGCTCCAATCCCATTAAAATGAGCACTTATTTTATTTCTAAAGCCAACTGGACCGCCCTATGGAGGATCATTTCGAGCGATGCTTATTGATGCTGTCCAAACGAGCGTGTGTTCCTACAACATCACCTCTCACTCAAAACCACAAAAACCGTACAAATCCCAATGCTTTTCCTTTTTTCTTTTTTTCCCAGGAAAACAATACATTTGCAAGACCATTGAGCTTGGATTTAGCATACAGCCTGCAGCCTGAGAACGAAGGAAAAACACTGGGTAGCAAGTCCTTGCATAAACACCCTCATTTTACCATGTTTAAGATGCACGTCCTGTGATATTTCTGGGTTTCTCAGATATCAAAATGCAAAGTGAGGCAACGTTAAAAAAATGGGACAGAAACATATGCCAGATGATTCACTTACAGTCACAGGAACACAAGAGATGGAAAAGGCTCCTTTGGCCTCTCAGCTGGACTATGTGACCCACGCTGGATTGCACTTTATGGGATGTTTTACAGTGTCTTGTTCAGCCCAGCCGTAAATGACTCAAGTGATGGGGTTTCCATTGCCTCTATTACAGGGCTATTCCAGAGTTAATCTACAGCCCTTACTGTTAGGAAGCTTTTTCCTGCCATGACAATGAGAAGCCGCTTGGCAAGAAAGGGCTTGGTTGGACTTGGTGGAGTGTTAGAAACTTTCCAAGCACACAAAGTGACTTAACTGCCCATTTATGGATCCTGGAAAGGAAACGTGCTACTAAAAGAAGGACTACGGTCTTTCCTGCATTACGAGAACCAACCAAGCCCTCTTTCTGGAGGAATTCAAGGCAAAAGTAAGTGAGAAGTCAGAAAGGTTTTAGAGCAATCTAAATACTGCAGAGTCATCTCTTTTGAGGGGACCTAATCACTACTGATTCAGCACAGCAGGTAACAGTAATACAGGGCAAGGGAACTTGCCATGTTCAGGAACAAGAGGTAAAACAATGCTGTTGGTGGTTACCTCTCTTTGGCTGGAATACTGCTATCAAATGCCGGGCAATCCCACCAGCACAATGAAAAAGCACACACAAAGAGTTTGGAGCCCGCCCTGGAAACAGGTGTGTGCTTCTCCCCCAGCTGGCTCTGAACCCACAGCTCCAGCACCTCTAAACCTTCAAGACGATGCCCACGATTCCTGGGTGTCCCTATGGAGCTGCAGCCCCTTCCGCACCTTTGGGATGGTTTGCAATGCATGGGTTGTTTCCCACACGGTAGGACTACCAGCACACACGGTGGCCATATCATAACAACAGGCACGAGGGTGCTGGGAGCAGTCACAGTGTTTTGGGGAACTCAGGCTGCTTAGGGGTCCCTGCCAGCTGCTACTCACCGGCTGGCCTTTGGGTCCTGGATCGCCAGGGCTCCCTGGGAGGCCCATTCCTCCCACTGATCCTCGCTTCCCTGTTTGGCCAGTCTGTCCAGGCAATCCTCTTTCACCCTAAAAATAACAGAATTCAAGTAATTCCAAAGGACAGGAGCTAAATATAACAACGTTCAGCTGAAATAGCCATAGATGGAAAGCTGGGAAAAAGCGGCGCATCGGGATGAGGAATGTGGCTTCACTGTGAGATGCCTCAAATCTGCTGGAGCAGATGGGTGCAGGATGGGGGCATGGCAGCAAAGGCAGTGGGTGACCGGGATGGTTGAGCAGGAGGATAACAGGCAACCGATCCCCCAAGAGGGTGAGTGTGGCATAATTACACAAGGGACTCTCTGGTCACCTCTGGAAACAGCCTGTTATTCTACCCAAGGCAGCTGGAGGGCAGCAAGTGACAGTTTAAGAGCGATGTGCTACCGGAGGCATAGTTTAAATCAGACCTGATCGCCTCTCCAAACCCTGCTGGAGTCTTCCTAATTACCGTCTCTTTTTACAAATGGCTGAATTGCCGTTGGAATGGTTAGATCCTGCGGCCCACCTGGACCAGTGCAGGGACCAGTGAGAAACCCCTTTGTCACTGAAGCAGTTTTTCCTTGCTTCCACCTAAGGCAGTGCCCAAGTCAGGCTGGTTCCAGCAATTCCTGCATGGTAAATACACGATAGAAACAAGCTGCACAATTTTCTGCACCATTCAGGCTTTGCAAGGCAGCACCTGGAGGACATCCATGCTTCAATGCCCACTGTGGATCTCCTACAGGCAGGCTGCAGCAGCTCCCTTGCAGCTTCTCTAAGGCCACATTTCTTTATCCAGGTTTCTAATGAAAGGAGTTAAGGTGCTCACAGTGTGGGTACAGATATTTGTAAGCTCCTGAGCTAAAAGAACTTTGACAAAGAAAGAAAGGCTGCTGGGATGTTCAGCTGATGTGGATGGATGGAAAGAGAAAGAGCTGCTGAGCCTCCAGCTAAGTGAAAGATGGCAGCAGGAACTCAGACTTTGTTAGACCTTGGTGAATTCAAGCTCTAGATGCACCAGGCTCACAGACTGCATTGCTCACAGCAGTATCTTGAGTCACAAACTCACCTTGAATCCTGGTGGTCCCTGTGCCCCAGGCAGTCCTGGTACGCCGGGGTTCCCTCTTTTGCCTGCCATCCCTGTTATGCCTTCTTCCCCATCGTCTCCTTGCTCTCCCTAGAAAAGAAACACAGGAGAGGTTATGAAACAAGGCACTCACTCCAGCTCTACACATCTTCTAGGGGCAGGGAGGATTGTCATGATTCTGCCCTTAGCCAGCAAGCATGCATCTGGGCGTGGGAGGACTTGCAGATACGTGCATGCAAGAAGCTGCTTGTCAGACTGGATGCATTGGTTTGTTTACAGACTTCACCATGCAAAGGCGAAGTGAGATACGAAGAGCAACATATGATCCACTCTGGGTATATGAAAACTGGGATATCTGTAGCTGGGCTACATCCATTTTCTCCTACGTTGCCTTTTGGTTTTCCAGCTCTTAAGTTGCACTTGCTATTAATGCTATGAGGTTACCACTGCAAACTCACCAGCACCCCAGGCACGCCGTCCTTCCCAGGCACTCCGTCCACTCCAGGAGCACCTTCTTGGCCCTGCCTTCCCACCACTCCTCGAGGACCAGGTAGCCCAAGAGTGCCCTAAAATCACAAAGATTTCAGCGATGGAGCTCCTGGGCAGCATTTTTTGGGGCAGAAAATGAATTTTTTTTTACCTACCGGTGAGCCTCTGCTCCCTGCACTGCCTTGTGCTCCTTGCTTTCCTTTTTGACCCTGCAAAGAAAGAAAGAACGATATCTAAAATCACAGCAGTTCCAGCATGACTCCACTTGGGCGCCTGACTTCAGGGTGTGCTTTTGGATAATGGTTGGAAAGAGTTTTATAAAAAGGAGATTTATAAAGTCAGTTGCTCCAGCGCTGGGGAATGAACTGCTATTTGGTTTTATTACAAGTGATTCTTCGTACGTCTTGAGAGTTCTAGGGCAGAAATGAATAGCTAGAAGGCAAGGACCTACATTTTTCCTAATACAGAGCAGATGAGGACAAATAAAGCAGGATGAACTCGAGGGAGGACTCAATGCACTGGCAAACATTAGAACAAGATGCTCGAAACCTGCGTCCTCTGTCAGTTCATTGAAGCACAGCACAGACCCGCAGCACTGGCAAGTCTTCTGCAGGGCACTCGGTGAGAGCGTTTCTTTCCTAAGTAGCTCCCTCTTATTTTGGAGAGTTAATGGAAATGAAAGGGGTATCTTGTGTCTGAAATTTGCAATGCTGCTTGGTGACTGAAGACGTAAATGAAATACTCCTGAGGGTTATTAGCTGTAGAATGGATTAATTTCTGTGGAATGAATGGAAAACTCAGCCTCACCACCTTCACTAGGACTCTCTTAGTCAGGTCACGCATTGAAGCACTTTAAAATTGAAGCACTGCATTTTCTGTGCACTGTTTCTCCATCCACGGAGGACCAGGCAGGACAGCTACATGAAATAAATACTCCTGGGGGTGCTTCCTCTGCTATGCATTACACCCAAAGGTAGTTCCAGGTCATCCAGCGCTGGGTAGAGTTCATTAATCTCACCAGCTGGCACATTCCTTGCCAAGAACACCTATTAAAGACTATCTTCTGGCATCACCCCAGTTGGGCCAGATTAAAAATCCTGACATCAGCCATCAGGGAGCAGGAATTTGCTGAATATTGAGGTCGCACACTTAAATTTTAGCAACTAAAGCCCCTATCTGTGAGAATAATTAGCATGCTGTCATTACAACCAGATGTGGAAGTCAGAGTAGGTACCACACTGAACCTCAAAGGAGCTGTGTGTGCTGTGTTTTCTTGCTCAGCAAGGGCAAGAAGTTAGAAGGACTCTTCCAGGAAACAGAAGAACCACATGGACTCCAAATCTGGAAAGTTTCAAGCCAGAAAATTTATGGTTCAAGTGAAGGAACATGCCTGGCTCAGATCTCCTTAGGGGCAGACAAGCTAGCTGTGGCTGTAACAGCACATGCAGGGTTATAGGAAAGAGACACAGCTATGGCCATGATTAAAGACTTGCCCCAAATTCACTTTCCATGCTGGAGCTGCTATTGTCTTGGTCCATTGCTATTGTCCTGGTCCAACCAGCCATTGGGGTTGGACACTTAAATACATACTTGCAGCCCTCCCACTAGGCTCTCCACAGTCTTTCAAGGTATAGTTGACCAAATCACACATGCTGGGATAAAAACATTCGAGTTCTCTTCATCACTTTTTTCAAACTTAGGATGCTACAAATCCACCCTGCTGAAACCTACCACATCACCTTTGGATCCCTTTGCTCCTGGCTGGCCTGGTGGTCCAGGATCCCCCTACAAAACATAAGCATGAAAAATCCGCTTGAAGTTCTCATCTGGCAATATCTTGCACGAAGCAGAAAGAACAGCATTTTTTGTGTGCCCTAACAACACTGACCGTATGGAAACAATTCACGGGAACAGCCTGTGCTCAGACAGGCCTCCTGGGGAAAAAAGAGAGCAAGGAATTGTCTCCAGAGAGCACTTAACAGGGTATCAACTGGAGAAGAAGCAGCGCTACCCCCTCACTTGGGTGGTGCTCATGTTTGGGGAACTGATCCGCTAAATTCCAGATTGTGCCTGGAAAACCGTGCTGAGAAGTGAGGAGGAAGGAGCCTGGTTTGGGAAAGGCCCCGCACAAGCTACGTGCAGAACGAGTGCTTCGTACAGTGAGCACATCCCCATGTTGGTGCTACCTCTCTTCTGCATGCTGCAGCCCTTTCCTTGGTTTGGCCTGGATGTCAGACATCAGGGAGCGACCGATGGAGAAGTGAAGCAACTCCCCATCACACATCCC
Organism: Alectoris magna; assembly: GCA_030625065.1. Classification (NCBI taxonomy): domain Eukaryota; kingdom Metazoa; phylum Chordata; class Aves; order Galliformes; family Phasianidae; genus Alectoris; species Alectoris magna. Next base: position 4,481,247 of record CM060579.1, on the reverse strand, counting down.
TCCATCCCCCATCACACATCCCTCCATCCCCCCATCACACATCCTCCATCCCCCCATCACACATGCTTCCATCCCTTCTTCTGGCCTTCTGGATTTTCGTCTGTGTATTTGTACTGGGCATTTTCTGGATTAATGCCAAAGAAATATAGGGGAAAACGATTAAAAAACCCCTCCCCTTAAATTTGGATTTAATTTAGCCTTTCATAACACATTGGTCTGAGAGGAAATGCCATGCAGGCAGAATGAGATGGTCCTACGCTGGAGCAGCTCTCCCCAAAAGCACCATTTCCAAGTGGACCCTTCCAGCACCATGGCCATCTTGCACTGCTCATCTCCTGAGCTTTCAAATCCCTCCTGGCCTGTTCAGAAATGCTGTTCCAGGGGTAGGCTTTTGGGGGTGCCTCCTGTTCTATCAATCACCTATTTCTTGGTCTCAACACATGGCTCAAATTGTCTGTTTCAGAGGCACGGGGTATGGAAATGCACACACTGCATGTCGCAGCTCAGCACACATTCCCTACTGCAGCCCTTCCTACCCTCCTGAATCTGTTTTTCACATGCACGTGACACTGGGTAGCTTACAATAAAGCAGCATTTCTTACAGGTAAGCCTTGCTGTCCAGGTTTTCCTCTTTCTCCATCAAGACCTTCTTGGCCCTTAAATAAAAAACAAGAGAGGGAACATTTGTTTGTCCTTACGTATCTTTGTGGCAACGATGAACAAACAGATGCAGCATGCAGAGCAGGGCAGGGGAAGATAAATATATCTGCATTCTGCTAATACACAAATGTTGAAGCTTATGAGTAGCGTACGTGCTACTGTGGATACACACTGGAAAGAAGTAGCTCAGAGGAACTGCTGGTCACCGTGTAAGCAGGAGGGAGTATCTTCTAATAAACACAGCATCAGTTTAAGAGTTGTAGACCGTTGTCCTACAAGATACGGCAGCAACAGGGCTGCTCTGATGGGTTTAAACTCTTCTGTGTGTTTCCTGGAATGGGTTGCTCTGATCAGTTAAAGCAATTGGATTTTGGATGGAGGTGAGACAGCCCATAGAGCCTTTTCAGACCAACACCAATTCTGTCCCACAAAAAGGGAATCACTCACAGCTCTGCTTCTGAGAAAAAATCCTGTTAAGGTTTTGGAAGCTTCAAAGTATCCAAATTAACAGAGATCTTCCTGTGAAACACTCTGCAGCCACTGGCGCATCAGTCTTGACTTTTGTCCAGCACTACACGACCTATCTCGTACATGTCTTCTCCAGGGTATGCCCTTGATAACCACAAACCTCCCCAAGACAATCATTTCTGAATCACATACTGGGAATACGACTCACAGGATAACCAGGGTCTCCGGGCTCCCCTCGATCTCCTCTGTCACCAATGGGACCCTACAACGATACAACAAAGGCTTAAGTTAGATGTTAAAAATCCTGTTATCCACAGAATCACGATGTCTTCTGTATGTTGTACAAGTAAGGAAGCAACTCAGCTCATCCCATCCCCTGGCAAAACCCAGGCCAGCATTGATTAGGAAAGGGATTTAACATCTTACTCTGTCTCCGGGTGGTCCCTGTGGGCCTTCCACCTTCCCGTCATCACCTTGTTCTCCCTGTGAGTGAAAACGCTGTCATTAATACAGACTGCAGCTGATATGGCAGATGTTTCTGTCTAGACCTGATGCAGTTTTCTCATCTCACGGGCTCCTAACTCAAAGTCTGTGTTGATTTCACCAACTTTTCATCCGCACAGTGTCAAAATTATCACTATTATTTTGTTTCACGTCCTCTAGCATGCTGACCGTTCACATTTCTTCCCTAATTTCTTTGGTGGTTGTTTCTGCCCAGTCTAACCATCCTCCCTAAGGAACCAGGTACAGAGAGTTATTTTCAGCAATTCCTAAAATGAAGCAAGAAGCACTTAATTAGGAAAAGATGGGAAATAGTCCTCCCTCTGAACTTTATCACCAGCAGTCAAACCAAACCCTTTAATCGAGCACTTCTCCACTCTCACTGAGTGCAGCCATGGCTGCCATGGGAACAGCCGTGGTCTGGATGGGCTCCTGACTTCTGTGACCCCACTGCGGGCTTCTCTGATCTTCTCTGACCTTCTCCCAGGTGAGAGGGTCCGTCCCTTACACACCCATTGCATGAACATCTCCACTCATTGATGGGATGGCTCCCAGCAGGAGCCCAGAGCTCATGGTTTGGCTGGCAGAGAACTGAGCTCTCCCTAAAGTATCCACAGAGAGATCCCTCAAGGGTCTCCACACAGCCGCTGTATTTTAGATTTCAATTGTGTAAGTCACTTGGGGTCACGGTGTTCTGTTTTCTCTGGAGTTTAGCTCAGACATGGCTGTTTCTTTGCTTCCCATAGAAGATAGCTACACTCCAGCTCTGTTTTTTGGCTGCTCCCTATCGCCGTGTCTCTGGCACTCTGGCTCCTTGGGACGAACGCGTCTCACAGCTCCTTTGATGTGCAGCTCCTGGAGAGAGGAGGGCTGGGGGATTCTGGCACCGTGTAGCTGCTGTGTTTGCACTCTGCAATACTCCTGGCACCTTCAACGCCCAAGTCTGCATGGCTACGCAGAGCCATGTTTCCTTCAGCCTCCTGCAGTCCTCAGCGGCTGGATCACCCTTTCTGGTCTATTTATGACTGCCTTTGAGTTTCTCTCCTCTTCTGCTGGTGTTGGAGCTGCTGATGGTAAGGATACCTGTGAAGTTTCTCAGTGGGAATTTCTCTGGGAGGTGCCTGGGTGCTTTGCTTATACGTGAGGTTTGGCAGTAACACAACTGGAGCAGTATATAACCAGCAGGGAGAGAGATCTTTGATGGTGATGCCAACGCTCATTTCCCTTAAGAACTGGGCACCAGAACAGTACCACTCCTGAGACATGCCGACCCACTCCGACTTCTCACAGGGCTGAGCACCAGGCCTGAACTTTGCAGCTTGACAGAATGAGACTCAAGATTTGGCAGAATCTCCTGCAGTTAAACCCAACAGGTAGCAAAGAGCTCAGTACATCTCCGTTACGTGCTTGGTGACAGTGGCACATTCTTTGGTGCTTCCAAATTTGCTGGATGAGTGCTGCCAGTAAATCCCAGGTTGTGGCTATGCATGGCCATAAGAGATCATGAGGTGGGTGGTGAACTCCAGTCTTCTTGGAGGTATGTTGGTAAAGAAAATATGTGGGGAGAAACTGCTGGGATGGCTTGAAAATGTAGTATGGATGGAGAGATTTGGGGGCAGAACAGAGGAAAAGCAAAGCAGTGCCTCAAGGGCTCTGCCAACAGTTTCCAGTGCTAATGAACTTGCTGGGTGAACCTGGCAGCAGAAAACCTGGCAACTGGTTCACTTTCAAGCCACTATCAAAGGAGCGCAGGAGAGAGGGAAAACAAAGACAGCATTTCTCAGGTCTCAGAAAAAACAAACCAATCCCAGCAGACGTGTTACGGTACAGCAGTCTCAGCACCAGCAGGACGTGAACACCTTGCCATGCAGAGCCGAGGTGGGTGTGATGAACTCAAGGAAAGCTCACAATTCCGGGCAATGCCAAAACCTGGGGACTCTCTTCCCAAAATCCGAGTGGCGGTTCTGTGTCCCCTTGAGTCTAATTGCCACTTTGTGCTTTGTCTTCAGAGAAAATCCTGCAGCAGTGGTCAGCTCGAGGGCTGCGAGACGGAGCTCCTCCATGACTTCCTGATGCCTCAGCTGCTCGAGAGGGAGATGAAAGGTCTGCGCTAATTCTTTGGAAAGTCGCAGTGAAAAAAAAAAGTTAGAGTAAAGGGCAGCAAAGTAAACATGTTGGGATACAAATGGAAAATGCATGGAGAAGAAGGGAAGGCTTGTTATTGTTGGCTTCCATCCCAAAGTGAGATACGCCAGTTTGTAATTTTTAAAAGGATCCCATCTGGACTGCTTTAAGCAACTGCCAAGTGCAGGCGTCTGCTCAGAGCAAGGCCTCTTTGAGGAGCTGTAAATGTATTAAATGTGGCCTGGTAGCTGGCTGGGATGGCACAACGGAGCTGCGTTCACAACAGTGCCTCTCTCCACCCCATTTTCTGCTCTGGAGAAGGGAAGACCTTCCCCACCATTACATATCCTCCTCCTTCACCAAAGCTACACTTCATACATAGTTTAAAGCTCACAGAGTGGCCACAGTTCTACTCTCATTTCTGCTCCTGTTCTCAGATTCAGGCTTCCATTTTAATGTTTGGATGCTTGGGTGAGGAATCTGTCCTCGGGCTGGGATCAGCCTTAGGAGATAAGAAGGAAGGATGGGTAAGAAAACTTCTAGATGCAAGTTTTGTGGAGCAGCTGGGTCATGCAGGAAGTATTGCTGGACGCTGAGCAGGTGACACCGGGCTCTCCTGGTTTGGCTGCAGCTGGCAGCCTGCAGCCCTACCATCCTGCAGGGATGGGGTGAGATTTGGCTATCAATGGCCACAAACAGCTCCGACGGCTCTCAGCAGGATGCATTGGATGCTTTGGAGTCCTTGCCAGGCTTCAGATTGGAAACTGACAATCAGAGTTTGTTTAATCATTCTTGGATAAGCTGTTACATGCTGTTGCTGAGCTCTGACAATACAAGATCCGCAATAATGATAATAATACAAGTCTCATGTGTGGGACGATGGCTTGCAAGAAGATGGCAAATTTAATCGTGCAGAGATCAAGGAAGGAAAAGCAGTAGTCAAAATTTAAACAACAGAGACACATATCTGCACATCTCTTCCTGCTCTAAAGCCAATGGTGACAGTGCTTTTGGTTGTCACAACTCCCAAGTTTTGCAGGATGCTCAAGCATCAGCAGTGGGGCTGTGAGAAGCATCTGGCCAGGCTGTCAGCTGGACAACATGCCTGGCTGTGAGCCCTCGCATCACCTTGGGCTGTGCTTGGCAACCACAGGCGTACCTGGGCACGCTGCTGCAGGAGGCAGCGGTGCTACTGGGGAGGGCAGCATGAGAGGAGCTGGGGGTAGTAATCCAGCAAGGCAGTGATGGAGACGTGGATGAAGCAGCAGGAAACGAGAGAAAAAGCAGCATGTGCTTGCGCCTTAAGCAACATTTCTGAGGCAGGGGATGTGTGTTATTGGAGCACAACAGCCCGCCCTGCCACATCGCCTCCTGGCCACCAGCACGAGGAGTCTGCAGGCAGGGCAGTGCGAGCAGGGTGTCCTGACATGGACACGATGCATGCGGAGCCTCAGCAGAGACGTGCCCTTGGGATCTCTGAGTCTCCCTGACTCCTTTTGCAAGCAGTGAAGCTGCTGCTTGCGCACGTCCATCTGCAACCACACGCGAAAGCTCTCAGCTGCCTTGCTGGGGAGGTGGAAAATGAGCAAAATGAATTCACACATCTTTTTGTTTCCCTGGGACCCCGGCATTGACAGTTCCCAATCCCCACCACCTCCCTGCCCGCAATGGGGAAAGGAGCATTGCTGCAGCTACTGCAGCACGTGAGGGGCTCCAGCGGCACCGCACCCGGCCAACGCCAGCTGGGTCGGTTGGCCTGGGAGCACAGCATCCAGCCCCGCCGACAGGAAACCATTACGGCGTGAGTCACTGCTCCAGCCTGAACTGGTTACGGCCGCGCTGACTCAGCAGAAGGGGGAAAAACGCAAGGGGAAAGCCGGTGTGGAGACAGAGCTCTGAGTCAGCCCAGCGCCCCTCGGCGAGCCCCTAGCTGCAGCTGGGCTGAGTCAGAGCAGCGAGGAGGAACAAGGGGCACGGGCGATGGGGACCTGCTCTGCTTTGATAACCTCCTCGGCTGGCTGTAGCAGTGGTGGGCTAAGGATGGCAGTAAGTCAAGTGCACACAAATTTTGAGATATGCAAAAGCTAGTGCTGAAGGTGGCTAGGGCAAGACCCTCTTTCAAGAACAACACTGGCACATGTTTTTTTGCTGCGGGATACAACCATTTCTACCCTTGCCCAGGCTGTGCAAACCTCCAGGGGCCAAGCTTTGGTGCTGATGCTGTAATGGTGATGCTGCAGAGCCAAGCAGTGCTGGCTCGCATGCACTGCAGGGCTGCTCTGCTGCCTTACCTTCTCACCCTTTGGCCCCGGCGGTCCAATTGGCCCTGGTGGTCCTGCGTGTCCCTGCAGAGAGCAGACAGTGTGTGAGGAGACAGGAAGGAGTTGTCTGAGCCAAAGTCCTGCTTACATTTGTTACAGCTAAGAACTGTTAGGAGATGGAGGATGAAAATAAGGCTCTCACCTGGTAACCCTTCAAGCCAGGCTCCCCCTGAGCACCCATCCTTCCTGGAGCACCCTGCAGAAGCAAGCAAAGGAAACACCATGAGAGCAGCCTGCAGGCATTACCCGCAGGCATGGGATGCACCGGGTGTGAATTCTTCATCTGTGCTTTTGGACATCTTTATATCCAGACTAGCATTGTGCCAGGGAGTCCACCAGTGAGACCAACCCCATGCATGACCTAAGCCTGAACTGCAGGGAGGAAACCTTTTGGTGTGGGTTTTGAGGGCAGGAAGGGAGTTTTCTGGGTTGTGATGAGGGCATTGCAAAAGCTCTTTGTTGCATCTCTACCAAACTGCACAAAAGGGTTTAAGCCAGATCATCAGATTAAAACGAAGTGCAACCTTTCCAGATAAACTTATTCAGTGTGGAAGAAAACCCTTTCCTCAAGACAGGTTGCAGAGACATTGCTCAGTCCAACGCACTGCTGCTCAGACACTGCTCTACTTGCTGTGAAATAATCCATGGAGACGTTGCCAATGAGTACGAAGGGAGGACATATGGGGAGGCCATAATTTCTGATGCAGGAAAACACTATCAGCAGAACCCTTATTCCATCATTCACTTGCTACTGTTCTGAAACATCACCACCATCCCTAGTTCATAAATAACTCCTGATCTTTCACTAAGTTCAACCAAACAAAGCACAAAAAGTTTCCTTACCAGCCTGCAATACACGAGGAGGTTCTCATTACTTACTGCTGCATAATGAATGAATTTGTCTCATGTAAATTAAATTTCTTCCCTCTCTGTCATACTACTGTTGCTGAAAACCTCACCTTCAGGCCCCAACTCAAACCCTTTCCCATGCTATATTTCCTCTTGTTGCAATTATTTTAGATAAGTAGATCAAGAGTGGGTGTAGAAACAAGGCAGAAATCCAAGGCAGAGTTCCTTCTATCAACACAGTTTGACTTGGAAGCGGCTCTTTCCATGAGTGTGCAGTCTCAGAGGGAAAGATCTTAGCAAAAAATAGCTGTCAGATCACTCAGTTCACAAGCAAAAGTCCCCAGTATTTCAGCCTGTCTGGGGAATTGTACAGAAACACCAAAATGCAGTGTGAGCTGGGGTCATGGGGCATCATTGCCACCTCTATGGAGCCTCTCCTCTGCTGCTCAGTGCAAGTGTTAGCCTTTTCTGGTCTATTTATCCATCTGCCATCATTTCACTCCCTCTGATCTGAAGGCCCTGTTGGGCTCCCTGCTCCACGCAGGCCCATGCCCAGCACAGCTAACCATGTTTCTGGTGTTGTGTTCAACCATTTGCAGAGCTCTTCTCACCATAGGTCCCAGGGTACCTCGGGATCCTTTAGGGCCTTGGTTCCCCTTCGGCCCCTCCTTCCCTGGAGGTCCTGTCTCGCCAAGCTGCCCCTGGTAGCCCTTGCTGCCCTGCAGAATGAAAGCACAGAGGTTAACACAGGACAGAACAGCTTCTACAGACAATTACAAGGGCGGTGAGACCCTGGCACATCCAGAGGAGTTGTGGATGCCCCATCCTTCGAGGTGCTATGGCCAAGCTGGATGGGGCCCTCGGCAACCTGAGCTGGTGGTGGTTGATGTTCTATTCATGGCAGGGGGATTGGAACTAAAGGATCCTTAAGGTCCCTTCCAACCCACACCATTCTATGAGTCTATGATCAAATATGAGAAAAAAGAATGAGATCCAGAGGAAGAACTGTTATCAGTGGCAGGTGTTCTTACCTTCTGGCCAGGCTTGCCCTTTTCTCCCTGTTTTCCTGGTTTCCCTTCTGGTCCCTAGGAGAGCACAAAAAAACAAAACAAACAAACAAAAAAGCTATTGGAATGAGAAAGGAAATAAATCCAATCCCAACCAGCATGCTGTTCACTTTGCTGGTGCACACAACCCTAACAGCATCCTCACCCATCCTGTTCCACTCCCAAGGGAGCCAACAGGTTGGGTAGGCAGCAGTGCAGGTAAGGACATGGTTCCCAGGCACTGCAGCAGGAGTATGGCCAAGTTTGTTCTTGAGTTGCTCCACCATGAGGATGAGAAGGAAACCTCATGGCGTAGAGGAGGAAAGATCTCTGTGCCCAGTGACTACAGAACATTGCTGAAAGGAGATGTTTTTCATCTGGTCACATCAAGGACCTGCAGGTGATGGAAAGCCATCACCAGATGCCTGTCCTTGAGGATGCAAAAGGGGAATTTCAGTAGTGTTCAAAACATGGGAAACACATTTCCTCTGACCCCTACCCAACTCTTCCTCTGGTCCATGAGCAAAGCAGCCGTCTGCGCACTGCTGCTCACAGAGCTGTACTGCTCACCACCAACTAATGCACTGAATTGGATGTCAATACTCTGGATACGGCAATGAAAACACTGCTTCAACAGCAATTCTTTCTCTTCCCACTGCAAAAACAGACAGTTGTTTCATTGTCTATCTAGCTGTCATACACAGCTTTTTGATTACAGTGCAAAAGCTCTCCCTCTATGCTATTATTATTGCAATAGACAGCACACAGAAATCACAACATCCTGATCTAAGCTAGAAATAGGTTGGGATGGAAAACTTCAGGTGGGAGCCACAGTGCTGAGAGAGACGCTGGCCTGCTTTGTGCACCTACACAGGTGCTTCCATGCAGCAGACCCTGCCAGCCATCCTTGTAGATGAAATGAGCTGTGGCAAGCACTAAGTTCAGCACAATCTCCCCAGGGAGCCCAGGGAATTTATTTTTTCAGTGTTTGGCCCCGCTGGCTGCAAGGCAGACAACATATTTTGGATTTGGCTGAATCAAGCAAAAGCACCACTGAAGAAAATAACTCATAATTTTTGGCAATCGTGACAAACTTTTCAACAGCATCTACACACCAGTGCAGCATCTCTCCCTCTGCAGGGTCGGGTAAGAAGGTATGGTGCTCACCTCTGCTGATGTCACAGAGAGCTGTTGGTCTCTCAGGTGAACAAAAGCGACTTACAAATGGGGCCATGCCTGAGGGTTTCCACTCTGATCTGAAACACGGGCCTCCTAAGTGCCTGCTCTTAACACAAAGGAGCAATTCAGGCTTCTAATAACCCTGAAGTATTGTGTCACTCCTTCACCTCCCCAGAGGGAATAGCTCCACTTTCCCTAATTCAAACACTTCAAGTGCACACCGTGCCAACACCACCTGTTTCTGCAGGAGATCACAAGGAGCCCACAGCCACATCGGAGGGGTCGTACGTACAGCTTGGTTCCCACACTTGGTGCATCTCCCATAAAAGCAATGACTGAAATTTGCTTCTGCCCTGCACCCAGAATGTCTTTGCTTTTTGAGGAGGCAGGTTTGGGCCTTCGCTCTTCCTTCTAAGAGACAACATGGCCACACTGCTCCTAAAATCTGCATTCAACTTCATGTTTGAATCATGAAGTGCAGACATAGGGCTTCAACAGCCCAAGTCCCATGCACAACCATAAACTTGATCCACAGAAGACAGTGCTGTGTTCAGACAGGGTCTTGCTGTCCCTGGTTGTTCCAGATCATCTTTCCATACTGGCAAGTCTCAGCACAGGTATGGGCTCTGATAAACTCCCTGGTGCTGCACTGACCTCACTGAGCAGGGATGTTCACCACCCCCAGAAGGCTCTCCTGAGTCCGCCAGCTGGGGCGTGCTCCTTCTTCACAGCTGGGGATGAAATCTTGGCAGCACCTCTGCCCCCGGTCAGCAATAGCCATGAGCCCAGCTGTCACCTGTGGTCTATCAGGAATCATCCCCTGAGTCTCCCTCACTGAGCTAGCTCTTGTTAAAAGCTTTGCTGGTACAAATAAATGGGTCCAACCATGCTGGCAACACCAGCAGCAGAGATGTGGCTTGGATCCTGCAGCCTCAGCCACCTCTGAGGAGGTGAAGATTTGAGAATGGAGCAAGCTCTGTCAGCTAGGGATGCTTCTGTGCTCCACCAGCACTGCTTTCTAGGACTTTGGCCAGAGGAGCTCTGCTGGTGAGCGGGAAGCCTACCATATGGCTGATATTCCTGGATGTGCTTTCTCCAACTGCACAGGAATTTAGACCAGATGAATGTAGAGACAGCTCAACGTCTGCCTGGGGTTCCCAGAGATGTGGCATCTCTCCTCATGTCGTTCCTGATGTGGTGGATGTTTGTTGCAATCCCAAACATGTCGTGCTTTGCACAGTTCCAAGAAATCACTGCACTGACACATGGCAGGGATACACAGGCCATGGCCAGCCCCAAAACCATTCGGTCGCCTTCAAAAAAGGTCAGATTTCCCTTTTCTCCATTCTTGTGACTCATCTATCCAGGAATGGAAAAACTGGGGCCAGAAGAGGGGGATAAAAAACAACACTGATAAATCAAATTCAGTAGGATAGAATTCATTCTGAATGCATTCTGTGATTCGCGCAGGGTCTCCAAAGCCCCTCAGGGATCTGGCAACTTTTGGTGCCTATTTCGCTGCAACGTCAAGTTTCCAGGCTTCCCACTGTTCTTAGCAGTGAGGGGTGGAAGATGCAGAGGAGTCCATACATCAGAATGATTCATTCCAGGTTCTTTTTGCTAGATTCAGATCAGCTGGGTTAGCGTGCCAAGGCACTAAACTCTTGATGCTTTTATTTTCGGGGTTTGTAGGCATTTTGTTGTACGCCTTGGTGAAAAAGCAAATCTTCCTTCCAGGCTTCTTCCGTGAGCAAGATTATTTTGTGTACTGCACTCCTCATTAGAGAAACATGTTAGTTCTGTTTGAAGATAATGGTATAAGTGACCGGGAACAGCAGAAAGCAGCAGTTTTAACAAACTCACATGCCTTGAGGTACGCTAAAATATCCCAGGGGAGCAAAATTCCATTGCCAGCTTCAATAAGGACCCAATTCTGTAAGATCTTGTAGTACTGCATTAGATGACCGCCGGCGGTAGAAGCGGAATGATCTGTTTTTCAATGCAAATTGATCAGTTTTTAAGGAAAAAAAAAAAAGAGGCTTTGGGCTGCTGATGGCCTTGGCAGCGACGTTGGATCTCTCGCACAGCGCAGTGTTAACGCGAGCAAACAGATGCGCAGCCCAGCTTTAAATTCTCAAGTCATCAACAGTTGAAATCTATGTTACGGCAACAGCACGGAGAAAAACAAAAGAAGGAAGTTGAACGAACTGCAGAGAGATATGGCCCTAACAGAGCCAAGCAGGGCTCTGCTGCAGACCCAACTTCCCCCACCCTTTGCGATGCTCCGCACATACGCAGCGGCTCTTGGGAAGCGATCTCAAGGACAGGACTCGCCAGCCTGGTGGGACCCAAGGAGCACTACGACTCTTGGCTCTTCAGAGGGCAACTTTCCTTCTTTTTCTTGCAGACCAGAACTGGAGGAGGGCACGGTGCCTGGAAAGACACCTTCTCAAATCCCACCTCGGATGGGTTCAGCACTACTTGATGCTGTTGTTCAGAACATTTCCAGGTGTTCTGTGTGTCAGTAAGTGGAGGTCTGAGGTCACTCTACCAAACATGAGGCAGGAAGAAATAGAAGAACCACAACACAGCCAGTGAGTAAAGAGAAGTGCCAATGGTGATGGGAAAAATGATGATAGTTGGAGGCACTGGAAGAAGGAAGGGCAGAAAAGCTAAAGCAGTAAAGGTAGTAAGCATGAAACATAGGATGACCATGCCCATATTGTTCAAGGCCCAGCCAGCTAGCTCATTTAAAGGGAAATGAAAAAGCCCCATATCATTTCCTACTGCTCAGCAATGTCTCCATATGAGAACCTCTACTTAATAAACTTTGATCGAGAGAAGCCTGCCCCGTATAGGACAGTTCACAAGCACTCAGGAAATTAGTGGGATTATTGGGGCCGGGCATTTGAAGACATAAATGTTTTGGATTTATAAGAAACACATTTCCTAATCTCTCTGCGTAGCCATAGTTTGGAAGCGGAGGAAGCACAGAAGCAGCTCCTGAATGGGTATGGGGAAAGAAAAAAGTCTCAACTGTTCTTGAGAAGAAAGACCTGATTGTACTGTAAGGTTCAGAGGGCTTTGCTGGGAGTACTGGGAAGCAACGGGCCCTTGGCTTGCTTGTTGAAACCCAAGTGGTGAGTGCAGGTACAGCTGGCTGGTTGACTTCAAAGTGAAAGCAAGCTGGGGAAACCCTACAAGAAGACCTCGGACGGAGGTCCTACTCCTAGCATCACCATGACTTTCTTTTCAGCTGAGTTCCTCAACTTAGAATACAGAAAGCAAACCAAAACCTTGTACCCCAACCCCCCTGCTTCAGAGCGAGTCCTAATCTGCATGCAGATGTTGCTCTGAAATATTCAAGTTTTGATTTTGTGGATGAGAATGCCTATTTGACTCTTTCTTTTCTAAGCAGTCATAGCAAAAGGTAGCAAAGAGGACGGTGAGCAGAGCTGTGCTCTGAGTTGCTCTGGTTTAGGCTGATAGCTCTGAACTGCTGCTCATTTGTTGCCTCTGGAAAAGCCTTTTTTCCCCTTTTTTCCTCTATTTCCTCCCCCTAAGGCAGCTCATGAGACAAAGATGCAGCTGAAGGTGGCTTGATGGATAGATGGGATGTGCAGGAGAAGTGCAAGCCCTCAACCACTGAGCTGGGAAGCTCTCATAAAAGATGTTACCAAAATGCCCCAAAGAATTGGCCATTTTGGAAGCTGACAACTGGGAAGAAAGCAACAGAGAGAGCACTTGGGCAGTAACTCCTATTTATGCCAATGAGCACTACTCAGGTCATTTTTTCCTTCCTCAAACAACAGGGGTTAACATCTTCCTTCTGAAGGACACAAACGCCCTGGGGTTGTGGAAGAGGAGGGGAATGAAATCCTCTCTCTTGCAATAAGGAGGGGAATCTTGGAGTAACTGAACAAAAAGCGCATCTCCTTCGTCTGAGTCAGGAAAGAAACTGTGCCAAGTCAATGGGATTTATTTCAAATTCTGGCTCATTTCAACTCCTATTAACTCTAAATGAGGACCAGCTGGGAGCAGCCTCCTTCCCAAGCTGCAGAGGCCATGCAGTGCGCATCCAGGACCGATGGGACGCAGGGACGGCCATGGCACGCTCCGGGGGGACTCAGGGCATCGGGTGGGCTCAGCCATAGCACCTAATTATAAATCTCCCAAACAGCAAAATCCAGCATGTACCTCCCCATCAAATGGGATGTTTAGACTTCTATAGAAGACAACGAACCTGCGGCCATTGGAGAAGCAGCAGTTACTAGAACTAAGGAAGGACTGCAGATGAGGGCAGTGTTGCCCTGGGATTGCAGCACTGCTCCCAGAAGGAGAAGTAGAATGTGGGGGGGAGCTCTTCACCGACCCTCTCTCCAGCCCTATTCAGAGCAAAGGGCTCAAGCACGTTTGACTTCATTCCAGAGCTGCCCCATTCTCCTTTGATCTCTGATGCAGCTCAGCCAAGGACAACTCCATGTCTGTGAGTTTAAGGAGCTTCTTCCAGTAGGGGTTCCATGGAGCAGGGCACAAACCTCAACTTTTCCAGGAAACAACAGCTCAGCACATTATCAGAAAAACCCCACAGCTTCCTGCATCGACAACTGAGGCTGAAGCCAGAAGTGACTCCAGGACCCAGTATTTTCGGAAAGCCGAGTGCCATGTCACTGCTGTGGTGTTGCCAGCTGTGGCTGAGCTCATGTGTTCACAGTGAATGGCTGGACTCCGTGACAGCAGAGCAAGGCGCTTTGTTGCAGAAAATCTTTGAATCATGTTTTCAGTGGCAGGAAACAGAAAAGAACAAAGAGCGAAAAAACCATTCTGGGACAAATTCGGCTGTAAGTGCTGTTTGGACAGCTCTAGAGCAGTGTGTTGGATGAGAATGAGCTTCTGCCCAGCTCAGAAGCCTGTCCGTCTCAGCTGTGTCCACAGCGTGGTGTTTCTGGAGAGAAAATGCGAATTCAGAGCAGAAGAACCATCCTGAGCAGCACATCTTCCTTCCACTTCAGGATTTTAGCTTGTAGATGACGGGGAAACAAGAAGAGGACCCATGAGTAAGCCAATGGGATAGATACTGTCCTCAGGACACCACCCAGGGCTGTGCATCAGGAGTGACACAGCTGAGCCCATGAGGCTGTAGCCAAGAGCCACGCGTGCTCCCAGCGCTTCTCAGCTGGAGAGCGGCTTTGCCCTTTCCAAAGCACTTTGAGGTCCCTCGAAAAGCCTTCTCAGATCTCCACCCTGGTCCAGCTCTGTCACTCAACCTTCTGGAAGAGCAAACAAAAGGACTTTGACCATGTCACACCCGAGCAAAGGGATTTACAAGCCCTCGGAGCTCCTCTGGTTTGCTGGTGCACATCTGCGCCATACAGCACACACAGCCAGATCTGCTCTGATGTAATTGTTTATGGCCATTTTTACCACTGGAGCATCTGGCTTGAAGCTCTCTGCGTCCTGACGTGGCTTGAATGACACTGCAGATAGGATTTCAGGTTAAAAAGGAAGTGGAAAAAGAAAAGAGCTCAGCTCCTAATTTTGCTGAACAATGAGGGATTTTCTTGTTTCAGAGCATGGTGCATTTCATTACCTACAGGCTCTCCAATTGCTTTCCTGGAACTGTAAAAACCTTGCTATCAGATGTCGGCCTTGTATGACAACCAGCACATTATGAAAACCACAGAGCGCAGCCACGGAGCAGCTGGAAACCCACTGCCTGCCTCCTGCCAACTGGCCTGGGCCTTCATGCAGCCAGCAGCGGGTCGGCCTGTACCGCTGGCTGCAACCTCTGCTTCCTTTCATCCTTTATTGTAAAGCATGCGATTGACAGGCAGTCAGATCCTTTGGAAACGCACATTGTTCTTCAACAACGCTCAACATGCCCAATGTTGGTTGGGTACTTTGGACTGCATGGCACTGTTCCCCTTACACAATCACTAGCTATGATGAATTAGCTTTTCATTTCGATGAACTACACTGGTGCTTGCACTGCTGGTGAATACCTTGCTGGAGCTCAAAGAGCTGCTCCATCTTCCATACATCCCCATCCTGACTTGCTGACTCTGCAGGGGACAACGCCTGCTCCCTGCACTGCTGACCCTGGACCTGCACCTCCAGTCTCCAGTGGGGGATGCCCAACCTGTTGCTCTGCAAGGGGAAGAGATTACCACCTCCTCGTTGCTCTCACTTGGCCAACCGAAGGTCAAGTGGCCAAGTCTGGGAGAATCAAGATGAAGTGACAGCAAGGCGTTGGCATTAGAGGGAGTGGGAAACCACTGTGAAGAGATATCAGGTGGGACAGCAGCTCAGAAGGGATGCACGTCTCTGATGCAAATTCTGAAATCTCTGCTGGATCCTGCACTCAGCTGCACGTTAGTGCTTCAGATGCTCTGACTCCTCTCTCCCTACCAGAGGGACAACTGGCAGAAGCAGGACCTAAAGCTGAACGGAGCAGTGTGAACTTGGACGGAGTGACCAAAAGATAGAGGATACTTGTGTGTCACGGCTCCAGCTGCCTCGAGCCCTGCCAGCCACAGCTGGGAGACTCATGGCCCATCTCCGTTTGTTTGCTGAAATCCACTGGCTTTGAAACGTGCACAAACTGTCCCTGGAGACTCAGCTGGGGCCTCCCTGCTGCTTTTGTTTGAGATTTAAAAACCGGACTGCAGATATGTTAGCACTGGGGATGGCTGAGCCAAGTTAAACCTAACCATCTTTGAAAAATGTTTCCTGAGCACCCAGGGAAGCTAGGGTGTGCTTGGCCGGCAATGTACCAGCTTTGGCATGGCTTCCTGGGAAACACAACCTTGCTCAGCGAAGTCAGACCTGTAGGACCAATTGCTGGGTGAAAGCCTCTTTCTGCATGACCCAGTAGGACTGCAGGGCCCAAAGCAAGCACTGCCTCTTCCCATCCCTCTTGCTGCTCTGTCGCCAAGTGGTGTGCGAGTTCCTACGAACTCAGCCAAGTCCTACCTGCTCTGGGGCCATGTGAGGAGCTGCCAGCACCATGCCTTTCCCCCAGGCCAGTATGTGCAAAGCAGGCTGAAAACGTACGGCCAGATCGTTTCAGAGCACTCGGCTGCCTCATTTCCTACATGTGTCCAGAGCATACAATGCTGAAGAGCCTTTTTCCTTTAGACATAAGCAAGATCAAGATGAAGACTAAACATGCCCTTGGTGTTCAGGAAAATTCTTCAGGAAGTGGTTTAGCTGTAGGGGTTTGCAGGGTGAGAGCCAAGCCAAGGTGCTGGAGAAGTTTGTCTATGGCTGCATATGAGCAATACCTTCCTTGAGCCAATACGAACCTCATCCAGCAGCAGAAGGTGAGCTGCACACCCCCAGGTGCAGGTCAGTTGGCACAGTGAACCCGCCAGATCCTGGCATCTCTGCCACTAATAGCACAGAAGCACTAACATCTCCACTGTCACCTTCGTAGATGAGCAGGGTATCTCAGCAATATTGGAGCAGCTCCTTGCAAACCCTGGTCAGGAACTGGTCACTGTGCAACCTTGACATCTGTCCTTGTGTGAACACGTTCAGACTTTTCCTATCTTTCTCCATCAGCACGGGGAACCTCTGTCCATGCCTGGATGGCAGCTGTGGTGCGCCTTGAAGAGACTGGTTTGACATTTCATCGCAGCTTCCATTCCTCACTTGGAAAGGAGTTGTATCACTAGAGGTTTGCATCTCTGATCCACGAGCTTGGCAGAAATCTAAGGAAGATCCCACTAGCACTTTTACATTTGGTGGTGATGGATCAATAGTTGCACTTGACAATCTTAGCGGTCTTTTCCAACCGTAATGATTCCCTGATTCTACGACTTCCTCCATGGGAAGCTAGGATGAAAAACTCCAAGGAAGAGAAAGAAAGGAGGAGAAAAAATATTTGTCCTTTTGTCAGAGGACTTCCATCTCTGGATTACCTCAGCGAGCATGGAACAGCAGCCTGTGCATTAGGTAATGGCCCGGTGCTTGGCAGCAGGCAGCGCTATCTGGAGCCCTGTGGTCTCTGAAAGTCTGCTCGAGTTCAGACATACGGATATACAAAGGAACATATTAAAATAGTAGATGGAAATACAGCACTTTGCAGTAAAAAAAAAAGGAAAGGGAGTGATTATGAGTGGGAATCTTGGCTCTATGGGCTTTTTTTTTCAATAAAACAGGACGGCATCATGTTCCCAGGGACATGCTGGCAAACAGTCTGCGAGAATCTATATTTTATATGCTATAACTTAATATGACTTCTGCATGATTTTCACACTTTTATTGGTTCTTAACTGTGCACAACATAAACACGTGGAGCAGCCAGAAGCTGTACCCACCCTGCTAAGGGCTCCCTGCGGGCTGCGGATGCATTTGGGGCAGGATTACAGCCTTGTTCTGCGTATCTATGGAGCTTCCACCTTCTAGTCAAGTCAGTGCTCCAATCCCCATCTCAGCCCCAAAACAACACAAATTCAGCTCCTTTGCTGCCTCCATTCCTCACACTTTTCTCCTTGCCTTGTTTTAATCAGCCACAACATCACCAAAGGCACAAACAATGTGCTCCAGCATCGAGCACCCACCCCACGCTCCAGGGCACTGCAGGAATTATGAAAAACAAATCACTGATAGGCTCCCCATTTTGGGTAGAAGGATCTGGCTTTGCTGCAGAGCAGCCTGCTGGCACTGGGCAGCATTGCCCCACACCTGGTACCACCAAACGAGCCCCAGGCTGGATCCTGCCTCACTCCAAACAGAAATGAGTGAGGGCAAATCAGAAACAGGTGGGTGATCCACATTTCGATGACCAACCCTCCTCCTATTTGCAAGTTCTTTTGTTGCAAAAACAGTTTACTTTGTGCCAACACTTGCATCGAGTCACATCTTGGACAACATCCTGCCCTAAGCAGCATCCTGGTTCACTGCCTGCATCTCCCACTCAATCTGCCCCCACATGTTTTGCTGAAAGATGGCATGTCCTGTTACAGAGTATTAATATCAGTGGTAATGGCTATCCTTTCAATAATAAATAAAATGATGACTTAAGAAAAAGCACATTTTGCTCTTGCTAGGGTTTCAGTGCAATCCAGCTTCCCAGACACAATTTTGCACGCCTTAATTTCTGCCATGGTTACAGAAGGCTCTCAGCCCTTTGAAGGAGCTGGTTTGCCTTCTGCAGCCCAGGGTTCACTGTATACCCCATGTCTGAGCAGAGGGACACCAAAGGGAGCCCATACTGCACACCTAGGCCATGCTCCAGCCACGAAGGTGAAAATCACCCTGCATACAATGGCTTGAGACAAGAGCACAAAGCACTCATTGCTGACCCCTCTGGGGGATCATCCCCAGTTTGGAATCACACAGATGGCCCTATGGAGAGGCGCAGGAGCTGTGCTGGGCTCATGTACCCACCCAGCTACCTGCAATACACACAGTCTGCCCATGCAGCTGGAAGGAGAGCACCAGCTGCTCTAGGAACCCCACGGCCCAGCTGGTGGAGGTGAGCAGGATGCTTTCTCAGACTCACTCGGACACCTGTGATGCCGGGATATCCAGGAGGCCCTTCTTTTCCCTTCAGTCCTTCAGTGCCTTTTTCTCCTTTCTCTCCATCCAGGCCTTGCTCTCCTTTGTCTCCCTGTGGAAGAGAGGAGGTGGGAGTTTGCATACCCACACAACACATGGGTCACCATACATGGTTCTTGCGAGGAAAAAAACACACTCCATAATTAATATTTCAGGAGTCTGGGAGGAAAAGAGCCTGCAAGCAAAAGGATGAATGAGGATGAGTCATAATACACTTGACATTTAACAAAATGAGCAAAACCATGTTTTTTGTTTTTTTTTTTAAATCTCTTGGCTGGAGGAGGAGGAACTCCCCCATTACATAGGGAAATGTGAACTTTGCTTCTCCTGCAGTGAGGCCTGAACCTCCCACGTGAATGAGACAGTGAACAAGAACTGAAAGAGTGCCCGGCCTCACCCAGGAGCCCTGCACTCCAGATGCTGAAAGACTGAACGGGTTTGATGGGTTTGTCTGGAGGGGCACCTGGCTCTTGCGAGGGTTGGGATCAATACCACAAAGCTGTCACCTTGCCCTGAGAGGGTCCCATGGCTGGAGCAGTGGATTATGGCAAATCTCTACTCCTCTGCTTTTACAGCTGATGGCACATCTCATGGAGATGATCAAAAGGGCCAATTCTGCACTGACAGTGGCACCAGCCTTGATGCCAGCATTGACAGCCAGCTGGCCTCTGTGGCTTTGTTACCCACTGTGCTAGAGCAGAGCCACGTCTCTTCTGGTCACACCAACATCTCTGCAGCAAGCAGTGGCTCTTCTGCTGCCCAGAGACATGTTCAGCTTGGACTGATCATCTCCAGATGTCCTTTCCAGTCCTTGTGGTTCTGTGAAACCTGGCGTGGTTCAAGAGCTTGTGGGGATGGCAAGAGAAGTCAGAGGACTTGATTGTCTTTAAGGGTGAATCTTTTGGTCCAACGTTCAGAGATAAGCAGAAATGAAGACACATGGCAAACAGCTTAGCCAGAACGAAGCAATAAAGTGCATTGTTGTGGGACCGGCTGCTTTTTCTTTCCATGGAACAAAACAGTTGGCCTGTTTGGAAAGGCTGGCTGTGCAAGGACAGAAATGGAGTGCTGTTCCAAAGGCAAGGTAGCAACTCACAGCAGTTAGATAAAGAGAGCAATGCAAGCTCTGAGCAAGCACCTGGGACTTTGCCAGGAGGAGGGGGATCCGATTTCTTTCCCTGCAAACAATGCTCTGGTCAGCAGTACAGGGGGCAGTGATGGACAATTTTCTGATTTCCCCTGCCAGGCCCAGGGGTTCCTAATTAGCTGGAAAGTTCATCTGTAAAAACTCAAATAAAACAGACAAATTGTTGGAAACTAGATTTTAAAGAAGTTGACCTTTTTGGAGATCTGATCGTATGCCAAAAATGTGGGTAAAGGAGTGAAACACGAGGAGCCCATTCTGTGTGTCTGCAGAAAAAAATATCCCGACTTCTTATTTCTAAATAAATTAACCCATCAAAGAAGCGAAGGGGGTAAGGGAACACTGCACCAGAATAACCTCCCTGCTGTAGAACCCATGCATCCCAAAATTTACCTTGGCTCCATCTGGACCAGGTGGCCCACTGTCCCCTTCCAGCCCCGTTTCTCCCTGCAAGACAGAAGCAAGCCACATAAAGCTGTGCCCAAACATACTATTTCCCCCATACTGTCATCAGATGACTCTCAGTCTTAGCCCTGAGAAAGGACAAGAGCCACAGCCAGCTTCAGGCTCTGCATTCATCCCTACTCCCTCCCACAGAGCAGCCAGGGTCTCCCTACTTGGTGGAGCATTGAGAGCTCAGCTCAAGCCAATGGGCACTGTGGGGAAGGCAGAGACTCAAGTGGGGCTGGGAGGGTTATGGGATGCCTGGGAGAGGGGGTCTTTGCCCGCAGGCTGTGGGTGAGAAGGGACAAGAGCCTCTGGGGAGTTGATGAGATGGTGATGTGTCACCAGAAGGTGGGTACTCACTCTTTGACCAATGAGGCCTTGCTCTCCAGGAACTCCCAGCTGGCCAGGATCACCCTAGAAAGAAGGCATCACAGACAAGGAGACAAGCTACTTACTGATGGTGAGCATGGGGCACTGAATGCCTGTTGGGGCACCGAGGGGCAATGGTGGCTGGAGGGCTCTGGCAGGGGTAAAGAGGTGTTTGTGCAAACCATTGTGCCCTGTTCCACTGATGGTGTGGAGGGACAGCCAGGAGCACAGGTCAGGATGCCACACGCATGCTCGTTCTGGTGAAGCCTTGGAGGATTTGCCAAGGAAAAAGAAGCATAGGATGGGGCTGAGGGGTAGGAACTGAGGAACAACATAGAAGAAATCGCATTTAATCCCCACAGAGTCTGCTCACAAGCTCTCTATGTAGGAGCAAACCTTCAAACCAAGCACTGGGGGGGGACAAAGTAAAATTAACCTCCCTGTGAGCTGCTCTGCACAGGGATCTTTGTCAAATAAAGAGAGATTTTCTGAAGGCCTTTCTGTGTAGACAAGAAGGTGCATTCACAGCCCTGAAGCAGAGCACCCTCCCCCATAACCACTGGAGGAGCTCAGTCCCCGCAGAGCTGAGGCTTGGGAACTGGTGGGACTTTGTCTGAGGGTATTTTTACACTTGAGACCTTGGCTCTTCTTGTTCCATGTTGGAATCTGCCTGGATCTCTGGGTCTCAAGGACTTCCTTTTCCACTCAGACTTGGGATTTATGACAGAGCTGAAATTCACTGCCAAGCTCCTTCTCGAGCTCTGATAGGGAAACTGCACAAATGGCTTTTCTTACCTTCATGCCAGGTTCACCTGCGAGGCCAGGTTGTCCCATTGGGCCAGGCGGTCCCTGGGAAAAAAAAAAAAATAAGACAGACAATGAAAAAAAACATTGTAACTAAGCAGAAAACAAGATCAAAGACATAATTCCTTTAGCAGAGACCTCCTGGGACAGCACAGCCCTGGTTGCAATGCAATCACCGCCCCGGAGCTGGCTCAGGGTATGCAGCATCAAAGAGGCACAGCCTGGCTCCTGCGAGGGCTCTGTGCATCTCCCACGCCCCCATTCTCCCCTGTAACTCCTCCCAGATCTCTGCTTGCTAAGGCTGCTGATCCCGGCAGAGGGGCTGGCACCCCACAGACAGGCAAAAACTACAGGAAGGCATGCAGATAGAGGGAAAGTGTTCTTCCTTGGTGACATAGCTTTGCAAAAGTGGGGCCGCTCAACACCTTTGGTACCAATGCCAACTGGGAGCTTTAATCTTTGTCCATTTTCTACTACCCTGGGAAGAATGACAATCCATAAGACAAGACCAAAGCCGGTCTTTAAACGATTCCAGGGGGTTATTTACTTAGGATATTTGCTTTCCGGACAGCACTCTCCCCTCTCTTTGCAATATGGAATAAAAGAAAAAAGAACACATAGTCAAAGGGAGCACTCGGCTGCCCAGGGAAGAGAGCCAGTTCCTGGCTTGCTGCAATGGATTTGGGCAGAGGAGGGAGCAGGGCGAGTTCTGGGTTTATTAACAAATGGTCAAGTCACGCAATGAGAAAATTCAGGCTCCAATGAAAGCAAAAATCCTGCTTTGGTTTCTCCAGAGGTGCCAGTGCAGAGAAAGGCTCCTGGAAGAGACACAGATTTGAATAAAGTTCTGTACTTTCTTCGTTGGCAGCATCCATAGTGGCTTGGTAGCAGCTTTCCAGCTCCCCAGTGTGGTTTACCACGCTCAGAGCCCGCTCCATCCAGCCTAGCAGCCATGAGAATGGAAACTTTCATGACTCATACACTTTGCAGTAGGCTGCATTGAAAGGTACCTTTGCTACTGTTTTCACAACCAAGTGAAACATCACGGCTGCTTTACAGTTTGGGATGTATGGAAAGGAGCTACCAAGGGGAACTGGTGCACTCAGACACAATGCTGATATTTCATGGAGAATCAAACAGAACAGGGTCTGCAGACGAGCTAAGGGGAAGCTATAGGGGCATCTCCTGCAATCCATCAGGACACTGTTTGGCAGCTGCTGCTGTTTTGGTTATGGTGTGTTTGTGCCATTGCTTCATGGCAACAGCAACCCAAAAAGCACTGTCAGCAGCAAAGGCGTTTCTCAGAGCTCCTTTCACCGCCTGCAGCGACTTGAGAAGGGACCGCCTTGGCCATCCACAACTGTGCCTTGCCAGCAAAGGGCCCAGTGAGCGGGACAGAAAATATCACTTCTCAGTTTGAGGGCTACAGTTTGTTCCTGGCTCTGCACTGCGGTATGGTGTGGTGGTAGAGTCATGCCCGGGACGTGTTTGTGAGAGCTATGAAATGTTGCTTTTGTTGTGAAGATGGGGGCAGCCCAGATACCAGCTGTATGTCTATGGCCTGAGATGAGAATGATGTTTGAATTTCTGTCTCTCGCTGCTTGCTTTGGAAGTTGAAATTCAGACTTGAGGGAAGTCATTCCTGCTCATGTCCCTGGGTGTGGAAGGTTGCATCTCTGCCACCTGTGTCAGAAGGTGCCTCTCTCTAGGTGAGGGAAAAAGAAATAAGAGCAAAGACCAGACCTACCTTATGGCCAATTTCTCCCAAAGGTCCAGGTGGTCCCTGTGGTCCTTGTGGACCCTGGAAAACAGAAACACAAGGCTCTTTTCATACAACTATTTTTATTTCTGAAGGGCACCATTTCCTGTAAGGTAAAACACCTCCCACATCACAGCAGAGCTATGGGCAGAAAGATGGAAAGACCACAGTGGGTGTATTGAGTCACCACAACAGTTCAGAAGGCCCTTCACCATCTCTCTCCCACCTGAAACATCTGCAGCCGGTAACCTGGAAGTGTTTGGTATGCTTTCCTGTTTCTGTCCTGGTCAGTCCCATAGACAGAGATGGCAGGAAATAACCCTCATCCTGCTCCAATGGGCAGGGCCAGTACTGCTGGCCCTTCCCAATTCTGTCTCTTCATCTGACATCTCCCAGTGCCTCCCCCAAGGCTGTGGGCTCACTTCTGGCACTGCAGCCTCCCTCCTGGTCCCCATCCATCCCAACTCTCATTACATCTGATCCTGTCTAAGACCCAACCTTGCCCTTTCCTCCATTTCTGTCAAAAATCCAGCCCACTCCTACACTCTCCATGTTGATCCATGCCTCTTTTATGCTTTTCAGTGGTCTGACCTCATCTTTCCTCATGCCTTGTAGGGCTCTAGCCAAGTCTTTCACATCTCTGACCTCATTGCAACTGGCAGAGACAGAGATATTGGGAGTGGGAAGGAGTAGGGACAAACAGAAAAAGCAATGAGGTGTCTGTGTGTGACAGATGAAGAGAGAGTCATAAGGCACTTGCCGGGTCGCCTGGTGCCCCTTTTGCTCCTGGAGGTCCAGAAGGCCCTTGGATACCCTACAAAAAAGAAACATACCAAGGTCAGCTCCAACCCCATGGCAATGGTTTGTGCCTCCCGACTGTAACATGTATCTCAAAAGCTTCAACAAAGAGTTGGAATGTGAGATGTCTGAGTGTTTCTTCTAGGACCAAGACCCAAAACTCAAGAACTTGAGTGAAAATGAGTTTCTGAAAGGAAGCACTCTCATGGACACTTACTGGAAAGCCACGGGATCCTGTCTCCCCAGTCTCGCCCATCTTCCCCTGTGAACACACAGTGACAGATGTTAGCAGCTGGATCTGTGCTCAGACACCTGTGGTGCTTTGGCCAGGAGAAGCTGCAGGTCCCTGGGCACTGTGTGCACCCCCGGAGGGGTTTGACGCCTCGCCACATTGGGCAGGTGCTGGCTGTAGGACATACCTGCAGCCCATCTGGCCCCAGCTTGCCTGGCTCCCCTGGACGGCCCTGCAAAGCAAAAAGACACACGCACGTTGGCAGGAGCACAAATGGTGTCGGTGATGCTCTCCTGCACCAGTGCAGCTCTTGAAAGGCCGATTGCCCAGCACCCTGCCCTGAGGAGCACCCCAACCAGCAGGGAGTTTGGGCAGTGAGCGACATGACCCAAGTCTCTTTGAGAAAACACTGCTTTGGAGGAAGGTTTTGCTTTTGCTGCACAGAGGACTTGTTCCTGCTGGTTGGTGTTCACGGAGGCATTGTGACCTTGGTCTGTCCACAACACAGCCAA
Source organism: Alectoris magna (assembly GCA_030625065.1). Taxonomy (NCBI): domain Eukaryota; kingdom Metazoa; phylum Chordata; class Aves; order Galliformes; family Phasianidae; genus Alectoris; species Alectoris magna. The sequence goes on along the minus strand of CM060579.1, from coordinate 4,456,470 downwards.
GAGCAGTCTCAGCCAAGCTGGTGCTCACCTTGGCACCTCGTGACCCTGGCTCGCCTACTGGTCCATCAGGCCCTCTGGCACCCTGGAAAAAGGCAAGAGAGGAAAAATTAGGGTTTGGCTCACTAGGAAATACAGCAGCACCCTATCTGTGGCACATGGAAGACCACGAGAGCAGTTCTGGGGAAGCCAATCACGTGTGGGGAGGCTGAGCAGAGCAGTCCAGGGCTCAAAAGATCCCTTCTGTGCTTTGTTCTGTTTCATTTCCAACCATTTGCCAACACACAGCACCAGAACATTTTTCTTCCCTTTTAAACTTAATTACCAGCTGCAAACCAAAGCCAGAGTAGAAAGGCGTGTGAGGAACAGCCTTACTTTCAGGCAACACTTACACAATGACGGCTTTGCAGTGCACAGGCTCACAGTTCTAGCCTCATTGATATCAGATCTCTTCCTTCCTATAAACACTGCTTTTCCAACTGCTCCTTGGCATATCGCACTGCTTTGTGGTCACAACTGGGACAGTAAGGCTACAAAATGATGTGATCACCACCCTTAAAGGTTTTCAAGAACCATGGAGGTGAGGCACTGAGGGACATGGTCAGTGGGCATGGTGGGGGTGGGTTGGGGTTGGACTTGGTGATCTCAGTAGTCTTTTCCAAACTTAGTGATTCCATGATTCTATAATAAAACACACAGAAAGACACATGAGCTCCCAGCTGAAGTTACAGCTCCCTGATCTTTAAGGAAGGGGCTGCTGTTAGGAATCAGGCAGTGCTTATGCATGTGCATGCCAGAAGGAGAGCAGCTGGCCATGCCTGCTTTGTCACCTCTGGTCCTGGGGCCAGCATCTGTGCCTGGGTGGGTCCAAGAGGCGTGGGAGACGTGAGGTGCATGGGACACCCAAGGTGCTGGTGGAACCCACAAGAGCCCAGACACCAAGGGATCCCGGTGAGCTCATGGTGCAGCTCAGGTGTACTGCAGGAGAGGAAGTTGTTCTTCCAGAGGGCCTCGGCTATGAGAGCCCTGGTCTTACAAAGAGGACCCATGACTGAGTTTCGAGCTGCAGCAGAGCTGAATGCACAGCCCTTCGCACCGCTCGAACCCCAGAAACCCACATGTCACACTGATGGAGAATAAACAGAGCCGTGGTCAGGGAAAATAAAACGGTATAAAAAGGGAATACTGAGAGACTGTATTAATGCACGTCATGTCCATAATCAGGCTGTGATCTCAGCTGGGACTCTCAGGCGCTACTGCAATATAAATAATAAATAATAACACAGAGCGGTGCTAGAATGCAATGGTAAGAGGAATTCTGAGAGTGGGCCAACGCGGAAATAGAGAAAACAGGAGCCAATGTGCTTAATCGGGATGCGAGCCCAGTGCCAAAAGTAATAAGAGCATCGGGGAGCCAACGCATTAGAAAAGCAACTCCGGAATGACAGGCACAGGGAGAGACTCACAAAGAACAGCAGTGTAACAGCAGAAGATGCACAGGAAACTTGGCCTAGGAAACTACAGCAGACAAACGCTGTCAATATAAAATAATGCAAAAACTTCCACTGTGCTTGGCAAAACCCTGTGCCGCCTAGCATGCCAGAGACAAACTAACCAAAAGCCTGCACTGCATGTCAGTAAAACACAGCTCTGCCTCGGCTGAGGGATGGATGGGCAGAGGGACAGTGCCCCAGCACAGCGCTGCAGCCAGGGCTGTTTGCCGTATCCGCGTTTCCTCCAGCAGAGCCCTGTCAGCAGCATGGCAGGACCTGCCAGGGCAATCTCCCTTCGCAGCAGTCACCTGGCTAATCCCATCACAACACATCTCATCAGCGCCTGACCCAAAGGAGGAGAAAGTGACCCCGTGTTCGCAAATGCATGTGGCAAGTTTCATCTTCCCCAAGCCTCCTGGGCTCCAACCCAGGATGAAGGCTTCCCCTAATTCGCCCTGACAGGGAAGGCTGCATTCAGCCAATTAGTGAAATCTTCAAATCTCTCTTCTCCTGACATCGCTGGTTAGAGAGGGGTGAGCGAGGTCCTGGCGGCTCTCCAGCCCATCCCGTGCCAACGCTGCCGCGCACGGCACGCTGCCTTCCCTGGGCACACGAGGGCACGCAGGGCATGGACTCATCCTGAGAATGGAGTAGGAGATGCAGTGAGAATGGCTTTCTTGCTGGTGTCAGCACGTGAGGGACACGGTTAGTGGGCAAAGTGGTGATAGGTTGATGGTTGGACTTGATGATCTCAGCGGTCTTTTCCAGCCTTAATGACTCTGTGATCTCCAGGAGCCCATGGAACAGCGAAGGAAGCTTTGCTTCGGTCCATGTGAACATTTGTATGGCAGTGCACAGCTCAGGAGAGGTCCTGCTGGGCCACGGCTGCACACACAGTGTGAGCTCTGAGCAGCTTTACAAAGCAAACAGGAAAAAAAGCAAGATTAAATGGAGACCTGTCTGCTCCTTTGGGCTGCACAGGGAGATGCAGGTTCACAGCTGAGAGAGATCTGAGAGCCTGCTCACCTGCTGGTGTCAATGCGTAGCTGAATGGCATTGCTATGTCCATCCCAAAGCAGCACATCCAAAGTCACAGGGACGTGCTGGGACAGTGCCACCAGACCTCTTATCCACCTACTGACATTCCACTACCATGGTCCAGCCAAATGAAAAGCAAGCAGATGCCCTGACTGAAGCTTGGAGACATCACCAGCCATAGCTTACTCTCCCTCTTAACATGCCTAACGCTTTTTCAGCCAACTAGCAAGATCCCTGGGAGCAAACCAAAAACACCTCTGCTATTTCTTCAGAGGAAATTTCTCAGGTGGGCCTGGAAAAAGCAACTACTTCCAGGGTGCTTACCTAACACCACAAATTCCTCGTGCTTATGGATTCCTGCAGTTTGTGATGCTGCAGTGGGGATGGCTGGCAGGGAGACAGCGGTCCCCCACCAGGTGCACAAGCACTCTGCAGGAACTGCAGGACATGACAGCAAGGTAGAAAAATGTCGCTTGGGACTTGGAAAGCCAGCATCCCATCCAGTGAGAGGAGAAAACTCCACAAACATGGCTATTTTGGCCAGAAGAACGGAGCAGGGCCACTTCACAGAAGGTTAAGCACATGTCCAAGAGCTACACTGACGAGGGATGAAGGAAGGCTGGACTTGCAGGTCCCACTTCCTCACCCTTTGGGAATCGAAGAGGGGACGCCGTGTCCATGGAAGACTGCTCAGTATTGGCTGGATGTGCAAAGCAAAGAGATGGGGAGGAACAATGCCTTGTCATGACTGCAAAGAAAGTCACAATTCTTTAAGGATATTCTTTTCAGAAGTTGTACTTCTATCCTGACAACTCAAAAGCTATCACAACATAAATACAGACCCCAAAAAGGCTCCATTGTTCTTGACAATCAAAACCATATTTGCTATTTACGTTTTCTTCAAAAGTGAAATTGCTTTAATGAAGTCTCCACAAACAGAGCTCATGGAATCCACAAACATCTGGCAGAGGCTGCCTTCATGTTTCCACTCTGAATTGAATTACGTCCCTTCTGTAAACGGGGATAGACAGAGGGTAATGTCTGAAATTACAATTGGGGATCATTTCCCTGTCCTGAGAAAACCAAGAGCTGGAATAGCAGGACAAAGCAAGCAAACACAGAATACTGTGTGCCTGGAATATCTTCTGAGAGTACGAAGAGAAAGAAAACGTGAGAGACAGATACAAACCAGAAGTCCTCCATGCAGGAGATCTGCTGGTCCTTACAACACCGACTTTCCTGCATCATATTCACTGAAATCTGTAGGATCCAAATTCCCTTTCTCTGCTGGGGTTCTTAGAAAGGATGCCCGTCTTGCAAATTCCATAGGGATTGTATTACTGTGGCTCTGGAAAGGAAACACAGCCCATGGCTGCCAAGCTGAACATCTCTGACATGTGGTACATCACTCTGTGGATGGACATCGCTGGCAGGAGTGGTGTGCTGCAGGATTGCTCCTGAGGGCTTGGCACCTCACCTCTGGATCCAGATACATCCAAACCCAGCTCCCTGCTGTGCCAGCTGACCTCTGTCTTGGGAACTGGATCCAGCTTGGCTCTTGCTTTTACGAGCGCGATAATAAATACCTCCTTCATCTCTCCTTCTGGTACAAGTGGAGCTGAAAACGGCCTGGTCAGGCATATCCTCCCTTTGGCTCAAGAACTTCAGGCCAAGAGAGACGTAAGAAGCTGAGGAGGATTGGACTTGATGAACGTTATGGGTCCCTTCCAGCTTGGGTTGTTCTACGATTGCATGACAGGAGTGAGCCTTGCACAAGCCGGGAGCCCAACACCGAGATGATGCAGCTGCTGCCATGGGGACAGGCTCAGTGCTGGCAGTGGAGCACTCCTGCCCCAGCACACATCAGAGCCTCTGGCAGACATACCCACTGTGCTCCCACCTCTCCCAGAGCCCGCACAGCTGGCAGCCTGGGATTCATTCAGAAGGCATTTCCCGTTCAGCTCCCTGCTGCATTTTTACCTTGAGATATTTTCCACTGTCCACTCAACGCCTCCCACAGCGGAACGCCTCCACTTTCTCATCCATCTGCTCATGGAGAGCCCGGACAGCTCAATTAATTGCTGTGTAGCACACAGAAACCTGGCTCCCAGAGGTGCTATGAGAGCAGGGACACAGGGAGCTTCCTCTGATGGGAGCAGTGGTGAAGATGTTCTGCCCAGCCATGAGCTCAAAGCTGAACCCCGATACACATCTGCTGGGCTTGGATGTCATTGGTGGCCTTCTAGCTGTGCTTCTAAAGCATAGAGATGTTCCAGAGCACATAACTGTGGCTATAGTGCTTTCTAGCTGGTTATTCCATTTCCTTTTGCCAGTCCCAGCTATTCAAATGGAGTATTAGCTCTGGTATATGGAAACATACGCAGCCCTGGGATGTCCTCAATTCCCCAGGCAAAAGTTGCAGTAGAAGCAGAGTCTGGGGGCGGGCAAAATGTTTAGTTTACTTCAGCCTACGTCTCTGAAAATGAAACATGGAAACAGATATCATAAGGTCCCTTGGAGGGAGAAATGCAAAATATGTTGTTACTGGGGCCTTCAGCAGAATACATGTGTGCTTGTTATTAATACTTTGTAAAGCAGCTGGATAAGGGGAAACAACCCACAGCAGAGATGCTCCTGCAATGAATGTCCCGTTGAGGAAGAAGAAAGACTGAGGAGCTCAGTGGGAAGCAGGCTGGAGGACATAGCCAGGAAAACAAGCAGCTTTGGCAGGTCCAGAGGTCATTCTGCTGTCGGCTGTCACCCAAATGGAGCAGGAAGAACCACAGTGAGTTGATGCTGAGTGTTTGTGAAATATTCACCCAGTGTAACACGCACTCATAGCACTGTCAGCAGTGCTCGGCAGCACCGTGCCCCAGTGCCAGGCTGGGGGCCAGCTGTCCTCAGGCAGGGCAAGGGTTCACACATGCTTCATGCTGGCACTGTTAGATACACACGGATAAAGTCAGGGCCTTGTGTTATGGGTTGGAAAAACACACAGGAAAACATAGGCCATGCTTGTAAATGACAGTGCCAAACACACCTTTCTGACAGCCCTGCAGAACACTGGTAGCACAGGTGCCTTTCCCTGTCCTTTACACGCACTTTTTCCCCCAGCTGTGACCCATCCTCAGGTGACCAAATCTTCACCATCCTCAACAGAAGCATCCACGAACCCTGTCTGACACTGCAGGGGACTGGGACAGGCTGAACTCCTTTCACACTTGGACAACCTTCTGCTCGCCCCCATCACTTGCAGTCTCACCCTGTGAGACCTGTTTCACAGCATCTCAGAAATGGGCCTGCAGAGGTGCAGCCCCAACCTCTGTGAAGATTCACACCTCAAAACCAATCAGCCAGATTCACAGAATCATACAATTATTAAAGTTGGAAAGACGACATTCAACCCCAGCCCACCCCCATGCCCGCTGACACGTCCCTCAGTGCCGCATCTCCACGGGTATGGAACACCTCCATGGACAGTGACCCCACCTGGGCAGCTGTGCCGTTCAACACCCTCCTTCCGAGAAGAAATGTTCCCTTACACCCAACCTGAGCCCCCCCCAGCACAACGTGGGGCCATCACCTCTCATCCTATCGCTGTTCCCCAGGAGCAGAGGCTGACCCCACCTCACCACAACTCCTTTCAGGGATTGCAGGGAGCGATGAGGTCTTCCCTGAACCTCCTCTGCTCCACACTGAGCCACCCCAGCTCCCTCAGCTGCCCCCCACAGCGCTGTGCTCAGACCTCTCACAGCTCCGCTGCCCTTCTGTGGACACGTTCCAGGGTTTCAATGTCTTTCTTGCCTTTCTTGATTCCCCTTCCAAAGGCTGAAAGAGAAGAGGCATTACAGCCTGCAGGGAGCACTTACCCGACGGCCCTTCACCCCTCTGATCCCTGGTGCACCGCGGGCTCCTGCCGGACCCTGCAGGGAGAGGGAGCACAGTGAGGACATGGGAAGTGGGCAGGTGATGATACCCCATGTCCCCCCATCAGCCACAGAGCCACTACCAGCAGGTGGGCTCCTGAGCTCCTGCCAACCCACAGCCGCATCTAACTTGGCTGTAAACAGACGTTTTTTGAACTCACTGATTGTCTCTCAGTTATCAAGATTTAAGGCCAAGCTTTCTGGCTGAGGTCCGTATGCTTGAGTTGTCTGTGTAACTGGTACGATTTGAGCATCCAGTGGAGCATCCAGAATTCCCTCCACCACTATTAAAAGCAGCTGTTGCGCCGTGTCGGCACAAAACATAATAATAACCAGGACGTTTTCTTCACTTATCCAAATACAAAATCAGACACCTCGTCTTAGGTATCCAAGTTTGCCTTTTTCAACTGAACTCTGATTTTATTTTTGAGCAATTGTTGCCCTGTGAATGCTGCACAAATATCCGTGCTGGCAGACAGATGCTGCTTTCATTCAGACTATTGGTGTCCCTTACAGAAAAGCTTCGGGTTTTCTTTGTTCTCTCTTGATTCATTGAGTACATATGGGAAATACAGAAGAAAATTTAAGAGCTTCCTTCGGTCACAGCGTGTATCAGATTCAGATATGAGGGATGTGTTCAATTAATTGGACTTATGTCTATATTACAACTTTAAAAACCGACATTTGAATTCGGTGCCTTTCTGCTGTCAGAAAAGAAAACCTCAGAATGACACACTCATACTCTCTCAAAAATTCCACATCAGGTTTGCTATTTATATGTTAATAGTTTCTGCCAACCTTCAACCCTGAGAGCTCCACCAAGGACCAGAACAGAGCTGGGCTGTGATCTCCCAACTGCCTGTACGACTGCCGCTCATAAAGATCTTACTTTTGGAGCTGAGTTATTCTGCATGGCATGCACGTCCAGAACACAAACACTGAGCTGTTCACACTCAAAATGGAAAGGTTGGTTTATGGCAACTCTACTTCTAATCTCAGTAAATCTCCCTTTGGCTGGTGAGGTCAGTAGTGAGTGGCACAAGCAAGCAGTAGATGTGCCAGATGCCTGCTTTATAGAGATTTTTATGATAAACACATACTGAAATGAAATTCTCTGTTGGTATTTGGAATATCCTACTGAAAGTCTCGGGCTATCCTGAATAGCTTATTAAAAGATTAACTGAGATGGCAAAATGTGGAGGGCAGCAATTAGATACCATGCTGGGAATGTGAAGGAAGTATTATAGAAGATGAGTGACCTTTAGTTACCTTTGTGTACACACATCACCTTCAAAACCATAAACTAACACAAAAAGTAGACCATGATGGCGAGCAGGAAGGGGAAAAAGGAATTCAGAACCCTCAGTGAGCTGAAATCAAGGGCAGAGTCTCCTACTATCGACTACACCTTTGCTTTCCATTCACTCTCTGTTGAACTAATCAAGCTCACTGGATAGCTTCCTCCTGGGGAGCATAAGAGCTGAGGACAAATAACAACATGCCACGGGCCTGGATGCAGAAGCGAATAATGAAGGGTTGTTTGGTGGAGAAACAGGAAGAAACAGCTGCAGTTAATAAGAGCAGGGATTTAATATTAGCGGATTATTTGATTTGCTGGCTTTGCTGGGAAATTTGACTTATTGAATTACGACTTTTCAAAACGCAGCCTTGGAGGAAACATTTTGCTTGGATGAACCTGCTGGTTGTTTGCCTGCAGGAGAACAGGGCACTGAAGGAAGTGGAAGGATCACTGCTGCTGGTGGGCACTGAGCATCCTCATGCTCCTGCACTGGGCAGAGCTGCCATGAGGCTGAAGACCAAACCTTTAGCACTCCCCACCCCGCTCCTGTAATCTTCCTCCTGATTCACCACAATATGGGGATTCACATTCTCAGCAAAATTGGTTCATAAACTGTCCTTCAAATTCGAATCAGCTGAGATGCAGTTGTTTGACTCAACACATGAACACCCAGGATATGGATGCTGACTGCTGGTACGCACTTGTTACAGGGATGGTAAGCTTTACTTACTGCTGGTCCAGGGATTCCGGGAAAACCCACTGCTCCTGGTATCCCAGGGTGCCCCTGCAAGGGAAGGAAGAACATCTGGTGAGAGTCCCTGGAATCTGCCCGGCCCTTTCCACCTCCAAGTGAGAAGACAGAAATTGAGGCACCACTGCTGCTTGCAGGTCAGGCAGGGCTGTTATTTGATAGAGTAAAAGAGCTTATCGGAGGATGGCCTAGGCCAGGCTGTCAGTCCAGCCCCAGCTTTGCTAGCAACTGAAGCAGCTAGGTTTTCTAAACAACCCAGAACACAGTGGGCTGAATTACTGTGATAATCTGCACTATGGTACACAGGGAGTGCATGTCAGAGTCAGACAGGATCATCAAGGTCCCTTCCTAAACAAGCATCCCCAAAAAGAAGTGCAAACAGCACAGTAAAGCAGCATGGTGTGCTGCCCAAGAAGCTCCGCATCTCCAGCTGCCCCTGACAACACAGCAGGGTGTAAACAACAGGGGTTTGGAAATCCCTGTTCCTGAACCCATCTGCTCAGAAGTCACAATGCTTGGGAAAAGGTCATCATGGAATCACAGAATCATTAAGGTCGCAAAAGATCTCTAGGATCAAGCCTAACCATCAACCCACTGCACCATTCCCACTGACATGTCCCTCAGTGCCACATCTCCATGGGTCTGGAACACCTCCAGGGATGGTGTACCCACCACTCCCCAGCAGCCTGTGCCAGTGCAACACCACAGTTTCTGAGAAGAAATTTTCCTAATATCCAGTCGGAATGTCCCCTGGCATAGCTTGAGGCCTGCAGGTAATCCTCCAGGTGCCACAGCTCGAGCTTCCTAGTTGTCTCTATTTGATACAACAGGTCCTTAGCAGTGGAGGTGCAGAACACATGTAGAAACCCAATGTTTCTCTGCAGGAGAGACTAAGGCTGGTGAGTGGCGATACCTCAATAAACAATCAAATGGCATTCCCATCCTACAGAGTCAGGAAGGATTTCAGCTATTCTCATGCAAACCCAAAGACCAGGATCCTTCATCCTTCCCTAGGACAGAGAGAGAGGCAGCAGTGAGAGCGAGAGAATGCAGACTTACTCCTTACCATCGACCCCTTGACTCCAGGAGGGCCTGGGGGTCCCACTGAGCCACGGTCACCCTGGGAGAGACAAAGGTTTGGGAGGGAAAGTGAGGAATTGTGATCTACATGTAATGATCTACAGCAATTAAATAACAAAAAGATCCCCACATTGCAGTCTGTGCGACCAGATTTCTACCAGGAAGGCTTCTGGCACAGAACACAAGTCACCCTCTTTCAGCTATCCATCTCAACAGAGTAGGTAATGGACAACAAGTGTGAGATGGCCTTCTGTATCCCAAGGGATGTGTCTTCAAACACTGAGGGATAAGAATTGAGCAACCAAGCTCACTTTCAAGTTCCTACAGCATTGGGGCTGGATCCCACCCATGGCACCACACGTCCTACACCAGCATGTTCTGATGATTTCAGGGACATGGATTGGAGAGCTGCGTGGACACGAGGGCTGAGAATCACAGTGACAAAACACAAAGAGACTGTTCCGTATGGGTGGCTGTGCTTTCAGGAGACTGCAGGCACTTCTGGGGGACACTGCGGCTCACACTGAGACCACAGAACAAACAACAGCCATTTGCAGACCTGCATTTTTGGGGATACGGAGCCAGATGGAGGTAGCAGCTCTTTTAAAACAAGCCAACATTTAGCATTAAATAACAAACCCCACCCCCACCTGCAGAACGTGTTGCTTCTCCAAGCACACCCTTGGCCAAGGATGGGGGATGAGGCAGAAGGCTCTGTGAGCATCATCATGACCACTGGTGTGTGGCTCCGGCCATGGGACCTCAATTGCTTCTTTTTTGGGGACAGCAGCAATTTCCACCACCACTGCCCCCACAGCCCTGGCAATGCACAGGGAATTAGGTGTGTAATACTTGTGTGCTTGGGGGGATGAGGAAGGAGGAGTCAGCAAACACTGCCAAGTAGTTTACGCCCAAATTCTGACCTACCTTCCAGCAGTCATACTGTAAGGGGAAATATTTTCTGGGCTCTGAGCATCTTATTAAAAACAAGCTCCAGAGTGTGTGTTGTCACCAGTTGGCCCTTGTAAACCAACGCACATTTTTTTTTGTTCCCTGTGAATGTATGGATTTTATTAAGTATGTATTAACTGTATTGTTCTCTTTGATAATCTTTGGATCCTACTGGCTTCAGTCTTAAGTTTTGCAGCTCTCAGGGTAGAGATTGCTGACTCAGCTCTGTCTAACGAAAGCACATTTCCCACTTCATTTAGCTCGCAGCAACATAGTAAGCTGCAGGACGCTATGCCAACTGGAGGCCTGGTTGAGGTTTTGATTTGATGATAGCTATTTTTGTCATCCCTGAGTTTGTGTTGGTAGAGAAGGAGAAGTCTGATAGAAATTGCAGCTGTGCTGAGGATCTCCTAGGGCAGATTTTCAAAGGGTTTGCCTTGACACCATCGTAACACGGCCATGTACAGAGTCAATCTGTAGCAGGAGGATAGCTCACGTGGTCGTTGGCATAGGAGTTAGTAGGGCCAGATGGGAATTTACTTCCCACATCTCCTGCAGGGCAGACTCCTCATTCCTCACTTAATTCAGGGCAGCAGATATGGCTCTCTCAGTCACTGAGAGACAGCGGGTCAGACGCTCCACAGCTTTATTCCTGTTTTCCTTCTGTAAAACACAGCTCACACCATATCCTCCCTTTTACTCCTTGCGTGCTTTGACAGTTTGGACTGAGCCTGCTTCTGCTACTGCCCCGACACAGCAGTGAGAGAACAGGGCTCCCAGGGCTGCTGCAGGCAGCAATGAAATGCACCTACAGCAAACACAACGTAATGTCACAGAGGTGTGACATCATTACCCAGAGGACAGAGCTTGAAGGGATGGAAGAGAGAGAGAGCTGAGGTGTGGAATGCATCACTTTGCACTCCAATGGAAAAAAATGAATTAATGGGCATTGACTTCTTTTTTTATAGAAAATAAAGTCATTTTTCCTCCTGGAAGAAACAGGTATCAGTACTGCACAGCAGAGGGCACCAGCCCTTAGCAGCGTGTCCAACGCAACCACCGGGCAGGCAGACAGCATGGGGCTGGTTTAATGAAAAGGGGAGAGGGTTGGGAGCAGCCTTTGCTTGGGCATGTGTCTGCACTCTCATTCTGTCTGTGAGAATTTGGTGAGCCCCCTTGTTGGGCACAGGCTCAGCCCTGGTTCTGTGTGCCCCTGATAACAAGGCAGCGAGCACATCTCTGCACACATCTGCAACCTGGTCTCCTTGGACTCGCCCCTTGACCAGGAACAAGGGCTGATGGCTCCTTTCATTCAGTTCCTTCATTCCCAGGAAAAAAAAAAAAAAGGAAAAAAAAAAGCAGAACTGACTGTCAGACACAATGTTTCTGGCAGATTATGAATGAATAAAACTTAAAAGAATTGGTGTTTTCAGAGGATATTTGACAGCCTCTCCTTAGAGGGTAAATGCATGCTAATTTGCCTGGCCCAAGACCAGCTCAGACACCCTGGACACGCTGCATTCCCAGCTAGGTGTTGCACAGACAATTAAACCTTTTCGATCCTCCCCCATCCCAGCCTCCCTCATCCTGCAAAAGTCAGAGCAACTGATTCACTGCCAACAATCTTACCTTTTCTCCCACTATTCCAGGCTCCCCTACTGGACCAATGAATCCCATTAGACCCTGAGGAATGAGAAAAACACAATTAATTCTCGGCTCTACTTGCTGGAAAGTAAACAATTTCTTTGGTCTGCCTTGCTGGTTGAGGCAGTCCAGCATCCCATGTATGTTCCTCAGCAATTCCCACTGGCTACCAGAGCAGACAGGGTGCTCCCAGCCATAGCAGCACTGAACTCCACAGCTGGTTTTGCTTTGGACCAGCTGGAACGGCAGCACTGGGATCTGCGAGAGCCACAGCACACACTATAGGGGATGAGTTAAGCACATTTCCTAGAGGCCGAGCTCGTAGTTTGGCTTTGTTTTGCAAGCATTTCCCTAAATGTCAGCACAGCTTCCCCAAGAGCCTCGATAGCGGGAGCTCCTGGGTTGCACACACTGGGAGTCACCATTATTTTCACTGCTGCACTGGCTAGATTTCCTCTGGGTTAATTGGACCTTTGTGCAAACTCATTTTGCCTTGGATAGTGTCACGTTATTGGGATGTTGACAGGAAATAAAGGTCTGAGGGGTCAGCAGGGCAGCAGGTCTGTCCCACTACTCACAAACTATCTTGGGAAAATAACCCCAAAAATAGGCTAATTAGGATTAGTCAGCATTTAACGGCATTTGGGATAATGGGGAAAACACAGACCTGCTGTTAAATAGGGAGATGGAAACATGCCACTTCCAGCTAAGGTGCTGGAGCATTGATGTACAGCATCCTTCCTACCAACTTAGCGGGTTTCTGGCTCTGGAGATGCAAAGGATTGTCCTCTGTGCCACCGTCAGCTCTCACTATGCAGCCCTCGTGATTTTGGCCCCAGTCTCAGCAAGGGTGGTTGGGAGACAGATATCTCTAGGTAGTTAATCCAGTGAGCCTGTAACGGAGGGGATCCATCTGCTGAAACACCTCACAACCTGCCCAGGGCTGGCAGGGAGGTGCCAGCTCAGCCATGCCCTGGCTTGTTTGGTTCTGGGAGGCAGCCTGAGCGCTGCTGGGACGTGGCTGCTGAGCAAGGCATGGACTGGATGCATTTTCCATTGGTATCGCCTGGATGAGCACTCCAAATGCCAAGAGATGAACGCATGAAGATGCGTTAATGTTCTTCCTATGGTACAATTAAATGCCATCCTTTGAGCATCACTGAAGATGAGAGCTCCTCACTGAGGCACTGATGGGCTCAGCAGAAGCAGCAAGCAGCCACACACAGCTCTGAGAGCTGCAGAGGGAGTGTTTGGAAAACCTCAGGAGAGCTCAGAGCCTGGAGTGAGATGCTTGTGCTAGAAATTCATCCAGGGGTGATGTGCCAGGCACCTGAGATGCCACTGGGCCACCATGGAAATATCAGTTAGACACTACCAGGACAGCTTTGCCACCCCAGTGTCACCAACCCTTCCAACATCAGCACAGGCTGCACAGACAGGAGAGTGCAGGCGCAATGCAGGAACCACTGGGACAGCAGGCAAACGCTCAGCATCTGCATAAGCAAGGTTGCCACTGGGTGGCATTGCTGAAGGCTGCTGAATCAATTACCCATCCAATTAGGCACAAGTGCACATACTTAGCTGATAACTGCTGCACGTCACTGAAGTTTTCCAGTAGCCCAAAGCCATGAAGAATTCAAATGCTATGGCAGAATGGCAAAGCAATGAGATGAAGCAAGGAAATGTATGCTGAACAAGAAGGAGATGATAGACAAAAAGAAGTAAGAAAGAGTCAATCTGTTCCTCCATCCCTCTCCCTGGGAAGATATCTCAGGGTTTCTTCAGTAACCTTCAGAAGAATGGGGACTCCCTGCTCTTGCAGCAAGTGCTGTCACCATTCAGAACAATACTGAGCAGGGACCCTGCAATGCAGGTGGGCTTCCAGCACAGGAGCTCTGCAGTGTTTGCAGCCAATGCTGTCTGCTCTGGGCTACATCAAGTGCTGTGTCTGCAGGCAGCCAGAACGCCAAATGGACATGCCAAGGTAAGTCACTGGAAGTACCTGAAACAACTGGAGGAGATTGTAATGATGTTCTTCACCAGCCAAAATGGTAGAGACACAAAGGGAGCGCACACAGCGGAATATTTAGATTTAAGAACCAGAAGAGTCACTGGTGGCCAACATTAAACCAAAGCAAACGTGAACAGTGGACGTTACACTAAAATGGCTGCAGCGTAATGTACTTTCCCAGGTTCCTGGGGCTGGAAAAGAAGCCCCACACCACACACAGCTCCAGGCAGTGCTGTGTAATGGTGCACGTGAAGTCCCAGCAGTGGTGGCTGCGCAGCACACAGGCAAGAATGTAAAACATTTATATGAGATGGAAGGTTCAACATATTGCTGTGATTCCGGCTGCATGCCCCAGCCAAGGGCACGGCGGAAAAGGGATGGAGATTGTTAAAACATTGCTTGGGGCTTTGGGGGATGAAAAGGGGGAAACCGGTGGGCTGCAATTCCTAACTCCCGTCTGGTTTTCCCCATTTATTCTCCAACGCTGTCACAATGAAGCCCCCAACCCCTCCCCTTGCTCTCATCAACAGAGAGCAAGTCGGCACTGAAGCCCTGCATAAATCATTGCCCATTTGAGAGAAAGGACGGAACGGCGGCGCAGCGTGAGCGGGGTCTCCCGGGGACGGCACCGCCAGTCGCTCCCAGCAGGATCCGATCCTGGCCTTTCTGTTTTACTGGTTCGCCAGAACTCAAAACAAAACAAAGCAGGGACAAAGGGCGGGAGGGAGTAAATGTACAATCCTCCCATTCAGATGAAAGAAAGGGAAAGTAAAACAGTAAATATTGCATTTAAGGGAGGACGCTCTGACCCGCATAGAGAAGCCATGCGTTTTAACCCTCTGCACACTGGAGCTCAGCCATAATGCGGGGCTGCACTGTGCTCCACTCTGGGATGTGGGTGAAGGGAACACGTGCCCTTGAGCACCAACGAATCCCTGAATGGGGATCCCAGAGAGGGCTGGAGCTTGGAAAGATGTTGGAGTGAAAGGTGAATGCACTGGGAAGGCACTGCTCAGAGAGGTGCAATTCTCTGCTCTGTGACACATCCACCCCTACCTCCACGTGTCAGATCCTACCCGCAGAACTGACGCACCTCCCTCCTTTGTGTGAACACTGCGAGGAAAACATGTTGCAGAGAGAAGTGATGGTGCTGATTTCCTTTGACAAATTACTTCAGAGTAACATTGGCTATCGGGGCAATATGCTTCCTCCAGGGAAGAGATTCCCCATGGGACTGCTGTTGACTGCCTTTCTCAGAGGGGTGTGATGGGGACGTGGCCGTAACATTGCCACGTGAGCTCCTGCTATAGAAGGAAGGACTCCAAAAGCTGTTCTGCCATGACAAAACCTCATTCCCATGAAGGAGGTGGGTCATCCTTAGCCTTTTTCAGCTGGCACAAATCTCCGCTGATATTTTCAGCCTCTAGTGCAGAGCTGGTGAGTTCATGGGCTGGTGGTACCCTTCCTCAGTGTGCCATCTCAGGTGAGATCAACCTGTTTGGTGCTCCAAGCTCCGGGAGGGCAGGCTGGTGGCTCTTCATCATATTATTGTCTCCATATGCTGGCAAGGGAGGGTTAAATCACACATTTTCAGGGTGCAAGGGAACTCAGCAGCTGGAATCCCTCCAGCATCTGAAGGCAGCAAGCATCTTATGAATGCGATTCCCAAGTCAGCGTCCTTGTGATGGAAAAACAACGTACCAGAGACTGCCCTGTGGCTTAAACACTCCTCTTCTTAAACAGAGCTCAACTGCCGCTGGAAGCCTTACAGAAATTCCTGTGTTTGCCTAAACAGGTGTCCACGTGAAGAGAGCTCCAGTGGGATGGATGGCAGATCTTTCTGCATGCTGCCCTGCTGAGCATTTCCAGCCAGATGGGACTGCAGGGAGGTCTGCACAGCAAGTCTGGAGCATCTAAGCACCAAGATCTCCAAGGAGAAAACAGGGATAAGCTGAAGGTTTCAGAACCAAGAGACCTTGTAAGCTCAACCCTCAGAGCTCTGCAAAAACCAGCCCTGCCTCACCACCAAACACTGGTGCTCAGGTGGAGGAAGGAATGAGAAGGCAACACTCCAGCATTGTCCAGCAAAGGTGTGATGGGAAGGGAGGTTATTTCTCACTAATCTGGCATGACATTTTTGTTCTAATGACTTAACTGGTATGGAAATGGAAATTCTTTCTGGGTGATATTTCTAGACAGAGACTAATTGACTAAGAATAAAAGAGGCAGCTTTCATACCACCGTGCTGGTCTCAGTGTCAGCGGAGGCCAGCTGTGTTTTCTTTTCAGTGAACAGTGCCTACAGTTTTCATCCAAGGTCAGTCCTGAGGGACATTAAAGCATAACAATCCCAACGATGGCTTGTCTTTCAACATCTTGTTCAAGTTCTCAAAGCACTACTAAACATTCATTTTTCACTGTGATACAATAGGTGTCTCCTGAGAACGGGAGGCATCGTGGTAAACACTGCCAGAGCCAGGTGTTTTTTGCCAGAAGTTCTCCTCTCACTGGGCCCTGGAGCAGCTCTGTGTTGTGTCTTCCACAGGAGAGGAAACTGAGGCATGCAGCAGAGGAAGGCACTGCCCGAGACGAGGTGCTAAAGCTGCAAACAGCACTTGGGCCCCAACTTCAGGTGTGAGGAGCATCTTTGTTTTTCCAGTTGTTGCTCTTCATGGAGTAAATCATTAACCAGAATATAGAAGCGGTGCTAACTTCCAGACAGAAACGATCATCCTTGACTTATACTGAAGCTTTGGTACTGAAAAGTATAGGATCCACCGTGGCTTGTTGGACGCGCTTGGCCAGGGACCCATGGATAAGCAACCCCCAAGCTGCTGGATGCAGGGGAAGCGGACAAGTTAAACCCAACCAAAGTCACTGACCATAGGCAGGGAAAGCGCTGTGCTGAGCGGCACCACCATCCTTGCCAGGGCCAGCTGCTGCCTCCAGCATGGTGCGGTCATGTAGGAATGCAGAGAACACGTTGGAGGCTCCGTGGCTGCAATTTCAGGGATGGTGGCGGGCAACTTGGTTGGTTTCAATCACAGAGACATGGGGATGATTGTTTCTTTTTCCTTGATGCCTGTGGTTACCCTGAAGCCTACAGGGATGATGAGTGTCCCCTGGTAACCCAGCAGAATGTTCTCCCTTGCGGTACAATGAAATGCAGCTCGGTGCCTCTCTTACCCAGCGCTGCCTCCTCTGAAAGCAGTACAGCATCTCAGGGCAGAGGTGCTTCAAACCTATATAAGGAAAGCCGGGAATTTCCCTTTTGGGAATAAGAGGAATAGGCAGAAATCTGTAATCTCTTCAGTTTCCATGGCTTCATCTTTAGAAGCACAGCCATTCCTATGTGCTATACTGAACTGTGACTTTATCAGACTGCCTATGGGAAAACATCCAGTTTAACATAGACCCCATGGCCACTGTCAGTGCTGTTCATCAAGAGCTTCAGCCTCGTTACATGACACGTTTCCCACAGCACATCTGGAGCACCAGGACCACAGCCACGTCGAGGTAGCCAGAAACCCCTGGCCTCCGTCCTCTGCTTGCACCCCCATCATCCAGGAGATTCTGAACATGGGAGATCATCAAATAGACATGAAAACAAGGAATTTACCTGCTCACCAACTTTCCCTGGCCGGCCGTGGTTTCCTGGCTCGCCCTGTGTCACAAGGAGAGAGGAGGGACATGGTTACTCAGTGCTCCCAGTCAGCCCCTTAGTACAATGTGATTCTGTGAGCACACACAGCAAGAAGCTACAACTTAGAAAACTCCCTTAGCTTTCAAGGATCATTCAAAACAAGAAACACAGCTGACCTGAACATGGAGGAAACATTCACAGTTCTGGAGTGAGATTCCCATAAAAGCAGCTGGCCCTGCTGTGATAAAATAACTGACACAAAGTCAAACTTGGCCACTGAAACACAAGCTGCCTGCCTTCCTGTGGCACAGCCTAATCCTGGGTGACTTATCCCCATGGTTAACAAGGTGTGAGTTGTCATTGTGGATCCTCTTGAAGCTGGGGTGTTTCTACCCATACCATTTCTATCAGAACAACTGAGTAAAGCAGCAGCCCAAGCATATCAGCCAAGGGAAGGACCACGACTAACCCAAGGATCTGAGCAACATCTGGTGAAAGCAAGAGTATGTGACACTGTGGGGAGGAGCAGTTCCTGAGTGACATAAGGGATGTAGGAAACTCTCCTGCTAATGGAAGGAACAAAAATAATAAAAGGCAACAAGAATATTCCCAGGCAGTGATGACCTTGCTCCTGCTCTTGCAAAATCTCAACCATAGGCACATTGCTGTCACACGGAGCATGAAAACCACAGGAACGACTCACATGAGCTAAATCATAGTGTAGGATCAGAGACATTCAGAGAATGAGAAAAATGAGGGGTGAAGAGGAAAACAGGAGGAAGGGGAGCATTTCAGATCTGCCAAGGATATAGGGGCAGTGCTGAAAGCCAGCACCATGCCCTGGATGGGCCATCCAGAGGCCACTCACCACTAAGCACTATTGTCTCTGGGTGATGGCAGCTGTATTTTCTCAGTAGGCAGATACTCCAGATATGCTGCCAGACCACATTTCTGCTATTTACTGTTTGAAGAGATTGTTTTTGTTGGGTTTTCTCTTTCCTTTCGAGTGAGGGTTTGTGGAGTGGGCTGCTCTGGGATACCTCCTGCTGCTTGTGAGGCAGCAGAGATAGAAATGATGTGCATTGTTTTAAAACAAAAACATGGAGAAACAATGGAAAATAAGATGAAGTGATGGGGGGGTGGGGGGGGGAAAGATGTTCATATCAAAAGAGGAACACTCTTATTTATAATAAAGCACATGGCTTAAAAAAATGCACCACCTTTTAGCTGATACTTTTAGCTGAAAATATCAAGTGAGAACTGAGACCCCAAAATTCAGCCAACAAGAAAAACCTCGGTTTCCCCTGTGCTCTCTGAACTGAATACCCTAGGCTTGGAGAATGGTGAGGCTGAGAACAGAGACATCCCTCTGTTCTTTCTTTCGCTCGCTGATTCTCTGATCATAAACAAAGATGTTGCTCACCTTGGGACCGTCAGGACCAGGTCTTCCTGGAAATCCCTTCCGGCCAGGTCGACCCTGAAATACACATAAGAATAATAAACATAAAAAGCAAAATAATAACACTCCCGTAGCTTCCCTGGGTTACAGAAGTATGCCTATAAACCCATACGTCAATGTGCAGCTTAGAAGCAATGCTCCTGTGGCTCAATTCCATTGCTAAACATCACATCAGAAACATTATGCATAGACTATAATCAATCAAGCCAAGAGCCTTCATAATGACCCTTCATACCAATCCTTCCCTCTAGCCAGGACAACGCTCATGTTCTTCCAGGGACTGTCATAACTGTATTTGTTGTGTTACTCAAAGAAGGGAACAGAATTATCTACTAGAAAAGCAGGGGAAATACAAGGTAAAATATTTACTTCCTGATCCACCTAGAAGCTCTCAGCACAGCTTCCAATTTACAACTTATTTCACTATCGTGCAATGACAACTGAACACAACCACTATAAAACCCTGAGCTGGCAGGCTCAGAGACAGGATAACACTCTTTTTGTTTCTCCTAACCGTGTTTCTGCAATACATCACTGTGCTCTTTGTGATGTAGATGACAAAAAGGACTCTGCTTCAATATCTTGTCTTTTTCCTTCCTTTGCCTTTTACTCTCATTGAAAAGTACTATAAATCAAAGAACCAATCAGGGCTGCTTAGAGAAATGGATCCCAGTCGAAGTGCTTTATCTAGAGAACAAATAGTAGAGGGTTTTTCAAGGTCTGAGACCTTAAACAAGTTATAAAATCAGAGTCTCACTCAACACCTTGTGAAAGACTCTTCCTTGACTTTCAGCCACTCTGGACCAAGAAACTGGACCAAGCTACGGACAACACATCATTTTATAGAAGGGCAGATGACTTCCCAAACCAAATGGTCTGAAGCTTTACATCATTTTAACTACAATTTCATTGCAAGGTGAATGGAGTTGATAGTAACGGAGTAAACCACTGAAACCTACCTCTGAACCAGGGACTCCTGATGGTCCTAAGGGTCCTTCATCTCCCTGAGGTGAAAAGAAATTAAAACGATGAGAAAAGTAGTGACAAAGTCTGGACTCGCCATGCAGTAAGAATGAAAGGTCTGCAGGATGAACGATGGTTAAACACAGGTTGGGTGCTCAGCTGTCACATTTTAACAACAGAGTTCCTCTGAACCCTAGAGCAGGCAGCTCAGCATCTCTGAAGCTCCTCTTTCCTCGTCTCAGAAATAAAAAGTCAAGTCCTGCTGGTAAAGGCCACCCAAAATTTGACCAAAGTAAACATCAGTAGCGTGGACTTCTCATGGCTGGATTTAGCCCATGGGATACACTGGACATGCTCACAGAACTCTACTTCATCTGATTTGGCAGTGATATGGATGCTGCAGAGCCATCTACTCTTTTTCTTTTATTTTCCACAAAAAGAGCTTTGCAAAATTTCCCACAGAACCACTTGGCAACAGTGTGGAGGTTTCCCTTTTGCCTTCAAATGGGACTACACATGCTGCAGGATGGAGCTATCTCAAAATCTCACACAGCAATTGGACTCGGCTTTCTCCCTTGGCTCTACACCAACTGTGACAGAATCAGATCTACAGCTTCTAGGAGACCTTCAATTAAGCTTCACAAAAATTATCTCAAGTGTCCAAAACCAACTGCCAAGAGAGAAATTAAAAGCACCCTTGGCAGCCGCCATTCTCGCTGCTCTCATTTCGGCAGTCAAGCCGTGGTAATGAAGTGGCACGAGCTGGCAGGCTGACGTTGGGACTGGAAGTTGGGCACACAGCTCAGTGGGCTCAGACATACATCCACACCAAGGCACACTTCTAAAGGTGTAACTCACAGCCTTGGCCTGGGCTAACAGCAGCACCGTGGCGTGCTCTGGTGCACGTTCAAAGTCCTTCAGCACAGCTCATGTCGAAGTCCATGTCCACATCTTCAGGCTTACTTTTACGCTCGCTAACTAGAGTAAATTGAAGGCAGCTTGGTCATGCCTGCCTGAACCTGGAATGCAAAGCTTTGATTCCCTTTGTAAATTGCCTAGAATATTTTTTCCCCCCCTATTTCAGTGCAAATAAATGAGCTAATTTGCATTAATTGCATTTAGAGGACAAGCAAAAGAGTTCCCAGAAAAAGCGAGGATGGTTAGTGCTATTACACAGAGCTCCTGCCCATGCGTGCATGGAGTATGTTTTGCAAAATGTTCTATGACTCCAGACAAACACTGGTCTGACTGAGAAGAAACTACGCTGAAGCCACCACAGTATAGCCATGGAAGCTGCTATAAAGTACTTGCAGCTCCAGGACAATTAGATCAGTGGCAATTGTCCTGTTTTAACGACTGCAACTGGAAGGAAGCTTCAGGTTTTCCCAAGCAATGAGAGGTGAAAGCTGCAGGCTCAGAGTTGCTGGGGCAAATTAATCTTTGCAGAACAGCAGTTTCAGCTGATGTGGTCTTTTTACAAACCGTATTGCTCTATGGAGGGAGCGGAGCCTGCAGGTCTCACAGCTGAAAGAAAACATACTTAAAAGGAGCAGAAAGCAAAAGCCAGGTCAGGGCATGCCTGTGCAAAGGGGTGTGCAGGGAAAGGGGCATTAACATCCGTTTGAAGTGTGTGTGGGTGTGGGGGAACAGACTGAAGACGAAATGCCAGCACAGCGTTTCGGGTCAACAGATGTCAGCACGGACTGGAAGCAAAGGTCTCAGGGCTGCAGCCATTGGGAGCTCCTCTTCGTGGTTCTGACTGGTTAATATAAGCATTTACTTCCAGATTCAGAGGGAACGGAGGATTTCGGATCACAGGCACCACTTCGGTGTGCACAAATCTTCAGAATGCAACGTTATTCTCTAAATGCCACGTGCTTTTGGTCTGAGGATGCTCACCTCTTGTCCAGGCAGCCCTCTCGGCCCAGGTAAACCCCGCGCTCCCGGCTTCCCCTGAGAAAAGCCAAAGGAAAAGATACTCAGAAAAACAGTAACATAAGCTCAAAAAGGCCATTAGAAGAAGAAATTCTCTTTCACAGCCACAGGACATCATCCAATGTCAATTTTGTTACAGAAAAAAAAAGCCTTTTTTAAAAAAAAAAAGAAAACCCCACTCTTGGAGGGACCTCAAGTCAAACAGCCCAAGCTGAAACGTTGGCCAGAGGAACCCGGAGGGACCCGCAGGGCTTTCTGCCCTCCCCTTCCCACCCCTGTGTTTTTCCTGGCTGCCTCCCACCCCACACAGAGCTTCCCTCACCTTTGGGCCTTCAGGGCCGTTTTCTCCCGGCGGGCCGATGTCCCCTGGGAAGCCCTGAAGAAAACAAGAAACCATTGGGGCACACATCGAGGACGGCTGCAACCAGCGGCCCTTGTGAGAGCCCGGAGGAAAGGCTGAGCGCTCAGCCATCGGGGCCGTGTGTGGGCCATCCCGAGGGAAGGCCGGAACACAATGGAGCAGCTATCGGCACCGCAGCCGCTCCCCCTCGGTCCATCCCCTTGGAAGATTTATTGCTACGAGGCCTTCCTGTCATCACGCGGCTAAAAACAGCAATTTGGGTTTTAATTAATCTTTACGAGTCAGCACATAATCTCACTGCTCCCAGAAAGGAACTGCACGCCTCGGCGACAAAGGGCGGCAGGCGGGGAATTAGGAAAGGTGCTGACACGCTCATTAGCTGGCAGCTCCTTCCCTTTGCTGAGGACACAAAGGAATCTGTGGTTATTTCCAATAGCAACAGAGCGAGGATTGCTAAGTGGCAGCACTTGACCGAGAGCCCTTCCAAGCCCAGCAAAATACCAGAGCACCGACGAAGGGAAAGCAGAGCACCCCGTTGTGCTGGAAGAGGCTCTCCAGCATTACGTGGATGCAATTTGGTTGCTTATGTGAGAGAAAGAATGCAATATGCTGGGAGAAGCTGATCCTGAATGTAAGGTATCACTGCAACAAGTGTTTTCGGTTAGGGCAGTAGGGGTGGTTTTCTGCTTGAAATGGGATTTTGCTGAAAAAAGCCTCCAGGATATCCATGAGAAATAGAGGAAAGAGAAAGCAGGAAAACACGAGATGAGGGATGGTTCATGAACCTATTTTGTTCCTCTCCACCTCACAGCCACACATTTTCTACCATACCCCAGGAGAGGAGTGGAGAGCCCTGGGCTGAAAAGAATCACAGAATCATGAAGGTTGGAAAGATCTCCAAGGTCCCCAACCCATCCCACTACACCCACCGACACATCCCTCAGTGCCACATCCCCCACATGTCTGGAACACCCCCAGGACGGTGACCCCACTGCTCCCTGGGCAGCTGTGCTGCTGCATCACCGCTCTTTGGAGAAGAAATGTTTCCTAATATCCAACTTGAAAGAGGAGGGTAGATGGAAAGTGTGGGCGAAAATCAAGAAATGAATGTTTCACCCCAGAAAGCAGCTGAAGAGCAAAAAGGGTCAAGAGGACACCATGGTGATTAGATAGAGCAGTGCCCATGAG
The DNA here is from genome assembly GCA_030625065.1 of Alectoris magna. Taxonomy (NCBI): domain Eukaryota; kingdom Metazoa; phylum Chordata; class Aves; order Galliformes; family Phasianidae; genus Alectoris; species Alectoris magna. Next base: position 4,432,731 of record CM060579.1, on the reverse strand, counting down.
GACAGACTGGGGGACAAGGAGACAGCCTGGGGCTCTGTTCCAGTGCACCACTGGCTCTTCTCATGCGTTCTGGAATCTCCCTTTGCTTGAATCTTCCTTCTGCAAAATGATGGGACGTTCTGCTTTGCAATGAGTATCTATCTGCCAAGGTGTTCAAAGCAAAGGATGGGGAGATAGGCTGTGGTGATAGGTTGTGGTATGCTGTTTGCTGGGGGAGAGGCAAACTTTGGGGATTGAAGAGAAACTGAAAAAGCTGTTACATATGGGACTTGAAATCAACAAAACAGGAAAAGAAAAAAAGCTTGGAATAATGACTGGAGATCAGGTGAACTGAAGGGCACAAAATAGACAGTCTGCCCAATTTCCCAATCTGAACAGAAGAGGGGAGTTAACACACAGGCTTGCTGAAGAAAGGGTGCTGCAGAAAGTAGCAAAGGAAAGGTGGAAGAGGAGGTGGTGGGACATACCTCAGGGCCAGGTGGTCCTGGAAACCCCATCGGACCCATGTCACCAACTTTTCCCTGCAGAAATCAGAAAAAAACACAGAGAGAAGTGAACTCCTGGCTGCTGGCTTTTCTGTTTAGAAGAGCACAGCTCTGCCCAGTTGGGCACTGGACCTCTGGAAAGGGACATTGGGGAGCAGAGGACATCTGGTTACCTACCACAGGGCCTGGTTTCCCTCGTGCCCCAGGGACCCCAGGCAAACCGTGGCTACCCTGAAATAGAAAAAGAGAGGATTTTTCAGAAAGCACAATGAAGCATCAAAAAATACCAATTTTCCCACCTCCGGTCCTGTCCCATCATTTTTATTATCACCTATTTTTATTATCTCTTTTCTTAATTACGAATAACAACAAAATTCATGAGTTGCAGCACAGTACTCCAAATGAGAGCTATCTGAAGAGGAGGACCTTTTGGCTTGAGGAGCCAAAGAAGCTGATGGCCACACAAACTACACAGGCAAGGAAAAAAAACTGATCAAGAAAGGGAAAACAATTACCTTGTCTCCTTGGAAGCCAATATCTCCTGGAAGACCTGCTCCTCCCTGGTCACCCTGGATACACACCACCAAAGAGAGTTAAAACAGACAACAGCAATGGCCAAAATGCCCAGGTCGATGATAGATGGTGCATTGCATAGCAAAAGTCTCATCACTAGTTCCATTCCACACTGGTGACAAACTGTAGATCATATTCACTCTAACAATAATCCTAAGCACTGCAGGCATTTCCCAACACTGCTTCTGAACTGGAAAATGAAACTACAGGGAAAGAAAAATAGGAATGTGCAAGCCTTGTGTTTCCGTGGAAGCTGCAAGAAGAGTGGCACGTTCCTCTGGCTAACAGCAACCGTGAAGGTGGTGAAATGTTTAGATTCAGCCGAGCAGAAGAGTTAGTTAAGTTTTTGAGTAACTGACTTTTTCTCTCATAAGGTTCTACAGCAAGGGAAACAACACTCAAAGAGTCCTACTGTTGGCACCAATCATCAGTCCTTTTCCAGAAGCAAACAATAGCAGTAATGCTTTAGAACCACCCCACTGCCAGTATCTAGGCTGAGACTTCCAGGACCGGTAGGCTGCTGTATTTTGGGACGGGGTCCCTAACTTTGAGCACAGCACCAAGCACGGTACCTTCTAACTGAGCTCTCTTTCCCCTCTTCAGGACATTCTAACACATTCTAGGCAGAAATAAGTAACCCCATTCCTTAGGGAAGGAATTCTGGAGACAGTAGGCTATCTTGTGTTACCCCTTAGCCTTGCTCTGTGTATCAGATAACCTCTGGAGGGCCCTTCCGACCTCATCTATTCAGTGATTTACTTAAGTAAAGGGTAAGTCAAGGATGGGGCAGAGAAAGGAAAATTCTACAGGGGGAGTCATAGGAGGAATGACAATAAAAACTTGGTACGCTGACACTACCCAACCAAAACAACTGCTGGAGGAATTCTGTCCCATGCACAGCACATGCTCTGTACTTGGCTCCCCAGTAAGGGAACAAGCCATGCAAGAGCACAGAGCTGTATGCTTAAACGTACATCACATGGAAGACATATGGACTCTGCTACAGAGCCAGTCTACGGAGAGATGACAGAGGACACAGGAAGTCTACTTCTACTCCAGCAAAAACCACCCACATGTAATCAGAGAGTTGAAGTAATTATAACTGCTGCGGTAACTTGCTGGGGATAATGAAATTGTGAATGGTTTCGACTTCAATTGGGAAAGATTTGTTGGACGCAACTTTCCAGAAGGAAAACGCTAAAGAAGAGTGCAAATTCAACGGTGGAAACATTTCATGGCTTCATGCTCAATTAGATGTTTTGGTAAACGTTCTGAGAACATTTCACTGAGCCATCTTCAAAACAAGTCTTTTATACAGCAGAACTGAAACGCTCTTCTTAATGTTAAATGAATTTTAATCCTTATTTATTTATTTATTTATTTTTTAGCCTGAAGTATTTTAATTTGAGTCAAACAACCTACATTCTGCTCCATCCCAGCTACTTTCCATCTCTTCTTTTGGCAAAGCATGCAAATGGAACAAAAATCAGCTATTGACACAGCTCCCGTTCGGATGAACTGCAAGTATCAGAAGCAGTAGAGGTGGCCGAAAGAATACTGCACCATCCAGCTCATTCTACAGCCACTGCATGATTTCTCTCATCTTCTCTGAATTTTCCACTTCTTTTACCTAGCCCATGGCTTAAAACACCAAAACCAGCAGGCAACCAACTCTGCCAGAAAATAGCAGGAAAACAGGCTTTTTCGGAAGCGAAATCTTTGCTCTGAAATCACAGTCTTTATCACCTCTACTGAGGATGAAAATGCCGATCTTTAATTTTCTACACGGACAGCGTGAGTCACCCAAGGACTCTGTTGGTGGGGATGGGATGAGGCACAACCTGAAACTGCAAAGAGGATCTGCCCGTGGGGCATTGCCTGCGCTTCGTGTTTCACCTATAAAACAAAGGCAGCTCCGGAGATGCGGAGGCCCCTTTTAACGCAACGCTGCACACAGCGGGCTGCAAGGGGAGCGACTGACTGCAAACGTGATGCAGGTTTGCTGTCTGCAAGATGCAAAGGTATCTGTGCAAAAACCCTATATTGCTCTCGATTGGGCATTTCTCTATCTGTGGCTTTCTGCTTGGCAATTCGAGGGCAGCTAACAATGCAAACCTACAAGAGGCATCTTACTGAGCCATGCCTTTCACCAGCTGCACATGTCCTGATTCATAAAACTCCTTCCAATGGGCCAGCAGCTGGGATTTCCCCCAGTTCCTCCACCTTTCCTCTGTACTCATCACCTCATGTAATTTCCGAAGACCACTCTGTTCCAGGGTTATACAATTTCATCTCTCCCTACAAGAGCAGCCCTCCCTGCCCCCTCTCCTTACCTCCGTGAAAACATATAAATGGAAACATAAGAAAGACCATTCTGTGGGAGAGCTGAAGCTGCAAAACCCACCATTAATTTATATGAAGGATGCAGAAGGGGCTGGCTAGCCCTGGCATGCTCTGCACTTGCCTGTCTGGGTACAAAGATGTGATTTCTGCAGGAGGAGTGAGACTTTGCCCCTTATTCTAGCTCATACCTGAGCACACGATACCTGCGTTGGGGTTAGAAAATGGCACCCTGCAAAATACTGAACAAGGCAACACAGGAAATAATGCCTAAAATACTATGAAGAAACCCTTCCATGGCAAAGGGGATCAGCAGCAGCATTCCTGAAGGATGCAGCATTGCAGGGAGTGTCTGTCCCAGTTGGGTGGAGGTGGCAGCCCCAGGACCCTGCACACCCCACCAAGCCACCCCATGCTGCATTTGGGTTTTAAAGACTTCTGATCTGGATGCTTTTAAGTGAAAGGAGTTTTCCTCAGTGACAAAAAGACAAATCTGCACAAGGCCACAAGCTTGGCCTGTGCCCAAGGCAGATGGGCTGTGCAGGGGACTGCTGACATCTAATTAAAGCTTCATCAGCACATCCACAGAAAGAGCATCCATGAGTGGTGGCCTGGGCTGTGCTCCAGGTACCCTGAGGTGCTGGGTGCAGCGTGGGCAGCACTGCACAGGTGTGCAGGACCGGCCGAGTTCTGCAGGAATATAATGGGAAAATGACCATCCCTTGGCAAGGAGGATGTGGAACACTCTCAAAATCCCGACTGCCCCTCAGGTGTGGGTGAGTCCAGGAGTGGTGGTGGATGGGACGTGTGAGGCCCCTCAGGGATGCTCTCATCTGCTTCAAGATGCTAATTACAGATGGTTACTGACTGCTGGCAGCATGGAGTGAGGTTTGCTGATCTCCACCTCTGCTGATCATAGAATCACAGAATCATTCAGGTTGGAAAAGACCTCCAAGATCCCCAAGTCCAACCCCAACCCATCCTACCATGCCCATGGTCACATCCCTCAGTGCCACATCTCCATGGTTCTGGAACACCTCCAGGATGGTGTGCCCACCGCTGCCTGGGCAGCTGTGCCAGTGCAGCACCACTCTTTTGGAGAAGAACTGTTTCCCAATATCCAACCTGAACCTCCCTGTGCAACATCAGGCCATCACCTCTCATCCTATCATTGTTACCTGGGAGAAGAGGCTGACCCTCACCTTTCTAGCACTTCTTTTTATACATGAAGTCAACTGCGTTTACCAGCTTCCTGGCACCATGATGGAGCAGAAGGGTTGCTGTGCAGTGGCTGGGCTGTTACCTCTGACTAGTTAGCTAAATTCAACTTGGTACTTGCACCCTGAACGTCCAACAGGGAAAGGAACTGTTATTTGTGATGTAACCAGGCTATGAATGAGGATCTCTGCAGAGGCAGATTTGCAAGCAGTCACTGTCTGGAAATGTTTCAAGAATGGCAGAAGGCAGACTTTCAGACTGACAAACAGAGGGAATAAATACACGATGCAGGCAGGTTGTTTATGTTTCTGGTCATAGCCAAAAGATAGTTTTGTCTGAAGATGATGATGGAGGGTTATAATGAAGTCAAAATCTAACAGGCATAAAAATAATAGTAAGCCATCAGGGAAACCAGTTAAGATTTTGCAACCTAAAAATAACAGCGGCAGAAACTATCAGTGACGGAACTGCATTTAGACTGTGAGCCCCAGAAGGCAGAGATTTTCCCTTGCTACAGACTGAGCAACTGCAGCAAGAGCAGCTGCCATTTGCATTTCTCAGTGGTACCGCAGCGTAAGCAATTAAAGCACAATTGTAAACAAGCTCTAAGAGGGGATGAGTGTTTTTGCTCATAAAGCCCAAATCAGAATGAGAGGAAACAAATTGGCTTAAAGGCACAATTCACTAAAGAATCATGGGAGTCAATGAAAGCCAAGAAGGGAGTCCGTCCTGTCCAAGGGAAATGCAATGGGAGAGGCAGCGAAAGAGGGAGAGGAAAGCTTCCCACCACACCAGCAGGGAACCTGCAAGACAGTACAGGGCTGTTGGGGGGTCGTGGATAGTTCTGCACTTGGGGCTGTGGTGAGGATAACCCTTGTGAGAGATGCAAATTGTTTGTGTAACGTCATAGGAACAACTGGAGAAATAGTGGGGATAAACACAGTGGTTTGTGTAAAACGATGGAGACTGCATTGGCCATGAAGGTAATTTTGCTAGACTCTGACTTAAATGCTGTCCAGTTCTGACTACATTCAGCCATTTCTTCCAAGGAACAGACAGAAGAGATGAAGAGACTGTGGGCTCTGGGAACCGGTGTTGAGCCAAGAAACCAGCTCCAATGTCCTAAATTTGTCCTAGAGAAGAAGACTTTCTCTTGCCCTCTCCTTCCTCTCTACGAAAGTGAAGAGGCAGCACAGGGGAGAAATGGGAACTGCAGACAGGAGCCCTGGCAAAGAGCTTCTGTAACGTAAGGAGAGTGGAAATAATTGGTTTGACACCACTTCCTCCATGTGCAGTTCTGGGCTGCTAAATCATTCTCTAAAAGCAAACATCTAATAAGAGAAAAAACGTCACACAGAAGGAGGAGAATACAATTAATGGTCATTGTGCATTGCCCTCCTAAGCAATCAGAGCGATGACTGCACCTCCCACTCCTTTAGACTAAATAAATCCTGCAGCTGACTATCTGTAGGAGGATGGTTCTCATGACAGTGAGACGTTTACACACGCAGATTCATGCTGATTTAGCTCAAGCTGCGTGAGTTTGTGCCAGCAGCACTAAATCATTGCAATCAATGCCCCTCTCCTCTTTTTCTAAAGTGATTTATGTCAGTTTGGCATAAGGCAATTTCCTCTCGGCAGGAAGCGGAGGTGAGGTGAACCTCTCAGAGAAGGAGCAGAGATACCAAACACATCCTGGCCATCCAGCGAGCTGTGCTGCTTTGTCATATCACATTTCCCCCCAAAAGCATTAATGCAAACCCACTGTCAGTGCTGTTGGGCTTTCATCTTCCTCTCCATCCCATCACGTAACCAATATAAAAAACATAAAAGCCCAGCAAAACGCCAGATGATCGTATAGCTACCAGCACTACCAGTGGGACAGAGAAGCTCCAAAGAGCTGAGCACAACTGATCGACTCTAGGGCTCTGTGAAAAACAGTATGGGACAGATACCATAAAAGAAAGAGAAATCAAAGCTGCGCTTTCAAGAAAGGGGGAAGATGGAAGGATGGGAGAAAAGAGGGTCAGAGTGGAGGCACTGCCATGGTGCTGAATGAGAAACAGAAGCTGGAAAGGGGATTTCGCATGCAAAATTAAAACACAGTGCAATAAGGGAGTATTCAGATCACCTTATCACCTTTCAGTCCATGTTCTCCAGGGTTTCCCATCAGTCCCTGAAACAAAAGAAAGCCCAGAGTGAGACTGAGCCACAGCAAAGACTTGCTCAGGTCCATGTCCCTGATGGTGCTGGTAGCTCAGATCCTCAGCACCGGCTCAGCACAGCCCCGTGGCCCCATGCTGCTCCCTAAGCACACTCCTGTGGACCTTCTTCAAATACCCTCCTTGGGCTGGAGGCACATGGGGACACTGCCCCTGGCATCCTCCTGTAACTTACAGCTACTGCAGACCACCAGTGGGATGTTGGGTCCAGCAGTCCCGTGCCTGGGTGAGGAAACAAGCACTACTGCTGCTCATCCTCTCCCTCAGGATGGTCACTGCCACCCAAGGAAGGAACAAAATGATCTTCAGTGCTGCTATGGAGGGGCGCGAGCTCACAAGGCACCGCTGTTCTCTCACCTTTAAGCCCTTTGGTCCTGGATAACCAATAGGTCCAACAGAGCCCATGTCACCCTAGTGAGAGAAAGAAAATGACCAGAGACATTAGGTTGAAAGCCAATGGGGTCAAATACTTCTCCCATTCAGTCCCTCAGTATCCCTCAATTCTTCCTGATTTCTGAATTGATTTTCTTTTCCACTGTTTGAAAAATTAGAGTATTGAACAGGGCTGCCCCAATAGCATGGCCATTCTGCTGCAAGAAGACAGCACAGCATCATGCATTGGGACCTGCAGGAGAAACTGCAGCCCTGGAGGACCCTGGAGTTCACAGCGCCTGTGTGTACCTGCATGCACACGTATAAAGGAAAGCCTTCAGCGGCCTGCATTTAAATGGGCTTTGATTGCCCTCAGCCCATGAAGGGAGGCAGTGATATGCGTGGCTACGTGTCAATAAACAGCGCTGTCTCTGCCCAGCCATCAGGGCCCCAACAGATGCCCTTTTCATGCCTTCCAGCATAAAGGCTTCTTGTAGAAAGGCGTTTACTTAAAGCTTTGCCCGCACAGCTAATTAGGGGAGCAAGAGGCTTTAGTTTTGCTTAATTCTGCACTCCAGCCTCTTTTAAACAGCGAACCCAAACACCTGCAGCATGTGGAGGGAACAGCCCTTCCCTGAGGTGCTGTGACAGGGAGGAAGAAAGGCATTGAGCATGGGCCAGCCTGGAGCAAACACCCAATGCCTCTGCATGCCCTGCAGAAAGCCTGGGGCAGGAGATGGGGGGAGGAGAATGTGGGGGGAAGGGCCCCATCTCCCAGCAGGACGGAGGAGGTCACCCTTAGATCAAAGCTGCTGGAGCACCATATTTGAGGGATGTGGTCAGTGGGCATGGTAGTGATAGGCTGATGGTTGGACTTGGTGACCTTAGAGCTCTTTCCCAAGCTTAGTGATTCTACGATGCTAGGATTTTCTCTGCCTTTCCTGCACTGAGTCTAGAGTTCCTGGGTTGGGTGCTCTATGTCCATTCGAGATGCAGTGCAGCAGGGATGAGCTGCCACCCTTGCTTATAGACATTTATCTCCTCCAGGGAAAAGATGGAATGAAGGATGGAATTTGGCTGTGCCTGTGGTTACCTGGATTAGTGATGGGATGGTGGGAGCATGCATGACATTCCTGTGTGCCCAGAGAGCAGACAGTTCCTGCTTGTGGTCTCCCCAGTGAGCAAGAACTGTGCACCCTTAGGTTGCTGCTCACAGGGCCTTGCTTTGTAAACGACAACAGATTCTGGTGTGGAATTAATACTGCATCTTTGAAGAAACAGCCCAGTAAATGCTATCGAAAGGGTGAGTTATCTAGCAATAAATGCACAAACAGTAAATATTTACTCTGTTTCCTTTTTGCTTAGAGAGTGTTTGCCCCTCACCACCTCCCACCCTCCAGCCGTCACACCTCCCCTCCACACAGCCATCCTCTGCGCAGGAAGGAGAAAATCTGTGTGCAGCTCTGCACCCTGAAAGGGTTAAAGCCCCAAGAAGCCAGATCTCCATTTGTTTTTATACTTACAATGAGTCCAAGGACTCCAGGAGGACCTGGGGCTCCCAATTCTCCCTAAAAGGAAAGACAGACCGACGTGGTTATGGACTCTTTGTAGACAAACACAGGCTGAAAGGCAGCTCAGTGTTTCAAGGGCTTGAGGGCAGGGAAAACACCATCCCTCCCTCCTCCTTCTGTTCCCACCCCGTGCAACTCCATCCCCCTAGCCAAAGTGATGGAGAGCATCCATCCTGAGGGTGCTCGGCCTCTCCAGACACTGGGCTGCTTGTTGCCCCACAGCTATTTGCAGCTGCAGTCCCCTCCCAGCAGCAGGATGGATGAAAGCAGCATTTTACACATGGGTCAGTCAAGGGAGAGATTGGAGCAGTCCCAGGCAAGGGGAAGGCTCAGGATGAGAGGGGCCAGCAAGGCGAGGGTGGGATGGAGAGGCAAGCCGCTGTTCTGGAGTGGAAACAATGAGGGGTTGGGAGTGATTAAAGTAGCGTAAAGCTTGTGATAAAGGGAGAGCACAGATGAAAATTAAACTGGGCAACCTGGGGAGAGGGTATGCTGGCTTTTGTGCTGGCTGATGGGCCCTGGAAGCACATTTGGCACATGGGGTAGTGTGAGCTGCTCCTCACTGGGAGCACGCAGGTGGGGTAGGGTGGGGAGCCAGCAGCATCCTGCAATGCTGTCTCACCTAGCCGGGCTCAGAGCTCCCCATTTTGGGCACAGGCTGCTCTGAATTCTCAGTTTCACCACAAACCTTTCTGTGCCAGCCTCCCAGGGACAGGCAGGTGCTCAGGGTGCCAGCAGGTGCTGGTGGCATTCCAGGGGGAGTGCAGCAGAGAAACCGTGTCAGACCCACACCAAACCAAGTACCCAGGTACTTTAGCAATCCTTATGGGATGCTCAGATGGTCCCTGGTCTCCCTTGCCGCATTTCCAACACCTGACAGCAGCTTGTTGGGGCAAGGCCGGTCCTTGCACACCTCCTTCTCCAGCAGTGCCTCTCCAAACAAGAGCATTGGAAATCCTGAACTTCCCGTTGGCTCAGACAGCCCTTCCCCTGCTCTGGATTATGCTGGCTACTCTGACAGAGCAGCTCAGTTTACAGTGCACATCTGGTTGGAGTCCCCTTCAGTGCAATAAGGCTCCCCTTTTAAGGGAAGCTTTGCCTAGTGAGAGAATGAAAGAGAAGGGGACACAACGTGACCGACCGTGCTCAGCTTTCTTGTGCAAAGGGTTACGTGTGTTTATTTTATGGGAAGTGGAGTAAAGGGCTGTTGGGCAAGCACACACAAAAAGCGTTTCATAATCTCAACCAGCCGAAAATCGCTTTTTTATGGCCAGTTCCTTTCCTGCATACTTGGGACATCTGTGGAGCAATTGTTCCTCACGGGTGGGATTTCTGTGTCCTCAAAGCTACTGTAATAAGGTCGGCTTTGAGCATTCAGTCACGGGCTGGTGCTGGCAGGAGAGGGAACATCCCCAAGGATGGCACAGGAGCTGTTCAGCTCCCCAGGAAGCTCTGCAGGCTCTGGAAATGGCTGGGATGAAGAGCGTGTGGATGCTCAGCTCCTGGTCCCAACAGACACAGGTGGGACTGCCTCGATTTCTAACTTATGTCACATGGGTATTCCTCAACAGAAAGGGTAAAAGTGGAAATGCACGGCCTCATGCCTAATGCAAAAGGATTTCCTCTTGGAAGAGGAGGGGGTGACCTCCTCCAGGAACTCAGGCAGTACCAGCTGTTACTTGAGCTGTTCCCTGGCCTGGGGAAGGGGGGATTTACAGGTGCTCCCTTCCCAGCAATCAGTCAGGACATGCTGAGCCCTGACCTGCAAGAGGAATCATGCTCCATCCTCCTTTGCAACACATGAGTCTGGCACAGGGACAAGAGACAAGGAGATGAATCAACAGTCCATGTCTAATTCTTGTGATTAAGAGACTAATTGGAATGGCTAAAGTGCTCCGGGAACCGAGATCTGGAATGCGATGGCTCAACAGTTCTCAGTAAGCCGGTAGGAGGGAAGGACATCCCTGCAGCTGTGAGCCTTTGCTCTGTCCGGAGGGGACGGAAAGAAGATGAGAGGCTGTCGGCTCTGCCATCCCCATGCAATGGCAGCAGCAGAACAGAGCAGCTTGGAACCCATGGCAGCCTGCCCGCCTGCCTGCCCACCATTTAGCTGCATGCTCCACCTAGCAAACTCGGCGTATTTGTCTGTTCCACAAACAGACTTTCTGGCATTTTTCTGTGTCTGTGACTCGGCTTGTGACCCTGTGAACCTCCCTTTAAGTCAGCCCAAACAGTCTGTTTTCATTCTACGATCTCCAAGGCACATGAATATTTAAAGGCTGTTGATAAGATGAAAGAAGAGCGATCCTTCTGGATGAATTAACGGAAAGGACATTCGCTTCTCCCCGATGCTCTGGGAACTGGCATTCAGCTAACACTGAGCCCATGTTCTGAATGGACCTAAGACTACTTGCAAATCTAAACGAAAACAAAACAAGTTATTTGGAAAAAAAAAGGGACTCTTTCTGACCTTCCTGCTCTTCCTGGTGGGCTGGTTGGAAACAGCAATGCAATCTAGAAAGTTTTCTGCTTTGGGACTACTGATTCCGCTCTGACCCGTGGTTTATGCTGATTGAAGGATGGGAAATGTCCTGCAGAAGTATTCCTTGGGAATCTAGTTCATTCAGTTCACTGCAATTGTAACTCTTGTTGTTGAATTCCCACAATGGCTGAGCTTGGCTTGCTGGTTAGAGCTGCTTGGGAAAATAACTTTTGTCTGCGTTCATGATGAATGGGAACTTAAAGACACATAAGGAGTGGGTTACTTCACACACTGAACACCATGAGTGATTATGTGTGAATAACCAAGACAGTATGAATTTAAAAGATGAATCAGAACTCCTCATCTGCTAATTGAAGAAGAACTGAGAAAGCCATTCAGAGAATCATTTCGGATAGTTAATACATGTGGGAACTTATACAATCCAGAAGAGTGTGTTTAGTGAGCAGCGGAAAACACAGCACGCACCCAACCATTTGGTATTAAGTGCTAAAAGAGCAAAGCAAAATAAATCTCATTAGCATCCAGCTGCTTAAATGGTCCTTGGGACCATCCTGACCCAGCTCCCAGGAGACACATCTCATTCTCAGAAAGTCAGCAGGGGTGAGGTAGAGACTGGAGAGAGGTCAAGGGCTCAGGAGCCTGCAGATTCCTCCCAGCACCATGCTGGGCCAGCTGAGACCCAGGCAAGGCAGCAGGAGCCCAGAGCACCGGGTCTGCTCCTCAGTGCACCCAGACTCCAGAGCATGCAATCTTGCACTTCTTGCACTACCACTGATGTTCACTTCTGATGAGGAAAGGTACTGAGCTTGGAGCACTGTGACAATGCATTCCTCTGTCTGTGGGCCCTGTCCTGCTACATTCATGTAAAGCTCCATCCAGAGCATGCTGGAATCAACAAAATTATTCCTGTGGCTCTGTAATATGGGCAACGCATTCCAACCACGGCTTGCTCATCAGGAACAACATCCCAACCTTTTCTCATCTGATTTTTCTTCTAGTCACAGAGCATCTATCAAGACTGAGGCACAGGAAGGGTGATGGAACAAAGCAGAACTGAACAGCACATGATGAGCTGGCAGTTACAGGATGCTGGGCCGAACACAGGAACCAGGAACATGAGCAGGGCAGGGGTGTACCTTTGTTTTTCAGGAGGGACAACAAAACACCAGCAGCTGCCACCACACTGAATACCTTCTTTCAGCTCTAACTAGCACCACATGCCAAAGCATGCTGTCTACCACAACGGAAAGAGGAAAAGCTATCAACTTACTGGGTTCCCGTCTATGCCTGGAGGTCCTCGTTCCCCAAAATCACCAGGAAAACCCTGAGAAGAGGAAGAAAATATTAGTGTTACTGGTGCCAGCTTAAAAACTGCTCCCCCTGCACTCAGTGCAGCACTTCAGTAGCCAGCAGGTCAGAAGGAAGCCCAGGCCAACAGCCCCCCCTGGTCATACCCCACCCACAGCACGCTCACTCAGTGAGCAGCTCTGCAAGGCCAGGAGCTGATTCCCTCCCCTCACCTGGGGACCAATGAAGGGTAACCAGAAGTATGATTTACCAGGCTCAGCCATCAGCTGTGTATTAACCAGTGGGAGCCTGGGGAGGAAAAGTCAACGAGGAAACAGGAAGGCTTTTTGCTTGGCCATGCTGTGGAAAGCACCCATTGCTGAGGCTGCTGGGTCTGATGCATTCACATCAGCCATGACTGTTCCTAACAGCGTCTGTCAGCCTTGGGCACGCTTCATACAGCAGGTAAGGCTTTGGCAGTGCCATGTAGAAAGTCAATGTGAGTGTGCATAGGAGAGAAAGGTGAAAATCAGTGCTTTTGTTCTGGTTCACCGAAGCCCTTCGATACGTCCCAACAAGGAAAATGCAGCCCTGAAGGTTATGTTGCATAGTTTACAAATGAAGTGTTAAACACGCTTTTGCAAGACCAAGCTTTGCATCTAAAGATTAAGAAATGTTCTACTGATAAACACAATGCCTCCTTTAAAGTCGATCCTAAATCATTTATATTCTGGAAGAGTTCATAAACCTTGCTGCAATGACTGTCCTCCTCAAAAATGGACTGTCAGCCTGAGTTATTTCCTCCTGGTGACAATCGTTTTAACAGTGTCTCCTTCTCACAGGACAGATAAATGGCTTCATGCCTGTTGGATCCCATAACGCTTAATGGAGCTGATCAAAGATGCATGGAGAGTTCTCTCCTGTGCACCCATGACCTTGCAGCTTGCCCAAGGAATGAACAGCTCCAAGCTCATGCTGGTCCACACTCCGCAGCCACAAAAGACCACGTTTACTACATGAAAACAGTCACCACTTACCAAAAGTCACCATCTTAATTTATTACTGACTGTGGACATCAGGATGGAAAACTAAGGACTACCATTCTAGTCACAGTCAGACCTCCATTCACCTTTGATGGCTCACAACTCCTGGCCAACACAACCCTGTAGGAAGATACCCGGTCACATCCCAGGTGAAATATGGGGGACATGTTTAAGACAACTAAAATTTTGTTACTGACTTCCGAGCCAGGATTTCACCTCCTCTGTACCACTTCCCTGTGGCAATCAGTACACCCTCATGAACGGATGCAAGCTATCGCTGACATTACAGGCATCACTGCGAATTGTCTGCCTTTCCAGCTGGGCACTGCATCCCTTAAGCCTGCGTGCAAGCCGAGAAGCTGTGGTAAGCAACCACTGCAACAGCCTTCTGCCACCTAGAGACAAAGATGTCAAATATAACAAGAAGGGGAGAGTTGGAAGAGGGTAAAATCTTCTTTAATAAAAAAAAAGAGGCGAAAAATAACTCTGCTACATGCTGAATCAATCAGCTCAGAACAGATATATGTAAGGAAAACTCATTGCTCAGGCAAGACAAAAAAAAAAGAGTGCCTTGTAAGGTTTTGCTGTTTACAGTCATACAGCCGGCCAAGGAAAATACGAGCAGGCACAGACTGATACTGTACTCACACTGCTGCAGATTGCAGTGCCAGCCTTCAGCAGTCCCTCATCCTTCTTTCTGCAGAGGGCACAGCTGGGCTCAAAGGGACCCAATGATGCCACTGAGCAACCTGGCCCTGGGGTGTCCCCTGAGGTGTCCTCTATGGAGCCAAGGCCTTGTCCAGTTGGGAAGGTTTTACTCATTATAATAGTGGAATTAAATCAATGTAGCTACAGCTGCATAGTATCATCTAGAGAAATGCTTGCTTCAGATTAAGAAATTTGGGTTAAATCTTTTCCACAGTGATATTAACACTGCACTCTTCTGCCAGAAAAAAAAAGTATCCAGATAAGAAACTATTTAAAATCACGATTCCCACTGATCTCGTTTTATGTCTCAGTTTCCTGTACTAACCTCACTGCTCAAAGACATGGGAGATGTGAGGCGCTAATAGTGTTAATACACCTCTGGCTTTTATAAGGCTTTCCAACAGCTGATCTCCAAGCATTTAAACAAGCAGACGATTCCTGAGAGCCGTGCACCCAGATGAGGCCACTTGGCCAACCCTACCCAGTAGAGGTTCAACAACCAAACCCCTTCACAGTGCACTGCGGTCCCCATCATGCAGCTGTGTTTTCTTCCCATCCTCAGGATGGAAAATGATAAAATTGACAGGAAATGGAGAACCTTTCTCATCCTGAGCCCATAGGTCTCTGGGATGGTGCTTGGTCCCACGGTATTTTTTGGCTCACGTTGTAAAATAAACCCAGAACAGGAGACAATGGAAAAAGCAGCTTTAAATCAACGGACCCCGCACATCCTCACCCAGGCTTTGAGCTTGGCAGCACAAGGATTAGCACTTTAGCACATCAAATGAGACCAAGGCTGGTGGCTGTGGCAGGAAGGAGGATGTTTCGGCATCCCTACAGTCTCCAAAGGCCCAGTCCGGGTTGTGAAAGCTATTATAGCACAGTCCTGTTCACAGCAGGAGGCAATCAATCTGTTAAGCACCTAATGAAAAGAAAGCACTTTCTTTCCATGGGGTAAGCAGTAGCAGCTTAAACCACAATTACCGTTCCAGTGACCACAGTGTCCTAAATTCATTGGCTCTCACATGTCTGCAAAAGCTGTTTTTTCAACCCTCCTGCCTCAGCCTTGAGGACAGAGATGTTCCTCGGGAATAAAAGCTGTGCTATTCAACCGCAACAAGCAGCCTAGGAAGTACAAGAGGACTTGGTTATCCCCTTGGTTCCATCCCTGTGGCGCCGGAGAGCAGCTCTGTGCCCCCTTCCCTGAGCAAAACTTCCCAAAGTTGAGTGCAGAGGGCTGGATTTTGTTTGTTTGTTTGTTTTTAGGCACGGCATAATCCACTGTTTTCTCAAAAACTGGGATAGCAAAGAATAACAGCCTAGTGGAAAACATCCAGCGGTGCATCCTGAATGCTCTCAGGGATGCATGGAAAAAGTCAAGGACTGGGAAGGGACAGCAAAGGGCAGCAGAGCTGGAGGAAAACGCTCGCCTAACAAGTTGTGCCGGCAGGGAGCCAGCTCCTCCACAGTGGCTGCAGTCAGGTATGACAAAACTTTTGGCTCCATCTCTCAGCAGAGAAATACAGAAGGTAAAAAAATAAGAGAGAAGCCCAGCTGAGTGGATTTCACATTGTCTGAAGGAGAAATTCAATGAAAGGAGCAAGGTGGTGCTTGAAGAGGGGTTGGAGAAAAGCCATACAAGCAGAAGCAAAACCCAATGAATCTGTGCTCCCCTCCGACCAACCCCCCCCCATGCAGTGGTTGCAGTTTGTCCTCAGTATGCACTGCTGGAGAGGGAACCAAGACAAAGAGATGCAAGCTGATTTATCCCAGATAAAACCAATAAGTCTGAAGCTGAACCAGTAATTAAATGTACACCTTCGAGGTCCCACAGCTGTGCCTCAACTCCTGTTCATCCACGCTCCCTGCAAAGGGCACTCTCTCATACACCACAAGACAGACACTGGAATCAGCCCCTTGGCAGCAGGGGATAACATCCCCTTCTACCTCCCCTTTCTTTCTTCCTTTGCTTAAAACAAACAGAGCAGCCTGGCCTTGCTTGCCATCATCAGCCAAAGGGCAGCTCCAGGTCTGAACACAAGCCACCAGCTCTCATCCCTGCAAGCCACTGTCCCCAGGGATGTATGGCCAGGTGATGCTCTCAATCCTTTGCTTCCCCAAGGCCCTCTCAGGTGTGCGCCCGTGGGTGTGTGCGTTGTATGTATACAACATCTGATTCAGTTTAGAACACTTTTCCTGATGGAGTAAGGGAGGCAGTCTGGCAGCTGCCGCTCCAAGGAATCCTGGCAGGTCTGCACGCCAATAGAATCCTTCTCCAAAAATAGGATTTTATTTTCCTGTTGGCTGAAGGTGAAACTGCTCAAACCAACCAGCCCTCCTGTCTTGTCTGCAGAAGGCTGCATCTGCCAGTTGGCTCCGTCCAGGTAAGTCTCAGCCCAGGAGCCTCCACAGGGATGGAGCATGCAAGTCAAACAATTTAAACAACAAAAAAAAAGTAACGGTGGGGAAGCAGGGCTGAGGGTGAGAGAAGGCATTCACTGGAAAAAAAAATAAGAAAAAAGAAAAAAAAGAGGGAGAATAAAATAAACAAATGGAGCTTATGTTGGCAGCGTCCACCTCTGAAAGTGTTCTTGGTGGAGAGCACAGACGTGAGCCCCGCACCGGCGGGCACGAGGGCTGGCTCACACCCAGCAACGGTTCCTCGAGTGGCCCTGCAGGGATCCTGGCAAAGCCCCCATGCCCAGCCCACTTGCCAGCTTAATCCACGCAGCTACACAGCCTTTGCCTTTTGCTCAGTCTAGAGCTGGGACTGTGGCAGCTTGCATCCCAGCAGAGAGGGGAGGCGCCACCCACAGCTGGGGACGGGGCTGGTGGCCCTGCTACTTCACATCTCCATGTCACCTCGTCCTCTTTGGATTAAGATTTCATGGCATTTTTAGCATAACTGCCCTTTGGAGCCTTCAGTTCCACCTGAACGAGAGCCAACGTCCGCTGAAGCCCTTTCAGCCGAGCACCACTGAGGTTAACTTGTGGCCCTCCACCCTCCCAACCTCCCACTTCACTGCTTCACACACGTACACGCTCTCTTCCCGCTTCTGTCGGGCTCTGATAGAGTGCAGATTACACAGACTCAATTACCTAATGCTCAAGAGCTCTGAATCTGCCAACACCCCTAATTATTTACGGCCAAGATTTCCAGGTCTAGCAGCCTCCTATTTAAGAAAGTCAAGATCAAAACCGCTTTCAGAGTCGCACGTGATAGTTGCATTAGTTTATCTTATTTCTAATGAAAAACACTTTTAGTCTTCGCTCTGATTTATAAATGAACATTTCCCTAAAGGAAGAAGGATGCTCTTGTGCTTAGGAGATACTGATGTAATTCTTCACAAGCTTTCTGAAGGATGATGGACAAGTCTCTTAGGATGCTTTTGGAAACAAACAGCTGAACCCAACCTGGGACACTGATTTGAAGGAATCCTTTGTGGTCTGCAGAGCTTGCCAAGTGCTCGGGTGGCTCAGGTACGTCAGGCCTGAGCAGTCTAGCTATGGAAGAGCAGGTATTTTCTGAGGATATATGCTGATCACAGTGACGAAACACGCACGGCTGGAGCATTAGCAGCCCATGTGAGCTGCAGGTGAGAGCTCTTAGGGTGTACTCCTAAGTCACATTCTTACAAGAAAAGCCATACGGGCAGCTTTTCTGCACCCTTGGGAGCCCACTCAAGTACAGTCTGGCAGTTCTTTGTACTTGGAAATGCTGTCACCGGTTTCCCAAATCTCAGCTTGCATGCTCTTGCTTGGTCCTCTCCAAACACAGGGAAGGACTTCAGCTGCATCCAAAGCAGAGAAAAGACTAGAGCGAGAAGAGAGGAGAGGCTTAAAGCCTCAGTCTCTGCACAGAGGAACCAATTTTGTTTTCTCACTGATTTGGGTTATGCCAGTCTTTCCAGACACATGGCAAGACGGATCTCCCCTATTGTTTGCATGGACAACAGCTGTGGCTGTGTAACTTGGCACAGCAGTGTGCAGTTACACTCACCACTGAGTTATCTCAGCCATATATCAAAAGGTTGGAGGAGGCTGTAAAACGAAACCTTCCCAGAGTCTGTCCTGCTTTTTGCTATTTCAGATGATGCAACAATCTTCTCGTTTCAGTAGGGAGTGCACGGGTACCGCATGCCCTTCTAACAACTCACCAGATGGAGAAAAAAAGAGTATTTTGAGGCTCAGTGTTCACTGGAGGCAGAAGTTAAGACATTAACATCATAAGTCAAGATGGAAGAAGACAGCAGACATGAAAAATAGCCTGGCAAGAAGGCTTTGCTGCATTACAAGCTGAGAGCTGGCAAGGGGGACCTAGGCTGTGGTCAGCTCATGGGAAGTGGATGCCAGATTAGGCAGCTTGCCACCATGCCGATGCTCACAGCAAATCCTGAGGCCATGTCAGTGGCTGCCAGATCACTGCTGGCTCTCACAACCTCCATGCTGTGGCCAACGGGCAGAGAGAAGGGAGTTCTGGCATCACCTGTGCGCTGATCCCTGACACTTAACACCCTCGTGCCACTTTGCAGATCCTCTTTGCACAGCACCTGCACAATGGACCCGAGCACACAAGGAGGCTTCATGTGGTTGACTGAGGTCCAGGCATGGGACCAGCAGCAGCAGCAAGTCCTTAGGAGGAGAGAAAAAGACCTTGGATGTCTTTGCTCAATCGTAAACAAGCTTCAAACAAATCTAAGTATTACTAAGAACGTCGTGGAACAAAACTTTGTGCCTCCCTCTCTCTTTTTAAATAATACTGCTAAAAAAAATCACATTATAAGCTAAAAGCAGGGATGAGACAGTATTGATAGTCATATATGAGAGAAAAGAACAAGAGACAGAAGCGTCCATCCATAACTAAGGTGAACCAGAGAGAGCTCAAACCTCTTCCAATACAGTTCTTGAAAGTTCTCCTGTAAGTCTCTTTCTCTAGCAGGACTTGAGACCTTATGAACGTATTATACTCTATTTGAAGCTTAATACAATCTGCACTGCAGCTATTTCTTGCCCAGGGGTCACCGGTGCCCAGCTGCTGGAAGCACATTTGCCTCCAGTGTTTGCAAGGAGAGCCGGGTGGGAGCTGGAGCTGCCTGCCTCCACGACAGATCCACCATGTCCCTCATAGCTCTGCAGAACTTAAGTTCCCTGGAATGCTTTCAAAATCTGACTCACGTCCAGTTCGTCTATTTTCATCATTTGCTCTTACATCATTCCAGGAGGCCCACGGTGTCACATGCAAACTCCCCCAGCCCCCTGCTCCTCTTAATTCGCTGCTGCCTCATACCAAGCAAAACTTGGTAGGGAAATGTATTTGATAACGGCTCCTTCCCTACTCCCAGAGCTTTATCCAGCCTTGGATGGTAGCTAATAAGGGCTTCCAAGAGCTCTCCATTGCAGTGACCTCACTGAAGCAGAGCAGAGCTGTGGCCATGCCAGCAAACCTAGCAGAGAAATCACAGCCGGCTCACTCACACTGCAGCCCGGCTGGGAGACAGCGAGGGCAGGAGATAAGTGCTGGAAAGGGAACCACGTCAGCTGCTTCCTCCTTTCCATTCTCCAGTGATTTCCTGAATACCTCTGGATGCCACAGAATCTCTTAGCTCACGCTCGGAAGTACAAATCGACAGCGTCTCTCCATTCAAGATTTCCTATTAAACCTGATATCATGAAATGGGGATGGAGCCAAAACCCTCTGAGCAGAACACAGGCGCTCACACGCAGGGCTTTCATCCCTTCTCAAGATCTCAGCCCGAATGCCTCACTGGGTGAGAGATTCCTCACAGATCCCAGAGGATCACCAGACACGAGCTCTTCTTGCCTGGAAGACCACGAGCAGCAGCCAAACAACAGCTGGAAGGCTTTGAGCCTACAGCGTGCACTGCACAGAGAGCAGAGAGCCTGTACCTAACGACAGTTGCTTTGTTTGTTTTACTCTGGTCAATGAGTCATCCTTACATTGCCTGGCTCGCTGCACTTATTCATCGCAGAGGTTTCTGGTGCAATTTGTGGATTAAAAGCTGTAAGATTCGGTACAGATTTCCACCACTGCTGTCCCTCCTCCAAAATCTGCTCCATCTCCCCCCATCCCAGTGGGATGAGAGCAGCCAGCCCGGATGAGCGTGGCACTGTTGAGCTGAACTGTCTGCACAGCTTTCACTGCAGGAACACCAAGCAGTGGGTGTGGGATCCTAGAAAGCACGCGCTCACATGCAAGGAGGACAATGGGAAAGCACTGGATTTTTTCAGCGTGTGGGTGAGAGGACGTTTTACAAGGAGCCTGTGAGTGCAATGATGTCAGGAGACAGAGAGGCACTCAGGCCAACACGAAGAACAAGGTGCAAAGGCAATGAGAGACACCAGAGCACGCACACGTCTGCTCTCTGCACTGCCTCCTGGAGCAAACAGCTCGATGCAGTTTGGCAAATGAAGCACGCAAGAGAGCCGTGGAAGAAGGCTGATACAGGGACAGCTTTCCTTTCTGCCCTTCCCCTGTTTCCTTTGCTCATTTCTGTACTTTTCCCACCTACTAAGAGCAGCACAAAACCCCTTCTATGCATCTTTCAGCTCCACCTCATATTGAGCCCTACCTGTATCACCTGGCCAAGCTCTTGGATTTGCCTGGACACAGCGAACACCTCCTCATCTCTTCTGTCACTGCTTTAATTCTGCTCCACCACCAAGGGCAGAAGAGTCTCTACACCAAAACGCACTGGCATTATACAAACCAGGACAGCACAAAGGCTAAAGAGAACCGCAATCGACAGAGGCAAATAAGATGGGATGGGTGAAAGCACAAAAATTAAGCGTAACAGAGCAACAGGGACCTGGGTGCTGCTGTCACAGTGGGGAATTAAAAAGCACATTTAAGGAAGAGGCTTTCTGGAGGGAAGGTATTGCAGAAGAGAATCTGAGCAGCGTAGCATCCAGGGGAGCATGGAGAGAGTGCAACAAAGAACAAAAGGGCAGAGCATGAAAGAAAGGAAGAGAACAGTACTTGTATCTTCAGCTTTCTTCCTGCTCGAGAAAAGAGACATGGAAAGGTTTGTTTGATCTCCCCACTTAGTTCCCAGCAGAAGATATCAGGGGGCCCAGCCAAAAGCCAGATGTTTTGTTTTCGGTTTCATTCAACAAAGTCTGCATAATAGACGAGGAAAAACTTTACCGGCCTACCCATCTTGCCCCTCTTCCCAGGAACTCCAGGGATCCCCTGCAAGGAAAACACAGAGAAAAAAAGAATAATAGGTCTGGTTGAGAAAGCAAACAGTCAACCAACAATGCAAAACAAAACGAGAAGAGAAAGGGGAATGCAAAACAGGCTAATGACTGCGGCATTGTTCGGGAATCAAAATGTCAGCCACTTGCAGTGAGAGCAGAAGACAATTAACCTTCACCCACTAACTACGGCCCTCCCTGGGGATGCACGCAGGCAGCATCCACACCCAGGGCTACAGGCTGAAGCTTAATGCCTGCTGGAGCAGTCATTAAGCTACTGGGCTGGAACCGACTGAAGGCCACCGCCAAGGCACTCGCTGGAGAACTTCTGTTTATGTTTCTTATTTAGTTATACAAGCATTAAATCAGCGACTCTCGAGCACAGGGCAGTCCCCTCCCAGGCAGGCACACTCACTCCCACATGCTCCTGGGGCCTCTCTGGTTTCTGGAGCTTGCATTTGAGGAAGAAAAAGTGAGAATGAAACAGTCTTCATCTTACAGTGCCCTTCCTTAGGAACTCTTGCTGTGAGAAGAGGGAGTCCTTGGGTGGGTAGAGATGAGGCAGGAGGGGGTACTTATGGGAGAAGAGCAAAACAGCAAGGGAGGTTCTGCGAAGCTCTGAACATGTGGGTTTAAAAAAGACATAGGGGGAAGGGTGAGAGGAAGGGAGGACACATGGGGACAGCAGCCACAGGTAGCCTTCCATGGGCTTGACTGCCCAACTTGATGCAACTGGAATGAAAGCCACCATCAGAAAACCCCAGCAACTGCTCTTCCCAAGAGGCACACAGCACCAGCTGGACACCCAAAATGCTGGCGTACGGTGGCTGGGATGTTGCTCATGTGGGCACAGGGAATTCCCACTTACGTTCCCGCCCTGCCCCATCCAACTAAGATGGACTTGGAAGGAGGAGGAGGAGGGCAAGCTCGGAGTGAAGGACAATACACAAAGACTCCTCCCAGTGCATCAGCACTGTCTGACGATCCTGCCTAAAGACTTGGTTTCCCTGAGCCAACGCCATACAGGGACAAAGGTCTTCTTGCAAGGGCAGAGACAGGCAGAAGAAGGCATGTTCAAACATTAGGCATGCTTGCCTCCTTTCTCCAAAACAAGGGGTAGAGGTTACAGCAGGCTCTGAAGAACTGCATTCATGCAATACACCAAGGTTTTCTTCACAAAATACTCACTCGTTCTCCATCAGCCCCCGGTAGCCCAAATAATCCTGGAAGACCAATATATCCCTAAAGAAAAGAGGAAACAAGTAGTCAAATACGTTTCTCCGTTAGCAGCCAGTCAATCTGTCGTCCCTGAACAGCAGAGCATCCTCCAGCGTTGGTCAATGGCAGCCGTGATGAAATAAACCTTGAGGCAAGTGTATATGCCCATGGACTGCATGGTGCTGGCTTCCACGATGTAGTCCAAGGGCACATACCCTCACACCAGGGATCATGAG
The DNA here is from genome assembly GCA_030625065.1 of Alectoris magna. NCBI lineage: Eukaryota > Metazoa > Chordata > Aves > Galliformes > Phasianidae > Alectoris > Alectoris magna. Next base: position 4,409,740 of record CM060579.1, on the reverse strand, counting down.
GATTCCGGGCAGGAAGAGGCCAGCAATAAGAGACCTTACCTGGGCTGGCTATGAGTGTACCTGAGGGAAGCGGAGCTTGGTTCAAAGTTAGCAAGAGTGTTAGCAAAAGTAACCCATTCCTTTCACAGTCACCAGCCGTTGCAGCATTTTCAAGCATGCAATGTTTCTGTCCAGCTTTGGGATCCTGCTCAGACAGGATGCACTGCATAAAATGCTACATTTCCTGTCCCTCGCAACAATTGAAGCCTTGTGTTTAATCCTCTTTGCTCAGCAGTTAGCACAAAGTTACCTTGTGTGCTGGTCCTTCGCAAAGGACTGTTTGTGCCAAACATGCAGAATCGAGAGGAAGTGAATTTCAGCGGGGAGCCCCCTCCGTGGCACCTTGCTGTTACAAGAGCCAAATGCTAACAGTGACTTTCTCTCATCTTTCTCTCTCCATCATCACTAAATCTCTTACAGCCAATCCCACCAAATACTTTCACCAGTCCGTCACTCCCTTTGGGTTGTGCTTCTTTCGGGGATGATATCCCGCTGGGAAATACGGCCGTATCAAAGGATGCTGATACCTTTGCCTCCTGAGCACCAAGACAAACCACCCAACTCCTGTTGGATGACCACTGTAGTGGGTGCACCAGGAAGAACAGTACAGAAGTGAGGTGAGCAAGCTGAGCTCCCCCAGACCTCCCTCCCTGCCTCCCATAGGATGCCAAGCAGTGCTCTCCCTCCCCAGCTCAGCCATACAGCTAGCTAGAGGGTCAGCGGCTGTTTATGCCTTGCAGTTTTTCTAGTGATGAAATCCAGCTGGTCGAATTTATTGCCTATAGAGGAAGTATCACGTGTCAGGGAAGGAGAGGATTTTATTGGGTCAGAAGCTCATTGTGAACTTATAATTGCGGGAAAAGAGCAAAATTTGATGAATGGAAGTCGTAATTGTTAAAGAAAGAGAACAAAATCTTTAGCAGTGAGGGAGGGCTCCCAAAAATTCAATTTGACGAGCAAAATGGGCAGAACAGAAATACTAATATTTATATTTGCACATGGGTTAAAGACGCTGGCTTGCTCTTCTGCATAATGATATAAATCAGTCCCAAACTCGGGACTGTACCCAGAAAAGTCCATATTCAGCATGATGGAAGACCACTGAGCCACACTTGTTGAAATTAGAGAGGCCTCAGGGAGCTGGGGCTCGTGGGAACTTCAGGCTGGGCTTCTGTAGGAATTTGGATTCCATTCTTCCCTCTGCTGCAGCATAAGGGGTAGTGACTTCACATCATCAGTACTACCAGTGATCTCTGGCCTTGGTACATTCAGAGCTTCATTTCAATAATGTAACGGTGCCTCAATAAACAAGCAAGGTTGTTCACTGAGGGCCTCTGTAAATAAGGTGTGCAGTCCAAATCCCCCAAATCCAACAGCTCTGAAAAACTTCTCTCAGGATTGAAAAGTTAAGCATAAAAGTTCTTAAGAAGCCCTTAGTAAAACCAAGCAAACACAAATCAAAGGCTGCTTACCCGACTGCCTTTTGGACCAGCTTCCCCTATGGGGCCAGGTAAGCCCTAGAACAGAAGGGAGAAAACAAAGATAAATGTGGACAGACTTCCATTTGCTTAGTAAGCGCTGCCAAGTCCCCAGCACTGTCCCTGCATGGCTCTGCTTCTGAGTCCAACGCTTATCAACAAAGGGGAAACTAGACAAAACGACACCAAAATCAGTTCTCCTGCAGCTGGGGAGCTGTGGTTCTGCACACAGCGAGCCTTCCCTGGGGCTGAAGGAGCCCCGATGCAATGAGAAAGTCCTTCTGATTTCTACATCCAACAAAGCTGCGTAGCAGTGCAGGTGCTGCGTATCTCCAACCCTTTGCAGCACCCACAGCTATGGAAAGAATTAAAAATACATTTCCCATTCTCCTTTCTGCTCCCTCAAAGTGCAGTGAAAAGGAAGCCTATAAAAATGCATCATGAATTTGCACGTTTATTGTCCTCCAGCAACTTTCCAGATCGATACTTCACCAGTTCCAAAAGCTGCTGGGGCTTTTCTTTTTGTTTTTTTGGAAGGAGGAATAGTAACGATTAAAAAAAGGCCAAGGCTGTATTTTCCTTAGCTGGCAGCACTGCAGGCTCAGCCTGGGATCTGAAAGTCATGTTGTGCTCTTTTCTGGCTCATGCACTGTTGCCAGTCAGAGGTTTCAGCCATCGGGGCGAAGCAAACAGCTCTGCCAACGATGCACAAATCAGAGCAGAGCCAAACTCGCGCTCCCATCGCACAGCAGAGCCAGCACAGCTGACAGCAGTAACAAGTAGTAAAATCTCATTAAAGTAAACAGCCCTGATGCTGGATACACACAGTGTTCAGATATGCTGGGAAAAAAAAAGCTTCTTTTTCTTCCTTTCTTTTTCTTTTTTTTTTAATAAAATAAAAAGTCTCTTTCTTGACCCACACCACATTATAAGAAAGTGCTTTTGTCCTTCATATGTCAAGCACAAATATTTCACCCCGCCTATCTGATGGGCAGCACGCAGCTGTGAACTGCTAAGCAGCATTCATTAGCCTTGTATGTCCATTATAGCTCGGGCTGCTCTGTGGGAGCCATCTAATGCACATTCACACCTAGCATGCAAATCTCTGAGAGCCCTTCAGCATGCAGTCAGGTGCACAGAACTCCCATCCAGTCCCACCACCTCTATGTGCCACCGACCATCAGCATCAGTCTGACTTTGGACTCAGAACAGATCACACTGCTGATAGTGGGTGGAGGGCAGTTCTGCGTATCTCGCTCACGTTCAGTCCCACACTCAGTGCATTGGGGTAAGAACTCACATATGAACTCTCTTAACGTCAGTAAGAAAATAGAGGGTCTGACCCCAACCCATTTCCCTTTGGACATTCCTCCATTCCTGAAGTTGTCTTACAGCCTTCTTTCAATGGAAAACAAAGACTTGATTTTCTTTCATCTTTTTTTCTTGGCAGCTGCAAATGTCTTATATATACTGATGGTCTGCGTATAACTTTACACAGATGAACATATATATATACACACTTAAGCTAGCAAATGTGAGATTTCAGTCAAACCTTTTCAATCAGCAGTATGCTTTCTGCCCCAGGTTTCTAACCTGTTCATGTTATACATGCAAGGATTTGCCTAAAAGTGATGGGCCAGCAGCTTTCAAGCATGCTTCTCTGCTCTGCTATGTTTTGTTTTCTTTTTTCCTCCCATTCCCATATCAGGCAGATTTTGCTACAGAAATTCAAGTTGTATCCACCCTGGGCACAACATCCTTTCTAACAACATGAGTGAGGGGTTGTGTCATTGCTGCACTGACTTTAGCGGGCCATGTATGTAGCAGGGCACGTGTTCACTGCCTGCACACCCACAGCCCTACTCTGTGCACAGCACGATGAGATTTACTGCACCTGCCTGCCAGGATAACCTTTGGCACCAGGGCTGCCGGCTGGTCCTCGTTCACCCTTTGGAAAGAAACAAAAAGAACAAGGTAAGGGGATGGCCACACACCTGGGGAGCATTTTAGCTGCTTTGAACTGGGGTGGAATGGATTAGATCTGTGATTTAATCATAAAGCTGTGATGTAAGTCTATAGAGACAAAAACGTGAAAGGCAGACGGTGGAATAAATGGACAAAGGGCAAAAAGCAAGCAGAAAAGCAAGGCAGTATCATCCACACGTCCAGCACGTGTCGGTCTGTGCCCTTCTCCCTCCAACTGCAGTGAAAGCAGCAGATAGTCTGAAACAAGGAGGCTTAGAGAAGGTGTAAGGCTGCATCTATATCTGGCATATGGAACCGTTTTGCTGCTGGGGAAGCACTGCCAAAATTCTTCAGAACTAAACGGATTCATGTATAATATCCTTAAACATCATTGCTAACAGGGCCTGCTATTCATTGCCCTTTTTTTTTTTTTTCTTTCCTGAACTGCAAACATCAGACCTAACCAAATAAAGGGGGGAAGGGGGAGTGGGGAACGGGCTCTGGGAGGGAATTACATGTTAGTACTTAATCCGATGCAGCTAGTAAACTCCAGCTGAAATTAATGTAAGGGAAGGAAGGGGGAGCAGGGTAAGCTGGTATTTTTTCCACCACACAGACCTAACGTGGCTGAGCAATAAAAATTAGAAATTAAATTTAGAAACCCCGAGGCAGCCTCCGCCCACCGACACGCAGACCGATGCGCTGCGCCTCCCATGTGTGCATGGAGCTCCCCGCTCCTACTGATGCTGTACGGCACCCAAAACGGCATCAGTCAATCTGTCCCTCTCTGTAGGTTCAGTGCTGGGAGCTGGGAAGACTCACCTGGTCTCCAGGGTGACCTGGTGGTCCGGGGTAGCCTTTGTATCCCTGTTGTGAAATAGGGTAGAAAAGATGAGTAAGAAAAAAAAAAGAATGGTTTTAGTCTTAATTTCTCTTTGCAAGTAGGACTAATGTTCAGGGAATAGTCAGTTCTTTGGGTATGGAATGGGACCACAGCACCACAAGCTTTTACCACGCATTGCCAAAATCTTGCTGATGTTCTCAGGCTGCGCTGGAGGCTGCTCAGCAAGGACTTGTTCCATCCACAGCCAGAGGGCTGCAGCTACACTCAGGTTTGTAACCCACACCATTACCCTTAATCCTTAGGAAACCACAGGTTTATAGGGCAGAGGGTTTGGGCAGGTGCAGAGATGTTTGCCTTCAGAAAAGCCTGCATCTCAGCTGTAGATCTGAAGGCTGTGGTGAAAGCACTGATCATTTCCGTACCACTTCATCCGGCCATCCCTGCTCCAAGCCCTACACAATACGGGCCACTTGCATTTCAGAGAAAACCCTCACTTTTGTTTTAGAACTGGAAATGCCACAGGAAACACCAGCAAAACCATTTACCGTCACGGGAAGCTTCGCTTTGGTTTCCAGCTCAAGCTTGTCTCGCTTCCAGCTTTTCTAATCTAATTATTACAAGGTGTGACAAGATCCAGAGCCCTTCCTTATGGGAGCTACCTAAAATGGTGAGCAAGCTGCCTCTTAACTCGCTCTCTTCCAAATTAGAGTTCCTTAATGCAGCTTGCAAGCTGGCAGGTGTTGCAGGCTTCAAATCACTCTCGCAGGTCTTTCATAAATCTGTTTCAGTTTTTCAGTATTTCTTTTTAAAGCAGAACAAAGGCAGCCTGTTCAGCTGCAGACTGATCAGTGTGTATTTGGAGTCCTCTTTCCCCCAGCATTTACCTACAGTCTCTTTCCAAACACCAAGGAAATCCTGCACATGGCAGGCACGTCGGGTTTTTTGCTCTTTCCCTGAAGCTGTTGTTTCAGCTATCTAAATCTCATTTCCATCAGGTGGAGTCAGAGCAGATGAGGAGATTGCAATAGGGGTGGTGAGGCACTGGGGTAGGGTTAGAGAGGTGGGGAGAAAACCAAGGTCAGAGCTGGATGGGGGCTCTGAGCACCTGGTGGGGCTGCGGGTGTCCCTGTGCATTGCAGGGAGTGGGATCAGATGGCTTCTAAAGGTCCCTTCCAACCCAAACCATTCTATGATTGTATTCAGTTACAGAGGTGGTTGTTAGCTGGGCTACTAGAGAGATTAGAACAAGGCAGAACATTGAACTCAAATCAAACAGAGAAAATCAACGCAAAACAATCCTTGCACAAATACTACAGAAAAAAAAAAAACCCCAAATGCTTGCACAGTGGGTTACGGTTGCTCTTTGCAGCTCAGCCCCTGCTGCTTGCCCCATCCCAGCCCAGAGCTTCCCACACACATTGGGAGCACCCCGTGTCTGGAAGCCACCGCCAGGCTCTGGCTTGGTCAGCTCTTGGCCTCCTGTTTCCCTCACCAGATGAACCCAGGGCTGTTTCTGCTCCCAGCTCCACACCTCTGCTTAACTGCTTTTTTATTCTTCCCCTGGGCTATTCTAGACCTGCAGCCTAAGCCTTTGCTGGCGGAGGTATGCAATGTTCTCAGCCATCCTGGCTACTGCCCACTCCCCTTTGCATTCCTCCTCGCTTGTTATTTCAGACATTTTGGCCTGGAAAAACATTGATTCCCTTCTCACCCATTCTCCCCTGCTCGACCTTGCTGAGGATCGTGGCCTCTTCTTCTGATGGAGCTGCACTCCCCCAAGAAAGCACTGGTTAACCTGCAGACCACTAGGCTGCTGGCTGTCCCTACTCTGGACATCCAAATGGCCTTTTCTCTGACTGCTGTTTGCATGTTTTTGTCAGCAGCTCCCAAAGCAGGACCAACAGACAGGACCAGTAAGATGGGATCAGCAAGGTGGGATCTGCTGGAGATGGGAACCTGCCCCTTGAGATCCCACCTTGCTGATCTCTCCCTGGCTCTGGTATTCCCTCACTCCGAGCATCCCCTGAGCTCATGTCAGCACCAAGCACTGCATTGCTCTCTCTATAATGGTAAGTGAATTGCAATGTAGCTAGGTAGGTACTCTACTGCTGTTGCATCATATTAAATACACTCCTAACTATTTATAGCACTCTGAATGCGTGCTTTTTTTCACAGCATACTGCAGTTATTTTTGCCTCACGTTAATTATAATGAGGAGAAAACAGAAAAGCTTGTATAAGCTAAAGTTGGCTGGAATGTGAAAGCATTTACCTGTTAATCCTCTTCAAACAGCACTAAAATGACAGGGCAGAGGGTATGAAAACAACAGCATTTGCTCCTTTGTCCAAACACTTCCTGATGATTACAGGGTGTTCGACACAAAGGGCTGTGATTTAGAAAGGAAATTGCACTCCAGTGAAAGATTTGCTCATCTGTGATGATATTTATAACCCGCGCTCTCCCAGCTATAAAGGGCCATCCTGCACTCCGATAGGAAATAAGGAGTGAAGAGGGCAAGGAATGAGATCTGCATGACAGGATGTGTTTGCAAGCACTGAGCACCTCCCAGCTCCGCCATTAGTCCCCGAGCGACTTCAGCAAAGCTTCTAAGAATCACAGAATCCTTATGGTCAGAAAAGACCTCTAAGACCACCAAGCCCAACCACCAACCCATCACCTGTCCCATGAACCGTACCCTCTCTCTCCCCGCTGCTGTCCCACACAGTCTGGCACTTTGCTGCAGCCACGGGCTCACCGCAGCCCTTGCGGCTGATGGCAACGATGCAGCACTATGCTGAGATGGATCTGCGTGGCAGATCAGACTCTCCAGCCCTACAAGGAGCGAAAGGTTTGCATCCAGAAGGCCGGCTCCGTGCTGCAAGTCACGCTGCCCAGAACCATCTGCCGCTTGGTTGTGACTCCAGCTCATCCTACTGAGACGTGTATTTTATGTAGTGAGAAAAGTGTTTTCTTTCTTCTGCCTCTTTGAAAGTTTCTACAGAGAGCTTTCAGATCAAAGCCCTCAGAACTGCCCTTCCATGCAGTGAGCGGGAGGGCCGTCCATTTCCAAGGCGTTCCTGCTTGCTGGTAGCCAAGTTGTGTTGCCTATTTTCAGCCAACCACCAGCATATTTTCACTGGGAGGATGCCAGCAGGGAATCCAGATAAAAAAAGATTTTTCCAAACATTTCTCCAACAGCTGTAATTTTTTTTTTTCTTAATGCAGGATGCTAATAAAAGCCAGGTTACACCAAAACCATTGCCAGGCTAGTGCTACTGGGAGGTGTTTTTTTAAGCTGCACCAAAGGAAAAAATTCAGCATCCAACTTGCTCATTACAGAGAGAAACAGAAGCATATCCCTGCCTCTGCCCTGTCCTGGGGGAGCCAAAATCAGAAGTGAAGGCCATGTGCTAGACTCAGGAATGTTGGTTCAATCTGCTATTCCGTCTCCACTTTTTCCCACCGTGAGGCCTTGCTCTCCTGACGTTGTTTTGCTGATTGTAACCACAAGGTTTTGCTTTATGAGCTGTTATATCAGGAAAATGATACTCTTTGCACTGTGTTTGTTAGAGTTTGTGACTGCAAAGGAACGCTAATTAATCCCCCTACTGCTCCTAGCTGCACGCAGCACTCAAAGCATAAGAGAGAAGAAAACAAACAACCCTAGCTCCTGCTTCTTCCAATTTCATTCCATTACGAAGCATGCAGCGAGCATGGAGAGGGAAGGCTTCTTTCAGCCTTCTACACATCTTCTTTCTCTCCCCAGACTCTTAAGGCATACATGAGTAGGTGTTTGTGTTCCTTGAGCCAAGGAACAGCAGCACAACTTCAACAGTTCATTTAGCAATGGAATACCCGTTTACTGATGGAGTACTTGAACCAAGACGCTAGTTTTAACCATTCAGCTTTGCTATGTCAGTACTGGCTCCCCGGGGAGGGGGTCCCACCTGGCAAACCCAACTATCAAACAACAACCTGCAACAGCTTCTAGGAAACCAACCCAACCTACCAACACAGCCTGGAACTGGAAGGTTCAACTCAAGTGTCCTTGATATAGAAGATACATGCTCTTGCACTCAGCATATGGATTGCTGAGGTGCTGCTATGTGGACTTGTACGTTTGAACACGTGCACAAGCTGTGCTGCAACATAAAGGCGAGGATGAATCTCATGTTCCAACCCTGCGAGTGCTCTTCTAGGTGTAGGTATATTGCTGGTGATGCTAATGTTGAAACAACAATGTGGTAGAGTTGCAGGAGGACATTTTGAATTAAAAACAGTGATGTAATTCACTAGAAAAGGACAAACGCTTACCTTTCTGCCAGGTGGCCCAGGGAACCCAGTCAGGCCAGGTAAGCCCACATCTCCCTGCATGAAACAAGAAACTTGCATTAGTTTTCAGCAACATTCGCCCCGTGCTTCACATACTGTTACTGAAGTAATTTTGCCTACAGCAGTACCCAACTATTGTCACTTCTGATTCTAATTGCAACTCTGCCTGGATAAGAAGTGTATATTTAAACACCATCTCTTATTAACTGGCCGATATAAATAACAGACCCAGTTAATCAATGACAGCTGCTGCTGGAGTCCAGTTTTCACCAATAGAATGAATGCTTAAGAAAAATAAAAGGAGATCTCATTCAATCACGTGCTTCATTTGCCTTTAGTTGGCTGCTTAAATGGCCAAGGCAAGAAAAATGCAGCTTTTAAATGCAACAGGAACAGCAGGTACCTCCTGCCAAACCCTGCGGTTGCACTTCACACTGCCTCAGCCCACAGCTTGGTTCAGATGACCCCAATGGTGGAGTTACTTCACCTACACAACGTGAGCTGCACCTCTGTGTGCTGCTGGTGGGAGAGATGTGTCAGTGGCTTTCCCTTCTGGAAGGGGATTGCATCACATCCCAGCTGGTGTACCCAAACCATCATAGGAGTGAGAAGCTCTTCAGCATGAGAATGCTGACATCTGATCCATTACTTGAAGCCCATTTGGGCCTACTTTGATTAGGATGAAAAAATCCTTCCAGGACTCTAGCATTGTGCCGTGCCTGCTTAGTGAAAACACATTTGGAGTATCTAGCTTGAAAATTAGGCATCACTCCAAACTCCTGCTGGAAATTCCTTGTTTCTATTACTGCTAACAGGAACAAAGCCTTGTTAACATGAACTAAAAGCAATCTGGATCTCTCCCCTTCTTACAATGAGCATGCTTGCAAGAAAACAGTTCCAGATTGTGTGGGTGGATGGTTTCCATGTGATGCCATTCTGATACAGCCCCAGACATTTCCAAAGGCACCTCGTGCTGTTAAGTTCAACGTGTCATTTCAGACTCAGCCATCTCAATGTTTGTGAGCGTCGCCCTGCAGCTCACAGCCCTGTGGAGCTCTGAGGCATCTGGTTTCAAATGGAGGGTCTGAGCTCTTCGTGGCTGATGCTTTCTATTAACGGTGCATTTATAGCAAGGCTTATGGTGAAAGGAAGAAAACCAAGCCTCTTCTCTTATCCTGGATGTGAATTGTGAAGTATTGTGCAGCCACCACGGAAAGAACTAATTGAGGTGGATACTGTGAAGCCCCGATTGCCTTTCTATTCATTTCTGGACCTCTCTGAGGTCTGGTGGCCTCTGTAAAATTCACTCAGCTGCGAAAATGCAAAAATGGGGCTCGTCATTCATTGAAAAGAATTGGCAGAGCACACGGTCCTTAACTGAGCTAACCCACTTTAGTCCTGAATTCAGAGTCCAAGTCTTAAGTTTTATTCCCAGGTCTACATGAGCAGCTGCGTTGCTCAAGGCTGCAGTATGGACCCCCTCCATGTGCAGGCACAGGGCTTGAAGCACAACGTGAGCTCAATGCCATCTTACCTTTGGTCCTCTGCGAGCTTTTCCAGGTGACAGCCCAGGATCACCTTTCTGACCCTGAAATGAGAAACTTAAATTAACAACATCACCCAGAGACCCAACCCATAGATGTGGTCTTGCTTCCATCAAGCCCCCAACTTAGACCAACTTTTTGTTTCACCTCTGTCTTCTTCCCGTGCCTCAAATGCATGAAAGCCCTCAGGTATAGCTCTGTTTTGCCACGGCTGGTTTTGATGAGTTACTGCTGCTACAGCACTGAGTTTTAAATAGTATTTGACAGTATTAAATTGACTATAAAAAGGATATCTGGAAGAAGGCAATGTCAGGACTTCTGATACTTATTAGATCAGACAGCCGTGATTTCTTCCTTGCCTACAACTACCATTACAAAAATAATTACCAAGCCTATTATTGTGGATAAACCATCCTTAACAACTTCCTAGCTGCTGTTGTTTTCTTTAACTGTGGGGAACAGATGAAACTGGAGAGAAAGTTACACTAATTAGACACCACCAGCAGCCAGAGCAATTGGGAGGCGTTCAGGCTGGCAGAGGAAGAGGCACACTTTATCTTAAGTGGCAGTATGCATTATTTTCCTGTTTAACAGCTGAGACAAGAGAAAGTACAACTGAAGGCCAACCTCCTGATAAGATTTCAGCAACCTGTCAGCAGCTAATTCCAGGAGAGTCCTTGGAAAATCCCAGGTTAAAATCTTAAAAGGTGGAAAGGTGGGAGGGAAATGGAAGCAGGAAAAAGGGGGTGAGATTTGCAGTATGCCAGATTCTTTTGGAATAGATAATTATTGGTTGCCAAGGGAAGTGCTTGGAAGAACTTGAAGGTTGGACCCTACAGAAGAATATTATTATCTGATAATTGGTGCTTCTCATTAGCAATATGAAGGTCTAGCTATGGCCAGCTGAGCAGCTTCTCCACGCAGCATCACTGCATCGGACACACCTTGCACACCCCCTTCTCCCTTCCCACTATCCACCACAAGCTGCAAGGCTTGGGGTGTGAGACTGCTTGGCTATGGACTGTAGGGAGCGCTGCCAACTCAAGGCAGATGCATCTGTAAAGTTTCTGAATGAAGGCTGCCTGATTTCCAAGCACTACATGAAGTCACACAGAAAATCCTGCCTTGCATGCAGCTGTTATCAGGCAAGTCTCCCACTCTGAGCTGTCTGTGGGTGCCTGAGATTACAGCTACTCACTTCAGCAAAATTAATGTAACGCTGCAGGTAGACATCCACCACCTCCAGGAGCCTGCCCAAGTGCTCAGCGAGATGACTCTCAGTCATGCAGAGGGGTACATGCCTCTCACATTGCTCCCTGGTGAGGTCCCGATCATGTTAGCTGTCTGTGCCTTGTGTTCTATGCTCCACACTGCTCTGATCCTCACACAGCTGGGGAGCTCAGCCACAGTTGGATCATGCTTTCCTAAGATTAAATAACAGGAGTGCATCAGGGCCAGCAAGCACAGATGGCTGATGCTGAGGAATGCCCAGCTCCTCCTGTGCAGCAGCCACACGGTGAGATTTACCCTAACCTCATCCATCAGCACCTGCCTACAAGCCTTCCCACCCCAACTGATGGAGCACATTTCTTTGGAAAGGAAAACGCTTTCTTCTGTTTTTATCCTACCTGGGAGAAGTCGACAGCTGTGAAATTTAAACACCTCCGCTTCGCAATCCCACTAATAGTATTTCAAGCATCAGTGGCACTACAGCCAAACCATTCAACTTTGCCTACTGCAGTAACAAGGAAGATTTCTCCAGAGCAGCTAAGCAAAACACACTAATGCCTGGGGCCAAAGGCCTCTGTATGAGAGATACAAACCCAGTCGCTGTAATGCCTTTGGAAAACACAGCCTGCTGACAGGTACCTCCCAATCCTGATGCTGCTGGGCATCCTCAGTGTGGAATCACTTCCACTGTACACAGGCACTGTCTGACCTCATGAGCACTCTGTTAATTCAGCTGATAAAAATTATGCCCCTGGGTTACTTCCTCAGTGACAATACTTGCTGTTAGTCATTGCTTCCAAGCTCTATCTATCTAGGAAAGTTCAGCTTCCTTTTTGAGCTGCTCGTTTTTTCCATGTGGTTAAGGGATGCTGAGGGCAGGCAGAGCCCACTTGCAGGCACCCAGCAATGGTTCTGCTTGGGGCTGCCCTGCCTACAGCACAGGCCAGAGCCCTGGTCATGGGCTGGGCGTGCTAAGAGGACAGCAGGTCCCAGGTGCAGATTTGTGGACCCTGGTGAAGGGGATTTAAAATGCAAGGGGATGAAATGCCTTGACTTTCTGTGAACTCCGGCTTCTGGGATTGGTATAGCACTGAAGAAACGAAGGGAAGGAGGGAAATCAAAGCTCTGGGAACCTTATAAGAAGTGCTTCATATGCAAAGGTCTTGCAATCACATCTTAGAAGGCTCTCATTGATAAGAGGTGGAGCTACAGCTGGTCTTATTACACCAGAGCTGCAGCTCTCAGCTCCCATTGCAAGCACAGTGCTTCTTGCAACACAGCATCATGGAGAACAGCCTAATCCTGCAAACAGAGTCAGGGCAAAATTAAATGGCACAGTGCAGACTGGTGGCCCCACATCTCTGCTGCAGACTGCTACAGCAATCCATCCACCAAAGGCTTTTAGGAGCCAGCCAGGACAGGAAAAAAATACTTATAGAAACATTTTATTTCTAATAAGAAGCCAGCTGAATACAGCTTTATGGCCACGTGATGAGTTCTGACATTGGGCTAACATTAAAAACAACAACACCCATGGCACAGAGAAGCATTCTGGCTGCACAGATTGGATCAGGCTGAATTTGCACTACTAGAAGTTAGGTAAAAAGGACTTTGATTCGACTTGTAAAACTCAACAAGTGTGATCTGGAAGTCACTGATGAAGAATAAAATGCAGAGCACTGAAGATATAGAACTTTTACAGCCTCACTTTTCAGGCCATATAGCTACACTGCAGAACTTAAAACAGCTGCTGTTCACCAGCACATGTCCAGTGCCTGATTTTTAATCATGTAACGGCAGCGTGCCAAGGTTCCACAATCTTTTTCCCAGAGCATCGGTAGTGTTCATCATGTCCCTGCCTACTGATGAGATCATAAAAAGGACTCTTGCTTGCACCTACAGCCTCCTTGTTAATGCAAACCTCTGCTAAGCACTGCCCTTCAAATCTCAACGACTTTTTGGCCCCAGAAGAGACCTCGTGGGAGAGATGAGGACACACAGGAGGCAGCAGTGGGATCTGATGGGGAAGAGTTCCAGCTGCACAGAAGCTCTGCAGAGGGAAGGGGAGGTGAGGGAGGAGGAAGTGAGAGGAGAAGTGGGTGCTGCTAAGCCCCCACTGCTGATGGATGCTATGAAATTCATGAGAAACAGAGTGAAGAAATCAGGATGTGGTGGGATGTTATGAGTGATTCCATTGCCCTCGTCCCAGCACAGCAGCTTGCTCCCTGCCACAGGTATAGCTCAGAAAGGATCCTAATTAGGGAGTGTTTGAAATTAGGGAGAGCTGAGAATCAAGGTGCACAGCGGGGTCTCCTGTAAGCACTGGAGAAGGATTTGGCTGTGTCCAAGCAGAGAGGAGGGGATAAATGGCTTCAGTTCTCTTTGTTGTGTTGAGAGCCCCACTGAGAAGCATCAGAAACACGAAGGTAAAGCTCCTTGTGCCCATCAATGCACACTTACTTTCAGGCCTGGGGGTCCAGGTGAACCAGGGTTTCCATGGGGACCCGGAGGACCCTAAAAAACACAAAACACAACAAAATGAAGTCAAGAGGGGTCAGTAATGTTCATCAGCACCACCTCCTGCCCACCCTTTGGGAAGGTGACACGTGTCTGTCACAAGATCCACCATGACCATGAGATGGTTCAGTGACCCAAATATCCCCCCATCCAGGCACAGAAATAACTCGGGGTCAGGGGAGGGGAAGCTGTGCAAGGAGCCCCAGAAAGGGCTGGAGGTGGGCAAAGGGCAGTGCAAGTGCGTGGGGGTGGAGATGCCTTGTTGGGTAAAAATGGAAGAGGACAGAAGCGGATACTAAAGGGAAATTTAAAATTGCTCATTATTTATTTAAGATGAACTCTTTTCCCCTACAAGGAAAAGAGATTTTCGTCTTTAGAGGGAGAAAGAACGGATGGCAAGACGGTAAAACAGGGGGAGTGGAGGCAAGACCCAATTTAAAAATAAATACCATTTAGATCAGTGTTTCTGCATAGCTCTTACAAGACGATGACACCGTTAGGGCATCTACCACCTTAGATCACATACACCAGCATCTCCTTTTACATCACATTTTGAAAGCACTTTACATACTTTCCGACGGCTATTTAAGGAGTTATCTGGAATAAACAGCCAAGAATAGTTTATCCCAGGATTGTATATAGCACAAAAGTTCTGTTAACCTTTCAGGCAGAAGTAGTAATAATTCTAAGTCCTCTTGAACACGTTCCTGAGAGATGAAACAACCTGAAGACTTGATTCCAAGGGCTTCTGTTCTGCCAAGACTGTGTGCGAGCTTCAAACCACCGTCAGGAGCAGCATAATGTACCCTCCAGTTAGGAGGAGGATGGGCTGGGGGACAAAAAGCCACTCATGCACCTTCTCAGTAAGCTAAACCCTTTCCAGCGAGCACTTCAGAGTACGTGGGGCCAACGACTGCAGGGTCTGATGTCCAAGGACGATTGCGGCTGTTAAACATGCAACTGCCACCCGAGTGCAGAGCTCTTGCCCTCTTTTGGAAGAGTACCAGTGAGCTGATGTTTATTCAGTTTTATTTTTACTACACCCTCGTAGGAAATAATGGCTTTTTTGGTCTAGCTATTGTATCTTGCGGTATAGACAGCTGATGAGTGCTCAGCGCTGTTTCACAACCTGTGCAGCTCTGCTCTCCACAAGCTGTTCCATCAAAAGGCTGAGGCTCAGCTTTCCAAATGACATCTTTTACCCAAATACTTTCATTGTCCCTTTCTTAATTCCCTCCCAACTTTTCAGCTTGAAATTCCCCGATACCTTTAAGCCTGGCGGTGAATTTTCAATAAAACTGAAGCAACTTCAGCTAAAATTAAGGAGTATCAAATGGTAATTTGAAAACCCATACAAGTGCTATAACCCAGTCGTCTCGAATAAATTCATTTCCCCACTAAAGTATGGCATCGTCTGTTTGTCTCACTGGGTGGGATGAAGACTTCAAGTACAAGCCTGCAGTAGCAAAAGCACTTGAACTCAAGTCTTCCAGGTCCTAAATAAGGATGAAAACCAATACAAGTGGCAGAAACCAGAGCAGTACAGTCTCTATAAAAGATGGGTTCCTAAAAAGCACTTGTGCATAAGCAATAATCTAGGTAGCACTGTGCGGAGTTCATAAATTCTGACTGCTGTTAGATTTGAGGAGGGAATTCAGCTGTTATTCAAATTTGGAGCCGGGAAGCTTGGCTCATAGCCCAAGTCAGCGCAGTTAGCTGAAATCTGTGCTCTGCCATAGCCTGGGGCAGGCTTAAAAGAGTCAGGCTGGAGGGACGGCAGGGTTTGGTGACTCCTAGCTGACAGGGAGAGTTTCCAGGAGGAAAGCTGGAATGTAGGATGCTGGACCGCCCACCAAGAGCTCCTGGTTAGGAGACTCCTTGTTCCTCCAGCCAAATTTGGTGTAGCCTTTTCCAGAGTTAAACCAAAGCACAGTGCAATCATAAAGCCTTAACCAGAAGTGGGACTGCGAAGGGGGGAAGACAGGAGAAAGAATCTGGTCCCATTACCCAGTGCTAAAAATGTGATTATGAGAAAACACGGGCTCTTGACATACAAGACAGAGGATTTACCACTGAATTCAATGAGACTCGTAGCGTGTAATCCGAGCAAAGGAAGAACAGAAACCCATCCTACTCCGAGAGACCAATGTGGTCTCATGCTGGTGAAAAGCAGCCACATCCTGCTGATGAAGTGACAGTGGGAAGTCCAGTCTGGCACATCAGTGGCTGCTGTAACCACGTCTGGGGATTGTGCTAGACATTTTAAACTGCTCTCGTAACTGCGGAGAGAAAAGGGCGTAGTCTGGCAGCAGTCCTAAAAATGGTAAAAATAACTGATCTCGATGTGTTCCAACACGGTTAGTCCCGAATCTATGCTTCCACCCACATGCTTGGCAGACGAGGGAGATGCGGTGTGCTACACTTAGTCGGGCTGGGTGACATAAGGTGCGGGACAGCACTGCCTGGGGAGCTGTTAGCAGTACAGCATCATGTAGGTAAGCCTTTCACATTAATCCGCTTACCTATCTGCAAACCCCAGTAAGTCATCGACCCCCAAGCTACACACACTTGTCCTATTAAACCCACTCCGACCTTCATTCCACTTCTCCTGTTGCACCCAGCAGAACTGCCCGTCTCCAGTCGGTGCTCCCTCTCCATGGAGAAGCAATTCAAGAATTAATTGCTTCACTGTTCTACAGTTAATCACTATGTTTTACTCGTGTTATCCTGGATTTAGTTCATTTTCTCACTCATATCTAGAAATCGTGATTCTCCTAAGAATGTTTATCATCATTTACAGTCATCCTTGGAGACAGCCAGGCTGGATGGAGCTCTGAGCACCTGATGGAGCCGTGGGTGTCCCTGTTCTTTGCAGAGAGGTGGACCAGATGACCTTTAAGGGTCCCTTCCATCTCAAATGATTCCGTAACTCTCAGATCATTACATCAGTTTTGTTTCTCTCTTCTATACTCAGGATGGGACAACGTTGAGACCAGTCAATCAAAAAATCCCATAGCACATATTGCTATTTGCAGTTGCGCCTCTCTGCTCGTTCCTTTCGTCTCCCTTATAATGGCTGAGCCAACCCAGCCTAGTGACAAACTAACTTGCATCTGAAACGGTCCAAACCTCGCACCAGAAATGCCATGGAAAATGTTATCCCAGAGAGCAGCAGCCCAAGGCTCAGTGACAGAGCAGCCAGAACAATCCCTGAATGTGTTCTCCAAGTGATGAGGGCTTCCCAAAGGTGACGGCTTTGTCATCTCCCTGGAATGTAACCCACATGAATGGCAGCCACTTGGGAGCGGCACTGCGCCGTGCAGTTCTGGGTGATGTGCCTGGAGATGGGACCAGGCTGACAGAAGTGCTTTTATGCACACTGGTTCACAGCCCCCCCAGATTAACAAAAGTGTAACTGTGCTCAGCTGCCTCCACTGCCTCAGCATTCACAGAGAGGGGCAATATCCTCAGAACTCCTGCTAAATGTGAGAAAGCTTCAGTCAGAGGAACGGCCGCTCATTCAGAACTCACTATGCATCGGGCTTTCCCTTTTCTCTGACCTACAGATCCTGCTCTGACCTTTGGCTTGTTGAAAAACGAGTGAAATATTTGAGGTGAAACCAAACAAACTGTTTCTCTACGCATTTCTTTTCAGAAATGGGAAAGCCCTGTGGAATGAGGATACAAGGAACCCGAGCAGCTGGCTGACTCCTTGCTTCTTTCAGGGGGAAGCAGTGCATTTTGAAGGCAGGGGAGACTTTCTGCAACCACAGACCAAATGTCGCAGGGATGTGTCACACCGGGACCTTGCAATCTTTCAAGGTTCACAGGAGCATGGTAAGAGCATCCTGAAGCACATGCGAGTGCATTTCTCCTGCAGCGGTCTGACAGGTCAAACAAGAGCAATGGCAGCATGTCAGGTTCTGTGGCTTCACTCCAAATTCTGCCTCTGGCCTGTTGGGTGGCCAGGGGTAAAACACACTCCTTGGGGAAAATGTGTCCCCAGCACCTGAGTTTGCTCTCCTGTGTTAAATGGGGATATTGAGTTCAAGCAGACTGGGGCCGGGGTGGGGAGGGCTCAGGTTGGATATGAGGAAGCAAGAGATCCCTTACACGACAGTGAGAAACGCTCAACTTTTGTTCAGTAAACCCCTCTGTCCTTATGGCTGCAGAGGAGGGCATGCGAATATTCTGTCTCAATGGATCTCTGATGCAGAGCGATTGGGAGTATCATTCATTTCATTCACCGAGAATGGGGGTAAACTTAAAAATCAAGGAAATGTCATTTTCTAGAAGACCTTCGAATCCATTTGGCTTCTACTCTGCGTTGCATTTGAGCGCTGTGTCCCAAACCCTTTTTCAAACCTTTACAAACTGGCATTTGTTACTGCAAATTGGGGGCATTTGCTTACATAGAAGAGCAACTTTCTGGCTGTAACGCGAAGCCAGAGATATTTATCTGCTGGAAACAAGGAGACAGACTCATGGGAGCAGCCAGCTTTCCTTACAAACCATCTCTGACCACAATCTCACCCTCAAAGCAAAAGCTAATCTGAGCTTTCATTTAACTCTGACCAATACGGGGGGAGAGAGGGAAATAAAACAGAGGCAATACAGAATTCAAAGGAGTGGAAATACTGCTCTACATCAGTAAGACAGCCACTTCATGGGCTTCACAGCTACAGAAGGTCATGAGTCAAATGCTGCAGCTAGACTTTCAAATAAACCAAGTTATTGTATAAGCATTAATAACGTAGGAATTATGCAAGCTACGACAAGGACAATCATGTCAGCCATGAACTGCACTGGTGACAAGAAGAAACCTTTCTTTTCCTCCAGCATCCAGCACTGCAAAGCCTGCATGCAATGCTCACCTCCCCTCAGCAGGTCCATGCTTGAGGGGCACCCCACGGGACATCCCATGGATTACCCATGGGCTGGTACAAGAACTGTGGCTGCTTTACTGGATGATCAAGTGAAGCAGAGGTAGAACACACCCCCGGCCATGCTGCACATTTATTTTGAAGCAAGTCATGCACAACAAAAGCAAAAGATGCAAGAATTCCCCTAAGCCAGTCTTAGTTTCTGGCAGGTCCTTTTCCTTGTAGTTAAGTCCTTAAACCCTGAAGAACCACAAGAAAGAAAAAAAAAAAATACTAGAAACGTGCTGCAAAGTCAAAACAACTCACGCACAGAGCAGCTCTGTCTTCAGTGCTCCAGGCCAGACATTTACAGGGTGACCCTTTTGCCCCCTCCCAAAATTAGCACAGCCTCTATGCAGCAGCCTGAGCCAAGCCGGGCTCAGCTGTGTGAGCACTTCCTAACTGGGAACTCTTCCCTGGGCTGATTCTCAGCACCTCTGGCAAGGGCTGAACTCAGAGATCCTCTGTTGCTTATTGTCTTTCAGGGGATTGTCTTAAATATAGGATGGGGAGCAATGCCAAGTTGTGACATGGTTTTCCACAAGGCTTTTTTTTTTTTCCTTCTCCTAGGAATACTGCAGTTTTGGCAGATAGTGGAATTGGGAGGTAGAGGTGAAAGTTGGTCATTCACACAGCTGGGCCTCCAGATGTGGAGCCTGGTTTGCACATCACAGGCCTGCAAGAAGTAACACCAAACAGCCGCTTGGGGCTGGGGCTGGGGTAAGAACAACCCTGCAGCCTTCATGGGGACCTGCTGATAAAGACAAAGTCCAATGTGCTGATGTGGTTGCTGCTTAGGTATCGGCACACAGGAGGCATTGGAGCTGCATAACCAGTTGTGCTGGTATTTCACCAAAGGACATCTCTGACGTGGAACACATTATCTTGTCCATAAAACACAGCAGCCTGAAGCTCTCTTGATGCCTTATGCTTGGGGCCCAAATCTCTGTTTGGGTCTACTGACATCCACCCCATGCTGCAGTGGGTCCTGTTACTGTTACAGAAAGGATGTTCATTTACCTCTCACAAGTGTCCCCAGGAGCACACAGCCTTCTTGCTCTTAGCCTCATGGCTGTTCTTTAAAGACCTTACACGGGATTGAGGTTTAGCCAAATAGGTGTGAGCAAATCTCCCTCTGCTGCCAGGCCAGGATGCTGCCTGGATAACAGATCCAAGTACTCCTGGAGTACAGCCTTGTACACCTATATCTGTTGATTCCCAACCCACATCAGCTCAGTGCTCAGGACCCAGGCTCCATAACTGCATCTTGTGGGACAGCACCTTGCTACTGTGAAAATGGTGCCAGTGCTGAACTGTATGAGTAGGGCATGATGCCTACTGGAAATAAAATGAGACAGGCAGAGCTCATCCTTCTGACAGCCATTTAAAAACGTTCATCCACAGCCTTTGCTGCTGTAAAATCTTAGCTTGGAGAGGCTGCAGATCACCAAAAGGTGCCGTCCTGAAATCTTTAACAGGGAAGGAAAGAAAGGAGGAAGGGCAGACCTCAATGGTAGATCTTGTGGCAATCACTGCTCAGCCACAGGACCACACAACAGCCCTTAGAGCAGCAGGACAGGTGGAAACAGGTACAGATGGAGAGAAATAGAAGTTCTTAAAGCACTCACTCGGGAACCTCTCTTGCCTGGTGGTCCTGGTAAGCCCGGCAGACCTGGTGGACCCTAGGAAAACAAAAAGAAACATTACAGATTGTTCTACAGCAGGATAATTCTCCTGAGTGTTTCAAGGAAACCCATTTGGATAGACCAGGCAACATGGGCAAATCATAACAACACGGATAGAACTCCCCTTCAACTTCTGCTATCGCTATAAAGGCCTGCAGGCTGTGCACAACAACATCTGCAGAAGCATCTGTTTCCAGAGAGCAGAGTGTTCACATCTTTCTGCCATGGGCTGCGTTCCTGTGAGCACAGCAGCACTCCACAGTCTGATTCCCAGACCTGTGCTGTGCCACAGGGGTAACACAACTGCCTCCAGCTTCAGAGTTCCCTGCTACGTGCCAGCACCCACCAGCAGCCACGTGTTAGCACCACAGTGAGCAAGGCATGCTATATATTACTGTACACCAAGACTTCAATCAGAGAAAACTTGCCTGAACCTAATTCTGATAAGAGACATCCATCCAAACCTTGTCCCTGTGGGGAAAAAGCCAGGGGGGAAAGTAAGCAAAGCCCAGGGCCAGTCTCTCTGTGCTACTAATTTGATAAGACATCAAATGAATCAGAACATTTATTTCTGAAGCTACTTCTATCAGCAGGGCAGGTAACAAGGGAATGGTTGTTTTAAAGGTGTAAGAGCCCACACAGCACAGAATTGGTAATTCTCCACACTGGGATGCACAGGGCTGCACTTCTGCTGCTGCATTGCTCACTGCTCCGACCCAACACTGCTCCCTGCCCTGGGGATTCCCATTCTCTGTAGCCTGGATCACTTGATCTGACCCCTCTGCAAGCTGCTTGCTGCTGGCCTACACGGTGCTACCAGTCGTGTAGTTCTGTGCCCGTAGACAGTTGTACTTTCTGCTCTTTTTTTAAGTCTTGAGTTCCCTAGAATCCAAACTTTTATTAAAAAGAACAAAAAAAACCATGCCCTTTTAGTTAGGAAGATAACAATCAAAACATGCACCCAATGCAACGGATGCAGCTGGAGTTTTAATGGAGTTTACCAAAGATTAATTCAGGTCCTTAACCTCATCTCCATCAGAAACCATTCCCCTGCACCCCAAAAGGAGGATGTGAAGGAGAAGATGCAACTGCCTGAGAACCACGTTTCTCAAGTACCAGACAGGAGGTGACCTCCTCCACCTTCCTGCTAACAGCAGCTGCAATTGCCCTTGGCCCCAGGAGTAAAAACGTTCTCCAAAAACGTGCACTGCTCAGAATAAACTGAAAGCTGACAAAAACAAAGGAGAGAGTTAATACCTGCACTGGAGTGGGGAGACGGAGTTAGGGAAAGGCATATAGAAAACTGTACGTAATCCAGGAATCCCCACCACTCTGGCTTAATTTACTGCCTCTCCTTCGACCTTTTTTTCCTTTCATGAAAACAAGAGGGCTAAGGTGACTGCAGGATAAATACTGCAGGATTACAGAACGCCTTAGGTTGGGAGGGATCTTAAAGATCATCCAGTTCCAATCCCATTCCCTGCCGTGAGCTGTTTGCCAGCCAGCACACCGGGCTGCCCGGGGCTCCATCCAAGTAGCCAAAAGGCATCACAATACGGTGGTCAGTACGCACAGGGCAAGGGCATGTCCACAAATAAATAAGCACGGCATGGGGGAGATGACAGGGGTAGCTGGATGAACACGTGTAGTTGCTGTGAAACATGACACGAGGCCACGCTCCTGCTTCTCACATGGTTCCTTGGGAGCTGGGTTGGATTGGACACGCACCGTGCCTTCCCAGTGACTCATCCCTCCTCTGCTTCGTGTCCCATGCACAAGGCTCTGTGTCATCCAGCTCCGGCTTTCAGACAAGAGGCCCACGTCAGACAACTGGAGAGAGCAGCGCTGAAATACACGTGGAGAAAAATGCACATCCGCAGAGGCAGCCAGAGAAGAATAAGGCTGGAGCAGGGCCCAGCTACTTACAGACGATGGATGCCGTCCCACTTAAAACATAAAGCTCTGAGACGTGAGAAGAAAGAGACATCTATCAGCGCAGCACGCCTCTGGAGCCTGCCGGCAGGTTGGGTATTAGACAGAATTTCCCCTCAGAAAGAGCAGCGGGGCAGTGACACAGGCTGCCCAGGGAGAGGTGGAGGCACCGTCCATAGAGGTGCTTAAGGAAAGGGCAGGGGTGGCACTGAGGGATGTGGTGTATGGGCAGCACTGGCGGCAGGAGGACGGTTGGACTGGATGATCTTACGGATCTTTTTCAACCTTAATGATTCTATGATTCTAATGCCTGTAGTGTCCCTACACTCACCAGAGCATCTCTCCCCTCACCCCGCACACAGGGATGCAGGGAAGAGTTAAACAAACCACGTAGAGCATAGGCGGACCTTTCTGCAGTAACCCCTTCAAGCACCCCTGGGGAAACCCATTGTGAGCAGCGGGAAGGGCTCCGAGGGGCAGGAGGGTTTCCTTTTCCTGGCAGCTGGAGGAAGATATCGCTTCTGCCCTCCCTTTGCATGGATGCCCTGTGGGACCAGCAGAGCTGACAGCCTCCCCCAGCACTTTGCTTCTTGTCTCTGCCTTCTCTCTTGCTCCTCGCTGCAAACTGACGGCGGAGAACACACACACACACCCTGTTATCACACCAAGCAAACTCGGAGATCAAGGAGAAACGTGGCAAAAGCAGATCCTCTCTCTTCTCAAGCCAAACGGCAGAGCTGTGAACCAGCCCGAACAGCTCCGTGATCAGCTCGTGGCAGCCACATGAAAGTTTAACCCTTCTCAGATTCCCACGGTAGCGTTAGCGATGATGACTGATCCCACCCAATGATTATAGGATTTATTCTAAGCTGCTGCTGGGAAACTTGCTGGTGCAAAACGGATGCTTTCCGTAGCTTTTAGAGCTTCAAGTTGCACGTGGAAAATTAAGCTAGGTTGTCTGAAAGTGAAATACATCGGACCCCGAGGACAAGAGAAATCTCACCGCTTCCTCCTGCTGCTGAGATCAGCTCAGCTCATCCCTCTGCCCTTCCCACATTGCAGCCCTCCCCATGGCTTCCCCTGCCCGCAGCAACACCTCTGGGAGCAGAGCTGCCTTCAGATCTCAGAACCTGAGCAAGGCTGAACCTGTTCAGAGAAGGCTTCAAGTGAATTGCAATCGGTGCAGGAATCGGTGCTGGCGGTGTGGGAAATGACTCTCTTCCTTTTGAATGGTTTCAGATTCATATCACTCAGGTTGCAAACTATTTCTATAATTGCTCCCCCAGGGGCAGGGACTCAGCCTAGCAGTAAACAGCTGATAACTGCCCAGGACATGATTCAGCCCCATTCCAGCTCACACTGACAGATGGACATGTGTGTGTTTTAAGGTCTCCCCAGCCTACTTGTGCCCCCCACACTCTGTCCCCATAACTGGCTGCACGTCACAGGAGGGCACGCTGCTGTGTGCAAACAGGAGATGGAAGGCTGAACGTTATTCCCACTCAGTTGCTAATGCATGAGATGAAAGTCACCTTAAAAGTGACTTCAGAAAATGCATCAAAAGCTTCTCCCCATGCTAGCACCATAAGCAAGGATGTTTTTTTTACCCCTGCAGATAGAGAACCTGCCCTGCTTTCCTCCTGGAGGAAGACAAGGTGCATTTCTTCCATCAGCTCACTGCCACAAATCCATTACTTAGTATTGTACATCCAGAGAGCAGCGGCACAGAGGGACTTCAGGGGCAGCACCAGCATTAGATTCTCCCCGCTCAGGAGAATGGAAGATGAGAACTCATCCCAAAGGACACACCAGCCCCACTGCATCTCTCTGCCCTTCCCAGCACTGCGCAGAGGAGGAGAGAAGACCCAAACCCTTGAAATTCTGGCACGAACCAAGAGATTGGCAGAAAGCCACTCCTCTAACATGACTTCTGGAAGAGAGACAGATGTGTATTCTGGGTTTGTACAACAACTATTGCAGAGAAGTTTTGTCCGCAGCTGGAATCCAAATTGTGTGGCAGCACTATACACAGCCAAATATTAGTGTGGCAGTTTGATGAAAACAGCTTTTCTACAGACATAGCGGGAGCATCTCTGCATGAGAAAGTCAGCCTTGAGCAGACCCAGATCCTGCAAGGATGTCTAAAGGGGTGTGAAGAAATAAAGGGATCCCATACTCCATCATTCACTTTCTGTTCCTAGAGGTTGATGAAATACCTATACATGCATTTATAGGATACGTCTCTGCATCCTGTGCTGCACATCTGTCCCAATTACACTCTCAGCTACTCTTCAAAATGAACTTCATCTTATGCAAATAGAGCCCTCTGATGCTTAGTCATTTGCCTACAAGATTCTTTCCCTTTGAGGATAATTCTGGTTAAATTAGCAAAAAGCTGTGATCCAACGGCACGAGTGAAGCTCCAACTTTTCCCATGTATTATACAAAGCATGCTGTTTCTTCCTTTCAAGAGAAAACATGACTCATTCATTAGGAGACATTCAAACGCATTGTGTGTTCCTAATTTATCATAGACTGTCAGCTGGAGCAGCCTTTTCTGGTACAAGGAGGACTGGAAATAGGCCCTTCATATCTGATCAGTGTTCCCATTCACCTCTCTCTCTCCTGATTGCATTGGCAAGGATCACTTCCCTGCAAAAGGAGCCGCGCTCCAAAACAAACCGCTCGTGTGGAAGATGGCAGCTGGAGCAGTCTAGACTTGGGATGGGCTCAGAAACATCTGCCTTTGTAATGATGCTGCCTGCCAAAGCCTTGCCACACCTCTGTCTGGGCTGCTGCCACCGGCGTTCGGACCCTGCGACCCAGACAGAAACTGGATGCTGCTGCTGCTGTGTGCAGGGCCGGATGATAAGTGTGCTCGCCTGGGTACTCCGCAACCTGGCTGTGCCACAGCAAAGCTTTGCTGCAGCTCTATGACATGCACAGAGCACACATCCCTGCTGATAGGGAAGGCGGAGGGCTGCAGCACCCTATGCCCTGCAGCAAAGCTCCTGCATGCACAGTTCCCTCCCCAGCAAGCAACACCTCCCCATCCATTGAAAGACTCCAAACACTCTCAAGCCTTGAGAGGGCTTAAGATGCTGGCCCCCAAACTCAACATTAAACACTATTCTCCTGTTGTGGCTGCCCTAGCTGCTCTCAGCCATGTGCTGGGGTCATGCAGGATGCTGGTCAGCCCCAAGCAGTGCCCAGGCACGGACCTAGCACGGCGCTTGGGGGCTCTTTATGACATTTCCCCCTCCTCTCCAGAAGAAATTCACAGCAGAGATCCCAAATGCTTGTGGTTATTAATGGTTCCCAAGCAATTTTTCTTTTTAAAGAGCGCATTATCCTGCCTCCCAGTAAACCCAACATTCCTGAAGCATTAATGCTCTGCATGTGAGACAGTGTCAGCGCTTCCTGTTGTGCAGCCCGTGGTGGGCTTCTAGGACAGATGAATCCGCAGGCGGTGCTGCCTTTTGATTTGAGGTAAATGCATCCCTTTAGCCTCCTGATTGCACTCCTCTAACCACGCAGACACTTCCCTCAGCTGCGGGGAAGGGGCCCCTCTGCGTGGCTGAGGTTACACCACAGTTATTTTGGTATCGCTCAGAAAAAGCACAGAGACCACAGCGCATGAGTCATCACTGCCTCGTCCCCAGCTGTCAGTCACATCCTAATTTTGGGATGATCAGGATGAAGGATGGTCCTTTCTCCTCTCTTGGTAAGATGGAGAGCCCAGGAATGCCTCTACACCTACATCTTGGTCCCAATCCTTGCTGGAAAGATTTTCCATACACCCTTCTCTGCCCATAGTGGGATATTGGGTCTTGATGAGACCTCGTGTCAGGCAACACAGCCAGGCAAAGGAACAAACCCTCCTGCCCTCCCTGCTTTGTGCTCCATGCATCACATCCCAGCCATCGCATGCAGCACCACGACCAGCCCAGAGACCTGCCCTGACCTCACCAGAGTGTCTGCCCGAGCACCAGGATGCTGCCAGGCCATTACTCAAGCACAGAGCATTTATCAGCACTCGCTCGGAACACACTTGTCTGGCTGTCGGAGTGCTGCATTTCTCAGTGTGTCAGCCCCATTCTACTCTTTTCTCCCTTTTCTGTTCCCACGTCACAGACATTGAAGGAACCATTGTACAGAGATCCCCGATGAGTCACAGCAGCCAACTCCAGCCATAACCTTTCCTCCCTAAGTGCTGACTTTGTTTCCAGCAGTCGGAGAGGACGGGGCCAGGCAGAGCCTCAAGATGTTCTCCTTTCCCTCAATTCAGGACTGCAGTTTTCGGACCAGATGGAAAAATGTTGCCATCTCTTCCCTCAGTCCTCACAGCCTGAATCAGTTTCTTTGCTATGATTCACAAGTTGAGAGGGATTTTCCACTCCAGTTCAATAATTCGCTCTTTAAATTGCAGGGGGACGTGGGGACTTGGAGCCTGGTCACCCTCAGCAAAGTGCAGTCCAAGACTTCTCTGGGCTCAGCGCGGGCCACACAGATGCACCCACTGCAGGTAAGGAGTGTTTTAAGAGAAGTTCACGGTTGCTGAACTTCTGTTCTTGGAATTATGCCTGAAATGCTTCTCCGTGAAACACTGCCCACAGATAAATCTGCGGAAGCTCATTCTGCCTACTCAGGGATTTTACAAAACGTCTCCAAGTGCAATGACTACAGCAGGGATGTGCCTGTGCAGCCAGGCATCCCTCACCTCTCCCACAAGCTGGGAACCTCGGAATGAAACACAGCTCTCGGTAACTCCCCCAAAAACTATCAGAGAGAACCAAACCGCTGCTTTGAAAAGCGACAGGCGGGACGTGAAGCTGAGCAGAACATCGGGGGCTCAGCAAAACACAGCCTTTGCATTTGAGGGGTTGCAACAACGAGCAGCACATCTGCAGTCACAAGTGCTGTTGGTTGTATTCCTGGAGCTTGCCTCAAATTTTCCATTGTATACCCTTCTTTCACTATTTTAAGAAGTCAGCTGTAAAAATTTGCTCTAGGCTGGAACTTGGCAACCAAAGCCTCCGTCTGGGAGAAACTTATACATGTACAGCCCCTCTCTCACATATATATTACAGCAAAAGGCTTGGGTTGGAACACCAAATCCTCCTGAACGTTGGCCAGATTAAAGATTCTGTTTGCATTCTTACATTAAAAAAAAAAAACAACACAACATGTTAGCAGATAATTAGTGTGGCCTGACTGCTTTTAGCATTACAGAATGTGTGTATGCTCACGACGGCCAAGACACACACACCCTGAGAGCAGTTACTGCACGTGGAATGCCGGAGTTACATTTATAGAGGAAACTCTTTGGGTGTTTCAAGGAATAAATGCAAAACAAAACAAACAAACAAACAAACCATTACACAGTACAAACAGAGAAGGGGTTTTGGTTGGTGTTTTTTTTTTGGTTTGTTTGCTTTTAAATCCTGAATCAATCTCAGTATTTGCTTTTCTGGAAATGCCAACCCAGCTGAGCTGGGCCTATGAAGAGTCATGAGGTGCTCGAGCTTACCTGAGGTCCTCTGTCTCCTTTCACTCCTGGATATCCCAGTAGAAATGGAAACGGAGTGGGCCCAAGGGGGTCGAAGATCTGATAGCCATCGGTCGCAGCTGGGGTGGTGAGGTTGAAGGCCTGAGCCTGGGCTCTGGAGACAGGACGGGCAGCCCCCAGGGGCGGTTTGGTGTACACCAGGGGGACATTGCCAAGATCCCCTTTCCTGGTTGGGGGTGGCACGTGCTTCTTTGGAAGGGGCCCAATGGTTGGGGTCTGTGGGGTTTGCTTCAAGGTGACAAAGTGGACGCTGCTGGTTGCATTGTCAGTCCTCCTCCTGGTAGGCTTTACAGTACTGGGTGCTTCAGAGGACTTGGTGGTTGGTTTTTGGTTGATCATCTTTTTGGTCTCTTGCTTGGTCTCTTTCCTGCTGGCCGTGGCAGGGCTCGAGCTTGTTGGCAGGGCCTTTTTGGCACCGGGCAGGGGAGTTTTCTCTGTGTGCGTGCTGGAAGTGGGCTGAGACACCCTGAGGGTCGTCACCGTCCCCCGAGGCAGGGAACGGGTGGGCGGCTGTGTGCCAGTACTCGATGGAGCCACTGTAACCTTTGTGGCTTTGGTTGTCTGTCTTGGCAGTGGCGGCTGGGATGAGACCAAGGTAACAGTTGTAGCACCTGAACCCCGAGTCTTGAGGGGTGCAGTGACCCTGCCAAACGCCAAGGATGGGGTGGCAGTGGTCAAGTTTTTCAGACCCTGAAGCAAGGGCTCCATATGCTGTGGGGTACTCGGGGAGGCACTGGGATCCCTGGGCAGGATGGGGATGAGCGGGGGCAGGTTTGGCCGGTAGGTGTCTGCTTGCCTGCACTGTTTTTTCAGGTATTTACAGTAATGATGAGCTGCCTTGGCGGAAGGATAAATATCGAACTGGCAGATGGCTCCTTCAAACTGCACGGAGTGATGGTTCATCTTCCCAAAGAGGAAAGACCCATGTGGATCCAATGCCTCGTCCTTTTTAAAATGCAAATCCGCATGTACTCTGTGCTTCCCACAAGAAGTAAATAAAGTGACTGTCTGGCCACGGATATTGATGGCCATATTGTGCCACTGGCCGTCGTGAACATTGTAATCAAAATATACAGAGCGCTTGTGGCCCACGTACACTATTATCTTCCCAGGCACAAACTGAACCCCCAGCTGCAGTCTTTTCTTTTTGCTCTTGACTGCAAAGAGGAAAGCGTTGTTGATGCGGTGGGAGCACAGGCTCAGCACTAGGAGCAGGTCAGTGCTGGAGCCTGCGGGGAAGATGGTGCTGATGGGTGCTTCGACGCGTGCTCGCTGAGTAAAGATAACCCCTGATTTGAGAGGAATGACCCCTTGAGGAATGGCATGTGATGAGGACAATCCGCTCGATGGCCTTCTCCCTCCCAGGCCCAGCCTCTGAAGAACATCCACATCTGAAAGGGAAGAGACAAGAAAACGTGAGTTGGTGAGGAGCCCAGGGGCTAGACTGATGTCAGATGGCTATCAAACCGGTCCGTGCAAAAATGCAACAGGTTAAAAGAAACCTCCAGCATCCTCTGACAAAGACATATCCGTGCAATCAAAGTTGAGCACACACAGCTCTTTCTCCTGCACACAGTGAAAAGCAAGTGCACGCTCAACTCAGTCATCGGCAATTGCCAAAATGCATCAGCTCCATGGTGGATCTGGCTGGCTGTCCTGTCCCACCAGAGACCAGCTCCAGATGTTCTGGAGGGAGCTGAGCTCACGGCAAGGCAATTTCCCACCAAGCACCAATACTCCACTTCTCTGAGATGTAGTTCTGAGTACTGACCACACAGCTGGAAAGGAATTTGAACAACAGGCTGAGCAGGGATTGCAAAATGTTATACCCCCAGAAGGCAAGGAACAGAGCTGTCAAAGGGAGCAAAAGCCTTCTATCTGTTTCTCTACAGATTAGTAAGCAGCAGCTTTTGGTCTTAGAGACTTTTGAAAGTTTTGGGAAGCAAAGGTGACTCCCAGCATGAAAAAACTGCACCTACATTTCACTGAACTTCTTCAGGTTCTCAGTAGCAGTGCTTTTTGTTTTTTTTCCCCAGTGGATCATCTTACAGCCTTACATTATTTCAGTAGGTTGGAGGAATCAGGCTTGGATTGTGGAAAGCTGAGAAAAACTAGCTGTGACTGCCACTGAACAGGTGGGATCTGCTGGGTGCATTGCTCAAGAGAAGATAGGATGCTTGCTGTCCACAGCATCCATCTCTGTCCACTGATGCTGGGAGAAGCCTGCAGAGGACGTGCAAGCAGAGTCCTCTGGTTTCTGGCCCTGAAGTCTAACAGAAGTCACACAGCTTGGAGTCCAAAGCAGATTAGCAGGCAACAGCAATGCAGCCTGGAGCCAGCTGGCTGCAACTTCAGCTGAACTACTTCACTGGGGAAGATGCTCAGGTCTGTAAGAGAAGAACTGCAAAGGTAAATGTGCCCAGACCTGAAAAAAGGGGCTCAAAAGCCTGTTCTCTTATTCCAACTCCAACTTTTAGTCTAACAGGGGATGTTAACTGCATGGTAAAGACACATAAAGGTAAGGCTAGGGTGACAAACACGATGTTACTACTGTTGAAAATAGGACAACTGCACTTCCTTCCCTCTTCCCTGCCCAAATGCAATGCCCATTACTCAATGACCATTGAACTCCATCTTTAAATAGGGAAACAAGCCTGATCAAGATTCTTGCCTGGGCTGCCTAATCCAAATCCTGATCTCTCAAGGTAAGAATTGAATAATCAGAAATGCAGCGGCGTCAATCATGGCTGCACATCAGTTCACACCACGGGATTGCAGCTTTCCCACAGGAAAAGAAAAGGCAAATCAAAGGTTGTCCAAAGAAAAAAGCCAGCTGCTTTTCTAGAGGGGCCTTGGAACTTGGCCGCCTTCACCCTCAACTATTAAATATTCAGCACAATTCTCAATATTTGAAGAACCAGCACTAGAAAGAGTTTGGCCAGAGGGGACGCAGACTGAAGCCAGTCTGAGGCCTGTAATATCTCTGGCCAGGAAAGGAGGAGAATAGCGAGAAAACCTCCGTTCTTTGACTTTGGCAAAAACAATAACTATTTCTGTACGTAACAACTAGTCAATCAATATTTATTTTGTCTGAGAATGGCTTTATTCCCACCTCCCTTTTACAAGGCAGCTGAGCTCATTTTCTAGCAGAGACTATCCTGGAGAAGACGTGTCAGATGTGCAAGGGGGTGGAAATTTCCCCACTCCGTGCAGAGGGGATAACGTAGTGCACAGCTTGCTCAGGAGTTAATAACGGTCCTTCTCCCATCTTAGGGAGAAATCCTTGGTCCCCCACTGTTTCCCTGCAGTATTGCTCTACAGGGTTTGTCCCTCAGCACAGCAAAGGTAGAATCTGTGCACTGAAGGGAGGGATCGCAGCCGTGTCTTCAAGCTGGATCATTTCCAGAGCCCATGAAATGGTAAAGGCCAAAGCCTGGCTCTCGCAAACTCCAGTGGGACCCCTGCCACAGACTTCAAAGACACCAGGATTCAGCCCTAAGGAAATAAGTTCACTGCTCAAACTGGGAGCTAGACACCAGCTTCCAATTTCTGCTTGTATTTTTAGGTCCTGTCCCAGAGACAGACTGTGGTGTGTCTCCACTGGGTAGAAACACTTTACACTCTGAGTGCTGTTTGCTTGGTAGCTGCCCTGTGAAGACATAAGGATGTTTCCTTGCTCAGAGCATGCTGCTACTGTTTGCAACACCGACTCAACCGCCTTGCTAGCAACTGCCTCGAACAGCGCTGCTGAAAAAGGGGGGGAAAAAAAAAAAGCACCACCCAGCCTCTCCTCTCCTTAAGAACCCACAAAGGTAGAGCCAAATTCTCAATGCTTACGCAAAAGAATCCGAATAAAGCAGACCTCATACAGGACACGGGTGTGGATTTTCCAGCCCCAGGTCCAGGCACACAGCTCCAGACTCCTGCACACCCAGCCCGTCTGCCTCTGCCCCCCATGGCCTCCCTGAGCAGGTGGGGCACATCCCCAGGGATGCTGGGATGTCATCGGCTAATGCAAAACGCAAGGTAATTTTTGCTTCTTTAAACGGCTCCAAGTTGAGCAAAGCATTTTTTCCTCCTTCGCTTTTTTTTTTTTTGTTGTTTTTTTTTCCCCTCCGTAGATTTTTTTTCCATCAAAACACATTATATAAAAAATCCATTCGCTGAGAGCTGCCCGCTCCCAGGTGCCTTGAACCAAACTGCTGCATTCCTCCAGCAACGCTTGAGCAACAGGGAAAATCTTTTCTAAGTGAGATGCACACAGATTCCTGCACAAGCACACGACCGGCTCCAAAAGAGGTGATATAAAGGCTTTCACTGCTATCCTGCTCTTCCTTCTCTCCCCCCTCCCCGTTTCCCTACATAAAAATCTTTATCAGGAAGGAAGCCAAAAGGCAGAAGAGAAATAACTTGGAGCTTCCCAGATTCCAGCAGCTGAGATCAGATGCCCACAGCTAAAACTGGGTAGGATAAACGCTACATTTCCAAAAGTCCTGCCCAGACCCTTCGTCAGTGCACATCAGATGAACTCACTAACCTCATGATCTTTCGGATTTGTAATGCTTAGGGGAAAACCACCCTCTGTGCTCCCTGATTTTCCACTGCGCGGGCGGATCTTTACACCTTACAGTAACAACTGTGGTCTTTTCAATAGCCCACGGCACTGGCTTAAATTCACCCTCACGCAGATCCACGAACAAGCTCTGAATTGATTTTGTAAATCTCACATTCAAAAATCCCGAGTGATAACGCAGTCTCAAATGGCCAATGTTCCCTTACAGCTTTTTTTTTTTCCCCTTCCTTGGAAGACTTTGGTTCCCAGAAGAAGAGCCTGACTCCGATTGTTGGGAAACTTGAGCAGAAATCGTTAATTCTTTCTCATAGGGGAACCATCATTGATTGACACAGGCTGCCAGGGAGTGGTGGAGGGACCAACCCTGGAGGAAAGGGCAGATGTGGTACTGAGGGATATGGTTTAGCGGGCAATAGTGGTAGATGGATGGGCTGGATGATCTGAGGGGTCTTTTCCAGCCTTAATGATTCTATGATCTCAAAGGGATGGCATCTACGCAGCAAGGACAAAGTGAAAGAGTTTCCTCTGAACGGATGGCAACGCTAAAAGAGACGGCACCATCCCGTAATTATCATGGGACTAAAATGATGGATAACGATGGATCCAAACAGCACATTAAAATCTACTCGAAAGAGAGACGCCAAGAGACAGTATTTGTTCTGCCTCTTTATGAGCTGACATAAAAACTTGCTCTGAAAACTGCTTGACTAAGTAATTCAGCCAGATGTTCACCTCTTCTGCATTGAATTTGGAAAATATTACATTTTTCAAATCTGCTGATGGCAGGGATGCTATTTTAGATATCTTGTGTTTTTTTTCTGTAAGAAGTGCTCCGTTGGGCTGGCTTACAGCTGAGCACCGACCAACTTTCTATTTTTCCTTCATGCTTTGGAGACTGAGAGGAGAGCCCTGGAGCCTGCTAGCCCGCTTATTGTTGTCTCCTGGTTGCAGGAAGCTGCTCGGTTCCAGTATGCGCCCGCGTAAAACATCCGCATGGAAGAGGTGCTGCTATTTTAGGAGCTGGCTCCCTGACAAACAGATGTTGCAGAGATGCTCAGTTACCACCATCAGCTGTAAAGTAGGGATTCATTTTTTGTTTTTGTTGATTCTGAAGCTAATTTGTCGTGTGGGGGGTTTTTGCAGCCCAAGCTTTTGTCCTGTCCCCAGCAGCACCAGGAAGGGATGCCTGGAGAAGATGGGTATACGGTTGCTCCGTATAGAAGGCTCTCCTTGCAGCAACAGGGGCTGAGCCAGATGCAGCCATTCTCCTGTAAACCATGCTGTGGGACACTTCCTCCTGAAATTTCCTTTTCATCGAATCATTTAAGGTTGGAAAGGACCTCTAGGATCATCCAGACCATCCGTCCACCTATCACCACTACTGCCCATACACCCTCAGTACCACACCTGCCCTTTCCTTGCACACCTCCGTGGATGGTGCCTCCACCACCCCCTGGGCAGCCCGTGCCACTGCATCACTGCTCCTTCTGAGAAGTTCTTCCTAATGGCCAACCTTCTACTTTCAGAACTCTCATCATTTCTGCACGCGCTGCATCCCGTGGATCTGCACAGGCACGACTGGGTTGCATCCAAGTCAAGGAAAAAATCATTTGCCAGAGACTCTTAATTCCTTAATGACCCAGCCTCAAGGGGCACCTCCTAAAAGCAGCTAAGTGTGAGCCAATGCAGGTAGATGCCAATGATATTTTAGATACACCGAAGTGCTTCATTCCCAGTTGCTCCACCAGGCAGAAAGGCACTTCTGAGTGCCTCTGTGTCCTGTGGGGCACGTAATCACCTGCAGAAGCCCGGTTCCTTTGCCAGCTGTTAACTGCATCATCTACATCATCAGTACTGCAACGATCAGCAATAAATGCCCTTAATTCTCCACACTGGGCTCCGGAATTATTAAATGTTTGGCCCTAAAATTATATAAAAGCCGTCGGCTTTTACTTCGATTAAAAAAGGAAGAGGGGAAAAAAGTGTGATTTACCTTCAGAGTTTCCCTGTGTGAATCCCAGGAACCAGCTAAAACATAACACAGTCCAGACAAAGCAGAATCCCCTAAAATTGGAAGAGAAAAAAAAAAATCAATGATGAGTTTCTACAACATTGGTACCAAACCCAGCGCTGCTAATGTCCTTCTCCTGAATCATCATCATCTGGTGGCAATGTCCACCCTCCTCTGGGTGCTCGGGATAATGGGTGCTCAACAGAAGGGATAGGGCAAAGCTTCCTGTTTTAGCTAAGCTTTAAGCATCACAGTACCATTGAAACGGCAACAGAGAGGAAAAGTTTTAGCAGAAAGACGTCTGAGCCCCCCCTCCCCCCCCCAGTCCCCCGCCAGCTTCCCTGGTTTGTGGCCAAACAACGAACATAGGAAACTCCTCGGTTAAGCTCACTTAAAACTGTCAGTGGAAAGTTTGGAGATTGAATTCCCTCGTCTTCGAGAGCTGAGATTTAGCAGCTTGATCAGCAAGGGCATTAGGCAGCTGGAGAACGGAGACAAAAATGTAAACTACAGACAGTCCTCAGCCAGAGGCAGTGCGGGACGTCCACCGGTTCTTCATCTCAGCCAAACCAGCGCGAGCACTGGGACATGCAGAGCAATGGCAAAGTGCTGCTCGCTCCTTGCTTAGATCTGGCAGAGAGGAATCATTTATCAATGGGGATTAGAGACCACTCTTCTCCTGCCATCGAGTCTCAGCTTTAGCACAGGAAAATATCCTCTGAGATGATGCATTGCCCCGGGCCAGATCCTCACCTAGTGCAGGAGACCCTTTCCCACAGCTCCAATGAAGCTGCAAGTGATTTACGCATCAGCGGGGAAACCTGGCCTTGAACGTAAAGCTCTGTGCAGGAATCCAGCCACTTAGTTAATATCTTAAGGCTTGAAGGGACAAAACACTGGAGCAGCCCCACATCGGCTGGGAAACAAATGAGACAAACCACATCACTCTTGTTCTGTTTCCATTACCCTAACACCGGGCTGCGCATTTCAGGAGCTCTGGGGCTGCTGTAGTTCATGCATGAAGGAATGGCAGCTTGGAACAGCCAAACCTTTCACCAAGTCCTGTAGCCAGCTATATGCTAACCAGGAAAGCTTCCCTGCATTCCAGAGATCTCCAGTGGGGAGATGAGGCTGTTTTCTGCCCACTGAAGCCCATGGGACTCAGCTCTTGGTGCTCCAGGCCTGGGAGGCAAAGGGAATATGATGACTTCTCATGGCCACCTCTAGCTGAAACCTTTTTAGGACTTAAATGAGGCCAAAATCTACATCATAGGAAGACTTGCGCTTCTGTGCTCGCCTCCTAAGGATCAGTGGAACGTTGGGATGTGGACGCCGTTCCCACGTGTGTGTGGAGCAAAGGTTTTGTTGGGTGCCACCAACTGGGCTAAACTGCTTGGTGGGAAGCTGGTGGGAAGCTGAAGTTGACCAACACAAGGTTGGCAGGAGGAGCCCTAGGCATTAAGAACATTTTTGCTCTGGTGAGGATCTGATTTGTGCTGCTCTGTGCAAACACGCGGGCACACGATACACGGGTTTCAGAGGGGTGCAGGAACACCTTCACAACCTGAACCTGCTTCCAAAATCCCTGTTGACCAACACGGTGAGGGGAACAAGCCTCGGGGAAAATCCAGCACATAATTCCATTCTGGTGACAGCTATGGGGCCATAAAGGAGATGAAGGCACGGGATCCAGCTGGCCCCAGCCCTGCTCCTGGACCCCGCGCGCTGTACGAGCTGAGAGCCGAGTACCAAAGCACTGAAGAAAAACACTTTGGCAAAATTTACCAACTTAATGGAAAAAGCACAGGCAGCTTCCAAATGGCAGACCTGTGACTGATGGGGCCATTAATTATGGCAGGATTTTATAAAGCAGGCTCTTTTTCCGTTACAACTCCGCAGCGACAGGATTGCATAAGCAGCTTGAGTAGTAATAGTGAAGGCTTTTCTCCTTATATAGAGCTATCGAACCTACCTTGCCTTCATCTCTGCTTCTTGCCACCACCAGCCATTTCCACAGAGACTCCAGCAAGAGGCACCCACTAAAGGCATTCACTTCCTTTATAGCACAGGGCCTTTGAATAGCCAAATGAGGATCCCACCACTGTAGTTACCAGGTGAAAAAATGCCCCTAAACACCAACAACGTAAGTTCACATGAACCCTAAACGTTTTCCAGTGGAGACAAACTCTCTTTGCAGCAAACTGAAGCTACTGACTATGTTACTTTTACAGATGCCAATGATGAGTCCATGAGAACAACACAGCGCTGAGAGTGCAAGGCAAGAGACAGCAGAGAAGGACTGAGAAGTACAAAAGCCAACAGTGGCACATCTCAGCCTACGGCAATGCCTACGGCATTCCCCAATGAGGGGGTGGGCATGCAGGCAGCAGCAGAACAAGCACCATGAGGAGTTCCTACAAAAAGCAACCAGAAGGTGTAGGACCACTTGTGCCAGGGCTTCAGGATGCCCAGAGATGACCGCATCATCCTAGATGCCCCTTTTTGCTTCAACAATGGGTCAAAGCTGAAACAAAATACATTACAAAGGACCAAAGCAGCATTTTAATTTATTCTTTTTTTACCTTTTTGCACCCCTTTACAGTGCAAAATGCTTTGGAAATTGCAAACATTCTTGAGAATGGAAAAGCGATTCCTCCCACTCTCTCCTATTCAGGTGTATTTCTGTTCAACAGATCAGAAGGCCAGCTGGGTGCTGCAGACTGCTTTTCAAGAAAGGCAAATCTGCGTTTCCAACTGTAGATGAAATGGTAATTCTTAAGAAGAGATAATGTATACGTCGCTTAAGATCTGATGCATGCGAGTGGAGGTGACTTTTAATAAGACTTCCAGGCAGTTCTGCAGCCAACAGGAAACAGAAATCACAGCCTACGTATGGAGGCTCCAAACTGCCCCATGGAATCAACCCCCCTCGCAGCTGCTGGAGGTGGAAATCTCATTTGGTGTGAGTATCACCCTTTGCACAAACTGCTGCTGTCTTTCCAGGACTTCTGGAAAAGACAGTGTTTCTCTGAGAGAGAGGGATGGGAACCTATCGTTATGTGGACATCCCTGTTTTGACCCTACATAGTTCTGTGGATTTTGGTTTCTTTCCAACGTTAACCATACACACACACACACACACACACACACACACACACATACATATATAACCAGCTCCCCAAAATATCCAGCACCAAGCTCACAAAACAATGATCCAACCCACTGCTCCTGGGTACTTGTCTATATAACCTCAGCTACAACTACAAATTCATTGCATGCGTAGCCACAGAGAGGAAGGATCAAGAAGAGGGATACATCAGGAGGCCTCAAGTACTGCAAACAGCCTTTGCTCTCCTAAAAGCCTTCTCATCAGGTGGGCTCAAGGAAGGTCTGGTTGCCACAAAGGTGTTTGCTCCCCCAGCACCTACAGCTCCACATAGGATT
The DNA here is from genome assembly GCA_030625065.1 of Alectoris magna. Lineage (NCBI taxonomy): Eukaryota > Metazoa > Chordata > Aves > Galliformes > Phasianidae > Alectoris > Alectoris magna. The sequence goes on along the minus strand of CM060579.1, from coordinate 4,371,655 downwards.
TCTCCAGGAGGTTAATGCAGATCTGCAGTACACAGAACACTGAGATGGAGCCACTGGCGTGGCCAACCCCACTCCTTCAGCATCTCAACTTGCTCTTGCAAGGGTTTATGCTGATACCTGCAGATGAAGGGCTGATGGGATTCAAGCTCCCAGTCCCTGTGCTCCTTCTTGGGAACCAGTGCTTGTGTATTCATTGCACAGCCTGGGCCCAGAGCTTCTCTGAGCTGCTGCTGACAGCCTGCTTCCTCGCTACGGATGAAGGACAGACAGGCTGATGAGGCTGTGATGACTCAGACACCCTTCCAGATGCCCCTCAGCAACTTCCTACAATAGGGGATCTTACTGACAGCATGCTCCTTGGTCTCCTCTTTGCTCACCAGCGCTGTCTGGGTTATTGGCTTGGCTGCTGAGTGATGTGACAACACTCACTGCGGCCCTTCCCTTTGTGTCCTCAGCTAGTAACTGGAGCCCTCAGCAAACAGAAGTGCTAAGTAAGTGTGATCTGCCATCCAACTCCTTTTTTTTTTGTCCTTCCAACAAACACCTTTGCATTCCTTCATGTTGTGAATGGGCTTTGGCAGAGCCATATATAATTCCCCATTATTTCCACTTGCACTTCACTAAGCGTCCACCATTCCCCTCAAAAAAACACCTCAGTTGTCTCACCATTTATAGATTTCATCCAACCCCTTACTGCAAGACCTGGGAGTCCCCTGGTCTTTAATGTAACCTCAGCGAGTGCAGGTTTGAAGCAGGACAGATGGGATGAAGCTGGGAGCTGTATCAGAGTGGCAGGAGAGGAGCAACCCAGCTTCAGGACCTCAGCCAATGCCTTGGTCATGTTGCTGTGACCCTAACCCTAACCATCCCAGGAGACATCTCCACAAGGCTGTGCAACCACCTCCTCTTTGCTGCAACCACCTCCTCTTTGCTGTTAGCCACCCAACCTGCACATCCCATTGACCTGCCTGCTGCTGAACTTGCAGCGCACAGCGCTGGGACTGGAAGGGGCTGGGGAGTAGGGCACAAGTGCTGCAGCTGGGACACACACTCAGCTCCCAGCCACCAGCCCTACGATGGGGAGGTCAGAGGAGTGCTGGGATATGTGGAGCCTTGGGGACGCGTGGGGACCCAGCGCGTCATGGGAAGGCACCAGAGGGTTCCCTTTGCAGCCCCGGGGCAGCTCTGTGGCACCAGCCTAGCCTGGAAGTGGTTTTGGGCTCCCAGGAGTGTTGCTGAGACCGAAGGCCTTGACAGGAAGAGCCAGCAGGGGAACGGCAGGATGCACAGCACCGCTGCGCCAAGCAAGTTGAATCCCAGCACCGAAAAGCCCATCGGGAGATAATGTAAGAGCAGCAAGCGACCTCTGCCGAGGAAGGAACGGATCAGCAGCACGCTGGCAAGGTACGTAACCCAGAGCAGACCCTGGGAACAAAAGGCTCTCGTATCCAGAGTTACCACGAGCCCACAGAGCACGCTTCCCATGGCACTGCTCTGTGGGTATTGAGGTGCCAGTGGTGGGTGCTGAGACCCAGCCCTCCCGCACACACAGCCGCGCCGCTGCCCAGCCCCTAACCCAGCCCCTGACCCAGCGTCAGCGCGGTGCTGGGACCCGAACGGGATCTCCCTGCCCACGTCTGCAGCGTGACCACGGGTAACCCCTCCATCGAGCTCACAGCGCAGCACGAAGGCACCTCCAAGGATATCCCCATCACCGCAGCCCTCTGCACACCCCACTGCACGGCTGTGCTGCTCTCAGTCCTTGCAGCACTCCTCATCCCCTGCTCCCCTTCGGCCTTCTCCATTTTTGACAGACAGCCACACTTGCACGGTCCCAGGGCAGGCGCTGCACTCAGACCGTGACAGTGTTTAAAAGGTGCAAGCGGGAGATGGTGCAGCTACAGCATCTCCAGATGTGCCACAGCAACAACGGAGCGAAAAATCCCACTCTAAAGCACTGAAATACAGCATAAACACACACACACACACACACACACACACGCATTGCTCCAGGAGAGCTGAGTGCAGGCTGTTGGGAGCGGCTGGGATCACACGCGGAACCCTACACACACACACACACACACACACACACTGCAGCCAGAGCGTGCGCCCAGCCTGCAAAGGGAGCTGCACGTTCGTCCCGGCTCCGGCACCGCGCGTGGGGCGGCTGCAGGCAGCGGGGTGACCCTTGGGGTGCCCCCAGCCCCCCGCCCGTCCTTTCCCCCCATCTCGCACCCATCCGGCTCTGGCAGAAGCGCAGGGATCCCGTACACAACTTTTTCAAACTGCCAGGCAGAAGAATCCCAGTCCTTCCAAGGGAGTGTCGGTAAATCATCATTACATCCGACAACGCAACCAGAGGGATTAACCCTTTGCTCGGCCCCAGGAAAACAACAACAACAACAACAACAACCACCTCAGTGATGAAAATGACAAAAGCTGTCCCTGGCTACAATGGAAGGAAGGCAGGCAGGGCGCGGGCTGTGATTTTTTAGCTGTATGCGGATACAGACAGGCACAGATCTTTGTGCGCGCGCGTGTGCGGCGAGCACATGAAGAACATGCCACCACGCACCCGTCTGCCTCTCGGAACGTGCCTCAGCCCTCCCCACGGCTCTCCCACTTTTTGGAGGACCACAATACTGCTCTCCAGGTACCGGTGCCCCCCGTCCCACGGTGCAGGGCTGAGTGGCGGCGCTTCCGTCCTGCTCATGAGTGGGGTTGGGACCCTCCCCGTGCCCACCCGGGGCGGAGGTGCTGGGGGCACTGCGGGGAGGTGGAATCGTCCTCTCCGGTATCTCGATGCGGGTGTGATTCCTGTGCCCTCCCCGCGGATCGGTTCCCGGACCGGGAGCCCCTTCCTCCGGTGCTAAGAATTGGGGGTCCCCCTGCCGTGCCCAGAGCTGTGCCCCCCCCCCCCCCCCCCCCCCGCTCCCCTCCCCACCACTGCGCTCTCACCCCCGGCTGCACACCCCAGCCCCATTCCCAGCCTCCTGCTCCGGCTCCAGCGTGGCCTCCCTGCTTCCCAGCCCATTCTCCACTCCAGCCCAGGAGTTTTCACATCATCCCCTGGCAGAAGGAATGTCTTCCCCCACCCCAACCCCAGCCGCCCCAGCGTGCGGGGCTCCCTCCAGGCACGCTCTCCCCTCCGGAACCCTCCCGGCACCCCCGGGACCCCATCCCCACCAGGGATGCCTTTCCCCAGCGCCGGCAGAAGCAGCACTTTGTACTCACCCCCTGCCTGCTGCTGTAGCTCTGAGTCTGGAGACCGGCTCTGATTCCGGCTCCATCACGTTTAGTGCATTGTCTCTTTCGGGCAATTTTTGCGGCAATCCATCAGAAAAAGGGGAACAGGCCGGTTTGTGGGTACATCCTTCCCGGGAGCTCAGCTCTCTGCCTCTCTAAGGGGCTCAGCTGTGTCAAAGACACCCCCTGGCCCGGACGGCTCACTCCTTCCTCCTTCTCTTCTGGGTCCTTTTGCTTACACAGATCTTTTAATCCCATTTAACTCCCTCTCGGCAGACTGCAATTACCTTGGGAAAAAGGAGAGAGAACAGAAAGTACATGCTAGGAAGCCACGCTGGCCCATGGTCGCTGGATTTCTTGCCTCTCTCTCTCTTTTTTTTTTTCCTCCTCCTTATTAATAGCACAATTTCTGTTACTTCTGGTTTCCAAAATCCTTGATTAGTGTTATTTTTTTTTTCTTAGCTGTAACTTTTAGTTGTTGTTGTTGTTGTTGGTTGGGTTGGTGGTTGCGAGAGTTATTTTTATTTGCAGTGCAGATGTGCCTCCCACCCCCCCCAAGGATCTCTCCTCTGGACTTAGAGAGAAGAGGAAAAGGCAGATTTGGAGAAATGAAAATTATTTAAGGATGTCCCCGCTGCCTCTCTCTGCTGCCCTCCTCTGTAATAGCGAAGCATTTGCAGAAAGGAATACAAAGTAAATAAATAATAAAAACCAAACTCTTCGGCCAGAAGAGCTGCAGAGGAGGAACCGAGGATCCTTTCCAGGCTGTGCGGAGCGAGAGAGGAAGACTCGGTGGAGAAAGGTCCCGGTGTGGGGAAGGCTGCTGATGGAGATCGCTGCGGGGCTGCAAACCCTGTGCCCAAAGCAGCTCGGACCCACAGCACCGACACGGCTGGGCCCCACGTTATGAGGTACCCAACGTGGCTTCTGCTCTGGGTGTGGGGCTCAGGGGAGGGGGGGAGGATGGGAGCACACAGAGGGGCTCGGATATGTAGGAGTCCCTGTGTCTTTCCTTGCATTGCGCTGCTGCCATGGGGAGGGAGGGACGGGCACCCCTGCACCCCTCTTTTCCCACCACCACGTGACGGAAGCCCAGAAGGCAGGGAGGTGGGGAATGAGTTCTCTTAGATAAAGTCCATCAGAGCAAATCAGATCCCAAGTCACTCAGCCAGCTGTGCCACGAGAGGGGTCTCTGTGCTGGCCAGGATGGGTAAAACCCACATCCCTTTGCCCCCTCCTTTTCCAACAAGCTGGGGACACCCCAAGCCCTGAACAGAACACCAGGACAGAGCAAACCCTCAGCTCCTTGGGCAGACCCGCTCCTGCCTCCCCCCCGCACCCGAGCTCCCCCAGCCCTGCCTCTCCCACAGCAGCTCTGCTTTGGGCACTTACTTTGCAGCGAGGCAAGAGGCTGTGCAACGTCTCCTTGCAGCCCCACCTTCATTGGCATTCATTTGTCCCAGCAGCTTACAACAATGTCTACTTCTTAAAAAAAAAATAATTAAAAATAATAATAATAATAGCAAGCAAAAGGAGCAAAACCAAACCAAAACACCCCAGGCCCTTTCCTTCCTCCTTCCCCTTCAGCCTCAGGGTTTCTCCTGTGCTGGGAGCCAGTGGGTGCCTGCCAGGCTCAGAGGTCCCCACAAAGCCTGGGATCCCCCTGAATTCAGCAGGTAATCCTTTCCCGGTGTGCACACGAGCAGGTTCCCCGCGGGTCGCTCCGCTCGTGGCTCATTGATGCTGCGGGGATCCAGGAGAGGAGATGGGTTGGGAGCGGACGCTGGGAGGGACATGGATGTGAAAGAGGTGGAAATGGTAAGGCTGCCCTCGTCCTTTTAAATAGCTGCAGCCAGGGGACTCCGCTCGCTGGCTGGGGTGCCCCAGGTATCCGGTTTCAACAAACAGCAGCTAATGAGCGCAGATCCAGCCTCCGAGGGGCAGGTTCAGCGCTGCCGTGCCGCACGGGAGGATGGGGGCACCGGGGCTCCCCGGGCGGGGAAGGGGCTGCAGGGAGCGGGCACGGCGCTGGGCATCGCAGCTGAGCACCCCCGGGGCTCTCCCCGCGTCCCCCCTCAAGCGCTCAAGGAGCGGCAGAACCAAATCCCCTCCGGCTGGTTGTGGGCACCGACCTCGGGTACCCCCCCCCCCGCCCCCCCCCGAAATAAACAGAGCCACTGACCCGCGTCCCTGAACCTGGAGCGGGAGGGGAACGCTCTCATGCTCACAGCAGACAACTCAAGGACCCACTGGCCTGACTCAGCAAAGCGGGTTTCACTCAAAAAAGTGACCCCAGAATGCAGCCAAAAGCTATGGTTTCCCCCGTAAATCAGACCTCCTGCTCATCTTCTGTTACTATGCGTGCTGAGGGCTTCTCATCTTTAATATGTGCTTTTGGCTGAGCCGTGCTTGCACGCAGGGGCTGTGGTTTTGCATCTCCCAGTTTCTATAGGCACAAGATTTTATTCATACCTTTGCTCTGAAACATCTGCATTTTGCTTTCTTGCTGTTATAGATGAAGCTTTCAGTAACAACAATAGAGCACCAAGGAATCTGAAATAAGCCACATTATGAGTGGGTTAAATAAGCAGCATCCTCACGGCCTGCTTCCCTCTAGGGAACCCATCCAGCAGCGAGCAGCCAAATCACACATCCACAAACCTGCATGGAGCTCCTGCACAGCAAACCCTGAGTGCTCACCCAGCCCACCCAGAGCAGCTCTGTGACTCTGGGGACAACAGGCTCTCACACACTTGTCAGAAACCACATCAAATTTCTATTTTCTCAGCTATTTTTTCCCCCAGCTGTTTCTTGCATGTTTTTCAGTCATGCATTCTTTGCTCAGAAACGCATTCTAGCCAAGTCTGTGTTTAAGTTTTATATATATATATATATATAAAGCCTATAACTTTGCAAAGAAATGTGTAGAATCGAGAGAGAAATGCATGCTGTTGACTACACACTGCAGCCTACTGCTCTTTCCCATCTCTTCCAAAACCAATGAGTATTTAATCACCTCTCTCAACCCTAAACGAGCCAGGCTAACCCAAGGAGATCAAGGCCCATCTTCCCAGAGCAGGGGACAAGGAGGAAAGCAGGAGGGATGCTACAGCTCTTTGCAAAGATGAGACCAAGAGCAATGCCAATATTGATGGATGCACTCAACTTTGCTCAGATGAGCAGTTTCGATCCAAACAGACACCAGCATAGCACAGCAGTCGGGATAAAGGAAGGAGTTTAAAACAAAAGGAAACCCAATGTTGTTGAAGCCAAGAGTAGTGCCAAGTGGATTCAGGTTCAAAAATTAAGGCCTCGTTCTTCAAAAAGAGAAAAGCCGCAACATCTGAGCTGAATAGAAATGCATTTAGCAGATTTAGTTTCCTTCCTTTCCATATTTAAATGCAGGCTGCTTTAAAATGCTAAACAAACTGCAGCAAATTGGCACAGCGATGAAATTAAATAAAAGAAAGTGGCTGTTCTAATTTAATTAGCCAAAATAAGAACAGTACAGGGGGGGAGGAGATGCCACCGGAACCACACGGCACTGGGAACAGAGCACTTGCTTTGGACACTGGGTATATTTAGCTCAATGCCTCGTTCAGAGGTAAGATTGTGGCGTGGCCACAGAAGGCACGGGCAGTGAGAATCCAGGCACAGGAAGGGCTTGTGGGAGGGATCAAACAAACAGGGAGTGGGGATAAAGGGCCTTTCACGGCCCTCCAGGCTGCAGAGCATTTAACCCGGAGCTGTTTGGGAGCGCTGGGCAGAGGGAACCCACCCTGGGGAGGTGCCGACATCACGCAGCTCCGCTCCTATTTTAGGGACCACGGTTTGACTTCTATTTGGTGATGCAAAAGCGATGCAAGTTGCATTCCTCGTTCCTCCCGTGGAGAGCATCAATCATGCAGGAGATGTACGGAGAGCTCGAAAATCATTTGTGCAACCCATGCTCTGCCCTGCGCTATCCTTCCCCCCTCACCCCCCCATCCCAACCCATGCCATAGGCCGGCGGTGACATGTTTGAACTTCTGCAGCTGTTTGATGTAAAATGTTTTAAATTCTTTTGGGGAACACTAAAGGCTTTTGTCTCTTGACCGGTGCTGTGGGGATGCCACGTCTGGCAGAGTGTGCTCTCGCAGTTTGCTATTCAGCTGTGCCATATCCCATCGGGCTGCCCGAGAGCTGGGAGCCGCTGTTAATCGTTACGCAGAGCCTTTTTCCATTGGAACGAAGGGAAACACAACACAGTGATGCAAGCCTGAGCCCACCTTCCCTATGGAAACGTTGGCTGCTGGTCACAGTTCTGCCACGTATTTCTCTTGAGATAACTAAAGAACTGCAGCTTTACAGGATGGCTGAAAGCTGCTACAGATGAGTGGCGACCAACCATTACGCCACAGCAGAGCAGCACACTGCATGCTTTAGGCATGAAGGTATTACATCTCCTAAACCTTGACCACCAACATTTAAAATACCAGGCAAAGGCTGTCTGGTTTTGGTAATATCCCCTTCTATTTCCCTCATTTGTCCATCTGTTCCTATGTTGAATTCAAGTGCTGTTTTAGGGATGGCTCATTCGCCAGTGCCGCTGGAAAACACAAAAGTGAGCAGCATCCCCAGCCCTAAGCACCAGCCCAAGTTGTTCTACTGTTTTTGCTATTGGGAGGTGATCCAGTGCTACATTTTGATCCATACAACAGATAACCAAGGCTGGTTTCTCTTTTTCCCTGCAGAAAAAGTACCAAAAACCCAACCCACCATCCAAACCAAGGCTGGGCTGCCACACGTGGAGCATCTTTTCTTCATGAAACAGAACCACCCTGAGAGCACCTCCTCCTGCAGCAAGGACAGCCATGAGCCCAGAGCTTCAAAGAACCTGCTGAGCTGCATCGCTTCCTGCACATTAAGGACGTGCTGAGCACGATGCCTTTTTGGGGTTTGGTTTGATGCTGGAAGTGTGCAAGGGAAAGGGTAGGCATGGTACTGGATGAATGGACTGGATGATCTTAGAGGTCTTTTCCAACCTTAATGATACTATGAAAGAAACTTCTTTAGCTGGGACAAGGAGCAGGAGACGCCTCCTGACCTTCACACACACACGTTATGCTAAGGAAATTTTGTACTCTGCTACATTCTGAAGCATCAGCACCAAAACTGCAGTGTGATTTGTACACAGAGTAACTTCAAGACACAAATCAATCAGAACAAGCAATTGCTTAAGTTCATCTTGATAGGACAGGGGGAAATGGTTTCAAGCTAGAAGTGAGGAGGCTTAGACTGTAAAAAACTTCTTCCTTATACCCATAAGGGTAGTGAAGCACCAGCACAGATTGCTCAGAGAGATGGTGGATATCCCATCCCTGCAGACACCCAAGGTCTGAGCTGGATGGGGCTCTGAGCACTGATGGAGCTGTGGCTGTCCCGCTCTACTGCAGGGACCTGGACCAGATGGCCTTCAAGGGCCCCTTCCGACTCAAACAATTCTATGATTCTATGATCTAAGCTAAAACACACTGCAATAGCATTGCTTCCTTTACTGTACTCAGCTATCTCTGCAGCCAAATACTGCAGCGTTCTGCTGTCTCTGATGCAGAGTGCTGCAGGTGGCTGAGCAGGCGCCTCGCTCCCCAGCAGCTGCCTGGGTCCAGGGATCACAGCCTGGATGGAGCAATGGCCAATGCAGGGCTGCTAAAACAGATCTCAGCAGGGCTCAGGTTTGGTTTGCACAATCCTGGTGATCTGCAGGCTGACCCGAAGCAACAGATGCTGTTGCTTTTGTGCCATTACTTTCCTGCCTCTAGAGTGGAGCTCGTGGCACAGATCATTTTATGTGCAATGATGTTTAAGACCTTTGGATGCCAGTAAACTGTTACTACTGTGCTGTGCAGTTGGCAACAGGCTCTCCTGCAGGAAGGAGTGTAGATCTATTTCCCGACCAGCTTTTACATCCACCACAACCTGCAACCGTGCAGACACACAGCTCATTAGGGACGGTTTAGCTTCATTTGGCTGAAAAAGGCCACAGGAAAAAAAACCTGCTGATTAAACATGCAATTCAAATACATCTTTTGGAGCACAGCAGACAATTCCTAGCACTTTATCTGCACCGACTGAAATGCAATCTGTGCCACTTAGAGCAGAACAATACTCGATTTCTCCATACTCCTCTTGAATCGTTAACACACAAAGCAGAAACACAGCCTGTTTTTCACAGAGGAGTTATCTTCTGACAAACGACGTTAACTGAGTGTGTACAGATCTGCTTCAAAGCTAATAGGCTCCTTTCCTTCCAGCAAACACACTTCTTCACGTCTGCACACTCTTGCTCTCTCCCCACTTCAATAATGATAGCGTATGGTAAAGCTCTCCAAACTGGAGCCACTGCAGAAAGGCTGTATTTACTCATGTTTGAGTAAGAACTCATAAGAGACCTGGTTGTGTCTCGGCTCCTCCAATTCCAAAAGGAAAATTGAAAAAAAAAAGAAAGCATCGAGTCAATATTTATACACCCGCTGGTGAAATAAATCCCCTCCTCCCTGGAGGAGAGGAAAATAAAATGCAGGGATTGAAATGGATTTCACGGAAGGGGATTTTTGTTTGTTTGCTTGTTGGTTTTCAGAGCTTGAGGGATTTCTTCCCTCTCCCCGTTGTGATTTGAATGGAATAGGAGTGAATGGAAGGCATCGTAGCAGCTTCACAGTGGGATCTGCCATTGAGGACCTGAAGCTCAGGAGCCTTTGTGCGATTCCACTGATGGGCGCAGCACCTGTGTGCTCCGTATCACTCCTTAATCCCCTTATAGGGGGGATAACGGGGGCATCGGGTACTCCAATCCCATTGGTGTGTCTGTTGAAGGTAGTTGGACTTCCAGTTGTGCCCGGGCCAAATGCCACAAGCCTTCACAGCACAGAGACTCAGTGAGATGCATCTCACTGTGCTGCTGGGGGACTTTCCTGGAGCAGCTGTTGTAGGGCAGCGTTATCCACCTTCCCAACGCTGCTTGAGAGGATGTAAACTGCCAAACTCGTTCTCTGACAAATGTGAGTGGTCAGAGTGCCACGACTGCAACCAGGCACCCCCCATTCACCGTGTGGGGGAACTGGGAGCAGATTTGTGTCTACCTTCAAACAGGAATACACAAATACTGCACACTCTCATTAAGTCCCTCTTCATGCCCTAAGAAGAAAATATATGTCACAGAGGAGTGGATGTCAGTAAAGTCACTTGGACTTCACATTTCAAAGCACATCACGGAGACAAACACAGTGAGCTCTTGGTAAGCTGTCTCCATTCAAGTAGGGCAACTTCTGCCACTTCCTAGGGGCAAATGAGTGGGGGTTGCATGAGCAGCTTCAGACACTGCAGCATTTCCACTGCAATACAGCAGCAACAAATTTCAGCTGCAATCTATGTTAGTACAGTGGCACAGAGAATTTGACCCTTAAATACTTGAGAAGTACAGCCAAGGGGGCAGGCCCTCATTCACACTGCCCAGCAGCATCACATAGAGGGGCTGTTGTACAGACCCAGATGAGGCATTTTTAAGCCTGTTTCTCATTTCCCCAAAGCCTCCGGCACTGAAGAAGTCTTGTCACTGACCCGGGTTAGATGGGGGTCAAGGTTTACACACCAAAAACCAAGAAAGAAATGCTGTTTACTCTCCAGTTCCTCAGAAAACAGTCAAATCCCTCTTCATATGGAACATCTCATTCGCGTGTCATCAGCAAACATTTCCACTGGCAAACTCACTGTGCTTCAACATTTTCTTCATACACAGACCAACTGTGTGCTTTATCAGTGCCATCTCACTCCACAGGCAGCCTGACACCTGTCTTTCTCCTCCTGCATTGCTTTTCTCTGCCATTTCTTTCTTATGAGCTCACATTAAACTGCTGTTAATGTGAAGGGGTGGATGCCCCTTCTTTGGAAGTATTTAAGGACAGGCTGGATGAGGCTGTGAGCAAACTGGTCTGCTGGGAGCTATAGCAGGGGTTGGAACTACGTGATCTTAGAATGGCTTGGGTTGGAAGGGACCTCTATATGATTTCTTGATTAGATTTAAAAGGGCAACTTTTAATCTCACTGTATCTTGAGATGCTCTTCTCCGAATGGCACTGATGATTCCCTTTTCCCACCAGATCCCACGTTTAGCTCATGAGCTGAACCAAAGTGGACTGCAAGACTTTTCATTAACCAGCAGAATGGAATACAAGAGACTACTTAGCATTTTGCATCTCCAAAGCCCTGAATAAGCACCAAGGCTCAGAGAATGACGTTGGGGAGGGAGAGGCACGGTGCTCTGCAAGGCTGGCACACACGTGATGGCCCCGCTGCTATGGGGTGAGCACAGCCCTGGGCACCCAGTGATGTGGGCAGCCTGGTTCCCACCTCAGAGCAACAAGCATGGGGCCCTGAGCCAGCCCTCCCCATCAAACGTGCAATGGATGGGGCGGTAGTGCAAGAAAACTCTTTGATGCACCCAGCACACCTTTCATCATCGCATCCTAAAAGCACTTGGCAATTATTAACGTGAGCCCCAACTCATCACCACCCACACAGTTTTCCTTAATTCACCAGCTGGACATAGATACTTAAAGGTGCCATTCTGAAAGAGGAAAAGAACATGGGGCTCCTCCACTGAGCCACGACCGCATGGAGCTTCCCCTACCCACCCACCCTGCATTCAGCAGCACTGCAAACTGCACCCCTATCCTACACACGGTCAGCAAAGGGAACTCACAGAGGAAATAAAGTTTCTCTCTCCTTCTTGAGCTGTTTTTAATTTCTTTCCTGACATGCCTCTATTAGACAACAGGAACAAACTAGTTGCTGTGCGAAACTTTCCCTGAAGTATTTGGAAGATAGAGAGAAATGGCAAGCTTTCTATTTTCCTTCTTCTTTAAAGGAGGAATAGCACTGAATTAATACACTTATAAACAGCACTGATCAGCATTTTATTTTCTAGCTATGACTTTTTAATTTTTTTTTTAGTCCTACAAAGACCACCCTCTCCCCATAGCAATGCTAGGAGGGGACCGCGCTGAAAATTATAGTTTCCAGAGTTTGCAAGAGAACCACAAACGCTTAATTATAGTTATTGACATAGCAAACACCCACTGCAGGCTTAATCTTCTCTTGGCCAGAAATAACCACACCAAGTGAAGGTAGCAAACCGACATCAGCCCCAGCCAAGGACAGCTCAGTAGTGCACGGGCATGAAGACGTGCCCTGCTCCTGCACAACACCAGGGAGCCAGCAGCACCGACCTGGCATGTTTGGGCTGGGTTTGCTATGAGCTGGGTTGTATGTTAGCTGTTTCATATGCCTTTCTCCCAGTTAAGTCTTGAAGAGCTCCTCTACGTGCTGAGAGCAGCAGCTGTGCTCTGCACCATCGATGCTCAGCACATCCTTGCTGTGATCATCCCATTTTCCACGGGTGCTGGTGACAACAGTCTGGAATGGAGGCAGCTTCCAGCTTTGCAGTTGGAGGTGTGACACTGGGAATGGGCAGATGTGGGCACTGCTCAGTCCCAACCTCATTTGCTTGCTGGCTGTGCTGGCAGGCCCTGAAGGAACAGTGCTTGTGGGCAGCTCGCTGCCCTCTGGGCAGACTCCACGCTGCCAACAGCTGCAGTCACATCAAAGCCCATATGTCTAATGCTAACAGGGTTAGAGAAGGTGAAGCATCAGCTGTTTTCTCCCAGGGAGCCACAGGAGGCTGCTGAGTGTTGATGGAGCATCGCCACGTGGCGCTGGCCAGTCACGCAGCTAACATAGAGCCCCACAGACCAAGAACATGGCCTTGGAGAGGTGGGGAGGAGCATGGATAAGATCGGAGATGAGGTGCAAGCTTTGCAAGGATCTGACCATTGTCACAAACAGCTCTGGGGATAAAGCACTGAGCTACTGGAAATGAACCATCCGTGGTGCACCAACATGGGAAGTCTCCATCTTTCTCCCAGCAAACCATGAGATGTTTCTGGGGGATGGAGGAGACAGGATAAAGCAGCCCAGGCAGCACAGAGTCCCTGCAAACCTATCACTGTGGTCATGTAGCTGCGTTGGTGCAGCCCTTTCCACACAACAACAGGCTGCACCACAAAGCCCTCATTTAGACCAGAGTGGGAGCAGTTGTAAAAACATTAAAAAAAGTTAAAAAATAAATTGCAGCACAACCTTTAGAACCCATGGGAGTAAACAGCTGGTGGTGGGAGCTTCACACCCATGCTTTGCACCTGCTCAGGGTTTGCGTGGCACCAACCCTGCATGCGTGGCTGTAGCTGAGCTTGGTGCTCTCCATTGCAAGAGGGATCATAGAAACCTCCTTCAGTCTGAAGGAGAGAAAGAAAACAGGATAAAAGCGAAATCTGAATGGGCTGGTTATTGAAAACAGAAGTGCTATACTTATTTGTTTCTCATCTCCTATGCACCAGCTTTAGTCTGCTGAATAGCTACAGAATTCACTGGCATTATTCCTAATTTTACAATGATTTGGTAGAGAGGGGACAAAGGCAAGCAAACAAAGCTAATTGCCTTCAGTGTTCTGTTTATCTGGGTTTTGTTCAGCCAAACAAAGAGGACGTTCAGGTCCAAGCTGACTGTGGAGCCCACAGTTTGCAGTTTTGGCATCCGACATCTTCAGCAGCTACCCCTAGCAAGAACTTCCTTATCTCCATCTGGTCACTATAGAGACTCTGGTGACTTCACTACTATTAGTACATATCAATCAACCTTGCAAAGTCCCTCAAAAAAGCAGGAAGTCCTCCAAAAGCCAATCCTTTTTGTCATGAAAAGAACAAAGCCAGGACTAGATTAATCACTGGATGTTATTTCCAATACAAAAGTCCAAGCAGAACTAGTTCCAGTTCTAATAACAAAGCTATGCATTCTCACCCATCCATACCAGCATGCTTTTGTTCTTCGTGCCAGAGAAGAACACTCTGAGCAGAAATGTAAATAATACGGCATGCTCTGCAGGGAGAGCACGCTGCTGGAAGTAAGCAGCAGACTATGGGCTGTATGAACCACAAGCAACCAGTTTTGCCAGGCTCTGCATCAGCCGGCGTCTATGATTTCCCAACATAGCCTGAGTGAGGCTGCAGGGCTCCCTGGCAGCACGTGGTTGGAGCAGAGGAGCAATGTAAGGAAGAGGACAAAACCCCAAGCTGCTGTGATTTTTTTCTGTGCCAAGGCTGCTAAGAACTGAGATCACCTGTATGTGCAAGGTTACTGTGCCAGAGCTCTCCCAGAACCATGGAGTTGCAGCACTGAGGGATGGGGTCCGTGGGTTGGGTTGGGGATCTGAGAGGTTTCTCCCAATCTTAATGATTCTGTGTTCACAGCTTGGTTTTTGGGGAATGGTGGCTGAGGATCAGCAGCTCACTACTGCTGTCTCAGAAGTGTGCAATAATAGAGAATAATAGAGGTTTTGTAAGCCCCTGGGATGGTGAGCATCCTTTTCTCGTTCAAAGAAGGAACAAACAATGCATGGGTAGCAATTTTTATCTCTAGAAGAAAAAAAACCGAGCAAGATATTTAAGACAACCACTAGAAGACCGAAGCCAGAAGGCAAAGAAAGAAGCCTCAAATCTATCAGCTTCATTGAGCATCCTTCACAGTGATCATAACACGGGGCCGTCTCCAAGGTGGCACTGCCAAGCACTGCACTATGAACACCAGCACAGGCAGCAGGAGCAGCTCAGCTAGCTTTGCTCAGACAGCATCCCACACCCCAATGCCATGGGATATCCCATGCTGGAACACTGAAAAATCAGCCTTGGATTCAGCGACCAGCTGGAGTTGTTATAGCACACTTTCCCACCCCTTGCTCTGCTTGCTGGCTTGAACACCTTGCTCTAAACAGATCTTAAAATAAAGACTCAAGTTACCAAGTTTGGAAGTTTGGGGACAATTCCTGTTGGCTGCTTTTACCTTCCTTGAACACGACAGGCTGTCCTGGGGGTTCTGAGCAGAGGATGGAGTTGGATGAGCCTTTCAGCATCCAGTACAAACAAGACCAAGGGAGATGAACCAGTTCAGGGCTTGCTGCTCAGCAAGCAGAGCTGTTACAGCACCTGCTCTGCAAGAATTTACCATTCATCCCTCCAGCTCAGCTGTAAGAGAAAGATTTGGATCTTTTAAAATATATATTATTGTTTTCTATCTTCATGGGCCTTTTTCAGAGCAGACGCACAAGGAGCAAAGGAAGGCAGGGAGCGAGGAGAAGCCAATGCAGACAGATGCTCTAGGACAGACCCTTTGAAAATCAGCAAAGTTATACAGATTTCTCTTTTGAGCATCCTTCACCCTGCTTGCTTCGGGGAGCCAGCTCATAAAAGCCAAAGGAAATTCAAGCAAATATCAGCTGAAACCCCTGAGGTCAGTCATGATCCTGTTCCAAAGGGGAAAGTTTCTGCTAAGCTTGACTGAAACATGAGCAAGATAGGCTTCAAAGAAACCAAAGGGAGAGAACACGCCATTGTCCAAACTCATCAGCTCTTACAATGTCTAGGAATATGAGTAAGAAAAATCAGATGCAGAGCATCACCTAAAACACCATTTTACATTGGGATGAAAGCCAGGAGGGGGAAAAGAAAGCATCAAAAGTTGGAGCCAGATCTGCATTTTGACAGAGAGATTTTTGGGTCCCTCATTATTTGTAAAGCTCTTAAAAACCAGCTTTCCTTTACAGAATGGAAGCAAAGCTCTTAATCTCACTTTGTAAACACAGAAGGAAACTGCAGGTTAAAGCCAGAGGTTTGGAAAGTGACTGGTTTCAAGGTGCTTCCACTTCTGTAACCCTCTTGGTGACCCCAGAACAAAAGCCATTGTTTCAGCAGCTTCATTTGCCAAAAGCACTCCACGTTTACACCCGTAAGAACCTAGCCATTTTCCTACACATAGGAAAGCATTTCCTACGTCCAAAAATACATTCTCGACATCCTAACACTTTCCCCATCTTCTCCCATTCCTCATCTATTTCTTTCCACCCAGCTGTA
The DNA here is from genome assembly GCA_030625065.1 of Alectoris magna. Taxonomy (NCBI): domain Eukaryota; kingdom Metazoa; phylum Chordata; class Aves; order Galliformes; family Phasianidae; genus Alectoris; species Alectoris magna. The sequence continues at coordinate 4,355,411 of CM060579.1, read as the reverse complement.
AGACTGCTTGGAAAACGCTGCAAATCATTTTCACAGTCTTCTATCCCTTTTCCTACCCTGTGAGATTCCTCATTTCCAGAGACACCAACAATCAGCAGGAAACTCAGCATCCCAGTGCCACAACGTAATCCGGCTTCTGGTTTTCCAAAAGGAAAAGAAGCGACAAGCTGGGTCTGCCATCTCCAAGCTTATCGCTGAGGGCTGCTCTCACCCCTCCTTAGAAACTGTTCTCCAAGGAATTGGGTGCTCCCCCAGGTTTGGCCAATGGTGTGAAGATGATGGCTGCTCTGCTAAATGCCTTGGATGGCTTTGGAGGATCCCTGCTGCCTCCCAGCTCTCTGCCCTGGGAAATCAAAGCGTGCTTTGCACCATCTACCCTCACCGTCTCAATCCAGATCAGGGCTTTGCCTCAGAACATCAGACCTCCTTGCCTCGCACATGGGGCGCATTCAGACACAACCCAGGTGTTTCCTCAATACAGTGCTTGGCAGTTGCAGCATCTGCAAGTTTCTTCCTGGCTAGCACATCCCTGAGCAAGCACTGACATGGATTTATGGGAGCACAGAGATCATACTGGATGGCGGGAGATATTCATCATGGATTTGGAGGCTCCAAATAGAACTTACACCTTCTTTCTGGACTTGCAGTAACTAGCACTGCTTTACACACACCTCTTCCTCATTTCTGCACCCTTGTGTTAACCTTTTTTTCTATTACACTCACGTTTTTCTGCACATCCTATGAACTACAACAGATTTTCTTGCTATTACACCATACACATCAACAGAGATTATCAGCGTCCTCCAGAGATGCATACAGCAAAACATACCTCCTCTACCCTGTACCAGAAGAAAGCTGGTCATGTCCAGCCTTATCCCATTATTCAGCCCTTTATAGAAACTCCACGCACAGCAACAAAAATTCAGGCACCAAAATGGAAACACAGAGTTGGTTCCACCATTGCAGAATCAAAGGTGGTGTGGGCTCAGGAGGTAGACCCCCTGGTGCTGTGAGGAGCAAGCATCCCACATAGCTGCAGGCATTGGCTGCACCTTACTCCAGCCCATGGTGGGCTTCTGGCTTCACTGCAGGTTCATTTGCTGTGGGGAGTTCATCCGTGCTTCCTTGCTCATTATGCATTCCTCCCTCCCTGTTCCAAATTAATGAGAGTTTCTGCCCACTCAGCAGAAATTAGATGGATCTGCTTTTAAAAAAGGGCAATTAGCTCAGCAGAACCGGTGGTTCCTTCCTGCGTGCCAGGTGAGAACATCAAGAAGGCAGAGCCACAGCTATGGGCTCCAGGAGTCTCCAGACACCTGGCTTCTACAGCAAGCAAATTCCTCGCTGGGAAGTGCCAGGATTTCTTCCCCACATAACATTTTCTTCAGGCTCATTTACCTCATTGTGCTCAAGTGTGAGCCCGGCCTGTGGATGTGTGGCTGGCAGCAGGAGGAAGCTCCCAGCACACAAACCCTGCTGCACGCCTCCTGTCCCCGACCCCTGGGGATGCCTAAAAGCCTGTCTGTTTGCTCAGGCTTTTCCTGATCAAAGTGGGGAAGGCTCTTTCCATTCTTGGAGCTGGGAAGGAAAGAACTACTAGCGCTGTCGGCGTTGCTTGCCAATGCAATTCATCTTGTGAGGCTGTAAAGCTGTGGTTATAAGGACGCAGAGGGACGTGTCATGTCGCTGGAACGAGATGCTCATACAGATGTGGAATCAGTACGGTCCAAAGAGCAGAAAGGGGAGAAGGTGGGGAAAGGCAGCCAAGATCCCCATTCAACTTTCCATTTTAGAAACGCAGAACACCACATTTCCTACCAAAGGGCACAGGGGCAGAAGGATGTTGGGCACTTTTGAGAATTAATCAGCAATTTCAAAATAAACAGAAATGAAGACAATAACAACTCAATGCGCAGCTCACTTACGGGTATTTTCAAGTCCTTACGTGACTGCTGAAAGCCTATAACCTTCTACATTGCTACGTAAACATCCTATGGAGAAGATCACTAGAAAGCTTCGTTCTTATTCCAGAACTCTAATTCCATCCTTGAACAGCAAAAACACGAACCTGTCTTTAATTATAAATGACTGTCTCTTGTTAGCGTAACAGCCGGTCCTGAATTGATCATGAACTAAAAAAGTTTTAGCATTGGCTGGAAGGAAAAAAAAAATGGAACCAAAATGCCTAAAAAGATTGTTGTAATGGTCCTACCTTATTATTTCATGAGTTTAGCAGACTTCAGTTAAACCCCTGGACAAAGGGAGGTGCTTTGGGATTTCTCCTCTATTCCCAACAGAAAGGGGCTGGAACTCTTCTCACCTTGCCAAGACCCGACTTCAGAGCCTCCTGCCTCCCCTCCAGCAGCAATCAGCTCCAAAGGGAGCAGACACAGTCCTGGGGGGTGAGAGGAGATCCTATAGACACGAATGCCTGCAGCTCCTTATGGACAATTAAAGCTTTAGCCATGGGTGCCCCCTGGTGACTTGGTGAGTAATTAAGCACAACCGTTGGAGGCCGAAATGGCACATCACTACTGATAAGGGTGTGTTTGAGACACACAGATAACGTGCTGGTGCTTCACGGAGAGCAAATCTCAAGTTATAGGGAAGCCAAGCCTGAACACCTGTTGCTCTGCAGCAAGGTTTGGAGGACCAGCTGTCCACAGCATCCCCCAGAACACGTCGAGGCTGTGGAGCAACAGAGGTTGGCTGTGACCAATGGAGGGTTTGCTCAGCCTCCCACAGACAACTGCCCCTGAGGGAAGCAACCAACATGGAAGCAACTCAGAGGGTGGTGACGCACTGGAACAGGTTGCCCAAGGAAGTTGTGGATGCCCCATCCCTGGAGGCATTCAAGGCCAGGCTGGATGTGGGACTGGGCAGCCTGGTCTGGTGGTTGGCGACCCTGCACATAGCAGGGGGTTGGAACTGGATGATCACTGTGGTCCTTTTCAACCCAGACCATTCTATGATTGTATGTTTCCAGGAACCAACCTATTCCTGAGGTCTGTGATGCCATCAGGCATCTCTCAGACCAAAACAAGAGCATAGCACATACCTAAACTCTCCATCTACTTTATGGTCATCCATTGGTTCTGTCTCCAGAAGGAAAGTCCAGCATCCAGCACATGATTTACACGATGGGTCAGGATGGAAGCAGGCCATGCCCACCACCAGCATCTAGCAGGACAACACAAAGGCTGTGCAGGATGCTCACCTTCACAGCAGCATCTTTCAAGGTCTCCGGCATTTGGGCACAATTAAAGATGAAGTTTTCCTTTGCTACTACTTGGCAGCTCATTGTCTGGGGCTATTTGGTTCTGTTCTGATATTTCTGCTGTGTACGAACACTCCTAATTTGCTCCACTTTGATTATCACAGCAGAGAGGGGCAAAGTTGCACAGCAGCTACTTCAGTTCTGAGCCTCAATCAAGACTTTAACGGGCTTAATTTTCTAGCTTTTACAAGTCTTTAGAACAGCACATCCTCAGATATTGCTGCTGGCCTTCAAAAATAAGCAGAAAGAACAAGACAGAACTTTTGCTCCCTCCAATCCATAGCTTCATCTTCACCTTGGGAAGCATAAACGGGTATTTTGTCTCTCAGAACCTTGCACAGTGTGCAAATTCAAAATGTGAGATTTGAAGTCCAAGCTGAATTTAGCTGTGACCAATTGAGTGAGTCAAGTTGTCTCTCTTTGGTATTCCAATGAAGGCAACTCTTTTAATGGTGGCAGCTTAGGAAAATACACCAAAATTATAAAACCACCCATAAAATAAATAAGGAATTCCACTGCTATTTGAATCCCTCAATACATACAAATGGGAGAAACAGGGTTAGGAAATGTTAAACTGCTTTTATAATTCCTTCAAGACCAACCAGACAGGCTGTGCTGCAGATAATTGCTGGAAGAATTACGAAGGTTAACTCCAGTGAATACAGAGCTTCAAGCATGGTTCTGTGTCTCCCATCACCAAAGTCACTGTGCACGTACACGGCTTTAGCTGCTATAGGACGCAGCAAAACCTCACCAGGTTTCATTGCTTTGGTGCCCAAAGGTGCAATAAGATGTTTGGGGAAACTAGTTTCAAGACCACGTTAAGGAGCACCACCATCTCGTAGGACGTTTGCTTCCATTTGTTGAGGCAAAGCTGTCGTAGTTGCATCAAATCTACGCAAAGCTGAAAAGCCACAACTCCCTCACAAATGTGGAAATACCACTGGAAAAGCTTCATGAGTGCCATGAGCCTATGGCACAGCTGTACTGTTCTCATAGGTAGTGCGGGTGCTTGGAGTGGGTGAGCTCTAATGGTCCCTTCCAACCCAAACCATTCTGTGATTCCATGGTTTCAGAGCTCCAGAACTTTCTGAGCACTTTCAAAGTTCATTTCAGAAAAAAAAACACATTAATTCTGAAATGGAGACAGCAAGATTTCAATGTGCAAACACAGGAGAAAGCTTCCCGGGCTTAATTCAGTTGTTCCTGCTGAAAACTACTTAGAATTGGGCAAAATTCACCAGCAACTGTGGCTGACCCGATGTGAACAACTCTTAGCATGTACATTATTCATCCCAAAGATGTCTTTGCTCAGTTCCACACATACACATCTTACACGCTGTTTTGCAGTGCAGGTGGGCCTGCAGCTAAGAAATGTCTATATGAGGATTTCCATCAGTTACACAAAAGGATCCAGACCTGCATTAGCAGGAGATCCTTTCCCTGTTGCTTTGGCCTCAGTTTAGGGGCTGTTGCAGAGGCAAAGCTGATGCCTGAAGCCCAGTTTTTCTCCCAGTTTTTGGGGCACCAAACCCACTCTGAGGTCCCACCACGGGGTCACCACTTCACCATTCTGCTGAGCATCACCTCAGGAGACCGCAGCATCAAAGAGGGGGAGGGTTTGTTCACAGATTAACAGTTAACAGCATTATAAGGCACTTCCAGAGATGTGCACCCAAATCTTCTGTTCCTCATTAAGATTAATGAAAGGTTTGGATTTGAATCCCTATGCTTCCTCGGAAACCTCAGTCATTACGGTTCAGAAGTCATCTCTGTCCTACAAAACCCTCCCAGGATGATTTATGAAAAGAAAAGGCTTCAGGGATGCACTGATGGAACTGATTCAATGAAAGGGATCGCAGCGTTTTTAGGGGCCGAAGCATCGATGACACAAAAAGCAAAGAGAGCTGAAGCAGCTGCGCTGAGCACGGGGCAGGCAGACAGCAGGGACTGCTCAGATCTGAGCATTCAGATTTTGTTTCAACGCTCACAACACCAAGAGAGGAACCAAAGAACAGCAGCGGGAGGAGAGCGCTGGGTCCCTCCTGTGCCCAAGGACAGCGAGCACGTCTCCAAAAGTTTCTGCCAAGCTTGTATTTTTAACACATCCCATCCCCTCCCCTCCCCCCATCCCCCCAGATGCTCATGTTTTCATAGTAACCATTTCTCCAGTTCATTTTCCAAGAGGTTCTCCTTTGCACCAAGCTTCTGCTCTCGGAGTGGAACACGAGTGACGTGAATGCTGAGCAGAGTCAGGCTCTGAGGGTTGCCATTACCTAATGCTGTGCCGTGACACAAATGCTGTTCTTAGGAATATTCCAAGGGCTCAGGAAGAGGCTTACAGGAGCTCACAGTGTTCGTGCTGCCCACCATGAACGCTGCCCTTACCCATAGTGGAACCACGCTTGTGCTCCTGCATGGAAAAGCCAAGGAATGACAGCGAACCTCAGAAATGTTGGGGAGAGGTTCCCTCAACCTCCGAGAAGACTGGTTCAGTCTGTTATTACAATTCCCTGGAAATTGCTATGTAGACATCACTGGAGCATCACATTTCATCAGGAGCCTCCGAAATATCCCTGCGAATACACGCTGGGGAAGGCTAAAAAGACCTCATAGGCACAGAAGATCACAGAAAACCTATTATCTGTCTGCAGCACCGAAGCATCCATCTGTCAACACGGAACCTTTTGGAGAGCGTTGCAGCCACCCACTAAATGGGTTTTTGATTAGCCACGGTATTTAAAACAACCACAGCCTTCCACGGCAAACTCGGGGCTGCCAGGCAAAGGGTCAGGCCCAAAACTCAGCCCAGCTTCGCTGCATTCTTCCACTGCTTCTGGGCTGAAGTTCAAGTGAACTTCTCGATGGGGAGATGGGTTTAAGTTTAAAATTGGCAACCCTGCCTGATTTTATCACAAGTCTCATGACGCTCGGCACGTTGCTTTAAACCTCAGCTTTTGGAAACTGGCACAATGAATTCAAGCTCTGCTTACAAACCACCAAACTCCATGTAGATACGAGACATGAATCCTACACACACACAGGATCCAGAAGGAAAGGACTACACGACGCTTCATTCGTCTCCTTATTTTTGGGACACACACACGACTTTTTGAACATCTGGTATTAATAGCTTGTTACTGCAAGAAGAACATGAAAACCTTCTTTCAAAACTGACTAACTTGTTTGCTTTGAAATTTTGGAGATATGCACTCAAAAAGAAAAAAAACAAGCAAAAGAAGAGAAAGGGAAACGAAACAGCAAAGGACGTTGAGGTGTCTTTTAAGCAGCAATGAACTGCTTGGTCCGTAAAACAAGGGACTGCATTTTGTTTTGCAGTATTTTTTGCTGGCCAAAAGACCACAAGCCAAGGTGCTCCCAGCTGCCAATAAACCACGGCAGGTCGGGCAGGGCGTGGGACAGCACAGCACAAACCCATCTCCAACTCCTAACTCAATGATCTGCTTTAGAACAGCCTGCAGTCTGACCCCAGGTAATCCCACAGAATCTGCAGCAGCAACTGGACCTGAAGGCAATTTAGGAACAGTGACCACAATTTAGGCTCTAACAGAGCAGTACCTGTGATCTCCTGCTGGCACCTCCACCACCATTTGCTTTCCAGCCCTGGTATTATCTTTCCCTTTTCATCCTTCCCTTCTCCCCCTCCCTCCTTCCTCACACAGTAGCTCTTTCAGCTGCTCTCAGTAGGTGCTGCTTTACCTAATTAATTGACGACTCAACAAGTGCACTTTCTAATTAAAGTAAATAAGCCCATGCTTGGAACAGTGGCTCACAGTGTTGCCCAGCACTCGTTCCTCAGGAGCAGGATATTATGGGCTCCACCTCCTCTGTGCCAAATTAATGCATTAAACTAATAGAGCAGAAGCAAATAAAAGCTTCCTAGAGCATCACTTAGGAGCGTTATTCTGAAACAAAGCAATTCCCAGTTTTGAATTGCTGAAGCCAATGGGATCTTCTATGTTAGCTGGACTTTACAAAGAGGGGGAAAAAGAACAGCTCCTTTCAAACCAAAAACTCAAACCCAAATTTCAAACCCAAAGTCCCATTTGGTGCTTCCAGTGCTGTTGCTGTAGACGATTTGGGTTGGGAAGAACTGAGGGAACAGAATCACAGGAGGTTCTTTCTGTTACCTCTTATGGTGCCTGAATGACTCGGTCTGTCCCGTAATAACATCCCATATTAAAGACAGCCCTTCTCTTCTGTGCCACACATTTAAGACGGGAATTTTCCAGACAGCCACACTAAATCTTCCTCTGTGCTCACCATTCCTGCGTACCTGAGGTTATGAGGGTCTCACCCCACTGTTAAGCTGGTGATGATATCTCCTTAACGCGTGCAATCTAGCATGCATTTAAACCCAGTTACGCCTCTTCCCCCCACTGGGTGAGGCTGGGAGGGAAGAGCCCTGTTCTAGCACAGGAGCCTGTCACGTTTTGGCTACTGAGGGAACATCAGAAGCGTTCCCTCCCTGGGAGAAGCCTGCATTCGTGATGTCCTATTTGTCGGAAACATCAGAACAAGGCTGAGACACAAAACAGAACAGCGAGGCCAAATGTGTCACACAATGTTTTCACAAGGAGGAAAAATAAAAACCCCTTTCCCCTCCTCCCTCCCCCCCCCCCCCCTCCCCAGTGCAACCAGTTCAACGAAGCAGCGGGGTGCTGGGGAGGTGGTTGGCATCCAGCTCTGAGCACGCAGAGGGATCAGCAGTGCCATCTGCACGTCCTGTGAGAACCCCAGCAAAAGGTACGTTCCCAAAACAAATCAAGCCAACCATCATCTTCCTCTATTGTTCAAGACTTTTATTTTTTCCCAGCATTAAGGACAAAAAAAAAACCAAAAAACCTCAACCAACCAACCAACCAACAAACCCCAAAACTCAGAGGATCTCAGAATATTATGAAAACGGTCAAAAGTGCTTCCAAACCAGCGTTTGAGTTGGTGTCCAGACTTGTTTCCACAGATGGGCTGGGAGCGGGGCCGTGTTAGTTTAGGCCTTACGTACTTAGAGTTCATTAAGTCAAAAGAAAGCTTTGTGCCTTTGAGTAGTTTTTGGATGAGCTTACAGGTTTCAATAGCCTGGACAGCTCGACGGGAAAGGGCGAACGTGAAAGGAGGAACAGAAGTGCATTGAGAAACGAGGGGTGTGAAAACGGGGTGACAGAGCTGCGTTTTGCATCAAGTCACTCTCAGCTTGTTGCAAGCTCCTGGCTTCGAGCAATTAGCTCAGAAATAAAGATTTGTTTGTGTTTTCACAGTCCCTCACTGTTGTGGAAACCAGAGAGAAAGCCAAAAAAAATGGGGCTCTTCCCACTGCATTTCCGTCGGCAATAAACACCTTCTTCATTTCTATATATATTTAAAAAGAAAAAAGAAATGGAGCTGAAATCTCATTGAGTTACACACAGAAATGGCACCCAAACCACCCTGCACCAAAACAAACACCTCAGGTTTTGAAACATCATTTCCAAGAGATCAGGAATGACTTCTCAGCCGCTGCTGCAGCTCTGCTCCGTTTTCAGGAGGAAAGCTGCTCTTTTTCAGCAGGTTGGAAGCCTTGAGTTACCCCTACAAATATGCATCCACTTGCCTTTTTCTGGCTAGAATTACAGCCAGAAGAGAAACAGCAGCTCTGCTCCAGCTCCTGACATCCTGTGCTGTAAGAGGAAGAGGCAAAGCAGCTGAGAGGGAGCACAGTCACACTCAGACCCATGCCCAGCAGCTCCACCAACTCGCTGCCCTTTATTATTGGGTTAGTCACTGGAAGCATGACACGAACAGCAACATTTTAGTGGCATTATGCTGTTCATTTGGCTAAAAGCCGCTGTCTTTTCCAGATTGTCTTAAAATAACCATTTCCTACTGAAATCTCTTCCTTTCTCCCCAGCCAAATAACAGAAATAGTTGGGTTTGGGGATGCGGGGGAGAAAAGGGCCCCAGGTTGCTTCCAGTTTCTAAGCCCGTGGAAATTTAACAGAACATAGACCAAAGAAAATGACGAAAATCCAAAGGGGCGGACAAGTTCAGTGCTTGTTTTTGTCCCATCCCTGCCAAGGCAGCAGCAGTTGCCCATTCTTTCCTTGCTGCCTGGCTGGTAGGACAAGCCTCGAGTCATGGTACCACCACAGGGCGTTGGCACCTGGACACTGCTCTGCTGTCCTGAGCTGATCCTTTTATTCCATGGCCCTCACCTCAGATGTATTTCAGCTGGCTTGGTGGCCTTGCCATGCAAGTAAAAACCTGGATGAATCACCATCAGTTTATACACAGAGGGAGTCACACGTTTGCTGCTCCTGTTTGCCCAGCGTGCCAACACACCCACCCAATTCCGGGTGTTTCAGCCACTGGAGTCACCAAAAAAAAACCCCTCCTCCAACAGGGTGGACTTTCTCACAAAGTTTACTTTATCCTCTGAAATAAAAATCCTGACCTCTCCCTGTGGGTTGCCTCCTGAGAGCTGCCTGCTCGCTCATTTTAATATCCAAGCCGTATTTCTTTGGAAATCCTTTCCATTCATTCACTGCTGAAGCAAATAATCATCATCATCATCATCCTCCTCGGGTTATTTTGGTGCTGTAAACACTGATATTTGCTCTTGTGTTGATCTGAAGCACATGGAACAGAAAGACAGGAGATCCCAACTCAGGATGTACTTTGGGTTGGGCTGTTTGATGCCTCCTTACCGAATCCAGAAGTGAGGAGCTTCCTCTTGTCAAAGCCAGACAATAACTCTGAGTCAGTCTGATCCCGTTCTATAGGTAGTTATTCCTGCTGCTATTGAAACATGGCTTTGTGGTCCTATGGAAATATGGCCCAGAAATCACCCTGAAGCCCCCAAGGGTTTTGTCATCATCTTAAATAGAGCCAGAATTCTCTTCTAAAACCCTCTGTAGTGGAAACAGAGATTTGTTCTGCTAACAGTGAGACTGTGAGGCTTGTAGAAGAAAAGAGGATTATCGGTAACACCTCAACAAAGGCACTGCATTGAAGAGTGACCCCTGGACAGGACCCAGCAAAGGTGAAAGTACAGCAGCAAACGCAGAATAGAGATAGCATGTGAAAGAAGCACTGAGAGCTCAATGCAGCCAATGTTTGTGGGACTCATCCTAGGGTAGCAAACAGCTATTGATGGACATAAAGCATCGCATCCAGCAGACAGGCTAACAAGCTTGATCGCATCAGCGCAGGTCTGCAGAACAGGAATAGCTCTGGCAAGGTGAAAACTGCCCCACAGTAAAGTACAGTGTGTATCTGAGCAGCAAAAGGCTTTGCTATGGGACATAAGGGACAATTGGAAAAACCTGTTGGCAGGTGCTAAATCCAAAAGGCACCACCACTGGCTGAGGAAGCCCACAGAGTGAAGTTGGTGGAAAAAAACCACACATAGGGAAAAAGTTATAGCTATATGAGGGTCATTACCCTCTTCCCGACTGCTTTTGCTGGGGATGGGAGCACGAGGCTCAGCAGAGCTGTACACCACCCTCCTACACTCTCAGGGTCTTTGACCCACACACAGAGATTGCCTTCACTCCAAATTAGCACTGCTGATTTTTCTAAACAACGAAGGTCAAGGCGCAGCGTTGTGCTCCTGCCATCTGACTTTGCCTGGATCCACACAGCTCTGCCTGCACCACGAGTTGTATGGCACAAAGGGGCTCACTGCCATGTGGGAGCAGAACCATCACAAACACTGCACTGGTACATCATCTGGAAGAGCTCTGAGGGCTTCTTCTCCAAGCTCACATGATCTGACCCAAAACAGTGAACTAATGCAGCACCTTTCATGTGACACAAGCAGCAGACAGACCTCAAATCCAGGCTTCTCGAGGGGCTCAGGAAAAGCCATGAGCAGACAGTGCAGGAGGGGCAACAGCAGTATGTCTGTATGGCACCTGAGCACAGGTGAACTGCTTCCTGCATGGAGACACAAGGAATGGGAGAGCTGTGGGCTCTGGTCACCATTCAGCATGGATTAGGAAAGCAGCTACCATCCCCAGGAAAAACAAAGGCTTCTTGAGCTGCAGCCCTCACAGAACACTAACACAAACCTCCCAATTCAGGTCACCCTCTGTGCCCTTGTCAGGGAGCCTCTTTTTCTCCAAATAAGCAGAAGACTGCTCAGATTGATCCTGCTCATCCCAGAGTAATGATGTAGGTACATTAGGGGCCTTAGGGACACCCGGGGAGGTGGTGGAGTTGCCATCCCTGGCAGTGTTCAAGAGGCATCTGGATGAGGAGCTACGAGATACGGTTTAGTAGCTTGTGGTGGTAATGGTGATGGGAGGACGGTTGGACTACATGATCTTGTAGGTCCTTTCCAACCCTGTGATTCTATGAAAAGGCTTTGAGAAATGGCAAGCTGCTGCCTCTGGTTGCTTCCTGCCTGGACATCTCCTTCCATCACTATGCTGTTCCTGAGCAGCTCACCTCACTGACTCACACTTTGCTTCCAGTCCCACAGCAGATGGCCTCGAGACCCTCAATGAAACAAAGTCTATAAGCCAATACTATTTAGCTGCATTTTTCAGACAACAAGCAAGCCAACACAGCCATCTCCCATGTGAGTCTGAACTCGAGGTCTTGCAAAAGCACACGTCCATCACCTAAAGGAGGACTTTTGGATGTCCTCCACCGCTTTGGCATGGCACAACAGCTGGAGGTGGCAGTGGGATTTGCACCAGCCATCCCCCCTTCCTACCACTCTGCGGCTAATAAGATTTATTTTCAGGTGGCTGTGCACCCTGCTTCAGAGCTCAGCCCCCAAAAACCCATCTCCTCTTCTAGCACTAATTTCCCATGTGCCCTTCCCAGGCTGCTCTGTCTTCTAATCTACTTCTCAGAGACCTTTAAATATATATATTTTAAATTCCAACCAGATTCTTGGACTTGGCAGACAAACCGTGCGTCCCATAAGAGTCATATTTTCTTTGAAAGCCCTGAATGAAGCCTTTATAAAAATACTTCATTAATATTGCTACCTATATGCCTGCTCCCCACTTCCTGTTCAAATCCAAACAGATTCTCCACACAGAAAGACTCTTGAAATTTGCGTATTTACTTCCCCCAAACAGTGAGAGTGTTACTGAGGAGTTGGTGGTAGAGTCAGTCCACGCGTGCGTTGTCCTGTTGGAGTTTATAAAAGATGAAGCCTTCTATTCATTGAAGATGAAAAAAAGAAAAAAAAAAAAGAAAAAAAAAAAAGAAATAGATCCAAGAGGGAAGCACATAAAGCCAGGGAGATCAGGGCTCGGGAGCTCTGTACTTTGGCTTTGTGCCACCGACAGAATTTGGTCCATTTTTGCAATTAGATTATATGACAGTAAAGGGTCATTACACAGTACTGTGTCTACAAGGGTGTTAAGGCTCTTCCTGCCAGCAATAGTCAAAATTAGTAAAAGAGCTGTTTCAGAAGTACCAGAGGTTGCATTCCACCCCCCCCCCCCTCCCATCCACGCACCATTCTGCTGCACTGAGCAGCAGATGCCCATGCCCAGCTCTCAACACAAGCCAACCACTGAGCCCCAGCTGGTATCCCCAGAAACCAAGTCCTGCTCCCACCACAGCCACAGGGTGAGCTCCCCTTGCTGAGAAATGGGTTGGAACTGAGCTGGGATGCAGAGGAAGGAGCACATACCAGAGGAAAACAGAGATCCGACCTCTTGTAACATTGCCATCTTTAAAGTCAGCTCCTTTCAGGGTCACTACGTTATCAAAGTTTGAACAACAGCAATTAGCCACAGCCAGAAAAGGGCAACGTGCAGACACCAGGCTGGATAAGGGAGAGACAGCCGGAAAGTGGGAGCAGCCATCTGGGATGCAGTCCCAGCTCTGTCATTTACCATGCTTTCAATTTCCCTTCTCCAGCACCAGGCCAAAAGATACGTAACTCTTCATGAAGAGCTCTTCAAGCTACAGCCTACATGCCATGCAGTGCAAGTAATCCCTCTGAAGGCTAATTAAATGTTTAAAATTATTTGTATTTTAAGTATATCACAGGGAAAACGGTTAGTACAAGAGGAAGGCAGTTAAATCTTCCAGACTTTTACATACGCCATGTAAAACGGTCTGCAGGTTGAGCAGCCAGGTGTGCACATTTGCAGGACATGCACAGCAGCTTAAGACCTCCATTTCCATTTTGTTAGAGCCAACACAACCCAAGGATGAGACTCAAGAACAACACATCCCACACCTGGAGTTCTCATCTCCTTTGACCAGGAACAATTCATGGATGGCTTTAGAACTTCTTTGATCAGAACAGTCCAAATTATTGAGCTACTGAAACGTAGAGCAAGCTCGTGTATTTGGGCAGGTGCCTGGAACTGGACACCAATTTAATCTTCATTTTAAAAGGCTTAAAGATGGGAGGATGTTTTCAGCGTGTCTACAAGGGATCAGCTTGTTTTAAAGTGGGCTGTTTTAATTAAAAGGTGGCAAGCAAAGTAAAACAAAACAGGGAAGAAAATCCATGCAAGTTTTCCAGTAGAGAATTAGGTCTCACGTTACAAGTCGTGTGACCTCTCCTTCCAAAGAAACACCAAACAATTTCTTGAACAAAGCCCAAAGCATGGTTACAGCTTCCCATGAGAAACATCAGTCCATTGAGGTCTCTCTGCTCCTCACCAGGCAGTGTTCCCAGCCACAACACATCCCTCACACCACCGCCACGAGGCGCTCCCACGAGGCAGGGACACATTGGGGAGCACTCAGCTCAAACGAGATGCCCTGCTGATGAGCAGCAAGAGCACAACGCAAAGCAATACAGAGGAACTGGAATCTTCTGGATTTGAGATATGCCTCCAAAAAACAAACAAACAAACAAAAAAAAATTCCCATTGGGAAGGAGGACGTTTTCCAACCAGTTCTTGTTTTCAGTTTATTTGTCAAGAAGAGTCGCAGCCCACTCCAATTCAGTTTGCGTACATAATCAGAATTGCATCAGATTTTGGCTGCAGTGGAGGGATGCAGAGTAGCTGTTTCGACACCATGCAGGGAGAGCTGTCTCTCACCCTCTTATCCCAGTGCTTCAACCAACTCACCACATGGCTTGAGCTCGGTTTGCCTTTGCACCATGTGGCTGGGGAAGAGTTTCTGGGGCGGGCTGCAGGCCCACTGCGCACAGCTGTCATCCACCCTCAGCACTGCAGGGAGCCCACTTTCAGTCCCAGGACTTCTGGATGGTTAGTGATGTTTCTACATCACAACATTAAGGAGGAAGTCCGTTTCTTAGCAGCTGGACAGCTGTGATTCCTCAAGAGTCACAGGATGGCATGGGTTGGAAGGGACCTTCAAGATCATCCAGTTCCAATCCCTGCCATGGGCTGGCTGCCCCCAGCCCCATCCATGGCCTTGGGCACCCACAGCTCTGGGCAGCACTGCTAGGGCCTCATTACCCTCTGAGTGAAATCCTTCCTAGCACTGATCTAAGCTTCTCCTCTTATAGTTTAAAATGATTCCTCCTTGTCCCGTGACTATCTGTGTGAAAAGCTGCTCTCCCCCTGTTTATGAGCTCCCTTCAAGTACTGTAAGGCCACAATACTGTCTCCCCAGAGCCCCACAGAACTACAGAAGGACAACAGCTGTTGGAAATGGCCCTGAAGATCCTCTTCTATCGTATCTGTAATGTTAGGGATTACGTTGGAAGATGCTTTTAAATTTGATCAGAAAATCTCTTTGGAGCACAGGTTTCAACACGTAGCACACTCCCATATCAGAGTACCAACTTACCTACACACCGCACATGCTCTGCCCCAGCATTTGGGATGGGAAATAACACAGCAGATTCAAACTGCTACCATTTGGGATAAAGGTTCAGTTTCTAATGGGAACCCACTGTGATGAGAGAGAAAACTCCAGCTCTATCTAACGCTTTGAAAGCATTGAAGGGCTCTGACATCTCAGCAGAGAGCATGAGAAGGGTAAATACCCACACGCAGCATAGCCAAGGATCATTGTTTGAAAGCACTCAACAGAACAAATAAAACGCTCAAAGCTTAAGAAGTTTGCAGGGTTTATTTTTTTCTCCTTTCTTTTCTTTTCTTTTTTTTTTTCCAGGGGGAAAGGAAGAAACATCTGTGGGAAGTATTTCTGAGACATATAATGCACCTCGCATAGCACCCTACGGGCCATCTTCAGAGTGGAAAATAAAGCTTCCATACTAGGAGTTTGTTAACATTGCGGCAGGAATCGCATGCAAACACAAAAGCTCACTTGTTCCGTCATGACTTGCCGAGATAAGTGTCCCTTATCAGCAATACTGTTTTCTTTTGGAAAGGAAGGGACTCTGTGTGTACAAGCAGGGGATGGAAGTCAATGAAAACAGAAGGCTGGAGAGGTCTGAATGGGTATTTTGTACTGTAATTCTAGCTTGAGGCTGCTTTCTTGGGTGTGGAAATATCAAACCCTGACCTCCCACTGACGGTCCTTGGCAGTGGGATAAGTCACTCATTTATTTTTACTCAGCCACAAAGCTGCTGTGTAACATGGCAAGGTCCTCGCAACGCTACACTGGCCCAATACATCTCCCAGGCAAACAGCACCCAGCCCTCACATGCCCCTGCCCAAAATATCACTGAGTCTGAGCCCACAACCAGGTGAGCCCCACAGCACTCGTCAGGCAGCTCTTTCAAATTGGGAAGAAAAGAGGATCTGTGCAGAAGATGGTTGGGGTGGGAGAGGTTAAAGGATACCATAGGCATCCTCTATGATAGCCAACAAAGCCCTCGCTAGCAGGGACCTTTGGTGGCGCAACTTTCCTGCTTATAGCCTGGGAACCCAATATAGCCCAGGTTGAAATTAGTTGGAAGCATCACACACACAGGAGAAGCAAGGTGTGCTGGAGCTTTCCACTACATAAAGTGGTCACAACATTCTTCTAAATGAGGAGGAAAGAAGGGTCTGCAGATGGGCGGTGACCATCTCTGATCTCAGATTTGCTCAACAGGAAGGCAGCTGTGGGCTCCTCTGGGGCTTGGCTCAGGCCTGCTGCCACCCACAAGGAGTTCTGTCTTGGTCTTGGGCTGCTTTAACACGAGAGAATGCTCTGCTAGGGGCTGACGATACATTAATAAAGTGAGAACCTACACAGAAGGGCTCAGCTTTTCTCTTGAGCAACGCAAACCTCAGAAATTAACATATAGTGTCAAGATTCAGGTTAAGTGAGGCAAGAGCATGACCACAGGGAGTTCTGGTCAAGTCCCATCAGAACAGAAATAGCCTCAGTATCTGTCTGCTCACAGGAGAGTTCTTTGGAGCTCTCTGCTGCACCAGGAGGTGCCTAATGGCTCTCCAAGTCATCACAGTGTTAAACACGTAGGAGGCTGCAGTCCCTGACAGACACCTCCGGTTTGAATAAAAGGCAAACACTTTTGATCACCATCAACATATCAGTTAACACCTCATTTTCACACCAGCTTCACATACACGGAGTACAAGACTGGATGAAACCTCCAGCATCACCCTGTCAGGTGACAGAAGCCAGCTTACTGAAACCAAGTCAGTATGGATAACTGGCCAAGACACCATAGCCAAAATTTACCTCTCATCTGCAAGGCTGCCCAGCTCGGCCCCACTCTGCCTCCAGAGCAACCTGAGCTGGAGCATCCTCTGAGCCATCCATCAGGACATGACTTTCTTTGACCTGTGCCAAGTACAGCCAAAAACATTTCTGCTCGTCCACTGCTAATTCTGCCACTAATACCTACACAGACTCTGTTCCATAAACAAGTCTGAAGCTAGACAGGGGGATCAAGGGATTTTGCAGGGTTCGTGTGCTTCAGCCAGGGAATGCTCCATCACCACTGACCACAAGAAATTAAAATATGGAGGAAATGACAATCACCAGGAAGGCACTCGTGCATAGGAATGATTGGAGCTTGATGCAACTGCCACCTTTAGACACATTTCCTTCTGACATGGATTCTGAACTTCTGAATCTAGAAGACATGGAAAGGCAATCATGAAAGAAATGGGTTTTAAATGAGTAAAGGCAAGTGTCCTGAATTGGAGGTCCTCCTAACCAAGCCTAGAATGTCTCTGTCAGAAAACTTACAAGCAGGGAAGGAGAACAAACTAGATGCCCCCAGTGACCCCACATCCATCAGCCAGCTGAATGCCCGCAGGGAGCAGCTGCTGGCTGGGGCAGGACAGGGGATGGGAGGAGGCAGTCAGACCAAACCAAGGTCTGCTGTGTGCTCAGCACTGACCGGTGCATGGTGGTGCTAAACATTACAAGCCCATATACTTCTGGGCATCTCGTTTAATTGCGTTTTATGGGCAAGTTTATGGAATTTGTTGGATAAACTCCACAAGTAGGCTGACAGGAGGCTTTCTGTTGACCGGCTGGCATGCAACAAGATGGCTTGTTGAGGCCTTCTGGCTATAAACCAGGAGCAACAAGAAACACAAGCTTTCTGGTGCAAACTTCCTCTCTTCAGTGTGACTTTGATGGTGAAAAATAAGGCTCCACAGTGCAGAGGTGACAGAGTGTGCTTATGCACTTTGAGGCAGGTGGTGGAGGAGCTGAAGGATGATGTGCAGGTATGCCAAATTCACAGGCAGGAGTGCACATTGCTGTCTTGGCTGGAAGCCTGCCAGGGCATCTCTGTCCATGCAACCAAGGCAGTGGAACTAAAAGCTCAGGACACGAGAGGCATACAGCAATAAGCAAGCTTCTCTGTCTCCACGTAGCTGGAATCTGTTTGGAGAGCTACCAGAGGCTGACAAAGTTCATCTAAGTTAACTTATCAACTCCTTACGCTTACCTGTCTTATCTCAGCTCCGTAAAGCAAGACTTCATGGGAACTCTGAGAAGTTTGCTGAGTATTTGACGTTGCAAGGAAACATTTCAGCAGATGCAGACAGCACTAGTTTTTGCACAAAGCATTTTACTCAGCAAGACAAAACATTTACATTTTGCAGCCAGTTTTTGAGTGACAGCCAGTCTGCCCCCCAGGTAGGTTAATGTTGCCATGCTGAGTAAATGCACAGGATCCCAGGAGCTCTGGCCTTCTGAAGGAAGCTCAGGCATGGCTGACTCTGTGCTCTTGGAAAAGAGCAAGACAGGCACTTCATCACATCCTGGAGGGACCTGGAGAAGTTCCCAAACAAGTGCATGGAGTTGCATCCTAGGCATTGCCAGCAGTCTGCTGGAGAAGAGTAGCTGAAGACACCACTGTCACAGCACTGTGCTGAGCAGCAGCAGGAGGAGCCCTGGATGCCAGATCACATCATCTTCCCACCCCAGCATTCCTACGGGGCAACAGCACAAAAGCAGGAAAACCCCAAACCTGCTCAGCTTGGGGTCTTGCAGCAATTCTCAGCTTTAAGTGCGGTACCCTCACCTTGGCTCTCCTCCCATTTCTTGGCACCTCCTGGCAAAACCAACAGCTCTGGTTCATCTCCTTATCACAAACTGGCATCCAACTCACTTTGCCCTACTTTTCCTCCAGCACAAAGTTGGGTCAGTCATTTATGGAGGCCTTGCCCAAGCATTGGAGCCAAAGGGAACTCCACGGAAACAGTGCTTTGGAGGCTTGGTGTCCCAGCATGCTGCTTAACCTGTCCCTTCTTTTCACAATAGGACAATACCTTCAACCCACGCTCAGTTTGTGATTCATAACAACATTGGATGATTTTCTGCAAAATCAGAGCCCAGAAAGCCTCCTGCAATCCCTCAATGGACTGATCCCAAATACACATCTATACACACATGCACTCACCCACGTTTTTAGGGAATCACTCAGGATTTGGTTTTCATTTAGGAGGGATTATGTCAAGATCAAGCTGAAAACCATCTTCCAGCATTCTTGAAACCCGTCCACTCTTCTGTTACTCGCAACGTTTCTAAGACTACGTCCTACTCTACTGTTCAGTTCACTAATGAAGATATGAAATGGTCCTAAAACTGGGACAAAACTTCACCAAACCTTTTTTTTTTTTTTTTTTTTTTTACTGCCTTGGAACCTGGGAGGTTTGAAGGACCTCCAAGGTGGTGATATAATCCAACAACAGGAACTTGGAGAAATGAACTACTGCATGCATACCATGCCACATGGCAACCACACGTTTCTGCAGCTCACTCATGAGAACACCAAGTTACAAAACACCAGAAGCCTTATCTACAAAATCAGCAGCTGCTCCTCTTCCCGTATTCTTGAAGCAAACCTGCTTGTTTTAGTGGGGTGTGTTTCTGACAAGGCCTTGTTATCCAGAGCGTAACTCCGGGCAGGCAGAAGCCATTCCTCTAGTCCAGAAAACAGAGGTACGCTGTAGTTTCCTATTTTCCCCTCCACTTTTTAAAGCCAAATACAGGGTTAGCCTTACAGATGAGTGCGTAGCCTCACTCATCCCCAGAAGCCCCTGAAAGGAGCCCGGAACAAACTGGTGCTCAGAAACCTCTTTGGCACTGTTCTGAGTGCTTCAAGGCATTTTATGCCAGGCAGTTCTCTTAATACCTCCAGTGTGAGCCCACTCCCTCATCAATGCCTGTAGAGCATTAAAAGGAGTAGCAAACTGCAGTCACACAGGTAAGATGGGCACATTGGAGCTGCGTTCTGACCCCCTTTACCAGTAGATTCCCTCTCCAGGGGGCAGCAGAGCTGCCTGCTTGGTCTCACTTGCAATGATTTTGTGCTTTTTTTCCCCTCTGGATGTACATCTACCCATTTGATCCAGTTTCTACTTTTTGTGACTCAAGGCAGCTCCCAGTTAACTTGGATTATATTCCCAATGTTCCCTTTGCATTTACACCCTTCGTCAGTCTTCAACAAACAACAGCAACCAACTGAGACAAATGACAAAAATCACTGTGATCTGGGAGGTATGCAAAGATGCTGGTGGCCAGATGTTCCATCTCCAAATGGTACATGATTTATGCTTCCCATCAAAAGCTGCTGCTCTGGAAGCCTCTTCTACCCAGCTTAAACCTAAGCAGTCTCAATCTCTCTCTGCTCCCAGCTAAAGCATGAGGCCAGCATCTCCTCTCTAGGAGAAGGGTGTGATCTGTGGTCAGGGAGGGGCAGCCAGGACATGACACACACACAACCCACAGATCTCATCCAAACCACTGCCATTCACATGGAAGCAGCCCCACAAGCTGCTGAGCTTGCTACAGCACAGGGCATACAGCTCCTCTGGAGTGCTGGAGAAACACCACAAAGCCACGCTAGGACCATGACACCTCCCCATTGCCTCTACAATCATACTTTCTCTTCCAGCTGTGCTTTGCTGCCCACCATCCATAGGCTCCTGCAGCACTGCTTTCCCCTCAGTGCCAACTGATGGATGCAGGCAGCCCGGCACGGTTGGATGTTTTCAGCCTGGTCTGCACGCACCTGGGCACAGGCCAGCAGCACTCCCACACTTTCCTCTAGTTCCTAATCCCTCTCCCGCAATGAAGCTCAGCCCAAACCTCAGATGAACAGAAGGGCAGTTCACAACCACCTCCACCAGCATTTAATCCTTAGCATCTTCTTGCCTTGTGGAACACATCAAGCCATTTTGGGTTACTTCACTGCCATCATTCTCCCACCTACGTCCCGCAGCACATACACAGCTCTCCACCCAGCCCTACTACAGTTATCATCCTCCATCTCTCTCACTCCTGCCCCCCCGGGAAGCCTCCTCACATCACACTCCCAGATGTGTTGCAAGCCAGCACTCTGTTCACAGCCACAGCTTACCGCCTTGCTCCCATATTAGACCTAAGCAGAACAGGGCTCCCAGCTCTGAGAAGTGGGCCCCTTGCATTCTCTCACCCTGCTGAAATCCCGATTGAGATCCACATTCTCACAGCCTGGTTCCTGCAGCCCGTCCTCAGACTTGGCACGCAGCCTCTCCTCAGTACGTATCTGCCCGCAATGGTGCCATTGAGATTTTGTTTAATCTGTTTGCTTTTTCCAAACTAATGCCTCCTTCTGCATTCATCTTCTGGTTTTCTCATCCGCATCAAAGCGAAGCCACTCCTGTGCACTCTCAAGGACCCATCAGACTGCCCAACCACAGACTGCAGCAAAGCATACCCCTTCCCACCCTCAAAGCCCTTGCAGCTCTTTCCTATGATATCTCAAAAGCCCTGAGAGCAGCCGGGCTGTCGGTGCCCCAAGGCCATCGTGTCTCCAGCATCTCCCCGCCCTGCTTGCCCACACCTTATCACAGCCCGTGGCAGTGTCAGGCTCAAGGACAGACCATCACTTTGCTCACCCAGCCCCTCTCCGCGCAGCAGCAACACAGCTGATAAGCTACAGATTCGTGCATCCCAACAACCCCAAATTTCTTCCGTCTTCCTCGCAAAGGAAAAACGCGATTTCTTTTTACGAGGCCAGCTTTTACAGACCCTCCAGCTCTCATTATGGAAAATAAGTGGAAACTCCTGGCAGGGGATTATAATTTTTGTTGTTTTTTTTTTCCCTCCCCCCCCCCCAAACCCCCAATATATGAGCAAAAGCATATATTATATTCTGCCTCCATAGACTTTGCCAACAAAAATTGCTGATGCTTGCAGAACTATGGGACAGTTGTCCAAACGCCTGCCACTCGCTAGCCATAGACAGCCATGAATTGTCCTTCTTGCTGACAAGTTAATGTTGCATCATAAACTGCCCATATGAATTTTTGTTTCTCTAACACATGACTGAATTCAACATGTCAGGAAAGATGATTAATCGCCCCTGAGATTTGGATCTTTAAAAAAAAAAATTAAATAAAACAGCAGAAATTCAAAAGCCTGATGTTCTTTATTCCGAGGCTGGTAGGATTTACATCACGGTTAATAAGTAACAGGCTTCCTTCAGCAATTAGGTCATTAGATTATTCTATATGCAAACATAAAATGCGATCAGATGGAACCAGTAACGTCTAGGATGTACAGACTAGACAACAGTGCCACCTCAAATGCATGCAGGGATTATTTCAAGGAAATCTCAGTCTGACTTTCATGTGTCTGCTACTTGAGATGCTTTCGCGTTCGGGGCAACAATGAAGAATCAGAAAGGCCCTTTAAAAGGGCTCAGAACTCATAGATGTGGGATGTCACAAAACGCTGTACATCTCAAAACAGCAAACCTTGTGCTGCCCCAGGTGGCACAGCTCACAGGGACTGTGCAGATCAGTGCCACCAGCCTGACCACATCACTGTCAGGTGATTTACCCCCACGTGCTGCTCACTGGCAGCCAAACAGATCTATATATTGAATGTCTGGGATCTGAACAGCAAGAGGTTCTTCTGACCTGCCAGGCTCATACCCCAGATGCTTTGCTGAAGCGTGCTTGCCTCCAGGATTCACAACCTGCTCCTTCCTGCAAGGCCTCTCTCTGTCACCAGCTCACCCTCTTCTGCCCCTCAGCCAGCATGGCCATGCAGCACCATGAAACCCAATATCTCCCCAAAACTGAGCCACCCTAACAAAGGGGCAGCAGACCTTCCCCCCCTCCCCCCCTTAAAGACCTCATAATTCCCTGTTGCACCCAAAGCCACGAGGCCACAAATCTAATGGAACTCAGCAGCAGGCAGGATGCTCCTGATAGGATAACAGGACAAAGCTGGAGATGGGCAGAAGGGATCACCTGCCCCTTTCTGGGTCATTTCCATCCATTTGCACACACCTCTGTGCACAGAGCAGCCTTCCCACACCCTGGGAAGAGCTGCTGTTGCCAGGAGGTGCAGAGAAAAAGTGAGAGCTAATTATAAGTGACAGCTAATTTGACAGCAAGGACTTCCAACACACATGGCTACCAACACACTGAGTCAAACCCAGTTCTCATCATCCCTCTTTGCAATGCAGACTGCCCAGCAGACGTTACCCAAACTGGGGCAACCCCCTGCTCCGGCAGAGCCTGACCTCAGGTCCCCCTCACTCAGCAGGGAATCGATGCACAGAGACTGCAGGGAGCAGATGCAAAGAAAGTAACAGAGATATCAGCAGCTGATCCAACTGGTACGTTCTGTCTCAGCTGCATTTTTCAAGATCCCTGGCAGTGCACAGAGAATCAATAGATCTCAGTGTTTGGGGGTGCCTTAGGCCACTTGGTAGAGAACGGTCTGCTGTGCCAGGAGCACACTTCCTCCTGAGAGCAACGGTGAGATTTGGCCCCTGAATGGAATTGACCGAGTGGTTTTGTCATAACACAGACCAAGGTCGGGCGACAGTTTAAAATAAGAGATGCATAGGGTCAACGTGAGACCTCATCCCCAGCAAGAGGCACAGGGGATGGTGCACATGGGGATCCCCATCACCACTGCTCCGGACACAGGACTTCTTCCTCATTTTACCTATAAAGTGTCTCTCCTGATTCCCCATGAGCAGAAGGAGGTCAGTAAATAGAACCTATGCTAGCACTGGAACACAAACCCAGCCTGTGTGGGGTTGTTGTTTTTTTTAATGAAGTGCTCCCTACTGAAGCCTTTCTGTTCCCTCCAGTCTCCAGACCAGGATCCCAAGCTTTGGCCAAGCCTCTGCTCCTAACACTTCTATATTTTCTTAAATGGACTGAGAAGTTCTTTCATAAAGTTCACGTGGGGGAAAGCACTTTTGTGCCGGGCTCCAGGCAGATTTTCAGCTCAGCATTTGCTCACACCACCACCTTATGACAATGCCTGGGCCCCCAAGAAGCAAAGGCATGCACAGAACTCCTTTCTGGGAAGTTCCCTGCCCATACAGGGCTGCTAGGGGTCCTTCCCACAGCCTGGCTGCAGAACATGAACGTGAGATGCTCCCTCTGCTGACTGCACAGAGCCTCCTCCAGCCTGGCGCTGACCATCTTAGAGAATTTAAGAGATATTTTAGACAATGCTCAGGGAAGGAAGCAAGGAAACATTCAAACACCTGAAACCATTTAAAATAAAGGATCAGTAAAATAATTAAGCCTGATGAAAATTAGATTTCCCTCCTGATAGCTCAGCCACAGGCAGCTCTCAGGATTCAGGAAACACCCATACAGGTGGAAATAGGTCTCCCAGAAGCCCCCTGTCAGGAAGGATGGGCACAGATGAGAGCTGTTACGCTTAGAGCTCCAGAAACCATCCTTACAGCCACCCCTATGGGGGGCTCTGCTGCTGTGTGCCAGTTACCAGCATGGGGGAGGCTTCAGCAATGTGGGGTTTCTGCTCAGTGAAGAGGAATCCCAGGAACCAGCAGCAGAGCTCAGCGCAGAGGTGGAGCCTGTCTGAGAACTGGCACCAATGAATGCTTCACTGGGCTGAAGGATTTTGGTTTTCGCATGCTCCATTTTTCCAACCCAAAAAGATGAAATTTTCCACAGGAGCAGATGCTTTTCTTGAAAGATTCCTTTGAGTAGAAATGCCAAATTCTCCATCAGGAAACTGTTCTGAGGGAAGCATTTTCAACAAGCCCTGTTCGAGGTCTATTTCAGGTCTGGCCCTCCCTGGCCCGAGTCAGCTCTTTTAACTCATCGTGGTGTGTAATTCCTGCCGTTACACTCCTCTGCATGGAGGGTGCCTCTGTTCTGACTGCACTCCTGCCACCATTTAAACAAGTCCTTGTTCTGAGCTGGGGCTGCTGGGCCTGGTGATGCCCAGTGCTGGAGGCAGCCATCCTCAAGAAGCCCTTCCCCATGGGATATGCTGCTTTCCAGCCCTCCCCCTCCTCCTCACCCCCCCAGAACCCAGCCATTTTAAACCAGTCTGAAGGTCCTTTCTGCTCACCCCACCCATTACCAGAGCAATGCTTTCTATGTCAGGAGAGTTTAAAACCACTGTCTATTTCCAGGGAGCCACTTCCACTCGCAATGCTGGTGGTGAGCTGAGAAATAGTCCTTTAACTTCCAGCCTGTCTTGCTGCTGCAGTTACACTGCATCCCTGTCCTTCAAAGGCAGCAGGAGGAGGATGCAGAGCATGACTTCTGGCTTTGAATGGCCTCAAGAAACCTGGGAAGTTCCACCATGTCCCCATATTTTGGTCCCAAGTTCAGCCACTGTTCTCAGGGAGGGCTTTTACCAAATACCTCATTGCAGCTCTCATTGCTGCAACAAGATCCAGGCCGTGGGCCCAGAGCACTGCTCTCTGCTCCATCATGTCTTTTCTACAGGGGATGGGGCTCACACCACTCTGACTGCATGAAAACCTCAAGTTTGTCATTGCTCCAAGATGTGCAGCAACGTCATCCCAACAAGCTCCGCTTGAAAACGTTTCATTCTTTTATTTTCAGCAGTTTTGCTTCTTTTGGTGTTGGCAGACATCAAGGAAAAGAGCAGAGCCCCCGTATAGAATGCAAACCCTGAGTTGACAGCAGCAACCTCTGCATCGATCCATACAGCAGAGAAACATCCAGCACAAATGGAGCCAATGCCAACAAAACGCTTCCTATAGAGAATCAGTGTGGTTGTAAACACCTCCAGCACACACTGCCACCAACCCAGCTCCATGCACGGAGGTGGCAGCTGCATTTTCCAACCCGTCATCCTTCCCCAGATCTCCTACAGCATTTCCCAGGCTTGAGCAGAGGATTTGCAGCCTCGGGTTGCCCTCTCGTGGTGCAGCTCAAGTGAGGTACTGCAGCAAGATGCAACAACACCCAGCATTTCCTGCAGCCCCCCAGGAGGTGCAGCTCTTTGCGTGGTGCATTTAGACCTACCGACACGAACCCCTTTTTAGTCACCTTCCTGCACTCCTTCAGGCTGGCAGATGGAGTCCGCTGCGCCGAGATCAACACAAAAACATTCTTCCACTCCATGCTGGTTTTCGTAGAAACAATTAAAAAATCTGTGTGTAAGGGGATTGGATTTCCAATAAAATCTCAAGCCAAAAAGCTATTTAAAGTTTGCTTAAAATAATAAATAAATATCAAAGCAGTCTATGCTTTGCCAAGGACTGAACCAAGCAGTTATTCTTGTCCCTCCACAAGCAAGTCCTGAGAAACACTAGACTCCTTTGGAGCAAAAATGAAAGTCGCACCACAAAGAAAGATTACTTGTATTCACTTTGATCCTTTCCAGTTGCGAAGGCACTTCATCTTTTATTGGGCTGGCTCTATGTTTAAAACTAAGGTTTGTTTTGAAAATGAGTGTATTGTTCTTCTCACTCAGCAGTATATGAATACCACAGGGGAGCCTGATGGTGCTGTGGGCTGCAGGGAGCCCTGGAGCAGCCTTTGGGCTTCGCTCACAGCCCTACAGAGGGTGTCAGAGACCAGACTGCCCAGCTTGTAGCTGCTGCTATACCCAGACTTCAGTTGGATGCAGGAGGAAATCCTTCACCCATTGGGGCAACGAGGCCCTGGCACTGCTGCCCAGAGCTGTGAGTGCCCCATCCCTGGAGGCATTCAAGGCCAGGCTGGATGCAGCTCTGAGCAGCCTGGTCTGGTGGTTGGTGACCCTGCACATAGCAGGGGGTTGGAACTGGATGATCATTGTGGTCCTCTTCAATGCAGGCCATTCTGTGATTCTATGATTTCCATGCAAACATCTCCTGTGAGTTCCCACCAACCCAGGCAAGAAGCACAAGGCAAAGAGCAAACAACACCACCTCACACAACAATATGTACAACAAAAGCTGTGCATCTCAGTGTCACAATGTAATGCAAGACACCCGGTGAACAAACAACTTACAGGGGATACGGTTGGGTAGCTAAGATATTTCCTC
Source organism: Alectoris magna (assembly GCA_030625065.1). Taxonomy (NCBI): domain Eukaryota; kingdom Metazoa; phylum Chordata; class Aves; order Galliformes; family Phasianidae; genus Alectoris; species Alectoris magna. The sequence goes on along the minus strand of CM060579.1, from coordinate 4,328,519 downwards.
CAAATGATGCAGCCTCCAGGTAACCGAAACCTACTTCAGTCAAGTGCAGTAAAGAGCCCAGAGTTGCATGGACTGGGTTGCACGGGAGGTAAACCCAAAAGATTTAGCAGCTGCTTCTGGCCTTGAAAACTGCAAATAGCTTGGGAATTTCAGAAAGGCTGCTGACCTGAGGGAATCAATGGAAATGCAGTGGGATGGATGGCTCGGACCTAAGAGCCAGTCCATCCGTTGGCCAGCACATCCCAAGCTCACCAAGCACTTCAGAAACCACCAGCGCTGCAGATTGCTCCCAGGCTCCGAGTGAGAAGCAGCACACTTTGAAGCCCGAGTCGCACAGGAGTCAGAGTGCTCTGCTGCCATCTGCAGTGCCCGTGGTAAAAGCACACGCAGAAAAGCCCGGTTGTACCTCCTCTGCTGGCAGACAGCACACGTGTTCTGCAAGTTAGAGGAACACGCTGGCATTTGCTACAGAGGGTCAGTTTGCACGCCGTTTCCTTGCGGTGATCTCCCTGAGCAGCTCCTGCTGTCACTGTTGGGGTCTCTGAATAGGGGAGGCATCACCCAGCGCTCTCTGGCAGCCACAGCACTGAGCTCCCAGCAGGACACAGGTGGCCTTTTTCAGAGCTTCATCCATCAATCAACCAAATGAGGCACCACAATGAGTCACGTGCACGTTCAGACCAGAGCTTCAGTCTTCAGCCCCCACTGAGCACATTAAGAGGCTTCAGTGCGCCTGGAGCATCACCCAGGCTCAGCACTTTCCTTCATCTGGACAGGCAGGAAGCAATGCACAGCACTGCTTTACTCCCCTGGTTGTTACCCATCAAGACACCAATCCAAAGCAGGAATAAAAACAAACGGTATCTGGTTCTCTGCATTCACTTCAAGGATTTGGCAGCTTCCAGGGGTGTTTGACACCTCAAGGCTGAGCTCCTGCTGTAGGGACACGTCTCCCTTGGCTCCCTGGTCTGTAGGGGCCTCTGTGTTCACCTCCAAGGTTTACATTCACTGCTGCTGAATTGCTGCAACAGGACAAAATACTACGGAGCAAACACACCCCACAAAGCAGGTACACGTGTTGGAGAGCAGCTGTATGAGCTCTTTCACAGCTCCTAAATCCCCAGTAGGGTGGTAGGGCTTTGAACACCCATCCATCAAGACCTCTAAGTGCACTCAAATCCTTGTTCCCCCCCTCACTCACACTGGGGAAGAGACATGGCCACACCATAGGTACCTGCAGGAGCAGCCCTAGCCCTATGGACTCAAAACTCTGCTTTTTCTTCCATCCCTGACAGCATGTTCTGACCAAGTTCTTGTTATAGCAGATCATTACCTAGATGGGAAGGAGACCTCCTATTATCACTTTCCCACATTGACATTTAAAGAAGTTGCACCACGTGGCTCTGGACAGGAAGACTGCCCAGTTTGGGTTGTGATGAGCAGCATTTCAGAGGGCATTAACACTCTCTATAACCTTTTTTTTTACCCTTAGATCTTCAAAAATCAGTATAGTAGAACAGCTTGAGCAGAAAGGACCCTTAAAGGCCCCCTGGTCCAACATCCTGCAATGAACAGAGATACCTGAGGATCCATCAGGTGTTCAGGGCCCCGTTCAGTCTACATCACAAGCAACCCGCAGTCAGCAGCACCAGCACAGCTGAGGGGCTGGCAAGGAGAAAGGAGCTTAGAAACACCTCAAGTTTGCATCTTTGCTACCAACTCAGCATCAACTTAATGCCTACCTGCTCAGTCAGCATCAAGGATGTTTACAAGGTAAATAAACTGGGAAACTTCACGTATTAACAAAATACAGGAAAAAGAGCAGTGAGGGAAACAGAGGAACCTTTTCTACCCTAAGCAGCCCTGTTCCCCACTGGGTACCACCCAACCTTGGAACTGAGAGCTGGAGATAGGTGTTCCCCCAGGCCAGCACAACACTCTGACCCTCAGCCCCTGCTTGCAGGGTTGTACCCATCCCAGCACCAGCACTCACTGCCCCATCTCACCTTGTCTTCCTGTAGCAATTTCCACAGCAGCCACATGCCTCCCCCTCCAGCAAGCCGGCTCACACGACCCAGCAATGAAACTAAGAGCCAAGCTTCCCCCACAGCACCTCCTAGAGCACATCTCACCCTTTGTGTGCTCAAGAACAAGTGCTAACCCAGCTAGTGGCAATTCAGGCCTCATCACAGCTTTGTGATCCAGGGCACCTGTGTCAATCCCAGCACCATCTGCTCTCCCTCCTGCCTACCCAAAACACCAGTTGGTTGGGGTTTTTTCATTCTCCCAGGTGTTTCCCATTGTTGTACCTTCTGCTGCACGGGGCGTGCCAAGGAGGTCAGCAGTGCTCCAAACCTGAACTCCCGAGGGCTGCAAAGAGTGCTCTGTTGGTAAATCTCCATTTCTTTGCAGTGCTGCACTCCCTTGGCCCTTAATAATAATAAAATAGTTTGCAGCAGGGAAAGAGCTTCCCTAAAAGACCAGAGCTCAAGCAGAGAGCTGCAGGGTTTCACCTGACACTGATGTTCCTGTGTGGCTGTTTTGGAAGGGAACCAGACAAGAGCTCACCAGAGGGGATCCCAAGTGGACCTCTCCATCCATGTGCATAGAGGGAGCGTGGCACAGGAGATGCCATTGCTGCTGCCTGCCCTGTCAGAAAGCAGGACCCAACATACCTGCTAGTCCCTCTTCTTCCAAGCTCTCCTTTGTCTCTATGGGCCGGACTGATGCATGAGCCATCATCTGAAGCCCCTGTCCCCAGGTTTTCCCTTGTTCTCCAGTTTCTGGCCTCAGCCCACCTTGCCCACATCAAGCAGACGGTGCCCCGAGCCTCGTGCAGGGAGTGCTGTTGGCCCAAATGAAGCGTAATGTGCCGGGTTGTCCCTAACAATGGGGTCCTCTGTTTGGCTTTCCCATGAGGGTTATTATAGCCGGCGTTTATCTTGGACTGAGGCCAAAACATGCATTAGTTCTCCTCATCCTCTGGGTTTCTGCACACAGCTCCAACGAGCGGAGGGGCTCACAGACACGGAGCTGAGGTGGGGGAGAAGTTCTAAGGGCATTGCGGCCTTCCTCCTGTATGTGCTCAGAGAAATGGAGAAGGTGTGGGCTGGCCCCATTCACACCCATCCGTGCCCTGCTGGCTGTGGGGCAGTGGTTACCACACAATGCCACTGGGGGACTCCAAGTGAAAGCCACAGATTCCTGCTGTCCTGGGAGAAGGGATGTGCCGTGGTGCTGTAGAAGTGTGTCTCCACGCCAGTGTGTGCCAATTCCTTGCTCCCCTCAGAGACCCAGTGCAGCTCAGGCAAAGCTGACACCCCAAAACCTTCTCTCTTTCTGCCTCCAGATGTGTTGCTCTGTTGAAGCTTCTACTGCCCCTATCAGTGACCTCATTCAGGAGAAGACCTCAAATTGGTTTTCACAGCCTCAGCAGGGCGCTGGGCAGCAGCAAGCACAGCTCATGGGGACCACAAACCCAACTGGGTGCCTGAATGCCAGCTACCCCACATCATAGAATCATAGAATGGCCTGGGTTGGAAAGGACCGCAATGCCCATCCAGTTCCAACCCCCTGCTGTGTGCAGGGTCGCCAGCCACCAGCCAAGGCTGCCCAGAGCCACATCCAGCCTGGCCTTGAATGCCTCCAGGGATGGGGCATCCACAGCCTCCTTGGGCAACCTGTTCCAGTGTGTCACCACACCAAGCCTCCACTGCCACATCCTCCATATTACCACAGCTCCACTGACCCACCAGGCACCCAGGGAAGCCATTGGGCACCCTGGAGCACATACATGAGCCCAGTGCATGCCCCCATGTGCCTGGCAGTGCAGCAGCACGTCCCCGGCTGAGCTCTGAACTGCACTCAGCATGCATCTGCTCCCTCTGCCGGGCTGTAATTAGGAAACAATATTATTAAAACCCATTCCCATCTCCGCTTTCCTTTCATCTCCCCTCCTTCTTGTTGTTCCTCTATTCTCCTCACTCCACAGGCTGTGGTCTTTGGACTGCATGCTGATGAGCTCTTGTTTGGTCTAATCGGCAGCGCTTGTTAACAGGGCTGTTAGTGCAGTTTCCAACCACCTGCTCTGCATTTGCTTCCCCCGAGGCCTGACCTCGAAGCGGGCTCAGCTCGTCTGTCCCAGAGCCCCTTCCTGCAATGTCACAAGGGTTATTGCTGCTTTCTGGCTGAGATGCTTGCAGGTGCCAGCCTCACTGCCCACAGCACTGAGCAAAGGGCTGGGGAAGGAGGAGTGCAAATGAAGGACCTTTGAGGAAGGGTTTTGGGGTTGGTGGAGCTTCCCCGGTGCCTCTCTGAAGGGGAATGTCAGAGCCACCAAAACAGCATGCTCTGCTGAGGAAATAGCTCCCACCATCAGCAGCATGATCTCTGGCAAATCCCTGCATTTAGGTTTCCAGCTGTAGGCTTGTACCTGTCTGTGCACCTTTCCCCACCGTTACTTGTTGCCATCAGGAACACAGCCAGAGTTGGCAGCTAAACCCACGGTTCCTCCTGGGTCATCTGCTCCCACCCTCTGCCACCACTCAGCGTAAGGATTCACACAGCCACGAGTTCAGCTTTGGATGCAGCTGGCTCCTTCCCATGGGCTGAGCAGTGCTCCTCTCAGTGGATGCCTCATCCCTGGAGGCATTCAAGACCAGGCTGGATGTGGCTCTGGGCAGCCTGGTCTGCTGGTTGGCTACCCTGCACATAGCAGGGGGTTGAAACTGGATGAGCATTGTGGTCCTTTTCAACCCAGGCCATCCTATGATTCTATGATTCTCTCTGCAGCAGATGATGTAGGCTGGGATTTGGAGGTCTCTCTCATTTTGGTGACAGGGAGCTTGGAGGTGGGGGTTTGCCAGGAGGTGTGGAAAGCAATTTGCCCAGCACAGCGATGGCTTTGAACCTAGCAACTTGCAGACAATGGCGGTCTTTTACATGCTAATAGAGAGCATTGTTCTTCAAATGTCTGATATTTATAGCAATATAATATCTGTGTGCAAAAGCAGCCAGCGAGGGGCATGACTTCCCAACGCGAGCGCAGAGGAAGCAGAGGGATGGAACAGGAATTAATATACGAGATTTGTGACTGAATTTCACTCTAGGTTTCCTCCAATTGCTGACATTTCCTTCCTGTATTTCACAACTGATGAGCACCCTGAAAGGCAATTCACACAAAAAAAGAAAAACCGGGGTAAATATAGAGGCAAACGGAGATGGGCTGTAAATCAGCAGCATCCACCTGGAGGCTTTGCTGGCTGCTCTCCAAAGGCAAAATCAGGGGCAGGTCTGAGCAGCCCTGCTTAATGTCAGGGAGAGACAGCAGGCTGGAATGGCTGCCCGGAGAAGATGTTTGCTTGAACTGGATGAATTATGAATAAACTTATTGATATTTATTATTGTTCTTAAGCAGTCTGTCTCCCTCCACATGTTAAGATGGATTTCAGCCCTTCCTTATTATGTCTAATAAGTGCCTGTGTCCAGATGTGAAATGAGGAGACCTTTCCCCAGGGGATGACACTTAAATCACAGTGTATCCAGCACTGTGCTCTCCCTCTGGCTGCATCCCCCGTTCTGGGCATGGGGCCCATTCCCAAATCCCCATTCCCTGGGGCAGCCCATGCTGGTCCCTCTTGCTGTGGCCATAGGGCTGCAGTAAGGTAGGTACTCATCTATGTGAATGAAAAGCTTCATACACATGGAGTGTGTTTGTATTACAATAAATGAACCCTCAAGCAAGGGCAGAAGGACCACGGTGTTCTGCACTAATGGCCTTGGCTTCCTAAATCCTTGAAGGCCCTGAGCGATGTGGTTGATGGGGGTGGGTTGATGGTTGGACTCGATGATCTTAGTGCTCTTTTCCAACCTTAATGATTGCATGGGTCTAAGAGGCTGCCACGAGGTGGTCTTAGCTGAGCTGAGAGATGCCCAGGGGTGCAGTGGTGCCTGGGGCAGGAGATGGGGCTCACAATCCCTTGTCCATCTGCCCACCATGCCACTTGTTTGCATGGATCCAGCACCTTGCAGGCAGCATGCCGAGCCCTGAAACCTGGATGACCTGCTGGGAGCAGACGTGGAGCAGCTCGGAAGGGACGGTGCTGAGGTGAGCTGCAGCTGGACGAGGAGGTAGAGCACGGAGCTGGCACCTGACCCCAATTCTGAGTTCTCAGACTCCTTCTGGGTCCTTCTGGGACATCGCTGCTGCATTCCCAAAGGACAGGAGAACCAGGGGAGCAGCAATCCTTACATTCCTATCCTGAGTTCTTGGCTGAGACAGGAGCAAAAATGTTGCCATGATGTCTACTGAACAAATATGTGCTACTGTTGCCTGCATTTGTCTTTGCAGCTCTGGAGGAGGTGCAGATGGCCCTTTAAATACTTGCAAGGCCTGCAACTTTTCCAGAGTGGGTTTTTTTTCCCCCTTTTTTTCAAGCTACTTGACTCCCTGCTGCAATTAATATTATCCAATGGAGGGAATGCAAAGCAAAGCTTTCGTATTTGAGGTTATTCACACAAACAAAAATGTAAATGGCTGTTGGAGAGACGGGAAAGAAATGGGCTCCGGGACAGCAATGGGGCAGAAAGCTGTGCTGGGTGTTCAGGGCAGGGAAATGGAGAGAGAGAAATTGGGAAGGTTCAACATTCTCTGCAAGAGGCAGGGAAAATATTTTGTGTTTGCGTTTTGTTTTTGTGTTGAATTGTTTGATATTCTACAGTTAGGTATAAAAGAGCTGTTTCAGAATGGAACAGCCCCGGGAACAGCCCCTTCCATAGCTTGGGCAGAGGATGTGTGACTCAGCAGCAGCGGTGCGTCTCTCCTTCTGACCCTGATACGGCGTTTGGGTGTAGGGATGGATGTGGCACTGCGATGTAGGAATGGATGCAGTCTCGAAGTGTTTCCATTTCCACACGCTCCCATCGGCCAACAGAACAAGGGCTCCATGCCTTTGCTTTTCCAAGCCTCTATTTGGATGAGAGCTGTGCTTCTGCTCTTTGCAGGCAGCGCAGGCGAGATGCCGTGGGCACATCACCATGGATATTCCCCACATAGGCACAGCCGTGCCGACAGGAGCTGCACGTTGCAGGGAGCCCAATTCGTGTAACTTCTGCTGGCTGAGGGAATTCTTCCCAAGTTTGTGCTGGAGTCACCGAGCAAAGCTCCGTGCAGTGCTGCCCATACTGTCTGTGTTACCCACGGTGCGCAGTCCACGAGAGGTGATGCACAGTGGTGCATGGGTTGCTACAGGGGGTGGTGTGCAGGGAATTTGGGGTCTCTGCCCCACGGACCCAGCGCTGCCATTCAGCTCTTGTTTTCTTGGTCTGCGTGATGGTTTGTTTTCTTTTCCTGGGGATAAGGAAGGGGAGTGCTGCTGATTTGGAGGATGGCTTCTGCTTCACAGCTTTCTGAGCATGTCAGGCAGTGTGAAACACCTGCACGGCTCTCCTGGCTGAATGCAGAGCTCAGGCATGCAGCCAGTCAATGTGCAGCCTTTGAATTCAACACCTTCCCTCACCTCCAAGTCAACCAAGGCTTTGTTTGACTGTGGTCAGCCCAATTTCCACTCCATAAATCCTCCTACCCTTGCCAGTACTGGTATTTCACTAAACCAAAGCAAAATTGCTGCCTTTTTGGCTCCCTTTGCACAATACCATGGTGCTGAGCCTGGATCTGAGCCTGCAGCTGGGGATTTAGGGGGCTTGCAGGGTTCTCTTTCCTTTCCCATACTGATACGTGTTTTATTGAGGTGATGGACACAACGAGGAAACACGTTGCCAAGGCAATGGGAGGAAAAAGCAAGCCTCGTATTACAGATTTCTTCTTCAGCAGAGCCTGGAGGGGATGGGGGGAATCAACAACACAAGTTACTGTTGTCTTCACTGGAAGGCTCTGAGGGGCACTGAGCACCCCATGCTGTTAACCCTGGGGATTATTATCCACAATGGAGCGATTTTTGTCTCTCTTCTGCATTTTTAGAGGGCTTCTTTGTGCAGTCAGTCCTTTATCCTTGCAACAGCACTGATCCAGACCCTACGGTTTGGGAGATGCTGTGCTGCATGTAGGGCTCAGGAAGGTGTGATGTGCAGTGTGCCTGCACTGGACAGGCAGATGTTGCACAGCTGTGTGCTGGATGGAGCAACACTGCAGTGCTGCAGCCACCAGCTGCCAGCCCCCTGCCCCCATCACACTGTCTGCAGAGAATTCAGCCATTTCCCAGCAGAAAACATCCCAGCTGGGAACCTTCCTCCCATAAAAGCAGCATTTCCTATAGAGGAAGCACCTGGGTTATAGGGCAAGGCAATGGACCAAGGGGGGTAATTTAGGCTGCCTTTTCTCTGTGAAGCCCCAGTGGGGCTGTTGTGAAGCAGCAGAAGCAGCATTTCTGCAGGATCTTCCTGGTGATGGGTGAAGCTTCAGCCAAAAGACAGAATTTCATTCTTGGATGAGTGAGAGGGGAAACTGTGCAGGAGCTGTGAGAGGATTTTGCATTTTATGGGCCTGGAGAGACTGATTTGGGAATCTTGCAACCAGTTCAGGTGTCTGCATTTAACAGAGGGTGCTGGAGAGTGTTGAAAAGAGCCGCAGAAATGATGGAAGGGCTGGAGAAGCAGCCATGGATGGGGAGAACTTACAGAGCTCCATCTGTTTGTGCGATTAAAACAAGAGGTGGAGAGGTGACCCGATGACAGCACATAAATACCTGATGGAGGAGCAGGCTGGGTGCTGCAGGGCCTGCAGTCTAGCAGGGGGAAAACACAAACGGGTGGCTGGAAGCGAGGGCCAGACAGAGTCAAACTGGAAATAAATCACCTTCGTTGTTAAAAAAGAGAACAAAACCAGGTCTCGTGTTTTGGTGCTTTGGAGCAAATCCAAAGGGAAGTGGTGCTTTTTTTTTTTTCCTTCTTTTCCTTTCAGTTTTGGTGTCTTGAAACGAAACCTGGAGGCTTTTGTGGAAGATGTACACTGGTGAAGGCAGCCAGCCGGTGCTCAGCGGTGGATAAAGATGCCCCACGTGGGCATGGCTGGGTTAAGGGCTGCAGGGACTCCCTGCCCTGCAGTGCCATTGGGAAGGTGTGATGCTGCAGCTCCCCGTGGCCAGAATGAGCCCCAGGCTCCGTACAGGCCCACAGGGTTCCATTACCACAGGCACACGTGGAAAAACAGTCAGACACAGAAAGCTTTGTTTCACTCGGGCGGCCCCACCGAAGCCTGCCCTGCATCCCAGGCACTAATGCGCTTTCAGCATTCAGTGACAAACCCCAGCCTTGGGCTGAAAGGCAAAATGCGTGTCTGTGGCAGAAAGCTGCAGAGATAGAGAGTGTTACCGGTGCTTCAGGGTGGGTAAGAGCAGGAGATTTGCTGCAGGGATCTCGAAGAAAAGCCCTTTTTCAAAGGAGCTGCATAATCCCTGGTAGCTCAGTGTCTCTCATTCGAGGACTTGCCTGCACGATCCTCCATCAAACAAGGGGAGGATTTGCTGCTCTCTTCTGAGGATGTGCAGTAGGGAAACTCTTCCACACTGCTGTCAGTGATGCTCTCTGTGCTTCCCACCCAGTGCCAGGGCTGTTCCTGCTCTGTGCCCCGCAGTGTGAATCAGGGCACGCAGAGCAGGGCGGTGCTTCTGCACATCGGGAGTTCACATCCCTGGGCTGTGGTGGGAAGAGCTGGAGGTGAGAGGAAATGTTTGGGTGTGAGGCGTGGGGTGTGTGTGGGAACACACAGTGCTTCCCATTATACGGGGCTGCATCACAGCGTGCATGGTCACCTCCATCCAGAGCTCTGAAAGTTTTCCTTCTCTGGGAGATTTTGGGTGGATTTGGAAGTGAGAGCACAATAAAAAGTGCAACGAGTTGCCTGTGGAACAGGAATTTCTGATTCTGAGCAGTCCGAGTCAGCAGTGCAGAGCTGTTCCAACCCAACCTCCCAGCGAGCAGCGAGAAATGCATGCAGCACTCAAATTTATTCAGCCTTTTTCCATGTGTAAGACCATTTTCGCTGTGAAAAGGAGCATAGCTTTTCATGTGCATGACCTTGATGTACCCAAAGTCAAGGCGCCGTTTAAATGCATGCAGAACTGGGACCCACAGGGACTGCTGCCACATCCGATGCGCTGCCACCAGCACCTCCTGCCTGCTCACTGCCTTTATTTCACGTGAACACAGAGCTGTGCTGGCTCAGCTGGTGCCCAGGTTGGGGCTTGGCTGGGGGGGATGCATTTAGCTGGGAAGTGGCAAGAGAGGTGCCTGCTGTGGGGTAGAACACCGGTGTTTGATCTCTGAAGCACACAGAGAGATAAAGCTGTGTGCTGTGCTGTTCTCTTGGTGCTAACATCAGGCTTGGTCATGAGAACAAAGATATGTTTTGGAATGATTTTCTCCCCAGCACCCATGGTGTTATGTACCACACCGTGCTGGCTGCAGCAGTGACAATTAAAGCCACTGCTTTTGCTTATGATTTCAGCTGGTTCCTGGTTAGGATCAGTGTCCGAGCTGTGTGTTAACGCTGCGTTGTGATGAGCTCCTTCCAAAGGTTCTTGGGAACCTCACGTCTCATCCATCATCACTCTTCAGATTGTTGGATGATTGAAAAGATGGTCGGTGTGCATGTGGAATAATGAAACAGTTCGCCCAGGAAGGGCAGCGTAGGGAATGTGCTGCTGTCCCTATGGTCAGTGTGGGGGCTCTGCTGGCAGGATGGAAGGCAGGACGGGTCCTGCTGGTCCCTGCAGTGGCTGTGTGCATGTTGGGGAGCTGCCTGCCCAGGCAGCACTTAGGCCCAATGGGAGCTGTGCAGCACAATGCTGCTTTGGATGAAATCTCGTTACTCCTGCATTGCAATTAATGATAATTTTAAAAAAGAGGTTTTGTATCATGAGTTCTAGTGGGTATCAGAATTAACATCTCATTGAACCATCAAAGCTTTCCAGCGGTGGGTGGTGGGGAGAGGCTTGGGGCTTACAAATAGGTCAGAGAACGCCGGTTGTTAAATAGCTCCTGGAAACTTTCCGGTGGGGAAGGAAATAATCTTGCTGATGTGATGGAATAGGAACAACCCCAGGGGGATGCTGAGACACTCCCAACCTGAGCTCGGTCCCGAGGAAGCACCGTTCTCCCTTTCTGTTTGCAGACCGAACGTAGAAAGGAGGCTGTGCTCCTCCGGAACGCCGCGCGGAGCACCGCTGGGTGTCGGGGCGTTTCATTCCGGGCTGCTTCGGTCGCGGGGCTGCGAGCAGCGCTTGCAACCCTCACTGACAGCACCAGGGGGAGCGGCGAGTTCTGCCCGGCCCGGCCGGCCCTGCCCGCGGGGAACGCCTCGGGCAGCGCAGCGCTGGTGGATCTCAGCGGGCGGTGGGAGCACCGCCGGGGCTCCGAGGCACGATCAGCGCTGAGGCGTTTCCTTTCCTTCTTGCAGCCCTTTATAGCCCTCCCCGTCAGCCTGCGCTGGGAGAAGCGTTTTGGAGTGCGGATGAGGAGCGCTGCGCTGGAAGGTGGGCGCTGCAGAGCTGCGGTGCTGAGGGCTGAGCTCGGATGATGCCCTCAAACCTCGGGGAAAGGCGGAGATCGCACGAAGCCATCGGGTTTGGCCCGAGGGAAACGGCACGGCATAGCTGCTGATAATTACATTATCAGGCCTGAATAAAGCCCCATTCATTTCTGAGAAGGGAATGGATATGGGGGATAAGTGGTGAATTACCAAGCAGCAATTTGCCCCCCGGCAGCCGTGTTGCCCTTGCAGACAAACCCAAAATTAGGTGTTAGAGAAGGGCTCACAGCCTGGATCAGCAGCGAAGGTGGGGCTGCCTGATCCCAGGGGGGTGTTTGTCACCTCCTGTATGAAAGAGATGCAAAGCCAACACCTGTCTGTCATACAGGGTGACGCACAGAGGGTGGTGACACACTGGAACAGGTTGCCCAAGGAGGCTGTGGATGCCCCATCCCTGCAGGCATTCAAGGCCAGGCTGGATGTGGCTCTGGGCAGCCTGGTCTGCTGGTTGGCGACCCTGCACACAGCAGGGGGTTGGAACTGGATGAGCACTGTGGGCCTTTTCAACCCAGGCCATTCTGTGATTCTATGATCCTGTTTGCACCACATGAGGTGCCCCATCCATGGAGGTGCCCACAGCTGGGGGCTGGAACTGGGTGATCTCCGTACCTTCCCACCAATGCCATTCCGTGACTCTATGATGCAAAGGATGCTGAGGGATGCAGAGCAGTGGCTGCTCTCTGGTCCTGTCAGGCCCTTCAAGCTGTCGCAGCACCATTAGCAGCCATGTGCAGTAGTGCTGATGGCCACAGTCCTATTGCACAGCTCTGATGGATCCACACAGCACCGGGCTCACAGTGCACCCCTTTTCCTCATGTTAATAATTAACATCTGTATCGCTGCACTTCCATGATGGGGCAAAGTCACTCCTGGTGCACAGACCTGGACAGAGCGCAGGGACCCACAGCTTTGTCACCCCACGGCTGTCCCTGTGTGGGTGGGGAGCACAGGGAGCTGTGTGTTGGGACCCTGCAGGGCGGGAGCATGGAACAGTGGGGGGGGGGGGGGGCATGGGGACAGCCTTCATCACTGCTGGGGAGGGGGGGAGGAGGGGAGGAGGGGTCGTTTGAGTGGAAGATGTGAAAATACGAGCAGTACCAGACATATATATGTGTATATAATAACAGATGACGTAGAAAGCAAACGATAATGTAAAATGCCGCCATATGAAATATAGGAGCAAGCTACATTGTGATCTAAGCCAATGCATAAAAACGCCAAATATGAAAAATAAAAAATGCCTAAAGGGAGAGTTCTGTGCTTATAAAGAAAAGAGATACCCGTACATGGGTAAAGCATAAAACCAGCAAGATATAAGCAAAATACAAAGCCGTAGACACACGGCAGAGGTGTAAGGCAGCATAATGAAGCCCACCCGGCAGCGCGGGGCGGGCGGTGCTGCTGGGGGCGGGGCGCTCCGCACAATGCCGCACCGCCGAACCTCACCGCTGGGCCCCGCCCCTTTTCCCGCCCCCTCCCTCATTTCCTCTCTCGGATTGGCTGCGAGGTGTGGGGCGTGTCCCAAAGTTAACGTCACGTGCGGCGGGCTCTGAGGTGATTGGCTGCGGCGGAGAGGGGCGGGGCGGGCGCGGCGCTGTCAGCGGGGCCGGGGCGCGCCGGGTGCCGCCTGCGGGCGCTGGGCAGCGGCGCGGCATGGCCGGCTGAGGCGGGCGGGAGGGAGCCGCCGCCCCCGGCGCCGCTCAGTGAGCGAGCCGCCGAACGGAGGGAGCGACGGGATGGAGGAGTGAATGGCGGAGCGCCGCGCCGCACCATGAGGCGCCGGGCTCGAACCGCGCCCGGCCTCGCCCTGTTCTGTCTCGCCGCCCTGCTGGCCGCCGCCGCCGGGCTGCCCCCCCCCGGCTCCGCGCCGCCCCCTGAGCCCGGCAGCGGCAGCGGCGGTCCCTCCGAGAGCAGTCCCGTGCCCACCGCGCGGCCCCGCGGCCCCACGGCCCGGCCCGGCCCCGCACCGCCGCCGCCCTCGGAGCCGCCCCGGGAGGAAGCGGAGGAGGAGGAGGAGGAGGAGGCGGCGGCGGTGGCCGCGGGCCCCACAGGTGAGCGCCGCGAGGTACCCGGGGTCCCTTTGTGCCCGGCGGGCGGGGAGCGGGGCCGGAGAGCTGCTTCCTTCCTTTGCTTGCTTTATTTCTATAATGGTGTTAATTTTTGCTCCTTGCCGGGGTCGCTGAGAGCCGCCCATGGCGGAGCGCCCGCTCTGCGCTTCCACGGAGCCCCTGCAGCTGAACAACGGCGCCCGCCGCCGACAGGCGCTCTTGACGTTACCGGCTGCGGCTCCGGCTGCTCCCTCCTGCAGCCCTCAGCGCCTTTCTTTTTTTTTACGTCGCAGTTCGGGTCTTTATTTTCTCCTGGAGAAAGAACGGATGGAAATGGGGAGCTGCTGACAGCGGGAGGAGGGTTTGGGGTCCCAGAGAGCAAAACCCCCGGTGCTGCGACGTCTGAGGTGGGACCCAGCAGGCTGCCACCCCTCCCTGCCCACTGCTCTGCCTATCCGTGGGCCGGTTCCTCTGCCATCGTTGCTCTATGGGGATGGGCACTGTGGTGGCGCCGGGATGCCTGTGTGTCGGTGGCAGCAGGCACTGATCTCCACTTGCTCTCTGCCCCTTAGTGCAAATGGGGTGGGAGCACGTGGGCTGGTGATGCCTTCCCGAAGCATCAGTTTGTTGGGCTCATTGTGGTTTGTTAGCAGGATGGGGTTGGCCTCAGTGGGGGCTGTGTTGTGTCAGGGCTGTTTTGGGGGCCTGGTGATGTGGAGCTGCTCTCTGGGCTTGGCCATGCTCAGTGGCACCTGGTAGAGGGTTTCCCAGCTCACATGGAGCTGTAGGGTTGTTGAAGGCAATGGGATCCACGGGGTCAGCTGCTGACCTTCTTGGCTTCAGTGCTGCTTCTTCAGCCCCCCAGTAGGGAATTAATGCTTTGTATCCTTTATTGTATGGAACAAGTGGGCCTCTTCTCACAGCCATCAGAAAGAATTCCTTTAATGCTGATAGCGTTATTCCTGATAAGGAATTGGTGTGAGTCCTCTCAATGCTACCGAGACTGAAATCCTGAATTCAGCGTGTTGTTCTCATTCTGATTTTCAGAAGCTCTTCAGCCCCTGCTTGCTTTGTTTTCTTCTCCCTTTCCCAGTTTCACAGTGTTTATTTTTCTTTTCAGTCCTGTTAAAATCCCGGATTTTCCTTTTAAGAGAAGCAAATTGCTAATCCTCCTGTTTGTGGAGATGGGCTTAGAAGTGCGCCCTGCCTTATCCATACAGCACCCAGTGCTCCCTGTGTGCTCAGGGTTGGGGTGACCTCAGGCTGCAGGGACTGTTGGGGTGGGTGCAATGCAGTCAGCGTGGTCCCGCTTGGGCTGTCCTTGCATGGGGAACAAAACCCCTCTGTCTGCTCCTTCCTGCAGGGTCCTTTGTGCATCAGGGTCTCTCTGGGAAAGCAGCACTTGGAACAAGGAAGGGCACGGGTGTCTCGTGCCCCATTGGGGTGCGGTGAGTTGGGGTGCTGGTGAGGTTTGCTGGCTGCAGCCCACGGCTGGGATGCTCTCAGCACAGGTGTGGAAGGTGCAGCTGCATTGCATGGGGGGGGGGGGGGGGGGGGGTTGTAGCCCATGGGCTTAGCTTGGGCGCAGGACAGCAGCAGGTCCAGTGCTGGAGGTGGCATGAGGTGACCTGGCCAAGCGGGTAGGCATGGCCAACAGCACAAGGTATGCTTTTATTTTTTGTATGATTCCAGGTCTTTGCTTCAGGGCTGGCTGCACATGTGGGGTCTCTGCACCCTGTGTGCAAGAAGAGGTCTTACGGGGTCTCCTGCAGTCCCATTGGTGATTTTGCAGGGGAAAGGGCTTTGCTTCAGGCTCCAAGGCCATCGAGAACCAGAGCCATTCCTGCTGCACCAGTGCTGTGCTCTGCGGGAGGCTGCAGCCCCCAGATCCCAGTGGGACAGGAGCTGCCTGGTTTGAGGTTTGGATGTGGCTCGGTGTAGTTACTGGGACAGCTCGGTTTCTGGATGGCACATTTTGATTTTGATTAAGGACGTGGAAATCAAGTTACAGATGTGGAGGCTCATGGTAAGGAGGATGCTTACGTTACTTGGGTTGAGTATGGGAGCAGCCAGGGCAGAGCCTTACTTCAGTTGAGGAATACACAGTAGGGTTTTACCTTGAGCTTACAGTGCAAGGATGTTGCTCGTGGCTCACTTGCCTTCCTCCTGCCTCTGTGCTGCCATGCCTGACTCACTCTTGAATCAGATGCTGCCAACGGTCCTGACTCAAGATTCTTGAGATTTTTGGGCTTCGCAGTGCTGTTGGGAGGGCCTATGGGGTACCCAAAGTCTCACTTATTAGCTTCCTTGTGCAGCGCTAGGGTTTGCCTTTTTCCCTTCGGGACGAACACTGCACCGCTGAGCTGCCAGGTGGGAAACGCCGAGCGTGAGATGGAAGAGCTGGAGTGGGACTGTGCTGCAATGAGCTGCTTACTGTGACGGCAGGCTGTGCCAAGGGGAGCTGGGGGCATCCAGGGGACATCCCGAGGAGCTGTGGGCAGCGGAGCACGGAAGGAGTTGTCCCTGAGGAACGGAGACGCGCCAGCCTGCTGAAGTCAGGGGAGGGATTTCGGAGTGCTTTGCTCTATAAATACCCGGGATAAGTCATCACACTGCTTCTAATATTTGTAGCCGATGCCAGCAGGCTGGCGGGGAGTGCTGCTGCGGGCTCCTGGTGCTCCTGAGAGCGGAGATGGGCTGTGTGAGGCATCTGCTGGCACTGGGGCTGAAGCTGTGCCCGCGCCGGGAGCGGAGCGGGGGTTTCTCCTGCAGCCATCTGGCCAGGATGGCTCCTTCTGCTGTACCTCTGACAAGTGCTTAAAATAAACCCCCAGACTGCCAGGATGCTGAAGTGTTGTGCAGCACTCAGGCTGCAGCTGAGGCTTCTCAATGAGGCTCCTGAAGCAAGGACATGAGATCTCTTTGGGGACCGTGGGCATTGGGCTTCATGAAGCTTCCTTGTGTAGGGGGAAGTGGGGCCAGGGCTGGAACTGGTGCTGGGTGGTTGATGGGATGTTAACATGGTGTACAGCCTGGGGGGAGGATTGCAGCCTTGCCATCTGCCTTGCCTTGGGAGCTCACGTGACTTTGTACCACCCCAGGAGAACCCCACCTGCAGGCCTGTTAAACTGCCTGCAGCCCAGGGTTTGTGTTTCACAGGAAATTATCTGCTTTTCTTCTTTCTTCCCTCCCTCCCCCCCCAAATTTAATTTGACTTTCAGTTGGGTCAGACTGGAATAACATGGCTGCATGCTGGTTATTGCATCGTTTCTGGCTGTGTTCCCATGAAGCTCAAGGGCCCTGCACCATGGTGCTGCCCCGTGGGCAATGTCCGTGTGCTCCATCCCCAGTGCGGGCTCTGGAGGAAACACACACAGAATCAGCAGGGCTTGTCTGGAAGGGTCTCAGTTTGGTTAAACCTGTCAATCTGGAAGCGTTCTGAACAAGGCATTCTGGATGAAGAATAATCAAATCCCCCTGTTAGGGCAGAACTTTTTTTTTTTCCTCATTCAATAGGAAAGTTTCCATCAGTGCTAATCAGGCCCCCTGCGTGCTCCTGGGGATGCACGGGGGCTCATGGGGACACCTTTGCCCCCATCCCACTGCAGGTTGGTGGCTGGTGAATGCCGGTCCAGGTCCTATAGTGAGAGCAGAGCCACCACTGCTGCTTGTCCCCAGCTGTGCACGAGGGCTCCAGATCTCAAGGGATGCTCGGGTCATGTGCAGAGCATCGCTATCGGAACAGGCTTTGGAGCACTCATCCATGGAAAAAGGATGGATGTGGGGTCCCTGCTCCTGCCTCGCCTGTATGGGTCCTGTTTCCAGGCAGGTGTCAATGAGGAGCTCCTGGAGCTGCACGGACTCCTGCTAAGTCTCAGTGTGGTCTTCTGCTGCTTGAAGGAGGATTTGCTGAGCACCTGCTGTATGAATTAGAATTTGCCTTGTAAATGTAACCGGTTCAGAGCCTCAGTGGGAAGGGCGGGTGTTTGCTCTTTGCATGGATAAGGGAAAAACAGCGAAACCCCCGAGGTTTTCCTCTTGATGCAGACCAGCCTTGAAACCAGGGAGAAGCCCGAGCTGCTCTTTTTACCATTTTTAATTCACTCGCCCCACGTCCTTATAAATAAGCCAGCAGAAACATGACAAGGCAAGCATCCCTGCTATTTATAGCTCGTGCTGCTCCGCACGCCTGCTTTAAAAATCAGCCGGCTAAATGGCTCTGCAGCCTTTCAGCAAAAAGACTTCATGACACAGGCGTTCTGCATGCAGCGATGGATGCCTGCATCTCTGGCTGTGTGGCAGGGTCTGTCCCCTTGGGTGAGGGGGAGCCCCATGTCCTAACCCTGCATCCCTGCTTGTGGCCATCACCGCCCGGCCCCAAAACAGCACTGGGGTGCTCCTGGTTGGGTCGGTGCTCCCTCTGCTGCTTGGGTGTTCACCTCCGGGCAGAAGCACATCGACATTCCCCCAAGTTTGAGGTGTTTTTTTTTTTCCCCTATTATGTCATTTTGGGGCTACATTAACCCTTTATTGTCTTGCTTTGGCTTCATGGCATCACCTGTGTAATTAAGGCTGCGGGAAGCCCTCACCCGTTTAACTGGTCGTGCCACTTCTCAGATGGATCTGCTTTATTCCTGGCAAATTACCCTGCTGCACTTTTCAGGCAGCTTTACTGTATTTTGACTGACTGGCTGCCTATATTAACTGATAGTGCTGCTTGGGCTGCTTTGATCCCGTATTATTTATGGAAATGATGGCACATAACTCCGCGTAGCTGATTAATGCTGCATGTATCTTTAATGCGCGAGTTCTGCTGTTTGATCTGCGCTAAATGATAATTCTCTGATGTGTTCCTGGGTTCATTTCGGCTGCTTATGAAAAGGATATTGAAATGGACTGTTTGTTTTGTTGCTTTTTTTTCCCCCCCCCAAGTGGTTCTCCAGCTCTCACACTGCTCTCCCCAAGCACCGCTCTGCTGTTAGCATGTGGAGTGCTTCTGTTTTAGCACCGTTCGAGTGCTTCCTTGCTGGCCCTGCTGTGGATTTGTGTCCGTGTTTGGGGGATGTTCTGGGAGGGCTGTGGCCTTAAAGGTGATGCCTCGTCCTTCCTGGTGCTGTGATTTAAGCCCAGAGGCTCCTCAATGGGGTTGAAACCAGCCGGAATGGGGTGGGTACAGTGCGTGTTTTCTGTAGCCCATCACAGGTTGGTTGGGGCTGCTCGATATTAAGAAAATGACTTTAATTGCTGTTTGACCTTCAGCTTCCTCCCCTGCGGGGTGAGATGTGGTCTACTTGGGGATGGGATCACCCCGGGAATGCCACCACATCCGTTGCTGTGTCCCATAGCTGAGCTCACCCTGCCCGCATCCATCCCGTGGGCTGGGAGCCAGGATGGCTGCAGGAGGTCCATCTGTGAGCCAAAGGACCAGCACTTCCCTTCCCTGGGGGTAAAGCAGAAGGGAAACACTGCTTTCCATTTCCTTATTTTTCCAGCCTTGCTGGCACCTGCTCACATCCATGGCAAGGCAGGGGCTGAACCCAGTGCCCTTCTCTGGGCACACCGCGTGCGAGGAAGGTGCAAGCGAGGGCTCTTTCTTGAAAAGCACAAAGATGCAAAGCAGTGTGAGCTGAAAGCCTTCAAAAGGAGGCGTTTTTTTTTTTTTCCTCAGAGCTTTTTGTCAAGATCAGCAAGACGTCTATCTTTCTGGGGAAGATCCTTTTTCGTTCAGAGGGTTTTCCCGTTGGAAGCAGTTTGTTTGATATTTTTGTTCCCCCCAAATTCTTCATAGCTTCACGAAAACCTTCAGTGATTTGTTTTCCTCCTGCCCTCTCTTCCAAAGCAGATATTTACTTTTTAGTAAGGCCAGGACTTCCTGTGGGATAGAAAATGCATTTATCTGTCGGCCGTAACTCCTGCCTTTTGTCACTGGGAACAAAGAAAATATCATGGATTCTTATTTTTTAAGTTTTCTGGTTGTTCCTCCCTTGACCCAGAACTGAGATGCATCAACCTGACTGCTGCAGAGGGCCATCTATGTTTGGGAAGGGATGCGTTGCAGTGAGTGCTGGGAAAGTGGGCAGGATTTGGGGGTGAGATTCCTACAAACTGGCTCATGGGATGTAAGTGATGGAGTGGGGGGATCCCTGCTTGTCTTTGCCTTGAGCAGGTGCACAGCTTGCCCCAGGTTGTTCAGCACTTCCAGCTCAGGATATTCTGTGATGCTATGGAAGTGAAGCTGGAGCACTGTGGATCTTGCCTGGGCTGGGTGTTTGCTCCCTTGGTGTGAGCACATCCCATGCCTTTTGGCTGTGGCTGTCCCAGCAGATTGCGGCAGCCCCGTCATACTTTGCCTTCCCTCCTGGGCCTCATCTTCCCCAGTCCCCCTTTGGTGCTTGGGGAAGGATTTGCCTTGTGTTTGAGCACTGGAGACCTTGATGGTGACCGTGGCCATCCTCATCTCCCTAGAAGCAGCCGCGTTAAGGTATTATTAAATTATTATTATCTATAATGAAGCTATAACCAAGGTGTGTGCGTGTCAGTGCTCTGTCCCAGTTTCGGGGCAGGACTCAGGTCCCACAGTGCCTTGCATGATGTCCCCGTGGCCGTGTGCCCAGGGAGCAGCACTGGCAGCTTCGGTTGGCGATAAGCGTTGTGACGCAGGGAGCTAAATACCTGTTCTTGGAGAAAAGCAAACAGCCTCCACCTGCCTCCAGCATTTCTCCCTTCAAGGGCAGGCTGCACGCCCAACGTGGAGCTCCCTGGAAAATATCTTTTATTATTAACGCGCTTGCTTTGGCTCAGCTGTGTTGTTGAGAAATCCAAGCTTGACTCCAGATAATGAATGACAAACATTTGTCTGGGCTTAACTATTTTACTCGGAGCGTTTTTTTTTTTTCTGTGTTGGTTTGTTGTTTTTTTTTTTTTCCCCTCTTTTCCTCCTGGAAGCTTACTGTAAGCTGTCAGCAGCGTGCCTGCTGACGTGAGTTATCGCTGATGTCCCGTGCTTGGGTCTTCCCTTCCCACTCCTTCTGTGTCTTGGTTGTTTCTCTTCAGGGGAGGCCTTTGTGCAACTCTAACCCACTGGAAATGGAAAATAAATGAGAGATGGCGTTGTCTCTTAGGGAGTGTGTGTGGCTGCTGGTTGCAGAGCCAAACCAGATGGGCTTTGGGTGGGATGGAGAGCAGTATTACACCATACGGGGACCTCTAGTACCCAGCTGTGATGCTGGGCACCTGCAGCAGTGGTTGTCACCTGCTGTGAGCCGCAGACCCCCTGAGGGTGGTCCAGAACGGGTGTAGATGCTGAACTGAAGCTTGTAAATGGTGGAATCGATGATTTTTCTCTCTTCTCCTCACCATCCATCCCCTTTTGTGATCCCTCTTAGCATCAAACCCAAGCTTGCGCCCAGCATTGGGTACATATGGGAGCAGCATGTTCCTTCTCATAGCTCATAGCTGGTCCCTCTTGCCTGCATCTATGCAATTTCTGGTAACACTTAATAGAGCGTGCACCATTGGTCACATCAAACTAGAGTCTCTATTGTGTTTTGTTTTCGTTTAATTTAAACCACGAACATTGTGAAGCCCTCAAAAACTGGGGAATGGCTGGGAGGGAAATACAACCAAGCCTCTCATAGCTGACCCCTGGCTGCAGGAGAAGCCCCGTGGTTTGAGCATCTCTTTGATTTGGGCTCAGGCTCACCTTTGCTAATCCAAATCAGGATCTAGAGCCTTGCTCTGTGGATGATTCCTCAGGCAATGCCATGTGGGAGCACAGTGCATCTCATGGTGTCACTGGGTACTCTGCAGCACTGCACAGGTGTTTCGCTTATAGGTTTTTTTGGCCTGCTTAAAGAGGATTTGGCTCCACTGTTGGACGAGGTTCCTGTGTGTTGTACTTTGGTTTCTTGTCAGTGCTCAGGTGGGCACTTCAGCACTCCACACATGGCACTGTGTGGATGTCATGGTGGTTACTGTGAAGGCTTGAGCCTTGGCTTAGGCTCTGACACAACCTTTGTTTGCAGTTGCTGAGCTTGTTTGTTTAATTGGAACCGCTTTCATTTTGAAGGTGAGCTAAATAAACACAGGCAGGAGCCGGGGCTGGATGAACCTCGTGTCCATCAGCATTGCTGACAGCACAGTGACTAAAGAGAGAAATTAAAAGCCAATCTGCTGCCCTGTTTGGGGTCATTAATCTGCTGCAGGGCTCGGGGGAGCAGCGGGGATGCCCTCGGAGCCCTACAGATGGGCTCAGCCCTGAGCATGCTGGGTTTGTGCTCTGGCCTTGCGCCAGCGCTGCAGCTGGAGGAGAAATCATAGAGGAGAGCTCAGGTGCTCCCAGACATCCCCTCCTCCTCTGGGGACCTTGGGATGCTGGTACCCAGAAGGTAATATTGGCCTTTGGCTGCAGATCCCCACCTCCCCCTCCGTGCGTTATTTCCCTGATGTGTTTTGTCCCAGCTTGGTTCCCTTTTCAAAAGTTTGGCTTCTCCTCTTAGGGTTTGCCAGCAGGTTTTGTCTCATTACAGTGTCCACATTCCAGTTCTGCTGGTGCCGGCTGAAAGCAAAGGCTTGGGGAACTCCAGAACGGGATGGGAGTGAGAAGCAAGTACAGCACCACGTCCCACACAAAGCATTGCAGGGCCAGCACGAGGCCTGTGTTATAAAATATGGGAAAAAAAGCCATAAAACCTGGCCAGCAGGAAGCATCCTCTATTCCCTCCTGGGAGGGCATTTTCCTTGTGCTGTTCCAGAGCTCCCCATGCTTGCAGCATTTCACAGCTTGCAACTACTCACCTGGCAAGAATCGTGGCAAATCCAAATTTGCCTATAGCGTTGTGTTGTCATAGCCTTGAAACCGGACCCAAATGGCAAAACCTGCCTGAAACCAGTTGTGATTACTCATGCCTTGTGCTATCCTTCTCTCCCGGTAGAGTTTCTGCTGTGGTAATTCCACTCATTGAGCAATGAGACAAAATAGCTTCATTAAACTTGGAACCAAGCTCTTGAGAACCAGAACTCCCAGGCTTTGGTTTTGGTTGCTGGGAGGTTTTCTTCTCTTCCCCTCTGCATAGGAGTTGACTTGAATTGAAGGGAAGGGAGAATACCATGGCAGGGCAGTTGGAACTACTAGGTGATCTTTAAGGTCCCCTCCACCTGAAGCCAGTCTATGGTTCTAGGATACTTTGCCATTTTGCTGTGATGAGTAGAACTTGGCATTTGTTTACTTAGAGTTAGGAAAAAAGAAAGAAAGAAAATTACGTGGCAAATGAATCCAGTGCTGTTGTGGCTTCACCTGATCTCTGAGCTGAGCGTGCAATGAGCTCAGAGGGATGGGGTGTGTGGGGCTCTTCCCTCAGGCTCTGCAAAGCGCCTCTTCATTAACACATTCAGTAAGTGTTTATTAACATTAGGGATAAAAGAAGCCTTTGTTAGAGGATCTGTCCCTTTGCTGCTCCAGCAGAGGAGCTGAAGCTTGAAAGGAGCTGCCCTGGCCACCTGCTGGAGATGCTGATGGAAGTTTGCATTCCAGATTTTCTCCACAGGCTTAAACACAGAATAGCCTGCAGCCCTCCAAAGCGAGTCTGTGCATTTTCATATTGAATTCTGTATTGATGGCACGTCCGTGCTGTTGCTTCTGGCATCCCCGTGCTATTGCTTCTGGCATCCCCGTGCTGTTGCTCTGTATTTTCTCCCAGTGTAAGAGTGACTGCTTGAAACGAGAGAGGAGTGCTGATGGTGCTCAAGGAGATGCGTTATAGCTGTAGGGATGATTTCTGTGCTGAGCAAGGTGCTGCCATACAGCAGGCTGGGCCTGGTCCGTCCCTTCCCATCTAGAGGGCCCTGTTTGGGGCTGGGGCGGCTCTCAGGTGCCACGGAGCTCCTGGACCCCAATGCTGGGCCTGGTGTGGGGGTGAGGAGGCTGTGCAGGCCCTTCCCAGGCCAGGTCAGTGCTTGTGACTTGGAAGAGGAGAAGCTGCTGCATCTGCTGTCAGCAGCCCATGTCTGGAGGGTAGAGGGCTCTCAAGTGCTGCCCGCCTTGCAGCAGAGTGGTTTGGTTTTAATCAGGTCAAGGGAAATGTGCTGGCAGAAAGCAGCAACTGTAGGTGAGCAGTGGGGTCCTTCACAAGCTGGGCAAAGTGCCTGTGGGCGTTTGGAGGCCGCCTTTGACATCGTGCGTGTTTAACCTGTTGGTGCTTTTATGCCCTTGGTTGAACTGCATTGGAGCCCCAGCAGCATGCAGCAGGGATCTGCAGTGGTGCTGCATGAGTGCAGATAGGCTTCTGGAGAGGGGGAATGATTCTGTGATTCTAAGAACAACAATGCTGCCTTCCTTTATCCCTGTCCCAGCGAGGAAGACGTGGAGTGTGCAGGTCTCTGGTGTTGCCGTCTTTAGTTACTGTGCATTTAAAGTATCTCGTGGCTGTGACTGGCATCTTGCAATCCATTGCAAGGAAGGTCTTGTTTGTTAATTCAAGCCAGGATGAATACTTTGTCCTGCCTTATTTCTTGGTGCAATGGCATACAGCTCTCCTGCCATGGGATACTGCCTTAGCATCCTTCAAGCTGTGCACTGGGCTGTGCTCTGCAAGGGCAGTGCATGGCAGATCAGCCATGGTGGTCAAGGATGTCACTGCTCCCCTTTGCTGGAGATCTGGGCTGCTCAGGAGACCTGAGTGCTTTACGTGGGGCTGGTGGCTGCATCTGCCGTCCTCGGTGGGCAGCTGATAGATGGGAGCTTGATGAGATGCTTTTAATTAGGGAGAGCCTTTGGGAGCTTCAGCTGAAAACATGAGTGCTTTGCACCATGCATTGACAGCGTCCAAATCATTGACAACAAATTAACTCCAGGAGAAGGCTGGAGGGCAAAGCTCTGAGATAACAAGGCTTCCGCGGGGCTTTGGGCAGCATCAGGCATTTCACGCTGTGTCAGCAGTCAGCGAATTTGGGTGCGATGTTGGGGCTGCATGCCAAGTGCTGGGCTGAACATTCCCATCCATGTGCCTGGGATTTGGACTCTGCGTGCTCGGTGACACTTCTGCCTCAGTCCTCAGCATTTATGTTCACCAGTTTGCTCTGCCCCTTTAGCCAGTGGTTGCTGACCAGTTGTCCCAGTATGGCAGCTTGTTGTTGTTCCCTTTGGCGGTGGGATGGACTTGCAGTGCTGGAGCATCCCCCGGAAGATGCACAGCAGCAGAATGCAGGGCTGCAGGTAGGCAGCCCTGGGAAGGTTAGCATGCTTACTGTCAAATAACATCTGAAAAACATCCGGCTTTGAAAACCAGGGAAGGAACTGAGTGAGCCCTGGCCCTCAAAGACTGGGAAAGGAGGCAGCAGTGTCCTACCTGCTCCTAACCCAGGGTTCTTGCTGCCGGTGCACGCAGCAGAGCTCATACCCTGTATGGGTGCTGGGAAGGATGGCTTCTGCCCAAGGTTAGCGCCGGTAAAGCTCCGGTATAAATGAATGCACCCGTTCATTAGCTTCAATTCCCCACAGCGCTGAGCAAAGTTTGTGAATTTAATTACTTTTTGCAGGGATCTGAGCACACACACGGACTTCAGCAGCTGATTAGAGTTTGTATTATTCATGCAGCTTTTTTTTTTTTTTTTTTAAAATCCCTCTCTCTCTGCGAGGACGTGGCGGATAGATACCAACATTGAAGCGTGCTCATAAATCCCCGGCCTTCGTGAGGTGCCTTCATCTTCCATCTGAAGGGGTTTGCTGATGAAACGACCGAGGTTCCTGCGGTCCAAAGGGAGCGTGCCTGGAGGGATTGAGCTTCCCAGGCTGCTTTGGCAGGTGTGTGCCAAGGTTACGTCTCGTCTTGTTTGCTTCCAACCTCCCGGTTCGGCCGTGTCGCACTCTGGGTGGTAAAAAAACACCGGGTTTCTTGTAAACAGCGAGGCAGAATATTTATATGGTTGCAGGCGTTTGTGAAAATATTAGTGTGGAAATTATAACCAAGTAAAGGAAAATGCCAGCGAAACTATTTCTGAATTGATTAAAAGGATCAAGCCTGGTTTTTATTAACTGCGGGGGATTGCAATCGCTCAAGATTCATTCGGTTTGTTTGATGTTACTGCAGCTTCTTGTACCATAAACATTTTAGGGCTGCACTCTTTATATGAAAACGACTTTCAAATACTGTGCAAGAGACCCAGAGGATTTCTCTGTGTGTGGAAACTCGGTGTTAGGTGTGAATTGCTCCCTGCTGTGGTGGGGTCACTGCTGCCCAGGGCTCTGTGTCCCAGTGGGGCTGATGGGTCGTACAGCATGTGCTTGTTAGTTGATCTCGTGCCTGTCTGCAGGGTTTGATGCTTCAGTCGCACACCTGTGTGTCTGGCTGCTTTGACACACGTTGCTCAGGAAGGAGCTGGTTCAAAGCTTGCTGTGCAGGTTGCTGGCTTGTTCAGCATCAAAAAGGACAGCGGAACAACAAATTGCTTCGTGCCTGCGCTGCACGGCGAAGCTTTCACCAACTGCTAGGAAACCAAATGCCTGGGTGTTTGACTGCAGGTGCAGGAAAGGAATAAATATAACTCATCTTCCACGTCTTTGAGTTTGTTTAAGGCCTGCTGCTTGTTGTTGTGCTCGGATAGGGGATGGGGATGACCAAGAGCCGTACGCAGCCCTTGGAAGCCCAGGAGCAGTGACTGTCTTGGCTGCACCCCAGCCGCCTGCTCCACGCTGATGGAAGTGCTGTTGGAGACCCAGAGCTGGCACCTTGACGTTGTGTTTCTTTCCAAGTGATAAGAGATGGATTTAATCTGATTTAATTGTCCTCAACAAACACGTTTAATCTTTTAACGATATTACAAGCGGTGTATAAGCATTGAGAAATCCTTGTCTTTTTCTCCCCTATTGACCCACGCAATCCTTTTACGGAACAACACAAGTGATTCCTGTAAAGCTCTTAACAGCATTAACATGAGCAGTGCTGCTCTGTGTGCTGGCAGCATGCAAGAATTCATGGCGAGGAGCTGTCAAGGGATTGCCAGGCTGGGGCTGTGCCTCAGAGGGCTGTGGGAACAGCCCTGATGCCGGAGCTCGGGGAGTGTTGGGACATCACTCTCAGCCATAGGGTTTGGGTGGTGTTGTGTGGAGCTGTGGTTGGACTCAATGAGAGAGGTAAATAAGGGAGAAGGGAAAGGCGAGCAGGGCTTGCACTTGGGGATGAAATGCAGGGAGAAGCCTGTGTTGAATGAACAGCACCACTGAGCCTTCCCAGGGCGGGCTGTTGTTGTGTGCAGTGAGCACACTGCGGCATGCAGAGGTGCAGTCGGTGCTGCTGTAACACATGGGAGGTCAAAGCAGTCCTGGGGACAGATGAGGGCCATCTCTATGGGAGAGTTCTTGGGGCTGGGCAATGGGCAGAATCCATGGGGCTTTGGGGCTTGTGGAGTTATGAAGAAATTTTGTGTGTTGGTTCCCACAAAGGGGGACTTTGTTCAGGGTTTAAGGATGTCCCCAGCAAATAGAGGTTTTATACAGGCATCTCGACGCGTCTCACAGCGATTTCTTCCTTTGCTGTTTTGTGAATATTTCAGCGGCTTTTAAATTATTTACTCATTAAGTGCCTTAGTTGGAAGAAGGGAGTCATGCTTAAAGCGCAGGCGAGGACCGAAAACACAGCATGTCCAATAGGATGCAAAAAAATACGTGATTCAGAAAACGATTCTTGCACTGCAAGGAGCCCTTCAGGACAGCCAGCTGGAAGCTGTGCTGTGCACGCATTAGAAACGCTCACTAAAAGCAGCCCTGGGGCTCGGTGCTGGGCTCAGCGCTGCGTTCTGTGCCTCAGGGCATGGCTGGGGATGTGTTTGGTCCATCAGTGCGTGCGCGGATCCCAGCAGGTTCCTCATTGTGTTGGTGCTGCTGAGCAGAACTCTCAGTAATCCTACAGCGACGGTGTGCATCCAGTAGAGTGAAAATCCAGGAGTAACCCTTCTCCGGTTTATTGGCAACCTATGACTTTTGCCTAGTAATTATTCAGTTCAGGCTTGCTGCTGGCTGTAATTGCACTTTAAATCTGGGTCTTCTGCACTGTGAGCAGGGTGCCTGTTGCTGCGGCGTGTTGGGAACCTGCTGTGTTCCTCCAGCTGCCTCCGTGGATCTGGCAGTGAATGGTGAAGGTTGAAATGCAGCTCATGGAGGGAGCGATGTTTCCCTTTTTTTGGCTGGAGGAGTAGCAGCACGTGGGAAGGGTGCACGCTTTTATAGTGCCTCTATTCAGGGATCTCACAGTGTCACTGGGCTAATTAGAGCCTGCCAGTACCTTCGTGAGGGAAGGTGGTTGCTCTTATCGTTGAGAGCTGAGCGCTTTGAGAAGGAAGGAAGGGAGGGAAGGAAACCACGATGCTTTAGAAATGGGGAAATGGAGCTGTGGGTGGGGAAACTGAGGCAGCGAGGGGAGAGAGCGTGGTGAGGAGCTCAGAGCAGAGCTGTGGCCCTGGGGGCTTTGCTGTGCCTGCTGCTGAAGGCAACGTGCAGTCAAACCTGGTACCTCCAGCCCAGCTTCCTCTGACCCTTCTCATTGGGCAGGAGCTCTTGGTGAGGTGTTTGTGAAGGTTATCTTCAAAAGCAAAATGTTTGCTTGACAGAACAGAATAAAGGCTCCGAGTTCCTGGGTCCAGCCAGGAGCCAGGGCAGCACTCCCTGATCTTTTTCTCCCATCCCCACTTTCTGTGATGTATTCCCACACCTCAAAGGCAGAGGCTTTGTTACCACGTTCCCTTTCTGCCTGCAGATCGCATTTGCTTTTTCTAACCCGGCAGCCGTCAGAACACCAAAGTGTTGTCTGAATTAAGCCTGGGGTTTTCATAGTCTGGTACATCATCATGTCAAACCCTGACGCTGTGCTTGCCGCCGGGTTTTGATGCTGCTGTCTGCTGCTCCTCTGCTTCCCACCAAAGGGCGTTGAGGGCACGATTGGAATCCGTCAGCTGGCTGCAGCAGAGTGGACTTTTGTCCTTGGGGTACAACGTGTGATGGCTTCTCCGTTCCCAAAAGTCCTCCTGGGTGCTTGAGGGAGGAAGGCCATGCGGGGCAGCTGCCCCTGGGGAGATCTGTGCTGGCCCTGTGGTGCTATGCCTTGCACCCAGGGGCAATTACTTCCCAGGTTCAGCGGTCCCTCCAGCCTGCCAGCACAAAGCTCCTTTTGCCTGTGTTGGTTTGGATTCTTGCAGCATTGCTTGCTGTATGGGGAATGTGGAACCAGTGCTGTCTGCGTTGCCATTGAGCTCGGCTGCTAGAGCTGAACTGCCCCCGGGTTTGGACCTGACTTTGTGCAGTTTTGATGGGCAAAGACCTGCAAAAGAAGAGGGGAAGAAGAAAAAGTCACTGGGATGATAGTGTGTGTTGGAAGGCGTACAGCTCCCGAAGCCCGAGGGAGCCTCAGCCCTGCCCATGGAAGGAAAATGCCATGATCTACATGATCTGTAGCTGATACCGTTGCTGAGCTGAGCCTGCAGTCAGGCTGTTTGGGATCACAGTGCCTGGGGGTGGCCCAGTCTTAGCTCTTACCTCCCATTTGGCTCCTGTCGTACATCATGGCCACAAAGCCAGGCTCATCAGCACAGCCCTGTCAGCTACAGTGCAGACTGAGCTTTGAGAGGTATTTTGATGTGTTTTTGGCAGACTCCAGTGCAGGTGCTGTGTTGGCTCAATGCATGTTTTCATGCCTCGCTCTGGCAAAAGCCCAATACCCACATGGATGAGGTTCCACTGGGTTAATTGAGCTGAGAGTTGGGCTCTTGTGTGAAGTGAGTTCTGGAGGGGTGGTTGTGGGTCTCGGGGTATTTTGTCCTATTTGCTGGCACCAAGTGACCTCCATAGGGATGACTTCCCAGGTAGAGCAGCAAAACCAAATAACTCATCTTTTTGAGATGTATGTTCGTTGAGAGAAAGCAGACAAGCAGTCAAAGCAAGGCAAGGTATTTAACAAGCAGCCATGGTTCATCGGGGGACAAGCATGCAGTGTAAGTGTTAAATAACCTTAGGTCCTAGAGCTGACATTGAGCAGCATTGCTGGGTCCTCGTGGGGTGCTCGGAGCTTGGTTGAAGTCGGGTTTTCGTGTGCTGGGGGCCTGTCCTCTCCCCTCTGCAAAGTGCCCCAAATGTGACTTTCCTCAGGGAATAACAAACAGCAGCTCTTGCGTAAAGCCCTGATGTGCTCTTTCTGAAAATAATCCTTGTTTATAATTCACACTTGGCAGTAAAAGACTGTAAATTATTAAGGCACCAAATACTCGGCAGTGAAGAAGCGGAGATAAACCTCGTGTCAGAAACAAATTGCTGGGGAGGTTGTTCTCTTTGCTGCGTTAGGTACTTGGAAATATTATGAGAAATAAAGTGCGTGGGGACTGGGAAGGCACTGCTGACTCAGGTTTGTTCCTCTCTTAAAACAATGACCACTTGGTCTCGTAGCCTCATGAAGGATGAGCATCCCTGGAGCACGTGTGTGGGTCTATAAAGCTCATGGGCAGCTGATGGTGGCCATCGTGTTATGGGCAAGGCAGGCGGGTCTCTGCTGCCCAGCTCCATCACCTCGGGTCAAAGCTGTTTCTGTGCTCCCAGCATGGAGTGCAGATTTGCAGGGAGCTTGGGCTTCTGCACTTGGGACCTGCAATGGAAAATGGATGGTGCTTAGCCCCAAATGCACGGAGCTCAAATCTGGTTGGCTGTTGGGGGATTTTGTATCCTCTCTCCATGAGCAGTGGTCCTACCTGGTGCACCATATATGTGTGTTGAAGATGCCTTTATTGTAAGGGCAATCCCACTGGTAAACTGGAGATGTGAAGTGGAGGATCTTACAGTTAATGGGTTCACCACCTGCTAATGGTTTTCAGAGACTGGCTGAGGCAGGGAGGGATCCCTGGAGGTGCTCTGCTTCACCTGGGCCACCCGGAGCAGCTTGCCCAGGACCACCAGCACTGTTATTTTACCCCGTTATCACCTCCTGTTGCTCAGCTACTGACCGACCACGTAACCACAAACATGATTATATATCTGTATGTGTGTGTATATATGTGTTTAAGCACTTAGACCCATAATACAGCTACGACCCAATCCCTGTGCCCTCTGCACACCCCTTTCAGCCTCTCTTTCCCTCTTGCAGGAGAGCCATGCAACTGCAGTGCTGTGGGGAGCAGCGGGTGCCACGACACTCCGGGACGCTGCACCTGTCTGCCTGGCTATGCAGGGCTGCACTGTGAACGCTGTGCCCACGGCTTCCACCCTGACCACAGCCAGCAGCAATGCCTGCCCTGTGCTTGCAGCCCCACTGGTGCCCTCGGACCCAGCTGCGATGAGTGAGTAACCAAATGGCCCCAAGTGGGGTGGCTGGGGTGGGCTGGGGGGGGGGATTGAGATGCAGAGCAGGTATGAATCATAGACACTCTGGAATGTCTTGGGGACCTCAAAGATCATCTTGTTCCAAGCCAATGCCTGCAGATGGGTCATGTTGGCTGGTGCTAATTGGAAGTTATTGGTGGTGGCAGGGGCAGGTGTGGCACTGGGGTCTGGTCTCATCTGCCCTGTGGCTCTCTCCCTGCCTGGGCTTTAAACCAGCCTTGTTTAACCTGAGAGAGCTGCTGCAGATGCTCCTGAATTGCTGCATAACGAATGTGCTCCTCTGCCTGGAGTTCTGCTGCGCTGGCATTGCTCTTGTTGTCTTTTGGGGTTTGGTCTGTGTGCCCTCTGTGCTCAACACCTGCACTCTGCTGCCAAGGCTGGTGCTGAGTCAGAACCGCAGCGTCCTGCAGGGACACGCTGTCTGTAAGAATTTCATGCCTTGTTTCTTTTCCAAGGGCCCAAGCCCTGCATTATTGGCTCTTTTCTGGCAACAACGTACACGATAAAAAAAATGAAAACCTAAATGCAGTTCAGCACTTGGTTGGAGTGACCTTCTTACTGAAAAGGTGGCTCTTGGGGGCTGTGGAGTTTTCCACCTTGCTCAGGACCAGGCACACCAGCTGCCGGCTCCTGCTTTGTTGACATTAAAAATACTGCCAGCTGTTTATTATTATTGCTATTATTACTATTATAACTAATTAAAGCAGCAGCCAAGCATTAACTTGCACAGGTTAATTCCTGCACCCTGGCTTAAGAAAAAATCGCCCGCTGTTGTGAGCAGAGCAGCAGCATGGTTGTGGCCTCCAGCAGCTCCTTGCAGCTGCTGATTTCTGCCAGCCTGGAGCTGGGAGCTCAGGGCAGCAGAACGCGTGCGATGCGTTGCTGTCAGCTTGCTCAGGCTTTTGCCAAAGTGCCTTTTAAAGCAGCGCCGTACGATCGTTATTGGTATCTCTATCCGTTTGCCATCATCTGGCCAGCCAAAATGCTGTTTATTTACTAGACTGCAAACAAAAATAAAATAAAATAAAAAAATCCCTTTCCTCAGGCAAGCCATTGATCTGGGGAGTGAACATTGACCTGACATGCTGTCGCCATGCCTGGGCTCCGCAGCCTCTAATCAAAGGTCGCTTTTAGTTTTAGTTCTCTATCTGGGAGTCCCCTCTGGAGGCTGTGAGTCAGCAGGGCCGGGTGCTGCTGTCAGCAGGGCCGTGCTGACATCCCCTGGCACCACCACTGGGTGGGCACCTGCAGTGCAGAGCTGTGCCTGCCTGCCTGCCCATCCTGTGCCCTGCTGGGTGTGATGCTCCCGCTGGGCACCATGCCCGAAGCACAGGATGGGAGCGGTCGGAGCCTCCTCCTGCCGCAGAGGCTATCTCAGGGGATGGTGAAACAGCCTTCCTGTGGAAACCTGTCCTCTGACTCAGTGAGTAACATAGGGTTCCAGCCTGCAGGAGGCAGCCCACAAAAAGGAGGTGCCGAAGGACTTTGCATCTTTCCCTGGCCAATGCCGGGCAGCCCTGCATGTCCCTGAGGCCCACAGTGAGGTGGTGTCATCGTCCTTGTTTGCCTCTTGCTGGGAGTTCGCAGCATGGCATGCAGCACCTGCTGGCTTTTCTTCCTGGTGGCACATGAGCGGGCGGCCCCGTGCGGCTGTTGTCACACCCTGTGTGTTGGGAGGTGACGTGGAGAGAGTGCTGTGAGACAGCACCGCCCTGCAGAAGGGCTCAGGGCTCAGTTCCCCATTTCTCCTTTCCATGCAGCTGTCTCTTATCCCTGTGTTCAGAGAAATTGCTGGTAGAGAGAAGCACCCAGTGGGACCTTGGGGGCAAGAGTGCAGTGTGGTTGTGTGTCCCGAAAGAAAACAGGAATATGTTAAAGTGGGGCTTTGCAATGTTTGATAAGTCGCTCTCACTGCCCGTGCCTCAGTTTCCCCACAAGCAGAAGGGCAGTGGGGAGCAGGAGCTCCATGTGCTGCCTTTGCAGTTTGATTCATGCCCTGGGTTGCAGCCTGCACGCCGCTCTGCTCGCTTGCAGCTCTGAGGTGCAGTCCTGGTGCAGCCCTGCTTTGTGCCTCAGGCTGGCGTAAGCCATATAGCAAAGATCTGCTGTCACTTGCATCCATTCTAAGAAGAAAAGGAAAAAAAAAAAAAAGAGAATGCATGCATATAAATGCCAAAGTGTTAATTCAGAGATGTTTTGCCCCCTCGAGGGGATCCGATGCTTTGTGTTTGCATTAAAAAGAATTAAAGCAGAGCATCCCTGAGAGCATTTGTACATGGCTGTGCCCTGGAGCAGGGATGCGGTGAGGCTGGAAGAGGAGCAGCCTCCCCCTGCTTGCCCTCCATGTGCTGGGCTCTGGTTGAAGGGGTTGCATGGGATCCTGACCTGGATGGGTTTGCAGGATTACTGTGATGAGGGTAGGAGCAGCAGCACCAGAGAGCGTGATGGTCTGGTGACCTTTGTGGTGGTCTTTGAGTAAGGGCTGAGGGCTCTGGGGGGAGCTGGGCTTGCAGAGCTGTTTGGGAGGGAAAGGATGCAGTGAGGCCATGGGGAAATCTGAACATGGAGCATTGGTTCTTCCGGGAGGCAGTGGGACAGGGCAGGAGCTGGAACCAGGCTGGGTATCTGATGGTGTGAGGCCGTGTGGGGTGGAAATGTGGGGTTTGTTAGAAAAGGCAGATCTGTGGAAATCCATCTGTGGAGCTTCCCCAGCCTTGTTCCCAGGGCCTCCGCCCATCCCAGCTCAGAGGATTGTTGGGGGGAAGGCGGTGGAGCTCTCGTTTTGCATGCAGAAAATGCTCGTTTTCTGTCATCAGTGTCATCGCACTTAGAAATGTCATTTTTTAGGGTGGGGTCTGTGTTGCCATCCCATTGTATCCCAGCAGCTCAGTAAACCACACTGGGAGCCCAACTCCTCAACAACTTCCAAAAAGAAAAAGAAAAAAAAAAAGAAGAAAATGGCTCCCAAAAGCTGCTTTTTTTTTTTTCCCCCTATTTCATATCTGAAACACTGTGCTCCCTTTGTGGATCGGCCGAGCACAAGCAGTGGCTCATTATCTCCAGGCAATGCCTCGTCAGCATCCCTCTGCCAAGAAGAGATTTTTTTCGTAGCGGAAATTGTTACATGCGGACGTCATAAATGCAGAAGAATACCCAGGCAGAGCACATTTAATTTTCTTTTTTTTTCCCTGTGTGCTTTAATTATCCCAATCTCTCTTCTATTACCGGCTCCTGTGCTTTACATCTGATTGGTTCTTCTCTGCAAGCAGGTGGATGTTGTCCCTGCACCCATCTGTATTGGGATGCTGAAGAGAGAGGGAAAGGACTGAGTGAATGGACAGCGAGAGGCAGATTGTCGTATTCTCCCCTACAGTAATTTGGGCTGCTCAGAAATGCTGTTATTTGGTTGATTTTTTCCAACAGGCTTTGCTGTTCGTGTTGCGGGCTTGCTGCTCTGATGAACACTGCCTGCCCTCGCAAAGATACCAGCGCAGCTGTTGGAGTCCTCATGGCTGCTCTGTGGTTTTGGGGAGATGCTCAGCCTGATTTCAGGCTGCCCTGTGCCTTCCTTCTCCCTGCACTGAGGGATTTGGGGCACAGAGGGGCTGTGCTGTGCAGAACCGTGGGCAGCAGCCCATTCCCCATGACTGGATCCTGTTCTGAGTCCATCTGAGTTCTGCACTTTGTAGGGCAGCATTGGTCTTCAGGGCCACTGTGCTCTCCCTGTTGCCATTGAGCTCCCTCTGAGCACTGAGGCAGTGCTGGGGTGGAGATCCCCAGCTTTCCCAGGATGGGATGCGGGGTGTCCCCGGCGGGGGGATGTGGCGGCGGGGCTGGACAAGGTGGCCCTTTGACATTCACAGAGCAGTCTTTCAGGGTCCCTCTCCATCGAGGGCTGCCCTCTGACCAAGCGCCCTCCCCCGGCACAGAGTGAGGAATGCGGTGCACAAAGGCCCAATGTTCTGTGCCATAAAGCCCCACTTCTTCTGCCCTCCACAAAGGCAGCTCAGAGCCGGGCACCGCTTCCACGAAAGCGTTCGGGCTTCCAATGGGAGAGGGGAGGTGAAACCCAACGGGGCTTTTCTTGCTCCAGGTGTGCACGCTCTGTGCTTCTGAATGAAGCAGAGAGATTGGAAATCCACGTCGTGCTCTGCACTGACACCCATGGGTGCGCCCTCCTTCTTACCCTGCTCCAGAGTCTTGCCAGCCTCGTATATTAAGGGAAGTTTTTAGAATAAAAGCACAAAAGGTTGGTGCTGGGATACATTGGTTGGACCCTGGGCTCCTGGTGGCAGCTGGGCATCCAGGTTTTGCTGGCAGCTGGGAAAACATTCAGCATGAATTTCTCCCTTCCCTTCTCCTTGGGAAAGAAAAGAAAGAAGTAAATAAACCATTGGAGCTTGCTAAGGGTTTTCTGTTACACCATTAAACCATGCTCAGCATGCCTCCAAACAGCCCTAAGGCTGTGCTGCTCATGTGTCCATCCATCTTACGTCCGTCTGTCCCCTCTCTTTAGGGGTCTCTGTGCAGGAGCACAGCTCCCATCACAACTGCATGCTGCGATTTCTCTCAGACCACAGATATTTTTATGCTTTCATTATTTTCTTTGCAAAGAGGCCTCAAGTTCCTGTGCTGAGCAGTGAGGGGTTTGGACACAGCTCTTTGTGTCTGTGTGTCCATCCCTGACCATCAGTCCTGGCTGGGAGTTACCTGTGATGCTCTGCAGCTTTAGGCCCAGCACAAGGCAGGATGCTACAGAGGTGGGACCCCTTTGTGCCCTCCTCCCAGGGCACTCCCAGCAGGGTTAAAGCTGATTGAGATGTTGGGATCTGGGCCCTGATTCTGTCCCATCCCATCCCCGCATCACTTCTTTGTCGGGAGCTACAAGCTGGCTGGCTTTGGTGGAGTTAATCTCCGAAATGGAGTTGAGCAATTGATGTCGCTGCATCAAAATGTTTCCTCCTCCCTTCCCCCTCCTTCCCCCCCCACCTCCCCCAAAAATGAAATTCCTGGCGTCGGCTCAAAATGCAGCTCCGTTCTCACTGTGCGGGTATTAAACTGTGGCTCTTTTCTTTCAAGTTTCTGGATTTTTATGGGCACCCTCGGTCTGTTAACAGGACTTTTTTTGTGGTTTCGACGCATTTATATCATTGACCTTTGCTTTAAAAAGTGTCTGACAACCCTTACTGGGCTGGGGCTATGAAAAGGAGTGTTGTAAGGGGGCTTTATTCTATGGAAGCAATGACCACAGGGAAAGCTTTATATTTGCTGAGTGATTTAATTCTTGCACATGCAGAACCTGGCTCTGTGCCATGTGTAACATGTAGAGAAAAGGTCTGCTTGAGAGCCATTCAAATTAAACTTTCCAAAACCTTTTTTTTATTATTATTATTTTGTTTTTGGTAAAAAAAAAAAAAAATAGCTTTCTTTCCTGTTATTTTTATGCTCACCAGTAAAATCAAGGGACGCTGCCCCAAAAATGCTCCATTGAGTGGAGTCAGTGGGGAAATAAACCTTTAAAAAATGACGTGGGAAATGATGACGTCTGAGGAAAGGTGCAGGAGGGTGACAGTAAATATAGGCATGATCATAAGGTAAGGGGCAATAACACGGGGCTCTGGACTCTGGGAAATCCCCATTCTGTTGTTTTTTCCCTTCTTGGCTCTTCCCATCCCCTGCCCTCTTACAGGAATATCTGCCCAGTGATGGCCAGAAGCAAATAAAAACAAACTGCTTTCTGTTTGCTCTCGTCGTAAACGCTGAGACAGCGTTTGGATTAATGGCAGGCCTTGTGAGAAGCTTTTTAAAAGTCAAACGTTTGGAGCTGCTTCGCGGCATCATCCCTTTGAATTCTGCATCTGTCCGCTCCAATTCTGGATAATGGTCTGAAGAGCCAGAAAACGTGGCGTTGCTTTTGCCTTCTTGTAATGGGTCTATTAAATATGCCTGAAATTTCGTATTCTGCAAGTGTTTAATTGTGCAGCCTCCTGGGCTGACTGCTGCATTTTGGTGTGCCTTGGAGTGCTTCCTCTTCCTTTAGCAAGCGAGTGAACAACAGAAATGCAAAATTATGTTCATTTTTAACAGGAGCAACGTCTTCCCAGAACATCACAATGTAGTGTGTTTTTAATTAAAAACAACACGTTGAGCTGTGCTTCTCAGCTTCTATTAGTTGGAATCGACAGATTTTTTCTGGGGGCTTTCAGAAGCAAATTGCGTGGTGCTCCTGCTTCCCCAGGAGGAGGGAGGGAGAACAATGGGGTGTGGGCATGCAGGCACTGCTAAATGCTGGGGGAAGGAAGGGGTGCCCAGGGGTGCTCTGTGGGTTGTGGCGCCCGCACTGATCCCCTCCTCCTGCAGGGGACCAACCTGAGCATCCCCTGAGCGCTGCAGGGAGTTGGACCTGATGGCTTTTAAAGGTCTCTTTTTATGATTTCACTGCTTGTTTCTCTCTGTGCAGCGATGGGAAGTGCCGGTGCAAAGTCGGTGTGACGGACCTGAAGTGTGACCGGTGCAGTGATGGGTACTACAGAGCCAACAGCACCTGCGAGCCGTGCCAGTGCAACAACCACTCCAACACCTGTGACCGTGTAACAGGTAACGCTGCCTTCCCCTCCCGAGTGCCGCGCCTGCAAGCTTTGCCTTCTTTGTCTCCTTTCCCATTTTCACTCACCCCACTGATCAGCATCTTTGTGCTTTGAGTGCTCAGGATCATCACCGTGAGGTTGAAATTAAGATGTAGGGCAGGGCTGGAGGGAGTCCTGTTCCCAGTGAAGCCGATAAAGGCTGTGTTATTTGCTCCAGGCTGCAGCACAGAGCCTTTATCCTGCAGTCTCTATCGGAAATCAGTGCTCCATTGTTCTCCTGCACAAACACAACACGGGCTCTTAAGGAGCTTTTGTTTCACTGCTGTTTACCTGGAAACATATACCATGCTGGCAGTGACGTAAGGTGACTGTTATTGCCACAGATAACGTAATTAGTGCTGGGAAAAAACTGGCAACGTCTAATTACTATTGCTTACTTCTTGCGAATTTGCCTCGTTTGTTATCCTTAATCATCCCTTTGGCTGTCTGTTGTGCATACAGGTGCTGGTGGGGTGCAAGTGTTGAGGCACCTGTGCTTGGGTGGTGTATGGGAGGGCAGGGGGAGGCTGAGCTGT
Source organism: Alectoris magna (assembly GCA_030625065.1). NCBI lineage: Eukaryota > Metazoa > Chordata > Aves > Galliformes > Phasianidae > Alectoris > Alectoris magna. Next base: position 4,290,411 of record CM060579.1, on the reverse strand, counting down.
TTCCACTCCCCAGTGCTCCGGGAGAGCTCCCGGAAGAGCAGCTCTGTGCAGGCAGCACAGTCCCCACATAGCAACAGCACTCACCCTGTAATGTTCAGATTCTCATCAGAACTGCCAGATCGCAATGTGGTTCTGTAATATTTATCCAGGAGCTTATCAAGGAGCAGTCATTTCAGAAATGCTGCCCTTTCTTTAACAGCTGACAGAGAGGCAGAGCTTATCGATATGGTGATCTGGGGCAGTTTTGGCACCTGCTCCTGCATGATGCCCTACCCCTCCTTCTGTGGGCATGTTCCAGGTCTGCGCTCCTCGCAGCTGAATTCATTCATTCCTACTCTGAACTTGAAGCATGGTTTTATGTTCTCTTGATATTGCAGGATATGAGCTTGTAGCTAAAGCTGTGCACACATCAGCTGTTATGCTGATTTGGAGCTGGCTGTGTGGGTTTTGTGAAGGAGTGAGATAATCTGCTCTTCCTTCTTCTCCCACGATGATCCCCCCTCTCTTGATTCAAACCCCGGTACAGCCCTGGCCTCTGCAGCTCTGCAAAGAAAAGCTCTCATTTCAATTAACGAGCTATTGTTGATTTGACAAAAATCCTTTTTTTCCTTCCTTTTCCTCCATCTGCTTTATTTGCTGCCGGAGATGGGGGAACCCAACAAAACCAGAACAGAGAACAGTCGATAAAAATGAGCTTCGACGTCTGACAAGTAACACAGTGCTCTCAGCCTGCTCTAGAGACTGCACTTTGTGTGACCTCCCCAGCTTCACATCAACTGTGTGCAGTCTTTGTCAAATTTTCAAGGTTTTTTTCTGCATTAATTCTGTCCTTTGGGCTCCCTCTGGCGGCTCCTCACAGCCTGGCTCAGCTCAGCTCTGCCCAGGAGGAATATTTAGAATTATTGGGCTGGAAATTGGGCAGCCAGAAGTCCCCATGTGGCCCTGCTTCCTCTGCTGTGACCCTCATGCCTGGTGTTGGGGCTGTGTGGCTTCAGTTGCATCCAGCTGGGGTACAGCCAGCCCTGAGCCGTCCCCAGGGTGTTATCAGGGTGGGAAGAGCTATTAATTATTAAGGCTTTCCAACATTGATACTCGATTGCTGTGCACGGCTGAGCAACCTGCTGACTCATTGGAGGCGCAGCCATTTCACAGGGCAGATAAATGCTGGTAATTTCCACGGGCAGGAAAGACACTGGGCTTGAAATGACCACAGCTGTACAGAGCACGCAGGTGTGAGCTCAGATTTATGCCCCACTGAAGCCTTCAGAGCACAGTTCAAGGCACCCTCGGTGCTGATGGAGCATTCTGGTTTTCCAGGAGTGTCTCTGCACAGGGCAGCCTGGCAGAGCAGCTGATTGAGGGCTGCAGCTGTGGGAACAGAGTGCAGGAGGTGATTTCCCCTCTAACTCTGCACCTCTCCCACAAAAGCCACCAGCTCGTGTCTGGCAGGCAGCCGGGAGCAGAGCAAACAGTGTGTGGGAGCTGATGCCGAGCAAGCATCCTGAGTCACCGGGGTGCTGCCGGCGCTGCTGTGGGTGAATGAGCCACTTCCCCTGTTCAGCAGCTAACCAGGGTTTGCTTCATCTCCTTGGTGCTGGACTCGGGATGCTCAGCTGCAAAGTCATCGCTATGCAAGGAGAGGAACAGGAGCCATGCAGCGGGTTTGCATGGAAGCCAAACTGCTTCAAAATTAATGAGAAAATCTGCTTTGGTTATGTTAATAGTCAGCATTAAACCAGTTCAGGAGATTAGATGTGGTTAGGACTGATAGGAGCAGCACTGCTGGCGTAGCTCGGGGAACATCCTGCCAGTGCTCGGAGGTGCAGTGGATTTGTAGTGCCAGCCTGGGTTGTTGCAAGGAGGCTGTTGCATTTTTAGAGTCTTGTGCAGGGGATTTAATCAAATAAGCATCCCTCGGGTCACCGCCACCTCCAAGAGGAGCCTGCTGAATTACAGGATGTTCCTGTTGATGGATGGCCTTGTGGTTGATTTTTCTTCTCTGTTCACAATAATATCAAAATGCAATTTAGAGGGCCATTAGGACACAGCCTCCATGAGACACAGCTTGTCAGTTTTCTGATTCAGGGGCTTCCCCTGGCAGGTCTCCTTTGTCCCTGCAGGAAGGTCAGTGATTGCTGCTGGCTTGAGCCCATGACAGACGTTCCTCCGTTCCTCCTGTGCTAGGAATGGGGGGAGCTGGATCCACATGGGTGGGATGCAGCTGTTGGCCCCCACAGCAGTGCAGTGGCATTTGTTCATCAGCTCTGTAGTGTGGGAACACAAAAAGAGGCAAAGGCATCGGCTGGAGGGAGGTCCCTTTGCAAAAGTGGGGGAGTTTAAGCATTGCCGTCCTGGCTTGCTGTCACAGATACTGCCCCAAACCCCTTCTGTTGGGGAATATTTAATATTGATAGCATGTGTTTACCTGCCCTGACCTTGAGCTGTGGGCACCTTTGCTGGGGCTACCTACCTTTCCACATTATCCGTGTGTGTGGAACACTGTCAGAAGGTCATAAGAGTCCAAGGCAAGTCCCAGGAGTGTGTTTTGGCTGGAGGGCATCCTGAATCACCTGTGAGCACTGCTAATTGTGAGCACACCACGTGGGTTCATGCTCCAAATGTTCTGCTCCAGTTCTGCCGCCAACTGGCTTCTGTGCTCTGTCCCCAGGCACCTGCCTGCACTGCCAGGGCAACACGGAGGGGAAGCACTGCGAGCTCTGCAGGAGTGGCTTCTACAGGAGCGCCCACAGCTGCCACCGCTGCCCCTGCTCCACCGTGGCATCGACCGGCACCTGCCAGATCCGTAAGGCTCTCCTTTCGGTCTGATTTCTCTTGGTCTGAGCTCTTCTCAATGTGTATCAATTAAATTGCTGCACAGTGTGCAACAGCCATGGGGCCGGCCTATAGCCGGTGGGTCTCCCTGTGCTGGGACCAGGGCATCTTGCTGGAAGCAGTGCCACCAGGTTGCTGCAGATCGCTGACAGCCTCAATCCAGGTGTTTCCTGAAACTGGCTGCTTGAGATGGAGACATTCAGGAGCAGGCATGTTTGCTTAGCAACGTGCTGAGCACGCTCTGTGACGCTGGCACAAGGCATCAGAAACCCACAAAGCTTTTTATTCTCTGTAGAAACAGAAAACGCTGCAGTTAAGGAATTGTATTAATAGCCTAAAATTTGAGATTGATTAACAGTCAGTGGTCACTGATGTTTGTCTTCGTCGTTCGCAGTCAGTTCCACAAAGCAAACCCCACAGAGAGGGGCTATGGCACACAGCTCTTCTGCTTTCTGTCTTCTGCAGAGCCTGGTGAAGCTGCTCCAACGTGCGACAAGTGCAAAGTTGGCTACACTGGCCCCAACTGCAACCAGTGTGCCAACGGCTACTACAACTCCGACAGCATCTGTGTCAGGTGCCAGTGCAATGGGAACGTGGACCCCACACTGTCCCCCAGCATCTGCAAGCCGGAGAGTGGCGAGTGCATCGGGTGCCTGTACCACACTGCTGGCTTCCACTGCCACGAGTGTGAGGACGGCTATGTCAGGGACCCAGAGGGAATCAACTGCACCAGAAAAGGTAAAATGTGCTCCTGGGCTCGGTGCTGGAGCCCGCTGTGTGCGTCAGATGTGTGTGAGCTGCCTGGAGGCTGGGGAGGGGGGTGCTGGTAATTGCTCATGTGGTGGGTTTGGACTGAGGAGGGAGCAGCTTTGAAGTCTTTCAGGGGAAACAGTGAACCCCATGCTTCTAAAGGGGCTGGCTCACAGTGGGGCACAGGAAAGACTTCCTTGGGAAGATTTGTCCTCCATTACCAGAAGCTGAATGCAGCCAGTATTGAAACGAGCAGCAGTGGTGGATGCACCTGATGTGCTGCTTGCCCTCAGCGTTCTGCAGACACCTTGAGTTTCCCACACAGGTCAAGACAGTGTTCTGGGGAGAAATCTACTTGTAGTGTATTGAAATGTAGATTTTCAGATTTCCATTGCTTGATGTATTTGAGTTCCTAGTGCCCAATGAACCTCCCAGATCGTAGACTCACAGAATGGTTTGGGTTGGAAGGGACCTTTAAAGACAGTCAGGCTCGAGCTCCCCTGCCATGAACCACTACATCAGGCTGCCCAGGGCCCCAGCTTGACCAGTCCATTTTAGTTCACTGTTTAGTTCCCTGCAAAGAGCATTCATAATAACTTTTGTCACCAGTGATACTGAGCAAATAGTGACTAACTCAGAACTAATCTAGATATTCTTGTATTGGCTTTGTAAATGGGGAAGCTGAATCTTCCCCGAGAAGCAAGAGCTGGGCTCATGCAGCAAGAGAATGCCAGAACTTCGTGGTACTTGCTCTGGGGTCTCTCATCTGTCTTCAGTGTGCATCTGAGATGCTACATGTAGCACCCTCAGGTGCAAGCTGGTTCTGGTACTTAGAAAAGCTAGAGCATAGTGAAACTCAGTAAAATCACAAAAAGTAGTTCTTACATTACCAGTTCAGTGGTTATCAGGAAGTTGTTCCTCAAGGTGGATTTCCAGCTCCATGCATAGACACAATTCCAGCGCTCTTATGTGTTAGGTAAAAGAACCCATTGTTCAGGAAATGTACCTGGACCCAAATTCATCCTTGTCACCAACAGAGATTGAATCCAGATCTTCCATTAGGAGCTAATGTGGTTTTTTCTCCCGTGCTGCTCTCTGGAGGTGCAATCACCGAGCCCTCTGTGCAAGGAGATGATCAATACAAAGAAAGTTGAACGCTCATTAGCTCTAACTTTGCAGATGCAGGGCTGGAAATGACAGTTTTGCATTGGGTCATCCATTATGTCCCTCCGCACAGCTCTGCCGCCGTACAAAGAGCTATGTGACCTTGCTCCATTAAAATCCATATGCATGATTTTGCTTGTATACTTGCAGCTTTCACTGCAATTCGTTTTATTTTAAGGACATTGTTAAGCCAGTTCCTGATGTGGGAGAAGATTGTCTACATTCAAAGAGACAGAGACATGTGTTCACCTAGCTTTCCTGTTTCCTTGACACCTGTTTTTTCTCTTTCTGACAGTTTCTTTCACTTGTCTAAACACTGACTTGCTGAGGTACTGTGCATTAACTAATATAGCATGACATTTTCACAAACCACCGGTGTGTCTGAGTGACCTAGTTTGGAGTGGTTTCTGGAGTGAAATCCTCACCAGATCTGCAGATGAAATCGTTGGGTTCTGAGGCTCTGTTAAGCCATCAGAACTGATATCACAACACACTTTGCACTCCCTGGGCAAGGCTAAAACCAACCTCAGCTTTCCACACAGACCATTCGCAAACCTTACTGGGTGTGATGCTTTAACGGCAGCTTGGGAGAACAGTCGAGAGTCACATGGGATGACCAAAGTGGAGGATTTGGATCCCCAGATGGCTGCTGATCCTGCTGCAGTGATGAGGTGCAACAGGGCACAGAAGAAGCCAAACTGGGGATGCCATCCTGCAGAGCATCGCTGTCTGCCTTGAGCGCCGCCTGCTCGGCCCCAGCTCCCTGGAGCTCACTCATGGCACGAGGTAGTGGCAGCTTTGCAGAAGCTGTGGGTGAGCAGAGGCAGCTGGATGTGATGCTCACAATGAAGCTGCCAAAGCTGCCCATTGACTGAACAGCTGCTGCTCTCAAGGAGCAGGCCTAGGACATCTGGAGGGCTGGCACGGCCTTGCTGAGCAGAAACAGTCACCCTTGTTGTGGCCCAGAAGCTGCAACCCGCCGTCAGAGCATGGCACTGTTTCCTGTGATGTTGTCATCAGTTCCAGGATGTGTTTTTACCCGGGACACCCTTGCCAGCATTTAGCTGGTGCTGACTCACAAATAAGGCTCTGAAAAGTCCTGTTTCCTTGCTGGTGAATCAGCCATTGTCTCAGTTCTGTTTTTGCTAATTATAGCTCCTGGCTGGATTTGCCAAGAATTAAGTGTTGATGAAGGAATTTGGAAAGAATGACTGAATTCCTCATACCCTTCTCCCAAAGCTGTATCCAGGAATCTCTTACTCCCGTCACATTCCTTCCTACTACTAGATTTTGTCCATTAACCCATAGAGAAGTTCCTTCTGTCACCCAGCATCCTTATCAACCTAACGTAGCACCTGCAGTGAAAAGAGAAGCTGCTGCAGGGAGGACTCGAAGCAGGAGCCTGAGTTAGGTTCGTGCTGCCTCTTTTAGAGGAATTTCTTTCTCCATCACCTGAGCTGGGAATCTATCAGCCCAAAGTTAACTCTTGGGAGTTCCCCTGAGGGCCTGCGGCTGGAGACGTGCTCAATATCAGCAGCTCCTGTTGCCATTGGAGATGCAACTTTGTGCAAAATGACTCTTTCAGAAGAGGCTCCTCTCCTCAGTCATCATTAGCAGACTCTCCAGGAGAGCTGAATCAATACAGCGCTGCACCATCAGCTGTAATTGCCGCAGCTGTAAGTGGGTTTCAGATGAAGTTGTGTTTCTGATAGCAGAAACAGAAATGGAAGAGGGAGGGAAGGAGGGTGCAGAGAGTCCTATGGAACAGTGGATGCTGAGTACATTTTGATTGATTGAGGTTTCAGCTTCTGGAAGATTCTTACTGCTTTTACTTAAGAGTCTAAAATAGATTCACAGGTTACTCCTGTGAAGAAAATACTTCATTGTAGTCACGTTTTGAAAGATGCTCGGGTTCTTATGGTGCTTTCTGAGTCCTCAAGCTCAGTGGGTTTGAAGAAGTCTTAATCACTGTGTTTTCCCTCCTGGGACATCTCCAGCATTCCCTTCTAGCTGTCTCAGCTCTGAGCAGGGAACTAACCCTGCCAGGAGGCATGGAACAACCATGCCTGAGGCTGCTGAGGATGGTGGTGTTGGAAAGGCCCTCTGCTAGTCCTCATGGATTTGTTCTTCATGTGTGGACATGTGTCTGCAGCAGAGACCAAAACAGGATCCGGGCTGGCTTCCCATGTGTTTGCAGGCTTCAGGAGAGCATCCAGAGCATTCTTTAGTTGCAGTTCAGCTACCCTCTGCCTCTGGTTGTCTTGACTCAGGGGTTTGTGTATGACTTCATTTGAAAGCAGAACTGGGATCGTTTTGCCCTTTTACACTGAACTACTGAAACCCAGAACCCATTAGAATACTGATGGGTCATTGTTTTCTCTTGATCTTGCCCAGGTAAGACAAATATAAATCCTGCCTGTAGTGTTCTGTGTAGGGTGCACAGTGCTCTGCCAGCCCCATTGCTCCAGTGAGGCTCTGCCTTTGTTGGGCTGAAGCACAGATTCTTGCTGTGCCTGGTGGAGTCCCATTTTCATGTGCTAAGTATGAGCTGGACCGGGTGGCTTGCTTTCATCACGAGGTCACATATCTAGCATTGAATCTTGGATAGTGCACTTGTTATCCGTCTTTGGGCAGTAAACTCATCTGTTCACCACCGGATTTGCACAGGATCTCTGCCATCAGGGAGCACTTAGCACACAGATTTCTTTTAAAAATCCCCGGCTAATCTTCTTTTTTTTTTGAGAGCTATTTTGAAAAACATCCAGCTTTAGCAGTGTAGATTTGATTGGCGTCATAACTGTTAGGTAAGAGCGTGTTTGATCGCAGTTTATCATGTTTCTTTATTGATCGCATCTGTATTTTTTGTTTCGTTTTGTAGAAGCCACTCTTGGCCCAGAAATAACAGAGTTTACAAGTCCTGCTCCGAACGTTAGCAAGGCAACGTCGCTTCCAACTGCAGTGACAAACAGTACATTGTCACCAACGACTATACAGACTATATTTCCTTTAAGTTCCTCTGACAATAGCACCTCTGCTTTTGCAGACGTTTCTTGGACTCAGTTTAATATAATTATTTTGACAGTCATCATCATTGTCGTGGTCCTACTAATGGGCTTTGTGGGTGCTGTCTACATGTACCGTGAGTATCAAAACAGAAAACTTAATGCTCCTTTTTGGACCATTGAACTCAAAGAGGACAACATCAGCTTCAGCAGCTACCACGACAGCATCCCCAACGCCGACGTTTCGGGGCTGCTGGAAGACGATGGGAATGAAGTGGCACCGAATGGACAGCTGACGCTGACGACTCCCATGCACAATTTTAAAGCTTAGAAGAGGAAGCAATCCAGCTGTTCCAAAGTTGGCTTAAAGAAGTTACAGGGCTTGTTGAAGGGGTATCAGGATCCGTGCCAAGGCTCCGTGCAGAGGAGTTTGCTCTTCAGATACTCTTAGCTGGGCATGCTGTAGCTCGCAGGTGAGCAGGAGGAAGGTGTAGTACGTCCGAATTTCAGGTAACGTGGTGAAATGCATTCGGTGTATTGTTCTCCGTAAGGACCCGTGTAATTCACTGTTGGTAAAGACTCGATTATGCTGATCTTAAAATATCCTTTTTATGTAGAGGTGATGGGGCAATGAGAGCAATGCCCCGTTAATCAGAAGCTACTCTGTTTCCAGCCAGCCTAACACTTATGCCTGCATCTTTAGCTTGAAAGGTAGCTCATGAATTAACAGTGGATTTTCAGGAAGCAGACCTTTGTAAAGGCTTTGTATTACTTCCTGATGTGAATTTGCTTGAAGAGGAGGACAAAAAAATGGGAAATGATTGTTTACTGTACTACCAAGAAGCAAGTAGAGGAGTGAGTTGCACACTTGAACAAAAGCCACCGTTAACAGTTTCCACAAAGCTGGGAAACAGGAAAAAATATCACAAAAATATTGGAGTTAGGGAGGAGAATAAGCTTTTCCCTTTCTGAGTATTTATACAGGGTGATGATGCTATTGAAACATAGCGATCCACTTCTTTTTCTTTTTTTCTTTTTTTTTCCTAGCAGAGGTTAATGAACTTTGTATAGTTTCTGTGCAAAGGAAGACGACAAGACATCTCAGGGTTGCTGTGTACAAATAAAAGCTAGGCTTAATACCCTACCCTGATAGCAATGGTGTGTTCTGTATATAAAATGTAATATATCTTCTTGGAACTGTATTTGTAATTATTTGTAAAAAAAAAAAAAAAAAGACAAACAAACAACCAAAAAAGCTGACAGCAAAACCGTGGACCCGTCCCCAACCTCCTCTATTCCCCAGTCATGTTTTATCATCTAGATTTTAATTGTACAGTGGTTAGTGGCATTGTTTAAAAAGAAAGAAAAACGAGGTTGTTTAAGATACTGTAAATTAGATGGCAATATTGTCAGAGCTGGGACTCTGGCAAACACCCACTGCTTAAAGCTTTTCTTCTAGTGTGTCATTGAATAACTTTGTTTTTTAGAGAAAATGTGAGTGCTCCCTACTTGCATCTGTCAAATTTCCCTATTCCTTTAAATACAGAGTAAATAGCCAGCGTTGCCACGAGTAGAGCCTGGGAGGTGTCCAACAGGCAGATGTACCTTTTTGTTATTTGCTTTTAAGTCTCTGTACAAGATGCAGATACACTGGCATGGATGCACTGAGAGCCTGTTCTCAATGACCGAGCTTTCCTGAAGCGGACGCTCCTCACGCGAGGGATCTTGGTGCTGTCCCTCCCATGTGGATACGGTGATGGCTATGGCTGGGTGCAGCCTGCTGGCTTCCCTTGAAGGATGGAGGCAAAAATTGCCTGGATTTGGGTGGAAATGGCGCTTTCAGCCACAACGCTCGCAAAAACCGATCTGCACTTCTGGCCTTAAAAGCTGAAAGTGCACGGGTGCTTTCAGGAAATTCATGTGTAGCACAAGGTGGTGGTGAAGAATCAGCTGTCTAAAATTCTACAAGGGGAATAGGTTTTAAAGGTTCCCCTGAGTTTTCAGTGGGCCTGGCAAGACTGTTGGCACAGAGAGAACAGCAAATGGGCAGCACAGTGTGGGGAGGTCGTGCCACGCGGCACCTTGCTGGTACTGCTGGGCCAGCCCCATGTAAATCAATAGCGTTGTGCTGAATGTGCACAAATACTACACCCAACTCACAGGCGACCTCCAGAACAAAGCTGCATCACTGTGCGTGTTGGTGCTCTGCAAGTGATTGGTGCTGAGGAGGAATGAAGTACCTGCTAAGGGTCAGCAGGAGCTGGCTGATGCATCCTCAGAGCCGGGCAAAATAAATGTTTCTCAGCGTGAGAAATGGTAGGAAGAATGTGGTGATTATTTATTTGCTTTCTGGTGCTGCATGGAGGCTTTTCTTATCTTTGGAGACTTTTGGGGGGGGGGAGGGGAGGGGGTTAGGGAATAGGTGCTTCAAACACAAGCACAAAGATGCCATTTCTGCCTCGAAAGCTTGTTGCTTGATTTAAAGGTGAGGAACAGCAAGGAAGGAAAACAGCCAAGAGGATGGCAAGAAATGGTGAGAGGAGAATGTGGTATTGCGTAGAGGAAGGTGGAAAAGCTGCTGCTGCCTGCTATGGGCCTGAGTGAGGTCCTGTAGTTCTACAAATAGGGCTGAAGTTCAAGCAATGCTACATTTAGTTATAAAATGGGGGAGGAACGGAGGAGAAAATCTGGACATTGCTAATCCTTGAGTTACTCTTCCAGCTTTTAAAGAGCAGAGTGGTGACAAACAGAGAATTTCCTAAAAACTGTAGTTATTTGACAGTGCTCATTTTGCAATACGCTTGCACTTGGTCACTTCGTAGGGCAGTGAAAGGTAATTTAGGAACTGTTAGCTTCTGGGACTGATGCTAGCAGGCAAAGTGAAGGATGGGTTGTTCACTCTAATGTTTCCAAAACCTTTTAGTAGATGTTATCCTCTTTGCCTCAAAACACCTCTTCCCCAGATTTGGTAAGATGGTAGGCTACCTTGTAACTGGAATAAGGTTTAATTTTTCTCTGGCTGTAAAAACACTGACCCGTCTGTGAACCAGAGCATGAGTTCAGGTGCTGAGCCCTCCCATCCCATACACTGCAAAGGGAGGTGTTTGTGTCTGGGCTGCTTCTGGCCTCCAGAACTGTAAGAGCTTTGTGTTTTAGCCCTGGGTTTGGAAAGACGAGGAGGTCAGGATGCCTTATACAAGGGAGGGTGATGCAGCCATGGTCAGTGGGGGTTGTATGTCTGGATGAAGGGATCTAGATGGCCCCTGCAGTTGTGATGGGAAGAATGGCTGGGCTGGGGGCCTGGCTGCCTAGGTTTGGGCAGCAGAAGAAAGCACAGAAAGGATGTGGCAGTGGGACAGTGCTTGTCAGATTGCAAGTTGACTCAGCAGGGTGGACCAGCCATCTCCGGCCAGCCGGAACTTTGGTGTGGAGGAATGATATTTATAAAGGGATACCCCAGCAAAGAACGAATGAATAGCTTTGTGTTTGACTCTGATCTTAGGTTCTCCTTGCTGCCTCCATCAATTGTGCAGTCATCCCCCTGGCACTGTGGAAGGTGAAGGAGAAGTTACATCTCCAGTTAGCTTGGGTTGGCATCACTCCTGGATGCAGAGCCAAAACGCCTGTGCCAGGGTACTAATGGCCACCAGGACCACCATGGCACCAGCCTGCCCTATGCTATAACTTGTCATGAAGCTTCCCAGATGCTGAGGTTTGCAAATGCCATGTTGGGGTATGGGTAGATTAGCCAAAACGGACTTAACAGGGCAGCACTGGGGCCCAACTCAGTGGCTATCAAGAAAAGGCAAAGGCATCTATACTACTTGTAAGGCTGATGTAGCAATACAGATACCCAGAGCTTTCATTTCTAACGGGGTATACAACTGTCTGGCTGCTGCAGTGGTGTGACCATTGTGGGGAAAGGCAGTGGTGGGATGGTACGGTAGCTGGAGAACACAGAAAAGGTACGGTGAGGTGAGTAATGGTCGGGAGCCAGCTCTGCAGGCATGATCCTTGGGGTTGGGAGGCTCTGTGGAACCAGCTGGTCTGGATGGGGTGAGTTCAGTTCCACAAGTAACTGAAGGCAAGAGGATATAATGGAGCAGATAAAGGGCAAAAAGCAATGATGTGTCAAAGGCACGGGGCAGCCTGGCTGGCTCACACCTTAGGAGAGCATTTGGTAAGCAGAGTGCAACAGACATGCAAAAGTATGATTGGGTTAATGTGAGTAGATGATCTTAAATCATAGGAACCACTGTAGCTAGAAATAACTGCATGGAGCAGTAGCCCTGGGGAGCTGTCAGGAGATGTCATCCATTGGAATGATAATTCCCTTGGAGCAGGCTGAGCAAACTTAGCACACTGGATGCCTTTTATTGAAAGAGGAGGGGATGTATTCAGCATCCTTCAGGTATCCTGGCCCAGTTAACCACTGCTGTACAGCGTCTTATCCTAAATGTTAAATGCAATGTACATGTGGCAGAAAGTTTGCGCAGTCTCCTTTAAATAATGGATTTAAGACTGAATCCTAAAAATACATTTCTCATTAAAATGAAGTTTTGAAATGAGCTCCCACAGGATTCTGCTCTTTGTGTGTCAGAGGAATGGATTAAAATCAGAAAGATGTGGGCCTTGTACTTGCTCCCAACTGAAACCCATCAGTCTTACTACACATCTACATAAGGCGTCTCCTAAGCATATGCTATGCTTACAAATGCATTTCTAGAAGAAGAAAAAAAAGTGTATGATTTGAATATATGTCAGAATTTATACAGAAGAATGTTATTTAAAATGAATAAAAATAAATGTATATAATTTGTATCTATGCCACTTGGGTTTTTGCATTTGTTCTTTTTTTTTCGTTTGAGTTCAGCAGGAGTCTTCGTACAGATAGCAATCAGAGCTGGCCTGAAACCTAAAGGAATGAATCTGATCTCATCCCAGTAATGACATTTGTTCCACGAGAATTACTCCTTCATTATACCGCTGTATGTGAGATGAGAACTGTGGCCTAAAAACATTTTTTAACATCAGGTATTCATTAGTCCAGCTAACACTGTGTCAGATAATCCATCTAAAAAATGAGCCCTGTGATCTGTTGTGTCTGCTTATTAACCATTCCAGCTTTCATTCATGTGTTTGGTAGCTGGACAGCCAACGCTTATTTCCCCATCATTTAATGTGATATTCACATAGACATACTTTGTCAGAGATCTATGCAGCCATTAAAAACGAAATCTGCAGAGCAAAGAAGTTGGAAGAGGATATTGTATTGTATTTTTTTTCTTCATGACCACAATGGGTCTTCCAAAGATAATTTATGTTTATCAGGCACTCTGAAATCCACATCTGTGGCGTCAGTAGTATTGGACATGTTTTTGGCCATGTCTGCAAAAGGACTTATGAGAAACTTGCACTTCTTTCTCACTTTTCAGAGCTGTCTGTTCGGTGTGAATACAAATGCTAGTTTTGCATGCTGAATGTTGCGTCTAACTCTTTGACTCCTGTTAAGCAAAGAACCTGAAGAGAGGTGAGCCAGCATCAATTAAGCAAACTTAAGAACGATGCGTTCACTCAAATGCTTAACTGAGCCAGAGCTATAAAAGCAAGGGCCACACTAGTGAAATTCCAGGCAGTTTGTTGAGACCTGATTTGCATTAGCAGAACAGTTTGATTCTGCATGACTTAGCTGAGGAGGAATTTTGCTCAGGAGTGAGGAAAACTGAATGCTGAACTAGGTCCCCAGTGCCAAGACTTGAAGACAGCAAGGAACCCAGGTTCAGCTGACGGTGACATCCATCCTTGTGCCACCACCATGCTTCTGCACTGAGCAGCACACTGTCACGCTGCTCCCTCAGGCTTTGTGGTCAACATAGAATCACAGAATGGCTCAGGTTGGAAGGGACATTAAAGATCATCCAACTCCAACCCTCTGCTGTGGACTGGTTGCTCCCCACCAGATCAGGTTGCCCAGGGCCCCATCCAGCCTGGTCTTGAACTCCTCCGGGGATGGGGTATCCACAATTCTTTGTGCAACCTGTCCATGGATCATACCATTGCCTGTTCTTAAGTACGTGTTTCTTAGACTCCCTTTAGCACTTTGTTTCTGGAGCAGAAGAATCTCAGAGTGGCTTCTGAAGTAGGAGAATACCATACAAGGATTTTCCATAATCTCCCCAAATGTACTGATAATTAAGGTAAGGTTAAATAACATTAAGAAGATTATCAGAAGTTGTTAATGGCTTTTAGACAATACGTTTACCTTCCTTGCCTCTCGCAGCTGCAGAGTTTAAAACTTTGGGCAGGGCAGTAACCGAGGGAAGATTCCCATCACATCTGCATATGTATGTGTGTACATCTCTGTGTGCCGTTGTCCATCAGACAATCATTTCATGAAGTGTTGACAAGGAGGGCACTTCTGATTTACTTTCAGGAAGGAATATGCTGGGACTCTGCAGACTCAGCACTTGCGGCTGATGGATGGTGACTTAATAGCATGCATGAAATATGTAATATCCTACTGTAACCTTAACCAACACCACACTGGTATCCTAAGTAAGTATTCACTCATTTTATGAAGTGAACACACATTTCTGCTTCGTAAGGATGTGCAGGCACACTGCACATGGGATGAAGGGATCTTGGTGCCATATGGAAGACCTGGTTTTGCACACTGAGCTTCAGCAGGACAGAAGGTGAGGCCACTGCAAAAGGGGAGCCGGTCACATCAGGTGACAAATATCTCCAGAAGGCTGTGAGGGAGTTGAAGGGACCAAGCATATCTTAGGACCCTCAGACCCCAAGTGCAAAGCATCTGGCATGGCTGACTGGAAAGGAGATGAGATTAAGAGCTCAGTTGTACCAAGCAGTACATTTCCTTGCTGTTTGGAGCACCCACAGCTGTTCCACATGCACGCATGTGCATCCAGAGAAGAGTGATAGAAACAGGGATGGGCAGCCCACTGCGACCACACACGCCTGGGGCTGGGACTGGGGGCACACCCAGGCTGACAGCGTTCACCTGTTCCCAACAGAGAGCTGAGCTGCAGGGAGATGTGCCGATAACATAAAGCTAATCGTCACAGCCCACAGTCTGCGCCAGCCCCATCGCTGGCCTATTTCCCAGCCAGGTGAGAATCCCCTTGAGGCAGCCCGGCCAGTGACTGAGGGAAATGTGACACACTCGGAACAGCCGAGGAAACCAAACGCTGCTGCTGATCCCGAGGGGAGAGCAGTGTGTGTCCTACCCCACAGCGTCCTTACGTTACAGAGCCACGAAGAAGAGTAAAGTGCTCGCTGTCTGGATTTCCCCACTGCCCTGAGCCAGCAGCTGCAGAAATATCTCTTTCCCACTGGGAAAATCCCAGTGCTCTGACTCAAGTCTGGAATGTCACAGGGATATATGTCAGTGCCGCAGTCTCAAACGCCCAGGTAGATGTGTGAAGTAGAGCAAGGCTGACCCTCTGAGTGGCTACGCTCTGCCGGTGACTGAAACTTTGTTCTAAAACTCGATTATTTTACGCTCCAAGTATGACGCTGTGCCCTCAGTAAAGATGACAACCCAGTACCGCCGCCTCTCTGTCTGCTTTAAAAAGATGGCGGCTCTGCACGTCGCTGCTCCTTCCCTCACTCAAGATGGCGTCCACCGCTCTCCTCCCTTATGCCCAGCTGGCAGTCACCGCCCCGATCTGCCCTCAACCAATATGGCGCCCACTCGCCCACTTCCTGCCAGCACCCGCAACAAAGATGGCGTCTCCCCTTTCGTTCCCTTTCGTTCCCGTTGTGCCCTCCTCCTGCCCTTCTCCACGCTGCCTTCAGCGGCTTCATCTCCGTCGACGCAAAGATGGCGGAAGCGGTTGCGGCCGTTTGAATTCCAGCGGAGCCGCCAAAGCTGCGCACAAAGGCGCCGGAGCTGTGGCTGGCTGCGGGGGCCGCGTGCCGGCGGCGGTATGGATTCTCTGCCAGGGGAAGACATGACGCTGCCGGTGGGCTTCGAGGGCAGGTAGGCGGGCGGGCCGCCGGGGGCACGGAGCTGAGGTAACCGGGCCGGGCTGAGGTGCCGGCCCGCAGCCCCCCCGCGGTGCGTGTCGGGCCTCCGCGCTCCTCAGCGCCGTGCTCTCTTCGCAGTGTCTCCGCGCTGCCAGACATCTCCCGCGAGGACCCGCAGCTCGAGCCGGCCGGCTGCCGAGGTGAGGCGGGGCCGCGGGGTGGCGGTGGCGTCGGGCCGTGTGTGTGGAGTGCGGGTCCCGGCGGGCTGGGGGCGGTGACGGGTGGCCCGGAGCGCCGTGCGGCTGTGAGAGCCCCGGGCTGGGGGCGGTTGCATGCTGCCTTGTGTGAGGCTCCCCGGGTCCCTTTCTGTCTGAACGCCGGGGATGGACTCAGTGCCTTGCGCTTTATCTGCTCCCATGCTGAAAACCTTCCCCCTCTGTTGATCAGAAGCTTTAATTAGATACATGTTTCTAAACGATGAGGTGTCGTTACGTTCAGCATCCTTCAGGCTGGCTGACAGTAATGCAAAACGCTTATTTTTGAAATAAAATGGCTGAAAGGTGTTATGTTGAAAAGTGCTGTTTGTCAAGCTGGCTGTTCTTTGTTCTGCTCTGCGAGCATAAGGCATGTGTTTCTGATTTGCCTTTGTTCCCGCCTGTCTCCAGCAGTGTAACCGGGCTCGCTTCGTCGTGCAGAAGCAGATAATGCAAACTGAGCCAGGCTTACCAGGACCTCCTTGCTGCCAAAAGCAAGCAGTGGTGCTGCTGCCAAATAATGTGACCGTACTCAGCTTGGGCTCGAGGAATGCAGTTTTGTGATTGTTAATTAGAATGTCAAGAGTTAAAAGCAGTTTGCCGGTATTCCCTGGGATGCTTTAAAGACTGATGTATGTGGTTACACAATGACTTTGAAAGTACTTTAATGAAGTATTTGAATTCACGTGGGTGTTTGCCTAAGGCCACGGATGCCTCTTTGTACTTAGGGTAACTCAACTGCTACCAGCTGTATACAGTCTCGCTATTTTCATTAAGTTTACTCTCATGGGAGCTTTGAATGGAAAGGGTTACGCAGCCCTGTTAAATGCAGTTGTTGCAGAACGTATGTGCAAGCAGTTTAAATACATATGTGTTCAGAAGGCGTTATGCTTTGGGAATACCGATACTGGTCGTTTCCAGCTTCTAATAGCTTAAAAGGACTTCATTCTCATACTGGAGTCTGTTGCAGATGCTCCGAAGGCTTGTGTTTAGAAGTGTCTCTTGTACAGCTTAACTTCAATGTACCTCTTGATTTAAAAGCTCAAAGTTCAGAGGTTGTGATGGGGCAGATATTGGGATCAGGATGAAATCCAGACTGTAACTGGATGGTAATACTAAAACTCACTGTTTTCAGAGTAAAACCTATCTTGGATTCCTCTGCCTGAACTCATTGTGTTTCTTCAATGGCCAGGTTTACCAGATGTGGCAGAAGACACAGTCTCACCAACCAGAGCTCGGACCATGAAGGACTATGAAAATGTAAGCAGGCTTTTAATGTAAGACTTAGTGACAGTGTTACGTCTAAGGTAATTCTGATATGCTGGCTGTGGTGGATTGGGCTCTTTGCTTATGTCATAGATGTGATCTGTAGCTTTTTGTGCTGTCAACCCCAATCTCTCTGCCTTCAAAACCAAAGGCAAAATATTGCTGTAAGGCAGACTAGCCAGCTGTTGCTCTGAAGTTGCGAAACAGAAATTGGCACCATCTGCTCAGAAGTGGATGTAATCACCAGAAACATGAGAGTGTAGTTCACAAGTCTGCCATCGATTCCTTGTATTTCAAGGAAGCATCAAACCTATCTTCATTTTATACCTGTGTAGGATTTTGTCTTTTAATTCACTGCTGCATGGTATCTCTTACGTACAAGCTTTTGTTGTAAAAGGTCTTCTGTCGTTATGACAGTGCTGTAGATAAAACTGGTTTTGGTGCTTACTGGAATACAGAGGAAATCATCAGATGCTTTTAAAGTGTCAACTGCATTGAATAAACTGTTTAAATTATGAGCTAACTGTTTATGGCTGCTGAGTGATGTCTGTTTGGGTATAGCAGGACAGCACTTCCGTAGAATTTTTTATGTTGCTTAGCTCCAGTTTTTATGATTGCTTTACAACTTGTGGCTTCCTGTCTTCAGGATGTGTCAAGTGTTGGTGGTTTTTAGTGTGCTTCTTACTGCCACTGTTACCTTTTGTAGCACTGCAAAGTCTGAAATGAGCTTTTCTTCTGAACTCTCTCGCCTTTCCTTATTTTCCTCTGAGGAGAGAGCTGTGCTCTTTGTTTAAAACTGTAGGTTTGTTTTGGAAAGTCTCAGTAAATAACGTTTCTTACTGTTTCTAATTCACTTTCTTATATGTTGGAATATTGTTTTGGGTAGAAGGACTCTGCTTTGGCATTATTATACGCTTAATGTCTTTTACTATGACATGCATAAGACCTTAGTCTAGAATATACATTCTGCAAATGGTTTACTCTCAGCAGTGTCCATTTTCACAGGGGAAAATGTTGTAGAAGGGAAAATCTGTTGTTAGTTATGTGTGATGGAGGAGTTCTGTTTTCCTGTTGGAGTAGGCAGAACTTACATCGTGCCTTTTACCTCTGGCCCATGGGTCTGTATTGCTGAGGTGTATTAGAGATGAGCTATGTCAGTCTGGGCTTTGTGTGGAAGGGGAAGGAACTTCCTGGTGTGTACAAACCCCTTCTGTTAAGCTAAGCTGTGGGATTTCTTGGAGGTCTTTGTGAAAGCTCAAAAAATCTCTTAAAGTAATGGCAGAAGAATCTAAAAAAGGGTAATTAAGCACACCGGGGTTTCTACTGCTCCTGTTTTTGAGATTGCTGGTAGCTGGGGGGCTAAATGTGAGAAAGGGAGCATTCACATTTTTTGTCCTTGTACTGTTTACTTAGCTATCCAGAAGCTGTTAGATGTGCTTGGACTGACATCATAAGCCTGGTCTTATCCTGCCTTAAAACAAATCTGAGTTAACATGTTAAAGGCAGATACAATTCCTGATAGCTCCTGCCTGGAGATGAGTGTGTGTGTGTGTACATACATGTACGTGCATTTGCTGATCTTTGGGCTATGCGGTTTGCTCAGGACGTGAGAAGGAAATGAAGGAAGAGTGGGAAGCAACTTGGAAGGAAAGAGTGGAAGAACTTGCCTTGTGGTTTGGAGAGATCAGGATGGATGTGGTGACCTTTGAAGGGGGCACTGAGTGGACCTATGTGGGAAAGGTCCCCTTTATGTTAGGAGTTGGGGAACATGCAAAGGTAGAGAGTCCTGGAGGTGTTTATGATATGCCCTGGAGAAGGGGAAAACACCAGTGACTTTAAATGTGATTATATGGACAAAATGAAAGACTTCATTAATTGAGGACCTTGTTATGATTTATTCGACACCCATGAGTAGAGTTACTGGTAGCAAGTTAGGGTACTTAGTAATTGTCTGTATGTGGTTCTTTGAGTTTTTGTCCGTGTGGTTTTATTTATTTATTATTATTGTCTTCCCAAACCCATTCAGAATTGCGCTGTCTTGTAAAATGGCCTCTGCTGGCAAAAACTGTGCTGTGCTGTGAAACCACAGCCCCTGCTGACAGATGCTGCTTTGCATAAAAGTGGCTCTGTGCAGACTTGGAGAGGAGCTGAGCTGAGCTGGGGAAGTGGTATTTGCTACCATGGTGTCTGTGGTGTGTAATTTTCCGTGCAGTGTTATGCATTTCCCTCTGTTTTTGTGACGTCTTTGCTGTTTCTCCTCTTTTCTTCTTAAGTGCAGACATAAAAACGTGTGAAGGCATTAAGAGTGGGTCTGTAAATGCAGAAGGAAGGCAAGAGAATTGCCATGGAAGTTCCTTTGCGATGTGAACTTGTTGGTATTTTACAGGTTGCTTTTTATTAAGCTATAACTTTTAATTGTTGCCTGCTCAAATTCACTTTACTCTGGGGAACTGAATGTCAGAGGGAACGCTTATTTCACTTCTTCCTTTCTGATGGTGTAGTATGTTTGCTTGCCTTCTGAAAAGAGGATGCTTAAGCTCTTTGGTTTAATTCTGTTGCCACAGAAATACATGAGAATAGAGTTAAGGAATGCTGAGATCTAAAATTGTTTTTCTTTTTAGCTCAGATCTGTACTGAAAGTATGAAGTGTAGCAGACGTTCAGCTCTTATAACTTCAGTCTTTGTGCTTTTTCTGAAGGAACAAACAGTTATGAATAATCTTCTGATAGCTTTAAAAACAGAACAGTAAGGTGTGCTCTCACTTGTTGCAAATAGTGCTCAATTTTTGGGAGCGAAGCTGGCTAAGATGTGAAAGACAACTCTGCAGCTTTGTTTCCCTTAAGAAATCATTAATTTTTGTTTATTCCAAGTAAGGACTTCAGTTTTGAGCAGCACTGAGAACATTGTGCTCTGTGACGTGAATCAGAGCACAAAGTTGCATTGTCTTAATGCTCACATCCATCTGAATGCTCCTGAGTACTCCTTCCAGTTGCTCAAGATGCCTTGTGATCCTCAGGAGGTGTCATGCTTTAAGCAGTCACCACTTCTGCTGTTATAGTTGATGTTGCCGCTGTTTGTGGTCATTGGGATGGAAGTGTGGGGATACAGAAAGGAGAGAAGGAGTTAACTGCATGCATTGCTGCTGCTGCTACTGAACACAGCTTCTGCAGGATGTGTGGACAGGCCGCGGAATTGTTGCAGTGCTCTGGATTTCTGGTTGCTTGGGTGATGCTTGCTTGTGAATAATAAAGGGGCACCTTGCTAGGCAGAGATTGTTACACTGAGCAATAGATTGTGAATGCAAGTGGTGAGAGGAGTTACAGGAAAGTGTCTTCCTAGGCTTACACAAGCCGAGTATTATAAAAATTGCATTGGTAATAATTTTTACAAGTGGTACTATACTGTTCTGGAAGAGCCTACATAAATGTTTTATTAGGAGCTCTGTAGCATATTAGATTTCCTTTTGCTGAGAGCATCTGACAGGGGTCACGAGGCTTATTTGAATGAATGTTTTATGCTTGGCCTCTTAAAACATTTCAGTGGGAGACTCTTTTTAATGAAACCATCCGCTATGTTACTGCTTCTACTAGTTCAAAAATCATAAGTCCTGAAGGACGTGTATGAGAAGCCATTTTTTTTTCCAAAGAATTGTGCTATGAAATATATAGGAGTGGATAAAGATTTTATTGGTAGTTGATTTGACTCTGCTGCCTTGTGTGCCCGTGGCTTTTCCTCCCATGAGTGGTGCTCCCATCTCATGCTTTTGCTGAGGAAATACTTCAGTTCCAACATATCTTCTTAGATCTTGCTCTCTGTAGAGGGGAAAAAGTCCTTTTTTTTTTTTAGTCTAAAAATATTTGGTTTCTCTTCCTATGAAGTCAGACAATGTTTTAGTACTTAGAGGAGTATTATAAAGAACACTGTGACAGCATGCTATGCTTCTTAAACAATACTCTTCTATAATTATGATTTCAGTGCCAATGTATCAGAGTTTTGAGGGCTAAAAATGAACATATGTATGCACACACATGCATGTCTCACCATGTTGGTTGGATTCTATCTCAGTAATTGTCTCTCACCGTGGAGAGCAAAACCAAGTGGGTGCAGTTCTTGCTGTTTGTTTTCCTTGACTTGAAACTCGTGACGTAGTTGGCTCGTTTTCTTTCTTTCACAGCAAATCTCTGATCTGAAAAAGGAGAACTTCAACCTGAAGCTTCGTATATACTTCCTGGAAATGCAAATGCAGCAGAAGTTTGATGGTCCCACTGAAGATATGTACAAAATTGTATGTGCTTAGAATATCATAAGAGAATGATGTATCTTTGAAGAGCTTGTTTAATGGGAAAGCTGCCTGTTTTACTTCTGAATCTTTCTCAGCTGACAGTCTCAGTATGACTCTCTTATTCTGCCCTCTGACTGCACGCTGGAGGAGTCTGCTTTCTTCCTAGCAGTTCTTTAATGGTATTTCACCAGTGCTGTGACAGCCTGCTAATCGAAGTGGCAAACTTTCCAGTCTGTGTGGAGCAGTTTCATCTGAAGCATGTAGATGAAGTTGTGTTTCGGTTGTGTATAGCTTCTTGTTTTATTGCTCTACATTCCTCTAAATCAGGAATTCATCCTGTCTAAGTTTGTAGAAGAGAAGGTGTGGTTTGGTTTTCTTGTTTAAGCTTGAGGAAGGCTTTGAGTTTATGTATCCGTGGGACAAACATTTACTGTTTGTCTACATTCTACAAGGCATTCATTTTGGTAATACAATGGCATTAAGGCTCCTTTATAATAGAATGGAAACTTCAGTTTCTCTTGATGGTTGTCACAGTAGTAAAGTGCACGGCTGCCTGTTTAGGTCATGGTTTCAACTGTGGATATTGCTAATTGGTCTATTCTGGTCTTCTATGCCTATTCTGGTCTGTCTTGTAATGGCTAACATACAGAAAATTATCTGTTAACTTGTTTGCCAAGTAGTTCTTGTACAATGTGTTTTCCCAGGCTGTAAGAAAATCATTTTTACATTATTTAAAGCCTCAGTAATTGGTATAACCAGGTTTTAAAAAGAAAATCATTAGAAATTATAGCTTCCAAGCTGTAGTGACTCCCAACTTGATTTGCAGCCCTTTCCATTGTAGTTAAGCATACACACATGTGCATAGACTTGCTTGAGTACAGTGGTCCTAAATACTTGACTCTTTTAAAATGCGCTTTCATAAGCTGAAATTGCTGTGCTGATCTTATCCCAGCGATACTTTATTTGCTGTTCCAAGCAAAACTAATCCATATGGTGATGTTAACTTATGCATATGGTGACCTCTGAGTTCTCTGCAGATGCTTTCATTCTTATGTTCTAGAACATTGAGCTGAAAGTTGAGATAGAAAGTCTGAAGCGTGATCTGCAGGAGAGAGAGAAGCTACTCATCAAGGCCTCGTGAGTATCAGTATATTAAAACTGTGTGTTATTTAAGACTTCCAAGGTCTTGCTTCTGTTTGTATGCTTTTTTCCTGATACTTCCAGAATATGAAGAGCACAGAGTAGCATTTTAGTGATGTTTTTCTAGAAACTGCCCCTTGTGATGCTGGGTTGACATTTTAGTTCTTATACACGCAATGATGATGCTGTCACAGAGTAACTTAAACGTTAACTTAATGTAAAAATACACTGTATTTTTCAGATAAATGTGACTACTTAGTTGAGAATGGGTTAGCATTCCTACCAGCCTTAGCGTAACTTGTATCATAATTCCCTGTTCAGTTGTTTCCTTCTAGATACCAGTTTCAAAATGAATCCAAGCTGGCAGTGTCATCTAATGACTGCTCCGCAGGCCTCGGTTGCAATGGAATTTTCTCTGTGGTTGGCCTCACTTGGCATTGAGTTGTTACTAATTACCTTTTTCAGTAGTTGGGAGTTCCAAGTAGATCCTGCAAACCAGATTAATTTTCATTTGTAGCTGTCAGAAGCTTTCACTGGGCTTTGAATGGAACCTTGCGTGAGTTCATAATAGGGCACAGAATTTAGAGTTAAATCATAAACGAGTGGTCATCCTTTGCTTAGTGAGGAAGTACAAGAGAAGAAGGAGCTGGTAAGGGATTACTAATTACTAAAGAAATGATTAGGGAAGGTCTGAGCATATACATATCTTCAGTTTATTCCAGCGCTGCTGCCTGTAGGTAATACAGCTGTACCGAAGGCTTGATACTGTACTTGGAAGCTTTAAAAATATGGAAGAAATAGAAACTATTTTTCATTGCTCACTTATTTGTTGTGACAAAGATTGTGTGCAGCTCTCATTGCTGAACATCAAACAGAGACTATGCCACCAAAATTGTTATGTGCTGCGTAGATGTTTGTATTTTATCTTACAATGACAAGCAGGTACAGATAAAGTAGAAGAAACTTCTCTGTAATCTATCAGCTGCTTTCACTAAAATGTTTTCTACTTTGGTATGCAATGGGATTTCGATTATATATTATGGCCTTTCAGAAAGGCAGTTGAAAGCCTGGCCCAGGGTGGTGATGCTGAAATACAGCGTGTGAAAGAGGAGGCACAAAAGAAGTTACAAGAAATGGAAGGAATCTTGACTGGCAGAATAAACCTTCTGGAGGAGGTGAGTGCCTAAAATAGAGTGAGTAGTTAGAAATCTGTACTTTGTACTATTATCTGAGATTTGATACTGTGATGGGCCTGTATTGTCAAAATTGCTTCAGCTTTCATGGAGAAATAGCTAGTGCAAATCCAGGAGGAGAAGAAAAGAGGGGAAAACCAAAACAAACAGTGAAAGGGAAAGTACCATTAACTACTCTTAAAGCACTGAATAGGAGGATAGCAATTCTTCAGGCAATTCCTACCTTTGGATGCTATTTGGGTATGGTCAGAACAGACTTTTAAGTCTTGAGTTCCAGTGAGGCAGCTTTGTTTCCAGAGCTGCAATCTCTGTTTAGAGGAAGAGGGGCTGCATTTTGGACACTTGTTCTGGTAACTTCTCAGCTTCATAAATAGCTGAAACCACTCTGTAAGAGCTGCTGTCATGTGGTTGGCACAGATTATTCCCATATTTATTTTTGAGCCATTGCTGATACCTTAACAGGGGAATTGCTTCGTGTTTTTCTCATTTTGTAGCGTTTAGGCACCATGAGGAAAAGAATTGTCTGTATGAATAACGTGTTTCCTCGGAATCAAGGAGACTCCTCTTCCTTGTGAAGAACAAATCAGATATTGAATGGCCCGTGCTGGAAATGTTTTAAGTTCTATACATAAACTCCGTAATTGTTTTGCATCATTGAGTGCATATGCTTAGGTAAGGGATTATGTAACTGTATCTTTTGAGGGAATAGAGATCTGGCGCTCTTTTGTGAGTAAATAAATAGGACAAGGTTAAGCTCCAGTGTTTGCTTTTCTGTCTCAAAAGAATGATTTGGTCGTAGAAGATATTGGTAGCAGTCTCATAATGCTATTCTCTATCAGGCTGATTTAGCAGTGTTCCTAAAGCAGTGAGATCCTTCGGTGCTGAGCTACAGAGGGGGATTCACCACAACCTTTTCTTTAGCAAAACTGGGGTTTCTCAAAGCATTCCTTGTGCTATTGCTGAGGTAGAAAATATCCCAAATTACTTATTGCAAAACGATTGATCAGACTGATGTTTCTTAAATCTTACATGTAGAGTTGCAGATATTATCTCACAGTGCTGTAGTATTTTCTGTAGCCTGAAGGTAGTGTTGGCCTCTGATGTGAATTTTATTATGCCGGTGAATGTAAATACTGCAGAGCAATATTAGTCACTTGTTCATGTAGTGGTGTTTAGTTACACAGATCTGGGTATGAGTTCTCTTTGGAGTTTTTGATTGAAAGACGTGTGCTGATGGGGAGGGGAGAGGAGCAGTGAATTGTAGTGGAGAAGGGCTTTTTCTTCACACCCCATTCCCCAAGAGATCATGTTTGGAGGGGAGGGGATTACTTCTTAGGTTTCGGGGAGGCTGATAGATCATAGAAAGCAAAACTCAGTGAGCACAGCAGGGAAGCTTAGCACAGAGAAATGAGGATCTGAAACAAACGTTATGTAGTTTATGACAGGTTGCTTTTGCGTGTTTTTGTTTGTTTTGTTGGTGGCTTTTTGTTCCCCAGCCCAGTGAGCTGGATCACTTAGAGGTTGACTGGAACATCTGGGTGTTCCCTCTATTTCTGTTGCTGTCCAAGGCAAGCGTGGTTCATGCTTTATCAGTGCTTAATCAATCGTCTTGGAGTTCCACTTGGCTACAGTGAGACTGTGAATATTGATTTATTTTTTTTTTTAATTCCTGATTTTATGAATAAGACTTCATTTAATCTTTTTAATTTCCGTCTGTTTCTTATGATGGTGGGAGGATAGTGGGGTAGAGTCACATTATTTTAAAGCAAATGATCATAGGTAGATCTAAAGCCATAGCACAGGGGCACTTCTGTTTCTGTTTCTGCCGTTGGATAGAGAATTTGATTTGCTACTTTGAAATGAACTTCCCATCTTTATGTACCACAGAAAATTGATTAACCTGAACTGTTCATGTCTGTATTTTCAAGAAGTGTTTGCAAAGTGCTTGAGATAATTAGTGTGCATTTGGTAAAGACTCAGTGCATGAAGAACTGTGAGCATTTTGTCCTTGTAGACATCAAAATGGTCTTTTTTTTTTTTTTTAATTATTTTAACTACAGAATCTTAAGGCTGCCCAGGAAGAGGTGGAGAAAGCCATCGCAATGACAGAGAAGGAGAAAGCACTGAGAATTGCAGCTGAGCAGAAACTTTCTTCAGTTACAAATGTTCCTGTAAAGGATCTGGATATGATTGCAGAAGCTGAGAAGGACAGGTCAGAACACTTGCTGGTGATATTTCTAACCAGATGGAAGTTCTTTTACCGTTTCAGTGTGAAGAGTCAGCATGGGTATAGAATGTAATGGTTTGATCCTTCCCTGGGACAGATGATTGAGTGTTACTAGATATCCAATCAGCTTGTAAATGAGTGCAGCAACCAGTTTACATGTTGCATGACAGCAAAATCTTTAAAAGATGTCTGAAAGTGTACAAGAATCAATGTGCACGTGGCATGAACGTGTCCTGCTTTAAAGCTTTTTTGTAACTCTGCTGTCTTACCTTCTGCTTCCTGCTTTTGAGCCATTGCTTGAGCAGAGATTCACTCTTATGTCCGTGTTCACTTGCTGCTTTGTACTGTTTACATGCTGTTCAGTCTTGGTTATCTGTTGAGGTTGGTAAATCTAATGGGGAAAAAAACAATGTGTTTGAGCTTCACAGCTTTGATTATGCTTTGCAAGGCATTGGTTTTGTTTTAATTGGCAGGTAGTTGAAAAGGTGCCCGAGGTAGTTCTTCAGGCAGGGAGATGCATGCAGTCAGATCTCAATACTTGGAAGACTGATCTTATTTGGTTTTTAAATACATTTAGGATAAAATACATGTCTGGTTAACCTAGGAAAGCTTTGGTAGCTTGGGTATGTAAGCCTGAGGTGGAAATGAGAAGAATGTTATAATTTCTAATGCTTTGGAGTATCCTTTCTTGTCCTTTTCTGACTGAACCCTGAAGTTAGCTGCTCTGAGTATTGTAGTTTGATGAAATTGTTCTTACTGCATGATAGGTGATACTGCAGTGATTATAACCTGGCTGCTAGGCCGTCTTGTTCCCTTTCCTGTTATCTTCCCTGTCCTCTTTAAGTCTCTTAGACCTCTTTGTGAACACGGTTGCTCCCCTGAGCGACTTGAGCTGGGAAGGAGTGTGTTACAAAAGCGGACCCTTTCTGATACACTTCAATTGCCAGCTCCAGAGCTTGTGTGAAAACAGTGCTTCAAGTGTGGGAAGAAATTGTCAGTACTGAATCACTGAAATGAAGGCTGCGTGGAGTAAGGAACTCTTCTGGTGACCTGCACTGGCAGGATCCCCTGTAACTCTGTGGTGACAGATCTGAGTATTTGCAAGACCAGAAAAACAGTGCTAATGGAGGATGGTATTTGACTCCTTGAAGTGAACGAAGCACTAATGTGCAGCACTTCAAACTTGTCTGAGAGTAGCACATGGGGAATTCATACTGTATTAAAAAGATCCTTTCACCATCTGGGCTGCAAAACACTAAGAAGATCACAGCTGGCATCTTATGCCAGAAAGTTTTCAGGTATAACCCTTATGTCTGTCAAAAAAAAAAATGGTAGCATTGATTTTAATTGGTTTAAATACTAGGGCAGCTGAGATGTGTATCTGACTGATGGAGGTAGCCATGACCTAATTTTGAGGGTGTTGTGTCTAACTAGAATCAACTTTAGCCACAAATACAAGTGATGGTACTTGAGGGACCCTTTGTGATGGTACGTAATGATGTGTGCTGGGAAGTGGAATGCATTGATAAGCTTTTGTGTATAGGATAATGTAAACAAAGTGTTGAAGCTTTCAGCATTTATAATAGTACTGGAGGAAAGGAAAAATGAGTGCTTTGCAGATAGTTCAAACGTGTTTGTTGCTTGCTTTAAGTGGATGGCAGCTTTTCTAGCTTCTCTGGAGGAGAGGGAGGCTGTGGAAAGAAAGGCTCCCTCAAATTTTATGAGTATTGTCTGGAGCCTTCAGCTAGGAAAGCTGCCTGCGAGATTTACTGCAATAACTGTAGGGTCTCTGGTAGATCATGCAAGATTAATAAGAAAAATCTTATATTTTTAGACTTATAGAGCAACTGAATCTGTCTTTGAAAAGTAAAGAAGCTGTAATTCAACATCTTGAAGAGGAAAACTCTCAGAGCAGACCTGGTGGTGGGAACTTATCAGCAGAAAAAATGGAAGAACTTACCAGTGCTTTGAGACATGAAAAAGATAGTGAGATAGAGGTGAGGATACTGTTGCAACTGTTATATGGAGTAAATCTCATGTGGTCTGGGATTCTCAGGGCTTTATGCATGGCAGTACATGAGTGGCTTAATAATAAAATATCCTTCTCCACTGTTATTCCTTTCTCCCTTTTTCATCCCCCTAAACATTCATTGTTCGTCCTGTATTTTGGCAATCAGTATTCATCATTACCAGCCATGCTTATCATTCTTTCGAAGAGAGATCATTTCCCTCTACTTTATGCTTGTTTTACTATAGATACTGTATAATTGCTTTACAGAAGTATATATTTAAAAGAAAAGCTAAATGTTACTAGATCCCCACCAATAGATGACAGAACTTTTACCGTACTATAAGAATGTGACCTGAGAGTTTGTTTTAGGAAGACGTTTCTCTACTTATCTCCTTATTAAAGGAGATAAGTGTTAAAAAATTCTCATGAAATAAAGTGAAAGTGTTGCTGTTAGCTTACAAAAAGTTCCAAGAGTTGCCATTGTATTTCTGTTGCCTCTTTAAGAGGAAGACAGATACCTTGACAGCTTAAAGGCAGGAATAAGTCTGAAACTGCATTTCTTGGTTGTTTGCTTTTCCATTTGTTATTCACACTAACAAAACTGAAGGAAAAAAGAAATTATGGAGGCTGTTGTGCTTTTGAGAAAGATTCATCCCTTTTGTTTTGGGGCTTCATAACAATTAGTGCAGAAACACCTCTTTGTTTCTGTCAGGAACAGATGAGAGCTTTCTTCAGCTGAATTGAATTAAAGCTTCACTTCTGGGTCTTACTGCAGTGAAATCAATGTGTCAGGAAGAACTACCCTAGATTCACGAGATTATTTTGTGTCAAGCTGAAAGCAGGGTCATCTTTAATCATTTCAAAGCAGGTGGACAGACTGTTTCATCCTTTTGGGCTGCAATACTAGAGAAAGAAAGCTGAATGTGTTTGTTGCACGGCTCCATTTTTAAATGGGATTATTCTTCTTTAAAAATCTTCCCTAAAGAAAAGCGCTAATTAAAGTCTCCTGTCTTAAAAGGATCCTGCTGACATAGCTAAGTCTCGTAAAAGTGCACTTTTATTAGCTTACAAAGCAGAATTGTCCTGTCTCTCATTGAAGAACACTGTTTTCTTTCCTGCTATGCCCAGATACATCTGTAGACTTCCAGGAAGCAACTGTGCATTCTTGCCTAAATGTTGACTGTAGTACAGTTCTGAGACACATATAGTGTTCTTCCTTGATGTTCATTTTATTTAGTTTTAATGCTCAATGTGTTGCTTCAGTGTTTAGAATCAACGTACCTGTTTTGTTCTTATAGGCTATGAAGATGGTGCTTAAAAATGAGAGAAATTCCTTAGAAAAAAAAATCCAGGTAAGTCCTAGTTGTCTTTCTGTATTTTTGGCTTCATGCAGTGCATGTTGGGGTATCTTCTGTTATACATTCATAAATATGGAGAAGTCTTGGCTAGAAAAGTAGTAAAGCAACTCCTTTGGTTAATTCTTTTCTTAGGTGGCAGGAAGGATCCCTTGTTTTTGAAGCGATTTTCAGTGAAGCTGAAAGGCACTCTCATCAAATATTAAAGCTCTATGGCTGGTACTCGTGGCCAGCACGTGATTAGGTTTCTTTTACTATATTTCAAGCTTATCTTTAAGATGATGACTTGCATTTGGGATGTATTTAATATAAGTAATTTGAATTATAAGATATAAGAATTTAGAGACTCTACTTATTAATCTGCTGCTACAGTATCTCTTAGTAAGAAGTTAATGCAACTTGCGCATAATCTAATTTAGTCTCTAGAAGAAGAGTTGCAAGAGAGAGAAAATGAGCTTGCCGTTGAAAAGAAGAATGGCTTGAAAAGGGATAAAACCATTCAAGGGTTAACTGTCGCACTAAAAGCGAAGGAAAAAGAGGTATGATGACTATGATCTTGCCATCCTTGAGCGTGTGCATGATGTGAGTGTGTCAGGGATTGTTTTCTCTGCATGTAACTGTTTAGGAAGCTTCTAGTAGATTCTAAATTGCTCCTGTCATGCGTGTAAGCAGTTCTCTTTGTTATCTTGAGCTTTGGGCCTTCAGCTGGAGGGGGGAGGAAAAAAAGTACTTAACTGATGCTTTCTCCCTTAAGAACTTAGAGGAAAAATGTTTTCATTTACACACTGCTGTTTATCAGCTCTGAGCACCACTTAAAAGGTATGAGAAGTATTTTTTAGGTTGTTGAGTAAGTAGAGCCGTCATAAAAGAAGGTGAGATAGTAGGTCAATGTCAGACGAAATTTGAGTTTTATGGAAGAGAGGAAGTGTTTAACTTGAGTGATAGGCAGCCTAGTGAGTATGGTGTGAGGCAAGAGTTTCTTTATGTGAGATTTATTGTGATGTATTTGATGTTTTTGTTTTTGAAAATCTTTGTTTTGTGTAGTTGGCTGGATGGATAATGAGGTGGTGGGATAGCTATTACTGAGTCACCATCCCTTGGAAATAACTTTCTATTTAGCGTTCATTTTGCTTTACTTAAAGAATGAAGAACTTGCTTCTGAAGTTGAAGCTCTCGCTGCTTCGTTGGCTAAGGCAAGAGAGGCAACTCATCAAGCACACATCCAAAAATTCAAGGTAAGCAAGCAGTTAATGTGGCTTTCCCTTTCCCTGCACCTTCCTTCACGGCGTTTCCACATTACTTTCAAACACATAAAGTAATGTATGTTAAGGATTGGGAAGTAGTTCAAAGAGTTGTTTGTTTGAATGTTTAATTTTTTTATGTAATACATTTTGCCCAAAATAATTGTTTAAATGATTGAATCTTAAAATATCAGACTTCTTAGTTCATTTTCTTCTTCTGTAACAACTGAGAACTGAGTAAGAAATATGTAGAAGCGCAGTGAGTTGAAGATAAAGGTGCAGTTACGTGTGGAGTTGAGATGATACTGAGTTCTCTGAATTGAATGTTTTGGTTGTTTTTCCAACAGAAGTAAGGGCTCACCCTTCCACATCAGCAGAGTTAAAAAGGACCTGAGAGACTTGTTTGTGTTTGTATTTCTTCATATAATCAATGTGAAGCCACTG
This sequence comes from Alectoris magna, assembly GCA_030625065.1. NCBI lineage: Eukaryota > Metazoa > Chordata > Aves > Galliformes > Phasianidae > Alectoris > Alectoris magna. Next base: position 4,259,261 of record CM060579.1, on the reverse strand, counting down.
TTTAAAAAAAAAATAGTCATCTTCCTGCAACATCAGTTTCACTTACTTTTGTATGTGCAAAGGAGAGAGAAGACTTTGTGATGATAACCTATGTGTAATATGTAGTATGTAAAACAGGAGAAAGTAAAAAATTGTTTTAAAACAGACCACATAATGTATACCAGCTAATCTTAAACTGAAGTGTAGAACTGCAATTTAAGTGTACAATATTGAGACAAGTTTTATCTCTGAGTCACTTTGTCCTCTGTGTGAAACTGTATTTTGTTTGCTGTTTAATATCACACAATTACTGCTTTATGAAATATTAGTCTAATTTAACCCTTTTATTTTGGAGCTTGATTATTATTTGAGTTCTGGGTTTAGAAAATGTGCAACTAATCCTTCCTGCCCACAGAACCCAAATTGCACGGTGTGTGACAGAGCAGGCCTTCCTCCTCATTACTCTGCTCCTTAGCTACAAACTTGAGTTGAAGGCAGTTCTCTGTGAGTAGATCATAACTCATAGCCCACAGCTCCTGCCACCTGTGCTGCAAACTTCCAGGAGGCCAGTTGTAACAGAATGTGATAGGGAAGAAATCGTGCTTGCTATTTTATATACCACGTATGTGTATGATTTGCAACTTCTTGACCTAGTCTGGATTCAAATTGACCCTAAAATAGAAATTTTATGTAATGAGAGCTTTGGGAACCAATAATAATACAGTCTCATTTGTGCTGTGGACTCCTGTGCACGTCAACCTTCATCTAATCCTTACTTATCTAAGACTGTCTTATGTTAGATGTCACTAAACGCTTTGTTGTGTTGAATACTTAAGACAATTTTTAGTATAGTGTTGGTGTGTTATTTGGGTGACTCATTTCACTGGATTTTGGTACCAGAAACGTAAGGTGGGGAAAGCAACAGCAGTAAAACTTGCAGGTTGCACAAAGTACCTGTATAGGCTTTGACTGCTGCTTTGTGTTTCAGGGTGCTGAGGATTATCAAGCTCTCCTGATGGAAAAAGAGACCCTCTTAGCAGAGCTGCGCTCAGAAAACCTCACAAAGGACGCTGAGAATCGTAAACTACAACGAAGGATTAAAAGGACTGATCAAGAGCTAAATGATCTGAATTTAGAAAGAGAGAAAATGGAGAAGGAGCTGGATGAAGCACAGCTGCAGAAGAGCAGAAGTGACAAAACCATTAATGTTATTATCGTATATTTTCCTTTATTTCATTATGTTTAGAAATAATACGTTTGTCTGTTACTACCTTGTCCTTTTCTAACAAATTTAAATTTTTAACTGATGCTTTTTTGGAAAGGCAAATGTATTTGGTCGGTGTTCAGAAGAATGTGGCCAAGAAGACCTTGTAAAATTCTGGCACTTAGTCTGCACAGAAAAGTGTTTTTAAATCTTACTTCGATAGCCTTGGTTAAGTCATAGCTAAAATGGTTAGCCTTTATAAGCAGTAAATGGTAGCTGTTTGCTTCAATTTTCTGATTGCAGTCTGAACGTGCCCGACATAGAATGTATGTGTTATTTCTGCTGTGTTTACCATGTTACGTGTCTCCACTGTCTTAAATTGCAGTTTGTGTAAGTTCTAATGCAGTGTAAGAGTAAGAAGTTGGTTGGTGCAACCTGAAACTTCGGCTTGCTTTTTGCTATCATAGCTTGGTCACTGTGAAGGCTGTATAACTAGTAGCAATTTTTGCTTGTAAAATCCCCAAACCGCAACTTGCTGCATATAAGAAAGAAGGTGCATCTGTTCCTTAATCTTACTTCATATTCTCTTTAGGGCAATCTTACTTCATATTCTCTTTAGGGCAATCTTACTTCATATTCTCTTTAGGGCTTTCTTTAAACCTTAGTGTAGATGTCTAGACAAGCTCTTCTTCCAGCATGCACAGGTCATGCAACAAAGTGAATGATTGGGCTTCCTCTTCCTTTGGAGAAAAAGGTGCACGTTCTGTTGAGTGCAGACATAAAATAATTCTCACCACTCTTGCCATGTAGATTTCTCTTTCTTCAGGAGAGCACCTGCATGATGGGTGGACTCCTGCCTGGTTTCAAAGGCTGGTACTTTTCAGTTTGAAAATTAGCCTCTTTCTACATTAAATAACATAAAAGATCAAATGAGCTTGTACTTCTTCAGTTTATATTTTGCCCTAATTATTGAATAAGGACTTCATTAAATATAGCGTGTAGACGTGGAAATTGCTGCCCTTGCATTATCACTTTAAACCAGTAGAGGGATCTCTTTACCTACAAAGAAATAAGCCCCCCCCCGCCAGCCTGCTGTATTTATTTAACTTAGAGTTTTGGATGATTGTCAGCTGTGGTTAGGCTCCTGTCACACAGTCTTTATCTTTGCTATGCTTTGAAATTTCTTCTGGGTGTTGAGGTTAAGGGGAGAAAGAACAGATAGCTCCCATCAGTAAAAAAGCCACAAAGAACATATTTTATTGATTTAAGTATTTTGTCTTTAACTGTCTTCTCTATTCAGAATCTTTTTTCATCTTTAAGGGGAGCCAAAATATAAATCTGTATGGGAAAGGCACGAAAAATAGGACTGAGTAGGGATTTGCCAGGGGATTCAAAGTTACTGGTATTACTGAAATCTATTTGACTCCATTATGTCCAAGTTTTTCATGTAAATGACTGGTTCCTTGGGGAAAAGCATTCCTGTCAAAAGATGAGCAGTCTTATAAAAATTATATCCCTAACCTATTTCCTACTCCTCGCAGAACAGCTGCTTCAATTTCAGAGTTGCTAGTACATTTGGATAGAGCAAGACTGCCTGTGAAATGTTGCCCATTAAGTAGTAGATATGTGGGAGTAAAAAAATATGCTGTGATATTTCGCTGTTTGACAAATAGGAAACCACTTCGGTGATCTGATGCAAACCTCTTATGAGACAGCCCTAAAAATCCTATTCTGTTTATGCCCCAAGTTACCTATTTATCAGCGTTTCTACTGTGTTAGGACCGTTCTTGCTAGCTTTATTCTAAGCTGTCCTTACCTCTTCCTCCCACACAGGGAAGGTTTCGGTGACTTTTTGTATACAGTTGTTGGGGTAATGGCAATTTTTTTTTCATAATATATCTATTTAAAACAAAAAAGAAGGCAGATGGAGGGGAGGAAGCAGGGGAAAGCAAACCTCTGGATGAGGTTCTTCTCCTGGCTGGAGGTGATTCAGGCATTACTGTCCTGCAAGAGGAGATGCTTAAGCTAAGACTGCTGCATGTGAGCAAATTGGATGGCCCACAGTATGAGTCTTCTGAAGCAGCACATGTTCCTGACCGTTGTCCCTGGCACTGTGGGTTGGATGCTTCAGCTTTTTCTTGAGTCAACTTAAAAACTTTTTTAGTTCAGAGCTTTCCCAAAGCTGCTGTTGAGTTCTGCATCATTTTAGCTCTTTGAAACAAGAAACTTTGGGCATTTATTCTTCTGTACAACTGATGAGGAATAAGCATCACCACATTCTACTTGTAGCAAGATGGTGGACACGTATATAGCATCTAGTTGTTCTTGATCAAAGTCTTAGTCTAACGTCAGATCATTCAAGCACTTTAACCATTGTCTCTCCAGGCCTCTATATAGGCAGTTAAAGTATACTTGCTAGTTGCTCATATTTGTTCACTTGTTTGGGAAGTGCATAACTCATTAGGTAGAATTTATAATGGAGTCTTCCTACATGTAAGTTAGGCTGAGGGGGAGGTTTTGTAGCTTCATGACTTAATTATCCACCAGTCTGCTTTCCCATCTGATGAGGGGGAGGCATCTGCACCAGTCTTTGACGTTATTGTGTTTCACATTCATTTTTCTTAGTTCAACTATCATTAATCATAGGAAAGTCTCTTGGGGAAAAAGGTTGGCAGAAGGAATAGCAAAGTTTATGCTCTGAGAACATAGGTACTAAATTATCCTTGCAACTCAATGTATAGAAACCAATATATTTTCTCCCAGACAATTTGAGTGGTCAATGAGTTCAAGCAACCTGCTATAGTGATGGATAGTTTTGTGTGTTACAGAATTCCATCTCATGCAAAGAAAATAACTTTCAATCTCAACTCTTAACTTGTTTGGAGAAGGATTTAAGGGAATATTGGAGGCAGAAATACTGGAGGCAAACTCTCACAGGCCTTTCCATTTTCTGCAATAATGACTATTGCCAGTCCAGCTCTTTCCCTGAACCTAGCCATTGTGTATGTGCTGCTTTAAAGGCAGAAATGTAACTTCCGTGCCTGACAAGTGTTGTACACTGAAAAGTCTGAGGCTAGGTTATAGGAAATGTAGTACTATTATTGCCAACAGCGTGTTTTCTATCTGTATGTCTGCATTTTCTCTTAAATCTTTTTATGGTCTTGTTAAAGAGAAACCAGAGAGTAATAATTGCTTTAAGTTCCAGGACAAATCACAAGTGAAAAATTTGCTTACTGAGTTCTGATACAGTAGCTCCAAGGTGACATAAAAAGGAGTCAACTTTGCAATGCATCGTGAAAGTCATCATGTTACAATTAGCCCTTTACTTCCAGTTCAAGTGTTGTAGGTGATGTGACCCACTTGAAGAGCTCCGTAGCTGGGAGCCAGAAGGCTCAGCAGTAGTCAGGCCTTACGCTACTTCCACTCTACACTACAGTTTGTAGTTAGTAAAGGTGGAATGGAAACGTGTTTCAGGTGGTACATATTTACAGAATTTGGAACTGATGCTGCAGTTCTCACCTTTCTTAGGCAAAAAAGTCATTATTTTGGTGATGGGGAAAAAAATATCGTTGTTAGTTTGCAGGACTAAGTGCATAAGTTTACCCATTCTTTGAAACAAAGCAACATTTGATGAGGGTTTTGGGGAGCTATTAGGAATGTCTGAGTTGATTCCTGATAATGAAGCTAAAATTAAGTAAGTAAACCAAAACGAGTTGCAAATGACAATTTGTATTTAATGTGCAAAACAGACATAAAGCAGGGAAGTAGTAAAGTGATGCTAAAGATTTGATGTGAACCTGCACGAAGCAAGGTAATTAAGTTAAAAAAAAGGACATAAAGCAGTTTGTAAAGAGAATGCAATTAAAGTGTCACTAATACTATTTCCCTGTACCTAGGATAAGAAATCTATCGGATTTTAAATCCCAGTGGAGGTAAAAGTGAGGTTTATGGGTGACTACCAGATGTGCAAACTATTTAAAGGGCTTATGATACTCCACAAATGGGCCCTTTTTGGGTATTAAAGGAAAACAAATTAATTTTAAGATGTGGGCACTGTTACCCTATTCTTTGTGTCTGAGGAGAAGTTTAAGTAGCATAAAAACAATGTGGAAATGGCACAACTCGTCTTGGAGCCTCAGGGAAAGGAAAAGAGCAAATGACAAACTGAATCAGCCATAACCTTTTTTTCTCCCTATTTCTATCCAAAGAATAAGCAGACTCAGAAGCAAGTGTTGTGACAGTAGCAACGCGCCTGTGTGTGATACTCCTAACAGCCTTGGTGTCCATTCATTGTGTGAAAAGCATTTAAACTAGAACAGACTAGATTTTTAGAAAGCAATACTGGCACCTTACCTAAAAGTTTTCTTGAATGATATTTATAGATATTAAGAGAAAGGTATTGACTTCAATACATTCACCAGAGCACGCAGTGATATGTGTAATCTAAAGCAATAGAAAGTTAAGCTCTTAATGTGGTTTGTCAGTCTTGAACTTTTATTGAAATCGATCTGCTAAATATTCAGTTTCATTTTTCGTAGGATCTTAGAAATCAAGTGGAGAAATTACACGGTGAAATGGCTGAGAAAGAAAAAGCTGTTGAAGATCATTACAATATTCTTCTGAGTGAAAGCAATCAGAAGTTGCAGAGCCAAGAGCTGGTTATCAAGCAACTAACAGACAACGTCAGTCAAAAGGATCTGTTGCTTCAGGTAGGTAGGCCAGAGTCGAAATGAAAAATGTGAAGTTATCGTTTGATTTTGTTTGAGGAATGATTACCGAGTCCCATTTGGATTTGGATTTGCTGTTGATTTTGATGATAATCCTTCATTTCTTATAATACTGTATTTGCAGAACGGACATATAATTATGGGGATTTGTGCCATTAAATAGATTTCTTACTAGGGTTATATTAAACACTTGGACAGAGGGGGGAAAAAAGCTTTTCTAATATTTATGCAGAATTTTCACTGAATGTGATAAGATGCTTAAAAGCTCTGCAGTGCCAATGATTTACAATTTGTGCAGATAGTGGAGAAAGTAGAAGTTGAGGAATAGGTATTGACAGTGAAATATTTTCTCTCTCTTTTTTTGGGGGGGTTCGAACTAGGGGGAATGGGACAAAGAGCCAACTCCAAACAAAGTATGTGAGATAGTAGCTGCCTGGGTGTTTAAACAAGTCTTGCTCAGAGATTTTATAGCTGGAGGTACAATCCTGAACAGTAGTGACGGCACTCAACCAGCACTGTGGCAACTAGCAATTGAGGTTGCTCTGCACCAAAGTGCGTACATAAATACTGCTGAGTTTTCAGATTTAATCAGCATTTTTTCTGTTTCCTTTTAAATTTTTGTTAGTGTTTAAAGGATTGAACGGCTGGCTGAAGCTTTTGTTTCTTCTTTTCTTTTTCTTTTTTTCTTTTTCTTCTTTTTTTCATTTCTGTTTTGCTGTGTTGAGCTTCTCTTTTGTAAGATTTATAAAGAACGTACTGGATCATCCTTGGTTATTTCCTCAGTTTTGTTTCTGTGTATCTTTTACAGCATAAAACCAGAATGAGTTTTGCCAAAACGTATCATTGTTTTCTTTTGTTAGAAATCTGATGAAACAATTAAAGAAAAGGAAGCAGAATTGCAAGAGCTGCTGGATAAGTACAAGAACCTCCTAAGAGACAATCAAGAACTTGAGCTGAAAAATGAGGGCTTGGCAAAGGAAAAATATGCTGCACAGTCTGAACAGTCAGTCATCAGGATAGTCAGAGAGTTAGAGGTGAGTTTCACGTAACTGTGATCATTTGCAGATAAATACTTTGACGTGAAATTAATGATTTTCCCTTTGGCTTCGTGCTTGTGGATTTGTATGCGTTGCAATTCACCCATGTAGCAAGGGGCAGCTTTTCTTTCAGACCAGTACCATTTTGGTCTGTAACAAAATGATAACAGTGACCTTATTAGTAATTATTATTTTTAGATTGCTGGAAATGTTTTACAAGCCTATGATTGGGACGCTCTTGATTTGGCATTAAAAGTGTATGTAGAATTGTGCACTGTTGAGCTTATAAACTTGACTCTTGAAAAGTGCATACAATAATTTGTCTGCCTACCATGCAGATGTAGAGTTTTGTGGTCATTAGGGTACGGATGCTTCTGTGAATGGTTAAGTATCTGTGCTACCGAAGAGCTGTACAAAGGAGAGCTTGTGCCCTTTTAGTAGGGAAAGACTGAACATAACACAAAAGAGAAGGGGACCTTGAGGATAAATAGAGATATAGTTATGTTTTTCCCCCTCTATTTTGGTACTAGCCAAAAGGAAAGATGAAGGACTGAGGAGAAGTTTTTGAATCACTTGCTGACTCCATCAGTGCATTGTTCATTGTTGTGTCCAGATTAGTGAAGAAAGAAGATTCTTTTAGAGATGTGTTCCATTTCTTGTCTTTTTTTGTATCACTTGCAATATAGTCTGTGGAGATCTCCAAAAGGATTATGCAAAGCAGCAAGAAGTAGACTGGTACTTCCTTATGGTGGAGAAAGCTATTTCATTTCTTTAATAATATATTGGTCATTAATGACATTTTCTTGAGGATATTTAGAATGAAAAAAGCCAATGGCAAAGGAAACATGAGTACTACGTGTACTATTGTGTTCTGAATACACTGGTGATGGAATGTTTAATATGTTAGGGACCAGATTATTAAATAAGGAAGGCGCAGGCACGGTCTGAGACATGGGTTATTTGGCAAGCACAGAGTTAAGGAGCTGCATCACGGTTGGCCAGGGTACCAACAAAGAGTATAACAAAGTATGAAGGAATACACACACAGAGCAAACAAGGTCTGTGAAAAGCTATGTAGAAGTTTTACCTCTGTAAAACAAACTGCAGTGTGCGCGTGTACCTTCTGTAATGAAGGGACCTAGTAGTGATGGAAAATCATATAGAATTAATACAAATCCAACGGTAATTTTCTTCTGGACACCCCACTTCAGATACAGGTGTATAACCAGGAAAGAGAACAGTGGCAAGTGAAGCCATGCATGGTAATGACCCATTACCCACCTGCTAATCATAACCTATTCTGTATTGCTGGTTCACTTAGTGATTGTGAACAATACGTAATCACAACTCTTTGTCCTCTCTGCTCAACCTCTGTGTAAGATATCACCTCTAAGAACCCCTTTGGCATATTAATCATAAGTTTTTGCACACAGATTATCTGGAGCTCTGCTCTCATTGGCTGCTTTAGACTCTTTGATGACTTTGCAGTGCTGCACCAACTCTCAGCAAATGCACAGTGGGATCCTCCCCACCGGAGAGAACAGAAACTGAGCTCTTCTGGCCTCACTGATCTCTAAAGTTGAAGAAACGGAATTGAGAAATGCAGAACTTTCTCTCTTTCATCATACCTTTTTACTTTATTCTAATGTAATGATAAATTTTAAAGCAACCAACATCCAAAGCTCTGCTGGGTGCCTTGGCCAGGCCAGGGAAGATAAATGACAGTTTCCAATTAAAGTTTGGATTCTTGAGCCACTGTTATGGGCTAGAGAGAGCAGGGGAGGGAGGGAGTGTGCGAGAGCACTGCTGATGAGGTTAGTCATGCAACTGCTGACTCTGGTATCTATGAAGTCTTGGAATTAAGTATTTTTTACAGCAAGGAATTTAGAAGTGCAGTGGACTCACACAATGTTGAAAACTAGATGATTTTGTGCTTAATGCTGCTCTCTCACTAACAATACTCCTTTACTTACGAAGCTGTTTTTGTTAGACAGTTTGTTAGGCAAATACATTTCTAACAGATTTTTAGACCTTTGCAGTTCATTTCGATACTGAGAAAAGCAGGAAGAAGCAGGAACATGGAGAACAGTGGCTCTTGCTCAATCCTGTATGTATGTTTCTGGGTTCTGTTGTGTTACACATATAGCCTTGCATGCAGCAGTAGGGAGCCACAGTGATGTGAGTTTTAATTCTAGTTTGTTTTATCTGAGTGTCCAAAAGAAGCCTTGGATTTGCTGTGATATCTCTCCATAAAGTCTGTTTCTGAGAAGGGGAGCTTATGTACCACTCAAGGGTGGAGTAGGAAATGAGAGCAGCTGAAACCTGATGGTTCTGCAAACAACACAGTGCTTTTTAATTCCTGTACAATCAGCACATTATTTGACTTTAGTTATAATTACTGCAGTATTTTGGGAGTTAATGCTGTGCAGCCAGGGAATTGAAGAATAGTTTGTGCGGTTGTGATGTCTGATTTACTGCAGTTGGTGGAGTTGTAGTCAAAGCATGCAGTCATTGATGTAGCCAATGCTGCAGTTGTTGGGTGCCCTGAGAACCACGATTGGTGCAGCGCTATGGATGTGTCTTAACTGGTGAAACCAATGCTGTGTTGTCACTGAGTTGGTTTCTGTCACTACCCTTGTGTTCACACACTGCAGCCGTGATGCTTTTCCCTGTTACACTAAATGTAGCCTGCTGGTGGGAGTGGATGGGATCCGTGAACTGCACCGTTTCCATATTAGCGGCAGTTTCATCTGAGCAGAGTTAGCCCGATGAAGTGATATTTGCAGATCTGTTTATAGTCCAGTAATCTCGCCGTATATATCATCAGGAGGGGCCATGAGTTCCTCAGAGCCATCAGCTTTTTGACATTTTCTGTGGTTGAGATGACATCTTCTAAAAGTCAGCAGCAGTCTTTAGCTACAGTAATTTCCATCTTTGGGTCTATGACTCACTGGCCTGTAACGATTTTGATCTTATTAGTGATTGTTTCATTTACAGTAGACCATACGTCCTGTTCTCTGCAAGGTTATAAGAAATGATCAAATCCTGGTGCTAATGGCTGCGTGGTTGGGTCAGTGCTGGGCTGTAGGTTGTGGCCTTATCCCTGTCATTCATCCCCTGACCTTCAAGGTTTTGAAGTGATCCCAATGAGGCCACCAAATATTCCTGTGACGTTGCCAGTAGGTTACTTATTGCAGAGGTACAGACCTTTTACTTTCATGGCTTACAATTGGAGAAACCTTTTAATGAAAATAAGTGATGTTTTCCACCGCTGCTGCTTAGCAATAGCATTTCAGATTTAAATATAGACTTTAATGTATTAGATTGCCTGCTTTCATGGGAATATAAATCTTCCACTGCAATATGGTCCTGGATGTCTTGCAGCTATCTCTTCTAACACATTTTCCCTCACACCATGTGTCAAGAGGTTTAATGTTTCATTAACTCCCACAGCATTATGGTCTGTGTAAGTTACAGAGCTGCCGTATGTTTTGTGTACCTTTGGGGAGTTGATTGGAATAATTCACTCCTACGCTTTATTTAGAAGTGACAGTAATAATGTACCCCCAAAAAAAATGTTCGTTCTGTATCTTCTCATCCTTATTATTCACGGAAGAATCTGAATAATCAAGAACGCTTCTTCATGATTTTGCTAACCTTTACCTAGCTAATTGAATTTAGAGTTTGTAATAATTTGCCTGTAATCTGTGACATTTGGAATGAAGAAACAGCCCTTGTCTCCGGTAACGGAGGAAAAAAAGAAACGTTGGGAGGTTTTCATGAGGTTACTCAGATTTTGGTGCAAGTGTGGGACCGAATTAGCTCACTAATTCGGAAAGAAGGGTAAGAAAAGAGGCAAGGTTCTGTGTAGCACTGCTTTGCTAAGCAGCAGTCACAGCCCCTGAACAATTGCTAACAGCCGCTATCTAATTTGCGTGTCCTAAACTCTTCAGAGTGACATTACTCAGAGAGAGCTTCTAATTAGGATACAGTTCTGTAGTATTTTCAGTAATAATTGCAAGGCTTGTATCAGACATATGGAAGAGTTCACTAGAACTTTTAACAGACTGTTAACCAACTAAATTAAGTCAAAAGATTTATCTCTTCCTGTTCCTTTTGTGTCATTGATCAGTGTCGTTGTCAGTGATGAGCCCTTTCCCAAACTGAATTGCAATCAGAGTGCTTTATGCTTAATGCCCACTCTCATAAGGCTGGAATTCCTGCACGTTGCTAAGAGTCCTTAACTCAGGCTGTGAGATTCATTTTTCGACACTTTTAAAAAGGTATTTTTTTATTAATGGGCTCGGGATCACCCATCTCAGCCCATTCCTTTGTGTTTCTCAGCACTCGGCCAGCAGAAGTCATTGCTGTGTGCTGCTTCTCTGCTCGCCTTGACAGTAAGCTTGACATTAAGCTCAATATTTTGCCGTTCGCCTATAGAATAGTATTTAATGTACAAACAGCATGAGAACCTTGAAACGTGTGTTGGGACACCGTTAGGGATGGCGCTAGTGGAGCGTGATGAGCACAAACAAAGACAAGGTCACTTCTTCAAAGAGCCTGCAGGGTTAAGTGGCACGAGCTGCTCCTTCAGCAGTGAGATCTGTTATGCAGATTACTCAATGGAAATAATTTGATCAAAACTTGATTACATTTGCAAAATATTATTTAACGTGTTTGCTAGCACACTGTGAAGTACGAGCATAAATAATTAAAAGTAAACAACAGTTGTCCTTGCTTTTGTGCTGTTTACTTTGCAGAATATGAGTTTTTCAAATTAGCAGTCTCTGCATCGTTAGCGTGAATTAACGAGATTCTACTGTAGCTGAATTTTTGTTGCAGTTCCTGGCTTAGGAACTGCAATTGAAGTAATAACAGCTGCTTGAAACTCCTGGGTGTAGATTTCTTCCCTGTTAATGATGTGTTCACTAATGATTTAGTATCTCTTGAGAGTTTAGTTCCCAGTCTTGAGGTTGTAATGTGGAGAAAATAGAATTACCTTTCATTCCTGTCCTCTGGAGTTATCTTGTCATGCTGGAGCCATGCACATTTCCCCCCTGGCTGTGGCACTTTTTTTGTTTGTGCTTTCAATTTTCAGGCAGAAGGAAAAGTGAGAGAAGCAACGTGGCCTTTTCTTCTCAAACAGAGACAGAAGATACTGTGCCTGACATTAATACATCTACGTTTCCTTTAGATATCCCAGTTATTTTCTCTTCCGAGCCGCCTGACATCTTAGGTATTTTTATGTAATAAGTGCAAGCAAATACTCCTTTAAATAGCTGCATTTTTTTTTTTTGCTTCCTGCTGAAAAAGTGGCTGAGTGGTTGTTGGATTGAAAAAAGTCTTCGGAACTTACAGTGGATGCTTACTGAGAAAGTAGCACAGGAGTCTGGATTTATTCTAGTAATAACATACCTTCTGTGAGCAAGGCTGCAGGCAAACAATTTTCTTTGTACGAGTAAAGAAAGCAGCTTGGAGTGACCCAGCTTGAGTGTTCAGACTCGACGAGCACGTGGCTGGCATGTTCATCCTGTATTTGTTGGCTCAATGCAGACCTTTCTATTCAGAAATGGAACAGAATTTGCAGGAAACCCAGCCCCAAAGAAAGCCACTTTTATCCAGAAAATGGGGAGGACTGTTAGGACAATGTTCTAAAATGGGCACTTGGTCTTTGGACTTCTACTTGTCTTTCCCTTTCCTTCCCTATGATAACAACTTGCTGGGTTGTTCCTGGGTCGAACCGTTGTTTAGATACGTAACTCATTTATGATAGGTAAATAGCAAACCACTATTCACCTCCTGTAATAACAGCAGATTTAAGTGTCATCAATCGTTTCCAGATTCATATTACACTTCTGAGGTGGGCACTCCTGTTCAGTGGCTTCCGAGTTGCTCTTTTCACCTTTTCTTCTTTGCGTGCCTGCACGAAGTGGTAGACATGCCAACATAAAAATTGCATTTGAAGATAACTCCGTTCTTCTTTTAATTTAGGAAAAAAAAGAATCTGAATATGAAAAGCTGATCCTTGCTTTAAAAAAGGAACAAAATATTTATTCTACACTGGTGCAGACCTTTAAGGAATCGGATAGGTAAGTACTTTTTCTGTTTTGGTGGTCCATCTAAACTCAAAGCAAGTTAGAACTTGTGAATAAATAACTGGGTAGGCACTGTTTTGTACAGGCTAATTGTGAACAGGTGATAAACTTGCTGTTGTAGTCTTCTTAAAAGAGAAATATTTTTGTAAAGAAGGAAATGTTATTTCAGTGAGCTGAATATTTCTGAAAATATTTCTCTTTGGGTTAGATTTCCATTTGCATTCAAAGAAAGCAGGTAGGTTTTCAGAGGAGGTTCTTGTCCCGTGTTGGAATATAGGGGGAAAATCAAATCACAGTCAGCTGTGCTGCGCTCGATGATTTACCGTAGTCTACTCCTTCTCAAATAATAATATAATGCTTGCTTTAAAAGTGGCACAGTGAAAATTTTGATGAGAATTAAGCAGGTGAGGTTTTGGAGATGTTTAAACAAAATAGAGTAAGTGAAATTTTCATAACATTCTTTCAACATCAAGCATTCAAAAGCATTCTAAACGGCAGGAGGTAGTGCTTTTCAACCTTTTAATATCAAAGAGCACAGAAATCTCTAACCTACTTTGTATTCTGCTATTGCTTGGCTGTTGAGGAAGAGATGTTACGATGAAATGAGGAATATTCTCAGCCTTTGGGTAAAAGAAATATTGTTTTATTAAAATGCACTTTTGCTGTTATAATTACAAATATCTTAATTAGGTATTAGGGATGTTTAGGAGATGGATCCTCACTCTTCCTGCCTGAACGCTGTGGCTCATACCTGCCAGCTGTTTGGGAATGCATGTTTGTATTTTGCAGTCAGTGTATAGGAACTGTAGTTTGGAAACCGGCAAGCGAGTAGCACTGAAGTAGATGAGATCTGGAATTTGAATTAGGCACATTAATAGTAATGCCATCCTGTGCTTGGCCACAGCTCAGAAGCTGTTTTAGAGAATAGAATCTTTCTCATTAGAAATAGTGATGGAAGGCAGACTATGGAGATTAGTTCTTATCTCCAGGAAAAGATCAATGGCTTTTGTGGCAATCACCAAATGAAGTAAGGAGCACATTTGGTTCAGTATTTCACACAAAGTGCCCACAGTCTGTGGGTAAGGTGACTGTGTCAACACTGCATAGCGATGGCAACAACAAAGAAACAGATCTACAGCTGTCTTTCCTTAGAATATCATTCATATGGGGAAAATTATAATGGTAGCTGACTGTGCAACTTGAATGGGGATTCTTCAAAATAAGATACCTGATGTCAGTACCATGACATTCCTTGTCTCTCCAAGCAGAGAATCGATGCTTATTCTGATCAAACCTTTAGCTCATGAGGAGGAGAGAATGTGCTTAGTTAGCTTCTAGTAATGTCTTGGTTTGCTTTTCTTCTTAATTTTTGCTGAGCGTTTAAGAGAGTTTTCTCTTCAAAGATATTCCCGAGCCAGGGAGTGTTAGTTAAAGGAGGGGGTTTGTGTGCAAGAAACACTGACAACAGCACACTTGTCAGAAGACAGACTGAGAGTCTTTTCATATATGCTTCCTTTTAATTAATGTGTTTCTGCAAGATGCTGTTATCCTCATGCAAGTATGATGCACTGTTTGCTCCTGTGTAGCCTCCTGTAAGGCAGATTTGAATTTTGTTTTGAAAGATTCCTGAATTGTTAGGCATTTCAATATCGCGGGTTGGAAATTCTACAGCAGCATAATTTATCTTAAAAATACTGAGGTTTGGAGTGAATTTAACGTCAAAATAAATAAGACAATGAGTTCGGTAGCACCTTATTTTTTATTAAATGCCAATTATTTCATCCTGTTACAATTTCAGTTTTTAGTGTACTGAAGTCCTTTTATAGACTGATTGTAGCTGTCTTGTCAGTGCTGTTGAAGGGTAATGGGGTTGATCTAGCAAGGGACAGCTGGATGTGCTGACGTGGAGAGAAGTAGGGGGCAGTGACTGATGCTAAAGTAAGCACTTTGGTGACTGCGCTGGGAAAAAAAAAAAGGCTGCTTAAGGAATTAATTCATGTTGACAAATTGTCATTTTTAAGTTTTGAAATTTATACCCAGTTGAGATAATTGGCGCAATTTAAACTTGAAAGGTCTTTTTGCAGGCTGCTGGCTGATGGAAGAACTCAAATAGTTGGGTTGTGCCCGATTCGTATTTTCAATGAAACATGACATTTTTTTTTATGATTACTTTCTTAGGGGAGCATTAGATTGCGTAGAACAGTCCTGTAGCAGGGGAACAGAGTTTCCATGGTCACCATATAATGGGATACACTGAAACTGGTTGTTTTGGTTTTCCTACAAACAAACAAACACCCTCACCTTTCCCCAGTACACTGTATCTGTCCTGCTTAAGCTGATTTTAAAGTAGCAACAGTTCAAAACAGCAAGAAGAGGATGTGGATGTAAAGGTTTGATCCCTCCTTTCTGCATAGGGATTAGTTAACTCTTATGCATCAAAATGATGTAGGTGTGAGATAAAAACCAGTGCTGGCTGCTGTGAAATGAGGTCTTTGTGGAAGCCTGGGTGTGTAAAAGATGCCTTGCCTAACTGAGGGCTTCGAATCAAAATCTTAAAGGTTTTTGTTTTATTTCTGGTTTTCTCCTTTTTTCCTTAGTTTAAATAGCTTGCAGACGGAACTAAACAAGATCTTCGTGTTACGGAAACAACTAGAAGATGACATTTTAGCCACTCGGAATCTACAGAAGGTCTTAGGAGATCAGATTAAGAATGCTAAACACAGACAAGGTCTGTATACATGTGCAGCCCATCCCTTTTCTTGGTCTCCTTGCACAAAAGAAAACTGGTTTTATTATACTCAGTTTGCTGTGATGGAGAAGAACCATTTGAAATTAGATAAAGGTATAAAAAGACTTCAGCCTTCTGTACTGAAAATTATTTGGGGGATTTGTAACAGCGTATCTTTGAGCAATCAGGGTGTTGTATAAAGGGACAGATTTTCTCTTTCCCCGCAGCAAATGTTAGTAATTCTACGGCAATTCTACTACAGTGATCATTTCAAGCTGCCTACAGTTTTGTACCCATAGAATTTACTGTTTTCTGCAGAAATCAGATTCCCGGCTTTGAATAAATCTGCGGCCATGGGATCGCTTTCTGTTCCTGGAACTTCATTATTGGATGATATTTTGATAAACAGTTTCTGTCTCAGGAAATTGGTAGACTCCTCCTAAGGCAAGATGCACTTCCAGAGAAGAAAAGAGTGGCCAGTAGTTTTATTGTTTTATAGTTTACCCAGAAATATTAGAGCTTTTATGTACAGTTTGTTTTTACTTCTATGAAGATGGTTTTCGTATATGCTTAAATATAAAGAACAATGATGGATGTCATTGAGGTTCACTGCATGTGCAGATAGATCTGTTTTGTTCTTAGGAGATACATTAAAAAAAAACAGCAAGGCCTGTTCACTTAGCCTTTCAACTTTTCACTTTGGTATCATTCTCTTCCCCACTTTGATGTGACCAGAGTTGAGCTTCTGCCTTTCCAGAATTTCCAGCCTCCAAAGCAAGGAGGTGATGAACAGCCAGGAGAAGCCCAAAGGAACTGTGGATGTTCCCCAGTCTGGTTGTCAGAAGCAGCGGGGCTGTGGGTGAAGCTGCTAAGGAAAAAGACTGAAATTTTGTGATCGTTTGTGGATCAGTGAGTCCTCGCAGCTTGCATAGGATCAGTGTCAGGCTTGGGAATAGAATTTGGATGTCTCCTCTTTGTCATAATTTAGATATGCTTTCTCGCTATCTAATGAGATAATATTAAAGAATTAATTGTCATCTATGCTGTAAATGAACAGGTGTTTATTGAAACATAACAAACCGGTCATGCGGTTGTAGGGGAAATGAAATAAGTATTTTCAATTCCATTCATTTTCAGTTCTTTTGGCCCCAAAGCAGAATGAATTCTGTGACCTTGTCCAACCTGGCTCTGTGCCTCGAGACGTCAAACTCTTACAAACATAGTTAGAATAACTGCTCATGCCTTACTTATCCTTCCTAAAAAATGTTTCTAAATGTAATGCTAAATATGCAGATTATAATGCGGAATCGCATCCACAACTCATGCTGATAACCACAGAAAATACAGCATGTCTCGTTGTCAGAGGCGGAAAGAAACGTAAGGACAAAATTGGTTCAGTTGAACATAAAGATTATTTTGGGGAATGAAACAATTTTAACAGGCCTCCCCCAGACTTCCTGGTAGGCTCTTGTTTGAAAAGTCCTCTCTTTGCATTTTATGCTTTCTTTTCCTGCAAACAAATAAGAGTTTCTGAAATAATTCCCATTGTTGGTTGTTTCGACAGATGAAACGCTATCTTTCTGTGGAGATCAAACATCTTATATGAGTATTTGCTTAGGAGAGCAGGATAATTTAAACCTACAGATAGACCATCTGTCTCTTGAAGAGCTTAAGAAAAAGGTATTGGTCTGTTTTAATATTTACTGCTTTTAATGGCTTAATTCTGATTCACTTGTAGTTTGTGCATCGCTCACGGAAAGAAGCATTTTATTTAGATATGACTTGGTAGTTCTGAAAGGATTTGATGTTCTTATCTATGTGGTTTGTGATCCACCTTTTATGAGCAGTTTCTCCTTGTTACACAACATGAGCTTCAGAGTCAGCTGCAAGGTTGGTGGGCTGCTGCAAGGCTTTTCAAATAGTCAGACAGCTGGATTCAAGTTTCAGACTCAATGCCCTATTTTAGTGATCATTAAGTATGCCAACTCGAAAGAAAAGTTTTTGTATTGAGTATCCTACAATGCACATCTCACCTGCCTTTATGAATCATGAATATGGTAGTGGTGTCTGTAATTTATTCTGTATAGCACACTCCATCCTAGGCTTTACAATTTTTTTTTTTGACAAATACGGAATGTTAAAAAGGAACCCTGAGGTAGGTTAATATTATCTTCACTCTACATAAGTAGAACTGAAATTCAAAGAAATTAAATTTGCAGACAGTTGTCAAGCAATAGATTAGTATTGGAGTTCAGAAAACTGTTCTAACTCGTCATCCTGTGCGTTGATCTCTGAGCTGCGCACCAATTTATGATAAGGAACTGTGCTGAATGCAATTGTTTGAGATTGAACATAAGTGAGGTTTTCCATTTCTCATGGGCAGCTGAATTGTAGGCAAGCGTTCAAAATGTGGGGGTGGGTAATGGGAAGGAAAGAAGCTTGCCTTACACTGAGCAGGTGTAAGTAAAGAAAAGCCCCATATTGTCTATCAGTCCCATTCTGAGGAACACTGCTTTTATCTCTGAACATATTCCCTTCGGCAGATTCAGGAACAGCATTAGCAAAAGATGTTGATAAACCATTTCTTGCCTGCAAAAGAAGTTCTATTGGTTGAATACTGATCCGCTTTTTGCAAATATACTAATTGATCTAATAAAAACATTTCACCTTTTGCAAATGCTGCCTTCTTGATACAACTACACAGGTCCGCATCACTGACATCTATTCGAGAGTCTTGAATGTGACTGTTCGTTCTGATACCGATTTTATATCTGTGAAATTACTCAGTGGTAGCGTCTTAAAGGGTGTTTGAGGTACAAGAACAGATTGCTTTGGAGTGTTACTATTTCTATGTAGTGCTGGCTTCCCTTGCATCAAAAAGTTTCTTCATAAATCAGCCTGTTGTTGTGAGGTGCCCTTGGGTTTCTTTCTGTTACTGAATAATGAAGTTTGGTGCTTCATCTTAGTAACTTGGCTGGAAACTAGAGTCTTCCAAGCTAAGATTTCTTGAACACCAACTTACAAATACATCATCATGTTTTTCTTACATAGGGAGATTGCCTTATGAGCAGTAACAGAAGCCCAGGCATTCCAACTTTGCAGTTTAGATTTACATAGAGATTTATATGCCATAATTTGCTTTTATGCTAGCATGGAATGCTATCAGTTTTGCGTGTTCTTCCTTTGGTTGTTCAGGTTACTGATCTTCTCTTGATGGTTAAGGACCTGCTGTTAATTAATCAAGAACTTAAGATGAAACAGCTTGAATTCTTCGCAACAGATTCTCAAGGGAAGGAAGCAGCGAAGATATTAAACCAGAGTGAGGTAGGTTTTCAGTGTTAAAGCATTAAATCTGGTTTTAGTGTTTTTAGCATTAAAGTGTTAAATCTGACTCACCTCTAACTCTCCTTGTGGAATCGTTTACATAAGCGCAGAATGACCATAAAACCTGGGGAGTTTAGATCGTTAATTCCTTATAATAAATTAATGCTGGAAATAAATTGAAGAGGTTACCACGAGATCTCACAAGCTCGATTCAGCAAGCGTTCAGTGATGTGTTCAGTAGATTTTAAAGAAACAACGTGTATGTTAAAACATTGATTGCATCTGCCGTCTGTTGGTTTTCACATTGGAAAGAGGAAGAGTTAATTTTGCTCTGTAAAGAAAGCAATGTCCTGTCACGATAGTCTCAGTACAGGACACGAATTCCTTTGGTGTCATCAGAAGTCACAAAACACTCTTGGTTTTTCAGTTTTAAGACGTGCTTTTGTTACCTTTCCTTGAAATACGTTTTAATTGAAAATATGCTTCAATGACAGAGCAGCCTTCAGGAGTGTCGTGAGTTTTATTAAAACAATGAATATTCAGGTTCTTGTAATGGTTCTGCGCTGAAAAGCTTGTGGGCAATCCGTTTCAGTGAGTCTCCCTGGTAATTTGCCGTGCCATCCTGCAGAGGGTGCTGCACCCCCACTGATGCCATGGTTCGTACCGAAGGAATTTGTGTCGTTATCATGACAGGATATTGTGATCATGCGTTTGTCTCAGCATGGGTGGAACATACGAGGCTACTTACTTAGGAAGCTTCCCACGTGAAATTAGATGCTGAATGGCAAAGAGTGAAGCCTTTTGAATAGAAGGCCTCAAAATTCTTATAGCAGACATAGGAGTGTAAAATCCGGTAACATTTGATTGTGTGTCGGTATGATGACAATGCTGTAGAGCTCAAAAGTTAGAGGAGCTGTGATTAAATGCTTTTAGTTCAAAAGGTATTATTCCATCAGCCTTGGCAAGAAAGGGTTATCTGGTTTCCAGGCTAGGGATTGTGACAACAGTGTATTTTGCATATTAATAGCCGTTGTCAGAGAGACCACGTTCTATTTCTTGTGTGTATTATGGGTTCGGATTTGTTGGCAGGTAGTGCTGAGATGATGCTAACACACGGGCTATAAGAGGAATTGAGGCAGGAACAGGAGCATGCACCCTTCTCAGGTTCTTAAAATGAACCCATCTTTCTTTTCCTTCTGAAAGCCAGAGCACAGATCAGCTAAATGTGCATCTTGGGGTCTCTGCAGGGCATCTCCCACGGGCCTGGCAGCCCCCATTGCTCCATTTCTTGGCCTTGTGTTTGGAAGGGAGTGAGGAGAACAGAAAAAGGTGGTTTTGTGTACTGTCCTCTGAACATCTGCTTTCTCTGAGAGAAGCAGCCTCAGTGATTTCAGCCTTCAGGGCTCCAGGGATCTTTACAAACCAAGCATATCAGTGGTTCATTTAGGAAAAACATTCTCAAGGTTTTCAGTCCCCAAGGAAATACTTTAAACAGGCTGCTTATTTTTAGCAGACGTTTTTTTTTTTTTTCTGGCCTTAAGCCACTTATTTGCTTCTAATATTTTGTTGAACATTAGATTATGTTCCTTGGAGCACAGAAAGTTTCCTTTCAGCATCACAGACGTAGGACCAGGCTTAAACTGCAGTGATTCCTTGTTATGATGTGCTGTAACCTGTTGGTCTGACATAAGAGTTCCGTTCTGAGCAGCACCACTTATTTAGCCCAGTACTGGCCTGGGAAACTCATATGCTAGAAAATATTGACTCTGTAGAGATAGTTGCATTAGGTGGATAAGTTATATGTGCTAATAAGTTGAATTTTAATACACAGATGTGTGGATTCAGGTCATCAAATTCTACATGGAAGATTAAAATCTAGCATTGTTTGATGACGGTGAATGTGATTGCACTTTTGATTTCCTGTGATTGCAATGAAAAGCTATCTTTTTAAATGCACGTTCTTGCTGTCTATCACAGTTCTGTTTATCTTACTCTGGTTTTCAGATTGCCTTTACTTTGCGTTGTCCTGGAAAACCAGGTTTTAAGTGAAAATACCAAGATAATTGAGGCGTGACTCAGAAGTTAATTTTGAATATAGATTTCTAATAGGAAAAGGCAAATATATTAACAGACTGCACCATCCAGTTACTTAAAACCATTAGAGCTGATTATACTGCTAGAGATCGGAAGATAGAAAAAAAGCTTTTCTCATTTATTTCCCATATACATTTATGTGCACCTTTTGTGCTCAATTAAAAGTAAAAACAACAAACCCACACGTGGGTTCAATTCCCAGTGTTCATAGGAAGCAATAATAACACTCCCTGCAGAATCCTGTTCGTCTGCAGTTGTGTGGACTTGCTGAGAGCCAAGACTTTACAGCATGTGATACTGGGGAAGCAGGTTTTTCTTTTCTTGTCCCAACTTTCAGCTCCGCACTTTGTATCCATCAGAACTATAAATATCAAATCCACAACCACTAGGCTCCAGTTTCTTTCCTTTCAATGTGTCATCCGAGTCTCTGTACCTATAATCTCAATTTACTGCTTTTTCTATGACTGTGCTCAGGGTTCTGCTTCCTCTTGTCTTAAGTTAATTTTTCTTTAGCTCCACATGGCTGTTATACACAGCAGTGCTGTGTTATTGGCATAGTGCTTTAAGGGTAAAAAAAAACGGAATCGAATGCAAGTCTGAATCTGCTGTGCCAATGCTGTATCCTGAGTGTGGTTTAGACATCCTAGGCACATCGTTGGTATTTACCATCACTCATGTTCCTTATTTTTAATGAGGTTCTTGCAGCAAAGATCTTAAATAACCAACTTTTTGCTATTAGATTGAAAAAAAGTTGCTATAAACAAAATGATATAAATGTCCGGTCTGGTTGAAATTCTCGTTCAGTGTTCTTTAAATGGAGCCGTTTGGGTGCCGTCTGCAGTGATTCGGAGGCTCTGTGCTGTGCTTCTCCTGTGGTGCTCTGCTGCTCATTCTTCCCAGCTGGGTAGGGGTGGAGCTGCTCTCTGGCTCAGGTCTGCCACAGTTTGGGAACCTTTGTTCCAACGTGTTCCTAAAATACTGTATTTTGCCAAATTCATACCACAGTGCAGCCAAGAACTCCCCCAAGGAAGCACCAGTTTTACTCTGTGACCTACAGGAATGTAGCAGGGGATATAAATAAATGATTTTCACTTCTCTGCATTACTAAGTACTTAGTTATCAGCAAAAAAAAGAAAGAAAAGACCAAAGCTTGCTTATGCTGTGCAGCTCCAAGGGCCTCATCATAGGTAAATTTAATACCATTTGCTAAAACTGGCCAATTTAGGCTAGACAAAGCAGATGTAACTGTTGTAACTCTAGAGAGATACATATGCTTTCTTTGTAAAGTGTCTGCTTCTTGGGTGCTGGAGAAAAGCCCTGATGGTGCAGCAAGTGAATTCTGGCAGTGGGAAAATGAAATAGGCACAGTGAGAACATGATTGAGGATAGGGGTATTCTGTTGGGAGAGGCTAAATGATGTTCATTTGTTGTTGTAATATCTGAGGGGAGAGGGTTAAATAAGAATGAAGTAACGTATAAAATAAGGTTTCACTGTAATATGAATAATTCCTGGTTTTTATCTTAATTTTCTTTGATCTTGTTGAAGAAATCTAATTCAGTGTTTGTTACTTTGTATTACAGGCTTTTTTTGTTTTCTTTTAAGACACGTCACTGACTTATTTATGCATGTTTCATATCACAGTATTTTTTTGTGCTACATTTTCACATCATTCCATACTTTGTGTAGTTTCTTGAAATACCAGAAGAGCGGGTGAAGCAGACTGAAGATGGTGACAATGACAGGAAGATGCAGAACAGTCAGTTTTATGAGAGGGACAGTCAGGTAGGACTCTGCACTGGATGCACTGTGTTTCTCCTTAAAAACTCCGTAGTTCAAGTAATGTGAGGTTTGTCTGCTGCCATCATTGATGAAAAATACTTGAGGTCCTTCTGGGTTGGAATACTTGATGTCATGGTAACTTGCTAGAGACATTTGTGTACTTGACACAAGCTTCTGGAATCTGCTGTCCTCTGATCATTCCAAAGTATCACGGTATCTTAAAATAATTCACGTTAAAAGGAACCTCAGAAGATCATAAAGTGTAATTAGCTGGACATTTCTAGCAGTTTGAAAATGGAGACGTGCTAAAATATGACACAGTGACACATTTTAAGTGGTTGAGTTGAAGAATAATGACATTCTGTTTGTAATTTCTCTGTTTCTCTGTTGACTAGATATGCCTTCATGAATCCATGGATTGTCCTTCCGAGGTGGATAAGCAGGTAAATGTCGTATTGTAAAGATTCTCCTGCCTCTTAAACATTTTAGTGTCTCACTGGCAAAGCTTACCTATGAAACTGCATGACCCAGGTGTATGCACTCATGTAGTTGATACGAAAGACTCCCTTTGACTTAAGGGAAGACTTACTGGAGAGGACCCATGTAGAAGCAAAGTCTCCAGTATAACTTGGGAGAAGTCGGCAGTTTGTAAACAGTTTAAGTGAGATCCTGTCCTTACCATCAGAGCAAGGAGGTCCCAGGACAGAACTTGGTACTGTAAAGACAAATGATTCAAAGGTAAACTAAAACTAAAAAGCTAGCTGCAATGTGCAGGCAGCATTCCAGAAATTTCATACCTATTCAAGGATAAATACCGTCAGGGAAGTCTACTTACTGCTAAACAACTGATCTGTATGAATTAATCATGTGAAATAGATGTTCGTTTGTTTTTCCATTAACAAATGGTCAGTGAAATGTCTGTGGATGCTTCTTAATGTAGATAAAGGGCATCAGGAATTAGAAAACCCGATTACAGAAAGATTACAGCCCTTAATTTAATAGAACATTGCATCCCTATCTAATAAGAAAATATTTGCAATTTTTTAACAGATAACTCCATTGGGCTATTCAGAGAGTTTCTGCAAAGATAGACGTTATAGGAATCCAAATAAGCCTCGGTTTGAACATGATACAACTGGCAAACACTTTGGCAGAATAGGGATGAGTGAACATGAAACAGAAGAGATGAACTTGCTCACATTTCTTTTAAGAGAAAATAGAACATCTGTACTTGAATCTACGTAAGTATGAGAGAGATGCACTGCTTTTGACAGTATTTCTATTTGAGAAGAGAATAAAGTAATTTTGCTAAAGTGAATTTAGATAATGGCACTGTCTAATTTACCTGAGAGATTGGCAAGGCGCCTTCAGAGCCATTTTAGTCTATCATGCAATTAAGTAATTAGGAAACATACTATCAGTAGAAATCCTTATGAAAAAACCATTACAAGGGAAAAAAAAAACCTCCCCAAAGTTATTGATATATGGAGCTTTAGTGTAGAGAGGAATGTTTTCAGAGTGGGGACTAGCAGTGCTAGAGGGCTCAGATGATAATACGTGCTACTGCTTTCTATTGTTTTGTTTTGTTTTGAATGATATTAAAACAGCTGAAAACACAGGGCAGTAAATGGTGGGGTGTTGAAGGGGGTGAATCCATATTGCTGTAGAAGGGATATGAGTGAGAAATTATGGATAGTGGAAATGGAGTTACGATGACTAGAGGGTTAATTTTGATTGGATGTTACTGGTACCTTTCATGGCCTCTGTCTTTTCAAGCTGTGTGTGTATGTTATACTACAGTGCAGCCAATTCCCAGCTGAAATGCTCATTTCTTTAGGAACTGGACAATACCAAACAAGGTGTATAGAAAAAAACACGCCTTCATTAGGTTTTTTCCCCCTCCCATTTTATGCTTAAACCACTTAATCTTCTGGTTGAAAACTCAATTACAGCTTTGCTAGAGATCACTCTCATTTTTCTTTCTTTGTTCTTTCCACGTTGTTGTGACTATATACGGTATTGAATGACTTTTTCTTCCCTTGCCCATCAGTGTTGTGCTTTCCAGAGAGTAATGGGAATGACCTTCCATATACTGAGAGCTCAGCAGTGCTGGTAGCAGAATATCCTGTGGAGTTACACAAGTCAAACCTTGTTCTGTGTTCAGCGTGCACTGCAGCTGACTTTACTCAAGCAGTTCTGTGTTTTTACATTGCTGTTCAAAACTCTCCAACAGCTCCAATGATCTTAAGCTGTCAAAGCACCAGTCAGTGATAAATGAGGGGCTTATTACTTGTAGAGGATGAACAGATAACATTGTTTTATTTGTTAACTTTACTTAAAAGTCTGCTAATGAGTGATTCCAACACAGTCATCTTTAGCTCTCTAGTGTGTAATTTTTTCTGTGTTCAGATATAAATGACCAGACTGGCTGGTGATGAGCCTGTACTTTGGGTAACTTAATTCTCACTGATGACATTAGATGCCAGACAGAGACATAAAGAGCCTAGTTAGTCTGTAGCACTTCAGATGCTAACTATATAAATACAGTTGTTTAAAATGCTAGTTTATATGTTTAGTGGCACAAACTGTTCTTTATTGGACACACGATATCATCTGTAGGATTTGAAGACTTGCTTATGCCTTAAGTGCCTCTTATTTGGCTTCAGTTTCATTTAAAATGTTTTCAAAACTGTTGTCAATGGACGCTGGTTGTCTGTGAGGCAGTGTGGTGGTCTGTAGCGAGCTGTTTCTGCAGGCTTTTGGCTGCTTTCTCCATTTCCATCTTCCATGTTGCATTAGAAATACACAAAGGGACCCATTTCAGAAAAAAAATCAACCTCCAGAGTCTCCTGTGTTTTGGTGGGAGTTTTATTTTTCAGGTATTTAAATCAGAAAGTAAACTCTTTTGAAAATGCATTCCTGTTTCTTCTATTGCTGTTGTGTAAACACCTGATTTAGTTACTAGAGGTTTACTGACAGTTCGTGGATGAGGACAGGGCTGGTAGAGCATGTATGGTCATGAATAGAAGAAGAGTGTTGATGAGATAATTTGTGTTACAGTTCACGCTGTGAAAATGTTTCAAAACCTCTGTTCATTAGTGAGTAATTCATTAGTGCATAAAATAAAGTC
Organism: Alectoris magna; assembly: GCA_030625065.1. Taxonomy (NCBI): domain Eukaryota; kingdom Metazoa; phylum Chordata; class Aves; order Galliformes; family Phasianidae; genus Alectoris; species Alectoris magna. The sequence continues at coordinate 4,233,163 of CM060579.1, read as the reverse complement.
TCCTGGGAATTTCAAGTATGTCAAGACACTGCAAAAGTGTTTCTTAGAAGGTGTTCTTGTTTGCTTAAATAAAAATCAAAATTCATGCCTTTCCTTTCCTCCTTCCTGAGTATAGCAGGCAAGAACAAATGAAAACTGTAAATGAACTGTTAGATCATCTGAACACAACTGAGCAAGAATGTTCAAGCGAAGACATAGAGAAAAAGAATGAGAAAGATCTTAGGCAAATGATTATTCAACTACGAGCTGAACTCAGACATTTCAAGCAGGCCGATAAATTCTTAAAGCAGCAAGCAGAATTAAAATCAACTTTTGATGGGAAAGGGAAGCTTCACACAGATGCGGTGCCACAGATTAATAAGGATATTGAGTTGCTGAAAGCGGAACTGAAAGATGCAGCTACACAAACAATGACTTTAGAGGGTAATGTCATGAGATTCAAATGTGAAGGCAATAAAGGAGCCTCGGAAGGAAAAACAAAATATTCAAGATTAAATGCAGAAGGAGAGCTTCAGCAGGAAAATTTGTGTGAGAAGAGCGAGCAGCATGAAAGAGGCTTTTTTTCGAGGAGAACAAATGAAGTAAGTTTGTTTAAGATTCTCTTTTTAGCACCCAGGGAATAGGCGTACGGAAGAAAGAAGTGCGTTTCATTTCTAATATTAGATTTTGCTTTTGTGTAATTTTTAAAATTAGGAAAAGAGATGTGCACGAAATACGTGTAAGATAATGGTTCTTAATGTTTGAAGCTTTTCACCGTGCACTTCAGCGTGCCTTAGAACATTAATTAATGGAATTTCAATCCTCAGTGGGACTAGATACCAGTAAATCTTACAGCTGGTGGATGGAGACAGAGATTATAGCGTAGTGGCCTGACTCTGTGCTGTCCTGTATCTCAGTACAGATCCTCATCAAGTGCAGAACCAGAATGTTCTGAACCTCTGGTTTATTAACTGTAAGTAGCAAATGAGATCTAGAAAACTGAAGGCTTGTGTAATGTCTCAGAGCACGCAGGTGAAGCGCTAATGGTGGATTTCAACAAACTCAAATCTTTCTTCTGTGCTTTTATGAACATCTTACCATCGTGTCTCGCTCTTAGGGATATCTGAAAGTTTTATAAACTGGGAGGTCAGTTCTTTGTATTTGTTTTGGGAATTAAGAGCACAGAATCTGCTTTGTACACGGGCTTAATTTTCTTGTGCCATTGACGTTTTCAGGCCTTTTGAGGGCAGGTACTCTGTGATCCCAAACAAAAAGGAGGCAAAGTAATATCTACTAAAGTGTTCCTGCATATTGTTTCTGTAGCTGGTGTAGAGGCTAAGGTGAGAACGTTTTGAAGGTCTTGCAAGGGAGGCAAAGAAGAATCTTGTTGTTGATTTTGTGTGCTTCTAATAGAGAATGTTGTAGCACCTGCTGCAAAGAATGTTTTCTGTGACTTCAGTGATCAAGAGGTTGCTGGTGATTTTTGTTCTGGCTTGTTCTCCTTGTCTTCATTTCATTAAAAGAGAGCGCTTGTAAACCAAAAGGTGTTGTACTGGTGTGAGCAACTCAGTATGGTTTGGGACTTAAAGATTTTGTCGTGCATGGTTGGTCCCTGGGAAACCCTGTGGAGATTTCTTAGAATTCAAAACCCATGTAGGTAACTGACAGAAACAACATCTTGTTTCACCAATCAGTTTACACATAATCAAACTCTTATCTTTGCTTGTTGGCAGAGATTCACTTACATTCCCAGACTTTTAAGCTTTCCATCCTCGTTGCAGTTTTTCTACCTTTTAAAAAATAAGTGGGTAGGAAAGGCAGTGATAATGGAAACGTTCTTAGGCTGTTGTAGGGAAGGTTTAGGTTAGATGTTAGGAGGGAATTCTTTACTCAGAGGGCAGCGAGACCCTGGCACTGCTGCCCAGAGCAGTGGGTGCCCCATCCTTGGTGATGCCCAAGGCCAGGTTGGAAGGAGCCATGGGCAGCCTGAGCTGGGGACAGGATGCAACAACCAGCCCACAGCGGGGGGCTGGAACTGGATGATCTTTAAGGTCCCTTCTAACCCAAGCCATTCAGTAATTCTGTGACTGTTAGTGTTTTTAGGCTGCTGAGTGTTTAGTCAGTCATGTTTGGCAGGCTGACTGTTGTGCCTCCATCTTCTGGCTGCCCTGGCTGCTCTGACCAGGTCCTTTGGAGGCACAAAGGAACTGGTCTGTCTCTTTGGGGCTACATGGAGCAGTTGGTTTTAGGAACGTTTGAAGAGATGAGGGCAGCTGGTAACAAATAGTTAAGGTGCATGGTAGGGGAAGGGCTTGAAGATCCCAGCTGGCCTATTAATGCAGATCTGCTTGTGATGACTTGTGTAAAAGCACACATGGTGTCTTTGGTTTGCTGGTGTCACCTTTCAGGAACAAAGGACAGTTTATCTGGAGGCAAATGGAGACCTGCCTGCCCTCCGTGAGGAATGCCAAGAGTTCTTTCTGCTTTTCAAGTTCTTGTCTTCGTTAAATGTTAGTGTACTATTTTGATTCATCATTTGCCATATGAGCTGCAACCTCAATACCGGTGAAAGTTCTTGTTTGGTCTAATCTAGTACATCGGTGTTTCTGTATGGCTTTTATTTCATACAGCCTGCTGAACTGAACTTAGAGTAATCTGTGCAATGTGTGTGTGTATACAACAGCCCCGAGACAGGTGGAAATAATTTGACACTATTAAGAGCATTTCAGTAAAACTAGAAAAGTTCATCTCAACAGGCTTTATTTTTCAGCTTCCAAATGATATTTGTATTCACGTACGTACAAAATGAATTGAGGATGTCATTAGGAAAATGGAACTTGCTTTTTATTATTTTAAATTATGTAAAGGCTATAATTGCTAAGAAATGAATGTGGAAAGGTATTTCAGAATACACTGGGTGGTAAAAGAAATTACGGGGCCTGATGATGCTGGTGGAGCAAATGAACAGCAAAAAAATAAACTAAATCTGTTTGAACGTGCCATTATTGATTTTTATTACTGTTATCACACACAACTCTGTAACTTCCATCAACGTATAGCATGTTTTTATCCTCCTGGAGATAGTGCTATCTTATGCTCTGTGGCTTAACCGAGGATGCATTTATTTTATATGGAGTCTTCACAAGGTGAGCAGCTGACACGCTGTGATCTCCACTAAGAAATTGAGTTTCTCCTCCCAGCACCAATGATGGAATGTCAGTTGCAGTAGGTGATGGGAGTCCTGCAGGAGCAATGCGTAGAGTGTGTGGGTGATGAAATTGTTCGTCAATAATTTCTCTCTGGCAGAACACCTTTCTTCTGCAGCTGATGCAAAGCTCTGTTCATTTGCTCAAAGGTAAGAAAGGGCTGGGATGAAATGTAGGGCCTGTTGGATGGAGGCAGAGGAAGAAAGGGAAACTGGATCAAGAATTTAGGAAAAATTAGAAAGATCCTCCAAAAAAATAAATAAAAAGGACTTGAGGGAAACAATTACTTGGCAGTCACATGTGATACAACTCCTGAGAGTGGGTAGCAACAGTCAGAGAAGTCAGTTTGAGAGTTTGAGTAATAACCTATTTTCCTAGGGCACACAAAAATTCGAGGTTAATGACCTACTGACCAGAATCCTTTGTTTGGGTGGTGGTGAATTTGCTGTCTTGCTTCATAGACTGGAAGCCATTCATGGAGTGGCTGTGGATGCATTAGCAGCGCTCACTTAAAAAACTGAACCAGCGGGATGGGGCTTTTTGTTCTCACTGAATATTTGTTTTCCATGTTGCGAGGGTATTGCAGTCTTATTTTCGAAACGATTTCATGTGACAGCTGACTGATACTGCTGGAAAATCTTTATTTTTCCTGGAATGCTTGTTTATACTTCCTTTACTTGACTGTTACCTGTCAGCTGAAAGCTGCCATTTTATTCCATGCCTTTTTCAGGCTGATGCTGCTCACCTGCCAAGGAAGTCCCGGCTGCCCGTTCTGCTACGATCATCCAGACCAGTAGGAAACTGGCCTGTGAGCTCCTCTGTGCGCAGGTCAGATTCAGAGCTCTGGCATCACACCGGAGCACCTTACAAAGGTCTGAAGGCATGTGAGATTCAAACCAAGCAACTTCAGCCTCAAGCAAATGGAGAGCTGCTATTGCACGAGTCTGGAACTGAAGACCTGCAAAAGGAGCCTGCACAGGAGAGCACATTAGTGAGAGGTAAATAAGCAACTGTATTTAAAGAGCAGACATTGCAGTGCTGCTTGAAATAGCGGATTCCTTCCCTGTAGAAAGTGAAAACAGGTCACTTTACACACATCAAATGCTACTTAAACTTAAGATCTTATTGAGTGGTGAGTGTTACGTATGTAGGTCTTGAGAAGCACTGTTTATTTCTTTTAGTTGAATTTTTGCTGCTAGAATGTAAACCAGCTTTGTATGAAATAGAAAACACATTGCATGCATGGCATGAAGTGCTTAATTCATGACAGTTTTGCACGGCATCCACATGTGCACACACGTATGTCAGTGTTCGGGTAAATGAGAAATGGGTTCCAAGTCTAATGAAAACTGTAGCAGGGACAGGAGAGTATAAAAATACTGTATTTGTTTATGCTGTGTAAATATGTTTTTTCCAATATTCCACTGATCAGTCAAGTCAGCCTTGTCAGTTTCCAGCATGGCTGGGTTAATTTAAACTCACTTGTTGACGAAGTGTCTGCATCAGCAAAGTCTGACAAATTTGTAAGGCACAGAACAATGGGTACTATATAAAGATTTGGAGTGGTAAAGGAAAATTGCATTTAGCAGTAAGATTAGAAACTGGGGAGAGATGTAAAGGACAGGTGGGGGACAGAGAAAACATAAATGTAAGATTAAATCAAGTTCCAAGTGAACCACGGTCAAAAGCAGAAGATGCAGAGGCTTGGCTGTTAAGGATAACATTGTGGGATGGGACAGATATGGCATGACTTAATTGTTAGTAGTGCCGAAGTTGATAAGACTGTAGCATGTGATTTTGATAGGAGCAAATTTTGTGGAGAATTCTGAGAGGAAAAGTGCTCTTGGGCTGGTCCTGAAATGAACGCTGCAGTCCTGAGATTTCCTTTCCGTTCCAGTTTCATCCTATAGTGGATAATGGTTGTACGACAGACAGTAGTTCTGACACTGGATGCAATGGAAGATTACAGAGGAGCAGCAAACTCCTTAGCCTTTCCTCTGGGTTGAACACGGAACATTTGAATATGCACTAAAAATTGATTAGCAGTTATATTACAAATGGGACTTGCAAATCTTTGTCTTTATTCACTGTTAGGATGCTTTGGACATTCTTCAGTAGTTATTCTTGTAGTTCCATTAAGTTCTTTAAAAAATATGAAAACTGTTGCATGCCACCAATAATATTTGTATTAGGTTTTCAGGAGTTGTTCTTTTCATGATTTTCCAGTTCTGAATTGTAAGATAATCAGGTTTAGATTTGTGGGCGTGGGGTTTTTTTTTTCCATTCACTTAATGCCTTCTGTTCCCCAGTGTGCTGCTCTCCAGGTGACTCGTTCAGCAAAGCAGACAGCAGTGAGGCCCAGGTTGAACCACAGGATGTCGAATGTGGTACAGGGGGCAAGAAGGAATATGTGATGTACAGAGATCAGCAGAACTGTCAAGGTAGAGCATTTGTATGGGATAAGAAAAAAAATGACACTCTAGTTTCTGCTAAGTTTTGCAATATTGTAATTTGCTGCAGGTAACTGTCTCCTTTGTCATTATTTGTGAGTTCTAAATCTTGCTTACTTTGCTAGTATGGATGAATTTCTCTAAGAATCCAAGTTAGTCTTTTAAGGGTTATGTTTTCAGAAGGGTCACAGGAATTTATAATCTGGATGCCAGGAAAAACAATGAGTTTTGTGCCTAACCCCGATCTCTGCTGCTGATGTCCTTGCTTCTGAACACTGTTCTATATTAAATGTATATCTTTTTACATATTTATGCTTCTGCACCTAGTTAAGAACTATTGGAATGAAGCAGTTGAATGATACAGTTTTGCTTATCTGAATTATTTGAAGGCATTCAACTAGGTTGAAACCTAATGGAATCATTTAATGAAAATGTAAATAGGCTTATTACTGTGTATCACTCATTTATGGGGGGGCTTGAATAATGTAGTTAACCTGTCGTTCACAAGATACAGAGGGTATGGGCATTGTGATCACATCATTATTCATAAGAGTCCTCAAAGCCCATCAGTCTGCAGGATCGTGCTCTGTGTGCATGGATACACACACACACACACATAGGGTGTCTTAGTTTTTAATGGACAGTGTTTCATTAAAAGCTATAGCCCATATTCTAATCAGAAACATTCCCCAAATCAGGGTTACAGAATGAGTTCATCTGGTACCTCAGTCCACAACCTTTCAGCATCTCCTTCAGCAGAAATAAACTACAAAGTCAAAGGATTGTGCCTTTCAGGTAGAGGAGGAGGAAGAGAAGCCAGTGAACTTAATGTCGCATCTCTTATTTACCGTGTCTTCTTGAATTCATATATGAATGCTTTCTGAGGAGCATTTCTGTCCTGTGATTCTTTTGCCTCTGGAATGATGTAAATGCTGTTCAGCAATCTGTGTTGCTGAGAATATCATTCACCCTTAATTTCAAATACGTTGATATTCCAGAAATCTATCTTCCTCTTTTTTTTTTTTTTTTTTTAATTTTTTTTCCTGTTTTTAGGTTATTTTGTTCTTATTATCTCGTCCTTGTGCTTGAGACTTCACATACAGCCGTCTCCTCAAACATACTACTCTGAGTCAGAGTTTGGGCATTCACATTCATTCTCCATGGAATGAAAGGGGATTTGAAACTCTTTGGCCTTACTCAGGATCAATGAATGACTCCCAGAAGGGAGTTTCTAAGTAGCTAAGGTCTTTTGCAGAACTAATAGAAGGGGAGACTTTAATTTATTGGTAACCAGAAAATACCATTTTCTTTGATACTTACAGCCCTCAACACACACAGAAGTATTAACAGGGAGCATATGTAGCAATATATATAGCTTTTATTGCTCTGAGTCTGCGTTGATTTCATTACTTAGAGTGGCAAAGTCAACCAAGAGATGTGCTGTGCATGCCAAATAAGTGCTGGTAGAACCTTTAGCAGTGAACGTTTTAATGACTTTTGTTTAGAACACATTTTAAGAAAGAAGTTATTAAAGACTCTTTTTCAAATCTTACTATTTTGTTGATAGTCTTTTTAGAATTCCACCAGCTTTTCCAGTCAGTTTCATATAGATTCTGAAGTGAGAAGAAAAAGAATATATAATTAGAAGTTTTAGGAAGACACATGTAAGGTCACGCAGTCAGCTTTTAAACCTCATTGCCTTATGTCTGAAGTTATCATCCCTTTGGCTGGAAAGAACTGGGCTTCGTCAGTGTCTCTGATTCAGAAGTGAATGTACCAAAAGTAATTTTCAATCTTTGGGGAAAAGAAAGGGGATTTATTTTGAGTATTGGTTATTTGACAGCTGATAAGGAGGTTGCAGGATTTGATGTTCAGGTTGAATTAATGGGCAAATCACAGAAAGAGGTGAAAGGGCCAAAACAAGTGTGGTGCAGTTCGTAATTATTCTGCATTTTTATTCAGTCATTACAGAAGTAAATGAATTCGTTCTAGTGCTGTTAAGAACAGAATGTTAGATAAATAAATATTAATATTCACACGCAAGCCTCCTGTTTTTCAGAAATGGAAAATCATCATGACATTAGCGATGTGAATATCCAGCATTCATTAAAAGAAATAAATGAAGAGCTTTATTCAATGGAACATGAGGACATTGACTCAGCCACAGCACATTCGGGTTCCAAGCGTCTTCGTTCTCTCAAATTGAGTGTAACAAGCACAGATGCACTTGATGACTGTGAAGTCGTAGATGATGCAGAAGAACTGAAACAAAGAATTAAGAAAATGCAGTCTGAACTTGAAAAGTACAAAATGTTCGTATTTCATTTGCAGACCTCTGACCGGCTTTTATTGAGTGGTATTTCCAATGCAGTTCTGAGTGACGCAGCTTTGCCTGGGGAAGGATGTTTTGTACAAGATACAGCTATGCAAGAAATCAAACAATTTTCTGGTTTACATCAGCTGATGGATTACGAGATTCGCACAGAAAACAGGAATTCTCAGTCTTCAAAAGCACAAACCTTGTGGCCAGCACAAAACCTTAAGGAAATGCTCTCAGCTAATGAGACAGACCTCAAAAAAGAGCAGGTTGCAGATATGCATCCTGATGAAGTGTATCGTCTTCAAAACAAACTGAGAGACACGTCACCACCCAAGTGAGTAAAGTTGTTACTGCTTCGGGTTCCTCCTTCTAAACAGCACTACCAAATAACGTAGGAGGGCAAATGGAGATAGATCTTTATTCACATACAACTGTGTTGCACTAAATGATGAATTTTACTAACATATGGTAAAACAACTAAAGCATTTAGTTCAGAGATGTCTTGAAGTACAGAATACTATACTTCTCAGTGCAGAAAAGCTCGTACTGTCCGCCGTAGTGATGCTATGGATCTCTTTCCACACCTCAGGCCCACAGCTCTGCAGTGAAATATCCTCTCCTGAGCAAAGTCAGATATCCTTGGTTACTCTATCAGGTGGGATGACCTTATGTCACTCAGAGGTTGTCTTTCTCAGGTGACATGTGTAAGAAAATGGAACGTCCCACCAAGCTACAAACATTTCCCTGGGAAACTGGCTGACATGTTTATGGAAGCCCTTCTGTTTGTGTGACCACACTTTATGTGTAAAATAAGAATTTGAGAGTGTAGTTATAATTTATTTTGCAGTTGTGCGCTGCAGTGCCTTCTTTGAAGGATGTAGAAGCATATATCTATTGAAATTAATGAATGAAATTTTATGGCATAAACTTGTAAGCTAGAAAATCATTTATGGGAGGCTGGAAAGTATCAGTCCTATTTTTCATATGGAAGGACTAGGGGCAGCATCTCTGATAGCATATATACAAATCACAGACATAAAATGTGGGCTCATAAGTCCAAACCTTTTCTTTTCCCTGTCTGTAGTGTCATTATTTTCCTGAGGGCTGATAGAATAACAGGAAGTATTACAAAGAAAGGTATTCATCCTGTTGGCTTTCTTTGGAATGCTTGGGTAGAAATATTTGGGGACACTGGGCAAGCAGCAACATGGACAACTGCATATCTTCTAGTATTACTGTCATAAAATACAGTCTTACTACATAGTATGTATAAATTTACATACCTTGAAAGTACACCTCATTCATATTACAAAGGGAGATGTAACTGTGAATTAAGGAATGGGATGGTACGGATCTCTGTGAGGTTTTTATGGCCACTGTGTAGAACAACTGCACGAGTCACAGATGACAGGCCCCAAAATGAATTATGCATCTCTCCCCATACAAATGACAATAAAAATGCCACAACAACCCACGCCATCATAGATTTGGTTTATGCCCTCTATTCTTTGACTCCCTGCATTTTTTGCAGATCCGCTCCCCTCGCTAATGTTTGATTCCATACAAGGGAGTGCATCTGTGCTACAGACAGTTGCAATATAAAGGGGATGTCTGTATTCACAAGCGCAGAATAAATTCAGCTGATCTGGACTGATACGTAGATTGTAGAGAAGAGTTTGAACACTACAGTGGTTGCCATGGTCATGCCTTTGGTAATTAAGCATGCAGAGATGTGTAGAATTCATCAAACTGGATGAAAGTCAAATGTGCTCCTGGTGGCCAGTATAGAAAGTTTCCATACTGAGTAAAACTAATAATAATAGGAAAAAAATAAGTGTATTCTTCAACATTCTCTTAGTGTATTCTGTCTTATTTATTTTGGCGCTGTTGGTTATCCGTGTTACTTTCAGGCAGACAAACCAGTTCATTGTAGTTTCTGCACATCTTAAAAAGGAAGCAGTAAAGTGAAGGACAGTAACCACCAGTTATGCCCATAGATACCAAACTCAGCACTTAGAGACAATGCGTTTGTCATTGCGGCCGTAAAAGCATTTTAAAAGAAAATTGAGTCCCATAAAATTATAGCTTAGAAATATAAATTTAATTCACTTTTTATTTATATTTAAATGTTATTTACGGTCAGAAAATTACTTTCAAGGATAATTTCGTTTTCTCAGATATGATTCATTAGTTCATTCACAAGCTCGAGAGCTTTCCTTTCAACGCCACCAAATTAAAGAGATCCGCAGTGGCTGTGTCACTTACCATCAGCATCTGACGAGCCTGATTAAGGCTTTTGAGGAACTGCTTCAAGCCAGCGATGTAGATTATTATGTTGCTGAAGGCTTCCGTGAGCAGCTGAATCAAAGCATGCTGTTGTTTGAGAAGCTGGAAAGGAAACTCCTCTATGGTAAGTAGCAGTGCTTTGTTCCTGTTGTTTTGAAGTGTGCTCGTGTTCTCAAAATTTGTAGTTTTGTGTGTGTGGAAATGAAACCCTTACTTTCTCATGGTTGCTTCTGAACATGTGATGTGATGGACTGGCATGGAAGATCCAAGAAGACTGGGTTTTACCTTTGCAGTTGACCTCCGTATCGGCACCTTTCATTTGCAGTTCTCTTAGCGTACTTTAAACTGCTCAAAACCCAGCGGTTATAGTTTAATAACATTTTAATTTCAGTCCTATCATCGCAAATGTTGCTGTTTCTCACCCAAACAGCTCGTAGGGCTTCTGCAGATGTCAGCTGCAAAACGGACATCTTCAGCCAAACTCTTGAATTGCCCTTAAAAAAAAGGGACCCGGACCCCTATATCTTCCTGACATTGCTTCTGGAAGATCCCTTTGTTTGGGAACGTTCAGCTCCCAGCCATGCAATGATCTGTATTCTGCCTTTCTTTAAAGATAGTTGCAGCATTTTGCTGGTTGTGATGGCTCACAGAAGGGAGCTGTATATGAGAAAAAGGTATTAACGGGCAGCGTGTCATAGCAGCGTAATAAAAGATTGAGTGTCTTCAGTGATTTTGGTGGCTACAAAGATTCCTTGCATTAAAAATAGGAAGCGTGTGCAGTGAATAAACATTAAATGCCTTTAAAAAAAAACAACAACAAAACCCACCAAGCCAACAGATGGTATCCTATATACTATGAAAAGCCACTGACAACTGAGACAATTCAATGTATCTAGCACAATGCTATTGCACTGAATCACACTGTAAAATAAAATGATGTTTGTAGGGCGATAAAGAACATCCAGCTTACTGGGAACTGACTGTAAAGAAGATGCATAAACAACCGTCTGTCTCTGCATTTCCATCCTGACCTTCAGTTCATTCCCCTGAAGTCTGAGCTGTGCAACTCTTACCTGCCACTTTTGCTTAATTACACACAAATTTTGCATTGTGCTGAGCCAAGGTGCCATGACACAATTCTTACTTCCTAACTCAAATTAGTGTCTGAGCCCAGGTCTCAAGCACTGAGTTGTGTGCGTGCTTACACACTGTGCCACTGAGAGTGCTGCAGGCAGAGCCCTGTGTGTGCTCCCTTATTAAGAACAGCTTGTTAGCCCCGCTCCAGATGGCCAAGTTCCAAGTGAGCTGGAATGGTTCTTGTGTAATTTTTATTGAAGTAGTAGTGACATGTACCCCTAATCCTTTTGTCATGTAGCAGGATATTTCATCTCTGTATCCTAACTAAGATGCTAAGACTGTAAAATGTGGCACGTATGTTGCTCAGTCCTTCCTTGGTCATTTTTTTGAACTCCAAAGAAAGTTTGGTTGCTGTGTTATAAATAGTTTTTCTCACGTACAGTGTTTGACATGAATGCACAGCGCGTTCAGAATCTGCTGGCTTCTCTAAATTCTCATTAATTTACCATTCTGTGTTTGAATAGCTTGAGATGGAAGGGAAGCAAAAAATTATTCTCAGTCTCTCTCTTTAATCAGGTACTTTTGCTTTGCAGGAGAGTCAGTAGGTGCAGAAGTTACCATACTTTATGAATTAGCTCAAAGGTAAGAGTGCAACTCAGTGTTATTTAAATATATTGTTTGACAAGTTGGTAAGGATGCTCGGTGTTTTGCAGCCCAACCTAACTGCCTTACTTTTTGGAGAGGACTTTTTATGCTGCCTGTTTCAGTAATACACATTTTGTTAGTAAAATATTCACATATAACAAGCTTGGGCTTTTTTCTCTACTTCTCAGCAAATCATAGAATCATTTGGAAGGGATCATTTAAGGTCCACCTTTTTACATTGAGCAGAGACATCTAACAGAGGCATCTGCATCTCGATCAGGGTGCTCAGAGCCTCATTTGGCCTTACCTTGAATGTCTCCAGGGACAGGGCATCCACCACCAACCTGTGCCAGCGTCTCATCAATCCATGGTTTAATTACTGAGGCAAAGCATCATGTTACCAGGGGGTTTCCCCTTTTATGAAAAAACAAAACGTTCACTGTCGTGCTATAAGACACCACTGTGTATATTTAGGTATTATCCTAATTGCAGCTGCTAGAAAGGGTAGCTTTTCTGGTTGTGTGATCTTGGTGCTGGCTCAGGAGCACCAGCGTACAGCTCTGTTGAACTTCATTCTGAAAACACCATTCTGCTGAAGAAAGCAGCATAAGGGTGAAGGTGAAGAGAGCAGGTGTTGGCTGCTTATGTTGGGTTTCTGCCAGCCTGGGGTTCTTCTGTGCTACAGAAGTCCTCAGCTGCCTATTGAAGGCAGTTTGAGGTCCCCTTAGCGCAAAGCTGACCACCTAGTGCTGCAGTGTGAATGCTGGGCTTCAGATTCATAGGTTGTTCCTGCTGACTTCAGTGAGGTTTCGATTTCAGTCTTGATACGTGCAGCTAACACAATGCTTTGTCACATTTAGTCACCTAAAATCACTTGCTTTACCTTTGTCCTGTAAACAGGACACCATGCTCTTTCCCTGCTCCCAAAATAATAGAATGTCTGTCTTAAAAGGGAAAATGAGAAGAATGCCACAATGTATGAGGAGCTTAAGGATGAATCACCTGTACCATCTGCTCTTCATAGCCTGTCTGACTTTGATTTGTCAGAGAAATCATCTCTTGGATCACCAGAGCACAGACACGACCTAGGAGAAGGACAGCATGCCACACTGGCACTTCTGCCAAGCCAGTTTCCCCCAGGTAATTTTTTTTCCCAATGAAGATATTGGGGAAAATGCGATAAATAAGACACGAGGGAACTAATTAAGAAATAATGAAGAATGTTTGTCTGCTTCAGCTTTCCAGTATCTTGCATAATCATTGCAATTTCAGTAATAAGGCATACGGAGATGACAACGATTTGAACTACCTCCCGTTTGAAACAAAATTAACTACGATATTTTGTCTTTGTTGTTTTAGACTATCATCTTTTACAGTACTCCAGACGGTCTTTAAATAGACAAGTTATGAGGGAAAATAGACAATTGTCAAGAGATTATTGCACTGAAAAAGAAAGATTTTCTAATTTTATAAAAGCCAGCGTTGTGTTTCTTTGAGACTTGTAAGTGCTGCATAATTAATAAGTGGTGTCGTGTTTGACCTGGGTAGTTTCACTAAGCACGAGTGGTGCTTGCAGTAGTTTGTTACAGGCAGCGATGAAAATTTAATAGCTGAGATAGCACGTACTGTTCAGGAGAAAAATATTGCAGAGTAAACTAGGAGTGTATGACATGGATAAACTGGCAAATAAGATAGTGACAGCTAAAACAGATAAGTTCCTGGGTAAAGCTGAAACTTACAGCCACTGGAAGACAAATCGTAGAATGGCAAAGCAAGAAGGAACAGGTACGGTAATGAAACTTGATAGAGCAGATTTATTTATTAAGGTATGCATTGTGTGAGCCAAAGTCAAATTTATATCTGAGTTACTCCGGTAAGCTTCCTATTGTTATAAGGAAGAATGTGTACTCTTAGCGTGTTGAGTCTGAATGTGTGGCTGTATTGCAGAACTTTGGATTCATGTCTGAATCTAGGGGATGTTCTAACTAGGTGTTATTTCCACCTGCCAGTTTTGTAGGAAGATGATGTTTAAAAGGCCTGAAGACTGGACCGCTGTTAAAATTTAGAGTAGTTCTCAGTACATGGGTGGTTTGGGCCCAAATGGAAAAATAGCTGTTGTGGAGACAGTTACTTAGTGTGTAATATCTTGAATGGTTCTGTGTCATTTCTTGATATTAGCACACATTAGATTTGACAAGAGTGCTCAGTAGAGAGGATTACAGCCATTTACTCTGAATGAGAAGTGGTCCAAATAAGAATTTCTTCTAAATAAGAAGTGATCTCTCGGTTTATGCAGAGTTATTAATGGAGTATCTGAATGAAATTCGAATCCTGAGACAACGTTTAGAATACTCCATAAAAAACAATGAGAGACTGAGGAAGCAGCTTGAGAGACAAGTAACAGACAAGGAGCTAGATCAAGGTAAGAATTTATCTGCTGATAACTTAAATCCACCTCTTCTGCCTGAAGCCTGAGGAAGCAAATGCCTAATCCTAGCCTTAACTCCATTGCTTGAAGCACTACAGATGCACTGAGCTTCTGTGGGATGTGGGGTACACCCCAGAGCCCACAGTAGCATGTATTGCAAAGAGAACAGGACTGAAGTCCTACCAGGTTGTTTTATGCCATTTGAAGTTACTGTGGTTGAATTTCACCCAGAAAATTGAATGACCTTCTAGTTCTGTAATCAGCGAACAGCCCGCTTCCTTTTGCCTTCAGGATGTCATTATTGTTATAGTGGGTCTTGGATGTTAGGATGTCACGCTCTTAATTCTCTGCCATGTCCAGCCAGGGGCAGTTGCAGGTGAGGAAGCCAATTTTAACAACATAATTTCAGTTGGGCCCAAGTCCAGTATGAAAAGAGGAGGCTATATGTTCTAAATTACATTGCTGTTATTGATACAAAGGAGGAATGCTGTGGAATTGGCTCTCATACCTCTCCTCCCTGTGTGCTCGGGGTGGTCAGTGCACCACAGAGAGCACTGTTAGAGATGCCTTCTGTGCAGCTCTCAGCTCTGAAGCCAGGTCTACATAAAGGACAACTAGCTGCAGTAGAGCGCAGAGCCTAGGCCTTGTTGTTCAGCCCGTCATTTGAATTGATCAGTGTGATAAATGTGTTCTACACAAAATGACATTGTGAGTTTTTAATGAGAAGTACCTGTCAAACCGATGGGAATTTCAACACAGAGTGGGGTTTTCATTCCAAACTCTTCATATAAAGCACTGGATGAAAAATGCTAAAAATAAGCATGCAAATTCAGAGTCACTGCTCTCTCTTGGCAGTGTCCAGCACCTCTAAAAGCTGAGCTCAGTGCTGCATTTACAACTTTTCATGAGATGGTGGCCAGGCTCTCACTAAGGGCTGTTTCTTAGCTCCTTTCCAGCACGCAGCACCAGACAAACCTTCCCGCATTTGGCTCTTTCCTTGTTCTCCTTTCCACATTTTTCCCTATAGGACAATTGATTAATATGCAGCGTTACTCAGAGTGGAAGCAAGGAATGAATACATCTACGCTTTCCTCTTCACTCAGCTTCACTAATATTGACGTTAGATTCATTATGTTTTACATCATCCCCGTGATCCGTTTCTGTTGTTGTTTAAATGGATGCTGCCTACAAATGGCAGTGTGCTTTCAGGGATAATTTACACTGCGGGAATGGCGTATATAAAAAAAAAAAAAGCATCCATTTCATACATGAAGTATTTACACTGCTGGAAAGGCACACCGTTCTCTTGAAATATCCACACTGAAACACTTGCAGCTCTGTTACAGCTTCATAAAGATTCTGGCAAGGGCATCCATTAATGCAGTGGAAGTATATTTCCTTTATAAACTGTCTTATGCTTTCTGTCTGTCTGCTTGTTGCCTTAGTGCATCTAGCAATGCACGGAGGAAAGTCTTCAAAAAGAAAGGGCAAAACAACTGCGTGTTACGGCTGTTCCTTTTTGTTCCTGTGTTCTTTCAGCTCTTCCTGATTCTCTCAGTTCTGAAGATCTCTTTCATGTTATCAGATGTCTCCTCTTCTAGTGATGATGCTACTTATTTTCATAATAGATGGGTTTTGTTTGTGGAGTTGGTTTTTTTTTTTCCTGTTTTAACTTTCAGTATAAAAAGAAGCTCCCAAGTGGAGCTGAAGGAGATTTTAGCTTTGAGTCATAATTGTTCAAAACGGTTTTCAGTTTTAACTTAATATCCTTAGTCTGTTTCCTTTTAAAAATCGAAACCAAGTTGTAACATAACTTAATTGCTGACGAGAGCCTCTTAAATTTGTTTGGCATCGAGTCGCTTCTTCAAAGAAATTTAACACACAGAATTTTTCTTGTCTATTTCATAGATATTACATCCAGGTATGCACACACACCTGCCCGCTTTTTTTTTTTTGCCATGCTATTTTTAATAAGTTGGTTTTCAAAGTATTTGAGTGCCTCTGGGCTTCCACCGTTCTATAAATGATACAAGGCACCGGTAATGACTACATCATTACTACAGAGCTGAGATTTGCAGCGCAAGTAGAACTGAAATAATTGCTTCAGTCATTTCAAATGTTAGGCATCAAAATAAAATCAAAGGTTTAATTTTGAGTTTCCTACGTTTCAAATGTTAATAACAGCAGTTAACATTAAAAGGGGGGGGGTTGTTTCCTTTTTTTAACCCATAAGCAACTAATGTCTGTCCTCAGACTTCAGCTTTGTTTTGCCTTTAATTTTGCTTTGATTGGGAACGAGTGTTTCTTCCTCTTTGCTGTGATTTTCTGTGGTGCCTGTCTTTCAGACACTGCTCCTTTGAAACCTTCAAGGTACGCTTTCTTAGTGCTCACACGTAGTGCTCAGCGCATAACATAATGAAAACTCAAGTGTATCCCAATAGCAGGCCCTGATGCTTCACTGTACTCCAGCTGGATGGACCTATGCATCTATGGAGAGCATAATTGATGTCAGCAGGGCTCTGCACAGAAGTAGTAGTCTCAGTAGTGGGTCAAATTGCAGGATTGTGGCCTTATTACCACTGGCTCTGCATTATCCCTTGTTATGTAAGATAACTAATAGTTATATTCTAAAGCTTTTCAGTCGGATTGTGATAGCATAACTTTTCAAATAGGATAAAGCTGGGTGATGGGCAATAAATTAAATTAGAATCGAGATGAGACCATCAAGCTTTGCCACTTGAAGTTGAATTGCTTTGTTAAAATCTGAAAGGAAAAAGCCTTTTGAGTTCACCTAGCTACCTCAACTCTTTAACATATAGATAGTAAAATGCCATTAGTGCTGAGCTTCTAGAGCCTGTGAGTCTTTTAGTAACGACAAGAGGTGCATATCATGGCACGCTACGTCCCAGTTAGGTAGTTGGTAAAAGCTTCAATTGGGATTACAATAAAATGAGATTATTCAGAGGAAGTGCAGCACATCCAATTGAATTGAACTGCCAGAGCTGAAAGGCATCCTCCTCATACATTCCACTAATTTTTTTGCCAGCTGGTTATTTCTCTATTAACCAAACAGTTGACACTCACGCAGTTATCTCGAGCGCTAAAGCATAGTAGATGCTGGGATAACCAATCAACTGAAAAATACTTCTAATGGTAACGTTAATTCCAGTGGGTTTTGAAGTGTTTTACTGACTACAAATAGGTTATAAAGGGCAATAACAGTTACTTGACTTGTGTTTGCAAGGCAGCTGCCTTGAGAATGGGGTATGGCAGTTTTCAGTGTGTACTGTACACATCCATGTGGGATGAGTAGTGTAAATGCAGTACGTTGTGAGGATTACCTGGGCTGGAGTTTATCTAATGTGGATACACGATTTAACACTCACATTCATGTGAGACCTTCAGAGTGGGGTTCACCAACCTTGAGTTTCTAACAGTCAGGCATTAAATCCAGTCACACACAGCTCCTCTTGGAGGCACTGGCAAGAAGTTCCTCCCTTTGGAGGACAGTGTGTTTCCTTCCCAGAGGGATGTGCAGAGGATGTGTCCCTCTCTGGGGCTTCCTGTACCTCCCCATGACCACTGATGGAAGCCCAAGGTGATCAACGCAGGCTCAGTTATATGAGTCTTAAATATCTGAAATAAACAGGTATGAGTCTTCATCCCTGCCATCATAAATGGGTTCTCAGGTTGAAATTGGAGGCAAAGATGGTGACTCCACCCTTACACTCTGGACTGGCATGGCATCACGTATTAACAGGCACATTACTTCCTTCATTAGCCGTTGTTAATTAGTTTGTAAAAGCTAGCTGTCCTCTGCAGTGGCTTGTATGAACAGAGCAATACAGAGATGCAGGTAAACCTTGGTACAGGTAGCATTACTTTAAAATAGCAATGTCACAAAATACTGCTGCATTTTGTCCCAGTGCATTCTTGGCCGATAGTGAAAGACTAGCAGGGATAATTTTGCAATTTGGGTAATGGCTGCCCAGCAACGAGAGGTACTTGTGATGCAGAGCTTTGGGTTACTTGGCATTAACCTGAACTGCCTTTCAGTGTGTAAGGATAACCTTCAAAACGCATAGGGGATAAATACCTTTCATAACATGTTTTTCTGCAATTTTTAAAATTGTTCTTGTCTGGAAAGTTTAATCTTTAATGACCTAGAGATGACTCATAAATCATCTTTTATGTACATATTTATAGGTTCTGCAAACAATTTTATCCATGGCTCAGAGCAGCATAATTCTCTCACTTCTGAAGTACATTTCCTGAGAAAGCAAAATCAAGTTCTGAATGCGATGCTGGCAAAAGGATCCAGAGGTAAAATGTAAAACTGTGCCTTACAGAAGTACACTGCAACTCATCCCAAATCAGGAAAACAAGGAAGTGTTTACAGTCCATTAAATTACCTTCACCGTTCCTCCCACACCTGAGATGCCGTGCTCAGCCATAAGCACTCACACTGGGGTTAACAATGATAAAAGCGTAGCAGTAATGCTCCTTTCTCTTTATTTGTAGCATTTTCCATTTGATGTGTGCTTTCATTTTTCCGTTCTTCTTTTTATATACCATTCTTTTTATATGTCCTCTCCCCTCTTTCTTCTGTGCCTTTTATTACCATTTTCGTAATCCTTTTTTTCCCCCGTGTCTGTGTTCTGAAGCCCTCTGTTTTGGTGCCTCTTACAGCTTATCATTGTGTTTAAAATCTACTGTTTGTTAAAATATTACTGCTTTTGTTTGTTTCTACATCTGACAGTATGATCTGATAATACCAGTGTTTCTTTTTTGTATTAAGAACCGTGATGAATAACGCATTGCTGCCCTCGACTTTTAAAATAATATCCATGTCTCCAGAGTTGTGAGCTTCCTTTTCCTCTTGTTCTTGGAGGAAAGCTGCCTAAATACATCTTGCTTGCTTTCATCTTGGGTCCAATCTAAGCTTATCCCATTAGTAGTGGAAGGCTGGAGGTGCTTGTTGTCAACAGCACGTGGGTATTACCATTTGCACGTGCTTTCAGCACAGCTACTGAAGGTGAAGGAATGATTTTCTAACTGTTGGGAGTTGGAATGGCTCTGCTTCGTGTTTCCTTGCCAAACTTGCCTCTTCCTTTTCTAATGCTGGTTCACTTAGGGTGACTTAAGTCCCTGTAGACTTCTCTGGCTGCAGCAGTCATTTGCCCCTACCAACAGTTCTTTATCCCAGGGAGCTGTACCAAGGAAGAGAGGACAGCTGTGATAAAGTTGGCAGATGGATAAGGCTGGGAAAGATAGGACAAAGGGATTTCTGTGTGACAAAATGGAATGGATGCAACTCCCTGAAGCAACCCTATTAAGTTTTCTTTTTCCTAACGAGAAGTAAAAATTGTTCTGGGAGGTTTAGCCAAGTTAATGTGTCCTCTTTGGGAAATTGCTGCCGCTGGTTTTTGAATGCTTTCCTTCTGATCAGTTCCAAGACATGGTGGGGCATCTGGCAAAGGAGGCTGTACTCGGGTTTTTATTGAGCCCTCTTATGGAACCTCCTGCAAGTCTCGGGGGTTAAATGTTGCATTGATACAGGAAATGTATATAGCAAAAAATCATCTGACAATTGAAAAAGTGAAATCCCAAAACTCACAAGAGCAGCTGCTATTTTCTGTCAGTCTCTAAGAGAACTGATTTTATTGAAAAGTATAACTTTTAATGTGTTATAAGCAATACAAACACCTCGTGTTTCTTCTTTCAGATAAACAAAAGGAAAATGAAAAGCTAAGAGAATCTCTTTCTAAAAAGAATGCCATCATTGAACATCTTCATGAGGATTATGAATGCATCAAGAAAGAAAATGAAAGGCTGCAAAAACAGATTGGCAAAAAGGAGGATGAAACCAGATATCTGACATGTGAAATTTACAGCAGTCGTAATGAATTAAACAGGTATTGATTCTGTCCACATTTAGACATGCATTTAGAGAAGAAAATTGTCAGTGTGATGTGGATGTGTTTAGCCATAGCCATTAACATTAATCAGGTTCGCAGATATATTCAAAAGGCAATGGAGGAATTGTTGAGGAAGGAGGACTGGATTCTAGATTTTGAAATAAAGGATCAGAATTCAACTATTAACTTAGTGATTTATTGGATCTTAACAGGTTGCAAACGGAAATGAATGTAAAGCAGCATCAGCTCTCTGAGAATGAGAAGTTACTGCAGTCACTCCGAACTGAGATCAAAGTTTATGAAAAGCTGGAGGAAGCAAGGAGGAAGAGGACAGGTATAAACACAGTTATTTCTGTTCCATTGGCTCATGCAGCCCTTCTCTCCCTGGATATGATCTTGCCAAAAGGCAGTAGGGCTGGGTCAGTACTGCTTTGTTTTTGCTTGGATTTGCTGTGCAAAAGCAGGAGCAACAACCTGATGATAAAATGCTGCCTTTTTACTTTGGAAGTATAGCTGTGAGGTGTGCTTATGCTCTGAACCAGCATGTCCAGGTTGCATTCCACCTTTTAAGGAAGGTATGACACCAAATATGGATAGCGTGGTTAGGTGAAAAAGGGAAACGCTGGTCAGTACAGCATACAGGACCTAGCAAATTTCCCACTGGAAGTTCTTGTGAAAGTCAGCTTTTCTCTTCTTCCTACATTACATAATACACCCTGCTGTTACTGTATTTCATGCCTAACTGCAGAACAACCCTCTTGGTGTAAGGCTTTAAGCCAGTGTTGGCTCAAGGATAAAGTAAATTTCCTTGCAGAACTGGTAATGTAATTAGAGTAGCAGCACCCACCTCACGCACTTGAATCCCTTCCATTATCTGGAGAACAGTTTGATTTCAGCATGAGAGAACACGTGGAATTTTTGTGTACCGACCCCCTTCTATGAAAGATGAATGCAGCCCTTGCTTTTTTCAGGTTCAGATTTGTTGCTGGTTGCCAGGTGATCACCGTTTTCTTTTTCTCTGCAGTGTGTAAAATTAAACTCCCAGTTGTCCTCCATCCCTCCTCCGTACTCCAAGATTACCCATTACTTCTTTTTTTCCCCCAGACTGTGCTTTACAGCACTTCAGATTTTGTAAATCTTCTTCATTCTCCTACTATTATATTTTTGCTGTTGGTATGAGACTTATTAGCTTTTATGGACAAAGTAAAAAAAATAATTTTCAGCTCTTCAGATCTTTTGAGAGTAAAAGCAATTAAGACATGCTTTGTCAAACCATTATCTCAGTGCCGTTTGTAGTTAATTCTTAACACTGAGGATAAAACTGGCTATAATTTACTTGTTCAGCATTCTGATAATGGCTAATATTATTTTAATTGTGAGAGATGTTAAGTGTTTCTTTCAAATCGTTTCAGATCCCAGATGTGATGCATCAGAAGAATTTCGAAAAGATCAGAATAATCCAGTTGACTTACATGAACTGCTGACTGAAATACAGAGTTTGCGAGTACAGCTTGAAAGAAGCATAGAAACAAACAAGACTTTGCACGAAAAATTGGAGGAGCAGCTTTCAAAAGAAAAGAAGGAGGAAATGGGATCAGTGTCAGCTGTGAATATCAATTATCTTTTCAAGCAAGAATCTCAGCATTATGCAGCAATGAACGGTACTGTGCCACAAGTGCTCTTGTTATACTGTAGAACCTGTTCCTTGTTTCTTTAAAGATGCTCTTAAAACTTTATTCAACACAGACTGTACAGTTTTGGAACTGCCCATCAGCCTTTCAAATCCCTTTCCTGCTAGAGCTGTTAATGTATGGGGTGAAGAAATGCACACTGTGCTGTCTGATAGGCTCCAACTGTCCCTTCTTTTTCATTCAAGAAAAGCATTTGCAGAAAATGTCTGGGATGGAAGGATGGCTGTGTTGAAGTGCCAGAAATTTTGCTTACTGGAGGGCTCTTATTTTAATGCGGACTTGTGGGACTCAGGAAGGATCAATAAGTTCACTAAATGGTCTTTTGTATAAATCAGTTTTCCCCTTTATGCTCTTGAGAAATAGTTCACCTTTATTTCAATCACTGTTAAGTGATACCGTTGCAGCAAATCAGGGAAAATGTATCTTATTGCTACAGGTTGGGTTATGGCCCCGGTATGGATGAACAGGGCACAAGAATGCTCTTTTTTGCTGTTGAAGTGCCCTGCAGCTTTCCATACATACAGCATAAAGTCTCCCTTCCCACTGCTTGTATAGGTATACAAGATCTGACCTTGTGTATGGTGTATCTTTGAGAGTGTCATCCATGTGGAATTGATTAAAATACCTTCATCAGGCTATACTGTAGATTTTCTGACCATGTCTTGAGATGGGGAGATATCTTCAACTTGGGGCAGATACCCAAAAAGAAGCGTATGGGTGAAGGATGGAAGATGCTCGGCCTGGGTACCAGAGAACTCGCTGTATTTCCCTATTTCTTGAGTCCAAGCGTAACATCAGCAGAAAAGAGGAACAGAAGTTGACCTAGGATGATTTTTTTTAATGTATGATAACTTCTGTTGATACGCTCTTCCTTCTTTTGATGCATAGAAAATCTCTGCAAATGCCCTGCTGCCAGCAGAAACATTTGTGAGCTGCAGAAGCATGGAAATGGCCTTTTGCTGGCAAAAACAGGTACATCCAAAGGTATCCTGTATGTGCATGTTTGAAAGAAGTCACGGGTCAGTTAGTTCTATGCGTAAGGATAAAAAATATATATACTGTTTTTCTGTGGCAGGTACACACTCTGCCTCTAAAGATGACTTAGACTGCTGCAGTACCTCATCTTCTGGTACATCATGCACCCCTCGTCTCGTTCCTGGGCATCGGATGTGGGCAGACAAAAATGGGCGCCACGTCCTTGGTTTGATTGAGGATTACAATGCTCTCCGGAAACAGATCTCAGAAGGGCAACAGGTTTTGGGAGAAATGGAGGTTACTTTAAGAGAGGTCTCTGGTACGAAGCTGCAGGAGCCGGGAATAAAGGTAAGCAGTGAAAGGTGGCCGAAGGTGCTGGGTTTTGCCTGCAGATGCAAAATATATAGATTACAAAAACAACCAGGTTAATGGTGCAGCAGGCACTACTGACTTCATAACTCGGTTGCGATACCTCAACCTTGGCTGTAGAAGTCGCATGTAGATGCAGGCTCCTATTTGTGATTCCAGGTTAATGAGGCTATGGATAAATTGGTTAATTCTGCTCCTTTAATAAGCTGTCTCACTTTACTTGAAATGAGGTGAAACTGCTTGCCTTTACCATGGAAACTGGTAGTCGTCACACTGAAAATTGTTTAAAAAAAACAACAGCAAAACAGGTTCAACTGTAAAATACTTTAGACAGGGCTTAAGCTATGGGGTATGTATCAGAAACCTAAGGAAAAAAATAATAAAGGAGATTTTGTTGTAATGGAGGCTTGGGATAAGCCCAGGAAA
Source organism: Alectoris magna (assembly GCA_030625065.1). Taxonomy (NCBI): domain Eukaryota; kingdom Metazoa; phylum Chordata; class Aves; order Galliformes; family Phasianidae; genus Alectoris; species Alectoris magna. The sequence continues at coordinate 4,209,393 of CM060579.1, read as the reverse complement.
TGAGAGTTAGTTAAAAGTAATTTAATACACAGCTGAGGACAGACAGCTGGCTGGGTTCTCCACTTACTGTACCCTGCCCCCATTAACACCAAGTGATCGCATTACAGCAATGGCTGATGTATGCTAATGAGGGTTGTTTTACATTGAAGAAGCTATTATATATATATTTTTCCACTTTCTGGTAGCAGGTGAATACTTCAGTAATAGCAGCAGCTAGGCCAGCAACTTGAATATCTCAGTAATGGTAAAGTCTTGACTTCTTAGACACGGTCTGTCATTCTTTCTGCATCACATGTGACATAAAGACATCAAGTCGCAGTGCTGTTGTCTTAAGCATTATAATTCTTAAGGCAATAAAATGTTTGCTTTCTAATGATAAAATACACCAAAGGAGAAAAAAAAAATCATGTATTTCATGGATTTCCCCTAGAATCAGGAGAGCAAGTGTTTGCTTACGCTGATTTTTTTCTTACAGTTAACAGCCCGTTAGTGTGGGATGGATGGGATAATCAAACCTACCTCCAGGTTTCAGCAAAAGGGAAAGAACAGTCTGTATGTGTCCATGGCAGTTAATAATGAACTGAGAAACTTAACCTGCAATAGGGAAGATTTGGAACAGAAGGTTAGAACAAGATGCTGTTGGTTAAGAAAAACGACAACAGTGAAACGCTGAATTGGAGGCTGCTCGTTGACACTGCTGAATCACTACTAGCAGAGATATTTCTAAGAACGCTTCTATTTCCGAGTTATAATTAGTAAAGCTGTTGAGAATGCAGCCTGCAACAACTCTGGAATTCTTTTTGTAGCATCACCTGCACACTCACAGTAGAAAGATGTCTGAATGACACTTAAGGGTCTCTGAAGTACCGTGTGTTTGCAGATGACCTAGTTAAGGTGCTAATAATGACTGAAGAGGTGATCTCTTAGAGTTTTTAACTTCTGTTGGTGCAAAGATAAAAGCAGTGAGTTTCCTATCAGGCTTTGCATCGCTGAGGTTTCAGACTGCTTAGCAAATGGGATGCTTTGTATGACAGGAGGATTGCAATTCTGAGTCGCTATTCAGATGATATGCTGGATGGGGCACAAACCGTAAATGCTTTTACTTCACTGCCCTCCCCCATTCTGTATCGCTGCTGCTTTGCTAATCCATTTGCTCCCCTTGCATTCTTTCTCTCCTTTATTTTCACATTTGTGCAATTTCTTCCATTTGGTTTTCTCATCTGTCAGCAGAGGAAAACATTTTATGTGTGTCCTGATAGTTATTTTAGCATTAAATGGAACAGTTTAAAGGGTCTGCTAAGGAAGAAACATCTATATTGCTTAAATTGATGTCTGTAATCATTTGACTTTCAAATAACGTGACACAAAATGCAAATGGAGAAAGGCAAGAGTTGCCAACTGTTACCATGTGGCACAGCAAATCCAGTAAATGTAATCTATTATTAATCATGGTTATTGATGAGGAGATATCTCCTTCCTCCCTCAAGTTCTGAGATAATGTGCAATTCAACAGCCTGTCTAAATGAAGAAATGAGCTTTTTTGGCACACAATAGCCGCGTACTTCATCTTAAACATGAAATCGTATCAACGGGATCTGTGCCACTAATTAAGATTACATTTTCATAGTTCCTTAAAGGTAAGATATAACGTGTGTCTAATCCTACAACACAGGTACCAGACCAGGCGTCGCTGCGAAGCTTTTCTGCAAGCACTCACACAGTGCAGCAGATTTTAGAAGAGGCTGCACGTTTATTGAAACTTCTCTGGAGAGTTTCCCTTCCAATGAAAGCAGAACACAGTACTGCTCACGGCGCTCAGGTATTGTTCCGTTCCGTTTTGTTTGTGTTTTGCTTTCTTGAACTGTCGCAGCGTGTCAAGGAAGGACACACCAGTGAAGAACGTGTCATTTGGGAAAGCAGTTTGTAAATCATCAACGTAGGTAGCCCGGTTTTGAAGTAGCTCTCATCACTGAAGGCCATGGCTGAGTGTGTACCGCCTTTCTGTCCTCATCATACTGCACGTCTCAGCTGTTTATTTAGCAGATACCTTAGATGAAGGTTGTCATCTGCAGCCTTGCCGTGTGATACTCAGGAAAGCCAGGCAAACTGCAAACGTTCCCTTTCAGTGAGGAAAAGATTTGGACTCCCTGTTATAGAATTAAATTCAATTTGATTATATATATATTCCACTAACAACAGAAACTTCAGCAACTTTGATGTAATCTGAGCTACATTTTCGTTTTATGTTCTTGATGCCTAAGCTGTAAAATAGGATGCTTTCTTAAAAGTGTGACAAAACCCCGAGACAAGTTTTATAACATTTTAACTAAAAAGGATTGCACTATGCAAATGAATTGAAAGTAAACCGAATGAGGAATGAATTCTCTGTACTGTCATCGTATCACTGCTCAACAATCAACTGCTTCAAACTCAGGCTGTAAAATCCATCTGAATTTTTATATTTCCCTGAGCCTTTTGTATGTGTTTCTTAAAAGAAGCAGGAGATTGCTGAAGAGAATAAAACTTTAGGACAGCTAACACTGGATAAATCATTTTAATAGCGTTTTTGTTGTAGTCTTCTAGCACTGTTAAATGCGTTACATCAGAAAAGCAGTATAATTCTCTCGTGTTTCAGTGCCGTGTTTGGGATATTGGAACTCTTCCATTTTTATCCTCATGCGCACAATGTATTTGGACAGCTGTATGTTGGCCTGGCTTGCATGATCTGAGCACGTCACGGATGCACACAGACAAATGCTTTTTCTGTCTGTATGATTTAAGCCTTGATCTGGATCAGTCAGAGAATCTGACCTCGTGCGCAGGAGATCTGAGTTTCTACTACAGTTCTTAATGAGATCCTTTTTTAGACCTTCTTATCCGACATACCGAGATCTTAGGATCATTAGAGTGCTTCTGATGTCTTAAATGCAGTCTATGAAAGAATGCCTCCCAGAAGATACTGAGCGTTCACTGCCTTCTGTTTAGCCTCACAGGAGTAATCAGCTCTTCTAAAGAGCAAAGTGCTAGGGGAGAATTCCAGAAGGTACTATTATCTCACAGCACAACAAGACAAATGTATAAGCTTAACTTTGCATGAGGAATCCAGATCAGTGCATTCTTAGCAGACTGCACCAGGGCTACCTTGGAGCTCTGTTTTACAGGGTGCCAACCACGGCTTGCTTAGAATTGGTGGTAAAAACTGAACCTTAAAAAAAGGAATCTAAATGTTAACAGGGAATAAATAATTTCTACACTGCTTTAATATATTATCATCATCCATGAATACAGGATGAAGGAATGAAAGCAGAAATACTTAGATTACGGAAGAAACTGTCTGAGCAAGAGAAGAAGTTGCACAGCACAGTGAAACGTTTGCACTCTACAAACCAGCTGAAGGAAAACATGGAGAAAGTCATTATTGACCAGTGTAAGTGTATTATGTGCCTTATTATGCTTCTTTCTTTTTGTAATTTGTGGCTTCCATTGAATTAGAGAAACAACAAAATGAAGACTTGAATGCCATTCAGCATAGCCTAACGTTATCAGTAGTTGATCTAGAATGTAAAAGGCTATACATGCTGCACAGTTATTGTTTATTGTGACACCGTGCTCCTCAAGTCATTTATTTTGCCCTTATTTAACTCCTTGTTATTTTGCTCTGTAGCCTATAATTTATATGTCTAAATTCCGTATATCTCCTGCATTCAGATTATTGTTTTTTCCTTTTTTGGCATTTATGAGCTGGTTTTTGATCATCCCTTTCAGAAGCGTTGTGTCAAATGACATACAAGTTACTTACATAAAATCTAAATTAGGTTTTGTTTGGGTTTTTAGTAACTCAGTTTGGGATTTGTCATATAAAAAAAAAATCAAACCTATTATTACGTCTGTGCCACTAAAATCCCTCAGGAGAGATGAACTGATTTGGTTTGGTCAGCTCTTAGTTCCAGTGACACGTCAGACAGACGCAGTGGTTAATTTCACTAGGGCCATGCAGAGTTTACATCAGCAGGGATTTAACCTTATGGACGCGGCCTTTCTATCCATCCACACTTTCAGAAAGAAAACAGAGCATCTCCCTCTTACTTTGTTCACTCCGTTTCGGCACATCCAGAATTAGGTCCTAATAAAATGAAACCTGCGTTTTCTGAAGCTGTACTGTGCAGTCCTGCCTGCCTCCCAGCAGCTTCACCATTAGTGTCACATGCTCTAAATCCTCTTCATGTACTGAATGTAATATTTTTGATTTAGAAAACTCTAGTTTGCCAGGTGAAGTGAATTTACCAGCAGAGTTCTTTATGAGCAGGGAGCACTCTGCTGCACAGAAAGATCCAGATACGACGTTCTTTAAGTTTCATTGATTATGGGAATTATGGATGTCAAGTTACCTTTGCCTCCAAGAGCAGTTTCAGAAACGTTTCTAAATTGCATCTGTATACAAATTCCTGACCAAGCATACAACAAAACCAGTGAATCATGGGCTGGAGTTTATGATGATGCTTATACTTGTTTAATTTTGTTTTGCTAGTAAGCAACCACAGGCATTTCCAGTAGGTGACCTTGCTCGGCTTCATTCTCTGAGTACCCTGCTAGCTGGTCACTCCGCTGAGGATTTTCACATTCCCCTTTTATTTAGTTTAGCATTCCTAAATACATTAGAGTTAGAGACTGGAACATTCTTATGGCTCAGAGTCTTCTGTCTGCTTTCTCTGGGCAAGAGAACGTAATGCTTAGAAACCTCATCTGAACCTCTGAACATGTAACAATGCAGTGCCAAATTGCAGCAATCCGCCAAGGGTATAATTATCTCATGACAGCTATACCCTTGGAGTTGTTGGGTTCTTATTATTGTAATGAAAAATCTTTATTATGGCTAAATTGTTTATTTTTGAGACTGGAATATTAAATTGGCACTTGTGAATGGTATTTTTCAGCAGTTATGGAGCTGACACAGATTAGAGAATCACATATTTATCCTGACATTTCTAAATATCAGTTTTGTTTAGAAGCATCCCCTCCTCCGTTCACAGGTCTTGCTCTCTCCCTGCAGAGGCAAACTAGCTGAATGAGCAGAGGAAGCTTGGGCCCCTTCAGAGCAAGCCACTGACATGATTTCCCCCAAGCATATATAGGTTGCTTTGTCCTTGAACCGCAGGAGGAGCTGGCTGACTTCTTTGCCATCTGTTGTCTTCCCAGCCCATCATCCCACATAACCTCTCCAGTGCACCATTTTCTTCCTTCTCCCCCTAACCTCCGTTAGATCGCGTACCATCTCTCTTAAAATGAACAGAAAGTGTTCCCTTCATGCCTTAGATTGAGCCCAAACAGGGCTTTGGGCAGAGGAACAGTTCTGGATTTTGCTGAGTAAGAAAGCTGAAGTGGTGGTGGGGTTTGCTTGGCTGCTGCCCATCTCATAGATGTGAGTTTGTACATTATGTAATATTTGATTCTAAGGCTCTGAGTACGGTGCAGTGTCGTGTAATAATTGCCTCTTTGTTTCCAGTGGTTTTAACTCATGATGTCCTGAAGAAGGCTAGAGGAAACCTGGAAGTAAGTAACGTATCTACCGCGCTCAATTCCTTGACGTATGCTCATCAGAAATAGGCACTGCTATGGCAGTAGCATTTTGCAGAATTAGACCAGTTTGTTTTGGGGTTTGCAACTTGGAACAACATTAAGATCAAGTCTGGGTGACAGCAGTTTACTATGATAAATATTCTGCACTATTTGATGTTTAAATTAGAGTTTTATGACTGGCCATGCAAACAGCTACACCCTCTCTCTTTTCTGATACTTACTTCCTCCAGATTAATATTCATATGTCTTTTTTCTCCTCCGGTGGTTTATTTTCATCAGATCGCAGCCCAATAAGCTGTCTGCTGAACAAGTTCACAAAAGGCATCTTTATTTAAAGCCTGACTGCGGGTTAATAACCAGTGCTCTGTTTTTCTAAAATGCAGGCCCGATAGGTAAAGCTTCTGCAAACAGCTCTTTGCTAATGCAGAGCATTAAATTACTTTGAGCGTTTAAGTATCCACTGTTCAGATTTGATTTCTCCCAGAAGGCTCTGACTTCGCTCCCAGCAGGCTGTAATATACTCCTTGACTCCTAAATCGCATCCTTCTCCTCACACCATTCCATTCTCAATGGCTGTACGTTTCCCAGCCCGCCCTTGAATTTTCCTCTCTTCTTGTGAATCTCTTCTCCTTTATCCTCATCAGCAGCACCTTCTGAGCACCTCCTTATGCAGCTCCTGCACGGGCTCAGTCCTACCTGAGGTTTGAGTTAGAGATTGAGTTAGAGATTGAGGACATAAAGTCTTTCTGCTCACAGAAATCTCAGCGCTTTAATGGGCAGATCAGCCGAACACAGGATTTGCAGATTCTTTTGTGGGATGACAGCTCAGGGATAGGGACTGGATGTGCGTAGCACCACAGGATGGTATTAATTAGTGCTTTTCTAACCAGGTCCCAGCAGCCGACAATCAAAAACCAGCTTCCTGTACCAGCAAAAAAAGGATTCTCTGAAGGAGAAAGGTCCACTAATAAAGACAGACCATTCCTCTGCTCGGTGGTTGCTTCTTTATGCCTTACTATTTATTGATGTAAAAATGTTCATTCAGCTCTTTTAATGGAATCAGCCTTGGGGAAGGGGGGAGAGCAAGAAAAAAAGAAGATATTTTGGTAAATAACTTATTTAACATTTTCTGTAATGTAAAAAGATGTTGGTTTTTAATATTTATTACAAAAACGGTACTGGAGCTATTGAAAAAGCCCAGATTTTTTTTTAAAGCTGGCTCCATTGAGATTTTATACTTCATGTTATACAGCTGTTTGTTGTTGTAGTCAAACAGGTCCCGAAAGGATCAAGGGCACGCTCCGTCTTCCAGCCCCTTTCCCTACTTCCGAAATGACAGAATGGAGGTTAAAGAACAACAGTTCTGCCAGCTGCCCCTTGCTTTACAGTAACGTCAATAACGTTCAGTATTTTAAAGCATTTCAATCTCATCTAGAAGGTTCTCCTGGAAGCCACCTCCTCCTGCGCTTCCTCACTGCCCTGGTAGGAAGTTAAGATTGATGTTAGCTCTGAAAATACTACTTAAGATCAGACCGTTGGATTAAATTGTTCACGTAATCACCAATCAGTCTGTGTTGTCTTGTTTGAAACGTCAGAACTTCGAGCTCCTGTTGAAAGAAGTTCAGGGGTGGACGTCTTCGATACGGTGGGCACTGAGTGTCATCATGGAGCAAATGGAATGCAGCCCTCACAGCTGTGTTTGCTCACATCGTTGCTGAGTTCTCACGTTGGGAACCTGCTTTCAAGCAGCCACGAGCAAAAGGCATTTTGCTGTTGGTGGAAGCATTGCACTCCCCTCTACATACCCCTCAAATCCATAGCAAGAGAACAGGAGCTCACAGAAGGGACAAAGCTTGATAGTGTGGAAATCCATTTTTCTGCTACAAACACTCAAAAATGCCCTAATTCTTAAAAAATAATAATGAAGGATTAACTGAAGGGTTCCAATAGCAACAATTTTGGCCAGGCAGCACCAAACGTGTGCGGGGTCGTGCTCCCTTCATCCTGCCTGTTGCCTTTTCCGCTGCTCAGTCCAAGCTGCCCATACAGGCTGTGTGCAGTCAGTGGCACAGCACGAGCCGGGACATCATTTTAGTTTAACCCCAGCAACACCCATAACTGAAGGTGCTTGTTGGTTACAAAACCGTGGTGCCACCATGGCTGTGTTGAACAAAATGAATTTCAAAGGGTGATCTTTTTTTCTTCTTTCAAGCTGATGTTGCTATACAAGATAACTAACTTAACTTACCCTCATCATCCACAGAGGTTGGCACGAGGACTGGGATATCTCAGCACGGGGTCGGGGTTCTGCTGGGTCCTTCACACAGCACTCTGGAGAACAAGCAAGCGCCATAGGCTTTCACTGGAAGATGAGTCTGTGCTCACTGAGTTGTGCTCCCCACAAGGATTGTGTGTGTGTGCAGGTGGGTGTTCATTAAAGAAAAAAACAACAAAGCCAAGCAGTTTTGAACTGCCTGATTTGCAGACATTCACAGCACTGGGTTCCCTCTGCTGATGTGCTTTGAGATCCCAAGCTGGGCTGGGCTCCCTACCTGCGCTGCCCAAAGCTCTGTCCCAGCTCCTGGCTGCTCATTGCTCACCTTTCCTTCTGTGATGCTCCGAAGCAAAATGTTGACTTGAGCTGACAGCAGGGGGAGGCAAATTCATTTGTCTGGATCGGAGGAAAGATGCAGGAAAAACTGAAAAAGTTTATTTTTAACTTTGCAAATTGAAAAGCGAGGCGGGGGGGGGGAGGTAAGGAAAGAGCATGCAGTCGAACTTGCTCTTCAGTCTCTTCACACATTATTGTCCTCACAGCTCACCAAAAACGTCAAGTTAATTTTACTAAGTAGCTAAATTATAGACACTCAGATGTAATCAGAACCTGCTATACGTTTCAACTTTCAGCATTAATCACCCTGCGTTTTGGAGTTAGTTAGAACACCTGAAGGAAACAGCTGTACGTCTATATTTAGTGCAACCCCTCTCTTGGTCTTCGTGCAGCTTTTTTTTTCCAACCCCCCCCCTACCCCCCCTTTACACCACCTGTGATTAAAAAATAAAAATAATGAGATGCTTCCTTTTTCCTGAGATGATTGGCCACTTATTGCTGCTGGTCCCTGCTGTGCCCGCTCACAGCTCTGCTCCTGAGCCCCTTTTCCTCCCATCAGGCAGAACGCAGCTCAGGCAGGGCAGGGCAGGGGGGGCAGACAGGGTCACCATTGGGAAGAAAAAGATACTGGTGGATCATCGGGTCTTTAAAATGAGACCCTCCTATGTGATCAAAGCACTGCGCCTTGATGAGCAGCGCCTCTTAAACACGCTGCTTACTGGGCCGGCTTAAAAACAATTAAGCTCAAAAAGCGCAGCAGACGGAGGGGCTGCGGCAGACAAAGCTCAGTGTTAAACTTTGTCCTCATTACATGAAATTAAGTTTTCCTGTAAAAATAATGACGGGGGAGAAAAATTAACAGCGTGAGCGCATGGAATGAAAGGAGGGGCTCATTTACTTAGGGGAGTTCCTGTCTGTGCTTCCATTCCATGCGCAAGGGGATCGGAAACAGCCAGGAAAAGCAAGGCAATGCTTCTTCCTTCTCCTTCAGCCCCCACGAGCACTGAGTGAAGGCACCGCTCGCTGTCACACGCCATTCCTGCCACCAGCACCCCGTCCTGCAGGCTGTGCCCGCAGCTGCCGACCCGCGCTGTGATTACAGTCACCAAAGAGAACAAACAGAAGCGATGCCCCTATTAAAAATAAATCAATGCTAATGCAGTCAAGCGTTTAAAAACAAAAGCACAGTAGAGCAGCGTGGTATTTTAATTTAGACCGAAGCTGCTCGCTGCATTTTGGGGCAGTGACCGGGAGGGGGGGGGGGGGGGGGGGCTCTGTGGGCATGGCTGTGTCCAACTCACATCGGGGTTGCAGGCAGGGCAGAGCTCACACCCCGCTGAACGTCACCCTGCAGAGCTGAGTGAGGTGCACACACACCTTCTCGTGCTCTGGGTTTGTTCTCAGCGCTGAACAAGACAAAGCGGCTCCTGTCATCACTTCCAAATTCTACACAAGCTGCACTATGGAAAAGAGAGGGGGAATCCCCCCCCCCCCCCTTGCCCCCAAACCCAGAAATAGCTGCAGTGCTTTTTGACGTTGACACTCGAAGCAAAGGGGCCGTGAACCCTTACCTGGCAGCAGTGTGCTCTGCAAAGTGCAGCACGCTGCTCTCATGCTCATTTCTGCGATGGGTGGGGAAAAAAAAGCATGGCTAACACGGATACCCCCATACATGTGGGTAAGCTCACACACAGGGGTACCCCTTCTTCCCCTCTGCCAGACTGTAAGAGTCTGAAGATGTGCCCTCCATGGAGCATAATGACCTGAGGAAGCAGTGCTCGCGGATGCTCTGTCCTGTCCAAGCCCAGCACCCAGCCTGCTTGCTTTCTGAATCGATTCCTCTCGAGAAAAGCCCTGCTGCCTACTTTCCGTGCGCGTTTGCCTTTCCTTTCTTTAGAAGGATACTTGTTACAATCTCCCCCCCCCCTCCAGCCCCCCCCCTTTCCCCTTAGCCCCATCAGAGGAATCTACTTGGGTAATTTGTTAAAGCGGATTGCTGGGGCATGCATTATGCATGAGATGCAATCTTTATTTTTGCACTGCACTGTGTGCATTCTCAAACAGGATTGGAACCGCGTGCCTGCACGCAAAATGAACATTAGCAGCACCCCCCCCCCCCCCCCCCCCCCCCAAAAAAAGCCCATTTATTTAAAGGAAAGAGAGGAGAAAAGAAACCCTCTGCTCTTTCAAGCTGTTGCGGTTGGGATTGCTAAGAGCAGCTAACAGCAAAAGCAGGCACGTTTGTATTGTGCTGAGTAAACCAGCTCAGAGCAGCTGTGCTCAGTGTGACATGCAGTGTTGGTGAGGGTGCTCACCACGCTGTCACCGAGCACAGCCACCGAGCTCAGGTGGCACTCACTGTGTGCTTGGAGATGATGTGCTCCCTCCATCCCTTTCGGGACCTGAGGATATAAGCAGCACTGTGCCCAACGCCCTCGGGCTGAGCTCGTGAAGCAGAACCACACAAAAAAGGCACAGTCAATTCTGAGCCATCCAGACAATCCTCTCCATGCTGCATTTCACGCTTGGAGGTCACCTCATATTATTTGAAAGCAAAAATCATAGAACCATTGTAGAAAAAGACCTCTGAGATCATCTGGTCCAACTGTCCACCTACCAACACCACCCACTACACCATGTCCTTAAGGACCACATCCTCATGGTCCTTGAACAGCTCCAGGGATGGTGACTCCACCACTCCAACGTGTGCCAACACACTGCCACTCTTTTGGAGAAGACGACCTGTGCCTTGCTTTAAAGTCCACTTAAAATACAGCTGTGGGGCTGATGTCCCCACACACACCCCCCTCGCTGCCCTGCGTGGAGCCCCTCATAGCAGCGGGCCAAGGCCTGGCTCAGCTTTCAGGCCTGCATGTGCCAGCAGCCTGGGAAACTCTCAGCAGAGGGGTGAAAAGGCAGCCTGCTTCACCTCGAGTCATCAGAGAACGTTGTGCATTCTCCATAAGCTTTAAATAACTGTGTTGTGAGCCAGCCTTGCTGCAAATGGGAGAGTTCTCTGCATCCCCTGAGTACCATTTGAGTCCAATTGCTCGTGGTTTCCCTCCAGTCTCACTGTGGAACCCACATCGCGTTCCCAACGTACTATTATTTGGCACAAGGCATCCTCTTACAGCCCGATACTCGACTCACATATCCAATCACCCTTCCCGTGTCCTCCTGCCCTCAAGACAGCCTGATCCCTAACAGAGAAACGCACAGAGTGCATATGTGGGATAATGTGTTTCAAGTGGAGAATGCTCTTCATTTATAACGGTGGTATTTTTTACACTAAGGGCAGGGAGGCAGTGGCACAGGCTGCCCTGAGAGGGGGTGATGCCCCATCCCCGCAGACCAGTGTCAGGGGATGGGGCTCTGAGCACTGATGGAGCTGTGGGTGTCCCTGTTCAATGCAGGGAGTGGGACCAGAAGTCTTTAAGGGCCCCTTCCAACTCAAACGATTCTATGATTCTAAATGAGGGTTGATGGGGACAGAGGTGTTGCAGAGCATCGTTCATGTTCCTGAGACCTCCAGATGTCACAATGGCACTTAAGGGCCTCGGGTGGTTTGAAATGCAGTACGGGTTGCCTTGTGTTTGATCTCCTAAACCTGTCGGTATCCATCACTGTCAGCAGCTGTCAAGATAAGAGGGGACACGTTTTGATGGGAGCCTGATTATTTTTTGTTGCTGTAGAGGCAGAGATGTATATGGTCCTGAAACCTGACATTTCTACCTCTTCTACTGGAAAAATAAAAACCAGGGCTGGCTTCCGCTCCAAAACCAATTTACTTGATGGAATTCACCCTGCAGAACAGGAAGGAGATTTGCATTTGTCTGCCTGCACGCAGGCTTGCATGCGCACACTCCTTGATTGTTTTTAGTTACACCCGATGATAACGCAGAGAGGAAGATCGATACGCAGCGAGCTGCCCTGCTGACCTCCACAAGCAGCACAGAATTTACACCGAGCCTCGACACGGGGAAACTCAGAAACATCATGAAAGTTTCATGCAGCCACAGCAAGTCTGTAAGCACGAGCTGCTCTCCTCCCTCCAGGGCTCTGGCACCGAGCTCATTTCCCCCAGGCTCTGCTGCTGTGGGGGGACTTTTGCAGCAGCCGTAACCCTCAGCCCCCACCAGAGCCAGGGCAGCATCTCCCTGAGTGCTGATGGTTCAGGTGACCCCATTACACAGTGCTGATAAAGGGTTTAATTAGCGTGATTGCCCCACGTACCAGTGCCAGTTACTCTATGCTATTACTATGCTATTAACCACTCTATATGTGCCACATCACCCTTCTCCAAAACACTCCATTAAGTGTTTTACATTTTTCTGCCACCTTTTTTTCCCCTTATGCCTCTTGCCTGTGAAAGGAGGCTGGAGAGCTGAGTGGGACAGGGTTTGCCAGGTGAGGGGAAAATACCGTCACGATTGCACCTGAACATCATTCTGAGCTGCAAAAGCACGAAATGGACTAAAATTACACACTGGGATCAGCTGTATAAAAACACTCGGTCTGAAATGGTCCCCCGGTTCCTCCTCAGCCCAGTGGTACATTCCAGATTCACTGTTTGTGTTCTGGTGAGCACCCGATGTCACCGCTTTCAGCGGCTGCAGGGGATGCTTTGGGTGGCTCCGGGTTTTTAGTTTATTTCCTTGGCAGACCCAGAAGGACTGATTTGAACACGCGTGTCTAAAGAATGGGGAGCCCATCCCAACAGAGGTGGCAGCTATTTGCAAGACATTGGGAAAGCCGGCAAAGAAAATAAAATAGAGCCCATTGCGAAGACACAAACAACACAGCTGACCTCTTCCCAAAGCTGAGCTTTTCCAAACAGCCCATTTGTATATATTCCTTTTCCCATATTCCTTTTGAGCTGCTGCTCCTGGCATGCTGCTTTAACCAGCTCTTTTCCCTCCTCCGGGAGCTCCCACAGTTGAGAGAGCAGAGAAATGAAGCCATGCGTTGCCTCCTGCGCTGACATGCTTAGGTTCTTATTCACACAGAAACTTAAAAATACCTCTAATAACAATAACAAAGAAACCTTGTGATCTCTTGCCTCAGAAATCTCTGTTCCATTAACTCTGGATTAAGGCACAACACAAACCAAACGAACAGGAGGCTCACACTGGTAGGCAGCAAGAAAACAGAGGCAGAGTAAATAAGCGCAGTCAGCCTGCAGTGTGAGCGGAGGATTTTGGCTCTCGCAAGGTGATCCTGATGGGAGGAACAGTCAGTCCTGAGCGCAACAGAAGCACGTGGCCAAGAGGGTCTGTGTGAATTTGGTAGCAGAGATAAGAAGGAACCAAACCCCAGCGAGCATCGCTTCCTGTGATTGATGAGCTGCTCTGCTTCAAGCTGGGGAACGTGCGCTGCACTTGGAAACGTGCAAGCGGCTGAGAGTGCCCTGATAGCAAACAGCCACACAGAGACAGCTAAAGGAAAGCTGGTAAACAAGAAAATGACCATAATCCCATTACACAGTGACAAAAAGCTGGGTTTTGTCCCTCAGGGGGAGAGCTGAGAAGGGTCCATCCACAGCCACTGCAGCAGCAGCTCCAGAAAGCTGAGACGGGGCAGCTAAACTGCAAGGGATTTCAGCGTCCATTTCGGATGCCAAGACCCTACCTGGATAATTGTGACCAGGTAACGGTGAGTGGGCAGGTGGCAAAGCAGGACAGCTGTCAGCAATCTGACTGCACGCTGCTGTCAGCCATGCCTACAGCCTCTGCCTTGCTCCACCTGGCTTCAATGTTGACACAAACATGGGGCAGAACGATGCTCATTTTAGCACGGGGTCCTCAGCATTCATCAGGTCTCTGGGCACAACCAAGATGCTGGTACTGAAGCTGGGACTCCAGGCGTGTGTCTTTGAGCCTCCGCACTGGACCAGCAACTGGTGGGCACCAACCAGACCAACCCACGATACAGAAAATACCCTGTATTTTCCTCAATCTGATGGCACAGGTTGAAAGCCTCACCTCAGCAGCACAAACATGGAGGAAGAACCTGCTACATCTGATCAAAGAGTTTCCAGCAGCTGGGACATCCATGAAGGCCTTTCCTGTGTGGGCAGTTTGGGATATAACGAACAGCTGAGTTTGTGGGGCTGCTCTTCTTACAGCTGAGGCATGGATCTCTGCATTCACAGATATTACTGGGATATATCCAATCTTTTCCTTATAAGGGTACTTGAAGCAGTGGCAGAGGTTGCCCAGAGAGGTTGAGATGCCCCATCCCTGCAGACTGCTAGGGCTCTGAGCACTGATGGAGCTGTGGGTGTCCCTGTGCACTGCAGGGAGAGGGACCTGACGGCCTTTAACGATCCCTTCCAACTCAAGCCATTCTGTGAGTTTATAATGATACAAAAAGTTATCATGTGCACAGTAAGTGAAGGAATGGGGTAAGGAAAGGGAGGTATGACCGCAGCACGGGGGGGAGGGGGGGGGATTCTCATTGCCTGTTAAGAGATTTCAAAGCTATGGCTAGGTGCCAGTTTGCAGCAATGCGCTATGATTCGTTCACGCGTAATAATGAAATCATCATATTTTGGGCATTTCTGTCAAATTGGATTGAAATTCAGAAAAACAATTAAGACACGTGCACGTATACATAGGGACTGGTCGCAACAGCCGGCCCCTTACAACCAGATGTGTTTAGAGACCATTTAAAAGGGAGAGGAAAAAAAAAAGTACTACCCAAAGGACTGTGAAATACACCTTCTCTGTTCAGGAGTTCTCACACTGCAATGGAAACCCGCACAGGGGGAAATGTTCACCACAAAAAGAAAAGAGGAAGGAGGAACGAAACGCTGCAAATCCCATAGAGCTGCCTGCATCTCCAGCAGCCCCAGTGGGAGCCCTGTAGGAACAGCCAGCAGCGTGATGGGCACACAAGCCAAATGGCACGGCTGACAGCAGCCCACGCTGCAGAGGTGATTATGTGACGCAAGGCAGGGATCTTTCCAGCTGGAGGTATTTTAAACACATACAAAATAATGTCGGAATCATAGGACTGCAATCTTTAAATTATATTCAAAAAAAGATGCTCAAAGCATATATCATTGAGTTATGAACAGCTTTGGCAGCTTTATTGATGATGTTGAATCTGGTTGACAGATGCATTTACACTGCATAAGCATTTGAGATGCTAGAGTAATTGCTTATTAGTCTTGTTGTGAGGCAAAACACCAGATTGAAATAAATAGGAGCTCATGAACACAGAATTTTGCTGCCTCTTTGATTATTTTTTCGAGCTAACCATCTGCTAAGCATCTGGGATTCTTAGAATCCAAGATCCATACCACACACAGGTGGGAATTAAAAAATACAAATAGAAGGAGCTTAAGAACCCAAACAAACTAGGATGTAAAATTGTCCTAAATGACGAAGGACTTTCTTGCCTCCCTTGCATACCAACATAGGAAGCCAGGTTTTAGAGGACAAGGTCTTCCCTACCCAGCAAGCAGGTGCACAGTCAAGTAACTGCAGCAGCTTCATTGCACCAGTGCTCTTCAGCACACATTGGTGTGAAAACTGAGGTGTCGTACCACAAGGTGAGGCATGGAAGGGCTGCAGAGAAGGGGTCTTCTCCACAGGAGATGTATATGGGGAGCCCAAATCCCATGGAGCTGCCAGGAAGAATTCCAGAGCTCCATAGGGTTGCTTTTGCAAGAGTTTTGGCAAGCACTGTAAGATCTCCACTGACGTCCGTCTCTTGCTAATGTGTTTTTAAACCTTTCATTCATATTTGGCAGGAAAATATAAAAATGCCAATAGGGAGGGCTGTGTGCCTACAGAGTGCTCAGTGATAGTTGTGTGTCCCTTCCAACTTGGGGTATTCTATGGTACCCATGATGAAGATGATGATGGGTCCCTTCCAACTTGGGATATTGGATGATATTGGATGGAGACCCAGCCTGCAGGACCAACTGCCCTACCATCACCTCCAAACTCACCCTCCCTTGTCCTTGCCAAAGACTGCCACCAAGCAGAGGAAGAGATGGGCCAGTGGGCCAAGATTTGCCCTTCGTGGGCTTTCGTGCTTGGATTGAAGACCCCAGAGATGAAGCACTTGGCAACCCCAGCCTCAGCTGAGGTGCAGTAATCACCGCCACAGGCAAAAAGAATGCTCTGAAGTCTGGAACTCAGACAGGACAAAGTCAGGAGTCAGAGTGAAGTTTGCTGTGCAGCTCATTGCAGCCTGTGGGATGGCAGCTTTGATAAGAATGTAAAACTGATATTTGAATTCTCCCCAGCTGCTGAGAACACGAGTTAATAAAAACAGCCAGTTAAGTAACTGTCAGACTCCAGCAAATACCCATAAAGCAAATGTTCTTCTTAAGGAAGGAAAAAAAAAAAACCCAACAAATTAGACGTGAATTTTTCCCCACCAAACAGCACAATTAGAGAAGCTTTATAACTAATATTTGTTTTTGGTTCTAAAATATTAAGGATCTTTCCTAAAGGCGGGCGCAGTGAAGGGATTCGATTCATCTCCTTTGAACGCGCATTCAGGTGTTTAAAAGGAGAACAAGAAGAAAGGGTTTTGTGCGTCGTCTGTCATCTCCCAGATGCTGCAAACAGTATCTGAGAGAGAGGAGTTTGTGTGACAAATTCGAGATTAGGCGGATTCCGATCTAAAAATTAAATTGCTTATCAGAGAAATAATATTAGAGTAAAATAAATTAGAATCTCTACTGAAGACTCTAGAAGTAATTTTTGAAATTAATTAGAATCAAAAAGATGGATCTCAAAGGATAGGACAACTCTAATTTAGACAGACGGTAATTAATTCCTTATTTCAGAAATTCATTAGCAGCGCTGTAAGTGCAAATCATTCCTTTGCTGGAGTTGGACTCCAGAGAGGGAGATTCATCTGGAAGTGGGAAACGTGAACTCCCCATGGGTGGGAGGGCAGGGAGAGCTCCTGACACGGGGCATGTTTGGGGCAGCAGCTGGCTCAGGAGGGTCCCAGGGATGTTTTGATATTGTTTTTATTGGGGGTGACACGCAGCCAGATGCCGAGTGTGCATCCTACAGATCCTCCTACAGATCCAGGGGGGATTTTATGGTGAAGCTCTGCCAATGGGTAACTTAGCTCAGAGGGGACAAGTCCGCAGCATCCCTTTGCTCCTCCCCAGAACCAATGGGCACATCTAAAAATAAACAGCCGTGCACAATGCACAGAGCAATACCCATTAAGAAAATAACTCGGGCACCTCAATGGACTTTGCACGCGAATTTCGGCCGCTGATAAATAAATGTGCTGTCCGCCTGGTCTGCTGCCAGCCCCAGGAGCTGCTCCAGCACTGCCGCTCCGTGGTCCTATGAAGAGGCCAAAGGACGGGCAGGCATTGCCAGGCACCACGCTCTGCTGGCTGGCATCTGGATCCCTCCGATAACGGGATGGGATTGGAGCTTATCCTCTAAGCTGGAGGCTTCATCAAGGGGAGGACAAGCAAGGCTGGAATCTGTTCCCTATACCCAACTGGAGGGAAGCCCAAACCACAGCCCTTAGCTGAGCCGACCTGCATGCTGGAGCTGGAGGCGAGTCCACGTCCACAGCGGGGTGGGAGGGAGAGCCATGAGCGTGGATGGGTTTAACTCTGCAGCTCGAACCCTTCAGATTGAGGGTGCAGAAGTGAATACATGCAGTGCTCCTGGGCTGTGCCAACCCCTTCTGCAATAGGAAGAATTAAAAAGGCTTTTCTGCTAGTGACATGTCCTAGCATCTAGTGACCCGTGCAGTGCACGAACAGATGGCTTCACCCGGGCACAGGAGAACAGAGCTGGAAATACACTAGGATTCATTTTATCTCATGGTCCCAAGTTCCAATTGGGAGGAGCAGCTTTCAAAGAGGACACCTCACACGAATGTGGCACTTCACTGGGACTAAAAGGAGCTATGCAGTATGACCTCTACAATACAGCACGCTGAGAACGGGATCACACATTTCATTCACGCCTCTCTGGCACACACTTATGGATGACTTTCCTCCAGTCCCCATGGATCATTCAAAGCCAGTGGGAAAACAGGCTGTGTAGGGCAGTCAGCACCAGATGTGTTCAAGGCATTGCATTCCAACACAGCACAGATCTTACTGATCACCAGTCTACCAGTCCAGCTGCAGCGGAAAGCCATTTGTACCTAAACTACACTGCCAGCAGAAGAACCAAACCTATTTTAACAAAACTTGTGCTGCAGATTTAATGCCAGCTACTTCTGCTCTTAGCTGCCCACCCAGCCCTGCAGCCATCCCAGTGCCTGCTGCACTTACAAGGCATCTTTGAGGTGTCCTGGCTTTTAAAAAGAGATCTCTTGGTCTGGACAGAGCAACAGAAGACAGTGCTGGAGGTGTCTCCATTTCAAATTACTCCCAAACCCTGTAAGCCTGCTGATCAGAGGTGCTGCCCCCAGCCAGCACTCCATCGCATCCACTGACCCCAAAGGGGCTGCCATCTCCTGTGCTTTCCTTCAGCGCAGCTCTCTGAGGTCTCCAGGCACTCTCCCACCCATGCTCACAGGGCTCGAGCTGCAGCTCAAGAGCACCTCTGCTCCTTCTTCAACCCCTCCTCCCCCCCCCAGGGGCTGCTAAGTTCTCCCTCCATCATCAGAAGGCCTCTGGGTCCCCTTGATACCAACAAAATATTTTGATTTTAGCCTAAGCTTCTTATCTCACAAAAGAGTCTGCCCGATGTCTCTTATCCTATCACCAAACATGAAGAGCCCCTATTCTTCCACAAACTCTTCTTGTGTTTACAACTTTGTTACCCAAACGCTTCCCTCCCACCTTGATTGTTGATAAACACGGAAATCCATTCTCCTCCCAGCACGGGGGGCAGGGGATCTTTTATCCTCCTCCTGATAAACATTTATAAGCTCCTTATCCTCTTACCAATAACCAAGAGCATTGCAAATCCTGTATCAGACACACCAGGGTTAGGGTTGTTTGCATTACGTGAAGAGATTTTGTAGAGTGGCAAATAAAAGGCATCTCGTTTTGTTCCTTTATCCGAAACTTCCTACTAGTGGGGAAGGCAGAGCTGTTAGGAAGCAGATTTAATTGGGTATTATTCAGTATCAGGTTGAGACAAGTTCTCCAGCCTCCCACAAAGAACTTCTGCGCTAATTTGTTCTTACTCGTGGATGAAAGGTCATTGTGCTGACTAGGAAGTTAAATAAACAAAATTAGCATCTGATTTAAGAGACTTCTTATTCCCTCTGGTGTAAATTAGTGTAAAAATTAGCCAGGCACTCTATTGCTTCTGTTTTCCGCCTTGGAAATGCATCAGTTCCTTGAATTTAATGGTGTGAGAGCTTGTTATTTCTTTATTTATGCCAATTGCAGACGTATGGGTGGCAAGATGGAAGAAGCTGAGTACATCGGCTACAGAAGTGAGAGTCATTCAAGGTGAGCAAGAGTGGGACAGAAGAGCTCACAGCAGCACAGACGCACGGATGCTGAAAGAGCGACAACTTCAGGCTCACAGATAGAGAAGCATTATTAGAAATTACCCTGGACTGCAGCCACGAAGCTCAGTAGCACAAAATAACCCAGGGGCAAAGCAAACTCATTTTCACTGCCAAGGCTAGCAGGATGCTTCGTCTGAAGGTTGGACCGTTCTTTAGTTCAGTTTCATGTTATTATACATATTTAAATATAGATATCTAATTCTTAGGTGCTCGTATCGTTTAAATCACTCCAAGTACTTTTGAGACACGGCTGAAAGCAGCCGTTACTTGGGATTAAGGTAGAAAACCCCACTGAATGTGTTCCAGAAGGAGGTTCCTGGTAAAGCTCTCATTAAGAGGCTTTACACTTCTTCTAAGCGACCTGTTAACGATTATTGCACCCATCAGCGTTTGGGTTTCATGTCACCAGCTTTCCATTCAGGGCAAAACTTTGTGCCCTATCCATGCAAACAGAGCTCCTTTCTGGGACAAAGGGGTGAAGAATGAGGCCACATAATTTCAGAGAAGGGAAGAACTTCTCAGTAGGATCCAACTGGTAGGGAAGGAGCCCCTGGGCTTGGGTCTCTCCCAGAACAGGTGCAGAGAGGTTTTCTTCTCCACGTGCTCTCCCCAGCACATCACACCTTGTGCTGCAGCAGCAGAGAGGAGGTGTGAAGCCACCTATTGAATTGGAAGGCTGGAAAGAAGTTCCAGAAGTGTTTTTACCAAAATAACTCTGGCAGAAAACTTCAGTGACGGCTCTGCAGCCAAGTGAGGAGCTGTATCTTCGGCTTGCCCAAAGCCATGAGATCTGCACCATATCCGCAAGACCCTTCTATCATGGCATTCTTGCCAGAAAAAATATAAGAGTAACAACCTGAAGTGAGCTCCAGAACCTGAACTGACTGCAGATATTGCCAAGAGATGTTCGGGTTTTGCCTTTTCTGTTCACTTGCACCTCCTTGCACTGAGCCCAGATTTTGGGAGCTGTGGTGCTTCCTGACAGCAGCACTGCCCACGGATGCTCCAACTTACAGCTATGAGCATCCCCAAGGACGAGCCTTACTCGAAGGCAGTCAAACCAGCTGCCCCATAGGGATCCTGACCTCAGGCAGCCTCCTCCAGGTGAGGGCTGCACCGACCTCCAGCAAGGTCCTCCTACAGCAGTAATTTTAATCCCACGTGCTACTAATTTGGATGTTGATTTTCCACAGCGCAGTTCAAACATATTTTGACTTTAATTGGGAAAACTCAGTCCCCAGACCCCAAAGAGAGGTGCAGCGTTTTCAACCAAGCTCATCATTTTGAGCCTGCAACTGCTTGTTAAACCAAAAAGATGTGGAACTGAGAGCAATACGTTCAAGTTAATAGCATGAATATTAATTCCCCAAAGAGTTATGGAATATATCTATTCTACCAACTAAGCAAAGGTAACATTCCTTCAGCCCCGGAAGAGAAATGCAGGCACTGAAGTAATAGTTTGCATTCCTTACAGAGTCAAGCTTAAAACGTGAGTAGAAACATTGGTTTCCTGGCTAGGAAGGGAGCGGCTGCTGCAGCTGAAGGGCTTGCTGCAGGAGAGGTGTGGAGCTCAAGTGGGGCAGGTAGGGAGGACAGCTCTTCCTCAAGTTGCTCAAAGCAGGGCTGGGGTTATGGGATTCTTGGGAAGAGCAGTCAGGAACAGGGCAGACCTGAGGGCCACGGCCACAGCCAGCATCTCTGTGTGTGCTTGTAAGGGGTTGGTGCTCATCAGCAGCTGATCAGCAGCCGGGCAGGACAGGAGAGGTCTCTGATGAGCATATATGAATGTTCCTGGAATACGATATGAAGGACGAGGACCAGGGAAGGAACACATCATGCATTTATGGACCCAAGTGTTCAAAGTTAATGCCCTGGTGAAAGCTGCCCAGCTCACCGCACAGGGCTGTACCTTTAGGATTGTATTGCCACAAAAAAAAAACAACCCTTGGGTTTGGCAGCTTTTCTCCCAGGTGACCAGGAGAGGAAGCCAGAAGGCAACAGAAAGAGCAGTTTGGATTTCCAGTCCCAACTTGCCCTCTGCAGAGGTGGCACACACAGAGCAGGCACTCCCCTGTCAGCCCAGCACAGGTCCACATGTCCTCAGGTCACTGCTCCCTCTGCACAGTGAGCCCCGGGCTCCTTCCTTGCTCCAGGACAACCATTCTCCCTGGAGATCCACATTATTTCCCTCTGGCTACAGAGGCAGCATTTGTGGGAATAGCAGTTTCCTTACTCTTGTAAGGCATGCCATGAAAAGACCATCTTTCACAGAGACTTAAAAACTGGATTAATTTCTGGATACAACTGCACATAAGCACAGAAATAATGCTCTACAGAAGATCACTGCAAACACCAAGGACCCAAACAAAGGAGTTCCAGCACACACAGGTGAAAGATGTATCTCCCTATATGGGGTCCTGCTTCTGGAACCATCCAACAACTCATTTCAAGTGATAGAAGATCCAGGTTAAGAACTAACCCAACTTTCCCTTCTGTTGGCAAAAGCAACAACTCTGCTGACTCTGGAGTAGCCGGAATATTTTCCGATTGCTCAGATGGTGCTGGGATGTAGCAGCCCTCTCAAAAGGGCATGGATGGCCTCGACCCCTCCAGCCCTCAGCCAAGACTTGTCACAGCCACTGTCCTCATTGCCACGTTGCATCATCAGACAAAAGAAGCATTGGAGAGGAGGACAAGAGTCCAAAGCCCGCATTGCAAGAACAGATTAAAAGCACAGCAAAAGATAAAGAAAATTGAGCAGAAGAGCCATTAAGCATATGTTGGGTACAAACTAATAAACCCATAAACAATGACGATTGCCAGTTAACCACAGGCAAGATCTTCCTACAAGCCACAGGTACTGGGTACAAACTGGCAGCAATCAGGCTTGATGGGTTTGGTTTACAGTCTCACTGTTTCACAAGTTTTATTCTTTTCTGCTGCATTATTCAGTAAAATAAAGCCTGTACTTGCAAATCTGTTGGGGTGGAAGTGTCCCAGATGTTACCAGAGTCATATTCAATAGAGGCCCCCAAGGACTGGGGATTTTTGTTCCCTTACAACACCGAGGCTTCAGGCAGAGGGTGAAAAGCGCAATAACGAGGATGAAATTTGGATCCAAACCAGATGTGATAACTAATGAAAGTCCAAGGGAAGCGAACTCAAACTTTTAGCTCTGTTCAAACACCTGAAAGCTCATTGCACTGGGACAACAGCAAGAAGTTCCAAACAAAGCAGGGCCACGAGAGCAGCACAGAGGGACCCAGAGACAAGCAAAAAAGGAGGAGCAGGCGCTCAGCAGGAGCTAACTTCATCGCTCTCAGGTATTTTACTCATTGCACAGTTCTGCTAATCAAACACACGCCCACCTCCAACTAGATAAGAGAACACCACAACTTACTCATTTCCATGAGGCCAGCTGTCAGGTTGATCTTTGCTCCAGGCCCACAACAGCACACGTAACATGGAGGAGAAGCACCCAAGGCAACTCCACAGAGCCCCACTCACCACGAAGCAGCCCCTTCCCATTGCCCCCTCCAATCAATTTGCCTTTTGCCTCCTGATTTGACCCTCCCACAGCAGTGAGTGGGGAATGAATTAATCACATCCTCCTTAAAGAGGCCTGATTAACATTTCCATCACACGCTAACGAGACACTTCCTGGCTTCAATCTGTTTTTCTTCATTACAGCTTTCCAAAGACAAACTTTATGCGTTTATGAGAAGCATTAAATGCACAATCATCTAACTACAATTTACAGCCATCCTAGCTCTGTGAAGTTTGCATAAAGGCTCAGAGTGCTGTGGCATGAAATCTGGAAAGGGCTCCTCCGATGTAGGCCTCCATCCACAGCTGTGTCTTAGGTCCCTTGGAGGAGCTCATCACCATAAAAAAAAGCAGCAACCAAACCCAGAGACAGCTTGGAGAAGATAGTGGGGAACATCAGCTTCAAAACATAGCAGCAACTGCTGTGAACCATCACAATGCGAGGCTTGCAGCAGAAGCGTGGGGCAATCCGACCACCAACAATAACCCCAACAGAGAGAGTCAAAAAGGCAGGACTTCAACAGCATTTAGGGCAAAATGCAAAAGAAAATAAATGAGAGAAGCAATTAGGAAGACCGAGCAATGCATGAAAAGATGGGAATGGAGGAAGGCACACAGAATATTTCTTGCATTTAATTTGAAAGAAGGGTTCCAAGGCTTGGATAAAATGGCTTGAGTCCTATCAAGGGTTTGCTCTGTAATGCTTATTAGCCTTTGTTTTTAGCGCATACATTCAGCATCTACAGTCTCATGCCAATACATAATGCAATAAATACACAAGAAGCTTACTGTAATAAATACAACAGCAGCGCAAACGAAATAGTAATTAGGAGCATAATTCAGACAGATTTTAGTTAATACCTATTTACTAGAAGGTGCTAATCTCTCAAATAAATGTCACAAATGTACAAAACGCCTTCGTGCTCCCAGCTTCCCTCCGTCAAAACCTGTTCACCTCGCTGATTGGAATGTTAAGACTGGCCCCATTCTTTGCAGCAGGTTGGCAGAGGTGGGAAAGTAAATGGTGCTGAGCATAGCAGCTCATTTCTGAATGGCATTGTGGTCATTCCCAGCGTGTGCCCCATCCCACCCAGCACGCAGATCCCTGCGGGGCCACGAATCTGCACCCAGAAGCGTCTGCTGTCAACTGCGGCTCTGGCTTTAAGGCAACAGCAAAGGGAAAAAGTGGAGAGAGTTCTACAAGAACCATAAATCTGCAACCCCTGGCTGGGCATTCATTACTGCCTTTTCTCGCTCCATCACGTGCAGTAAGGAGTTTTGTCCTGTGGGGCTGCTAGCCTTTGAAGCCAAGCAGTTCATTTTCCCCTTGGAATTCATCTTCTGGACCAGGACACGCTAAAGGTGAGCCTGCATTTGTGACAAAGACCATGAGACATAAATATTTTACGTCGGTAATGAGATATTTAGCATTGATATACAGCTTAAAGCCCAGTGCAATTCCAGCTTTGTTAATTATAATGAACTATTGTAGGACTTGACTTCATCTGCTCCTTGTAAATCTTGCCGTGTGGCTGTGATGTGCTGGTGGCTTCTTTCCAGGGTGAGGCTGGAGCTCAGCCTGGCAATGTCTGATCAAACATCCAGCCCCACAGTGAGGGCAGTGCATTGCATTGCTGTGTCAGAGCCTTGCCACCCCTCCCAAAGCCAGTGATGGGGAGCAGCTCTGTTCCCCCTCCTAGCCCTGCATCTGACACATCCCACTGCAACTCTGCAAAGCCTAAAGCTCACATTCAGGCAGAAATTTCTTCTGCAGACACAACATACGTTGGGATAAAAAGATCTACATTACAAGCAAAGCAAAAGACTGCAAAGCTCACTTAAATCCCCTGGGTTTGGGTTGATCCCATCCTGGGTTTTACTCTGAGCCCAGAGCATCCCCCTTCAACATCTTCATTTTGTTAGCTGCTCGGAATCAGCCAGGATCAGGATCTTTGCCCTGAAATGGGCGTAGGACATGGGAGGAATGGTGAAGAACATGGTTTTGAGTCAGTTTGATACTGGGAAATTACATCTTGTTGTCCAAATTAGCTAGATCTGAATAGAATCATAGAATGGTTTGCATTGGAGGGGACCTTTAAAGATCATCCGGTCCCCTGACCGGCCACTCTCAGCTCTCCCAGAGCCTTCTTGTCTCCAGGCCGCACAGAATAAATCCTGCCTGTGCTGAAGCCCTTGGAAATGGAAGATATCCATGATAGGAACATCATCAAGCTAACAAAGTGATGGAGTGTGAAGCTGGTATTGGGATCTACCATGCAGGAATGGCACAATTCTGCCTTTATTTAGAATTAATGGACACTTGAAAAAGTAGCTTAACGTTTTGTCAGATGCTAAGCATAAATCTGGATAATAATTCACGCTACACTAGGCTCTTTATAACAGCAGTTTGCTAAAACAAATTGAATTCAAACCTATATTCATTTACTAACATAATGCACGGCGTATCTGTGAATAATTTTTCATATTCCAAAAAAAAATAAAAATTCTAGAGAGAGGCTTAGCTGGAAAAGGGCCAGCAAATCTAAAATTAATGCCCATTAAAGCGTATCTGCTACTCTAAGTGCATTTGTTATATGCACCAATAACTACTTTAAGCCTTTTTTTTAAAAAAAAAAAAAAAAGAAAGAAAGAAAGATGATTGTGTGATAGCTGAAAGAAATCTAGATCTGAAAATCCTGGGGTAGAGCGAGAGAGATGGGAGCTCCTTGTATTTCAGACTGACGCCGTGCAAATTTAGGAGGAGGGAAAGACCAGAGCAATTTGGTATTTAGAAGATGCAGTTGAGTTAATAGAAAAGCTTGAAGAAAATGCGTGGCTTTTTCTTTTTGTAAGTGGTTACTGTGAGTGGAGAGAATGAAATTCCTTTGCTTTTGAAGACGTACTGAAACCTCCTCTCTACCCCCATCTCTCCCTTACACGGAGGATGACATTTCATTACAAACAAACAAAGCTCTTCCACTTTTACTCACCGCATTGCAAAACTGAAGGAAAACCAATGTTTTTGTAGGAGTAATGGGGGGGGGGGGGGGGGAAGTGCTAAATTATTTAAAACTGAGAGCCAGCTTCTACACAGAAACAAGCATTGCCCTCATGCAGAGGCAAACGCAGATGAGGTCTCACTTGCCATCCTTGTGCTTGGGAAATGAAAGCCTCAGTGTGCCCCATTAGACAGCCAGAACCATTTGGATGAGAGCAATGTGATTTATCAGGGCCACACAGAGCATGAAGGATGGGAGACACCCAGCGGCATCGCGTGCTTTATGTTACCACCTCCTACAAAGACTCATATTTCAGAGAGGAGGAACATCCATCGCACACCATCCATAGGCTGCCTTACACTTCACCTCCATGGCATTCCCCTCCAACGCACATTAATATTAATTTCTTCTTCCTCCCTCCCTCATCCCAACAATTATTTACTTTGCAGAGGATTTACTGTGACGCTTCAGCTGAAGGCAACGTACAGAAACCCCACTCCTGCCGTAGAGGAATTAATTATTAGAATTCTTGATTTATTACCAATTAATTCCTTCTAAATTATAGGAGAGGCGACCTGCTGTAGATAACGGTTCCTTTCTAATGCCTTCCTAGAAAATCTCTCGTTAATGAGCCCATTAATTTAATGGCGGCTGGGGCAAATCATCCAGAGAGAACGCTTCAGTTGCAATCTGCATGCCCCACCTTATATTCTTGAGAATGAAGTAAGAAGAAAGCTGAGTTCGTTTGCAATAAATGCTAGCATAAAATATGCCAGTGTATGTATGTATGCAAATAGCCTGATCTAGCATCATTAAACCTCTTAAGGAAATACAGAGTTTGGAAGCCATTTCCCACTTTAGAGCTCAGGCAACGACTGGAGCATCTGCATTAAATGCTTAATGTTCAGCGGAAGTGCAAATCGCCATTTAATTAACTTCTTCCATAAAATATGATAGTTTAGCAAAGTGAACACAGATGAATTATCATTATTCGAGAGGACGCTCAATTGCGTTGGTGAATTCCAGAGTTTACAGAGCTGACGACAGTCAATCAAAGGGTTTGTGGGAGCTAAAACAAAACGTGTTCTTTTATTAAAGGCATCATTATGTGAGCTCTCAATTCCAAACAGAAGAACTACTGCCAACATCTGGCATAAAACAGCTTCCTTGAGCAGCCGGTGCCAGTGGCTGGGTGGTCCTTGCCCCCCCTGAGCTGGAGGCCCTGCAAAGTCACACTGCTTTGCTAGAGCTGTCCCCATTCATCTGTGGTCATAATGCTTGGGGGTGTCCACCAGTCTCATTGGTTTCCTGATGAACCCACAGCTTTGTGGACTTTTGTGGGCAGTCCCCAAGCCAGCTAGAGAGGATCCACTTGCCTGGATCTGTTTAATGTGAATTTTGCCACCTACCACTGTGTCGTGCCCTATGCTCCTCTGTCGCTGGGGATGCTGAGAGGTTTTAACTTAAACAGAAATCATGGTGAGTTCCTGTTTGAAACGCCTTTCTCATTCATTCCCTTAACGACGGATGAATTCCACGTTCTCGCTTTATGTGGGATAGCTACAATTTCTTTGATCTTATATTTCAGCCCTATTGTTGCACTACACACCAGCAGGGATCTGGGCCTGGCAGGACTGTGTCTCGTGTTTGGAGAAAGGAGAGCCCTGAGGAGATTTCCACACTGTGCCACAGCAGCCTGTCTGGAGGATGCAGGGGATACACAGAGCTGAGGTACAGCCGCCACGGCTGCAGAGGGGGTTTACAAAGCAGCTCCATCTGAGCAGCTGCAGACAGTGCCCCTGTGGAATAGTGCTGAAAACGTGTGTGTGGGGGGGGGGGGGGAACTGTGCAGAGATGACCTGAGGCAATGCTCACTATTTGAGAACTGAAGAGGAACCAAGCTGAACGTTTCAAAGTTGGACTTCTCCTATTTTATTTTCCCTCTTCCGCTAACGATGATCCCACGCTTCATCTCTTGGGTTCTGATCTAACAATGCCTCTGCTTGCCAGAGTCTTTCTTCCCTTTTGATGGATGTTTCCTCCAGACAATCCTTCCCAATATAAAAACACATTCTGTTTAAGCAGTCACTAAACCTGTCTTCTTGTCTCCAGTCCCCAGTACCAGCAAGGCAATTCTCTGCTCACACAGAGGTAAATACATCTGTGCCAAAACCAGCTTAATTTAACGTCACTTCAGCAGTCATTTATCTCTTCTTGTCTGTCAGAAGCCATCTCCTTCGCCTTGAATGCTTGCCATTATCTTCCTATCAATAATTCCTTCATCTGTAAGTCTTTGCTTTTTCACCCCGGTCCCTTCCCCTACTACAGGTGATGCCCACAGTTTTAGCATTGCAACTACAGCCTCTGAAGACTGAGAACAGGTACTGATCTTCCAAGATGATTGGAATCGTATGCTGCTGACATGCCCATGTGTGTGCACACACCATGGCTGCACCCAAGACCACTGCTTCTTGCTGGAGGATATGTCACTGAATTACCACTTGTCATCCTCAGCTGTTATTTAAAGAGGTGGTTCCCACTGCAAAAAGACAGGCCATGGGCATACGTGGGGGGTACAAAACAGGTTTTCTTCAGATTGGAAACGGGGACAGATGGAAACTGATTTCTATATGCAGAAAATACATCGTTACAATGAATGTGGGTTACAGTTGTGCATTATCTTGTCCAACAGAATCCTGGATGGAGGTACATGAGGCGCAGGGACAACCAGCTGCTTGCAGAAGGGATTTACAAGAGCTTCCTTACTGCCTGGACTGGTCAACTGAGCAGCCAGGAACAAGTAAGGGCTGTCCAGACCCAGTGAGCCCACCCTGATCACAACCATGAGAACAAAGGATGCAAATTTTCTACAAACCCAGAATAGAACAGCATGTGTTTTCTACATTACTCACCAATCTTCAGAGAAGCTCTGAAGATGCCACAAACTCAATCATCTTAAAAGAGCATGAGGGCTTTTATGAAGGTGGCAGTTTATCAATCGATCATCACTTTCATCAACAGCTTTTCGTTCCTAGTTCCCATCAATAGGGACATCTTGGAAGGTTCGTTCTGATCAGGACAGTCTAATTGGTACTAGAAGGTTCAGTGTTTGAAGATTGTATGATTAGGGAAATGTACAAATTCAATTTCTTTCAACCAGATTCAATTCTAATCTAATCAGAGAGATAGAAAACTCCAGTGTAATAATGACAAAGAAAATGACTTTGTTTCAGGCCATTTAAATGTCCCTTACTGCAAACACTCCAGAAGAAGAGGCTGTGTTTAGAGTCAGAGACAGGGTATTTGCTCTGAATTCAACAGCAAATGGGCCATTTTCTGTGTCTAAATTAACATTCTCTCTTTTTGAGAGAGAGAGTGAGAGAGACACCATCTAAGTCAAATGAGCATTTGTGACATTTAATAAAGCAATTATATCTAAAGGCTAGAGGCCTGAGATAGAATAGACTGGCTAATGTTGTCTTGGAAAAGTCTTTCAATAAAAGGAATGGTGCTCCTCCGCAGGCTTCCAATGACCTTGGACAGATCAAAACCCATAGTGGGAAGCACCGTCTGTCAGCATTGTTTAAGTCAAAGCCAGATCTGAATAAAAGCAAGTTATTATGTATTTCTTGGGGGTGTATTTGAAAAGAGCCTAAGGGACAGAGGAATCTTGCTGGCCAACCTGCAGCCCCACAGTGCCTACATCACCTCTTGGCTGGCCTGCCTGGTACTGACAGGGGCAACGTGGTAGTGCTGCAGGGTCACAGGGGCTTTTGTAGTTGGCAGGGAGATCAATTCATGATGGCAGAGTACTGCAGCCACCTGAGCTAGCTTGAAATGAGCTTATCTGGATCTACACGAGCTTCACTTGCTCCTTTCTATTTCGTGATCACTCAGTCCTAACACTGAGCAGTTTGAAAACTTTGAAGATGGATGCTCAAAGCATGCTGAGCATCTTGAAAATGTTACTGTTGGTATTACAGTGGTGCCTGGAGCGTCTGAGCAGGGATCAGGGCTCTTGGAGCCACACAAGCGTAAGGAGGATGCTTATCTGGAGGCAGGATTTTGCCGAAGCAATCCGCTCAGTCTAGCTGCTCTCTGGGAAGCACAAAGAAATTCCTCCCAAATGCCATGTCAGCAGCGCAGCGTCTATGCTGAGAGCTCTTGGAGTGTCTCACCAGCCACTTGCACTTGGCTCAACAACAATAAAAATCATGGAGGGGCCAAACTGCAAGATCACCTTTGAGAAACTCGGCATACAAGTGGCTCAGAGCTGGCTGATAAATCTGAGTCACAGCTGGAAATAAACTCCAGGACTCTTGGCTGTACAGCCATTCTTCCCTTGATGTGACACCAGTTATTGTTAGAGCTGTGAAATTCCTTTTGCTGGCCTCAGAAGCAGCAGCTCATTTGCTCATAGCACATCCAGCCCAAATGGTCCTGCATTGTTTCAGAGCGGTCTCATCACAACACACCTCGGCATCAACTGGAAATAACTATATGCATTGTCCTGAGCTGGTGTGCAGCCAGGGTCAGTAGAGCATTGCTTTCTCTTTATGCATTTTAAAGGTGTTTTTTTTCCTCCCCCCCTTGTGAGAGGGTCTGGATTGACAGGTCTGGAGGTTGAAGTCCTTAATTTAAAAGCAAAATAGGGGCAGAACAGCTATAATATGTGCTTTAGTTCCATTCCAGAGTTGTCCTCAAGTCTGTGCTGAATGAAGTAATGCAAAGCATGGGGAAATTTTTCCTCTAATTTCTGGGCCTATCCAAGCGCAGAAGGTTGGCTAATAGGAATCTTGCTGTTATCGCTGGTGTTACTGAGGTTTGATTTCAACCCAGTTGTTATCAGCCGAGCCCTCAGTCACAAACATCTATTATTGCACTCTCTTTTTTTCAACGAATAAAACCCCTGGTTGATGATGATGACCCAGCTGCTATCAGCTCAGTGCTTCATCTCTGCACAACAGAGCTCACCTATTACTCCTCTCAGCCCAGCCTTGCTCACAGCAGCTTACTCACCAACCACCACCACCTGGGAGCCTTAGTCTTGCTCTGACAGCCGCAAAGACGAAAGGACAAAGCCAGGCAACTGCGTGACAGCAGTCAAGCCAAAGCCTTGAGGTGTGTCGTGTGACGAGAATTTGGCCACAGCATAAAAGTTTTCCTTCTGGCAAGCAGCAGCTGGGCTCAAAAATTGGCAGAATGGGACAAGAATGCATCTGAATGACAGTGAGCATCTCTGACTAAACGCCTGATTTCAGAGAACTACCCCTGAATATCCGATTGCACTACCTGGAAACCAGTGCCCCTAACAAGGTGCTGTGGGAATGCACGGAAGCATGTCCCTTGTCATTAGCAACTTCCATTTTAATGCAAAACCTTGGCCAAAGAAGGCTTTCCTCAGATGATCCTGTCACTTGTTTGATGGCTTATTGTTTGATCCTGCCCTCCCCAGCCTGGGCACCATGCTCAGCACCAAAGACCCCTTAGCACCTGAATCCTGCCTAAACCCACCCAGCAAGGAATCTCTGGAGGGATTTTGTTCTTCTTTTATTGAAATTGAATGAGGATTTTCTAGAAAATACTCTGATCAGTGCTATGAAATAGCACCTCCCAGCCAGAGAGTAACTTAAATCAATGAACATTGCCATCACCCAATGAAGCTACAAAACATCTCAGAAGAGGAGGTGGACCAAAACATTTGAATGTATTGACCTGCAAATGAAACCAGATAATGTGTGTGTTTGATGTCATCAGCTAGATTGTATTCCATTGGGTTATTTGTTAATAAACCCAGGCCTCGCTCTCGTAATTTAATGCTTCCAAATTACAGATGTGTGGAGGGGCTACCTGTGCTTCAAATCCTCAAATGATTATTGTTTTATTATATGGATTTCAATGCCCCAGTACCATTTGCAGCAGCGATTTTCATAAGCCTCATTTGCATGTTGATTTTTTTTTTTCTTGGTGGTAATTATCAGTAAAAGGTCAAATATTTGCTTTATCTATATAATTCAATTTTAGGAATGCCTTTGGGATTCAAATTAACTCCCTTGTAATATCTTCATTGAAAAAGAAGATTAATTATGCTTACAAGAAACCTAATTTGGCTTATCAGACCTTTAATGTTACAGGGATCGTTAATGCATTTAAATTTAGGATTAGCAGAGTGATCTGGTTCCATTATTTTGGTGACTTTAATATTTGTCATTATTTTTATGCATACAGTTCCTTTTCCCTAAAGTGAAATTATAACGTCTATTATAAAGGAAATAAACATTATATATTGACCTTAGTAATTATGCTTCTGCTTTTTAAGAGTGCATAAAAGATGCATTTGTGACTCACATATAAATTCAGCACTCAGGTACTAAATGGATTCCTGGCAACGCTGCCAAGATCCTCGGCAAGGGAGGATATGAGAGACCCAGTGGGGCCAGGCTCACGGTGGCATCGTGACACCACCCTGGGAAGCACAAATGGAGACCCAGAAGTCAACTCATTCCTCCCACCGGTTTTCCTCCTGTCCAGACACGCTCTGCTCAGCCCACAGACCTGGATCCTGGGTAGCTGCAGGGCGCAACTACAAAACCATGACAGCAACCCATCTGGAGGCACGGGGAAGAACAGGGAGTGCTCCAAAGCTGCTATTGCCATACAAACCTCCACCTGCATTAATAACCACACCCAGGGCCCTCTCCTCTCTCCGTTAGCAATGCCATGCTTGTTGGTGTGGGATTCGATTATTCATGCCATGCTGATTGCTGGGATTTTGGGTTATTTATGCCAGGCTAATTGCTGTGGTATCGCAGCGTTCACGCTAAGCTAATCACCGTGGTATTGGATTATTTATACTGAGCACGCTGCTGTGGTATTGGGTTATTTATGTTGGGCTCATTGCTAAAGGTATTGCGTTGTTTATGCAGTGCTCGTAGCTGAGGTATCGAGCTATTTATCTTGTGCTTATCCCTGTGATATCTGATTATACTGATTAAACAAGTTGCTCCTTTTGGTAGGTGATTCCATTGTCTGATCCAGTATCACAGGGAAAAAAAAAATGCCTCTGCTCTTCAGATCAGCTTCACAACGTGCTTTTCTTTTGGCTGGCTTCCTGTTAAACTCCCTGTTAGTGTGGCTCCAGCATGCAGCTCAGATTTAGGGTCTCTGGAAAGCGGAACCCTTCCACTGCATAGAACTTTCTGAGCATGCTATGTAAGGTCATCTAGCTCTGAAATTCATTTTTCACCAGCTCCATAGAACCTCAGAGTATCTTGAGTTGGAAGAGGCCTAGAGGGGACGTTGAGAACAACCCCTGGAGCCTGTGCCATGCTCACCGCCCTGTGGAGCACAGCCTTTCCCTACCCCATGCCTGATCCTCCCCTGACACAGCTTCACACTGTTCCCTCTGGTCTCGTTGCTCCACACCAACCCATGTCCATCTGAATGGCACTCCTGTTTTCTGCAGGTTGCTGGCTGAGCCTAGCAAGCAAACCAGTTGCTCCTGGACTTTGCTGCTTGACCTTTGGGTGACTGACACTGGACATGGAACAAGGCTTGTCACCCTTGTAGCCCCTGACTCTAGTGATTGCTGAGAACTGGAATAACTTCAACTTGTATAATGGTAGGATGCCCACATGCACTGAAGGTATGCGATGCATCGAGCCCTTTAGTGCTTGAGAAGAAAACAAAGCCAGCTAACTTACACTGCATAACGACTACTCATACTGTATACTGGGGACAATATATGAATCTGAATGAGTTCAGCTGTAACATGCACATCATCACATAACTTTGTGGTGCCTGATTGTTCAGTGCAGCTGGGGGAATGGATGCTTATCCCCTTTCAGGGCCAGATCTACCATATCTAGTATCTTCAGCCCCTCTAGCCCTTGACTAACGATGGCATTGCACACTCTAAGTCATGATACTGAGAATGACCAAATCATTACACAGTGGTGTGGGTAGGGGCATTTGACATGGTTATTTTTCCCCTCCGGCTCTGCAAACACATCAGGAAAAGGGAAAAGCACATCATTGGCAATTCCAGGAGCAGAGGATGCTCTTTCGCCAAAAGAACTTTTATTCATTTGTGGGACTGCAGCAGCAGCAGGGCTTGTGCCATGCAGCAGATATTTGTGCTTGGAAGATGCCTTTATCAAGCTCTAGCCCAGGAGAATCAAAGCTTAAATCAGTTCTACCCTTAGGCTGCTGAACCAGTCCTGGGTGTCTATGCATGTTGGCAGGAGCTGCTCTCTGCGCTGCTGCCCTCTCCTTGCCTTTAACTCACTGACCATCCTCACCTGGATGCCCGACTTTGGGAAGAGGTGAACTTCATCCCTAACCCGTGTGCCCAAGGTCAGGCAGAAGGACTGGGTCCCTGTGTTGCTCAGCCTCCCCTGTCCCTTCTCTCCTGTACATTGTTGGAGCTCAAGCTGTGACTGCTGCTCCTCTGCTGGCTACGTGCAAATGGAACCTATCACCATAACAGCACCTTGTTCCTTTAAATCGCTTCCAGGGTTTTTGTGCATCAGTGACTCAGTACTATATTTCAATACAGTAAACTTTAAAGGTGCTTAATACATTAAAAAAAAAAAAAAGATAATTGCAAAAAATAAGCACTGATGTTAGCTTAGGAGAAAATCTTTTAAAGTGTTTTTGTTTTGCTAACAGAATGCTGCTATGTATTATTCATTACAGCTTCTGAGATTTAATTATTATTAGTGCAACTGATGATTGCTAGAAAAATAAACTGTAGCAGAAGGTGTCCGTCATTGGGTGAAGGGCATGTATATGTTGTATAACTTGGTACTCCCATTTGCATTGATCTCATTAGCTGCTCACAATGTGACTCCTGCCCCTTGTGAGGGGACGCAGCTGTCCCAATGCTCTGCCCCATCCCCTCCCCAGGTGCAGCACAGGGCTGAGGGTGAGCAAACCCTGGCCATCCCTGCCTTGCTGTCTACGCTATGTCTGTACCTTGGCTTCCTCAGCTCTCCCCATCCATGTCCAGCTGAAGATCTTGCAACAGATAACGCTGTACCACCAGGAGCAAGCTCTGCTATTGAGTGGTGGCTTGAGGCAAACATGGGGAAGCTGCTGGAGTGTGTTTAAGAGGAAGTCTTGATTCAGCAGCAAGCAATGCCTTTCAGCGTGCTCTAAACAAGACACCAAACCTCACAGGCAGAGCATTCAAGGGTGCTGCCGTTTCAGTCTCTCCCAGCCTCAATCACTGTGATTCACAGATGATTGGTATTTTCCTCACTGTACTTCAGTGTAATGCAATCCAATGTAACTTGGTTCAGCCCTGCACAGTACATTATCCCTTATCACACCAGCCACACAAATGACATCCTGCAGTATTTCCTGGGATTAAATAGAACAGGGCCGTGGATGCTTCTGCCAATTGCATAAGCTCTGGTGGGGAGGGAGGGGGCTACACAACTTTAGCCCCTCTTCTCTGCTGCAGTTCTGCACCCTCCCTCATCTCAAGTCTTCTATAGAGTTTGGAACCCCCTAATTAGCCACTGACCTGAAAGACTCATTAATTCCCTCTGGATGTTGCCCAGCTTTTCTACTGTGAACCTCCTGTGATCTCTGTGCAATGGTTTTGGCACAAATACTGAAGATATGCTTCCTTTCCATTTCACAGATCTAATGTCCCTGGCACCCTGTTTCAGCCCCTCATTGGAGTCCAGAGTGAGCAGCAGAAGAACATGAGTTCTTCGGATTTCAATTCAGTCTCTGTCCATTCGGTCCTATCTGACCTTGCTAAATCACTTGTCACTAGATCCTCTAAAGACTCCATTTCCCCATTCGCTCCATTAGGAGGGAGCCAGTTCCATCAGGCTGAGCCTGGAGTTCATGAGCAACTTGAACACAAGTGGGATCTGAATAAGGACTGGGACAGAGTGAGCACTCTGTGCTTTGGGAACCTGCATGCACACAGGGCTGTGCTGCAACAGACGAAGCTTCTGGGCTTGGTGTTTCCTTCTACACAGCACTTGTAGAGGCCTACACAGCTCCAAAGAAAGGAAGAGTGCTCTGCTAATGTGCTTCTCCTCTTTAGCCCCTATGGTGAGGCGAATGATTTTAGCGGCACAGAAACGCATCAAAAGGGAAAAAGCAGAAAAGACACCAACACAAGAAATCATGGGACAGCTGGACCAAACCAGGAAAGCATCAGGAAGGTGGGATGCAGAAGAGTTTGATGCCCTTGATTCACAGGTGACCTGAACAGAAAGGCATACTGAAATCCCAACCTTTCAGCATCCTCATGCAGCGCATGGATTGATGTTATTTGATAGTGGGATTATAGAGAAGAGTTCTCAATAATCAATATCCTGCCTCCCATGCACAGACATGGAAGACACTGATTGTCCCACTTCTCTTTTGGCCCAAGTAGTCGATCCAGTTTCCCCCTCTGTGCTTTACACACATTGACAAGCTGCTGTCTTTAGCCTCCCTAGTGGCAGCATAAAACCTTTACTGGATTTTACACTGCCCTTCTACACACAGAAGAACTGCTGTCTTCAGCACAGATGGAATGAAGAACTCAAGATTTAGCCCCGCAGTTTTCTAATCTGCTTCTGGGACCATTTAGAGAGAAAGGCAACAGATAAATACATGGTGGTCGGCTGAGGGCAGCGATGGATGGCTCCAGCTCATAACTCAGCACCACTGCATCGCATCCAGGAGCTGCTTGTCCTTGGAGCCGTGACGTCAGGTGCTTTTGATGGGACTTGTGTGTTTAAGGGCTGGAGCTAATCTCATAAAGCAGACGTGTGAAGTGCTGGGCATTTACACTCGGATTGTTGAAAGCATATGGTCATGGGGCCGTGGAGGGTGTTTCTCTGATTCTAATGCAAAAAAATATGCATCGCATCTAAATTGACACTGAAAACTGACCTGAACCTGGTATTATAGAAGATTAAATTAACCCCCAGCAATAGCTCCGAATTACAAAAATGGTTAGATCTTAATAAATTGAAAATGATAACAGCGGCAAAAGCCGTACATTTTCCCTCATGTTCCTTTATTGCTGTAACACTTCTTTCCAGTTTGTTGCTTCCGTGGGTTTTATTAGCACATTTCAGTAGAGTAGATTTGCTCTGAAGTGATAAAAGCCGACTGTAATCAGAAAGCTTTATGTTATCTGCAGCAAACAATGGTAAATGCCACCTGAGAAGGGCTCCGTTCAATGCCTTCATTACAGTGATTAGTCTAAGACGCTGGGAGATAGCAACAAACTTCAAACTTGCTGATAACAGACTTTGTTGAGAACATAATAAACATCGAACGCCCTGTACTTCAACCAGCAAAGAGACATCTCGGCACCAAATGCGCCTCTGCCTGATCAATACATGGCAGAGCAAGGCTGGAATGTTGCGTAACAAGGTGCCCCCATGCATGGTGTACAATTGGGCATCCCACCTGTGCTCATGGTGAAGCCACCTCCACATACACAGCAGCAAAGGGCTGCGTGCCAAGCAAGGAACCCACGCTCCCACCCAACAAAGCACTCGCTTTGGTGCAACTGCATAAGGAAGGGATTTAGTCGGTGCAGGGCCTGCACTACGTGCTGAGAGTGGCACATCACCCTTATTGAAACACACTTGCTTCCTCGCTCTGTTGACAAATGCAAAAGGCAGAAATCTTAAATAGATCCGGGAAGAGCAATCCAAAAGGTTAGTTTTGAAGTGTTTGACATTTTCTACCAGAGCTGAGCAAATCATTTATCTGATTAATTTAGTTTCCTCTCTGTTTGCAAGTTGTCCAGGAGCTGTTGCTGAGATTTGCTCAAATTCATTTGTTATCTGAAGTTCCTGCCTAGGTCTGCAGCTTGTTTATGGGCAGTTTGTTATAAGCAGACACAAAATTTAGAGCTCTGCTGATTGCTCCTGATCAGGTGTATGAGGCAGGATATTGTTTTAGCTCTCTGATGGGGTGATCTAATCCTTTTGATTCCTGATGTGACTGCATGCAAAATTTAGTTCCTACAAGCAGCCTTTACTGTTTGCCTGTAGGTCACTGCAGCCACAAATGCTTCTGCTGTCCCCAAAAGTGCTTGTGAGGCTGCAGAGGGCTGTCTGAAGGCCTGAGATCTCTTAAAGATGTCCACCCTTGGATGTGAAGATGGCAAACAGATGTTTTTAATGAGAGCCCAAGGTCAGGCTGCATGGGGCTCTGATAGAGCTGTGGGTGTCCCTCTGCACCACAGGGAGTGGGACCAGATGGCCAAAGGTCCCTTCTGACTCCAATGGTTCTGTGATTCTATAGACAACACAGTATATTCTATTTGCCAGCCCAACAGCGATAACTGATGAACGGGACATAAATACAGCTTGGATTTCAATATAGTAAAACAGATTAAGAATCATCTAACCCAAAATTTGTGGGGTTTTTTTGAGCGAGACAGCACTTCTAGCTTTGCCATCCCATTTTCACCACCTACGTCCCATTAACTGACCTGTTAAATTTCTACCCTAAAGTGCAATTTTCCATAGTGAACTAAAAGGTAGCGCCACACGATGTGTGGGGTAAGAAGAATTACAGCAGCATACCTGTATGCAGGATGACATCAAAGTGGGGTTAATGAATCTGGGGTTTGCATAACTGGGACGTTGCATACCTGGGCCGGAGGGCTTGCCTCATTGTTCAACACTCAGCAAGTAATTTCATGAAATTACATCCATATTTTTCTGCTTTGTAAGAATAATTTGAGTAACTTTGTTTATCCTTTCAGTAGCTCTTGGCACGTCTTGCTGATGCACGCATTCCTGCAGACTCGGTGCCGGAGCATTTGGATGTAGGGGGTGTGGGCTGAGGCACTTTATAATAGAGACAGAAAGGAACAGGAATTTCTGGTGTGTGGAAAATTCTGACATTTTGAAATAGCTAACTTCTGCGAAGCATGATGAACAGTCATACTTGTGAAGTTCTCTGCCAACATTTTTGTCAGGAGTCTTGGTTCAGTGCCATCAAGACATGTTTTTTCAATAATGTCCAATCGCTTTAGTTTGGTAATACGAAAACAAAATGAGCAAAGTCCAAATGAAAGCTGCAGACCTTTTAATTAAGATATGATAGATTATATAAACCCGCTATGCTTGCTGCATTACAATGAGCCTGCAAGCAGTGGCTGGAAGAGTGGCAACGGATCAGGAAGAGAAACATTTCCTATTCTGAGGGCCCTGCTTCAGCCATACCATAATTTCTATGTAAAGCCACAGCTGGGCTGACCCCACTGCAATAACAAAAACCACTAACTGCCTGTTGATCAAAAGAAGTCCCAGTAAGCACACAGCATATTACATACAGCTTCTCCCCATCCGGTAGGCTTTTATGCTCTGTGATATTATTAGGATTTAGAAATCAGATATGAAGTTTTGTATCCCTTTTGTACGTGGCTTACTCCAAAAGTAATGCCTCCCATTAACTGATATGGAAATCACAACAGCTACAAAAAGCACAGTAATACCATTTGGTTGAGTAAATTCTCATCTACAAAACACTGTTTTTCAACGTAGTCACCACTGTTGACTGTGCATTTTCACCAGCAGCAAACAAGACGCTGCATGCCACGCTCTGCACCAGCAGAAGAAACCCATTCCCACCACTGCTGGAACACACCACTCACTGCCTCTCCATGCTAACATCCTATAATGCAACAGAGTGTGCAGCAATGACAGAAAAGCAGCAAGGTCCTAGGATGCAGCAAGTGAGGACTTAACTCAAAAGCAACAAGCACACAAATAAAGGAAAAAGATTTGCTTACCATCAGAAGACCATGGGTATGCAGGGATCTCCAGTAAGACCTCCTTGCCTCCACTGCCAACCCTTAAATGAGGTCTGGGAAGGGGTGGATGCTGGCTCCAGCCCTTCCAGTCACTCAGATGCATTGCATACACCTGAGCTCCCCTGCGTTGGCCCTGCCTTTCCATCAGGTGCTCAATCACTGCTTCAAGCCATGACTTAGCATTTCTGCTACACACCCACTGTTTGGTCTCCATAAATATTCAGCAAGTGTTGATGAATGTCAATGGGTGCAATGTTTTTTTTTTTTGCGTGGAGGAATTCAATTCCACACCTTTGCTCCATAAACACTTCCATGTCAGATGCCATTCTGTCAGACTGCCACTCTGCTGCCATCTGTTGCCACACAGCAAAAAAAATGGAACATTGGTAGGAAGCTTCAACCTCTACTTCCATACCACCACCATCTGCCTCTGATGTTGTGGGCCAACATCATAAAATGGAAGGAATTACTTTTGGAGCAGCCCTCATAATACTAATGGGAAAAAAATCCCTCGAAGACTCCATCACAGGTGGCTCAGTCTCCAGCAGATCCACACACACCATGTAGTTAAACAGTTTGGCATATATTCTAAGCCATTCTCTCAATACGTTATGCAGAAGAGTGGCACCTGCAGTTATTAAAGTTGCCTGACACCTCTCATTATTAAGACGCTGTTGTCAGTTAATTATCATTTAGCCAAAATTTAACCATTTCGGCTGATGCTTTCCTTGCTGTCAATCTTCCCGTGACACGTTTGGATCTGAATGCTTTGATGTGAAACATCAGAATGACATTTCCAAGAAACCAAACACCGCCTCACCAAACCAAACTCCTCAACTTCCCCAACTGTGATTTTGATTTAACGTGTGGCCAGTGATTAAAGGATGGCTGGAATGAATGGCAGAGAAAAAAAAAAAAAAAGTTAAAAATAACCAAAACCCCAAATATCATTTCAATTCAACATGAATATTTTTATCTTACTTTAAAGACTAAAAGAAGAAGAAGAAGAAAACTGCCTTCCTTTCTATCGTTCTCCTTTCAGGTCCCCTTGTCGGTCTGACTCCCCCTCTGCCCTGGTTTGCTTGGAGAGTGGCTTTATCAGTCTGCGCCTCTTTCCTCTGAAGTCCTCATTGCCTGCTCCTTGAGCACACTTTGAACAATAGTTCTCTAATTGCTCTTCAGAGAAAACTCCTGAACAACCTGGAAGGGCCCTCTAGCTGTTTCAGGGGAAAGGGATCATTTTCAGTAAAGGTTATCTTTTAAAATGGAAGCTGAACTGATTTTCTAATATTCAGACCTGGAGATATTTGCGTTGGTGAAAGCTGCTTTGTTTGGTGTACATCCGGCTCCCAGCACAACCCAAAGCCAAGCCTGAAGATGGCCATACAATATGTACCACCACCTCCTCCAGCTGACCTTGGGACTGCTCAATTCCAGAGGATATCTAGGCAGGCTGAGCTCTTTTTCTTTGATCAGAGCATGAAAGGACGCACCGTGTGATCAGGGCAATCCATCACTCACGTGTGGTTTGGGAAGTGCTGCTCTGCCCTTTGGTCACCTCGGTCTGATCTTGAAAATCTCCTGCTGACAGGACGTGGGGAATGGAGTGACTGGAGCATCTCAGTTAGGTGGCCAAACTGAAACACAAGGTTTCCTGACAGGTAAACTGCAATTATATCTTTTTCTTTTAATCGGCAATGGAGAGAACTGGAGGAAAATTCCATGCATTGTCTTGGATCAATTAAAAACCTCCGAAGCTGAATGATATTGAGAAACTTCGTTTACTACCTGCATCTTTAAATTTAAATTAGGCTGGAAATATTTTTTTCCAAATAAACAATTTTATTGTATTTTACTATCACTACCCTAAAACATACAAGCAACCCGCTATGAGCGTCCTGATCCCACAGGAATCTAATGACGTCCTAAAGCCCTAAAACAAGGCAAATCCTGGCTCCAGAGGGCTGCAAATAAGCCTCGGATGGGAACATCTCCTCAAATTCCACTGGAGGTCAGTGCAGCATTGCAGTTCTGCTTGGAATAAGATGTCCTTTTTACTCTGATCTAGTGCTTCAGCTCAGCACAAACCCCTGTAGAGCTGTTTTAAAACTAGATTTGTATAGTAATAAATATGGGCTTAAGAACTGTGTTTGGTGGTTATATTAGGAACATCCTAGCAGGGATATGAGAATCTAAACTCGTTTGGGTGTTCTTTTTTTTTCTGTTGTTGTTGTGGCGGTTGTTTTTCAACAGCTTAGGGTGTTTTTTTCTTACAGAGTAAAATTACTTGGAATACAAAAGGAGAACATTTTTTGACATGTTTTCATAGCTCCAGAGCACAACGCTGCCTTCCCACCAGATCAGCAGAGGTAGGTGCAGTCCAGCACATGCCCTACAGACTCAGGGGCTCTGGGCCACAACAATTTTTATAAGAATTCCAATGTGAATTTGCCCTAATCAATGCTTTTCCTCCCTCCCTTTCCTTCCTTTGTCCTTCCTCCCTTTTCTGGTCATAGGACCTGACTGATAGAGAGGATCCCAGCCAAAGGCCAAGGAGTCCCACCAGTACAACTAGTACCAAGCAATAACTGACATGGTATATAGTCAATAAAGATGATTCATGTTCTTGAGCTGCCCTTGAGGTTATCAGGCAGGTCCTCAGTCCAAGGCCTTACTGCTTCTGCTCCAGGTTTAGCTGAATGCTGCCTACAGTTGCTGCAGAGCCATGCACAGAGCCTTGTGGTGGTCAGCAAGGTGAATTTGAAGCCACTGTTGTGCACATGGGAAGCAGGTCCCCTGCTCCTGGTCACTGATTTCTTTTTTTCAGCTATATTGATCAGAAAGCTCATTAGGAAAAGGAACTCGTGTTCAATCATTGGAGCAACAAGTTTTGCTGCACCGTGTCCTTGCACTCCTGCCGTATTTTTCTGTTTGATTCCTACAGGAATCCACTTCTGCTCCAAATGTGAGCCCCTTTGCTCCCAATGTGCTCTGCTCAGCCCATTTTTTGCACTTACAGACCCAAATATAGTGCCTATCCAGCACCCCACTTCACCCCCACTGCCAATACAAGCTGAAGATGAAAGGACTGAGCGCAGCCCTGCCAAAAAAGACCTGGGGGTACTGATGGATGGGAGGCTGGACATGAGCCAGCAGTGTGCCTTCACAGACCAGAGAGCCAACCATACCCTGGGCTGCATCCAAAGAAGTGTGGCCAGCAAGATGAGGGAGGGGATCTGCCCCCTCTGCTCTGTGCTGGTAAGGCCTCACCTGGAGTGCTGAGTTCAGATGTGGAGCCCTCAGTACAGGAGAGACATGGATCTGCTGGAGCATGACAAAAGTGATCCAAGGGATGGAACACCTCCCTACAAGGACAGGCTGAGAGCTGGGGCTGTGCAGATGCAGAAGAGAAGGCTGCGAGGTGACCTGATAGTGGCCTGTCAGTATCTAAGGGGGGAGCTACAGGAAAGAAGGGGACAGACTCTTTAGCGTGGTCTGTGGTGATAGAACAAGGGAAAATGGATTCAAGATTAAAGAGGGGAGATTTAGGTTGGATGTAAGGAAAAAGTCTTTTACAGCGAGGGTGGTGAAGCACTGACACAGGTTGCCCAGAGATGTGGTTGGTACCCCATTCCTGGAGACTTTCAAGGTGAGGCTGGATCAAGCCCTGGGCAACCTGATCTAGCTGTGCACGTCCCTGTTCATTGTAGGGGAGTTGGACCTTTATGGTCCCTTCCAACTCTAAGGATTCTATGATTCTATGACGTCCCTGTGTTATCTTCCAGCGCCGTATTCACCCCCAGTACAGAAACCTTTGCCATTTTAAACAGATCATCTCTCCTAGTCTAACAGGTCTCGGTAACAGCTGATTAACATAACAGTATTTTCTGTCCTAAATCTTGTGATCCCTGTGTCTTTCCCATGCTTTCATTCATCAAAAAGCTCCTTATAGGCCAGAACTAGGAAAGCTGGAAGATTTGGCTTTTGTTTTTGGAATTAGCAAGTCTCTTTCTCCCAAGTAATTCTGCAGAAAATATATTTGTTTAATATTTCTCTGCCCCTTTCCGCGAGTTATTTTATGCTAATAGTTCCCTAAGTATTATTAATTAGATTTCTTTAAGTAAGAGAAAGTTCTTGAAAGTTAATTAAAAGTTGCACGCAGTAATTGTGCAAAAAGTAGCTTTTCCATTCTGAAAATTAAACCTTTATAATTAAAATCCAATATTCATTTAAAGATTCAAACGGGGTGTTTATTACTCATTTATTATTATTTACTTTTGCCACTTTGGAATAGCGATTGCTCCAACAGAGGGAAATCCATCCAGCCCAGCGCTGTGGTCCCCTCCCTCCCATCCCCTCCCTGGAAATGGGATGTTTCCATCACCCCAGTTATGTCACCCTGCCTGGAAATGCATGATTCCTGAACAGAGAGGTGGGGTTACTTGCTTG
Organism: Alectoris magna; assembly: GCA_030625065.1. NCBI lineage: Eukaryota > Metazoa > Chordata > Aves > Galliformes > Phasianidae > Alectoris > Alectoris magna. The sequence continues at coordinate 4,164,941 of CM060579.1, read as the reverse complement.
TTCATATCCTCATCTCCTCCCTTACAGCCTGTCACCTTGTTTCCCCAAGATGTAAAACATATAATTTTTTGTTATCTGAAGGTTGAATGTAGATTTCAGAAGCTATCAGCATCTCCACCAAGAGGCTACTTACTGTACATTCATATAACACCAAGGCTGGAAATCAAAACTGATACAGGCTTGGCACAGCTGGGGTGACAGACACGTTAAGGAGAGGGTTTGGATGCTGGTGTAAACCTCACGTGGCACCATTCATGGGAGCACATCTGTCTGTATCAGGATGGCAATGCCCTGGGCAGCTGGAGGGGAAGGAGTTACGCTGGAAGCAATCCAATCCAAGGGCTGATGATGTGCTTACACGTTGGGTCCAGGGCTAACATGCTCAAAGGAGCAGATTTTCAGAGGTGACTCCAGTTTGGCCATCAGACCACCAACACAAGGGAAGGGATAGGATTTCCATTACTTGGCACTTCTTGGGCATCAAGCCTGTTGTGGTGCAAGCCCAGTTGGCTATGTGTGCTTAGGCCCATCCTTAGATTCCCTTGAGAGTCCAAGCATAAATTCACTTTGCAGACGTCTGTGTGGCCCAAGCCCAGCCAACCTCCACTAATTAACGGGGACTAAAGGTCATCTTCCTTTTTCAGCTTTAGATGTGGCCCAGTCTTCATGGCAAAATCGTCTTCTCACGTACTGTGCACAGCGTGAACAAGCTTGCATAGGACTTCTTGTGTTTCAGAGGTCAATAATCAGATAGATATGATTATCATAAAGTTATTAATCATTGTGCTGAGCTAATGTCACCCATTTCTCTTTGAATGGTTTTTGCCTCTGTAAAATGCATGGCATGCCAATAAAATGAGAGAACTGTAATAACCAGAATATAATTAATAATTATCAATAATGAATGCGCAATCAACACAGAACTCCTTGTGATATGTTTAGGAAATGGATGGTTCCCTTGTGCACCTCCTTTAGCTGCAAAGTTAATGCAAGCTGTTATTACTGAGCTACTATTTCACCGGTACCAGAGGCTTAAGGAGGAAGAAACTTTATTTAAAAGCCAAGAGGAGCGATTTGCTGAGGAATTACCCAAATGTTTTAAAAACTGGAAGCATTTAGGTCAAATGCAAAAGAAAGGCTTTAACAGCAGAGAGAGCACTGTGAGCAAACAGAACGAACTCCGGTAATAGGAGCATCACCAACAAAAATAATCAAGAATAAACAAAATCCGTGTTGAATTAGCACAGAGGGAGATCTCATTTGTCCTTGGGCTGCATGATACGAAGGAATTTTTCTAATGATGTTATTATTACAGTGTACCAGGGCAGCACACTGAGTCCCTCATCAAGATAAGGGCTGTTGTGACAGCTTTCTAGGACAGGACGTGCAAGTATTACACGAGATTCAACTTAAAGATCTTGCAGTCTGTATACACACAGCTGTCATCTCTGTGCTGCTCACTCAAGGACACAGTACCCAGTTCAGGAAAGCAGAGTGCCCTGTGAGCACCAACCACACCATCCTTCTCCTCCTGGAGTCGTGCCCACCCCAGAGTTGTGCAGAATTGCAGAATATGATGAGCTGAAAGGGACCCACAAGGATCATGGAGTTCAACTCCTGGTGGCTCAATACAGGACCATTCAAATCAGAATCATAGGATCATGAAGGTTGGAAAAGATCACTAAGAACCCCAAGTCCAACCCCAGCCCACCCCTCCATGCCCACTGACCATGTCCCTCAGTGTCACATCTCCACGGTTCTTGAACACCTCCAAGGACAGTGATCCCACTGTGCCATGGGCAGTGGTGTCAGTGCAGCACCGCTCTTTCTGAGAAGAAATGTTCTTTAATACCCAACCTGAACCTCCTCTGGTACAATGTGACGCCATCACGTCTCATCCCATTGCTATTATCTGGGAGCAGAGGCCGACCCCCACCTCACCACAACTTCCTTTCAAGGAGTTGCAAAGAGCAAAGGGTGCCCCTTGGCACTATTCCATTCTGCTGTGGAAGTCACCGGAACCTGCTCCAAGTCTGGGGAAATGCTGACTGTCATCTCATGCCCCAGGACACTGCTATCCTCCCACCCTGCCTCTGGCACGTGGTAATGGAAATGGGCTGAAACAGGGCAAAATTAGAAAACTGCAAAGGGATTTTTCTTTTTTAGCCAAAATTGGCTCCTCTGGCATCATCCACAGCAGCAGAACCCAGATACGTGGGCTGGGATTCATTGCACCCAGCTCAGTCCAAGCAGCTTTCTCCTAAGGGGCCGTTCACTCCAAAAAGCATCAGTAAAAGTACCTGAGGGTTAGACATCAGTTTCTGAACGTCACCTTTAGGTCTGCTGTATCCCACCCTTAACATCCCTGTCTGGGTGACTCTGAGAAGCCGTTCACCAGCACTGCGCCTCGGCTTGTCCCCCTGGGGCCAATATTTCCAACTTCTTCTTGAATGAGAGAAAAATCATTCCTGAATATCAACACCTGTGCAGCAAGGACTCCGATAAAGACGATTACAGAAATAAACCACCGGTTGATAACCAAAATGCAAAAAAAAAAAAAGGGAAATGATTATTCCACTGGCATTATCTGTGTGTTCTGCACAGGCACATTTTAAGGCAATCTCAACTGAAAAGATAAAGACATAGCCATCCCTATAAACAAGGATATTTCATTCAATAGATAGAAAGCTCTAAAGGGTTCCAGCTTTGCTGGAGCGCTGAGACACTGAGAATTGAATGAGGTGGGAAGAATTAATTAGACGTCTGATATTATCCCGGTAAATAAAAGTAATAAGCGAAGCTCTGAAAAGGAAGATGTGATTCATATTCAAGCGTTTACAGAATAAACAGCTGCTGATTCTCCTATCTAGCCCAGCCCTTATCCTTTAAGGCTGCAATAAGTGACCTCTTAATCTCAGGCAAAAGACTGCATGAGCATCTGGAATTGAAAAAGAAAGCATATTTCCTTCACTATTCCAATTTCCACTCAATTTCGGCATAAAGTTGTTTGTGTCTTTTTTTTTTTCCCCTTCTGGTTCCTACAGCAGTGTGCTTTTGATGATGAGATTTTGTGGATCTGAATGCTTTCGTGGCCTCCTTTTTAGTTTTTTTCTTCTCTCTAAATAAAGACATGCCTGACCTCCCTACATCGAGCAGGAGCACTGCAGTCCTTCAGCTTGGTTATATCTCCATTGTACTGGCCATGCTCTTAAAGCACTTATAGCAATAATTTCTAGGCATGATGGACAGACTCAGCAATAACCTGATCCTGCAATGCACTGAATAAACACTTTAGCATTTAGTACATGGACACTAATGTGCTGGGAAGTAATTGCTTAGAGGTTCCCAGCTTCAATATAATAATGCAGGGATTGCATTTATGCAGCATACAGCGGAGGAGGGAAAAAAAAATTGCTATTGGCCAAACTTCCTCTCTCCCATTTTGATTAGAGCAGGAGGAGAGAGGTGGAGGTAAGCAGAGGGTGATGCTGGGTTATCAGATCCTCTGAGCTGCGCTTTGCGTGGGGAGAAATTCCACCGACTTCAGCCCATTTTACACCGGTGTCACCGAGGGAAGGAGCTGACCATTGTAGCCTCCTTCACAATAGCAATGCTGAAACCAGTGAAAGATTAAAAAGCCTATGCTGGCTTGGCACAAAAAAAAATAAGAAGTGTCTTCTCTAGTAAATACATAAACATGCAGCAGCAATTCCCTGGGTGTGCTGAGCTTAAAAAATGCTCAGTGGAGTTAACAGAAGGAGAACGAACTGCGTGGAAGCACCAAAGTTTTGCATTTCCACTTAAGCGAGTAATTACTCCAGCCCTCATCAACATGGCTCTGCTTAAGGAGCGTTTATAAATTAGAGACGCCTAAACTTTAAATGGAAACTAATTTAGGTATTTCCTTCATTATTAAAAAGTTTTTCCCTGGACGCTTTGGGCTCATAAATGATTATGAAACAGTTTTGCTGCTGCTTTGTTTTTTTTTTCCCCCCTTGCCTTTCCCTCTTCCTGAGGGCTACAAATGACTTCTGAGCGGTTTGCATTGGGTGGTCACCTGTAGGATATGTAGGGAGAGCAGTTAAAAACATTCTCTTTTTAAAATATTTTATTTTAGAACACCCCCCCCCCCCAAAAAAAAAGATGACTAAAATAAAACAAACAGCTTTCCCAATGTATTATTAATACCAATAAATGGGAGCTGGCGGATTTAAAAGCCAAGATGTAATGCGTTTTCTTGGAGCAGTGAGCCTTTAAACAAGTTCCAGTTATGGAGATTGTGTAGTAAAAGCTGGTAAAATGAAATATCTTTTCAGATAGGATAATAAAGACAGGCTGTATTAACATACCCTTCCCAGGAAACACAAGCACAGGGGAAACGTTTGCTGTTCTTTATAGGCTTGGTCACAGGAAGGCTGACATGTGTCCTGCAGAACTTCAGTTTGACTCCCAGGAAACACCGTGATGGGAAGGCAGATGGGGAAGGCCGTGGCCCTGCTGAAGCTGGCCTTGGGGATGCATTTTCTCAAGCACATGCACTGCCTCTGGGCGGAATATTTTGTCTTTACAGAGTGTTGGCACAAAGCTGTGCATTGCTTTACACCAACACCTCCGTGGGGTTTTGGTGTTCCAGGTTCTGTCACCCACTGGACAGACAGGAACAGGACAAGTAGGGACGGAGCAATGGGATGCCAGGGTATGTCTGAGCATTCTTCCACCTCATTCATCCCCAAGCAGTGACCACTTGCCCCGCTCAGTGCAGAAGCCAGCCTGGTACTGTGCCCCTCCAGGGAAACTGAGGCAAAAGGATGAGAGTACCAGGACATGCAAAGGCTTGGAATGAAACTCTTGCCAAGCCTTTGCTAGACTGCAAAGCTGTCAGAAGGACCAATGCCACCAGCAAGTGCTAAAGCCCATATAAATGGGTGGCTGAAGGAGGGTGGTGTGGAATGAGGGGAGGAGATGCTGAAGATGGGGCAGGGCTGGACGCTGGTGGTGATGCATGACCCTTGTCTGAGTAATCTGAGCAGCACAGCTTGTCTTGAACCTCATATTTTGGCCCTGTCCCACATAAAAGCAAGTGCTCTGCAATTACCAGCGTCTTCCTATTACTTTGACAATTTGCTGCTTTGAAGTTTATTTGTTAATTCCAATATCACTTACTATGGAACAGCTTTTATTCTAACTCATACAACCTCCCAGTATCTTTTCAATGCCCTCTCTGGTAGAGACTGCTGCAGAAGCATTGCAAAGTCAGTCTGCGCTTTCCATACACTTCTTAATTGCTCCCCTCCCCATAACTGCAGTAAGCCCAGTACAGGCAGACCACTGCTAACACACCGAGTCTCCTGCTACATACATGCACTTCCAGCCTGCTCCATTTTCATCCCATCTTCCCTGCTGCAATCCACACTCCCACTGGCCTCACTACTGAATGTAGACAGATTTAGTGTTGTAGGAGAAGGCACTTAATTCTTTTTAGCTGAGATGTCTGTCCAACAGTTCTCCCGCAGGTTAAGCCAGGTGCCAACCTGAATCAGGTAAATTCTGGCCAGGAGCACCCCACCCATTAGGGAAGGTAGCTGTGCAGATCCCACTGAAATGCAACAACTTTAATCACTTGTGAGAAAACTCATCAGTGACTGCAGCCTGCTGAGCCCAAGGAAATGAAATCTATCTTTCTAATGTCACTTTTTTTTTGATAACTCTTTGCTGTTGGTGGTCCTGGAGGTCAGCATCAGCTGTGTATGAGTGCAGAGAACACCACGAGCACCTCCTCTGCCTCCAGAGCTGCTCAGCTGCATGCTAAGAGCATAGCAATGAGTCTGCAACTGCTGGGGAAAGAGCGCTTTTAAAGGTAAAGTAGGAGATTTAAGGACAGGGGGAAAAATGAGCAGAGATAAGGCTGAGACAGTGTCAAAGAGATGGAATATACATCTCAGGGAAAATCTAAAAGCAGATCATTACCCCAAAAATATTAGCTGTAAGCAACAGTTTGCAGTGCAGAAGGAATATTTATCCAGCAGTGTTTCTATAGGCTATTTCCTTTAGTTTTCTTCCACTGAGGGGTAATGTTATTCAGAGGTTAGAAACAGAGGCTTGGAGGTGTTGTGGTGGGATGCTGGAGTACAGTCCTAATTCTGCCCTTGCTCTGTGATGCTTCCGACTCATTAACCCCTCTGTGCACCAAGCACGGCTGGGTTAGGAGCTGCACGTTCCCAAAGCAAAGAAAACACTTGCAGCAAAGCATGTGTGTACACATAGGAATTAATTTGGGTAACCATAGAATGGCTGTCTGGGGTCAGACCCAAGGTTCCCATCAACATATCCTCTCTTTACAGCAGCGCATCCAACAGGATATTTACAGAGTAATCCTTCCCCTGCTGCAACCCTCCAGCTTCCACTTTGCTGTTCAGAAGCCTCTCTGACCCAGAAATGGTATTTTGTGCTTAAAAAAAAAAACAACAACCCCAAGAGATGGGCTGTGAATTTAAATGTCGCGGCGTCTTTTTCTCTTGCAGGTGGTATGCCTTACTCCTGTTTGGTTTAGATCACTTTCAAGCGGATTAAACTAAACTGGTACGCAGCACTCTTATTATAGAATAAGTGCTCACGGAGAGAGCTGTTCAGGAATAATTGTTCTGATTTAAACATTTCTGAATAATTCCACACCAAGGCACGTTGTGAGCAGAGAGGCGGCGGGTTGATGCGGCATACAGATGGGGAGCTCAAGGAGTCAGAGAATCGTAGGATCATTAAGGTTGGAAGAGACCTTTAAGATCCTCCAGCCCAACCGTCCACCCACCACCAATACTGCCCACTAGACCACATCCCTTGGTTTATTGAATGCTTCCAGGGATGGTGACTCCCCTCATGCTGAAGTCCCTGTTACAAGTGTGAGTGCATCCAGACTGGAGCACGAACACACCAGCTGACCAATATCGCCAATGAAAGCTAACATGCTTACGGTGATTCTGACCATTAAATACACCTAGCTAACTACACCTGAATGAGGCACAGAGCAGAGCTTCCTCCCCCAAATAATTAAACAAATCGCTTTGAATGATGAATGAACGCAATCCAGCAAAATCACCATCTGCTTACGGACAATTTGCAAACAGGAAAAAAAAAAAAGTGGCAGCATTCTTTTAATAAATGCTGTTATGAATTATTCACCCAGCTCTAATTAACATTAGGATTCCTGCTTTCTCCAGGCAGTCATAGCATGATTCCTGTGCATTTTCCATCCAAGAACCCCTAAGCACTTCGCAGATGTTTGGGAGGCAAACCTCAGAGCCCTCCTTTGAAGGTGACAGTGTCTTCATTTTGTAGGGCATCAAATGGAGCCTCAGCTAACAGTGTGTTGTCCTCCAGCTTTCTCCCATCCGTATCAACGTGTGGCAGCTTCTGCCATTCTCCTTTGGCCCTCATTTAGGATCCCGTGTTTATACTGATACAGTGGATCTCTGCAGATGAGGGAAAGTGGTGATTTAGAGTATGCTTGAGTGTGACAGGGACAGAAGAGTTGTCCTTTAGAGCTCATTTGGTAAGGGGTTGCTTTGGCTTTAAGTGCAAAACTATTACTGCAATACTACAGTCCACGTTCTCAAAGGTGTTTTGAAACCAAAACAAGAAGTACGTGCCTAAATCGCCACAGCAATGTAAGCCACTAATATAGCTGGAAACAAATTCAGGAAAAAATTGATTTTTTTCCCCCCCATTTTTAATGGATATGAAGGAAGGATATCTACCTTCATGCTTTTAAAACCACTTCAGTACAAATACAGAGATCTTGATACGTGGTAGTTTATTTTCACAAATCTCTTACTAAAGCAAAGATACCTTTTAGGCAGCGTATTCCCAACAATGGTTGCTGCACATTTGTGGTCTGGAATTATGCTATGTAACGAGTTATGAGTCATCATCCCCCATTTATTATGGCGAGGGGATGGCTCCTGTATTGCTATTAGAGCAGCGAGATTTACACCGTGGAAAAAAAACCCTAATGTGGAGAGAACACTAAGGTTAAAGTCAGCTTCAATTCTAGCTCTATGAAAATTAAATGTTAGGGTTTTCTGTTACAGACATGTCGGGCTAAAAATGAACCCTCATTAACAGAATGCTGTGATATGCGGTTACATCTCCCTTGTTGGCCAGAACGTACCGTCTCTGAATTTAGCTTCACAATTTCATATGGCATTTTCCTGCTCACTCCTCCTCCTTCACAGTTCAAGAATAGGAATAGCTCTTACGGCTGAAGGACAGAAGTTGTTTTTCATTAAAGTATCATCGTTTAGAAAAACAATCCAATTCATCGACTCTTCCCCCCCATGGCGTTAAACAGACTCAGCATGCAGCATCTCGAGTGCCCAGAGGTGATGTCCTCAGCCACCTTCAGAGCCAGGATTGCTGCTCCTCCCATGTCTCAGACTCACCTGGGCTTCACATTTCCAAATGAAACACATCTTTATTAACCTCTGATTTTCCCAAGTAAATCCTGAGGTTTCCACGGGGAAATAAAATAGAAGCCTTGCTAGACTTCATGAAATATTTCCAGGGGGTAAAAATGAAGGTGTAACCTTTGTTATGTTACTCATAGGAGCTCAAGGAGAGTGGGGTCAGAAAGCTTCATAACCTGCATTTGTGTTGAACCCAGGAGTATTGGAGGCAGAAGCCCGGCACCTGGCTGTGAGTGTTACAGCCTTCGTGTACATGGCTGCCTGATGGGAATCCTGGATGGTAAGGTAGGATGGAGCCTCAAGGTTATGATTTATAGCTATCAAAGACCTATCCAGGTAGTACTTTATTTGGAAACTTGTTTCTTTTAACCTCTTCCAAATCTGAGCCTCTATCTTTGCTGGGGACCTCGCGCACTGTTGTGACACGAGTTAAATGAACGGTACTAATTAAGTAAGCGAAACCTTCCCAGAAGAAACAGAATTTAACAACACAAACGGTTCAGACATAAGCCTTCTCCCCAGGGAGACCTTTAGCTCTTCAGCACCAGTTGAGAGGCAGTACCCCTCTCAGCCTCATCAGGAAGGGTTTTCTTTTACAGATGTTCACCGATCATAGCTGTCCCCATCATCTCTCTTCTCTACCATCACCCCCTGCGTCAGCACAAGGCAGCTTGCACTGTACTCTAAGAACAAGCAACGCTAGAAGGAAGTGTTTTTCCTCTTTCTCCTTCTCAAAAAACAGACAACAGTCCATAAATCTAGTCCTCCTGCTTGATCAGTGCTTCCTTCCATCTCCCTCCGGCATTGTTCAAAAGTGGCTCTTGGAACAACCTCTTAAAAATGTATCGGCAAGAAGAAAGGAAATTGTTCTCAGTGACAACAATACTGTACACATATTTGTATATTTATTCTGAAGATCAAATTGATAACAACGGCTCCCTTCATGCCTGCTGATTTATCTGTTGAACAGGTATCTATGCCGTATGCACCGCATGGCTATAACTGTCAAGGCTGATATAAGGATAAGATGAATAACCTCTACAGATTTCAGGTACAAGTAGGAAAATGTAATCATAACTCACTTTAGAACCAAGTGATACATATTTATACTTTGCCTATCACAGGCTAGCAAGCCTTTCCCTTTTATTTTGCATTCATGGACCTGTGATGCACATCAATCTTATATTCAGTTTGTTAATATTGTTGTCACTCAGCTGAAATTTATCGTCACATGACTTATGATTGGGAGACAGTTTCATCTGAGGAACGTTCTCTTAATTTACCACATTCAGATTTCCTCTGCTGGCTCAACTCCGCATCACAAAGCCCTGATACTTTGCTTGGTTCAAACCCACTCCACTTTTTCCCTCCCAAACTAAGAGCAGTAAATGTCAAAACTATTTATAAACTGAACAAGAACGAGAGTCAAAGTAGCAGAATAAAATGGATATAAACTCTTAATCAGCCCCAAAGGGCTTAACAGACAGGCTGGAATGCACGTGGCTTCTTCCCCTTGGGAAGCGTGGCCCTGAAGGACCCTCTTTGGGTTCTGACTGCCTTTCCCATGGTGAGAAAAGTGGAAATGACCAAAGCACAGCAGCCCTGTGCCAGGCACGAAAGTAGTTCTGCCTGCTGGGGGCCACTTCTTACTGCTTCGGAAGCCTCCTGTACTCAGGGTCTCACTGGGTTTAAAGCCATGAGCAAGCAAGCTATGGGTCTAACATCCCAAAGGGCCACGCCTGAGGACACAACCCTGCTCATGCAGCCCAGATGGATGCTCTGGGCTCATGTGGGACATGGGGGATAACTCCCAGTTCTACTCAGGCCTCCCCAGCCCCTCCCAGCAAAGGGCAGGCCAGGCTGCTGCGGGAAACCTGCCGTCAAACTTCACCGAGAGGGAGAAGCTAACTTTTCTTTCTTTCAATCTTTTTTTAGAGATCATAAATATTTATGAAGAGCCTGTCAGTCATTTTTAGGGTTTCTGACTGAGTGTGTCACAAGAGAAGGGCTTTTATGAGGATTTATAGTAAATTGCAGTAAATTGTATTCCTGTCAGGGAGCAGAGAGGAGTTGCACGGTGTCAGGGGAAAGTAAGCAATCTCCACAGTATGACACAGATGCTACAGGGGGAATCTGTCCCTGCCTTGGGGGCCATCACAAAACCTGTACACTTCTCATGTGTCACTTCAGTCTTCCAACTTTACCAGGTACGGTCAGGAGAAACTCCCTCTTCTTGGGCAGAAATCACAGCAAACAGTCCTAATCCTCCAGGTCGACCGCTTTAAATGATTGCTTCCAAGGAAAGATATTAGCTCACACACAATTACAGTGCACACCATATATATTCTGCTCTAGCACTCCCTAAACTGCATCCCAGTTGGAATACAGGACAAGTCCTGAATTCTCATCCCGGACAGACTTTGAGGGCTTTTAGGGATGTAAAAGTGAACCTGAAATATCAGTGCAACAGCAAGTATTAAATAAACACTTTTTGTGTAAGAAAACAAAGAAAGACAAAGTCAGAGCAAGTTGCAGGAGTGCATTTTTGCTTGCATCTGTGGTAAAGAGAAAGCAAGAGACAGGCTGCTATAAACGTGCACCTTGTCACACCGTACTGCAGCATGGCCCTCATACATGACTCCTTTCTCCTCACAGATCAGTGTTTAAAGAATAGTTCTTCAAAAGCTACATTCAGTGCAGCCCTTACACCAAGTCTGTTCTCCCACTGTGCTGTCACTTCCAGAACACAACACAAAGCCAGGATAGCAGTGTGTGCCCCCGGCCTTGTAACCAAGGACCTTCTCTCCCAGGCTTCATCCCAGCCATGCTAAAGCACACCATAAACTCCGCTCATTCTCCTTGTCTCCTGGTGCCCCAATCCTAGCAACTTTAAAACAAATGAAAAAGAGAAGTGCAACATTTTTTAAACCTGCCACAACTTCATCTGATTTTGCTGCTCATCATTAGGACGACAAAAGATTAAGGGGAAAACTGATGGCACCCCAGCACTGAAGCAAATTCTCCATGGATCACTCTGCACATTAACCTGAAAGTGCTTGATTGCATTATCCTACCAGCTCCAGAGCTATACTATTATTCTTCGGCTGATTCCTTCACTTTATATTTTGCTCATTAATGATGGGGGGAGAGTGTCAAGATCACATTTAGTCCAACAACAACAACAAAAAAAGAAGTGTGGGGATGTGAAGTGTGGTTGCATTAATTGAATCAAGGATGATGACAGTGCAAACAGCTTTGAGCCCCGTAAATCTAGACAGGCTGTTGTCAGATAAAGTATCAACGTGCTTTATCAAACTTTTGTCCATAGATTTATAGAGTGCTCAGACCACAGATCTGTAGTTCCTCAATGTAATCACTTTGGCATTTTCTAGCTATGCTACCAACCTCCACGTGAAATAATGGAATTTATTGACAGAGAAGCAGGCACAGCAATTTTGCTGTTGTTTAGAAAAATTGCCCATCAATGAGGTGTCGGTGGAGAAAGACAAAAGATATTACAGCAAGATGACTATCTCCTGACTCCTGCTGAATTGGTAGATGAGTCATTAGCTTCCTTGGAGGCAAAAGGGTGGCCACTCTTCCAGAAAACTGCTCTGGTTTTTTACTTACAAATTGTACTGCTCTGAGAAAATAAAACAAAGTCAAACTCCAAACCCCAGACTTGCCCTGATCTTCTGAATTACTTCTCTTGTAGGTTGGAAGTCAGAAGTCTGGGTTTTGCCAGTGTTGGTTTGGGTCAGCTATCCCGATATTTAACCTCTTTCTTTGCAAATTACTTGTTCACACTTCCCTATCTGTTAATATATGCAACTATCATTGATTGCATTAGGGGAACGTATGTCATTTCCTCTTCACATTAGGGGACAGACATCATACGTGTCAGGAAAGACTGTTGGCTAAAGCTAAGTATAACTTATGTGGCTGAGTTTTTTTGCACTAAGTAAGTCCCCTGACTATGCTGGTTTCAGAAAGGAAATCCCTTGCCAGGAATTCCTAACAAAACTTACTGCAGGGAGTGGGAAGGCATGTTTGTGTGGGCACCAGTGTACAAGCATAATGCACAGCATGTCTGCAGTGTCCTTTCCAGGGGTGGCTATATGAGCTGGTGCACAGTATAAGTAGGCTGGAATTCTGGGTCTTGCTGTCATTCAGGGGAATGCTGACAGAATGGTGATTTTTTTTTTTTTTCTCCTAAATGGCTTCAGCTCACCTTGATTTTACCAACTAATATGATTTGCCTCTGCATTCACTGTCCTCTAGGAGTGCTCAAACTATCTTAAAACTTTTCCTTTAAAAAAAAAAATTCTATTCCCCACAACCAACACCTGCAAATGTCTCGCAATTGAAGGATATGGCTAGAGCCTAAGCCAGATGATGAGCCCTCTCTGGAACACACCTATGCTTCTGCTGAAAGGTCTTGATCATGTCATCAGCAGATAACGATGCAATTTCTCTCCCGCTGGGTTCCATTAATCCTGCCACCCCCAGCATACTCCACTGCCTGTTACAGCTCAAACTGTTATTGCAAGTTGCTCAAAAGATCCATGGACTACAAGTTCTGCTGCTATATGAACACCCTGGGACTCCAGATGAGAATCCTACTTCTTTCTTTCCAAAAGCACGGGGTTGGTACACATGAGCAGAAAGACATACCTAGTAAGTAGACTCATCATCTCCCTCTTTCTCCCTTGACATCAACTGCAAGACAGCATTGCTTGCTCATTAAATGCCACTCCATTCTGGTACCAAAGCACACACTGGGAGAGACAGAGGCAGGAAAGAGTTTATTCTTCTGTGCTACAGTAACCGAGGCCCCAGATGAAATCAGAACTCTGTTGCTTTAGGTGAGATATGCACCCTTAGAAATACTGCCTGGCCTCAAGCACACACCATTCAAACAAATGAAGGAAAGGTGGAAGGGGAAGCAGAAATCCTGAAGAATGAAGTGACTTGCTTCAGGCTGCAGAGAAGGTCAGCAACAGAGGCAAAGCCCAAGGAGCTTTCTAAATGCTATTCCTTCTAGCAGTGACCTTGACCTAAGAGATAATCAAGAATGAAGTATAAGCAATCTCTAGCCTGTGTCTTTGGGCTAGGACGAATTCTGTGCTTTGATGTGACATTTTAAATTGCGCAAAACTCTCAGCCTTCTCACCATGCCTTGGTGACCCTTAGGGAACAAAGGGAGACTTGCAATAAAGGGCAACTCAAGTAAAAGAGGCAGGCTGAGAAATAAAGTACTACAGCAAAGCATCATGGCTTCCTATCCTCCTAGAAAATGAAAAAAAAAAAGAAACAAATTCCAGTTCAGACACATTCCATGCGTGCATGACAATAAATAGCTATGAGGACCATTGTTGTCATGTATTGGGAAAGGTATATAACACAGAAGGGACCCATTCTGGGCAGAAAGCTCCTGCTGGAAGACAATGACTGACTTCTAACACAGCCCTGCTACATGTACATTTCCCAGCTGAGGCCATTGGTATGTATACCCTTCAGATCTTGTCCTGACATAGTAGGATATCATGCTTAAAAAGACATCATGCAGCTGGGGATGGGAGGCTGCACAACATCTCACAAGGAAAGCCTGCTCTCACAAGATTTCCAGTCAAAGTGAATAAACCCAGAGTTCAGAGAACTTACATGAAATGAAACTCCCTGTACGTAGAGATAAGGCACTTCCTGCATCTCACCTGAATTTGATTAAGAAGTAGAGTTCTCTCCTGACCCTGCTGTGCTGCCTTTCCTTAGTTCTACCGAAATGAGATGGACAGACCATCACCAGAACCCAAATTAAAGTAATTCAAAGCAATTATGGACCTTCTCAGGTGAGGTGCTGTATCTGACTGTGGATGCACTTTTTGCCTATGCGCCCCTAGGTGACACTGGTGAGAAGTCCCTCAGACACCCATTACCCTTCTAGTGAACACCTTCAACACTCATCCAGTGCCGTGTGATGGTCTGACTGCACCATCATTTCTAAAGAGCTCCTTCAAAAGCAGCATTTTTGGCTCTGCTTACTATTCTCCTGCCTTGGTGACTACCTGCCAACCCAGCCCTGGATCCTGCCTGAGGAGGGAAGCACGTTGGAGAGTCCCTATGAGTTCCCAGCACAGCCCTACAGGCAGAACAAAAGCCCGAGGCAGCCATCTTAACAAGGCTCCTGAGTGACAGCATGTTCAAGAGCTCAGAAGCAATTTACCATTTGGAAACATTACCTGTGCTTTCCCCACTCCCATCATTCCATTCTTCATGCCTGGCCAGGCAGGCAAGTGCTCAGGATTGAAAATAAATTGGTAGCAAATGCAACTGCAAATGCAGTTGAGTTATAATGTGTCTTGCTATTCCAGCTCAAACAACATGTGCATGGGTACTGGTGGAAGATATAAGTAAACCCCTGGCTGCAAGAAAATCCACACACCAATTCTATTCTGGTCAAAACATATTTGCATTGTTTCACCTCCACCTGGTCATAGTGAACCAAGGACCTAACACTGCATTGACGTCTCCTATGAGCTTTCTGAGTGGCACCGACTAAGTTTAGTGTCATTTTACCTCTCTTTATTCAACCTTTAAGGACAACATTGGAGATGCTGGCACAGAAATGATCGTACTGTTCAGTTTACAAACAAAATACAGTCCTGATGATGTTTAGCAAAGGAAACAAGGAGAGAAGATACATTCTTGTAAGAAGCATAGAGGGAAGCATCATAGGTCTGATGTGACTATGAGACGTAGGGAGCCCATTGCCAGACAGATTCCAGTGTGGTTCCAGATGGCAGTGTGTTAATGCTACCCTCTTGATATCCAAGGTTATCCTCAGATATCCTGTTATCCTTGTCAAAGAAACCACACTCATAGCTGCTTCCCCTGTGGATTGTTGCAATAAGGAAAAAGAAGTCCCAAGAAAATCAAAACTCTCTCAAACTTGCCAAGGTCAGCATGAAAACATTAGGGTGAGTAAGCACTACAGGAGAAAATGTGCTACAGACTTTTCCTTGATTAAAGTTCCTTCAAATAAGCAATGGCCAACTCATATCCTTTCATTAGCCCAAAATTCACTAAATGAATGAACGGAAGCAAGCTGTATGATAGAAGTTAATTTCTTGATTTAGCTACCGAGTATAACTGCTCCTCAAGCTTAACGGGTTTAAAATGTTATGTACAAAAATGCATGTAGCAAAGAGATGTTACAGAATATAAGCAGTGCTCCCAGGCACACACAATATCTTCCTTCTGCTTTGTCATGACCCTGAATTATTTCTTACACTGAATATGCTCCTCTTCATAACTAGAATAGGCTCTTAAAGGATTAGTGCCTAGCTGACTGGGGCTTATTATGTGCTTCCCAATCCTTTTCCATGCCTGAAATTACTATCTGGGTCTGTCCATCGCTGTGCCCAGAGAACTGGTAATACCCTGAAAGTCTTCCATCTGGCTCTATTTCAGTGCAAACTAGGGTTAGACATGATCCAAACAAAACAAGAGTGATGCAGAGGCCACCAATTGTGGTAGTGTAGGAAGGCTTCTCTTGGAAGAGAGTTGATGTAAGAACATTATCCAAAAGCTAGGGTCCCTTTCAACTTACAGTTTCGTTACAGAAGAGATAAGTTGATAGTCCACAAGTATAGTCCTTGAAAAATCAAATAACAGGGATCGGTGTGGGATTATGTGAATTCCACATTTATTTTTAAGGCTATGAAAGGACTTTAGTCATCTTTTAATAGAGAAGCAGAAACAACTTGATCCCCTGGGGATAGGAAAGCTCCAGAGCTTGACCAGGATAACACCCTTCTTCAATAGAAGAAAACTGGAAGTTCTGCTGGGCAGCTATGGTATGCTGAACTTCCTTGGAATGAAACTGCACAACAAAAACATAGTGTTAGGACAT
Organism: Alectoris magna; assembly: GCA_030625065.1. Taxonomy (NCBI): domain Eukaryota; kingdom Metazoa; phylum Chordata; class Aves; order Galliformes; family Phasianidae; genus Alectoris; species Alectoris magna. The sequence continues at coordinate 4,148,570 of CM060579.1, read as the reverse complement.
CAGCCAGTGAAAAGGCCTGGGGAGATTTGATCAATATGGTATTGGTTTACGAAAGTGTATGCACAAAGAAAATAGAGCAGTGCAGAGGTGCAGAGTTCTTGAACTAGCAAGGATGACATCAAGTGGCATTCATCCCCACAAGACTGTCAAAGCCTTCAGAAGAGCATGCATTTCCAAGCATTTCTTACTCCTGAATACTCTGAGCTCTCCACGCGTTCTGATTTCCGCTGTGAAATAATCTCTGAATTTAAGAGCTTCTTTAACTCCTTTGCTTCTAAGCCAAATGAATACAAGAGGGTCTTCTGACAAGATCATCCAGTCCTCCCATTCACCTCTCCTGTATCATGTGTTTCTGGGTGAAGTTATCATGTCACAAATTAACCATCAAAATCTGGAGGAAAAAAAAAAAAGGCGAAGTTTTCTTCCCATCTGTGCAGCTCTGTTCTGTCACAGCGCATGTATATTTCTCTTTGATATTGTCAAGAGAAATAGAAGGCTCCTATTACTTGTTTACTGTATACGACCCTATGGCACCGTAGATGAAATGTTTGCATCTGCCAGGGAGAAGGATCAGGAAAAAGGAGTGTATGAGGTAGGAAAGGAAGGCTGATCATCTTGACCCAAGAGAAGGAGCAGAGAAAGCATTTGGAAGGGTAAGTTGCAAATTAAATGTGTTTTTTCTTTTTAAAGTAAGTTCATTAGTGATAATTAGATGAATCCTTTCAGAGTAGGTCACAAGCCCTTAGTGTCACACTTCTTTGTGCAATGCCCATCAAGCATGCTTGGTCTTCTGATCAATGGAGATTCATAGCTTAAAGGAGAAATATTTCCACTGAAAATAAAAATAAAGAAAAAAAAAAAAAGGACAGAAGTAGAGAATCAGATAGCTCAGGGATCTATTAATAGGATAAAGTGTCATCTGCATTTCAAGGTCTCTGGTCCGATTACAGACCGGGTCAATAGCAAGAATGAAAGCCTTTGTGTTTAATGGCTGGTTAGTGATGGATGTGAGATGAACTGATGGTCTCAGTCTGGTTCAGGGCACACTTCACAAGAATACCTCATCCCCCCCATTCATTTTTCAATAGAAGTGCAGAGATCTGATGAAGGAATAAAGTGAGATTGAAATATCCAACTGGGACTCTTTTGTCCATCCCCACCTTTGCTCTGCAGTCTCTCCCAGCTCTGTGAAGTCACCTGGTTCCTCACAATCTCAGGACACATAAAACAAAGATGACATCTGACTGGGTCTTATCAAACCATAAAGCTAAACAGTTTAGTATTGAGGCTGGGAAGAGGCAGGCTTAGTAACCCTCATGTCCCAAGGAGATCCATGTCTGACTCGCCTCTCTGCTTTCAGAGAATGCCCCATTACCTGGGGGTCAGGCAGCAGAACCGTGTCCATAGATGCTTTTCCAGAAAGCCTCAGCCCTCAAGGCCATCAATCAGTCACCTTTCTCAAACATTACATTCATTTAAGGGAGGCAAAAATAAAAAGGAGAGCAAAGAAAGAACTTGATTTCATGATAGGGAAGGTCTGAGTGGGAGTCTGCCTTTGAAGTGCCTACAAGAGAATCTAATCAAGGCATTTACCATAAACACAGAAAGATCGATTCCAGAACATTTTTAACATTTAAAACATGTCTCTGTTTGGACAGCTGAGACATCCCATTACTGTGAATGACACCACCAGATCAAGGGTCTACACAATTTGAGAGAGCTGTAAATCATCCCCAGACCTCTGGGCACAAAAACATTTACAGAATTGCTTTAAATTATTTATAAATAATGGGCCAAATTCAGCCCTGGGCACAGAGCGATCTGCCTGCTGCAGACTTCACTGGGGCCTCATACTGGAAAGACATGGGGCAGCTGGAAGATGAGACCAGCCTCTGAGCCAGTGCCAAGGACTCAAAGCATTGGCTGCTGGGAGCAGCTGGAGTGGTGTAAGTATGTCCTAGTTGCATGGGAGTAAATGCAAAGAGGGGCAGCGATCAGATTTTGTGCTTTTTTCATATCCCTGGAAGATGCTTACCTTGTCCAAAGCTTTGATGAGCCTAATGCAAAGATAATGAAGCAGAGAGTAATTTAAAGGTGATGAGGTTGAGTGTGAGGGCATGTGAGAGCTGGATTACACCAATGGGATGGGCCTACACACTCTGAGTGCTAACCTGAAGTCATGCAGAATCACAAGGTTGGAAAGGACCTTCAAGATCACCTTGCCCAACCATCCTCCTATCACCATTTACTATCACAAGCTACTAAACCATATCTCGTAGCACCTCATCCTGATGCTTCTTGAACACTGCCTCTTGAACACACTTACATGTGCAAAAGAGAGCAGGAAACACATGCTGCACTCATACCGCAGTTATGATCAATGCAGATCTGTTATGTAGATTTCACTCAATACATATGATACACCTCGATTTAAATGAGACAGAAAATATTAGAACAGGAAGTTGATTATATTTTAATGCTTTTCCCCTTCAAAGGCCAGCACCCAAAGCGCCTAGCCCTATCTGTTGCCTGCTGCAGCTAATGGCAAACAAGGGAGGGACACAAAGGAACTCAGCAAAAAAGCAAGATGGCAGCAAAAAAAGGTTACAAAGACAGTAGTAGCATTGCTGGCCCTAGAAAGTATGCTACAAACCAGCAATGTACTTCCAAGAGAGCATGGTGCATAAGACAACTTTTAAGCACATCAGGTTGTATTCTGCTTTCTTGATTTTCTGCTGATAAAGGAACACAACTGCTTCTACAGGCCATTGGCAATACCAAAGTATTCACATAGGCAAACACTCACATAGAGAAAGAAGAGCTTAACTCACCCAACTGGTGAGGGGGCTCTCTAGCCATACAGCACTCCCTTTTTAGCAAGCAAGCCAGACTCCAAAGACACTCCCACTGCTACAGATCACAACAGAGCCTTCTTGTAGGGCTGCCAGAAGCATGGAAAATATCATCTAAATCGTTCTTTGTCACCTTCAATGGCAATGACACCTTTACCAGTTTTCAAGTGTTTTCTGCTTTTGTTTTATTTTGGTGTATTTTGCCTTTTAGCATTTCAGAAGCTCCCGAGAAATCTGAAAGGAAACAAGGACATTGGAACATGTTGGATGAGATGTTGAATTAAGCACATTCGTATTCAAGGCAGGGTAATCTGCTTTGCGAGCTGCCCTCAGCTCCAGCCATTTGCAGCCTTGCCTTTGAGCAACCAGCTCCAATGCACACCTGGCTGCAGGCAAAAAAATAAATTGGTAAAATAAGAAAGTAAATAAATAAGTCAGCCTATGGAAATGATCATCAGAACAAAGCAGTTTGTGCATGATTTAAGTAATATATCCCAAAACCATCAGGACTTGGACATTGATGAGAAGGAGCTCTCACAGCACTTTCTGAGTGAGGTCTGTAATCATTGAGTTTCATGAGTCAGATGTGGGAACACGAAGTGCCTTGACCAATTACATCCAGGAGGACACCTGGGGTGTCAACACAGGTCTTCCAAATGCTCTGCCAATTGGGCCACACTGTCCTGATGCTATTCTGGAATAAAAGCATTCAGTGGGAGCTATGCCAGCTCCTTGTGTGGGCAAAAGGGATGCGATCTCAGGAGATACCTCCTACTGCTCAGCTCGTGCACAGAAAGCTATCAATAGCAGTGTGCTCTGCAAGCACAGATGCAGCAACATTGAGGACCTTGGTCTCAGATATCCAGAAGTGTAGGAAGAAAAACAACAAAAAAGAAAAAAAAAAATTGCAGTATAATATATGCAGTATAATAAGTACCAAAAACTAAGGCAAGGACTGTACTTGATAAAGACAGCCTATGTAATATCTAAATGCGTTCAGTGGGAGCCAACAGTGAGACTTAACAGCTTGGCCTTCACATCCCGTATGATATCTTGATGTTTCAGATTGGAGCTTTTAACAAGATTATGCTATAATGTGAGACGAGATGGGATCGCTGGGGTCACCAATACGTCAGAGCAGTACTGGGGAAGGAGCTCTCCTGCTTGGCTCATTACCACTGGTGGAAGTCGGTCTCTCTGGACTCAGTGAGAGTCACCCAGGCACTGAGTTAATGCACTGCTGTTGCTGCTGCCTCTCACATCCGGATCTGCTAATCTGGACCAGAGCTGTGCTAAGGAAAACCCTATTAAAGAGGATTTTAATAAAGGACTGATTTGTAAACACACATGACCCCGTCCTCATTTGTAACATAAGGAGCATGCACTCTCTCACATCTTGCCTGTCTGCTAAACTTTAAAGAGGTCATTTGCTGTGATGCATTACCCTCAGAAATCTCAATGGGTTTTCCTAGAACATTTCCTACAGACTTTCTATAGAAACTAAATGGGACTATCCTTGTTGGATTACATTATAAAAACTCTCCCTAGAATTTCCTGATTATGCTTAATAGGCACTGCTTGCAAGCAGAAAGGAGAATGAAAAATTCCTATTTTCCTCTGCCTTCCTGTGGTTACTGCCAAAGTCGAAGGCAGTTTTACCTCTGTGGGGAGCCCATGGAGTTTCTCTGAGTCAGAGACATCTCAGGACATCTGGAAAGAGCATACGTTGGCACATTTGGAAAAGCAAACTCCAGAATGGATGTTGAGTAATGAAAAGCTTTTTTTTTTTTCCTTTGGACATCTATTAAAGGGTCATACTCTAGCCTGAGTGACATCCCAAACAATCCTATGGCTCTCCAGGATATTGCACTGAGGAGGTATAAAACAGTAGAGGAAACGGCCCACTGTATTTACTCTCTGGTTAAAATCAACTCGAATATCAAATCTCTCTCTGCAGAGACTAACACAGCCTGAGAAACTCAACACATGGACTTGACACTGTAAAAGCCAAACCACCAAGGGTGGCCCCATTCCTGTATCCTGAGGTGCTTTCCCCAGAAAAATACCATAGAATCATTAAGGTTGGAAAAGACCTCTAAGACCATCCGGTCCAACCACTCACCTACCACCAATAGCTGAGCTTCTCCTTAGCAAAGCATCAGACAGCATCTTGCCAGGTCATTCCCTTCTTTCCTAACAGGCACAAAGTCTCATGCTGGCAGTCCCCATGTCCAGCCATGCCCCTTTGTGGAGCTTACCTGAGCCGCATGCTTCCAAGTTGCTGGATGTGCAACAGCACCTTTAGTGTGCTCTGCATGTTCAGTGAATCTGGAGGTTGCAGAGAGAGTTGGGTAGACTCCACATATGCTGTTTTCTGGGGGGATTTGCCCTTTTCTGACTCTGCGTAGGAGTGGTTCACTGTGCACTGAAGCCTGGGTTCCTCTGATTTACAGCAGAGACCCATCTTAGTTATAAAGCTCCAGCTCAGAGTTCTCCTAACAATCAGAGAACACTGCAGGTTATTATTTTTAATTTGTGCCTGGGGAAAAGTTTTGTTGGAGGGGAAAAAACAGAAAACAGGAAGTAAATATTTTTTAAAGAAACTCTCTTGCCATGGTAATGGTGAGAAACAAACACAGCTCGGTTCTGTCCAGGGAAACTGTGCCATGTGTTTCTTGCCATGGGGGATTGTGTTGTCAGTGCACAGCATGATAAGTTTGTTAGTGTTAGTGCTACATGCTTTTACGCTGATGAAAACTCTCGTTTACCCTCACACAGGATTCTCTGCAAATGCTGCAAATAACCTTATTGAATTTTCATATACGTGGGCAGCTGCAATTCCTTCAGGGTTGCTGGTTTCAGCCTGCAGAGGAATAATCAGAGTTGGATGGGAGGACGGGAACCAGCAGAGCTCAGGCTTGTGCAGTCCTTGTGATAGATATGTGTTATCTGGTGGGAGCCGAGGCCAATGGAAGTGGTGCCTCTTCAGTGGGTGATGTGGGAAAGGCACCATTCCCAGCACAGCCTTTAAAGCAGGTGGTTGGCAGTAGGGCAGGAAAGTGACGTGGAGCGTTCACAGAGGAAAGTGGGATCATATGGCCAAGCCGTAATCGTTATTAATTATCTATTACCAGATTAGAGGTACATTAGTGACCTGCACCACTTACTCAGTGCACTAAAACATGCAGAGGTTCTCATATCATAATAAGGTTAAAACAATAATGAAATGGTACAGAAACGCAACACAGCACAGTGCAACGCCAGCAGTGTTGGTCAGAGGGCATTTTAACTGATTGACACGAGTTCCTGTGGAAGTGACTTGGGTTACATTAGACATGAGATGGAAAGGGGAGTGGATCCAACACAAATAATTGCTCGCAAACATACCTAGCATTTTCCTTAGGTGGTGCTCTGGGTCATGTGAATAAACCTGGGGCTAATCAAACTCCTCTGGATGCTGCCATTAGTTTCTGTGGCTGCACTCAAGCTGCAGAACTTGCTCAAGCAGGGGGTCATTAAAACAGATAGTGCACTTGGTTAAAATGAGAGGTACTGGCTGTCGACCAAATCAGCAGCTCAGGAAGATTTTCTCTAGGTAAGGTTTTTCCAGGAGTCTAACCACTAATGGTAAGCTATGCAGTGCAAAGGGACAGCCACAGGACACAGCCATCAGCCTCAGTGCTCAGCAAAAGCTGCTCCTGGTCTTGGTTTAATCCTCACCATCCCCTTCCTCCACATCACTCTGAGGGAAGCTTTCAACCAGCTGCCCCAGTGTTTTGTTATTAGCATTACCCAGACGCCAGTTCTTCCTCCAAAGAGCCCACAGCCAGCAGAGCATCTCCACTGAGACCTCCTTGTGCTCTTGAATTGCATCCCCCAATGCTGTCCTTTCCTTGGAGGAAGAAGGAAAGCCTCAAACCAACACAGACTGCAATTCCTCACCCATTAACAAACCCCAGCAAGAAGGGCTCCCTGCACAGTCTCTCCTCCTGACGTGTGCAGGCGTGATGTGCACAATCACTGAGGTCCAGGGCAGAAAGCATTTCCAGAAAGATCACTTCCAGCCCCAGACAGCTGGCACCAGCAGTACATCAAAGGGCAGCTTTGACTTCAGCAAAGACCGTGATGCCATTGGAGGGGAAAAAAATTACTTAAGTCTTAACCTTGTCTCAAGGCAGAATGAAAAAGAATTCAATAAATCTTAAATTGTATTCAACGGGGACAGACAGCAAAGAAATTAAATATTTTGGCTGTTGGCCAAGTGCACATTTAACACACAAAAAATGATGCCAGTGAAATAACCTTTTCTCCTTTTCAAAAACCCCTCTCCAAGCTGATTATTACCCACTAAAAAAAAAGGGAAAAAAAAAAAGAAAAAAAAAGGGAAAAAAAAAAGCAAAGAAAGGAAATCCAACTCAGAGATGCATTAACAGATTGCTGTGAAGGATAACAACCCAGTGCAGTTTATGTCACAAAATGTGAACCTTATTTAGCAAGCATTTGGTAGGAGCTGCTAATACACAGCATCATCAGAGACCGGAGCAGTCTGCTCTGCTGCCTGTGGCTGAACTGTCTTCCATCGAGTGCTGATTTACTATACAATTAAGACAATGTCTGTGAGATCTAAAGCAAGTACCTGCTTCCAGGGGGATACTCCTAGATCTAGTTATTATCATGCCAGCCCATGAAGTATCTCTTTCCAGATAAGCACCCAAGCCTGTTGATAGTCTCCTGACACGAGGTTCAATCCTGCCATGTGCTAAGGATACTCAGTTCCCACTGCAGTCACTGGATGGTGAGGATGCTTATCACATTTCAGGTGTGCAGATGCTCAGCATCTTTCAGGATCTGATCCAAAGTAAATTTTCATTCAGAACTAAGAGCAAATAAAGTTGTCTTGTTTTTGTTTTTCCTTCTTTTTTTTTACCCCCCTTTCTTTATGAGCGAATCAAATAAATGGACTGAGTGTTATTTTCCCCTGAATATTATTTGTGCTTTTGAAGGATTCTGCTGGCAGACTGATTGCTCTGGAATATTTAATTTACTTATTTGTTAAATTTATGCTTCACGTTCGTTCACTATTCTCCAGGTACACACACAAGGAAAAGACATACATATATTTTTTTAAGATATATCAAGCCACAGAAAGCGAGATAAACAGGAATAAAGGGAAAGTTGGAAAGTATGCTGAAAGCAAAGGCTGAGCCAGAAGCACAGCACCATTCAGATCTTTTTGTTGCTTTGCAAATGGGGTCAAATATGAGCAAAGCCACCGTGGCATATGGGGGAGGAGAGACACAAAGCCTGGCTGCAGCCTACCCAAAGCTCCGAGCATTTGGAGCGCTGTTAGTGCTAAGTGGTCTCGAGTTATCTTAATGTTGCATCTGTACTGAGAGGTAAGCACAAAACAAAAACAGCTGCAAAAATATTGGATCTGCAGCATAATGAAGCGCATAGAAGTCTGAAAGCCACGCTTCTGCCAGGAAAAGAAAACAAGTCAGCTTGGAAAACAGAAGCTATATATATAACATATCAAACCCCCTGAAGAACAGGCTTCAAAAACAGCTGCATTTAATCTTCTAGTAAATTCTCTTTTTTTTTCTAGGTAAAATTAGCAACACGCTCATTGATTTTTGTGCAGATGGAAATGTATAGGTAGAGCTAAAAGAAGGGTAAATAAAACATGATGGGCTCTCAGGGTTAGATAAAAGAAAGTGCTTATAAATGCAGAAGTCCATGAGCAGAACAGAGACCGTGAAGGGTTCAGGCAAGAGGCCAAGAAGCCAACTGCATACTGCAGGCTATTATTTGTGCTGAAAATCTCCAGGAATTGACTGAGTATCAGCTTTCTTTAGCAAGACCTTGAACCAAGATCTATACAGCTATAATCATCCCATATTAGTTATTTCACTGGAATTTCCATAAGAATTATCCTGCCTTGTTTTCGTCAACAAAGAAACCGGCTCAGGTGCACACGGACAGATTAAGCAAATTGGTTAACAGGGGTGACATGATGTAATGCTGTTAGTTTAAGTGATCTTTGATCAATAGCATTCATGACAACAGCTGAGTTTGTTTGTCCTTAATGCCAGGAGGTATTTTACCACTTCGGTAGTTTTAAAACTAGAGGAGTGAGTCCAGGAAAATCGATATGGAAGTGAAACTCTCTAAGTTCACAGTGAAACTTGCAAAAGGTGGGATGCAAAATGCTCTCAAGATCAACAGGAGATGGGGCTCCTTGGGTGCCCTGTGCATTCACCTGTTAATTCTTCAAGTGACTAAGGGTACCTATCAGGTTACCCTTAGTTTTTCCACTTTCAAAGTTGATTTAAGAAATGAGACAGGCTCGGGTGTGCAGGTGTGTCAAGCTGACCGTATCCAAGGTGAGATTCAGCATCTGAAGTAGGCACCAACCATGTTGGGCTCAGGAACTGGACCCAACCATGTTGGGGTTTATAAAGCCGCATCACCAGCACACCCTGAAGGCAACAACTACAGCATGTGATAGATCAGGCTTTACGCTTGTATAGATATTTAAGCGTGTGCATGTGTGTATATTTAAAAATATACAGTGCTTTCATCTAACATAGCATAAGGAGAGAGCTGACTGTAGCTGGTAGTTCTCATGGATCAATGCTGCCTTGACCTTTGTGTGTCATGTTTTTGATGCTGTTACATTTTTTTCTGCAGAATCAGACAAGCTCAAACTTCTGCGAAGGAATTTGCTGTATCTCAGTGATACAGACTGCAGAGCATTTAACCTTCCAGCCTGAGTTTAAATGGGGCTGAGCATGCACGTGTGATTCTGCATTACTGGGATGTGGATAATTTCTATTCCTCTGACCAGACTCATGAGTACAGGGCAGATCTCGCAAGCAAATAGACTTTAGAGTCAGTGTATACAGGACAACTCAAGCCATAATGCACGGAAGTTCAGTAAATCAAACGTTTAAAACAAACAGTTTGTTTCACATAATAAAATTAAATGAAATCCACTATTTTTACATGAAACAAGAAGGTCAAGAACTCGGAGATCTCTATTGGCTTGACTGCAAGAACATGGGATTGTACACGGCTCTCCTGCACAAAGCTGAGTCATATCTCTGCTTCACCCCTCTTTCTTTCTTACAGCAACAGAAGGGGTCAGGCAGTGCCCAGGCAGGGTGACATGAAGGACCAAATGACATGGGTTGATTCTGGGGCCTCTGGCAGTTGCTGTCATGCAAGTTGATACTAATACCATGAATACAGCAACAAACACAAGGAGCAAGCTCTAATGGTGGTGGTGCAATCCTGCATTTATGCCCTCACTTCACTGCATACTAAATATAGTGCCCAATGGTGTGCATGCCACTTCTTGGGATGCCTCAGTTTCCACACTTGCAATAGTGAGGTAACTGTACCAGCCAGCAGGCCCTTAAAACTTTGAAATGCAAGTATTATGGGCTTTGAGGCGTAAAATTTGTACAGAAGACTGTGGTATTATTCAACACCCAGACATAATCAGCAAGAAGGATGACTCAGATATGGCTCTCATTGCTCCAGAGCAATAAAAAATATCTTCCAAAATAAATTTAAGAAATTAGTCTGCGTTGCTTCTGAGTTATTGGAAAAGTAACTTGTTCTGTTCTCATAAATAAAATGCCATCAAATTATCACAAACAGCATGAAGCATTGTGCAGCAGAGACTCCATTACGAGGGGTCTTTTTGTGATGGCAGACTCAGCTCTATGGTCCTCCTGCTGCTCACCTGTGAACTAAACCCTCTGCAATAAACTAAGTTCTGGGGGTAACCAATAGGTATTAAATTCCCCCATCGAAAGCATTTCCTTATGTAGAGCATTAAGTGTTTAATCTGAACAACAGCACCAGAAGGTTTTATTTATCAAATCAAGTCACGCTGTGTAAGTGTCAAAAGAGAGCTTTAAAAATAATGCTTTAAGACTATCGGGAGAAATTGGAGTGTTCCAGGTACAAATAGAGAAACACAGTCTGTCTGTCACATGGCTAGCAGCACAGAGAAATGTAATCTACAGTAACAGCACTGCTTTCTCTTTATTTTCACTTTGCTCAGAGGACACTTTTCATCTGCGGTTTCCAGCCTGGTGGGTGGCAGCTGCAATGTGGGTTCAGAAGTTGGACCCAGCAATGATTCATTACCATCCCAATCTCATCTTGCAGGACACAGGTGAGAGGTGGCAGGTGACTCCACCTGGCCCCAAGCAATTTGCGTCCATGTCAGGAAAAGCACAAGGAAAGAATAACCTGCCTGCAAGATCTTCACGTGCCACAGCATGGGCTGCCCTATGTAGGTGGCAAGGGGTGGTCTGTCCTTTGAGTCCAGATGACCTATGGCACTACCCCAGAGCTGGCATCCTTCCCAAAGCCCTGCAAACACCCAGCAGTTCTACTTCTGTGCATATAAATCCATTCATTTACTCCCTCTATTTATTATCTCATCTTTTTTTCATCGGAAAGAGCCCAATTACATCTACTATAGTCACCTGAGGGTGCTGGGGTTGATTTTCCTTACCACTTCACATTAATAAACCATCCCCTAACAACTGTGCACCCCTCACAGTTCTTAGCTCAAATAGTGCTGGGGGGGGGGGGGCTGCCAGCTGCCCCAGGTCCCCAGCCCCACACCAGCTCTCCCAATTGCTTTCAGCAGAGGCTGTAGCAGGCTCAGCTCCCTCCAGGAGGAAAGATGGGTTGCATTTTGTCCTGGAAATTAAGCGTGACTTTCAAAAGGAAGCTACTGTTTGGTTTGTGAGACCAGAAATAGGACCGTGGATATTAACTGCTAGCAAATAATTTGTCTGATACAATAAAACAGAACATCACCTGCTCCCTCTGCAAACTTTTCCTGGTGCCATTGAAAATTGTCTTTCCTCTCCTATTTCTGACAATGCAGCAGAGAAGACCAAAGATTTGCTGTTGTAAGGCAGATACCAGGATCCATTTACACCTTCTATGGGAAACAGGGTGCTGGAGGCTGCAGATCAATTTGAATTAGCAGACCCTTTAATTCCAAATTTCCAATTTATTTGCTGCGCAATCAGGGCAAGAACATAAGGGGAATGAAATAAAAATCGAGGTCTCCGCTCAACAGTATTTGGGAGTAGATTACCTATGGTAATGTGCATAATTTTCAATCCCTTATCTGTCTTCCCCAGATAGGTGACCCAGCGTTATTAGCACTGTTTATATCATTAAGCACTGGGCTGGGATTATAGTCCGAGTGGCTGCACCACACTATGTAAAATTCAGATCTCCAAGCACTTAAACATCACCCACTAATCAAGTTGGGCTCATCTTCCATCTCCAGCTCTGGCTTATCAAGGAAGTGATAAAGCTGGTAGCCTCCTCCATCCTCTCTACAGCTTAATCCGTGTAAGCAAAGACCATCAAAGCACCCATCACAGATGGGCAGGGGGTGAGACAGCAAAAACTCATTTAACCACTGCCCTGTAAATGTCGCTCGGTGACATCAGACTGAATTAGAGGAGGAAAAAAACATGCAAATGCACCTGGTGAGAGGCACGGCTGGAAGAGAAGCACTCCCTTCGAGCGCAGCGGAGCACCACGTTGCAGCAGCATGTGCCATTCTGCATGTCTGCTTTATCAGCTGGAGGTCAGGCAAAACGGGTAAATAGTGCTTATCAGCGAAGATTCATTAACATCTTCTCACTGCTGCCACAGATGCTCTCTGGTGCTCAGGTTTGTCCCCGTGGTGTGCAGGAGACAAATATTTGCAGTGAAGAACGAGCAGTTCGCTATAAGCAAGGCATGCTTTGGCAGTGCTCAGATGTGTCCCCGGGTCCCCATGTGCCCCTGGAGATGTGGCAGAAGGGGAAGGAAAGGCTCCTGAATTAGACAGCCATACACTGTCCTCTTTCTACTTTCACAGCAGAGGAAATCAGGGTGCAGGTTCCTTGGACAGTGATCAGCCCGAATTGCTTCTAACCCTTTAAGCTATGACACAGTTGATCGTGGTAGACACATTGGTCCATTTTAGGCATCACAAAGCAGCGTGCAGCATCACGCCCTCAATCACTCACTCGGTAGTGCACCACCCCAGCTGCCCTGCCCATGGGACTGGGTTCCCTGCATAGGATAAACTCGCTCTGATTTTGTCAGGAGTAAATCTCCCAGTTAGCATTTCATTTATTTCATACACAGATAAATTTAAAATAGAATAAACAATGGTCCTGTTACTATAGTAATATACTAAGACAGAAAATAAGCATCACTGCCCTGTAATTATATTTCAGGAAAAAAAAAAAAATTGATATTTTAAACCAGTGAAATGTCAACTATTGTATGTTTCCAGAAAGTCAGGGAAATTCCAGGTCAGGCCAATTTCTGGAAGCTGAGCTCTGCTGTCCCTCACCCATACTGGGAAGTCTCCTCTTTGAGAAATCTGGCTGAACCCAGGGAGGCTCCTCAAGGTATGAGGTTCTTCTCAAAGCAATAAAACCAGAATAATTAACACTGAGGCTGCTACTTGGAGCCACAGATATCAGCATGTGTACTTACAGGGAAGTGTTTAATCAGAGATATAATGAAAAGTGAGATGTGAGAGTCTGATCCCTCGCTGTGGGAAATCAGTTGATGTGGATGCTGAGAGCTGGGCAATGAGAAGAGCTCTCTGTGCAGGGAGCTCATGGGAATCAGAGAATCATTATGGTTGGAAAAAACCACTAAGACCACCAAGTTCAACCCCAAGCCACCGTGCCCAATGACCAAGTTCCTCAGTGCCACATCTCTGCAGTTCTGGAACACCTCCAGAGACAGAGACTTTGTGGCTCCCTGGGCAGCTGTAGCAAGGGAAGGTTAGGAGAGACGTGTCCTGCACAGAAGACTCTTGCCTTTTCCAAAGGATAGCCAGGCCCTTGAAAGGCCCGTGTGGTCTTGTGCTGAGCGAGAAAGTTGGGGTTGGAGTCAGAAGTGCTAAGGGAATGGACATGGCCTAAATAGCTGCTCAAAGCTCAACTGGAGACACAGGCACACAAGAGCTCCCCTCCTCCCTTCCTTGTTTCTGAAGTTAAATATATAAAACCCTGTTGTTGCCCTAGGCATGTTTCTGCTGGATGTTCAGTTAAAATCTCTGTGATTCACTTAACAGTTGTGAGTATGATAATAGCAATAATAAAACAAACAAATAAGCAACAGAAAAGAATACCACAGGGTTTTGCAAGACTCTGTACTGGTTGCTCCAAATATCTGAAATGCCATCACACTTTCTTGTTTTGTACAGACAGGAGAGTTGGAAAGGACTGGGCTAATTTCATTCCTTTTCTTTTACTTATTTGACATTGTTTTGATTAGAAAAGAGAAGCTATTGGCACTGGGTGTAATAGCTTTTATACCTCTCCTCAGTGTCAATATTAGATGCAGAATTCTGCTCGCCTACCAGCACAAATTACTCTAACTCACTGAAAAGAAAAAAATATAAAAGCAATTTTGGTGAATATATTACTCACTTGGAAGTTATTTTTTATGGATGTTGAAAAAGTCTTCATCTATGCCAAAACCTCCCAAACCTACGAAAGCTTCCAATTTGAAACAGCAAGGAAACAGCTACCCTATGGTCCATGTGGTATGTCTAGTATCTCCCTGAAGATCCCTGATGTTCACATTCCTTAAAGAATGCATTACAGCTGTAAGCATTATGGTTCCAAAAGCAGTCACTAAGATGTGACAAAGGCAAACCAGCAGGGAGCCTTGCGACAACAGCACAGGCTGCAGAAATCAACTCGTCCATTTCAATGAGCGATACACGTTAGGAAGGTGAACGCAGAGGTCCTCAGTCTGTTCCCTCCTCTGTGATGTGTGTGTTTGAGGCACACATCCTGTGCTCTAGAAGATGGCCTCAGGGCCAGCAGGTCAACAGAAACGTGGCCCACTGTCCGCTGCTCTGAGCAAAAGTACGTTTGAGATCATCACGGACAAAGTTTCAAAGTTTATGGGACTGTGACCGATGCCAATGTAGTGCCTGTGGCTCAAAGAGCCTAGGACAACTCACACATCAGATGTGATAGATTGCGGTGTTACCCTTAGAGAACTTTCTCTGTGCACTCGCAGTGCACACTCCAACATGCCACCCACTGCCTGGTGTATGCTCATTGCAACGGACTGTGTGTTCTTGAGTGGTGAGTTAGGGTAGTATGGTTGGGTTGAGGTTGGACTTGATGATCTTGAAGGTCTTTTCCAACTTGAGCAATTCTATAATTCCTTGATTCTATCTGCTCAGGTGCTCGTGTAGAGCTCCCAAGGGCTGATGTTCCCTAGCTGCACTGCAAGCGCCAGACCTGGCAGATGCATTTCATCCTTCACAAACTATAATGCTGACACCTTCCCAACCTGGGCGCCATGCAGCTGTGAGGCAGATGAATGAAGCCTGCACATCCACCAAAGTGCTCCCTGACTTTCCCAGAGCTCTCTCTCTCTCTGCATGTCATCCTGAAAGCAGTAAGCATCACTGCCTCTTTTGGGCTGTCAGTTTAAAATCTTGCTTGTGTAGGTGCTCAAACATGTGTGACAAAAGGGAGCCCTTTTTGAGCTGACACAGCACAGCAGCACCTAGCAGAGCTGCACTGGTGAGACTGCAGATCAGAGGCAATCAAAGCCTCGTAGCACTTCAAAGCATTAAGATTTACCTGTGATGGCAATGGGGAAGAGTCCTAAAAATAATGGTGTGGAAAGGACCACGTTACCTTGTTATACTGTACGCTGGGAACAGACTAGTTTTAAAAGCAATTTGCATAATTTAGCTTCTCCACTCTTAGAATAGCAAATTAACAGTTCATTTTATGACTCTACCAATCAACACCTATAGCCCATTAAATTTAACAACAAACTTGCCTTATGAAGGAGGCTACAGCTGAGTCTTTCCCTAAGTCCTCCTTATCACTTATTCTTCCCCTTGAATTGTGTTTCTTTCTTTTATAAACTAGCTTTTCTATTTTCTCATTAGCAAGCGTGATGCTAAATTAATTCCAGGTGCTAATTTACACGTTGTGTGCTAAATTCAAAACTCAGCTCTATTGGTGTCAATGGAGGCTAACCTGACTGTGTTTTCCATTCTCCAGGAGAAATCCCAAGCAGCCCCTTGCAGTTCCCAGTTCCTGCAGTGCAAATCTCTGTTACATCTACCTGGCTCTTTCCTAATGCATAGGAAAACAGAGTAGCTCCACTAACCCCATTCTGTCCCCAGTTACTGCAGTAAGAATTGAGAGCAACTTAAAAAAAAATACACGATATTTGGGGCGTAGGCTGAATATAACCAAAGGCAAAAATTGGCACGAGAACCAAAAATACACAGAAGCTTGTTTTAAGGCTTCATTTTCAGGACCACCTTCTGAAGATGGGGTCGTTTCAGTAAACAGATGAACATGTTGCTAATTGAAGGGAACGCCATGCCACATGGCTTCATTTGCAAAGCCATTCGGAATGAATTATCAATATTTTATAAATACGTTAAGGTGGTGATAAAAGATGCATGATGTAGTGTGTAGGTAGGAAGCCCTTCTGAAAGGAAATGAAGAAATTATAGATAACCTTGACATGCCAAAGTTATGCCGTTGGAATTGCTAAGGAGAAGGGTTTTAAGATCTTTCAAGGTAAGAAAGTAATTCTTTAAAGGAACAATGTCACATTGTTTAGGCTAAACACCTGGTTTGCCAGTAGGGAAATGTATCATATCTTACAGGGATAAATTTCATCTGCAAACTTTTGATGGGCAGATTTTCGTCTGGGCACAAATAATAACTCCTGTCCTTCTTTCTAACCATGCCCCAGAACCATTTGGACAGAACTGTGCTTATCCCAAAGATCTGAGCGACAGAGCAGTAAAACAGCAAGGGCTTATGCAAATAGGCAGAGATGGGAACTCGTGTTTCCCTGGCTGTTCTGCTCTGGGCAGATGGGAAAGATTAGAATTTCTGTGGAGCAGGGCTGATTTACAGCAGGTCCTCCTGAGCTACAAGGAAATCCTCTCAGCCTGGGCTCCACCGCTTCCACATTTGAATTCTTGCCACAACTTACTTCTGCTGTGACGAACAACACCGCAGCAAAGACAGCACGCGGAGTTGTGTTTGCTGTAAAGGCTTTATGGAGCAGTAACCTCCACCTTCAGCCTACAGACAATGGAAAGAAAGACTGAATAGCTTCCAATAAATACAGGGCAGAAGGTCGTGCTGAAGCTTGAATTAAGAGGAGCTTTGGAATAAAGACAGTAGCTGCCTCCCCATCCCCATGCGAAGGAAGGGAGGAAGAGGTGGAATGGGGGGGAGACAGCGGGCTGGCTGTCAGTTTGGGGCTTGTAAACATCTCCAGGTGCTCGTGGGAAGTCTCCTGCAGCCCTGCATAAAGCTGCACAAGTCTTTGGAGGTCATGGTTGTGTTTGCTAAGTGACCCAACTGGGATCACCTTCCTGTTGGTTTTGGAACCAAGTGGAGGGAGCCAGCTCTGACTGGGAGAAAAATTTGGACTAATAAACAGAAATCGACCCTTTCACAGAGACTTCTTGATGGTGGGAGCCTGCAGGTGGGAAAGGCATCCTGCTTGGCCCACATCTCCATGCTGAAGAGCAAACAGACAGTAAAGGGGCTCCTGGCTCCAATTCAGTTTGCCTGTTCTTGAGATCTTACATTCCCCAGAGCTAGCTTTGAATTTTCAGTCTTACACTCAACTTTTCCAAAGAAAGAAGCTTAACAAGCCTGTCCTTTCTACAGAATGATGTGAAATGTACTCTTCTTCCCCCCACAGAGCGAGTGTGGATGTGCCTGAACAGCACATGAGCTCCAGATGAGCAAATCCAGCATAGACAGGGATTAGAACTTGGAAGAATGTTACAGTTTCCCTTGGTTTTAGCTCTTATTACCAAATATTTTTGTGAACAGCCTCAGCTTTTATCCTTCCATCCTTCAAAAATATACTGCAGCAGGTTTGACCCGTGTGCATGGATCAGGGATCCTCAGAACGCTTCATTATGGGAGAAATTGGACTCTGAAGTTCAGGGAAGTGGTGGAGTCACCGTCCCTGGAGGTGCTGCAGAGCAGTGGAGATGTGGCACTGAGGGATGTGGTCAATGGGTATGGTGGGATGGGTTGGGGTTGGACTTGGGAATCTTAGGCCTTTTCCAACCTTCATGATTCTGTGATTCTGCAAGTGCAGTTCTCGCCCTTGCCCCCTAAAACGTACTATTCTTAAAGGAAATTAAGTCTTGTGCAGTATCATTTATAGCCACCCGAAGCAGCATGAAGAAGCAGTGCCCTGGATTGAAACAACTACTCACAATGTCCTAAGCATAGAGGAGGAAAAATTGGATGGAAATGTGTTTTGTAAGACAAGATTAGCTAATTCTCCATTTTTCTTCAAGATTTTCTGCATTTTTTTTCCCCCCCCCAGATTTACACTAAAAAAATCCTAATTAAAAAAAAAAAAAAAATTAAAAAATCAGTATTTAACCATAAAGGAGTGGAATAGATTTTCTGCTCTTTATTTTAAAGAAAAAAGAAATCGAAAGCATAATTTCTAGTGTGCTCCAACACAGATAGAAATAATATCCTCCTAATGCAAAGACACAGGCTCCTGCTACATGAATAAAATGCTGTTAGCATTATAGAACAGATGATGCAAACGAGCACAATTAAGTAAGTTCATATCAAGCAGCGGGGTGCCGTGGTAAATACACACCAGACAATTTGTAACACTGCTCATGTTTAAACATTCTCTGAGTCTCTGAGCCCCCCACTTTTAATCTAAACAAATACTTCAGTGTATGGAGATAAATATAACGAGAACGATAGCTCTCAGTCTGGTAGGGTCCAAAGTTGAGATACAGTCTACACTAAATAAAAGAACTGTTTATGTAGGCAAATAAAATATGGTTGCATTCCTTCTCTGTATGCAGATAACTCTATCCATCACTTTTTTTTTCTCTTTGTGATTTCAGTTCTGAGGTAAACCATCCTGAAGGAAAAGTAATGGGAGGGACATCGATTGTACATTGTAATTTCGGGTCTAAAATGATTGACAACTCTAAAAATGAGGGATGTGTCTGAAGTACGTTCTCCATAATTATTTTTCAGCATTCTTGAGGCAGTTATTCCCTTTTTTTGAAGCGCAGGGAGAAAAGGCAGCCCCAATCTTGCCACTCTCTATCTGTTAGCAGCAAATGGTGGCTCTTTAAATGCTGCTGCATTGGGCTCCCTTCCAGCAAGGTGGCTGGATTATCTAAGTTTCCCTCTTGGGAAGATGCCTTTTTTCTAAGTCCCTGAACACGTTGCTAGAAGACCCTTCTGCACAATTAGCTAACCTGAATCCAAGCTGCAGGAATGAACCAGAAGCACAAGAGACCATCCTCTGCAAAGCTGGGATAATGCTGACCAGGTATTAAATTCATGCAAAACACACACTGACCAAAGAGATTAGAAATTGACTCATTGAACCAAGAAAACTGCTGAGGAGCAGAAGCAGCTCAGAGCCCCCAAAAAACCAACCAGACAAACAAAACAAAACTCACAGCAAAAACAAACAAACAAACAGACTGAATACCCGGAGAGAAAAAATAAAAACCAAAAATTCTCTGAAACTGGGCAAGGCAGCTTCTGAATGTTTCAGAGTATGCCTGCCTATATATAAAGACATAACGGGATCATTCACTTGTCTACAAGCACTGCGGTACATAAGCACTTCCTTTCTAAAGGCACATCAGAGGAGGTTCCCATCATCCTGGCTATGGTATAAACATACATTTGACATGCCCCTTCTTCCCCAAAAGCTCATTTAATTTCAGGGCCAAGTTTTTCCTTATTGCAGTGCTTTAAACAAGGGTTTGGGATTACTTTACAGTTTTTGATTGAGTGTATTCATGCATTGCCAGAATTCCTCATCTCCTATAGGTTTGGTGGAACATGTGTGCAGCAGAAATGCTAAGTCACAGCTTGAAACAGTGATCGAGCACCTGGTGGGAAGGCAGGGCCAATCCAGGGGAGCTCAGGTATGTGCAATGCACCTGAGTGAGTGGAAGGGGTAGAGCCAGGATCCACCCCTTCCCAGATCTCATTTAAGGGGTTGGCAGGGGGAAGTGAGGGCATCTCTTGCTGGAGACCTCTTTGTGTACCTGTGGCCTTCTGAAGATAAGCAGCTCTTTTCCTTCATTTTCTGCAGCTGCTGCAATTGGGCTTGTTCTCATTTGCCGTAGCTAAAACTTTGTCACTCTATTATTATCATGATACTTTCCATTCCGTTATAGCATTACGGTGTATTATCCAGAGCAGTGTGGCTGAGGTGGAGCATGCACCCGAACTCATTTTACATTGAAGATTTTCTAATTTTTAAGAGTAGCCAAGCAGTGATAAAACACTTAAAGCTTTCTTAGAACTGCTGAGCTTCTCTTTTTGAAAGAAGGGCTTGGATAAGATTTTCCATCCTACTGTCTCTTCTTGTATTCTCCCATAGCGGTTCTTGTTTCACTTCAGGGATAGTGTCAGGTCCCAAATCATCCATCCTCATGAGATTTTTTGAAGGAATGGGAGAACAAGTTCTCAAAGGAACAGATAGCATTAAAGCCCCACTAGTTTTTGTTCCCAGCCTGATCTTAATGGCTGAATATATTTGAGGAGGGGGGGTAGGGGGAGAGGAATGAAGGAGCATTTCAGGATAGGGAGATGTAGGAACTGAATTCTTTGGGCTTCACTCAGTCCATAGCAAATCAGGACTGAAGAAATGAGGCATTCTTAACACGCTTTTGAGAGAAGTTACTTTTTGGTGTGAAACAAAGGAAATAGAAGACAGCCCTCTTTTGGCACATGTCTCCTTCTGCAGTGGACTTTTCCTAGAGCCCAAGTTCTACTACAGCTAAAATCTCCAATTATAGTAAGAGGTACTTGCAATACAGGTTATTTTGATGGACATAATACCCAAAACTAAGCCTTGTACCATCTGTTCATCCCTAAAATTTGAAAGCAAAGAGAACATATTTCACCACTACGTCAGTGAAAAGTAAGATAAATGCTATTTAAATGCATGTACAGCATATGTTCTTTCTTCTATGCCACGTTTATCTGTAATGCTTTACTCACTTCTCTGGAGACAAAATTCAGTGGGAATAAGAGAAAAAAAAATAGCTTTTCCCCCAGTGAGCCCTTCCACAGACCCTAATTTTCTGAACATGAGTGGGAGATGGGAACAATATGCATCAACGAGAATGAACTATGCAAAGTTGCATGGTTTTTCTGCATCCAGTTCTCTCTCCCATCAACTTCAGTGATGGTAGGTAGGAGGACCTGGAGCACTGGGGAGTAAGGGCAGAATAAATCACTGGTTGACCCTGGGGGTGGACTGGTTTGTGTTGGGTGGACAAGGGAAGTTTGTATCCCCAGCCCATCCTCTGAAGAGGCCATCACTGCTTGGATGTGTGTTCAACCCTGCTTCTAACACCCTCAAAAAGCTCTGTTTGCAGAAGGAAATGTGTCTGGCATAGATGAGAATTTAGTAGGCATCTGACTCGGGTGATAGGAATGCAATTGCACAGCAAATCTGACTATAGCAGAGCAGCTAAGGTACAAGGCTAAAGCTAGGATGTAACCCTTCATCAATTCTATTTTGCTCACTAGCTCAACTTCCCAGTCATTCCATTTACCACATGAGCACCTGATGCAGTGGGTGGGCCCAATCTCAGCTCCACAAAGGAACCCTGGAGGATGCGTGAGTGCTGTTAGCTGGGAACATGAGAGGAAGTCCTGTGCAATGTGTTTAATTAGTTTGTCTTTGAAAAACAGGTCTCTTCGGGCTATATTGTTGTGGGTTTGTTGAAGCATTAGCATCCCAAATCACTTGTCAGTTTTGAAAATGTAGGTTGATAAGATGAAGGAATTTGGTTATTGCTCCTACAGGGAAGCAAGAGTATTTGAGTCCTGCCCATTATTTCCTCAAATCTGCAGGCTCATAATCTGTATGCAACAGCTTTGCCAGCAGTTTCAAAAGCTGCCTCCTGGCTACACACAACGTGCCGATCTTGCACACTGCTCAGAGACTCTTCAGCAAATCTTCTCTGGTTCACTGAGGGACACACTGCCTTCAGCTCCTGCTGCTTTCCCCCTTCCCAGGCTGCTCCTAGTCCAAGTTCTGCTCCTGCTGGGTCAGCATTAGAAGCAGCACATGGGAGAGGACTCAGAGCTTCAGCTCCTGCCTTTACTGAAGTGCAACGCCCAGCATTCATCACATCAGGCCTTTCCTTCAACACCTCCATAAATGCACCAGACTGAAATTCTGTTCTTTTAAAAAAATGTGAGGAAGAGAATACAGGGCAGATAAGTGCTTGCAAGGAGGAACTATTTTTTATTATTAAAAAAAATTTAAGAGATGTAACATGATTATATTTCTAGCTCCACTTCCCATCTGTTCACCTTCCAAAGTGACATTTAAGGGAGTTGAGTTTACTATGCTAGAGGCATCAGCAGCATTGGATTGAGTGGATCACATTCCAGGCTGACTCTCAAGCTACTCAACGCTTGCCTAAAGCTCAGGTTTTATTTGCTTTTCTGCAGCAGAGTTGCCTTGATCTCTAGAAATGCCCTTTTCTTGTCTGCAACCCTTTCTGCCTCCACTTCTGCCCAAAGCATTATCTGTTGTTGTTTTTTTTTTTTTTACAGTGCATGACTTGGGAGGAGGGCTCAAACCTTACTTGCCTGAGAATGCTTTGGGTGGGACTCAGGGTACCTCCAACAACAGTTGTATTGGAGTCCTGCTGTATGGGGCCCAGAGGTTAGGAGTCATAAACCCAACGCTGAACCACATCCTGGGTTCCTCTGCTATGAGTAGCTGTAAAGGAAGAGGAACATCTGAGCTCTCCTATCTCAGACAGTGACCTTGCCCAGCAACAATGCACAGGAACAAAAGGAGAGCAGCATGATTTAGCTGATAGGAACTCACGGGAGAAACATGGAGAGGCAGTGCTTTCTCCCTTTCCTTTTCAGTAAGGAGACCCATACTGCACCTTCAGTAGGAAGCATCCCTAGCTACAGGTACTGAGCTCAGGCTCCTGTAAATACAAGTTCTAATCATACAGTTGCCTCTACAAATGTTTCTGGACTAATGACACAACTTGGGGAGGGGAGAAAAAGGAAGCAGCCACCCAGTGAAGCACCATTTCTGTCTCTTCTGTCTCCCACAGCAGCAGGGCACTGGCAACATTTTATAGACCTGTAATTTCCTGGAAGTTTATATAGCATGAAAGTAGAAGAAGTGATAAGATATGCAGTTTAATTGCAAAAAAAAAAACAAAAAACCCCATGTACTAATCTCACTAATGTGAGAGATTAAAACTGTAAATGTGTGAGGCTTCAAGGTGGTTACACAGATTTAAAGCAAATTCTCCTTTTAAGTGCTTCTATCCAAACTCATATTTTTTGGTACCCTGGACCTTACAATTGACTTTTATTTGTTTTATGTTTATGAATGACGTTCAGAGTATAATATTTTTACAAGGGGTTCTCTTACTCTGGATTCCTTTATCATGCAGGATTTCCATTAGCTTCTCAGGGCCATTTTTGTCACACTAGGCTGCTTCAGTAGCTGCAAGTGTTATTGTGTCACACTGAGTTGTGTTAATAGCTCACATTCCCTCTTTGTGGAGGGCTAATACAAGGACTACGTGCTGAAAATCTGGTAGAATACTGTTTTGAGAACTTGATACCATCTAGAAGGACTCAGAGCATATAATGGTGATAGAACTCAAGACTGGAAGACACCACTTAAACCACAGAACATCTTGAGTTGGAAGGGACCTCAAAGGTTATCCAGATCCAACCCCACTGCCACAGACGGAGTTGTCAATTTGGGTAGTAGGAACAAGCACAATTTATTCCCAGCAAAAGCAGATGTCTGACTTACACATCTCTAGCATCCTCAGGTCTATAAAACTCTGAGCTCTGGTAGAGCTTGCAGACTCCACAGACTCCTCCATTTCCAATGCTTCCCGCATCCCCAACTCAAACATGCTGAACTGTCATGAGAATTGACTTTGGGTCTGAATTCCTCCAGAGATCTCTCGCATCCACTTTGTACCAGTTACATTTTAATTCTAGGAAGGGGGAAAACCTGAACATAATTTTGCAAGTGTTAAGCTATTAAACTAGCAAATGATTTGAGACAAGAGTAAGTATACAGGGTCAGCCTCTCTTTCAAACACTTCTAGGGTACATAATGTGTAGCATGCTTCATGTAAATACCATGGCCTTGAGGTTTTTCCTTGTGGCTTTGTTCATTCTCTCATCTCTGCAAGGAGGCAGGAGGAATAAATAGATGTTTTTATCACCACATTTTTGCTTTCAGAAAGTTCACATACTGCATTTTTGACATTATGTAAATTAAAAATCACCATGGCATTACCTGAAATAAACTATTATATCACTCCTTTCACGCTGCTCTAGTTAAGATACTGTCAGCACTTCCATTACTAGCCCTTATTTCAAGGAGCTTCAAACTTGGTGGTAGAAAGGTGGGGAAACTTTTTTCTTAATGGAAACTTAAAACAAGTTCCCAGCCTGAGGAGTTCTTCATTTTCTTCAGATTCTAACAAAAATCCTTTCCTGTTTTCAAGTGTAATGAGAAGACCAATCTTCCAAAAGTTTCAGGGTGTAGCAGAAACCTTATGAAAGATAAGGAAAACTGAAAACATAGATGGGAAGTTTCATTGAAGAAGTGGGGTCTTCCATGTAGTGGGAACATTAAGCTTCCATTAAGAGGTTTACAAAGTGCAATCATATAATTATCTGTGTATATTTAGTATGAGTCTTCAACAGTATAACAAAGCATGTGATACATCACTGCACACCTTGTACTAGAAATTCCATTTTGTTTGTACTTCAAGCATACATACACCACAATACATTTACAATACGCATTCTCAGGATACCAGGAAATTTAGCACCTTCTCTTCAGAAACAGCTCTGGAAGCCTATGCAGGGTCTATTCCTTTTCCCAAGGATAACTGCTGAAGGCCCCTATACAAAAAGCACAACTGATCAGGTGTTTCGTAAGGCCAGCTTGTAGAACTCACCCACCATATCACCATCAGGGTGACTTCAGCACTAAGAGCTGAATTTTGTTTTTTAGTCCCATGTTGCTACCCCACTTTTGGTCAATTCTGGCATCAGCCTCACTAAACCAGTGCAGATTCAGCCCAGCTCTGGTGCTGGGTACCAGTGTTGGCTACCAAGCAACAAGTACAATCATGACATTCAAATATATTGTTTTAGAAAAAATGCTTGTGGCTCTGCTCCTGCTTGCAGGCTGCAAGTTGAACTCCACATGTGCCTTTTGGAAGACATCTGTTTTCAGGAAAGTCATGAATTGAAAAATAAGAGGGGAAAAAAAGAAAAAGAACAATTTTTTCCTCTATGTTGGGCTTAACAAGGAATAATGGACTTAAATTGCACAGCCAGGGAGATTCAGACAAGACATCAAGACGAACTTTCTAACAGCAAGGGTAGTTAAACACCAGAAAAGATGGTCCAGGGAAGGCACGAAATCCCCACTCTGGGAGGTTTTAAGCAAAGATTAGACAAATGCCTGACAGGAGTGACAATTTTGATGCTCCTTTGGGGCAAGGGATTATATCTTGATTTCCTTTCCAATCTTATTTCCCACAGCACTCTGGAAATCCTTTCAAAACAGAAAGAATATGTGTTTTGATGTCTCGTGTCCTATTCTGCATGCTTCCATGTAATCATCCTGGCCAGGATGCTGTACCCCACCTGTCTCCTCTGGATCTGCATGGATGCCCTTAGGTCCTCCAATAAAGCCTTCAGCAGATGGAGCAGCCCCTCAGTGCTGGCTACAGCAGAGGTTTCTGACAAGTTACTGCTAACGTGGCTGCATGCCCCAGTAGTGAGGGGATGAGAGCCTGGTTTGTGAGCCACGGGAATTTTCATGGGCAAAATGCACACAGTCAGTTTCAGGCTTTGTTTGGAAATATTTCCTGTGTTTCCTGCTGTTGCAAGAAGCTAAGAGGGAGAACAAACCCAAACAAGAATTCACTCAGCCTCCTCAGTGCCACTCATTTTTCCACCCCCAGTAAAACAAATTTCTAGCTAAGAAGCAAGGGAGAGCCAGCCACCACAGAGGAGAAGCTGATAGTACTTTATAGTCCTTTCTGACTGTGCTTCACTCTGCAGACACTCCTCTTCCTCACTCTGAAGGGTCCTCGGGCCCTTTTTTGTGCCCTGACTCGTGTTTTCCTCTTGATTTCATACTCTGGTCCCTCATTCCTGAAGAGGAGGCTCAGGGGAGACATTATTGTTCCCTACAGCTCCCTGACAGGAGGTGATAGTGAGGAGGGGGTCAACTTCTGCTCCCAGGTAACAGCAATAGGATGAGAGGTGATGGCCTCATGTTGCACCAGGGGAGGTTCCGGTTGGGTATTGTGGAACATTTCTTCTCAGAAAGAGCAGTCAGGCACTGGAATGGGCTGCCCAGGGAGTGGTGGAGTCACTGGCCCTGGAGGTGTTCCAGAACTGTTAGGATGCGGCACTGAGGGATGTGGTCAGTGGGCATGGTGGGGTGGACTGAGGTTGGACTTGGTGATCTTAGAGGTCTTTTCCAACCTGCATGATTCTCTTCAATTCATAACTTCCCAGCCAGGCTTTTTGCTGCATCTTTCGTCTATCTAAACCAAAGACAGCGTTTCACTTTTTCCAGCCTACACTAGAATTAAAATTCAAGAACATATCTGGCTGTAAGTTTCTCAAGGCAGATTCACATGATCACACATTGAGTGGCTGTCAACAGAGAGGGCCACCAAAGCAAACGGCATGGAGAGCCACACCTTTTGAATTCATTGCAGTTGGGCTGATCCCTTGGCTTGTGCACCCTTTGATTATGGCTTGCCCTTGTAATCCAAAGAAAAAAGCAGAGTGTCTTCTTTTCCTGGTATCAAGCATCTATCTTTGCATGCACAGCCCTTACAAGGGGGAAACCCATCATGCAAAGCCTCAGCTGCATCTCTTTCCCCCCACCTTTGAGCTGCTGGGGTGGATTTTATGTTCAGAATATAGATATTATAGATATGATGTTTCATAGCCTTTCCTCCATTTTTCTATCATCAGCAGCCATAATGTTGGCAAATATAGGGACAGACAAAAGGGACTCAGATTTTTTTTTTTTTTAAATGTATGTAGGCACATATATATCTTTTTTCATTTTTGGATGTTTCCCTTAATCATATCTTGAATTAATGCAGGGCTTGTTCATTCGGAGCTCTCATTACCCTCTTAATTAACTGTGCACAGATGGAAAAAGTCGGAATTGCTTCACTCGAGTTGTTCTGCTAGTTTTAAAATGAGATGGCAGATGGAGGACAAGGCAGAAAGGGCTCAGCTCAGAGGTAGGAGACAAGTTTTCAAGCTGTCACCGAAACGTCAACAAACGCTCCATCTGTTTATGAGGAGCACCAGGCAGAGGCAGTTTTAAGTGCCATCTACAGACGTGAGTTCAAAGAATCCCAAACAATTAGCAGCAAAATGGAAGTTGCAGTTTCAGCCTGATACATTCTGAGATGCACCAGGACATTGTCAGCTCGGATTGCTGCTGGCAGAGCTGGGTGCTTGCAGTGATATTCTCAGACCACAATAAGCTCAGGATCCTCAGGGCTGGGGTGCTTTGCTCAGACAGCATCCCCAGAGCTCTGTGTGCAAACCTAGGAAAGGAGAGAAGCTCCCAAACCCCCTGAAGGAAGTGAACCTATTGAGCTCAACGAGTTACCCCAATGAAGCAGCTCTGAAGATGTACCCACAGAAAGGGGAGGACCTCAAATGCAGACACTGTTTTTTGGAAAGTCTTCTTTGGCTTCAGCTTTCCAAAGGTTACCAATGAGTGATCCTTGGGCAAGGGGGGGGGAAAAAAAAAAAGCAGAAACATTTAGAATAGAAATCAGTGCCAGACTTTGGGAAACATGATCTGTTTGTGATAGCTGAAGAAGCATATACAAAGTGATGCAGGTAAGAAGGAATAAACTTTTGCCATCTCTTTTCCCAGAAAAGCTCTTCTCAAACTGCTCCAGGGGGACGTTAAATAGTTATGCTGTCAGGAATAACATGCACATGCTGATCTTAATGCAGGAGGGCACTGCACCATTATTACTGTTTTAGAAAAGCAGCAGTGTTATGTAAAATAACCATGTCAGGGCTACATGTAGTACAGTGGCAGTGGATATTTAAATAACCTCAGAAGCCTACAAGGAACACATCTGTTTCCTCACGCAGAAGCCAGCTTATGCAAGAAGTATGCATCTGTATCTAGGCTTCATTGGTTTAAATATGGTTAGCAGGCATGGTTATTTGAAACTGAATTGTACCCATGTGATTTCCATGTAGTCAGAGCTGCTAGAATAAATTTATATTTAAAAAAATTCTGCACAGCTTCCTGCCTTATTCCTGTTCATTCTTTTCTTTGGGGACAACAGTGTATGTTACAATGATAGGAAGATGCAGGCCTGCATCTATAGACTTTCAGTTCAAAACTGGTACTGTGGACTTCAGTTCTAACAAGCTTCAGAAACGTCTGCCTCAGCTCCTGTACTTTTTGAAGCCTTTTGTTTTAAAAATTCAATTATAGTTAATAGTTTCCAAACACAAAACTGAAGTGAGAAACGCTTATTGAGGATATCCCCAGCAAAAGCCTGAATGCTTTCTATCTTCATTTGATAGTCTGTTTCTGTACCTAGCTTTGCTTAGACATGGAGAACGCAGAGTTAAACCTATGTCTGAACTAAGACATTAAGGTTATTTCAGCAGGGTGAGAAGATCTGTATGCCCAAGGGGGAATCATCACCTCCATTTTGCCTTCAGTGCTATTCATACAGAGTCCAGGTCCCTAAATGCCATCACCATCAAGTGATGCTCAGGCTACAGAGATAATGGCTACTGAGAATTTGAACACACTGAACTAAAAGTTCTGTTGAGAGCAGCCCACTGCAGGTGACACCAGGACACTATGGCCACCTGCAGTGCACCAGAGGGGAACCTGGAGATGGCCCAGCCAGAAAAAGGATGGAAAAGTGATTTTCTTCAGGCTGCTGCCTAGGGAGCTTAAAAAGCACCAATCTCATGAACCATTTTTTCTGTTGGAAAAAGTAAAAAGCAAGAAGAAATAAAGGCAAGGCTAGGATAAGAGCAGAAGTTAATCTCTGTGCATGTTCTCTGTCTGACAAGAGAGTACCCTTCCCAGGGGCTTCTTATCACAGCCTCAGTTCCCTCAAGGTCACAGATCAGGCTAATTACACCCTGATAAGCACAGTCCTTGCTCATCCGCAGTTAGATACTGAGGTTCCTCGTTTTCTGCTCTGAACACTGGAACAGCATCACCAGCCCACAGCACTTGCAATAATACACTTCTCCAAACTGACTGTGATTCGAAGGCGTGACAAGCAATTCTGGTGTACACATTAGAACTCCTAGTACCAAAATAGGGCCATGAGATGCCAGTATTTTGGAATGAGATGCTCTCAAGGGCTTCTTGTGGCAAAACCCTTCAATCCACACCACATAAGTGACAGAAAAATGAAACCCAAATGCACACCAAACCCCACAGCATCTGCTGCAATTATCCTTTCTGGTCTTGTCAAAAAACTTGAAGTGCCCCATCATGGCATCATCTGCAGTGATAGAAAGGGAAAGGTCATTTCCTCATCCTGGGAACCCCACAGTGAACTGAAAGATGAATCGGTTCATGGTCTGCCCATATTTTTGGGAGATCCCTGTGCTGCTTACAAATTGCTCCACAAAAGTGGATCGCAGAATAGAATGTTCTGTAAAGCCCACATGCACTCAGAATCTAGGACAGACCCCATAGATCCCATAGCAGCTGTTCTCCTGCCTCCTGGTGCACTTGCACAAAAGGGCTGAGGCAAAGGATGGGATTTCTCCCTTAACCATTACCAGTTGCCCAGTTTAGCAGATATTCCCCTCAAGGATGCTCTGTGCAGAAGCTCTTTGGGAATCCTACCCAAAGTGCAGCTCCCAACACCCATCACCATCCTGCAACCTGCACGGGGGTCGCTGGGCACTGCCCGAGCCACAGATTTATTTTAAATGAGAAGATAACAGTTTACTTCACTCTCACTCTTTCCTCCTCTTTTCTAAAACAGGTACTTGAATCATTCCAATGAATAATAAGCATGTTCACCAACCCAATTTTAGGCAATTTCCATTTCAGTCCCAATATCATCCTCAAACATACTTTTCTCTTTATCTATGGAATGGACTGTTCTGCACAGCACCTTAAATAGAAAGTGCTATGCTAGCTAAATGCTGCCTTTCAGCTATTACAATAAATATCTGACAGTGAAGAAAATAAGAAAAGAGGCAGGCGGGGACTGATCTGCCTTGTCATATGCTAGCAAGTTGGCACTGAAAGCTTTGTCAGTCCATTAGCTGCTGTTAATTTCCTTGTTCTTCGTGGCAAAGGTGGCCATAATTGGTGGAGCTGCTGGAAATATCACATAAATGGGGTGATTCACACTCAGAACTGTCACTGTAATAAAATCCCATTTAGAAAATGTCCCCTTCACCCAAAGGGGAAAAAAAAAAAAAAAAAAAAAAAGCAGGCATCAGAGCCTGTCCTCCCCCTGTTCTCTTGTAGGAATACACGACCCATCAGCATCAGACAGCAGCACAGATCTGTCCATCTCTGAAGACCGGTCATAATTTAAAAGGGCCTTCAAGCCTGATGGCCCATAATTGGCTCAGACAACAGCTTTTATTTATTTATTTCTAGTGGGACTCGCAGACTGGATAAAAGCCAAGGAAACCGAGACAAATATAAAGTGAGCTTAAAATTCTGGCCACCATCAGTGTCATTACAGTGTACGTAAGCATGTGTGTGGTTGAGGAAGCGATAGATGTGGAAAGAAATAAGTGGAGCTGGCCTGGGGAGAGATAACATACCAGAAGCCTGGTTGCTTTACACAGCAGTGCTTCCCCTTTGAGTTCAGTGCTGGACTATAATCCCACGTTTCCAGGAAGGATGGGGAGAGATGGTGGCACACCTTGACTGAAGGGTGAATCATGAAGAGGGGTTACAGAGGGTTTGAAATACTGTGATTTTAATTTTTGGTGTGGTCCAGGGGTCAGATAAAAATCCTTTACCTTGGACAAAACTTAGTGAGATCTGTTCAGAAATCACCACAGGTATTAGTTAACTTTGGAGGAGCTATGAGTTCACAAATCTGTTGGATTTCTTTCAGAATGCTAATATACTTAAATCCCACACAGAAGCTATGGGAGAATCAGAGACGGGATCTTCCCTGGGCTGATAGGTGATGCTATGCTCATTCCTCAGAGCTTAGAAGCTGTCTGCTATGCGCAAGAAACATCCTTGATGAATTCCTGCCCAGAAGTGTCTCCCAGCAATGAAGCCTCTGCTAAATTTTCCACCAAGACGGTCTAATAATTGAGAAGTTCCAATGCAAAATTCAGACCCAGGCAGGTAATAACCAGGGCATGAGGAACTCAGCAATTCTTCCCCAGTTACAAGAGATTCTGGAAGAAAACCTGAAACTGGCTGTCCATGGTCTATCCTGAACACCATGGCTGGCTGTTTCGTTGCTCACCCACTGCACATGTGATTAACTCACCAGACATAGCACTAGTTAATGAATTCCCAAAGGTCAAAAAGAAGTATTTTCACTGGGTTATATAGGAGCTTTCATTATATCAGAAGGATTCATGCCATGCTGACACCAAGAACATACTGCAGGTGTAGGACCAGGTGTGCGCCCACCTTCTGAACTGCGTGACCAGAAGCACAGAACAGAAAACAACTACAAGTCAAGGTTTGATGGTGAGAGACATCTGAACATGACTCTGGTCCTTCTTAAAAGGATAAGGAGGAGGATTTGTAGTCAAAGGTATGGCAATTCCCCTTCTGACTGAGCTGGTTAGGTGAAGCCTGTCATCGAAAGGGCTGGATTTTGAGTGCTTTGCAGCCAGGCTCCCTAAAATATTTACTCAGTGTCCACTGGAGCAGTTTGCAAAGCCATCAGCAATCACTAACCCTCCTGAGCAGCCTGAGTGAGCAGTGAAATGAAAGACTTCAGTAAAGCCTTCAAATAGGTGGTGAGATTAATCTTGTCAAGTGTAAACACTTCTTGACTCAGCAGCGGGGTGGGGAATGGGAGGCCAGGCTCTTCTTTTTTTTTTTTGACATATCCACAGCTGTCAGTGTTCCCAAGTTGATTTTTACAGAAGAAAAGGTGTTGTTGAGAGGATACAGGAGAAAAACTTGATGTCAGGGAGAAAGCTAACCTGCGGGGCTGTGATGTTAAGGGGCAGCGTTTGTTAGTTCTGCTCAGGCAGACCTTACATTAGCAATGAAAAGCCTCTCCTGGAAGGCAGCACGCAGGGAAAGGGCTCCCAGTGAACTCCCAAAGGCTTCTACCCGCCTCTCAGTAAGGTTTGGTGGGAGGTGTGTATAGACAGTCATCTTGTCTTTGTTAGAAGAAAAAACAAATCGAGCAATGTCCCACGCTATGCCCACAGGACTCCAGCCAAGAATAATCCAATAACATCAGGAAGTTTGCTCCAGGTTTTAACCTTTTGATGTGATGAAGCTTGTTACAGCCTTGCCAATCACCCAAAAGCCTGGAGCTCATCTCCAAGCCATGCCCTGCACTAATTACCAATGGCTCAAGACAAAGCAGGTCATTTCAGTGGAGTACTTCAGCACACATAGGCAGGACCCCATCGACTGCAGCAGACCCAAAGCACGCATAGAGTTAAGGAGGCACAGAAGTGCTTTGCAGCACACCAGTATTGTGACCGGAGCTTGCTTTATACCACCCGAATTAACTCTATGAAGCTGAAGCTTCGGGGACTGCACTTCCTTTGCTGCTCAATGAGACAACAAATTAAGATCACCTGAATGACACTGGGAAGCACAAAACACTGGAGTCAGTGACTACAGCAGCTCATTCCTCTCAGCATCGCCTATAGACAAACAAGTGCCTGCAGATCTCTTTGTAAACAATACCCTGAAATGGGGCCTTCAGCGTGGCCCTAACAGTTGGTGCCAACTATTGTGATAGCTAGAATGAGCCAAGAAAAGCAGGAATCTGGCTTGAAACCAAGAACAGGTTCTGAGGATTAAGATATTCTAGCTAACGTGGAGATGCAGCAACTAGAATGGCACAGAAGCAGTAGAAGAGGAAAAACGAGTGATGAATGGGATGGCAGCCTTTACAGGAATTCACAAAGGGGCAAGCCTTGGTAGAGTTACTGTGTTCCTATTGTAAAAGGCCACAGCAGGAGCAGACAGCAGAGGAAAAAAAAGCTATCTTTTGTAACACTGATGACCTCCCTTCCACAAAATACCCTCCTTTCCGCCAAGGTGCCTGTGGCTGTCATGCTGTAGTCCATTTGTGTATCCTTCACAAATCATGTCTTTATGATGAGGCAAGTCAAATATGACGCGTCACGCTAGGAATAATCCCATTTCTCTCCTTGAGGAGATGGCACAATGAAACACAATTGGGCCCCACATCTCTTTGTATCAGGCGTGTAGTGGTTTTTTATAGGTTGTTCTAAAGTATTTATTGCTTGAGTATATCCTCCTCCTTTACAATAGGTATTTATCATCACTAGCAATCTCACTGCAGTGTCACTGATGGTCTGTACTGCTTTTGACTCTTAACAGTACGCACAAAACCAATTCCCTAAACGCTTCCTAATTGATCCATCTTTATCCAACGGTGTTTTCTCCTTTTGGCAATCCACAAAGATAAGATGCAACCTTTGAGTTTTATTCATCCTTCCCCCCCCCCTTTATTTTACAAGTGAATTGCCAGTCAAGACCACTGGAAAGCGCCAGATTAAGAGGAGCGATGGATGATGCACTATAAGACAGGTAACAGCATAAAACCTCCACACCCCTATCCCCCCACAGCACAGCATGCAATAATCACAGCAAGTCTTTAACTAGTTTGAACTTTCTACTGGGTCTTACTGCCTCTTAACTATTTCTGCAACAGAAGACAAGCATGGATTCAGGATCTTGGTAAGCAGAAGGAGCAAAACATTACAAAGTAATTGAAGTTGGAAGGACCTCTGCAGGTCACCTAGTCCAACCCCTGACTCAAAGCAAGTACAACTTCAAAGTTCCATTAGGCAAGCTGATAACTGATTATTTAGGACCCCTGCAGTCTTTACATAGAAAGACAGCTCAGGCTGGCTTGCCTCATGTTGCCTTAATCTTGCTCATCAGACCACCTCTTTATCCCAGATGACTACATCTTCTCTCTAGCTCAAGGACACTCAACTCCAAAAGAGCACCATTTAGTACATCTCCCGAAGGATTTTCTAAGCTTAGACAATCTTATCAGAGAGAGAGAGAAAAAAACAAAACAAACAAAAAAAAAACCATAAAAGAAAGGAAAGGAAGGAGTCCCCAAGCAAAGCCAGCAGACAGAACTGGGCTAGAATCAAGACATCACCCAACTCCTCCTATCTGCCACCAGCTGAGCACACCTCCAGCAATACTCAGCTCCTCAAAACCACCAGCATCCCACCAGAGCCTTCCACCAACCAGCAAACTTTCCAGCTAAAGATCACCAGAAAGACCATCAGAAATCATCGTGTCTTACCTGGCTGTAGGTTACAGTCTCCATCAGTTCAGGGCAGACTGGAAGTCACAGCTACAAAGCTCTGCGTATCAACCCTCCTTATCAGGACTAACAAGAGTTGGTGCCACCCCCTTTAAAGGAAAGAGACTAAACTAATTAGCACCTGAAAACAGCAGAAATGAGGTCACTCGTTTCCTGTGTAAAGCTTAATTCTGTATAATTTATTTTTACATTTTCTAATTGAATGAATATTATTGAACTAGAGTTTAATGCAGAAGATGAAGACGTTAAACTCTCATTAACAAACACTGAATCCTATTCATCCCCAAACACATCTGCAGCATTAAGTTATCAAAGAAAAAAAAAACTGCTATGATTTATATCGTTTTCCAGTGGAAAAGGGGAGAAAATGAACCTGCTTTATCAGCTAACTATCTGCAGTGTGACACATGGCTCCACCAGCACTGTTGATTGGACATGGGTCCTGATGAGCCGCTGGCATACCAAATCCATGTTGTTCCCTTGCGTGCTGTGAACCCCAGAATGGAACTGGGAAGATAACGTGGGTAATATAGATTCATAGAATCATTAAGGTTGGAAAAGACTTCTAAGATCCCCAAGTCCAACCCCAACCCATCCCACCATGCCCTCTGACCACATCCCTCAGTGCCATATCTCCATGGTTCTGGAACACCAGAACACTGACCGTGGAGTCAGTGACTCCAGCACTCCTTGGGCAGCTGTGCCACTGCATCACTGCTCTTTCTGAGAAGAAATATTTCCTAATACCCAGTCTGAACCTCCTCTGGTGCAGCTCGAGGCCATCATCTCTCATCCTATCACTGCTACCTGAGAAAAGATATACGGCTTTGCCTGAAATCCATGGAAATGGGTTATCAGGGAGATGAGTGCAGATGAGCATTTCAGAGCTGGTGTCAGTATGGTCTCTCTCTGCCAAAATTGGTGTACCTCAGTGGTGGACTTGAAAAAAAATCAGTCTCTGTGGGTTTAGCCTGTGTTATTTGAACCTGAGGCGTTTTTCATTATGTGCAGTGGAATATCACGGAGCTGCAAGCCCCTTGGCGGATCACACACTAGCTGTTAGTCACAGGGCTGTTTCTCCACCAGCACCACATGGATGACAAAGGGCAGAGGCTCTCTTCCCACCAGTACAAGGTTCTCCAACCTGCTGAAGCAGCTGCGGCTGATGGAGGCATTAGGGCAGTGCTACCATGCAGGGAAAGCCCTTAATGAATGGAGGAGCGAGCCCAGGCTGTTAGCAGAGGCTCCTGCAGCTCCTTCAGCAATCACCCTGGTTTCTCGTGAAGGGATACGTGTCAGATTCTTCACTACTTCAATTTACTTTAAATATAAACGCTGGGAGATGTCATTCTGCTTCAGAAAATGGAGCTTAGCTGGAATGTACTAAAAGTGTCCCAAAAAGTTATCCTGTGATTTTTGAAGAGTTTCTTTCTTGTTGTGTCATTTATGATTTAATTAGTGGCAGGTTGTCAAGTAATAGCTATAATCTATAGCTGTATGCACCGGAGGAAATATATCTACTCCATGCTTAAAGCAGCAAAGCTATTTCCCCTGGCTCCCCCTGAGCTTGCTGCTGGTGGAGTTGCCATCTGCTGATGGTTTACTGGAATATCACCTGTTCCTTTAAGCACACTCATATAAATGAAAAAGAACATCTTCAACATTATTATTATTATTTTTTTTCTTTAAATATCAGCAGGTTTTACACCTCAATACCTTTTTCCTTTTTCCAGCAGAAATCTTTTCAGCACGTGAAACCTGAGCTCATCTCTGAAAGCAAACATTTAGGTTAGAATGTAGAAGCAAAAATAATAAACTATAAATTGTAAAAATAGCCCAGAGAGGTACATCTGAGAACCAAAACCAGAGGTGACAATGGAGATGCTGAAAAGCTTAGAGAGAAAAACAACTGAGATGGTGAAGTCTGTTTCACATCAACAGGAATTCAATAAGCTGGAGGAAAGGCAAGGCAAGGCAGGGAAATCCAGAAATTGGGCAGAAAACAAAGCAAAGAAAGCCCAGCCACAATGCCCTGCAAACATACCTCAGCTGA
Source organism: Alectoris magna (assembly GCA_030625065.1). Lineage (NCBI taxonomy): Eukaryota > Metazoa > Chordata > Aves > Galliformes > Phasianidae > Alectoris > Alectoris magna. Next base: position 4,111,996 of record CM060579.1, on the reverse strand, counting down.
AGCAGAAAATTGAGCTGTTTATAACAAATAGGAAACCAGCACCTGAACAATAAGGGACTGTGACACGCAGCAACCTGAAAAAGCAAAATTCCTCTCTTTTGGAGAGGACACAGCGCAGCACTTTAACCAGCCTCCAGTTTTCTTGATGCGTCTGCTGTCAAACCCAAATGGCACCACGTTGGCCAAGACAACCAGAAAAGCCGGGTGGGTTCCCAGGGTAGATGGAACTGCACCTTTTCCTTGATGTGATGGCACTCAGACAGCCGAAGGGGACTTTCACAGTGGTGCTGCATTTTGTTTGAATCCAACCTGGAATTTTCTGAAATGGAGGAACTTCGAGGCGGATGAGAGCAGGTTGGAAATGGGGACAGCTGTCGCATCTAGGAGCTTCTTCACTTGCAGCTGACCCCACTCACACTGCTCTTCTCTCAGGGGAGGGTCCCTGCAGCATTTCAGCCCCTGAGCCCATGTACATGGCAAGCTCCAACACCCTGGTATGGGGCAGCTTTCTCTCCATCCAAAACACAGTGCTGAAGCAAAGCAGGTGAGGGATTGGCCCTTGCTCCCCAGCCATTCCCTTCTATCAGGGCACAGCATACAGTAAACAGAAAATTAAAAAAAAAAAGCAGCTACCATCTGTTATGTGGATGGCAGAACCTCACCTAGGAAATCCAATAGTTACTGATTTCCAGGGGCTCAAAGGGAAGCAGGGAGAGGTGATGGATGGTGGCTGAGACCTGCATGGTGACCTTTCAGTATATTGGAGGACTTTCTGATTTTATTTTTTTTAAATGTGGCCATATTTAATTTTGAGGCGGGATTCCTGAATCCGTATGAGTCCGTATTAAAACACGAATGAAGGTTAACATTAAACTTGGGAAAAGTCATCCCTTCTCCTTCAAAACAAGTCATTTTGACCAACAGGAACCTGCTTGTCTGCGACATTTCACTGGAAAGAAAATGCAGAGTGACAACAGAGGGCTTCGTCTGCCTCTGAATTGATGTATTTTCCTCTGAAGGGAGTTTCCCACCAAGCAGAAAACTCAGTGCTTGCCCACTCCCCCTTCTGCCCACACTCTGCTCTGTGTATGACACAAAGCAGCAGCTCTCCCCTGGTTCTTGCTGGGATGCAGTCTGCATCTATTTAATGAAACATGAATAGCTTAAAAAGAGCATGTTAGCACTGGCAACATAATCCCCGCTCCTAAAAATCACATCAAAGTGACTGTGCATTTGGGCTTGCCATCTCGTGTCGAGATGTAAACAGAGGGTGTTGCTGCCCTGTTTCAGGATTTTGCAGGACAGCACAAGGATGCTGCTACCGAACTGAAATGCCCTGAGGAAAATAAAATAAGGATGCTCTCTGCTGTAGTTTCTCAAAGGCAATTGTTCCATTCAAGGGCTTGCTGAAGTTCGGCTGTAATAAAAAAGACCTGCTGGAGAAAGCCAACTGAAACCTCATAGTTAAATGGACAGTTTGCCACCTGAAAGCTACCTGTTCATCACTTCTGGTGATAAACATGCAGGCTTCCAATGAAAGATACCTGCTGGTAGTCTTCACAAGATAGGAGATCTTTCAAGAGCATGTATCAGGTAAACTCACATTTTGGTAGGTGGTGGAAGTCTGGTGTAGAGCTGTGGCCCAAAGGAGCCACCAAATCCATCCGTGCTGTCAGCAGGTTGGAAAGATGGAAAAATAAGGTTGTGGTGTTTAACCAAAGGATGCTCAGCCCTGCTCTGGTCATGGGTAGGGTGTCACACATGTCCTCCTGCCTGGGGAAGGCTTGAGCCATGCTGGGAGTGGGAGGAGGGCTCAAGAGGAAATAAACAGGAGAAAAAAGAAAGTGGTAGTAACTGCAGTAGTAGTCATGTACCATGAGGGTCTGTTGTGACAGGACAAGGGGAAACGGTTTCAAACTAAAAGAGGGCTGATTTAGATTGGACGTAAGGAAAAAGTTTTCTACAGTAAGGCCAGTTAGGCAGTGGCAGAGGCTGCCCAGAGAGGTGGTGGTGTGGGTGTCCCTTTGCACTGCAGGGAGTGGGACCTGATGGCCTTTAAGGGCCCTTCTGACCCAAACAATTCTGTGATTCTATGATTCTCTGACTGAAGATAGCCAAAATAAGGCACAATGACCTGGCAGATGTGTCTGGAGGTGACCACGAGATGAGTACAAGGCAACTGTAGCATCCAAGGTGAAGGATGTGAACATGAGATGATATCCAGTGCCAGTCAAATGCAGAATTATTGCAATGGAAGGAGACTTGTTCATGGAAAAGTATAATTCTGAGTGAAGTTCTTTAGGCTTCTTCATTTTTTAAAGACAAATCTAACATGTCACTTTTTGCAAGTGGAGTTTACCAAAGCATTTCTGCATCTGAGCTTTCAAAAGATACAAAAAGCATTTCTGAAAATCAATTTTCAAAAGACAGAGCAAAAACAAGTTCCACGTCTTCACCATAAAGGTTTTTTTTAGCAGAAGTAGGGAGAGTTCTGAAGAAAAACCCAGCAATCTGTGCCAACTAAATGAAATATTAAAAAAAAAACACACAGAACAGAATTAGCAACACATCTGTTAATGACAACACATTGAATATTTCCTTATTTTATTTTGATGTTACATCTCCTTTCCTTTAAATTTCTCCTGCTTTCTCTGCTTAGGTTGTAAACTCTTCACAGCAGCGACTGTTTCCTTATAATGCATTTGTCCAGCATCTCACATGTTGTGAAGGCTAATGTGATGTGAATAATATATATTGCTCCTCTCTGGAGATACAGCTCAGTGGCAAAAGCAGCTGCTGATGGCTTTGTGACAGCGAAACAGAAATTCAAGACAAACCTCACTGCAGCATGGGGTGTCCATTGTGGCTCATGAAAGTAAATGCCAAACGGTCTTACTGTAACAGAAGATGTCTAAATCATTTCAGGCTATGAAATTGCCACACGTGATGCTCCTAAAAAGTTAAAAGTAAAAAAAAAGAAACAACAACAACAACCCAAACAACTAAAACTCATCTCCATCTGAAAGCGTTGTGCAAAGATTCTTGAGTTAGCTCCTGCCAAGAATAGCACCGAGCAGCCTGGATGCAACATCTGCTCACAACGTGTGAAAGCAAAAACATCTGGGAAGAGTTGCTCACATTCCTCACCTGCCTTACCTATGTTAATTCTCTGAGAAGGTGGAAATGAGATGACACTTAAAGCAACCCCTTGATGGCTGGAAATTAAAGGGGAGAACATCTATTTTCTGTCATGCACCATAGGAAGGAAACCATGCATTTCAAGGAAAATGGTGTGGCTTTTCCCCTGTTGCTGTCTCAGCATACACCCAGCTCCTTCTGTCAGTTGTGCCGGGCTTCGTGGTTGCTCTCCTGTTACAGATTTCCCATCACCAGCAACACGTCTGGATCCTGACAACACTGTAATCATGCGGGAAACCAAGAGAAGAGAGATTATTCCATCCTTCTCTGACTAGCAAGCAGCCTTGCTTCTGCTCCTAGTAAATTCATGTCTCACTTTCTGGTTTATCACTTCCATGTTAGAAGAAGGACACAGGTGAGAAAGACTTAAAAGTGTTGCTGAAGACTTTGTTGCAAAAATTAAAGGCAGTTGTAGGCATGATAGGGATTTTAGCAAAGAACGGAGGAGGAAATAGGTCTCCTAATGCAGGCAAAGCTGTCATTTAACAAGGACAAATGAGCCCAAGATACCTTAAACTTGTCCTATTGTCTAATTCTGGAAGAAAACAGATGACAACCATCCTGGAATCAGTGTTTGGAAATATACAACAACAGGAGAAAGCTTTATTAACACTGGAAATGTACTCTTAGCTTGGATTTCCTTTTCAACACCCAGCTTGTTCATCTCACAGCTCAATGAACTGTTAACATCACATATTTCTTCTGTTCCAGCAGCAAGTCCAGTCACTTCGGTTTCCGCTAACTGCAGACAGATGAGATTCAGCCTTCCCAGGGAGACAGAGGAAGGGGGAGATCTTTGGAGAGTGGGAGGAAGGGGACAAGAGAGGCTGGATCTCAGTAGGCAGCTAGCAACATTGACGAGCTGCAAGTTGGACTTGCTGAGATATTACTGCGATGCGTGCCTCAGCTTTTCTAGTGCTTGTGTGCAACATGAATCTGACTTTCTGCATTCAAGTGTTTTTTAAACTGAGTGTATCCCCCAGCATTCAGTAAAGAGCTCTGTATATATAGCTTAATCTTGGAAGACTGTTATGTGCTTCATGTTCTGAGCCAGCCATTTTCTCCTGTTCCTTAACAGCCCAATCAAGTCTAACTTTCCAGGCAAAGACCAGGAAATGTCCTTGTCTTGTTGTACATGAGTGGCATTTTTCCCAGGTAACAAGAGATAGGACAAGAAGGAATGACCTGAAGTTGTGCCAGGGGAGGTTCAGGATGGATATTAGGAAAAATTTCTTCTCAGAAAGAGGAGTGAGGCTTTATCCACTGCTCTTTGCCATAATGTCTTTTGTTGTATCTATATTTGGGCAGTAAGAGAATAGAGAAATTAGACAGCTCATCTGTGGTGGTGAAATTAATATTTAAGATTTCAGAGATCTTGCTAAGGAATTTATCCTCACTAAGAGAATGCACCCATTGCAAAAAAAGCTAGCAGTTCACTAAGAGTTACCTCTCCATACAGTTACACATTCACTCTTTAACCCCTCCCTAATTACTGCAGTTACCAAGCTACTTAAGGAGTCCAGCCCCCCAGAGTTTGCTTCTTGGCATGTTAACACCTAAATGATTGCTCCCAGGGTTGGGTACCCAGCTCTTCTAACATTGGAATGGTTGCTCCCTGCTGGTAGGCATGTGTCCCTGTTCCTCCTCTGTGCCGCCTCTCCTCTGGGATGGTTCTGACAGTCTCAGAATTGGTGGAAAACAGCTTAGTAATAGGGATGCCAGTTGTGGATTTAGCCTCTGGACTCACTTCTTAGGCTGAAAGAAAATCTGAAGAACAGAAGTATGAGATGACTTTCTTTTAGCAATAGTACAGATTGTACAAACTTAAATTGCTTTAAAAAGAAATGCTTGCTGGACAAGAATGTGATAAGCACATAAGACTCAGATTGACCTGCCCGGTTCTCCAAAGGGTGGAACATTTCCATCCCTGAGCTGACCTTGAAGGGATTTTGCAGGTGAAGTGAGTCTCTGGCTCAGAATCTTTCTTCTAACCCTCATGGACTCCCTGTCAAAACTTCGGTCTTGCCCTCCCCAAACTGGTGCTGCTGTGTATGTGAAAATATGAATGAACTTTTATTTCCAAATGATAACTTCAGTCGTGACCCACTGAACTTTCCTCTCATTGCCAACACCGTCTGCCTTTACTTTCACAGACCAGTCCCATGGTTTTTGTATCATTAAGCTAGGAAAGATACTGCTAATCCTCTACTTTGATCACTGAATTGAAAGGGAATATTGCTGACATCTTATCCCTCTGCTACAGTGACATTTGACTGTGGTTTCATGCACAAGATGAGATTTAACATCATATGGGAATTGCAAAATATAATAATTTTCTTTTTTTTTCCCTAAACTTTGGTTCCTCACACATTTTCAACAGGAAGAGAGAGAAAAAGGGAGAGCCGCTTAGCATTCAGGAGTGAGAAGAGCCGAAATCAAATGAATTCCTTTTTCTCTCGGGAATTACGGGGCAGTTCAACATTTCTGATTAAGGACAAGAGAAAGACGCCATAGCCGGCTGTGCTGTCCTTCTAACACAGAAGTGTTTGACATGCCGGAGGATAATCAGGAGAATAACAACACTACCAGCAGGCAGGAGTTTTGGGCTTGTCATCTTACTTGGCTACATGCAGTTAGGTCTCAGTAAAGATGACTTGCTAAAAATCTAACTACCGCATCAAGGCTCATTGGGTTTCGCTGAGCTCCTACCTCTGTAATCACCATTTACCAAATTAGAACAGGGGGAAAATGAGCCACTTCATCTCTGTGTCATATAATGAACTTTTTTGTGTGTGTGTACCAGGGAGGGTGATTGCTGCTAGGTGTAATTATTATAATAAAGATCAGTGAAAACTCAAGTTAAAAAGGAATTGTAGTTATTGAGCCCACTAGCGCGATTCAAATGGAACCAGTCCCTTCTCTTGCACAGAGGAATTCAATCCGTTGATCTCAACCATCGTAACAGCCCATGAAAACCAAAGCAATGATCCTGTCCAGTGTTTGCTCATCTGTCTAATGCAATTCAGATTATTGATTCTATCTGATGTGAAATCCGCTGATTTCACTCCATGTAATCAAATCAATTAATCCCATCAACTCCAGTCCAATCCATGAGTGTAATCTAGTACATCTGACAGCAATCAGCTAGCAGAGAACAAGACAGCCATAAAGATGAATAATAAAAATCAATAATCCTGTAAATAATGTTACAGCACACTAGATATTTTGTAAACAACAGTAAAAATCAAGGAGGCTGATAGTCAGCCCACATACATCTTGCAGATATGAAAGATTTGTACAATTTGTGCCGTATTAATGTTGGCTGGGGTTGTTTATCCCAGAGTTCTTAAGAAGTGGATGGTTATGGTCCCTCTGAGTGGACTTTGGACCAAATCATGAGAATTTTTTTGCCTTGCAAAATCATACAGGATCTAACAAGCATGGCTTGGATTGTATGATTCTACGATTCTATGTGATGGAGGCAATGGGTTCTGTTCTGAGGACGTCACTGATTAAGTGGAAGATTTGTGTCTGGAATATACTTTCAGGGTACTGGCTAAGAAAGATGGAGTAAGCACAAGGAATCCTTGGCAACTGTACCCTATAATTACGTTTTTACCTTTATTCACACTTTTATAACCTTTAGCACAGCTTTGCAATGGAAAAGCCTGGCTCTTTCCCTCAGACAAAAGAGAGGGGACAAATACACAACGGTAATTGTGGCTTCCAGTCCCTAAGATAAGTTTTCCTGGTCAATTTGGAAGCACCAAAACAGCTTTTGAGGGTCTGTATTTCCAGACATACTGTGTTTGGTAGCTCAGGGTTCCCAAAAACAGATGCTGTCAGGCAAAAAGTCAAATTTCATGGCTGCCTTATTGAAAAATGAGATGGATCCAAATAGCTGAAATCTAACCTCTCCCACTCTGCAGTGTAAATCGCAAGGCTGTGCAGCTCAGTGAAAACTTTAAAGTTATGCAGCAAGCAATGATACGAGACTAAAATATTGTCACCAGGCTCAGCATACCCAGTGGCAGATCAAAATTGGGTGTCACTTTGATGTACTGGTGTGAAGGGCACAAGTGTGGTTTCTGGACTGAGAAGGCACATCTTCAGGCTTAGGAGACCTGGATTCTTCATTCCCACTCGCTTTGACCTTCAGATCACCTTCTACTCTTGTAGAGTAGGGAAATGATGCTTCCGTGGTGTAAGGTGCACTAGGAAAAACACTGCATGCGATTGGTATAATCAAAGACCTCTTGCCCTTCAATGCTGATGAACATTTTCTCCTTATCATAACAGGAATTCTGCAAATGTTTCTATCTGGGAATGCAACATTTCACAGATGAAGACAGATATATTCTTTTCAACAGAATTAAGGAGTTCTTTGGAACAGGTTTTTTTCCTGATTGAAGAGAGGACGGCAATCACAGCTAAACAGGAGAGCTACCACTTGTCTGCCCACTGCTTCCTGGACAGACAACACCATTAAGCACAAGCAACATAAGCAGCCTGAAAAGGCATTACAGGGGAAAATTTTAAAGGTGGTAAAGGCAGATAGGAGTATTTTTCTTGTTGCAAACTGATCTGGTCTAAGTCCCTAGCTCCACATATTCCTTAAAAAACAGTGTCCTACGTAGAACTGATGCTCCATATAAGAAAAACAAGACACAGAAATGAACAGAAAGGCCAAGGGTATACAAGAGTCACAATTCTATTAGAGGTCTGCTGTCCTCTTGTCCCTTCCAAAATATCTTTCCTTTAACTCTATAATTAATAACATTACGTGCTAATATAAGATCAAGAAGGTGGCAGCTGTACTCCAGCTTCTAATCCACTCATAAGTTATTGATGCTGCTGCTCCTGGTGTTCCATCTGCTTCTCTAATGTTTGTTCCATGCTGCATTGCTGGAGACTTTGAGGCTAACATCTAAGATAACCTACAGGAAAAAAGCAATGGAGGAGGATGGGCTGGCTATGTAGTTCTTCATTCATTTGGATACCGAAATTTAGATTCCCTGCAAGCAATGCTGAGACAAGAGATGGATGAATGGAAAATTTTGTGACCACTGCATTCAGCAGCCCTGCAAATCTTGACAGACCTACTGTTGTTTTCTTTCAGATTCGGGGCTCTCAAGAAACGTTTTCATTTGGCTCCTTCATGTGTCCTTCAGTTTTCTGCTTGCCTGTGCGTACATGCAGACTCTTCACTCATTTTTTTCAATGTTTTATAATAAGGTCAACCAAATTATGTATTCTGGCCTTGATAGGAAGAGTGGCTTAGCTTCATTGTTGTAAATTGTTGTGAATTAGGGTGATACCAATGCTAATTGTCTTTTCCTTGCTTCGCTGACTCTTTAAATAATCGCCCTCCTTCTTGGTCAGTTATTTCCTCGCACCTCTGAGAAATTTGCACCTCAGCTCTTATCAGTCTCCTTCCACCCAACCAATGTAAAGTACATTGCGGCCACTAAATCCAATTAATCCTCCCGGCACTCCCCAGTGAATGAAATTAGTTACATTTTACAGCTGGGCAGTCAGGGGTGCAGACAGCTTTCCCAGCAATGTCTGTGTTATCTCTCCTGAATGGAAAACCTGATGTGCCCTAGGAATTGTTGGGTTTTCGGTGTGCTGAGCACCTTTAATCACAGTGGAAGTCAGAGAGAGGAAGAGATTTGGAGCACCATGTATTCCCATAGTGTTTCTGTTTGGTTAGACCCAACACTGACCTGAGTACCTCTGTAGAGTCTTGTGTGATGGGTGATGGGATGGATCCATATCCTATCTCCAAGCACATCACACACTGAACACCCACCTGCGAGGTGGCTCAGAAAAGCCTTGCTAGATCGAGCTCAGAAAAGATAAACACACAGGATTCTATTTATCTATCACTCCATTTTTATAATATCGTTACTCTATCATTTTCCACAGGACTGAACACCCTTTGCAAGAGGAGTGGAAAAATGAGGTGTTGAGCTTTCATTCAAACAATAGGCTTTGCTAGCTTCAGGTCCTCAGTACTGGATGCAGCAGCTGTTTTCAAATAAGATGAAGGTGTGGTTTTTTTTTTCCCCTTAAAAAATAAAAGTTAGTCCCCGTGAATTACAGACAACTTTCTCAGCTTCTGTGCCTTGAGTATATTCAAGTTCGATTTTTAAAAATTCTCCCAAGCGATTAGAAGTCATTGTGGGCTAATCAACCAAGAAATTTAAACATAAACTTGGCTGAAATCTCTCCTTAAAGTACAGCTAAAGCGTATTTCACTTTTATTGCTCTGAGATATTTACGTCTACTTTAAATACAAAGAGCCAGATCCTCTGTTGACTCAAATCAGTATAGTGTTACTGGCTTTATGGAACACAACTTGAGGGCTTGGCCCTCTATTTTATGATCTGTCTTCCTTTATAATGATATCCTCCATTCTGCACAGATCTTCTGGTGGATGAAAGGGGTGGTGGGTGGCTTAATACATCCCATGAACTACCCAGTGAGGCTTTCAGATCCCCTGGGTATGTTATTATGTTATGATTACTTTTATGTTTGGAAAGCAAAGTGAACTATAAGCACATGAACTGCAGAAAGGGAGAACCTTGGCTTTTGAGATATTTAACCTACTGCAACTCATTCCGGTCTTCTTGAATCAAATATGACTTTATAATGGATAAGTGCTTGTAGTACATGTAGCAGCTTCCATTGTACAGCATGCAAGAAAAAAAAAAGGAAAAAAAAAAAAGGTGCTTTTGATACATTTGTGACAGTTTCACTTCAAATAAGGAATGTTCTGTATCATCCGGTATGATTTCTAACTCAACCACTGAACCATGTTGATAAAATAATTACATGGTAGTGCTTTTGTGTGGAAATAAAGCTGCTCAACAAAACTGGCGAAAGAACGTGACTAGGCTTGTGAAAGGTATAAACGCTGGCATAATTAATACATTTTCCATCTCATGAACTTTAGTGGCCTTTGCCAGAAATAACAGGAAGAAAAAAAGAAAAAATAAAAGAATGGGAATGGAATGGACTGGTGAGAAGTTTTATGTTCCCCATCTTCCCATGTGTAGGGTAAGGAAGCGGCAGCATCACTGCAAAGCGGTTGTGCTCGAGGTGGGTGTGCTTGCAGCAATGCTCAGGGCTGTTTGGAGAACCACAGCATACACAGAGTTGTCAGGCTTTAAACAGGCCATATTTAAGTTGTTCACTCATTGCGTGATACTCTGCTAACCTGTGAAGATTTTAGGGGACTTCTGGGCTTGCATAATTTATTTACAGCCAAAAACCAAAGAGAACAGTAGGAGGATGGATGACAGATCTTTTATGGAATTAGCATGGATTTGTTCAGTTGTTACTGAAACACTGCATAAATTCTTGATCCTGGGAGATGCTTGGCTAGACACTTGGCTTCAGGCATATGAGATACAGCAACACAGGACTGCACATGCTAAAATCCACTAAATATTTTCTAGTATTTGGAAGCTAAATCCTACAGTACAAAGGGCCAAAAGCCACAGAATCTTCAATAAGCCAGAGGTATACAAGCTAATGAGACCACGGGAATCAAATCAGAGTGTTTTTAGGTTTCTGCCACAAAAGGAGGGAATGGGTTATTTCTTTGATGATAGAAAGCATAATTCTCATGATATATGTTAAATCTGCAATTAAATAATCTGCTGACCTGATCCTCACTTTCCATCATCCCAAAACAGACTGATCTGATGTTTAAATTACAATTTAAAGAGCAAACAAGACAAAAAAAATTGAGCAGGGAGCACAGAGGAGCACGGTCACGAGCACCCATCTTTGGCAGTGTGTGAACACAAGAACAAGAGCTGCCTTCTGCTGGGACACCCAGCACAGAGCGTTGCCTGCCCCAATATCCATTTGTGATGATGATTTCCCAAAGCAACAAGTGGTGGAGCTGATGGAGAAATGACAGCAAGACAACTGGGGGTGGATTACAACTGTGAACAGCGAGGGCTTTTCATTCTTTTCATCTTGCCAGACATGCTGTCCCTATTAAAAGTTAATGTTTGAAAATCATCTGTTTCTCTTAACCTCTATTTGTAGTCGGTGAATGGAGCAGTAAATGTAACCAGTGCAGTGGCTGTGAGGGATGAACTCCTACTGGCTTGGTCAGTATGAAGTCAGTGTGCTAATCGCTTACAAGCCACCTGCAATTCAATGCATTCATTTAAATAGGATTCGTTGTCCTCTCTGTTCAAGTGCTCTGCATTTCAGGCTATCTCCTTGGTAATCCTTTTTAGATTAGTGTCAGAGCCCCAGATGAAATCCTTGCTCATTCTCTTGCCATGTTTACCAGGCTGATTTCCAACACTGTTTCATATGGATTAGGCAGAGCAACTTAGTGCTCATATGTTTTTCAGTGCATCTCAGTACCTCATGAAATTACATTATAGATTCATTGTATAAATAGAAGACTGAACACAATTACAGTCCAAAAGCCCCAAAGCGAAGGACTAGAATCAGAAAGTAGATGTGACCAGATCTTGCTGTGTGCGAATATCTCACATTAAATTGGTCACACGTTTATTTACTTAATCTACGTTTTCAAAATTCCCTTTATTTTTTTTTTATTATTATTTTTTTTTTTGCACCAAAAAAATAACCTTTCTTCACACTTCAGCAGAAAGCCAAAGGTGGGCAGGTGCACACTGGCATAATTGCCAGGTCAAATCAGAGGTGTCAGTGGTTCAACCCAACTAGGAAAAACAAACCGCATAAAGATGATTTAAAGAGAACGTTCCATTGTTTTTCAAGGTCATGGCATTTTAATCATAGCTATTATCACTACTTCCCTCTTGGAGTCATAGAAAAGATTGGGTTGAAAGGGACCAATGGAGGTCATCTCCTCCAAACCCCAGCACAAAGCAGGGTCAATTTTGAAGCTAGGTCCACCCACAAGGGAATTAAACTGTCTGAAGTGCTGCTTGACACTGGAGAATCGTCACTGAGGAGGTCATTGAGCTTTTTATTTCTTGTAAATAAAAAGATTTTTAAAGGAGATGAATAATAGGATGTCTGCGCTGCATGAGGACACAGGAGGTCATGCTTCTGATGGAAAGCTGGGTTTTATGCTAATGCTGGACTGTGCTGACAGACCCATACTTTTAAACTACTAATTGATATTTGAAATTTCATTGCGGAAGATCATCGGGCTTCCAGTTGTTGCTAGAAACACAGGCCTTCCCCGTTGATGAATATAGCTCCCTGAGTGGAGATTAGCAGAGACAGCTATCATTGGGCCTGTAGGTGAATGGATTACCCTTGATTTAATAAGAAGTAACAGGCCATTATTTCTAAAGCTACAGGATGGAAAATGACATCTGGATTCTCGATGTAAACATTATTCATCATGTCGGATGCTTTGCTATTCTTGCCAGTACACTGTGCTCTGACGAGGCTGTTATTTCTAGGGCAAGGGAATGGTGAGTACAGCATGGATTTATTCAGACTTATCTACTGTATCTAAGCTCTTGCATCCTTCGATACAGCTGTGTATTGGCCCAGCCAATTGGCTCAGTCAAGAGCTGCCCCTTGCTGGTTCTCTGGCTATGGATTATGGGCCAGATTCTCAGCTGGTGTCAGATGGCCCCAACCCACTGATGGCAAAGGAGCTGTGCAGATCTGCAGGCTTAGGAGTTTCACATCACATATTGGCTTCTTGCAAACAGGCAGGAGAGGCAGTCACTACAAATCCCCATCAAGAAATACTGAGATCAAAAGCAAAGCAGGATGAGAAGAGAGGAGCTGCCAAGTGAAAGCTCAGTGTCACAAGTGTGATCTGCAAGGTTGACTTTTGCTAATGAATACAGAAGGGGGAGGTGGGTTTCGGTTTCACCTCACAAAATTCACCTCTGCTTTTTGGAAGGAAGAAGAGTTGGGTGGTACACCCCTAAATCCCATCACTGTATGTCTGAACGCCTCGTCAACCTACTGAGCTGAATGTTTTGAGGCATTTCTGTGCAGCTTGGCAGCTGGAAGGCCTCAAGATCATAATACATGGAGCTCCCAGCGCATGTTTTGACCTCATGTAATGGTAATTTAAATCAGCATAAAGCCATTCACTTTTACAGGAGATAAAAGTCTTCTGGAGCTGTCTGAACCTGGGTGGTTCAAGATATCACAAACGAGCAGCAAATTTTTCTGTTCCACCAAGAAAGATAAAATTATAATGCTGTTACAAAGATTTCTATTCTCGATTCCCTCAGTAACATGCAAAAACAAAAAACAAAAAGCAAACGAAACGATGACTTGTTAACACAATTATTTCTCCTCCTCTGAGTGGTGAATTTAGAAGGAAACGGAAAAGAGGGGATAAAGGGAAGAAAAACACACAGACAGTGGCGAGACTGGAAATGAAAATATTAGGTGGAAATTCTACAGTAATAATTTTAAAAGGTTCTGCAATGGAAACGAATGCTCTCCAAGTTTGTTCAGGTGCAACTTTTCGACAGCACAGAGAAAATATCCAATAAAGGTCCTCTTATGAAAGAATGCTGTGAGTTTCTATTGCAGTGGCTGACGTTGGCCATAGATATCTGTCCCAGAACCACACACCTGTGTATGCACTTGCTGCTGCGGGTAACCCTGTGAGAACCATTCACTTTACTAAAATGTGGTTTGTGCTAAACCAACTTTTGTGCACGCTGAAGGTTTGTGAGTTCAGCCTTTAACGCCGGTGAGAGCGGAGGTGTTTCTACGAGACCTCTGTCTGCGTCTCCCTCATTGTGTCAGCAGTTCTGAAACGCTGAGTGATTGCTTATCTGCCTGCAATCTGCACTGAGCTCCACCAATGAGGATAGATCAGCAATTGCAGGTGGTCCAGCAGCCTTCTGCAGTGGTGTTTGCAGGAGGCACGCTCTGCTCGTTAGCCCACTGGATTTCCAGATAAAGGCCACAGATGTTTCCATTACACAAAAATACCTCTTTGAACAATGAAATGCTGCAATCATTTATAACAGCACTAGCTTTTTTCTTTTTTTTTCCCCCTTCCCTGAGTATTATTGTCAATGTGTAATAATGAATTCATTGATTTTACCATTTTTTTTAATCAAAACAGTTATTTCAGAGACAAATGTCCTTCATTTGCAGCTATTAAGTCTGCCCTATCCAGGACAGCTGTTGGAATAATTGTCCAGAGTGGACAAAAGAAGAAAATGCCCGTGTCCTTCCCTTGCCTGGGACTGGTGGTCTGAAGCAAGAAAGACTCACCAAGACATCACTGAGACATTTTGGAGTCGTAGAACATGCTGTGTCCCTTTTCTTCTATGCGCGGATGTAAACAAGTGGGGGAAATCATACAACCATAAAATCATTAAGATCGGGAAAGACCACTAAGACCTTCTTGTCCTGCTATCATTCCCAATCAAGGAGTGAAGCCAGCCCCTTCCCCCTGGCTGCTCTTGGGTTTTCCCTGTTTAATTACCTGGGTAGCAAGTTGTTAGCTAAGAAGATTAGGGTGGTGGTAGCAAGTGGTTGAATTGAGCAGGGTGGACACCTAATAGGTCTGATGGGCACAGCTTTGCAAGACAATGTGACCACGGTACTTTGTGAGCTGGGTACCTTTTGATCTTTTGTTGCCCAAAGGAGCTGAACCCTCCCCATATTTCTATGCTCCAGCATATGTTTGCAGCTAAGGCACAAAACCCGGAAAAGCTGTTGCCCTGCAAAATCGCTGAAGGGCTCTTCCTCATGAGAGCTGGGCTGCAATGCCACAGGCTGGCACTAAATCCAACTGCTTGGGTCCACGGGGCATCTGACTGCAGCACCAAGGATGGGACAACCTGAGGGGTCTGGTCTATCTGCTGGCACTCGAGGCAGCCCTGGGGGAGGCGCTAAATGACATAATGAGTTGCAATCAACAGCAATCCCGTGGGACCAGAGAAAGAACTCCGAAACCTCCAGTGGAGCGAGAACATTCTGGCATACAGCCAGACTGGAGAGAGGTAAAAGGTTGCTGTTGACCTCAGCTTCATATCTTCACACTGCCTTCAAAACCGCGGTCAGGTAGGAGCCCGTGGCATTGCCAAAGGGCAGGAATCTGTGTGGGGGCGGGGGTCCCTTCGGCTGGACGTGGGAGCAGGAGAAAGAACCGCCTGGGGGCTGGCAGTGACAGCACAAAGTGCCTGAGCGAAATGGCTCCTCTGAGTGAGACCCGGTTCCACGCTGTTAACCTCTCGCTATTGTAGAACAGTTGGAAGCTGAATGCTGCAAATTAGAATTACTTCCTTGACTAGCCAGAACAGTCCTCTGTCTTTTCAAGGCTCAAATCGTTTCCACTGGAGGGGCAGTGAGCTCTTTTTAATAAGGCTGGGAATGGGACACAATATGGTCCCAGAACTAAGTGAATTGCTGTAGATACCCTGAAGACCTTGCTTCCCACACGTGTTCTCTAGCAGTGCTGCCATCTTTGTGTAAAGCTCAGTTTTGCAGCCACTCAGCCGGTGCATTTATCCTCCTAAGCTGAAAAAATGGAAACACTCAAAGACTGAGAGAGGCTCTGATACATTGCCTTGTGCTGCTGCTATAGAGGGCTGAGTACATCCCAGAGAAGGCATTCTTTATGCTGCTCGTTGCCAGGCTTTCTCTACCTTTCAAGGCTGTCACAACATGTGTGCTTCTCTCCCTCATAATCTGGAAGGCTTCTGTTCAATTTGGGCATCATCTAGAGCTGGACCGCGTCCATTGCAGACCTGCAGCTAGCAGTGGTACAGACTGTGCTCACTGCAAATGGAAATGGCTGGGAAGACAGCTGCCAAGCCTAGTATTGAGATTAAAACGGTGTTGAAAACAAAACAGTAGCCTTGCACCGAAAGGGTAGATGTGTGCACAGGAGATGAGCCTGAGCCCAGCCCCACCAGGGAAGAACATCAGGAGTATGAAATGGGAGCAGAACACCATGCCTTGCATTCCCAGTTGCTTTAGACATCACCAATGCACTCATAAGGCACGAACCCTGCAGGGTCAGAGGGATCCTTCCAAGCACAACCATCAGACCAAATGTGGTACAAGGAGAGGGGAATAGGAAGTCTAACAGAATCAGCAGTGTGTAGTCAGTTTATGGCCTTTTGTGTGTTCTCAACCAAATCCCATCTCTGTGGTGCCATTTCTCTTTTTACCTTTGCTCTTTCCTATCTCATTTGTTCATCAGTTCCAGACTGTCTCTTGCTGTGTGCCTTGCATTGCTTTGGCTGGATTTCAGCTTGGACAACTTTAGGTATTTGACCTGGAGGGGTGTGCTCTACCAATAGGGTTTCCCTTATTTCACGGCTTCCATGTGCAATATATGGCCTGAGTTATAAAGCTGTAAGCTTCTCTCCAAACAAGTGGCCAACTGAAGATACCAAGGCTGACATTTGGCTTAGGGTTAGCGCATCATTCCCAGGTCACTGCATCTCTTGAAGAGAGAAGATTACTTCTGAAAGGAAATGAAGTCCCTTTTTCAGCTAAAGTCTAGTCCATGCATGCAGATCAGATATGCCACTAGCAACCTCACATGCCAACAACCACAGACCTCCATCCCCTTCCAAGACATCTTCATTCCCCAATCCTCTTGTAGCAAAGGAATCGTAATCTGACCACAAGGGATAACCTTCTCCTGATGATGCTGAATGCTGACACCAAGGTATGCAGGAGTTGTTGTGCACATCTACACAAGCAGCAAACAAACAAACAAATAAATAAATAAAGGCATAAAGTGCAAGGAAAATTCCACGTATTCCTCCCCCTGTTTCCTTT
This sequence comes from Alectoris magna, assembly GCA_030625065.1. Lineage (NCBI taxonomy): Eukaryota > Metazoa > Chordata > Aves > Galliformes > Phasianidae > Alectoris > Alectoris magna. The sequence goes on along the minus strand of CM060579.1, from coordinate 4,095,043 downwards.
ATCACTTATTCTGTAACAGCTGTTTAATTAATTGCTTGAGTGATTTCCTAATACATCTTATTTACATACAAAATTACAGAATAATGGTTTGCCTTTGAGTCGAGTGAGAATTTAATGTCTGCTTGCCATGCCTCATGGAATATGGTTACTCAACAAGAAATAAAAGTTCTGGTTGGTTTTGGCTGTTTCTTCTTTTTCTTTTTTTCAATATTATTCTTCTCTCACTCCCCAGGTTTTGTTGTTGCCTTTACAGGCATTTCCAGATGATGCTAGAATTATAGCAGCGGGGAGGGGGAGGATTGCTGTTGAAGGTGACTCAAATCCTTGAGGGGAAAAAATAGCAAAAAATAATGTAGCTGAATAGGATGGCTTCTACTGAAAAAGTCATCTGGCATCAGTGGAAACAACATAACTTTATCTCAGCTGCTCAGATTTATTCTCTGGCTGGCAGAACTCGTCCTAGAAGAACAAGGCTTTGCCATCAGTGGTGTCCTGCTTTGGTGGGCTTTCACTAAAGGATGCCCCTTTTGCCTCCTGACACAGAGTCCTTTTCTTGGTACCACAAGAGCATCAGGCAACTGTATCACTGATGGCAATAAGCTTGATGCCAACGGATGTTTTTCTTTCATGAACTTGATTACATTTAGTCTGCAGCTGTACCCAGGGCCATGGACCTATGAGCTGAAAATTAGAGGTGGACACCCCAAGATGCCTGCATCTCTGTTGCCCTCTGGACTGTGCTTGGGAGTCCTAAAAGCAGCGGCTCTCACATGGATGCTGCCATTAAGTGCAGCTTTACATATTTTCCTGAGGATCTGCAGGTTTGGACTTCAGAAGAAGAAATGCCTTCTGTTCACTACCGGGTCTCTGTGGAGAAATCTTATCACCATCCACTCAGAAAGTCTTACACCACCTTGTTCATTGCTAATGGTTCAGCACTAGTATTTAAAATGTTCTTCTATTCACCGTGCTGGTGAGATTCTTTTTTCACCACTCTTAGGGTATCTGCTATTAAATCCCTATCACCAAGAACTATTACATTTTTCACTAACTCTAAGAGGGGAAAAATATTACCATTCATTTTTGTTACTATTTCTTTGTAACTATACTCACTTAATAAGATATTTGCTTGCAACACAGTCTGTTATATATTCTGTGTTTTATAAAGCATCTCCTGGGAAAAATAACCAAGGAAACACAATTTTTTGGTGCCATCTCCTTTTATTAAGAATAATGAAAAGGAAACAAGAGTCATTCCAGCAGTCAGACATCCTTCTACTCTTTCTTATTGGTCTTTTTATGATAACTGGGTCTCTCAGCACATAATCTGAGCTGCCTGAATTTGTTTGTGTGTTTACATTTGTCCTTCCAGTTGCTGTGCATGTAACATCATAGAGCTGATATCTACAGGGCGTGCAGGGTGTCTAACATCTATAGCCACACACACGGAGAATAGAGATCTATCAAAAAGTCTGGGCAGTGAGTTCTTGCTCCATCCCCAAACCGCACAGCTTGAAAGAAGGGTTTGATTATTCTATTTGCTCCATATATCAGATCCCCCCAGATTCACAATGTAACAGCTCTCTCTGTGGGCTGCAGCAGTCACTGCTCGGACTATTGGAGTTAATTGCACACATGAGGGAATTCATGCCAAAGGCTCACCCCTGTACCCTCCATCAATGGATTTTCTATCTTTGTGAATAGCAGGAGAAAGCAAGATAGCCTGCCCTTGAATTGTGTGAGATACCTTCCCAAGCTGGAGCAATACTCATCCCTCTATGTCTATCTCAACATGATGAAAAAATGTATTATTGCTCCTAAAACAGGCCAAATGGCCAGCGTCTGCCACTAGCAGGACCTGTTTCAGGCCATTGGGTAGCTATTTTATATTAAAGCTGTAATTTATACACTTGGCTGGCACTCAGGCTTGTTTCTAAAGCATCAATCATTCCTGAGCAGCCATGGATGATTCAGACTTACTCTACAGGTTCTTCTGCCAGTTATTGATCCTGAAGACATTAATTATCAATTACAAAAGGTTTATTTCTTGCAACATTCACCACTAAAAGATCTGCATATTTATTTTGCCTAGTGATTTATTGACACATCATTATACATTTCATGGAAAACTGCATTATATAGATGGGAGTGGAGAGAAAAGCCTCCAAAAACTCCACTCCAATTAGAAGAAATTACTCAAAGAACTATTGTATGATATTTCTTCAGCTTTCCTCAAACACAATGACTGGAAATTGTCTTCCAGGTCACCCACACCCACAGGGTAAGGTATAGATTGATAACATAGGTTATCAAGACTCTGGTGTTTTAGGTGTCCCCTAATTGAAATAGGCATTAATGGAAGGGCATTAATGAGACCTGCCACACTCTGGGGCAGCCGATGGCTAAGGAATAGCTTGGAAATCACAGCATCTTCTACAAAGAGACAGCTGGTGCCATCGAACGTACCGTGACATCAAATGACTTCCTCTTCTTTCCTAAAAGATTCATTCCTAGTACTGCAATACTTTCTAGAAACGGATGCGCTAATGATGTAAAGAAAAGTAAATTTACCAAAGGTTATATCTCTTTTTGAAAGAAAAAAAATGAAATAGAAAATATGATGTATCTAGGTAGGTTGAAGACTTCTTGTAGCCAGAGGCCCAAACCTTGTCTTCCTGTTTATTATAATACAATGACAGGTTAAAGGCTAATATCTTTCATTGCCCGTAAACACCTCTTGCATAAAAAGCTAATGTATCATGACATTTAGCACAAAGCTCTCTCCAATGGACCGTACCATATCAACGGACCGCGCTCCTCTATGCTGACTATTAAACACGTTGCTGAGCACTTGCGGTAACGGGCCTCCAAATGATGGAAGAAAGAAAAGGACAGAAATATTACAATCCAAATAACTATAATACAGTAGATGTGACAATCCCTTAGTGTCCATTTTTCTTATTTGCATCATTAATTGCTGTCTGATTAAAAATCATTATGGAGCTGAAAACATGTTAAAACAGGAAAACAAAACCTGGCACGGTAGGAGGGATAGGACTTTATAAATCACCATGAAAGCTTAAGCAGATTCCAATCTGCAAACGAGAAATCACCACTCTGAATAAATAGAGAGAAATGAGGATGCCTGAACACAGACCTTGTACAATACCAAAGGTTAAAATAAAGAGATGGATAGAGTCCTGTGAGCTGAACAAAGCAAAGGATGGAAACTCACCGTATGGTATACTTGCATGGAAGTCTGGTCTTTGAAGACAGAATCTACTCTACCATGCCCCTGGAGAACCTATCGAAGCAATGAATTAACTGGAGAGGAGAACATTGTTTACTGGGAACCTGGGCTGCTGCTCCTCCTATTTTTCCTTCCATAGTCCAGCTGGTGGTGTTTTCAGCACACAGATTTGCTTCAGACGTGGACCATAAGATGGAAACCCTCAATTATCTAGGCAGGGTCCATTAAGCAAGAGAGCACAGATCAGCTAATGAGAGAGTGCTGATCCCAAGTTGATATTTAGGAGTTTCTGCTACACCCCAACAGTCTGTTCTTTTTCTGTGACTCTCTGCTACAACTCAGTGCCACCTTACAGCTTTTTCTGAGGGAATACAATAATGTCCAGATCTTCCTCGCTTGGTTTTGAGAGGTGTTCTAGAGGGTTCTAGAGGACCACCAGCTCATGGGATCAAGCCCTTGCAGCTGTGGCATTGGTACACAGGACTCTCCCCACATGTACAACGTGCTGCTTAATTTAGTCGTGTTGAGCAATTCTGGTGTATAAAAGAACAATCACAACAAAAACTGTTTTTCTAAACCTCTGGCTGAAATGTAAACACGACTTTACAGGACAGGATAAAAGTGGAAATAGATGGGTGAAGCCTACAAAAGGTTAATAATCCCAGTAAAAATTCTTAGACAAACTCTCCTGCAGTTGAGCTGTTAGCAAAGCTATTAAATTTAATTGCAGCATAATTACATAGCCATATACCTAGCTGATACCCAGCTATCAAGCACACACAGCGCAGGTTTAACCGCACGCACACAATACATGGGGCTTTGCCTCAGGTGCTACAAACATCCTGCAGCCAGATGTGCTTCTGCCTTCCCAGCCAGACTTCCTCTCAATTACAAACATGCTTGGGATGAGACAGGGAGGCTCAGTGCGGGATGCATTAGTACAGAGAAGGTCAAGCTGCTTTGCAGAGCTGGGATGAGCAGTGCGATAAACTATATGCCTTTATAATTGCTGCTGTGGCACTATTTGCAGTGCGTGAAGTTAACACACCTCTGAGTCTTTGCAGGATCAGGGCCAAAGCAAATAGCACATTTTGCTTTCCTGGACTTGTCAGATATGCTTAAATTTTCCTGTTAGGGATGCTGCTGTCTCCTGAATCACTCTCTGCCCAAGGGCAAAGCGCCCAGAAACACTGCTGTGTGCATCCAGACTGTGTCTCCTGAGGACAGGGTTTGTATGGCAAACATTCCATGGGGCTTCATCAACTGGGAGGTGCTTTGTGGCATGTTCCTGACCAGCCCAGAGCCCAGAGAGCCAGGTGTTGGCCACAGGACAGACCTGCATGCAGCTCGGAGTGGTTGAGTGCCACACCGAGCATGTTTTGGTGGGTAGGACTGCTGCAGAGCTCTGTACTGAACCCATGCTGAATCCAAAACATATTCCTGAGACCAGAAGAAGAAACTCTCCTTCCTTTTATCCACTGCTTTCATCTGACTTGGTACTTCTTAGATGTGCCTGAAAGACAGGTGAAAGACAGGGGGCTGAATATCTCTGGCTAAGGATGTGTCCGTGCTGTTTCCAGCGCATCCAAAAGCACCAGCAGCAAGAACTGGAAAAGCTTGTGAGTAAACATATGTCTTCTGTACAACCCCCAGTTCAACGATGCAGATACTGGGAGATTGGGGAACGTACACAGCAAGGCTTATTGCAGTTCAGGGGCTCCACAATGTGCAGGATCAATGGGGGGTGTTGAGGATGGATATTAGGAAAAATGTCTTCTGAGAAAGAGTGGTGCTACACTGGCACAGCCACCCAGGGAGTGGTGGAGTCACCAACCCTGGAGCTGTTCCAGACCTGTGGGGATGTGGCACTGAGGAACGTGCCCATTGGGTTTGGTGGGATGGGCTGGGGTTGGACTTGGGGACCTTACAGGTCTTTTCCAACCGGAATGATTCTCTCATTCTATGAGTGGATGGGCAGAGGAATATACATAGTATGCGGAGCTTCCTAAGTAGAACAGGAACATATATATGGAGGTTATGTACCATGATTTGCCAACAGGCCATGGAGATGCCTTTAGCACTAGGGAGAGGGCTTTAGTTCTGGGCTTCTCAGCAACTTTTTGACAGTGTCAGTGTTGCAGAGCAGCAAAATCCTGACTGTGGCTGTGGATCTCTTACAGTGCACACAGCAGGTCAAACTCTCTTGCTCCCTCTGAGCTTTCATTTCATGATTTTAAACAAACAATTACATTTAACTAAAGGAAATGGTTAGAAGGAGCTACTTTGCAAGGAATTCACTGAGCTCATCTATTATTGAATACGAATATGTGTGGAAGTCATGCAGAACTCCATTTTCCTTGGAGGGGTTATAGGAGAGCTTGGGCTTCAGCATTAAGTGGGCGCACAGGATTTACTGTGTCTCCTGAGATCACCCATCCATTTTGCACGGCTTCCTGCCTTCAGCAGCGGCCAATCTGTGATGATTCAGTGGAAAACGACCTCCAGCTCCGAGTCTTTTTTCACTAGACTAATTGTACAACACATGAGCCCAGTAGGAATTCACAACCGCCTTGAAACTCCGATGTCTTTTGCCTTGGCATGGGCTAGTGCTAACAATACAGCAGACCCCACTGACAGCTCCAAACACCCTTCTGTTTCCTACATTTTTGGTCTCAGGGCCATTTTGCTACCAGGAGCTGCTGCTAGGACAATGTACAAGTGTTGCTACTATCCACCTGCAGCCTGAATCCCAGTCCAAGCCCCTCAAATGTGGAAGCCCTTAGCTTCTTTGTGACTCAGAGATTGAAAGCGCTTCAAACTGATCATTTGCAGATCATTATTTTCAAAATAATGGCTATCCTTAGCAAAATTCTAGGTCTGGAAATGAATCTTTTTTTTTTTTCCCCACCAGTGGATAGGTATGTTATCTCCAGATTTGCTAGATTTGAAGCATCTTGCAAAGCTGCGTCTTCAATTTGGTTGGCAATATCAGCTCTGCTCTCAGAGTTCTTAATGCAGCTCTGCTTTCCACAACAGGGATCAGGAGAGATATGGACAGCAAAAGCTGGTGTGATCTGGGTATTTTATGTAGGTGTTGAGTCCACAGGCGCCTGGCTTCAGAAAAGCAATTAGGATTCTACATGTTGTGAGCTTCATTATAGGCATAAGAGTGTGTCTGCTGCAAATACATGGGAAAATGTACTGCATGCACAGCACAGTGGGAAGGTCTGGGTTGCATCCTGCATTCATTTATGAATTGTTTTTATGTGTGTTTATGTTGTTATGTCAAATTGTGCAGCATGAAGAGGCAGGCCTGTGCACATTTTGTCTGGGCTGCCATTGTGCATATGAACATCAGGCTGAATAATGCATTACAGGCCATGTATCCATTCATGCCAGGTAAATCTCTGTGCCATGCGTTGCAGAGACTGTGAACATATCTGTAGCCACAAATAGGCCCAGCTGCCTGCAGCCCTAATAGGATACCTATAAATTCTTCCACCCTTTGCCTTTTCCTGGTCTGGAGACCCCTTGTGCTGAATGCTTGTAGCTCTAAGTGTGGTTCTGTGCTGCATAGTTATTGGTGTAGAAACCTGAATGCCAATATGCACGTGTGTTGTGTGGTGCATATTTCTATACAAATACAACTTGTTTCTTTATGGAAACTGCACCTTAATCTTGCAAAATTGGAAACAAGACAACTGCAGAGACAGCATAGATGGGAATTAGACAAAAAATTGATCCTATCCACAGCCTACAAAAAGATTGTTCAGTCCTCCACAGCAGGGTGTGGGAAGTGCTGGCAAAATAGAGGGGACAAATCTTTACCATTTAATTCTCTATTTATTTCAGGCATTTATTTCTTTAGGTGTTACAGCACTGTGGTTTGAACCTGGAATCCTGATGATTTTTCAGTACACACAAATGCAACACCTATAAGCAAGTCTTTCAAGTATGTATGGGAATTTAAGACAAAAGCCCTTTGGAAACTCAAAAACTTGTGGTGATCATACTGATGGTGAACCAAACCTTCTGGGCTCTGCTGTGCTGTGCAGTTTTCATTGTGCAATTCATACTGTAAAGTCAAAAACCTGTTTACGATGCAGGTATACAATAGAAGCACTGGGAATATAGGTCATTCTGCGTTCACATCTGGGTATTTCTGTGCCTGGTTGATCAAACACAAAGGAGCCTGTGTAAGATGCAGAGAACATCAGTCTTCTCTTTCTTGTATAAATCTTGGGGTAAAAGGCTGGCAGTTGAAGAAACATCCTTATGGCGTCCACTCACCAAGAGCTGTTCTGGCCATAGATTTCCTCATTTGATTCACAGACTCTCTGTGGAAGCATTGACTGCAAAAGCAAATTGGCCTCAAACCTACAGAGTCCCTCCCGAGCCACATCTGGCACCTAAATCAGGGCTATATGAAAGATGGCTTTATGCCCATTCCTTGTCCTTGGTTCATGTCATAGGATCATAGAATCACAGAATGGGTTGGGTAGGAAGGGACCTCCAAGATCATCCAGTTCCAACCCCCCTGTTGCAGGCAGGGTTGCTTGATCAATGGGAAAAACCTGAGGTCCAACTCTCGGGGCAAATTCTTAACCTCATCTTCAGACAGAGAGTGCAGCATCTCAGCATCTCTCCTGCACTGTAATGTAGTCTGATATAGTGCAAGGGGAATGTGCACCCTTCCTTTGTCAGACTTTGAGGAAATACTTCAGCTGACTCAGCAAAGGGGGAAAATTAATCAGGGGAACCCACACAAACACAAGAACTTGAGGGAGCCTTAAACTCGTGGGTGGACTACTCCTTCCCTAGCACTATGAAAAATAGGCAAGGGCATCTTCGAGACAGCCAGGCTCATCCACAGTCTCTGTGGCACAGATCCACTTTGGCTGATGCCCAAGCTGTTTGTATTTTTGTTCTTGTTTGCCTTTATTTTATTAACTAGCTTGTCTTTTATCATTCCCAGCACAATAATTATCTGTGGCTCAGTGAATGAGAAAACTGAGAGGACAAAAAAATATGCATCTAGGTGTACGTGTGAGGCAAAGGGTCCAGCAAAAAGTACTTTGCCTGCTACAGTGGAGTGAGTTATAAATAGGGTGCATTTTTAGGCAAGCATAAAGTGCTTTCCCAGAGCTGGGTTCTCCTGGGATAGGCACAGCCAGGAGAAGTCTGGAGTAGTGTAATGAAGCCATTCTCTAAGCAACATTAAAGAGAGTGAAAATACATTTCAGAATGCACAGCCAGTGGAGCTCTGCTTAGACAACAACCTGTGCAGGGGTCCTTGTTAGTTGTCTGGGGAAATCAAAGTGTTCACCAGCACCACACACTGCTGCTTTCGCAGTCCTTCAGTATGTAGAGCTGCCTGTTTTACCCAGGCATCATCATCGTCATCTTTCAGGTGGGCAAAATGATCACTGTCAGCTGAAGCTGCTTTGCAGGGCTGGGGCACAGATATACAGATTTGGGATGTACTTCTAGAGTGCTGCAGCCCTCCCCTGCTGCTACCTGCGTGGTGTATGTGCTGCTGCTGCCGCCTTCTGAGTGAGTGAGGATGCAGGGAAGCAATCCCAGAGTACAGCCTCTCCTTTCCTCTCCTCGAGGAAGCGAATTGGGATAGGTGCTGCACACAAACATCGGAATCCATTGCACATCTTTGCTACTTTCTATCCTCCTACTGTTTCTCTCAAGTATTTTCTTTGCTGTAGGAAGAAGAAAGTTTTTCTTCTACAAATCAGACAATAACAATGAAATTCACTTGTGCTTATGGTTGCTTAAGCTATCCAAAGTGCCTAAAAATCCAGAGGCAGATGTGCAATGCCTGGCCCTCCTGCAAATCCACTTTTGCAGAAAAGCATTGGTTCCCATAATTGCTGAATGTCTTTTAGCAGAAGGCGTAGTTCTGCTGTATTAGTTAATCCATGTTAATTAAATCACCAATTTACTATTATTATTTTTCTCTAAGAAAGCAAAATTACCAAAACAAGCCCTACTTTCTTTCTTTCTTTCTAAATAGAAAAATGCAGCTTCTGCAAAATAAGAATTCCATTAGAAAATATTAACCTTATTAGTTTTTGTAACAAAGGAAAGAGAACTGCAGCAGTTTGATTTGCTGTTCTGAAACCGGGGTACTTCAGTTGGCTTAAACTGAGTAATGTTTATTTAATGATTTATTTATTACCTTTTTGGATCTAGTTCAACACTAAGCCGTATTTTCCTGTGAAATTATGATGTGGAAATTGTGTCTTAAGCATCTCCACTGCCCAGCAGCATGGGTTGCTGGCTGCAGCAGCTCTTGGTACTCCCCAAGGATCCAATCCAGTGCCCCACGCATGCAGGTGTGTCCTGTGCTCTGGGCAGTTTGTCGGATCCTGGCCATAGCTCCTGTCTGTGCTCTGCTCTATGCCGTGTTCACATTTCATGCGCTGAAAAGCTCTGAATTATCCGATGCTTAGAAGAATATTCGAGAAATCCCCCAATGTAACTGAAAGGTTAGTTAGGCCATGAATACCCACCTAAAAATCCTTCCCTTATTGTAAACTGTGCATCAAACCAAACTGTGAAACACGAGCGTTTGTGGTTGCTGTTGTCTACTGGACCTAGACCTGCTCTCTCAGGAGCGTCTGGCTTCTCCTGCTTGATCAATAGGTGGTCTCAAGGTTTTACCGGTGGCTGAGGCTTTCTCAAAGCACAGAACCAGACCACAAATGGCTCAGTTCACCCTGATGGAATCTCTTTCTGTTTCCCAGAATTACCCCAGATAAAACTGCCGCGACCACAAAAGGTGTCCTGCGGTGCTTTCAAGGATAGTGAATGGTAGACCTGCATGCACTTCAGACCTTGGGCTTTTGTAGGATGTTCTATCATAGAACAGGATCATTAAGGATGGAAAATACCGCTGAGAGCAGTCTGGGTGCCAACTGTGCAACCTATTGTAGGGTACCTGCTTTAGGGTGGGTTGGTGGTTGGACTTGATGGTCTTTACAGAGTCACAGAATCACAGGGGTCTGAAGGCACCTCAAGAGATCACAGAGTCCAACCCCAAATGTCACATCTACCCTTTTCTTGAACACCTCAGGGACAGTGACTCTACCACATCCCTGGGCAGCCTGTTCCAATATGTCACCACTCTTTCAGGGAAGAATTTTTTCCTAATAGCCAAACCAAACCTCCCCTGGCACAATTTAAGGCCAACCCCTCTCATCCTGTTGATATTATCTGGGAGCAAAGGTCAACCTCCACCTCACTGCTAACTGATTTCAGGGAATTTAGAAAGCGATGAGGTCTCCCATTTAGCCTCTCGTCTCCAGGCTGAACCATCCCAGGTCCCACTGTTGCTCCCCATAAGACCTGTGCTCCAGACCCTTCACAGCTCTGTTGGACTTCTCTGGACACGCTGCAGGACCTCAACACCCTTCTTCTCCTATGCCTGGTGTCTGGAGGTATCGTGGAGGTATCTGGCACTGGGAAGGCTGGCCACTAGGGAGTGGAAGGAGTACATAATCGTGCTGGAAATCCTGGCATCTAAACAACAAAGCAATCCCAGACAGGCTATAAGACAAGTGTGCTTTTACTGTATATAAATGAGTAGGAATAGATTGGCTTCAGAAAGTTTATTTTCTGTGGCTTTAAACTACCAGTTGACCCACCATTCACTCAACAGCTGGCAGAAGTGAAAAAAAATCCACTCTCTTGTGACTGATCGAAGACTCTGTGATGAAAAGGAAGCCAAATTCTGCTCTTTGCTACACAGAGAACAATAGCGTGCAAATAACTCCCACGTCAAGCTGGTCACCTAGAACTCATAGCCATGTAAATAAGAACAAAGGATGCAGCTGCCGATCTCCTTTATGTCATCCCTGTGAGCTCTATATCTCTGTTCAGATCTCCCTGTTTTGCCATTCTGTCCCTAGCTCCTTCTCTCAGCAGGACGGTTAGCTGCCTCTCAACTAATTCACTTTATTTGCTTCAGTGATTGTACCTGGCATCCTCTCCCGTACCTTCACCTGGGCTTTCCTTTAATTCTCTCTTCTCTCTGACTTTCTCAGTATGTGCTCTCCGTGGTATTAAGGACGGATTTACTTTTGAGCAGGGAAAACTACAAAGTCATGAAAATCCTTTATGATTCTAATTAGATCTGAGTAATGTATAGAGACAAAGCCAGCCTTGGGTATCCCAGTATGTGCAAGATCTGGGAACCTCTTGTATTATTGCTCAGTAGAGAACTACAGAGCTATTCTACTTAATTATGACCAGGGACAACGTAAGTGAGGAGCAGCCTGCGTGGCACGGATCTGTGGGCAATGAAGGCTTAAAGACAGGACTTGAGGGTCCTCATGGTGTATTGTGCCTCAGGGTTTTTTTCTTTGACTTCAGACCAGCCACTTAAATTTCTCTACCTCAGCTTCTTTGCAGATGACAGGAGAGAAGAATGCATGTTTGATTTGTGTCGCAAATGTGCACAAAGAGACTTAAAGAAGGGCAAGTTACATCAGAAGTCTTGTCACTGGTGCCTGGATGCAGGGATGAAGGATGTGAGAGAAACAGGAGGAGGCAGTGGGGTCCCTCAGGTGGTTTTAAACCAGGCGATCCCCCAAAATTTCCATGATGGGTGGTGCAGAGCAGTTTAGGCTGTGCCTCAGTTTCCCATCTTCTCACACATGCCATGCAGCTTCTTCACTGTGTCCATTTATCACTGCCTTCCTGTTTTGGTGTATGTAGGCAGAGATAATGCTCGACTGAACCTTGCAACTTTGAAAATTAAATGTCGTGCCATCCAGCAAGTTGTTTTCTTCACCAGTAAACAACTTTATCTGGTAATGGAAGAAAGTAGACAAAAAGAAATGGGTGTTAATAGGTTAAAATGAATCCTCCCACCTTTCCAGAAGTGAATGCACATTTATCTGAATTGCTTGATTGGAGTTGGTTATGTAAATGAATTGTTAATATCTACACATGCTTTATTCTGTTACAATGAAGTCACAAATCAAATTAGGACAAAGATTTCTCTTTAATTTCTGTGCTTTTCTTCTCCTTCTTTTTCAATTACTGCACTTCGTATAATTTTTCATCTAGATCTGACAGCTTATTAACAGGATTGAAACCCACAAATTAACATTTTTTTAAGCCCACAATGAGAAGAAATGCAAACAGTCCATCAATATATATATTTCCCCCCCTATTTCTATGTACAAGTGACAGATTCTTAAACCTTAGCCTCATGTCTCTCCCCATTCAAGTATGGGAAAATCCATCTCCTTTCTTCACAAAGCCCAGTGCTAACGAAGTCATACATGGGGGCAAACCCATTACAGAGGGGGGTGGGGGGTTGGAGGGTGGTTCAGGTGGCTCAAAGCAGGTGCAGATGTTTCAATAGATGGTGGAGAGGACAGCTCCTGTGGAGACCTCTGAGCTGGTACAGGAAAAAAGCCATTCCACTCTCCCAACCCATCTAGATACAAAGCACTACAGAAAGTGCTAAGTAGAAAAAAAAAAAAAAAAAAAAGCATGTGTTTGACACATATACAACAGATATTACCCATGCTTTCCAAAGACCAAAGCAATCCAAGAGAGTTCAAATGGGGAGATGTTGTGTAAGTGACTTCAGTGTACCCTATGGAATGGATAACAACTCAACGAATAATTTGGTTGTAGGAGGCATGCTGAGAAATACAATTTCCATTGCAGCAAATCTGGGGGGAAGGAAATCAGCGTGATGCTGTTTGTTCCCTAACTGCAGAAAGGCTTTCACAGGGGATAGCATCAATTGTCTGCGCGGTGATCTTGTACACTTTTGAAACAGGAACGTGCTGCCTTTATGGAAGGAGATGTCTCAGTCTTATAAAGGACCTCAGCAGATCAGATCAGACTTCTTCCCGACTCTAACTCTCTTTTGCTTGCTTGCTGATAAATTCTTCTTCTAATGCAGCAGGTCTCATTCTTTTGCCTTCCCTACCGGCATATTCATTTGGATTTCTTTGGAACACATTTTGGAAGTGAAGTGAATTCTTCAGTTGGGTGCAAACAAATGTAAAAGAGAACTTTTACAAATTAGAACAACGAAATCCCTGAAGGTGTATTACTTGTGACTGTGTCATAAAGTGCTCTGCCCGTCTCCTCTGCACATAGCAGGGGATCTGTCTGGGGAATAGAGCAGGAATAGAACGCCCCCAAATTACCAGGGAGACATTTAGGAAGGATATCAGCTCTTGTGCTTCAGCTCTCGTGCTTCATCGCATAAGCTACTGAGAACTAAGGAGAGAACACCCTGAAATTCAGGATCTCTCTCATTTCTCTATTCTAATTTTCCTCGCATTTTTTCTCAGAAGCACATGGTGGCAGTTTCTGACAAAGGCAAAACACCAAAGCTGCATTGGGCACAACCCAGCTATTTTCTGATTCTTGTGCACAGCTCCCAGCAGCTCGGGCTGCCCTTTCCAGCCACCGCTATGAGTCCTATGAGACAAAAGGATGTTTGCACATGTCCACGGCACAGCAGCATTTCTGGGTGCAAAAAGTATTTAACTGAGAACTACACAAACAGATATCTGTCAGCAATTGTCTTCTCAAATGTCACTCTAAGCAAGACCCGCCCGGCTGCATCTCTAACAGCACTTTCATGCGTTCCTTTAGAGGATATAAAGGACAGATCCCGTGTCTTTTAGTGTATCACACTGGGAGCACTTATTCAATATGCAAAGTTACGAACAAATTGCTTTGTGTCCATGTCTTTGGTGCAGGACTGTGGCGCAGACACATCTCTGTGTGCATGGCCAGAAGGCTGGCAGCTGTGCATGAGCAGCGCAGCATACATCTGCCACGTCCCCTCATCTTGTCTGCATGCTGCTTGAGCCAGAGCTACAGGCTCTGTTTAACGATTGACTCCTCTAAGAAAACAACACTTGAGAAATGACATCTCCCTCTTTCAACAGGGAGGTTTTTTTTTGCTTCACTTACTGGCCATTCCCTTGAAATCTCCACTTGTTTCTACGTTGTGCCCATGACTGCCTTTGCATACTATCTACCTTGCCTGCACCAACTGGATTTTTAGGAATTTGGGATCGGTTTTGTTTCCTGTGTCCTGTTCAGAGGCATAATGGAGAACCCAGGCTGAAGCTGAGCTACCTTTGGAGAGCAGCCCTGTGTTTGGCTCACCTTGTTGTCCTGTGCTGCTGCAAGATCCTGGAACAATTGGCACAATTAGACATGCAGCACTATTTGAGCAGCAATACCTAGTCACAGTGGAGCAATTAAGACAATTACTGTACGTTTTATGTAACAGGACAAATGGATCTCACTCTTAAAGTCTTTGAAGATCTCCTATAAAAGCTGTAATAATGCATTAATATATTAATCCTCCTAATCCTGTCAAACTACCCAGTCTTTCAGTGAAGGGGTTGACAGGAGATCTCGATATTAAGAGGAATAGCAGCAGCCACTTGCTAGAGTTGCTTTTTTAACCATCTGCTTATATCAACTGTAGCAAATCTATGGTTTAGTGGATAAAACTGAGAAGAAGAGGTTCTGGAAAGTCTCTCTTGATTTAGAAAAGCTCCCCCAACACGTGCACATCACCATTCCTATCAGATCCAGTAAAAACATTACAATTTTTCCTGAGACATAAAACTAAAAGGAGCAGGCTGGGCCCAGAAGCAAACCAGAGGGGTTTGTGATACAGAATACCAAGCCAAGGACACATCCCAAACTTGCCCCAGCCTCCCAGAGATGCAAGGTGCTGCACCTGCAGTCCAGGCACTTTGGAAACTTGAACTGAGATGGAACCATGAGAAATGGGCCAAAAGTAAAGAAAGGAAAGTAGTAATTAAAGTAAATGAAAGAAGAAAAAAGATTTGCAAAATAAAGGCACAGGTAGCACAGTCGCAGTATTGTGCTGAAAGGAGGACAGAAATAAAAGTGTTTCTCTATTTACTCCTGCTCAGATAGATCTAAGAGACTTCTCTGATTCTCCATTATCCAGCTGGCAAGCCATTTGCAATGCCTTCTTAACCACGTGCCTGCATCTCCCACTCTTAGGCAAAGCCCACGTTCTTAGATTGCCAGCAGGGGAGAGGATGCTGATTTGGATATACAAGAATTTTGAAAATCCCATTTGATGTTCTATTTTAACGGCAGTCTCTCCCAGAACAGGTATCTTAGATTCACAATGTAACTTCAGATCAGTTTTAACCCTCCACCCACCAGAGGACCCACTGCTTCCGTGCTTAAGTATCTCCTTAACAAGGCGTTAACCTCTTGTAAGATAGCATGCTCTTTTCTGCCTGGCATGGCAATACTGAAATCTCAGTGTGAAGCCTTTTTCATGCAGCCAACCTTACATTTCACAGCAACAAAAAAACCCAAAAACTTGACAATCACACTTATACAATAGTATACATCATGCTGATACAAGTAGCTCATTAATAGCTCTTAATTGAGACTAGACACAATAGCTAAGCAACCACTTTGTGAGGATAATGGCTGTGAGGTGAGTGACCCCTGCTCAGTCTCTGAGTGATTTCATGGCACCTGGGTTTTCAGAGTAGCCTAGAGAAATTAGGCACACAATAGCTATCATATTTTATTGAGAATGGGATGCTAGTTTGGATTAAAAAAAAAATACAATTCTTAGCTGTAATCTTCCTTTATTTTAGGTTTTGACCTGGAAGCCAAGGCTAATGCTTCTTTTCCTAATTTAGATGTTCCCAGATCCTGTAATATCTGTGAATTAGGCAGATGCTGGTTTAGTTGGGGCTAGTTAAGTAAAGTATTGCCTGAAAGCTCAGGACACATGTAAGCAAAGAGTGTGGCCCAGGCCTACAGCTGAAGCCCATGCTCCTCCATTTTAGAAGACTCTTTGGAAAATGCTGCCCTCACCCTCATCTGTGCTCATTTATGTTGATTTGCAACAGGTGAGCCTTCAATTAAGATAAAGCTGTGTCCTCAGGATGGAGCCATTTGGCAATACAATCTCTGTGGGTTTCTGCATAGCAGGTGGTATGCAGCCCAGGTGATGAGTCAGCCAGGACAAGGGGCTGGTGACTCAGTGCTACCAAATGTCACTCTTCCAGACAGTTCAACACCCAGACCACCCTTTAGAATGCACTGAAAATGCATTCCAACAACTTAATTTAAGCAATGCACCGTGGGAGGGTTGGTGACCTCAGCTCCTCATTCTGATAGCGGAGTGTGTTTACAAAAATTAAGGTTATTGATTGCAGCGATTCTTTTCAATCGGCCTATTAATGCTCGTTTTATGTAACAGGACAAATAGATCAGAGTGTAAAGTCTTTGAAAATCCCCTGTGAAAGCTGTAATAATGCTTTAATGTATTAATCCCCTTAATCCTGTCAGACTCCCAAAGAATTTCTGTAAAGGCTGACAGGAAATCTCAGTACGAACAGCAGAACCAGCAGCAGACGAGTTTCAATAGGTGGTATTTAACTGTTTGTCAGTCTGCTGGCTTTAAAATAGTCCTCAGCGGAGAGCGGAGGGAAGCTGCTGCTGGTAAAGTATGGGAAGCGATATTAAGAGATTTTTGTGGCTTGGCTTGTCCTTTTATTTACATTGTGGTAAATCAGAACTATCGCAGGGCGTTGATGTGGGGGTAAAAATGAGCGTTTTACTCTTCTCGGGGGTTGTGGGATGCAAGCGCTCTGCCAGAAGAGCCACGGGTCTCTTTGCTCAAGTGGTTGAATGTAGGGAATAAGTTTAAAATAAGAAGAGAGAAAAATCAGATCAGGGCATGTTAGCAGCATAATGACAGTGCTGCTTCGAGAGGTGGCACCTCCGATTTCAGGCATGTTCTGAGCAGTCTATAATTTAGATGGAGCGTTTCGTAGGACTCTGTTTTTCTTCCTTCACCTTTTCTTTAACTAGTAAAGAAAATGACATTCTATGTAAAATGTAATAACCAATAATGAATCCTTTAAAGTGCAACATTATCTTTCCAGCACACATTTCCCCTGCACCTCTCCTAATTAATTGATTAAATATGTGCCTTGGTGGGTTTAGTGTTTACTGGAGTGATCAGGATAAATTCATTTTCCTTGTAGTGAACAGAAGATAGTGTAATTGGGGATCCTGTGTTACTCGCCTTTGTGATATGGGAGGAAAAAACAAAGCAGTGACAGCTATATGGGATCAGTACAGCCCCTGTATGAGCTCTGTGCCTGCTTTTGATTTCATTTACAGCAGAGCAAATGGTTGGTATTGTCACCAAACCAACAGGCTCGCTCTGAGCATGAAATCACACACCATGCGCTCCCCTCTGCTGCCTCCAGCACATCTCCCTCTCTGGCCCAGGAGCTGAGGGGCAGATTCTTCCATCCAGGGCAAAAAGAAGTTCCCTCTCAGCATTCACACTGTGAGGACAGAGCCCTTGTCCCTGGCTGCAGCATTTCCCAGTGAAGCGGTGGGGATGGAAGAGCAGGTAACGAGTTGGGAGCTGCAGATTGCTTGCAGAAAATAGAGTCTCCACGCACAAATTGGAATCAGGTAAAGCCTGCTCAGACACGTTTGCCCTCCACTGTGTTGCTGTTCTCTCCATTCTGGTGTCTGTATTTCTTTTTGTCTGGACTCCTCACTTGGACACAAAACTCTTGATGCAGCTGGGAACTCCCATGATGAACAATGGAAAACAGCCAAGAACTGAAATTACAGCTTGCTGGGGGAACTGTAGTTCACCCACTGAACATACCCCACAAGGGAGAATGGAAACACAATGAAGGCAGAGTTGAAATGTCTGTGAAGTATTGCAGCATCATTTATTAATCTCTGGTTTAGCGTACACGATGTGCAAAAGTGTACAGTTTAGAGGTTTTCATGTAAAGATCAATGTTTTCCCTGGGTAGGTGGAATAATTATTTTCTGACAAGCTTAAACTCTGAGTCACCACCAAAACAGAAAGCTGCAGTCCTGGAAGGGAGCTCACGTGGGGCATCTCCCATAGGGTGCCTTACCTGATGCTCTGGGCAGAGCATGGGCAGAGTGCATGCCCCCCCCACATCCCTGGCAGACACAATGGCTTGTCCTGACTCATGCATTTCCCATTTTATCCTGAGCACTGGTAGCTCATTTGAGCTACTTTTACAAGAATAGCAGTCAAATTTTTCTTGCTTAATGGCTTGGCAACAGCATATTTTTTTAACTAGTGCAAGATGCCGTGCCAAGAATAATCTAATACTCATTCAGAAAGGACTATCTAGATATCAAAGCAGTAGCCCTCAGTTTACCCACAGAAGAATAGAAATAGCTTTCTTTGGTGTAACACAGTTTAGATAGTAACTTTTATGATTAGACTGTAGTTCAGAGATAAGCCTTTGCAAGAAAATCGATAACTCATGCATGCACAACCCGCATCAGCTTCCACAGGACATTAGGTTTTGTATTAACATAACTGAAAATTGGAAAGTTCCTTTTTCAACAGAGTAGAGATAAGTACTGTTAAGTGCTTTTCCACATGTGTGTGCGAGCCCCATACGAGGAGATAGACTGTAAAATATAGCTTTGTAAGTACATTGTTTCATACAAGCTTTGCATTGCAAGTGTTTCTGAAAGGTAGCATCAGAAATTCATGACACATTAGGCTAGCTTCATTAGAGACACACAGAGATGTAGGTTTCATCTAGAGAATTGTAAATGACCAATTTGTCATTTCTTTACTTGTTGATCAAATAAGGATGAGAAATAAGGGAATTCGTAGGTCTGGGACTGGAAGGGAAAGAACGTCTCTTTGGTACCATAAAACGTCTCTCTAATTAGTAGGGGAATGTCAACAGAATGTAGAGCTTCATGGCCAGGAAATCAAGGGAGAGTAAATATCATATAAAACATAGGCTGCGTTGGCCTAGGGATTACAGATTCCCTGAACTACTTTAAGCAGTACCTCTACTTTCTCTTAGCAATGCTTGCATTTGCTGTCTTATGAAAGAAAGAAGTAAATTATATTTGTAGTTAGAAGGATAAAAGCTAAAATATGGAGTCTTTCACTGTTTCGTGATGGGTTTAAAATCTGGGCCAGGCTAGCAATGATGTGTGACAGGTCAGTTCTGTAGCTCAGGTTTATTATGCTGAAAATCTGCACTGCAAGGCATATTCCAACATAAAAGTGCTGCTACCCCTAGAATTGAAACCAAAGAAAAATCAGCCTTCTATCAGTAAAAGTTCAGATACCTGCCGTAAGATACAAAAATAAATAAACCAATCCATCAGGATTTCCTTTAAGGCACAGAGACAAGTGTAGCTCCTGGTCCCAATTTCGTGCTCCTTGCCTCTGAGGACTACTGAGATTTAAGGAGTGGACTGCTGGGATAGGAGGAGTGGAAGTCACAGTCCTCTGGTCAGGTTTAACCCAATTTCATTGCTGCCCTTTTTCCTACCACGCTTTGTGGGATGATGCGGTTTACATCATGTCAGCCCTTAGAAGACCTTGTGCCGATGCTCAGAGCTTGCTTCCAGGTCACAGTGGTGGAAAATAAGTATAAATCCTCTGACATGGCCCATGGCTTCCTGCAGATGCATTGTGACACTTGGGGATGTGCAGATAACAGCATGATCACTCTCCATCATGTAAGCTGGTGGTACTAGTGGGGAGTCTGCTGCCCAGGTGATGCCATCGTAGCCTGTATCTGTTTCTATCAGAAGTTCTTTGGTATTTCCATTTGGAAAACTAGTCCATACCTGGTTGAATGCGAGCCATTCTTATCGGCCTGTACTTGTCTTCATTCACAGATGCGAGAGCGTGAGCATTTAATTTCTTTGGAGAGGGTTTTAACCTACTGCTAGCTAGGTATTGGATGAGGTTTATCCATTTTATCAAATAATGAAAAATCAGAACACTCCGGATCTGTTGTTGACCCGACTGGCACGACTTATTGCTCTCTGAGCTCTTTTTATTGATGGAAAATCTAAATCAGAAAAGCTGTTGTCTTCCTTGGTGTGAAATGACTCATTCGTCATCATACTCACCAGGGAAACCAGGAACTGAATTGGCTGTCAGGGCTGAACTCCTGTGAGCAGCTTCTCTAAACTGGGGTTGTTGAACATGGCAGGGATCTTCTTGGTAATATTGCCTCTGGTGTTCAGTTGATTGCTGGGCTCTGACTTCTCAGAGTGGTTCATGATGGAGTGCATCTCACATTTGTAGCTGGAGACATATTGGAAGTATCTAATTTGAGAAATCTACCGCTCTGAAATTTAAGTTCTTAAATGGAGATATTCTAAATCCTCCATGAAAAAATCATGGAGACTTTCCAAATCCATTATTCCTTTTCAAAGTCCTTGCTATGGATTCTCACTCTGACAGGGTTTCACAAAATCACAGTCATAGGATTAAAAGCAAAAAAAAAAAAAAAAAAAAAAAAAGCCTCTACTTGTGATCCTTCATAACTACATGATTCTTCAGTGGAAAATATTTGTTGTAGAGATGACCAGTTCTGTAGTGTATTTACACTGTTTTATAGAGACATGCATGTGAGGATATATATTGAACTCAGTAATTATATGCTCCGTAGTTCTCTGAGAAGAAAAAACATGCCAAGAATAATTCAAATAAACATTAAGGCCGTGACATAACTAGTATTGCACCAATGCAGTTTTCTAAGCGCAAAAATTTCCCCAGCTCTTTGGTATGTCATGAAAGAATAATGAGTGTTAATGTTGTTGATATTCATTAAAATTCTGCAAATGAAAAATGACTCACCCCCTTCTTTAATTCTAGCCCGCTGCATAGAAAACCCTTGAATGCTTTTGTCAGTGACACCGCTAGCTTTGCAAAATGAGAAGAAGGTTCTTGAGTAGCTTTCCTGTTCCTGGGAAACTGTCCTTTTATGGTAGCAACTTTTCTGACTGCCAAAATGATGAAAGCCATGTAACCACCTTAGGGGTGTGAAATGGCTCCAAAAATAACAGCTGCATGTGATGGTGAGATCGGGATGTGGTATGAAAAGGTCAGCAATGGGGCTGATTGTGATGATTAAGGAAGGAAGATCACCCGTGTTTGTGAAGAAATTTGGTGCTCTGTTGAGCTGACTTCTACCTCCAGAGATCTTGTAATATAAATAGGAAAGGCTGACAAGAGAGAACTATTTTAGGGACAAATTACTGAAAAAGGAGAGGATTATTGCTAATCTCGAAGACTTACTTACAAACCAGGATCCCATTGTGGTGGATGCTCCAACAGCAGTGAGTATCTGTCTAGCATGGGGTCATCATTTCAGGAGTCTGAATGGCCCATGGGGTTAAAGGGGCAGTGGGATATTTGGGAAGTTTGCCCTTGGAGCAACATGCCTTTGCTGCTTGTAGGGTGTTTCTCAGTAGCTGTGATGGTAGATCAGTAACAAAAAGTCAAGTTGGCTGAAAACAGCGGCTGGAATAATTTGTCTTTGACACAGCTAAAGTCCTTCGTTTTCATTTAATTGGATAACGTGAGCTACAACCTTGTGATTTGCTAATTTGTTGCACTGGAATATGATTAGAAGATGTTTTGAGAGTGGGTGATGCAGAATTTTAATAAGACGTTTCCGAGGTGGGGCTGTTCTGACACTAAGGATTTTGTTACAGTATTTTAAGCTCATTGTGACTCTAATGATGTTACAAACGTGGAAGTGAGATAAATGTGAATGAATTACTATTGAACCCATCCAGCGAGAAACTTTTAAAGTGTTGTGGGACATATGTAAATTAATATGTAAATCAAACGGTTTGGGTTATAAAAGGACATGTCTGAGGGAAGGCTCTTTAGAGGTTCTTTGGATCAGCATCAAGGATGCTGATCATTTGAGGCCTTTACGCATGTTAATCATCTTGTTCTTCCAGGCCAAAGAAGCTATAAATACAAAAGTGCTGGCGGTCTATTACCAAGTTGTTTGCAAGCTTCCTCACAGTAGAAATGTTAACTGTGTGGCTTAATTTCTACTTAAAAATGCCTGCAACTTTCTGTAATAATCAAAGTGTGATCGGATGGAATCGGATCTATCTAAAATAACCACTGTAATCAGGACTTCTTTGAGCTTAGTCTGCCAGTCAACCAAAGATATGAAATGGAAACAAGCAGTGTTAGGGACGATAGATAGGAGTAGGTAAGGGAAACATAAGTGTAGGTAACAGGTGGTTATTTAGGTAGTAAGGAAAGTAATAATCAGGATGTAAGATGATGAGAGACTTGCTTGATTTGGTTATGGTTTTTGCAGTTCCAGTTTCCAAGGATGAGTGGATTTCATCATCACCACTGTTTATTTTTGCACTCTGTTGTGGAGAATTGCTCTTAGACCTGTTGGCTGTGAGTGGTAGGAAGAGAAATTCAAGTTTTTTCCCACTTGGAAATCACTAAAGCACGGAGCAACACTGCTGATATTTCCATACAGAACCTTTTTAAAGATCTTTTGAGGTGCCCTGCTCCCCTGAGCTCGACTTTTTGAAGTAATAACATCTAATTTCTGATGTATTTAACTGAAATCTAATTTCCAGTTTCGTGTCCTGTAAAGAGCACCAGGCTCTGGGGATCCCTGATAAAGCTGTGGGAGGGACCCCCTGCTTCCATATGCAAGGAAGTAATCAATCTACTGCAGGAGTTTAGGCTAATATCTGTGGTGATTGCAGCTCACGTATAATGAAGACAAATCCTGTTCTGGCTAAAGATCAATAATTCAAAGGGGGAAAGGGAGAGCCAGGAATGGGGGATGCAGGCTGCAGGAGCATCTGCCAATGGAACGCTTTTTGAAAACAACAAGCTTGAAAACCAGAGTGTAGGACAATTACTGAGAATTACTGAACATCCTATGGGTACGAAGAAGACCCAATGAATACAAAATACCCTCTCCCACCACTTCCAAAATCCAATTCCTTTTTAGGAGCTCCTAGGAGAGGTATTTAGAGCCTATTAGAATGGCAGGAAGCCAGCTGTTAATCAGCATGTTAATTCTGGGATGACATCATGCGGACCAGCAGTGCTACCTGCATATGTTAAGGGTGAGGGAGCTGAGCTGGTAATCCCAGCACGATTTCCTTCGCTTGCAGCACTGCAGGGTGCTGGGATCTTCTGGGGTCTGGGAAGCATCCGGGAAGGATGCAGATGTAGAGCTTTCATGGGTCAGTTGCAGCTCCAGCCCTCATGGTGTTTATGGGCCTTAATATTTTACCGTATACATCCCACATTTTAAAATATTCATTGGACGCGGGCTTAGGCTGTTGTCACAATGTCTTGAATCAGATCAGAGAGGTGATGTTAACAAGTGTGACAAGGCAGAGATTGGCCTGTTCAGGCTGCTGTTTGTCTTCTTTTTCAGAGGGCAAAAGGGTTAAAAATCTGCCTGATATTCTCCTTTTGCTGAGATGAGAACTAAGGGTGCATTGATTTCAGGCTTTCTTTTTTTCCTGTTTTTCTTTTTTTTTTCCTCCTTTTTTTTTTTTTTTTTTCTTTTAGCACTATGAGCTCTGTTTTTCGCTTGCCCTGCAAAAGTGATTATTCAACATAAGTACAGACAGTTTACAGTGTTTACAAGTTAGCTGAGAGAGCAAGTCTCCTTGTCATATTCTCCTAGAATATAGGCTAGGGTCAATGTTGCCAACCTTGAACATGGAGGGATCATGAGGGAACGCGCCTAGAAATCACAAAATTGGCTCCAAAACCATATGTATTTTTTAAGTGAAGAAAGGAGCTTGCTTTATTTATTTTTAAGCCTGGAAGAGGTCACACAGCCCCCATTTTCAATAGAAACGGGGAGACACTTGCATGGTCTCCCATGGGAGAGGCTTGAACCGTGGACATAGCAGCGAGCTCCCCACCTCTACACTTGCCTGTGCTTCATCCCCAGGGATTTTAGTGGAAGCAGAGACTTGTGAAGGTTGCACTGCATGAGCTCTTTGCTGTAGCTTCACAGAAGGGCTCTTAAAGGAATCTAGAAGCCTGAACTGTGGGTTATTTGGAAATGTTGATCCTTTGGCAGCCGGCTGATGCAGGAAGGATTTCATGCCTCACTCTCTACCAAGGAGGAAACATGATTTCCTTCTGACGAGCTTCAGGGGAGCATGGATAGTTGGAAGAGACAGGAAAGAAAATGTGGAAATCATGAGCGCACTGGAAGGTACCTTTGAATTATGACCTTGCTCACATCTTCCCAAACTCCCTTTACATCATTTCTGATGTGTTTTGCCATCTGTATGTAAGCTGAGATCGTTTTTTATCAGAGATTAAGCCAGGCTAACTAGTTTTCTGTCTTGATCTTCTCAATCTCTCTGATTTTTCTGCTGTGACTGCCCTGGGGAATCACTCTCTGATGCTATCTCTCAGACCCTCTTGGATCTGTGCTGATGGCCTGACACTGCCACAGACTTCCTCTGCAGCAATGCCAGATAAGAGAGTGCCTTCCTCTGAAAGCTGCAGGGCAAAAAAAGCAGAAAGTCAGCTCCCTGCACCCCAGTATGGTCCCACAGCAGAAGGGATTACTGGAGAAGATAGAGTGGACAAGAGAAATGGCTTTCTGTCCTTCCTCCCAGCTGAGCTTGCTGTCGAGCAGCTGTGGGAGGCAATCTTCCTCTGTCCCTGTTGTAATAGTTTGTAGCTGAAAAAGAACATCAGGTTCTTAGGATTGACAATCCAGGAGCTTTAGTCAGTGCTAAATTCACTTTAATAATAATCCTCAATGAATCAGGTGGGAAATATTTCACAAGCTTTAAACACCAAAGAACCTGAAAGATTCTCTTAAATGGAAACCCAGGAAAGTGAGCGCTGCCAATTTATTCTGAGGACAGACTGGGGAAGAGATAGTAATTTTACAACATTGTGACTTTGTAGTGGAAGGAAATATTATATTGCTCATGAGCAAGATCCTGTTCATTTTCTTTTTCCCCACTTTAATACTTCAATCTTTTTTACCAGTTGAAGCAAGAACTAGAGGCCAGCATCCCATCTGCCTCCACTGAACGTTAAGCTGATGTATGCAGAATGGGAGCTAGCTGGAAACCCAGTGGACTTGCATGGGATACAGAGGCACAGCAAAGGCACATATGCTGCAGCTCCAACTATGTCGTTTTACTGCTATATGTAAAACACCATCTGTGGTGCAGAGACCTCTGCTATGAGGGAGATGCACATTCAACCCAGAAAATTGTCAACTGAAGTGCTATAAAGTTCTCTGTAAGTGTCTTCATCACTCATTGCTTGAGAAAAGCACCTAGTATCAGGGAATGCTGTAGTGAGAGCTAATGTTGATGTAGGAATGCCAAAACCAACACTGGTGCAAATGGGTGCAGCTTGACTGCCTTTATTAGTACAAGTGGATCCAAGCTTATGGCTCGCCTGGGTGGAAAGGGGAGGAACTCCACTGAGTTTAGTGGTGCCTCAGTGCAACACCATTCAGAAGTGTAATGAGGGGGATGGTGTGTGTTTTCCACAGGATTTAATTTGGCCCATATACATTGATTAAAGATAAATTTTATGTGGAACAGAATGGCAGGGATGCCAGACCCATCCTCTCCTCGCAGGGCTGTGTAATATTGCAGGGTCAGTTGGAGTTGGTCTCACATTCAGGTTTTTCTCTGTTTGGGGCAGCCTTAAGGAGCAAGCTGTCTCCCACACATGGGGACCTCAAATACATCCGTAGCTATTGCTGGGAAAGGCTGGACTGAAAGGAGAAAGTAAAGTTAAACAGGTACTTATGGCCTCAGAGTGCCCTTAACCAGTGTCAGTGAGATGAGGAGATTCTTAGGAGCAAAATGGATGCCATGAACTCCCCTTCAGCTCCGCAGTCAGACCTGGTGTGTGACGATGAAATCAGCATTGCTTTTTGCTCCACTGACTCCAAGAGCTCATTAGAATTATTTCCTGATGGAGCAAGAAAAAAAAAAAAAGGAAGACATAAAATTCCACTCCCTTTCTGTCCCTGTAGCAGTGGCTGCAAAATATCGTCTTTTACCCTCTTGGATGAGGCTGCAAATAGTTTGTGTGTGCAATGCTGGCTGTTCCCACTATGCGGCTCTGCCCTCCTTGTGCCTGGCAGCCGGGAGCTGGCAACCAGAGGCTGTGCCGTGGCCAGCGGGACGGCTCATGCCAAGTAAGTGGCTCATTAGTGGTTGCAGCAGTGAGGAGCTTGCTGTTTGCTGCTTTGCTCTTGCCTGTAGATTGGGCTCGGTGCTCATCAAAGCAATGGGAAGTTTAGCAGTGTTTGTTTCTCGCCAGCCGGCAGCGGCTTGTTCGTCGCAGCCACAGAAGGCTCCTGAGTGGCCAGGGAAAAAAGGATGGGGAAAGTGGGGGGTTGGCAGGCAGCTTGCAGCTGTGTGGAGAGCACAAGGGTAAGGAACAAGGAAAGGAAGGGAAAAATGCTCTTTATTCTTCCTATAGCACCGTTTATTGAGTTTTATCACTGCAGTCGGAAGAAGTGAGGAAAAGACAGAGGTACCAGCATAAGGCTCAGAAGGAGTAAAATTACTAAGTTTTGGTTAGTTTATAGGGGGAACATTCCAGATGTATTCAAATGTTCTGTGTGGTATGAAATCTCCTGATTACTTGCTGGAAGAATCTAGAAAGACCACCTGACTTGTGCTCAATCTCTCACCATTAAAACTCTGGGAGAGATTACTGGGTTGTGTAGTGACAGGATAAGGGGGGAATGGATTTAAACTAAAAGAGGGGAGATTCAGGTTAGATGTAAGAAAGAAATTCTTTACTCAGAGAATGGTGAGGCGCTGGAACAGATTGGCCAAAGAAACTGTGGGTGCCCCATCCCTGGAAGTGCCCAAGGCCATGGATGGGGCCCTGGGCAGCCTGAGCTGATAGGGGGCAACCAGTCCATGGCAGGGGGTGGGGCTGGAGGGGCTTTGAGGTCCCTTCCAGCCTGACCATGCTGTGATTTTATGCTTAATGTTGCTCAGTGCTCCTTCTGCCTCAGTTTTGTAATCATTTCCGCAGAGCGCCTCTGTACTGGAGCTCCTTCCTCACTAAGGGCTGAAGGCTGTACTCAAATAAAGTAAGAGCAGTTTCACTGGGATAAATGGAGGTGTGGCAGATTAAAGATAAGCTTTGCTGGAAAAGTGCACAACTCCTTTGCCTCACTTCTCCGAAATGCACAAATTTTGACCTTTGCTGGGAAAACTGCTGCCACTTTGTCATTATTAAAATATACAGACAAATGACCCTGAGTTTGCAGACTTTTCCATTTTCTCCGCTGTGGGTTTCCTATCTTCTCGCTCCTCATTTGTATTGCAGTCTCCAGAGGATAAGGATTGTGCTCTTTCTTGTCTCTCAGTAGCACAGAGTGAACCATCGGAGCCAAGCCTATAATCAAATTGTAATAATCTTCCCTAACTGTAACCAGACTCCATTTGTTCCCGCGGAAGCTGCAGCTCTGCGAAGCCTTGGGGGCCAGCAGGGTGAAAAATATTCCACTGTGCTAGTCTGCAAAACACAGGGAGTAAACCCCAACACCCCCCAAACTCACACTCATGTATTACTGACTATTAAGCTATCAGCTAGAGGTGCTGCTCCTGATTGGAATACACAAGGTGTTCACAGTTTCCTCTCTCAAAAAGAAATTATAAAGAATGTAAGATGAGAAGGAAAAGCTGTTCCTCTGGTTGAAGTTCTGAATGCTGTAAAGGCAGCTGCCTGCAGAATTGGGTTAAACTTGCTTTTTTTTCGAGCTCCAGCACAGTGACTTCTCTACAGTGCTCTTCTCTTTTCCAAGCACGTGATATGGGAATGGTTATGAGACAAAATGTGCCATTCTTATTCTTTTCCATTGCATTTTTGTACTGCCTGCCATCATGGTCATCAGGGAAGAAAGGCCATTTTGTGCAGTGAATATACCCAGAAGGTGACATAGGCTGAAATCAAAATGTTTTGCTTTTTCTGCACAGGAATACAGAATTACTCAAAATACTTTGCTCCGTCTCTCACTGCTGGAGCCAAGTGCTGCCATTTCAATTGGAAATGTGGCATGACTACTAACGTGGCAATACTCCTGCCATCTGCTCCACCTTGATTCGATGTAAACCACAGCAGGGTAAACTCGGGCCATGAAATGCAACTATTCATATGTCCTGATGGGCGGTCTGGCACAGGATGAGCCAATTCCTTGACCACCAGGTTTATTATTTTATGTGATCAGACTTTTTTTGGGGGGGTATATTGCAAGCTATTTATAGCTACAATTTAGCATGGATTAATGGAGTAAGTGTTAATGTATAGTCCTCTACCCAATGCTGGGGGAATACCCAACAGCCTGACTTCTTTCAGGATGGAGAGGGAACCAGTTCTGTTTTCCCCAGCTTTTCCCTTCGCCCATTGCAAAAAGGCTTTGGTGGCTGTCACAGTAATACCTCACACGTAACCTTTCAGTTTGAACTATGACCGGTGCATGCATTCTGTGAGGGGAACAAATGCCAGTACAGTTTTTTTTGCTTGCCTTGTTCTTGTTGGCCATCCCTATAAGTAAATGCCATGCACGGAAATGTAGCAGATTAAAGGTGCATTTAATGTTTCTATAACATGCGTCTAGAAATGTCAAGGAAGATAGATAGGCAGAGTCCCATGGCACCATCTCTAATTCATGTGTTTGTGACTTTAATCCTTAGCTTGATGGTGCTTTAATTGACAGAATGTAAATTCCTTTTTGTTGTAATCCTTCTGGCGCAGGGAGATGTGGACAGATGCTCTCAGCTTGCAGGCAGCGAGTGGGAATACACAGGAGGGGCTGGAGCTGTGGCAGCATTTACACAAATATTTCCTGATTTTTATTTATTTATTTTTTTAATATGTGTGCTTCACCTCCCAGTATCTCACTGAAGTTTGTTTAGATTCCATCCTCTCCGTTTCCTTTTTTAGTATTCCTGCAATAGAGCTATTATTATTATTATTATTATTATTATTTCTTGGACCTTTTGAGTTAACTCCAGTGAGGCTCTTGAGCCTGGTAAACACAGGAAAAAAAGCTAAAAGACCAAAACAGAAAAAGGGGTGTGTGTGTGTGCGTGTGAAAACTATACTGACTTTTTGCTAAAGAATGAATCCTCCTTTCCAGCAACTCTCAGCTGAAGGAAATGATTCCCACGTTTCTTTTTCCATTGGGATGGGAATAGCTGCCCCTCCAGCTTTGTGCCCCCAGGGGATGGCTGGTTAAAGGGAGAGGCAACAGCTGTAAAGAGGAGGCAACAGCAGCCGGACACCTCTAGCCTGCAGACACATCCTCTGGAAGTTGAGCTTCAGATTAATTTGGTGACCCACCAGCGCTGTCAGTGTTAGCAAAACCAATGGAGATCTTCCAAGCAAAGGCGTTCCTGTGAGATGTGTGGAACTTAGCATAATTTAAGTCAGCCCTCGCTGCGCTCCTGGATCAGCTGAACCAGCAAGAGGAGACATGCTTAAAGATGGGTTTTCATACAGTGTTTAAGAAAGAAAAAAAAATTAGGCAAGAATTTCAAGTCTGCAAGAGCAGTGGTGGTCAGATATATATATATATATATATTTTTTTTTTTTCCTAGATTTAATTTGTGGAAGTTTGGTCTACCAGCTTGTGTATGCATATTTCTTTTGAAAACCAGCTCTATCTTTTGGGGCTGACTCATTGTAAATGAAATCCTGTTCGTTTTTTGTCGTACCAGAAGATCCCCCCCCACTGAGTACAATCGGAATTTTGGTGCAGAGAGTAACGAATAGCATCTGGGAAAGAATTTTATCTAATGGTATAGAAGCTAATGGCTTTTCATTTGAATATCCCAACATTTGCCATTTCGAGGATATGAAGAACATGTCCAAGGCTTCCAGGCAGTTAAGATGTGACGTTTCCATCTCGTCCATTCTGCCCAATGTCAGACGCTCACAGCGCTGAGGAAGTCTCACAAAGTCAGACAAACTCAAACCCGTTGCTTTCTTCCCAACTTTGCTGTCCTTGCTGCACATTTTAGATTGCTCTAAATTCCCTTGAACTGCTTTCCTGGGTAGTGGAGGCCTCTTGCTGAGGATACACTGCGGTGCTCCGACCTCCCACAGCTCTCTTCCTCTGTGATACAGGAGGACAACTACAACTTCTGTGTCCTTTCTCTGTATTTCTGCTTGATTTCCTTGCCCTAGATTTAAAACTTTGACTACTTCTTAAGTTGCTGCTGAAAACAAGTTCCATATGTATTACCCTTCATCTGCATGAGACACGGAGGGGAAAAAAGAGGTTTTTCAGTCCTAAACTACAGCATTGGAATTAACTCACAGTGTGCCTGGCTGCAAGTGAAGGCTTTGTGCAGCTCTCCTTCCTCTCTCAAGGGGGATTGAGCAGGGGATGCTGCTGGGTACCAGTGAGGACAGGACACTGGTGCCATCACTCTTCTTTCCAGGGATTTGTGGAGCCAATCTACTGAAAATCCTCTTGCAGCGTGCTGGGAAAGACAGAGCTGAACTTCCGAGTGGAGTGAAAGTCCAACAAGCCCTGGTGAGGACTTTTTTCCTCCAGTACAATTGCTCAGGGATCACAGCATTTGTCTGTTATTTCTGTAGCTGCATTCAGCCATGCTCTACATCTCTCTTCACCTCTATGTTTCATTGCTGCATTGGAGTTTGCACTCCGTCTTCAGGCTGCCTGGTGGGTTGTGGGCTCTGCTTGGTGCCTATTTTTGCCTCATGCAAACAGAATAGGGACCTTCGTATAAGGCAATGCTCTCTCTGCACCATGAATGTCACCTGCCACCCTGCTAACAGAGTGTTGGTCTCAGCACAAACACGCACATTTTTGATGGAAAGGCATCATTTCTACTTAGATATTGTTAGAAAATCTCAGTGAGCCTGGTACTTACCAGTCCTGTGAAGTTCAAAACTGCCCATAATCAGACCAATGAACTGTCAGTGTCATGGTATAAAATCTTCTTAAATGTAACTCAGTTCTCATCTGTGTCAGGTGCAGGGAAATTCTCTTAAAGAGCATTGGAGTGCCCACTACTTTTTTTTTCCCAATTGTCAAACAGCAGGAGTCTGAGTGGGTAAGTGAGATTGATAGCACTGGTTAGAGAGAGATCAGGTGTAGTACAAGTTAGAGAGGTGGCAATTTCACATTCTTGAAACTCAAGCCAAAGTTGCCACGACTTCTGCAATTCTAGCCTTCCACACAGTGCTATTCAAGCACATTACTTTTGACATGGAACAACCTCAGGTTGTTTTTTTTTTCAAGTTAGGTGTCCTCACGTTGCTTTTCCCACATAGCTTTCCCTTGGCACTTAACAAAGCTCATCTGCTGCTCTGATCCCAAGTCAAGCCCAAAGTCTGACAAAGAAACGGAAGGGCGCTCTGATTTTAGGGTGGCCCATGAGGACACGCTGGTTTTGCAGCTCCCGTTGCAGGAAATAACATGCTCTTTTTTCCACGGAGCAGTCTTCAAAACAAGCACTTCCTCCTGCATTAGGAACTCATGGAGTTCAAGGAGCATTTCCTGTGCATGGCCATGCAAGCTGCGAAGTGCAAGCTGGACTTGTTTGCACTGGGGAGTCCAGTGGCTCAGCAATATGCTGAGGCCTGAGTAGAGCTCTATGGGAAAGCTTTTGATTTCTATCTAGAATTCTCCATTTAAGAAAGCAGTATATTTCACACCCAGGTCAAACAGAAATGTTTTATTTAAGCCTAGAGGACCTTCTGTCTCACTCACGATAATTCAGGGATGTGTTATACAGGCTCATTACGTAGTATTGGTGTGTTTTTCCTCCTGGTACTGCACTTTTCGACCAATTTACAGTTTCTGAAAATATTTGCCAACTTCTATTCACATTCATCAGCAGCGTTTGCATTCAGGAAAGCCTCAGAGAGACAGACTATGAGCAAGCCTGATGGACACAACTCCGGTATCTCATTCAGTATCTCATTTGACCCTGCAAATACTGTTCAATTCTCCAGTTTGCCATTCGTGTTGTTAATAGCAGAGGGGAACTCCGGAGAGAAATGTCATGGAAGTTGCACTGTGTCCTAGCTGCAATGAAAAGCTCCCTGTCTAACACCCTGAAAGAGAACTATAATATATGAGGAGTGATTTAGTTCCTCTATGTTTATTGGAGCAAGTACTGCCAAATATAAACCCTCGCTGATCACGGACTTTACAGCACGGGTTTATTTGTATCGTTTCAGGAGACTTCAATGGCTTTTGCATTTTCATTTCATAATGATAAATTACCTGAAATCATTCCTCTCAGAGCAGATTCCTCCAGCTTTGGCTCCTGCTAGGATGTTTCATTTTATGTTGAAAATTGCAATAGAAAATTTCCTTGAGCCGTTGATATGTCAGAATAGAGTTTATTATCACTCACTGTCCCAGCATATTGGAGCCGTGTGAAAGGTTTTGTAAATAATATGACATGGGTAGGAACTCATCTGATGCTGTCTGTGATAGGTGGTGAATATTCCTAGCCGGGCAGGCAAGGTGAAATGAGTGGCAGGAAGTGTGACCTTTTCTAGTATGAGGCTTTCACACTCTGTAATGCATATTGGTAATTAATTAGAAATGCTGGTGGAGGAAAAAAAAAGGGATTTTTGTGGCACAATATGTTGTCTCGTATGTATTGTTACAAATGTTTGTTGTTCATATACATCTGTAATGAATTAGAAGATGGCTTCTGAAAGCTATCTCTTCAATTCTGGTACTGCTACCAGCATATTGTTGAGAGTGAATGAACATTGCTGCTTACCTCATCTCAAATGTCTATCTCTAGCTCTCCCACACCACAGCCAAAAGTGTTATCACTTATCAGATCACGTTGAAGAATTGGAGGATTGACCCCTCCAACATGCCCATATTCCCAAGTGCATATTAAAACTGTTTATTAAGTACTGAGGTACTGTATTTAGGAAACTCTTGGAATAATAAATAATTAAAAGGCATTTGTTTCAACCACGGTCCCCTTAAAGCTGGTGGTTGCTCCAAACCTCACTCCCGTGACAGGAGGATGCATACTGAGTCCTGTAAGGGCTACTCTGTACATTACTGGTTGGAAAATGAGAGAATCTGATGACAGCAACAACCTTGTAGTTAGAGAATTTGTGTAAATGTTGAAAACTAAGTCTGTATTATCTTAGAACACGTACTCGGATCTCATTTAAAACAGGCTAAATCCATTCATCTATTAGCTTTCAGGTGTAGGTAGCAGAAGGAAATTAATTTAAAAATGTATCCATGGCTTGCCCAAGTGTCATTATCTTGGCGTCTAATCATAGCTCTTAATTTACATACGAGGAAATTGACACATGGAGAGGTAAATTTTCTCATTATCAAATGAATATCTAAGTTAGGCAGCTAACTATTGATTGCCAGCTTTAACCTTGATGTCTCACGTGTCAAGTTCTTCCTCTGTGTAAATGTGTGTAAGATCAGGGATGAGTCAGCTTCCCAGCCGAGCTACAAGGCTCCTGATTTCTTCACATCCATGCTGTCCAACCTGTGGGACGGATGCTTCCAGCTCAGAGTTGTTTCTCTCCTGTTTATTGCAGCTCTTACTGTTTGTGGTGCGTATCGCTCAGGCCATTCCTCTTGGGCAGTTAGTTGCTCCAATTATTTTTAAAGAAGTTTTGTGCACAGCTCAGTTCTGTATCCTTGCCTCCGCTCAGGGGTCTCCTGACGCTTCCTACTGGTTTCAGCATTAGTTTATATGCAGACAGAGTACAGATTTAGCCCTTCCCTGGGTTTTTGGCTGATTTTTTTTTGTCAGTGTATTTGTCATAGCCCAAGTGGTGTTTCCGACTGAATGCTGCTAATCGTTTACTACTCGGCACAGCTAAGAATGAGATTTTATTTTTAGGTTCTGTCTCTCCACGTCTTTCCATTTTTGAGATAAATCCGTCTCCGATGTCTCCTGTTTCAGAGCTGCAAAATCGGAGTTTCATTTCCAGCTCCAAATTGCTATTTCATTCATGTATTAGCGAAGTCATTAAGATCTCTTGCTTTTATTTATCAGACATTTCCAGAAGTTGTTTTTCTGTCACTGAGCCCCAGCAGAAACTGTCCCATGCTGGGTCCATCACAGCCCTCATGTTGCAGGACTGCTGACTGTGCGCTTTGTTCACGTACTGCCTGCAAATAACCTTCAGGTACATGTGGCACTACTGGACATTTAGTGCAGGGCATGTTCACAACCTTTGTGGTGCTGGGAAGAGAAAGGGGTGGCGGGAAGCATTAGTTCAATCCATAAGATTTTCCTTCTCATCCAATCATTAAAGTTGGGAAAGACCTCTAAGATCCCCACATCCAATCCCAGCCCACCCCCACCATGCCCACTGACCACATCCCTCAGTGCCACATCTCCACCATGCTGGAACCTATAAACCACCACTTCTTCTGAGAAGAAATTTTTCCCCCAGTCCAACCTTTTACTTTTGCCTTTCTGCCCCCCTAAAATCTTTCCAGTAGAAGTTGTGTCTCCTGCCTTGGTTTCCATCCATGCGCTTCTCATGGGGGCAAGCAAAGGGCTGGATTTGAATATAAACAAATCTTTTCAGACCCCTTTTCTTCTCCAGATCTTATTTCTGGAATTACTATGATTTAATAAAGTAGAACCATAGAGTTTTTCAGACTGATTGCTGCATGCAAGACTCAGACAAAGCAGCAGAGAAAAACAACAGAATAAAAGGGATGCGTTGGACTGCAGTGGCCACAGTGATGGAAGACACTGAAAAGTTTAATACGCTGCTGTTTCAAATGAAGGCTACAGGAGAGGTCCTACAGGTGGAGTCAGAAAGAAAAGGAGGAGATGTGGAGCCAGACAACAGCGGTTCATTGAAAGCTTTGTAAATATTTGCAGATTTGGCCTTAACTTCAGATTTATGGACGAGCCCAGACTACTTGAGCTGAACCTGGCTGTGCTGCAGCCAGTTGCATACCGCTCTACGTGGCACGGCGAGGCTTGCTCTGCTCCTTGTAATACCTTTTCTAACATGACTGAAAAGCTTTACTCCTTGTTCGTTCCTTCTTTATTCTTTCTTTTTATTGTATTTCATGGAGGGGGAGCTATCCTCATCTTGAACCATTCTAATGTTATTATGGGAAACTGGTTTCAAAAAAGCCGTTTCTCTCCCACTCTTTCCCTCATCCCCACAGATGTGAGTCTGTTTGCACAGTCTGTGCTCCTCTCCTTGCTCCTGCAGCTCTGCCATAGCAAATCATTTAAAGGCAGTCGGTGCCACCCATACCTTCACAGAGCAGGAAGGGAATCAAAACGAGCCCATCTGAAACATACAGAAAGTTATTTGTTTATTTGACTGCCTCTGTTTGCTCCTTGAGAAACAGTGTGGCTTAATTCAGTCACCTCAGATAGTAAGGACTGCAGAGCATTTGTGGTCCCCAGTGTTTCTCAAAAGCCAGGCTTTTAAATGAAAGCAATTTCTAGATGGCGCGTTTCCTTCAGCAGGCAACTTAGTTCAGCACTGTGAGTTACAGGTTGTCTGATGGCCAGTTTGGGAACTGTTGGCAGTGAATGAACTGATTTGGTTGTTGTTAGACCTGTTTTTTTTTTCTGTATTCCCTACTGATGATCTGGGTCAAGTCACCCCATTGCTGTGTGCTCCAGTTTCCCTCCTGTAAAATGGGGAGAGCCTGTATTCATTATAAACCCCTCTGACAGCTGCAGCTAGGAGGAATCATATCACAGAATCATAGAATGGCTTGGGTTGGAAGCAACCTCAAAGACCATCTAGTATCAGCCTCCCTGTAATCTAATGAAGATGAACTGGTATTGTGATAATTAGTGCTACCTTCCAGGCACTTAGTTTTCTCTGTGCATTCACATGCCACAGCCTTGGTGGCTGTGTTGTCACCAGTTTCAAATTCCACACTTTGAGCTTTTTGTGTTGTGCTCTTCAGCCTGGTAGAGATTTCCCTACAGACAGACATTCCATGATCTCATTAACTCATTTAAAATCCAACTCAAATTCCTTTATAATTCTTCTCCACTTTATCTGATCTCCTTCTATTTTTTGCTAGATGTGCTTGTCCACATGCTTAGTGAGTGGCTTGTTTTTGTACCCAGCACTGTGCTTTGACTCTCATGAAAGCCACTGTGTCAAATCTCTAATAAACTGTGTGTAAGCTATTCATGTCACACTCAGAGCTAGGAGCAGAGTCCATTATGTTAATGGTCAGTGCAAGCTTCCTATAAGCTACGTATACTCAAAGGGCACAGGCTGTATGTTACCATAAAATCTTAGAATGGCTTGATTTAGAAGGGACCTCAAAGATCATCTAGTTCCAATCCCGTGCTGCGGGCAGGGTTGCCAATCATGATATCAGGCACTAGGTCAGGCTGCCTATGGCCATAACCAGCCTCCCACAGATAAAGGCATACTAAGGTACATGAGGAACAAGCAGGTGATCCAAGAAAGCCAGCATGACTTCACCAAGGGCAGACTGTGCCCACCAATCTGGTGGCCTTCTATGGTGGAGTGATGGCATCAGTGGACAAAAGAAGGGCAACAGATGTAATCTATCTGGAGTTCTGCAAGGCCTTAGACATGGTACAACACCACATCCTTATCTTTAAATTGGAGACAGATGGGTTCGAAAGGTGGACTATTTGGTAGATAAGGAGTGGGTGGTCACAGCCAGAGGATTGTTGTCAATGGCTTTATGTCCAGATGAAGGCTGGTCACCTATGGTGTCCCCCAGAGGTCCATCTTGGAACTGGTATTCTTTAACATCTTTATCAATGACGTAGTTGATGGGATCGAGTGCACCCTCGGCAAGTTTACAGTGACACCAGGCTGAGTGGTGCAGCCTGTTTATACACACGAAATGGGGAGGATATGGAAAGGAAGATGCTTTCTATCTGGTTCTTACAACTTGTTCCTTCCAATAAGAACCAATATCCTAAGGAGACAAAGCAATTGTTTTCCATTTTTCAATTTTTTTGGGGTGCCCTGCTGGCCTAAACTCAGTGAACCAACAAATTCACTGGATGTAGGAGGTTACAGCAGAAAATGTCTTGGCCTCACCAGCCAGGAAAGCAACTGATGTTCTGTAGACTTCTGTGGGGTGTTTCAGTGCCTACAAGGGTGATCCACGACTGTAATTTCAATGCTGCGGTCATCTGAGCTGCATGCTGTGGGGCAAGGTCAGAGAATCCCACTGCCGTTATTCCCTTCAGGTATCCAGGTAGCCCTGCCCTACTGGCGTGCCTGTGATAGAGCGATCCAAGTGCTGCAGAAATCCACTTTTAGCTACTCTTCAACAAATATTGCCAAAGGCACACTGAGCAGATTGCTAATGCACGGTCCTTACCATCCACACTGGTTTCCAATCTCTCTCACGCAGTTGAGAGGCAGCCACAGCACGGGACCTGGGCACCTGCTCAAATCAACTCACGTTGAGAGCAATGCACACCCACAACAAATCCTTCAGAAATGGCCCATGATTAGACACATAAGTTATTGTCCAC
The DNA here is from genome assembly GCA_030625065.1 of Alectoris magna. Taxonomy (NCBI): domain Eukaryota; kingdom Metazoa; phylum Chordata; class Aves; order Galliformes; family Phasianidae; genus Alectoris; species Alectoris magna. The sequence continues at coordinate 4,057,404 of CM060579.1, read as the reverse complement.
TGACAAGTTCCAAATAATGGATACATTTGAGAAAATGACAATCTGCTGGCAGATAGTTTGCAAACAGAAAAAGAGATAAAATTCGTCAGCTAAATGATTCATTTTGGCTTCCTCTGACTTTTCATAGCAAAAACAAACCGTGCATAGCTCCACCAGGCAGTTTCTGAGCTTTGCAATTTCTTTCTCTGATTGTCATGCATATAATATCTTATTACATTTGATATTAATGGCAGTGTGGTGCTCAGGTATTGAAAATCCATATGGCCTGTATAATATTTACAGTATGACAAAGTAATAAGTCACAGCGACAGCCTGCTGTCGTGCACTCCTAGCATTTCGCTCCAAGCAAATGCAGAGATGCACCACAATGTTCGTTGAGATGTGGATGGATCTGGCTTTTAATTAGCTGGATTTGTGGCTTATGGTGGGGGAGCTGCAAAGGGAGGGGGTTGCTTTGCATATGTTCTGGTGGCATGAAGACGGGTAGCAGAGGAACAGTTCAAGTGCAGCTCAGTGGCTGTGGTTGTTTGTTTCCTGGCCTCACTGCATGCTGGCAAAGCAGATGGAAGAGCACCATGAGAACACCCTGGGCTTGTTGGTGGGCTGCCCTCTTGGCTGGAGCTCTGCTTCCTGCTGTGCTGCATGGGTACGGGAACAGTGTCGAGCACTGTAATGGCTTTGGGAAAGGGGTGCTGGGCTGTGACCCTGGGAGTGCTCAGAAGCTGCAGAGACCGACCAGGCAAAGCAGGGTGCAGATGGCTGTCAGTGGCTCGATGACACGCCTGCCAAGCCAGGGACAGAGTGTGAAGCTGATGCTGTCAAGAATGGGGATAAGATGAAGCTGCTAATGTGAGTTTGAGCAAAGGCCTGGATTTGAGAAGGGAAAATAAAAAAGCCACAGAGATTTGTACACAGCTTGGCCTGGGAAAGGAGGGAGGAGGGGGAGATCGGCGCTGACTGACAGGGACTGGACCTGAGCAATGGGGAGGAAATTGCTGTTGTGAATAGGAGGCAGAGATTGGAGGCTGCAGAGACAGGCTCAGGGAAAGGTCAGGAGCATGGAGCTACTAGATGAGCATGGCTAAAGCTTTAGCTCCTGGGGAGTCAGAATGAGCAGTGCTGCTCAGCTCTCCTGACCCTGCACGTGTTAGGTGAGCCACCTGCTGCAGATGTTTCTAAAAGGCAAAATAAAACCCCATACCTCTGTGCCTGGTGGCTGTGCTTATCCCTTCCCGTCTGCAACATCCACAGTGAACCATGCCACGCGGTGCTAGTGAGGATGCTTAGCCCCACCATGCTGGTGTGGTGATGCCTCACTGCACCACGCTTTTTCCCACTTCCCACTTCCAGATGTGGTTTCTGTGCCATGGGGCATAGAAACCTGCCATCATCTGTCACTTAGGCTTTGGTCTCATTTCCAGCAAGAAGATTTCTTATAACGATGGGAACTTATCAAGCTGAAAAACTTCCAAAGACTATTTCTTGGGGGTTGGAGTGGAAATGGGATCTCCTCCTCCAGGACGCAATGGCCTTTTCCAGGGGACAGTTTAATCTTTCAGAGACAGATGAATATGAAATTCAATAATCCAGCAATACAAGCAGAAGATGAGGGGAGATGGAGAGAATTTCAATAAAGCAGCAGAAAGTAAAGAGCCTGGAGCTACTGCAGCTTCCTTCAGAGTCCTGGGACAACGAACTGGGGTGGAGCGTGCCTAGGGCAGATTGCACAGTGTTGGCTCAAGGGCAAAAGCTGCTTTATCACACAACATTCCCTGCTCCACATGCATGTTTATGTGCTTTTACAATTCAATAGCCTCCCCCCAACCCAATTCCCTTATTTTTCTTGATTTTCTATAACTGTCTCCTTTTTGCTCTCAGGCGCTGTATTCTTGCTTGTCCCTCCTGCATCTTTCTGCCTCATGCTGCAAGCTCTACTTTTTCTCAGCAAAAGCCTGTGTGGGACACGAGCATAAGGTTTCTGCTGGCTGTCAGCAAAAGAGAAGATTTCAACTGGGCTGTGTAAGGCAAAAGAACTGGGTAGGAGGAAACACATCACTAATTTCTGCTTCCAGCGTACAGCCTCAGTAACAAACTGGAAAGGAACTGGAAGTGTCCGCTTGCAAGAGAAGGCTCGTTGCTCAGTTTCCTATGCTGTTGCCCTGCAGAACACTTGAAGCTGGGAGGTGTCCCAGTGAGGACCTGAGGGCCACTACATTTATGAGTTATGGAAGTGTCACTTTGCTGTGTCCACCCCAAAATCACTATGCAGAAATGCCACTGTCTATAACCCCCGCAGCAAAGTTGGGCTCTTAGGGTTGTTTTCATTTGAGAATAGATGTCACATCTGACAGCTGCTGTCACCCGATGATTATGCCAGCAATCAGCCCTAGCTTCTTTTGATAGAGTATGAGCCCTGACTGATTAACAAAGTGCCCTTTGGCCTCAGGTTAATAACAGATTTCACAGCACTGCTGTGGAGTAATTATTGTTTAAAAAGGTCTTAGTGGAAGTTTTGATATTCTCCTACTGGCCTGTGTCCATCTCAATGCAGAATCAGAAAGTAACAATTATGAGCGCACAGACCAGCTCACCTGGAGATCTCATGGTCCTGATACATCAGTATTCTTGATGCATGTCACATCTCGGTATTAGATGGACTACTGTGTCGGGTTTGCTTCTTCTTATGACACCTCAGTGTATTAATCAGCCAAAGTATGAAGTTGTGTCAGTCCATAAGTTATTTGAGTTATCAAGTTATCGTGTGAATCACTTTCCTCCATCTGTCAGTTGTCTCGCTATGTCAGCTAGTGAAGTCCCCTGGTAGATCCGTCTTCCAGGTGTATCTCATTTCCTTACTTCTGATTGTCATTGAGATATCAATCTCCAGTGCATGATGTTGTCTTCTTTTTTTTTTCTTCTTTTTTTAGTTATATGAGCTTATCAGTTTTCTGGAGTCTTTTGTCTCGGTGGCAAAAGTGGCGCAGACTTTCTTGTGAATGGTGCTACGCTGTAATCACGGAGATCAGCTGCAGACCCCTGACTGCAGCCCATAGACCACAGCTCAAGAGCTGCAGATCTGAGCTGTTTATGCCTCGCTGAAATGCCTTGGTATTTCAGTACAGTATCTTTGCATGACTCCAGTTTGGCATAGAAGTGCTGTTACCACCATGACTCAGACTGTGACCTCACTGTAACGTTCAGATTAGTAAAGGAATAGGTGTGAGATTCTGCTAAAAATCATACAGCTTGAGTGACTTAGATATCCAAGTGACATATTCCGAGGGATGCATTAAATTAGGAGCTTAAGCTTGAGTGAAAGTGAGTTACCTCCAACTTCTGTATCGCACTTTGTAGAGCAATGCCTAAAATGTTGCATTTAAAGAGCTTACAGGGAGGCCAACAGAAAGCCTGTAGTGAAATGTGGAAGTGAGGTCTCCTAGTTCCCAGGTCAGCTTCCATCCCAGCACTGATAAGAGAGGGAGAGAAACAATGCCAATATTTCAGAACCCAGAACCAAGGAGTAGAAAATGGTCCCAGTTAAGGCCAGTATAGAAGACAGGGCATTTTCTTCTCCTGTGTGCTGAAAGGACATCATTGAATGTGCTCCTTTACCTGCAGACCCCTTCCACTGAGCAAATGTTTTTGCCAATTAAAGGGTTTCCTGCTGCTGTGGTTGATCCACACAAGTGGAAATAGAGGGGAGGCGTGGAGGAGAGGATCATTAAATCAGCAGAACAAAGGCACGAGGGCAAGTTAAAAGACCTGATCTGAATAAAGGAAGCTCCTCAAAATATCAGCTTCTTTGTCCTGCGTGTCCTTCATCCATCCAATTCTCCTGAATGCTGTAGAGAGGCTTTGTCATTCTCAATGACATGGCGGGAGGAACCAGTCCTTCAGCAGGCTGCCTAAAATAGCAACAGACAAGAGACAAAGTGCTCAGAGGTTCGGCTCAGTCTATGAATGCTCAGAGTCTCAGGGCCAGATCTGGATTATTCAGTCTTCACAATAAGCTTCATCATCACAGATCCTTGGTTCTCTGTAGACTGAGCTGTAAAAGCGGCCTCATTCATGGTTGCCCCTCTCGTGGACATCAGTGATGTGTTTTAGACAGGTGAGGTACCAATACTACGTAGTGCTACAATTCAAACTTGGGCCCAGATTATTATATTGTCTTTAGTAGTCTTATGTGTCCCCAGTGAAAACGGGATCAATTTTTCCCTATCTCCAAAATTCCTCATTAACTAAGCAGTCCCTCCAGCATCCTTACTGTCAGCTAACCAGGTTCTTGTACAAAGTCTGTCACCATGGTATTTCAGCAACTTTCAGGGTGACTTAGGAGCATCTGACTGCTAAGGTCATTGCAGCTCTATGTTTATATTATCAGAATTTTTCCTACTGCTGCCTTAAAAAAAAAAATATATATATATATATATATGATATATATCCTTTCCTATTTATCTGGTAATTCACCTCTTGGGTCTGAGAGGTCTGACCTGTGAGAGGATCCCAGTCTGACACTGCCAGTTCAAGAGCTATGATTGAGTTACTTTCCTATAACTATTAATACAAAACCTCCAAAAGTTGTGTATAGGACATTGCAACATGTCCTTACTTGCATTGTCAGCAGCTTGCAATGCTTGTATAGAACTTTGTGTTCTCACAAAACCGTTGCACCAAGAGACCTTTACAGTCCTTGTTAATATTTACAGTGATCTGCCATGTAAGAAAGCAACCTTAGGCAATGCAGTCACATCTCTCCTATAGATCCTCTCTGTTCCTTTGTTCAGAGAATACTTTATGCATCTAAAACTTGAGTCATGTGTGTGGATAGAATAAAACAGGACTGATGAAGTCACTGTGTTTCAAATGGATAGATCAGATCATGGCAAATAGTATCTTTGTGCCATGTTCTTGCAGAAGTCTGTGCAAAAAGCTGTGCTTTTGTCTCTCCTGACATATCTAGCTAGCTAGCTTGCATAGGAGATGATAGCAACCTATTGCTCACACCAGTGAGATGGAGATACATGTCAGTTCAGTGGAAGATACGGAGGTTCAAATCCCACAGATGCTTCCTTTTGGAAGCCTTGGCTTCTGCTGGGGATTGGTCATTAGCAGGGCCCAGTAGGAAGCTGACCTGTACCCACCACTACTTTCTAAGCCGCACCGGGGTTAAATGGGCCTTGCTGTGGAGGGAGGCTGTGTGTGCATAAGCCTTTTCAAAGTCCCTGAGCATTTATCATCATTCCTGTCTCCCAGCTAATGAGCAGCTAAAGTGATTTTCTATTGCTTGTAATTCACCAAAATTGTTCTAACTGTTCGAAGAGCCAAAATTGACAGGCTAATGCGGCCGCTCGCCTGGCTGTCTCAATGGCTCATCGAAGGGTGAGCTGATTGCTGCCTCGGTGATCAGCAGAGGTGCTTCAGACAACATCATTTCTGTAATACATCAACAATCTGAAAGCTGAAAACAAAGGCCAGAGGAGAGCAATCATCAGTCACAACTCGATGCTTAAGGCTAAAATAGGTCAGGGCTGAATACTAAAGAGAACAAAGAAGAAGAAGAAGAAAAAAGTCTTATTCCTTGGTTGTCTTTCTCCCTCTCTGTCTCTCTGTGTCAGTCTCTAGGCACTGTGGATGTGGAAATTCCCTTATTTAAGCAGACTCACTTAAGGTGGAATTGGGGATGGTGTGGTTTCCTATAGCAGTCTCCACTGACTACAGGCAGGTGCTCTCGACAAGGTATCAGTCTGAAACATGTCCTCAGCACGTGAGAGATTGTGCTTGTTGCTCACTTTCTTCTTAGTCCAGGTCAATATGGCAACTTGAGGAATGAATGCTCTTTAAAGTTCAAAATCGAGGTCCAAAAATGCCAGCCCTTGGCATTCAAATCCCAAATCAGCTCCTAAAATTCCCCAAACCTGAGTCTATCTTCAGAAGCCTCAGTTTTTTTTTTTTGTTTACAGATATACATAAATATATATACAGACCAGATTTTTTTTTCAGGATTTGGTTTCAGGATTTTGAATTTTTAGAGTGCACTTTGTTTTGCATTTCTACAGCTATTTTTCCACCAGTGACAGGAGTTAGAAAGCTATCTGGAAACAAAACAGGGGCACTGTTGGAAAAGCATGACACCGAGAGAGGGTGCCTGTCGCACCTCTGTTGATCCCTCTGATGTCCTGTTGTGAGTTCCTGTTGAAAACTTCTAGCTGAGAATTTCAGGATGGCTCTGCTGTATGTGAATTCCATGGTACCCTACAGTAGACTTTGTATTCCAGATAATCTCTCAGTGAAAGCATAGGGTCTCCTTCTCATGATCGGCCATCTAGCTTCACAAAATCTACAGGAGTTGTAGAATCATAGAATCATTAAGGTTGGAAAAGACTGCTAAGTCACCCCGTCCAACCATCACCCCACCACCACCGTGCACACTGACCATATCCCTCACTGTCTCAGACTGCTTTACCTCTTGGCCAGATGGCTGAAAAATGGCCCACGAGTTCCCTCATCATTGTTGGGAGTGAGTACATACAAAGAGGGCGAGTATGTAACCCCATCTCTTTAGGGAAAAAGGCCACTAAGAAGCATTATGTTCACACTTGTTTGTAGGATCTGCAGCTTTCAGGGAGAACCTAAATAGTTGGACTCAAGAACAAGTGATCGCAAGCACTGGGAAAGATGAGACTGTGGAGAAACCAAGGTTTTTAGCATTCCAGATCTCACTTCTAGTCTTGCTCAGGACATGACTAAGAATACAAATGTGTGTTTTGTCCAGGTGCTTCACTGCAAACCCAATGGACCAAGCTTTTTGTCTGCCTCCTTGCAGACGTAGGTGTCACTACTGGAAGTTAAAGCATCTGCCAGCACGGCTTTCAGGATCACTGGAACTCAAAAGCTTTCTCACATCATCAAGCGCAGACCCCAGGGAAGTCATTTTAACATGGTGCTTATGCACTCGGCCCTCTATATCTGAGCTAGACAGCTTGAAACCTTGAAATACTATGGCAATTCTTCTACGTCCAGTCTGGTCTCTCATCATCATTAAACTGAACTGCATATGAAATTTGAAGGGATTTATCCAGCCATTCTCATCAAAGCCAGCCACTAAAGAGAGCTCTGAATATTAACCCCATGCTGTGTTTATTTATTCACCAGAAATTCTTTTGGGTACAAATTAGTTTTTGAACCTAATTTTCAGAGCACACTTGGTTTGGTGCATAAAACCTGAGTCTGTGTGAGCTAGCCACAGGACTGTCTTAGCAACTGCTGCCATGTCCTCAATAGAAGGGATAATCACACTAATTTAGTCTGATAGAATGATGGCTCTACCTTCAAACTTTAGAGCTGACTGTGTGACAAACCTAATGCTTTTTAAAATCAGAGGTCCTGGATTCAATTCTTACCACTGTGACCCAAAAGCAGGAATCAGGCTGTGACTTACAATGGGTAAAAATAGCCAGGGACACATAGGATCAGCTTCCCTGTTCCAAGAAACATGAATAATTTCTGCTACACTGGTGTTCAGGGTCTTTAGATACCATATGGTGGATCTGTACAAATGGAATATAAAGTGTTTCCTGACTCATTTTCTTTCTCAGACAAAATCCAGATAGATGGGAGAAAAGAAGTGGTAACATCTCCCTTCTTGGAGGAGGAACTGAGGTGCAAAGTGACTCAATAAATTTGATGCAGTGACTGTAGCAAAGGCGGGGTTTGAAACTGACTTCTGAGAACACAAGTTGCCCATGGAACAACATAAATAGCACTGTTAAATGCTTTTCTGAGGCTTGTTTGTACAGGTTCTGGTTTTAGTGATTTGGGAGTTTTCCTGAAGGACTTATTTATGTGCTCATCTTCCTTGGCTTTTTATGTTGACAGAAGGATGGCTCTTCTGGAACCTGGAACAGATGCCAGGTTACAGCTGAAATGCTGTTTTAAAGAACCACTTAGCTTTGTTGACTACTGAGTGAACCTAAAGAGTTTACTTTCAGTAGCCTGAAGCTAAGAAAGAAGCGAAGTTGCCAACACTGTCTCATTGATTCACAGAATAAAGCTCTCTCATAGTAATTGTCCACATCTCCTTCTTCTTTGTCTGGCTTGCCTTTCAAATTTCTTGGTTTTGTGCAGCTGGATGCTGTTGGACATTTATAACCAAAGAGAGAGCTGAAAAACTAGAAAGTACATCTGAAAAGGAGACTTAAATAGAAAGGATGCTTAGATTTAAAGGATTGTCCCCGAATCCAGTAGTGACGCATGAAATCACCAAAGTTTCAATAACTCATACAATATCTCCATGGAGATGTGCACCATATGGAGTTAATTAGTAGAACAACAAAACAATCAATTAGTTCCTTAATTAGTTTTACTAAGAAATGATAACAAACACAAACAGTTTATTCAAACAAATGGCCAGACCACAATGATAGTTTAATGGCCCCTGTGAAACTGGCTCCATGCTGAGCCCCTTCCTGTTGCTTTGAGTAATTCTGAAGATATTAGCTTTGGTCCAGCCAAAATGTTTCATCAGTATGATCAATTATTTACGATATTAGAAAACAGAGAGGAGATTGCTGAGTGGATGTCATTATTAAAAAAATAATAATCATTAAAAAAATATACAGAAAAGGAAACCTTAAATAACATGGTTGAATCTAATCAGGAGTTAACCTGGTAGCAATAGGTGGGGATTAAGGCAGTGGGGATTTTCCCTGCCTGCTGCAATACCATTTGATCCCAGAAATAAATCTTATTTTTGTATCATACCCAGACTGGCATTTTTGTTTCATAAGCTGTTTGGAGAAGACTGAATCAGGAATACAAATATCCCCATTAACTTGGATGTTTTCAAATCAATGTGATGCTGAGAAGTAGGGTATTAGAAATAAAGTAGCTGGATGTAGAGAGTGGAAGTCAGAATACATAAGGAGAACTTTCAATTCGTTTTAGATTTATTTTTAATCTTTTATTTTATTTTAATGTTGATTGAGTTCAGACATTTGTATGAGGTATTTTTTGGGGGGGGTGAAAAGATTCATCTCTACAAATTACACCTGATTTCTACCGATCTAAAGAAGGACTTGAGAGCTCTGGAGGATGCATTACCTATGCCACCAAGAAAAGCAAATATCAAAATTAGCTCCCTTGCTGCACTCAGGAGCTGTGATTAATTGCTTGTTAACAAGGTTTTCAAAGTACAATGATTTATCTGAGTTTGATCAGGCAGATTATGGGATATAACATTTTAATAAATTTATTGAGACTACAGATATATGTTAAAATGATAAATAGGTCAAGCTGTTATAGGTATCTAAGTTCCAATAAAATTATTTTAGAATGCATTTATGTAATGGAAAAAAAAAAAAAAAAAAGGTTATTTAACCAGTTGCATTTTTTATGAACTAATCCTTTTTAAAAAAAGCCCAAACTTTAGAATGGTGATTTATTACCACCGTTTTCCCCATAAATCTTCTTTCCCCAATAAATAAATCTCTCCTCCTCTCCTCTCTCTCTTTTTTCCCTTCCTTTTGGCAGAAACGACCTATCTTTGCAACTTTGGAGGAGGCTCAGACCTTGCAGCCAGAGGCCGTGTGGGAATGATGCAGATCGTGAGCAGTCACACCCCGAGGGGACACATCTGGCAGTGTTCTTTGCTTGGGAACTCCTCACACTCCCAACTCATAGAATCATTAAGGTTGGAAAAGACCTCTAAGATAATCTAGTCCAACCTTTCATCCACCACCAATACTCCTCACTGACCACGTCCCTCAGTGCCACATTTCCACACTTCTGGAACACCTCCAGGGATGGTGACTGCACCTCAGCCTGGGCAGCTGGGCCAATACCTGACCACGCTTTTGGGGAAGAAATGTTTTCTAATATCCAACCTGAACCTCCCTTAGCATAACTTGAGGCCGTTCCCTAATGGGAACGGGACATTTTCAGTAGAGGACCAGGTATGAAAACAGTTAGCAGATTGAAATGCAATCTCTTGTTAAGTGATCAAAGCACTATCGATACACCTCTTCATTTCTTTGGCCACTGAAGCGTGCATGTACATTTGTATGTGCATTTTGGGTCTTCTTGTTAAATCAGCAAGTAAAATGGAGTCCCTCTCTTTGCACCTTGTGGGTGCAGCTTAGTAAATTGCTGAAGTGGAGGAATGAAATGTCATTTTCAGCACTGTGCAAGCCGACTCTTCCTCTTGTTTCCATCCTGCAGGTCTGTGGGAGGTGGCCCTGCCACCATCTTCAGCTCCTGGCAGCCTCTGGTCAGTGCCCGAGTGGCGGAGGATAAATCGCAGCTTGCAGCCAGCCTGCTGGTTAGAATGTAAATGTCTAAACTTTGGAGAAGTGACCTCTGTTAAGTGGTTTAATGCAGTCTGTTGCCAGGAGCTCATGAATTCTGTATTACAGCAAGTAGTTCCATGAGATTGCAACTATCTTACTAATAATACAACCTCAACATATTTATCACAATAACTCAGGCACAGAGAAAGTATGAATATCTTTGATACTGGGAAGTGAACTGGCTGCCTATAGGCATTCTTCTTGCTTTATTGCTTTAACCCTTTATGAGCGTCTCTGGAACAGACGTGGTGCAAAGAAACAAGTGTAAGAGGAATTACATACTGATGGTACGTCTGTGCACAACATACTGTATTAAAAAGGATTCAGGGTGTTTTACACATGTTGCCAGTAGACCTCCGGATTGGATATTATCATCATAGAATTGTTTGAGTCGGAAGGGACCTTTAAAAGCCATCTGGTTCCACTCTCTGCAATCATCAGGGACACCCACAGCTCCATCAGTGCTCAGAGACCCAACAGCCTGACCTTGGCTGTCTGCGGAGATGGGGTATCACCACCTTCCTGGACAACCTGTGCCACTGCCTCAGTAAATGGGAAGGCTTCACTAGATACCAGACAGCTTGCTTCACGAACCTCTGAATGTGCACCCACTCATGCATTTGGGGCAGAGTGAACTTGGTTTCTCTTACCGTGCAGTATATGTAGGAGGGAACTGACCTTTGTTTTAAGCATCCCATCACTCCCCGTGACACTAACTCCTTTTTGTTGTGTCGGAGGATAAAGAGACCCAATAGAAACAGTGACACTTACTTATTAACATAACCACTACTGCAGCTCGGATTACTCCGGAGGTCAGACGGTTCCTGTTTGCAGCCCTAACCTTGTCTGACTCATGCTGTCTGATGTGATCAGAGACTGCGGTGGTACCTGATGGATTTTAAAGCACATGGATATGGTCAGGTAGAGCCGATTTCTTCATTCCTAAGGGATTTAGGACAGGCAGAATTAGAAGTTATTATGCACTAGCTAGTGTGATCACATCTATGTGATAAAGATAGTCATGTTCTGGAGTGATAAAAGCCCAATTTCATGGGCCATCCACACTGGCTTTCTTCAGATAGATAATGTTTCTACCACACACACTCTCCCATCCTCTTCTTCTTCCTGTTTTTTTTTTTTCTTGTTCTTTTTCCCCCTTCCTTTAACTTCTTATTCTGCTTTATTTTATATTTTTAATTTAAGCAAAACCTTCGAGTTGCTGACAAAGGGTCGCTTTTTATGGTTATTTGACCCTCTCCAAAAAAATCATCCAACGTTTCAGGCAATGGCAGCAAACTTTGAGGAGCAAAAAAGAAATTTCTGAGGTTCTTTTCTTTTGAAATATGGACTGGATGCAGAGAGGAGAAGGTCAGGGCTGTGGTGGCTGAGACAGCGGGGGAGGAGAAAATGTCAGAGCTGCTTCTTATTGTTTTGATGCTACTACTTAGACCCAAGAAAATGTGTCAATTTCAGACATAAACAACTTGAGATGGGCCCAGCAAAATGTGACGGCGTTATTGAAATGTGGGCTGTCCTGCTGAGCTGTATTTCACACATTGTGGTGGGCGCACGGACCCACCCTGCAGTTCAGTGGGATCCTTCTGGCAGTGCACATTGTGCTCGATGCACGGATTTAACTCTTACTTATTTATTTGTAGCGGGAGAGTGTTTTCAGCTGTGAAATCTCTGTGAAATTGAGATTTCACCGTATGTTGAACTTCACGTCCTCGGGATAACCGGGCCCCTATTTGCAGTTGTGCGGTATGCTCTGCAGACAGTCGGATCTTCAGCTGAATCTCAAGAATGCTCAGGGCACCAATCCTGCTGGGAGCTAAGTATTCCTTTACTGCAAAATGTGAGCATCCTTGCAGCACCTTCTCTGCTCACTGAGCTTGCAGGGATGTGTGAAAGCAAGAAAAAAAAGTAACACTTCTTCAAGTGGTGATGCTGTGGCACAGCTGCCCGGGGAGTTGTGGAGTCATCATCACTGAAGGTGTTCCAGAACCATGGAGATGTGGCACTGGGGGACACAGTGAGCACAGTGGGCGTTGGCTGATGGTTGGATTTGGGGAACTTAGTGATCTTTTCCAATCTTAATGATTCTGTGATTCTATGATCCTGATTTCCTTTGGATGTGTGGACTCCTGTCAGTTTAGGGAGGCCTCATGTCTAAGCAAAGCTTGCTCTGAGGGAAAACGAGCTGCATGTATCATTTTAGGATGAGTTTTATTAACCTTTGTCATCTCTAGCATTCAAGCTGCTTGCAGAGTTTGCCCTACAAGGATTAAGAGAAATGAGAAGGGGCAATGCCAGCCAGAAGGTACCAAGAAAAGGGAAAGATGAAGCCTTTCTTTTGCCAGACCAGCCCAGTGATATACATACATTTGTATTTGTTTACATTTGTTTGCTTAACTGCTCTTTTCAAGGCAAATTTTGGCTCAGTAACTTATAGCCACAGCACAGAGGAAGGCAATTCCTGATAGAGATGTAACTGTCACTAATTAAAGTGCCTGGTAGGGGATCCCAAATCCACCTGACCTTGCCACAACCTCATCTCTGCAAGTGAGGACCTCCGAGTCTTGGAAATTGTCTCTCCCTTGTCTATTTTTTAAACATTTTTCCCAAGGCTTTCAGACCAACAAAACTTCAATTATCTTAAACTCAAAGCCGGGCAAACAGACATCTGTCTGAGGACAGGACTGCTCTTGCCCATTTAGATCAGACACTTTCTAATCTGCTGAAATTCCTCTAACATGCACTTTATTTTTTAATGCCCAATGTTTTTTTTCCCTCGAGCTGCAATCTTCTACACCATCACCAACAAAAACCCTTTTACTGTCTCTGGTCCGTGCTGTTTTCTCAGCCCAGGGACATCTGCAAAGATAAGCAACCCCACTGAAGACTGATTTCTCTTTGCATAAATAGGGTGTTTATGGAAAGGTGTTCATTCTATTTTCCGCAGCCTGTCATGTTGACTTTATAATGAACTGGTTATTCAGCTCTGGAAAGCAGATGGAAACCTCTTCTGACAGCCCCTGTCAAAGGAATAGGCAGGAAGAAGGAAAAAAGAATTGCTGGGTATGAACTCCCAGTACGTACATGGACATTGGCAGGAACTGAGGAAAGATGTAGGTTTTGAACAGGACTTAAAGGCTTGATCAATCATAACAATGATGGAAATGCTGCCATCAAATAATAATAAAGAGATATATAACTGGTTTTACCCCATCAATTATTTTCTTCCCTGGTGAAGGTGATGCAAAGGTGGTGTTTTGGAAACAGAATCAAGAGGCAGGTAATCAGTCTATTTACATACTCCAAGCCAAAGGGAATATAAAAAACCCAAGGAAATGGCAGAAATGAGCATTAGTAAAACTGATCTAATCTCTGGTGTTATTAGTTGCACAAGCCAGGCTGTTTGATAGATATACATATATATTGCTTCTTTCCTCTTTCAGCCACAGCCTCGTATAACATCTGTCATCTCGCTTGTCCCCAGTGACAGAGACGGCCCTACTGAGCATGCCCTGCTGATCTGACTCATAAGGATCATCTTCCCAGGCTGTAGAAGTATCAGCTGCCCCACGGATCTGGCACAGTGCTGATGGTGAATTCTGCATGCTGAATGGGCAGCAGTTCAGCCCTGGCACAAGCTGAATGTGTTAGCATTTTGCAGGGGCAGGGCATGCTCGCTGTATGTTAGTACAAAAGCAGAGGAACAATAAGAGGGAGAGTGAACCCATGAGTTCTACTTTGTTTCTTTGAGAACTGAGATGTCTGTGTTAGCTCAACTCTTACCAGGTATCAGAAGATGTAAAGGGACGTTGAGTCTTGAGACATAAACCCATCTAGTGCCCATCTTCACTGGTTTTGCTGCTCAGGGAGCTGCTTCTTTAATCTGGCATTGTTTCTAAAATTTCAAACCCTTAGGATATTTTCCAGGCAGTTTCATTCTTGCTAAACACACTTTCTTTCTCCCTCATATGATATAGTTAGAGCTGAAATCCCTTGAAAATAAAAACTAAAAAGATGATGACATTTGATGTGCTAAATCCTAATGTTAAGTGGCAGAGGCAGCCTCATCCTTCCTGATGACAATCAACAACCTCAAGCAGAGATGACGACCAGCATTAAGCAGTACAACAGCCAGATGATTGTCTTTTGTAATTTTGTTGAGGACCACAAACAATGGGAGGAATCCAAAGAGTGAGTGTGCACATCTACTTCCCTTGGCCAAAGCTGCTGGTTTTTTTTTTGTGATGGGATCCAGAGAGGTCCTGGACACCTTCAATTATTGTAGGGTCAAAGTCAAAGATCAACGTGTTCAGACACCATCGGGCAATCCAGCATCTATATTCAATGTTCTGCCAAGGTTTATATAGCTAGCATCAGCCCTCTCTGCCTTTGACTTTCCAAGTGAATAATCAATAACTGTTTATAGTTGAAGGCAGCCTTGAAATTCACGTCTAGACCCAGAGGATGACACTTTACCCTTTTCCTGCCACACCTGTTAGTTACACATGCAAAATCAATTGTCAGTATGAGATGATGGGATTTATTGCTATCGAAGTGTAAGGGGAAGAGGGTTCAACTGCATTTGACAAAGGACAGCACAGGAGGATTTTATCAACTGAAATGCAGGATGGTGGATGGTGGAACCCTGTCCCTCACACCGGCTCCCACAGTCTTGTCAGCCTAAAACAGTTCTTTTTTTGTCCCATCCTTACTTGGCTACACTCCAGAAGTGTTCTGAGGGTTGTCACACTGGTGCTGCAGTCCTCTAAGACTTAAGTTTGTTGGTAAGGTGAGGAGAAAGGCAAAACCCTATGAAATACTGTGCTACCTATTTACTCACCTTTGCCATGAATTGTCCCCCTGTGAGAGCTTCCTGGAGAGCCCTCCATGAAGGGTTAACTGGGGAATCCTGAGAAGGCATTGGGAACTCTTCCATGGGCACTAATGGTTGTTATAATGGACAGTAACATGGATGAACTCAGGGTTTATCCCAAGTTTCCACCAAACAAATCAAGCAAACTAGTTCCAGCAGACCAGCAAGAAGGGAATTCTGCTACAAGTGTGCTTTCAACTATGAACCATGCTCAGGTGGCACAAGTTGGTTGGCATGTTGAGTTGGAAAAGAGGTTGGCCTGAGGTGCACATCCACCCAAGCAGCTTGTGGGGTGCTGATCACTGTGGGTAGAGGTTGACTGAATAGCAGACATGGAGAGTTGGGGTCCAGTGTCTCAGTGGAAGAGGCTGAGACCTGGACAGCTGCAGTGGGCAGGATGGAGGTGGGGTGGGCAGCACGTCCCGATGTGACACAGTAGAACTCTGTCCAGCTTGACGTGTGCCTTTGTACACATCAAACAATTTGACAGTGAAGGGAAACTGTACTTGGAATACATATACTGCTGTAGCTTGTAGGGCTTCAAAGGAGCCTAGGAGCTGAGTGCCTGGATCCTATAAATAAATCAGACTCGAGTACCTAGCTGCCCCTAAGATGCCTTTTGAAAGTACAAGCCGAAAGCCAGCACCACCTTGAAGAAAGTCAGATGGGGATTAGAAGAGGTAGCTGAAGGAGGAGAGCTGGGGGAAGAAGGACTCTTTTGCTTCTTTGCAAGGAGCAAGCATCTGCCAGCACTTTAATCCAGGCTGATCGGTTCTCCTGGGCTGAGAGGGAGCCGGTTCGGGTGTGCAGAGCCGGTGTGTACAGACAAAAGTGCTCTCAAATATTTTTAAAGAGCCCTGAAGAGAAATGTGATTTTTCTGTGAAACTCCTGAGAGTTTTTAAGTGTGGATTTGTTTGGGTAAATTGTGAGTGAGTGCCCTCCTGTGAGCACACAGGAATGGCTGTTTAATTGGCCTACACCTGGTGTTGATTATGATGCTGCTACTTTTTCTTTTTTCTTTTTTTTTTCCCTATCTCCCCTCACTGATCATCACGATCAGCTTCACTGCTGCACCCCACAGCTTGGGGTTGGCATTCCTTGTGTAAAGCATACAGAATGCTGCAGAAGGCCTCCCCAGCTTGACATCATTCAGCATTAAACAGTGAAGGCACAAATTGTTTGGGGAAGTGCTTGCTTTGGCTTTGAGAAAGGAGCTGTCTCTCAATCTGAGGCTGTGTTTTCTATACAGGGCTTTCCCTCCATTCTGGAGCACAACGATATTTAAGTACATAGAACAGGAAACAAACTGTGTCCCTCACTGCCATGAGATGTTGGCTGTTGTGGTGTGCAGCATACAAAGGTGTAAAGGCTGAACCTTGCTGCATTACAGCCCTGACTTGCCTACCAATTAACTATTCCACAGGTAGCTATGGGACATGATGTATCTCAGTCTAACTGGGTAGGTCCCTAGCCATGACTTGGACCAGTTGTGTTGGTGTGACAGCAGAGGTTGCTGTCAGGATGGGCAGAAGAGCCTGCAGACTCTCACTGCCCAACCAACCCTTTTCAGGTCCATGTTTGCTGTCCATGCCTTTTTATGTTTAACTCCTGTCTCTGGGTGCTCACCAGAGAATTAAATCCCTTCTCATGTCTAAAATAGGATGTTTCAGCCCTGGAATATTATTTATTGAGCTCCCAACTGTCGCTGTATCTGCAGGCGGAAAGAATAGACTTATACTTGACACTGCCTGGGTGTGAACTGAAAGGGGGAAAAGAACTACTAGCAGCTTCTTCAAATATTGTCATTTCATTTTTTTTCCAGGTCTGTAGAGCTAAAATAATCTGGCTTTGAATTTGAATAGAAACTGAAAAGCAGGAGAATTTGGGAAGGGGTGGTACTCATGCAAAGCATTAGCTGTTAAATTATAGCCTTGCTATGAAAAGCAGTTGTGTGTCTGTGTAAGAGAGGTTAGAGTGAGGAGAAGGTGTGGGCAGGAAAATACATTTGATTTAGTATGCAGATTTTGCTCAGTTCTTTGGAGACCACTTTTGGTGCACGGAAATAAGAAATTTTCAAGGGTTCGATTCTGCATAATATTTCAGGATTAAGCAAACAAACATAAAAAAGCTGCCAGCCCAACACCGGTGCTCTAAGTACCCTTCTCATGGGCCATTTTGTTATTTTCAGATCCGAAGCCTTTCTTTTCACATGGCTTGAGACGTTATTAAGAAGATGAAACATCTGGAAGCGTGTGTATGTGTTTGTGTTTAGAAAGGGATGCTCTGCACCAAGCCTGTGTCTCTTCTGTGCTCGTTAACCGGCTGCAGATTCTAAATTAGGGATGCAACTGGAGCTGAGAAGGGAGGAAGAAACCACCTGGCGAGCAAAACTTACTATTTGTTTTTCTTAAAGCCCTCAAAGTTTACTCAGCTGGTGGAACAATCAGCCTCATTTCTTCGGCTGAAATGTTAAAAAGAGAGAGGAGAAAATGGTAAGAAAGAAGAAGAAAAAGAAAAGCAAGTGAAAGGAAACAGGGAAGGAAGGGAGGGAGGAAAGAAAGAAGGAAGGAAGGAAGAAAGGAAAAGGAGAAAATGAGAGCAGACTATCTGCCTTGCTGCTTGTTGGACAGCCCATGGAAGAACAGTAGCTTCTGTTAGTCAAACACAGTTGTGCTCTGTGGGGGCATCACTTTAGCATCTCATCGTGGGCCATTCATTGCAAGACATCCTGTGGTGCTCACACTCACCTATCTGTGTACACAGTGGATTTGGCGGTACTAATTCCAAGTTCATTCAAGATGAAACCTCTTCAACTGAAATTTGCCGTGATATGAGATAGAAATATTGTGGACACGGCAATGGGATGGACCTGCCACCTGCCATTTATCACACAAAGCCATCAGTCGAGCTGCTCACTTGGGACAGGCACCACCCGTGAGATGCTTCCCATGATCCTGTCCTTCTAAATCTGAGGTGGGCAGAAACTCTGATCCTTATTGCTCCAAACGTGAATTGGTTTTTTTTTGGTTTTTTTTTTTTTTTTTTTTTTTTTTTTTGTGCCTGTTGTCTTTCACCTTACTCATTTTGCTTAGGGCTGAGAATAAGTTTTGTTCCAGTCTCGTAATAGCCTACGGCCACGATCTAGGGAGTTGAGATTTTGGAGAGATAAAAAAGAAACAGAAGAAAATACGTGAAAAATTGCAATGACAAGGTTTCTGCTGGTAGCTTGTGATACAGAGAAATGAAGTCCCAGGCCAATGTGCTTTGGCAGCTGAGAGTGCTAGTGCTGGCGTTGTCTCTCTGGCAGACAGGCAGGCAGAGGGCTGAGCTGGGGGGGTGGGATAAGGTATAGAAAGCTCTTGGAGGAGGCTGTGGAATACAAGCAAATCTAATTTTTCAAGCAAACACATCGGTCTCCTGTGTGGTATAGCTGTGGGTCTTATACACAGTTTTCTCTTCCTCTTTAACCTGGAGAGCCCTCCAAAAGAGAATAGGGAAAGCTGTTTTCATCTAGCCTGGAAAATACACAAGTCCCAAGGCGATTGACTTTGTAAGCTCACTGGCAATGAAGAGTGTAGAAAATGTTGATGTACCTGTTCCTGTGAATTTGCAGGACCTGTAAGCTATGCACAGACTTCCTCTGTGGAGTTCAGTCTGCTCTCCACAATATGTTCTGGTACGTATTGTGTTGTGCTATGGCTCTAGCTCACAGGAGCATCTGTGTATTTTGAAAACTTGTCTTCACACATCTTAGAGAAGTGCAATGCTCTGCCAGGCTCCAGTAAACTGAAGGTCAGAAAAGTTCCCTGTGGGCTGCACTGATAAAATCCTGCTCTTGCAGACAGCCAGTACCAGGGAAGATTGGGCTGGGGGATTAAAACCTCATTTCTGTTCCATCTCTTTTGGCAATCCCATTTCCCAGCTCACAAATCACCGCTGTTCACGGCTTGTCCCTGGCATGTGGCATGATCCATATGTACGTACTAGGAAGACACTGACAGCTTCTGTCCTTCTCTCAAATTTAGCCCTACCCTCATGGAAAGTAACTTATCCCCACTTTCAAATGTACAGCAAACACTGTTTTCCAAAGAAGCTTTGAATCACAGTTTATTTTAGGTGCAGAGAAGCCTAGGGCTGGTGAAAAGTGAATGATCAATACAATATTCCATTCTTATATGACCTCCATCCCAACAGCAGGGCAATTTCCCCACTTGCTGGATGAGTTGGAAGAATTGCTTGTGAGTAGGAATAGAGGTTCTTCCTCCTTCTATATGGCATTTGGGCTTTTCTTGGAGGCGACAGGCTAGAAATATCAGCACAAGCTTTGTTGGTGCAGACATATACTGTCTTATAATACGAGCTGGGCTAGAGGTGAACCTGTGGTCAAGCCTGAGAAGCCCATTATCAGACCACCAAGCTCATAGCTCCTGGAATGTAAGTCCTTAGTAGCAATTAGCCACAGCCTGTCTGTATTTCTCCTGCCCACAAGCACTAGCTGTTTGTCTGTATCCCTCTCAGCTGTATTTGGTGTATTTTGGGCTCCAGGCACTATCTGGGGAAGCAGTGAATCTGTGTGGCTGTAATAAACACACTGCCACGTTGATGATTTATTGAAGTCCCACCAGCACCCAATTATGTAAATCCGATTATCTGTTGAGGAGGCTTTACTGGAACAGCTTGTAGTTGTAACACCTTATTTTTGTCAGAAACGGGAAAATTTAGTTGAATGTGACTTTTGAGTCTTAAGCATTATGCTCCCACAGCCGAATACAGCCGTCTCACTTGCATGTGGCTCTGGAAGGTGGGTTTGGACTCTTTAATGAGAATACCTTTATCTCTTCCCCTTCGCTCACAGACTGAGGCTGGCAAAGGGCTCCTGGTTTGCACCCTGACAGCATCTGAGTTAATGCTGTCCCAGTGGCAGATGCTGAAGACATGGTGCTGGGAGGGGCTCAACACAGAGCCTGTATTTGTTCCTCAGTGTTCATATCTCATCTGGGACCTTGTGTCCAGCCTTTGCTATAGGCAGAATTTGGCTGAAGGAGGTGGCACTGGTGCTTTGGAGGGGCATGAGGAGGTAGAAAGACGTATCTACTGTCTCCCACCCACCCACCACTTTAAGCACAAATAAACAGCACCCATGCCAATAACAGCTTGAGGTTCATGCACAAGTGGTTTCCTGGAGGCGCTACACTCTCATGACAGGTGGAAGTGACACACCAGGATTAGGACAGCCCACAAACTGAGCTCCGGCTGGGCTTACCCACTTCAGATGTGAAGGCAGGCAAGGAGATGGGGTAGAGCCAGCAGCCCAGCCGAGTGTGCAGTCACCCAAGAGATTGTTTTCTGTGGAATGATAGACACAGCCTAGGCTGGATCAGCTGGCTGCTCTGTTTCAGGAGTTAATGCTCTCAGGAGTCTGGCTTGCTGAGATGCATTCAGGTGTGTACGTGAGATAAGGCTTGTGGCCAGTTTTACATACAAGTCTTTTATTTTAAGTGACTTTTTGATAGCAGAGTGAAGGTGTTAGGCATCCTCACTGCTACAGCTTGCTTTTTCTTAAGAAACCTGTCAGCTGTGTTGACAACAGGGGGTGAGCCAACTTTCAGCAGCCCTGTGAGCCGACTGACAGATTTTGGGGGCTTTGGCGAGAGGCTCCAGGTTGGGTTGGTTCCTGCAGGCAGGTTGGGCTTGCTGAGCACGGAGCTGCACCGAGCTGCAGTCACGGCTCTTATGCTAATGCTGGGAACGTGGTGTGCAGCCCTTTCCTCCCTATTTCCCCTTCTGTGCGGATTTACATCCCATGTGAGCAGAGGAAAAAAGAAAGGGTTTATTGTTTGCGAGCATTAAAAACAGATGTTTCAGCCAGAAAGGGAAAAAAAAGGAAAGGTTCAATTAACATGTAGCAAAGGGACAAGGATAACGGCAAACCGAGGAAATCTTAAAGCAATTCAGCTCGTGCCAGACGGGCCGAGCTCCTTCCCCAGCTGGCTGTATGCACCACAGGGACGAGCTCCCCATTTCTCCCTCATTAGAGGCCCTGCTAATGTTTGCTCCTTCCTCACCTCCCTCCAGAGCTCGGCTGGAATGGGGGGGAGTTCATTTCAGATTGCAGGGACTGAGAGTTGCGTTTGCTGCCAGCGACTCCATCTCATCGGTTTAATCCCGAATATGCTGGCACTCTGTCTGCCACCGCTGTCCCTGCAACTGCAGAGGAACAAGGGCTGACCCCAGCACAGCCTGCAGCCACCCTAAGGAGCGGACAGCACGTCCCACTCCCATCCATGTCAAAAGAACCCTTTTCTATGGGTTTTGCTGGCAGCAGCTGCTGGACATGGCTTCCTCACCTGTCCTCAGCTCCCCAACCCTGAAACATCCTTCAGGCTGTTGGCGCTGCTCACTCGGTCATTCCTGATCTGGGATGCTGTTGCTGCCTCCTAGCTGTGCTAATCCCTGGCAGGGCCATTTGGGTCTGTCTTTGGGAATTGAGTTGATTGTGATTTTTCAGGGTCTTTAAAAAAGCGACAACGCAAAACCAGACTTTTCCTACAAAAACTGAGAACACAAAACAGGCTACTTTTCATGAAAAGCAATTGTTTTATTAAAATATTCCATCTCTCCCACACCCCTTGCATTGTAAATAGTTCCAAAGTGTATACTAACATATTTTGTTTACTAGCACCTGTGTTTGCAGTAAATGTTTTATTTAAAACGTTTCACCATAAGTTCCTAAGGAAAATAGAGAGAAGAAAAATGAGCCTATTTTTAACTTTTCAGGAAGAAAATAGTTTTGAACTTTTTTTTGTGTGTGAAATTCGGCTGTTGATTTTTAATCCCTTTTAATCAGGTGGAGTAGGGAGGGGAGCAAGGAAGGGGCATCAGGAATTGGCAGCAATATAATTGTCAGCCTGGGTTAGAGCGGTCCTGTGACTGTAGCTTCTGCCAGATGCTTTTAAAGAAGATAGAAGCTGTGCGCAACAAGCAGATGTAGGATAATCCATCTCCCCCTCCCTCCCACATATTCTCTAATGCAGTCTGTTTTCTAAGAGAATTGTTTTAAGGCCTGGTACGTGATGTGTGATGGCCCTTCCAAGGGTTTGTGGCATTAACTGCTCTTATTGAGGGTGTTCTGGTTATCCGAGCGAGTGGCCGCTCCCTGGGCAACCTTGTTAAATTCTCATCCTCGGAGATTTCCTTTGGCAGTGAAACAAACTGTGAAGAAGTCATTCCTTTTATCAGTTTTGAATTTGCTGCTTCTTAATATTCCATCAACTGGCTCTTTGTTCTCCTGTCATGAGACATGGGGAAGAGAGCTCCCAGCCCACCATATCCAGCCTGTTTGGCAGTCCTTGCGTCTTTCTCATATTCCTACTGCCTTTGTCCCTCTTCTGAACTGCATGCCTTCTTCACATGGGAATTTCCTTTGCACCCTTTAATTTTGCACTGTCTTTTCTCAGCTGGGGCAAACAGCACTGCATGCTGTACTCCAGAGGTTGCATCATTGGTTCGACTCAAGGATGCAGCAAGGCCTATATATGCACTTCTGCTGAAATTCTGCATCCAGCTTCCTAGGATTTTTTATTTTTTATGTTTATTTTTTTTTAATTTTTGGTGATAGATTGTTTAAAATGGTTTTATGTAAAGAACCGAAGTCTTTAATTGAACATTGCATCATTGCTTGCAGGTAAAGAAGGCAAAGCCGGAGCAGTTCCTCCTGCAGTGCTTTTGTCTCATTGCCCCATCTCTGTCCTCTCTGCTGTTGTGCTACCTGAGACTCCTCTCTGTAAACCTGTATCAGAGACTCTCTTCTGCAGAGCAAAATGGTATGGAAACATATGGCAGTATTGGATGGAGGAAGGGAGGGGGATGTCTTCAGCGTGATGGTAGGGACACAGTCTTAACTCATTTTGAGGTGAATACTGTAAAAATGGTGAGGTAAAAGAAGGGGAAATATTCTAGAACTGTAGGTGTATGAGCATGGGGATTGGATGGTGTTCAAATACTGAAAGACGAAGAAGAGCCAGAGTCATGAGCACGTGAAACCTGGGAAGATGGCGGGAAAGTGTCATAGCAGTGGTTGAACTCTGTAGGAAAAGAAGATGCATAAAGGGAAAACAGCAGAACAAATTAATTACCGTTTTCAATGAGAAAGAGCTTTGAGAGTGCAGTAAATGTTGGGGTGTGTGCGAGGGAGTTGTAACAGAGATAAAACAGGCACTTTACTAAACCTGAAAACGAATACAATCATTGACAGCTGAGTTACACAGAACACAGCTGCGTTACTGAACTCTTCTTTTCAAACCAGCCTTTCACAGAAAAGCACAGAAAACTGGGACAAACAATTAGGAAGCAATGAAGACCTTGTCAATAGAGCTGATGACAAGGAACAGATAAAGCAGACACTGAACTGAGAACAGTGGATTTGCATTTTACTGATCACTCCTCCTAGCGATCATTCAGCTCTCTGGATCAAACCTTCCATTCAGGAGCTGGTTCCCATTTGTGTTGATGTGCTTGGTGCTTTGCTTAGACTGTTCATCAGGGCTTGTGGTCATGAGGATTAGGCTGAAAAGGTATTTCTTTGATTTTCTTTGATGTTTGCAAAGGTGGAAAAACCTTGTATTCTTGAGGGTCCATAAATCTCTGTACCAGTTTAACGAAGCACTGGCTTGAGTCATTTATAATTTCACTTATCTGTCTTGGCATTAAAATGCCCGTCAGAACTCACTTCATTCTCCCAAGATGCAAATTCTGGTTTTAAACATATGCCTGATTTGGAAAGCTTACAGTTTCATGGGTCTCTTGTGGTAAGAATTCAATCTTAATAATTTTCACCCATTGAAGTCAATGGGAAGATTTCCATTGAAAGTAAAAGGAGATGGTTTAGCCTCTGCAGAATCAGCTTTTAAAATAAATATTTATAACGGAGCTCACCCTTTATGGACTCAACAGAGAATCTAGGTGAGCAATAGTCTCATGCCTCAAAAGAGAGACAGTTTATTGACACTGCTAAAAAACCCCACATCACTGGGATGATATCAGAAAAAATGGGAAAATTATTTTGGCTGGATGGTTTGTAGCTGGTTCGTTTCTGACCTGAAACAGTGAGATCAAAATTGCATCCCTTAAGAGGTACTACTCTTAAAAGGTGGAAATAAGAGAGACACTGGCAATTACCTTTTAGTCTGCCCAATTTCTGTTCCTAGTGATGGATGGGAGAGCTCCAGGCTTAGCTCTCCTGTGGCCTCATACATGATTGTAGGCAAATAATGTCCCATCAGACATTTAGGCTTGTGAGGCAGTGCTTGATTACTCAGCAGGGGTTTCCAAATTGGTGTGAGGTTGGGTCAAGATCCTTCTGAAAATGAACGTGGGAGGGGAGACAGTTTGTTTAGGTTTCTGTTAGGTGTAAGATGGACCTTGCAAATAATTCTCTAAAGCATGACAGGTATTGACAGGGATGGAAAAATGCCAGTAAGACAACAAAGGATGGGTAAGAGAGCAGAGGTGCAGTAAGCACAGTTGAAAACACTGCCCAGCGGAATGCCAGAAAGCATCAGTTTCAGCACCATTTTTACTCCATCAGTCTTAATGACTGGGAGGAAAGCATACATACAGTATTAGTTCTGGATGCAGATTATACTCCAGGGCAGGGATGGCAAACACTGTAGACGATGAAATGACCCAAATGCACTGAGTTGATCAGAAGTATGAGCTAATGAAAAGCAAGGAGCCGGTATGTTCAGACTAAGCTTCTGTTAGCATAATTTTTTTTTCCACTTACAGTGGTGTGAATCACCAGAGAAGTGAATTGATTTGTACTATATAAAATTAACAGGCTTACCAGAGACCTCCTGCATAAACCTATTAGATTCAACGAGATCATGAAGTTACTCATTGTAAATTTCTAGGTTGGACTAAAATTGAATGAGAATAAGAACTGCACTCGATTTAGGGATAAATCTTCCAAAACTGGGGAAGAAGTCTGGGTTCAAGCTTCTGTCTGTTCTGTTCCTCCAACTCAGTGGTACTTGAAGACAAGCATAGACAGTGAGCTATGGGCTTGTTTTGAACAATGGATTGTAGGTAAGGATGCAAAAAAACATGAAACGAGTACCTATTCCCTCCCTCTTCCCTTGTAGTGGTCGTAGACAATATCATACTCTGATTCTCGTCTATAATATTTCTTAAAATTGGTATTAAGAGTTTCACTGTTTATTAACAGCAAGAAAATTCAATGGAAAAAAATAGTGCCTGTGATTTGCAAGCAATATTTATCTACTTTGTTCCTACACAGTGTATCTGAGAGATATTTCATAGTCTTCTTTGTAATGGCGATGCTAGAGATATAAACTGAGTTAATAGAAAAAAAATGCTTAATAGCAATACAAAAAGGGCTGATTATTAATAAAATACTGTCAGATTAACTAACAGAAAAGTAAAGCCTATCTTGTAAGTGCTTGAGAGATAATTCTTCATTCCAAAGTGGTATTTTGGAGTTATGCACTAATAAAAAATTGCTTTAAACTTTCTTTGAGATTAAAACTGCATAGTTTTTAAAAACTGCTGGTAAAAAATTAAGTGAAAAGAAAGTGCTAAATAATAAACAGTAGTGTTGGAGTTATATTATGGGCAGATTACATTTCAAAGAAAGGGCGTTCTTTATATTTTCAAGTGGCAAATGGCATCTGATATTGCAGTGTCTTCCTTGCAAGCTGAACAGTTTTTCAGAGGTGTGCTGACAAGTTTAAATGCCAGTTAGGGTTTGGTCTATGGCCAAATGAAGGCAACAGATTTTTCTACTGGCTTTTGCAGGGCTATGGATTGACTTTGAGGTACAGCAAAATACGGTGTAGGTGCATCTGCATGACCAGGAGGCCAATAACAACAACCATCTCAGGAGAACACAAGTCCAAGCATTTCCAAGGAGCTGATTTGGTTACAAATGAGCCCCTGGCCAAGACACTCTTCTTAACAACAAGCAAGCCAGGACATCTTACTATGATGTGAGAAAAATGTCAGATTGAACAAATCCTGGGGAGAATGTTAGAATGAATGACTTATTAGACAGAGGGGAAAGAAATTTGAGCTTGCACAGTTCAGGTGCCCCAAATCACAGACCACTCTCACACTCTCATATTATGAGGTTGCCATGTGAAGCAATACTGAATATTCCTGTGAATTCAGTTGTGTGTCTACAAAGGTAACTACAGCTGTGCTACATTGGAAAATTGCAGCTTGTACACACATTGTCCTTCAGGGAAATAACAAAGAGACAGCCCACACAAGAATCCAAGCAGCACGGAATGCAAAACACATTCTTGTTCTAGTCTGTAACTAGAAGTTATAATAATATAAATAATAACAGTAAACAGTAAAGAGAATAATTTGAGAGCCAAAGGGTAGGGACAGTTGAAATAACTATAATAAATCACTCTAGTGTATGAAGAAAAGCTGAAGGTGATAATTGGCAAACACCTTACATGGGAGAATTTCTCCTGCAGGAAAGAGCTGATAGAGGGAAATGTATCTGGCAGTGGGTACCAATGTAAGAAGAGAACAAAAAGCTGGAGGGAATGGCCCTGCCATGGCAAGAGAATGGAGAGCATGACCAGATGAGAACTGATCCTGCATAAAAGAGGAGGAAACTTGCCTTTTAAAATTCTGACTCACGACTACTTTATAAAACTATATCAAAATTTGAAATAATTTACATCGTACCAGCAGTAAAGCTGGTGGAGAATATTCACACAGAGGCTCTCAGTGCTGCTGATGGGTTTATGCTTCTCAGTTTTGGAGGTAAAACAGAAATAAAGATTCTTTCTCCCTTCATTGAAACCAGCTATCAAACCCTACAGCATTTATAGGCTCTGAATCTGATTGATCTTCTGGATTAGGGGAAGTATATCATTTCTAAATGTGTTTATTTAGTTGCCTTGTGCCTGGGGACATTCCTTGTTGATAAGGAACCTCAAAAAATCTATTTTAGCTTTAAGAAAGTGTTTTCGTGACAGACAGACAGAATTCACTTTTCGGTTGTTTCACACTGAAGGACACCAGCTGATCATCCAGCCCAGAATGAAGAGTCAGTTCTGTGCACCTGGTACCAGTTGGTAGAAAAAGAAAGCAGGATGGGTCCTGAAGCTTCAGGAAATGCTAGAAGTGACTAATTGGATGGATGATCTCAGGCTCAGCACCTGACAGACACCACCCAGCTTCCAGCTGACCCAGAGCACAGTCACAGCTTTCATATATCTGCCTGCTAAAGGCCATGCAGAGATGCCGTGAACTACCTGAGCTCAGAAGTAGCAGGTGGGCTGTTGGTGGGGCTGATGGCCTTCTGCTATCACAGGCTTAGATCTTTTCCTTTCAAAAGGCACATCAGGCATTGATATGCCCTATGGTTGGTTCTCTTTTCTCCCTCTCCAAATGCAGTCCTCAAAGCAATAGGCACCCAGCACTGGGACAAACATTTTCACTAGATTCAGAGACAAGGAACGGATCCCTGTCCTGTGACCTGAGGTGGTAAAACAGAGGCATTCTCTGTAATGGGAGCTGAGAAAATTTAATAACCCTTTCAGCTCTTACTACAATTGCTTCCCTTCACAGTTTTGCTAACTATTCTTTAAAACCAGTTTTTGGGGAAATTTGAGTTTTGCTGCCCTAAAGTACTCAATGTTTCTTAGGCACAGTCCCAGGAGATTCAAGAACAATAGACAGAAAGTAATGGAGTTGGAGGAAAAATAAAGCAGCTGGATGGTGGGAGTAGAGAGAGGAGCCTCTGCTTTGCCTCCTATTCCTTATTTTTTTGTTGCTGGAGTTCCAGCAAGCAGGTATTAATAATAAATAAAAAGAACTGTGAAGGTTATCGCACTGACCTCTTCCCTCTTTCAAGTAGAACTCAAGTTCTTTTTATTGATTATACACAAACTTCATCACATTCAGACTAGTCCTGTCCTGCCTTTCAAGGAAGTCTGGAGCTTGAACAACCCAGGCCAAAACCTGTTCATTTCCCCCCACCTTCCACTCTTACTTCTAAGAAATAAAAAGCCTTTGGACTTCTGGGAAATGTAACACCAAAAATGGATGACTTTGTCTTTTTTATTTGCTTGTTGACCACAGGGTTTTCGATGCCATTTAACACAAGGCACATCACGTTTAATAGCATTTTATGATGCTGTTCTTTCAACAAACATCAGCCTATCATCTTTTTGCCTGGTTCAGGGATCTGGCCATGAGACTATATCTACAGAACTAGTGACAAGAAACGGTACTACTTGGAGATCATTGCTGAAGAAAGTATAAATGCCATTTATTGCAAATCCTACTGTATTCTGAACCACGTGCAGAATAGAGATCTTTTTCTGAATAATTTTACATTAGCCAGTCTCAAAAGAAAGGATATTAAAGGTCAAAGCCAAGTCCTAAAATGACAGAGCAGTGTGGTTCTATTTTCTTTGTCCTTTGGCTTTAATTTTAAGAGGCAAAAGGTTGGCATGGAGGCCATTGCCTATGTGTTTGTCACTATGAATTCAATGTCAGTACCAGACTGAGAACTTCCAAGGAATCCTTTCAGAGTGATCAGGCCTCTTTCTCTTAGAAAAGCTGGTTGGCAGTTACTTGGAATTGTCTATGTGCTAAACCAAACCCAACTTTTCAAGTAAAGTATCTTCAAAATGAGCTCACTAAGTATTCGAAAGGCGAAAAGGAATAAGATTTTGTTATTTTTCCCAGTATCCAACCTGAACCTCCACTGGCTCAACTTGAGGCCACCCCCTCTCATCCTATCACTTGTTACACAGGAAAAGAGGTTGACCCCCACCTCACCACGACCTCCTTTCAGGCAGTTATAGAGAGCAATCAGGTTTCCCCTGAACCTCCTCTTCTCCAGACTGAACAATCCCAATTCCCTCAGCCGTTCCCCATAAGACTTGCACCCCAGATTCCTCACCAGTTTCATTGCCTTTCTCTGGACATGTTCCAGGTCCTCAATGTCTTTCTTGTAGTGAGGAGCCCAAAAATTTATGTCGCCTAAGATTGCTTCTAACAGATCCTGCTGCCCTCAGGCTGAGTAGTGTGTCTCTATCGGAGGCACAGAGCAGTGGATGTGTCACACATTGTAATATGAGGGCTATTGTTGAGATGAAATACTGCAGCCTGCTCTAAACGCTTCACCAGCAAGAACCCATCGCTTAGCTAAAAGAGATCCTATAGTGTAAGAGGGAGAGATACCAGTGCGAAACAACAGAGCCCTGAAATGTGTTAGGAGAAATCCAATATTACACAATTTATATCTGCAAAGTTCATCTTGTATTCTTCCCTCTTATATTCCTTCCTATATTTCAGGCCTGTTGAATTGATGGAACCAAGGGGCAGTTTGTCGTAGCACCCTGTAGGATGATATTAAATTCTTGCTTTATTGCTAATATCAGCAACATTTTTAGATGGAGACAAGAAAGAAAGAGAGAAAGGAAGAGTGTGGGAGAGAGGCAGAAGCTACAAGATGTGTTGCTTACGGTGTTGAAGTCTTTAAGTAGCGGAAAAAGGCAAGGCCCATGCCTGTAAATCTAAAAAGCATCCCGGGTCCCCATTCTTTAGCTCTGTAGTAGTCCCCTAACAGCCACAGCCAGATTAGGCTGGTTATGAGGAGAACTGCTGATTGGGCTGTGCTCAGTGTAGAACACAGAGGCCCTAGAGCTCACTGAAGCCTACTTGGCCTCTCACATATAATCCCACTGCTGACATCTGCAGCATGGGTTTGTTGCTGCAGAGCACAACACCCAGCACACTAAGTTGTTAACACAGTGTTTCAGGTCCCAGTCTCTCCGTGCTATACATAGATGCTATTTCCAGGCTTCAAGAAATCACCCTATAGCCACCACTTCTTTACCAACCAGCCTAAGCCCTGCTACAGAACTGGCCCAATACCAATGAGACCTGGTCCTTAACTACTGGAGGATAAATCCCTCCCTTTTCTGTCTGCCCAGGGCTTAATAGCATTTCTGTGTTGCAAAACTGTTGTCAGAGCAAGGGTCAGCTGTTTGTGAGGAGGTCAGGCACTGCAGAAGCCAAGGTCCCAGCAGAAGCTATAATTTCTCTGCAGATCTGCACTGGACCCAGGACCAGCACAGCAGAGCCAGCTCCACAGCAGTCTGCATTGAAAATGACTGGGTACTGATTTATCCAGCAGAATTATAATCATAAACTCTAAGAACAGGTTGGCAATTAATGCCTGAAGTTAATTCATGGCTAGCGTAAGCAGGAGTGACTCTTAAATCACACTGTGCTTCTCCCATTTACTCCTGTGATGGATCTGGCCCACCAAGCCAGCAGGAGTAACTTCTGGGCTCACTGAGATCTTGTTCTTTGCAGCAGCGAGATGCTTGTTATGCAGCCTGTGTCTGATCTGCTTTCATGGCAGTTGCATGGCAATTAGAGTCATTTTGTGTAAAAGGCTTTCCTCAGAGATGGCATCAAGGCACGGGCTGCATGAAACGGACACAATCTTTTCTGAATGTAAGACCAATATTAAGCATGATGATAAAACCCAAAGCTTCACTGTTTTTTTTAATTGCTCTTGGAGCCCTAAGAAATGTTTTTTTTTTTCCCCTTGGTTAGAACCACAATAATATTTCATTCCCACTGCTTACCCTAAAAAATGGATTTCCTTTCCCTTCTCAGTTGGTGATTTGTTTTGCATTAATGCCTTTCATAACTCATACATTTCGCCATTAAAAATTAATGCTTGGTGCTGACATAAACAAATGAAATTTGTATTATTAATGTTTTACATAGGTAAGACTTTGTAATAACAGATTCATCATAACAGACTGTTTTAATTAAAAGACTTGCTCATTCCCTAAACTGATTTCAGACATAATTTTGGGTGTTGGGAAGAATGTCTCGTACAACCTCCTGGAGAGGAGTGATCAGTGCGACCTCAGATGCCATTTTTGAAAGTTTGCACATGAGTTCAGACAGGATATCCACTGCCTGGGTTATATTCAATGAAAAGAGCTAGTGGAAAAGGCATCAGTGACAGCTTTTCCCTTGGAGCAGCATCAGCCCTGTGTGCTGGTTAAAGTCTCTGCTTGAGGTCCAGCCATCTGACATTGGTTTGCTGCATGGGAGGACACTGAAGGTAGAGAAGACTCGGTGCTGGGACTGCGCTAAGGGTTTGGTCTCAAGTCTTGGGCTTTTTTCCATTTGGCTGGAAAACAAGGCTGAAGCTAACTGTACCTCCCAGGATAAAGCTCACAGGGAAACTCTGCGGGATGATCTCTATGGCTGGTATTTGAAAGTGAGGTCTAACTTTGTAGAGATGAGGGTAAACAGCTTATTTCTGCTCTTAGGGTATAGTACAAAGATTCTGGTGCCATCCATGTCTCAGTTAAAGAGATAATCTCCACTACTCTACTGCAAAATTGGACATTAGGAGCTAGAAGGAAAAGCAACAGGTTCAGTTATAACCTGCCTCAATATATTTTCTTTTAACTGAATAGTGCTTACATGAAATTCAGATTAACTATAATGTCAAGCAAACTTCTATTAAAGATTTCTCATTAAAAATTTGCTTCAGGTCCTGAGGATGATAGTGTTGACTATGAAAAAGAAGAAAGCCTTACTGCTTAACCGTGAGGCTGCAGACGACGTCTCCTTAATACGGCTGTATGATATATTCCTAAGCAAGTGGAGCTCTGGTTGAGAATAACTCAGTCTAAACTCCATTACAAAGCAGTGGTAATTGTCTCACAAGTCAGGGCTACAGTCCTGCAAAACTCACAAAAAGAAATCCAATCGTGTCAAAGCGTGGAGATGGACAGGTACAGAAGGGATTGAAAATAGGAGCACACTTTATAGCAGAAGTGGGAACAGTCATACAAAGTGTGCTAATGACAGAATGGGGTGATGGGAAAACATCAAGGGGAGGAGGGAGGGGAAGTTTCTAAAACCCGGAGCACTTGCCTTACTCTGTTAAAATCAATGGAAATGTGCAGTTCAGTTTTTCTGTACTAGTGAGTTCAAGGGGAGCTGAATTAAGGCAGGGTGCTTTTAAGTCACCCACCCTCCATATCTGTAAAGAACAATTGGAAGAGTGAAGAGCGAAGAATTGAAACCATTGTGAAAAGTCGGCCCTAGAAAATGGTTCTGGGAAGCCAGGAGTGCTGAAAAGAAAAAGCAAAAGATGATAAGAAGAGACTATCTGTATTGGACATCAGGAGCTTATAAAAGGCTGCGGGATGTAAAATGGCATCACTCTGGAAAGGACACGAAAGTGATGAAGTGAAGAGCAGAGCTTTATGACATGCTCATTAATGGCCAGATGACTTAGGCTGTTTGGTTACCTAGAAGCAGTTGATGAAACTCCCTCCTCCACCTCTGAAATATGTTTCTTTGCTATATGGCTCCAACTGTGAACAGTGCAGACCCGCGTAAACCAGTGGAGTTGTATCCAGGCAAAAAAAAAAAACCCAAACCAAAACAAAAACTGTATTACAGAATGGAAAAGGAGTTTTATGCGTGGCTAACATGAGGTGGGAGTACTGCTGTGTACAGAGCAGAAGCGTGCATCTATCTGTGGGTCAGCCTCTTAGCTTTGGCATCCAGAAGTTGGAGTGTAGCCTTTGATATATGTGCACTGTAGAGAATTTTACATTGCAAGGGGCTTTCCACTAAAAGAAGGTTAAATGTACTTTTTGCACCTTTTACAAGGGTGCACTGCAGCTCGGCAGCTGCGTGTCTAGCATGAGATGGCAGCCATTTCTGCAGTCTTTGTGCTGCTGAACCTATTTAATTAGATGGAATTGAATTGAATCTGCTAAGCAGTTATTGTCAGGGCTGCTTTCTGTGCACGAATACATTGTTTAGGAACCCACAGGAGTGCCAAGCTGGACATGGGAACACTGTGCCTTCAGCTGACCCCCAGCCAGCTCCACAAAACAATGACAAAATAAGAAAGAGATTTCAGGCACTAATCTCAAATCAAGAGTTCAAGAAGAGGCACGTTTGCCCAGCTCAGCAATCATGCAAAAGCAAACTTCTATCTGAGGTGGATAAGGAAAGCTTGTACTGCCCAGCATGGCTGCTCCTACGTTTCAGGAACCCAAAAATGAGCTTCACTGCTTGTGAGACATTGCTTTGGAGGGACAGGCTGCCCCCTGAGAGGGACCCAGACCTTCCCACTAATGAAGAGCTGTGAGACAGGACAGGGGGTGAACAGCACGCTGTGCATCGCTGCCGTCCCATTTATTTGATAGGGCTGTGCTAAGGCAGAGAGAATGTTCGTTTTCCTAACTTTGCATCAATAATTAATCAAAACAGGTTTTACATAAGCCTGAACATAAAATTATTAGCTCCTGGAGGTTCTTCCAGCAGTTACAGCGAGACCTCTGTCAGCAGCTTCAGAATTGATGTGCTTTAAAAGGAGAGGAACATTGATAAATACTCGTTTCTTTCCCCCGCTGTTGCTCACTCAATCAGCTCTCACCTCTCATTCTCTTTTCTTTTTGTGTTTGGAGGGGGAAAAATAAAAGAAAAAAAGTGGAGTTTTACTTTGAAAGGAGCAGCGAAGAAAGAAACTTTCTCTCTTGATGAACATGAGAAAGCTGGTTGGCAGAACAATACAATAAACAGAGCCCTTCCTCAAATCTGGGTGTGTTCCTGGAATTTCAATTACACTGTAAGATCTCTGGGGCACAGTCCAGGCTTTCTAATCTCTCTCCTTATGATGTTTAATGTGACAGGGTGTTGATCCCTGGTAATTTCTCTGAGGTGCTTTTGTGGCAAAAAAAAATAAAGCAATAATGAGAGGACTATGTTTGGACTTGGCCAGGCTGATGACTGGAATCGGGAGCTGAAGTGGAGGGCTCAGTCACTGAAGGACAAACCTTTGGTCCCTGGGAAAAACATTCGTTGCTTGGGCTGGGGGCTCTTACCATCTTTATAGATATGTTTTAGGGGAGCACCCTGAAGTCTGTCCCTCTTCACTGTGTCTCTAATGGGCAGTTCACATTAAAAAAAGTGAATACTTTATTCAATGAATTACTGACAAAACCAGGTTTCCTTCTGTCCCTCCTTCCTCTACATGTCATAGGGTGTCCCAACCTCCCTTGAGTAAATCCAGCTTTCAGGGACTTCCAAGATGCAACTTGGGGTGGACTGTGAACGTCATCAAAAGTTTTGATCTCTAAACAACTCTACTCTCCTCACAACTGAGATAATCTACTTTTTAAAGGATTTTTCTAGGCATCCAGGTTGGATGACTCAGTTCAAAGTTCTTAAGAGATGAAATCCATCATTGTTCTCCTGAGGAAAGGCATAAGAATTTCATAGAATCATATATTGGTTTGGCTTGGAAGGGACATTTAAGATCATATAGTTCCAAACCACTGCCTTAGGCAGGGAGACCTCTCAGTAGACCAGGTTGCTCACAGCCCCATCCAACCTGGCCTTGAGTGCTTCCAGGGAGGTGGCAAGGCCACATTTGCACCATATTTATTGGCACCAATTTGCACCATATTTATTGACCTGTTCATCTCAGAGTCTTTATGCTATCCATCCTTTCTTGTGGCTGTGTCGCAAGAGAGTTTGGATCACTCATAGCTTTTGCGAGTTAGCTGCTGAACACATTGGTGTAAATCACATTCAGTCAAAATTTAATTCCTTTCCTTTGTTATTTCTGAACCCAGTAATGCATGGAAGTAGGGTGCAATCCTCAAAGTAATCTGAGGGGCTTGGAGGTCAGACATCCATTGAAGTGAACAGCAATAAGGCAACCACATTCTATAAAAGATTTCTTCCCACTGGTTTATCTTTCAGGATTCACTCTGCAGGATGACAGATTTTAGACTTTGGATTGTTGGAAAACTGTCTCTTCACTGTTCATACTGTGCAGTCAGTCAGCTAAGGCACTGCCTAATTTTTCTTCCTCACAGAGAAACAATGGGAGAGGTGAATAATGAATTAAAAAAAAAAAGAAAAGAATTGTAAAAATTTCAGAAGAAGTGGAACAAAAGAAACTGGAGTTGTGCAGGCTCTGTCTCAAGCAAGTAGTATTTGCATTGGAACTCCCAGAAAAGAAGAAATCCAGACTTGCTAAAACAGTGAACAAACACAGGTTCTCCTAAATGTGAATATGTGCATAGAAATGGTTTCAAAAAGCAGTGTTCTTGAGGCACATACACTATTTCTCCTGGGTTGCTGGGTTCTTTCCTCACAGTCTTCCCAATAGAACAGCATGCTATTTTTCCTTTTAATTTCCTGAATGTAGCTATTAACCGAAGTAAAAACAGATAAATAATCATGGTGACAACATGGAATTTCTTGCAACGAAATCTTCAGATATCAGTTATTTCACAAGATTAATCTGAAGGCTTGCATGTCCCTTTCTTCGTCTAGCTGGGAAGCAGGACCTACCACCGGGGTTCCTTTCATTTTCCTGCCTTTTGCTTTTTGAACTACCACGCTCTTCTTTTATTTCATTTCATTTTTTTCCTTTTCCTGTAGTAGAAAACTTTCCTTCTGATAAATCTCTTTTTTTCCTCCTGAGACTCTCCAGCAGTCTGTCAGAAGCCCAGCAAGGAATAGCTCATTTCTGTCAAGAGCTCCATATTAAACATTAAATGTCTTCTAAAAAGCTGTCCCGATGACAGCGAAGCACAGGGTCACACTTGTTTGAACAACAGATTGCTCGCTTTCATGGCAGAGTGAAAAGAACTGCTTGGAACTGGGAGCTGGTGGTGGAAAGAAAAGCCTCGTGACCCAATTGCCTTGAGATGCTGCCCTGATAGGAAATGGGACTGCATTACAGGGCAGTGGAAGGGAAATGAGATGCCTTTGCAGCTCCGTCACTCAGAGCTGAATGGCTCCTGCTGCTCCCGAAATACAAAGTGTCAGTCACTCACATAGAGTGTGATGTTCAGCAAAGAGCCAATGACATGGGATAGCATCAGTTTGCTTCGCTCTCCCTTTCTACCTCTGCTGCATAACTGAAGTGATGTCTAACAGGGACTCCAAACTGTCCATTAAGGAACCTATAGGATACCAAAACATACCATAGATCAGTAAAGCAGTCTAAGAAACAACTCTCAGAGCATTGCTCATCCACTGGGCAAATGATGGATCCCAGCTGAGGCCGGGTTACCTCCACCCATCGTTTCTGGCCATGCTCATCTTCTGTTCCAAGAGCTTTACAAAGCTGACACCAAAATGCCAAAGATGAGGGTGAGACACGGCCACAGGATGGCATTTTCTTTCTGTTCTTTCGCACACTGTTTCTGTGACTATTACTAATAAACAGCCTGGTTTCAGGCAGCATTTAGCATCTTAACTAAAGGATTATCCATCTTTTCTGTATTACTGATGGGTGACACCTGTGCATGATACTAATACAAAAAGTATTGCAGAGCTTTCAAGCACTTAGGTCATTTCACCCCAGAGGTGCACTGTGCAGCAGCCTTGCTTTGCTTCAGTACTTTGTTAGGAGAAAGATCAATAGCACTAAATAGAGAAGTAGGCTGTGCTTCCAGCTCCTCTCTCCTCCCTGTGTAGTGAGGAACAGTTTGGCAGAGAGAAGGACCCTTCCCTATTGGAGCAGTTGCTGGGGATGATGTCATGGGGGTGAGCAGTGCACAAGGAGGTCGATCACCTAATAAAAGGTTTCACAAATCTCTTAGTCTTAGCGTTCCCATAGCTTTTCTGAAATCCTTCTGGTCGGTGAGATTTGCCCACTGCTCTCCAGCATTCAGCAGCACTGTGGCACAACCAGGAGGGTAGGTTTGAGCTTCCTCATGGAACTGATCACCGTGTCCATTCATTTATGGAAATACTGGAAAATTACCTTGGTGTTGCTAATAATAATTGTAATAGAGCTACAACAAAAAGGAGCACACTGGCAAATCAAGAGGGACCTGACTACACTGGGAATTGTTGTTAAGCAATGACTTCCCCATCTGTTCCTGAGTGATGGATAACAGCAGAGCAACAGAGAGCAAGACCATCACTGTTGCCCTTCCCGTGTCCTCTGTGGTGGCAGGAAAGAGTAAGTGGGTATTTGCTGCTGGAAGTGTCTGCAAGCTCCGATGTCTAGAAGTGTTTTCAGTAATGGGAGCATGAGGCAGAGGATGTATCTCTTTCTCATGTCTTCACCCTTTATCTGTGCTTCTCGCCATCGGTATCTCAGATTCTGCAAATGCATCAGAAAAGAAAAATCAATGTAAACTAGACAAGAGACTTTCCAGGCTGTAAAGCAGAGATGGCATTATGTGTCCATTAATCCCATGGTTGTAGTAAGCCCCTGAAGGGACAGAAATGGAAGTGAGAAGAAGGGAGGGAATGCCAGCAGACAGATAGCCAGCAAATCTTATTTTATTTTATTTTATTTTAATTTTATTTTTCTTTAGAGAGTTCTCTTGAAATAAGCTGATGAAATATTCTATTTTCTCTGCCTCCATGCTAGATTCAGAAAGCATGCAGTAGTTTTTAATGTCAGCAGGTCTAAATAAGATCATTTGCATTAAAAGAAAGCAAAGCTTGCAGCTATCTACTTTAGGAAAAAAAAAAAAAAAAGAAGAAAAACAGAACAAAAAACCCTCTGGCTTTTAAAATAATCAATGACCCCTTGCATTGATGTCTGCATAGAAAGACTAGACTACAGAGTTTGGTTTCTAATCATAGCAGTTCTAAATGAGCTGTGGATTGGCTGTATTGGGGTTTTCTACAGTATTTCCTGTAACCCACTAAATTTGCTCCATCACTTTGGAGGAAGGAATCAGTGGTATCTAGCAGGACAAGCTCTTTGGAGAGGCAGTCTCTACCTCCAGTGAGCAGAATGCAGATGGTCATTCCCCTGGAAAGTGGACACAAACACAGTCCTTTCCAGCAGTCTAATGTGTAACCATCACCATCATAACTAAGACCTTTACACCTTTACACTTTTCGGTGCTTAATCTCAGCGTTCCCTTAGTAAAAAAAAAAATAATGCTAAGCATGCTCTAGGTGGTCAGATGAATTAACAGATGTTATAAAATTAAAACGAAGTCAGAAGTGGAGTGGATTTGCATGTTAATCTGCGCTGTTCCTCTATGAAGCCATTTCCAAGATGGAGTTTCTCCTCATAGTGAGTACCTCTGACACTCTCATAAACATCCCTAGGACTCCCATCAGCTCCGCTCTTGCTGACTCCAGATGTGATAAAATGGCATGGTGCATAGCAGAAATAACATCACTGTAGCAGAGCGCTGCCTTGTGCATTTATTACACATACTTCCCCAACATCATTTTTAGGGCAGTAATGTTGTCCTGTGGCAATTTAATAAAACAGTAATAAAAGCACTGCCTTGAGGAAGGATATATTCATGGGGAGGTGCTCTATGGTGACTTTTCAGAGGGGCTTGCCTGGAGAAGGCAGCAATTGTTGCTTGTACATCCCTGAAATACGTAGAGTATGTAGAGTATTTAGTGATGGTCCTGTGGAGAAAATGTTGCTGTACAAAGGTGGTTGGGGTCAAGCAGTTGTTAATGACATCTAGGAATAGAATGGAAGGCAGAAATGTGTGGTTTCTGCAACTATTCAGAAGCGCCATGAGAAAAAAAAACCAACAGCACTTTTTCATATGGTAAGTTCAGATGTACGAGTTCTAGGTGGGATGTATCATTACATCTTTGCTAATGGAGGGCATCAGAAGATGAGTTTGATTTGCTGCACTGCCTACCATAGCATAAACTACTTCATCTGGAATCGTGTGGGTCCAAAAGAAAAATGATACATTTTCTTTGTGATTCTGCCTCTCTCCCTGTGCTTGTGAACAGATACAGAACATTGTGGGTCTTCTGGGAGCTGAGACCGACATCTGATGTCTTGCACAGTGGGGAGAGAGAAGAAATTTGTCCTTTTCTGTCCCTCGGTTGCCAGGTCCTTTGGAAAATCTTTCCAGAGATTGCTGATAGTTAACTTTATTCTAAGCTTCATGTGTCCTTACACATCAAAATTCATAATGGCTCGTAGTGCATCCCTGCAGCTCGGCAGCCCTACATTCATTTAATTTTCCTGGAAAAGAATGATTCTTATGCTTAATTCTGAGAAATTCTGCAAGAATATTTTCTTCCCTCCTCCCTCCCATTTCTCCCTTCCCAAAATGAAGTGGAAGCCCATCAAGCCTGTAGTTCTTGTCCATTTTGATATGCTCCAGCCACATCTCAGTTTATAATTCCTAATAATTTCCAGTGTTAGTGAGGCTGAAAAAGCCATCGAGTGTTTTCAGGACTGAAATTGAGCTATCAATTATGAAAATGTTTCTTCTGCTTGGTTTCCCACTGAGCCATTATCTAATAAAAATCACCAGGAAAACACGTCACCCACCAGAGGAGGAAACAGTTAACAAACAAGAGCAGCTAGGAAGTGCTGGGCCGGGTAAGGACACCCACAAATTCAGAGTGATCATTGGCCCCAGCAGCGTGCAAAGAAAATTGCAGACTCAAACAGTCTCAGCTGGCATAATTTTCTCTGTGAACTTGTCCCCTTTTCTTTAAATACTTGAATTACCTTACAGTACAAAAGCTTTCTGCAATAGGTGGTCTTTCCCACCCCCCTCTCTCCCCCAAATCTTCCCTATCACTCCCCCTCTGCCCAGCACATTTTGAAAGGAAAGGTTTATTTTCTTGTAATACTTTGACTCAGACATTAGGTTCCTCTTACTGTAGGCCAAGAAAAATGTAACTTGGAAAAGAAGGAGGGGGAGGGGGAACAGAAAAAAAGTGCAGACACAGTAAATTACTGTGTGAATTAAATCTCCAGCTGACTGGAAATGGGGCTGTTTGAAAACTCCTTTTGATTTTTGCAGCGTAAGGTGGGGAGGCTGCCATTCTTCTATTTTATGTTTGCTGATCCTTTGTTGTTCCTTTATGATCTTTGTCACCCTCCAATGTGTGATTTAGAGTTGTTTCAGGAATACAGGGAACTGCACAGTGGGCAAGCTTGGGAGGGAGCAGGAGCAGCCAAGGTTCAAGGTTGAGACCAAAGCATGGACATGGGTTTCCTCACTGGGTATGCAAAGCCTCAGAGAGAACATGCAAACCATTAGGCTCAGCTTACTGAACATTTTCCTATTGTGGTTGGATTAAAACAGTAGGCTCTTTAGAGTCACAGATTCACTGGAGATGTAGAGTTTTGACTGGTCTAATACAGCTAGCCAGCAGCAAGGCAGAGAAATAAAGTCCAGTCATCCCATTTCTCTGTTTTCTGTTTTAATTTTAAAATGATGGAAAATAAATGGGTTGAAAGGGGTCAGTTTTCAGGTCAGTTTTCTAGCTCTTCGCTACCTCACTGTGATATTACTTAAGAAGAAGGCAATGAGAAAGAAGGGGAGAATAATAGAGTGGCAAATTAGCAGGAAGATGGAATAAACATGAGATACTCAGACTGCTGATGCCACTGGAGATATCTAATATAAAGTAAAGCTACTGACAACAATAGTGAATGAAAACAACCAAAATAAGTATTGTGAAGAATACTGTTATTCTATAATGTTACCCTACAAATGATTTTATTTGCTTCTTGTACCTGTGTGCTTCCTTCCCTTCTCCTATC
Organism: Alectoris magna; assembly: GCA_030625065.1. NCBI lineage: Eukaryota > Metazoa > Chordata > Aves > Galliformes > Phasianidae > Alectoris > Alectoris magna. The sequence goes on along the minus strand of CM060579.1, from coordinate 4,016,584 downwards.
AGTGCCCCACGAGCTGTACTCAGCAAACAGCAGATCTCGCCGTGGAGCTGGAGGGTTGACAGCCAGATTCAGAGCTCCCTCTGTACCTGCTCCTCTTCCCATTCCAATGGAGGTGCTGTATTTCTTGTACCTATGTAAAAACTGGAAGCTCTCAGGTGTTCCCCAGCAATGCTGTCTCCTCAGGCATCATAACTACTCTATCCATGATAAATGAGGGGCTTTGTGGTTGTGTAGGACTTCATTAAAACTGACTGCAGATGATGCTGTAGCTCTGCTAACACAAGCCATTCACCCTTCTGCCAAAGCAGAGATGAGTGGAGAAGCTCAGAGCTGGTGTGGAACGCCACTGATGGTAGTGCTGTGGCTCTGGGTTTGGTCCAGAGCTCCAGCCTACAAAGCTGTCCTTCACTCATGGCTCTTCATCCACCATAAATTCCTGCTTTAGCCCATCACACTCCCTCTGTGCAAGCTCTTCACTCTTTATAGAGTGCTTTCTGCTTTCCCCTGTCCCTGCACAGGTCGCTGCTGAGTGATGTGGGCTGCCGTAATGCGCAGTTCGGCATTCGCCAAATCTTTAAATCTCCGTTCCTTTGCAGAGAGAAAATGCCAATTACTGGAGGCTCCCACATGAATTCTGCTGATGACAGGAATCACTTACCATTTGTCACTCTTTTTGCCTATATCTGATCGTTTGTTGGAAAAGGGCTCAGCTTATACATGCACCAAGATACTGCTTCATTGGTATTCCTTCTGTGGATGCTCTTCTGCTCCCATCTTAATAATCATCTCTGCTTCTTATCTAAGAGGGCCTTGTAAGGGAAGAATGGGGGACAGCGAGGGGCAAGGGACAGCAGTGTAGGAAACACAAGGTCACTCGAGCTCCGTTTCTGTAGAGATGTTCATGGAGTTAGCGGGATAATGCTCATCAACTAATTTATTCATTGATTGCTGTGATATTTTAAACCTTATTTAAACTGCATGAATAACTTGCAAATACCTTCCGTCACAGGGGTATCCATCAGCGTATTTCAGGTGCTCTGAAGGGGAACCTCTTTCCTACTGGGTCAGTTCACTTCTTAAATTGAGAGCACAAACATCTTGCTCCCTGTGAAGTACAACTAACGATGTCCCTCTTCCTTGGCTGCCCTCACCTCACTCCCCTCCTCAGCAGCATGGCACATCAGCACATGCTTCTCCACAAGGGCTCATGGTGAACTATTTAAATTTACAGCCCTGCAGTGTAATCCTGCATTTATGCCACCTTTGAATCTGTCTCAGCAGCTAATGTCAGCCAGCACTGTGGTACCGTTCACACAATCCCATTCTAATTAACACAATTTAAGTAGAGAGAGATAGGACTAGAAGCAAAATAATTACTTCTCTGAGTTTTCTGGGCACTTTTGCTCTACACTGAAAAAGAAATTGGCAATCATAGCTCTCACGCACTGGGGTGTGTGGTGAAGTCCCTTTCTGACTGCAGCTTGTGCATATTACAGTCTTTTCTGCTTTGGTTCTTCTCTTGTTCATTAACTGTACATTGAACTGAGTCAAAACTCCAAGAAAGATTTGCGCTAATTCACCTTACAGTAAGAAAAACAAACAAACAAGCAAGCAAAGAATGCCTTAAGGGGAGCATCCAAGCTGCACGCTTGAAGGCAAGCAGACAAATGGGCCTCTTCTGCGAGAGCCAGGGGAAAAGAAAAAGGGGAAAAAGAGGCAAGGAGCAGCCTGCGATGTGCTGGGAGGCTTTGCTGGGATCTTGCATAGGAAAAGCAAATGCACTGACCTGTCCTACAATTGTCTGCTGCAGAATGGCTGTATGGGAGAGAAACTTGACATATTACCAGTTCAAACGAAAACATGAGCAGCAGATATTGTTTAAATGCAACCATACAGCCAACAGTCTCCATTCATCCAGCAGACAGCAGCCTTTATGGGCAGGCTGAACCACATGGAGCGGTGCAAAATGTCTGTAGTTATGACTGCTCTTATGGTACCATCAGGTGCTTCCCAGCTACTAAAAGACCTCTGGGTTTTGCAGTTTGGAGCTCATAGGCTAAAATAGATGAAGAAATAAGGCAACATCGGAGCAGGTAGCAAGACATCTTCCCAACACCACCCATACCTGCTGAAGTTGCCCCAGATATTCATGCTGTTCCTGCTCCTGATAGTCAATATCTGCAGTTTTTACCTAAGCTCTGCTATTTCTGGGAACCACATTTCTGGGTAATTCCATTTTCTGAGCAGTGCCCACTGAACATTTGTTTCTCTATCTATATTCAAATCCAGCAGAATAAAGTATAATTGCTGCACATCAGGGGATCTGAGAAATCCTGATTCAATGTTTCTTTACAATCTCAGACACGTATGAGCTGAACTCATGCCTGGCGTGATGTTTGGCTGTCCTCCTGCAAAGTTACGGCAGCAAGTTAGCCACCCCATTCATCCCAACACATGACATTTTAATCTGAGTCCTGACCAGGCAACAGAAGTACCGCTCTGCAATATTAATGACAAACAATTGCAGGACCCGTGAGTGATTTGCATTGCACCTTTCCTATTTGGAATGAAGCAGGATCACCTTTCCTGGAACACGAGTCTGTGCAGATTGCCTTTGCCAGCAATGGAGAAGCTTGCACTGGCATGCTGTCAATCTCATAAACAAAGGTGTTGTCAGGCAGTCTTATTTAGAAGTATTTCAAATTAACCTTGACAGCAGAATTAATAAATAATAAGAGCTGAATGATTTATAAAGAAATCAATTACACTATAAATTTTAAAACAGCATGGTTTCAACTATTGCAGGGTGAGCAATACAGGGAAACTTCAGGTGGGCTGAAACTTCCGTGGGGGGTTTCTGATGTCCCCTCAGGGTCCCCGTGGCTTCTGAAGGTAAGATGGAAGGAGTCACAGGCTGAGAAATCAGTTTGCCACAGAAGATTGTGCAGTGTTCTTTATGATGCTTTGAGTAGTGCTCCTTTGGGTGGTACCCAAAGGTTCAATCCTAAGTAAAGTTTTGTTCGAAGTTTCAAGAAATTAAGAGCAGCCAGTACTGGAGCTGCTAGGGCCTGGATCCAGAGTACCCATATAATATAGGCACTTGGAAGAGAAGACCAAAGGAGAAATCAAAATGGGATTTGTCTTGCCTAGTTCTGGCCGGCTGCTCTGAACCAATCTTCTTGGCTCCCTTTAGCTGATGGAGAGAGGGAGGTCCAGAGGCCACATCATCCCATGTATCATAAATCCCTGTCTCAGGGTGGAATTAAAGCTTTGTGAGGTCCAATGAAGCTTGAGGAAAATGTCTTGTTCACAGCTGCTCCCAGATTTTGGCAGTCCACCTTCTGAGCTGCTGCTGACCCAAGCACCCAGGACTGGCAAATCCATCATCCATCCAATCCTCTTTCAGAGTCTTCTTGTCCTTGGGAGATGACCACACCAACAGCTGCATTTTAATGGAGAATTTCAGCATTTTGCTTTTCACTCCATAGAGAAAAACTCTGCAGACACTGACCTATTGACAGCATCAGCAGAAATGGAAACACTTCTCTCTGTCCATGTAAAAAAGCTGTGTGTCTGATAAGACAGATATGAGTATTTTTGCCAGTCAGCTCATTTACTTTAATATCTGAGGAGCACAAAGCCCCCCAGAAGGCCATGAAAAAGCTGTTCAGACACTGTGGTGGTAGACGACCTTATCAAAACTCCATAGTTAGGTGGAAATTGGTTTAAAAATTCAAACGATTGTTCACATAAAATGGCTTGCAGGATTCACCCAACTGTAATAGCAATTCTCTGCAAATGATTATGCAATTACCTCCAGGAGGTCAAAAAGTAATTACCACGTAACCTGCTCTCTTCTGCTGGTTGCCTCTAATAAATAATAGATGCAAGCTCTGCTCTGGTTTAGAACAGAGTTTGCCATTTCTTTACCCTGTAATTACATTAGATTATTTACCCAGCATGGTCAGCTGCAACCATGAAAGTTGGCTAACACGATATGGGGAGAAGTGATGAGAGTGATTTGTGTTCTAAATATTCTCCAGGACCTAGGATCAAAGGGAGCTTTGGTTTCTCATGCACCAAGGATGGTGCCTCATGGGCCATATCTTCTCTTGTGGATGCTCAGCACTCCCATGTCACTCTGTCACGGAATGCATTCATTCTGCTCCAGCCAGAGCCCTCAGAGCTGACTCAGCCAAGCTGCTTAGTAGGGCTTACTGGAGAATCACTGGAGGACATTTTGCATCACACACTGTAATATTGTCAGTACATTAGGTCTCAATAAAGAGATAACATTTTCTTTAGCCTCAGGCTCATGAAGCCTGGAAGACCCGAGTCTCATGTGTTTTCCCATGGGCAAGTAAGCAGGCTATCATCATGTTCATCTTTGTCAAAAATAGTTTTTTTGTTGGCTGGATTTCACACCAATGCGGTTTCTTCCCAAGGAGTTGGAATGATGGCATTTGCTTGCTTTCTCTGAGGCTCACCTTGGAAGACAGAAGCTTTGGAATGCACTGCCTTTTTCTGTCAGTCTGCAAATTGGCTGTGTTGACCTGGTTGATAGGAAAGACACTTATATTGGGGAGCATGGAGAGATGTGGGGAATGGTGTGCTCAGAGCCTAGCAGTAGCAGAACAAATGCACAGCTTCTGTCTGGAAAAGTTGTCAGGCAAAGTAAAACAACCTAGGTAAGAGGAGGGAGAAAAGCCAAGTTGTTCTGTTCATTTTACACATGGAGACTGAGGGCAGCAAGACTGACCAACGTGACAAAGGTCAGAGCAGGGCAGCCCAAGCAGAAGCTGGCTCTCCTGAGGGATGGTCTTATGCCTACCCCCAAAAATTCCTTTCTTCTCAAGTGCCTGCCTGTCAGGGAGCAGCTCAGGTTGAGTCTGAAAAGTGTACATCCCCTGTAGCATATTTCCCTTGTTGGAAGATAAGTATATCTCCCGCTCCCTGCTCACTACAGTTGCTGTTTAATAAATTAAGTGTCTAATTACATGGTATAGAAGTGATGCTGTTATACAGATGCAGTGACTGGAAACAAGATGGAACAATAATGTTTCAACAAAACCCAGCGGCCTCTGCTCCTGATTTCTATTTTATGCTTTGTGGTCTTGCATTGGAGTGTGTGCCACAGGCTGGGTTCACATCAGGTTTTGCTGCATCTTGTGATTGATTGACATGGTTCCAGGAAGAGCTGGAGCTGTATTTTTCCACCTCTGTCTACTCCTTTGCTGAAGTTCGTGGAATGTTACCTCTCAGACACTCGTGGCCCTTTTCACCATAGGATTTGGGGAAGTGCTCCATGGTTGTGGTTTGTGGCCTCAGGGCTTACAGCTGTTCCCTCTCTGCCTCTCTCCAGACCTATAGGTCAGGGGTGCCCAAGGGGTTAAGCAGAACTGGTTGGGGTAATCTCTGGCACATGTCTTATTTCTCAGTTATGGGCAAGTGTGGGTTGGGGTGGGTGTAGCCTTCATCTGTGTGTCACACCTTAATAGCTGACTGAGGGAAAGGATGGCAGGTTCATTTCCTTCCATTGCGAGCGAGCACAATAAGCCATGGCTGAGGATTGCTGAGCTCTATATTATCAATAAAGGGCAATCACACCACTGGGAGTTAATGACGGTTTTGCACATAATAGCAACCTTTGAGAGTAATTACAGAGTCTTTTAATGCCAGGGGGACCCAACACACACACACACACACACGTCTCCTGCTGCCTGAAGTCAGCTGCAGTGGAGCTCAGTGCATGGAGACGAAGCAGCCCCACATGTTTCCCCAGCCCATGTCTCACACCTCATCTGGCATCTATGAGGCAAGGCTCAGGACTTGGTGCCACTGCAGATGTCAGAAATGAGGGTTTTTTTTTTTGAGGGAGCCCACGAGATTTGTACAGTTCTTTTCTTCTGCATTCTTACGAGACCACAGTGTGGTCCATCCCAAGTTGTGCAGCTGATGACAGTTTGCAGGAAGCAAGGATTTGCCTGAGGTTTTGCTGAGTGCTAGAGAGCGAGTAAAGAGAAGGAAGAGGGTGGGGAGGGATCTCAAATAGCTGCACAGAATACTGAGCAGGAGAAGAGAGGCGAAGGAGGCAGTCAGACCCTCGGTAATAAACTCCATAGGTTCTGAAGCCAGGAATTATTTTCAAATTCAAATAAATAATGGAACTGGGCCATTTTCCCTCATTTCCCCTTCTTTGAGTCCCACAGCTCTGCAAAACCTCCCTCAGAATGTCTGCTACTAGCAACTGTTCCCTTCTTCCTTACCTAGCAGAGAGATGCATTGAACTAATTAATGTGCAGAGTTTGTGCAATCCCATTTTGGTGGCTTAGCGCTGGATGTCCCTCAGTGGCAACGTGGCCTGAATGAGAAAAAGACCTTGAAGCCAGAAAGCAAAGGCACCAATAATATCTCAGAAGCCAGAAGGCATGGGGCCAGGGCCCTAGAAGGGTGACGAGTCCTTGGGGACATCCTCATTGCAGGGAACAGAATCAGATGGCTGCGGAGAGGGGAGATGCTCTTAACTGCAAGAAGCAGAGAAGGAGGGAAAAAGGGGAAGGGGAGAAAAAAATAAGTGAGGGATAAATAAGGAACAGCATCCTTACAGTTCAGGACTAAAAGGATGCTGCACATTTTGTTTGTTCTTTCAGCTATTTAACAGAGGTGGCAGTAGCTCTCATTTCAGTATTTGTATTTCCCCAGAGCAGCACCAACTGTATTTCAATATAAATGTAACGTAGTTAATTGAAATCAGTAATTTCAGTAGTCATTAATAACAAATCTCTAGGAAGGAACATCTCTGCTGCAGTTAATGATCGGCATAAAAAGACCCAGGTCTTTCAAAGGGTAACTGTGAGCTCGGGGTTCATTTTATAGTTGATTAGAGCAAGTTAAACTTTGGCCCTGCCTGCAAGTTGTACATTTAAATATGAGAAGTTCTCAATATTTGAAATTATCAAAATACCACAGGTGCTCCTGGAGTGAGTCCAGCATTTATGGCTGATCCCCAAAAGAGTGATGTGACCCTGAAGAATGGAGAAGGTGGAATTAGCTGGCAGAAGTAAGAATGGAACAAACTCTGCTATGAACAACAGAGTTGAGCCTCCATAAAATCAGCAGGATCCTTCCAGATCTGTGGGAAAACTGGCAGAATCTGACCCAGCCCGAGGTTCCTCCCTGCACCTTGTGAGATGCTATTGTAGGTGACAACCAGCTCTGCTCTGAATTGCAGGAATGCCCTGAATGATGAAAACCGCCTGTAGGACTGTGCCAGCATTTTGAAATCCTTTGGAAGGCTGAATGTGTAAACTGAATGGACTCTCCCCCTGTGGGTACTGCATAATCAGAACTTGCACTGTGGTTGGAGCAGTAATTCAAAAACAGTAATATGAAAATAGCAATCCAGAATTTAACTCTGTCTATCAGGAGAGAAATGTCTGACAGTCACTTCTTTTTTTTTTTCCTGGAGGGCAAAAGCAAGACATCATCTTGAAAGCCTTGGGAGGATTGCCTGGTGTAAGTACACAAAGCAGAGGGGTTGGGCTGTGGAATGAATCCATCATTTTCTTCTGCTGGAAGAGATGGATGCCCCATTATCATACGTGGTGAGCAGCACTGCTGTTGGCTTCACCAGGTATGGGCTTTATCCTGTAGAAAGGGTGCAGTCCTTCCTTGGTGAAGCTGCAGATCAGTAGTAAATGCTGGGGGCTTGATGAAACTTGGGAGCTGTATTCAGCAGAGCAGGCATTGAACTGGGAGATTCTTTTCCCTCGAATGCTCTTCATTTTTTGACTGCAGGGAAAGTTTTGTGAAATTCTCATCCTTTGGCGTACTACAGTGAAATCATCTTCTCCACGCACAAGGCCATCATTAGCAATAAAATCCTGCTCCTTTAATTTGAACGAGAGAAGCAATTTGGAAAGGTAAACAGCAGAAAGTATCTGTAAGGCAATTACCTACGGACTGCCCAAGAGAGGAGCCCAGGAATGATGAATGCAGAGAGACACACATCCTAAGTGTGTTATCTACTGGAGGAAAAATTGCTGCACACTTGGAAATGACACAGGCAAAAAGCCCATCTCAAAAGACTCACCCTTGATCATCTCGATCAGTGCTTGGACTGTCAGGATTCTGGTTAGAAAGATTGTGTTTTCTCCCCATATTTTGACATACGGGCTTTTGTTTGCCAGCAAAACCTGCAACTGTAAGAGAAACTCAGTGGTGAGATAAGTTCCAGCAAAGGAACAGAGATTTTACTTGCTTCCAATTAAAGGAAGTACCCTGTAAGTCAAGTAGTAAGTATCTGTGTGGCAGTGCTGAATGCTGTGGATCCAATTGACACACATGCTTTGCACTGGTGACAGCTGTATAGAGGTACTGTGGAAATGAAAACTGAAAGTGCTGTGTATGTAATGCAGTGAGGGAAGCTTCCTGAACTTCACAGGACGTATTTGTTTGCATCCTTGCTGAAGTGTTGTGTTGGCTTAGGTTTGCTTCAGTTTCAGTGTTACTGGGGCTAGAAAAGGAACAAAGAGAAAGCATTTAACCGAGGTTTGAACTCCACCTGCCCAAGGAAGATACTGAGAGGAGGTTATAGCTTCAGGAAACCCAGAATCACATCCATGGGAATTTGGCTCTCTGGGAAACTGCATGGTTCCTCATGCACTCTCAAACCCATGCAAAGAGGATAACATAAACATCTCTTAGTTTTTCCTCAGATATTTCTAACTGCAGGGAACACTCTTTTGTTCCCAGTGCTTTCCCACCACATCCTTAAACTAGCTTGGTGAAATCCTTTGGAACTATATGCTGCTTAATTGTATGTGTAGCTATACTGGCTGACGATGGCTGAATCTGTGTTCTTATGACCAGGATATATTACACTATCAGAGCAGCTCTTCAAAGATGCCAGCTGGAGAATGAGGGCTGGCCTGGGAGCTCTCCATCATCTGATAATAGCTTGAGCTCCATAAAATCTGTTTTTAGCATGAAGTCCCATTTTTTGGAGCATGGCAAATCTATGGACAACTGCTTGTTCCATTATGGAAGTCAAAACATTTGATCTTTTCAGATCACAGCACCCTGAGCTGCATCATTTGTTTTGTTCACTGTGACTCCCCAAGTAGAAGAAAGTAGGAAGAGAGAAGGCGGGGTACTGTTTGAGCAGAGAATTTTAGTTTCTTTTCCTACTGATGAAGATAAAACACTCTTTGCTACGAGAGGGGCACATCAATAGACAGCCGAGCAGCTGGTTCCCCACACACCACAGCTGGAAAACTCTGGCTGAGTCAGCAACAGCAGAAGTGCATGGCTCAGCTCTGATTTTCTGTCAGGGAAGATCTCCTTCCTTTGCCCCTGCCTGTCACTGGTTAAGTTCAGGTCAATTAGTGGTTTGTAAAATAAACAATGCACAACTGAAGCAAACTGTTCTGATATTCCTGCCAGGTAACAGAGCTTTTGTGATCTTTGAGAGAAGGATGTTGGTGCAGAACAAGGTGTTGGGATCTGGTTTTTGGGTGCTGGGCAGTAAGAAGCACTGGTGTTTAAAATGCAGGAGCACGTGTGATAAACGTGAAGGAAGTGATACTGTTCATAACAAAGAAAAGAACACACAGCAAAAAAAAAACAGCTAATGAGTTGCATGAACTGGCATAGAGCCAGCCCCCAAAAAATCATTAACATGGTCAGGTTAAGGAGAGCTCTATTAAAATGTCTATCACAACCCTCGCTCTCAAATGGATTTATTGGATGAGAAGGAGAAGCTGGGGTCCAGAGTAAATACAATAGTAATGGGACTGGCCTCTCTGTGCCAGCAATGCCTGGTTACTGGAAAAGCTCCGTCACACAGAGTGATTTGCCCGGAAAAATAGAGAAACTGAATTTAAAATCAAACCTTGGGAAATGCAGCCCAGCAGCCTGGAAGGCAAGCCTGGATGAGGACAGGAGTGGATTGCTGCTCTTAAAGCTTCCCGGGCTTATTGTTTGTGACTCAAATCCCTCCCTTCAGAGAAGGCTTATGCCTGTCCCGTAAGCAGTACATACCACACAGGACAAGGGATATTCAGCTGTGCATAGACATGACCTATGTTGCTCTGCTTTCTTACCCAAGGTATTGCAGAGCAAGAATACCATGCCCAGGCTGTAGTGATTTTTCCCTCTGCATATTAGAGCCATCCTGACACCCAGCAAAAATATGCTCTGAGTCTTGATGTCAGTTTTAATGCCTTACATGGTGCTAAATCAAGAGATAATCTCAAACTTGAGAAGTATTTAAGTGTCTCAAACTTTAAGCACATGAGCAACTCCCAGGAGACCTGAAGTTAATTCTACACGTGAGTGTTTTCTGCAGGAAGGAGGGATTTAAGCATTGTGGTTAAGTGCTTTTCTTCCACCAGAGCCCTCAATGGTAAAGAACGAAGAGACATTATTGGAGATGCAGTTTATACCTAACACTTGGCAAATTAGGCAGCGCTCGTGTGGTTAAAACACACTTTTTCATTAAAAATTATAATCGGGGAAAAACAAATTAGAAGTGAAATGAAATAGGCTTTTTATTTTTCCCCGTTTACCAAGAGATTATATATTTCCCAAACACAATTTCTCTAATCCATATCTAATGCATTTGAGGCATTCTGCTATTTTGCTCTAGACAAACAAATTTCCCACCCAGTGTGGGATCACAGCCCTGTTCCAGAGAGAAAAACAAGTCATAATAATACAGAGGCCACTAAAGGAAAATGTTAAAATAATTAAAATATGAAAGAAGCTGCTGTCTTCCTGGGATTTCAATTTCGGAGATGCCTGAGGGGAGGGGGTTGGATATCTCACACTGATACACTGTTTGATAAAGTGTGATAAAGACTTAGAAAAATTGGCAGATTAAACTGAAATAAAAGCTGTGGATGTTTGCATTCAGAAAGCTATTAAAAGCAGTGTGATTGAGCAGCAAGAAGCTTCTCTTTTATGCAAGAATGCACCAGAGTGGGATGTTTGCTGCACTGATGTCAAGGAGATCAAAAGAGTTGTTTTTGTTAGTTGCACTAGCTGTTCTTTTTGGTTGCTGGCTTGGCTGTGCAGTTTGAAGCCTCCAAGGTTGTACTGCACAGTGATGCTGCCATACCACGAGACTGTAAGCCATATGGGTGCTTCCTGCTTTTTGGAAGAGCCTCAAAATCCATTTGTGGTGTAAAAGTGGAAGATGTCATCTCGCATAGAGCCGAATTGGCTCACCCAAACATCTACCTTCTCATTAACTCTTTGTCTCAAGACCTGTTGGAATTTTTGCCTCCAGTCTGTTGTCTCCAAATCAGTGCTCCTCTTTCAGGGTGTTTCAGACTCATATTGTCAGGGAGCTGTGAAGACTGGAAGAATTAATAGGTCGTTCTCTACCTCCCTTATTAGTTAACAAGCCATCTGTCCTTTGGATGGACGAGGGTTACACACCCAAAAGGATGTCCTCATTTCCATAGAAAGCCACAGGCTTATTTACAGTCTGGAGGCTTAAAATAGTCGGGGCATTCTCTGGAAACTAAACAGAAATTGCGATCATTTAAAGAGGGCAAACAAATCCAAGTGACTCCTGGATTGATCTTGCAGCTCAAATAACTGTTGAAACAGTCACGACCAAATGGCCCGTGGACCAGCCAGAAGCTGAAGTATGTTTGCAATGAGTGCATTTTTCAAACCACTGCGAAGAGCAAACCACGTCTGCAGAAATAGAAGAGTGATGACAACGACCATTCTCTGGCAAACTCCAGAAAGGCTGAAATACAGCATTAAAACGTGGCAAGTAGCTGAAGCAAAAGTTGTGCTGACAATGGCGGTCCCATGGATACTCGATGCTGTGAGAGCATCTGGGAGGTCGGGGTTAGGTCCTGGCTACTCGGGCACACTTAGTTGCTCCTTTCATAAACACTGCAGTCGTAAAAATATGATCTGTAGCTTATCTGGAACAAAGAATCAAAGCCAGCACTGATTCAGCAGCAGCTCGGGTCTTGCACACAAGCAGATCTGAAGTTCACAGTGAGTTCTGCCACTTTTCTAACTCTCTTCCTGCTCCAGACTCTCTTTTTATTTTTTCTTTCCAATTGCCTCTGTCTGGCAGCTTTATATTGGTGACCTGAGGGTGCAAATTAGATGTTTGAAAATACAGCAGTTAAATCAACAACTCTGGAGGGTAATAGAGGTCAGGATAGCTTGCTTCCAACTCAGTGGCTCAGCTTCTGCTTTGGTTCACGCTATCTGCATTTTGCAAAGTCCCTTGATTTCTGGAGAGGGTGAAAACGGGGCCCAGTCCTCCTCCCACCCAAACCTTTGGGGATTTTCTCTTGATTTATTTTAAGGCTCCTAAAACAGGCGGAGGTTGCCTTGGTTTGCTGTCAGTAATTTTCTGGGACAGGCTCCCAGCCTGGCCTATGTCCTCTGCCTGGGAGCTCCGCTCCTAAATCTTGCTGTCACCGTGACTGGGCAGAGGAGCCCATTTCCCTGGGATTTTGGGCCTGTCCTGCTGCCAGTCAGAGTGTCTGGTCCGATTACATCTCGTCTGTTTTTAATGGGCTCGTTAACATTTGGACACGCTCTCGTGTTCCGCTGACAAAACACCCCCACAGCGCTAAATAAACACCGTGAATCAGGAGAACCATAACCAGGAGCTGTACAATGGGGCTTTGGGGGAAATATTTCATGATAATATCTGAGCCTTGTAATTGAAGGCTGACTAGCGTGGGGGAAGGAGCGATCCAGCTCCACTATCATACACTCGAGACTTGATTCATTTGTCTTGATTAGCAAAAGTTTAACTATCGCATGCCTTTAATTAGCAGCTTTCTCAGAAGACTCGTTGGCGTGAGCAGTCAGGGCTGGGCAGAAAGGAAGGCTGGGCTGGGGAAGGCAGCTCTGGGTGGCTTCTTTGGGGAAAATTGGGGCTGAAAGAGGAGGGAATGGGAAGGGGCTTTGGAGTGATATTCACTCTGCATTGAGTGCAACCAACTCCTCACCCAGAAGCCAAAGCTCTTTGGAGAGGTGTTTTGGGCTTGCAAGGCCAAGCCAGAACTCTTTGGAGGGATGCTTTGGGCCTGCAAAGCCAAACCAGGGCTCAGTGCACGGGTGTTTGGAGCCTGCAAAGCCAAGCCTAATGCTGACCAGAGGGTGAAGTGGTGCTGGAGGGAGAATGCAAGGAAGTTCACCGGAGACTTTGGGTTGCTTTCATGGTTTCTGTCAGATTACGGAACACTCCAGCACTATTGGGACTTTTGTTCTATCTCTTGAGAGCCAGGCACAAATCCAAACCCACATGAGCTGTTCCATCTGAAAGCCTTGGCCCTCGTGTAAACAAGGCCATTAAATAGAGAAAAAGACAAATGAGGTTAGAAAGCATATGCTTCATTCTGTCTGAGAGAGCTTCAGCTTTGATGGCTGAGTAATCCCCCATGCACCTTGGAGAGGTCTGGGCTATAAGAAAAAGTAAACAAGTCCCTGCTTTGCCTCTCCTATCTTTGCTTAGTCCTCTCCCTCCTTCCTATATTCCCACTTCTACCTTCCCTAATTTCTCATCTTTCTTATTTACTCCAGCTTCTTTCTGATCACCTCCAGCCTCATGTGTGCACACATGCACACATATGCATTTGTATGTGCCTCTAATAATATTTAATTCTCTTTTCCTACTCCACTAGTCCTGTTTTCATCAATCTCGTCAGGAAATAAACACCTTATTTCTCCTTTTTTTCTCCTTCCATCAAGCCAAAATAATAAACTCAGATTTCCTCTCTCTCTGATTACTTTTCCCAGAGATTCTGCCTTCTAGACAAGCTTTATTTTCTCCTTCTATTTTTTTTTTCTCTTAACTTTCCTTTCGAAGGAATTATCTTTTTCTTCCTTTGGTCCCTGGCTTCTCCTCCAGTGTTTTATTCAGGCTGTGGATGATTGTCTCCATACACTCCTTTTATGCTACGAAATGAATTGCTAATGCAACCCCTGCCGGGAGAAGCATAGTCTGATCTTGTCCTAAATAGGCCCCTGTTTGCAGGGGTTGATGTATAAATGTATAGACTGCATCATTATATATTCACTTAGTGGAACACAGGCCTTGAAAGAGGCCTCTGCTTATTCCATAAATGAATTCCTGGGGAGAGGAGATGCATCCAGCCTGAAGGTGCCTTGAAGTCCATTCCAGCTCCCCCCAGCGTGGCCGCACAGTGAAGCACCGTGTCGGCTGAATGCATATTCACCGCAGCGGGATCTGGGAACCGAGGGGAGCTGTGTCCCCTCCGCAGGGGTTGCAGCACAGTGGATGTGCCAGACGGGTGACCTCCTTGCTGTGGTGCCTTGCTCTGAGCAGTGCCATCCCCTTTGAGGGAAAATATCCACGCATGGTGAGGAGCAGGGGATTTAGGGTCAGAAACCTTCAGGCTGGACTTTTGCCTAATGGCTGAGCTTCCTGCTGGGATGCGAAGCCAATCTCTCTTCTTGCAGTAAAATGCAGTAGCTCAGCTGTGCAGGATGTAGTCCAAAAACTTCCATTAAATATAACGATACGATTCCCCTGGAGCTGCTTAGGGTTTTCTATAAGCTCTGAGAGAAAGAGGCTTAATGGGATATTGGGGACCCTCTTTGAGTCCCTATCTCTACCACTGTCACTCCACCTGGTCCTGGCACAGACCTATACCTGCCCCATGGGCATAATCCTAGCCCAAGGCCGGGATGCAGGAGAGACAGCAGGATCTATGGGATGCTACTTGGAGGGGGTTTGGACACTTCCTGCAAGTTCCTGCTTGGTGTTGGCTTGGACTGCATCATCTGGCACAAAGGAAAAAGACCATAAAATGAAGTTTTTCCTAGCTTTATTTTGTTCTTTCCTCCTGGCATAGGCTTTAGGCTTTTCTCAGTCAAATCCTAAACTGTCCTTTTAAATCAAGTCACCATGAGGCAACGTGTAAAACAGCCTCCGAGTGCAGATTGTGGTTCTGCTGCCATCAGGTCTCATTCATCAGCCTGGCTCAGTTTCACCTGAGTTCACTCTTCTCCAAGCTGAACCTCAGTAATCCGTCTTCCTCCTCTTCCTCCTTAATATATGCTGAGCACAAAGTTACTTGAAGCTTCTGTAATGTGCTGCACTTGTGTTTGCAGGAAAACTGCTTGTTAATGGGCAGGGCTCGTGCTATTTCCATTTGTGCTAGTCGGACTCCTGGGGCATGCAACCTTTTTTTTTTTTGGTTAAAAAAAGAAGCTGCATATTTTAAAGTATAAACAGAGCCTCGTGTTTTATTAAATAAATGTGACAATTGCCATAATGTTTTTCAGATTACAGGAGAAGTAACTTAAGGGAGACATTTCCAGATCCTCAGCACTGTGTATTTTGCTGATGCTTAAATAAACTCCTCTTTGTTACTGCTGTTCTTTCTGTGGTGCTGTTAGTTTGATGCTACTTGAAAACCTCAAGTGCCTAGAGAATCCTTCTGCTAGACAAGGATGTTCCTTACTACCTTCCAGCCTGCCCAGAAACCTCTCAATCCCTGCGGTGTCTTTGCATTCAGGCAGAGGGATCCGGCTCTTGCAGCTCGTAGTTTTTGCCCATGTGTCAGAGGCTCCCTGGGCTCTCAGGACCAGCTCAGATGAGCAGGGGCAGAATGCAGCCCTTCTGCCTGGCTCTGTGCAATGCTGCTGCCCTCGCCCAAAGTCTGCTTCAATTCAGCCAGTGCTGTGACAGCATGTTCAGTGCTGGCATATGAATAAAAAAACCTGATCAATCCAAGTCCCGTGGCTCTCCTCATTATTAAAAGAGCAGGAAGGACTTTTCCAGCTGGTAGAACTGAGCACCTTTTAGCTAAGTTTTAATGTAAAAACGAATGAGAGCTATCTCACCTCCTTAAAGAGCAGAAAGACAACGAGACTGCAGAAAAACCATCCCCATCCCAGTCAGTCAGCCCCTGGAGCTCACCTCCCACCTTGCAATGCTAAATGCCAGCCTCAGCCGTGTCCCACTTACACATCCCATCTCTCCAGCTACATTCATTGCTGCAGCCCAGCCAGCAATGAAGAGGTGATGAAGGCAATTTCTCCTGGTGTGTGGAAGGGGATTAACCCCTTTTTAGCCAGTGTTGGGGAGAATTTGTGGTCACCACTCCATGAGCTGGGTGGCCTTTCCTGCTTGAGTCTTAAAGCTCAGTTTTCCCTCAGTGACTTCAGTGAGTAATCCTCTCTGAGCTCCTTCCTCGAAATGTCCAGTCCCCATCCCCAAGTGGTGTACAAGAAAGATTAAAGCAGTTCTTTAATCTCCGGGTCATTTTTTTGCTTCTGTAAAGACATTTCTGCTTTCTGTCTGGTCTCGCAAAAAGAATCATTAGGCCATTCAGCAAAATACAAAACTAAATGGAAGATAAAGCTTCGTGTGTGGAGATCAGGGGGCTCCTGCTTTCTACTGGGACAGAGGCAGGAGCAGGCACATGGTGGGGCTGCTGGCACAGCTGGTGGCAGGGGACAGCCAGGAACCCTGTGCAGATGTGCCAGCTCTGAACCTCACCCGCACAATCCCTCAGTCTGTGTGATGTATGTATGCTGGTGGTGGCCAAGTTCTACACTCCAGTGGAAATTCAGTGAGTGTACAGGAGTCAGAACTCTCCAGTGCTGCTTCCTGAAATATCACATCTGAGAAAACAAGGGTTCAGCGTAAGCAGCAGGTCTCTGTATGCAACCCCTTGGCATTAGGCACACTGCTGCTGCCCCTGAGTCTTATTATTCTTCTCTTGAGTGTGCTTAAATGTTGTCTAACCAGGAATAAAACTTGAGTTGGATGGTGAGATCTTAGCTTGAAGCATATCATTGCCTTGGTGTCCTCCATGCTGCCTCAGCTCATAGAGAATATCAGCTAGCTCTTTGCCTTTTTGGCACAACTGTGACTGATTTCAGCCACGTAATTCCATAGCCTGAACTCTGGAGCACAAGATGTAGGTGATGGAACATCATGAAGTCTAAGAGGGTGATGGAGAAGTGTAGGTGCTTAGTGCAGTATGGTATTTACCTGTCTGAGGGTCGAACATGTTCATTTGCTCTTCCCAAATCACTTAGGTTCTCACCTTAGCAATGCATTGCATTGTTTTATGGTGCTTAAGTTTTCAGTGCTGATTACAAAGAGCTCTTTTTTTGGTTGGCCTCTCCATGGTCATGAATGAGAATGGTAACAGAGAAAGGAAGGGTAATGTCTCCCAGTTAGGAGTTCCCTTCTTTTTGCTGGTGTGCTAAACTACACCCTCCTTTCTGCCTCCACTGTCTCATAACTTTTTATTTGCCAACTCCATCAGGAGCTGGCGTGGGTGGGAAGTTTGCCTGAGAGGTGGAGGGATTGCTATGCAAGCCAGGATGTCTAATTGCCTGTGGAGAAAGCTCTGACAGTTCAGGAACACTGTGGTTGCCCCTTTGCTGTGCATCACAACCAGCACACAAATGATTCAGAGAGGAATTCAAAATGGAGTTGCTGGCTCTGGCAGCAGGGCTGGGGGGGCCTTGCCTGTTGTGGGGTGTCCACATCACACAGAGCTCTCCTGAGGAGGGCAGTGATGCACTTTCCCACGAGCCAGCTCACGCCTGCACTCACACAGAGATACTCTGGCTCTCCAGTGATCACTCTTCTCCTGGAGGGATGTGGGAATGGAGTGCAAAACCACAGTGACTAAAGACTGGAAGCAGGTAAGAAGCAGGCCGTGGAAGGCAAGTTTTTTGTCTCACAATCTTCCTTCCACCATGTTTTCCCCTGGACTTGGTGTTGGAGACTCTTTCAACCTTCACAACGTATTGGCATGGAATACGTCTCTATTAGCTGTGCCCCTTAATTCCCACTTTGGGTCCTGTTTTGCAGCTTACTCCATCTTACTCATCATTTCCAAATTAGCTGAACTTGATTAAGCCAGATCAGACTGCAGCTTTCATGCACCAAGGCAAGGAAAAATTGCTTGCTGCACTCCCTCCTTTGTAAACCCATGCTTTAATAGAGCGCTGCACTGTGCATCTGAACAGAGCAGAGGCCATGTCTCTGTTGATGCTTATAGCAGAGTTTAATAGGGCAAAAAAGTTCACAAAGCTGGAAGGATGTGAGCGGTTCAGATGCAATTATTGTGTCAAGTCTTCTTTGCCTTGCTCTGTGTCTAGACATCACCCTAATGAAAGCGGCACTGACTGGCAGGGGGGACATATGGCTCTGTTGCTCAAAGGAAAGCAAACTCATGGCATTCATGTGGGTTCACACGGGTTTAAACAGAATCAAGCATGGGACCAGTGAACGTGTGTGCGTTTGCTTTGTGCTGAATGTAAATGAGTGAGGAAGAGTCGTTTATAGACAAGGCTCGGAACTATTGAGCTAAAAAAACAAAATAAGTTGACCTGCACATTTTCTTTGCCTCTGGAGGCCAAGAAATCTCGTTTGAAGATCTGCAGAAACAAGCCTCTTTTTTCCCCCTCTCTTCCTTTTTCGGGGAGTTGAAATACACTGCAGACAACTTCATTTTATTTGCAGTGTTCCCATTTTTGTTTCTCTTCCGATTTCTTGTTTCATGTTTCACACTTCTAAATTGCCACAGTTGTTCCCTACTTTCTTTTTTTTATCTTCCAGCAATTTTCAGCAAAATAAAACAAAATGAAGAAGCCCCCAAATATTTTACAGACTGACTTTGCTCAGCACTGCAGCCTCAGACTCCTGTCCTGGTGGCAACTCAGGCTGGTTTGCTTTATTTAAACCTGCTTCCCTGCACATGTGATTTAGCATCACAGATGCCCGGAGTCTATTTACCTCCTGGCTTGTTTATCCTGAAATGGCCAATGGAAACTGCTCACATTTTTGTCTTGATAAGAATCCAATCACAGAAATTGATTGAACTTCTTCTTTGAGCTTTTCTCTTGCATTTACACTTTTCAACCAGCTTGAATTGTTTAATCTGCAGTTAATTTAGAGACATACAGCCATGGCTGTGATATATCAGGAGATCAAGATAAATGGCTGGAGTGTTTTTATGAGCAAAAATCTCTCTAGATTCCAGTACATAAATCATTTGTTGTGAAATCGCTCATTGTCTTTAGGCAATGTCATAGTGAAAAATTCAATCTATTCATGAGCAGAAAGTCAAGGGATTAGGGATGGTTTGAAGAGAAAGAATCCACATTAAAAAAATAAAAAACTGAGAAGAAAGATTTATCTCTTAATACTTGCTAACATAGCTCCTCTGCCCTTGTTTTGCAGTGTGGACTCTTGAATTCAATTTCACAGTCTTTGTCCACAGAATCTAGTGAAAAGGAAGCAATGAAGATGTCCCCAGGGGAAGAGAGGGTGTCTTTGCTTGTATTAATTTCAGGGACATTTTCTGAGAAAAGCTAGAAGGAGGCCTAGTGATGGTTTTTTACAGAGGGCCAGATCAGAATCCCTGTGCTTGCAGGGAGAAATTATTTATTACAGGCTGGACTATTTCTGCAGAAGTCAGGCAATGACTGGGTAACATGCAGGCTCTGGAAAAGACTCCAAAGCAGCTTCTCCATATCTTTACCTTTTCCTCCATTACACAGATTATCTTCTTCCACTTGTGTTACAACCTCCTTGGTTGTACCAAAGACCAGACCACTGTGTGGAGGTGACGGATCATTTTCAGGACGCAGAGGGGCTGTTTGCTGTAGGACAACTGGAAAACGGAAGGTTTTATATTCATTGCTGCGGGAGATGCAAACAACATAGCAAAGTGTGTGCATGGGTGAATGGACAATAGGCCAAAAAATAAATCTCCCCTGAAGAAAGTTAAGGATAGAGATGAAGTCACTCTGAAATTCAATGTCTGAATGATTTACAGAAGTTTTCACCTAAATCCAGGTTTCCCATTAGGTGTTCTTAATAGTGAGTTAAAAAGAAAACTTGTATCTGTTGCTGAGGATGTCAAAATCTGGAACCGACCTCAGTCTGTGGATCTGGAGCTTGTTAGGGAACTGTTCCAGAAAATGTTGCATGAGACGAAGGCTTAATGATTTACAGTGTTTCCAGCAAATCCTTTTCCAAGAGACAGCAAGAGCCTGTAGAGTGAGGAGGTGAGGGTAGAGCCATGTAGCACTGGGGCCATTGGAAGATTTTTTTTTTTGTATATTTAAGTGGCCTAAATTCCATCTAAGCCTGTATGCCTTTTTTATTGGCTTGTTCTTGGGCTTCATATATCCTCAGTCAATAGGGGAACATTTGCTAGCCTTAGGAACTTACAGATTTAGATAGTATTTAGGCCATCTGAACACATCCCTTTGAGCCTTTGTGCTCATTCTATAGGCTCCATTCTCTCTGTGTCCTTCACTCAGACGGGTTAATGGATCTATTTCCTATCTTCCCTTGCCTTTCCTCCCTTCCTTCCCACTCCCCCATCCTCAGCTTTGTATCACAGTCTGGAATTATCTGCAGACATGGCAAAAGAGTGCTGTTTATCACCCCAAATCCATGGTCTCACGGAAAGGAAGGTTTATTCATCCTGAGTAATTCAGCCCTTGGAGTCCTACAAACATGGAAGTTTTGATAGTTCTTACTCGGAACAGCTGAGCAAATTTCTGCCAAGCAAAGCAGCAGCGTTCCCATGCACAGGATGAAAATCCCAACTTAAAGGAGCAACGTGGTAAGGGAAGTCACTTGGCAACCAAGATCCCAACAAAAAGGCCCCTACTCTTTTTATCTTTGCCATGCATGACCCTCACCCCAGTGACTTCCCTGACCACGAAGTGCCCCTGTCTTGCACTGCACAAACCAAAGAAGCAGACTCTGTGCTGCCTGGCTACCGCAGGCAATGTCAAATGCAACAGGGAGCCTGAAGCCAGCTAATTTCAGGCTAACCTAAGGCAACAGTCAATGTGACTGCTCTGCGCTCCAGCTGCTTCCCAACTTTAATCCATTTAATTTGGCAAAGTGATGCTAATGAGATTTCATTGTCAGGAGGGCCTAGATACAGGACGGCGGGTCTGGATAGTGGATGCTGAGGCAGGTGCCTAAGCTCCTTGGGAAATGCAAGTGTAACAAAGTGTTTCAAAATATTCCACAGTTGTCAGCTTCCAGAGGAAGCTTTTGCAGATGTGTTTATTATGCGGGTACATGGTTATTAAGCTGGGATTTTATGGCTACTTCAGCAGATACAAAGTGCAACAAGCTTCCATTGCTAATAAGTAATAAACATCTCTTGGCACTACTTGCCTGGCCATCCCTCAAACCAGATCTGTTCTCGGTTTGAAGACTCAGGAAACAAAACTGTTGACAAAAACTGATTCATGGTTTAAATAAATTAACTGTCTTTTTGGTCTGGCCATTTTCTGAACGCAGTCTAGAATGAAGGGATCAGTGCGTGCTGAGATGGGGTTACACAAGCTCATGGTATTCAGGCAACATCTGAGAGTGATGAAATGGCCTGGAGAACTAGAACAAGTCAAACTAGCCAAGAATCAAACTATGGAGATGGAGAAATATGGGCCTGGAAGAAACTTGGAGAAATTCTCTCTTCTTTTTTCTATTTAAAGGAGGTTGCTTCAAGCATGCTATGGACACGTCTGGTAGATATTTGTTTATTCCATGCTTAAAAGCCTTCCTGACCTCCTTACATATTTGCTTGATTACTTCACCATCTTCAAAATTGTAGCATTTTTCCTGCATCTGACGTTAATTTGATTTGTTATTATTCTTCCCCAGTATGTAAAATTGAACAAGATCTTCTGTCTAACAATCTTGTCTGTATTGAAAGTCTGTTATCGTGTTCCCAATTTAGTTTTCTCATTTTTGGGCTGAACAAACCCAATTCTTTCAGTCTTTCTCAAATCACATTTTCAAAACATCTAATCACTCTTGTTGTTCTCTTCTGGACTCGTTCCAGTTTGTCTACATCTTCCCTGTGGGTTGGTGCCTAAAAGTGCACACGATATTCCAGCTGAGATCTGACCAGCGACAAATAAAGTGGAATGATTACCTCCTGTGCCTTTCATACAACACTCCTCTTAATAGTGTTCTGAAAGGAGATTTGGCTGCTACTTTTATTTTTTACTTCAAGGACATCATTTTGTTGTCTTGCATGGGTTTGTGATGCACACAAAAACCCAGATCTCATCCAGCAGAGCTGCCATGTAGCCATCTCTTCCCAGTGATGTGGGAGCCAACCTGCAGCTATGGACAGACTTCTGTCATTCCTCCCAACTCAACAAAAGGCAGCTTGGCAGCCAGGATGCCATTGCACAGATCATGATGTGTGAATGACTGTTTTTACATGTCTCCACTTACAGTGTGCATCCTAAAACTGTTTTCCCCTCCTATTAGCTTTAGTAGTGCAGACAGCTCCGTTCTCCTTGGAGAATCCTCTGGTCTCTCTCCTCACCAGCTTCTGTCTTTGCTGTGTTCCTTCTTAAGTAGATGGTAGAGCAGGGAGAAAAGGTACACAAATTTCAAGGCTAATAGAGAGTTTTCTTGCTAGATTGCCTTTGATCCTGAGAGTGACACATAGTATCTGTCCCAAGGCCACATTCTGAAACAATTTTAACAAGGAAACAGCAAGATCTGAATATAGTGACACTAGACCTTGTCTGACAAAAACATCAATATTGGTGCATAATTAATGCAAGGATCTACGGTAACGTGGACTGAATAGGGACAGAGTACTTTCAAAAATCAATTTGCTACCTGAATTACAAACATTAGCGATTAAACCTGACAGGGCGAAACTGAAACAGGGGGGAAAAAAAAGGGAGAGGGAAAAGGAAAGACCACAACCTGTATGCTGGAACACAATGCTGGGCCATCCTCCTTGTTCTGGTCCCGTGGCAAGAGGAACTTCCTTCCAGTAGTTGAAGGGAGCATATAAACAGGAGGGGGAATGGCTGCTTATGAGGGTGGATAGTGATAGGACAAGGGGGGAATGGCTTTAAACTGAGACAGGGGAGGTTTAGGTTGGATATTAGGAGGAAGTTTTTCATGCAGAGGGTGGTGATGCACTGGAACAGGTTGCCCGAGGAGGCTGTGGATGCCCCATCCATGGAGGCATTCAAGGCCAGGCTGGATGTGGCTCTGGGCAGCCTGGTCTGGTGATTGGTGACCCTGCACATAGCAGGGGGTTGGAACTGGATGAGCACTGTGGTCCTTTTCAACCCAGGCCATTCTGTGATTCTATGATTCTGTGAACTTCATTCACCCAGGCAAGGTCGAAGCAGAAGGGTGTGATTCTCCTGATTTTCCTTCCATTTTTCCTCCAGTTTGACAGAAGCACCATGAACTGTGGTCAGACTGTTGGCACATGCCTGGTGTTCGTGTTGATATTCAGCTTATGGTTTATGCTTCCAACCCATTTATCTCACTGGGTAATGACATCTTGTAGCCCAAATCATTTTCTTTGGAGCACCTTATCAGTCTTCCTGCAGCAGTTCTGGCATGGGAAAGGACTCAAGGAGCCCCCACAGCAAACTGTGCCCTTCTTTTCTGTGTGCCTAAGGGATGACCCAACCCATGGCTAGGGGGCTCATTATCTTTTTCCATCAAACACTGCATTAAGATATAAAATCCTGACCCAGGAGATTGCATCTGAGCAATACATGTCCTCTTACAACTTTGCATCAAGCCATGCTGAGGAATGTGGCATCAGGCTGTTCAAGTGCTTCCTGTGCAACTCAGTGACTACAAGTGGTCCAATCAGAAAAGCAAGACCCCCACCTGGAAAAGCAGAGCCTCCTCACATTAAACCACAGCCGGCAGCTCCCTCCACACGCCAGGACACCTTCTTTTCACTGTTTGCTTTGTGCAGGAAGAGTTTCAGCAGGTTCATGTCAAGTTTGCTGCTGCAAGTCAAATAGCAGCAGCATTTGCCTTCTCCTAACTCCTTTCTGATGAAATTCTTTTCTGCAAAAGCTGAAGTCCCAACCGCTCAGTTTAACCCTCTCAGTGCCACAGGCGATGAGTGGAGCAGGATTGCTGGGCCTCTCTGTGCTCCGGAGGGGGCAGCTCTCAAATGAGGTGACAATGCTTTAGTGCTCTTGCAATTAGCCTGGCATTTGTAACCCAGCTTGCTGGGGTCAGAGCACTGCACTCAGTCGCATGCATGATGTGCAGATGAGGCTGACAAAGCTGCATACATTTAAGCTTGCGCATGCTCCTTCTTTAGCCCACACCAGCATTTCCTCAAGGACCACAGAGCACACTGAGGGCACTGCAATGGTTAAGCAACTTCTTTGTCTCTCCTTGCCTCCCTCGGAGTTCAGTCACTGCCATATGTTATATTACAGAGCATGAGAAACCAGACTGAGGTGGCAATTTTAACACCCTTTATTCATATATCCTATTTTTACACTGATAGATGTAAGATATGCAAAGTGTAATTCCCAGCTGAAGCAGACTCAGCACATGGTTCCTGCTTCCTCAGCCGGGATGGAGGAGGACCAGAAAGGCGAGCTGGTACCCGCAGTGGGGAAAGGCAGCTCTGCAGCCACATGAGAGTCCCTGCTGGTGCTGCATGTCTTCCTGTTGCTCTGCAGGCACTTGGCAGCATGAGGTCTGCTGGCGGCTTCAGGTTGAATGTGGCATCTCCTGGCAGTGAGGGGAGGAAACCACCAGTGTGATGGTTTTGATAGAGGCAAAGGTGATGGCTGGTCTTCTGCCTCTGAGCGGTTTTGGACTTGGAGGTGGTGGAGGTGTTTGTAGAGCAATAGGACATGAAGTGATGGGGTTGTCTTCATTTTTCTGTAGACAGTTTCTGAGGGCTTTGTATGTTTGTTCGTTTGTTTGCTCATTTTAAGTGTTTCAAAGCCTCACATCCTTCCCTACTCTGACAAGAAACAGTCTGCATCAGCCTCCTTTCATTTGGAAATTAGGCTGGAAATGAGAGGCACGCGCCAGATGTTGGCACATAATGCCCATACAGGAGGCACTCCGTGTAGGAGAAGGACAGCACAGGGATTCAGACAGCTTTGCCACGACAGGACAGGCTTTCAGCTTGCCTTAGGCTGCTGGGCAAAAAGGAAATGGGAAGAGGAAAACCAAGGTGCCTGCCAGGCCTGGGCATGGTGTTTGGGACTTCATGCCACTGTATGCATTCAGTGTAGACACACATGTCTACATTTACATTTGCAGGCAGACATAAACCTGTGCGTTGTGCATTCAGAGAGACTGCGGATCCTAGCTTCAAAGCACAGAATAACAAAGCCCTGTTCTTAACCTTTCCCCAAAGGTCTGCTTTTTTATTTATTTTAGTATCATTATTTTTCTCAACACACAAAGATCTCCACAGATCTCTCTCTCACGCTACAGTTTCCATGTTGCTCTGAGTCTGAGATGATGATGCTACATGTCTTTAAGGGCATAAAGTGTCAGGGCCTAAAATAACACAGCCTCAAAACTCAACCATACAAACCACCAGGAAGAGAAAAACCATTAAACATCTCTGAAAGATGGTGGTGGTTAGAAGAATTTGGTGCTCCATCTCATTAACAGTGGGGATGGATAATTAGGCTGGATAAAACAGCGTACAGCATACACCAGGGAGCCATCCTGAGAGGCAGGGAGCTGGACTGCACGATCTAAGAGGTCATTTCCAGCTGTACCAGCGATGAACCTGATGTTTTTGAGAGTCTGTTTTCACAGCAGTGCTCAGCTGTGGGTCACCGGAAGGAAAGAACATGATACATCTCCTGCCATCATCTGACACCTTCCACTAGCTGTTTTTTCTTTCTTCCTTCTTCTTGCAAATGGTCTCAACAAGACATCAATGGATCTTTAAGGGAATGTTGCAAGAAAAAAGAGACAAGATCAGTGCCAATGGGAAGCAGTTGAAGCAAGCTAGGAGACTATGTCTGGGGTGCTAATTAGGAGATATTTCCTGCTGTTGCGGTGTTGTTATTTATAGGAGTGAGTGTGATAGGGTGTGAATGAACGTGATAGGTTTGCAAGTGAGGTAGGGTGGGAACAATGCCCCCCAGACTAGAGAAATGTGCTGGAGTATTGTGTCTGGCCATTAAAACTCAGTCACTATGGATGTGGGCACACATACTTACATAAAGTTGTATTTGCACAGGATAAAGGCGTATGTGAATACTTAAGCTGAGTGTGTGAGCTTATATCCAGGTAGCCTTATGAAATACGGCCTTGGAAAATACACGACTATTTTCATTCCTGTGGTTAGCCCTTCCCCCCCGGGGAGACCTGATAGCAACCCTTCCGTACTTAAAGAGAGATCTACGAAAGAAGGAGACAGGCTCGTTAGCAGGGTCTGCTGTGATCACAAAAGGGAAAATGGCTTCTGACTAAGTAGGGGGAAAGTCAAACTGGATGTAAGGAAAAAGGATTTTTTGTGCGGAGGGCAGTGAGGTACTGCTCGGGTTGCCCAGAGAGGTGGCGGTTGCCTCATCCTTGTGGACACCCAACGTCAGGCTGCTGGGGCTCTGAGCACTGATGGAGCTGTGGGTGTCCCTGTGCATTGCAGGGAGTGGGACCAGATGACTTTTAAGTGTCCCTCCCAACTCAAACGATTCTGTGAAGCGATGGTCCCCTTCTAACACGAGACATAACCCACTTCACATCCTTTCCAAGGAGCACAGGCTCTGCATCTGTTACGCTTCCCACCCAGCAGCCTGCCTGGTGCAGAGCACCCCGCGCACTCTGAGCAATCGGCTGGGTCTGCACGCCTCGTGCAGGCTGCTTGGCGGGGCTGGGAGAAGGCAGATGGCAACGTGTGCCTCCGTGGAGGTCGTAAATCCGTGCTGAACAGGGCTTGCCACTTGGAACGACACCCTGTTCCTGGGGCTGACAATTTATTTGCTGCATTTTATGCATTCCTGATGTCCCTGGCACAGTTAAACCGGTGTGGGCTGGTGCTATTGTGAAGTACCCCATTGGTTTGCAGTTAAACTGGGGTTCTGATCTAAAAAGAGAATGTGCAGAAGCAGCCTGTATTGCTCATCAGATCCGCTCCTTCTGGATGTTCACAGCCATAGCAGTTTTTGCTGCTAATTAATACGAGCATAGAGTGCTTTTGATTCCCTGTAGCGCTATGGAGCTGCCATTGTGATGGGAGCATGAGCTGGCATCCCATCTGCCCCATTTTCCCAAAACCTTGTTTGGGGGAATAAAATCTGGCTCAGGATGACTTACTTGAGGACAGCAGAGCTCGAAGGATGCAGTGGGTGCTGGAGGGGGGAGGGGGGGGGGGGGGGGTGTACAGTTTTAAATCTGTGGCTTTTTATGAATGAGGAACATGCACAAAACAAGAGAAACCTTTGCTGCTTTTAGACCCCAAAAGCTTAAGTCATTTGCAATAGGAGGCTGTCCTACCCCACCTCCAGCCTGAAGAAACCAATTTAGGAAAAAATTGCATGTGCACATGTGTACTGCAGCAAGGGTGATGAGGAGGGGTGAGTGTTTGAGGGCAGGCTGAGGGGCTGCAGTCTCAGCTCAGCACAGCTGTGTGCAGCACAGCAGGTCGGCCCAGCACCCTGAGGGAGATGTGGGGGAAATGGCTTTTTGTTTTATCTGAGCCTGTGTTGTCAGCTCTGACTGACAAATGATTGCTTATTAATACCAGAGAGCATAAAGTGAGTATCCATTTAGGTAAAATAATGCTGCTGGAAGGAGGCTTGATGTCTTGTCACTCTAATAGAAATACTAGGAACTTCCATTTCTCACTCACGGGTAAGTCTTATGCCAAAAGAACAACAAAAGGCAGCAGCTGAATGGCAGCCCCTCTCCTAGGGAGGGATCCAGCTGTCCCTTGATTGCAGTATGTGGGACTTATCCAGAGGTACCTTGGCTCTTCAAGGCTGTTGTACCTCCAGGATGCAGGGATGCTTGCTGACACCCTGAACAGACCCCTGTGCATTGTGTCCTGTAAAGCCATTCACAGATCCACAATGGAGCGTGTAAAACATGATTTCTTGTCCTGTTCTCCTGCTAACAAAAGAGACTCAAGACTCCTGCACCTGCCTGGTGCTAAGTAAGTGAGCCAGCAAGCACTTAGAGCAGGACTTGGCATCCTGGAGGATCTTTTTCTTTTTGAGGCCCAGATTGCCAAGTGCTTTCTCACACCCAATGCCACGATGCTCCTACTGAGCTGGGGGGATGCTGGGGGGAAAAGTTGCTGGGGAAAATGCTGGGGGGAAAGCAGCAATGCTTGACTTCCTCCATCCTCTTAGAGAACCCAGGAGGTATCCTCATGACCCTGGCCCCTTACACAGGCAGAGCAGAGGTGCTTCTTGCTGATTAGCAATCAGACTTTCGACAGTTATTTGAGTTTTTTGGGATACAATTTCTTGTCTTCCTTTGTGAAAGGAAGAGGCAGAATGGTAGGCTCAACATCTTGCTTCATGGAGTGTTTTCCCATCCTTTTCTTCCTCTTCTCCTTTCCATTTTCATTTTCTCTCTTAGTCAAGCTACTCTTCCTCATCAAAGATGCTCTAATGGGAACATGCATTTGACCAGCAGCCAGGAAAATTTCCAGTAACCTCCAAAACCCTAAACATTCCATTTTGGAGGATTACAGGGAAAATGTTTCATCTTTCTGATAGAGAAGCACCAAAAAATTGAGAGTCTCCAGCTCATTTTGTGCTGCTCCGATGGAAGGAGCCTGAGAAGGCTATTTTTAGGTTACAAAGCTGTATTTTGCTAAGATAAAAGCCAGGGCTCTTTCAAAGCAAAAGCCTTAAAGTGTGAAATCCATCAAGTCCATTATTCCCAGGGAGCACTGAGATGATGCTGGGCAGAGGCAATGGAGAGCTGATGGGTGCATGTCAATCCCTACCCTACGAAGGCTGGAGGCTTTCTCTCTGGTACCCACTTGGGCACTCTCACTTAGGAAAAACCTTTCTGGAAATTGGGCCCCAATTCTTCCCCATGTGCTGTGGACACTGGGTCATCACACAGTGGCAGCCAAACATCCAAGTGGTCTGGGAGGTTCTGCTTGCTGCTTGGCAGGAGGAAGATGCACACATATAGGCAGGGATCTTCTGAACGAGAGATTCCTGGTTAATTTGGGGTATGCACATGTGCAAAAGGAGCTGTGTGATCCCTGTTAGTGTAATTCTATGATGGATGTGTTAATACAGAACAGGGATGTCAGAGCAGGCAGAGATGCGGGGAAAGATAGCTCTATATTGGGGCTGTATGAGTACGTGCAGTTAATAGCTAACCTGAAGGAACTCAAATTAGTGTACGTGGGAATTTCTTCTTTTTTTTTTCTTTTCCTCCAAGAAAAGTTCCATTTTGACAAGTTTTTCAATGCACCAACACTAAAAATATAACTTTCCAAAAACATTTTGAAATTGACAGAAGTGTCCCAGTTAGGTACTTGGTGAAAAAAAAAGGAAAGAAAAGAAAAGAGTATTCGCCTTTTTTTTTCCCCTCATTTTGAGGATGGCAATGCGAGCCACAAAACAAAAATCTGCTTCTGAGACAATCTGACCCTGTTCACAAACAGGCTCAAATGTTCACAGGATCATTATGGCTGGAAAAGACTGCTAAGATCTCCATGTCCAACTGCCAGCTTACCCTCACTAATCACGTCTCTTGAGCACCTCCGGGAGCAGTGACTCCCCCACCTCCCTGGGCAGCCTGTGCCAATGCGTTACAATTCCTTCTGAGATGTTTTTCCTATCATCAGTTGGACTTGAACCTAAATTTATTCAAGTTTGCACTGAAAAACATCACTCTTCACTCCTACATCGGAAATGCTCACAACACAGACCGACCCTTTTACAATTAGCTCTGCCCTTTAATTGTCCTGTGCCTTGATTCGCCCTTGTTTAAAGATAAGCCCACTTCTTCTGGAGACAGTTTCATCGTATCCCTTCCCATCTTCCCATGCGTGTGCAGGATGGGAGCTCAGCCTGGCTGAGATCTGCTCCCAGCTCCAACACATCACGTGTGCTGCTTGGGACCGCAGGCATTCTGCTGACAGAGCCCTCAGCCTTTAGGTAAAAGTAACATATGTGACATTTGCATTCTCTCTCTTATTATAAGGCTTTGTGCTTATGCGAAGATGTCAAGACACCTTATAAATATTAATTAATATGTGCTAACGGCACCTCGGTGTTCAATAGATGAGGAGGCTGAACTGGAGGGAAGCAAATGGCAAAGTGGGGCACAGAGCTGGAGGAGAGCCCCAAGCCTGCAATTCCCAAAGTGCCACTCCAGACCCAGAGCCAGGAATGAACAAACCCGTTGTGTGACATGAGTGAAATGTGAACACCTCACATCACTGCGCATGCCCTGGGAAAACAAAGAAAATAAATTGCGGCAATCTAATTATTTAACCCTCAGTCAGAAAGAGAAAGGAGAATATATCTTTTTCCTATGGAAATGTAATTATTGTTTATTCCTCGAACTGATTTCAGTTCTAAATGAAGGTCACCGTTCTCTGCCCAGGAGGAAAAAAATCCTTCCAGAAAAGGAGTTGAAAACCAGCAAATTACAGAAAGCAGATGAAGTTCTCATCTGACTTAAGCTTCAAGGATGGGATTTTCAAAGATAACCAAGGGATTTAGCAGTCTGATTTCCCAATTTGAAGCCCAATTGTCCTTGAATGAGAACTCCCCAGACGGATGTGGTCCAGGGGGAAATAGATCTATTGGAAATGAGAAAATAAAAGGTGCCAACTCTACAAATAGGTCTTTAGAAAAAAATATCCTCTGAGTAATGAGGACTTTCAAGAAGTTATGTGATGTTACAGAGGCGGCATAAAACCCGCAAGAAAGTTATTTTAAAACATCTGTGCTCAAGGAAGAGCTAAAAAGGGGGGCTGGGATGCTGCTCTCGTTAGCTGACAACAGCCAATAATTCTAATGTGTTAAAAGATCCTCAGACATCTGTCAAAGTTATTGCTAACCTTGCTATGGGGAAAATTCTGCCATCATTGACCCAATAGAGAGGGTTGTCCAGGGCCATGCTTGCAGGAAGGCCCGCACATTTAGGGGGCTCTTCAAAGAAGTCTCACTGAGGTTGTTAGAATAAAGTCAATACTCTTTCTTCTAGCTGCTACAGTAACATTTATGGTGGCCACAGCTGAAATTTCTGACTCTTTGATGACTGGTGTTTTATGTGGAAGTTATAGTTATGTGGGAGTATTCTCTTCTTATAAGTCACTGAAGACAAAATACAGAAGTCGGGAACTTCAGCCTAGACTGGACCAAATGTCTGTGCTGCCATCTCTGATGTAATCCTGCCAGAGACTTATTAGAATGGAACAATCTGATCAATCTTCTTCCCCAGGGACTTTTCCTGTCCCAATTGTCTGCTCTGGGTCATTGTAAGCTACTGTAGTGGAAATGCTTAGTCATGGCTTGAAGCAGTGATTGAATACCTGGTGGGAAGGCAGGACCAACCCAGGGTAGCTCAGATGTATGCAATGAGGACCCGCTCCTTCCCAGACCTCATTTAAGGGTTGGCAGTGGAAGCAAGGGTGTTCTGCTGGAGATTCCTGTGTATCTGAGGCCTTCTTAAGGTAAGCAGCTTCTTTCTTTTTTGACCACAGCTGTTGTGTTTGAACAAATCCTCATTTATTGTAGCCTAGAGCCTTGCTGCTCTGCTGTCATGGCTGTGCTTTGCTTTCTATTGCATTACAGCTAGGTGTAGGCTTTTGTACCCTTAGCTGTCAACAGAAGCGATTTCTTCTCAGCCACCCTTTGAGGCCATACAGGCCTGTAGTGCTTATGGTGTACTGTAGCAAGGAGTTCCACAGCTCGACCACACGCTGTGTGAAGAAAATGTCCTTTTAGTTTGTTTCTGCCTTCTATTGGTTTCAAAACAAAAACAACAAGCCAGCAATGAGAAACCGATTCTTCTCCTTCTTCTTCTTGCTGCTCCCTGTCCCTAGATGTCCTTTCTGTCAGTGAGATCACTTTTGAATTTGGCTTCTCCTGCCAACCACTTCACCTTCCCTGCTGATGCTCCGTGTTCCCTCTGTGTGCACTCAGTAGGAGCAGGCTGTACCTAGCTTTCCCTTGGATTTTCCAGACAAAACTGCATTTAGGTGAGATTGAACTCACCGGAGCTCTGTTTTTTCCAAATTACCCTCTTAAATGTCATAGTTCTTTAAGTCTATTATGTGAGCACCCACGGGTGTCTGTGTGCCAGGTAATGCTCAAGTGATTGATATTAAGATGTTTTCCTTCCATCTCCTCTTCAGCCATCTCTCCACCTTAGTGCTTGGGGGCTGTCCTGGAGGCAGGGTGAGCCAACAGAGCCAATCCATGGGGACAGCAGCTTTTGGAGATGTTGATCCATTTTTATTTATTATTTTTTCCTTCTGTAGAGGGGAGTGTGGACAAGAATTATCCAGGACTGGTGCTGGGTGTCTGGGGAAGGCTCTATGTGCGTATGCCCTCTCCCCTTTCTCCCCAACCAATGCCTTCGTGTGGATTTGTGCCTGCTCCTGAGACATGCGCTTTGCACTGCGAGCACGAAGCTTTGTAATTACACTGGGAATTCTCATTCCAAAGGGGAGGAGGAAAAGAGGGAGGGTAGGGAGCAACTGCCAAGTTTATTAACTTGGAGTTTATTTTTTTTTCCCCACTATAGATGACAATTTACATGAGAGTCCCTTTCGTACATTCATTACCGGAGATTTTATAGCCTAATGAATGTGACTCATCTGCGTAATCGCATTGTTTTCCAGTGCTCCAGATGTTCTGTGGAGCACCTCTGGCTCGTGATCTCCCATTTAAACATTTCTTGTAAACACCAAAAGCTGTTTGTTTGTTTTAATGTTCCATCACATCCCATTACCCAGTGAAGGTGAAAGATTGAAATGCAATGTTGTCTTGCCAAGAGATTTTTTTTTCCCCCCCTCCTTCCTCCCTCTCCTTCCCTGATGTATCTATGCCTAGTGTCTAATTAGTATGCAATGGGATGCAGAGATTCCTCTGTTAAATATCTTGTTGCTTTCTGCTTGCCTTGATCTCTATAGGCAGGCGGATGCTACAGAGAGATCTGGGGCCTGCATGTCTCAGGTGCTGAACAATTTCAGTTCTTATTACTTCAAGTGAGAGTTCAATATATCGTTGTATCAGAGATACAGTGCCGTGGGATTCATCTTACACAGTTATTCACGTTGGGGAAAAACTAAATATCAGAGGCAAACACTCTGGTCCAGTTGCCATGAATACTTGCTGCAGTGACATTAGAGATTATCTAGAGGCTATTTTCAATCCTGTTGGTCAGTCAAGCCGGCTTAATTCTGTGAGAGCTACTCTTAACACTAAAGCAGATATGATTTAACACCTCTGGATGGATGTAGCAGGTTGAGTTGTAATCCGGATACATATAATGGCAAGAAAATTTTGAGCGTAAGCTAACAGTAAGTCATAGCAGGGTGATCTAGCAGGTCTTGGAAACAAAGAAGGCTCCTGTTGTTTTGCAGGTTAGAGCAGTGTGTTTCCACTGCTGCTGAAGTTCTAATTTAATTTTGCATTTATTCTGTTTTAATTTGATGCCCTTCATGGGTGTGGGCCTGCTGGAAGTCTGGCCTGTGGATGAAGTTGAGATTTTGCAACTATGGGAAACCATTTCTAATTTAACAGGGCTTGATTCAGGGGTTTTAGGCTGATAAAGGAGTTGTCTTGTAGTCACCGTATTGCTACTATGAAGACCTTTTGTGGTCTGTAGGTACCTAAAGACCCTGGAGCCTGATGTGATGCGGCGCTGAGTGACGTGGTTAGTGGTGTGGTGGTGATGGGCTGATGACTGGACTTGGTGTTCTTAGTGGTCTTCTCCAAACTTAATAGTTCTGTGATGTACGAAAATACAAATAGTGAGATGTAACAGTGAGAACAAGGGTTTTTTTTTTTTTTTTTTTTTGTGGCAAATTGAAGTGTAATTGGGAGTAGAAAAGGCCATGAAACAACAGAGCAACCTGGGAAAGACCATTAGGGGAAAGGGAACCACCTAAATTAGAGACCAGAAAGCACCAGGAGAAAAATGAAATGGTTATTTCAGTGAAGCACTGAATAGAGAAGCTTAAATACTTCAAAACCATTATCAACATATTAGGGATGGGAGATTGATTTTTGTCTTATGTTCTTTTGAGGAAAAATTATGAAAACTAATAACAAGTCTGAAGTACAGCAAAGCTGCACTGCTTGCTTCAGTCTTAACAGATAAAGCTTAGAGGATTGAAGGAGATTAACGGCTGATGAAATGAGTCTTTGGGGTCTGTCAGACACACAGTTCAGGAGCCATCCAAGCTCTTCGTTGCTTGAGCACCATGCTGCTTTCAACAGGGAGAATGTGGATTAGAAACCTTGGGGAATGGTGTATGTGCAGAGGGAAACTGCATGATCCTCGAGGAATTGGCAAGTAGGAAAGGGCAGGGAGTGCTGGGAATCTGATGCACCACATGTATATTAGGAAAAAAAGGAACTTGGTAGATTAAACAAAAGAGAAGACTAAATAGATTTATGTGTCTGAGAAGGAAACTGAGAGACTTCCCTGCAGGAGCTGTGAGAATCATCTCTCTGCCTGCTGAGGTGGTTCCCAGAGCCTGATGCATCAGTGGCGGCTGTGATCTTCAGTAGTGGTTTTGTTAATAACATGTCAACATAAATGCTTATGATACAAGGTTTTGTTTTGATTTTCATACCCATATATTAAAGCACTGGGTGACATATAAAAATGAAGATATATCTTAGCTTCAAGCTAAGTGCTTCATACAGTGGAGCAGAGGCAATGTTAAATGCTATTTGAGTTCTACCCTTTCAAATTACTTTCTTTTTTTTTCTTTAGAGGTGGAAAGGAAATAATTTTTAGATATTTCTTCCAAAAGAAGTCTTCTAAAAAAAACGGACTCTGTGGTTATTCAGTGCACTATTTCTGATGAATTGCCAGTACTTTCTTCCAGTTTTGATCTTTTAAGAATAACTGATCTGCATAAAACATTGTTAATGGTGTCACTTCAGCCTCCAAGAAATTGAAACATTCTTTTCTGATAAAGTTGAACCTTATTGAGAACGTTTCATTTCGGTTCTAGTTCTTTAAAAAAAAAAGAAATCATTCAAATTGACGTGTTCCTCAGGATAGTTTGATTTCAATAAAATGCCATTTTTCTGTCAGAAGAAAATATTCCAGCAGAACATCTTTCAACCCCCAGTTATGAGTTATAGCACATATATTCGCTGTTATTAAAGTTGTATCTGTTGTTACACTTTAATCATTTCTTCTAATTTCATCCAACTTTCCTGTGGTACTTCAGACTTTAAATGAGTGGAGACAGACAACCTCCTACCTATTTGTCGTAAAACTTTTAATCAAGTAAATCCTGTTTCTCTATCCAGATCCTGGTTTTATGGTATGTTCATGGAGTTCAGATGCTCTCGTTACTGGAATACCATTCCAGTATTTGTATTATTTATACAACTATAGAACCCAGTTAAAGTCAGGCCCTATTTGACTAATGTTTATGAAGAAACGTTTAGAATCCGGTAAAGTCAAAAGGCCAGAGGAAGGAAGGATTGTTCTAAACACTTCTGCAATCCAGACTACTGAAACCATGTGAGCTTTTGTGAATGCTCTTGAGAGGTGCCAGAGGGTAGATTTCCTTCTCAGAGAAATGATCTGAGATCAGAAAGCATTTCACACTAGAGGAAGCAACATATGCCACCACAACCAAGGAATAATAGGGAAAAATAGCAGGGGAAAAACAAGCTTTTCTTGCAGTGGTAAGAGTGTTATTGCCTGAACAGAGGAACGCCGAATCACAAGACACCTCACCAAAAAATCTTTCCTTATGATAGATATCTGACTGGCTAATCCACTTTCATCATATCTCCTGCCTGCATAAGTTTATGTGAAGGTCCTGCATGCAGGTGCAAAGGAATAGATGATAACAAACCTCTCCATCGATTCTCTTTTGCAAAACAGGTGCCCATTCTTTCAGAATATCTAGAATCTGGTCTTATGTACATGGGATGGACTTCTCTGCTCTCTGTGCAATGTATTCATTGCTGGGGAGGAAGGTGAGGTCTATGGGGCAGATGCATGCTGTGGTCAAAGAGAAATAAAGGGAATCATAGAGTTATAAGCTGGCTTGGGTTGGAAGGGACCTCCAAGATCAAGTTCCAAACCCACATCACAGGCAGGGTTGCCAACCACTGCATTCAGCACTAGATGTGGAAAATGGACAAGAGGATTGTATTCTCGTGTTCTGCTCAGGATGGTTGGAATGAGACCCAGACATGCTTAGGGAATGTGAAATAGCCCATATCTCCTTATCTTGCATGTTTATTTTGTGTATTCAAACAGCATCTCAAGGACATAATCAACACAACCACTCCGCAATATGAGGGACCAACCATTCTTAAAAGAGTTTTCAGCCTCAGAGGACAAGACAAACAATACAAAGAGTGATTTCCCAAGCAATCCTGTAGCAGAGCAATGGCACGGCCAGTTTGCACTGCTGTGCCAGGCTCAGAGACTGGTGTGCCTTTTCATCAGGCTGAGCTGTCCTCACTGAGAGGGAGAAGTGATTCATAGCTGAGACAAGTTACTGCTTAGTGCACATTGGTGAGATATGATTTTACAGCACTGTTCATCTTGATTGCCTCTTGCTGTAATTTTCATTCCTTTCTCTCAGCTGGTTCCTTGCTTACATGATATGTGGAAATACTAAATTAGTTTCCTTTACTGGAAATTATGTTCCATTAAACCATTGTCATAGCTACTAAGAGACCTCTCAGGCTCCTGGTAGACGTTGTTTTAGAAACATCTGACAAATCCTATGGCACTCTTACTGAGAGTTCAAAGCAAAGGCATCATAAGCTTGGTCAATTACAGATTAAGTGGTTTAATATTGCAGAGAACAGAAAAGGAAAAAGGACAACGTGCTGGCTATCTGTGGCCTTCCCCAGGTTGTACTTTGCTAGGCTCTTTGTGTCTGAACAATTGTCCTTTGCCTTTTACATCCATCTGCAATATTAAAACACTTAATATGGGTGGTAATTATTTGAGCTGATGATGCTTTTACTTTGAACTCCTTGCTGGAGAGCTAAAGGATTTGTCAGATATTGCAATGATATGGAGTGGTTTGAGGGACATTACTTTCACCCCCTATAGAGCACCTGCAAGACAGAACATAATTGGACTACAAACTTTGAACTTGCTGAGGTTTTTCATCTTACTTTTTGTGTGCACAAGTGGCTATGAGATACTTGCCTGGATAACACTTTGCCCAGGATGATAGAGAACAATAATAACATTAATTCTTAGTTGCCACAGAATAATTTTTACATGTCAATCTCAAAGACTTTTCAAATGGTTGAGGGGCTCTATTGTCACTTTTTTAGGGGTTGATCTGAAGTTTTAAAGAAATGGTAATTTTGTTGGAAAAAGGCTTTCGTGTTGGGCTAAAAACAGCAATGAAGTTGCGATGAAGTTGGTGAATAGTTCTCACCCACCCCCAAACTCCTTATAAAAAAGAAGAGTAAAGGAAAAAAATAAAGGAAAAAAAAGTGGACAGAAATGTTCTGAAGCAGAGGGAAAGTATTCGTTGAGACATTTTCAAGGCAATTTCAAAACATAACACCTCAATCATCTAAAATGGATCATTCTTCTACAGCGTTACGAACATGTTCAACAATGACAAGAAAAAAGTTGTGTTCACCCTTCTCCCCCCCCCTCAAGAATTAAGTGTCCTGGAAATGGAATGTAAAATTTAATCTGTGTTTAAATGACATGATTTCATAAAAGCATTTCTCACTCCATAGGTTTCCCCCTCCCACTGTTTTTCACTTCTCATCAAATACATTTGAAAGAAGAAAAAAAAAGAAAACAACAAAACTTGTTTGGTTTGACAAAGACTTTCTGTACAATCATTCTTACATGTGTTGTGTTTGTCTTTGCCCTCCCTAGAATAAATTGTAAATCCATTCTCCCTTCCCCTCCCTTCCATTAGAGCTGCTACAATTGTAAAGGCATTAAATTCTTATCTCTTTCCTCAAAGTGAGCAATTGGGTAGAGTGAAATCTGGAAGAGCCTTTGGCAGGCAGCTGCAGAGTGAGTTTTGAACTTATTTGGCATTGGAGAACCCTCACTCCAAGCCAGAGAGTGAGGCTTCAGAATGTCTTCTGTTCGATCATCACTTTTTTTTCCCCCCAATTTCTTTCTAATTTGATTACAAATCAAACTTACTCTTGGCTCATTTGTCCCACATGTTTTAGTGATGGGGAAACCGAGGCATAGTACAGAGATATTCTTTTTTCAAGTTCTTCAGCAACAGAGAAATGAGGAAAAACTTGGCTCTATTCCAGTTCAGTCCCTGCATTTCTCTCATGATTTTTCACTTTGCTTTTACCTTGTAACTATAAACAGCATTTCAGTTGCTATTGCTTAGTGCAATGAAAACCAGAAGGATTTAATGTTGCTTAGGTAGTTTAACATCATTCTCTGAGAGTCAGGTGAGGCTGTGGGGATTAGATTGGTTCTGGGACCATCCTGGGAGCTGGAATTCCTGAAGTGGTCATTTTCCAGACCATGTAGTGTTATAACCCACACCTTGAGTACCTTCCATGGCTCAGTGAGGGGTAGGGAGACCCCAGAGAACTTCTCTCCAGTTGTTACAGAAGAGATGTGCCAGGTGAACTGTGACTGCAGTTGAAACGGTCCTTTCTCCAAGCTATTTGGGTGTGTAAAATTACTTGCAAGGCATCATAAGCTGTGGGTCTGAGATTCCCAACTCTGTATGAGGCAAAGCTCAAGAGATCCAAAATATATCCTATCCTTCCAGGCAGGGAGTAGTATGTTACCTCTGAGAGATACCCCATTGTCTGAAGCTCATCCAGTTAACCTTCCTGCTCTACAGAGCTCTTTGTGGGCATGTCCCTCAGGCAAACTGTGATAGAGTTTCATCTACTTCGCTTGATAGACCATAAACAGGGATTGAGGTGGCTAGTTAAAATAAGTGCAGGCAAAGGGAAAAATAGATTCATTTCAATCATCAGTGCTAAAAAAGAAATCATAGGGCACATATTATTAGAAAAAGCTTTAAATTCAAAGAACAAATGAGAAAAAATATTCACAATTTTAACTCTTTTTTTAAATCACAAATTCTACTTGTTTACTTTTTTTATTAGCTTTTCTAACCTCAATTCACCCAAGTTCTTATTAAAATAGGAGACTGAGGAAGTTGTTGATTAAAGGGTGTAAGTATTTCTACTGAGAAAATATTGGATATTAAAGGATTCTAACCTGGCAGAAAATAATAAACAGTGGCCGGAAGCTGAAGGAGATAAGTCTTCAAATTTGAATTTGTTTTGTAAAAGTCAGGACGATTAACCATTGGAAAAAAACATGCTAAGAAATGTGATGGGTTCTTGTGCTGAGTTCTCTAACCTGAAATCTTCTGATCAGTACTGGACTTCTTTTCAGAAGGTCTGCCTTACAAGGGTACAATTTATGGACCTGAAAGTTAGAATAACATGCCGAAATTATGACTCAGAGCAGAGCTTTTTCTGCTGAAATCAGTGCATTTACATCTGAATAAATGGAGAATTATGTTTTGATGAGAGAACTTGAGAGATCAGAGGATGTGACACTTAAATGTGATACTGGATGTGACATTAAAGTAGCAAACTTTACTTGCCCCTGACATCTTTTGAATATATAAAGGTGAGAAATGGCTCCCAGTCCAACAAAACATCTTGAAACTAGCAGAGTTTGTGGATGGTGCAACAAATATTAGCGTAGGAGGAAGCAAATTCATTGGGAAAACTTCGTGTAATTTAACAAAATATCTTCCAAGCTGGGGGTTGTGTGTGAACTTCACTTCTGATTTATGTGAATAAAAAAAAATCCCATGGAGCCACCCTTGTTGTTAGTTTTTGTTAAGTGTTACATTGATAGTTGCACTAAATCTTTACTGGAACACCAATGCTTAGATGAAGGAAGTAGAAAAATAGATAGGGACTGGAAGAAATTAAGCTATTGCAACTGTTCAGAGCAAGTCCTGAGCTCAATTCTGTCTAGAGATGACTTCTGCTTATGACAAATCTTGGATTCACCTCCTCTCATGTCATGCCCTCCTCTGAGCTTTCTCCTGACAGCTGTCTGGCCATCAGTGATTCTGCCTCAGCCTCTTGTGCTCACCTAAAAATCAGGGGTTTCTCTTCTATCCTTCACTGACCCCAATAGAGGGAAGGAGGAAAAAAAAAGAATAACACCACCTCTCATTTAGTCCCTGGTTGGTCTCTGCTGTCTTTCTCTCTCTGACTTCTACCATTAGCCTCTGAAGATGACTTAGGAGGACTGTGAAAAGCTGTCATCTGCAAAAATGTCTTTAGGATGCAGTGTATGGGAAGGCCATCAGGTCCCAGAGCAAGTGGGTGGCATTCAAAGAGGTGCAAATTACTTCACAAAGTGACAGTCCAAGTCCAGAATGGTCACATAATGGTTGAACTAAGAGCTCTATATCAGAAACACTCCATGCCTTACTAATAACTCACTGTGCTATACTGGCTATTTGTTTCTACAAGCACGATCCAGAAGACTTGGACTGAAGGGTTTTGTAGGACAGCTCTGAAAGTTGTTTGTGACAATATATTCAGATCTACTCCTAACCAACTGGGCAGGCTAATCTAGAAGTTGGCTACCCTGCCCATGCCAGGGGTTGGGGCTAAATGATCCTTAAGGTCCCTTCCAACATAAACCTTTCTGTGATTCTATGATCTAGGACTTACCCTGTTAATTCCAGGGGGAAAGGATCACTGCTGTACTGCTGTGTAATCTGCTTATTTCTGTGAAATTGTACATGGATTATTTTTGCTGTGTAATTCACATACAGCTCTGTGAATTACATCAGAGCTCTCATGGAAGCTCTGATGAGCAACAGCAGAAACTGAAATGCAACGAGGGTCCACAAAGGTTGAGCAAGAGCAGAATTAAAAGCCTTGATGCCTTCATAACCTTTGCTGAAGCCATCGTACAAACACCTACAGTGTAGGATACAACTTCCAATTCCCAGAGCCTGTGAAAGGACAGGATTGAAATAACACATTCTGATCTGTAGGGTCATTCCAGTAGCCAGTGTTAGGCTATTCTTATGCAATGAAAAGACTTGTTAATTACGGTGGCTTCTTTACAATCATAGAATGTACACATTTGAACCCCGAAGGGTCCTCTCCAGAGAATAACCTTTATTTGCTTGATTGCTTCTGTTCAGTTAATTCTGCCTAATTACTATTTTCTTCCTATTAGATCCTAATTATATACAGTATTTTCATTATAAAGTGTAATGTTTCCCAGGGAACTATGTCAATTACACAGACAATATTACCGGAGGTCTCATTTACTTCATTAAACCAGAGAGCAGTCTCTCTTCTGATTAAAACTGCAGTTGAGGCATGGCCGAAGTAATGTCCTACTCCTATAGAGTAGATATTAAGAACGATAAGACAATAATTAGAAAAAATATTATTCAGATTTTTAAGTGTGTAATAGTGCATATTTCTAACTGCTGGTCGTTGTGAAATCTGCTTATTTATTCTATCTGACTGTCTTTGCGGGGAAGTCCAGAGTTATAGGATTTTTAGTATGATTTAACATTGTGTAAAACATGAATAAATATTGTGTAGAGTGAGATCAAAAGATTTGCAAATTTAGTCTTATTAGAACAAGTGTGTGAGTGCATAGCAATACCATGGCAAGTTCTGAGAGGAATACAGAAAATTTGAGAACATCTATTCTTTCTAATAGAAAATCAGCCTGTCTTTATTTCAAAGAGTAGTAGAAAGAGCATTGATATGAAAAGGAATATGTTTTGATGTAATATGTAACTAGCATATGGAAGTCATTGCCACAGGATCTCAACTAAGCCAAGTCAGCCAAGCTCGTGAAGGGAAGAAGACTTTCCATTTCCAAGCACAATAGCTATCTTATTCAAATCAGTAAGAGTAACCAGCAGCTTACAGTATGTTGAGAGCTTTTGTGCTTTGTTGTGTGACATCGGGTTGTTCAGTTTCCTTGGAGCCCCAGCATTAACCTCCACCTAGAACTTGGGGGTACCATTTCCCTCACTGCCTCTTCTTGGTGTTAGGTCTAATACATTAATAACTTAAAACTCACAGATCCTGTTCAGATCAACGCATGATGAAGGAGCCATCCACAGCAAATGAAAAATATCATTCTCATGCAAAGGCTGCAGGTAATAACATTACATCATAATTCAGTAGACTGTGCAACTCCAGCGTAACTCAATGCATAATCATATAAGCATCTAGCACACACTTGGCACTTCATAAATAATAAATAATAATATTAATAATACAAGTGCTGGCACAGTAACTTTCAATAATAGCGAGATTTTTAAAAAGTGACAGAGCCAAATGGGATACCCAGCATGCTCTGTGTTTACCAGAGCTTTACAAGCCATTCAGGAGTGTATACAGACATCCTGTTTCAGTCAATACTGAAAGGAACCTTGGGTAGAGCTGGGGATGTGAACACAGTGAAATTGGTAGCTCAGGTACAGAGCACACAGGGACTGTGTTAAGGTACCCATTGGTTGCAGATCTACAGAAAGAATGGGCAGAAGAGACTTTAGGAGCCTACATGGTCTTCTTCCCTATCTTATAAAAAAAAAAATCACATAGACTGTTCCCCTTCCAGACTTCGATCTAATCGTGCTTTCAAAGACTTTCCATGGTGGGGATCAACAGCATCCTCAAGCAATCTGTTCCAGTGCTTCATTTCCCTGACTGAAAAAAAAGCTTTTCCTAAGATCTAACACAAATATCTCTGCTGCAATTTCAGCCCAGTGTTTCATGCCTTATATCTTTATTTATTTATTTATTTTTAAAGTCTTTTATTCTGTGGCAGGTAGTTACTTCCTGATTCTTCCTTTAACTTTTCTGCTAAGAACACCAGGCCCTGCTGACTTTCTTCTTTGTTTTTTTTTGATCATTCTTACTGCTGTCAATTCTCTACGCTTTGTCCACACTTCCCCTGAACGTGGTGCCAAACCTAAATACAGTGCTCCAGCTCAAATCTCACCATACTCAATCTACTAAAGAGAATATTTATGCATTCCAGATTATTATGATTTATGTATTCCTGGTAGTTCTTTTTCCTTTAGTATATGAATGAATATTGATGTATGTTATAGACCTTTTTTGATTCCTAAGCACTTAGCATTTTTCCCATAATCTTTCCTCTTCAGAAATTTAAAGCCTTATTTTTCTTTAAAGTAATTGATTAGCTGACAAATACAGATGTGACTTTTTCACTACTAAGTAAATAAAGTGCTGTTGTTTCAATTAAGAGTTCTTTAACCAGAGAGTTTTATGCCTTCAGAAATGAATGAGAGCAAGAAGGGTTCCAGATAGGACATGAAAATACAAAGAAAAAAGGAGCAAAGATAAATATAATTAAGGAAAAAAAACCAGCTCTTATTTTCTACAATTTTTTTTTTCATTGGTGGTTAAACTGAGCATTATTCTTCTTAACTGGATTATTGACAGAAGTTAAGTGCAGCTAGATATTTCCTTACTGATATTCAAATTCCTAAATCCACTAAGTTTTTTCTTATCCCAGTCCTTCTATTCGCATTAGCAAGCTCATCTTTGAACAAAAATAGGGCAATTAGAGCATTGCACAATTTCATCAAGTGAAAATAAGAGTAGAAGTGCCGCCTTGCCACTGTCATATGTACAAGAGATGATTTGTAAGTTCAGTGAAGGGTTTGAACCATGTTTCAAGGATTTGTGCATATCTCTGAATCGGGAGAGAGGTGGTAGGACCTGTTTGTATTGTTTTGTTTTCATGGTGATGATCAAAGGAAGGTTCACTGGATCTTAGGGCCCACCCCTCTCTTCAAGTCAATATCTACCCCTTTCCCACCCTGTGTACAAGCAAAAGGTTTGACTTATATTTCCAGCTAGAAAAGCAATATAAGACAAAGCATTTAAGCAGCTCATCATATCCTGAACAGGCATGAGGGGGCACTCCAGAGAAGGTCCATGGGCTGTACACATCACAGACTTTTTGGAGGCTGGCCATGTGCCAGCCAGGAACAAGACACCATGTCTCTTGCTGAAATTCATTACATGGGTTTACAGAGGCTTTATGGGCCATTTCAAACATCTGATGGGGATTTTAAATATGGAACAACATGGGGTATTCTTGTGCCTTTGTAGACATCTTTGCCTTGTTTCAGTGAAATTTCTGAAAAGGGAAAGCTAGGCCCCCTGCCAAAGTACTGCAAAAGCCAGAGAAAACAAGGGGATTAACAGATCTACTCTCTCAATATCAAGCGAGTCTGTGGTACTTCTAGTGGGAATGGATAGATGCCTACATAATTTTACCTGCTTAAATGGTTTGTACTATTCCTTCAGCGTGTTAAGTGTTAGGTACCTTTAACTTCAGGATGTACTCTTTCAACCTCAGTCCTGCCGTGCATTCATCAAAAATACAAAACTTTTCATTAACTATTAATCTCTGCTGGTTCATCTCAGAGTTCTGAATAGCATGATTGTTCCCCAAGTCTTTGGTGGATG
The DNA here is from genome assembly GCA_030625065.1 of Alectoris magna. Taxonomy (NCBI): domain Eukaryota; kingdom Metazoa; phylum Chordata; class Aves; order Galliformes; family Phasianidae; genus Alectoris; species Alectoris magna. The sequence continues at coordinate 3,972,106 of CM060579.1, read as the reverse complement.
TTCTGCTGGTAGAAAATTAACTCCATGGAAGGGTAAATGGAGTTATCAGGGAGCATATGGGTGGCCAGATGGAGAGATGTAAACACAGAGAAGAAGCTGGATGAAGAATAAGGCTGAAAGCTTGTGTGGATGGATGGACAATGATTCACTATGGACAGATGGAAACTGAAGCTGTTTGGAAAACAGAGTTTCTTTTCAACTGTGACACACTGGAATTTGTTTCCATTCAAAATGAGAAAGAAGTCAATACACAGGCATTTTTTAACAAAATGGAAATGTTACTCCCCCTAAAATAGTTTCAGAAACAAAACATATCTCAACAACTTTAAAGTTTTGTAATATAACTTGAAATATGTTCATGATTTTTGAAACACTACATAGAAAGATGCCATAATTAAGATTTTCTTGGATATAAAAGTCAACATGAAATAGAAAACTGAGGCTGTGACACCTTGGAAACAAAAGAGAAACATGTATGATATTTTAAAATAAAACGCTTACAAAATGTTATATTTTATAAGGAAACAGATAATTCCAAAAGGGGGAAAAAAAAAAAAAGTGAGTTCCATTCCTAATCATTGCATCCTCCTCTAAATGAATCATGAAATAAATATTCAGAAAATGTTCAGTCAAGTACGGTTGGAGGGCTTGGAAGTGGGCTGAGGGTGAAATGATGATAAGGTGCTAAAAATATGTTTCTGGGACTGTAGAAATTGTCCCATTGCAGTCAGTGACAATTCTTATAAAGCTCGGTAGGACCAGCTGGGAGCCTGCCCCAAGCTGGCAGTGTCTAATGGAAAACCATAAGTCACCTCAGCCTATCTGGTCTGGGAGAGGAAGGCTTATAGAACAGTTCACTCATGCATTTTGGTGCCAGGCTTTCCAGATGATGTTCCTGAACATCCCTGCACTCCAATTTACTGTTTTGCAGGGAGGCCAAGTCAGGCTTCATCTGCCAGAGTGTTTTTTAACTCAACTTTTCCTTTCTGTGGGAACATCCTTTGTGATTCCCCTAAAACATCTCCGTTACATATGAGTGGCTGTTTTGCACACAGCAGTCTGATGGGATAAGTTCTGCTTTCAGCTGCCAAGTTGTTAAATTATCAATGAATAATAAATCACCCCCTGAACTGTGCCGTGTTCTCTGTTGTGGGTGATACTGCATACCCTATCCTTGGGATGCAGCTCATTGCTTATGGGAAAGAGGCAAAAGCAACAAGGAATTGACACTCGCCTGTGAAGAAGCTGCAAAATGACAAGTTTCCACTATGCTGTCATTGTTTTGAAGCCCTTCTACTGCAAATCCAGATCTCTTTAAAAGAAAGTTGCTCAGAGACGTGGTTGTCTGAATAGGAGAAAATACAAAGCCAAAGCAAATAATAATAATAATAATAATAATACGAAGAATGAAGTGTGGAGGGAAGATCTGGAAAGAGTGCAAGTCTGTGTATCTCCAGCAACACCAATACACTCTGAAAAGGAGCTCCAGTTCTCTTATGATTTACTCATTTCACTGATATTCCCTATACAACCCTTTCTTAATTTGGTATAGAAGGAAACACTACCATTTTTCTTGGAGTCAGCGAGGCTCTAACCCAGAGGAAGGAGCACCTGGAGCATAGCTGGGGCCTGAGGATAAGACCACAAAGTCATATATAAAGGGAGTGATGGATCCACCTCCCAGATCAGTTTTCTATTTACAGCAATGGCACTAACATACAGTGCAGCTCTTATTTTTCATTCCGTTACTTGTTTTTCACTGTTCCCTTGCAAGAGACAGCTGGCTGTTATGACTACCTGAGAAGGAGGGCACACGAAGAAGAAGTTTGTGCCTTGATGCTGAGTTTTGGTGAAGGATTTTCTCCCATGCTGAGAGAGGTCCATGATTGTTCTCTGCCGTGTCGCATGCTGCAGCAGGACTTGTTGCGTATTCTAATTCCCTCTGGCTCCCTGATTTAGTGCTCCAGCTAATGCTTTTGATGTCAGCCTGAGTGAGATAGAAAGGTTTAAAAATTCATAGCTGACCTTTTCCTGACACGTTTAGTTTCTGTTAGGCAAGCTCTGCATGGAAGGTCTAAGGGAGGTGAGGGCAGTATTTTAGTATGAGTTGCCTTTTTCTTAAAACAAGAGAAAGCATTAGGGGTGTGGGGGGAGTTAGTGTTGCAGTTCTGTACAGGAGAAGAAAGGGAGATGAGGATGAAAATTAAACCGAGGGAGAGAGGCCTCAAAGCTGAGAACAGGCTTATGAAAAATATATACCTTTACCAAAGGAAGATAGAAAACAAATTGGATCCCTTTTAAAAATATGCCTTTAAAACAGATGCTTTAAAGGGTGAGAAGAGGGGATGAGAAGGGAGGGAGAGAGGGGGAGAGAGAGGGGACAAAAAATATGTCTCTTAAATGTGTTCAGAACATTTCTGCAGCCTGCAGAGCTGGGATTGTTTATTAGAAGATAAGATAGTGAAAAATGTATTTTGCAGAAAGAAAATAGTAAAGCTGGTTTCCCAGCAGATAAGAAGCCAAATTTCTATTTTATGCTCAATTGAATGATTCAGTTACATTATCTGAGAAGCAGCAGTGAAATAACACCCTTTGGAAATGAGCCTGGGCAGTTCAGGGGCGGCAGCTCCAGGCTTACACCCGTCAGCACCAGGCCCTGGGACAGCTCCGGCCGCATCCAGAGCTGCATCCCAGGAGCTGAGCCTGGAGCTGGGAAGATGCAGGATTAGTGCACGTGTCTTCATGCCATCCATGAAGTGCTGCTGCCTTGTAAGCAATGTTTTTTTTTTCTTTTCTTTTCTTTTTTTCCGGTATGGATTCTTCCTTCCTTGCCACAACACAGATTATCTGATAACTTGATTCAAATGAATGAACGGGAACAAGGAGGAGATCCATGTGGAGGCAAATGCTGGCTGTGTCTCTGCAGGACAGGAAGGCTTGGAGAGGTGGCAGGATCATGCTGGTTTCTCTCCACATCATCTCTTTTGCGTTTCTTGAGTCCAATGTCCAAAGAGGCAGCTATGTCTTTTGCAGGAGAACTAGCAGGACATATGCCAGGACATGTGTTTTTGCAACTTTTACAATGATTTGTGCAGCTTTTAGGATTCTTCTTAGACCTCCAGCTTCGGGGGTGGGGCGGGGAGGCGTTGGAGGGAAGGGGGGAAAGAAGAATAAAGGAGAAAAGGGAAAATCAAGTGGAACTTACTTAACATACTGGAAGTGAAGAACAGCCTGTTTATATAAAATAAGCACTACTTTTAGTCTCCAAACCCAGTAAAGAAATCAGTATTGCTATTTTAGAATAAAAACTCCAAGTAAGCACAGAAAACAACCCTGTGATTTTTTACTCCTGTATTCTTAAATGATAGACTCTCCATTTTGATTGCTTAGTGTTAGCAATATTATTTGCTGTGGTCCTTAGGAGGCCTTACTTTTGTTTTTCTTTCCCTTAATATAAATGTCATTCCTTCTTAAAGCTTATGGCTCCCTCTATAAATGAAGGAACAAACGAAGCATGTGGCACATTAGTGCCAATCATTTCCTTGCACTAGAGGGCCTATCTTACAACAGTGGTTTATTGTGTCCTTGATAAGTTCCTTTTTTATTTACTGAGCCATTTAATTCACGATTTATTATTTGTAAGGGCCTGTAGACCCTGATCATCCAAAGAGAAAGCCACTATTAAAGGGCAAAGCAGCTCTCTGCAAGTTTTTACAGTCCCTATTATGGGTGATCTAAGCTGCTAACAGAAGCTACCTCAGACTTTGAGCTGATGTATGGGTTTGGGTGGCAAGCATACGGCTTGGAGAGTGTAAAACTAAACTCCTACATTAGAGATTGTGGGAGGAGAATTTTTCTCTATGTGAGACCAAGATGTGGTGGCAGCTGTGTCCAGGATGTGCTGAGGGTGCTGGCAATGGACTGGTCCTCTTCAACATGACGATTTTTAGTGGCTTGTTTGGATGACTAATGATTGCAGCCCAGGTACTAGTAGGCAGATATATCACATTAATTGACTTATAATAGCGTCTTGGGTAATGACATGATTTGGAAAGTTAAGAAGTGAATGCCATGGGGGGAAAAAAGGAACCTATTGAGCAGAAGTGTTTATCATTCACCAGAAATAAGATGGTGATTTAAAGAATGAACCAGAGAAAATATTCCTACTTAACCACCACAGATTTGAATATGCCTTGAGGGCCTGTATTTGATTACTTGTATAATAATATGCTTTATTATGAGATTTACAGCTAAAGGTTCCAATTAAGAATGAATTGCCACCATAGTAAATAAACATTGATTAGACACATGACAAAGACAGTCCTTCCTTCACCCTCAATTTCTGGGAGAGGATAAAAGATAGAATGGAAGATCTCCAAGTTCATTGAGCAATTGGGTGGGGACTGGGACCCTATTTCTGCATTCTAAATCACAACACTTACTGAAACTTCCTTGTCATTTTTGGAGCTGAGTTTCCTTTCAACAGCACTCCTATGTATCAGTTTGATCCATGATTTTGACAACAACATGTCAAAACAAGTCCTTCTGAAAAGGTCTGAGGGAATTTTCATTTCTACTTTTAGGATGTATTTCAACAGTACGGAACTTTCCATTTCCACATTGTGTTTTTTCATTATGGTGTAACATAAAATGGTGAGCTGATAAAGTTCTGAGGAGACATGACAGACATTTTAATCTCGTTTAATAGTTTAGTTTTTTGGATACGAAACTCTGGAAATTTTATTGTGCAGACAGTTTGGAAAATGCTGACTTGCACACAGTGGGAAGGCTGGGTGGTCGCCTGCTTTCCTGAGCCAGATTTCTTCTTTTAAGGCCATATGTTGACAATAAATGGACCTGATGGATTATACTGTCACTCCCACTGCTTTCCTCTCACTGTTAAAGAGCTAGAAATATTTACCTTTTCTTCTCACACTTCTAGTAATAAAATTTTAAGTCTTGGCCTCCGCTGACTGAATTTTCAGCAGAAATTCCGTACTGAGGGAGTATTTAGAGAAAGGAGATCTCCTAAGGAGAAGAGATATTGAGAATTAGAGAGATTATTTATAGCTTGCACCATGCTGTGGATAAGACAGCACTGCAGTGCCCAACTACTCAATAACTGTGAGACCAGGAGCCCCAAACAGAAGCGGAGGTGCTCAGGAGAGCAAAGGCTGCACTTTTTTACATCACATTTCTACCTTTTTTTTTTCTTAATACAATGAGGTCTCTGCCCCTTTCTGTGACTCCAGAACACTACTACCAGACACACGAAAAAAGAATATTTTGAGCTGTAAAGGCTGATCTGTCTTGTTAGACTGTGGTGTGCTGTAAAAAATAATTGACAGATACCTTTGTAAATAATCATCCAAATGCCCCTTCACCGGATTTTGTGATTCAGCCCCTTGAGAAAGTCAGTCTCAGTGTAAAATGCGTTCAGAAACCTTGGATGAACGTTTTTGAAAGACTCTTATGTAAGGGAAAATCTTGCACTTCCTGAGTATAATCTGAATGAGTCCAGATGCATTTTTTTTTAATCACAGTATCAAGGCACATGTGGACATTACTGAAAAGAGTAGCCCTGGGGCAGGTGGAGAAGAGCTGTGACTGTTTCCACTGTGTGGAATGGAACATGGACACACAGATCCACATAAGTACCTACTGAAAAGAGGTGATGGCAGTAGAGGAGACTGAGCTGATGTTGAAGATGATTTAGTTGTGAGAGCTGCTAAGGGAATGGACTGTTCAAAACCCAACATACTTGACTAACCAGAGAAGGTACATGCAAGACTGTGAATTCTTTTTAGAAACAAAGGCATGATTTCTACTGACCTGCACGTTACCAAATGTCTCTTGGTATATTTGCCATCTCTAGTCATGACTGAAAGACTTTGACATCTGATGGAGGATCAGGAGTCCAGAACACTGCGGAAAGAAAATGGATTTTCTGTCCTGTAAGAAAATTGGATATTTTGATATCCGTTTTTTTTTTCCAGTAACTCAAGCAAAAACGAAACAAACAAAAAAGGAGATATATTTTTAGAGAATGGAAAGTTCCTGGTTGTTGTGACTGAGAAATACCATTGTATGCTGAATTTTCCTTCGAAAGGGCGGCTGTCCAAGGTATGGGAGGCTTGGCTGAGAAGACCCCGTGTGAATCTGTAATAAAGGCTCCATTCAGGAGAGATGCAAAAAGGTTGTTTATGGTAGGCAATTCCTAAGTGACAACTCTAGTCATGGGTCAAAATGTGTTGTGGATTGGCAGTTGTGAAAGCCCATCTTGCAAAACCCTGACCGGCTGTGAGGAACCAGGGAACTCCACTGATTGGGACCATCAACCCACTGCCCTTCATCACAACTAACTTTAATGAAAATATAAACCCTCAACAACACAAAGAAAACTCTAGATTTTTCTGCGACATTTCAGTTCTCATTTGCCTTATGATGAAAGTACAAAAAGGGAGAAAAACAAGGCTTCCAAACTGCTCTATTTTGTGTTCTCCAGCTGCTGGTAGGATCTTGATATTGAGGTTTTCATCACTGGGAAGGCTTAGGACAAATTAACATGTCCTATAGGACATGAGACTGTCTGCCTTTCTCTGTGCTGTCATTTAGACAATTGCTTCCTCCCCTTCTAAAATTTATTTTATTTTATTTTATTTTGTTTTATTTTATTTTATTTTATTTTTGTAACACACCCATTTCATCTTCATATACATAAGTGCAATGCCACTACGTTACTTTCAGCGCATGGAATTAAGAAGCAGGATATTTGTGCTTCAGTGCCATTCACAGCATTATATCATTTCCCTCTGAGAAGGACTTTTTGCTCTGCTGGAACAGGTTGGGTGGAGTTCAGGTCAATTTCAAATCTTATTTGGGGATGTTTTTACACTCTTTGAACTATGAATGTGGTTGTGTTCATTTTTTTGGCTCAGACTCAGATCTATCTTACCCCATAGTGCTACACTGATGTGACAAGATTCATCAAAATAGCATACAGGCTTAGGGACTTCAGCACTATTCTATGTTGCATATTCTGCTCTGTTATTGTCTATTAGAGTTGCAGACAAAAACAAATATTGATTCACTCAAACCAGTGCTTTATGTGTACCGAAAACAAAGAGATTGTAGCTTGGCTGGAGACTGGGAAACAAACTGTACCAAACCAAACAGGCACAGTAGGAGTTAATGAAATGTGGAGAATAAAGCCATTTCTCGTTGCATTTGGTTTTGTTTTGTTAATCAGTAAAAGTGACGTTGTTTCTCCAGGCCTACAGGGACTAAAGTAAAAGCCCCTGAGATGATTACATTGGATATGAGCTAAAGTATCTTTCTAAGAGATAAAAAATGTCTGGCTGGCTAATAACTATGAGACAACAAAAAGAGAGGAAAGAGGAGAGAGAAAATGTAATGCAGTCAAAGTCACGGAGGTCTGCTGTGGGAGCATTTTAACATGCACACAGGCTCCCCCAGCACACACACAACTATCTCTTTAATGTGCCTGTTACTCTCACTTGCTTTGTGAAAATACTGCCATGAAAGTGGGAGAGTATATTTATAGAGAGAGCACAAGAAAACAAATGTTTCATTCACTGAACTCTAACCTCCTTCGATATTAATGTGTGTGATAAATTCCATGGCTAAAGGCAGGAGATGAACGAACTGCATTTACACACCAAATTACATTGCTTGCTATTCTTCAGTGAGAAGAGCCAGGGAAATGCTGGCGACTGGTTTTTCGTCAGCACTGCTCCTTGCACCCTACGAGCAATACAGGTGCCTAATAAGAGCTGCTCAGCGAGAAGATACTTTATCCCCGCAATACCCTAAGAAGAAGCCTGAATTTCCTTCTGAATGGATGCCTAAACTTGAGTTTTACCTCCGCGGGCTGATCTGCATCCTGCAGCTACTTGGAGCCCTATAGGCAGCAATCACACTCCATACACTCCTCCTGCTTGGATGAGATTTCAGGCTCTGCCTGTGACAATCACATTGGAACTAGTCAAACAGCATTTGCTAGGTAATTTATTCAGTTGATGTTATAGTATTTTGATAGCGTTATTTGCCAATTTTCTCCTCCCTCTTCCTCCATTATATATCCAGTTTATGGAACCGGTGAGACAATTTGCAAATAAGTTTAATAGATCAGATTCATAGCACTTTGCAAACAAAATACTACTGGAGCAATTCCCATTCCCAATTCTAAACCAGAAAGTCAGCAACAACTAGAAAAGCGTTCTCATTTCTATTCCTCCATTCCGGTGCCTGGTGAGAAGGTGTGAGCAGGTTTCTTGAAAGATAGATGCTTTTAGTATGCACATTAAAACTCACAGAAGTCTTTGGGGCTCATTCTAAAAAGAATTAAAACTTGCTAGAAAAAAAACAACCATTAAGGCAGTGGCCACCACAGGTGCATGAATAAACGTGCCTTCTTCCATAGCATGCCTTACTGTATACATGATGTATCTTCTCCTATATTAGTAGTTATCTGACAGCCATAAACTATTCAGTGGGATTGTCTGAATCGAGAGCAAGGCAACCTGAATTTTTCAATCCTGCTGCAGCTAATTTCACTTTCTTAGGGCAAAATTTTCCTCTCTGCAATGGCTGAGGTCTTTGACTTGGGCACAGTTTTGGTGTCATCTATCTTTATCTACAGACATACAAAAAAACAACCACAATGTGTTCAAGTTCTTTCCTATGAATGGGTTTTTGGGAGTTCATCTATATGTTTTAGCTAAGAGCAGATCAAAAAGGGATGTGCAAAGGAAACAAAACCAAACTCCACCTGTCCTGGGACATTTTCCACCACAAGCTTTCAGATCTGTTTGTTGAATTGACTAGAAATGGATAGATTGGGGAGAATGCCTCTTTGCTATAATTTTCATATGATGAGAGTCTACAAACCCAGACTTCCTTAGGTGTTTTCAGAAAGGTCTTGTTCCCTCCCTGATGGTACTTTATCTACACTCAGACACAACGTAAGCTAAGAAGAAAAGAAACCACTCTGAGCTCCAGGCCGCTTGGCCTGTCTGTAGGCAGATAGCACAGATAAATTCTCTGTAGCTGGACTTCTGCAGACATTTCCTTCTCCCCATAAACAAGACTATTCATTGGCTTCTAGTTTTATTTTATTTTTTTCAACTGACTTGGTAGTGAAATGGAGTTTAATGAAGGAAGATCTAACTGTCTGAGACTGATGACTTTAATAATGTTAATGAATCCTATACAAGTTATGCGTAAAATAGACTTCTTACCAAGGTCATTGTATATTTGCTTTAGTGAAGCAACAAAAGTATCAATCTCTCCTCTAAACTCAGCTTACCATATGAAACCAAGTCAGTATTTAAAATCTAACTTAGAAATATGAAAAGGGTATGTTCTCTCAAGGTACTCAAATGATTCTTTGGAATTAGCAGATGATTTAGTGACATTAACCTTGAAGGGCCCCAAATCTATCCAGCACATCTAAAAGGAATGGAACCGATTTCTCTGGATTGGCGAGGTATAAAATTACATCTTCAGTGTATAATAGCCGAAACTCTCTTATTGATGATTAACCACATTTATTAACAGCAGGCTATAATCCTGAGATGTTATTTGTACAGTGACTGAGATGTAGCACAGTGCTTTATAAAGGACCAGATCATGAAGTTCACCAAAGTTCACCATGAAACTCTGCAGAAATGATAGCATCAGTCTCGGAAGAAGCATATAGGCAGTCCTATTGACCTTTCTACCTAGTGCAAAAGAATGGTTCCTCTAGAAGTTTCTTTATTTTTAAATCAACTCATTGCAAGTTTAGACCCAGGCTGGAAGATTTAGCTACCAGTATAACTAGTACTGCTGTAAACATCCAGGCTGGGAGAGAAGTGTTGCGCCTTCTTAAGAAGATGATCTGGTGAGGTTCATGGCTGTCTGAGCTGTCTGAGGTGGGAATGTTTTTTCCAGGACTGTTAAACATGCAAAGTTTTAAGCAATGTGTAAAAGACCTGATTCCTGGGAAATGTATGAAGAGGTGGCTGGGTGTATGAATCATTTGAAAGGAACAATTGGTGAATGAGAAGAAGAAATGCTTCTACCTCAAGTGGAATTTCGTGATGGGTTAATTTTCAATCTGAACAATATCCCATGCCGGCTGCTAAGCATGTGCTGAGCACCCAGAATCCCCACACATGTATCTGCGTACTAGTATTACTAAACTAGCTTCTTTGTTTTCATTTGTTTAAATCCATTTTCAATTTCAAATTTAACTTAAGCTTCCTCAGCAATCCCCATGCTCACCCTTGCACAGCATTGCTGTATTTTTGTCAATAACTGCCATGTTCCATCTTAGAGGCAGTGGCATCTTGATGTTATGGTGCCTGTCTTCATGCATGTTGTCTATAAATCACTCTTGCAGCTCTTAGAACAGAAAATTGTTTTTGAATGCAAAGGCAAAATCATCATTAAAACACAATGATGTCCAGCCCACCTACCAAGGCACCATATAAAATGCTGCAGAACTGCATCTCCCTTTCCACTCTCTGTCCCTCTCAACCTGCATGAAATTATTAAGGCAGAGAGGAGAGAATTTGTCCTGAATTTTAAATAACATTCAATTTAAAAGTGCTGAGGTTAAGAGTGGCAGCTAAAAGCTCTGCTTTGGTTTTTGGAGCCGAGGGAGAAATGCAGTCCAACCTATAGGATGTAAAAAAAAAGGAAAAATATGTATATTAAAGAAATCCAGTACTGAACTGTTCTCCTAAAAATCTTTTGAAAAGGGCAAAGTATTGGAATTTGAGACAATAGGAAGAAAAATGATCTTGGTTTGGAAAGTCTGCTTGCATTCTAATGAGAGAGGTTATTCTTAGAAAAACAGGCACCTTTGCTGCAATAGCTCTGTGGAAGCTGGTATGTCAGAAACAGATGTCATATTTCCTCTGACTTCTTCATGTTGGGCAGATGAAAATTAAACCCATTGACCACAGTTAACGAGAACATCTGAATAGCTCTAGTTCTGTAAAAGGAGTCTATTAGAGCTAAAACTGGCTTTCCTCTTGCAAAAATATTATGGAGAGCTTGTTATGTTTTCTTCTCTTGAATTAAGAAAAAAAAATTGACACCTTTAGAACCTTTGCAAACCTATTAGCTGAAGAAATATTTCACTTTGAAAATTTGGAAGTGTTTTTGCCTGATATTTGAACAGTTCTCTCTCTTCCATAGCCAAATAGTTAAAAGATAGCACAACACTTTGCTTATTACAAAATCATGGCATTAATAATTCCATACTGATTTTAAATTGGCAAGTCATCCTCAAGTGGAAAACTGGCATTTTTTTTTGGAGAAAAAGTCCAAACAAAATGTTTTGACAACTCTGCAACTTAAAAAGTACGGAGATGAGGAGCAAGTCAAAATGATTCCCCAGCTTGCAAAGTTTTACTATTCTGAGGGAAAACGTTTTTGAAAATAAAAACCCTGTTGTTGTTAAACTGAGCACTGACCTCAATGAGCCTCCTAGGGTGCTCCAAGCTGAGCATTTGGATTTTGGTTTGCTTGCTTACACATAGCATGAGCTCAGTTCCTGCCTGTCCCTTGTCCCCACCCTACCTGCAGCAGCAGCAAAGGAGATGCACAGAAATATCTTTCCTGCAAACTTGTGCATCTCTCCCTGCAGATTTGTCGAAAGAGCAGATAAAGAGGGCTGACTGACTGAGTAAGGCTGCAAATGAACTCCCATTAGCTCTCGTGGTATATCTCTGGTGGAAGGGTTTGGTAAACAGTTAGCACTTATCTCTCTGCTCAGCATTTAGCTGATTTCCATAATGAGCTCCATTGAACTGAGAGGCCTCGAGGTGTCCCAAGGCTTCTGAGACGCAATGTGTTCTCTAAATCTGATTTATGTAAAGGTGAAGGCAATCGTGTTAACAAAGGAGAGGAACACGATCAACATGCAGTCTGCAGACACCAGTGTCTGTGGCTGCACACAGAGAGGGATCTGACTGGGGCAGCATGGGGATGCGGCCCTGGAAAACACAGCCAGAGGGGAGATGCATGAGTTTTATTCATTACTGCCTTCATCTTTTTCTCTCTGCTCCTTCAGAATGAAGGAAAGCTGCAGCTCTGAGGCATGCAGAACCTTGAGGAGCCAGCCTGGGGTGTCCCTTACTTCCAGTCCTGGCCCTATCTCCTCCTGCAGAAATCTCACTTTGGGCCCGAGTGCAATCGCAATTCCTCCTGCTCAGTCAGGCACAAAATCCTGAAGACTCCTTTTGTGGGCTGGAGCCTATCTGTCACCACCACAACAAGGAAAAGAACATTCATGCAGGTTTTCACAAAAGCATTTGTTTCTTTGCATCATCTCTGAGGGCCTCTATTTCTTTCCAGGGTTGCTGGGCTCCATGCTTACAACAAGAGCTTTCCCAAGGTCATGCACATCAGCAGCTACACGGAGCCAGCTCTGAGGCATAGGGATCTAGGAGGTGTTTAGCCCCAGTTTAGAGATAGATGCTAAACTATAAAATGATTTCATGAAGGAGAAAGTGGAAATCTTCTCATATGATAGCATAGAAATTAAGACATTGGAAAAGAAGGTGCTATCATGGGGAATAATTCTATTATCTAATGATCTGTCTAGTAATTCAATCTCTTTTCCCAGGTGACTAGCAATAGGACAATGATAATGGCCTTCAGTTGTATTAGGAGAGGTTCAGGTTGGATATTAGGAAAAATTAATTTTCAGAAAGAGTGGTGATGCAGTGGCACAGCTGCCCAGGGAGTGGTGGAGTCACCATCCCTGGAGGTGTTTCAGAACCATGGAGATGTGGCACTGAGGGACATGGTCATTGGGAATAGTGGAGATGAGTTGGGGTTGGACTTGGGGACCTTAGAGATCATTTCCAGCCTCAGTGATTCTGTGACACTTTGGTTGTAATGAGAACTGAATGATGTGGTGGAGTTTCTGGGTGGCTGAATGCTTTAAGTAAGAATAATCATAAAGAGAGTAGAGTAGAGCAGAAAGAAATGAAAAATATATTTTTCTCACGATAAACGAAGAGAAGAATGCAGGAGTAGTAATTCAGACAAAGCAAATGGAGTAGATTGCTATCATGACAGAACCAGCCAGCTGCCTCTGCTTTAATCCCTGCTCGCAGGGTGGAGATGGCAATGTGAGCATTTCTGTCTCCCAAGAAGAGAGGTGTTTTTCTGCTAGTTTGCATTTAATTATGTATTTTGCAATTTCGTAGTACACCAGCTATTCTGCTAAACTTGGTTTAATATGCAACAAACACTAACCATATAAACAACACGCCTGTCCTAAACCCTTATTATAATTCCCAGAACCACTTGCAGACTTTCTGAAACCCGTTATTATAATTATAATCAAGAATTGCAGGACACTGTGATTTGTGCCAAAAATACATATACACTGAATTGTTTGTGACGACCACAGAGAGGGAGCGAGATAGAGATGCTGCTTCTGCGCTGCTCAGTTCAGGAGCAGTAACTCCCATCCCATTTCCTTTTTCCTCTTTCTTTTTCTAATATGACTTGTAACTGATGAGATCTGGGCTAATATTTGCTTTGCCCTTTGTGCTCTCCTGTAGCCTCAACGCAGGGAACCTTGAGCGATGCCATGTCAAGGCAAACTCGGTGGAAAATGCAAATAAAGCATGGAGCTTAGCTTTATTAGTCTTCTGCACACAGTTCCTCCCTCTTGAAACACTTTGCAATCAAAAGATACTGGAGTGGACTATTTTGAGCCCTGACTCTTCACACTAAGAGATAATGCTGATGAGGTGGTGCTAGCACAAGGCACCAATATTGGTATTCTTTCAGAGGACTTTCTCGGAGAAGTATGAAGGCAGATTCTGATCTTGTATGAATGTATGTGGGGAGCAACGCTGCGAGGGTCAAACTGCTGCATGGGTATGTGCATGTAACACATTAATCTTCTCAGGTATTACCTTTGAGCAAACACTTCTTCAGTGTTGCACTTACACTTGCATTTATACACAGAAATATGTATCTGCATGTGTAAACGTGCACAAATGTGCGTGTTTCCATGCACTTGTATAAACATCAGAATGTGTGTAGATAAGATGGTGAAGGAGAGGACTCTGCATCTGCTGTAGGAAGAGCTATGTTGTGTCAAACTTTAAATGGAAAACCTCTCCCTATTCAAGAGCAACCCCTGAGCACTTCAATACAAATCTCTTTGTTTAGAGCAGAAACCCTAAAGCTCTGTGCAACGTTCTCACTCGGAAACTGAGAGCAAGAGAGAAGTGGCCAGGTGCAGGAAGCAGGAACGGAGGCGTCTTTTTGGTTCTGCAGCAGTTTTCTCCCAAGAACATGCTAGACAAGAGAGCTGCAGTGGGGTCAATTTAGTGGTGGTCTCCCTGTTCGTAAACTCATGTTTCTCCAGTGATCATAGAATGGCTTGGATTGAAAGGGATCTCAAAGATCATCCAGTTTCAACCCTCCTGCTATGAGCAGGGCTGCCAAGCACTAAATCAGGCATCAGATCAGGCTATCCAACAGTAAATCAAGTTGGAGTTTTAGATTTCTTCTCTCCAAGTCTGCAAAATATCACAAACATCCACTGGCCAAATTCGGTTGTCTATGTGGCTTCGGTGAAGCCAGGGTATGCTACACCAGTGGAGAATTTGACCTCTTTTGTTTAATGGTCATTGTCAACTCAGTTTGCACACACACACACACACACACACACACAAAATTGCCCAGGCTGAATCTGAGCCAAGATGACCAAAGAGGTCATGAAGCTTTTAGAATTATTAACTCCTATTAGTATAATAATCCTTTTTATGACACCATAAAATTACATGGTGCCTTTCTGGACATAGATAAACTACATTCCCTGTGCTCTCTCTCATAAAAAGCATAGCACTGCTGCATACGTAACCTCCTGCCCTTTGTCCTCACCACTCTGGGAGCTCATCTGTTGATTAAACCTTCTATGATAGGTGTCCTTTGCATCTGTATCCTTAAATCTCCCCTCCGCAGATCCAACAAAGAGGCTGCAAGGGATGTGGAAAGATCACATGTTCTTTCTGGTTTCAGTAGACTTAAATTGGAAAAATGGACATTTCCTCTCTTGCAACTTCAGGCTATAACTGCTGTTTCTCTGCTCTACATGAGTATGTGGGGTGTGGTGGGAGGAAAGATGTGGGTTCATTCTGGGAAACCAGAACAGAGAAGGTTTGTGCATTCTGTTTTCCCATGAGGATGCTAGATGATGTGAAGGATGCTATAGGGAATCAGCATTGGGCTTGTATTAACATCACAAAAATGGTGAGATTTTATACAGCCCAAGATCCCAGTGCCCACAAGGGCTGGAATGGTTTAGATCTCTTGACAGTACAGGTGGTGTTGTGACAGAGTATATTGTGATGGTTGGACTGGATGATCTTTGTGGTCTTCTCCAACCTTAATGATTCTATGATCATTGCAAGACAAACAGAAATTGCACCTCCTAGACAAGTGGCTTTTACCTACATACTGAACTCTGGAAGCCTGTATAAATAAGATACTGGCTTTTTCACCCCCTTTTCTTTCCCCCTCTGCAGTTAAGAGATAGAAACAGATGGTGTAGAAAGTGGCGCTTGTATTCAAAGTGGCTAATCAATTTTGAAAATGAACCTGGAAAGGAGTTGAAGTTTTCAGAGACCCAACCAGTCCATTTCTGCTGCATGTGTGAGCTGTGTGAATCGAAGGCATCTATTGATGTACTGTTCTGCTGAGTCAGTATGTCTGGGTTACTTGATGTAATATGGTAGTTTGGTGAGAAATCCGGGCTAAATCTGGCTGGTTTTTCTTTTGTTGTTTCTGTTGGTTTGGGATGTATTTTAAACCAAAATGATTACCTGAACTTTGACTTCTGGGAAATGAATCTGTTGACCTTTGGAAGAAGAATCTCTGTTTACGGAGACTATTCAAGGGATTTGATGACAAGATAAAAACTGATTATAGCTTTGATGAAGAGAAGGAATGAAAAAAAAATGAATTTTCCATGCAATCATTGTTTTAGAATTATCTAGCTTAAAACCACTACTTACACTGTTCCTTTACTTATTATTATTGCTTTTTTTTTTTACCCTGAAAACTCTCTTGCTTCTGAAAATGTTAAAAAAAAAGATGTGTTTTTGATTTCCTTGTTTCTTATTCCCATCCCACCTGCTTTCCATGATACCAACGCTGTTGAGCAGTTTTATTCTGGGCAGCAGATCTTACTTGTTTAAATTAAAAGAAAAATAAGCGGCGCTTTAAGACATACAAAGGAAGGATCTCAGTTTGACCAGGAATGCTGCTAAAGCAATAGCAACGACCCTGCTATTGACTGGCATGCACTTCTAGACATGGACATCATCACATAATGAATTCTGAAATTTCAGATTCCGGCTGATAGCAAAGTGCAACCAAATGGAGTCTCAGTGGCTTGGGTTTTCCAGCCTAGAAAGGAATAAAAATAAATCAGTGATTGCTTAATGAAGATGAATAGATCCAGGGAAAATGGAATTCTCATGTTTCTAGGGTCTTTAAAACAACACTGAGTAAATTCCTCCTAATAACATAATTTAAAAAATAGCAAGTGGATGTCAAATTAATCTAGGCTGTCACTGCATTGACTTCAATGGACTTAAAGAAGGAGGGCTTGCTTCAAGGAGGAATGTGTGAGGGATGTTGAGTATTAGGACCGATGGCAGTAGAACGTGACAGAGTTCTCTGCTGTAAATATTCCTGAAGAAAAGTATGTTTTTTTCTTCTCTGCTTTCAATATTCCAGAAGAAAAGTATATTTTTTCTATCAACCTCTCCAACTCTTACAGCTGGAGTTCCAGCTAAGTCTCACAGAGCAGTGCTTTGAAGAAAGGAGGAGAGGAGCCCAGATGGGAGCTGTGATATGGTCATTTCCAGTACTAAAGTGAAAAGTGAAATTATGTTCACAAGGAAAGAAAGGAGCTAAGGAACAAGTTAGAGGGTGGTCATGTGGCAGAGAAGCAGAGAGCAAAGACTTAGAGTGGGTAAATGGAGTGGCAGAGAGACCTTGTTGCAAAAATTTGGGAACCAAGCTTGTGGGTAAGTGGAAGGCTGCAAAAAGACAACCCATGTGTCCAGCTCAGAGAGTGAAGAACGCAGCTGAGGCTGTCTCTGGGCATGATTTGATCCAGCTTCTGGCAGCAGCTAGTTCTTGAAGTGCCTCTCCATCTTCCTGAAGGATTGTCCTAGCAAAAGCAGTGCTCGGTGTTGCCTAACAGAGTGTCGTATAAGGTCAAGCTCACAAGAAATATAGCAGTGTGGGGGGAGCTCAGCTTCCATACTGCTATAGCACAAGGAACCGCTCTTCCATTGCAGGGAGATCTATAAGGAATCGCTGCCATTAACGGACTCCATTAAATGCAATACTTGTGGGAAAAATTGCAGTTTGATTTAGTTTAGCAACATGGAGATATTGGCAAGATAATCACATAAAAGTGACACCTTTTATGGCCGAGCTCTTTGATTTTATGTCAGTGAGTTTCAATTTCTCACAATTTTATGTTCATATATAGGTTCCTGTTCTAATGTATGCATTAGCTGGCGTAAAGGTTAAATAGATTGTTTTAGCATTTCGGGATACAGATTGTGGGTATGAACAAATCTTCAATGAGCTGAATGAGTTATTTTGGGTAGGCAGGGACTGTGGGAAGGGAGCAAGAATTATTCATTTGACTGGGTGCCATCTGAAACAAAAAAAAGAAAAAGAAAAAAAAAGGAAAAAAAATTCTAAAAAGGAAAAGGAATAATGAGGAAAAAAATCTATTTTATATTTCTTACGTGATTTGAAACGCAGACCTGCAGGCTTTCCAAGTACTGTCAGAAAGAGCAGATGGTGAGGGTCACCCTTGCTTCACAAAATGCTCCAAATCTGAATATTTATTTTTAAATGCAAAAAAATATCCACTCCTTGTGAGGCAGACTGTGGTCTCCCTTACATCAGCAAAACTGTCTGAAGATGGGATTGGCACTGGATTGATCCTGAGTGTTGCAGAGGGCTGAGAACGTAACCTGGCCCCTGTGGAGAAAGCCAGTCTCAAGGTCTGGCTCCATGGCTATGCAGCAAAATGGAGCTCATCCCTTATTCTAGCATTTCCAATACCATTGTTACAAAAAATCCTAGTCAACAAGGTACTCAGCATGGGTAGAATCATAGAATCATAGATGCTAGATCTCCTTTAACAAGTATGGGGAAATTAGGGATAACTTCATTGTCTCTTTTGACGCTTCTAACAGCATTCCAGTTTTCCTCTGAAAAGCATACAAAGGCAGCTGACAGCAGCTTACTGTCACAGGCCCTGCTGATACAGACCATTTCTTGTCATCATGTTTAGTTTGGGCCAAACAGATACCTACGTGAAGTCATATTTCAGTATTCCTTAAATCACCTTGGTACGTTTAATCCCTCAATTCACTTTTTCCTCATATGTCCTTGGTCTCTCTTCCCCAAACCCTGATCCTCATTTCCCTGCTGCTTTACCAAAAAAGTCTTTGAAAAACTAAAATTACAAGTCTGGATTCTAATAGGCAATTTCTTTTTTTTTTTTTTTCATCTTTTTTTTTTTCCCTCCCTTTTTTCCTTTTATGCAAAGTCTGAAAATCTTTTCCCCCTATCTCTTCCTGAATCTGGACAGATTACTCTTCATTTCATGAAGTGAATTCAAGTTGTCTCTTTAAATCTCTATGCTCCCTTCACCTCACGTACTTCCAACACCTCTCTGTCTTTTCATTTCACTTCATTTAAGTATTCAGCCCAATTTCAGGGCTTAATAATGATGAATAAGATTGAGATTAGGATTTAATAAGAGTGTTAAGGAAAGATTTGTCATTCCAATGGCTGCAAGTCTTGGCTGAAATTGAATTGGCATCCAGCCTCTGGGCATGCACAGAGTGAGCTGCTTGCTAGCTCCCATAAAGATGTTCTTCAGAGAACATGGAAGGTTTTCCATACTCAGCCTTCATCACACAAGGATGACTTACTGCCTGATTGGTAGAGCCCTCAGAATCCTCTTTATAGAATAAAGGCAGTTTGAATCTATGACTGAAGGGCCTGGGAGTGCCACATGGACTGAGGTCCTCCTATGTACCACATCTTGATGCTCTCTACTGCTACACTTCACATCCAGATATGATGTGGATAGCTGAATCAGCTCTTTCTAGGACCTAAATTGTTGTCTGGGAACTGAGGTGACTCTCAGCCTAAATCCTAAATCTCAGTCTCAGCTTCTGGAATAATATCTTGGTCTATGTAGAGGTGTAGCCACCGGAACAAAGCTCAAGGAGAATGAGTATGTTTTGGATTCACTAAATTCCTTGACTGCTTTACAGTAATTCATTAATACCATTTACAACACGCTGAGTATCTCTGCTGGGTGCTGCATGTTAGGATATGTAAACGATTACACTGAGCTATGCTAACCCTGAACTTGAATGCCCAGGAGTAAATTGGTACCCAAGTGGAGTGCTGAGACTTGAGAACCCACAGCCTGATGTGCCTGGGTGCCAGTGTGGTGAAGGATGGTATCGATGGACTGGAAATATACCAGGATTTCTCTGAGAAGCTGCTTCCAAAATATTTTCCATTACACTCTGCCCCTAATAGAAGGCTCAGGCTGTGGAAAGCCATTTATATCTTCTTCTAAGATAGATGATTTTTTGCATGTTCCCATTGAAAATCTCATGTATGAGATCCCCCAAAGCACCCTGCAAATTTTGGTCATTCTCTGTCCTCAAGGAGCAACCCTACAAGTTGTGCTCATTTCAGTACTTTGGACACTAAGAAACAGACCGGGTTTAAACACTCAACGAAATATCTACAAGGTCTGCTGTGCTTGAGCTCAAGATGCTGTTCTAGCAACGGCAGCTCTAACTGTTTTGACAAGGGCTTGCTGGAGTGCCTTGTGCGCACAGGGCCCAAAGAGGCTTAAGGATTCTAAAGTTGCAGGGACAGATTCCTGGCAGAGGATAGCTGCCCGAGCTCTTTAGAAATCAGGGGGTTGTGCCCCTTTACTCCAGGCGAGGGTGGGGACCTGAGGGGTGCTCAAACTGCTTAAATTGCTCTGCAGTTTTAGGGAGTTTGCAGTAAGCCTCTTAAACTGCTCTAAGGGCTTACAGTATCTTAAGCCTCTTAAACTATATTTAAAAACTTACAGTATTTTTGGCAGAATCTACAGTTTGGAAGGATTCAAGGTTAGAAAAAAACCCCCACAGACTTGGCTTGTTTGATAGATTTAATTGGGAATTAAATGTTTGATAAAATGCTGCTCTAATAATTTTAAACTTACAAAGTATAAAATAACATGCTTGCCAGTATATGTTCAAGGAATTGATCATGACTACGCATTAATATAGTCAAACCGGAGAAAAACATTTAATTTGCAAACTCACCGTTTCCTTTTTTAGGTGTTATTTTACAACCACTTATCTTTTTTTTTTTTCCCCAAGTTTGAAATTTTATGTCACAACCTCCTCTATAAAATCATACAGTTTTCTGGGTCCATCTTGATCTAATTCTGAGAAACCAGACTGTAAAATATCTGATCAGAACAGATGCGAGAAATACATTAATTTCCAGACTCCAATAATTAAGAGGGATCTACTGGCATTCCTGAAAATTAAATAACAAACAAAACACACACACACACACACACACAAAAGGCCTTTAGGCTGAGACTAAATTGAACAGTTTTCTTCATGCACAATTGAAAGGAGAGATTAAAAGAAAAGAAATTGGAAAGTTAATGTGACTACAGACGTGGTAATACGGCTGTGCTCTCAAACTCATTAGCGACAGAATTTTAGTGACTCTTTGAGCATGATGATTTCTGTGACACATGAGAAATATATTGATCCTATGTTTCATTGCAATTCAAGTTCTTTTGGAATACCCCAGTAAAAGCACTGCAGGACTGCCCTTAGATGGACACACACAGTAGATTTTAATGCTTTCCTTCAAGTTTCAGCAATAAACTGCATTTCCCATCTGCCTGTAGTAAAAGTATTGGAAGAGGAGGCAGCAAGTCTTTCCCATGGAAATCTTGTGCCACCTCAGTGAAGGAGCTCTGCCTGTAACGGCACTGGTGCAATGTCTGGAGTCAGTCCACATGAACAAATGGTCACCATATGTGGTTGACAACCAGTCCTTTCGATTCCAGCAAAGCCAATTGATCTGAATGCACAAATTTTACATTGGTCTGTTGGGAGCCATCAGATGGTCCTTAATTTTTAAAACTCAATCAGCAAGAAGGTTATGCTCCTTCAGGAAAAAAGAATTGAGTAACTACTCCCCATTCCTTGGGAAACCAACTTTTAACACAGTCTGATTGTAATAGAACATGGAGGAATGGTTTTAAGCTAAAAGGGGGGAAATTTAGGTTAGATGTTTTTAGGTTAGAAGTTCTTTGCTCAGAGGATGGTAGTGCCCTGGCACTGCTGCCCAGAGCTGTGGGTGCCCCATCCCTGGAGGTATCCAGGGCCATGGATAGGCCTGGGGCAACCTGAGTTGATGAGGGGCAGGCAGCCAATGGTAGGAATTGGAACAGGATGATCTCTGAGGTCTCTTCTAACCCAAACCGTTCTATGGTTCCATGATTCAATACCTCCTCTAAACAATGTTTTGTTTCTTTGCTCATCTATTTATGAGAATTTGGCACAACTGAACCCCAGTCTTTTTTTTCTTTTTTCTTTTTTTTTCTTTTTTTCCCTAGGAAAAGACTGAAATAGCAGTGATTATGGGGGAGAGGGGGAGTTGTTTTGTGTTTATTGTTGTTATTTTGTGGATATTTTTGTAACATCTTTTAGAGATTAAGTTCAATTAGGAAACAGATGGCACCAAAATATCGTCAAACATTTCTGATGGGCAGCAAATTACTGACTTAATTATGTAAATAATTAAAATTTATATTTACACCTGATCATCCAAATGAGGGTGAAAATACCAATTTCAGGGTTTGTTATGATTGCTGGCAAGGCGTCAACCTGTGAGTGCGACACTTCCTTTTTTCAGCTTCAAATGTCTCCCTTAGATCCTAGAGTAGTCAAAAGAACACCTGGAAAACTGAGAAAGAAAGAATGAGCAAAGACTTTCAGCTACATTTCTGCCGTGTAGCCTCTGTCCCTACTTTAAAAGGGATCCTTGTGTTAGTTGTGGGGATGTTGTTATTAGCATGCTCACTGCAAGAACATCCAGAGCTGGCCATGTACAAGGGGCCATGCAAAGATATTGTAAGAGATGGTTCTTGCACAGAAGAGCTTATAGGGCAAATAAACAGGGCTGACAAGTAGCGGAAATAAGAGCAAGACTGAAACGGAGTCAGGCAGTTTTATTAACTTCTATATTACAGGTGCAGAACTGAGGCACAGAAAGATAAAATGTGTGATTCTCATTTGCACTAAATTTGCTTTGCACCACCCTGGCAGCATAAATGGGCCATGAAGTGGTTATATATTATATTTACACTCACTTTGCACTTCCCCTGTGATTTTCAAATGCTTCAGCATTAGTGAATATCAGACCAAATATGATTTCTCTTGGATCACAAAGGAAATCAATGTCATTGAACCCACATTTCCTTAGTGCCACTGCAGTGCCTTATTTACCTGACATTCTTTCACCCTTTCCTGGACCCTAATTTTGTACACATAGCTATCCATAGTGCTATAGTTCCTCTTGGTGTTATTAAATGTGTTTCAAAGAATGGCTTTCCTGGGAACCCGCAAGCCTCCAGGAAAATGAGTCAACACTTCTCTGTCTTTTTGCTTTAACTTACTTCTCTACATCATGATGGAGATGGAGTAGGGAAAGCTGTGAGGCACTGGCAGAGATCAACATGCTGGCCCCTCACCTGGCAATCTCAGGTCCAAGCCTTCTTCTAGACTCTGAGATGGAGCTGCTAAAAGTCATCGTGAAGTCATGAATCATATCATTACATCGTATTGCAACCATCCATTATTCTATCACTGGCAAGGATATTCCCGAGTAGAGCTGAATTTGCCTTTGAAAAACTAACTCTCCTGATTGTCCAGGATGTGGATTTGCTTCAGTTAACCTTCTCTAGAGGTTGGGATAGGTAAGACAGATACAATCCTATGGTTTTGATTCTGAGCTGTCTTTGAAGGTCAAAATCACCTGTTGTGGTTCTTCATATCTTTTCTGTTGAAGGTTCTGCAATATTAAGATTTTTATCTTAGCCCTTTTTTATCAGCTCTATTCTCCCATCCCTAATTTGGAGCCAAGAGTGTTGGGGGGGGGGGGAGGAGAGGTGACAGGGAGGTCAAACAAATGCTTCTATTGATATCCCTGTAATAAAAAGAGCTTTACTTTTCCTTCTACTGATAGCAGTCAAAGGCGCTTTGCTTTTGATAAAATTAACCTTGGAGCCAGAAACAACAGAAGCTGCTCTGATTTCATCAGCCCTTCTGTCTGAAGAGACGTGATCACTTACTAGCAATGAAAGGGGACGGTGTTGCCTGTACTGTCAACTAATGTAAATTCCTTCCCTCCATTCCATGCAGTCGGTCCCTCTAGCAGTATCTGTTCAGAGTTTCAGACCCTCATTCCACCACACGGATGGAGAGAAAGAAAAACACAGGATTCATGCTGTGTGCAGACCTACTGACTCCCATTTACCTTTTCACATGGCTGTGCCTTTGCCTTCATCTTGCTCCCTTGCACTCAACATGTTTGCTCTGCGTATCTTCAACAGAACATTTGCTTGAAGCCAATGCACAGCTACCAATGTGCTGAAGTATTAAGTTGGATCAGGGTCCAAAGGGTTATTTGCCCAGGAGAACACGGATTGGAGGGGCAGTGGAAAAACAACAGCCTTGTCTTTCTGGCCGTCCTCAGCACTGCTTGGAAGTCAGGGATGAGTCTGCCTTGTCAAACTTGAAACCATGGTGTTATCACAAGCCAATTTTACAGTTTAAGTACTCCCCCAACCAGCCATTTATCAAATGTTTCCCAGCTCTCTATTCTTTACTTAATGTGTTAGTAACCACTTCAAAATAGTACCTGTGCCCCATAATACTAAAGTACTTCACCATAAAATATAATGATTATGATTATGATCTGCATAAGCAAAGGCCATTGCCTGGTCTATGCTGATAGTATAAAGGGATTTGCCACACTATTCCCTCCACTCAAAAATGTTCTCCTGTGCACCCAGAGCTGTTAACACCATTCTGAGCTGTCACCACACGTGACTGAAATGACTCATAGCCACAGCTGTTATTCAAAGACAGAAATAAAACCTACTAATTCTTTTGGAGGCTGCTTCCCCATGTGGCCTAAAGATCATACTTCCATAGTGCTCCTATAGCTGGGACTGGAAACAGGATGTTTAGCAGGGGATTGGGTTAGTCTCAAGAGTTGGTGGCTCTTACAGAAGGCTGTTAGGAATGGCAGTTCTCTGTGGCGTGCTCCTTCTGCCTCCTCTTCCTGGGTCTATCTCAGGAGCTGATTGCAGGCTATGGATTAGCTATAGAAGTGTCACCCAGGTTGCATCTGAGCTAATAAGGGTGCTGTGGTATGTTGGATCTCATGTACTGTGGTGTGTAATATTTGGTCAGACTCGGGGCTGTGCTCAGAGCTTTGCTCTCATTATGGCAATGAGTTTGGGTTGAGAAGGGCAGTACCCATTGCTCCGTCAGAGTGGCAGGAGAACCTGTACAGTGGATTTACAACCTGTGCTTCTAAATATCCACATATCTAAGAAAGTGTTATTGGAAAAATCTTTAGCCCTAGCAGAGTCATCAGTAGACAGAATGGGTCTCTGTGCCTGCTGAACCTTGTTAGAAAATCCTAGAGTCGTGAATCATTACAGTTTGGAAAGAGCACTAAGATAATATAGCCCAACCATCAGCCCATCCCCACCATGCCCATTGACCACATCCCTCAGTGCCACATCTCCACAGTTCTGGAACACCTCCAGGGACGGTGACTCCACCACCCCCTGGGCAGCTGTACCAGTGCATCACAGCTCTTTTGGAGAATAATTTTTTCCTAATATCCAACTTGTGATCCTCCTCATCTTTCTGCTCTGGACAGACCCTTCCATGTGAAACCAGCCAGCAGAAAACGTTTGTCTATTCCCAAATTGTCGGTCTCCTGTAATCTACCATGTAGGCTACCTTTGAATGGATTGGCAAAATATTAATGATTGATTCAGAAATTGTGTCTTCTTCCCTCTTGCTTTGTGCTAGCACAGAGGGGTGAGAGGGACATCTGCATTCTGTGGGAAGAGAGCTCTAGAAAGCACTGCTGCAGAAGGTTTCCAAAGGGTTTCCAGGGGAAATCTCTGGCAATCCACTCTGCTGTTGATTAGCACAGTGTTTTAAGCAGGTAATATTTCCTCAGCAGACAGCTGTAAATGCTCATTGTCAATATGTACAAATAAATATTTCAGGTGAAACAGACAAAGACATAATGGCTCATGTCTCCTCTCAAATACACTGTGTGCTCTTTCCTGCTTTTTCCTTTCTTTGTTTTATACATCAGGGCAATTCTGATAAAGCCCTGGAAAAAAAGAAAGATCAGAATGTAAATGGGGAATAAAACACCTCTGATTTTTTTTCCCCTGCTCTTCTGCCCTGGCCAGGTTCTGCTGTGTGGCAGCATTGCCCAGTGATGAGGGCTTATTCAGAAGAAATAGTTTCTACTTCTGCTCTGACAATATGACCTTAAGTAAGTTATATTTGCTCTCTGGCGCTTTCTTTCTTCTCTCCTACTACTTTTCTTTTCTAAATGTATTTCTTATTTTTTATTTCTTTAGTTTTTTCTCTCCAGTGCTGTCCATTTTGGATGCATCTGAAAAGAAATCCATGTCCAGTGAGGATGCTGGAAGCTATTGTAATAGGAATGAGAGTTTTTAAGTCCCACGCGGCCAATTGCTTGCTTACGCTGCTGTGTTGTGGATTGTACAATTAGTCCTAACAACTCAGCAGGGGGAGTTGGAGATTCTCAAATTCACTTCCATCCTTCTTATTCATTTTCATGGGGGAAAGAAAAAGCATTTTTTCTGTATGGGTGAAAAAATGTTAATATCTTATTTGGTGTTGTCCTACACAATTGAAATATGCAGCCACTTCACTGGTTTTAGAATCAAAGCATTCCCTCGATTATGTAGTTGTGTGAGAGAGAATTGAAATTTCCACACGCCCATTCACAGCCTAATTGATTCTTCTAACTGTAATGCAATTTTTCACCCTGTATCTTTTGGACAAAATGTTTACAGTGATATTGTTTTGCTGTAAGCCCACGCTATTAAGTTGTTTAGAGAGAGGAGTTGGGCTGGAGAAAATCAACAGTGATAATTTCATGCTGGTTATATGGTGGGTTCCTGGGGGATCAACAGCCTGGCTGCAGGTGCCCGGGCTCTCAGGATAGTCAGTGTTTGGAAAAATATGAGAAGTCCTCCGAAACCAACTGACCAAATCTTTCTAGAGTAGAAGGTGTGACATCTCCTAGAAAACCTTGATATATGGCAGCTCTCTTCGTAGGATTGCAGCACAATATTTTTAGGTCTATTATTTATACTTGAGATAATTCAAGCCTCACTAAAAGAATTGTGCTTGGAAACAGATTTTCGGATAATCTGTGCCCAGGGTAGCCCACATTTTAATTTGAGATGTATGAAACCAGAGGCAGAGGTGGGATGGGCAAAAGCATGGAGGCTTGTTTGAAAGAAGGAGCAAACCACGTCATTTCAGGGTTTGGGAAATGTGAAACAGAGAGGGAGCTCTGGAGTCAGAGTATGTTTGTGGTACTCACGCATAACAGACTGCAGCAAAATTACACCTTTTTGGTTGGGCAGTTAGATTAATAGCTAACCCACTGTTATGTGGTGAGAATATATTTAAGTGCAGTGAGGTACACTACGGAAGGATCTTGGTTGTAACTCTGACTATAGAAATGTTGTGATGTTCGTTAATTCAGAAACCAACAGCTATTCATACACACACACCTGTATCTGTATCTCTCTATAAGAGCAGCCTTGCATTGAGTTTGTTAAGGGAACATCTCAGCTGGTTGATTTATTAGTGATGCTGTGGAACTGTTCTGTTTTCTCCAAACCACTTGTGAGGCTGCTATGTTTCTCACCTATATTTAAACAGCTTGACTGAAATAAATATGGCCTGATTTTCACCCTGAATGTTTTCTGTGCACAGCGCTGGTCTTTGATGCATGCACAAGATAGTAATTAATTTGCAGTTTCATTCACTAAGAGAGACATGAAATGAGAACGTCTCTAGATAGATAGCAATTACTGTTTTACAGCACACCACAAGACTTTAAAAGAGAATGCCGTTTCTTTCTACAAATTGTTTTCTTAAAGATCAGAGCTGGCCCCTCTACCCCACTATCTCTTTCTCTGGAGCTTGCCTGGAAAATCTCCTGTGTGATGGGAAGAGGAGGGCCTCGTGGAGCGACAATCTGTGTCTGGCTGCACTCAAAGCATTTGTAAACAACTCACAGTGTTTGCTCAGAGGTTTTTTTTCTCCTGCTGTATTTCTGATGAATGCAATGAAATGTGAGGGGAATGAAGGTCTCCTAAGCACATTTTAATTTAGATGAAGAATAATACATTATTATAGCATACTAGCTGTTCTTCTGACATAATTGATTGGGAGGGCCATCCACAAAGAACAGCAGGAACGCTTGACATTGAGGAGACTACAGAACCTGAACTAACCATTTACAGATGTGATGGAAAGCATCTGGATCCTGTGGCCTAGACTGGAAAAGTGGAAAACTGAACATAGGCTCGAGTGATGCCATTCCCAGGGGGAATCTCTTCTTGTTTTTGTTTTTTTTTTCTGTGACTTTGTTTTCCCTCAACAAAGTGTCAAGACAGGTTTTTATTAATTCCTGAAGTGGCAAATATGAGATAAACATTGGAAGGAGGCTTTTCACTTGTATCTAAAACATCAGTGATGACAAAGATCAGGGAAAAAAATCCATCTCCCCACAGTACCAGATTGTACTGTAGCCATCCTCTAATCTTCTCCATCGTCTTGTCCAGGCTGTTGGACAGAAGAGCGACTGCAGTTTTGCAGCCTGCCCCAGTGAAAATGCTGGCACTGATGGCTTGGGTAATGTTGATTCTGAATCATTAGGATATGATGTGAAGAAGTCCTTTAGGTCCAAATGTCTTGTCTGGCTGTTCTCCTCCTGTGCTGTATGAGGTGAACATCCATTAAGTGGAAGGAAAGGATGTTTAGTAGTCCTCAGAGGTAAAACAACTAAGATATCAATAGCTACATTCTGTTTTACATTTAAAGGGAACTTTTACATCATTGAGTTGTGCAGCTCTGTGTCCTAAAGAGAATAGTCCTTATTTGATACTGTAGATAGCAATGTCACTGATGTATCAGGTATTGTCAGGAATTACAGAGATAGAAGCAGAAGCTGAAAATAATTGAAACTTAAGAGAAAAAGTTTGCTTTGGGAAGAGTTTTGGGCAAGCCATTCAGATTACTTTGAACTGCCTTCCTTGTGCTGCTGAACACTCAGCGCTTATCTGCCTGCAGGAGAACCTGCGATCCAGAGGATGGTGTGAAATCGAAATGCTTCTTGTGAGTGTTTGTTAGGTCAGAGGGAGATATATCTCACCTGGAATTGTGTAATCCAATGCAATAGACAGCTTTGGTTTATTCAGATCCTCATGAAATGATTGCTCTAAACCTTTTCTGAGCTGAATTAGAGGATGCACTTTTTTGACTGCAGTGGATTTATGCTATCTTCAGAGAACCAGCTGGAAGCTCACACCCAACTCAGTCCTCTTGGACAAGAGGAACTGACAGCACTGAAAAATGTGTTTTGAGACAGTTTTGTAGTGACCATTCCTTACTTCTGCCTGGTGGGCTGGAAAAAGGCTACGTATGCCTTACATTGTCAGAGTAAGACTTCAGTGATCTTTATCTGATGCAAGAGATGTATTCTGCTTGCTCTTCCCTGGGCTAAATGTCATCCCCATGAGAACAAGCACTTTGCTTCACCTCTGCATTTCATAACTGAATGCATGTCTCATAATTGCTTCTTTCAGTCTTCAAGTGTCCAGTTTCCTTAAGCTCTCCATCAGTGTTAGGCTCCTACTCCTTTATACCTATGAGTTCCTTGAGCTGTTCCCCCACCCTGGTTTTTATTGAAATACAGATGCGTATAATAAAGCACTGAGCTCCAACTGAACACACTCTTCCAATTAAGGCCCTACCAGAGCATAGCTGAGTGGAATAATTGCCTCTTGTGTTTTACACAGAATACTCAATTAGCAGTTCTAGCATTTTGATCTGGGACTCGACATTCACCCAGAATATTTGGTCTTTTCCTTTATTTAACCATCAGCAGCACATAACAAGACAGGAATAGGCTCTGCCAGGCCAAGCCTGACACTCCAATAAGCTGTTGGTAACAGGAAACGCCGTCTCTCTGTTTCATCTTTCCCACTTCTCTTGGTTTTGGGCAACATTTGCATCTGCTCATTTTATTGCCTGCACATCTTTGTACCCATGGAAGGTGTATTCTTTTTTTCCCTGAGCTTTCCACTTCACCGCAGCATAATGTGTAATGCAGTGCACAAGATGAAAGCTGTTATCTGATTTGAGTTTAATGTTCAAAAGTCCTCAAGCTGGTTTATCTAAAGACACTCCCTGTATAATTGTATGCTTAGAATTCAGCTGCAGTGTAATAGGGCAGGCACTCTGTATTCTGTCTGGAATTACAGAAAAGATACTATTTATTTTTTAGCAAATAGGAATGGGGGAAAAAAAAGGGGGGAAAATATCATAACATAAGAAAATATATTCAACAAAGTTTCAGAAAAACCTAACCTGGGGTTTGATATATGATGGAATTAGATTGGATTTAAGGGCAGTGAATGGGGGGAAAATTAGAAGTCTGGAGAGATAGGGATTAAAATTCAACAGTAATAGAAAGACTTTAGGCAGCTCTAATCAAGGAATCAGCCCTTTTGGGCTAGGTGGTGTACAAAAATGTCATACAGAGTTTCACAGAGACCCTGGGATTTAAATCTAGCTTCTGTATGTATTTCCCTTTAGATGTATTTTTAAAGCCACTTTATTAATATTATTAATATAATGAAAGCAAATTACTTCAATGATTTGACTGGTTTCAGAGGACTTCAGTCAATCGACTCTGACCAGAATCGTCATTGTGTTGGTTCAGGATCTATTAATGTGATCTTCAAATCCGAGCCTGAATGTACTGTTGCTATGAAAAGTATTTACGGCCTCAAATCCACCAAGAAAACATGGCAGAGGAGTAAAACAAATAAATCATAGAGACAAAGAAAGAGGAGAACAGAAGCTCTACTGTGTCATTTTATTGGGGGAACTGAAACACAGGGAGATTAATGGATTCATTTGAAGCTACAGCACAGTCAGTGACAGGATCGGGAGCAGAATCCAGGTCTGTTGCTGAAAATTGGATTTTTGATGAAAAACTTCATGCACTCTCTAAAATTCAGGAAATTTCCCCTCGCTTCAGCCAGAAGTACCTCCAAAGAGTGGTGAAATCTTAGAGGCAGAGGGAAGAGTGCTCTAATCTTCCTTCTGCCTTCTCTTCCATAGAAGGTCTCATTCCAGCTCAGGTTGATGGCTAGCTGATCATGCTGATACTCAAGGGTCAAAGCTACGGTGTCAGGCCAGGAGATATTTCAAGAAATTTTCTAAGAGTACCCTATTCAACCTACATTAAATTTTACATCTTTTTACTGCAAGATACCAGCCCTTTTCCAATCAGTTACTTTATTTTCCCCGAGATTTAGCATTTGCATTGATGAAGACCATTTTTCATATCAAACTTTGAAACTCCCTTAATTTCACACCTGTCAATACTGAACTACCATTTTGTGAAGGTTTGACTAGGGGAAAAAAAAAAACCCTCTAAGTTTTTCAATAAGGCTTTAGTTGCAGTTCTCATGCATCCGTGAAATGTCCTGGGGTGTAATTAAGAAAAAACCCTTCATGACATTTTGGGGGGAAAATATGTATTCAACTCTGCTCACACCATTCCAGAAAGGAAATTAGTTCTACATAAAATGGTAGCCTCCTAAGACTTAGTAATGAGAACAACTGTCTGCTACAGAAAGACTGAAATAACAATGAGGGTTGGTGCTATTTTAATAGATCAGCCCTGCTATTCTATTCTGGAGATAGGAAAAAAAAAAAAAAGTGGGAAGTCGGTTGAATGGAGGAAGCCTTCACACAATCCTCCTCCATGGCAAAGACCTTCACACCTTTGTGACAACCCGCTTCCCCTAGGAGCAATGAACAGACGTAGATCTGCCCGCAGCCCCTGAGCCAGTATTGCAGGCTGCAAACAAGTGGCACAAACTGATATAGGAGATGGGATTGTGGTTTTGAGTGTGGTAATTATAATAAAGCATGATTAGAAGTCTGCTATTGAGCCAACGTGGCCAGGACAGGCAGGTTCCCTTAACCAGTGGTGCCTGGGGAGGGTGCATTTAGCATAAAGTCATTAAGGCTGAAAAAGATTCTGAGATTACCAAGTCCAACCACAACCCACCCCACCGTGCCCACTGACCACATCCCTCAGTGCCACATCTCCATGGTTCCGGAACACCTCCAGGGATGGTGACCCTACCACCTGCCTGGGTAGCTGAGCCACTGCATTACTGCTCCTTCTGAGAAGAAGCTTTTCAAAAAGATCCAATTTGATATTGCATCATCCCATCTTCGAGTGCATCCTCATCACAGAAAAACCCTCACCTCTACTTTGCCACAGCAAATGGGAGCTGAAACTTGCCTACATACATAGGCACCAAACCTGCACACCGTTCTCGACACGTACAGGTTTTGTCTCAGTGAATATTTGCTGCGGATATTTTTTCTGCAGAAATCACTCGACTGCTGAAAAGTCACTGGAATTTTTTCATACCCTTCTGTTTTGTAGCAGCAAGGGCATAAAGGTGCCAATGGAAAATTGCTTTGGTACCTTGAACTGTAAATGATGCTGTTTTCATGATTCATCAAATCCGTCTGAAGCAGAGGTGGCATGTCAGTGGGGCTAGGCAAAGTTTAGAACATAATAGGGCCCAAGAGGTGAGAGACGTGTCTTTCATTTCAGTGGAGCATCTTTGAAGTGACTGCTGGAAATAATTAGGTTCCTTGATTTCCATTGCCATTTGGTGCTCTTCACGCTAATCAGAATAACTGAACATTTGCATGAACTGGAGGGAATGGAAGTATTTCATATTAGGAACAGCTTATAACAAAGATAAAGGTCTCCAGGCTTCAGAATACATTGTCCCTGCAATTCTACAGCACCCTTCATATCTGGCAAAAAAAAAAAAAAAAGAGGCAAAAAATGTATATTTAATATTTATTAAAGAGCCTCAGATCTTTATAATCTTTAAACTTTGGGCCCGTTAAATATTCCAAACTCTTTTTATTTATTAATAAATGTTTCATTCTGTCTCTTCCCAAACCCGAATGAAGCTCTTAGGTCACACCGCCTGTGAGATGAATCACAGAGAGGAAAATGAATAAAATCAGATTTCTAATCACTTTGAAGGATCCTTTAAGGACTTTAGGGGTCCCATGTTTAAAGAAGGGAGTGGGAGTTGTGATGTCTGACCTTTCCCTTCCAAATTCAGCATTAATTTATAGTTCTTTTATGATCCTGAGCACATCAGCTTCACCTCTCTGTATCTCATTTTATCTATATGTAGAATTAGAAGAGAAAAATATGACCCTATTTTACAAAGGTTTTACAGGTCTTAATAAATTTTGGATATTAAAGTGCAGTGAAAGCTTTGCTTTATAAAACACAGGGTATGTTTTCAAAAGATCTCAGCTCTTATTTAGACACCTCTGTAAGAACCTGAGCATTGAGGGCACCGTCTGTCCTGGATCTTTGCAAATATCTTGTTATGAGAATCACAGCATTCTCTGTGGGAGGCTGAGCTCTTAAAGCAGTGTAGATTTTACTTACATACCAAACTGGGAAGCAATCTCCTTTGAATATCCATCACTACTTTGAGAAATTTGAATGCAAGGAGAATCCAGTCTTGAGATCGCTCAATCTTCTGAGTATAAATAATTTGAAGAGGGACTTCTCATGGGGTTTGAAGTTTATGGAGGAATCCTGTTCTAACTGGGAGCAGTGGGAATTTGGCCATCTTCTTCTAAGAGCCAGAGTGTTGCCTGCATGGGGTATTTCATAGAGCAAGCCTGAGCACTGACTTTAGATTAGAGAACTTGATAAGAAAGATGCCAAGTAATATTTATCTTGATACTTAAGAGGACCTCCTTTGTTTTCGAGTTACTCATTTCCTTACATGTACATTATTCTTTCTGCCAATAGGTGTTTCTGAAAGATGAGACTAAACATTCATTTCGATAATTTAAAATGATGAGACAAAAGTAATAATAACAATAATAATTGCAGAGCGACTGAAGGATTGAAATACTGCAGAATACACCGTTCTTGCCCTTTCCTGATATCCTCCTTATTTTCCTTACAGCAGTCCTTCCTGTGGTGAGGATTTGTCCTACTGGGATAAATTATTCAATGTGCTTTTATTCCATGAACCTCCTGTGGCACCTTGGCTGTAGTCAGGGAAATATTCATGCTGACTTCAGAGCAAGTCTTCTCCACCAAACGCTGGTAGAAAGGCTTCTGCCTCCTGCCATCTTTAATCATGGAAACCTGCAGCAGCTCCATTGGAATCCACAGTTTCTTCGAATTTTTACTGAATTAATGGAGCAATTCATATCTTTAGGTTCCTTACAGTGTGGACAAAGCACATTCAGTGGTCTGTGAGTCTGAATTGGAGGACGATTGGGTGATGCTATTATATATGGTGAGAATTCACTCATCCTTGTAGAGCTGTGAAATGTGTGATATTAGACTCAAGATGTAAATATACATGGTAAACATGATATTAATCTCCTCTTGATTTGCTTCTGTAAAAATTTCTTTTATCTAGCCTAACTTCACGAGATTTCTCTATAATCAAAATGAAGTTTCACTGGAAGCAGGAGGTTTGCACTCAAAGCATTCTCTCCTCTTCCCATACCCTGAAAGTGAAAAAATACAATGCACCAAACCACGTTTCACTGCTTTTTCTTTTCTTTCTTTTCTTTCTTTCTTTCTTTTTTCTTTTTTTTTTGGCCCCAAGTTTCCAGACTGTCATGCAGTGACACTGAAATTTTCAGAGCATTGAAGCTGTTGCTAGTGAACTGCATGGGGCTGTCTTGAAAGCAACGTCCATTCACCAAGCAGCCTGAGGGAGAAAGCCTTCTCCTGTTAATTTTGTTTGTCTGAAGGTAGAACAAAAACCACGGTGAAAAGAGAACAAGGTTTCCAAAGGTCCTTCCACATTTCCATTTGGAAACAAAACATTTATAAACTTTTGCTTTAATTTTCTTAGATCTTTGTTACAATTTTTCTCTACTTTTAGAAATGCAGAAAAGCACAGCGAAATTCAAAGGCACAGTGGGAAGGAGACATAAGCTTGAACCATAGGGGTTATAGTTTCTAGTAAACAGTTCTCTTCTCACCATCACTGTAAGATTTCCATGACTGAATTTAACCTAGCGGCGACTTACTAGCTATCAAAAGCTTTTCATCTCAGTAAGCTGACTCCCCAATTAGCTACCATTTCGAAATTAAAGAGGGGGAAACAAAATAGCTTACTTAATCAAGCAGGAAAAATCCTTCTCTTGACCTGGGCAGGTGCTGGGATGCAGGCTCCTTCTGAACACCTGCAGTATGTCTCCAATGGATTTACGAGCTACAGGGCTGATTTTCAGCCGCTAAGGAGTGCAGTTTGATTTACCAAGGTGGATGATTCCCTTACCCAAGGGAATTATACTTTCTTACAGGTGTTTTTTTTTCTATTTACAGGTAATGTTTTCTTGCTAAAAGAGATCTTACTAAAGACCGTTACATATTGCAGTCAAGAGAGGCAACATCAGGACGAGCTGAAAATAATACTGTCATTAGCCGTGTCTCTGACAAACTCTGTACAAGTCCCAGGTAACATCAAGCTTTGCAGTTGACAGCACTTGTGATTTTAATTCCCCATGAATGGAAGCTAAGTTTCTAGTTTGCACAGTCCTGCAGGCTATTGGGGATTGGATGCTCCATGACTAGGAGACGCAGCTCAAGAAGCAAGGCTCTGAATCAGTGCCAAGTTGCATTTTGGCCAAGTTCAAGTGTCTGAAGGAAACACAGATATATAGAATCACAAAATCATAGAATCATTAAGGTTGGAAAAGACCACTAAGATCACCAAGTCCAGCCATCAACCCCTCACCACCATGCCCACTAAAGCACGTTGCTCAGTGTGACATATATCCTTTTCTTGAAAACCTCCATGAATGGAGGATATACACTGAGGAGAGAAAGTTATGTTAAATACTCTGATCTGGGTCCTTTTGCACTATCAAAGCTAATTTGATTTTGAGCATGGGCTCTTCTGTTTCATTGAAATCATTAACCACCACTAGCTGAGGTCTTACCTTTCCTTGAACTAATTCTCACTTGGAAATAAAGCACTGAGCTGGCTTGATTTCTCAGTGGGTGCTCTCCATGACTTTGATGCAGTGATTACTCATCTTGGGCCAGATCTGTGTGGACCTACAGTGAGGGGACTCATGAAGCAGCTTGCAGTTCCCAGGTCTCAAAATAAGGGAACAACATGCCTCATCTTTTTCAGTGCCTACACTGCCCCGTGGTGATGATGGACTTTGAGCTTTCTTCTTTTTCTGACCTATTTGAGGGGAAATTTGGATTCAAGCACTCTCAAGACATTTCCAAAATCAGAGAATACAGCCTTTAGATGATGTGGGGCACTTAAAGGACAAGAGAAAGCTGTACTCAATGCGGACTTTCCTGAGGGTTTCACTCATCCCATGATTGTGCTGTGCCTTCATAGCTGAGCCTGTGCTGTTGCCCAAGGAGTGTGAGTGCTTAGAGCATGTAACGCAGGCATGCACCTCACCAGCTATGGAGCAGTGGTTCCTCGTGGCAGGCGGTGTGGCCAGTTGAGGGCAGGCTTTGTACATGACCGGCACGTCCTCTTTCTCTCACTGGTGAATTTAATCCACAAAACTCCTCCAGGATGTGGGGGAGTGCTATTCCCACCTTTACACAGCTGGGGAATGAAGATGTGGAGAGCCTCCCCGACTCACCTACAATTATAACTGTGGGTTGTGGCGATCAGAGGAGGTGGCAGCTGAAGAGGGAATTGATCACAAGCTTTCTGATAGCACCCTGCTGATTAGAACAGCCTGCTTTATCTGTGGATAGGCGTAATTCCACTCTTTGTACCCAGCCTTTTGTCTGCCTTGTCTTCCGAGATAGCAGGCTCTTTAGAATAGGCACCATCTGATATTTTATGTAGCACTTAGCAAAATATAGTCCCAATCTCACTGGGCCTCCAGGCATTACCATAATCAGTGCATTAGGGGTCATTTTTTTTTTCAGACTGAAATTTGAAAATAACTTTGAGTAGTCTTTTGCAGTGGAAGTTTTCTTTTGCCTCTCTCCAGAGAGGAGGTGGAGAAGGGGGATTTACGTTTCCTTTCTCTTGCATGCAGAGCTGCACATCGATGTTGAGTCTTGAAGAAAATCTAAGTCCCAAACTCCCCCAAAAGAAGTGGAGCCTTCTGGGTGTTTAGGAGGAGAGGGGGAAAAAAAGAAGAGAAACGATTTGAAAGAGCCAAGATATTTAGCTTTGAAAATTAGCTACTCAGCAGGCCAGCATTAAAATTAATTTAATGGAGTGTAAATTAACATACTTGACACTTTTTTGATCATTTTTCATATACAGTGCTGACCGATGGAAATAAAAGCTTTCTCCCCCTTGAGATTAGGACAAGGAAATTCACAGATTTACCACTCCCACCCCCTGGGGCACTTTCCTCTTCAGGAGTCAATGTAATACATCAAATTAAGTCTTTAAATAGTAAGCATTGGCACGAGCCTTTGCATATAATAAACCAACTTAAAAAAAAAAAAAAAGTTTCATTCACTGACACTGGAATGTGTAAGGAATTTTCCTTTCAAATACACCGTGGAAGTTAATTAAGTTCACTCAGAGTTTATAGCAAGGATTCTCTAAAAAGTACGGGGCAATATTCACACCCCAGTTGGAAAATGAAACATGGTGAAACTTTTGGTATGGTGATAAGTGATAAGGATGTCATTTGAGGTTCTTTTTTTTTTTTTTTTTAATAATAATTTAATTGTCATTGTAAAATGCCTCATAGTTGGGACAGATTAAATTGCCACAAAAGCCATTACTGAAATTCATATCCCACCATAAATGTAAAGTGTTTGCTGCCATTCCATAAATAACCACAGTCGTTCCAGGAAAATGAGGTACAAGAAATAAATTAACAGAACCCAAACACAGAGGACATTCGGTTGCAACAATTTGCAGTAGAGGCTGCTGACGGGAATTCAGCTGTGCCCAGAGGAGAGGCAAATCCAATGTTTAATTATGGGCTCGGTAAATCATTCCCCTTCTGTGTGTTTGGCCATATTGACATGGTTTGAAGATTATTTCAGAGTCTGGTCCAATAGCGTTGGTGAAGTAGGTACATTTCAGGTGGCATCCTGCTTGAAAAGGTCTGGAGGGCACAATATTTCTCCAAAGATGCATAGGATCCACTCATGGTTAAATGGAAAGAGGTAAATCGATTGGTGTCAGTCTCACGCTAAAGGCTCTAGGTCCGAGTTTTGATCTTCTGCACCTTGGGTGGTCACTGTACCTTGGGTGGTAATGAGAACACAGTAACATTTCAGAACTTTCCATCTGTTTAAATGGCCACAAAATGTTCAAATAAGAGCTTTTAGCTGGAGTGTGGCATCAGCCTGGGAAAGGAATCAGCTCACAATGATGCGTGTTGGAGAGAGGACAGGAAGGCTGGGGAGGGACATAGCGGGTGGGAAAAAGAGATTTTAAACAACTTAATTGTCACACAGAAATGGCATCTGTAGCAAACATATTGAACTGATAAACAATGCAGCTGCTACAGATTTCACACAGAGAAGAAAATGCCGTGGCCATATGCAATTCATTACCTGTGTTAATTAGGGAATTTAAAAAAAAAAAAAAAAAAGTAAAAGATAAGAAGGAAAGAAATTGTAGGAAAAGGGGACAAATTGGATCACCAGAAAGAACGTCTGTCTGTGGACGGCGCATCTGTCCTGACCATGCACTTGTTCCTCTGCTCCCATTTCTGGCCAAGGTCAGGAGGTGCTGGAACCCATCCTGCCCCTGGATAATGCACCAGGACCTGGCACTAACTTGCTAACATCTGTGGGAAGGGGAAAAATAAGGATGAAATAAAAGAAACTGAGGGAAATTTACTTCCGGATGCATATTCAGGGCATTAATATTCACCTCGCTTTTTCTCTCCACTGACCTGCAGTAAAATCCCATCAGTTTTAAAGCAATATAAGGCCACCCTGTATGGCACCTGGATTACATTGCGTCCCCCTAAAATACACCTGTCTCCTGGTTTTGATGCTGGAAATGACTCCAGCTCTGAATACAGGCACCGAAGGCACTTTGGAGTGTGGAGCGCTATGGGATGGAGCATCGCTGCTTTGCAGCCAATTACAGTCTGAACCCACCACCGTGGGCTCTGTGCCACATTTAACAAAAGCAGCAGGAACCCACCTTGAGGAGACTTTGGATCCACTCCTGCAGACAGAAAATAAAGCTAAAGATTCCTTATTAGTGAGCAGGAAAGTCGCAGACAGCCACTGAAAAATAAAAAGTTACAAAAAACTCCCAGGTTTTAGATGGGATTTCATGTTAGTACTGTAAATTAATGTAAACGTCACTTTAAAAGAGAATACTGAATAAAAACCTAATAAAGCTGCACAGCACTGCAGGGGTGGTGAGTAAATTGAGGGAATATTTGATTAGATTTCAAATGCTGCTCTTTAATTTGTATGCTCTCACTTATTTTCCCCCCTCCCCACTCCTCCCCATGCTTTCCTCATCCATTATAGCTGCTGGTATCTAGTAAGTGTTACAGCCCTAGAAAAGGGTCTCTCATTGCTGTACCAAAGCCCACATCAGCTGTGACACATGTGGGGAGAGTTTTGAATCATAGAATAAAATCACAGAATCATACAATTTTCAGAAGACCACTAAGATTCCCAAGTCCAACCCCCACCACGCCCACTATGTCCTTCAGTGCCACATCTCCATGGGTCTGGAACACCTCCAGAGATGGTGACCCCACCACTCCCTGGGCAGCTCTGCCAATGCGTCATCACTCAGTGCTTTGGGATTAAATCAAACCAAGAGATTTTAGGAAACTGAATCAAAATCCTTAGTGAAAGCCCCTGTGTGTTGTCTACCTGTAACTTCAGGGCAAGCACACGGCTGCTGATATCAGTGCCATGACCCAGAATCTGGGACAGCCCCCAAAAATGAATCCTGTGGGCTCGGGACATCCCTGGGTCCCCTCTCCTGACCACCAAAACTTTCCAGTGATTTGCAGCCCTCAGGGACCATACTGCCAAGGAACGAATGCAAAACTCATGTTAGGGCCATCCTCCCTTCAAAAGCTCTTCCCTTGGCAGAGATCCCCGCTCTGGTTAAGCAACAGCAGCCTTGTAGTAGAGAGAATGATCTGAGATCTCTACGGCCTTTAGCTACTTCTCTTTTGCCTCAGTGAACTGCTATTGTGGAATCTCTGCAGCTGCAAACTGGCCCCCTCTGCACCGGTCAGGCTCTTATCTGCATTCCCTGAGCTCTGGCCAGACTTGCAGAAGAAATGTTGAGCTTAAAGGCACTTCTTCTGTCTCAGCCTGAGTGTTATCTTGGCATCACTGAGCCTTTGCTACTCTCTTCTCAGGTGGCGTCACTCACGTCCTTGCAGTTTGAAGCTGGAAACTATCTCCTTCATCCCTCTACATATTATTTCTTGAGTTGAGCAGAGATTGACCTCTCCCTGTCCTTTCTATTCCCCTGCTGCTTAACAGACTGGCAGGAAGTGATGGACTCTCTGCTTTTCTCTTAGAGATCTGAGGGCTGGCCACAGAGTGTCTATCAGACTGAGCTGTCTAGCAGCTATCTGTGCATGCTCGCTCAGATAATAAAACTAACAGCAACATGCATATGTTACTCAGCTCCCTACCTCCTAACATTTTCAACATTTTCAAACCCACCCCTCCCAGGAAGGCAGGAAAATGGGATGGTGGAGATGAGATCAGACAAGGTGAGGTTTCTTAGCCATATTTCATTATTCCCTGTTTCATTATTTCATTATTTCTTTAGCTGGCAAGAAGTGGTGAAGCTGCATGTAAGAGTGCCTTCAAAATCAGGCTGACAGGAGCCACAACCACGCTGTGATGAGTGGAAAGTGAGTGAAGAGGGACGAAACTCCCATCAGGAAAATAGTCAATCTTAACGAGCCAGTAAACTTGCTTCCCTTTCTACAGGCAGTATCTCTGTGGCTCAATGCCTATGTGGGATTTCAGTTTCAGTGTTTGTTTCCATTGCTGTCTTAAATGCCTAGGGACAGACAAGAATGACAAGCAACATAAATTAATGATGCATGGACTCTGTTCTGCTTGAATGAGAGAAGAGATGGGAACACAGAATTGGGCAGCAACAGCTGCAATGCAAACTTTGGCCATATGACACATCAGTTTTGCCTTATCAGACTCCTAAGAGCTGTGATAAGACAGTGATTCGACTGAGCAAAGATGAGACATTCGCTCTCCTTATGCTCTTACCCACAGGAGTTATCAGACAGAACCAGGTGATCTTTATTCTGTCCAGGGACATTACCAAAGTTGCTGAAATCGTAGGCATTACACCTTCCTCCTCCAGATGTTAAGTAGCATTGGTGATACCTGTCATTTGACCATGACTCACTGTTGCTTTACGGATCCCGTCCAAAAGCTAAATTTATAACAAATCAGAAAGGGCCAAATCAGAAAGAGACTGAAGTGGAAAATTTTAAAGTGTTTTTCTTGGAGATCGTCAAGTTATCAAAAGAAACCTATGAGAAATGGAAAGAAAAAGAAACTGGAGAAACTGGAAAGACAAAACCTGCCATTGCTCTGATGTTATCCTCTACATGGGCATTTTGAGGAGTCCCAGGGATCTCAAAGGGAAGATCATTGATGAATGGCAGCACCCTGCTCTTCATGCCTCCCACCTCTTAGGGCTGAGATGTCTTTTCAGTATATGCACACCCCTGCAGGAGTACCTAGAAAATACAGTGTTCAGCACAAACCCAAATGCTCAGCAGCTTTCATGTCTCTTGACATCCTGAAATTCCCTAACCTTGGAAAGGGGGAATCATAGTTATTGCATGGCCTCTCATCTCCCTCCTTTCACCTCTTTCACCCTCACTGGGGCACTCATCTCCAACACTGAGAGGGGTTTCTGTCTTCCTCCTTCTATCACCCACTGCTTTTATAGGCTGCACACTGGTTTTTATTCTCTCTTTCTCGCTCCCTTCACTCCACTCTGAGAACTCGTCAATCAATCAAAATTGTTCCAACAACCTGTGGGAAGCCTCTAACCTTGTTGTCATTGATTTGAATAATGCAAATATTAATGAGTGGAAAACTCATTAAGATGAAGCAGGAGAATTCTCTCTGACAATTTACCTCTGCAGTAATGCCAGGTGGATCCTGATACAAATATGAAAAAAATTATCAAGCCTTTAATATTTGCTGCCCTGGCATATGTATACCTGCCCCACAGCCCTGGTACTCTGTGCTATCCATGTGACTCTGTCATTAAAAGACTGGTGCTCTGTTTTCTAGACTATACATTTTGAAATGTATTAATCAGGAATTGTCCAATCTTTTTGTGCTGAGGCATCAGTAAAACAATTACTTCTGGGCTAAATGGGGTCCGTTGAAGAACCACTTGATTAAAGTGGGAAGTTATAATAAATAAATACTTCAAATATTTCATTATTGATGCTCCTGGGGGAAAACAGCTCTGATTAAGTCAAAGAAGGGGAAAAATATTTAAATGTAAGTATGACGGATGGTGTTTTGTTGGTGCAAATCCGCATAACTCCAATGGATTTGCTATGTCTGTATCAGTGCAAATGAGCTGAGTATTGGATATAGAGTACTACTTCTCACTGGATTCAATGGGGATGTTGCCTAAAAGGGGCCAGAAAGAAAATGTTTGCATGCCACATTTAGCTCAAATGTTTTCTTGCTGTGTTCCTTTTTGGAGAATCACTGTGCATCCCTCTTATTCCGGTACCCATCCCTAATCTTGGGCTCATAAGATTTATATGTATCACAAGGTATGTGTGGATCTTAATGAGCAGTATTCAGGAAATGTCATTTCTTGAAAGTTGATGCCCAGGTGCAATAGATCATGCGGTGCAGCTGAAGTATTTTCAATTTCTTATTAACACTGTATAGAAGAGATAAGGAGCAGTCATTAAATACAAACATTTATTTAAATGCAGACTTTAGGTGGATGCTGCAGACAGACAGAAGCCGGAACATTTCACAAGATGAAGCGTCAATGTTTCCAAGCCTGGAAGTTTCAGGTCTCTAAATCCCAGTTTAGAAACCAAATACATGATGGCTTTAATAACACCATACCTACGTTGAGCACCCCCGGACCCCTTTCTCATTTTGCTGTTTTGCACCATTTCTCACACACAAGTAATGCAGTGAAATGTAGCACCTGGGAGAGGTGAGGTAGCCAAGGTACAGAGTTTAATGTATTTCCCATAGACAGCTGAAAGCTGTAAGTGAGCCACGCACTGTGGCTGCACCTCTTGGTTGCCTTCCCACTCGTTGTCTGCTTTGCCTTTGCAACATTCAGGCTCCTGAGAAGAGGGTTGGGTCTTGCAAGGTTTTCTTACGTGCCTGCCTGAATAAGGTCTCAGCCTTGATGGGAACCCATGACACAGATAATAGAAACAGCAACAATACAGACAGGAAAAATTGAAGTAATTCAATTACAGGATATAATAGCACAGGAGATCGTAATGCAAGGCAACATAACATCTGTATGTCAGAGGAGTGACACTTTCCAAGGTATACTTCTGCAGCAAAACCAGCTGAGCTAATTCTTTCACCTGTCAGGGCAGGGGCATTGCACCACTATCCAAGCATTTTGCTGAGTCAAAGAGTTGGTCCTTTCTACAGTGATAGCACCAAATCAAACCAGACGAGTGTATCTATGGCAGGTGTAGGAAACTCAGTGGATACTCTCAGTCACAGACAGAGAAGTGCACAAAGCATCCAAAGAATTTTTTTTGCTAAATAAATTCAGTTTTTTTTTTATTTCATACCCAGATAACCTTAAACTGACCAGTAACCACTTATTATTACTAACACTCTTTGTTCCTCTGCGAACATAAAACCAGAGCTGCCATCTGAAGATGAAATCACAGAACCATGGAATCATTAAGGTTGGAAAAGACCACAAATATCATCTGGTCCAGCTGTCAGCCTATCACCACCATGCCCACGATAATTAAACTTTATTGTTCAATTTCTCGCTCAGGGAGATGTATATGAGACAGAGTTTCAAATGGAGTAGGATGGGAATGTCCAGACAAACAGATTTTAGTTCAGAAACAAAATTTAACATAAATGAGGAGCTGAAACACAGTCTCTTGAAATTAGGGGTACCCTGAAAGGTCAGCGGAAGTCTGAGCTAAAGCTATTCAGCTTGAAATAATCCAATAGAAATGATTCAAGTTTCTGAATAAAATCCTGGGGAAGAAAAAAAATATGAAAACATTCTGAAAAACACTACGATTTAATTTCAAATGACGATGAAGATATTTGCAAAGTATTTTGAGGTCTTACCTGGTGAATGGCCTTCCACTGCTGCTCAGAAGCATCAGCAGGTCTTCTTTTGTCTAGCAGACACAGCAGCAATGTCACGTAGTTGGTAGCTGACATAGAACTGAGTTGGATGGAAAATGATTTATGTATTTGTTTGGCTGCTTTTTAACTGTTTATTAATTACTGGAACATCACCCATGTGATGCAGATAATTTGCTATTTCTCTCTGGTTTTATCTCCCACCCGGATATCGATTTCTGAGGCAATCCTAAGGTAGTGAATTGTGTGTTGCAATATCTACTATCCCAGCACTGATAAAATGACTCAAATCCCTTTCCATCAATGGAAGTTATGAATCTTCAATGCTCTCTGTCCCAGGCAAATAAGGGCAAGGTCTGTGGTTTGGAACATAACATCTCATGTCAGATTCAGTGGCTTTAGATACACTGAAATATCTCAGGAGGATAATGATTTTATATAGAAGCAAATTAGTTTGACATCTGAAATAGGGTTGTCTCTGAAATGGCTCACAACCAATTATATATATTTTTCTCTATGTAAGCAGTGGTTACATACCATCAGTAAAATGTTTCCCAAATGAAATAAAGCAGGAGGGA
Organism: Alectoris magna; assembly: GCA_030625065.1. Classification (NCBI taxonomy): domain Eukaryota; kingdom Metazoa; phylum Chordata; class Aves; order Galliformes; family Phasianidae; genus Alectoris; species Alectoris magna. Next base: position 3,927,650 of record CM060579.1, on the reverse strand, counting down.
ACAAAAAGAAGTCCTATTTTCTGTGTGTGCGTGTTCCTCTTGTAATGCTCCTTCTGTTCAGCTTCAGAAACTCCTGCCCATGCCTCCCAAACACTTAAGGATGTGATATATAAGAATCACTTTGGTACACCCCATGCATTTTCAGTGCTGCTGGCTCATCCTGGGCCTTCCTTATCATAATGCAAGCAGCAGAAATTGTGTCCCATGTTGGGAGATTAGGATTCAGTATAGGACTGAGCTGCCCATGGTTTGGGCATGCGGAGACTGGCTTCATTCCAAGGACAGCCTTCCAATGTATTCAGGGGTCCGAGGTCTCTCCTCTGCCCCTTTTACACAGTTGGGCCTTCCAGAGCCCCATGGCTATTGTCCCCAGCTATGTTTCTATTTTATTTGCAATCCTTTGAAAGCAATAGCCAATGCTGGCAGATGAATTATATTCTGCCGAGAAGCAGGAGGGGATGGCTGGGACTGTCTCTTTCTCCCTCTCTCCCTGAATTCTAATTTAAAGTGAGGAAACAAGATTTCATTGAATTTTAACAAATTAACCATTAATCACTTATGAAAACCTCCTGATGAGGACATGGATCACCTGGGTTATGAATGGGAACAGCTTCATTTTGCTGTGATTGCTAGACCGTGTTAATCCCCAGCTCTCTCTCTACCTCCACGTCGTGCTCCTCACTGCGTTCCTGCGTCCCTCATCGCTACTTTTGTCTCCTTTCCCCCACCTCCACCCTACACACATGCCCTGCTCCCTCATGTACTCCTCCCTGGATGCACAGCCCCTGCTGAACTTGTCTCTGAATCATTTTTTGATGTCATGCTGAATATGGAAATTAAGGAAAAAACAATGTCTTCCGCTGGCTGTGCACTGTGAATATTTATGAGGGAGCCAGCGAGGAAGCTAAATAGGAGCTGTGAGCGAGCCAGCCAGTGAGGATGGCAGCTGACAAGGGCTCATTCAGCAGCACATCCTTGGCTGCCGGCAGCATCCTGGCAGTGGGGGCTGTATGAGTGACAGAGCAGCAGCATCCTTGCCTGGGCAGCACACACACACGCAAAAAAAGCCCTAAGTTGCAGCCGTTTCTCTGCTTCCTTTGTATTCCTCTCATCTCCAGCTGATCAATTCCAGCTAAAATAATAATAATAAAAAAAATCCTTGGATGGCATTCAGCTGCAGCAGACGATTAGGCCCTAAAAATCAATGTTTATGTTCAACAGGGCTATAAAAACCAATGCTTCCCTCCACTTATCAAATCAGAATTGGAATCAGAAAAGCCCCTTGGCTCTTTGTACAAGGGGTCACGGATGGTGGCACGTGGTTATGAAAACCTTGGTGAGCCAAGGTTCTCCACACCGCTGTCTCTCCTTCTGAGGCTGTTTTCCCATACTCGATAGTAGTCTCTCCCACAGGGAAGCATCACTCTGCTGAACGCCATGCAGGGGGCCTGAGCACAGATGGGTACCAGAGGCCCAGAGAAAAAAAAAGAAAAAGGGTGGTGTAAGTCTATCCATTGGAGCCCCAGATGGAGCTCTAAAAAGCGCCATATTTATTTTTCCCCTGAAGGATAAAACAGATCTGGGAAGGAAAGAGATCTGGAGATGGTACTGGGCATGGGCCAGCTGGGGAACGATACAAGTGCTGAAGTGAAGAATTGATCCTTTTGCTTCCTCTGAAGTCTGCAGAACCTCTGCTTTGTGATTACTCTGTGCCTTGGCCTGTGGGGACAGGGCAGTTCCTTCTGCCAGGTGCAGGATGTGTGGGGAGTGAGGGGAGAAACTCTGCCCTTCAAGTCGCAGTCTTTCATAGAATAAAATCGGTTCCTGACAAAGGAGATGGTCATGATTCCAAACGTGAAATTATTAAAAATTAATTACTAACAAAATTATTTATAAATAGACCAATTTGTTGACTGTAAGGTGTACAAATCCCAGTATTTGGGCTGTGTTGCTTTTCTGAAGAACATCGTATTTTCTGCCTCTTGAATGGATGGACATCACTTTTAAGGGTCTTATGAACAGCAAGTCTCCCCAGAAAGTGTGTTTCAAATGATCCAGCTGCCAAAGGGATGGATGCTTATGAGAATCAGTGCTCCAGATGACACCAAAGAGACTCAAACACAGATCCATTACATCTTTGCACTGCTAGATCCCTCAGCCACCTGACCCCAGGCTGTGGGCAGAAGCTCCTTCTTCTGTAGTTACTATTCCTAGCTCAGACCCAGGACTTTCCCCATCCACATCTCTCACTGATTCCTTTTCAGAGTGCTCTGGACTGACTCTTCTCATGGTCACTTGCAAACAAGCACATGACTTTCTGTAATGATGTAGGACTATGCATTCCAGCCTTAATTATAATCTTTTCACAGTGATATATAGCCTTGTCTGACTCAGCTGGAATATCATTTCACTTCCAGACACATACTGTGGCTTGTACATATGTCTGGGCTCGAAATTGCTTGGTCCATCTGGGTAATCCTGTTAATCCTTCTGCTCACACACACTGCATTTCTGGTCATAGAGTTGGTGTTCACTGCTGCTTTTCATCTTTTTCCCACCAAGATTTTATCAGAGGCACTCAAGGTCTACAGCAAGGCACAGGCCAGTGGATGGACTCAATGGTAGAGGAGCAACCTGAATCATAAAACAAAGAGGCAAGAGGGTGAATCTGATGAGATGGATGAAACTATTGATATATGAATCCCATGGGATAGTGTGTCAGAATATATCACCAATGCCATAAGAAAAAAAAAAAAAAGTGGTTCTACTGTCTGGCACTGCAGCAAATAAGATGTCTGGAACATGCTATAAACTTATGTGAACCACATCACTGCAATATAGGAGACTTTTAAATTAAAATTGATTAGTCTATCTATCTCCATTGACAAATGGTACTGAAATCCATACAGGCAATGTGGGCAAAATCATCCTAAGGACACTCTAAATTTTGTACCTCTGCTCATCCTCCTGCTTAGATGGACATTTATATGAATTGTGGGGGCAAAAACAAACCTGAAAAAAAACAAAACATATCTCAGATTTCTTATTTCCAGGGGCATTCGTGGATGGCCGTAATGTAAGATGCTTTAAAGGATCCTGGATATATCTGTGCTCCCAAATGTATCAGCATTTGGATATGGGTCAAGATCAGTCATTTTCTCTGTTATTAAGTCACTTGAAATATCTCTCCTCAATCATAATCGGTATTAAATTTCTGCTTATTTACTCGTTGCAATCCATCAGTCATTTTGACATTGAGAAGTTCAGAAAACTTGATGGCAGCAGAAGGCTTTTTTAGACTTGGCTTCAGTGAAACAAGAGAAGCCACACTAAATGTAGCTTAAATGGCATCGCGTTCTGTGAGTCAGTGCAAATCATACGCTTGTTGTCCCCAACTGTGGGCCAGAAGAACATAATTTCATTAGGACGATTTGTTGAGGGAAGCACAGCTAATTGAGATGACCATTAACTAGCTGATGTACAAAGGTGTATAAAGCTCAATGTTTTACTGCATTATAGCTGATTAATAGATACAAAGACTGGTCATAGATTCAGTTCTACAGCGGAAAGCTCTGAGCAATGAATGGACACTTCTTTATTATCATTTGTGAAACAGCAGATAAATAGGCAAGCAGCTTTCCAGGTAGCTTGTAACTCACTGAAATGGATTGATGGCTTGGCTACAAAGCTGCAGAAATGGTGTAACATCGTGACAGCAATTCAGTGCTTCGGGGTTTCTCTGTAACAACAAAAAAAAAAGCCCAAACACCCAAGCTCGGAAGAGGCCATTATTTAAATAGCTGTCTCATTCCGTGTAATTTCAAGTTCAATGGTGCGGCAATTCTGCAGTATTAGATCTACTGAATGATTATTAAAATCATACCTATTCAAGATTAACCATGAATTAATTATGAGAGGAATTCAGAAATTCAGATGCCTTCTGAGATAGGCTCTGGGGTACGGATAGGGTAAGTGTCAAAATCTGGCACAGGCTCAACCTGCTGTGAATTTTTCCAAGTGTGTGTTCCTCTTCATTTTAGCACCCGTACTGGACAGGTGATGACTTGCACCCTGAGTAAGGGATGCATCTAAAAAGTCATATGAGACATACTTGAGATGGGTTACTTCTCTCCCTTGAAGATAAAGGGAGTCCAGATGATTATCTCAGAGGTAGAGAATGACACCTACACCTAGAAAGAATGAGCCCCCACTGGGGAAATCAAAAGCATGCAGCCACTGAAGGAGATAACAAGCACAACATGGGCTTCAGCACTTGTTCCATCACACTCGAATTTGCAGAGTACGGATTATCTGTTGGAGTTCAGCTGTGGAGTTATGTCACAAAGATGAAGCAAAGTAAGCCCTGTATACCTGGACAATAGTAGGGCTTCTGCTTGATGCTGTATTGCAGCCTAACTCACCCAACCCACTTCTGCTCTTCCATTCCTTCATCTCTCAAGTCTACCAGGACTTCTGTTCTCCTTCACGTTTTACTTGGGAGTCCCTCAGGTTCTATGGCAGCAGGTGGTTTTATACAGATGTAAGATAGCTGGTTAGACAGGCAAACAGCAAAATAGATCCAGATGCTTCTGTGCATGGCAAAGTAAGAGAAGAAATCATTCGTGTTTCTCTGCCTGCAGCAGGTCGTCAGAAGGCAGCCGCTGCACATCAGGCTCAGAGAAAGGTCTTTGGCTGGGCTGGCAGTGTGGGGAACGTCTGTCATTTCTAACAAAGGAAATGCTCCCTGCCAGAGCTCCTCCTACTCTGGAATGGGAATCTCCAGACTTTTGTGGCACATTGGTCACAGCTTCCTCAGCTGCTTGTAATAATTCAGCTGTGCATCTTCTGGTGGGCAGTGAATGTGTCTGTTCTGTTTCCATTTCCTTCCAGGTCAGAAGACCACAGCATTACTGGGAACCAATAAGAGGAGGGAGCATAATGAATTCAATCCCTTCTCTGCTCAAGGCACACAACCTAAACGTGCACTGGTTGTAATAGTTTTATTCACTACAATGGCAATCACATGGACATGGAAGAAATAGGAGAATGGCATAGACTCACAGTTGTTACTTTGCCAACCTTCCTTTAATGCCAAGGTCTTGTGTATGTACATTTATTCTTTCACCACTGTCCAAAGAATCAATCAATTACTGTGGTGCTCAGCTACCACAGTTATTAGATAGAGCAGTAGATTTCAATGACATAGGAGATACCTTCAGTGATACGGCTGAACTTCTCTGGAGCCAGCTGTGATGTGTAGGCATTACTCAGACAGAGCACAGCTTGCTGCATGACAGACATTTGCCCTTGTAGCAGGGGCACTATAGCAACTTCTTTAGCCCCATTCCTGCTTTTCTTCACCTCTTCACCCAAAGATAGACATGAAGGCCGTACCAGACTGCATCCATTAAAAATCACCTACGAGGTGGCAGAAATTTAGGTTTGGACCCAATATCCCAGGTCACAACCTGATCTTCCCACCTACATCAAAAAGAACATCAGAAAAGGGTCTATCTGAGAGCAGGCTGGATTTTTCTATTGGGGGCCACCCTCTTATTGCCACATTGAGTTTTCTCAGCCATTTGGGAGCATGCAAAGTTTTAAGGCAAGGCATGAACATCCGCAAATATGTTAAGAAAAGATACTTTCACATGATTTAAAGGGCAACTGACTGCTCTGGAAAACTGACCCTAAGCAAAGGGCCAATGCTTCGGGGAAATGCATGAATTTGTATCAGAATCACTATTACTTTTTCAGCAAATTTGTAACTTCCTCACTTGTGAAATGGCCCCAAAAGAAGCTCAGCTGGAGATGCACGTACTGTATTTTCTCATTAGAGTTTGGCTGTCCTGCTTTCTGCTTCAAATCGTCTTCTAAGCAAAATGCGAAGCCACCAGTTTTCCAGTGGGTTCAGCATTTGGCAGAACGAATTTGTTCATTGCTAATTAAAACAAAAGATTTCAGAAGCTCTTTCCACTTTGGTTTATTAGCTTTCCTGTGCGATAGCAAATCAGAGCCCTTGTTACACTGTCAGCAGAACTATTATTATTATTATTTATTATTTACAGTACAACTTGTGAGTCACTTCCTATGTTGGTGGATCTTTCACCATCTGTTAAAAAAAAATAATAATAATAGCAGTCATTTTCTGAAATATTATTCTAATCCAAATGTTAAAATAGAACCATATGAAGCCAATTAAGTAGAGTGTGTGTTGTTAATCTGAGTCGCTTCAGCTCCGCTAAAGAAAAAAAACATTAAAAAAAAAAGGATCGAGAAAGGCAAAAATGTAAAGCAAAAATGCAGGCTTCAGAAGTCTGTGGAGGTTCTACCAACGTTTTCTTGGAATTCTAAATTTCAAAAGAAAAAAAAAAATGGTAAACATATCATCTTTTAGACTCGGTTTAGGAGCGGATACGGATCCAAATCTGGATGTAAGATTTCAACTCCAGACCAGGCTTTATGGGAATCCTTAAAAGACCAGAAAATTTCTGTTTTAATCCCTTTAATATTTAGTGCTCTTAGCTGTTTTTGTTCTTACTCTGAGTGAAAAATATATTTGATCTGGTTTGCTTGCCTCCACCTGAGATTTTTATGTAAGCTTATGACTAATTAACATGAAGTTCCCAATGGTGCTTCCAAAGACATTGCCCCTGCCTGCAGAAGTCAAGGAGAGATGAAGCAAATACATCACGAGGAAATTACAGTGGTCAAGCGTGAGTCTGCTGTCCCTAGGGTACAGTGATCAATAGCAGCTTCACATCAAACATGTACATGTGAGCATTTCTTTGGACTTCAGATTTCTGAGCTTGAGTCAAAGCATGTTTGAAACAAGCAGATTTCTACCTAATTTCACACTAAGTATATATATTTTATGATCCATCTGGAGCTAGATGTCCATTGGTTATATATGTTTTTTAACTGAATTTGGGCTAGACATTGAGAACCCTCAGCCAGATCCTGGAGCATCAGGGCATGAGGGTGGAAAGGGACCATCATCTTTTTTCCAATACCTGCTGCATGCAGGATTGCCAGCCACTAAATAGGGCATTAGATCAGGGCCCCATCCAACCTGGCACCGGACACCTCCAGGGGTGGGGCATTCACAATGCCTCTGGGCAAAGCTTGCAGAGTATGTGGTTATCCTAGGCAATCAACTCATGACCTATGTACAGATGGGGAGCTGGTCATCTCATGGCTAACTCAGTGTAGTGGAAATCTGAATCACTTTCTGAACATGCCATGCCTGCCCCCATTAAAAGCTAAAGAGAATTTGGATGGTTATGGTCCCAAACGCAGTACCTGGCCAAAGACTCCAGCATGGAGGGACCTCAAAAGCATGAATGTTGAGCTGTTTTAAGATTTTTTTCATCTGTTTTTCATGTCAGGATAGAAATGTCCCTTGAAAACTGGTCTCCAGTAAGACATTCTTGGCTCTGCAGAGGCTGGAGATGGAGGCACAAAGGCTGTTCTGGGAACAGAGCTGGGAAATGGAAGGGGCTGACCCCTGCTCCTGCCCTGCAGCAGCAACTGAGAGACACTGCTGAGCTTCTGGATCTGAGCGGCCCAACTGCATTCCTGGCTGCAGTTATTTATATTCCTTGAACAGCGTTGTTTACACAAACTGCATGAATGCAAATCAATGTGAGGAAGTGCTGGAGTCGGTGAGGTGTGCAGCAGTAACAGTCTCCTGGGATTGGTTTTAGTAATGTAGTGTTAACACAGCTACACATGGCTACACACACTTTCGTATCCAAGCGAGGGAGAGGGAGAGGGAACACTCATTACCTGGGACACTGGCCGAGTCCTTGTACCTCGGCAAGAGATAAAAAATAAAAATGGACTTCATTATCACAGGCTGCCTGTCAATCAGCTGCCATTGCACTGAGCCTGCTGTGCATTTCTCCGACTGAAAGGTTCCCATCACCATTGGCAAGGAAGAGATGTGTGAAAGGAGCCAGAGCAGGTAACACGATGACAAGCATCACTCTGCCGGCTGCTCTCTCACCCTACAGCACACACACATTTGAGCACAGCCTGCTAGAAAAGGGGTTTTATGACAAATACCCATGCAAACGAATGCAGCATAGGGTATATCTCAGGTGGTGGTCCAGTGGCAGAGCTCACCTGCAGGTGATGTCAGATTGCAATGCTGGCTGGCCACCCCCTAAATGCTCGCTTGATTTCCAGTGCCACAGTATCCCTACACTTCTAAATTTGCCAGTTTGCAAAACAGAGGCAACCAAGTGAGACAAAACTCGCTGATATTTAGGTATTGAATCTCCCTCCAGGGATCCCAAATACTGTTGTTGGAGATCTTTAGGGCTGCTTCCTACCTCCATTTTTCTCATGAGTAAAAGAGGGTTAATGATGCCTCAAAGCAGGTTTACCGACGTGTTGCCAAGATCTCCTGAGTGCCAGTGACCTTTTATTTAACCCATCAGCATCAAGCTGTCTTTCATTCCATCACTGTCTATTCTCAGGAGGCTTTGCTGGCAATTCAGTCTCTCCTTTCTTGACACTTACCTTTTCTGAAGTACTGTAAAACAACAATAATAAAAATCTATTTAAACAAGTTCCTCGCTAGTTTATGGTAATTAAAAGCAATAAATATTCCTGCATGCAATGCTGTAGACCTTGACTCAACAGTGGGTCAATACTGCTTTCCTGGTGAGGCTGGGTAATAAATCTTTATTCCTTTTTGAATGGAAATAAGGACGGGATTTTATTCATGAATTCTGTGACCCGTTGAAGTGACATTTTCAAAACAAACACTCCAGAAATGAGAAGTTTTCTCTGCAGAGTGGGTTAATCTGCTCTCTTCTCAGCGTGTCTCTTTCAGCCTGATGATTTGCCTGATGCCTTTTTAATCCCAGCAGCAACTTCTCAGTAAGAAGGAAGAAAACTGAAATAAAGTAGCTTGGAGAGAACCAAGACACACATGCTGAGGAGAAGCTGCAGGGAAAGGGGTACATAGGTGAGGAAGACTGTCGAGAAGAAGTCCCTGAAGATCTGGCACTCCGGATTCAGTGTCTGCTCATGCTTATGCTTGCTCTGAGGCTCGAGGCAGCCTTGGAGTCCCAGCCCTACACAGCTACATCGCTCCTGCTTCCTCAGCTGTCGGCCTTCATTAGCTTCTACTACTAGACAGAGGGTGTTCCTCTGAACCCAGATCAAACAGCAGCTTTTTGTGCTCATCTGCAATTGACTTCATTTGGTTATATAATCTAATTGGCTTGGGATGCTCCATGAGCAAGGGAGTGAAGCCACTGGTTTATAAAACAAACATGCAGTGCAAAGCGTGCAAGTTTCCGTCAAGCTCCATTCTTTCTGTGCACTGTGCAGTGCAAGCCAAGCGCCAGGATGAAGTCTCTGGGTTATTCTTCCTCCCTCTGAGAGACTGCTCCTTCTTTGGAGGAGGCTAAACATAGCAAGGGGCTCCTCCTCCAGCAGAAAGGATTAATCATCAGCTAACTTGCTGCTTGTCACTAAGCACAAAATGCCCTTGGGTCCAGGCTCACCATGGTGGGAGGGTGTGTAGATGCTGTCTGCAAGAAGTGGTAGGAAGAGAGAGCTTTCCTTCTGTGATACATGCAATGGGTTTTAATGGCCTCAAGTCTGTCCCTCCCTAGGTCCCTCTCCTGACTGTGATGGGACAGAGGGGGATCCATTTTGTTTCTATTTATTAGCAAGGTGGAAGGAAGGCTCTGCCTCCTGCCCCAACCCTGTACCAAAGGGGGCAGAGGGGAGGAAAAGGACTGCTAACAAGCATCAGACCAAAAATTTTGAGATATAAACACCAGTGTGTTATCAACTTTGTTTTTCTCCTAGAATTAAAACACAGCATCATATCAGACACTCTGAAGAGTACCATTCCATCCCAGCTGAAACTAAGACACATGGTCAGGGAGCAGCTCTGCCATCACCTGCTTCTCTGGGCAGTATTGTTTCCATTCTGCTGAACATGATTCACATTCAGGCTTCACAGAGAGAAGCTTTGAGGTGTTCTGACCTACAACAGCTTCTGCAAGCCACGGGAAGGACACAGATGCTACAGTGGCCAGAAAAGCATCCCTTCTAATGGGACAGAACTGTTGTCTGGTGGTCCCCATTCAAGCCAACGTGCGAAACAAAAGAGGCAGAAATAAAATGATGCTTTCTCCTTGGGCTCAGAGCACTGAAGTGGCAGGGGCACTCACCAAGACTAATTTAAGTTATTTTAATTATGATTCTCTCCTCTCCCTCCCGCTCCCCTTCTCCTCTCTCACACATGCTGTATGGACAGGGAACTGCAGGTTTTCTTCCACTTAGGATTAATTAAAAAGGAAAAGTCAATAAGTTTCTCAGCAATTACTGTCTTTTCCATTTGGTCATTTGAGACAGTCAGGGACTCAGAAATTGAATTTCCAGAGAGAAATCATGTCTTGTGAATCCTAGCACAAGGTTCTTGGAGGGAGAAATAGCTGCATTTTCTTTAGGCTGTCACCACATTGGTTTCCCAGCTTCCTGCCCTTCACAGCCGAACCACTTTTGCTATTTCAATAAACCCTTAGTTCAGATGATCTGGGAGGATTTTCTCCATGTCCATCCTGTGCATGTAAGATGACTGAGAGAGGGCAAGCAGCAACACAGACAAGATACTGGAGGTGATAATGACAAACTTTGACTGGCCAGGGATTTATTGACATTTTCTTTACCAGATGAGGCAGCTGGTCATTATCACAGCCTTAATCTAAAGCCTCTGTAAATCAATGGAAATCTTTCCACTGACATCGATGATCTTTAGATCAGACTTCACCTGATATCTGTGACCATACATAGGTGTAGTTCAGCAGCAAGGTGTAGCTGCTTTCTGTATTCACAGTGTGGCTCTCAGCCATGAGAGACCAAACAAGGACAGAGTAACACACTACGGAATTTTAGGAACAATGGGAGCTGGAGTGGAGAAAAGGTGTTTCAGATCCAGAATGTGGGGAATGGAAGTAAAATAATCAGAGGCTAAAAGAGAGTGATGGAAGAGAGAAAAAATAAAAGAAAGAAAGGGGAAAAAAGAAGTTAATGTGCCACCTCACTTGGTTTTGATTTACAGTGGGACTACCCCATGCTACTGCGTATGAGAAGAAGTGCAGATTTGCTCCTTCTCCTCTCCATTTAAACTCAGCAGAAGCAGAGCTTCCGTTTTATTTTCATATTCCCATTGAGTTCTTTCTGCAAGTATTTCTTAGAATGAAAGAGGAGAAGAAGAAGAAAACAAATATCGCTGCCTCTGTGCATGCTTTTTTGCTAACCAGGCTGCTTTGCCCCAGAGACCCCGCTGGGTGTGAGGCAGTGCTCCCTGCAGCTTTGTTTAGGAAAGTTACATTTGCTTCTCCCTTGGTGAGGCTATTAGCAGCCTCTTCGAGAAGCGAGCCTCCTTTTGTTTACCGTCACCTGAAATTGCTGGGGAATGAAATAAATCTAGATTCAATGAGTCAATAAATAAATAAGGTTTTTAAAAGAAAAAGAGAGAAGAGGGAGAATCAGAAAATCAGAGAGAACAGAATCCCAAAGAAATAAACCCCAAACTTCAGAACACTGTTGTGTCTAATATAAGGGCTCTCTGCAGCTCCTGGTTGGTTGGACTCTGGCTCGGGCACTCTCCCAGCAAGACTGATTATGCTGTCACCACAAACAGCGTGTAAAAAATTGTGCCTCATTTTATTAGCTGGAAAACAGTGTTTAATGCAGCTGGAGCTGCAGCTCAGGGTAAACGATGGAAGTTTCCTCTTGGAAAACTGTCAGTGCTGGTAATGACATCATTTCTCCATGGGTTTGATCTAGTTAGGGCTGTGGCTATCTGCTTTTGTTCATTTTTACTCTCTTGCCTGGCAAACACTTAGAGAGCTCAGGTGCTTTAAGTCTGTTCTGACACAGAGGAGAAGCCACGGGCAGGAGGGAGTGGGCCCCAGCCTTGGTTAACCTGTCACTGAAGGGCAGGTGAGGGTTTCCCTCACGCTATGGCAAATACATAATGGTGAAATTGAGAACTGGGATTCATTCTCTTCTACTAACAACAGCAAATGACTTCAGACAATGTTTAAGCCCTCACTCTGCACTGTGTCACTGTGAAATATGGGAGGGCCCAACTTCCCCCAGTTCGTGTCTTTTTGCACAAGGATCCTGAACATTTTCTCAGCTGCAGTCAAGGTCACAAGGTAAATCCGTGGCCATCGATATCTCATTTCCATCCATTAGTCTAATGTTATAATTTCCGGGTGCGACAGGATGTAACACAAAGTCAGTCGTGAGGAATAGCATCCCCAGAAAGACCAATGCAAAAGTACCTTCTGAGGTGTGAGATGGGCCAGCAACATTGGGACACATCTGCCATAATCCATCCCTGTACATCGGCGCAACCACAGGACAACAGCATTGGGTCAAAGGCACAAGACCTACATCCAGGCAACACGGACAGGATTGCTCGTTTAGCAAAGTGATTCACAGAGGGCTGTTTCTCTCGAGAAAAGCTTGCATGGTGAGCCCCCTCCCTATTGTTGCCATTGGAGATGGGGTATATCTCTTCCTGTGCCAATCCACAGAGCACAATGAACACAAAGTTTCAGCTGACTACAGTGGAAAATGTGACTTGCTACTGGTTTTCTGTCTATCGAGCTGGAGTATTGAGCTTTCCTGACTTTCAGAGCTAGACGGATAACCAGAGATTCATTAGAAAAATGCAGTTGTCCTCTCCTGCAAATTGGCCAATCACGAATTGCAAAATTCCCAACTGTTATTCACTGCTAAAATGGCTATTTACAAGTATCTTCTGAGGGGGAGAATCAAAGCTACTAAGCTGTTCACCAAAAGTTGATTGAAAATATCCAACATTTGAAGTTAGAAATTCAAGCTGCATGGATAGTTACATGAGTTATATTGTGTTATTTCTGTTCTCTCATTGGGCAAGTCGTGTAACTAATCACATCAGAACCGGCATCCATTTCGAACTGCATGTTCATGTGTGTAATTTGGAATACGCTTTTGGAAAATATTAAGCTATTTGAGTTCCAAATTGACTTCTGATGAGTATTCACACTGGTAAAGCTCATTTGCTAGAGTATTTGTGGAAAGCAGCCATAGAAACAGACCAGGAGATTCAAAGCAAATTTGTTCAGGACTTCAAATGAATATACACAGACATCTTTCTGCAGCATTCACTCACCATTAGTCATGTTGCAGTAATACCTGCAGTACATACTTACAACCGAGTTAGACTTCCCACTGTAAAGCTCTTGTTTGGGGGCATTTATTAGCTCAGTGGTTTCAGAATGGGCTGAGATTTTTAATACCAAGTTCCCAGCTTGGAGGGCCACAGTCTGAGTCCATCCCCTTGCACTCCCTCCCCTCTTCCCTCTGCAAACCATTACTATAAGTTCAGCAGTTGATCTCTTCTATATCTCAAAAGCCCGAGCACAGAAAAATAGAGAGGAAAAAGGGTGGCTGAGGGGAGGGTCAAAGAATTTTAAGCACTGAAACTGAGAAGCCCCGTGTTCTTTATAACCCGACTTTCTCATGCTCACTGAGAATCCCCAGAAGCATGAGTAATAAAAGAAAATGCTCTAAAGGTAAAACTTAAAGGACAATATGTGAAATCTCATTTACAAGAGGAAGCAAATGAGGCAGAATCCAAATGCTATATAGCAAAGCCGACTCTAAATCAACATTTATAACACTGACTTGGCAGGTGGGTTTTACCTCTCACCAACCTGCATATGCTTTAAAGTTAACAGGCCAAAATCTATTCTTTGTTACATTCAATCAGCTCTGAACTAAATTTGCTGGATATAAGGAGTTGTGCAGACCAAACTATGGGCAGAATGTGCCCTCGAAAAGATCTGCTAGGGAACTTTCAACTTCTAGGAAAACTTACCTAAACCAAAACATCTCCAAGCGGGTCTCATAAAAATAAATATCAAAACACCTTTCCAGGAAGATACAGACCAATTGTAACGTAAATGGAATTGCATATAAACTTTGTTTCACTGCTTTCCATTTCCTCCCCACCTCATTCTCAGCATTTCCTCTATGTCCGTACTTTTCAAAACCAATTTGTATTTACTTGGGACAAGCTGGATGGCCCCAGAATTTTCTGTCCACTTCATAGTGTCAGAGATTGGTGTTTCAGCTCATCACCACAGTCAGAATTTGGAAGACACAACCAGAATCACGAAGCTGTTCTAGGATTGTCATTTGTCCAATTGATAGCAGGTGAGTTTGTCAGCAGATCCCATGGTGGTGATGTTCTGGCACACATGGGCCCATCCACACAACGGCCCTGGTGCTGTCCCTTGCTTTTTGCCCACGCAGCTCAGGGATTCACCACTTTGCTGCAAACTGTTGGAGTCCAAAGTTGAAGCACTTGAGCTCTCAGAAGAAGAGTTGTTTTTGCTGCTAGACAGCTGTATCTCAGTACATTGTTTGCTATAACCGCATGCTGATTGAGTCTTGTAGTAACAAAATGCATTGCCCTATAAACATAAAACAAGCTGTCACAGCATATCAACACATGAAGAGGCAAAGCAATATTGGAGCAGGGCACCAGAATAACGTGTGTGTTTCCAGTATCATTCTGGAAGAGAGCTGTTCCTACCAAGACAGAGAAGGTTTTGCACTTGCTGTTTGTTCACTCTTGTGCTTTTCGTAAGAGTTATTTCCAATCATTTTATAGAATGCAGAGACAGAAGCATTAAAAAGTTAAATCACGCATGCTAAGAAGGGAATGGAGTTCACCTGAGGCAAAATTAGGACTCAAACCAAAGGAACCTAATGGATATTTTGCTCTTACCACTAGTCATTTCTGCCACACGGGAAGGCAAAAATGAAAAGGGATCACCTAAAGGAGATCCCAAACCCATTTCCTCTGATTGCAATGAATGAAATGTCGATACCAAATACAGAATATTCCTCAATGTCTAATCTGAAAAAAAAGAAAAAGAAAAAGAAAAAGAAAAAAGAAAGAAATTAAAAAAAAAAAAAAAGGAAATCTCTTATCAGAAAATATGTTTCAAAATCCAATCATCCTGCTTTTTTCTTCCTTTGTGAATCTTTCCGTCAGTTGCAGAAGGCTGTAGATGGTTCACAGCAGCTGCCCTATATCCTCTCAGCATCTCTGACTCCTCCGCAGAGCCTCTCTCATGGGCAGATCAAGCAAGAACTCCTGTCTACAGAGCCAGCCTGTGCCTCTCAGGGCAGCCAGATGTCTGAAGGTGTGTATCTGATCTGAGAAGTCACTACTTTTGCTTTTCCTACAGTTACCATTTGCAAATATTTCCACTGTTACAGTTTTCTCCTTGAGCAGAGTTTTGGGTGCTGTAGCAGAAATGCTCAAAACAGTGGTTGAGCTCCTGATAGGTAAGCAGGGCCAACGCAGGGAAGCACATGCAATGCACACAGAGACCAGAAGGGGTTGATCCTGGCTCCACCCCTTCCCAGACCTCATTTAAGGGTTGGTAGTGGAAATCCTTGTATATCTGAGGCCTTCTGAAGGTAAGGAGCTTGTTTTCTTTGTTTCTGTGCCTGCAGCTGTTGTATTTGAGCAAATCCTCACTTGCTGCAGCCTGGAACCTTGCTGTTCTGTTACCATTACTGCGCTTTCCATCATGTTACTGGTACCAAGCTGTAAGTGAAAAAGAATACATTCCAAAATAACACTGTGCAAGACATGGATTTGCTCCTTAAAAAGAAGATACAAAGCTACAAAATTTCAGTACATGTGCTTATTATATCGTCAATGCCTGCAGTTAGCTAGATAATGGTGAGCCTCATTGCTGGGCCATGACATGTAACAAGGAGCTCCTTGAAGCAGGTATTGTTTTTTTGTTCTACCCTCAGACATTCCCAGCAGAACAGTCTTGGTCTGGGGCTGAGGGTCCATCTGTGTTACTGGAATAGTGATCAATAGTGGATAGTGGAAAGAACATCTTTAGTACTCAATTTCATGCTTCTAAGTGTCTCAGTTTTGTACTTGGGAAGCAGTTATTGCAATATTACAAACTGATAAATGACAGCTGGGTATAAAAATGCCTTTCTATAGGGCAGTAGGATTTTTTCAGCTTTTTTTAAAAAAAAAATAAAAAATGTAACGTAGGTAAATGAAGAGAACTTGACCCACACTTTTCTTTAATGTTAAATTAATGGGATGGATGAGTCACCAGATTGTTATTAAAATGAGAGAACTGCATGGCTGACCATGCTGGTAATACTCCCTCTGATGCTCAGCTTTGTTTAATATGCACCTGAGAGAATATGCATGCTTGCTGGGCACTTAAGGAAGCCAGGAGTCCATACCTGAAACAGCCTTGCTTCACCTTGAGGAAAGGAGAATGTGAACTTAGTTCCAACCTCCTTCTTCACTGACAGCGAGGGGATAACCAGAACTTGCTCTCCAGCTTGTGTAATTCTTGTTGGTGTAATAAACCTTGGTTCCATGCATGCTTTTCTCTTTAGGTTTTTGGAATTGATTCTCACCTAGGATTTGTCTTTTTGACTGAAAAGAGACTGAAGATGCTTTGCTCAGACATGCACACATCAAGCCTGGGACTGATGGCTCCCTTCTGCCAGCTAATGGTTGTTTCAGGAACATCCAACTTCTTGTTACCCCCAGTGGTATAGGTGGTCTTTCTTTAGTACAGCAGGAAGGGTCTTCCTGGAACATCTTCTCATCCCTGAATCAGAAATCTGTGCTAAGGTCTGAGACTCCAGCATTGCTCTTTGGAGAAGGTGTGTTTGGCTTGGAGTGAATCTCCTGAAAGCAAAGAGGAGAACCACATTGTACCCTTCTGTCTCTCTGTCTGTGGCCTCATGGCTTTAAGTTTCAAACCAAGCCAGCAAAGCACCACAGCCTCTGCAAACCTGGATTCTTAATGATCCCCAGGTTGATCGTTTACCACACAACTAATTACAACACTTCCAAGGCTCCTGTTTATATCTTCTCCCTCCTCTGCCTCCTTTTCATTTCCTGTGTCCCAGGCCTTGAAATGCTTGGTCTCGACGTGATAATTGATGGCTGCTGGCTGTACAAACACAAAGGCCTGGAGTATAAATAGAGCCAGATGGAGCTGGGATTGTACTGTGTATTTTTCTTAAATAAGGGAAAGATTTATAAATTGATGAAATTTATTGTAAATAAGAAGGCATTGTTTGTTCTTTTATAATAGTTTATTGTAATTGAAAAACATCCGTGACTAATCTGCTCTTGGGTCACATTGCTTTGTTTTCCCTTTGTTGCTCTCTTGAAGCACTCACACATGCTTTGTGCCTCTCGTACCCAGCTGGGCTCCATGTGTCACGTTTGCTCTCACCGTGTGCTGCTGAGTTCACAGGTACGATATTTCACATCCATAACTTCTGTTTTGGATAGGTCTTAACTAGGCTCAATGAGGACAAGTGCCTCAGTCTGGGGAAGATCAAAACTTGGGCTGAAGTTCTGGTAACTCTTGACACCATTGGACATTGTACAAGAAGAGCAGCTCTTCTAGTGTGGGTCTTGGATTTCATTGCAGCTCCATCTTGCTCACCTTTTAGGGGCAGCCCGTGGGACTTGGGAAAGGCCTGCCAGGCTCCTGTTGCTCTTTTGCTCGCTGCACAATAAAACCCACCATAAATCCTGCCCTAAAAATTCTTTATGGAGTTCACCTGTCCACAGCAAATAAATCAATTGCTCTAAATTAAATTCTGTAAAAGCTGAGTGGCGTAGGGTACCATGTCTGGATTTATTTGGGAGCCAGCAAGACTGTAATTTTCTAAGTCAACACTCTGACCCTGCTTTATTCATTTGCTGTTCGTGATAAAACTGGATCTCTCCCTATATTTTTGGCTGGTTGTTTCTTCTCTCTGTGATAGCTGTAATAAGCGTGTCCCTGAGAAGAGGGTGGTGGGGAGGAGACACAGAGGGCTGTCATCCAAAGGAGAGAATTAAATCAGGATGTATCTGCTCATGCTGGCTCCTGTTTTTGCACAGCCTTCTGCTTGTATTTTCCCTGCATTAACTTCTCACGAGCAAAGCTAAAGTGCCAGGCAAAGGCCTCGTTAGACACACATCTTGGGGAACTCTGATGTGCCATTAATTAAGCTCTTTCAGTGCCTCTTTCCTGCTGGTTTCAAGGACCAGCCTGCGTGCCTTAACTCTTCTCTTTCATCTCCCTCTCTCCTCAACAGTGCTCTGACAAGAGCAGCAAGGGGCTCTGCTGCAGACGGGGCCGGGATGGTGTAGTGCCCTCTAAGTGAACTCTCAAGTCTTCTCTAGCAGAGGGAGAGCCCTTGCCAAGTTTGTCAGACAGCGGTGCGCAGAGCCGTTCTCTGTCAATGGATTTGTTGGGCAAAGTCAGGGCTTGACAAGGAAGAAATAGATGCCAGCACATCCTGGCATGGCAGCACCATGCAGATCCATCCTCCTGCTGCTACCCTTCAGCTGATGGCACCGGAAGCCTTCCCATCAGAAGGGTTTGCACTGTCAGCCTGATTGATTTCCCCCAGCTAATGATTCAAATAAGAATTCGTAATATATCGCTCCCAGTGTTGCTTTTATTTCATTTTATTGTTTTTCTTCCCCTCTTGTCCCTCTCAGCAAAGTTTAGGGGTAATTTAAATCATGGTGGCACGCTCTCAGAAATTCAGAGTGTACTGGTTGAGCTATTCCCCACTGCACTTGTTCTCTGCCCCATAAAACCACTTTACCAGGTGAAGACCCTGGTCCCAACCCTCACCGCACAACCAATGGCTGATTAAGACAAGGCATCCTTCCCCCCGCCCCGAACTTGAACTAGAGGCTATAGATGTACTGCAAAACTGCACCTATCTATCCTGAATGCATTTCATGCCAAGAAATGAGCAGTCACGACTAATCCAACTTCTGGAGGGGTATTTTAATGTGTATTTATGTGTTGGAAGAAATGGAAATGTAACACCATATATCTCACAGCTAAGAAGCTATGAGATGGAGATGATGCTGGTATTTTGATCTCTATCTTCCCTTGGCAGCTCAATCTTCTTTTCACATGTCTTAGAGGAAATTTGTGTGTCACTTTCTGCTGAGTCTACTGCCTACTTGGTCCTTAACAACACACTTTGTCCCTATAACTGAAAACCCAGGTAAGCAAGGATTTAGCAATGGCTCTTATTTTGGGTCCTGAACGATCTCTTTCTTCCCTTGCAGCTCTCACTCCCTGTCCCCGCACTGGGTTTGCAAGCAGGGATGCTGGTGCCAGAGAGTACCTCAGTGCCAGCATGAAATCCCTCTGCTGGCTCCTCCTGCCCTGCCGTTTTGCAGGTAGCAGGGCCAACCTCTGCTCTGTGTGAGAGCCAAAGCAGAGCTCCGTTGGTGACACAGAGAAGGTGACAGCTCAGCAGGAGGACTTCTCACTCACGGCAGCTCCTCTCCACTCTCTGCCTGCTGTAATTAATATCCTTTTCCCTGCAGGCTGTGAGGCTCTGACAGGCTTTATTTTTAACTCCACTTAATGACAGAGTATTAAGACAAAATGCAACTTTGGTGAGCTGCAGGCCTCGGGGAGGTGTGAGGGCCTTGGAGCGTTGCTGTGTTGGCAAGGCAGGCCAATGTGTGCGGCACAGAGAGCTCAGCATGTCATAATGTGTGATCATCTGACACACGTCCAGTGGTGGGAATTCAGGAGGATGTTCCTTGGGACAGGCCCTGCCCCATGAGCCAAAGGGGTATTCGTCAGAAATAGGAGTATGTCCATTAGGAGGTAGTGGGTATATGATCTTGAGACAGATGGAGGTTTAGTTTTTCATGGTTAACGAGGAAAGTGAATGATGGGAGGGGCGTCTTGTTCCTGCAAGGCAAATTCATGGAAGATGAGGAGTGAAAGCAGGCAATAAATGATGCTTTCAGTTTAGCCAAGAGATGAGGCAGGGAAAGTTAAGAAAGAGTTGGAATCAACACAGAGTGAGCAGCGAAAGCACTGAATCTTAACAAAATGATGGCCACAGCTTGTGTATCCCTCACATAGAATCACAGAGTGGCTTGGGTTGGAAGAGACTTCAAAGATCATGCTGTTGCAACTCTTGCTTGTGGGCTGAGTAACCCCCAGCTCAGGCTGCCCAGGGCCCCATCCATGGCTTTGGGCACCTCCTGGAATGGGGCATCCACAGCTCTGGGCAACGGTGGCAGGGCCTCACCACCTTCTGAGTAAAGAATTTCTTCCTTACATCTAACTTAAACAAACCAATAAGAGAAGCATTTAGAAGCAAAGTGTGGAAAAATATTAAAATAAATAAATGACCTTCCTAGAAATAAAAGTTCTAGTCATTCTTCGTATACTTCTTTAGGATTTGGGATGTTAGTAAAATCAGGAAAAGAACTACCTTCTGCTTTTTCCCTATCTAGATCCAAATAAAGGATAACAGGAGAAAAGGTATACTAAAATTGCAGGACATTAACGGTTTTTGTTTCAGAAGTTAGGCTTTGAGTAAACACCATAGATTTCTTTTTCAACTATCCCTTAGAAATAACAAAGACAGTAAAGACTTGTTTTCATTTCAGGCCATATCGTCTTCCCTTCACTCATGACAACTTCTCAGGAACTGCTCTTAAGGCAGAATTTCTGACTAAACTCCAAGTTTCTAGGCTGGGAAAATGGCAAGATGGGAGATTTTGGTGCAAGCCCTGTCTCTGCCATAAGTGTGTAGTACACTCATGACTGGAGGCATGATACAAATGCACATTTCTCAGGGTTAGCCTTATACATCTGGAAAAGAGATTACTTTTACTTGGGAAAGAAACTGAGCATTGTTACAGAGCCGTGCATGTATCTAGTTAACACTTCTTCTAAGATGAAGTTACTAAACATTCCCCACTAAGTTTTATAGGATGTTTCTCTCTTCTCTCTTCCCTTCAGGAAGCATGGGCAGTGTGTGTTCAAGAGGGAAGGGTTTTTCCGTGAATGCTGGGCATTTACTTTCTGTGATAATATTGTGTTTAGAGAGTCCCCAGGCATTGTTTCATGATGCCAAAATTTAGGGGCGATAAGCAATGAGATTAGAGGAAGCCACAAATCTGACTTTTATCACTGCTTTGCTTACCCTGAAGCCTCAGACTGTACTGTGGAAGCATCCTGAGTCTATGATTGTTCTTGCAGGACTCAAAATCCTGCAGAAATCAGTTAATGCGTCACTAGCCTCACTGCCAAGGTGTGTTCTCCTATTAAGGGGGAACCAGCATCTCTTCAACATTACCTGAAGTAGCTGTAGCGACTTTTATTCCAGCATCTTCTCTTCTGACATGCATTCTATGAAGAAAACACCATCAGTGGGCCAAGGTGACCTCAAGCACATCCCTGGTTTATTTTTACTTGCTGTCCAGAACTTTGGTAAGCAAGAAGCAGGTGTTCCCCTTTTAGGATATTAGACTTTCCTTCAGCCCACGTTCCCAGTGGTCTCTTTAGAACAGTGATCCTTCCTCATAATCCTCTGTCCATCCTCCAGCACAAGCAGCTCCCCTGTAATTAGTACCACTGGTACTGCCGATGGATTCCAGGCCAATGCGCAGAGTAATTGCTGCTCAAGATTACTTATGACACAAATGTTGACATTCTGTTGGCATAACTTGCAATAATGTATGCAGATTGCATCCTTCTAGTGCCTTAATTATTACTTCTCCGCAAGAAATAGTCAGGTTATCCTCTGCTTTGATTTGAAGGAGATAATTCCACCTTGAAGCGCAGTTCTTTAGAGAAAGGGGAAGGGCAGAAGGAGAGGGAAGGAACGGACCAAAATGCTGTTATGGTTTTTCCTCCACATGGGATGAGTTTGTAGCTCAACCTTGGCTACATCTTCCTCCTTTTTTCTGCCTCACTGTGGGAGTGGGGAGGTCTCTTTCAAGGTGAAACTTTCCCTGGGAAAACACAGAAGTGCCGCATTTAATGAGCCAAGACAGATGTCCTATTCAACAGCCAGCAGCATGCATGAAAGTACTTAGTATTTATTATCTACAGCGTGACAGTGTCTGGAGTCCACAACCAAGGCTGAGGTTTTGTTGGGCTGTAAGATAAAATTCCTAACCCGCTAAGTTTAAGCTATACATGAAACAGGAGGCAGAGTGCGGGGAAAGGAAAAAGAGATCCATCAATGCAAAAAACCCAAAACAGAAAAACAATAAATTTGACACCTTCCCCTTAAGAGTTTGCATTTTATCTCTAGCTAAAAGAATCCTGGGAAACCTGAGAAATTATTATACAGAAATGCTGTATAATACAAGACAGTTTATATGAGAACGACAACAAAGAGCTCTAGAAACCCGGTCTAGGAAAGGAAGCACGTGGCTCAGATTCTCCTACATGTACAACATTATAATTTTATTTTTATAAACTAACACCTGAAGACATTCAGAATAGAAAATGGGACAGAGGAAAATATCTTGCAAAGTATATCCTTGGAGAATACAGTTGCACAGCAACAGAGGAGGTATTCCTGGAGCTCTGGAAATAAAACCACTAAAGACTCATGTTTCATACATGGGGGAAGGAAAATGCTCCATGTCTTTGCAAGGTGGGAAAAAAAGTCTCTGCAAGAGGACATGCCACTGCTTTGATGTGCAGATAAGCAGTTATTTCTTTTTCCTGGCCAAAGTCCTTTCAAATTTTTGAGTTATGCAAAGATTGACTCCATCCTGCTTTTTATACTGACTTATATTTTCTGGTATCCTGCAGTAATGCCCAGTGGCTTGGAGAAATCGTATCCGTCAGTCCTTCACCTAGACCTAGATCCTAAATACTACAGAATGTATGTAGTCACCTGTGGAAATCTCATGATGGAGAAGGAAAACCCCTTTTCAGGCCTGTCCAAGTTACACATGTAGCTTGAATTGAGATCTCCTTCTCAGGCTTGCTTGGCAGTTGACGCTGTTATTATATGGGAAAACAACAAACCTTCTCAAAAAGAATGGGAGCCTGGTGGATTCCTTGTCTCAACAACCTACCTGAGATGCTGAACTGTGAATGTCACCCTTAAGCTGGGTGCACCTCCCAGAGCTGCCTTTTCGGTTTCTCTAATTGTGTCTGTGTTCTTGCACTGTTTGATGGAAAAGGAACAGGTCTGCTCAGATTAAACTGAAAGGGATTGTGAGAAACAAGTTTCCTGAGATAATATGGGGAAGATAATTGATATAATTGGGAGCATTCAATTTCTCTAAGTCCTTTTTGGTCAGGAGGGATCAATTTTCCAGGATCGGGATAAAAACGGAGCCCCCCTTAATCATTTTGTATTATTGTCCCAAAAGCCAATAAACATAAGGAACCATGACCATTCTTTCCTCCTGGGGACAGCTGAATTGAAACCTGAAAGTCAAGTAATACACTTAGATACTATGGTGATCAAGTTCTCCCACAATTGTAGGCACAATCAATGAATAATGAATCATCTTGTTTTTGAATGGCTTGAACTCTACCTTTCCAAAGCAGAGTGAGAGAAGTTTTAGAAAAGATAGATCTAATTATTTCTGTGGGATCCTGGTGGTACCATCCCAACAGCTCCAACACAGCTGCGGGTCTGCATTGCAATGTGTCCCTTAGCATCAATGCTGTTGTGTGCCAGGCTGGGGATGACAGTTCAGCATAAAAATGAAGTTGAACAAGATCGTGGTGTTGTGAGTGTTTTACTCAGTTTTTGAAACAGCAGCTGACCTGGCAGGACTCTCCTTCATGAACCAATTTCACTCTGCCTTATTCAATAAATGCACAAACCGTTGCCCGAAGTGTGTGTATATATATCTGTGACAGCACAGCTTTGTGCCATATGAGCCTTCTTCTATGCAGGAGCTTGGCTAACCCCTGGGCCAAGATCTCGTTTGCATTTTCTAGGAACAATTTACATTCACTTTCTAACAGATTTGGGGAATTTCACATACAAGTTTACTCGTCCCTTTTCCTGTCTCCATCCATCCACCCCTTTCTCCTGTTCTTGCCTCATAAATGCATCATTTTCTCCCCTTGGTGAATTGCCTTTCATTTGTCTCATATCTCAGGTGGACAGGAGGAGCATGGCAGATCCTGGCCCAGCCATTATGGGGTCTCTAGGGAAGGACCTGCCTCATCTCTGGGTCCTTCCCTTTGCCTTTGGCCCCAAACCTTTCCCTCCCATCCAGCCCCAGCACGATGAGGGCCATGGGCAGCAGCATTGCCCCAGCCCTGGCAGTGGGACGGGGACAGTGTCCTCTTCCCATCAGGCACTCTGTCCCCACCGTTTCCCATCTGCGCTGCTCTCTCCACCTCCGGTGAAACACAGCCCAGGTTTGTTTAGTCAACTTGAAGAGAAACGCTGCACGTTGGCCAAAACCCTCCATGAAAATCCTGTTAATTTGTTTGATGAGCTGCCTCCAGCTGCAGCCAGACGAATAAATGCTGATTGGCTCTTTTGCTTAAGCTCTCCGTAATGAAATGAGCCAGCTCCGTGCCTCGGCTATGCATGCCAGCCGGGCTGGGCGAGAGGTGGGTGTGCAGGGCTGCGTGGGGAGGGGAGCGGGAGGCAAAGGGGGACATGTCTAATGGCATCATTTCCACTTCACAATAGCTAATCCTGCCTAAATCAACGTATCCCTGGCATCCTAATGAAATTGGGTTGGAACTTGTTCAGTTTATGATGAGCTTTTTAACCTCGGCTTCTTAATTAGCCTGATGCGGGGTTGAAATGGGAAAAAAAAAAAACCCAAAACACGGAGCTTTTTTCTCTCTGACCCATCTCTCATTGGCAGTGTAGAAATGGTGAAATTAGATGCTAATCTGCTGGTTGGGTTTAAAAATAATCTCAGCGTTTAGGTCTTTTGGGGATGTGGGGAGGAAAATAGAGCGAGTTTTTCATGTATACAGTGTTGGTTGGCATCTTGTTGGGATGTGCAGGTGTTTCCCACATGGGAAGGAATGGGGCCTCAGAGAGTCCTGCAGACATGGGGAGTGGGGCAAACCCTCCAGACTGCAGGGAGGAGAAGAGGAGGATGAGAGGAAGGAGAAATTGTGTCCCAGTTTGTAAGATCAGCTTGGATGGAAATGTTGCCATTTCTTCATTAGAAATGACAATGTTTTGGAATCCGATGGGATATTTTGATGCAGTTTGAGGCAGTTGTCCTGAAAAGCATGTCAGGGAAGGAAGAAGACTTGTGGCTACCTAAGAGCAAAGGGAATGAATCAGCTTGAAGGAAATCAAGACATTCCAGAAGGGAAAGGCTACACCCTCCTCTGGCAGAAGTGTTCCAGGTCACACTGTCAGCTATGTTTTCTTTGAGCACAAAACTTGTTTTCCTAGCGAGGGGGAGAACCTCTCTGCATCGCCTTTGGTAGATCCTTTCATGGGAAAGGAAGGGCAGGTGTCCACTCACTTCTCTTCACATCCAGGAATGATTCTTTGGTGAAGTCTCACAATACTAGGGAAAACTGGGAGGTCACTGGGAGACATTTAGACAAAGCAGCAGCTCTTCTTGTTCTGCAGCTTTCTCCCCAAAGAGAGAGGGAAGAAAACATACCTTCTTTTCTCCCATCACCCTTTCCAGCAGAATAAAATGTGACTTCTTCCCTAAATAATTTACAGCCTGTCTTCTTCCTGAAAGTTTTGGTTAGCACAAAATGACACTTCTAACCCTTTAATGCTCTGATGAAATATCCTTCCATGTATAATTTAGGAACTGGCAGCTGGTAGTAGCAGGGCAGGTGTACTGCTGGCGTCTGCAGGCAAATCCCCTGGCACTGGTTTGCTCCTGGGTGATGGGAGGAGACAGTGCAGGAAGAGCCAAGGACAGGATCAGCACAGAGATGCCCCTGCCAAACCTGTGCTTCTGAAAGGGTAAAGAGCAGCTGGGAAACCAGCGCTGGTGCAGCTCGGGGGAATAGGGCTCTTCCAGGCAAGGTTGTGTTCAGCAGAGGCATACCGGGCCTTTGACTGAGGTGCCAGCCTAAGGAAAGGGAAACAAGGTCAGAGCCTTGCTCTGCTTCAGGTTCCTTTGTGGCTCAGCTCAGTGCTGCAGGCTCAGATCAGCCAACATGTCAGTGGTGTTTGTAGGCTGTGCTTCAGATGCTCTCCAGCTTTCACAAGAATAGGCCCTTCTCTCTTTGTGTCCATAGAAGAGAAATGGCCACTCCTTGTTTGAGAGCTTTAACCAGGGAAAGAATTACTTCCATTTTTAGAGATACATTTTGAAATACAACAGGTGTTTTATTGCTCCTGGAGCATTATCACTGTGATTCAGGTTCCATTTTCAAAATCTTACAAGGAGTAACTACCAGCAGCATTCAGGCTATGTTCCAAACATGTTCTCCTGTGTGAAATTTGCCATTACATTTGGAGGGTGTTTATTTTTCATGCTCGTTTTCTGCTTGTCAGAGCTTCCCTTGTGCAGCACGCAGAGAGAGGTGCAGATTGTTCTGTCCCACACCTGAGAGATGGTACAATCCCATCCCACTGCTACAGCGACGTGAAATGAGCTCAGGGTACATCCAAGCATGGTCATGTTGTGCTCAGCAGTAGGAGCATTGCCCACTCTTCGTGGCAGATGAAATAAAGTGAAAGTAAAATGGAAAAATGATATCATTCTGTGTGTAAACCAGTGAGGGCACTTCTGACTTTTGCCCTTCTCCTGCTGCCCACGGCCCTGCCTGCAAGGTGTAATTAGCCTTGAGCTCCTGCAGTTCTCCTGTGCAATGGCTGTGCAATGCAGGAGTGCCTCCGGCCATGGGCTTCTCACAGATATTTCATTAACGTTCAGAAATGGCACTTACTTGCTAATAATCTACCAACATTTAATAAAAACAGCCCAAGAGCTTTATAACCTGTTAACTTCCAAGTGCCAATAATTAAACAAAAATGATAAATAATTAAAGCCTAATTACATAGTATCAGTCATTTCATTTTCCAGCACGCATGTTAAGTGCGTTTGCCACTGGTGACTGGGGGCCCATTCAGTGAGCGCTCAGCTCTTTCTCTGCGTGCCTGGATGGAGAGTCAGGTTCCATGCAGCTTTATGGTGGAGGAAAGAGAGGAAAATGTGCTTCATTAACTGGGTAATTATCCCCTTCCAACACTGAAGATAATTCCCTTTGAGGCTGTTGTATGTCATGAGTTTGGGAAACAGGCAAATATATCCATTTATGTCCCCTGGTTCTGCGAGACACTGAGTTGTAGGAGGGGGGCCAGATGCAGAGGAGCAGCTTCAAGCTGCCCACGGAGATATCTCTTTCACTCTCCATCATTTTATTTCTGGATCCCAAAGGAATCGTTGCAAATTGGGCCCTATATAATGGGTTGAAACAAAACCCAGTGACTAGACAGATGGCAGGCATTTTAAATAGTTGTATCAGGACTCAAACCCATCATGAGATCTACAAGTGACAAAGATCCACTGTAGCACCAATTCACAGCAGCTGAAAATATCTGTTTCGGAACTCATGGTTGGAAACGCATAGAATCATTAAGGTTGGAAAGACCGATAAAATCATCCAGCCTGACCATCAACCCATGCCTGTGACTGCTTTAGACCATGTCACTCAATGCAACATCATCCACTCTTTTCTTGAACACCTCCAGTTGGTGACTCCACCACCTCCCTGGGCATCCCGTGCCAGCACCTCACCAAACTAAGGACTACCTGAAGATAGACCAGCTCTCCATAGCCTGTCAGCTGGGAAACTCGAAAGGACAGAACTTGAATGCAGCCAGTAAGAAAAAAAAAGGGGTGGATAACGCTGAAGCTCAGCAGGGGTTGGAGTGTGCAGCAGGTGCAAGAGCAGGACACCAAAGTCCTCTGTGCACTTAATGGACAAGGACAGATGGCTGAGCCTGATACAAGCTAATAACAGGGGAGATGAGCTGACAGCACAGAAGCCTGAAGCTCTCTGTCTGGCCAGAGTGTAGGGATAGTGCAGGGCTGGTGAAAGGATCGGGAGGGAAAGTATGCACTAAATCCACTTAGTTATCTGCTGCCAGGGCAGCATTTGTCTGCTACAGGGAATAAATGGCCTCCATTGCTTTGAAAGCAGGGAATTGGTTTAATTGATCTCCAGTGGACCCTTAGTCAAGGAGGAGCCTTGCTCATGCTTTAGTTGCTTCCCTGAAGCTGTGCATTGAGCTGGTTTGCTTCAGTTAATTTTCAAATGGTTGCAAAATCTTCCCAATATTCAAACCCCACTCAGGTTTTTGTTGTTGGTGGTGTTGTTGTTTTCTCAGCAGGTTCTACTTCAGCCCCTCCAGGTAGGGGACATAATTTGATTTTCCACAACAAATCTATTTCCTCATTACCCAGACCTACTGGTGCAAGCTTTGTTTATGTCTGGCGGCCCATTGGCAATCCTCAACATCCCAGCACCATGGCCCTGGAGTATACAAATTTACTGCAATGTGAGGTGGGGTGAGATGCAAATGTGCTCCTAGAAATATGTCTTTTCTCAGTTTTACCATTTGACTCTCTTAAAGGGCAAGGGCTATAAGTCTCTATACTGCAGAAGAGTCGATTTAAGTCTTGAGTCACACAGGTGATCACTTTAAATATCTTCAACTATTTCTAGGGGTTAAGAAGGACTGTGATTGCCAGACTTCCTTTCCCAGCTTGCAGTGATGTATCACCAACTGCTTAATGAGCTTTTATGTCTGAGTTCCAAGGCTTCCATGGAGTTTGCTTTCCAATTTATGCTTCTTCCTTGGATGGAAAGAGACTGAGGATGGGGTACGGGTTCAGGTGGTGGCCACTCCATGTTGGCTCCTTGGCAAGAACTTCGTGCAATCTGGAAGCCCACTGCAAATATAGAGCAACACAGCTTAGAGGATAAGCCAGGATGAGTTACTCTACATTTGCAATAGTGAAGGAATTCGTTTCGCATCAGACATGGAGCCTTGGCTGAAGGCTGAGGGCTGAGGGCTATTACTACGCAGCATCTATGTGCACATTTCCAGGTTTAATTGCACACTGTAGGTGCTAGGAAGGAAGTCCAGCATCCCAGATCAATGTTTATCCTTTCTGCTCTCATTAACTAACCCTACCCAAACACTGCATTCATGCTTCTGGCCACTCACTCATCTTTCAGCTGAGATTTAAAACTGCTTTGGGAAAATCAAAGTGCCCTGCTAGCAAAATTCATCCTGCAAATCACAGAGAACCCTCAACGTCTACCGAGAGCTCAATACTCCCACTTCAGCAGCTGGGGAGTCAATCAGGCAAGGTGTTTCTTTACCACCCGGAGCATTACATAATGAAATGCTGTGGAAACCACCTCGCATGGACAGAAAGTAAATTCTCCACAGGGGAGAATATAGTGAGAGAAGCAAGTGGAGATGCATTAGCAGAACAATGCAGATCCTCACAGAAATGGGGGCACATGTCAGCTGCATCCCACTGTGAATGATGTGTGGTGCTGCGTTCGAGGAACTGAAGCATCATCAAGTGCACGGGATTGCACAGAATTGCAGGACTGCTGCTAAGTAAGTAGCAACCCCAGCTTGTCTGTGTGCCTGACTTGGTGTGCCATTGGTGATGTAAAGGCTTACACTGCCTGGATCCAAAACCAGACGTTCTCACGTAGGTGGGCAAATGGGGGATTTGGGGTTTGACTTGAGGTTTGCCAGCACTCATGGCTTTTGAACCCGTGGATCTGTTGGGAGATCCTACTTTGGAGAGGAGGTGAAGAAAGCCCAGTGACAGCTCCCTGTGTTCCCATCTCTTGTTGATTATAGATTATTTGCAAAATGAGGCTTGGGGAATTATTTCTCTTCAAATGACACTGCGTTAGTTGATGTCTCACCCCAAGATGGAATGCTCCATTCTGTCCAAGAGCAAAATTCTTCCAAAGGTGGCTTAAACAAGGGTTATTTCCACACTCAGGAACCCACTTAGCCAGAAGCACTGAGCTATTTAGAAATGCCTTAAGTACCGATTTTAGGGAATCCAGTTAGAAGTGCTAGTGCAGCCTGTTCTGAGTTAAAAATAGACCTCCTCTACCCAAAGCTGGAGGAATAACAGCATTTTCCCATTTTCCAGCTACCCTTAGGTGGCTGTGTTATCACAGCATCCATACTCAGTCCAGCCTTTAGAGTGCACCACTGTGCTAGTGGATTTCACCCTGGTTTAATGCAGTTTCAAGGCAAAGGGATACCTGCTTAGCACAGTAGTAGTATACAGAGCCATTCCTGGACAGGCTGGATTCCCTCTCTGCAGGAAGAGATCTGCAGAACGTGCTTGCAGGGCTACAGTCTCCAGCAGCAGTAGAGAGGTGATATAGAAAGTATAGCTTTTACAGTGGGGACACAGGAACTCGACCCACTGACAAAGGCCCCTTTTGGGGTTGGAAAGACAAGTTCAGAGTAGGTAGTGCTAAATCTGAGCATGAGCCTGGCAAGGTGCTTTCTGGGATGTAACCAGTCAGCCTTACACCTGCTGCTTGGACATGACAAATGTGCTCCTCACCAGGACCCTGGCCTGCAGGTAGTAACTCTGGCATGAGACAAAAAAACACAGCTGCTAGGAGCTCATTTCCACTGAAGCCACTCTCCTGCAAGCTCTTCAAAGAGATTGCAAGCACCCAAAACACCGTCACCACGACGGGATCCTGCCTTATCTCAACTTGCATTATCCAGTCCTCTCCCCAGCCTCTGTTGTACAAACTCAATTGCCTTAATTACTAGAGCCCCTGGTCTACTTTGCCATATATGTTGATGTCTGGGCATTAAATATTTATCAAAAGATTCATTATTTGGGCATTAAATATTAATTTGTATGAGGGAATGAATGGGGTGATTTGTATTTGTTTCTTTACGAATTGCCTTGGAATTGGAAATGTCTGGTCCCTACAGGGCAGTGCTCAGGGGCAGCTGATTTCTCCCCCCTGCCCTTTTGAGGCAGTCCTTATTACCTGTCCTTCAGACATCATTTTCCCCACTGTGGCCAGCTGCCTGGGCTCTGGAGATTAACTTTGCTATCAATACGTTTGAGTTTTGTTTACAAACCATAAGAAAAGTTCCTTCTGACCTCCCACACTCAATCTTTCTCACACACAAACAGAAGAGACTCCACTTAAGATGCTCAAGCTTCAGTATAATTGTTTTTGTTACCGGGGGACGTCTGGTTCTGTTCTGTCTCTTTAAGTGAAGTTTATGGCCTGAAAGGTAATTGATTTGCAATGGTATTTAAGACAAGAGCTGGAGGATACTGCTGTGCTCTTCTGCAATACAGTTGCCTGGAGAAAACCATTGCTAAAGCAAAAGCATTGACTTTTTTTTTTGTGATGTGGTCTCTTCTGATGCACTCAGCAGGGGAGAAGTTTGCTCTATTTTTACAGAATTGTCTGCTATTTTTACAAAAGCAGTTTGGACATTGCACAGTCTTGCAAGTTGTGCTGCGAATTAGGCAATGGGTGCAGGAAGGGAGGGCAGGACACTCCATGCTTTTGATTGCTGCCCACTTCTTTATCTTTTTGCATTGGATTAGGTTGAACTTGTTTTATTTTTTTCCCAAAGAAAGGCAGTTTTATGAAGCAGTCAAGCAGGGCTGGGAAGTCTGCTGAGGTTTAGCTACAAGGCGTATAATGGCACTATGGGAGGGATAAACGCTTTGGTGATTATGGGCAGAGACAATGCCAGGATAATATTAGGGGGCAGGATTAGAGAAGGTAGACAGAAAGATTTTCCTAATACACTCTAGTCATTTCTACAATAGGTCCATCAGAAAAACTCTGTAAATTGAAGTTGGCTGCAGATACCAGAGAACGCAAATGCCTCAACGTCAAGGGCACATCTCCTGCTTTCAGCAGAGTTTTAATTTCACCCACCCTCTATGGAGCAGGAACACAAAAGCAGTTGTTTTTCATAGCTTCAAAAAAAGAGTCATACAGGAGCAATCTCAGTAAGATATGTGAACAACCAAACGCAGCAAGCTGTTCTTGTAGCTCATGGGGCTGTGTAGGGTCTCCATCCCAGTAATTTCAGAGCACAGATATTTCCTCGAATTAAAATTATGGAGAACCTGGAATGAGTTACTACTGCAGTATGAACAGTAATAAGCAATTTGATCATTTCATGCAAAGACTTCTGCCAACAGCCAGCAGATCTCTTCAGGGAGAGACAAACTGCTAAAAATCGGTGTCTATGAGCTTTCCAGAAATCCATCTGCACAGCTAATGAATTCCCCTGGGCATAGACTACCACTGAGACGTACATTGGGACTCCAGGTTGCTGCATGCTAGGAGAAAGCTTGTCCTGGGATTGATGCATGTGGCACTGATGCATCAAAAATCAGGGTGCAACAAGGACATTGTGACAGTAGGAGTTAGAAATTCTTTCACTTCTCAAACATGGCTTGCCAAGGGAATATCTACCATACACTTTAACTCGGATGCATTTCACTTCTTATGCTATGTAACTTAAATCTAAGGGAATGTGACACAATAAAGAAGTTCTCTACCTCCAAGGAAAACCGAACATCTTCTGTAAGTCAGCTTTCCTCAGAAATCACGCTTGGCACCTAAGGTACAGGTAAATAAAATCTGCTCTATTCCACCACAGCACAGGTCAGGATGAAATTGGAAAGTTTATCAAAGATTGTTATACAGGTCTTACGGGGAGCAGCTGAAGGAACTGGGATGGGTCAGTCCAGAGAAGAGGAGGCTCAGGGGAGACCTCATTGCTCTCTACAACTGCCTGAAAGGAGGTCATGTCAAGCTGGGGTTGGCCTCTGCTCCCAGATAACAGCGATAGGATGAGAGATGATGGCCTCATGTTGTGCCAGGGGAGGTTCAGGTTGGATATTAGGAAAAATTTCTTCAAAAGAGCAGTGATGCAGTGGCACAGCTGCCCAGGGAGTGGCAGGGTCACCATCCCTGGAGGTGATCAAGAATGGTGGAGATGTGGACATCTCAGTGGGCATGAGGGTGTGGGTTGGGGTTGGACTTGGTGATCTTAGAGGTCTTTTTCAACCTTAATGATTTAATGATTCTATGATTACTTATTTGTAATGAATTCCTGAACTGACACCTGAATGACGTCCTTATTCCTATTACACAGAATGACAGATTCTCTGTGCTCTTTCCCTCTCCTCCTTAAGCGGAGACGACTCCTGCCCACCTTAATCTTTTATATACTCACTGAATAATAACCTTTTTGGTCATTTACTCAGGAAGGATTTGTCATTCCAATACTTCATTAATCCTATAACATAAAATCCAGAAGATATGTACATGGCTGAGAAGAGGCATGTAATTCCTTTGGTAGTATTCACACTTAAATATAACACAGTGTAAGAGCAAATCAGTTTTGAGGTGAGCTGTCAAAGCCGCTCTCCTCCACCACTTTTGGGGATCACTGTCACCAGGATGTTAATTAGGCATGGGGAGGAGATGAGGCTATTCCAGCAGATCAGAACTCTCTGGGAGACCCTGAGCCGAATCACTGCTACAGCAGCTATGTAAATACAGGGAAGTACATTTTATTCGTGTATTTTTGGTCCATCCTTGTGCCAGTCGCTCCACATTGGTCAAGGGGCTGCTTTGAAAGTTGCTGGAGATGCTCTGCCTGATGCTCAGGGCACTGCCCCTCTTACACATGGTTTTCTGAGGAGTGTTCCCACTCTTTCAAACACCCGGGGAGAACTGCTTTTGTGGGATTATTACAGAACCTCCTGGGGAAAAGACAAATCAGGCTTTTTATCTGCTTTTTGGCTTGCCACAAGCGAGTCCCAACTTCCTGCCACTAAAGGCACTTCTGCTTCTCTCTGCTCTGTCAAAGGACTTAAGATGATCAATTTATAATGTCTACAGAGTGCTAGGATGAAAAGATGTTCTGAAAATGCCTTGGATGAAAAGAAGCTGTAAAAAAAAAATAATCTTTACCCTGATAGACTGATTACAATCTATTGTGCCGTGGATTAGTGGGTGAGTATTTATTCCGCTTATTTTTTTATTCCTATGTACAGATGCTCTGGACCACAATGACCCCTTTGAAGTCATTATTGGCTCTTGCATCCATGAGTAGTATGGAGGGCACATTAATAAACTGTATATAGAAAAAGACAATGAAGTCCCCAAGAAGTCATTAAGAGTCTATTGTGTCAGTCTGCCTGTGGCCCACAAAAGATACTGAATATGTAAGCTAAAAATATCCTTTGGAAATGCTGTTGACACAGTTATTTTACATTGGCAGCAACATCTTCCCTCCACATACACATGCTCCCCTTGCTAATCCTGCTCAGAGCAATCCATTTTCTGGGAATCATCTGATTTTTCTCGGGATTCGGAGACATCCAGATGCCAGCACTCTACTGGCACTTTGTAGCTTTGTTAGGGAAAACCAGGAGCATCTATTTTATTCCTGCCCTATATTCTCCTATGTATGAAGTGCTGTACAAACACCCGATGGCTGCTGTTATGTCAAAGGGCTGTGAGCTGAAAAGAACAGAGCATAAAAATATGGGAAGGGAGCAGGTATCTGCACTTCTTTCCTTTTGGACCCAGCAGTGTCCCCACCTCTCAGCCCCTCTGCTTCCTGTACCCAAGTCCAGGAGGGACACAGCCCAGCAGCAGAGGAGTTGACTGCAGGTATTTCTGGTGACACCAGTGCTGACACTCTGCCTCCTCCACGTTGGCAGAGATGCTTAGAAGAGCTGGTCCCAAAGGTGAGGAACCTTTGCAGAGAATGGAAGAGCTCAGCTGACTCAGAGCTCTGGCTCCGGGCTGTCTGCAGGCTTAAGCAGCATTACCATGTATTTAATGTATTTCTCACAACCATTGAGCTTAGGGACATTTTTCCTTCTTTTAATAGAAGCTGAAATTTGGTAGTTGCTAGTTGAAATCAAGACTGAGAGAACAGCACATGTTCAGTCCTAAATTGAGAGGGCAGCTCATATCATCCTTAGGGTTTGTATCACTGATCAACAAAGAAAATAATGCAACACCTTCCAATGGCCCATTTGTATTACAAAAAGCTACATACCAACACAGCAGGCATACCCACACACCCTTAAATGCTCTGATCCCTTCCTGGAAGTGCATTATGCTTGAAATATACTTCCTTAGAGGGTTTATGGAGTCCTCTAACTTGAAGCTGTTTCAGCTCTGCGCGTTCTAGTCCTGCAAGAAGACGTTGCAGAGTATAAACAACCACTGAAACAAGCAGGAAGATGGGAATTGATGTTATATCCAGGTCTGCTTTTCCGTTTCCTGCTAAAAGAGGATAAGAAGCAAGATAATTCGCTGCCTCGCTTGGCCTTGAAATCTACAACACTGTGTCTGACTCGTGCTGAGTAATGTGTATTGATCACTTGGTTACAAGTATTCTTGTTCAGCCCATCGCCAATAAAAAGTTTATGTAAAGCAAGAGCTGAAGTAAACAAGTGGGAGACAGCGGGAGGGAGAGTGTGAATGCACACAGGGGCTAAATGGTGTTTCTCTTTCCGAATATCTTATGCCCAAATTTTGGTGGCAGGAGTTCATTTTTAAACATTTTAAAGCCTTCAGATGAAGAGGTTTTTGTTTTGTTTTGTTTGGCCCTGTGTTCTGTTTTGTTTTGCCTTTGTTTTCCTACTTGCTCCTGTGCAATTCTTCTTAGATAAACAAAGCACCAGAATATAAAGGCAAAAAAAAGGTAACAATAAAAAATTTACATATGAAAAGCAGTGGCTGAATATTTTCCTGCACTTAAAAGGAAGGAAAAAAAGAAAGAATGAGGATTAACAAGTAGAAAATAAAGTTGGTGAAACAGCCTTCAGGCCTGAGTTTCCTAAAGGCAGAGTGGGAGATCCGGGGGACAAAACTACCAGCACTTCTCTCTGCTCACAAGCGGCTTCTGGGCTGAAAACTGTTTCATTACCATGATGGAACTTCTTGCACACGATGTTCTTCTCTAAGATGACAAACGAAATGGGACCAGCTTGTTTGTGAAGGGGAACACTTCCCTCTGCTAACAGCTTGACTGAGATCCACCCAATTTGCTTCCTAACCACTGGAAGTGCCCCCACCAGTGAGTAGGTAAGGATGTAGACACAGGTGAGCAATGAGGCTTGGAGCCCTCCAGGATGCAGTTATGGGATGGTACAATGTCACAAAATGAAGATGGTCCTCTTTGCCAAGCCCAGCCCTTCTTGTGAGCTGCCATTCTTGCTGGGCATCCCTGCAGAACATCATGGACATCTGTCAGTCTCGAGGTTCCATTAGCTTTTCTTGGCCTCAGCCAATAATGCTGTGGAGTTAACTTCATTCATTTAACCAGTGGGAAGGGTGTAGGGGGTGAAAAATAGACAGAAGGAATTTTCTTTTAGTCTGATGGACACAGGGTGCCACACTTGCATCCCCGATGTGGTGTCAGCTCGCCTGGTTCAGTGGTCAAACTGAAGGAAAATCAGGGAGGAAAAAAAAAAAAGTGCTTCAAGGTTATTCTACAAAATATTTTGACCCAAGACAGAAAAAATTATCTTCATTTTTAGGACATTTACACCTGTGTTTTTTGCCTTCTTTCCTAATTAGCAGAGGATAAAGAGGCCAATTTCAAAAGGTGCAGTTTCAGAATGGGAAGTGGAAGACTTCTGGTGGGAAACAAATGTGACAAAATATTTTGATCTCTCATTTTGTTTCTTAATTTTAACTTTGTATTTTTTGCCCTAAGTGAAATTGTCCACATGCTGCGTTTGTATTGGCAGGCATTGCCAGTTTCCCTAGATGCTGTATACCAATGAATTAGACATTTGAACAAAGAACGTTGCCTTACTCTTCTCTCATGATCTTGGTCTTGCTGAGGTGAAATGCAAGCAAAAAACACTGGAGCAGGTAAGAGAGAAGTGGCTGCTGGAATATCAACACCATATTTTAAGAGTGGAGTTGGAAGAGGAACCATTGTGGAGCATTCTTCTTATTTTATTTTTGTTTTTCCCATACAACTGCTCCCCCTCCAGCTCAAAGGCTGCCTGCCTGGGGCTGCTGCTTGGCACTGTTGTGAGTATGCAACATTGTCCTCTGAGCTCCAGGAAAACTGGGGGCTGTGGACCTGAAGTATAACCATGGGTCACTAGAGGAGGATACTAGGTGGAAATCAGAGGGCAGTGCTTAGCAGATGCGAGAACACTGAAAGTAAGAAACAAAACCCCATTACCAACAATCATTATCAGCCTCCCTCCTCTTGGAATTAAAAACAGGCTATTTAGCTCATTCTAGTAGAACTTTTATTCAGAAGCTGCTGGATATTGGCATTGATAACTTGCCAGTAAACCCAAGCAGGGAGCCTTCTGTACCAAATCCCTTTTAGCAACAAAATAAAGATGTTGGTGATCTGTGTAACTCTCCATTAACCATGCTTAGTTCGAAAAGAATATATTGTCTCTGTTTTTTGTGATCTTGTTTGAAATCTTTGGGCAGGCGTCACTGTATGAATAAATCACCTGCTCCACAAAGACGCTCCATAATTAATTACAGTGGATTCAAAATTCTAAGATGGGAAGAAAAAAAAGTAAGAAAATAACCTAGAGGTGACAATAAAAAGTGACTTCAGCTGTGGAATGGCATTGGAGACGTGCAACTTGCTGTTGTCATTACACATCCCACAATATGTTCTGTGGGCACTGGATGAATGCCCCTGTTGGTCATTGTTGGCTAATGTGAAGTGTTGACAGGGCAGCACTGATAGCAACACACCACTGCTGAAATGCAGGCACTTCTGGGCACTAATGTGATAGATATTTGTGGAAAACTCTATATGCAAAGGATAGAAAGCAGAGAGTAGGAGAGAAGCAGAGAGGATCTCAAAAGCCAGATAATCCTTGCCAAAACCTGACACTCCCTGTGGCAGATGTGATTTTAGACATGAACAATGAGGTATTGCACCTTGACTAAAGAATCCAACTTCTGATGGCTTTCACTTGTTTTATCCAGTCACAGCACTCTTCCTTTGATAGGTACGGCAAATTCCTTTCATTGAATCAGGAACAAGAAGTTTTTGCTGTGTTTGAGTGAGCAAAAACCCAAATGATTCTCTTCCTAATTAGCCTAATGAGCCTTTTGGCTCTCACATGATGACAAGTAAATGAATTTGCCCTTTCCTTGACAAGTTCTTATGGGAATGATCCGAAGCCTTTTGTAACAATGCATCAAAAGTACCAAGTCATTAAAAACAGTTGTCCAACTATGAAATTAGTTATTGATTAATATTGCTTCCAGACAGCCATATTGTTCATTAAAAAAAAAAAAAAAAAAGGGGGATAGAAATGAATCTCAGTGTTCATATTTCTTTGTGAAAGTAGTCCATTGAGGTACACAAAACATTTGAGATCCTGAGGTCATATCTGTCAGTATTCTACACTCACTTTTCTCATTTGGAGCTCAACAGGGGTCTTGCACTGAGAAGAAGTGGTTGATTACCATAAATATCTTGACTAATTCAGTCTTGATATCCCCATTCCCAGGTGCAGAGATCAGCTTCTTCTGGAAGAAACGTATCTAAAATGAGCAGAAGTGCTCTCCTGTGTATCACGGGGACATTGTCATCTCCCAGGCTGTGATGTGTGGTTAAAAAAAGAACAGAGGGCTCTTAAAAGTAGCCAAAAAGCACATGATCTGTGAATAGAGCCAGGAGATAACTGAGTCATCTCAAGTGCTACAAAGGGCCAAAAGAGTGGTGTTGGAGTGAATGCAAGTGCAGAGCAGGCTGTGAGCAATGGCCCCATCTCCATGATTTCTGTAGTCCAGCGGGCAGTAAGAGAGATGTGTGCTTGTGCATTTGTATCCTTCAGACTCCATGTTTTCAGATTCTTTGAATGGAGACCAAAAAAATGATGGAAGAAAAGGATCAGTGAGAAGATATACTTGGAATCACACCAGCCAGAAAGCCCCTGTTTTGCTAAGACTGTGGTTGTTGGCAATGGGAGATAACTAACCTACCACAGTGATAGCTGATAGTTAGAGCATGTTGAAAACAGTGATGTATTTCGTACCCCACTCTCCTTCACAGAAGTCATGCTTGCCAGAAACTTAAAAATTTCCGAGTATGGTTCATGTTTCATTTTGCTCTGAGGTAATTGCCAGTCAGCAGCCATTTGTGGTCTAAGATGATTGGAAGTGTTAAAGAAGAATGTGGGCTTTTCCCACTTATCTACTTACCAAAACCAACATCTACTGGGGGGGAAAAAAAAATCAACACAATAAACAACAAAACAAAGCAGTATCTCAGAGGAGTCTGGCACACAAACGACACAGTTAAAATGTTGCTCCACTGTTACAATTGCTTCAGAATGATTACTATCCTTCTATTTCATCCTCAGCTGATTAGTCCCTAGGCTCAATTGCTTTCAAATGAATAAAGCACCATCTATTTGTGTTTTTGCTTCTGTGAGAAAAAAAAAAGAAAGAAATGTACTTATTGTGATAAAGAGATTGGTTTTGTCTGTGTGGACTTTTGTTCTAAGGAATGCAATAATTTTGCTGGTACTGAAATTCCGATTTGGAGTGTCTTTAATTAGACTATTGTCTACTCTGTTGATTTGAGAAATGGTTTGCATAACTGACCCAAACACCTCCGGAAGCTTAAACTGAATTTTGGAAGGCATTACAGAATATGTTTCCTGTCTTTCTCCTCTCTGGACAGAAAAAAGCTGAAAAGCCCCAAGCGTAATTGGATACACAAACCCACATGAATGTTAGTAGCTATGCTTTTCCTATCACCAATTGTTCAGGAAATGCTGTACTTCAAAGATATCAGGTCATTGCCCTTTTACAATACCAGGCGTTCAGATAGTTTTTAAAAATTTTCAGGTGTCATCCAAGATGAATCTTATCACATTTGTCCATTATTTCTAATCAAATCTGAAACATGACAGGCATAATTTGGATTGAGATATTTGGCATTTCCCAAACCCTTGCCATATGTCACTCAAAGCCATTGATGGGCACTTCAAAGAAAACCAGGGTGCAGTTTTGAGCAGTTCTGTACAAGTTTCTCTGTAGCAAAATTTCTTACTTGGAAGCCCTCTAGTTAAGCTTGCATTTCTGATAAATTTCCATGCATTATTAACCTAATTGGACCCAACATATATTCTAAGATTCTCATTAATATTTTTTAACATGTTATGGCATCTTTACCCTTGAGCAGTCAACCAAGTTTTCATCTTCATAAAGATGGGTTTCTCATAATCGGACAATCCAATCATTTCCAGTCCATAAGGTAAATTTCTTCTATATTCTTTGATTTTGCAGGATTTTTTTTCTTTTTCCTTTTTTTTCTTACTAATCAGCATAGTACATTTCACTCTGCAGATTATTTCTCCGTAAACCTTGCCACTGTTTCTGAAAGCTTCTAACTGGAAAGGATGCCAACTTGAGCTGGAGGACACATCTAAGAGATGACCTCAGGCCAGCTGAAAGAAGGTAGAGCATTTTAGGAGGACTGTTCCATTTATTCTTGTAATTTAGATACTTCACTGACTCTGATCATCTTCAGAATGGATAAAATGCCAATGGACCGTACTGAATGGTAAATAAATGGTATTGCAGCCCACTGACTGTTAGTCGTTCGTTAATATATCCGCACTGTGGAGACTAAATCCTGAATAAAACTGTCTGAGGTGGTACAAAAAAGAACATGAAAAGGATGACCCTAAGCTAAACAGATTACTGGTGTTTGTTTGGCACTATGGCTGTAATAGCAGCAATATTCATCGAGAACAATTACCGGGTAGAAAAGAAGGCTTTTTTCATATAAGTTCAGAACGCTTTCATTGTTATTATCTAAAATTGAACTATGTATATTATTTTAAATGGGTAAATTTTTGTTTTGTATCCATGAAATTGCTACCACATTAACAAGATTTTCCAGGCATTAATGGATTGATTTCTGTATAATTGTAACTATATTAATTCATCCCAATTACCTCTAAGTAAAATTTAAATTAAGTTAAATTGAAGAAATTAAAAATGTTTGAAAACCCTGCATGGAAACCTTGAGGCATCGTAAGATTGTCATTTCTCATCTTTAATGTCATTCATTTTGCAGCTGAGAACACAACATAAGTAGTCTCGGTTCTCCCAAGATTTGTAAGCTGCTGTTTTTCTGTACAATTTGAAGGTAATTTAAAGGTATCTCTATAAATCCAACTTGACTTTTTTTTTTCCCCCTGCTGATGGAAAAGGCCGTTTGCTCCTTTCCTAAGAAGGAAGCTGATGTATGGATGATCCATTTATAATGAGAAGATATTCTGCCATAAAGACAGGTTTAAAGGAATACAGGAAGCGCTGCCATTGGTCTCATAGAGAGAGCTCAGAGTAGGCCCAGAGGAGAGTGCTGGCTTGTATCTGCTGCTGGGGAACACAACTATATTCTGGTTTAGCCAAACTCTGAGTTGCTCATGACTTGGCTAGAAATATTTGAGTTGAAACTGACTCTAAATGGCAACAGTTTGAGCATTCTCCCAAGTTATGTTACGATTTGCAGCGTAAAGAGAACTGGGAATAGAACTGGGGATCTCAGCACGTGGTAACTCAAAGTGTTCATCTCCTGATCAACTGCTTCTTGAAAAAGGCCCTTCCAAAAGCACAGTTCTCCAGATCCCGATTCCTAGACACATTCAGAGCTTGGGAGGGCCTTGTCTGCATGTCTGTGAAGGTGGTCAATGGGCTGCATTGAGATGGATATCAAGAT
This sequence comes from Alectoris magna, assembly GCA_030625065.1. NCBI lineage: Eukaryota > Metazoa > Chordata > Aves > Galliformes > Phasianidae > Alectoris > Alectoris magna. The sequence goes on along the minus strand of CM060579.1, from coordinate 3,886,022 downwards.
TTATTAACGGAGGATGTCATGCTGCAAAACTGTTGGCATTTCATGACTCCTCTTTGACTTCCTTTGTCCTTGAAAGCTCTGTACTCTTCAAGGTTGGCCCGATGGTCTGCTCAGAGATATAACTGCTAACTAGAACTAGCAGAAACCAGACAAAGTACTCAGTTTAGATCATCTGTGCTCTGAGAGAATTAGACGGATGCAGGTCACGCTGAGGAGAACCAGGGAAGCTGCTCCAATCCCTGCAGCAGAGTCATTCAAACTGAGAGAAAGCTGCTCGCAGGAAGGAGGAGGCTTGGAGAAAGGTGCTTCTTAATTGCATTTTGGTTCTGGACCCTCTGGTGAGCAGAGACACTGGGAACAAATGAAAGTTTCTGGTGCTGGGAAGAAAAAAAATAGGAGGAAAAAGTTTTGCCGCTTAGAGCAGGGAAATAGTTTGAGGCTATGTTTTAATTAAAATGAATATCTGCGCTATCTTAATGTTATTGCCAGTTAAGTGTAGCAGGGTGATTTAGAGTTCTATAACACAATTATACTCCGGTAATGAAGCTCCGCAGAATTATCCCAGGAATTCAGAATACAGAGGGGAGCAGTAGCTCTCATTTGTAACCATGTTACAACCTTTATTGTTACAATATTTTCTGTTTTCCTCAAAGATTAACTCAGTCGTATTTAAGTCTCTGGTTACATTAAAGAGAAATTGGGAACGGGTGACAGGAGCTTTTTTACTGTCCCTGCAGCGGTTCAATTCCATATGTTCTGCAGCAGAGAGCCGACTGCCTTAGCCTGTTCAAGCTCTTGGTCTTTCTACTGGGGGACAGCATGTATGTTGTTACCTGGAAATATCACAAGAAATACAGTGGTGCAGGTGAGGCTTCAAATGAGCAAATATTCCAGCAGGGAAGTCTCTATTGGCGATGTCTTGACAGCTGGTATGAAGCCTTTCAAAGATGCTTAGCTCCTTTGAAATGCATCTACATCTGTTTCCTGTGGCTTTGTGTTACAGCCAGGAGCCGTGCGCTGAGGATGTCTCCTCTGCTCCTGAGCTCATGGTCGGGTTTCCATGTGGTGGAAGCCCCATTGGAAAAGAAGGGCTGCATGGGAACCAGTAGATCCCCACTCTGCTCAGTGCCCTCCTGTACACTTGAGAAAATCTTCTGTACTTCTCCAGGTGTGTTTCCAATACAGCTCACTAGATGTGTACCCAGACTTACAAGCCAATGAGTTTGACCTCAGGGGAGTACCTTCATGCCTGGCTTCTGTACTCGGTATAGAAACATTCCTATCTCCTTAAGGAGGACATTCAGATTCTAATGGATTGATCTATCCGCACACAAGAAGCACCTTATTTCTCCACCCCAAGAATTAACTTCATCAGTCCAAAACCGAGCTAGAGCATGAGCTCTTCCTGGCCACAGGAAGCCTGGCCTTGAGTGTGGTACTGAGTTAGAGTGAATGTGATGGAGTATCCACCCCAAAACTTGCCGCCCCACAGCAATTCCTCGTCACTGACTGAGAAAAGTACAATGTTTTCTTTCCACAAACAGGAAATCTGCTTGGAGAAAACAAGAAGCCCTGCCCTCTCTTCATTCCTATTTGGATATAAAACTGTTCAGTGCTGAGGAAAGCTGGAATTGAAACCGAGCTAACTTTACTCAAGTGTTCGATTTGCAGCAAACAGATTAAAAGAGGAAATGAATCGATACAGTAATGCGATCAATCCTCAGGAACACCTCCAGATCCCTGTGGCAGACCCCAGCGGTCTGATTAATCAAAGCATACAGCCTGTGGATAAGACTCTTTGCCTTTGTTTTTCCCACAGTTTTATGTCGCAATTGGGGTCCAGGCTGCTCAAATGAGGCGTATCTGTCAGCCCTACAGGACTGTCACTCTTCAAACCTCAAATCATATTCTTGCAGATACAGAGACTCTAGCTCCAACCCAACAACACTTTCAGGGGAAAAAAAACAAAACCCTACGGATTGGACAATAAAAGCGTGTTTTATACATTAGTTATTGTTTTACTTTACAATTTGCTTTGAAATAAATTAGGAAGAAGGAAATGCTCTAAATCTGAAATACGTGTGGGTTTATTTTAAGCACTTTTCAAAAAGGAGTGTTTCTATTTGCTCGCTTCACACTACGTTTAGTTTGTTCATTTCTTTCCAGAAGAGACTTTTGCAACCACGTTTCCTAGATCTTAACAATAAGAACAGATCTTTCTTTCAAGTCCTGGGCTATTCACACTGAGCTGCACTTTTCCACCTTCAGGCCTTCTAAAATGTTATCCAATGGGGCAAAGTATGGCTCAACATGTGTACAGACCCTGCCTTTCACCTTCAGGTCAGTTTTCACCTCTACAGCCCCAAACATACAATTCTTCCATTGTTAAGCTTTACCTGAGGAGTAAAGGCTGTCACCTCACAGCTGCGTGAAAACCCACAGCTTAAGCTTCAGCTCCAGGAAGAAGCAGACTGTTAGCATAAAAAATAGGTCAGGCTGTTTTCTGCAAAAACAGTCTTTTTGCAAATCTTTGGTCCCTCTCCAACAGCTCGCTAAAAGCTCATGACCATGGAATAAAGACTAAGGTCAAATGGCCTGTAGCTATGAGGCGATATCTCAGGATGCAGGTGTCCTTGGGCTCTGATTTAGGTTTCCATGTGTCTTATTGCATTTGCTTAATGATCTTCTAGGCACCTATGGCCATAGCATCTGGGCTGCTGCCACAAATTAAATGCAATCAGACATTAAATCAAACTGTCTACAGCAGACTGCAGAAACAGGCCTCCTCCTGCTGTCACTATCAGACATCAGTAACCCAGAAATGGTTCAAGTCCATGCAAAGCCATTGCTGATATAACATATCTTATGGTGCTCTTGGAAAGTCAGCAGTCACTGCTGTACTACCAGGAAATCCATGCTCTGAACTGGAATTATTCTACTATAAATATCAGAGAAAACAGGCCTAGAATGCATCTCAAGTGCTCACCTATTCTACAACTTCACTGTATAGGGAATCTGCCCTTGGTTTTCCTTTAAGGCAAAATCTTACACATCATTTATATAGCACAAGACCCTGAGGTTCAGACAGTAAGATTTTGGTGTTTTATGGCTTGTTATTAGAGATTTATTCCCAGCACGACTACTTGAATCTACAATAGCACATGTTGAGGAAGATGCATGCCTTTCAGGAGCCACTGCCTGGTGTGAGCGTTCGTGCCTGCACTTATATTTGATCTCATTTGGGATTTGATATTCTGTATGTTACTATCGGAGCTGGACTCGTGCTTGACCATTATCTACCAGAGTGCTAGCAGCTGGAATGCACAAATTGTCTAGTATAAACAAAAGATTACCAAGAAATATTTCCAGAGTCGATAACATAAATTCAGCCCTGTTCTGAAGTATGAGAGAATGGCATATCCCTAACACCATGACAATATGAAGTTATATCTTTAACTGAGGCTCAATTATAGTTTGTTAAAACAGCTTGAATAGCCAAAAATATTCAGTAAGTGTAACCCCCTTCATCATAAGGAAGCGAGGCAGAATCTCAGGGCATGTAAAATCTGTCTGCGTGTGCCCATCTGCTTGTAATAGCTTTGTATTTCTGCTTGTTTGGAGAGTATTATCAGTTCTTCACATGGAAAAGAAAGGTCACTGTCCCTGAAGGACAAATTCCGCCTCTCTGTCCAACACTCTCCAGGAGTCATTGGTCACCCTCAGATGACAGCTCCAAATTGGAGGGCAACGTTTGCTGCATTTATTTTGCAGAGTAATTCAGTGGGCGTGGGGAGGAGGGTGCTGTGCAGCAGGCAGAGTTCATGGTGTGAAAGACACAGTAGGCCACGGTCACCTCAAAAACACTCAGGGATATTTACAGAACAGAAAAAAAGAATAATCAGAAGCTGTTTACTGATTAAACTTGAAGCAAGCCCAGTCCTTCCAAAAGAGCAATCATCTGCTATTCATCACAGATTTCTGCAAGTCTGGATGCAGAATCTACTGCAAAGCTCTGAAAGTCCTTCACATTCAAAGTCACTTCCTGTTGTCAGTAATAGTGACAACAGCAGCTCCTAGAAGCCTTGACTGAGCCTTGTTTTAACTTCTTGACAGAGGAAACCATCCCTAGCTGCAGGGCAGGCATGGAGAGGATGTAACACATCTGCTGTTGTGTCACGGTGGTGGCACATCTAGGAAGGGATCTTGGACTTCAGTCACACTTGAATACCTCACCTGTGAAGCCATACAGCACCAAATCCGGGTCAGCCACAGCTTCAGCCACAGTTAGGACTGAGGGTCATAAGCTCAATGGCAAAACGGGTGGACAAAAAAAACCACTCTCTTTGGTGAAAAGATCTTGAGATTTTAAGTTAATTTGTAGACCCTCTCTGCATCAAAATGAGAGATTTCCCTTCCTTGGTTTTAGATAGGCTTTCGAAGAAAAAAATTATTGCAAAATTATTGTCCCTCCCTGCCTATTTTGGATCCTGTTGCCCAGTGTCAACCACACTTGGCAGAGGGGGCAGAGGTTCCTACCAGTTCGGTGAAGTCAAACAGATGGGTGAAGAGAAAGGAGCTGAAGCAGAACCACATGGCACCAGCCAATACAATCATTGCTTCACACCTGAAATTGTGGAGTTCTCGCTTTGGTTTCTCAGAAGACTATTTTTAAACACAGTCGGTACAGCTGCACCAGGTCAGCTTGTGTGGCATGTGTCTCCTGGGCTGACAATTGCCTTCAGAGTTATACAGCAATGGGTGCAATTGGATACTAATCATAAACTATTAGTTTGGGAGCTCATAACCCACTGAGCGCTTCTAAATACAGCAGTACTGCCATGTGAGTGGCAGGAGGGAAAAGGCAGTGAGTTTTCCCAGCGGTTACCTTCCCTTTGGATTGAAGATCAGAGTTTTCAGCGATGCCACAATCCAAAGAGTTAAATTCCATTTATTTTCCACAGCAGAACACCAGACCACCATGATATTTTTTCCCCTTTTAGATAGTCATCTTCCACTAGGAAAAAGAAATCATTTGGCAAGAATTTCCTCTTGCTCCTGGCAGAGCTGCTGTGTAGGTGGAACTGTCAAGTATTAAAACTGCTTTCGATCATCAGCAAAACTCAAAAAGCAGCAACTTCATTTCTCTGCTTCGCTCTCAGTTTGATAGAACACTCGCAGCCTTTCCTGGGAAACTGTCTCATACCTTGAACACAAATGAGAAGGGAAAGGAAGATCAGTTTGGTACTAAGCAGATAAAGACCCTGACAGAGAAAATGAAGCAGAAATCTTCAAGAAAGGCATGCCTGGTGGGATAGACCCCATAGGCTTGACCAAAGCACACTCTCTAGCATTGGATTCAAAGAAAACATGAGGCAAGGCACTGGGTCTTGCCTGGAATGAATTACACCACATACAGTTTCTCATCTCAGAGACATCATTGCAAACATTACCTGGATCACACAGATACTCTCTGAAGCCAGGAGAGTGCTTTGGTTATTGGAACACAGAACGAGCTAGCAGAGAACATGGCTTTTAAACCAAATTGAACAATGACTCTCTGCACATTTTGGAACAAGACATTTCCCTGTGCTTCTCTGTGTAGTGAGGACAATACTTATCATAGGTGCTGGAATACTGTAAAGCTTCGTCTGCCGAAATTACTGTTGCTCTTTGTCACTACAGAATGTTATGGGAAGAGATAACAGAAGCACAAGTGAACTTCACATTTGAATGGTAGTCATTATGACTTGCAAGAGTTCCCTGACTTTGAAGATGTTATATTCACCACAGTGAAAAATCATCCTGCTAGGATTCACCTTGAGTATAAATCTGCAGCAAACAGGCCTAGTTTTTATTGTATTATTTCCTCTTCTGGTATTACTTACCCTAGAGAAAAGTGAGTGTGTAACTAGTATTTGGACCAGCATCCCAGTTTGAAGCATCTGCCTAAAAAGAAACGTTACAAGAGGATAAAAGGCTTCTTCCCCATTGTCTTTCACTGGTAACAATACTGCCATACATTACACTTTGAGTTGACAGAAGTCAGGAATGTGTGCCCAAAATCACCTCCTGAAGAGCTCCTTTGGAAACCAGGTACAGTCCCTTGCCTAAATATTTTTTTCTTTATGGACACTTGGTACACAGATAATATCTTCCATTACAGGAAAATGTCAGTCCTTCTACTTACAGATGGGTGAATGCAAATGAAGTGGAAGGATTGTCACAGGTCTGTGCAGGAGCTATTTGATGCACATGGATGAGCACAGTGTGCACCCATGGCACATGGACACAGTGAGCTTGGTGTATTTTATTGCATATGCTCACATGAATTGCAGATGAAGCTTTCTCAGACTCATGACGCGGTTTCTGCGGAGCTGAGCTCACACACTCAGTGAGCACACAAAAATCTGCTCCTCAAGTGTCTACTTTACCAAATGTGCAGGATGGACATGGAAGATGTGCCCCAGAAAATGTGGACAGAGCATGGTGTACCTGGAAAGAGGGACACCCCTATGAGAGCCAGGATCTGAGCCCCAGCTCTCTTGCTGTATCCATGCAAGTATCCATGCATTACATCCTTCCTTATGGTTGTACATACCATCCCCATCTCAAGCTGCCATAACACTTCTGTAGATTCTCACATGGGAAGAGTCGTGGAGCTCTGGTTCAAGAGCTGTGGTGGGGTTGAAAGTGCAGCTGGTCTTCTCATTTCAGCTACGAGTTGGATGTTTAGATCTAGGGTTGTCTGTCAGTCTTGTCCTCATGCTAAAAATCACCAAAAAATAAATGCTTTGAAATGGAAAGGAGAATTCTGCAGAGAGCCAGGACTATAAGAGTTGTGACAAATAAATGGGTTTTTATTCATTAAAATTCAAATGCAGATAAATAATCAACAGCGCCAGTGAGGATTATAGAACTTCAGTATTTATGAGGAAGCAGAAATTTTATAAACATTGACATTGGCGATTTTCTGCCTTTATACCTTTCTTTCCTTACATCTTTTTTCTTTTTTTCAGCAATAACATTTGCTAGTCCAGCAATATTGCCATACATTTGCACTGCTGCACTCCACTAACATTGGCTGATGAAGCTTTATAGAATTCCCATAGGGGCAAATGATGTATTGTTATCTCCAGTTTACAAACTGACAAAGGTTTGTGCTAAAAATGAAAGAATTCTGTCCAGAGGCAAAGGCTGAGAGCATGGCTGGGCTGTGGAGCATGGCAGCCGCACAGAGAGGTCCTCTAATGGAGGGGCTTCATCACTCTAAAGATGTAGTTAAAGGAAGTGGCGTTACTGTGACAACTGGTGGTCCAAACTTAGAGCACATCAGTCACCTCATGCTCACTGCACATTTGCATGTTGTAGATTACAGTAAATGAAAATAACTTATTCTTGCAGGTCAGCATCAATATTGCATGAAATAAATAGGATCCCAGAGGGTAGTTCAGCTCAGATAGAGCTGTGTACTAAATAGCTGCGTTGCTTCATGTATTCTGTTAGGTTAGGTATCTCTACATAGCACTGAATTATGCCATGTAAATGTCACTTTTATGGATAAGGTCAATTTAAAATGTGTTCCAACAGCAGCAGCACCAGGCACAACAACAACAACAGCCCCAAAGATGTTTTAGAGCTTGTCAAAACTTCTCCTCTACAAGGCTTTTTAATGAAATTTTCACCTGCTTTAGAATGGATTTGAAAATAGAAGCTCAGTCATGAAGAATATGCAAAGGAAAAAAAGTGTCAAAATGAAAGTAAAAATAAATACAGGCTGAACAGAACATGTACAAGGGACAACTTTTGCCAGTTAAAAATATACATATAGAAATATAGGAGCATAAATGGTGTCGCCTATTTTCAAAAAGAAAATTCTTCTGGAATTTCAAAATACAGTATAGGAGCCTTGGGCTTTTCCCTGCCCAGACCAGAGTGTCCTCCACCAGGTATCTCAAAGTACCTCTGGCAATTGGGATGTTCCCTTTCTTAGATTCAGCTCTTTTATTTTTTCCCCTTTTTGTTATCCATTTGACCCTCCTTTAAGCAATTGAGACTACAGGACTGGATGATCTCCAAGCAATTAATTGGCTCAAATGAGGTTAAGTTGATTAAGTAATTTGAATGGCAGAAGGGAAGACGATGACATTCCATGATTCTATGGTGATTACTGAACTTTGTGGGTACCCAAATTGATTTTGCTGGTCACAATCACCGGTTGATGGGTTGCAATCTGAGCATGGGCAGCAGGTGGCATTGCACTGTGCTGGAATCACTCGTATGCCATTTTGAAGTAGATTTCACATCACCAGTGATGCACCTACTGCTGCCTGGGAACTTCTGATCTAATCTGAAGTCTTGTCTCTCACCTGCTAATTTATATCAATCCTTTCTTTTTCCATTCATACAGTAACACCTCTTTAAATCAAGCACAATGTGTCTTTTTAAGGGCTTCAGGTGGCAGGAAATCCACAGCATTTAGCTCTGTAGTGATTAATTACCACTACCACTTTAGAGTCACACCTCCACGGAAGTTTGAATGCACCTTTGAAGTTTGCATCCACTGGCTTTTGTTAGAACATTTTTGTTTTAGTTTAAGTGCATTTTGATAACAAACCTCCAGCCCACGTAAATACTGAACGATCATGATGGAGTCATCGCTTCTTACTGCGTGTAACACAGCCAGGAAACTGTTATTTCAACTTCAATATTTTAGCTCTCAAGGAATGAAAATACAGCCCTCCGTGAGGCATGGGCAGCGTGCACAAGGGCAGAGTTCTCATCTGGTGTTATTAAAGAAAGTCTGCTCCAAAGGAAGATGTTTTGCGAAAAAAATTGCTTAGATTTTCATGTGTTATTAGGGCTTGCATGTCTTATCCCTGACTGCATCTCTCCAACTTTAAATATAGCCAGGAATTTATTTTTTTTTTCTCCAGGGATGGCATTGCTAAGAATGGAATATTGGAATATTGCTGGGATGGAGAAGACAGGAGCAGGGAGGGGAGTGCTGGAGCATCTGTTTGTGGCATGGTTCCTTCAGTGGCAAATCCGTCACTGCTTAACATCCCCTTTAAGAAATTCCTTTTTATGGCCTGAATGTCCTGAACTCTGCCCTGTTTTCCAGCCAAAGAACAACACTGAAAGGGTTTCTTGCCTTGTTTTCCCTGGTGACCAGTACCTGCTATGCTGCTTTCCTACCGCTGGCCCTCGGACACATGGATCTGGCAGCATCAGAGTGGAAGGTTCATAGTCCGATGGATTAATGACTCTTTGATTGACTCGGTGTTGTCTGATGTGTTGTAGATATGCTCAGCCTGTGTCTCCTGTCTCTTTATCTTCCCTGTGCAGTTCTACTGACAGCTTTGCAACTTCCCTCCCAAACTGGCTGTTCAGCACAAGGAGTTTCTCAGCAGGAAGTTTTGCCTTTGTTCCCTGAGTTATCTCTAACACCCATAAAACAATCCATCCTGGATTTGTAATGAACGTGATAACCCACTTACAAAGGACAGTGCTTCACTTGCTCTTTGCAAAACATTCAAATCAAACCCTTTGGACTCCTAAAGGAGAACAAAAAACTGCTTCTCCGAAAAGGCTGAATCCAAAGCCAAACTTGTCTCTCCCGTGCTCATTGCTCAATGCGCCTACCCACTGACATGTGCCACAGGAGTAGGGATGGCTTCTTACCACCAGAAAGTCACTGTGAAGAAGAACACCAGCCACAGATTGCACCTTCCACTAGTGCTCCTTATCTTGTGTGGCCTTAACAAAACACACAGTCCAGACTACAGCACAGTTCTGGGCTCTTTTCCCAGCATGTGAATGTGGGAGATGCTGGAGGTGTAAAGAGGAACTTGGGTGCTGGAGTTCTGGCACATCTGATGGGGATGACAGCTGAGGTCTAGGAAGACTCAAACATTGAAAAAGAAAGGTGAATCTGACCATACTTGAAAACCAAATTTGATGGCTCTAGAAATAAATTAGCTGCACTGCACAGGGGTCTCAGTCTCCAGACTCTGACTGACAGTAAGTCCCATCGTATTCTGTTCTTTCTCATACTCCTAAGAGTAGGTTTCATCATCCTTCTTTTTAATTGTTTGAGCTTTCCAGGAAAATGACAGGATTTCTTACAAAGCTTATTCGAACTCAAAGAAGTCAGAGCCTCGTGTGTTGAGTTACAGTTCCTATTAATATCTATATTACCGGATAGAAAGGGAAATGCTGGATCTCAAAATTACCCCACTGAAAAGTTAAAACGCCTTTTAAAACTTCCCCCCACTTCCCACTTTGAAAAAGCCTTCCATTGCATAGCAGAAATGCGAAGTCATGGCTTGAAGCAGTGATTGAGCACCTGGTGGGAAAGCAGGGCCAACCCAGAGGAGCTCAGGTGTACACAGTGGACTGAAAGACCAGAAGGGGTGGAGCTGGGATCCACCCTTTCCCAGACCTCATTTAAGGGTTGACAGTGGAGGTGAGGGAATCTTAATGGGGGTCCTTGTGTACCTGAGGCCTTCTGAAGGGAAGCAGCTTTTTTTTCTTCTGTTTTTGTGCCAATAGCTGCTGCAATTGGGCTTATTCTCATTTCCTGCAGCCTGTGACTCTGCTGCCCCGCTGTCACTGTTGTGTTTTTCCATCGTGTTATAGTGTTACACGTGGTTTGTGGTGTGACTTTCTGTGTGTGTGAGACTAACTCAGGTTTCATCCCACAGAAAGTTCTTAATTTGCTGAGAACAATCCTGATGCTCTGGGCATGATCTTCACAAAAAAAAAAAAAAAAAAAGGATGTGGAAGTCTATAGAATCACAAAAAACAAACTTGAAAACAGAAGACCTCAGGAGGTCACTCTGTCCATCTCACCCCAGAGATCGATCAGCTACATGTAAATCTTTCTTGACAGACTGTTTTTTCACCTGCTATTTAAAACCTCCAGTGGTTCCAACCTTGCAGCAGTCTATTCCAATTCTTGACTATCCTTATTACTGGATGTTCTACCTTCAAGTCTAATCTAAAATAAACATTCATCCCCATATGATTACTTCTTTGGAGACACAAGATCTGCTTTCAGGTGACGAGGAAGTACTTCTCAACTCCAAAAGCATCGTTCTCCAGGCAGGATGTACAGGCAGCCTTCTTGTCCTTTGAACTCAAACATTGCCGTATTTTTCACCATATTTTTGTATATTTTTCTTTGCCCTGAAAAAATCCCCCTTTGCTTTTCTGCCTCTCTTTGTATTTTCTCTCACATCACATCATAATCCTTGTCCGTGCATCCAGCCCTAAATCTGCTGGCTCTTCTTTGCTTGTGTCTGCAACACCTCCTTTGTCACCACACCACACAGCAGGATGCAGTCTGAGCAACTGCAGCTCCACATCAGTAGATGTTGTTGGAAGCTGAACTGACACATCTGATGTCAAGGATAGATTTCATTTTTGTCCTACTGGCTCTTCTCTGAACTATTGATGTAAATAGGTGGCAAGAACGTCCCTCATGCAGGCTGTTACTCTCAAATGAAAACATGACATGTCCATAAAAAGTGATCTATGTGTAATCATCATACACATGCCTTCAGATAGGGGAGAGAAGTGACTTGCTAATTAAGTTTTACAATCCAGCGGTTGCGAGAAAGATAAAAACATGTCCCCGGTCAATCCATTACGAAGAGAACAGAACATCTGACCTTTTCATCCTGCCTTCCGTTTCCACTCACTAGATCCATAACCTTTTCCAGCTGGAATGGAAAGTTCAATTAAGTTTTGTTGGCTCAGAAAACTGCCCATGTCCTGGAGAGTATATTAGGCACTCAGGGGCTGCAATTATCCATCTGGTGCCACTTCAGCGATAATATCTATATATTTATATATGTACCGTCATTGTTTGCAAGGATAAACATTGTGCTGAGCTGCTCAGGGTCACAAGCCTTCCTGCTAGGGATACTTCTGAATCCCAGGACTGAAGCTACCAGGCTCTGTGCAAGATAAACCCAATGTCAGTGGAGTTGGTGCTATTCATAGTCTCAGAGGAAATGTGTCCAAGTGGAAAAGATTCATCCATACCACACAACCTTTCAGGTTTGAATCTGTGTAAATCCATTGATTTATGGATTTGCACTTCTCCGCTTTCTGGGTGAGGCATACAGAACGTTTAGGAATAACTTAATCTCTGTTGAGATAGAAATTAAATATATACACACATATATATCATATAATTAACACTTTTGAGGACAGAGTCCTTGGCCTTGGCAAATTATTCATGCAATTACATCAAAGATGAGGCACTGACAGCAACCAACGCATCAATCATCCGACTGATCAATAATGCCTGCAGAACACACAATCAAACCTAATCAGACTCACATCGCCTCAGGATGAGAGAACATCTGAGGTCCTTACCACACACTGTGAGGCTGGTAGCTTCAAGGGCTTGTCGGAAAGTTTGCTGAGCAGACTTTTCCTTTTTGGGCTCTTTGTGTCTTGTTTGCAGATCTGCAGCTCTCTCTGAAAGGGGAGCAAGCATACTTAGATCTTCATACTGTGCTAAGTATAGAAGTATACATTTTCTTAAGTAAGAAAATGCCATGTTCATATTTAGTCAAGGTAAACCTCAAGCCCAGTGGGCAGTGCAGCTTGTAATGCAAGTCTCTGCCTTGACCAGAATTTTATAAAAATTTATAAAAGCATAAATTTTGCCTTATCCACTGGTCACCAAGAGAGCCAGCAAAGAAACAAGAATTTCTACTACAGTTGATAGTCCACTGTGGTGCAGGATGTTAATGCTACAAGTCAGAATATCTTTTTACTCCAGTAATATGAGAATAAGGATTGTTCTGCGTGAAACACCAGAAGACTGCCTCACCCTACTGCCTTCACCAAAGGAGAAATGCTTGGCTTCCTGCTTCAGAAGTTCCAAGATTTGGAGAATGTTTCAAAGCTCCACCAGGAGTTTTACCCAGAGGCTGAAGAGCACAGCTCTTCCCCAAGAGGCTGCTGCAGGCCACAAACATACCTCTTCCATTGCTGTTGGTGTTGGATGTAGGAGCACTCATCACGTGCCTTGGACAGCAACTTCTTAATGAAGTCCCTGTTGGAGTCAGAGCAACAGTTTTGATCAGCCAGTTTGGCTGCTCTGATCATCAGCTCCCTTCTACTGCAGCTTATTTAGCTTGGAGAAGAGAAGGCTGTGGGAAGATCTCATTGCGGACTTTCAGTACAAGAAGGGAGCTTACAAACAGGAGAGGGACTGACATTTTATGTGGCCTAATATTGTTAGGACAAGGAAGAATGGCTTTAAACTAAAAGAGGGGAAATTTAGGTTAGATGTTAGGAAGAAATTCTTTACTCAGAAGGTGGTGAAGCACTGGTACTGCCTCCCAGAGCCATGGATGTCCCATCACTGGTGGTGCCCAAGGCCAGGATGGGTCCTGGGCAGCCTAAGCTGTGGGGGACAACCACAGCAGGGGCTGCAGCCTGATGATCTTCAAGGTCATTTCTAACCTGTCATTCTATGACAAAATCCCTCCTTAAGCAACAATATCCAGTAGAGATGCTGCACTATAAATGAGGAAGAGTCAAGCTACAGTTGTTCTGTTTCTACTTTCCAGGGCACTACTTGGCTGCCCGTTGCCCACAGCCTGCTCGGTGACGCAGCTGCCATCCAGATGTGCTCCTCAATCACCACGGAGCCAGGAAGGATCCCACCTGGCCCAGCCCAACCTCCCTCAGCCACAGCTGTGGGCTGAGTCTGCAAATCTTCAGGAACCTCCTGCCTTTCCCCGCCAGTCCCTGCGCTGCGCCTCATTAGCTGCTCAGCTCCCTTCAGCTGGGAGACAGGAATCTGGCAGGAAGGTGTAAACAGCCAGTTTAATTGGGTGTTTAGAACAAAAGGAGCAGTGGCAGTGCTGTCATTTTCGAGCTAGCTTACAAACAGGTAGTTTGAAAATCATTTCCTCCCATCTGCACAGAGTTAAATCTCTCAACACACGCAAGCGAGCATCTCTCTGAACATGGGAGAAGCAAACAAACAAAGTGATGCCTTTTCAGTGTAAGACACTGTTTCTGTCCTGGCTTATATCCTGTCCAGTGCAATTGTTTTTCATCTGCCTTGAGGCTCTGCAAGTTTGAAACTACCCTTGATTTTTTTTTCCCCTACCTGCCTTACACTCAAGCATAAACACAATATGCACATCTTTACCTTTCATCATTGTATTCCTGGTGACTCTCTAGACCTGGGCAGTCAACAGTAGGTGCCAAAAATGTCCAGATGTGGTGACAACAGTATTATGTTATACCTTGAAATGGAGACACATTTTCTACTGCCCTTCTTCGTGCAATCTCCTTCAATTATCCATCCCTATGAAGGAAACCTCTTTGTTTATTAATTTTCTTCCTGTGCTTAAACTCCATGTTTCTGAAAGGAAGGAAGAGGAGGAAAGAAAATTAAAGCTGTCCAGAGATGTCCTGCCTGCACCTCTAAATGCAGATGTGGATTTATTTGTGTTGCTTAGAAACCTGCATTTGTGGCCTGGCTGGTCCCTCCATGTTTATTTAAAATCACATCTAACGGAAAAAGACACAGCTATAATGCTCAAGAGTGAAAGTTTATTGGGGTAAAAGACTGGTTCTGCACCTGAACCATTTCTCTGATTGCTCCTCCCAAGCCAAACAAACCACTTCCATGCCAATGGGATCCTGGTGACCAAAGCACGGGACTTCAGCTGGGGTATCTCCACCCAGGGCTTATGGCCTGCCCCAAGATAGCAATAAGTTTATGTGATGGGAGTGACAGTATTTCAGGGTGACAAGCATTGCAGTTGCCCTGCAAGTATCCCATTTTTTCCCTAGATATCTCCTAGATACAGATCCAGGCTTTCAGATCCATGTTGATGAAAGCCCAAGGATTGCTGACGCCTGGCTGCAGATTTGATTTCCAGCCCAGTCTGACGGTGGCTTAATTTACACTTAAGCACAAAACCCAACTCCTTACTATTCTCCTTTCTTTTGATGAAATAAAAATGATCTAGAACCAACAAATTGAAATGTAACTAATTCGGAATGTAATGGATTCATAAATTTCAAACATGAGACCATTATGATTTACTGCTCTGCCTTGCTGCGTAACTAAGGCCGTAGATTTCTTATACTTACAGTTTCTGCATGAACCTCAGCTGGATTCTTGTTTAAGCCGGGACGTGCAGTCTTTGACACCAGTCACAGGATGACCACATTCCTGAACAGGGCTTTCTGGTGACCACTTCCACTGGGAACTGGGCGATACCTTACTTCAGCTTTGAGCTTATCTCTTATTCCCCATCAGAAGATGATAATGCAACAGCTGAAAAGCTGAACTGAAAGACTGCTGTGAGGATCTGCTTAGCGTAGCCATAAGCAAAACAGACCAGGAACTTCATCAGCCTGAGTTTGCTGACAGTGCCTGACTGCACTGGAGATCCGCAGCATCCTGCTGGAGGGGAAACAAACTTTCCAAGTGCTGGAACCACACCTCTGACATTTTAGAAGTTCACTGCCTATAAATAAGGGTTTTTTAATGGAAAGCCTTGTCACAAATCACAGCCACGAGGGCTTAGAGCGCTGTCTAATTTTTCAGCTTCCTACATTGGGGCTTGATTGCTTTTGATGGCCTTTTGTGTTCTTAGTTTATGAAAAATCAATACTTTAATACAGAAAATGAATCTCCCAGCTCTCTATTTAGGGTAGTGTTACTTCCAGCAATGTTGCTCCCTCTGTTCTGTTCTCTACACTCCAAAACACTGACTCGTGTGTTTACCCTGCAGGGTAGGATCTCCTCACTCAAGAAATGTCACAGAATCACAGAACCATTAAGGTTGGAAAAGACCTCTAAGATCCCCAAGTCCAACCCCAATCCATCCCACCATGCCCACTGAGCATGCCCCTCAGTGCCACATCTCCACAGTACTGTAACCAGCCTATGCCAACACATTATTGCTCTTTCTGGGAGGAAACTTTTTCTAATATCCAACCTGAACATTCCCCGGTGCAACTTAAAGCTCTTAACTCATGTCCTATTGATTATCTCTTGTCCTATTGTCACCTATTTGTCAGGCGCAGGACGTGCATGGGAAGGCATCACATCACCTCTAGCAAGGAGTTATTTCCATCCTCTGAGCTCCTGTGACAAGGATTTTGGATTTGAAAAGCCTGGAATTTGCACAGACACCACCTGCTTATCACTACTACGTGGCTAACCAGGAATTTTCTGATTCAATTATCGTGTCTGATTGGAAGGCAAAGAACTGTTAAAATAACGAAGAAAAACACTTCATTGCATTTTTTTTTTCCAGTTCTGAGACAAATAAACCAAAATGTAACACACACACACACACACACACACAAAAAAAAAAAAAAGGAGAAAAAATGGCTTTCAGAAAGTTACACTTTCAGTATTCATTTGGATGTTCACAGGAAACAAAGCTGGTTTGAGACATTCATTTTTACTAAAGGTAAACACCAGATTCGAAATCAAACAGCCTGAAAACAACTAGCACTCCATTATAAATACATCAACTGATTTATTTTCTCTGTGCTTTGCATTTGATGCCATGGCTGGGGCAGCTCTGCAGCAGCACTGAGGGCACCATTGTCATGCACAGGTCTGCTCTTCCTACTCTTGCATTGTCTATAAAGGAAGGGATTCTGTAGCAAAGCCCTCTGCCCAGGGCCATCAGATTCTTGTTACTTCTGCTGAGGGCAGGGGAACCTCATGTTGGTGTAAATCACTTTGTTTTCCCTTACCTCATTCCTAATGTCCTCCAGTGAGTGCTCATCATGAAAGAAAATCTTTTC
The DNA here is from genome assembly GCA_030625065.1 of Alectoris magna. Lineage (NCBI taxonomy): Eukaryota > Metazoa > Chordata > Aves > Galliformes > Phasianidae > Alectoris > Alectoris magna. The sequence continues at coordinate 3,869,210 of CM060579.1, read as the reverse complement.
TTTTCTCCAACACTTCCTTTATTTTTTCTATTCAAACACAGGCCTGCTTGGTGCTGAGAAACGTTGCCTTTTCCTTGCTTCTCCTCTCTCGTGGCAAAGAGAGAGGGAGGGAAACACAAAGATCAGCTATTCGAAAAAGCAGAAACATTTCATTATGTCACGCCGCTTTCTCCTGTCCCTCAAGCTCCAAACCCAGTGGCTGTTCACCCCCCTGCCATCCCAAGAAATCACCCTAAAACAAAAGCAAAGGAGTTGGGAATACGTGGCCTCTGCAGGCGGGTAAGCAGCTTGGCACACAGTTATTTTTGGCTGGGTATGAAACACCACGTGGTACAACCCGCACAAAATGCCAAGCAGTCAGAGCCAGAGCCGCGTGCTCCTCACCTCTTGCACCGGGGTAAAAATAAACCTTAATAAAAGGGCTGAAGAGGCTTAATGGGAAGTGGAAATGCAAAAAGGAAATAAATAGAAAAAGAAACCTGTGCTAGGATGAGCCTCTGCAGAGATGAGGCGACACAATGGGATGTCTCTGCGTTGACTTCCATCGTTGCTGCCTTTCCATCACAGGAGCTTGGTCCTCCAGGTTGCAGCAACTATGGCATTACTGGGAGAATTTGGAAGTGCTTGGCACTTACTGAACAATGGGCTTGGGCAGCATTGGATGAGATGAGACTGGCACAAAGGATAGCCATAAAGCATTATCAGTTCCACTAATGGAAATGAATGCAAACCCTTCCAGAAAATGAAAAAGAGGTTCAGAAGTCAGGGAGCACAAGGTCCTGAGGGGAAGTGAGTGTGCATGGCTCTGTGCAAGGAGGAAGACAGAAGGTGGCATGTCCTAAGGCTCACAAGGGATTCACTCTGCTTTTCTAAATGAAGCTAAGAGAGGAGTGTAAAAAAACCCAGCGAGGAATAATAATTAAAAAGTCCCAGAGCAGAGACAGAGCAGTGAGCACAGGCAGTCTGACAGTTTCAATTTTCACTTAGACAGGATTTCTCAGGACTGATAGCCTTCTCCTCCTGCTGACAAGCATCTTTCACTGCTGTAAATCCCAGACCTAGTGGCTGCTGCTCGCCTTCCTGCCCTCACCAGTGCCAATGAGCCTCTACAAGGTGGTGGCAATGGTGACAACACTGTCTCATGTTGGTGGAACACCTCAGACTGGAAGAGACAATGGTGTGAGGCAGGGGTCAAACAGTCAGCATCACCTGGGTAAAACGGATGCTTTTGCACTGGGTTAAAATGTCTGTCTGAGCAGGGCTGGGCTAACATCCCTTCCCACGTTAGTTGTTCTGTCCTTTGTAACTGCAGGGATACTGCTAAGAAGGAAAACAAGAGAGGATGTTAAGATGGGAAAGACATTGTGAGGTCAGGGTACTGCTGCAAAATAAGGGAACAGATCAAAGAGGTGGGCTGTGGTGACAAACACTGGTATTGAAACTGCTGGACGCGCATATGCCTGCTTCTCTCTGCATCTTTAGTATCCGGATGGGCGAACACTGACCAGTGCCACTGTCAGGAATCCCTTGAAGATTTAACCTTTCATGTTAAGGAGTGTTAACAACACAATAACTAGAGTGGGAGAAAAAGAAAAGTAAAATAGCCCATACCGAACCTCAGGAGCTCTAACTCCACCCTGAGCTCAAGTGTTGGATGTTTAAAGCATGGCTTTGCTTCCCTTGGCCTAACAATACCTTCCCGGTTCTTTAATATTCAGAGCTAAACCTGAGGGGGTTTAGGAAAGTCAGAGATCAGAGAGGGAGCAAACTCAGAATCAGAGATGGACCTGAACCAAACCCCTGGGTCAGCCCAGGACTCTGCTAAAGGACAGGCGGGGGGGGGGGGGGGGGGGGGGTGAATTTTGCAGCTCAGTCCAATCTATAATTCATTATGTATCGCTGGTATTTCTAAGAAGGCTACAGCTGTGATATTTAAATGCCAAACCTTTGTGCATCTTTAGACTCACACTTCTGTTGTTGTTTTTGAGGAGCTGAAATAGTTTTCTCTCCTCCTTGTTTCCAGAGGAAAACAGAGAGGGAGAACGTGTTGGCGTCATCCTGGATAGACTTGTTTCTCGTTACTGTGGCATCCAGGACATTCTGAATTAGTGAGTCTGAAGCTCCAAGCCATCTAATGGCCACTTCACATTTAATTTCACGGTGAGTGGGTAGAGAAAAATCCAACCCTCTCCAAACTCAACAGGACAAACTTCGTGTTCTCTATGGGTTGTGACTTCTTTGGGGTATGAATTCTGTGACGCTTTATTCCTATGAACGAAGAGAACAAAGAGGTGTGAACTGATAGCACCCACTGAGCAGATGAGGAGCCTTCTGCAGTAAACAGCTTGAAACAGTAAAAGAGGAAAAAGAAGAGCTGGAGAAGGTTTTTACAGTGAAGGGAAAACTAAATCAGAGAATCACAGAATTGTTTTAGTTGGAAGGGACCCTTAAAAGGCCATCCAACTCCCCTGCAATGAATGGGGCATCGACAGCTCGATCCCATCCATAAATGAGAAGTGTCTTTTTCTGTCTCTCACTCCTTGTCAGGTTTGTCAAAGAAATTTATGAGCGTTCTGGGGGCTGATAATTTTTTTATATTAAAAAATATGCATATATTCAACAATTAGTTGAAATTCTTCACAGAAAAGCTCAAGCAATGTATTCATTGACATTTAACCTCCTCTCCCCGCAATCAAAGTCTTTTAAATAGAGATTGCATCAAATTTGATTCCATTTTGGCAGTTATATTTCTTGAAAGGAAAAGAAAAATAATATGAGAGGGAGAAAAAAATTCCGAAGTGAAACAGGCTGTGACAAAGCAATATGTATCTGCAGAGGAGAAAAAAAAAAACCTTCTAAAAACCAATCCTGTGGAGCCCTAGAATTAAGATGTCAAGGAAAAGAACACAAGGTAAGGAACGGGAGAAGGAAAGAAAAATATCAGGAGAAATAATGGCGAGGTTAAAATACAGTGATAATGTCCTCCATAATGCAGAGTCTCAGTCCTGCTATCCCCTAATGAGCATCAGGCACAGCTGATGGAGGGCTGGGGACAGCTACAAAGCCACGGTGCTGTGGAAGACGGGGTAACATCAGTTACTGATATTTTTCCTTCAGACACAGCACTAAGCAAACAGTGGCTGCAGGGTATGGGGTGAAGACGGGCTGAATGGGAAAACATTCTGCCTTTCAGAAGGGAAAGTGAACTAAACAGCTGCATTTAGTCTGGAGGCAGCTGGTTCACCTGGAGAGGGGCGGCTGTGTTAGCCAGGGCTGCTCTGCAGAACCTTTATGGCAATCCTCCCTCCATCAGTACGAGCAAAGCATCTGCTGCTTTTAGTATTTTGGTTCATACACCTGCCACAAGCTTCATCCAGTGACACAGGCTGTGCTTATAGGTGTCTATAGCATGAAGATCCACTTATCTCACACAACATGCCCATCACAGGGCACGTGCTGCATTGTTCTGCAGCTTTTTGGGATGTGTTGGGTGGATAGCCTATCTCCCTCCAGAGCCTGGAAAGCCTTTTGGGACTCAGAGGAATGAGAAGCTCTGTAAGATGCTTTTATCATTATTAATGGGAACACTTGTATTCAGAGGAAGATGGAGAAGAGATTTGGGAAACGTGAGACCTGTAAGTCCTGATTCCAGCAGCAGGGGGTTATAGATACTGGCTACGCTAATCAGCAGCAGAAGAGGGAAGCCACCCAGGGAATTGTGATTTAATTAAAGATAGCTGCCAGGGATTCAGGGAGGAAAAAACAAGCTGAACAAACTCTTTGAAGGAGCACACAAAAGGGAAAAGTTGCCAAGACCAAGAAGGGGAATGATCTTAACTTTGGCAAGGGGACAGCTGTGAATAGGCACCGAAATCCCTCCGCCGAGTGTTTTCTCCCAGTCTTCAGTATGGAAAATGGTAGCACCTGTGCAGGCAGCACAGCTGGAATGGGATGGCAGCTTACATGCGAATGTGAAGCCCTGGGCAAGTTCATGCAGGAGAGGTGACTTCACCTGGAACTTGCATGCTAATCCCTGACAACCCTTCATTTCAGTAACAAGGCTCCTTTCGGAAAGCTGGAAGTCCCATTTGCAGCTAATGGAACTTTGATTTTTAGATTATTATTCCATTGGACATGTTTGAACATCTCTTCCCTCACAGGATGACATCCCTCCCCTCTTTAAACCTGTCACCACTTAACGGGCTTTGGTGCTGTGAGGAGCTCCAAGGGAAGCCAAGGATGTGGAGCAGTGGCTTCACTCCTCAGCCATCATTTATGTTATCAGTCATCCTCAAATCCCAGCACAAACAACACTACAGGGGCAGAAGCATGGCTGATGCCAACGCTGTGCTCTTGGCAGGTTAGATATACTGCTTCATTTTACTTCTGGGCTCCGGGCAATATTAATTTTTTAAAGCAAGGTTAGATCTCAAACATTTGTCAAAGGCGTCGCTCACGAGGTTGAGATCCATCTCCTTCCTCTTGCCACTCCCTTGTCTTTTTTCCTGCCTCTTTTGTCTTAAACTACTCTAACATGCCCCAGAAGTCAGAGCTCTCCTCTTTGCCAACCCTCTTGGCTAAACCATCAGTCGCTGTTTATCATCCTCTGTAATAGAGTAGGAAATGGCTTTTTCAGAAGAAACACCGGGCTGTGATCCCCAGCAAACCCACCTCCTTGACACCAGAAGCACAGAGCGTGCGTGAGACCCCAGCCAGAGCCAGCCCTGGGCAGGAGCTGAGCTGGAGGGACCATCACGAATGGTCCTTGGGCCCACACTCTGCTGGCAGCAAACCCTGGCTGAGATCTGGGTGGTATCTCCAGGATATCAACATTCAGAAGCAGACTGGTGTAAGCTAACTTTTTATGAGCAGCATCAAGAGGTTGTTGTTGACTTGTTTTTCCTTTGTTTCTCTTTTTTTTTTCTTTGTGGTACTTTTTTTTTTCTTTCTTTTTTTCTTTCTCTTTTCCCACTCTACCTTAAAGGGAGAATAAATTAAGAGTTTATCTGTAATTTTCTCAGCAGGACGACTTCATTGAAGTGCCAGGCAGGATCCCCCATTGTATAAATCAATGCATTTTATCACAAACCTGGGCCTTCTGGTAATAAACTAAACAAGAGCTGCTGCTTTCCTCATGGATGTAATCAGCAAACAGGTGAGCACAAGAGCTTTCCTTGTACTAATGGGGCGAGAGGGGAGGCAGTTAATTTGACCTGGACTGTGGATTTAGCCTCTCTTGCAGCACAGCTATTCCCGCAGTTATCTCTCCAAGTCCAGCCTCTGTGACTTTCTGTCTTATTTCTAGTCCAGACATGCTCTGGAAACCATTACCATATTCATAAAGCTACCTGGACTCACAGAGCATGCATGAAAGAGTAAGAAAGAACCATCTATTTTACCAGCTGTGCAGCCAGCATCTGTAAGTGAGAAAAGGAGAAGAGGAAGGATGGAAAAGAGGTTATTCTGCATTTGCTGTGTAGGAAAAGCATGTATGACCTTTCAAAGGTAGCATCCATTAACAAAAGAAAGCAGAGATACTCATACTGGCCAAGTCAATCTGCCCCTGAGGGCAAGTAGCAGCTTATCACATAGCCCTATTTGGATTTATTGCATTGCCAGGGAGCATTTCCATGAGCATGTCTGTTTTCAGGCAAGTGGAGAACATGGCTTGAGATAAGGAGATTTAGGAGACGGGGAGCAGAAGGAATCTTTGTTGCAGGTTCTAATTCCAGCCTCAGACATGGGTTTAATAGATTATTTTAGCCAAGCAAGTGGATTGTAATGGTTGTAACAGAAGTGCATTTCCTTTACCACGTAATAAGCATTGGTAAGAGGCCTTAAATCCTTGGACAGAAGATATCCAGGATCTAAAAAAGTATGATCACAGCTATTCTAAATGAAAGCCTCCTTGTGCGTTAACTTTTTTATCTCTGTTATCACTCATCTAATTCTTTAGCAGTGTGGTAGTATTGAAGACAAAGATGGCCTTGAATAAAACTGTATGAATTATATGAAATTGTATCATACGACTTCAAGGTATTATTGCAAAGAGTCCATCGCTTGGCCTGAGGCACTAAGTACTCCTATTCTACAGCAAGGACGTTTGGGGAGCGCGTCTCATCAGGGAAGCCTGCAGGGGATTCCCATTCCTCACAATCTCACATGCTCAGGACTTAACTAGAGCATCTCTTTCAGCTTCTGAGAACACTGATTCATCTTCGTCTTTGAAGGGAAGATGATAGAGCGATTATAATCCTGTCTTTCACGTGTGAGGTAGGAGAACCAGCTACACAGGGATGGTTTCCAGTACAGAGAAGAGGTCATATTTACTGAGTGTTTAGTGGGTCTGAGAAATGTTAGCTAAAAAAAAATCACCGTAAAGGTTAGAGACAAAAAAAAAAATCTTTTTCAGGCTTTTTGGTCTTGTCTTTGTGTAGTAGCACAGATATGAAGAAGATAACACTGAGAGATGATTCACCTTGCTTGCTCTGGTGAGAGTAGATCGGCAGCTACTTACACCCAGTGTAAGAAAAAAGGAAAAAATATTGATCCAGAGTTCCCACATCTATGATCTACATCCTTGTGTTTCCCCTAAAGAAAATTTATGGCTCCCCATCAGCAGTAAATCAGAGGACTGACTTTCCTGCTCCTTCTCAGACAGATGCTCTGTTGTACAACATGAGAGAAAGTCCCCAAAGTGTGGAGGATATGAGGGTTTAACACATGGGCAGGTCTGGATAACAGTTCAGAGCAAGGAGAAGAAAGACAGATCAGCTGCCAGCCTGGTGGAAAACAGCAAGCTTTTCATTACGTTTAATGCATTTGCTAACTGCAGTTCTATAGAACACTAGTGTATAAATAGATCATTATTTATACTAATATTTATAAATATATGCATAAATAAGACTTTGTAAATATATATTTATTAAACTAAATAAATACATATTTATAAAGGGATATTTAATGCATTTAATAAACGTACAGATCTTGCTACCATGCTGGAGGATAAAACAAGGTGAAGGGAATTGGAAGCCAGCCTCGGCAAAAAATAACCTTAGATTGACACCTTCTTCCTAGTGGATTGCAAAGCTCTGTTTTACTCTAATTTACACTCTGGTGAGAGATTTGGTTGTGATGTGCAGCAGCCTCTGAGATGAGATACAGTAATTGTGTAACCAAAATAGCAGTGCCACAGCCGAGTGCCTCCTAGAAAGTAAAATACTAATTTTTTTTCTTTCAATGAAACTTAGACAAACTTCTCAGCTTGGGAGACGTGATTCTCGTTTATAGTGAGTAAAATCCTAACCACAGAATCCAGATGAGAGGATGTCTGTATTAAAGATCTGTATACTGATACATAAGCTTTTTTGGAGTTAGTTAACAGCAGGTTGATGAGGACTATAAGCCCTGAAAAAAAAAATGGAATAATTCTGCCTGCTCTGAAGAGTTTTGTTAGATTAAATTGAGCTTGGTATGGTTACAGCAGTGCTGTACTCCTAGAGGAGTTCAGAGAGTCTGGCAGCTGGCATTGACCCAGGGTTAGTTTGGAGCCCAAATTATCCACTGCTTTGTGATCAAGTCGGGTGAGTGACATGAAAGTAAAACTGAATGAGATCTGAAATATTTAATGAAGAGGAATGATGGAGATAAGGATGGGACTGTTTCCTGTGCGATGGAATCATGGATAGAATCATGAAGGTTGGAAAAGACCTCCAAGATTCACAAGTCCAACCCAAACCCACCCCACCATGCCCACTCACCACATCCCTCTGTGTCACATCTCCAAGGTTCCTGAACACCCCCAGGAATGGTGACCCCACCACCCCCTGGGCAGCTGTGCCAGTGTGTTACCACTCACATCTAGTTACAAAAGAGGGAAATGCAGCCAGCTTTGCCATTACCTTTGCCACAAGCAGGAGGCCATGCAGCCAGCTGCTTTCTGAGCGAGATCAGGCCATTGCTGTGCTGACTGAAAAGCAACCAGCGCCTCTCTCATCACTGAGATTTAAATCACAGCTCTCCTTCCCACTCCAAGGTCTCACTAATGCCCCTGGACTCCTGATGGGAATAGTAGAAATGTAGTACGCTTGCCAGTTTAGGATTGTTATTTCCATCATGCTCAGCAGGAAAACAGAGCACTGTTTGGTTTGGTAACTGGATTAAAACAAACTGCAGCTCAGGATATGAAATCAAGCCTCTTACCTATCAGCTGTGTGATTTAACCTAAGTCCATCTTCTTTCTCCATGCAAAAGGAACATCATGGTATCAACGTCTGTCTTCAGCAGACGCTGCTCTGGGCCTGTTTCGCATTCTGGATGGATCTGTGAATGAACACTTTTCAAATGCTATCAATATTTTATGAATTTCTATCCACTTCCTTTAATGGGGGATTGTAAAAGCATTTAACCATATTACATCCAATCTCTCAGACACTGCATTATTTCAACAGAGCTATTTTATTAGAACCAACTGGCAAAGTTTCTGTGATTTTGTTTAAATATATATATGCAATATATAATACTATATATCTCAAACAAGACGAAATCAGATACCAGGAAAAGGGGAGCAGCCATGGAAACACTGCATCTCAGGTTTGTTCTGATGTACTGGGAACGTTTCATTTGCTGTGCGTGGCTGCGTGCAGACTTCTTAAGTGATTGTTTTTACAGACTGGGCTGAGACTGAGCCTGGCTGTCTGCTGCTCTCTCTCCCCCTCTCTCCCACAGCACAAAATCCGGATGCAAACACATGGCATCATCCAGAAACACAGCTATGCAGAGTCCCAGATGTTTGGACTGAGGTGTCCCTCTGTGGCCATGGCACCGGTTCCCTGACTGGGACTTAGGTGAGATACTACTTTGCATCTGTTAGTGACCGGCAGAAGCAGGCAGGAGAGACAGCTTCCATCAGGCAAGTCAAATGCAATACTTTCAGGTCTACTTTAGGCTTTTGCCAAGAGATCCAACAACCCCAGACCCAACCCTTTCCTCCCACCTCTGTTTTGGCAACGTGTGGGACAGACGTGCTCCAGGGCAGTCAGACCCAAGGGTCCTTCATTCAGCAGAAGGCAAAGATGCCAATTTCTTCTCCTCCTTGCATCCTTTCCACCCAATGTTTGGATGCCTGTAGGCTGTTCAAAACCTACCAGGTTTCTTTCGACCACATCACTGTTGGGCAAATGAATTTAAGCTCAGCCAGTCGGATTTACAAATGCCTGTTCTGTTTCAAATGGGAGGACTGGTAATTGTCTACCTTCAGCCATGCAGGACAGTGAGTTGTTCTGATCAAACAAGCACTGATTTTACTGTCACAATTTATTCAAGCCAGAAGAATTACAACAGGATCACTCTTGCACAACACAGTAATCGCAGGTCAGAGGCATCTTCTCCCATCAAAGACACCAACTCTAAAGCCTGGGATCCTGGAAGATTTTGCTCTTACTAATTCCTCGTATTACCCTCAAAATAAAGCAGCTGCTCAGCTACACCTGAGGGCTCTGTAATCCATGTTAGAATGACAACACACAAGTTTCTTTTATTGGCCATGCCTGCTGTGTCTCTGCTGCTCACACACCAGAAAGAGCAGCTCTGCAAAGCCAGCCTCATTGTTCATTAGCATCAGTTATTAAAACATAGGATATCTCTGCTTCCAGACGGCAAACTGAGTTTTATATAGCATTCTTCACTCAATGGTTTAACATATTTTTTTAAGCTCTTTCCTGACAATTACCTGGAAGTCACAAATAAAACATCACAGAGATTTTTCTTAGTGGGACAAATGACACCAAAAAATTAGTTTTCCTCCTGTGGTTTTGTTTCTGTTTTTCACCTTTTTGGTGACGGCTACGATTTTCAGCCACGAACTCTTCTCCTCCATGCCAATATTCAGACAAGGTTTTTTCTAAATCTTCTCTACACTGTGACTCCTAATCAAAGTCAAAGGAGTATAAAGTATAAGAAAATCAGAATTTCTCCTTCCATCTGTCCAGAAAGGAAGGTCACAAACTACAGTAACTTCTGGATCGATTTATCAAACTCTTGGAAGCCACAACTCCCAGATTAAAAGAGCAGTGATTGATGATACCTTTTCCAGGGGTTACATTGGAAAAATGTGCTCCTTATAATGGAAACAGAGAGGAAATTAGTTCTCCTATCTCTCTTGGGTTTTAGTGGAAGTGGAAAACTGTAGATAAGAGGCAAAATCCCAAAACCTCTCCTCCAAAAACCTGCCCACAGAGCCGGAGTTCTTTAACCATCTTCTTCCCTTTACACTTTCTCTACATGCCCTTTGCGTAAAAGCACATCATTATATACCTCTGGATAGTGGTGGCTTATTGACATGAAAATCAGATGCTTTTAGTACAAGCATTATGTAAGTTCCTTTAAGATTGCTGGAACACTGGTCCAGAACCAACAAAACCCATCATCTCGAGTTTCACAGCCATCTTATCTGACTTTTAACAACAATTCCATGTTTCCATATGCCTTTAATTTCACACTTCCTTGCCATGCTTTGGTGTTGTGTGGTGATCAGGCACTGCAGTGATAGAATTTAGGGAAAGTACAGAAATATTTTGCAATATGACTCATTAATGCCACATAGCCCTAGGTGCACCTGTGTAAATTCACCCCCCCTGGAATTCTTCTCTCATTCAAAAGGAGTTGAGAGAAGAAGACAGGAGCTATAAAAGACTGGCCCAGATAAGATGCATGCTCTTTAACGTAACAGGGAGGTTTATAGCCGTGAAAGACTCCTCATTCCCAATCCCAGTGACAGGGCTGTTTTGACAGGACTGTTTTGACAATGCTGAGAGGAGTGAGATCAAAAGACACTGATCTGTTAAAGGACTGGACCCACAAAGAAGAAGAGGACAAAGCTGTCAAGAGGCTGACATAAAGCCAGGGGCTGCAGCAAGCAGGTTCCCCAAGAGAGCAGATGACACTGAGACAAAGTAAATGCAAAAGAAAGACATTATGGGCACAGAGTTTTTATTTCAGCTTTCTTCTCCAAGCACAGGGGTTGTTTTCAAAACCAAATATGATTTTCATTGTCAAGAGAAGCTGCTTCTAAGTTCTGGCTCGCTGTTACTCGCTGGAGGCTCTGGAAGGTGGGGTGGAAGGATAGAAGCTGTGGATACAACCATCTGTGCTAAGAAGCGTGGTTGGGAAGGATCTGTCCTGGTTGATAGATCCAACTGTAGGGAGTGCTTGGAAGGGCCACTCCTTTGGGAAAAGTTTACTGGTAGGATTTGTATCCCAGACTAGAGGGGAACCCAAGTGTCCCACTCTTGCAGTGTTATACTCTACACTACAGAAATACTTTCCCCTGCCTGCAAGAAAATCCTTAAATAAGCATGTTCCTATTACAGGTGAATACTGAATAATGAGGAATAAAAAGCACAGTTTGTCAAGCACTACAGTGACAGCTATCAACATCTGAGGAGAGGGAAACCTGTTCCCGTGGCCCCAGTCAGGTCTGGGTTGGCATGAGGATTTGGGGCAAAATCCCATCTCTTAGCAATACTGCTGGGGTATCCCTGCTTGAGATGTACCCAGTGCTCACAGAAGAAATCCCTGCATGTGCCATGTGCCAACGTGAAAGCCAAGACATGTGAAATATGAAAATGATCACAGCTTACATGAGGGATGCCAAAGCCAGTCTGAGGAGTCCTGGGTGTTAGCCAACAAGTAGCTCAAAACACAGGATGAACAATTATCCAAAGACAAATCAGTGCCATGCAATTTCTACTAAGACATCAGGCTGTCATTCCTACACTTGATAAACACCACCTGTACTACTTCGGGAAAACAGTGGCTTCCCTATTTCTCCTATTTTACCAGGAAATCTTTGACATCACCTTGGGGCTTTCTAACCATTATTTTGGGGTCATAACATCTAGTGCGTAGGCCTTCCTTTTCACCCCAGTGCTTCCTCGCTGCTCCTTAGCACCAGCAGCATGCATAGCCCTGTGCTGGCTGTCTCTCAGCCCTGCAAGCCTGGGCATCAGCCCAGATCACAGTCTGAAGCCTCACATTCAGGCTATGCCTCTAGAAGCCTTTTCCCTCATAACATCTCTAAATAGATGCGACCTTTCCTCCCCTGCCTTGTAGCCAGAGCTTTTGTCCAGCTTCTCACTTCACGTCTCATAATGTCTGCAGGGAATGGCCTTTCCTCTGGGATTAATAAATACAGCCTGGCACCACTCTCATGTCTTTCCAGGACATGGAAGCAGAGATCCCTTCCCCATCTCGCTGCTGTCAGTGTGTCATCCCTCCATACACTCCCCTCCAGTGGCATCTCTTCTCTATCACTTCAGACATATGTTGCACATAGTTGCTTTCACAGTCCATCTTCACCCACCCTCTCCCTCATCTGTCACTCAGCCTGGGAATGTTCATTCTCACCTCCAATTGGCCCCCAGTGCCAGTCTTCCCTCGCCCACTGCTTCCATCTTCAAATGTGCTACCCTTGTGTTCATCCCATGCTGCTCCTCATGCTCTCTTTGACATCCACAATGTTACCTTGTCATCCTCCCCCAAATCCTTTCTTAAATCAAACTCATCATCATGATGTCTGCAAAAACCATGACAATTACTCTGCTGGCACTGGTCTCTCACTCTGACCCACTTCATCTCATTACTTCCCTACATTCCCATCTGTCTCATGCATTTCTTACCTTACATCTACATAGAAAGCTCTTTGAAACTGATTTTCATGCTACATGTACAGCACCTAGCATATACACAGCTCAGTCCCAGCTTAAGATGAGTAGTGACACGGAAACAACACAAGATAATTGTGTGTCACTTTTCCTAAGTGGAAAAATACTACTTTAAATTTCTGTGAAATTGGATTCTCATTTGACTTCACTTCATGGCCACAGTTGTGCCTATATAACATTCAAGACAGTGATGCTCCAGTCCTTATGAATGGCTCAGGGATGTTGCTAGGGCATGCAGTACTGCATAAGCATCTCTGTACTTGTGTGTATTTTTGAAGAAATAATGTTACTTCCCATTTATGACTTGTTGGAAAGAATACGGTCTTGATTCTGCTACCCAACGGGGAAAATCTAGAAATAGATAGGAGGGGATGTGTCAGGGGCAAGTGAGAATAAATAGTAAGAAATTACCCTTGGATACTAGAACATATCATCCCATATTCCTTCAAATGAGAGTGTTTTTGCCTAATCATATAACTGGTAACAGCATCTGTCACTTCACCAGAATAGCAGCCATCTCCTGGTTGAGGCAGAGAGAAAACAATTTGCAGGAGGGAGCTTGTTCATTCGACACGCGCTCGGGACAAATCAGACATCAGTCACTCACTTTTCCTGCTAATGCTTTTTTTTCCTGGATGCTGCAGTAACCACAATGTTTTGTCCTGTGCTTCCTGGCCTCGTGTGCCTTTGCCTATAGCAGGTTGTCACTGCGGAGTGAATTTGGAGCTGCCCTCCACCCCAACCGGTCTGTGCAGGACCTTTGCAAGGGAGAAGCTTTCTTGGAGCATTATTTCTCATTCAAGGCAGCAAACATTTCAGCCTGTGACAGCCTCTCATCACTCCAGCCACCTGGTGTCTTGCATCTGAAATGCTAACCAAGCTAGGGAGTCAGGCTCTGTTTCCTCTGCTCACTGCTCTGCCCTGAAATAACAGGTCTGGAATGGCAGGGAAGGGTCGGGGAAATAATAACCCATCTCCTCCGTCATTTGATGGGACCCCCGCTGTTCGCATGTCCATCAGCTTCCCGGCAGGCAATCACAGAGCACTTAAAGCCTTTGGTCCAGTCTTTCACTGTAAACGGAATTTGTGTAAAGCATTCCCTGAGCTCCCAGAGCCTGAGGGCCCTTTGGACGGCTCCCTACGAGGATGTAGGGAAAAACATAACAGAAGGAGATAAGGCGAGCATCAGACTTGCTGAAGGCCCAGTCCTGGAAGCAAGAGTGGCTGCCAAGGAACTGGGAGTGTGGATCTGACTCCGGCTCCATGCTAAGAGGAGAAAAGTGACCCGAGGGCATGAATAAACTATGAAGCAAAGCTCTAAACACACGGTACTATGCATTTGAATAATACCTACTTAGAATCAGAAATGATATCGTTTCTCTTACTGAAACACACCTCCACCACATTTTCCATTTGTGCTGAAGTCACGTTTAAGGCGAGTTCACGCCACTGAGCAAAACAGAAGTGAATTTGAAATGAAAGCGTCCACCTGCAAAATCAAAATCACTGTGTTGTGTACTGGAACAACATTAAAATGGATTTTGCAAGAGGATCTCGGATCAGCTCAGCTGTGCTCTGCCTCTGTTCTTCCCCACGCTTTGCATTCCTCAGCTGGACTTCAATTCCCAGCACACACTGTGCTGCTCCCTTGGGTCAGGTGACTGTCATTCTAACATCTCCCAAATCAAGATCAAACTGCTTGTTCAAAGACTGAGGTTTCCTAAGGGATGGAAGCTCTTATTTGAAACAAACCCTTATTATTTAGGCTGCACTTGCAGTTCCAAAAGGAATTGGCATCAAGATTGATTTTATGCACTGATAGCCAGGGAATATGAGAATTTCTGGTGCATAGCTTTTGTTCTGGATGTAGAGAAGTACACATTGTTTACCTAGTATATAAATAAGAAATTAACATCTCCCCGTGAAATCACCGGCTGTAATGCAGTTATAAGCAAGCAGCAGGAAATAGTGAGCTAGCTCTTGTCCCTGGAAAACAAAGTTTGGGATAGCTTTGCATTCTGCAAAACCCTGTTGGTAAATTTTAAAATAGCTCTTCATCTTTCTCATGAATTTTTGCCACGGAGTTGCAAAAAGAGCCCTTGCTTCCAACCTGCCTGATGTGTTTGTTAGCTTCTGTAACTCGATTCTGAATGTACTCTTTCCCCTTATTTGTTTGCAGCTGTAATCCCCAACAGTATCTAAATTGGATCCCAGGAGTCCAAAACATTGTCTGCTTCAAGAAGCATGCCAAGTCTGGACAACTCTAGCAGATATACAGTGGATACCACATATATAATCTCTCTGTTTTTGGATGAAAATTTGAGTATATTTCACACAGGAATAACACATCTTTCTGTTTGAGAGATAGAGACGTTCCACGTAAGTATCGAGCTTTCAGAAATTAATGAGTGCCATTGATTGAGTTTATCCTAGTAAATTAAAGAAAAATCTTGCAGTTTTAGAATAGAAAAGGTACATTTCCTCACACGTACATTACCATCTGGCATGGAGATGTATTAATATCTTGCAATATTTAGGTCATAAATCAAATCTAAGCCCTTATTGCACATCCAGAGAAAATTACTTTCTAGTGACATATGGCATAACCTTCAACTTCTATAAATTAATAAAATTCTAGCAAATCTACTTAAATTCAGATATTTTGTATCCACATTTTATTTTTATGGATGCTGCTCACCGCTCGTAACGTTGGAGGTCTTAGGTCAATACAGAGAGTTTATTGCAGAGCTAAAGGAAATTACCTTTCAGTGACCCAGGGCACAAACTTCAGCTCCCAACAGTCACCGAGGAGTTCTGATATTATGGCGGTTGATACATACAGAACACCAAAATTATATACTGGGTCTTATTAAAGGGTTTTTAGAAGGAGCACAGTTACAGCTGGCCACGGAAACGTTTGGCAAGGGGATCAGTTGGTTGAATTGTGCAGATTTAACATCTGTCTCACCAGAACTCCCATTACAACTCTTGTCCCTTCCTTGTGTTTTTAACAGACCCTTTGTGACCTTAGAATTCATCGCACAAAAATCAGACTATATGGGCTATTTGTCTCTCATTAGTAGCAGTATTTTTATACAGCTGAGTAATGAGCTGCTCAGAAAGGACAAAAAAAACCTTGCTTTGAGATGTCTTGGTTAAGTTCTGCTTTTTAAATTAGAACATTTTTTGGTAAATTATTGCAAAAAACCATGTTTGCCTGAATCATATTTTCTGTGGCTGCTGAGCAAAGCGTCACTGAAGTTTGTGGCTTTCAAGTGAGGGTGTTAGGACTTAGGTTTATTAGTGTGGAATTAGAAGACACCATATGATGCTCACCTAGTCTTTTTTGGCTCCTTGTGTGCTCTTGCAGGTCTCTCCCAAGTCCACAGCTTCTGTTTTGATGCCATGTTGGACCTGCCTCTTCACCCCGACCCTCTCCATGCATCCAGTTTTGCACCAGAGCCCATTTATTTGTGCCACTTCCCCTCAGTTTTGCTCTTGCAAAGAACCACTTTCTTGCTTATGCTTTTTCTGCACCTCCGTGTCTGTTTCACATCAGGTTGGCTCCTTCCAGACCGTTTCTAGAAGAAAGCAAGGTTTAGATTTCCCATTTTGGTTTAGATTTCCCATCTCCTCAAAAGAACAAGAGGTTCATGAAATCCCAAACTGCTAACGTAAACCTCTTCCCTTCTCTGCTAGCAGTGTGCCAGCACAGTGCTCGCCATGGTCATTAGGTTGAATATATGCTTTTGTTTGTTTGTTTGTTTGTTTTTACTGTTGCACTGCTTTGCCTCTCAGAGCTTCAGTCTGCAGTTTACATGGGAAAAATGTTATGTCAAGACATAGCATCTCTTTCTCTTGCACACACCCACTTCTTCAGTTTCTTCTGGCAGATAAAAGACCAAGATGAGGCGGCTGGAATTTGAGGTTGTCAGTGTTGATGTCACAAATTAGAGGCTCATTTTTAACAATAAGAGCAATTAGTCATCAGAGCAGGTTCCTAAGAGGTAAAGTGAGTCAGCCTCTTTTGTGAAGCTGACTAACATCTCTAAAGGTTGTATTTTGGAATTAAAATCACGAGTTCTTGGGCTTGATGAGAGAAACACGGGATGAGCTCCTGCAGTTTGTGTTTTGCAGCAAGCCAGGCTGCAATCATCCTAATGGCCTCCTTTGGCCTTTAAAAGGTGTGTGACTTCTGTCCTTGGTGGATTTCAAGCTCAGTTTTAAGGACTGTCACTGATTTCCTCCCGCCCAACTTTATCTTTTATTTTTCTCCTCTGCTCCTTGCACTTCTTGCACTTTCTTTGCTCCTCCCAAGGAATTTTCTTCATAGATTTTTCAGTGGTTTGCAGTTCAGTAGATAACTGCATGGAGATCTTTACGTCTGACTTCTCTTGATGGGAATTTGTAACTGCCTGGGCTCATGAAATAACTCGTACTGTATCTCTTTGGGCTCAAAGACTGCAACTCCAGGCAGCATAGAGAAGAATATAGAAGATTTCTGAACTATATTCATCTCCCAGTCTTCCAATGTGCCCATGACTGATCCTAACCCAGACTAATCAGAAGTACAAAAGAGGATTACAAAGGCTCCCGGTCTGGGAAATGCATGCATGAAAAAGGGAAAGAAGAATTGCTTAGGATGGTCCGTGGGGAGCAGTGATAGCTCCTGTGCTCTTCCCTGGCATCTATTATTAATGACTTCTGGAGACAGGATAGTGGCCTGGATGGTCTCATCTGACTGATGTGGCATTTCCAGCAGTACAGGAATACAAGAGGGTGAGATAGCAAAACAATCCACATAGATAATGGGAATCAATTCCAGGTGATTCTAAAATTCTCTGTAAAACTTACATATAAATCTAACCTGAAGATCGTGTCTTAATGACAGTCCTTTATCCAATTCGGGAAGTATTTGATATATCTCCTGTTGGGCTCATGCTCCTCTAAGTAATGATTCTTTTCCTTTCTTTCCCTTACAAAGGATTCTGGGCAAATCTATTTCCTATAGAACCTATGGCTGCAATAGAAAGTCAGGCCTCAGGAGAAAACTTTTGCACATTTCTGTAGTTGGTTGGCAATTTATCTCATCTGGCTTCCCCTTCCTTTCCCTTCCCTCTCTCTCTAACCCCGAACTCCTGCCTTTAAGTACTCCCTCCAATCAAAGCATTCAAAGTTTAAACAAAACAGAAAAGAAAACTGAAGTTGGATGTCAGGGAAAGATTCCTATCAGTGAGGTCTGCCAGAGCACAGAATAATCTCCTGTTGGGAGCAGTGGGAGTCCATCACCGGGATAGAGTAAAACTAGATGAAACTAAAATCAAAATCAACATCATCATTAAGGGAAGCAGCCTGAAAGGCTGAGGGATGGACAGGAAAATGTGATGCCCCTAGAGTTTAAGAAAATGGCTGTGACCTGCTGTCTGGCATTTAACCAGGGTTTTGATCAGAGTGATACAAAGAAGGTGAAGGATTGTTTTTTTGCAGCACAAAAATATGTGAGGCTTACGAGTGATACAGTAATTTATTAACTGTGAGTTGAATGAGGAAGAAGGATGAGTAGAATGAGGAAATAGCTCAAGATCCAACATTGGCCGCTGATGGCACTGTCTAATGTTGCAAACAGACTGTACGAGCTGTTTCTTGTGGTGCAGCTGGGAGTGACAGCTTGTAGGACTTGGACCTTCATTAACTGCCAGCCTCAGTCCATAACACCTCCTTGCCCTGGTAAATGTGTTTAAGGTCAGATCTCCACATCCTTGGAAGAAATGCCCTGTCTGTGGTGCATTTGGAAAGGACTCGAGTGCTGCCATTTAACCAGATGCAACAGAAGTGGGTGGACTTGAGCATGCAGAAACAAACAACACCCCAAAGCCCAACTGCTCTGTGCTATCACAAAATGTGTTGCTGAACATCTTTTATTAAGAAATTCTTTAATTTCTAGAGTCTAATTATTTTCACCGAAAGCTACCAGAAGCAAATTTCCCTAACAGGGCTGGGGTTCCTAGTGGCAAGGAGCTATAGGGGAAGGAACCGTAAGGCCACAGCAAAAACAACCTCAAAAAGCCAAACAAAGAACCTGCCCCTTGATGGGAATTACTCAGTGGTCATCTCTCAACAAACCAGAGCGCTGTGCTTTTTGTCATAAACCTTTCAAACGATCCAAAACCACCTCTACCCTCTTAGAAATTCACTGTCTCATTTCTACTGCAATATCCCCCCAGCACAAATAACTACCAGCCCCCCCCCACTCAGCTCTGTGCTCTGTATCCCACCTCGCTTCCCCCTTGTGCACTGGCTTTTGACAGCCTCTGTAAAGGATAGCAGAGAGTGTGTGTTAGCTGAAAAATAAAGCCATGTTTTATTGTTCTGACCTCCGTAATGCCAAATGTAAATCAGACAATTGCCTTTATTAATGATTTGTAGACAGCACTATGTGAACAGAACAGTTATGCTTCATCCTGGGGAAAACAAATATTAAAACGAAAAAGAATCTCAGCTCCTGGAGATTGATTCCTGCTGTCAGGAATCATTAGGTATTTGGTACTTCTGTAGGTGTTGGGCTGTGGGCCCACGTTGGATAATCCTTCAATCCCTAAATCATTTCACTGTAAACATAATCTTTGAGTAACAAAGTTGGTCTTGGGTATCTGCCAACATCTTGGGATGAAGCTTGTCAAACGATTTCTCCAATTGCCTTTGGATGTAAATGGTTTGAAAGCCTGAATGCTTGGCAAGGCTGAGGTTGCTGAATCAGCAGTGAAAAAGTAATATGCACCCACTCTGCTCTGAGTATGTGGAAACCCGAGATGAAATCTCCACCTGGAGCCCCTACCAGCCCCCAGGAAACTTGTGCTCACCCACTGCCCAACTGCTCTCCTTCCAAGCAGCGGACAAACAAGTAGTTCCTCTTAATTAGAGGTTGCCTTTGGCTTGGGAGCCATGTGCTGATATCTTCCTCCAGGACAGGGCCTGAGCACTCCAGGGGTCTGATTCCAGGGGTCTGAGCACTTTTTCTGGGAGTTAAAACCCTGCCTTGCAGACCTCTCATTTTCCCGAGCCACGAACTGCACAGCCTCTTTTCATTATTCCTTTCCAAAACACTGAACACAGAGAGATTTTTTTCCCAGCACCTCTCTGGTACAGTCTATCTGGGGCTTACTCGGAAGGAGATGAAGCTTTCCTGCATTTGTATGGCATGGAGGAAACAGCTGCTTGGTATTGTACATGGCTTATGTTCAGATTTACTGTGATTTGAAAATATAACAGATCTCTTTTTGAAATATGTTTTATTACTTTTCTGTGTATCTCAGCCTAGTCAGGACTTGTCAAAAATATCCTTTACTTATTGGACATTAGTGAGATTGAGTTGACTAACCATGCAGCACCAAACGTCAAGAGGCTGGCCTATATTTTTCTCATGTGAAAGCCTCTTTTAGGTATTATACCAAAGGAGACTTTGATGCAGTACAGATTTCATGTTTATGGAAGGATTTATAGAAAGGTTGCTTATTTGGACACACAGATGCCAGGCTGCTGAAGGTGTTCCAAAGATGCTTGCTGCTTTTAATCCCACTGGTCTGGATATCAGGCACCTTACTATGGTTGCCTTACTTTACCAGGTCTGTGCACGCCCACTGGATTTCATGCTGATACTTTTCTCTATTTTCAACCTTATGCTGTTTCCTGAGTTTTTTACCTTCCTTTGCCCTGGAGAGAGGGTTCACCTCCTCTAAGCCACAACATCCCAAACAAACTAAACTCTTCTGCTCACATTTCTCAAAGCAAGGGAAGGAAAGAAGAAGTTTTCAAATGGTCTCTGCATCCATCCACACTGAATTTATCTTTTCTGACCCTGGGTGATCAAAGCTGTCATGCCATTATCCTGATAAAAGAACATTAGGTCTTTGCATAATGGCATTAATATCTCCCCATCTCTCTGGGGAATTCTTTGCTTAGTACATCCTAGGATACCGTTTGACATTTTCATGGACAAAACTCACTGGTGATTCACAGTCCTCCTTTGATCAGCTTGTACACCCTGATGTTTCTCCTCTCGTGACATTTGCAGAGGATGTGTTCCCAGCCTCAACACATGTATCTGTGAGTTATGGTATCACATGCCAGGCCCTTACCCTGGCTATTGAGATCAACCCAATTCTCCTCTGTGCAATATCTGCCTGCTTCTCTGAAACCTTCCCTCCCAACTCCCAATCAGCAAATGCTCAATCACAGCTGAAAAAATTGCAATCTTCCAAATCTTCCAAAATCCACTCCTCTTTCAGCTTTATTTGTTCTTATCTGACCTTAAAGCACTAGCAGAGACTAGTTTACAAGACTTTAATTCTCAGCAAAACTAATAGAACTAACGTGGCTTAGTTGAAATATTACACCCAAACCAAGATTGGTTAAATACGGTAGTGCTCTTTTCTATCTCCCTCTCTCAAAAAAATAATCATTTCCTTGGAGAAATGAGGCTAGTCTGAAACCATCTATCTTTGGAAATTGAGCTGATGAGAATGATTTCAGAATGTCTGGGTATTTGCTGACAGGAATGGATCTATTTTAGGTATTTACGTTGTACACACTGTTGTAGCATGTGAGACCATCGTGGCTTGCAAAGTGTTTATTTTCTACAGGCTCCTGAAAGAAGTGAGATGATGCCCCTTTTAGTGATGGTAAGATGTGCATGGCCACTTGAGAAGTGCTTGTTGGAAACAGAACAAAGTCTGAGTCCTTGCTTATAGAACTGGCATTTCTTAGAGGCTTCAACCCCAGATAGAGTTTTAAATCATTTCCCTCATTACGTTCTGTCTTTCAGCCTTCTTTCTCTGGGCACCCTTATGCTTTTTGGCTAACGTGAGTTCACAGCACGTAAACATTCTTTGGTTCTGAATGCTGCCAGAGACACAGCATTCACTTTCTTGCCTCTGAGCTGGGACTTGGTATCTCCCAGGGAAAGGAAAGAGTATGTTGATGTCTGTCCAAATGGCAAAGTCCTATTTTTTTTTACCCCTATGGTTCTGTAGTATTTTATTTTCATGCAGCACCTCTCCTTCTGCTGGGTCCTTAAGCACTTTGCAGACGATCTGTGCAAAGCATCATTTCACCTACCACTGAGATGCATCCTCTGCTGCATGGAGAAGCGAGCAGTTTGCACCTAAACCACTGGGATTTTTGAGAGGCAATGGGAGGAACAAGTGAAATTGCAGAAGGAATCAAAGCAAGGAAAATCAGTTCATTAGAGACCCCACTGCCTTTCTCCTTGGAATAATAGAGCACAGAAATCTGCATCGAAAGCAAGCAGCTTGGGACTATATTATACCTTGCTCAGAATCCATGTCTCTGATGTCTCCAAACCATTGTTCCTGCCACACCATCCTCTGTTTATCAGAAGAGGATAGAAATGCCGAGGGCTCCTTCAGGGAGTGAACACAACCCAAGAGGTCAATCCAAAGCGTTCAATTAGAAATTCTTTGGGGTGAAGCCATCCTGGTGGCTGCCCCTGGGCACAGCAGCAATGCTGAGAGCAGCAGCAGTTATGATCATGAACCACAGATGAATATTTTGGCCAAGATGCTTTTATCAAAGCCACTTTCAAGCAGAGGAAGGCAGGCCCTGCGGTCGCTAACATGACATCCCTTGGCCCTGCCAGCTTCAAAGGGGAAGGATTTACCCTGCTGTCCTGAGGGATCTGTCACATCCACCTGATTTATGTCTGAACCCAGCTTGTGCCAGCAGTAGCTAGATTTGCCCTGTCACAACTTCAGCCCTAACCTGGCTGGAGGCTACAAACATCCCTCCAAGAGGCCTGATTTCGGATGTGGCTTTACCACTTTGGACACCATCGCTGCGGTCTGGCAGCTCCTTATGATGCCACATCCAGGCCCCTTAACACTCCCACTAAAGCACGCTGATTGAATCATGCCTCTAATTGCTTTCCTCATTGCACAGACATAAAATTTCTCTCCGTAACAGAGTTGAACTGTTTCAGCCTGCACGCCTCTAGCTCTCTGTTAAACTTCCTTCAGCAGCTACAGCAGCTTCCCTGTTGCCTGCTCCCCTCTGAGCTGCACCTCACTACTGATCCTCATTCACCCCACTTTGTGCCTCCACCTGCTCCCTTCGTCCCCGTTTTTGGGGAGCTGTGGGGTCGGCTTCCTCCCTTGGGCTGCCCTCCGGTGGCCACATGGGAAAAATGCAGCGTCAGCTCTTGCTGCAGGGCATCAGAGGGGAAAATCCCCCCCTTCCCTCTATCCCATGAAGCTTCCACAGCTGTCTATTCCCTCTGAAAAATAAATGCTTCTCTCTTCTATACAATCTTTGGCTGCCAATATGTGCGGGTTAGCTAGAAGCACTGCAGAGCACAGAATGTGGAACTGCCTCACCCCTCTGCCCTGGCCCATCATACCCAGTAGTAGGAAAGGGAGATGGATGAGGGATATGGATATATGATGCTCAGAGAGATCATCTCTGATCCCAGAGGAGCTCTGAAGGCCACAAGGGGGCTTAAATTTGCTACCCTGACATTTTGGTGGGCAGTTTTCTTGCACCCCCATGACTCAGGGGAGTCCCACTGCAGCTGCAGAGCAGTTCCAAGGCAGGTGGGTGACAAACTAATGCCCCTCTAACCCTTGTTCTCCTCATGCAAGACATTCATGCTGTCATCCAGGCCCAAGCAGCTCCTGGGACTGTTGCTCATAGCATCACTGAGCTGCCATCCAAAGTGCCAGCTGGAGCTCATTACTGGCTCTGCCAGACCCAAGTTGTTCCTGCTGGGGTTGCTGGAAGTTTCCGGGCAGAACCTCAGGTTGAAACGATGGCACTGAGCCACCATCTTGATAACTGTCCATGGAAATAGCTGTTTCCCTTCTGGAGTCAAACCCATCTTTCCCTCAGGCCTCTCTGCTGGAAGCAGGACAGCCATTATCAAGCCCAGCTGAGCAGCCACATGGCTCTGCACTTGCCTGAACCTCCTGAAGGTCACGATTTTGCAAAAAGAGAGGGAAAAACCTGTGAACCTCAGACTGTTTAAGCACTTGAAAACTATTTTGGATCACTACCAGGAAGAGGTGCATACAGAAGACCTCTGCAACTCTCCCTGCTGCTCACTGTGATGCTCTATGCGATGCTGTGTCAGCTCATTGCTGGAGGGAACCACATGAGCAGTGAAGAAGCTGCTACTGCAGAAATTGTCATCTCCACATGCAAGTGAAGGCCAGTGTATGAAAAGGGCCAAACTCCACAAGACATTGCCTAATATAGCTCTCTTCAGAAGTCAGTGCTATCTCAGCTTGAAAGGGTTCACGACGTGCAAGCCCAGAACGTGTCAGGCTTTTCTTGTTTGGCCATTTGTAGCTTTCTTCCTGCTCTTCATATCTCCATCTGCTAGCGCTGGGTTGGCTGCCAAAGACTACTTCTGTCCTAAAGACCAGCTCCCAGGAGCAGCCACAACAGAAAGACACTAGCAGGCCCTGCAGAAGGCTGTGCCATGGTGGGAAGGAGAGGAGCCCCATGCAAGGGGAGATGAAAGACCATGAAGACTTCATCCATCAGAGAGCACCACGACAACATTTAAGTGTGACTGGCAGGAAAGACAGATCTGGAGAAATCCCAGAGGAGTTCACTCAGAAACCCAGTGTTATTTTAAGGCCACATTTGATGTGTCAGAGCATAGGTAACAGGCACTGTTCTTATGGAGATGAGGCTGCATGCTGGTGACTAAGCCCACCAGATGTGAGGCTAAATCAGACACTGCTCAGGGCTGGTGTCCCATTTAATCACCATCTTGAAGAACAGGTTGGGTCCAGATCCAATAAACTTGGTGGATGGGAAACAAGGTCTGAGTCCTGCTCCCAGCTCAGCCACCAAGTTAGGAAGCAAACATGAGCAACTCAGTCCTCCATGCTGTGGCTATTCTCCCCTCTTCAAAGTGCTTTGGTCCAAGAAATTTTAATGCTATATATGTTTGTGCAGCATTCATCAACAGGCTCTGAATTGCTTTTTTCAATTGTGAAGCCACCCTAAAATACCTCGGTAGTAAGTTGCTCGAAGAGCAGCATCCAATTACAGAAAAGAAAAGGAGGGATGACATCTGCCATTGATTCTTTAGGGGGAGGATAGGAGGAAGATGGCACCTACTGTCATATCCCAGGATATAAGCGGAGATGATCTCCCTTTCTCCCAGAGCTGCTGTTTCTGCTGCAAGGCATGGGCTGACCCTGCTGTCAGCTCCAGCACTGCACAGGAGGAGGGGACATATTCTAATATCTGGGCAGGAGATGCCAAGGTTTCTTGGTGCTGAGCTGCCTGCTCTTCCCAGCAGGCTCAGCTTGTCACATTAGATTCACTCTGATGTCACTCATTTGACTGAAGTGGCTCGATTCCTCCCAGTGTACAGGGCTGGGATGACAGAGCTTGCTGATGAAGCCAGTGTGTCTGCTAGCAGGAAGGACAGCCAGCAACGAACCAAGAGTATCTTTACTCAGCACCATTTCTGAAGGGCACAGCTTGTATGCCTACACAGACCAAGCTAGCTGAAGACCTTTTGCCCAAGAAGGCTTCATATCCTTCTGGCAAGTCAGGATCCTAGGAGATGACCTAGACCTGAGGACCTGGACCTTTGCAAATTCTCCAGCAGCTTGGTTATCCAGTGACTGGCAAGGGTCAAAGAAGATGTACCAACATCTCTTCCTAAGAGCATTCCAAGGCCCCATGCTTGACTGGCCCTCGTTCCCCATCTGTCCGTCTCCCCGTACCTTGTCTGCTGCACACCAGCACTGCGGTGACTCATTCATGCCTGCTGGCTCCCTGCAGTAATTACCAGCGGAGCTTTCTGTCCTCACAGCTCTCGAGGTGGGCTCATGCTGTGATAAATAAGCTGCTTAGCAGCACGGAAAGAAATGGTATTTAAAGTTTAATATCTTTTTTTAGCACCTTTTCAAAGGATGCTGATTTTGTGATCTGTTTGGGAAGATGCGGTAGGTTTTGTTTGGGGAGAGGTGCAGGCAGCGGAAGGGGGACATGTGTGTGTGTGCCTGTATGCGTGGCATAGCAGAGCCAGGATATGTCCCTTCTGTCTCACCTCTCTGACTCTCACAGAAGCGACTGGTAGTCTCATTACATAGTTTAATTTCAGTGTGGCAGCTTAATTTGGCATTGCAGCTTTAGCCATATCAGTGTTTTGCACCCATGCCCCATGCAGTTCCTTTCTCAGGAGTAGAGAAAAGTAATTATGACCCGGTAGCAGTAGGCAAAATTTTCTACCCAAGTTCCCAGGGGACTCTCCCTGCTGTGGGGTGACACAGCCTGTAGATCTCTGCTTTCCAGGCTGAGCATCCTGAGCTCATGCTGTAGTGCAGAAGCTCAGCTTTGTGCAGCTGCTGATGTTTCTCTCCATAAACCCTGCTCAAATTTTGGCATTTACCTTCCCAGCCCTAAATCCTGTAGGAAGGGGGGGGGTGGGAATAAAATAAGAAGCTCCTTTTCTCAGCCATGCAATCATAAGGCTTAGACCTCCCATGACACTTTCTGTCCAGGTGCTGCAGGCAAGGATGGCAACTCACCATGGATCTCAGCCAATGCTTAGCTTTCTCCCAGTCTTCAGGAGGGAGATTTACATCATTTTATGTCAAACCAACCACGGTGCTCTGGGAAGGTTGTTCACTGTCTTCACACTTCAGATGGGGAGGCGGAGATGTGGGGAGGGAGTGGTTGCAGCCCCTCAGCCAAAGTAGCCCCCAAGTCAGCAGCAGAGCATTCATCCAACTTAGACATCTTGCTTTAAACATTAATCTATATTGTATCTTTTGGGATGGTGATGGGGCACAAGACATCTATCCTAAGCCAGGCTGGTTGAGGTTCAAAGGCAGTTAGGAAAATTCTCAAGCCAAACTACCATGTGCTCTTGATGTCCTTTACGGTCCCTTGATGTCCCTTAAGGCCTCTTTCAACATAAGCCATTCTCTCCCAGATTCAGGCATCCCAAGGCAGATGCAAGGAGAGAACCACTGGCCACCAGGCATGCATGAGTATAAGAAGACCGTGATGGGCACCACCCAAAGTCACCTGGGCCTGGCAAGGCGGTGGCCAGCATTAGTCAAAAGGGGTTGCTGCTATTGCTGTGAATTAATCGTTCAGTTTTCACAGCTCCAGAAAGGCTCTCAGATTCCAAACAAGCTCTCTGAATTCAAAGCTTTCTGCATCGAGTTACCAAGAACCTGTGAGTGATTCCAAAGGCTTGTACTGCTTTGAGTAACAATTTATAACAACAAAAGCCTCATTTAAGACAGGGACCCCTGTGGGAATGTTCCTATTCATTTCTCTCTTCTGTGGGTAATTGCAGGAAGATGACATTTAAGTTGTTTTACAAAAGTGGCAAGGAAAAAAAAAATGAAAGGAGAGAAGGAGGAAAAAAAAAGAAAGAGAGAAAGATGGTATGGTTGGATAAGGTAAAGGAAAAGAAAGTCTGGCTAAGATCTCCAGAATGCAGGGAGTTCACGAATAAGTGGAGGAATGTTTGACCTGCACAGCAATCTCGGCTCACATCAGGGTGGTATCAGCTGTGTGTACTGCTTCCCTACACACAAGAGCACAGCTCACCCCTGAAGCTGATGGGCAGATATCAGGTGTGGGTGGGAGGCAGACTTCAGACACAGCTGCCCGTAGTCTTGACATAAACAGGAGAGCCCTGACTGCCTGAATACCTCTGCCAGTGGTTAAAGAGGTGAAGCTGTGTGTGGTCGGTGCTAAGGAGCTTCAAACTTCTTATGGCATCCTTTATAGAATGAAGAAGACCAGAACCCAAAGGTTGGTGGTACCCCCTTCTCAAGCAGACTGGGCAAATCCTTCTGGGATGAAGAACTACATTCACCTTTTCTTGCATACAGGCAATGAACCCTCTTGTATTCTGTAGATTTTCAGAGATTTACTACATCTTATAGTGGCTTAAATGTGTTCAGTGTAATTGAACTCAAGGGGAAACGCAAGCATTTAATGTCTTGTGATTTCTAGAACATGTTAAAGAGTACCGTTTTCTCCTCTGCTCTGCAGTAGTCCTACCCATGGTGACAGGTTTGAGGAACCCATAGCTGAGACTTAAACTACTGAGCTGAGCAGCTGCACGTGTGTGTGTGCGCAAAATCATTATAATCATCCCTAGTGGAAGGGCAAGTGGGAGAGGAAGGGTGGGTGACAAGTCGGGCACGTTCCTGCAATGCAGAGATAATTGGCCCTGCAGTGGTAATGGCAGGCTGGCTGTCAGCCTCTAACAAAGTGTGCAAGAGATGAAGTGACACCCTGACAGGTCCCGCCGACGTCCTGCACTGCCCTGCCTCTGCCAAACAAATGATTACAGCCTTCCTACTGACATCCAGGAAACTAAATTGGAGGTAATGACTTTCCTGATTTCCTGAGGGGCTTGGAATAGGGATGGCATGAGGGAGCCTCACAGCTTTACACCTCGCTTGGGACATCCTCTCTATTCTTCTCTCTTCCCCACGAGGTCATGAGATTTTCCCATGGGGGCAATCATGTGGGCGTGCTGAGGTTCTGTCCTCCCTGTTCTCCTTCCCCACCACAGGTCCACATCTATCCACCTATGCCAGCACAACTGGGTACTGAATGGGATAGAGGTGGAGACCTCTCAGCGTCAACCTGGCTTTGGCTTTCTTTTGGTTTCCCTTTGCTATTCCTCTTCCTCCCGTATCACATCTCAAACTGCCTTTCATGCTCTACTCTCTTGTTCTCTGCAGATGCAAGGGGTCCACGATATGAATTCACACAAGGAACAGCAAAAGAATGATATAAAGCACTCCTGTAGCTCCAACTGCAACAGCCTGGTTAATTTCAGGCCTCCTTAAAGTTGAATCTCATATCACAAAGGGTACATTTCCATGCAAGAACAAAATGATGACAATCTCTGTAGGTATCTACCAGGCTGCATTCCTGCTGAAATGATTTAGTGCAGCTGGCGTATTGTGTTACTGATAGCAGCGTGCTCTAATCTAAATCCAGATGGGTTGTTGTGAACTTCTCCCATTTTGCAGTAAAGTGACATCATTATCACATTGCATAGCTTGTAGTTTAAACCCGCATTGTAATGGTCACACTAGGAACTGCATTTATTGTGACTGTATGGAAGGATAGAGGGAGATAACTTGAAACTTGTTGGCTGGAAAGAGTTACAAGCACATACAGCCTATAAGCACCTCCTCATCATATTCAAGTTTGTCATATATCTGAATAAATATGCTTGGAAATTGTCCATCACAAGGGAAAACAGTCATCTCAAGGGTACTGCTGAAAGCATGTGTCAAAGGTAAGGCTGTGGGCATGTAAATTGATTGAGAGTACTTAATTGGCACTGTTTTCTTTAGCACACTGATGTCATTCCAGAACAACCCAACCCCCAGCATGCTAACAGCAGGTTATATTCTAGGCCTATTTACTTCACAAGGTTATTTCCTTTGACTCCAATGGATTAACCACTTCCGTACTGAAGTAGAGAGGGGTCAGATTTAGATATATTCCGTTTATATGGAATATATATATATATATATTTCTTGCATTTGTTAAAAGAAAAATGCAAAGCATTTCCAAAATAGAATATAATGGAAAATGTATCTGCATTCCCATGACACTCCCAAGCACTGCACAGAGCCCACTCTGATGGATGTCACTACGCATACTTGCAGACCAAATTTCCCGATTCATAGGTAAAACACCCCCATGATGGAACAGCTTTCCTTCCTAAATCAATCAGGGAGCTATTTTACACCCCAAAACCACAGCCCTTCAATGCCTGCTTGAGAGAAACAAGCTCAATTGCTTTCCTGGATTATCCCTCATCTTTTCTAATCCTTCCTGAAGACCTCTTATCTCAATGGCTAGCAGTATTTAGAAAACATTTCTCTTTCTTCAGTGATTGCCCTGTTTAGGCACTACCGATTCATAGCCCGATAAAAACCCCGAGACAAAACCCTGCCTTGCTTTCTTTCTCCCACAAAGGCCATTGTTCAGTGACCCAGTCCTGTTCTTCTCCCAAGTATTACCCCAGCTGTTGTCTGCTGCTCATCACCGGCAAAGCCTCAAATCTTCAGATCCTTCTTGATTCAATTAACCCTCTGTTTGCCTAATTTGGAAAAAGACACAAATTACTGCAGTCGCTGCAAGAGTTTTCCCTTATTTATTGCCATAATTAGCCTAATTCAAGCTCTTATTTCTGTTCAGCTTGAACAGAAGCTATATGTACACGCGTCTTTTTCATGTGAGCTGTCCTTCAGGAAAGCCCTTCAGTGAAGTGACTGCCATAGTCAGTTCCATTTCTCCCCATGGGCACCACGTGGGAGACTTGGAGCAGTAATACCTGCTAAGACCCGTAGCCAGGACCTATTTCAGGTGCTTTTTCCCCATCAGTGCAGATAACAGAAACTGAGCTCAGTTCTGCTCTGAGCTCCCTGTCTGAATAATATTATTTTATTGTGGCAGCTAAAGGACCCAACTGAGAACTGGCTCCATTTTGTGCTTCGTGATGCACAAAGATAGTAAGGGCTTCTCTTGTCCCGAGAGCTTGCATTTCATAGCCACAATACTTCACGTCACATTGTGCTGCGCTATGACCTGCTCTTTCTTTCTTAAGACTGTGGAGGAGTTGGTGTCACATCATCTCTATCTACTCAAATGACTCTATCTACTCAATCTCTATCTACTCAAATGGAGAAATCACTCAGTTGGCCAATTAATGTCCACGCCTTTCCAAAGGTTTCCTCAGAGCTGTTGCCAGGAAAAAGACCTTTCAGAAGTTAATTTGGGTAACATTTGCTTTCTGTTCTTGCAGTAGAAAGAGGTCTCTGAAGGTGATGTTGCCACTGTACACCCGTTTCTTTCTGGAGAAAGGACTAACAGTCTGTAGAAACAGCCATCGATAGTCAACTGACATTCAAGATTATGGATATGAACACCCAAATTAAAGTCCTAGTTTGGAGCATGAATTTGAAGCTCTCTTACCATTCTAGCTTCACCAGGAACCAGCAATGGTTTCTGACCAGAAATTCCACATTGCACAAAAAAACTTCAGCTAAATTACATTTAGTTGAAAAACTTGGGATTAAACAAATGGTTGCTTTGACTGAAAAATGGCTTTGGTCCAGTTGCACTTGTCTCCTCAAGCATCCTTTAAGTTCCTTCTGTAAAGCTTTGCTGGTGGCCCATGAAGGATTTTGGATAAGTGTTTCCTTGTTGTCAAGCACATATCTCACACGCTGTAGACCCAGGCAGTGGCTGAGTGGGAATCTCTGTTTATTGCGTATATGTGCTTCAAATGCCTGGCTACCAGCTGGCAGAGGCAATGGCCTTTGCACTGCCACCTTGGCAGAGGAGCTCTATGGCTGCCATCTGTTGGCCTCCAGAATCACATTTTCTGGATAAACACAGCCTCCCAGTGGGAAATACATCTTCTTGTGATGAGTGAAGATAAAATATCCTTCCAGCTTTGGTGGGATCCTCACGAGTCTGCTGGATCATAACCAAATGTGAAGCCATCACTTTACAACGGACATAATTCTTCACCCTGCATCTCGTGTAAGAAGAATATACTCATCTTCTAAAGATTCCAAAGAATTTCTACCTTGCCACCTAAGATCTCTGTATTTAAAAAGACAGAAAACAAATGAATTTCTGGTCATTGTCAGTTTTTGTTTGTTTGTTTCACTTTTGTTTTTCCCTGTTGGTGATGATGAATGTTTAATCATGCTTTCAACAGAATGTGAATTTCTCTTTGGATTCCTCTCTGGGCTGCAATGGCTGATCCTGGCTCAGGAACAGACCTCAGGCTTCTGATCCCAATGGACTCTCTTGTTTCGTCCAGACTTGGCTGCTCTTTCTAGTTTCCTGAAAGGCCTTAAGGTACAGAGAGGAAAAAACTACACGCATGTATATGTTTATGTGGGCAATATGTGTGTATATACTCCCAGAGGTTTTATATTAATGCGTTTTAAAGGAGAATTCCTGTTGGAGAAAGAATGTAATAAACTATGAATTTTCTTCTGAACTGTTGTCAGGAAAAGCTATTTGAGTTCCCTGGGCGCTAAAGAATATCGTGTTCATGTCATCCACAGAAGGCAGACAGAACTTTCTGTGAAATTCTTCCAATAAATAAATAGCTTATGAATATAATATTTGCTACAGAGAGATGCATATTTCCTCTAAAATTTGGATAGCAGAGTTCAAAACTTCAGGTGATGGCTATCACCAGTGGAACCCGCACTGTCTTTTCTGACATAACCATTTCTGACAGATTGATTAATAATTATAAGACCAGTACTCACAGGCAACAGGATCACAACAGAACAGGTACATCAGTTCATAAATAATGCTATTCCCAACTTCTCTCTGTTAAAATAGGTAATATTCAACCCCTTTAAAAAGCAAATATGTGGGGGAAAAAAGCAGTGTCTGACTGTTTCAAGCATCTTAACCAAAATAGTGTTTATATTCCTTCCTTCCTTCCCTCCTTCCTTTCGAAACTACACTGACAGAATTTCAAAACCCCAAATATCTCTTAGGAAATACCGCAAAACAGAAGTTCATTACAAGACTCCGGTTTCTACACATTCTCAAGGGCCAGAAAACTCTGGGGGCCTAAGATCAAATCCTAAAGTGGACATGCTGAACAAAGCACCTGGAGCATTTCCTCTGAACCACCAACTCCCCCAGGACTGCTGGGTTCGTGTGTTGACTTCTCATAACGGAGCTTCCCAGCCTTCTTCCAGAGCAAGCTGCCTGTGTAACCGAAGAACCAGGAATTACTGTTACTAGGAACTTGGCTTCAGCGCCCCAGGGCTAAACAAGCTCAAATTTGTGTTTTACCGGCCCAAAGAGACATTTCATGAGTTTCAGCCAGCATCACAAACACGCTGGGAAGGAAATGTGATCTTGGCCACTCCTGTTGTCAGCACTGAGAGTCTGAGTGCTGCAGTAGAGTTGGGAAGCCTTTGAGTTCTATGAAAAACAACTATAGAAATGTAATGGCCTTTTTGGTTGTTGTTTTTTTTTTTCCTCTTATTTTGTTTTCTGTATTGTTTTTAATCTTACTATTCTTCCAAAGATTAAACATTGGGGATTGGGCTCATTAAGATGTATGGAACTGTTTGTTGTGAGCAGGGACATTATGAAGCCAGGCTCTGAATCAACAAGTTGCTTAACTTTTCAACTACTTAATCATAAGAACAAATGAAAATCCCGTTGACTTCAGCATGTGCTTAATGCTTTGTTGAACCACAGCCTTAGTCCAGTTAGCAAACTTGTCATGAACTGATCCTAATTTATACGAATGGGTTTATTATTTGTAAGTATTCACCAAATAGGATGAACAAATAATTTTTCGACCTATCGGCTTTTGCTGTTTGCTTTAGACTGTTTGCCAGTAATTCATTATTCATTACGATTGGTCAAGTGCAACACATGATGCTTGTGGACACAAAGGGGAGGTGTGTGGGGGGAGGGGGGCAGGGGGGGAAATATTGAATAATGAATGCTGTACTTCCTGGTCTGAAACTTCATGTCAAAGTGGGTGAAACATAAAAAAATTTGCAAACGTTTTATAAATTCTCAGTTGCTGCCTGGGTGCTCATTGAAAGAAATCACATGACTTCAAGTATCGCTGTTTCCTCAATAGATATTTTAATATACTCGGATATACAAAAGAAGTAAGTGCCGAAGAATGCCAATGGACATCCAGTAGGACTTACAAAGGTGCTTAAGCTTGTAGAAAACACACGGCGCAGCATAAGAAGAAATCTGAAATTCCCACTTGATGTTTATCTGCATCCTGGACTACACGATCTCCGGAGGTCCCTTCCAACCTCAACCATTCTGTGATTCTTTGAAAATCCACTGCTCATTCCCAGGCAGTGTTCTCAGCATGAGGCCGTAGACAAATCTTCTGAATCATTACTTATGAAACAAAGAGCTTAGGAGCATTTCTGACCCTGAAGCACATGCTTGAATCCTGCTGGAGGATGAAGTTATACTGAGGATGTGCTGTGATCTCAGTGCGGGGAGAAAAGAGCAAGGAAGCTCTGGGGGGGAGCTACTGGGATCCATCCAGGGTTGCTCAGTTCTCTGAAGGCTGTAGAGGTGACTTCTTTAGGAAGCAACAGATCTGGTTGGAGGCAAAGGTTTTATTTGCTTGTTTTTCAATCAGAAGTAATAACTTTTTTTTTTTTTTTTAATAAAAATAAAAACAAATGAACAGGTATTTTTCTGACATTTTAGATGGAAGGCTTTTGGCTTGAGCAAATTAACAAGCACTACGGAAATGGTGATTTTCTGTAGAAAGCAGGAAAACGTGTTCAGCTGAAAATGCCATTTCTATTCACTGAAGACCTCCTTCCACTGAAACTTCTGGAGAAGGTTGGTGAGGTTTTGTTGCTAGGATTTTGCACTCGGAGTGACACTGAGGGCATGGTGCTTTGGGTTTAGCTTGCGAAGCACAGCTGAGTCATTTCCACTTGGAAGAAAACAACCCCCATCCTTCTCTCTGCAGAAAATTCCCCACATCTCACTGGAGAAGTTTCCTCCCCTTTGCATGGCGAGGTGCTCTCAGTAGACCTAGTCCTGCACGAGGGATGCTCTGACCCCTTTGGCACACACCATTTCCAATCTCTTCCTCCTGGTTCTGATGGAGGTCTCCCTGAGATGATGCCATCTGGGTGCAGGAACCAAGCATCAGAAGCAATGGATTTACGAGCTTGCCACCAGCCGCAGTGCCCCACTCATTAGAAACAATTTGCATGCTGAACATCAGCATGACAGCCTTAGTGAGGGATTTGTTTAGCTAATTTAGAGTAATGGAGAAGAGAAATTAATCACTTTAACACTGCTGCTCCCTGGCACAGGGGGGCTGGTAGTCATCCCCTCACCTGTCAGCGAGGCACCCCCTCTTCTCCCCCAGTTTCAGTGCTGTTTGCCCACCAAAAAAAGCTCAGACAGGTAATAACGGGGCTGCAGTGCTGCCAGCATGGGCACAAACAAGGCAGCTCCTGAGCACTTACAGCAAGGTTAAAGCAAACAGGATTATCCGCTCAAAGCACTTGAGAGTGCTGATGCTCTCAAACTAAAGGACGAGGACAGGAGCTGCATTCAGTGCATCCTCTAGTGCAATGCTTCAGCTGGGGAGAACCTGATCCCAAGCACAGCTCGAGTGGTGATTTATGGAGGGAATAGTGCTGTGGATGGAGGAAGCCTGCAGTGCTGTTCTCCAGGTGTTTTGTCCTGGGTCAGCACTGGCTCAGGGGGCTATGGAAGAAAGTTGGAAATTGCTCCAGCTTCAGCTCTAAGTTCCCCCCCCCCCCCCCTTTTTTTTTTTTGGATGCCTTTCAACTTTTGGCTTGCATATTTTTATCTAGAAAAATATATATTTATATTAAAATATTCAGCTAAGCTGCAAAAACTCCAAACATTCCCTTTATCAGAAACAAATCCCCAGTTTTTAAATCTACGTATTTACCATTCCCATGTACTTCAGGTATATGCCTTATTCAAATAAATGAAGACACAAGCTCATGACAGCTGTGATATGAATAGAATCCGCATTATGAACTTAAACATGCATTATTATAATTCATTATTTAACATTTGTGATCACTCTGCTCTCAGGTGCTGCCATGCATGGCAGTGCTCCTTTTCCAGTGCTCTTGTCTACGAGCCCAATGTGGGTGTTGCTCTCTGGACAGACTTTCCTGGCACATTCAGTTTCCATGCACTGCTCACCAGTTTTCACCTGGGAGAGTCAGGGCTGCTGCCATGTGTTGTTCCTTTTCTGCAGCCCAGAGTATGGGCACAGGCTGTTTTTCATGGAGTTCCTCTGCTGCAGGACTTCCAGCCACAGAAAAGCATTAGAAACCCACATATCATCATTTATAGGCGCAATCCAAAACTCATCTCCTTTTATGGGCCCTAGCTTAATAATTGTGGCTGCAGAATGGCCATCAGTATTATTCCCAGAATAAGAACTACTGAACTTAAACAAGTGTAATGCAATAAGGGAGAGATGGAAGTACCAAGGCTTTTATGTACAGAAATGATGCCAGACTGTAAAAATGTGAACGCTGTAAAATAATGTCCTTAATTATATACATAGGAAGGAGGGTTTCAGAGCAGATGTCTAAAGACAGGCGCTCAAACCACAGAACAGGCAGCGAACTCTAGGGAAGAAAAATGAGATGGTGTTAAGATACGGACTGACAGGGATCGTGTTGGTTTTCCTTAGATACATACGCATGTGTAAATCCAGAACCGGGTTCTTCAATGGCAATCAGTGTAATGGATAGGAAGATTAAAAAGATATATTTGGTACTACCTCCAGTAGAACCCCCCCCCCAAAAAAAAGAGAAATTGCATTACTGGATGCTTTTTCTCTGAGTTCAGAGGGATTTCTATCACATCCCAACAAAGGTATTTCCGTCCAAGGCTTCTCAGTAATTGGAGATGTGTGGGGAGTTTCACCCAGCACTTAATCAGAACAATTGCCATCTTTCTAGAAGATTATCCTAATGTTGAGATTTCTTTCTTTAATGTTTTATAATAAAGGCCCAGATATAAAGGCTGCAGTGTGGTTGCAATAGAACGTACATTAGCATATTTGGAGAGTTTTTTGATCATTTCTGCATGCATTAGAATGAAATACTCTGGAAAAATTAAACATTATATGCAAATGAGTGCAACAAAACTACATTTTGAATAATAATAATTCATTATCCCACAATAATATATGTAAGTGGCTTCATCCTTTTTTTTTTTTAAGAAAAAAAGAAGGGGGGGGGGGATGCACAGTAGACATTAATTCAGCACAGCAGAAGTTTACAGAGGAGATCCACTGAAATTAGAATAGAAGAACACATTCTTCATTTGCATAAATCCCAGAATCCCTCCTGCCAAACCCCTCCAGCTATTAATAGGTGATATGAATGTCACTCGATGCTCATTTATAATAGTGTTGCTGTAATATAATGCGTATTTAGGACAGATTTTAAAAATCATTGTAATTAACAAAGCACACCATTACCAGCAAGTGTTTATTTGTGTTATAGGATAAAGATGTTGCATTAGGAAACAATTACAACTCGAGGTGTTGAATTACCCCCTTTGGAAGCGTTGCTCCCTTTTAGTGTGTGCAATACTTTTCCACAGGCTACCTGCATGGGAAAAAAAATGATTTAAAGAAATGGCACTTCTGTGCATCTGCAATGATAACACTCATTCGTGTCCCAGGCCGTGTCTGCATGACACGCATTTATATTTCACCCTAGGGCTGTCTGCGTTGGAAAGCGTTTTTCACCCCTCGGAGTTCTGAATGGGGGAATGGAGTTAGGGAAATGTGAGAGCAAGAGCTCTGAGACACCTGCACAGCCCTTAAATGCACATTGATGGGTGCAGTTGCTGTGCGCTCCGCTGTCTTCACTGTTTTGAGTATTGCTATCAGAGGGCAGATCTGTGCCAGATAGAGCATGATATAGTCAAGAGTTTCTGGAAGCAGTGGTTCATGCTGTTCAGCTTGGTTTTGAATTCCTTCTTCCATAGAATTATAGAATCACCAGGGTTGGAAAAGACCTCCCAGATCCCCAAATCCAACCCCAAGCCACCCTACCATGTCACTGACAGTCCCTCAGTGCCACATCTCCACCATTCCTGATCACCTCCATGGATGGTGACTCCACCGCTCCCCTGGGCAGCTGTGCCAGTACAGCACCGCTCTTCCAGAGAAGAAATATCCCCAATATCCAACCTGAACCTCCCCTGGTGCAACTTAAGGCCATCACCTCTCATCCTATTGCTGTTCCCTGGGAGCAGAGGCTGACCCCCACCTCACCACAACCTCCCTTCAGGGATTGCAGGGAGTGATGAGGTCTCCCCTGAGTCTCTTCCAGACAGAATCATCCCCATTCCCTCAGCTCCTTCCCATCACACTTGTGCTCCAGACCCCTCACAGCTATGTTGCCCATCTCTGGACACATTCCAGGGCCTCAATGTCTTTCTTATAGTGAAGGGCCCAGCACTGAATATAGCATAACCCCACCAGTATTGAGTACAGTGGAATAATCACCACACTTACTTCAGCATAACTAAATGCCTCAAGACTTGGCCACACATAAGTTCCTTAAGATTCCTCCTGTTGCACTGATGTTCCATGTCTCACCCTGGGCACAGCCCTGTCCCCAGCTGGGCGGTACAAGGATAAAATCCATTCCAGCAGCAGCAGAGCTGCAGGCAAGGAAGATGTGAGATTCTCACATCTTTCATACCAGTGGATTTATTCATCCAAATCTGAATTTTTAATGCAAATCTCTTTAATTTTTCAGTTTTTCAAACATTTCTACCTCTTCCCTGATAAAACTGGTTATATCCCGCCTACAGTGCAGGACTGATAGAGGTGGACACAGCCAGAGATGTAACAGTCTCCAGGCTCCATTCAGGACAGATTTCAGTTCAGATTTTAACTAACCAAGATGATAATAAAACACGGTGCCTTTTTTTTTCTTCCACTCCTTTCCTCTTTTTCTTTCTCTCCTCTGCAATATTTCAACAAAGCGGAAAAATAATCTTACATGCTTTCCAGAGGGAAAAAAAAGAATAAAAGCAACGTTTTGATATTATTATTATTATTTTTTGGTCAGAGAAGCCTAACCAAATTTGATAGAGTTACATCTGCTTGGAGAATACAGAAGAAAATAAAATAACAAAAAAAAAAAAAAAAGGAAAAGACAAATGGAAGCCTTCCCAGTGCTGCCTGAGCACTGCTGGGAACAGAGACCTGTTGATCCTCGGGCTTTCTGGTTGCCCGAGGAAAAGAAATAATTAAAAACATTAAGTGAACAAAACACTCTCTGTAAAAGAGAGCCGATGTCTACAGCTGAAAACCTACCTTCTTTACTAAAGGCCTTCCTATAGCAATCAGCTGATGGGCTCCCACAGCCCGGACCCTCCTGCAGCAGCATCTTGCACCAACTCAATTACATTGGAGCCCCTGCTCTGCTTACCATGGGCAGTCCTTATGCCTCAGCCTCAGCGCAGGGAGAGCAGTGTATTATACGAGACCGACAGCTTGATATGATCAAATCCATCTCAGTTTATGCTCTTTCTTGGCTGAGCTGTGGCAATACTTTGTAACGGATGTTACAAGGCGCAATCATTGGAAAGTCACTCCAGGTCACCCGTGGGTTCAGATGCACTTTATCAGATTGATGCCACTCCTTTGCCTTGCCGCTTCCTCTAGCAGCTTTCTTGTTTTGATGCCTTCATCTGAGTTCCCCAGCGGAGATCAGCCACCCCCGGAAGGGCTGCAGGGAACACGTCCGTCTGTAGATGTGATCAGAGGAAGGAGCTTTGAGCTTGCCTGCTGTTTTCAGGGGAGAGCTTGGGAGCAGTGCTTTGGCCCTGTGCCCACCCTGACCACCTGCAGGCTGCCCCCGATCTCCCGACGTGACTTGGGAAGAAATAAAATTAAATTAAAAAAAAAAATGACGAAGGAAGAAAATAGCAAAGTAGGCTATTCCCTAGAAACTTGCTGTCGGAGTTAGGCACGCAGGATGCAAGGGGCAAGAGCAACTCACATCAAGCAGTGCCGCTGTGCAGTATTTTGTTATTGCAGGCATTTTGTTTGCTACGACACCACAGGCAGAGCTGTGAGCTGTCTGTTTCTCTCCATGTTGACTTTCCCTCCTTGGGGTGCTGTGCTCAGTGTCCAGCCAGACCTTGCATTGCACCACGAGCAGCATCATCCAAGCCTGCGGTTATCTGCATGCAATGCGGCCATGAAGCAAACCCCACCAGGCTTCTGCACATGGACTCCTGTACCTTCCTCCAACACATGCAAAAATTCAGTTGCATGTTTATAGATATGCACATGCACCCCACACACCTGCAGCTCTGCGGACAAGAAGCAATGCAGCCTACACACACCACCAGAGCAGCACACCCACAGCCTCCCATATGCACTCCCCACTGCACTGATGTTCCTCTGGCACACAAAGTGCACGCAGCTGCCTGTAAATAAACACACCAACACAGCACCAGCCTCGGTGTCAGCTCCCTTCAGCCTTTTGGTTTAAATATAGGCATTGGCTCTGCTCCAGGAGGAGGTACAAGTGGTTCCAGCCTCAAACAAATTGTTATGAATCCCATTTGCAGCGTGAATACGCTTAGCGAATGTTTCTTTCTCTAATGAGACCAAAATAGCAATTAACAGGAGTCCTAATGCTATAATTCCTGGGAAATATGCACATGTATATTTTTATCCTTAAGACTATTCTCATCTGGCTTCAACTGCAGGAGCCATCTTGCCTGAGCCTGCATGTCACACATCACTCCTGCACCTGTACCTTTCCACTGCACACTTGGCTGGGTTGAGATGAGCAGGGAAAGATGCTGGCTTTGAATCAGAGCAGATCCAAGCTCTCATCACTGGTAAATCCCAGCATTTCTGCTTAGCATTGTCTTCTGGACAATGATGTAGAAGAGTTTTCTTCCCACCTTCCTTGCTTGCTGCATTCAGGTTTCCCTATGTGAATTTTCCACTTTTTCCTTCTTCCAGTGTCTTTTTTTCCCTTTCCTACAGCCAATAGTTTGGCTGATGAATAAAAAATCATCCAATTCAGACAGAGGGGCATACCTCTGGGGAGAGCAGGAGGGAAAGAGAGGCATGATCAGCGCTGATCAAATGGGCTCTTTTGTCCACCATGCACAGATGAATGGGCTCATCATGTCCACCACCCTTATTCCAAACACCACTTGAAATAGATGAGAATTACAAGGAAAGCAAATTGCCCATTGGTTTCCTGCTGCCATTCCTGGGCCTCTGATGGGTCAGGGAATGGTCTTCTCTCCTTAGCTTATTAACATTTGTTTTGTCCTTTGAGCATGTAAGCTATGCTGAGAATCTGTGTGGTGCCAGAGAAGCTGAAATTCAACATTTTGTATGCCTGTTCCCAATTTTGTAGGGGAACTGACAGTGACTGCTATAAGTAATGAGCCCGAGAAAGCTATTGGTCAGATGGGGAACATCAGCACTGCTCTGGAATACCCTTTCTTGTTTTGCATCCTTTGGGTAAGGACAGCAAAAATCTTTAAATGGAAGGGAAATCTTCAAGAGACCATTTTCATTGACTTTTTGCAATGACCTTTTAAGGTCCCCACAAGTGTCAGGGCATCCAGTCCATAGAGTATCCTGGAAGGCCAAGTCAATAATATTATTGACTAATTTATTAAAATAAATAAATAAATAAATAAATCCTCAGGTGTGTGGAACTGTGGCTTTGGTGTAAGGAGGGGAAATAAATCCATCCGAAGCAGATATCTGCAGCAGCATGTCTGGAATAACAATAATTGCAGCAGTAGCACATCAGCACAAGGCTGCTGGACATCACTGGTCCTCATGAGAACAGGTTTTTAGCTGCACTGGTTTCCAGTTACCTGCTCTGTGAACTCATTTAGCGTTGCCAGACTGACTTTTCTAATCATGCCTTTCATTATGCTTCTTCTCTCCCTCTTCACCAGTTCCCATCCCCACTATATCTCCCAAGAATGGCTGATTTCCAAAGTGCCAGTGAGTGCCTGAGAGTTGTGTAATTGCAATATAATTAATGAATTAAAAGAATGAGATGTTTTAAGTGCTTTCAATATCCCAGTCCCTGTAATTATCTACAGAAAAAGTGTTCATTAACAGCCTCGGAGTGCAAGGCTGTGGCTCCTTGCTCTGACTGTTTCTTTCTCTGGTGGGGCTGGAGGTGGAGGTGGGAGCAGGGGAAGGGCTTTTGTAAATCTTTAGAAAGCTTTGCTCTGCCTTCTGACCAGATTCAGGGCAAGTCAAAAGCAGAGAGTCTGCAGAATATCAGGCAGCTTCCAGCAGATGTGGAGGCTGTGTGATTTACTAGAGCAGAGGCACAGGGCCTGTTTCCTAAGCCTGTGCGTGAACTGGGATGGAGATGTGAAATTTAGCAGCAGAGTATTTATACCCTCCCCCATCCCATAGACTGAAATGGTGTCTGCTTCTGCTGGGATGGAACACGGTAGTATATGAATAATGGTGCACTATTTATCAAAGCATTAGTGTGGGCAAACACAAGGAGGGGAATGCCAGGTCTCACTTGTGTTGGTGGGGAAATATTCCACATTCCCTTCTTCTGGTTTCTCAGTGGAGCTGGGGGGGCAAGCTCGCATTAGGGGGTGTGCAGTGCCTTCATCAGGACTCGGTGTTGTGCAGGAGGAGGCTGGTTTTGTTCACATGGGTGTAAATCAAAAGCAATTCCTTTGATGTCGATGGAGTGGCTGACATAAGTGAGAGGCGAATGTGGCCTATTGGTATTGAAAGCACTTAAAACATCTCTTGAGGGCACTCCTATGAGGGAGCTTGCTCTGTGAGGCTGATTGACAGGGTACAGCTCTGCTCAATGCTCTGTCCTTCCCAGTATCCTAAATTGTAAATTAACTCAGCTGAGATGATGTGACTAACACATTCCCCATCCGAAACATTTTAGCTGCGTAGCAGGCTGCAGGCTCCATAAATTGGGGTTGTTTTTTTTTTTGTTAAACTTTGGGAATAAATGGCCAGTTCATTTGAAAGGGTTGAGCACGCAGCACACAGATATTAGTCCAATGACAAAGGATGAGTTACGGGGTTATCTCTGCTGTTTAACAACACCCCCCCATGCCTCCCATGTTTCGATTACAATAAGCTCTTGCTGAAAAGGCAATATAGGGGGTTAAATACCCCTCAGCTCAGGAAGAAGCTGAACAGGCAGAAGAACTACGGCAAGGGCATGTGTTAATGAAGGGAGATCTTTGCTGAGGAGAGAAAGCATTCAACAGCTGACAAGGTTGGGCCCTGGAGGGCAGGGGAGCGGTGGCATCATCATCCAGAGGGGCGCTTGTCCACAGTGTGTTTGCTGCTCCTTGGATGTGGCATCCAGCATCCTTGAGCACCAACACCAAGGAAGGATCCATGATTGGGTAATACTGAGCTTTTTGAGTTTAATGGAACAAAATTAACTTTAGAAACATAATTACAGCAAGAGCTGGTTCCTATCACTGTTTTCACATGGAAATAGGTGCAGATCAACAGCCCAGGTCTCTGCAATACCGGCTGCACATCTCAACCTCCAAGTAGAATCATGGGATCACAGAATCATAGAATCATCTGAGTTGGAAGGGACTTTAAAAGGCCACCCAGTCCAACTCCCTGCAATGAACAGGGACACCCACAGCTCCATCAGATGCTCAGAGCCCCATCCAGCCTGACCTTGGGTGTCTCCAGGAATGGGGCATCTAACACTTCTCTGGGCAACCTGTGCCACTGCTTCACTACCCTTATCATAAAACACTTCTTCCTTAAATCCCAAATCTCCTCTCTTTCAGCTTGAAACCACTTCCCCTTTGTCCTCTCACAACGGACTCTGCTAAAGAGCCTGTCCCCTTC
Source organism: Alectoris magna (assembly GCA_030625065.1). Lineage (NCBI taxonomy): Eukaryota > Metazoa > Chordata > Aves > Galliformes > Phasianidae > Alectoris > Alectoris magna. The sequence continues at coordinate 3,826,019 of CM060579.1, read as the reverse complement.
TTTCTCGTAGCCCCCACCAGCCATTTATTATGAGGGGAGGTAAAGCATTCCAGTGCAATAAGGAGAAAACAGTTTCTTTGCTTTGCAAACCTGGCTTTTTTTTTTTTTTTTTTTTTTTTTTTTTGCCTTATGAAAGCCCTCATCTTATCCTCAGGCAGTGTGAGGAGCCAGAATTCTGAAAACGTTCGCACAACTGAGCTCTGGAAAATAGAATTTAAATAATTTTGAAATATTATGCTTTGATATGGGCATTTTCTGAAAAAAAAAACAACAACCTACTTCAGTTTGTAACAGACAAGTCATTTTAAAGGGGAAATCTAGATGGTTTTGTTTCAAAGCGAGAAAATGGAAATTTTGGCAATCTTAAAAGGAATAATGTTTTTTGCAACATGTAAAAAAAGCCACAAAAACCGTCTCTTTACTGAAAATATTTTCATTTTTGACAGTTTGCTATTTTTCACCCAAAAAGTGTTATTAGAAACATCTGAAAATAAACACGGAAGGAAAAAAAAACTTCTCCACGTTGGGAAAGACAGGTACATTTCTGCACAGTAAAACGAACTCCTTGATGTCTGCTGAGCACTGCTGTTAGTCTAAATCATGAGCACGCAAGTCAGGATCTATTGGTTTTTCTTCTTCACCCTATGAGGAGGCCAAGCCATATCACTGCTGGGAGTGTCTTGGAGCTACAAAAATTCAGCAAAGCCATTCTAAATATATCGTATATATATATATATACACACACATATATACATATGGTGCTGATGACTTGGCAGTTGGACTAGAAGATCTTACTGGTCTTTTCCAACCCTAATGATTCTATAATTTTATGATAAACAGTAATATATAATAGGCATAGCAATCAACCTCTAACTGCACAGATTATTCATCTCCTCCTCCTCATTCTTACCCTGCTAGTAAATCCAAGAGTTGGGCTTATGGGATGGATGATCCACATCCAATCATTCATCCCCTTCTTGCACTGGAATTACACTTCGGTTCCCTGTCTCTGTGCCAGCCCTGAGCCCAGGGCTGCAGTGGTGGTGCTGGGTTGGATCTCTGGTGGCCATGAGCCATCTGCCCACAATGGTCCCTTGTGCTGGCAGCGGCAGAAGCAATATAGGAAGAAGTCAAAGTCAGCTCTTGTGGCAGCATGTGGCACATGTCAGTAGGTGGCTTTCCATTGGACATTGACTGTTCTTAAATTCCTCAGCCAGTCTAATGAGTTGTCAGGGCAGTGAGCCATGTCCTGAGAAGCCAGGATGTCATCCAACAAGTCCAATGTGCGTCCAAGAAGAGTTGCCTTTGGTTTCTTTCTTCCCTTCTTTCTTCAGCTGTTGTCTTTGTGTAATGCCTGCAAGAAGAGCAGCTTGTGGCATGGGAAAATTAAGAGGATGATCCAGAAGAATTTAAAGCAGATGATGTTACAACATAAATTATCTTCTCTATCTAGTAACACTTTTGATTCTGGACTGGGAAGAAATGCCAACCAGGACAGAACAACTTCCTTCTTCTGCCAGATTTAAGGCATGTAGCTTTGAAGAATTATAACCAAACCAGTTCTTGGTTCCCTTATCTGAAGAATATAAATTATAACACTTTGCTTCCTGACATTGTTCTCAGCAAGTGTAATTCATTAACTTTCCTCAAGTGCTTTTAAATCTCCCATTTCAGGCACTACACAGGTATTCAAAAAAGAGTTCACAGAGCAAGCTAAAAACACTTAAAATTAAATTAAAATACTGTTGTTTTGAGATTATGATAAATCACACTCCAGAAAGTTCTGATAACAAGAGTATGAAGGCATCTGTGTTTGTGGGGCTGGACTATTTCTGACAGTCCTTCAGAGCCCCAAAATTCCACATTTTGGGAATTTCACATTTTATGTCCCCATTGCATAGCTGAGAAAGGAAAGAAAAACAGAGCAAATGATGTCCAGCCTCTTCCTCTGCCAGTCTCCAGCAAAACCACTGACACTTGGAAACTCAGCCCTCATGGCTTTCAGAGATAAGTTCCCCATAGGCATAGGATGCTTCTGCCCTGGGGACCAGTGTGGGGCTGAGCTGTGCTGCATCCTCAGTGCCATCAGGGGAAGGGCCCAGTGACAAGCCCGCAGGGCATCTGCCAGGCTGATGCTGGTGCTGAAGGGTAAGCAAGCTGTCCTTTAATATGTGAGCTTGTCTGTCCCACTCTCTCTGTTCTCCCTGTGTTCAATAATGTAAATAAAGTCTTTAAGAAGCCCATTACTTTCATCTGCAGTTCTAAGAGAATCGTTCAGATTCTCCCCTGGCAATTTTGTTTGTGCGTAATAATAATAATTTAAAAAAAAAATAAAATAATAAAAGGAGAAAAAAAAAGGAAAAAAAAAAGGAATAAGAGTAGTAGAAAATAAGGAAGGCAAGAGTCCTTTTTAAGTTTTACCTTTCAAAGGCATTTCCCCTGTTTGATAGAGGAAAAAAAAAACGAAAGACCTTGCTGGTATCAAACACCTCTGCCTGCATTTGAAAGGCTGATGAAGGTCAGCATTTGGCTTTTCAGAGAGAGGGGTGCAAGTGTCCCTTTGCTGGGCTCTGTGCTGGGCTCTGAGCACTGCTGGACCAGTCCCAGGCTGGTGCCTTTTTCTCCTTTCACACCGCTTCCTATCTGCCTTTCAAATCTTGGTAGGGATTTCTTTCTTTCTTTCTTTCTTTCTTTCTTTCTTTCTTTCTTTCTTTCTTTCTTTCTTTCTTTCTTTCTTTCTTTCTTTCTTTCTTTCTTTCTTTCTTTCTTTCTTTCTTTCTTCTTTCTTTCTTTCTTTCTTTCTTTCTTTCTTTCTTTCTTTCTTTCTTTCTTTCTTTCTTTCTTTCTTTCTTTCTTTCTTTCTTTCTTTCTTTCTTTCTTTCTTTCTTCTTTTTTTTGGGTCTTTGGGTCTTTGGTTAAGTCCAAACCTTTCGTGTTGTTCTGCCACTCCGTTAAACCTTCAGCTTGGGAACAAGAGCCTCGGATTGCGAAAACTAAACAATGTCAAAATGTCTCTTCTAACATTCTCACTCTATCACTTTTTCATTAGATATTTAGAGAACCTTTTCACTTTGAACTGGGCTGTTAATGCATGTTGGTTTTGTGTTTTGTTTTTTTTTTTCTTACTGATAAATTGAAGCAAAACACTTTGTGAAAATAAGACGCCCATGCAACTTCAGATATGTTATTTGCTTGGACGGTTTATTATTTCTTTTCATACTTTTCCTCTGGGGAGAAATTGCAAACTCTTGTTCTTTTCATGCCATTTGGCCCTGTGTCAGGCTTAAGAATCCAGGCAGACTTCGTAGAACCGCCCTACCTGCTTATTTGCATTAATAATTAATTTTTTAATATCACAAATGAAAACTGCCAACCCTTTTTAATTACAGTAAAAAATGTCCTCCTTCACTAGGTGGGTTACAGAAGTGCTTCTCATCACAACCGCAGTCCAAATGCAATCAGTGGGAAATCCTCCATCAGCCCCTTGAGATCTTTCCATGCCACTGTGGGAGGACAAAGATTCATCAAATGCAGTTCCTTCATCTCAGTTCTCCTGTTCTTATCTACAATCCCCTTCTTTTTCTCTGCCTAATCTTTATGTATTAAAAGTAATCATTTTAAGGTCAATTTTGTTCTTTTCCATTTTTTTTTCCCTTGAAAATTGAACCAATCTCACCGTGGTCCTCACACAGCTCTGTGTTGTGCTCTCTGCTCTGCTCATCACCTTGGTCTCTTTTCCCTGTTTCCCAGAGGAGGAACCTATAAATATTTTATTGTCCATCTTTGTGAGTCAGTCTTTGCTTTGATTGAATGTGATGACAAGTTAGAGAACAACATGCAAATGCTGCTGCTGGAGCAGACAACAAGATAGGCAAAGGATGGTCCGTTGCCAGATGGTTCGGCCTCCCCATCTCATTTGGAGTTCTGCTTCTTAGAAGAGCAAGATCTGCAAAACTGGTGAGACACTGTACCATCATTTCCATCTCTGAACATCTATTGGCATCATGCAAGCTGCCAGAAAATGGAGGTTTTCAGGAAAAGGGTAGATGTGGCACTGAGGAACATGGTTAGCAGGCACAGTGGGGATGGGCTGGGGTTGGACTTGGTGATCTTAGAGGTATTTTCCAGCCTTAACGTTTCTATGATTCTATGTAATATAGACCAAACCGAGCACAGGATTCAACCCCATTCCTGATGGCTCATGCTGCCTGCTGCCTGGGCCCCCAGCCCTTCCCTTTCCCTTATGCATAACCTCCAGCACAATTATTCAAGGTTTAGGAGAAGAAGTCTGATCTATAATTAAAATGAATACATTGTTTTTTTTCCTCATTGTTCTACTGAAACAAAAATATAACTCCACTGAAACAAAAAGAACTCTGTTAAAACAAAAGCAAGTTGCGGTAATGCTTCAATTTCCATCACATTTTCAGCAGAAGAAAGAGTAAACACATAGTTTGTCTTTTCATTGTGTAGATGTGGGACTTTTTCTTTTGGCTGTGGTGAAAACGTTCATTTTGATGACATCGCTGAAGTCGCACTCTTTAAACACACGGCTTGTATTGAAACAACGAGCAAATGCTATTTGATGTTTCCTGTTATGTTCACTTTTCATTGTAATAGCTTGACATTGTTGAAGTAGAAGATGCTCATACAAATCAAGCGTTATGTTGTTCCCAATAATATTTTGACAATTTTGATCCGAGGGTAATTTCGCATTTGCATTTTGATGTGTGACAAAAACAAATGCTAAAAATTCAGGGAATTAGCTGAGTGTTCTGACCACGGAATGAAGCATTTCTCTGTGATTGTGTTTGGACAGTGGTTGTGATGAGAAGCACTTCTGCAACTCAAAGAGGAACAGTTTTGTTATAATTAAAGAGAGCTGGTGGTTTTCACTTGTGATATTAGAGAACTAAATACCAACACAAACAAAACCACATTAGAGAGCCTATAGAATTTGGTTCAGGAAAAAAAACACCCTCTTTTAAGGGGAATAAAATACAGCTTTTTCCACTCATTTCTCTCTTTGCTTAAATTTAAATGAATCGCAGGGGAAGAGCTCCATACCCATAACTCTGCTTGCTTAAAAACACCATTATTTTCTTTAAATAACTCCGAGTTGTTTGTTAGAACACAGAATTAGAAACTGCCTCTCTGCTCATCTCCCCTTCTCGAGGCCAGGATTAAGCTTTGATTTGCAATAATATTTGACACAAATCTGACAACGTTTTGACCAGGCTTTGCATTCTGTAGATTACAGTAAGCATTGGGAAATAGCAGTGTGGGTCGTGGTTGCATTCCCTGCTGCCTCTCCTTCCCGCTGCTTCTCCTTCCTCGAACCCTCCTTGGTCTCATCCCTCTGCTCGAGTCCGTCGTGTCACCTTGACAGAAAGGACTTTCTCCTCTCCCTCTGGCCGCCTGGCTTCCTTCCACCGTCGCATCCTCACGTCACAGCAGCACGGCGTGGGCGCCATCACTGTCCCTTACATCCCTCACAAATTGAATTCATCATGAACGTATGAATAAATCCCCAAGAGAATAAAAGTTCTCAGAGGTAATTGAATCACACAAGAGTGATAGGGCTTTTTTTTTTTTTTTTTTTTTGCTTTTTTTTTCCTTCCTTCACTCATTCCCAGAGTGAGGTTCAATCAGCATTCATTACTCCTACCTCCCTCCATCAGAACTGGCAGAGGAACTGGGTGAAGGAGGACTCTCAACCTTCTGATTAAATCTTCCAAACACGACGGCCTATCGAGCCCAGTAATTTGTGAGCCAGGAAACACGAGATTTTAATTCAACACGGATTAAAAAGCACAAACCATAGAACTGGATGAGAAGAACAGAGGAGCAGAGCTGTACAGCGATGTCAAATTTTCTTTGGGAAGGATAGCTTAATTAAAAAGTGCTTGAAAATATTTTCAAGCGTGGAGCCACTTACAGTAGAAAAAAATACTAGAACAATTAGCAATCAAAAGAAAATCTTTTGATTTGACATATTTTTTTTTGCCCTCTTATTCAATTTTGCTGCAGTTTCAGGGAAATGTTAGAAAAAAAAAAAAAAACCAACTAAAACCGAACCGAAATAATAGCAATATTCTGCACATACGTGCCACTTAATTAAACATTTAGATAGCAGTGTTTTGACGTTCTCAAAATGAAACATTTTGACATTATCAAATGGAATATTTCAATAAGCTTGTTTTGATCTTGTTTGATCAAAAAAAAAATAATATCTTGGGATTCTCCCTCCAAACGGCGCTCTGAGGATTCACTTTGGAGGCTGATTGGAAGGACTGAGATTTCTGCTTTGCTCCTGCAGCGGGTGATTTGGGTTGTGATGGGGATCATGGCTCATCCTACAACATCCCCAGCACTGTCTCTAATGTAGAACTGAGGGATCATATGGTGACACAACCAAGCGTTTGAGCTGCAGCCTCACACGTGCTGTTATGCCAATGAGCTGAGTCAGCCTTTAGACATCCACCACGAAGGTGCTGATGTCCTCAGCCTGTGACCTTCAGCACTAAGAACACAAGACGTCGTTGATCAAGCTAGAGGAAATATTCTGAATCTGTAATAAAATTCCAAGCTCTGCCATGCATTTGCCCACTAGAGGGAAGTGCATTCACACACACGCGTATTGCTGTGCACATGCACTGCATTTGTATGCTCACTGCCTGCATGAGGACTGAGCTGGACCCAATGGGAGGTTACCAGCTGCCTCTGCCAATGCACTGGTGGAAGCTGGGCATTGCCCGAGTGACCATATCCACAGTTCCCATCTCTCACCATCACAAATACACTTGCACACACACAGCCCCACTGTAGGTAAATATCCCCTTGGTGGAAAAAAAAAAATTATTCAAAAAATGCAGTGGCAAAACTTGAGCTCTGCAGGGAAAGGCTTCTACTGTGTACTCACTATAAAGTTGTGCTCGAATTGGTGGAGGGATATGGAGCATCTGGTCCCGAGCCATTTCAGCGCTGTCTGCACTTAGAAAACTGCTATATGCACAGATGTGATTCATACAGATGGGTTTTAAACATGAGCAGCCATGGCAATGCAGTCAAGTGCACTCAGTGACAGTATATATATGTAAGCAATCAAAAGCAGGCTGTACAAAATTGTATATGTGTGCCCAAATACATGCTGTGCTGTCTGACTGTTTGTCCAGCCAGCCAGATTAGATTATCTTCTCTGCAATAGACTGGCTTATAAGGCAAAGCTCCTACATGCTTATGCAGATGTGAGAGAATCTGTATCTCCATAAACACAGAAGCAAGGTAAGCACGTATTTATGATATGCAGATTAAAGTGAGTCACAAAAGCCAATGGGTAAGGACTGGTGTAAAACCCAGCATAGAGGCACATGCCTATGCACAGAAACATGCAGCAGTGGACGCACCTGTGAGGATGCACAGAAAGGCTGTGTGGCATGCGTGAGTGCAGAATCTCCCACGAGTGCCCCATCCGTGGAGACATCAAGGTCAGAGCTGGATGGGGCTCTGAGCACTGATGGAGCTGTGGGTGTCCCTGTTTTGTGCAGGGAGTTGGACCAGGTGGCCTTTGAGGATCCCTTCTGACTCAAACAGTTCTATGATTCTATGAGTCTGTGAGGCAGAAAACCTTATTCTTCAGCTTTCACTTCAAGACAAACTTTTGAACAAGAGCAAACATTATAATTGCCCCGTTGCTAAATATTTTCTTCATAAGCATTCAAACTTTCGTGAGCTTCTAAATTTCAGCAGTTTATTCTCCCTGCATCCCAAAGGGGCTGTCTCATAGGGGAAAACTCACTGCTATTTCCACTTCTCTTTCGACAGCCTGTTTCAAAACCTATGGCACTTGCATCTTTTCTTTGGTTCTCAGGAACAAAGCCTTTGACCAATTTAAATTTGTGATGCCCTGTGGAAAGCAATAGAGATGTAATGGAGCTACTTTGTGTCAGAGCATCTGGCCCCCAGTTCTCCTGGGAGGCAAAGTATCTTGTACCACATCAAAGGGCTAGGTTGATGTGTGCTACAAACAGGGAATGGGCAAATTTGTTAAGATGGAAAATGATTTTGCCACCTGCTTCCTCACCTTGAATAGGACCTAAACCAAAGTCCCTGGCAGAGTTCCTAAATGGAGTTATATTACAGTAATTAAAAGGAATATTACTACTACCAGTAGTAATTTTTGATTTACAATTTCATGCATTCCTTACTTCCCTCATTTTTTCACCACTTAGAGAAAGAAGAGGCAGAATATTATGTGGAGAGGCTCTTGATGTCATGTTTTAAATATATTTGACAGCTAGAAATAAGGAAAACCCATAAAGAAAGCCTATCTGGGTAAAATGAGATTTCCAGGATAACGTTTTTATTGATCTGGGTGTACTGCTGAAAATCCAGCCCAGATTTGGGGTGCTTTTCCACCAAGAACACTGTGAGAATTGGTCTTACTTCTCATCTCAAAAGCAAGGTTTCTCTATCAACTGTATGTTCAATGTAGTCTCACTGCAAAGCTCCTGAACTGGAGGACATTGTTTATTGTTATGTTAATCCCATGCAATGACAGCATAAATTAGAAACTACATGGGGCATAGGGAGCAGTGCTGCACTCTGGCCCTGAATTTTCCAAATCAGACAAGCAATAGTGAGTGCCTGAGTGTGCTCTTCAGGTCAGTGTGGCAAGGTAATGTTCAGCACTGTGTATGAGCAGCTACATCTAGGCATGACTTAAAGTGCCATACTGACTTTAAAAAGTCAAAAAGAAGAATAGAGACATCATCCCCGATCATTTTTATGTGACATCACCACTGTGAGTGGGAATGAAAGAGGTTCCATCTCAACGACATCAGATATTCTGCCATTTTGCAATCCAAACACCCTGCTCAGCATCAGCATCAGCCATCTGACATGTGCCCTACCCAATCCATCACATCAGCTAAGCACATTATGATGGCCTTGGGGGAGATTTTAGTCTCATCACGCTTCTCCTTTCCCCTTTCCTTTCCTGTGGTCAGGGCAGTTACCAAATCTCAGCTCTCACTGTATAACTGGAATCCTCAAAGAGAAAAAGCCTGATGAAGAGCCACTTTATTTCATCTGCTTATAAACCCAGCCCAGCAGCTCTCCTTGTGAGCACCGCAGCCAGGATGGCTGCTGCTGTCTCCACGTTGCAGAGGCTCTGTCAGTGCAATAAGGCTGCAGCAGCACACAGAGCATCTGTCACCAAGGAGCAGTGTGACAGGACAGATTCCCTGACACTGTGCTTAGGAAAGCACAAACCTGCTTTATGTGTACCAATGTGTACATAGACCAGCAGCTGTGTATATGTGATTTGTACGCACTCTAATACACCCATGTAAACAGTTGTTTGTCTTTCTATCAGAAGTCTACACAAATAAATGTTTAGAGTTTTTATGGAAAGATGAATCTGCCCCAAACTTCCTTTATGACTGAGAAGGAATATTTGTTTGTCTGCCTGATAAGCTACCTATGGAAGTCAACATGACAAGAAACAGAAATAGCAAAGTTAACTCCTGTGCTGGGGACACATGCCACATATTGAGGTTGTGGAAGATCATAAGATAATTCTGCCAGAAAGACAGGAAAGCTGCCTTTATCATTATCTTTTGAGGGAGATTTCGGAGTCTGCCACCGCTTGCAGGAAGATTGATCCTGGTTTGTTTTTACACTGAAATGTAAAGTGAAATATTCTTTTAATGAAAAAAAAAGACTCTTGGGTAAGAGTTGAAGGCTCATTTTATTTTTTTTCATTAATTTGAATTGAGATTCTTTATGCCTTAGATCTCAACCAACATCCTTATCTTAACTAGGAAACAAGTCCCAGTAGATCTCCACTTTGGTGTTCTTACCTAAAGTCTGTCTGAAGTGGAGGAAAAGTGAGTGCATCTGCTTGGCTTTCTTTTTTCCCATCCATTTTTTGTTTTGCTCTTTTTGTTTACACAGGCTAATGATAAATTAATGGGATAAACCAAAGGCCTTGCTGGAACAGCTGTAAACTCAAAGCAGGAAGTCATTCAAAGCCTCCAAAACCTGGCTGTGTAACGCTGGAGGAGTTAATGACGAAGAACCGAATCCTCAGCTGGCACAAATTGGCATAGTTTGCTTGAAATACATGAGTTTCACTGATTTACTGTAGTTAGGGATGTGGCCTGAAGTGTCTCACTATACTGCTTTGTTTGCATTTTAAAGTGATCTCTGCTGGTTTCTTAATGGTTTTGTCTCCTATTGACAGATTTGCGGGATGCCAGTAACAGTGCTGGTCTCCAGCAAGCGCAGATGGCGGAGCATGGAAAAGCACTAGCTCACTTTCCTGGGAAAATCTTTTTCTAAGAATTTAGGAACAGCAGTGAGGCCCCTGCAAAGGTTTCTGTGGGCTAACAGCTGGTACAGCCATAAGATCTACTATCTGAGGTTTATCTATCCTCTTCTAAACATGAGGCAATTTAATTTTGGAGTGGCTCAAAGATGGTCTTAAATTATAGAGGATATTTAGATGAGATTTCTAACGCTATAGAGAGTGAAATGTTGGGGAAAAAAAAATAGCCCAGGAAAATGGTGGAATCCAAGAATCACAGAACCATTAAGGCTGGAATGGACCACTAAGATCAGCAAGCCCAACCCCAACCCATCCCCACCATGCCTACTAACCCATGTCATCAGTGCCACATCTCCATGTTTTTTTTAACATTTCCAGGGATGATGACCCCACCATCTCCCTGGGCAGCCTGTGCCAGTGCCTGATCACTTTTTCTGAGGAGAGAAGTTTTCCTCATATACAACCTGACTCATCATGACTGGGGAGTTTGAAGAAAAGGCTGCAGAACACCATTTGGATTCAACATCAGCAGATCGATCCTCTCTTAGACCAGTGGGATTGACTCAAAATGTCATTTGTGTTCCTCTGCAGTTGTATATTTTCTATGTGTAATACTAAATTTTACCCTGCTTAAAAGATTGCTAAATTTACCAAGAGGAAGAGTGAAGAAGAAATGAGTTACACATTTGCACTTCAGGAGCCAGAGGTCTATCAGTCAGCCTTTTTTTCTGGTGATCACATCACCTGATGATCCCAGCATCACCTGGAACTCCAGTCTGTGAGCCAAAAAATCGTGAATGTTAGCAGAGGCAGAGAATCATGTCATCACATTTGGCTATAAAGTGTTTTTACAGAACACATGAGCATTCAGCTCCGTGCTTCCCTGAAAATTAAGGACTTAAAAATTGGAGGAAACAATGTGTTGAAATTAAATGTAGGCAAAATTGCCCACAGTTATTTGCAGCTATAAAACTGGAGGCCACACTCTGAAAGCTGGGCTATCAGACAGAGCAGTTACTTCCAATTATATCCTACTGGAGGGGACTCCAAATCTTCCAAGATTCACGGAGGGAAGTCGTCCAGAAAAACAGTGACAAACTTCTCCCCATGGAATAAAAAGCTGCCTTGTTGAAGTCTGAATGTTTCTTGGAAATGTGCCTATTGCAAATATATTTCCATAAGGAAGATTTATGAGATCCAAAGAGGAATTTCAAAAAGGAGATAAATAAACAAACAAACAAATAGAGAACAGTTTTAGAAACAGATGGTCAGGGAACTGACCTGGGGCACAGAGAACGAAGCTGAATCTCCAGCCCCAGAAAAGCAGCCTGAAACTGGGGATCCCTCACCCAAGGCAGCTATGGGCAATGCTGAGAGGGGCAAGCTTGGCTCCAGATTGGAAGCATGTTCTGCACTTTTTATTCCCACCCCAGCCAGGAAAAAAAGATCTATATTCTTCTCTCATCACTCATCACCTCTGATCAACTTCAACTGGATATCACCTCAATCATTGTTATCTATTGTATGTAGCGTGTAGTAGTCAAGTCTTCAAAGAGCTGACAGGGATTAGCATGACCTAAGTCACTTTGCTTAACATGCAGATAACCAAGTGAATCCAAATGATATGGTCACGAGGGGAGGTGGACCAAGTGGAGGTGGACCTCTCAAAATCCATGAAAACAGGGGGCAGCAACTGGTCAAGGTGCCCCAACTGGATGGACAGAAAAAGGCTTTGTACAACCTGTTCTAACTTTTTCCCCCAAATTATTGGTTCACTCTGACCTTAACATTCTGAATTCCATCTAAGAAAACAATGGGAGGAAAGCAGTGTTAGACAGCTAACAAATGCTTGCATGGAAATGTTTCCCATTTGTTGCAGATGAACCAAGCCTGCTTCCTGCTAGGAACCTCATGTTTTTTGGTGCTTCAGTGAAACTGAACCAACACCCTTCTCAGAATGGGAAGAATCCAAGGAGAAAAAGTCAGTATTTCCCAGTGTTGGCGATTCTGTTACAAAGCGTCAAGCTCTGAAAATACGTGGAACCCTCAACTGCAAGTTGTTCTCCTATGAAATGGTTCCTTCGGACATCAAGATATCCAAAGCTGTTTGAGATTCCACACTTTCATTTGATTTCTGTGCATAACAGGATTATGATTCCCATTTCTGTGGCATCCAGTCCAACTCATTCTATTTCTTTATCATACGACATCTGAAGGTGTTGAACTTGCTGCGCTGCAGTTCTTGGCTGCACATTGTTAGCAGGGCTTGCCTGCTTCCCAGGGTGGTTTCCCCCCAGGCGCTGTATTTGCTGCGTTCTCTCTGACACTGAGGTTCTGTTGGGTACCCTTAGTATTTTTCACCCACTCTTACATACCCTGATATGTAGGGCTTTTCTCTCCTTCTTCTCCATTGGCAACCCCAGCCAAAATCCAGCCTCAGCCAAAATCCAGCTCCAGCAGTGCCATCCAAAGCACTCAAAACTTTCCCAGTTCTCTGCTTGTACAAATTTCTCCTGCCTCCTTCTCCTTTGATTCGCCTTACTGTGAAAGGTTTGTGCATTTTGCAGACAGCATGGAGGTGGAGGGCGGGGGTGGCAGGGAAGATAAAGAACTCAGTGATATACTGAGTATATAACAGTGTATAATATACTGAGTGATGCAACAGCGAGAGAGCTAAGTGGATGCCACTGCCTTGTGATTTACTGCTTGCAAATGGCTTCTCTTCTTCTGAAATACTGTTAATTTAATAGACAAACATCCTAGGATAAAGGCTTGCCAGAGATGCAACTGATGGGATAAACATCAAGAGATTAAAGACCTGTGGGGAAAGTGTATAATTCTGTTATTAAAATCCCAAAGTGCTCCCTTAAAATTAGACCCTAGCAGAGGAAGAGGAGTAGAAAACCTATGCTTAAAAGGGGGAGTTATTGTGTTGAGCACTTCAGAATCATTTGCTAAGCAAAGTTAAAAGGAATAATAGTGCCGAGCTGGGTCTTCTGCTTGTTTCCTCCTGCTGTCCTTAACTACCAAAGTGGTATAAAAGAAACCTACTTATTAGCTATGTGTTGAGAACATTTTCCAAAGGCAGACAGAAAGCCATCAGTGACAGCACTTCTGTGACCTCCTAATTGCACTCCATACAATGTGGCTGCCGTTAGGCCAGAAGACAGATGCATTTGCAAAGTGTGTCCCATGTCATTACATCCCAGCTCGTGGGCAAGCTTGCCATGCTGAATGGTGCCTGTTAGGGTTTATTTTAGCAATACCTAGTGATCCAACTGAGATCAGGCTGTCAGTGGACTAACTGCTGCCCAGGCTTTGACACAGCCCGTATCCAAAAAGCATAGTCTCAATAGAGAGACAAAAAAAAAGGTGGTATAACCATGAAACTGGACAGATGGAGGAAGGTGAGATAGAGGGATCCCAATGTGTCAATGTGTCTTAAAACAGCATTGACCTGTTTCACTGCATATTGTCTAAACAATAGAACAGGGGGTGCCTTTAGTCCCCTGGGACAGCACACCCTCTCCAAATGCATCCAGGGCAGTCCTGGGTGACTCTTTACTGATGTCCAGGACGCTCTGAGAGCTGGTTTGATTTTACTGGGTAAGAGAAGGTCCTGGTCTAGGAGAGAGGAAATGCTGAAATAAGTGTGATGGCATACAGGAGAAATTTGAGGAAGACCACTGTCAAGCAAAGAGAGATTTTCATTCTCTTGCCAGTAGCACATCAGCTAGAGGGACATTGCTTCTGCTGGTTACCAAAGAGACTAACAGCTTGGCAATGGGACGTGAGCATTACATTGCCAAAAACAAAGGCAAAGAGAACTGGAGTACCTGGCTCTACTTTCTGCCTGAACACCAGATGTGTTTGTGTTAGATGAGCATTACTGGTGATATCATCTAGATACAGTGGGTAAACAACTGATGAAGACTTAGCTGCTCATTACCACGGATAGTGCAGTTGGGTACAGGAGAGTTCTTTTTCAGTGCTATGGTCAGAACTCAGACTTTCTATTTCAGTACACATTTAGAAGATAATATTTTACAAACCACCCACAGTTCCCTGACCACCTCCCACCACATCTTCCCACCCCCAACATACACTAATTTTCCGTACACAAGAATGATAGCATATCTTTAGGGAAAGGATGATATTTTAAGACTGAAAAAAAAAGAAAACCCTACACCAAAAACCCCCACAATCAAACAAATAAACAGAAAAAAACCCAACCAAACAACCAACTAAATATTCTGTTACTACAGACTAAACAGCTGTCTTCAAATGAAATTTTACTGAAAGCAGTGTTTGTTCCTGTAGCATGTTTTGATTTTGACAAATTGATGTTTTCCAGTGGGAGAACATCCCATCAAGATGCCAGCTACTTCTGTGATCGGTGGAAATGAAGCTCGTTTTCCATGAATATGTATCTTGTGGTTGAATTCCTGGGTGTGCAGTTAATTAGGAACTCGGATGGAATTAACTTTTTCATGAAACTTGTGAGAATTTAATATGTTTGAGGCTACTAGCTGTATATCACATTTGATTGCGATTGGTCAAATGCGATTGGATGGGATAGTGTAGCAAAATAGGGAGATATTGGTGTTCTCACATCCAAAACAGAGCATGTTTTTTTTTTTCTTAGGAAACTGATCCAACCAGCTCTTAAAGGTTGGTTTTGATTGAGGCACGTCATGTTATCCAGCTGGATGCTAGAGGCATGAATGGCACTGTTCTTCACTCTAGAAATCCCTCTTGCCCTCCCAGTGAAGTCAGTGTCACTCCAGAAAACAGCGCCAGGACCCATCCCATACTTTGGGCCTCTCTTGAGTGGGCTGCTCCACTCCTTGTTGTATACAAGGACATTGTACAAGGACATCACCATAGCAGGACTCCCTCCAGGCACGTCTTATGGAGCCGCATTAGGAGAGAGTGGAAGAGAACCCCCAGACTAACAATTGCCAATGACAAATTACTCTGAAATCAACCGATCATGACAAAATGCACTTTACTATGTATTAGTCACGTATCACTGATAGCAATATGAGAGTCCATAAACATGCTTTTAATGATCAAATATTATTTAATGTATGCTGAATCTCACAGTAAGTGGAAATTAAATGGACAATTTAGTGTATCATCTCTATGCATAGGCTCAAAAGCATTTCTCCAGCGGATAAACATTGACAATAAAGCTGTTGTTCAACAGAATACTACAGCTGCCAGATGTTAAAGGTTTTGGCCTTTGAACATGTTGTCCCACAGAAAAAAGGTTGACATTTGCTGTCACACTGGCATATGTTTTGTAGCGAGAAAAAAAAAGGAATAGCAGTTCTTTCCTGACAGCAATCAGGGCTGGTGGGTAAAGGGGGGGAATAAAAGACCTAAAAGATCACTGCTTTCAAGGTTGCAGTTGGTCAACTGAGTGGTCACGTCCTCCTCATCTGATCTCCTTTTTTCACCATTCTTGTCTTCTATGCAATAGCTTACACATCAGCAGGAAATTATTCCAGTTCGGTCAGGTACCAGCCCTGACATCAAGACCAAGAAGCAGTATGCAGGTTTCCTTGGCTTGACTCTGTCCACTGGTGGTCACCGGAATCCTCTCCAAGGCTCAGAAGCAAAGATTTTTATCAGTTTGCTGTTTCTAACTTGTATCAGTCCTTCAAAGTGACACAGCAATAAGAAGTATTAAATAAATTTGGCATGCAAGACAGAGAGCACCTGTTAACTCCCTGGTACCATACTGCGTTTGCAGAGGTGGCTGTTAAGAAAACAAATTTCTTTTTTGATTTGTAGACTGAACAAATTTAAATTGGAGTCCTTGAACACAGGCAGTGAACCTCATTGTGCTTTTTGTTTAAAGATCAGAAAAGGAGACACTCTTCTCAAGAAGATGTTTTAAATACATTGAACTCTGCAATTCTACAGTTCCGTCAGACTCAAGCATACCACAGAAATACTATTAAATTCACATAATCACACAGTATTGCAGATTGAGGAGTCAGGTCTTGGTATACCTGTTCACTTTGAGGTAAACCAAGGGAAAACAATATCTAGATAGAAACGAAAAACAATGCCAGGTGACAATGCCAGGAATGCTCTGAGACAGGCTATTCACATAAGGGCTCCTTCTCCTTCAGTGGTTTGGATGGGCATTTGCATTTAAAACTAAATCAAATTAAGGACCTTCAGTAAGCCTCCTATATCAATGGCAATTATGGTCTCCAGTACCTTCTACATCTGTCTGTGTTGCAGTCACAGAGTATGACCATAACTAGATGTTCCATAGAAGAAATGCAGCAAAAAAATACTTGTGCAGAGGCAGTGAGCAAGGAATTCTCCTCAGGGGAGTATTTACAACCCCAAATCAAAGCAACTGACTTGCACTGTAAAACTCTCCAAGCTCCAGCTTCACCTTCAACCCTGCCTATGATAAAGGTGGCAAATGATGCATTTCCCACTCTCCCACTTTCAGATAATCTAAGATTTTTTTTTTTTTTTTTAATAAACATCCAAAGAGAAGATATATGAGGAGCATTTAACTCTTTGTGTACTGTGATACCAGTTACTTCACAAAGCAGTCTTACCCCACTTGGGATCATGAGCACCAGATTATACCCTCGTGATAACCTGCTCCAAAACAGCCTCCCAAGAGCCTGTTTGCTCAGAGTCTCATACACAAATCCCCAGTTTATCCATAAAATCACAATGATGAGCTGGTGAAAAAAAACTGAATTTTTTTTGGCCCCCTCCCCCCCCGTCTTAATATTTCAGTTTGTCGCTTTGCACAGGCTTGCCTTCACACACAGGAGCTATAAATCCAGCATGTCACTTTTATGATTATTAGTGGTTAGGCCTGATGAATATTGATATGTGGCAAGCGTTCTTTCGACATTAAATACATTTGCCAATTTTCCTCCTGCAAACTCCACCCGTTAATGCTTCATCCAATATGAATCAATATTGGTTTAATAATTAACATGTTTAAACATTTTTTAATGTATATTTCATGATGAGAAGATCTATGTTTATTTTATGATGATAAAATATTTAGGGCCCAGGAAATTTTACTGTGCTGTCATCACAGCCTTAGTTGGGTCCTTTTCATTGTGCCTGAGGGGCATCTCTCTGTCTCTCCAAGGCAAAGCCAAGGCAGAAAGGTTTCATCCCACTTGCACAGAAGAGCTGTTTATGTGGATCTGGAGCTATCTGAATCATAGTATCATAGAATCGTTAAGGTTAGAAAAGACCTCTTAGATAATCAAGCCCAACCATCCGCCTACCATCAATATTGCCCACTAGACCATGTCCCTAAGTAATACATGTACCCTTTCCTTAAACACCTCCAGGGATGGTGACTCCAACACTACCTGGGCAGCTTGTGCCAGTGCCTAACTGCTCTTTGTGAGAAGAAATTCTTCCTAATATCTACTCTGAACCTCCCCTGGCACTACTCAAAGCTGCTCCTTCTTGTTCTATCATTGTTACCTGGGAGAAGTTGGTGATTCTCATCTTACCACAGCCTCCTTTCAGGGAATTATTATGTGGTGGGGCTGGAAAGGGACTGACATTGCTGCAGAAGGACAGTGCCCACAACTGGCACAAGCTCAAAACAAGAGCAAAGGGATCTTACAAGTGTGAGGGGGACTGACTTTTTACACAGTCTATTAGTGATAGGACAAGGGGGGATGGCTTTAAACTAAAAGAGAGAAGATTCAGGCTAGATGTTAAGAATTTTTTTACTCAAGGGTGAGGCTCTGCCGCAGGCTGCCCAGAAAATCTGTGGGTGTCCCATCTCTGGAGGCATTCAAGCCCAGGTTGGATGGGCCCTGAGCAGCCTGATCTGATGGTTGGCAACCAGCCCACAGCAGGGGGGTTGGAACTACATAATCTTTAAGGTCCCCTCCAACCTGAGCCATTCCATAGTTCTATGATTCAATGAGATGAACCAGGATCTGATCTGCAGACTTGTAACAGGTTCGGCTTCAAAAGTAATTCAGAATAGAAGTTCAGGTCTACGAAAACATGCACAAAGTGATCACGGAAAGAAAGAGAGACTAACTCCTGCTCTGGGAAGACTTTAAAGAGCCCATGGTGCTTGCTGCAGAACGAAGGCTTATTCTTCCTCTTGAAGCCAGCAGGCTCGGCTTTCTACTGCTGTTTCTGTACTGGTGAAAGCAAGTGTTAAAACAAGTTTCCTGGAGTGGGAATGTTTTGTGGGAGTTGAAAACCTTCTTATGTAAGTGAAGGGGTTATTCCTTAGTGCCTATGTAATAAGCAAAGGGTCTTGACAGCCAGAGAGGGAAGGAGGACCTGTAGGGTGGGAAAGGCTTCAGAAAAAGGCTTCAGGTTTGGTGCTGTGCTGCTTGGACTTCACTGTGTGTAGCTCCTCAGATCCTACAAGGCCTCACCACCACATCACCTTGCAGAGGTCAAAAGCACAGAACCATGTAAACAGCATGCAGGTGATGCGCTGGCCTTGTGCTGGATTTTATACAAGGGTGAATTTTGCTCTGGCTGCCCAGGGCCACCAGAGAATGAGAGATAATGAACAGACTGGCTCTGAATTCACCGAAATCCATGAAGGTTTCCTGTGAGACTGTGATTAACGCGATGAAGATGATTATGTTTATTTCCATGTATTTGTTGAGAATTACTCAACTGGTCACAGTCCAGCAACTCCTGATGTTCCACTTCTGGGCAGCAGGACAAATATGTTGTAGTACATCTGATCTATCTCTAATCAGGTACCAGCACTGAAAACAGCCCTCATGGCAATAGATTGGAGGAGCACTGTGAGCCATTTTCAAGGGGGTGTTGATTGCAGGGAAATGCTTTTTTTTCCCAACATTTGCTACAGAATATTTTTATTCCAGAAATACATATATATATATATATATATATTTAAACAACAACAACAAAAAACCCTGATGTACCTGTATGGTAACTGTTGAGTCATGGCCTGAACCACTGATTGAACACCGGAAAGGACCCGGTCAGCCCCGGGAGCACAGATGAAGGCAATTCAGCTGTGTGACCCGAAGGGGTGGAGCCTGACTGCACCTCTCTTAGACCCCATTTAAGGGTTGACTGCCCCTCTGGAAGGGTCTCTGATTGGAGATCTTTCCCTTGTGGAGTCTTTTCTGTGAGATGTGATCTTTGAAGACAGGTCCTTTAGAGAGTAAAGACGCCTTTACTTTTCCTTTTAAATATCATCCTATCCATGCTGGTCCCTTTGCTGTTACATTCCTGTATTACACTTCCACTGAGTTAATCTTTCCGATTGTAATAGCATCAAAATCATAATGTCTCCTGAAAAGAGATTTTTCTTGTTTCCTTGTCAAGATGTGTTTGTTTGGTAGCACATTTAGAGATGGAAATGTGGTGTGGTTTCACGCTTTGCTTTTGGAACCTCTGTAAACATCTGGCACTCACAAGAAACGCAGCTCTACAACCTGACTATGCATTTTGTGAAGCTATTAGAACCTTCACAGAAGAAAAAAAATCCATCAAGGGCACAGAAACCAAAGAAAGATAACACCTCTGGCTCAGGGAGTCCCCGAGCTGTTGCTTGCTGGAGCCTGAGAAAGAGTAAAAGGGAAATACGGCTACATTTACACCGGTATAGTCCTAGCGACAGTTTTTTACCACTGTTGAACAGAAGATACTGGGCTGGATGGCACAGATGTCTTCATTTTGTTCTCATGGAATGATCCAGTATATTGGGGGGCTGGACTAGTTGATCTCCAGTTGTTTCTTCCAACCCTTACAGTTCTGTGATATATGGAACTGGGCTGGGAAAGGTCAGCTTGGGTGTTACTCTGTACAAAATTCCTGTTCTTTTTGACCTGAGCTTAAAAACCTCCCTGACAAGTAGGGAGGAGAAAGGGAATGCTTGCACATCCTGTTTGACATCAGAGAACTTCCTGAAAGATACGCACAGACTAAAATAGTGCAAAACAACCCCTGACAGGTTTCGAAGGTTTTATTTAACTTCATTGTGATTATTTTCTGCGGTTGTGGTTAGGAGTAGCAATTATATTAATCCTTCTCCTCCAGGTTGTTAATCCGAGCAAAGCAACCTGTTGCGTGGAAGATTGCATGTTGTTAAGGAGCACCCTGAGAACATTTATTCATGCTTGGGGAGCACATTCCTAATGCATGCACTTTTCATTTAGGCTGAAATTCACCCCTAGGAAAGGGGGTGGGGGGAGGGCTGTGCTCAAAGCCTAGGTATCACTTAATTCCCACTTAAACCCTTCAAATCAGGGGATAAAATGAAAACCAATGGAAAAATCTACTGATGTGGTTAGGAAGCCTCAGCACAGAAATCAGTGGGGCTTTGGGTGAGAAAAGAAAGATCGCTGAAATTAAAGTCTCTTCCTCTGAATTTGATGGATTTGGGCCGTGTGAGAGATGGGAGACAGGAAAAGAAAAAAAGATGCTTGCATAGTTATATGAGCTTGTATATTTATGCTCCAAACCTGAGTGCATAGTGTAAATCGGATAAGACAAGTAAATTGCACCCAACGAGCAGTGAAAGCAGGCAACAGCATTCATGCGGAATCTCAATTTACACCACAGCTGGGGTCCGGAGGAGCTTCACTGCAAAAGCAGGGGGCTGAATTGCAATCTGCTTTTTTTTTTTTTTTTCCTTTTTTTTCTTCTTCTTTTTTTTTTTTTTTCCTCTCCTTTTTCCCCCCTACTGATTCGACATAACAGGTTTGCTTCAGAGCAGCCACACAGCACTGCGAGGCTGCGAACCAGTCACCCGGTACCTGCACGATAGCCGTCCCACATCAGAGGACGCGTTCCACATACTGCTAATAGCCTAAGAAAGATTTGCATGGGCACCGTGCTCTGACATGGATTGCTGTCATTTCCATGTTAATACGCTGCTGCTCACCAGCCAGCAACCTTTGTCCTTGTAAAATGCTCCCGTGGCTTTGTCACAGCAGAGTGGCTCAGGGGGCGAGCCAAGCAGCCTTGCTGCTTAATGCTAATGGTGAGATTTTCCATCAGAGAACTTCCATGACTTTTTATTTATTTATTTATTTATTTTTCCTTTAAATCCATCTGGGCAAATTTGAAGTTTCATCTCTCTGGGCTTGTTTGAAATTCCTGATATGTTGGCTGCACCCCAGCACCTCGCAGCATGGTGGACCAGCCCATGAGATGCGCACCCCGCGCATCACTGCCCCTCACGCCAGCAGATGCAGCGGTGGTCTTGCAGGGTTGTGGGCAGATAACGTGGGATGGCCCACCTGCACGCCAGAACTGAGGCTCATCTCTTCTCCCTTCCAACCACCTACAGCCAAGCGAGCTGTCTAGACTCCCCATACAGTAGGGAAAGAGAAACGAGCAATTCCGCAGCACAATTCACATGACTTGCTTTAGACGTCTGCCTTAGAAAGAGACGAATTGGGCTCTTGAAGTGACAGCTTCTCTGCCTTGATCATAAAGGGAGACTCTCCAAGCTGTGGGGATGTAGGCCTGTACTCTCCACACGTCTGTACGCAGTCAGATAAATCCCAGCATTGACAACTCGTACCCATGTAGCCCAGGGACCCTCTGCTCCCATGGCAGCTTCCACGGTTGTGCCCTCCAATGGAACAAGATCTCCTTTCCCTAAAATAACGTGAGGTCCCAGCTTGGAGGTGCAGCGCCTCATTTCTCTTGATCACGGTGGTTTGCTATGACAGATATTCCGATCTGTCCCTGTATAAATCTCTTCTGAAAAGCTGTCAGGCCATGTAAGAAAGAAAGATGGAGCTCCTTCTCACAATGTGCTGACAGGGTGCTGCCAGCCTTGGCACAGCAGGGCACTGTGTGAGCATGTCTTGCCCCTTGTTCCTCTCCTCCTGTCCCATCTGAAGCACTAGAAAGGCTTTTTCACTGCTTTGTCTTATTTTTCACTCCAGCAATGAAATACAATTAATATATATATATATATATATATTTCCTGCTAGTTTTCTTACTGCATTTAAATCAGTGCTTGATTCCATTCTGTTCTTGCCAGGTGTTTGTTTACAAAGCCACTGCAGTTCACAGACACATTTCCAGGGGAGATTTTATTCATATGGCAGCAGGCATCCTCCCTGGAATGCACTGATCCAGACACTGAGTGCTGACTCTCCTCCTGCATTGAGAAGCATTATAACTCAGTTCTCTGCAGCCCGCTGCTCAGAAGGGTCTCAGCAAGCTCTGCTCCCTGTGGTTGCTGCAGATCTCATAGAATCATAGGGACCTTAAAGATTATCTAGTTCTGCCCCCTACCATGGGCTGGTTGCCCCTCTCCAGATTGTACTGCCAAGGGCCCATCCATGGCCTTGGGCACCTCCAGGGATGGAGCACCCATAGCTCAGGGCAGCGGTGCCAGGGCCTCGCCACTCTCTGAGGAAAGAATTTCTTCCTAACAGCTAACCTAAATCTCCCTTCTTTTAGTTTAAAGCCATTCCCCCTGGTTCTATCACTATCAGACCGTGTAAAATGTCACTTCCCTTCCTGTTTATAAGCTGCCTTCAAGCACTGGAAGGAATCTCCACAGGAGCTGGCCCAGCATCATGGATGCTGACCCTTCACCAATCGTTTCACGTCTGACAGCATACCCTGAAAGGAAGAAGCAGGAGATGCCCAGGAAAAATTACTTTTAAATCTGCTTTGGTGCATTTTCCATGTACAACTCTCTCTGCACGCTTCCAAGGTGCTCAGGCGTCACTGAGGGCACAAAGGCATAAGAGAAAAGATAAAACTGTGGAATCACAGTATATGGATAGTGTTGACCTCAAGGTAGTCACTGAATCATTAAAGTTGGAAAAGACCTCTAAGATCACCAGGCTCAACCCCAACACAAGCGTACGTGCACTGAGCACATGCACATAGATCAGAGATCCACAAAAATGGGGGAGTTCTGTATACCCACCAGTGCACTCATCCACCTACAAACACAGTATGAGCAACTACAGTGTATTTATTTACTGGGAAATAGCCATCTAAAGGTCTACAGCAACCTCCCCTCCGTGCACAGATGTGCAAACACAAACTCTTTCCCCTGGATTTTCATTCAGTCTCTGGGGGTGGTTGGATGTGCCTGGTCTGCCTCACAGATCTATCACATTCCAGGACTTTATCCAGACCCTTTCAATGAGGTTTCAAATGTTTCTATGCATGTTTCAATCAGTTCGGGCATGTCAGACAAGTAAGTGCTGTGGAGGTACCTGCAAATTACACCATCTGGCTGCCTCGGTGAGCCAGACGAGAGCAGACTGCAGGGAGAGGGAGAACCCAGACCTTCAAGGAAAGCAGAGAGTGGAAAACTAATCATTTGCCGAGCAGGATCAACTAAAAAATCACTCCAAATAATCTTACAGCAAAGATTTACCCGTTTCATTTTATAAACCAAATCTGGTAGGTGTGAAATAATTTCTTTTGGAGGGAACCCGGTCCACTGGAGGATCATTTCCAGCATAACCATCCTGCATTGGATGCCAGGAAAGGTCCCATGCAGCAGAATCTGCACATTCCCTGGTCTCCAGAGGAAGAAGCAATCCATAATGAGATGCCAGTGGGTTCAGCCCAGCTGTTACGAATAGACAGCTCTATGGGTAGATAACAGCTGACAGGGCCTCTTGTTTCCCAACCCGTTTAAAAAAGAATATAGGTAAATTTTCATGCATGAGTCTGCATGAAGTAATGTCATTTCCAGCTGAAGAATGGGCTGGTCAGGCTTTCTGTCTTGCGTAGAGCGTTTCAAGTTCTCATTAAAGACAAAATCACCTTTGCAGGTAGCTTTAAATCAAAACCGTAGGTTTATTATGGGGGAAGGGATATTTTCAGGGGGAAATGAGTTATTTTCAGACAAAGCAGGCCTTTTCTTTCAGAAAGCTTAAAAGGAGAGAAAAAGAAATGTTTTCTATTAGAAAAAGACATAAAACCAGTTAAACAGGCTCAGAGTATGTTCCCAGGCTGGGATGGATGCCTCAGGCTTGGGGTGAGTGCTTGGAGGCAGACTTTCTTGGTAGAGCTGAGGAGCAGGAACAGTGACCAACACAACAGCCTGTGCCACCAGGAGACCAACCAC
Source organism: Alectoris magna (assembly GCA_030625065.1). NCBI lineage: Eukaryota > Metazoa > Chordata > Aves > Galliformes > Phasianidae > Alectoris > Alectoris magna. The sequence continues at coordinate 3,801,606 of CM060579.1, read as the reverse complement.
CCCTACCCAGAGCCAAAGCAAAGGTGCTCATCTCATCTCTCTCCCCTCACACAAATCTCCTAGCAGAAAAAGCAAGGAGGAGGAATAAAAGCATTCATTTGTTGAGAAGGGAATGTTTTTATTGACTCAACCTTCATTAAACAGCTCTCATTATTGCCGCAGCGTGAGCCGTTGGTGCTGCTCTGTCTCTAAACCCTAACACCATCTGGGAAAGGCAAAGGGAGCCCGAGCTGCCCCTTTCTCCATCCCCATCCCAAGCCATGTTGCTGGGCTGGGAGGTGCTGGGAGCCCCGTGGCAGGGCCATAAATCTCACTCTGTCAGAAAGGAAGATTTATGCTCACAGCTTGGAAACGACGCCCGTAGCGTGTGCACATACACACACTCACATTCCCTCATGGCAAAAAAAAAAAATAATAATAATAATAAATACAGCAGCTTTGCCAGAAGTGAGGCTCGAGACAAGGTGCAGTCCCAGGAACAGCTAAATTGCTTTCATGACTTTCCAGCAGCGTTTGGAAGACAAATTGGGGGCTCGTGTTTTAAATGTATCCCCAATTTGCATTTTGATTGGCTAACAGGCCATGCAAATTCCACAGTAAGGTATTGATCTGTCAAAGGCATCTGACAGTTTTCAACAATTGCTGAAATGGCTTTAAAACAGACCAGGGAGAGCTGGGAAGGAAAAAAAAAAAAAAAAAGAAAGAAAAGATATATCAAAAAAACTCTGCCTGATGAGTGAGTTCTTTCATCTGCTAAAAGCTCTCCAAGCTCACAAGCCTGAGGCTGACTTTAAATAGAGTCAATGGAGAAATATCTTCTAGACAGGGGAATGACGAAACCCTCCCGCAGTCTTTCTGCCCTTTGGTTGCACACTCTCTGTATTTACCTCTCCTCTCTTGGTCCCTCTGGAAAAAAATGCCATATCCAGGCTGCTGCTGGGTGCCCTTGTTTGTGGAGGGCAGTTATACAGCATCCCACAACGTTGGGTTTCGTGATGGTCTTCTGTCCACATGGGATCTTCTCCAGATCGGCCTTTAAGGCACTTTTGCTACGAAAGAAAGGGATTCTTCTGTTTCTGGGATCCTTAAATGAGTTATGAGGAGTATGGTCACTGGGCTGCCAATCAGACACTGCTTTTTGGATTCAACCAGGAGATGAAATATTTTCTGAGGACATGCCATAGGGAGGCACTGACTACCCTTAAATACAGCTTGGCAGTGTGAAATGAAGCTGTTCGCAGGCATCACAATGGACCACCGCAGAAACACCTTATCCAGAGCAAAAGAGGTTTTGAGAGGCAGTGGAAAGAACACATTCACCTTTCACCAGTTTGTCACAATGCTTTGGGGACGTGTAAGGCAACAGAGGGGCCTCTCATTTTCCAGGGTAGCACAGCTGTGCTGGGTTATCTGTCTCCAAACATTTTTGTAGGTTTGAAAAATGGTCATATCCCGAAGCAAGTTGCAAGGCTGAAATTTCAAGTCCTCTGCAAAGCCAGAATAAGTAAAATACATATAGAAAACCAATCTCTTTCAATCAAGTGAAACTTGCTCTTTAAACCTTTCTCTTTCTTTTTGTCATATATTGACAAAGCAAACAAAAAAAAAACCTTTGAATCCCATAATTTGCTAAGCTACAGAATGAGAAAAGACATTGCAAACTGGAGAACTGTCGTTTTCCATCTCACACCAGTGATAGCTTCTGGACAGTGTCCAAACCTCCCTTCCCCCAAAAATTTTGAGTGAAGAAGATACTGAAACTGGCTGTATCTCCTTCTGTGAAAAAGAGTTCTCAACGAATTTTCAGTTTTGGTTGAGGGAGCCCTGAGAGAAGTCCTATCGAATGGGTCCTGAGAAGCTCTTAAAAAAATGATGGATACCGAAAGCTGCAGTTTCAGGCTATGAAGAGTCCAAGCAGTTTCTGATTCCAGAGGTTTAAAGATCTCACCCATTCCTTTTCTGTGCACGACAAAGTCAGCTGATTGTTGGGTGCCTTTTTATAGATCAGCTTGCTGACCTCTGCAGAGCCCTTAGGCCATCCCCATGCACAGCGACATAATAATGATGGATAAGAATCATTTACAGTTCGGGGGGAGAGGCAGAGCATAAACATTTCCCAGGCCTGCCCCAAACCATAGAGCCCAGCTCTGCTCCGACCTACTTCTTTTCCCAGAGCAGTGCTCTGCATCTCAGCACATTCCTCTCCCTACAGCTTAGCTCTGATACCCCACAGCTCACATCCTTTTGACCTCACAAGCATTGTGCAATCTGCCTAAGAGCCTGTTCTTCCTCCTACTGCAACTCTATGCTTTCCTTCTGCACACTCTGCTGAACGCTGCTGTGTGTCAAAAGGTGGTCCATGTGTCAGGTGGTGGGCTGAGGAGAACAGGTTGGCACTGATCAGGCATGGACTAACAGAGATCAGGGGTACCTTTGGATTAGCCACGTGGAGAAAAAATAAGGTGATACATGTGGGATACACAAGTATGAATTACAGGGCTGTGAGGGCAACACATTGTTTGCAGCAGGGTTCAATATCCACATACTTAGGATGTAGGGGGGATGGTGAACACTCCCTCCATTCTTCTTCCAGGTGAGATGATCCCACCAGGTGACAGCTGAGCCTGGTTTGTAAGTGCAGAGGAAAAAGATCTGCAGTCGAGGAGCTCTGTCTCCAAGACATCCCTGAAGCCTCTGATCCAGCTCTGCACAATGATGTATGGCTTTCACAGTTTGCATTAGCCTTGCGTTAGTAATGACTGATGAATCTCTGCAACGCTTGTCTTTGCATGCTCTGGATGGCCTCAGCAAAGAGCCTCAGTGCTCCACTTCTCCTCTACACGGCTCTGGCCTCACTGGATCTCTGTTGTTAGCTCTTCCCGTGCTCTGCTCAGGATCAGTCCCCAGTCTTACCTCAGCGGCACCCTCCCTTTGTGTTCTCTACCCATTTAACCCAAGGACATTAGTGATTTCATCATCCACTTCATCCTTAGCAAAGGCCTGTAGCACTGTATCCTTGAGAGACGAAAGGCAAGCAAGGCACTATTTTCCTTCTTTTCCCAGGCCATCTCCCAGCCAGATTTCCCTTCGGCCTTAGCTAATCAGAATATCCAGCTCAGAGAGTGAGGACAGCTTACCTCAAGGCACAGTTCAGGCCTCTTTCTCCTCAGCAGCTTCTTTGTGGCTGATCACACTCAGCCTTTAGCAGCAGGTTCTTAGTTTTTAATTGCCCACCTCCATCAGGTGAACGGTGCGTGCGTGTCACTGCTTTTGCAACTCACTGAAGTTTTCCACTTGGCCATGATTTTTTTTTTTTTGGCTTTCTTTTCCTAAATGCATTGCCCCCAGCACAGACTTGACATCTCGGTGGGCCAAAGATACAGAGAAGGATATATAAGACAATGTGATTCCCCTGTATAACTCTGCCATTGGAACTGGACTGCTCTTTTCTTTTCCTTGCCCATTCTCCCCTCGTCCCTTGTGATGGTCATTGGTAGCAATTTGTGTCATGTCATCCTGGACTCTAAGAATCTGCAAATCCATTCATTACAGCCCCCAGGAACAAATCCCATCAAATCACCAGTTTATAAACTGCGTTTCAGATATGTTACACGAGCACTGATTGCAAAGCTGAAGACATTTCCATTTTGCCTGAGGCCAAGATTTTTAATTTAAAAAAAAAAAAAAAAAAGAAGAAGAAAAAAAAAAAGAAAAGACCCTGTCAGGGTCTGTGCAAAGGCTCTTTAGATATTCCAACCAGCACAGTTTATTTAAAAATTCAGGAAGGCAATTTTCATGGCAGCAAGGAAGAAGAAGCAGTGCCGGTGTCTGCACACCCAGCGAGGAGGAAGAAGCAGCCAGTCTCCCAGACCCCTTCAGCCTCACTTCAGCTCTCACCAGCCTACAGCCCAAAAACTGAGGTACCCCTTCTGTTTGACTGGAACAAGGATACAGGAGCTGGAAATAGAAAAAGGGCCTTTGGGAATAACGTGCTGCCCCAGCAGTCCCATTATGTAACACAGACCAAATGTAAACGGTCAAATCTACCTCTGGACTTTGTGAGCCTGATAGCGACAGTTAAAGGAAAACGGTGGATAGCTTTGCAGGACCTATCTATAAAAAGTAGACACAAGGCAAGTAGGATGCGTATCCAAAGTGGCTATTCTCTGCTTTCTAAGCCCCATAAGCAATTTCTTGGGACATGGAAACAAAATTGGTTTGCCCTGTGTAGACTGGTGGCCAATGAACACCCCCTACCTGCTGTAACCAAGGAACGGAAGTATTTTCTGTTACCACATAGCAGTCACTATTTGTTTCTCAGCTAGGCATAAACAGCCTAGATATCCTTTAACTTTTGGAGGCATTAGGACACACTCCTTGGAGTTTCAAGAGATTCCAATGCCATGGAAGAAAGGGGAAGCCAGAAATTAGCAAGGTTTGCATAAAACAGAAGATGAAGACACCTTGTCCACCAGTCCAACCCAAAACCTCAGCCCACATACTCCCCCCCAGAGGTAGAGGTGTGACTTCTCACCTGATACTCATCCAGGTCTCAGCCCATCAGCAGAGGTGCTGAAGGACTTTCTGATCCTGCTGCTAATGAGACCATTAAGATAAACACAGCGATTACATGTACCATTCCAGTCAGAAGGATGAGGTGGGGTTTTAATTAAGGTAATTACGCTCAGCTGGAAAGGCTATTTACAAAGGCATTTAAAGTCTCTACGCTGGCACATTGGGTTTAAAGATAGTACTATAGATAGGGCCTGAAGCAAGTATAATGTGCTGTCCATGGGGACTACCAGACTCAAACTGCTGGTAGCAATGGTGTTTGCTGGAGAATCCTGATGCTACATGTGAGTGACAGACAATGTCCTGCCAACAAAATTGCTAAGGATAAGTTCATACTGCAGCATGTCCATCACAGCAGAGGATGCTGCTCTCCCACTCGGGAGTTTTCAGAGTGTCAGAACTTCTCTCCAAAAGAGAACGAAGGCTTTGAACTTCAGAAGTGTTCCTAGGCCAGTAATTTGTGGGGAGTGGACAGTTAGCTGTATTAGGTCAGCTGGCATTTTGTGTTGGTAATCAAGGTATTGTTTTTGTTTTTTCCTTAAATCTTTTTTTTTTTCCCTCTTATTGTACCTATATACAATTTCTGTATGAAAAGCGATTCCAGCTTGAAATTGGGAACTTGACATTCTGTCAGTGTCACATTTCTGGCAATTCAGAACTTCTGTGAATTACAGAAGATGGGTTGGAACTGACCCTGGCCTGCAAGAACCTGAGATTTTGAGAAATCAATATTCTCCTACACAAGTTTCCCAAGAAGACTTCTAACCAGCCCTCGTTGTGTCCACTTTACTCCCTTTCCTTCCTCCTCTTTCTGACTAAAAGCTATTTACAAACTCATCGCCCCTTGTTGGAGACTCGTCCTTCACTTTTTTTATAACAGCTTTGCTGAGTGCTGGGGGGGTCCACGGTAAGGACATCTCATTGTTTCCTTATCTGCAAGAAAGAACAAATCAACGTGACTTACACTTCACCCTTTCCCATTCAGCGCTGCTTCTCATTTTGTTCTGCTTTTAATATCATCTTTATTGCGAGTCTGTTCTAATGCTGCCTGTTTATTTATGGCTATTACTGAGACGATGCTTTAATTGTCGGATCAGCGCCTCCAGTCCATCAGCAAAGAAGCAGGCAGCTCTCTATAAACATCGTTTTTATTTTGCTATGCCACATGCGCACACAACACACGCACACAATTAGGAACAACAATGGTGTTATTCCCGAAGAACCCTCGTTCCATTCTTTGTAATTTTACCCCCTCTTGAAAAGAACAGCTTTTGCGCCTGTTTACTGTTCTTTCTGCGCTGAGCATTTTGCTTTGCAGATCTGGAAAAAGGAAATTTAATTAGAGTAGTATTCAGGATGTTTTTTATATATATTTTCTACCAATTAGCATTTCATTAAGGCAGTTAAATTGCATTTGCTAGAGACAGACACAACCCATTGCAGAGTATTATTTTAAGATCTCATTTCTTTTTCTCATCTTGCAAGCTGAAAATGAAATCAGGTAGTGATTGATTAATTATTAATTCATTACCAGTGATTGGGTTGGGATGGAGCTGGTCGGGAGTGTGAGAGAAAGTGCTAAGACACAATCTTGTTTTATTTCTTTGGACATCTCTGCGGGAGCTGCCTGAGATGGGCAGACTCATCCTAAAGCCAAGTGTAGACGCTGGGCTGCCTTGGATGCCTGGCACTGACTTTGAGTATTCCATTCCTGCAGCATGGAGATAAGAAATAAGGAGTGGTGATGTATCAGTATCATTTCTAATGTATTTTGTGTAAGAACCATCCCACCCTGTGGTTAAGCCCTCTTTCTTGTGATGCAGGCTGTTAGTGGGGTGATCACATTGCTCTTTCTGGAGGGCTGGTGGAAGAATGCATCCCTGTGTGCACCATGCTTCCCTGGCTGATACCACGCAACTGCAACGCGCCTCTGCTTTGCTCTAGAAGGCTATGCTCTACCTTCCCTTTAATGTCTGCTTGCTCCCAAGGCTCACTCTGTCCCTCCTTCAGTTTGCAGTGTGGCTTTGTCTCTCTTCATTGCTCTCAAGGTCACCATTGATCAGATTGTGAGTGCTTTACAGCTGCAGCCTTGGATGGGCAGAAAGAGAAATTGATTGCAGTCAATTCAGCAGCAGATTGAACTGTATTGACTCGTCCCCTGTTCATGCAGACGAGGAGCTTTGCTACCTTTTAATTACCATGGCTATCCCTTCTTGGCATCAGTGGGACAGCTGCACAGAAGTTGGGGAGAGGTGGCCTCAAGTAAAGGCTCTAGGGTGTGCAGGGATTTATCCAGACCCACTGGGACTGCAGGGGATAGGAGGACAGATTGCTGCTGGTGAAGGAGTCTGAGTGATCTGGTCTTCTTATCTCTGTGCAGTGCCTCTTCCCAGTGGAATCTCTGCCACCGGGAGTGACTTCTATTTATTTTCCATGTTGGAGACCAGCCATTTCCAAGCAAGTGGCACTCTGTGTGCAGAAACAGCAGCCGCAGGTGGTGTAAGGGTGTTATTCCTTCGAGGTGGGCACATTTGGCAGGAAAGGCAGAAGTTTGTTTGGCAGAAGTTGTGTTCAGAAACATCGCTCCCACTCTCGCTGCCTTTGTCTCAGTACACAGAGGAGGTAAGGCTGCTCCAAGCTCTCTCCAGTAGCTGGATGAAGCAGGCTCCTGATGAGCAAAGTCCTTGGGCCAAATGATGTGGCCTGTACTTACATCTAGGGATCAGGAGAGGCTGGGGTGAGTTCAGCTGATCCCAGTGGAAAACAAGGTGGGGATGACTGATTTCCACAGAGCTGCTCAGGCTTCTCACCCTGGATTCTGCTTTTGGCAAAGTCTGTGGGCTCTGCCGTCCCCAGCTCAGGGATTCATTGCTATCATAGAAAGTGCAGTTGGCATTTTTGAAAGGTGCAGGATTGGCAGCTTTAGAAGATTGAAATCCTCTGTTCATCTGCTGAATTGATGCCAATAGTACCAGAAGTAGGAATGAGAGGAGAGCAGTGATTCCAACGGCTGGCGAATAACCCACTTCTTCTTCTTCTTTTTTTTTTTTTTTAATAGTTAAATGGAAACCAGAACAACAAAATGACTTTCATTTAGGGCCAGAGAAAGAGTAGCTTTTTTTGACTACTAAAACTGGTCTGAGTAAGACAAAGATATTAAAGGAAATTTCAGAAGAGTTATTTCAAGCCATAGCTAAAAGCAACATTTTAAAGACAAGTGGTTTAAAATGCTGATTCCCCCCATCCTGACTGCATTTGTCTTTTCCCCGTTCCGTTTTCCTAGAGAGCAATTCAGACATTCAAATTGTTCAAAGTGTTTTTGTGTGACCGAATACTAGTTTATCTTCCTGCCCCAAAATGATGTCCAAAACTGTTACTTCCTCTCTAGTCTTCAGCACTACTTGAGCCTGCAGGTGGCCCTTAAAAAGTGGTAAACACCAGCTAGGGTCCAGCATTGCATGTCCAGACATGGGAAGATGAGCAAGGGCAACAATTAACTTTATACAGGTGCTGCAAAATTAGAAGGGATCTTCAGTTCTTGTATAGAATAGTTGAGTGGGAAGGGACCTTCAGAAATCATCTAGTCCAGCTGTCTGGTCACCTCAGGGCTAACCAGAAGTTGAAGTGTATTATTGAGGGCATTATCCAAATGCACCTTGAACATTGACATGAGGCATTAGCTGCTTCTTTCTGAGTGATTGTTAAGTGGAAGTTATCCCTTGTCTTAACAAAATGACAAATCCCCTGGATTACACAAAATGGGCTCAGCCCTGTACTCCAGCTTTCTTGGTGGAGAGTTTTTGTTGTCACCCTTAACATATCAAGGATATCCATCAACTTCTGTAATCCACACTGAAAGCTAACACAGAGCCTGGCTTTATAGAGCCAAAACCATCCCTTCTGCCCTTGTAGAGACACCTTTCCTCTCTTCTGTTCATCCCAAAGGGCAGACGTGAATTCCAGCAGTTTACAACTCCCAGGGAGAGAATGTATAGTGATAATCTCCCCCAGATTCTAGCTGTTAAAATAAATTCTTCCCATGTTAGTAAGGCTCCCTGAGGCCTTGGGAGAACAGGTGCTCACTTGACCCACGTGTCACCTCCACCTAATATATCACATCAGCCTCAGGGGGAAAAATGCAGCCAAAGCTTCCTTCCCCACACCCATCCAGGGGAGGGCTGGCTCAGCACGGCTGCAGATGGAGACCTGCATGTGTGCTGGAAGCTGCACAAGAACACACCTCTCAAGAGACAGGATTTGCTTATTGTGCCACTTAGCCAGGTTGCCTGCTGTCCTGCCTCCCATGATGAATGGTTCTTTGGAAGGCTAGAAGAAACAAGTGTGTAAGGCATCAGTTCATCAGTGAGTTTGGAGGTGAGGCATAACACTAAATGTCCTTCTACCAGGTGGCCATCTGCTGATGTCCTGAAGAAGGCTTTTGGATTCTCGTGGCTTTATCTCGCAGAGCTAGCACTGCTGGTCTTCATCAGGGGCACAAACAGCTTCCTCTCATTTTGATTAATGAGCAATTTCTTGCGCAACTCTGAGAAATGGAAATAAGTGAGTTCAAGAAAAACAAAGCCTTCAGGGAATATGTTCCTTCCTCATTTAGAAAACCCCAGGTTATCCAGTGCCAGCAACTCTTAGAATCACAGAATCATTCAAGTTGGAAGGAACCCTTAAAAGTCAACTGGTCCAATTCCCTTACAATGGAAAGGGATACCTACAGATAGATCAGGTTGCTCAAATTCTGGTCCAGCCTGACCTTGAATATCTCTAGGGATGGGGCATCCAACCATCTCTGGGCATCCTGTGTCAATGCTTCCCTACTCTTATTGGAAAAAAAACTGGCTGAGGTGTTCTTGATGCCACTGTTGATGTCATTGACAAAGATATTAAAGAGCATTGGTCCCAGCCCCAGATGAGGGACACCACTCATCCCTGATCTTCATCTGGACATTGAGCCGTTGATCCATTCCACTGCCCTGTCCCATAGCAAACTTAAGAAGAAAAGTCTTGCTTGAAATAGACTGAATGGTGATACACCCAGAGAAAGACAACTCCGGTAAGGGAATTAAGGCCATCATGCATGATGTTTCCCTCTAGAACTACAATGAATGCAACACAGCATTTCTGGATGTGTGGTTCTGGTTGTCCACAATAGGTTTCTGGAGGTGGATTTCATGAACAGTAAATCTTATCACTTGTGAAGTTCTTGGGGCAGATGCTCTAAAAAGGTAGAGCTAGGCCTGCTATTAATCAAGAGAAATATCTTCAAAATAGTGTTGAGGCACCTGTTCCTTCATTAGAAAAGCTACTCCAAAGCCACACCAGCCAGAATGTGCTTAAAATATAGTTTGCATTCTGATCTTTTTCGGTGCAACTCAAACTCAAGGAGCACATACTTAATTAGGCACTTGATTTTTGTCCACACCTAATTATGTGCTAATTATTTAGCAGATTATTAATTATTTGGCTAATTACTTAGACTAGAATCTGCACACAAGTGGTTATTCCAAATGATGTCCAACATGGGTTAATTTCACGCTTCATGCCATGTTTATACCAAAGTCAAAAGGGCTTTTATTTTTTCCATGATTAGAGAGCCATGTGGAGGTGACTGTGAAACCACTGTGCAACACAGGGTTCCCAGGAACCTCAGCTGAGAACTGTAAATCAGCCAGCACTGTTCTCCTCTGGTCTATGTGAAATTGAACTGTTGCTGTTGAGATGCTGTGTGAGGACTTGCAGAAACTGTGCAAGCCTCTAGCTGCAACAGTTTGGGAGCCATGATCTGACATGGAAATAGGTCCAGTAGGAGTTTGTGCTTTAACTGACCAATAGCTGCATAATAACTACCACTTTGTGAATGCTTTGAGCATCTGCTGGAAGAGGAGGAGCTGCCTGGGATCTGAGTACTAATGCTACGTGCAACGAAGATGTTTCATAAATTTGAAGTATGTACGTGGAAATCTTTGCCAGTAGGAAGGAGTTTGCATGGCTTGTAAGCTTTTCAAGCTCTAGGAGTAACAAATTGCAGGAAAAGCATATGCAGAGATGCAAGTGAAAAGGAATTGCTGCATTTGCTTGTTGTGAAATGATGAGCAAATGGAAACAGATAAGAAATACAGTGATGCTCTGAAAAGATTTCAGTCAGTTTCCCTGTTAGTGATTTACTTCTCTTTCTCCCTTCTCATGTCTGTAAATGTCGGATAATATTGATACCCCTTCAAGGACAGCTGTAGGTCAAGGGGGAAAGAAAACGAGGAAGGACAAAGCATGGGAAGAGCATTGCCTATGTCATGTCCTTGCAGTTCATGCTGAGGAACTGGAGAGGAAAGGACAGACAGCTCTGCAATGTAAATTGAAAAGGCACAAATAAAATTTTCCTACAATTCTTACTTCATTCCCCTTACTAAAGTACAGGAGAAATGCAGTCCTCTGTAGTGGAGCTGGAAGTCTGTGTGCTTTTTCCCTCATAGCGGGCTTACAAACTTTTCCTGAGGGCTGGTTACAGAGCAAAGCTTGCTCACCGTGGCCATCTGGGAGTCACTAGAGACAGACTGAATATTGGTGTTATTTATTTCCCTGTTTGCTGTAACCAATTAAACAAAAGCTCGGTTCATAAACAGCAATAGCCTGGGGAGAGTGGGAGGGAGAGGTTTTGCAAAGAGGCATTTTATCTTTGACACGTGCTCCTGGGATTGAAGGTCGATGCATATACCCCATACCAGGCTGATTAGTCTTGACAACCATTCACTTAGTTTTATGAAATTATCAATTGATCTGTGATTGCAAAATCTAATCAATGCTTAAGAAATACAGTGGGTGGAAAAGCGAGTCGGGTTAGATCATCCTATATCTGGCTGTGCAGGAGGGGGCTCTCCAGGAATGGCACAGCTTCCTGGAACAGAGATTGTCACTTCCCCCTTCACAGCTTGGTGGGAGGACAGCTTTTGCTGTCATCCTGCTTATTTTCTGGATCTCAGGTCATCCTGTCCCTGTGTGATGTTTTCATACTGAGGCAAGGAGCACAGATTTACTCACCCCCTACTAAAGTGACAGAGTTGTGGCAATGAGATTAATATTATGAAGATACTCACTTGGATTTGGCATTTGGGTGAATAGGTACATTTGGCAACATTTTAAAGCTATGATAAATCTCTGTGTGTTGACTGTTCCATATCACCAAGAAAAAGAAAGAACCATAGAATGGCTTGGGTTGGGAGAAGTTGGGAGAACCCCTGCCATGGGCAGCTAGATCAAGATAGTAATTATTGAAGGTACTTCAATAAACCCTACAGAAAAGGAAATCATCAGCTTGGAAAAGAGGCAGAGCTCAACTGTGTTTGCTGGAGCCCGAGGAGTGGTGTTGGAAAGGAGAAGGGACCATATACACAGGGGAAAATCTAATAATCTGGTTTATTTGCAATAGGATGCAAGGCATCCTGAGAAAGTAATGGGAAAAAAAAAAAAAAAGGACTTCATCAGTAATGTGCGCTGGTATCATTTTAATCAGATTATTGTGAACCTCATAATATCAATTCTATTCTGAAAGATGTATTCTGGTGACATATAATTATTGGATAGTTCATCTGTTAGCTAATTGATACAAGCATCAAGCTTCCAATCTTCATAATAGAAAATAAAAGCTAGAAAATCTTATGTGACCATTTTGGAGGATCAGAAAATAGAAGGAACATAAAATATCCTTTCCCATTTCATGCTTTCTATTTTATAGAAAGTATCCTACAGATTGTAGAGAAAAATGTTGTGGGTTTTTTGTTTGGTTGGATGGTTTTTTATAAATGCTTGAACTTATCATGGACATTGTGTCAATACATGGATTTTTTCCTGGAGCTCTCCAATCCGAAACTGAACAGATCTGTTATATCACGGTTCAGTTTCTAGCAGGATGTACTATTTTCTAGATATCTGCTCTATTTTTTTTTTCCCTATTCTATTTCTACCACAAATACACAGCATTGCCCTTTCAGCTTCTTTGTGCTGTCACTGGAAGCGCCGTGGTCAGAGAAATTATCTGAAAGTTGGAGTCCAGCATAAAAACATCATTAATTACAAGAATAACAGCAAAAAAATGTTGCTGCTACACTTCTGTAAGCATTCCTGCACGGATTAGCTTTCCATTGCTGGTGAGGATGACAAGATCAGCACTGCAGGTGGGGTGATATTGATGAGTTTTGCCTGCTCTGACGAACCTCCAGAAGGCAGAAGTAACAGCCATTCAGAAGCCTTAGCAATATTCTTGTTTCAGGTGGGAACTGATGAAATTACTCAAATGAAAAACTGGGGGGTTGGGGGGGAAAATTATCAGACTGCAATCTGGGAGCAATTCAGAGCTCTTGCAAAGATCAAGGCGCCGTTGTACCATGGGTTGTTCAGACACGTAAGTATGTGGACTAAGGATTTTCCTATCTAAATATGCAGAAGAATATTTAGAATCTACAAGATTCCAAAATGAAAACTCTTTTCTCCAAGGTGGCAACATTGACTGAAGAACGTATGACTTTAAGTAAGAAAATAACAAAAGAACTTGGAGAGGTGGAGTGTGCCCTCTTTTGCTGACTAAGGAAGATTCATATTCGTTATCTTTTTTTTTTCTGCTGGCTTAAGGAGGTATGAATGTACTGCTTATTTCTTTCCAAATGAAGAAAGTGTCTATTCAAAGCAAATGGACAAAACCTTGACATTCTGGAGCTCCGGTAAAAGCGTTGGTTCTAATGACAACTCAGACTATCACAGAATCTTTCCTCTAAAACAAACAACAGGAAAAAAAAAAAAAAGAAAGAGTCCCATTTTACAGAAGAGAGGGTGACTGTTCAGAGTCACACTGGGGACTGTTCAAGTGGTACAATGGTGATAATTGAAACTGGTAGCTGTGATCTGCCAGTGCTGTTTTCCACCTTCACATCCTGGCTTTTCAACCTCTCTGGTACTCTACCAGCAGTCGGCAGAAAATATCTGTATCACTTAAATCCCACACCTTTATTTCCAATTTCCAGGACCGTATTTCTTTTCACAAGGTAGAAGAGAAATTGGAGGGATGATCCCATGCCCTCTCCTGATCTGATTGAGGTGGCTCCAGCAAGCAAATGTATTTCCACTCTCCTTTTAACATGCTTTACAGTTTAATAAAATGGAAAATCAAATTGCAAGAGAACAAAATGATTTTCATAAACACTGTTCTGGGCAAAGGGGTCCCTTGGATAATAGCACTTTTATCTCTGTTTTTGAATCTTCAAGCTGCCCTAAATGCATGTAATAACAGTAAGTCATTCACAACATGTACATTCTCACAGAATTACTGTATTAAACAACTATGTTAAACTGGTGGGAAGCCAAGGTATATTTTCTTTTATTATCTCTGCAGACAGAACAGAAGCCCATTGGTAGGTCGTCTTGCAGCTGCAGATAGAGATCTAAGCCTGTGGAGGGCAGCTTGGGCAGTCATCACTAACTCGAAGGTACTGTGCAGTGGTCACAAAACTGCTGTGAAGGGCTGGGAATAAGTGGTGGAATTTGAGGAGATGTGGTAGCAGAAGGGGCTTTCTTCTATGGAGGAGGTTTATATTTACAGAGAGCAAGTCAGGCTGGAGAACTGGGGAGATGATGTTTCCTTCTTACTCCATAGGAGATGTCAAAACAAATTTTCAGACAACAGCCACTGCCCACACAGTATTGTGGCTAAGGTCAGTCTTGGGCTCCAGGTGAATGAATTTTATCATCAGGACTGAAGAGCAGCATCAATGGAGTTGTCGGGTGTCAAATTTCTTCTGCAATGTGCTATCAGCAGGAGAAGCTGTAGATTAAGATGCATTCCAGGAGCAAAATTTGGTCTTTCTGCAGCACTAGTGTGGGTTTTATGTGGAGGAGCTGGAAAGAAATCCCACTATCAGCATTGCGCTCTGTGCCAGAGACTACAGGGACTGCCATTTCTGCCTCTGTCTCTATAATTTAGTTCAGTATTAGTCAGTAGGACAAAAGAGTGAGCACAGAAGATGGAAGGGACAGGCAAACCATAAGGTGGATCCACCATGCCCTGCCCTACAGGATCTGTGTGAGGAAGAACTCGGTTTGGTACTTGGGTACAGACAGATCATGTAATAATTAAGTAATGACTAAATTAAAATCCCAGGATCTGGCCTTCTGGACATACCTGCACATCCCATGCTGTCAGGCTGAAAGTTTCCCTTTGTCTTTACTGCAGGTACTACCCAGTGACTGAGAAGGTTTACTGAAGGGAAACCTTTCCCCTGTAAAGTTTGGTGTTTAAAAAAACCCTAACATTCTTGAATGAAAACAAACAAACAAGCACATTTTATCAGAAAATGTACACCCAGCTCTATTCTGTAGGTATTGATCAATTTGTATGTTTGTAACAAGTGCTGAGATGGAACATTTTGTCTCCGGTGAATATGGCTTGTTTGGGGAAACCACGTGTTTGATGGATTGCTCTCAGAGCCTCCTGTTATTAGAAATGTTTCCCCATTTGGACTCGAAAGGGTAGAAAAGGTTATCTTTAGTAGCAGGAAGCAGATATATCACTGTGTGGTGGAAATACGTCCCTCCGTGCTGAGAACTCTTCAGTGATATTTTCATGGAGAATTGTTTTGAATTTTTCTTTCTCCTTTTGATTTACCTTGTAAAAACCTTTCGAGCAGACCCTCCAAAAGAAACACTGGCAGAGCTGAGGTAGCAAAAATGAGGACTGCCAGCTGTCCCCAGGGAGTCAAATCTTCCTTTACACACAAGCCTACATCGGTTAATTCTTCACGTATTTCTGATGGTACGAAGTCATGCGTTTTAAGGCACTACGGAATGAAAGCTTCCATTAGAAGGCGGTTGGTCCAGAGGTAAAGGAAAAGGCCTGCTATTTTAGAAGAAATTGTTAACTTTTTTTTCCTGGGTACACTTTTTCTATTACTCTGGGGATAAGACCCCTCAGTCTGTCAGATTCTCGTCTGTAGAAATAATGAGAGTATTTCCACCTCATTCTAATGGTATTAAAGAATAAATACAGGAAACTGAAGTTTTCTGTCTACCTGTGTGCACGCAGACATATACCTACACTCCTTCCTCCCTTTCTGCAGAGGCGTTACTTCATTCTTACAGCACATTCACAGCTTCTAGAAGGCAAAAAGCGTTGGCTTGTCCCTGAACCTTCCCTCTTTGCTGTTCAAAATTGCATTCTAAAATGACACAACATTCTGCCACCAGACGTCAATTTCAGGATGCTCTCTGTAGCTGAGGCACATCCTGGTTGAATGTTATTGTGAGCAACCTCATATAAAGAGGAATTTGTCTACTGAGAACTGAATCAAGTGGTACTCACTATAGCAATGTGGATGAAAACCCTTTAACACCTTAACTAGCTGTAATTATGTATCATGTATAAACAACATTTAAATATTCATCTAATTATGTATTATTAGTTATCATTCTTGTTTATCTGATGAACTGTAATACATTTTTGATTTTAAATTCTTTTTGTTTGTTTCTTTGTTTCTTTGTTTGAACAACAAAATATTCCTCTTTTGTGTGTAGAACCCAACCTAAGATTACAGAACTGGCCTGGGAGAGCTCAAATCTATTCTGCTGATCTGTGGGGCAATTCTGATTAATGCTCTGACGTTCTTGCTTGAATTTCCTTACATGCAAACAAACAACAACAGCAACAGATAGAAACATTGTCTCATTAGGGTGAATCTAAATTAATGCTAGTAAAGTACCCTCAAAATAAATATATCTAGAGCTATACAAAGCGGCTAAATGATCACTGAGTTCACATTTTGATGTTCATCACCCTACCTCAGCGGAATATTTTGGCCTGTTGGAGAAATTGAACTCGTCTCACCTCTAGCATGAGGGTCGGTGTAACCTTGTGTTGATCCTGTAAATGCATGGTGAGCATCTCACCTTGTCACTGGAGACAACGTCATTGTGCAGTGGATACACCATCAGGGCACACCATGCTTGGAGTTAGCTTGTCCACAGTTCTCCAGCTATCTCTTATCATTCTGTTTGTGAGTTCTCCAGTTGGAAGTTTTATCTATGGGTCTGATGAGAAACCTTCCTGCAATCGGTAGGAATCTTAATTTTCAGCAGGCAGGACTTGACTGTGATGGTTTTAATACTGCCTGGTTCTCACTGGGATGAAAGACACTGTACTGAAATTCAAAAATGAAGAAAAAAATTCCTTCTTCCACACATTACATGAATATTGGTACATCCCCCTGCTTCAGGGCGCTGAAATGAATATCTGCTTATCAAAACCTAAACACCATACAGTCAGCCTTCTATATAGTTGCAAAAGCTTACTGAGAGGCAGCAAAAAGAATTAAACTCAACAGATGAAGACAGAGACTCATTAAAAAGAGTTATAACAAATCAGTTATCAGGCATTTAAAGAAAAAACCAGTTAGAATAAACCTGTTAAATAAATCCTCAACAAAGCTAATTAGGTCGGCGTTGCACTGTCACAATGGCTCCATTCCTCCATAGAAGACTTAATGATAGTATAAGCCTGTTAAAGGAATACACTAAGTATACAATAAGCCAGCTATTTAAAGGATACCTCCGTCAGTTCATCCTCTAAATCTGACCTACCTACAGATTGTCACTGGTGAGAAATATCTCCTAGACTCCAAATGCCTATTGAAAACTCAGACCTGTGTGCTGTGTCATTTGTGAAAGAGACATCCATGGACGTGCCCCTTTTTCTGAACAAAGGGGCTGGTGATGATGGAAGAACTATGTGATCGAGGGGTTTTTGTTTTCCTTTGTTTTCCTGTGTGGTACTCAAGGTGTAGATTAACCAACAGAACCTATTCTTGGAGCTTTAATGACAATATTGATCAGCTATTGGTGAAGCAGAAAGGAAAGAAAGAGAATAAAAATAATTACTTCGCCCATCTATGGTGGCTTTTGTCAGCAGATGTGTAAAGATGGATGATTTGGAGATTAACGACGCTTAACAGAGGCTGGGGATATCTGAGTTTGTCCCTACTTCTGCTTCTGGTTTTGTGCAAAACATGTTCTTTCTCATAAACTGCAAGGGAAACAACAGGGTGACTAGCATCTCCTTTTGATTTCGCCTGTTGTGATATTGAGGTCTGTGAAGCAAGCCTTGCATCTCCCCTTGGGAAAGTCTACAAAGCCAAATGATGCTTTGGTAGTGCATGTTAGCATTCCTGTATTGTCTTAGTCTTGCTGGTGTGGGTAACTGCAGGAGTGGAGACGTGAGTGCAAACCATGATGCTTTCAGCACTGCCATTTCCCACACCGGCTGGGTAAAGCCAGTACAAATACATTAATGCCTGCTGCCGTTGTGCTCCACTCTGCTTGTAGACAAAAAACTGGGTGTATAACTGCAGTTAGCTCAGTTCTGGCTTCTGGGTGACAGTTGTAGAAACAACTATAACTCTGACAAGATGAGAGAATTAGATTGATGTGTTACCACTTGTATTGCATAGATGGAAGCAAGAGTGAAATGATCCTCCTGAGGTTATATGGCCATACAGCAGCAGAGCCAGAAATAGATTTCAGGTGTCCGAGTTGGTCCTGTGCTTCCTGTGCAATAGGTCACTCCCTCCAGAGTTGAACAGGTTGATTTTCCTCAAGAGATGTGGGAAGAATTAAATGCCGAGTGGCTTGGAGGGAGTGGTCTAAAACTATCACGGAAAGAACTGTTTGTTTCTGGAGATGTTGCGAGCAAAAGAAAAGCTGGAAAAAAAGAATTGAATACTATGTGCAAACATTTGACAGTCATAGTCATTTGTCTTGAATATCCGTGCACAAAATCAATTGCTGGCAACCAAAAAGCAGTTTTGGTTCTGAAGACTGAACCTAAGGTGTCAGTCTACTGTAATAGCACTGAGACACTGGGGAGGGCAGTGCCCTGGGGCTGGTTCAGAAGCTGCCATGGACAGACAAGATCTCAAGCTGAGGAAAGGTGGGAAATAACCTGGTACAGAAGAAATGCAGTCAGTGCTTAGCATGGAGAGCTTATAGAAATCTGTAATTGCTTTAGCACTTACAGAATTGCTCAGGTTGGAAAAGACCTTCAAGATCAAGTTCAACCTCAACCTGACCATACTACCTTAATTGTGGGTAACATAACCATACTACCCTAAGCTGTGCCATGATGTCACCCAGACATGTCTGGATTGCAAGAGGTGAAGAATCATGTAGGCAAAGTTCACTGTCAGCAATACTTCTGCTAGCAGAGAAAGGTAGCAGCTGAGCTGAGGAGTGCTCTGGGAGAGGTGTGCCTACACAGTGTAAGTAGAAGTCTTTGCTTTGGGAAGAATCCAAGTAAAATAAACAAGGTGCAGTTTTTATACACACTCTTTAACATGCTGCTTGGGAGACTGTGGTATAAAAGCTATACCTAAACAATCTGGCAGCTGTGCTCCTCACTGCGCACCAAGATCTTCATTCTAGACACCCGCATATGGTACACAAGGGCTCATTCCTGGGTAACTTGACTGTGTTTCCCAAAACACACTCCCAGATGTTTTGGTTTGTCTTCTACCCTGACCACTAACCAGAACAGTCTAAGAGGCTGTGTTCATGCAGAGACTTTTTGTAAAGCACATTGGCAGACATCTTTCAACATAGCTCCCAAAAACTATCCACCTCAACTTTTTCTTAACAAGATGAAAATTCACTTTCTTAAGTGAGGAATAATACTGCTCAGGGCATGTGGTTACTGTATGATAACAATAATCCCACTCCTCAGGGTGCCAGTATGCACCAGCTCTCAACCTTGTGAGTCATTGCATACCTGAGGCAAAGTGTGACTCCAACAGAGTATCTTGCCAGGTATATTGGTTTGTGAGAAGACACTGGAGATAGTTCTTTCTGACCTAGACTTGTGTTGACAAAAAAGTGCAATTTGGATGCATGAAGCTGTTGCAAGGTGCTGAGCTGCCTTGCCTGCCCCAGTGTTATGGATCCTCAGGCTCCAGAAAATGAAATTCATCCCCTTTGTGTCTTGATCAGTATTTATAGACCAGAGTTAAGATGAGAAAGATGAAGTTGCTGTGTGCCATCTCTTCAAGAAGACAAAAAAAAAAAAACAAAAACATCCAAAACACAAAAAATCCCTAAAAGTTGTCCATACAGTTACACTATGGCAGCATCAGTTTAAGTCGTTCATTGGCTACTTATCTTGGGTAAATCAGAATAGTCCTGCTTCAAACTTACTTTATAAAGAATACAAATGCCAGTGGTGGTCCACCTCCTCCAGGTTTAGGAGGTTAACCTCCAGGCTAGCCTTCCTAAACCCTGTTAGTTGGGCTATAAGATTTTTTTCTCATGCCTGTTTCACAAACATCAGGAGATGTCAGTGCCTCTTCCTTTGCAATCCCCTTGGCACTGAACATTTCTGGGGCTCCCAGAGAAATGAAACAGGTGCAAGAACATGGATACATTGGAGTGAAGAATAAGACAAAAAAAGCTCAATTGAACATTCTAGTCCTTGCATTTGACTGCATATAGGTTTCATCTACCAACACCTTTTTGAGTGGTCTGAAGCGCTAAGTGACTGCAGATAGATAGAAGAGTGAGGCTTGAAGCCTTCTGTGCAGTGTGCAGCTCGTGATGGTTTGGGAGTTACAAGTAGTTCGATTTCAAAAGCCTTAGTCCAAGTTCAGAAGGAAGCTAAGCTGCAGGTGATGAATACTGATGGCTTGTACTTGTTACTACACAATAGTAACAATGGTGAATATGAAAGAGTGCTAATAAAAAGGATAGATTTGTGACTAAGATGGGAAACTCAGCAGATATGGATTCATTTGCTTGCGTTCCCATGAACATCAGCAAGCTCCAGAGGATGAGACTCAACTCTTCTGACTTCATCCAACTAAAATTTCACAATTCAGTCTAAGATGCTAATTTTTTCCCCTTAGAGTCAACAGAGAGCTAGTTGCAGAAGGAAATTCATCTTATATCTAAGTTGTCTAAGTGTCTAAGATAACAGGATAATACCTCTTTCCAGTGACTGAAGAAAATATTTAGACAAATATCTGAAACCAAACACCTGTTCTGTTATAATTCCACGCTAATCCAGTGAATCATATCATTAATTTTGCTTCAGTTAACCCTGGCTAAGAACTTTCATATCAGCATGTCTTCTGAGCTGGGAAGGGATCTGTTCTTACTCTCTTCTGCCCACTGTGTCTTCCTAGAATTGACCTTATAGAGGTCTCTGTCTTATTTTAAGCTTCAATGACAAACTACTATCACTTCTTTTTTTTTTTTTTCACAAACCATCTGCTTTCTACCCAAGACCAGTAGTAAAAATACAAAAAAAGAAAAAGCTCATCAGAAAGCTAAATCTCAGGAGATTGAAAACCTCATTCTGCAGCTCCAGAGGCTCACAGTGCTCAGAACAAGTATCCTGAAAGATGAGTCCCTAGGACAGCAAGTTCAATTTTAAAGCTGTGGTATCTCTCCACTTGCTGATTTGAAACTGGAAAGTGATTTATCTCCATAGATAATTTGGGGATATGTTAATTTAGGTGCAGTGCAAAGATGGAACAGCACCCACTTGGAAAATTCAGTGAGTTCAGTGCCTTTCAGGCTTCTAGAACTGCACTGAGGATGATTCAATTTAATGCAGAGGAGCCAGCTATTCAGAACTCCGTTCAGAATAAACTAAGTTCCCAACAGTTTCTTCCCACTCTCCTGGGATCTGTCAACATTTTTGCTTAGCTTTGACTATAAACCTTTAATTCTGCACTGGACGTGGTGCAAACAAGTCTCTGCCAGCTCCTTGCCTCTTAACCCTGACCTTTGAGTCCACTCCCAGACTTTTTCCATCATCCATCAAAACAGCCTGGTATTTATCTGGCCACACAGCCCCGTGTATCACCCATCCAACTTTGTGAAAGTGAGACACCTGCCAACCTGTTAAGGGATACCAGCAGCAAATTAATGTGGTTAGCGCTTAGGAGCTGGATATCTACGCAACAAACACAAAACATGGTCTAAATAAGATCAGTACTTATTGTGGTATTGTTTGCAGGGGAGATAGGAAATACATTTCATAAGACGCTGGGAGAGCACCAGAATACCAATACCATGCTCACAGAGCAAGTTTAATCCATTTTTAGCCTGTAGTAAACAAGGAAGTCTGCAAACATTGACAAGAATACGTTCTGCATCCTCAAGGAGGGTAACAAAAGAGGATACGTCGAAAGAAGTCTGCTGGTAGCACAAGAAACTCAAGAGTAGCATCTGATTATTCTCACCAACCTAAGGGACTACGAGGTGAGTTTTTGCCCTAGAATCACAAATAGCAGTGAAGTACCCACCGTGTGCAGTTGGCACATACAGATACTTTTGCACCAGGAAATAACCCTTGGAGCATCCAGTGGAAACTCACCTGAACATGGACACTTATTTCTGCTTTTCAGATCTCTCAGTTTCATGTAATGTCTGGCTAGGCTTTTGACAGTCCAGATTACTGTTTCTCTATCCTCACCACCATTTCTTTTTGCCTACTATTTGCAAACGGGAGACTTTTTTTTTTTACACCACACGTTACGAATTTCTATTCTCCTTCATATCCTCTCTTGATTGACTAGTTTCTATTTTCTTCATGGGAAGAATATTGTAATTTAAAAAACCCTAATCATTGCTTTCAAGAAGACTGTTGGAAGAGAAGAAGTGAGAATTGGACACGCTAAAATTGTTAACAACTCAGAAAAACTCCTCACTGGAAAAAGAAATAAAGATTCTTGTTCAATGGAGCTTTGCTGATCTGGGGTGAAGATCCAGGCTTCGTTCAATCCAAGCAGAAGGCGAGTTGAAATATCTAAGACTAAAAAGAAGAGATGACTGAAAAGAGAAAGCTACTGGAGTGAAATAATTTTGTTTTTAAAAATGGCATCCAGAAGCCTTATCTTTGACACATAAGAACAGACACATAGCTAAATATGCTGTAACCTGCTTAGGTTTCCAAAGCAGCAAATTAAACCAGTGGACTATGCAGTGAGTGTCCATTCAGATGAGCAAAGCTCATTGAACACAACAATACTGTAAGAGAACATGTTGAATACTCAATGCACCAAATAATCCTCTTTTGATAGAGAGACAGTAAAAGCTTTTGGAAAAGAGGAGGGAATAGTGTGTTTATGAACTGGGGTGGAAGAGAGACAAGAGTCTGGGGCAGGAAAATCATGAGCAAAACTTCTCTTTCCATTTTGCTTTGTTCTCTTCTTACAAGTTTATGATATTGATGGTAATTCTTGTTTTCAGGCAGGACACTGATCAGAGGCTTTTGTTGACTCTGACCTTGTGGAAGAAGGTGTTACAGTGTAGGGAATTTTTGACTTGTTATTTAGATCCTCGAGACCTTTGGGCTCACCTATTTTTTCTCACTGACTCCTCACTGGAATATGAAATATTCATCTGAGTTGTCCCAAGTCTTGCTAGACCTAATCACACAGTAACCTTCCCTGGGGCAACGAGGAAAGATACCCAGTATTGTTCTGTTAGATGAATCAGTAAATCCCATGTGACAACAGCAGTTGTTCCTGGAGATTTTGCTTTGATTTTAAACATCCTCATCTTAGATCTCTCTCTAAGATCTAGGACCTCCCTCTCATTTCTGGTAAATGCCACGATCAACAATGAAAATACACACTAGTGATAACCCCAGGCACTGCTTATTTGTTTAAACAAATGCCTTGCAGATTTATGGTCTGTATAAGAGCTAATCTCTCAAACCTCTCTGTCATGGTGTATGCCATTCCCCTGAGGCCTTGTACCAGGAAGATTCGTGAGAATTATTTCATTATTTTTTACATGAGCCAATATGATAGAATCAGAGGTGGTTTGCCAAGAAACATGCTTTGCAGCTGAACTTTGCCTGGAAAAAAAAGTAAAACTCAAAAGCTTTGGGTACACTGTAACTGAGATAAGCTAAGCCTCAACCCTATCAGAGCAGCCTGGATTTTAAGCAAACAGCTTCTAATTCTGCTTAGGAAAGATTTGCTGAAGATTTAGCTTAAGACAATGTTCTGCAGCCACAGGGGATGGGTGAGAGAAGGGCAAAACTGACTGTCCTTGCAGGCCAGAGAAAGGAGGTGGGAGGAGGGTATCTTCCATTGTCCTTCCTGCCCCATATACCCTGCATAAAGTGGCTGAATGTTTTCCCTTCTGGCAACACAGCACAGCTAATGATTTGTCTGAGAGGTCTCTGGCTAGAAACCTCACACAATGGTAGGGAATGTTAAATGCTCTTTCTGCGCTGGGCTTTGCTGGGCTGCAGAGATTTGTCTGGGTGAGCGATGCCCTTGAGGCACCTCCGTCTCCAACTCATTCCTCCCTTGTCTTGTATTTTTTGAAGCACTCAGGCAGTTGCCGAGGCCCATCCTGTTAATGTGAACCAAAGGCAAGCTGCGGAGGAGTGGGAGATCCCATTCCCAAACCTTCTCCAGCTGTGCATTGGGATTTTCACTCGCTCTACCAGGCGAAGCAAGCCCAGAAACGGAGTGAAGAGGCTCGGGGGAGATCAGTTGGCTGCCTGCTCGCTGCCTGCCGGGGCGGCTCAGCTCGGCTCGGCTCGGTTGGGTTCCGCTCGCCCGCTGCTGCCCGGGGAAGGCTCGGGGGGCTCGGGGCGATCCCCGGGCGCCGCCGCCCCGCCGGGACGGAGCTGTCCGTGGTGCTGAACCGCACCCGGTCGGCTCCTTCCGCCAGCCCCTAGAGGCGGGGGCAGCCCAGCCCGGAGCCGGGGCCGGTGAAGCAGCTCCCGCGTCCTCCCTCCCTCCTTCCTTCCTTTCATCCAGCCTGGTAGGAGAATCGAGCCCTGCACTGCCTGGCTCCGGTAAGAAGAAAACGAGGGAAGAAAGGGAAAAAAATATATATATTTAAAATATTTAATGGATGGGGGCTGCCTGGAATCGTAATCAGCTCCGCTGCATCTTCATCTCCGAAAACGGGAGGTAGGCAAGTTTAGACCCCCCCAAGACCCGTCCAGCGGCCCTTCCCCGTCTCATCCTCCCTTCCCACGGCCCGGGCTCCGTCTGGACGGAGCTTAAGTCCCTCCTTTTTGCACCCCCCCACCCCCCCTCGTCCCCGTCCCTCCCCCTTTCCTAATTATGTACAAAACACTTCTTAGAATAAAATGGCCAGGCTGGGGCTCCTCCCTGCCTTCCTCTTCCCCATTCATCCTCTCCAGGCCTCTCTAAGCCCCTCCCCCTGTGGCAAGCCCAGCCTCTCGCTTCCCTCCTGGAGCCCTTTTCATTTTTATTTCTAACCCCCTCTCCATTCTCCCTGCTGCCTCTGCTCCTTCCCCCGATGGCTACGAACTGAGCAGCAGAGGAGGGGGGGGGGGGGCACAGGAATAAGGAAAGGGGGGGAAAAGAAAGCAAGAATAAAAGAAAAAGCAAAAAGAAAGAGGGAAGAATAAAACAGGGATTTTTTTTTCCCTCTGCCCTTAATGCCCGCGATCTGGATCAAGGAGGGGGATTTTCTGTCTGAGCATGAAAAGGACTGCTAGAGCCCCAGGATTTTCACGCCTGCATTATCAACCCAGCACCCAGTATGCAAGCTGGACAGAGAAGCTCTCCCACAAGTTCCTACCGAGCCGAATAAAACCCACGGGCGAGCAGATCTCCGCCAGAGAGGGACATTAGCATCAGGTAAGGCGAGCGCGGCGCTGCGGCTGCAGCGATGCCACTGCCCCGGCGTCCCCGTCCTGCCTCGGCCGCGTTGTGTAACGCCCGCGGCACCTCCGCCCCCCAGCCCCTCACAAGTGTGCCTCTGCTCCGCACCCCACCTTGGGCAGCACGGAGTTCCCGGGGGGCTGGATGGCACAGGTCCTGTGTAGTACTTGGGGGGGGTGGGGGGAGGGGGGGGCAGGGGGGGGACGGTGAGAAAGGAGCGTGGGGCCGAGTTTTGTCGGCACATGGGAGCATAAGGGAAGGACGCAGCCCTTGGAGGATGCCCGGCAATGGGGGGGCTCAGCTCCGGCTGTGTTGGCAGCGAGCCGGGGGTGGGAGGCAGCCAGGCTCCATCTGTATTCCGAGTATCGATACATCCCGGAGAAGGGGGGGGGGGGGATACCGTCCCCAAGGAGATGGTGTCATCTCCACTTAATCCACAGCTCCGTTTTAGCAAGTGACAAGCAAATCGCGGAGGAAAAGGAAAGTCTGTCGCCTCGAATCTCACACTGGGCTGATTGCCTGTACTTGGAGTGGGGACTGGGAGACAGCGGCAGAGCCGGGGGAGGGCAGCGATGGCGGAGGGGCCGCATCCCACAGCGCAGGAGATTGGATTCTCCCAGCTCAGTGCTGTCGTGGAGCACAAGTTTGCCTTTTTCTGCCCATGGGGAATAGGATGACAGAGGGCATCTCCCCACCATGACATCATCCCCGGGGTCCTGCACAGCCTGGGGTTAAAATCCAGCTATGACCAAAAGACAGTGGTGCTGTAGGTGTGAGCGTATCTTTTGGCTTCAGAGAGTCTCCCTGTGCTTTACTTGAGAGACGAGAAGGGACAGGGGGGTCACTTCTTATATACAGTTCTCTTTTTGTGGAGAGAAACAAGGAGCAGATGAAGCCTGGCAGCGTTAATGTGTGGCTTTAGCCTCGTGATTGACATCTGCACTAGGTAGGACAGAAGGATCCTTCATGCTTTACTCTGGCAGCTCATCTGGGTGCATAACAATAATTTGTTAATGGCAGTTAAGCTGCTTTTCTGGGAGTTGTAAAGAAGTATTTGAGGGTTATTGAGAAGCAGAGACACCAAGTCAAAAGGAGGCGATGCTTTGCTGCAAGAAATATAAAAGGAAATGTATGTTGTTATGCCTTGAAAACGAAAAAGATTGATCAGATCTTCCAGTGAGTGACAGCCAGACAAACCCAGGCTCTCTCCCTCCCACACCGCACGCAGACAAGCAGTCGGGTTTTCCCTGCACGTTTGCACACGCTAAGCACACAAAAAACACGCATCGTGAACTCACCCCATCCACCCCACTCTTAAGCACAGCACCTCGGTCTCACCCTCGCATGGAAGCTGCACAGCCCCGCAGTTCCCCTGCGCCCAGACACACGGTGCTGATCCACACATGGACACCGTAATGTGCAGGACTGCGCCGAGACTCTCATTATGTGAACCAAGGATTCAGACGTTCACACAAGCATGCACGCGCTGCCTTCCTTGCAGGTCTCCTTGTAGGTGATTTACTCCTTCAGTATCGTCTTCTCCTTTGTAGCTGATTGCAGGCATTGATTTGGGGTTTGTCTGCCTCCAAAGCCCTTTGCCACTCAGCAGAAAAAGCGTTCTGTGAGTCTACGTTTGTTTTAGTGCTCTTTGCATGTTCCCAGGAACTCAGCACTGATTTCACTGCTGGAAGAGCAGAGCAGCAGCAGCCAGGGACCGGGAAATGGCTTGGGGGAGCAGTGGCAATCCCACAGCCGTCATTCCCTCTCTGTTCAAGGACCACTCTATGAGAACGTGAAGAGCTCTGCTAGAGTCACATTGCTTTTTCCATCTGTGAGCAAAACCACACATGCATCTGCAGCTAAATGCACACAGTGCAGACTCTGCTTCAGTCTCACCCAGGTTCAGAGCAATTCCCATCCGTAGAGCGCAAACACAAATCTGCCTTTGCAAGCCCCCCAGTCAGAGCAGGCACAGTGCACACAGGGGAGGTGATGTCAGTGCATTAGAGGTATTTAAGCAGCGTTCCCCTCTGACCTTCCTCCCCTTCCCCTTTTCATAGGGCCTAGGAAGGAGGCTGCGCTGTTCTCCCAAAGCAGGATTGTGATGAGGCCAACTGGAGTCTATGGTGAAACTTTGGAGAGGAGGAACACAGGGTGAAAAGGGCTGCTGTAGGTAAAAGAGTGTCCCAAAGGAGATGAACACAGAATCCTGATGGAGAGCGTAGCCTTATTCCCTCCTCACCTGCACTGTTTACTACACTGGAAGTATGTGTGAGGCTGATGCTGCACACTCCTATGGAGCTCTGAATGCTGCTGTCTGTACAGCAGAAATACCTCAGAGCCTCCTGTTCTGCTCGGGCACAGTCCCAATGCCTGCTCTGAGCTCTGCACGGGGAAGGGCTGCACAAACCAGCACCAGCCAAGCCTGTTCCATATCATCTCCATGCCTGCCTTCCGAGCTGGATTTGGATTTTTGGAGTTCACACCCAGGGTGTGGAGCAGCTGATGCAGGGAGGTTTTACTCCATCCGCCCCCCCAAAAAAAACAAAATTAGCATTGCCAAAGCTCAGGAAACGGTACTGCAAAACCCACGGCATGCCGCTCCTGGACTGGGCACCACGCAGGAGCCTCTCTCGCGTTACCTTTGCGGCAGAGTTCCATCCGCAGCCGCGTCCCGCTGCGCCCGTGCGGAGCCGTTCCGCGGCCGCGGGGCGGGCGGCGCTGCTTTGACCCAGGAGGGGGCGCTGTGGCTCCACGCAGCTGTCGGGCGCGTAGCCGAGCGGGACCGAGTGGGGCCGAACGGAGCCGAGCCGGGCCGAGCGGAGCCGAGCCGGACCGAGCGGAGCCGAGCAGAGCGTACCGCCTCCCCCTGCCCAGAGTGGGAGCCAAGGGCTGCTAATAATTTGGGGGCGAGGGTGCGGGAAGCGATAAATAACAACAGGGTTCTCTTCTCCGAGGAGCCCGGGTGCAACTGTATGAGTTTGGGCCGGATCCTGGCGAGTGCAGGAGTCCTGCTGAGGATCTGGCCCCGAGCATGCAGGAATCCTTTACCCAGTGATGAAATGCAGCTACTTCTGGGACAGAGCCCAGCAGCTTCTCCGTGCCAGCAAATACTACAGGGGAAGTGAAAAATCACTTCACGCATTGAAAGTGCAGAGATGAACTTAGTGAGGCAGAATATAAATTACCCAGAGTTGGGTAGCTGCTGTCCTACGGTTTGATTTACGCCGTCCCTCTCGCAAAACTACCACGAGATTTTAACAACCGTAAGGACCTTGGCCCATTTCCTCCCAGGGAGGACATCCATGCATGGAGGGAACGAGCTTCTGGTAGACCCATGGTGCTGATCTGATGGCCGCCCTATGGGGCTGGGGTGGGGCAGAGCATCTCGGCCCTGTGGGGCAGCACAGAGTGCTCTGGATTTTTCCCTGCTCACCCATGCAGCTCGGTGTTGCCATGCGGAGGTGCAGAGCTTGATGTGTTGAGGCTGCAGCCTGTGGTCGGTGTGGGAATGGGAAATGGGGTACAGCTGCTGGGTTCGTCTGTCCAGAGGGAGTAAAGCATGGGCAAGGAGGGACTCAATGAATGAGGTGATGTTCACCGGCGTTTGAGAGTAGATATTTGATGGCATGATGAGCTGAATCATTCCTTTTCGGGGAAGAAGAAGTGCTAGGACTAGTGGATGGGAGGAGTGCAAGAAAGAGCAGAAATCAGTGAGGCAGAGGATGCAGGAGGGGATGGACAAAGTCAAAAGGCTGAAGTTTACTTCTGGGATGCTGCATCAGATCCTAAGCGAAGGTGGCATGAACATGTCCCTTTGGAAAGAAGCTGAGCATCAGGTCCTGGGTTCCCTCAGTGCTTGGGCTGGGGATGCAACATGTCCACACCTTTGCAGACCTCTGCACGGTGAGCTGTTTGCTTGCAGCCTGGATGCAGGAAGGCCTGTGAGCAGCATCACGGGAGAGAGAGAAAAAGATGCTTACTTATTTTTCCTATTTGTTCTGAAGTCATGTGCTCTACATCCATCTTAAAGTTGCCTACAAGGCGTAGCTTACCTACTCCCAGCACTGTTGCCATGCCCGCCGCCAGGCCTGCTTGGTGCTGGATCCCCATGGTGGCACCAAGCCCTAACACCCTGCTGATGGCACATCTCTGGGTGTTAACACAATAAGCTGCAATGCTCTCGCTTGCACCATTTCCCCCTCCTAGGTCGCTGTGCTGCTGATGGTTCGCCCCTTGCAGCGGCAGTGGGAATAGCAGTAAGTTGAAGCAGCAGAAGCTGAGCAGAGCAAGGAGTCTAAATAGACTTCTTCAGATGGTGGCCTCCAGAGGAGGACAGGGTGAGCAGCCTTTGCCAGAAGCTCTGTCATTGTGCAGTATTGGTGTTAGTGGTAGAAATGCAGGGAAGTAGCTCAAATGCCAGGAGCACCAACACAGCTTTCAATCCCTGCAATTTTTTTCCCGTGTGCATTAGCAGTGAGCACTTTTGAATGGAGTAACACCATCACAGTGACATCTTTCCTCTCCCAGGTTAACAAAACGCAACAAAGCCAGCTCTGTGCTGATACATACCAAGCAGTGACACGAAACCTTGCAAACCAACCTGTAAGAGGTTCTGACACACAAGGGCAGCTCTAAATAAGAAAAAAAAAAAAAAAAAAGAAAGAAAAGATTTGCTCCAGGGCATTTTGTTGGAAATGAAAACACGACACAGGAGCAGAGGGAGCTCTCACACTCCCCTCTGCTCTCTCATTTTGCTTGATTTCCAGCAGAGTAAGGGGACCTAAGACCACAGAGTAGCTCAGGTTCTTGCAGTCCCTTCATGCTTGTGACCTGTCTCGTGGCTCTCCCGAGAGGAAGCGTGCTCTTTGACCATGTTTATAGAAGGGAAAACCTGGAGCCTTACGGCAGGTGTTCTTGTAGCTGGGACTCTTGTATCTATGCATATTGCAGCTGAAATGTGCTGCACGGCGAGTGCCTGTGAAAAGCCAGGAACTGCTTGCTGTAAGTCAGCACAGCCTGCCGAAGCTGGGGGAGTTGTCTGGCTTCGTGGTGAGTGAGGATCTCTATTGTGGGGTTTGATTTAGAGTGTGATTTAGAACCTGGCCTGCTCTCTAGATTCTGCCGTGTCCGTCATGGTTTTGGATGCAGTTTTGGCCAGAAGTACTGAGTCGGCACAACTGATCCCATTTAGCCATCTCTTTACCTGCTGGAGCAATGTATGAGGTTGTCAGATACACTGCAAACATTGGAGACCTTTGTGATAATTTATCCTTGCGGTTGTGGATGCTGACTTGCTAAGCAGCATGGAAGACGGGGAGGGCAGAGCTTTAGAACCATTGCCTGGTGTAAGCAATACATTCCAGACATGCTGCCACGACCAGGAGAATAAAGAAAAGATGTTGGTTCAGAGCAATAGTTGGAACAGTGCAAAGAAGCTAAAAGTAACCGTGGAAGGACAGAAGGAACTGAACTGTGACCCCGGGGAGGAAGTCAGTGCGTCAGGACAAGTAGGAGAAGCAAGACAAGCAGGTATGAATCTCTAGCTGGACTTCTGGGATGGGTGGAATACACAGCAGCCAGGCAGACTCTGAGTGCTGGAGCAGCCTGGCTGCTTTCTGCATGTGACTGCTCTTCAGGCAGGTACAGATGGTGAGCGGGTAGCAAAAGCCTCAGACATACGCTGGGGTACCTATGTGGCTATAGGTCCCTCTTGGCTCAGGCCACCTCCTTGCCTACAGTATGAGGATGGTAGAGTTGTTCCAGGTATTTCTTGCACTGCTCAGTGCCGGGGGGGGAGACTTGCAGTCAAAATCAGCTGCGTGTTTTAAGGGAGCAGGGAGAGATTATGAGACACGAGGTGAGACTGAGAAATGCTGAGAAAGTCGAAGGAGAGAATTAACGAAGACAACATTTTGTTTGTACTGAAACCATGAACGGAGAGAAAGCAGCAATGGGGGTACCTGTACTGAAGCCTTAAGACCAGCAGCTATTCCTAGAATCGCTTGTGTCATGCCATCCAAATTCGGAGTTGTTTCTGCAAAACGACTCCAGGCTTCACTGTTCTGTGCCTGCGAATGCTGATCATGCCTTTGTCTGCCGTTTCCATTCTCCTGAAGATGACTATAAAGTATTTGAAAATGAGGGTGGGTTGCTGCACTGTATTTTTAGGCCAGTGAGATGAATGTAACCAGGCGGGGAAAAGCCACCGGTTAGGATTCCACGTCAGTATTTATGTCGTGCTGCCTAAAAGAAGCCTATTAGCTGAAATTTGGGTTCATATATATATATATAGTGCATTTGTAGGTAAATGTATCAATAGTCTTTGCTTTTCGAGGGGGAAAGTCAATGGTAAAACGTAGTGATCAGAAGTGAGTGTGCTGCTCAGGATGTACGGTGGTGAAATGGAGGAAGGAGTGGTGCGTTTTGACAATGGAGCTGGGTCGGACTGTGTTAAAAATGAGAGCAGCTCAGAAGTGGTTTGACCAAAACAGTGGGGAGAAAGCAACATTTGTTGAAATTGCTGGAAGGGGGCGGGGGGAGGAGGGGATATCTTTACAGAATGGGAAATAGATATATATACAGGGTGCTCCAAGAAGTAGAAGAAACATCAGAGGCCAGTGGAAGTCCTTCAGTTAAGAGGCTGAGACAGGATGACAGTGGAAGAGCTATACAAGAGCTGCCACCCTGGGTGAAGTGAAGGGTCCATCCAGTGATGGCTTTGCGTCCCATGGCTCAGCGGTGGGCCCTGAAGGGATCGGGGAAGCCTGGAGGAGAGCTGTGTGCATCTGTCTGGGGATGTGCGAAGTCACCACAGCTGCATGCAGTGACAGTGGGAGCCCAGCTCTTGTGAGTGCAGCTGTTCCCTCCCGGAGTCCTGTTGTGCTTTTGGTTTTCACGTCATCCTGCAGTAAAGGAAAATGGTTACGGGTTGTGTGCAAAAGAACTTCAGTGTTTTTTTTTATTTTTTATTTATACACATATATATATATATTTATATCTGCTACCACGTAATTTCCTTGGGTGCCTCCAACTTTTCTGTCGGATGAAGAGGAGCGAGTAACCATTTTTCATTCACCATCCCTGCCCTGTTTGTGGCTGGACAGACATCAGATCACATCCTGGTCTCCATGGCATGCAGGCCACGTTTCTGCAGAATGCGTTACTGAGGGCTTAAGTATTGCTCAAAGAATATTGAACGTAGGCTTTTAAATATGTGCTGAACTGTCACCAACCCCAGAGCCATCATGTCTGCTGAGGGCCCGATCCTGCAGCCTGAATCACACAGACACATTTCCAATTACCGTGGGCATAATGAAATCTGATTCCAAGATCAAAGTCGAAGCAACTGCAAATCCATACGCGTGTGGAGTGCAGAGTGAATGATGTTTATGATCCGATGGGGTTCAGTTTCTTTGTTCCAAAATGCTGGTCAGGAAGGCAGAAGATATATTCCCCAGGATATTATAAAGACTAACATATCATCAGAAGGAGAATCAATGGAGATTGATGGCAAATTAAATGGATACTTGAGACATTAAAAGGAAGGATGAAAAATAGAAACGATATTATAATTGAACTATATTAATATATTTTAAATTGCTTTACAAATATTAACAAGTTAAATGAGGAAAGACTGGAAAGGATAGTTTATTTA
The DNA here is from genome assembly GCA_030625065.1 of Alectoris magna. Classification (NCBI taxonomy): domain Eukaryota; kingdom Metazoa; phylum Chordata; class Aves; order Galliformes; family Phasianidae; genus Alectoris; species Alectoris magna. The sequence goes on along the minus strand of CM060579.1, from coordinate 3,768,681 downwards.
GTCTGGGAAAGCTTAGGACTAAGAAGGTACATTTGGGTTCCAGCACAAAAGTATCTGAAGGTTAGAGAGAAAAGCGATCAGAAACATTTTAATGCTTTGATGATACAAGAACAAGGGACACATCAAAATTAAAGGGCACAACTTTTAAAGCAAATTAAAAGGAAATAGTCCTTTCTTCAGCCTGTAGTGAAGCTACACAATTCCCTGCTGCAGGATGTCCCTGAGATTAAAGGTTGGGTGGATTTGAAGTGTAAAAGGGCTACACAACTTTGTAGCAATTAATAGCATTTGCAGCTCTGCAATCTAGGACAATGGTAATCAGATCTCATGCTTCAAAGCAAAGGCTGACCATCATCTTGGGTCTGGAAGGACATTTTCTCTCTGCCTAGTAAGAATATAATATGGTTGGCCAGGTAATATGGTTGGTTGTGGCAATGTGACTGGTCGTGGTAATATGACTGATTGAAGCTAAGTCAGCAAAGAGATTAGCAAATTGCTTCTGTGGGTGCTGGATTAAGGTGGTATTTCTTAAAAAGGTTTTCATCATTGCCAAACAGAATATCAATCCAACAATCTCTTCTTCTATGTCAACTCCCACGTAAGTAATTTCAAAGATTACAGCAGGTATTGAAGCAGCGCATAAAACGGGTGGCTGTAAGCAGTTGCAGTGACCCTGAGCTGCACATTTCAACTTCCTCTATTGCTGCTGTTATCTGCAGGACGGCACGGAGCCCTGAGGAGCCTGCAGTCTCCTGTGCAAGGTACTGTATGGGTGCGAGCTCTCTGCCCTTGAGGGCATGCAGTCCAGACAGAGGAGTAGGAAAAGAGGCAGGGAATGCTGTCACCACTGCTCTGTAGCAGGGGAAGTGCAGCACGAAGCTCGGGGATCAATTCAAATCCTATTACAGTCAGTGGAAGCATTTCAGTTTGCAGGAACGGGAGCTCACTCTTAGCCTTCACTAATTTTGAAAGTAGTCAGTGGCAAAAGAACGGAATGTTGGAGAAAACAGGGCCTTAAATATTGCAGTGGGATACGTTGAACGCTTGGAAAATCAGCCTCTAAGGTGTGTGTGAATTATCACCCGGGCTCACAGAGGAAGGCTGCGGCAGAGAGAAATGACTTGGTGCATCTGGACTTTCAACCAAGCTGCCTTGGTAGGGAAGATAGCAGTGACAGAGCCCTTTTGTGTCCCATCTCCTCCATCCCATGCTACAGCCCTGTGCATCAGGGTGTTCCAAGGTGCTCCCCAGATGGGGATCAGCCCATGGGTGCTGTGTGCTGACTAGAATCCTGTCTCCTGCCCAGCGTCTTCCACCACCACCTGGGCTGCATTGGTGGGAAGACAGAGGAACCTGCCCTCCTCCATACCCTTCCTCTCACGTCAGCCTTATTTTCCTGTTGCCAAAGGGAGATCTGGCTGTCGTATACAGACAGGGGTGCTTTGCTTTGGCAGGGGATGCTTTCTGAAGACCACATGTATTGTGGCCATAGGCATCACCAGATGTGCAAAGAGACTGCTCTTCCTCAACCAGCTGCTCTAGGACAGGTAATTAAAGTGTGTTTCCTTCAGAAAGGTGGGAAGGAAAAAAAGCTGATAGCTGTGAGGAGAGCACATGCTGTAGATGGAATAAGGCTCCAGGAGAGGTGTGTGGCTGGAGCTGGGAGGGAGAGGAGAGCTGGTAGGCAGGAACACAAAGTTCACTGGTAAAGCCATTGTAAGTGCTGAGACAAATTACCACATCAAGAAAAAATGATTCTTTTGCTTCCTGGCTTGCAAACAATATAGAGATGTGACAGGCAGGTGCAAATCTGCTGGCAAGGTGTTCTGTAGGTGTGATGATTACTGTGCTTATAGGCTTGGCTGGAATGGGGAAGGATGGACAATGGAGTTTTCATTCTGCAAAATGCACGAGAAAGATGCAAGCCAAAAAGTAGCTGTGGGTTGGATTGCAGTTTACCTACATTATGGGAAGATTGATTTCTGATGAAGGGAGCAGAAAAGAGGGGGGGAAGTAAAATTTAAAGACAGCACGAATTGGAATCAGAGCCTTAAAATGGCAGTTGTGAGTTAGTATTCTTGAAGGACTGGTTGGAATGTGACTGCAGAGACCCATGCTAGGTTCTGGTTTGCAACCATTTGCATTACAAATAGAGAAAAGGTAGAAAGGAACCAGCAGGTTTGACGTTGGTGAAATTCTGCTGGATTTGCCCCAAGGAATGAGAATTGTCCCTGCATTTCAAGTACCTGAAAGGCTTAAAACACTGACAAGGCTGAAAGGTGAGGTGCGGGTTGGAAAGGAGAATGGCTGGCAGGAATAAGCAGATTGTAAGCTAGGCTGGATAACTCAGGGATCTGCAATAAAACTGCACAGTGACGGATAGTGAATAAAAGACTATGGGTATATTATGGTTTACGGAGCACAGGACAGATGTGTCTCTAAGGAGACTGCGATAAGGAGTGGAAGGCAGCAGCGGACCGGGAGCAGTGGCTGTTTGGGGATGCAGCAGTGCTGTGTGAATAAAGCAGCGCCGTGGCAAGATAGTTCAATTCTGATGCTGTCACCGACGTGTTATATATGACCTTGGGCAGGTCACTTAGGTTGGTATCTTCCAGAAGAGCTTTTTAAATGCTTTCATTTCCATACGTAGGAGCCGAATTTCTTCAGTCGAAGCTGCAGTTCTGAGCCCTCCGGCTCACACAGTGAATATGAAGCACTCAGGGAACTCGGCTCCACATTTGGCATGAGGAAAAATCTGGATTTTTTTGAAGAATTCAGCAACCTGTGTCCTCAGGATATATAGTCCCCCAAAGACTGGTGTTAAGCAGTGCTGAGTCTTTACATTTCCAGTGCTGGGCAAAAGCAGCTCTGGTTTGCATCTGACTCCCTACCACCTCAGCAAAATGACTCTGTGTTTAGAAGCCTGACCTGCATTTACTTATCTTCTCATTACCTAAGACCGCTAATGAAGTTAGCCTTTTGCTGGAATATATAAGGGAAGAATATGTTGATTGTACCTCTTTCCTGCACACGGATGTGGGGTTTTTGCTTGCACATCGTGCACAAGGAAGTATGCAAGTGCACGTATCTATGCATGCACATACATACTGTTCTTTGAGACACCTGAATAAAGATTGCTATTTCACTGCGGTGTATTAGCTTTTTTACCAACTCCAACATTTGCAGTAAATAGCAATTAATGATAAAACTGCTTACATTAAAAAGAAGAGCAGAAGTCCTTCCTACCAGTGGATTCTCCTGCAGTGCTTCTCATTACTTTGTTTGTTTTTAATTTTGAAAACAGTCAGTATGTTTTCCCATAGCTTTTTTTTTTTTTCTCACTTCTGCTCCTCCAGGCTGCTCATGGTGGAAGAAATCACTGTGTTAGGAAGGATGCAGCTCTGAGTTTGTCTCTGCCTTTGCAGCTCATGTCAAGGTAATGTGCAGACGCATCTTCTCCCCTGTTAATACAACAGGCTCTGAGAGAAAGGGAAGAAGCACAGAGCCTTGGGACTAGCAAAGAGCAGCCCCCAAACCCATCCTGTCATGGAGATCAGGGATACTTCTGGTGCTGGGGCATGATCCTGCCTCAGGTGCTGCAGCAGACTTGGCCAGAAGGCCTGGGGACAAACACACTTTACTGTGCTTGCACAGCATTACTGTTTGTCTGCAGATATCTGTGAATACAATTCAGTGTTAAATCCACTGCATGCAGGAAACTAAGCAGGTGATGCTTCCCTCAGTGCTTCTAGGACTGAGACTGGCTCTGGGTGGCTGGGAGCAGAGCAGCATGCTTGAGAGCTCAGGTGTGGGAATGGATGGCAGAGGATGCCCAAGGAATAGGAGAGCAGGATCCCCTGTACATGCTGCTTCTGTTCCTGCTGTCTACATCTCATTCAAAGCACTCTTTGGTGGGTTGGATTAGAGATTGCTGATAGTAGTGAGTTTGGTTTTGTTTTAAGGTCAGATGCGTTTGGATATCGCTCATTCCATTTTTCTGCAGAGCCCTTATGCCTCTGGTTGCATGTTAGTGGGGGCTGTGCTTAAAAAAACAACAACAGAGAAGATGCAAAAGAAGAGGAAAGCAAGAATTGGGAGAAACAAGAGGTAAAAAGGGATGCTGTGACTGCCTCAAAATAAAACAGCTGTACATGGCAATTTCTAATGGAAAAAGTAAATCCAATCTCTCTGAGATTATTTCCTGGGAGCTGTTCTCACATATTGGAAACAAGGATTAGCTCACTTGTTTTCCTGTAAATCTAACTGTTTTACTTTAAATTCCCTGTTAAATGTAGGTTTAGGCTGGAGGAGAGTAAGGTACTATAAAAGTCAGCAGCACAGTGTGAGAGTTTAGAAATAATGCGGTTGTACTTCGACTCGTTTAGATTTCTCCTATCCTGGTTTTTTTTTCCTGACAACCGCTATCTAATGGGTTCAGCCTGAATTAATAAGCATTGTCAGTCGATCCCACAGCACTTTTTTTGTGCCTGATTTTAGCCCGTGTTAAAAATAACGTCTCGCGTCTTCGGTGCCTGTGATTGCAGTTTCTTTTGTGCTGCACGCAGTTTAAAACAATTCATACCTCAAATAACTTATACTCAGAGGGTGCAGAGCAGTGGGAGATAAAAGAGAAGATAAAAAGATTAGTCTGGAGTCACAGAGTAAATCAGTAGTAGAAGCCTTTGGAGAAGCATACAGTCTTGACTTCCATTCCCCTGCTCTCTCACTAGACTGCAGATTAATTATCAATCTCTTTCTCACCCGTTAGGTTTTTCTCATACTTCTTCTTCTCCAGCACTTTCTCATTCACACCTTCAATTCTTTGTCATTCTTCCTCTAATTCGACTTTCCTTCCTCTCCCTTTTTGCACACTTTCCTCTTTTCTCCTCCTCTGTCCCTCCTGCAGAAGATGACTGATGAAGTGGCAAGTGTTAATAACGTGTCCTGTCTGTGCCTGCTGCAAGGGTTGAACGAGGAGCAGGATGGGTGAAGGAGAAGAGAAGCAAAGAAGGAGGGAAGGGACAGATGTGAAGAGATTTCAGCTGAAGGTGTGTAGGAAGGTGGGCAGGGAGTGGAAGCCTTGGTTGCAGTGGGAGCACAGGACCCAAACTGAACATCTAAAGAGGAAAGCATAAGCCCATCTGAAAGGTGGGATCTGTATCCTAAAGGGCCAAAAGTAGAGCAAAGACTTGCAGGGCAGAGAGATACGTGGGCGAAGAGGAATGAACAGCATCTTCCTCTTTGCTGTGGCAGGACCTGAAGTCTGGATGTCTCGCATTTGATTTGTCTGGATGAGTTAGTGCACAGGGACTTCTAGTGCTCAAGTAAAATCAGATGTGAGTATGCATATTTGATCAGACAGGGGTTACGGGTGCTCTCTGCGCGCTGGGCATTGCGTGCTGGCAGGGATTAGACTGCCATCTGCTTGGTACAATGCACAGTATGGGGTCAGTACCTGAATCCGGGATGCTGCTGGAACTCCTGCCGATGTCCTCAAGTTGTGCAGAATAACATTTTTGTCTCTGGAGTCTCTGTTGTGTGGTTAATGGACTGGTGCGAACAGAGCGCATGGATTTAGGGAGGAGAAGCATTTAAGGGCCAGATAGGAGATGAGACTGAAGAATCCATATCTGGGCTGGTACCTATAGCTCCCTGGCGAATAGAGGCCAAGCACACAGCAGCTGCTGGGGGGGACTGTACTGATACTCTGGGAACAAAGCCTGCAATCCAGGCAGGGGAAGGAAGAAAACTGAGATGTAAATTAGGAAGACGCTTCCTTGAGCTACTTTGAGCCAAGAATATTATATCAAGAATAAAATGTCCAAGAATAGTTGGCTGTCTTTGTAAACAGTCACATTAGACATGATAGATGACTTCAGGCTTATGCCTTCACAAGCACAGTAGACTTTAAATATCCTTCTTTGGAAACTCCTTCCAAACACCTTCGATCTCACAGGGATAAGCCAGCTAGCCGTTCTTGTTCTGCATTTGATTTGCCACTCATAGAAAATTATTTATCTATCTAGTTATTTATTATCTAATTCTATGGCTGCAGTTGAGGAAAATCTATTTATTCCTTTTCCACAGCAGTGTCTCTTTCTCCAGCAGCTCATACTAGCTGGTAGGTGCCCTGGGGAATGTCGAAGCAGAATTAATTAGTCATGACCAGTGATGGAGGTGTTTTTTTACATTTGGTTTTGGCTAGCTGATTGCACAGTGTCTTCCTGGGAGTCAGGCTGTTAGAGAAACAAATGTGATGCCTGTTCTGGATTGCTGTCAGGCAGTCACTTGGGAAGGATGCAGAGGTACGTGGGATCTATCAAGCAGTGGGAAACTCAGCTGCCTGCATGCTGGTGCAGGGAACCTGACTCTTTCTTTGGTAGGACACTGTGCTAATGAATGATAGGCTGCACTTCAGCATGTTCTGTCCTGTTCCCAGCCTGCAAAGGTGTGAATCTGTTGGCATCCACAAGGGATCTTCTGGGTAGACCCTCATTCTGAATGTCCCCATTTGGAATAGGAGGAGCTGTGATGCCATCTGACACAAGCCAAACTGAAAGTCACCCCTCCAGCATGCCCACAAATGCAGCACTGGCCAACTGCACAGGTTGTGCTGAAGCTGTAGTGTTTGTTTTACAAATAGCTTCATATTCTTTCAGACCTTCTTCCCTCCCCTTGTAGAGACGAGTAGAGCATGTGCTATTCTTCCTGGTCAATGATTTCCTCCTGGCAATGGAGAAAGGTCAAGTGTCCATGCCAATTCATTTCGATCTGTCAGCAGCCTTCAAATCCTCTGGCAATGAAGGGCTAATGATTTCCAGTACCTGGCTTGGATGGGCAATCTCCCCCTGCAGGAGCACTCTTCCTCTCCAAAGAGACTCCAAAGTGCAGCTTGGCATCACGAAGCATTTCTCTCAAGGACTCTTCCAGGGGATAATTCAGTGCTCAGTGGTACTGTTGCTGTCAAAGGGATGGGGCTGCCAAAGGGATGTGCAGGTGACAAGGGACGAGGTCACCCTTCAAGCTACTAAGTCCCAATTTTCACATTTCTTCATCCTCTGTCATCTTTTTCTGCCTCCGACTTGTTCCACTGTTGTCTAACATGGAAACAAATGGAGGCACTTTGCTCCTCTTGCACTGTGGCAACAAGGCCAAGCGTACAGAAGCGTCGGCTGGGAGGGAGCCATTTGTGGGGCGGGGAGGTGGGAACATCAGCCCTTAATGGAAGTCTCAGACTTGAGCGGTGCCTTGCTATTAGCAAAAAAGCTGTAATCTGTAGTGACAGACCAGCTGGAGCAACTGTAGACAACCAGGCGAATCTGCATGCAAAGATGCACGTTGAGCAGCTGCATGGGGGGGGATTCAGCATTTCAGTTGTGGAGCCTGGCTATAGGGACACGTCCCTTAAAGTGGGAAAGCAAGCAGAAAAGCCCCTGCTACGTTAAATAAGCCTCCAAAGACAGGAGATGCTCATTCTTCGGCCTCTTGCCTCCCAGCCTGCAGGCAGCAGCTGGCCATGCAGCCCAGCGCAGGGCCGAGCATGGAGCACTGAGCCCCGCTGCCCTCCATCTCCGATCGAACCGCAGCCAAATGCGCAGGGGCCGTCGGGGACATTTTCATCCATGACATGAAGAATCGATAGAGCTGCTTCATTGCAGGCTGTGCTCTGTGTGGCCATTTTCGCTTCTCTTTTGCCCTTTTTTTTTCAACCCGTTTCCACCGCCTCCTGCACTGGCTTGACGGCACAAAGGCATAGGGAGCAATTCCCCTCTGCTACGCATGGAGGAGCAAAAATGGGCTCCAAAAGAGGGGGATTTCCAAGGAGGAGGAGGAATATATCTTTTAAAAGCCCATAAGTGGTTTAGAAGCCAAAGGCCCCAAGGAGGTCAATGGTATTAAAGACGTTTAAGTCCCAGACGCTCGTGAAAACACACACACATTCCACCCTGGGAAAATCTGCATTTTCCTTATATATGTATTTCTTCATTTAGAAAACAAGCAGAGATGTTGGCTTTCCTATGTGTAGAAGAGACCTGAGTCGTGCTATGCAATCACTGAGCTGACAGAGCTGCTCGGAAAATGGACACTCTATTATTTCCTCACAAAATTCTTACCTTCAGATTTCTGTTGTTTGTGTTTATGTTGCTTGTGTGGTTTTATGTAATCATTTATTGACTTATTTAAAACTCCATTTTGAATCAGAACTTTGCTCTTATGAAGGCGAATTTCTTCAGGCAAAAAAATAAAATAATAATAATAATTATAATTTGAGACCATCATTATCTTTTGCTTCTGCAGCATTAAAATGCTACAGGAAATATTTGGCATGGTGTAGTGGTAGTAAATATTACAACTAAAACACCATCAAATGCTCCGTGCACTATATAATGTATTTTAAACATATTAAGCATATATCAACACCGTACAGAATAAGTGAAAATGTCAAAGCAAATTAATTGAAACAACGTAAAAATAATGTGTTTGTCTCCTCAAAACGGAGCACTTCAGTACAACTGAAATGAGGAGAGAAAATCAAAATGATTTGTTTTGACACTTTGAACGTAAAAAAGTTTGTCAAAATTGACATGTTCCCATGTAATGTTTCGATTTCAAGAGGGCTGCGTTTTCCTGCGAAAAACTGTTCTGTCAAAATTTTTTGACCAGCTCTACTTGCAGTCTATCTAAACAGACAAGCATCACAGCCAAGACTCTCAAACGCTCCAGGTGGTCACAAGATAGATTTAGCGCAGAGCAGAACAGTCTCAGAGAAGGAAATAAATAAAACTCACAGATAGATAGAAGTGGCCTTACGCTTGGGTACCAAACCGCTTTAATGTTTGAGATGCTCAGACCCGAGTGATTCTGGAATCAAATCCTAGTGGTGGCTGTGGTTCTTCAGTTTTTAGGGAAGCTGTATAGCGGGACTGATACGATGATGGAAGAGGCTATTATTTGTGGTGGTCAGATGCCAGTGCAGATTCTCAGTATCCTCTGGGATGTTTCAACACTTGGCATTGGTTAGGGTCTGGATACTAACAACCCTTCTGTGCTTCCTAGATTAATATTAGGAAGTATGAGATGGCTTTATTATCCGTTCATCCTTCCTTCTCAGTAGAATTCCCAGAATGGGTTCCTATGGATTAGGCTGAAATGCAGCACTGCAGGTAGATTGGCTCTGGGATTCACAACTGGTAAAGAGCATTGGCTAGGAATTCTCCCACCCTCTTGATGCACAGATTTTAAATCTTCTCATTATATAAAAGCAGTTTCAGGTTAATTTGTGCTTCTAATTTAATATGCTGTTCCAAATTAAGAGTTAATATGATATTTGATTATCTTTTTGCAATGAGATTCAACCTAAGGCTCATTGACTTCAATAGACCTTCCAGTAGAACCTGCAACTGCTGAGTACTGCATGGATGCACGCCTGCTGCAGGAGATCTGCATTCAGAGGTTTCTGACTTCTATTTCAGAAGCTGCTAAAAGTGGAGTTATTTGGGGCTATTACATATTTTAGCTCACATTTACAGTCTGAATTTAAACTCTTGTGTATGAGTGTGCTTTTTGACTTCCCCTGTAAGGGGAGGCAGGGCAATAGGAGATGAACTTGAAACTGAACCAACCTCAGGGCAGTGTCCTATGGACTAAAGAATCCTTCCTAAAGCCTTATGTTGGTGACTGAATCATGTGGCACACCTCTCACTGAATAGTACCCATCATGTAACTGCTGAGGTTTCAATCCCACGTCAGCAGCCATTTATCTTAACCCTGGTTCCAGATACAGCTCTGTTCCCCCTCAAAAGTCCAAGCGACGTCAGCCCTGTGAGGTCTCAGCCTGGCAGGACTTTTGCACAAGGGTCTCCAGTGTTGGCTGCAGAACTGGTGTGGTTAAGTTCACGGAGGTTTTATGGCCATGCCAAATTCTTCATTCACGCAGTGTGATAACAGAAGTGGATCTGCCTCTGGCCAGAATTCGCAGCCAACAGCTTGGGGTCCCTTTATTCTTCCATTTTCAGCTGCCCCTGGTTCCTCTGCCATCATCCAGTGGGAGCGGTGGCAGAACCTGATGCCCATAAGAAGCACTGAGCTAAATAGGGCTTTTCATCCTGGCAGGTAGGGCTGTCCTCATCCCAGCAGCAGGAACCGTACAAGGAGAAGCCATGGCTTGAGGATTTTAACCCCTAGTGTTCCCCCAGCCAGGGCTGAGAGATGCAAAAGACCCAAGTCAGGAACTGACTGAGCGGTAAAAAAACCAACACCATGGAGATATCTAAGTTGCGAGGATCATTAGGTAACCTCCACTTCCCAGCATGCCAAAACAGGCATTGTTTGCTTGCATTTCCAAGGGATCACTCTATGTGGCTGTGGTGGCATGGTGCCTGCCCGGTTATGAACTTCAGAGCAACAGAAATATCTCAAAGAACGTCAGCTGTTGGGATAACAGTTGACCTTTTGGATTGAACATTTTATTTTTTACTCTTCAAGGCAGTTTTGGCATTGATTTTTTCTCCTTCAGGCTCTCTGCTTACAGGTCCAAATTGTTGCAATGAATATGTTGGAAAGGAAAGACCGGCACACTGACTGTAGTAGGCATGACGGCGAGAATCGGGGTTTATGGACAAATGCAACAGAAGTATTAATTGAATTTGGACATTTCCTTTGTGCATCATTACGGAGTTTGTTTTTGTTCGCTCACAACACGCTGTTTAAGAAAACACATCATTTTGATTTTGGATATATATTACTCAACATGTAATGAAAAACAAAACACAATCTTGAACCGATCCTTTCCAAATAGAAAACTCAACATTTTCTGTTCCAAAGAAAAGCTGACTTTATCAAAATGCTTTTCTTTCTTTCTTTCTTTCTTTCTTTTTTTTTCCCTTAAATCAACAAATTTCTACCAAGTCTTTTGCCTCTGATGAATTGGCATTTTTTTTCTGACATAAAAATGAGCAATCCAAAAAAACCCTAAGCAGCTCTGTGGAAAGTCTTAGCTAATTCTGGAACAGTAGCATGAAGGTGCGTAGGAAGGGTACTGCAAGGAGATGCAGCGTCGAGCTGCGACTTAAAAGATTTGGGTTGAATTCCTGGAGCACTTCTGAAATGATCTGGGGCAAGCCATTAATCTGCCCCGTGTCTCAATTCCCATTCTGCAGAATGGGAAAAACAGCATTTCCCAACCTCAAGCTACTGCAAGGATAGAAACCTATTAACACTTATGAGATTGCTGGACTTTGATATAAGGTGTATAAATACTGAGGAAGACAGAAAGCAGAGCTGCATTTTTGTGTAGCTTAGAATGAAATTATGGGGAAGAAGTGGACTAGCTTGGACAATAATTTAATAATAGTAGAAATAATTTCAAGTTCGGGGCAGTGTTTAATAGAAATCACTGCTCACCACCCACCATATTTTTTCCTAATAAGCAGCTCAGAAAAGTGCGATTTATCATCATTATTATCATCTATATTCATTCTATCTCTGCCTCTTCACAAATGAGAGGAGTTCCTCACAAACATCTACAAAGCTAGCTCATTATCCAGCCTCCCTATTTATAACTCTCATTTATGACAATAGCTATCAAAATCTTGCCAACAGTAGGGCTGCTGGTGTGCTGACACCACTGCTCCGCAGCACGCTGAGCGGTATTATCTCACTGTTCCCTTGCGTTTCCCCATCTGTCCCTGACCATCTGGTGTCCTTGGTCTTCTAATTAGATTGTAAGCTTTTGGGGGCATGGACCGCCTTCCTGGTTGTACAGCACCTATCATGATGTTGTTCCAGATTCAGCAAGACTGTCTTCAGAATGGGATTCTTCCTTCTGTATCAGTGTGCGCATGCAGAAGATAGTGTCCAGCACCACCTGATGGTGTGACTTGGGGGAGGTTGCGCCCATAGAACTCTTGGGTTTCAAGCTGCCTCTGAACCTCATCATAATAACAATAGTAGTTGAAGTACAGGGGCAAATGAAGTGAAATAAGGTACCTAGTTGTTACCAGCGTGATTCTCAGCTCATTCTAGGCAGGGAGCAATTAGTGGCATTGCACAAAAGCTTTGCTTCCTTTCGGCTGCTGGTTGTACTGCATTAATAAAGAAGGATACATAGGGTGATCTTTTGGTTCACTGAGTATTCTGACGAGTCGTAAGCAAAGTGTTGACATACTGAAAAGAAAAGGACCTTTCTTCCTCTAAGTCATTAGGGGTCGAAAGAAATACTTTTTCTTAACTGTTCTCTCTTAAGAGTCTGGAAGGACAAATCAAAAGGGGAAAAACTATTCCTGGTAGTTGCAAACAGAAATTTGGAAATGTGTCCCCTGGATGCTCTGAAAACCAAAACTAAAGGTGCCCGATCGTTATTTTTTTCAGGGTGAACAATTTGGCAAAACAGAAGTGCATTTTTCAACTGCGCTGTTATTGTTGGAGAAGAATTTCTCATCACCCCTTCTTGCCGTCCTTCACCCCTAAATTTCCCAGCTGATGGATGCCCCCCAGGTCTAACTGCTCAAACATATTTCCAACTGAAATGGGTAAAGAATAAGTGAACATTTAGGCACTGATCAGAAACTCAGAGGAACCACTGACTTGCAGCTGACTCCAGCTGGATATCAGCCATTGCAGTTTGAGCTATAATTTCTCAAGGGCAGAAATGGCCGAATTCTGTGTTCCCAGGGCTCAGACTTATCCTCAGAACTTTGTATGACTTAACAAACCTTGACAGATTGGCTTCCCCATCCCTTTCTGTCCATGTTCCCTGTTTTCCCCTGGCCCTGACGCATAAGAGATGTCCTCAGCTTGGTTGGATTGCTGGCCAGTGTTTCCAGGGACAGCTAATGCTACCTCGTGGGCAGTGACTGCCTTCCAGCACTTTAATCTCTGAGTGACATGCAGGACATACATGTTGTTGCTCCATTTGCAACCAGTGACCTACCAGGAGCTAAACCCTAAAGATGAAGGGCAGTAGGTATCTGTCTAGCAGGAGAGTGTGCAAGTTACCTTAAAGCAGGAATTGCTGAATAAAACGTAGAAGTTCTCCCATACTTAAAATTAAGTGTACACTTAAGCTGTTTGCTGAAATGAGGTCAGATGTTCCTCACTTTGCAGGGTCGAGCTCTAAACTAACATAAGCTGTTTCATCTCTCCCTTGACACTTCAGTCTTTTACTAATTTATCAGCATCCTAAAGCAGTGTGTGAAGTTGCTGCAGAACAGAAGTGTTTCAGATACAAATAGCAATTGTTAGCCTCTTCCCTTTGGTAAATGGCAGCAGGCAGAAACCTCTCTCAACCTGCCAAGAACGAAATGTGGGACACAAGAATGAATTATTGGTGCATGAAGCTTAAAGAGATAGGGAACTTATTTCTTCGCTACAAAGATTGTGTTCAGTAATTTCCTGAGTCTGCATTTCTGATGGAAAACAGTTTACAGCGATGAGCATGAGAAAACAGAAGGGATGCGCGCGAGATCAGTGTGACTCTAATAGAAGGGATAAGTGAAAGGTACAGAGGTTAGAAGAAAGGTTGAAAATCCCAGGAGGCAGAGGAAAGGAGGAGTGTTTAGAACAAGCAACGAACAGTCAGTTCCTGCACTCTACACAGCCTTCCCGATAAGAAAAAGATCTTGCAGAATCATTTTGTGCAAAATCTATCATTCTGAGCTATCTCACTGTAGAAAAATTACCTTTTAAGTGGCTAAGTAGACACTCAGCTTTATTCCTTTCTTCTTATTTCAAGAAACAATGGGAGTAACAGCACTTGCCTGCCTTACTGGAGTGCTGAGAGCTTTAATTAATGTCTCTAATTCAATTTGAACTCCTTGGATAAAAGGCACTGCCTTGTGACAGCAAAGGTATTGCCCAAAATAGAATATAATTAACACACAGATATCAATCACAATGAAATTAAGTGTACATTCAAATACAACTTGCACTTTACAGACAGCACCTGCCTATTTTTCCTCCAAGAACCCTGAATACTTATAAGACAAGGAACATTCAGTGTTCCGGGCTGAGTTCAGATTATAATAAGGCCGTCTTTATCTGCCTGATTAAGAAGGTTTGTAACACTGGCACTGACAGATATGCCTTCATGCTGGACAGTGCTGGAAACGGACCATAAAATGACTTGGAATCAGTACTTCTCATATTTTGTATCCAGCACTTATTTACTGTGAACTTTAGCCTATGTCCTGGCTCACCCGCTGATCATGTTTATTAACAGATGTGATAATCTCATCGTTTAGTTCATTGAGATGAACCAAAAGAATTCAGATCACTGCATTACTGAATAATGCTTCAGAGTGGGAATGAGCTTTATAGCTTGGGTTTTTCTAACTGCTGCTTTGCAAAGCTTGCTGACACCTTGGTTGCTTGGGGTGGTTGCTTCTCGTTGCTTTTAGGAGATGAACACCTAATGCACCATGTGTGCAACAGGACGGCGTTCTGCTAAGTGCTATATTCAGATGATGGCCTCTCCAACAAGATTGCAAATCTGTCAAACAAATAATACCTTATGTCCAAACTGATAATTGGAAAGCGAGGCAAAAGAAAGCATTTAAGGGCATTGCCCAAAATAATGGAGGGTGTATTGGGCAGATTTGAAAAGAATGCCAGATTCCTGGATCAAAATCCACTTCCAGCAAGACTGTCCTTTAATACAGAGATTGCATCTGTGCCAGATTTAGCTTTCGGTTACTCTTGGGTCTCCTACCCAAAGGCTACATACTTGGAGACATCCCTCCTTCCTCTTCTTCCCCCACATGCCTTGCACAATCCTCAGAACATATCTTATATCTGTGGAGCCTCATAACACCACATAACAAATTAATTTCTGATTCAAACTTGTTAGGAGTTAGATTGAATAGACCTCATATTATTGCCTCAGACGCGGAATAATCCCACTTCAGTAAGCTTTAGAGCTTCCACAGGGACCAGCCCCATGGTGTGTATTAATATTTAACGTGAAACAACATCTCTACAGCAGCTACAGGGGGGAAAAAGATACTACTAAAAAATTAAAGTTGGTTTTGTGGTAGTCATCTAGACCCAGTTGTGCTCTACCATCCTCACTGCCTCGGGCACCATTGCCTGCTCTCAGCACTGATACCTCCAGCCAGCTTCCAGACAGCGAGGAGGCCATTTCTTGGGATCTCAAGGCAAGTGTTTGTCATGTCTAGAAGTCTTGGTTAAGGCACAACGCCACTCATCCTGACTCCAACCTAAAAAGAAAAGAAAGGAGGATGATGAAGAGGTGTGTGGGGGAAATTAATGAATATTGCCTCTCTCTCATAAGCTGAAATTTCCCCAGTGTGTGCTGCTCGTGGATGCGAGGACACAGTGGGATTTCTCTGAAACCCACTTCATTTGATTCTTCTCCTATTTCAGTTTGTGCTTGTTCTGTGCTGGGAACTGGAGGTAGGCTGTCACTCCACTTGGGTACGTAAGAGCTCCCTTCCTCTCTGCAATAGAAATTCAATAGGAAGTGAAATGTTTAAAGGAAAACTGATCCATGCTGGCTGATGGAGGAAGTAGTTACAGAAGAGTTTAATGAACAGACAAGCATGGGAGTTTGGACGATGTGTACCGATTGTTATCAGCAGCAAATCTACATACCCATCTAATGGCAAATACGCTGGGCTTGCAGCTGCTCACTGCGATGGCAGAGTGCTGTGGGTGTGCAAAGAGCAGCAGGACAGAGAAACGGGAGAAACAATCCCCTGACCTGGAATTTGGAAGTGCCCAGGGTGGGATGTAGGTGGGAGCATGTCCAAATAGCCGCTTCGGGTTCATGCCACATGTGAATGGAAGCTGATATGTACCATATCTCACTGATAGTACACAGTGTTCTCCTCAGTGTGGGGCTAGAAACTCTCCAAATCTGGCTTCGTAAGGTAAAGTAGAACCACTCCTTTCTGAGAAGTGATGGGCTAAAGCACTGAGACGTGTCGTGTTTATGGCAGAAACGGGAGGCAGTGGTGAGGGCTAATATTAAAAATGTCTCCAGAAGGGGAACAGCTTCTTCAGTTATGAGCTACAGGTACCATTATTATTAATAACAGTAATATTCTATCTGCAATTGGAAAGAAGCTTATATGTGCCCAACAGAAGAAAAAGCAAACATTCACTGACTTTCCCATAGTTAATCTTTTTCATTTCTTCATGCAGTGCAACAGCTGATTGTCGTTTTTAACCAGACTTACACAACTCTGTTTTGTCAAGTGCTGTTGAGCTCGCTGCAGCTCCGTGAGCACATGCTGTGCACACGTGCAGACTCCCACACGCTCGGTGTACGCATACTCCAGTCTCTCATGCTCCCCATCACAGTCCCAGGTTCAATATGCCTGTGCAGAGACATGTGCTGGCTGCCATGGGTGGCAGCATTGCTTTGATCCCAGTAAAAGCTTCTGGAGCAAAGGAGATGATGACCGCATCAGCTGCAGAGCTGGTGCCCTCTGGTCTATACAATGGTGCTTGCAGAGCTAAAGATCTCATGTCTACATGCAGTGCTGTAAATGTATATCTGTCCTGGCTCTCTGTGCTGTATTCTGCAAAATCAGGTGTCTATCAGCTGTCCTGAGGACAGCCTTTGGCTAGGTTGGAATGGCTAGAGGGTGGCACACAGCTTCGAGACCACTGCCTGCCTGGGCATCCCCACCATGCTACCACATCCCTGCAAGGATGGAGCTCAGCAGGGCGGGCATATGGACAGGGAGTGGGCAGCAGGAGAGGAGCAGAGCAGCCTCACCAACACCCTGCGATGTGGATGTTCTGCCCCAGTGAGCTGGGAAGTACAACCCTGCACGTGGGGCTGCTGCTGTACTGCATTCCCTTGCATGTAGCAAGCTGCAGGGGAGGGGCTGCTGCCAGGCATGGGTGCTGACAAACCAAGCTGCTCCCTTGCACCAGTGGAGCACACGGCTCCATTTGGAGAGGACCATGGTGCCAGCAGCATTACTGCGGAGGTGGATGATCTAACAGCTGAAATGCTGGAAATGGGACTGAGGAGTCGAGGGCTCTCTTCCAGCTGTATCCGTAGCTTGCTGCGTAACCTTTGGCAAGGTGTTTCACTGCTCTGTTTCCCTTCCCACTCATCGTATGTCTTGTCTGTTCAGACGTTGAACACACTGGGGTGAAGAGCTGGGCTGCCTGCAGCCACGATTCACACAGGAGGGGGATGGCGTGCCCTGCACCAGGTGCTGGGGAGCATCCCCTTCAGCTCCCTAGTAAAATATGTTAAATATGCGTGTTCAGCATGTCTCCCCACAGAGCCTTGATCTTGGGAAAAGCCTCAAGGTCCTACAGGGGTCCAAATAGCAGCAGCCTCTCTCCCCCGCCTCCATACTCAAATCTCCCTGGCACCCAAGCAGCAAAGCAGGTTGGGGTGACTTTTTAGCTTTCAGAACTTGGCAGGATTCCATAGCTCTGTGTGTGTGTGTGTGTTTGTGTGTGTGTGTGTGTCTGCGTCTGCATGTGCTCGTCGCTGAAACCTGGGTAATTATTTTGTTTTATTTCTTTTTTGGCAACACTTTAAAGTAAGAGCTGGGTCTTTTATAGATTGCTCAGGTTGCACGGAGTATGGATTACAGATCGTCAGAGAGACATGAAAGCAGAAGACACGTTTCTCTGGCACAGCATTAAAGGGACAATAACCGGGTAATTGTAGCCCGGGGTGCGGCCACCTTCTGCGCCCAGCCCTTGCTCATCTCCACAGCACTGCGGATAATTTCACGAGGGAGATGATGGAAAAGCTGGGGTGAGGATGTCTCAGGTCAGGACCTGGTTATTTCAAAGGTGGTATGCGCTCAGGAGGTTAAAGGCACCACTTAGATGCATGAATAAAACGCTGCCAAATACTTCAAGCAGTAACACACAGGCAGACTGAAGGCTTTTAAAATGTGATTTTTCATGTCTGTTTTCACCCCGAGAGATGATTGTCAAAGGATCAAAGCAATTCCCGTTTTTAAACTCTCTTTCTCTCCCTTCTCCCTCCCCTCCATTTCTCTCTCTCTTCCCTTCCTCCTCTTCCCTCTCTTTTTCAACAGGACTCCACAGAATGGAGCAAGAATGAGAGGAAAAAGGCAGACAGAAAAGCATGAACTGGAGGCTTGTTGAGTTCCTCTACCTCCTGTTTATATGGGACCATATACTAGTACAGCCCTCCCACCAGGACCCAGCTGCTACCAACCAACATGTCTCCAAGGAGTTTGATTGGCTTATTTCAGACAGGGGGCCTTTCCACCACTCGCGGAGCTACTTATCCTTTGTGGAAAGACATCGTCAAGGATTTACAACCAGATATAAAATATACAGGTATGTCGGTTTCCTACAGCACCTGTAACTTTGAGGAGTTGTTAGGTAGTGGGCATGCAGCCAGTTCTCTCGGGATCAAGGCTTGTCGTCAATGGAGGGATGCGTCATTGGCAATGCTTCTTAGGTTCCCCACAATCCTTTGGTGGCAATGCAGGTTGCCTCAGAGACTTGGCTGTAGTGCTGTCATGTAGTCTGAGAACTTCAGCTCACGCACGTCATTTTTGGGGCCGATCCATTCACAGGCTCACAAGCACGTTTCTCAAGTCAGTGTCCCAAGTAGCAGACCAAGTTTCTGTACCAAATTCATGCATGTGCACTGCCAACAGCTTAAGGTTCACGTGGGCGAGAACACACATCAAGATGCACAGTGCGTGTGCTTAAGCTGTCTGCTGCCTACTGCAGCCCTTTGCAGATGGTCCCTGTGCATGGGTTGGACTTGTCCCCAGAACCGTGAGCTTGGTTTGAAAGTCATTCAATTAAAAAACTACAGCAAATAAGCAGAATTTGGATTTCCCTTCGCCTTCTAGGTTTTTGAAGCCTTTGTTGTTGCCTGTTTCAAGTGCTTCTTGGCAGCTGTGATATTTAGAAATATACTTATCTTTTTGCTATTTGAATATGAAAAGCTGGAGTGCTCATGTGAGCCTCCTATTACAGCAGCAGGCACTTTGGAAGGAAGGGGAATAAGCCAGCAAGTATCATGAGATTTGGGCTAAAACCCAGAGAGACTGCAAAACTCTCATAGACATGTGCACATTTACATAATTATATAGTCCTGTTGTGTTTCAGAAAGACACTTGCAAACATATCGACACAAACTAGTAGGTGGGAAAGTGTTGGTGAATAGTCTACTGGCAGCATGCATGCAGATGCACACACAGACTGCTGGGGTCAGGAGGAGCAGAAAACCGAGTGCATGCGGTAGCATTCTCCCATGGGCAGAAAGCCAAAAGCATTTGCAGAGTAATAGCAACATGTGAGACATCATCAATGTGTGGGGAAGAAAAATGAGTTCTGCCTGTCCCGTGGCCTCCAGCGAGTGCAGCATCCCCTCCCCTTGCAACAGCTCACAGAGCAAGGGCAGGTTAGCATGGTTTGAAAATATTGTCCCGGCTTGTTGTCTTCATTCAAAACAGCCTGGGGGATGTCAGCCCCAAAAAGCAGAAATTATCTTGCCACGCTTCCTTTAAGGACACCTCACAGGCTTTGCTTGCACAGAGGAGCAGGGAATCAGGGAATACATGCCTTTTCCACAAAGACTTACCTGGCTATGCATAACCTCAGCTCCCCCCCTCCCCTGTCTGACAGCTTGCACCCTGATTGAGGCTGTGCACCCCTGCCCCATGCAGTGCCTCTGGAAGTGGCTCTGCCCTTTGCTAAAGAGCTTTTCAGCCCTCAGTGCCACCGCAGCAGTCTGCAGGAGCTGTAGTAGGAGGGTAATGCCTGCAATGTATGTGTTCAGACGCATCCAGGAACTGTCAGTGTAGGTCAGGGCAGAGATCCATCAAGCCTGGGATCCTGTCTCTGAGAATCACGGAGAAACGGGGCTGGAAGGACCTTGAGAGGTCATTTAATCCATGCCTCTCCCCCAAGGCAGACTCAGCCATACCTGTCTTGCATCTGACAAAGGTTTGTGGCAATCTCTCATGAAAGGTCTCCTGTGAAGGAGAATTCACACCCCGAGCAGGCAGCCTGTGCCGCCGCTTTGCTGTCCCCATCTTCATAAAGGAGTGAGAATTTTGCTCAGATTTAATGTGAAGCCTGTGATTTCTGGCTAGTGAGGAGAAAATTCGCCTTTGGTTTGCAGGAGACTGCAAAGGGTTTGAAGGTGTATTTCGGTTCAGGGTGAACTTTATACATGGCAAGTGGAATAGGGGCTGCATTTCTCCATTTCTGCTGGGTATTGCCAAAGTACTTATCAGAGAAACTTCTTGCATAGGGAGGACAAGATGTTGTACCTCTTCAAAAGAGGGAGGAAATCTGGGGATGCATTTCTTGGCCATATATCATGACTGGGAGGTGTGTGCATTGGTAGCACAATCTGGGAGTGGCTTTTGGACTCACTGCAGTCAGCAGGAGTGGGAGACCTTGCTGCCTCCAGCCGAGCAGTGGAGGCATTAGGTCAGGCTTTGAAGGGTTGTTTGTTTTTCATACCTGGCCTTGCTTGTAGGACTGATCACTTGGAAAGTTGGCCCATGCGTTTTTAAAGCAGTATCAGAATCAGGTTAGCTCTGGTGAACGAGTGGAGCCACTTGCAGTGATTCACAGCTGGACTCTGAGCACACCAGAACGTGTCGTTGCACTGAGACCCACAGGGGAAAAATCTCATTTTGCAGGCTCCTTAAATTGACTTCAAGAATCTGTGAAGCTGTTGGGATTTTGTCAACTGCTTAATTCCAACATAGAGGCCTTTTTCCTCCCAAATGATGTCTCTCAATTGCTCTTTGCACTAGACTAGCCCAAGGGAGGCACATATTCTGCATTAAGCATAGCACTCCTTTCCGTAGGATAGCAGCTGATATGGAGCATGGGAATTTTCCTACATTGTCTTCTCTTTCGGTGCTCCTTTTCTCCCAGCCTTTTTGTCTGCTTCTTTGGCTGTTTTTTTCCCTCAATCCAACAGCTCCATCTGGCAACTGTTGTTCAGTGAGGGTTGACATGACCACTGATCTTCTCCAAAGGTGACTAGCAGCAGATCTCAAACCAGCCACGGTGGCCAAGGCTTTGGAGTACATGTGAAATCAGACATGGGGACCTCGCCCATCCCTAATTGAAATGCTGTCACTTGTTTAATGGTGATTTCCCCAGTGTCTTGCTGTGTAGGAACGTGGACACAGTATATTAGAACTGTGTCATTTACACTGAAAACCCAGAGAGAGGAAGCCACTGTCGATGTTGCACAGCAGTGTAAGGCAAAGGGTGGCATTTTCTACAGGTTCAATATCAGACTAAAAACTGCAACACTCCTCCTTCCATAGCGGGTGATGTCCACCTGTCTGTCAACAGTGAGGAAGAGCCCGTTTGGGTTAGCAAGGCTAACACTGCATGAACAGAATTGCTGTACAACAGTGTATTTTTTTCATAGATCCAGATCTACCGTCTAGCCCCAAAGAAGCTCCCTGTTACAGTCTCCAAAGACTCATTCTCTCCTGTGTTTTGCATTTTGGCAGATTATAGGACTCCTTTTAGCAAAAGTTGGACCACTGATTTTACTGGTGCCCTCAGTCAAGGTTTGCACCTTGCATGATTTATCAGGAGGAAGACAAGTATAGGAGGGAGGTGTTTTATATTGAATTATGGACAGTAGGGGTAGATACAATTGCATTAAGGAGGCACATTAATCAGCATCGATTCACACTAATAAGGCTGGTTTAGGGGGGCCTCTGGCAGGAAAATGCTGCTTTGATCATTATCTGTGCACTCTGATGCTAATGCAGATAGGGTGGCAGATGCTCAGAGTTGTTTGTAGGATGTCTGAATATTCATTATCACCATCCTTGTTGTTCCTAGTCATGAGAGCCTTGGGTGCTAGATACTACACAAGGGCTGGAAAGTAGATGAAGCTCAGCTTGGCTTGACTTTGTGTCTAGGGCACTGCTTGGATCAGAAAGCACTCCTGCTACTGCAGGAGCAGTTCAGGTGAGCTTTGCTGTAAGCAAGAGGTTGGACTGGGGTCCCCAAGGGTCCTGTCTCAATGATGTCTCTGTGATTTCCCTGATTCTCTAATGCAGAGTGGGCATTAAACTGGGTGCTCATAAAGAGATTTGCAGTACCGAGTGCAGCTTTCGCCATGCTAGAGATTTTTATTTAGTCCTAGAAAACCCACACATCTGAGCAGCTACATGCTCTCCAATTCCCTTGACAAAGTGGAAGAGAAATTACCACGAAGTGAGGATCTCCACTGTGCACATAGCACAGGCTACAATTGACTTACAAATGCAGATGCTTTTCTGCTGTTGGGCCTGGTTCTCTGTGAAATGAATACGTGAATCTATTGACTACCAGGAAAAGACACTCAGTTTTGTTGCTGGGGAATCTGCTGTAGGATGGCCAGCGCTGCCACTGCCCCCAGCCTCACACAGCGATACAGGGCTGGGCTGCTGCACATCCTGCTGGTCTGGCTGGATGCATGTGGCCTGTCCTTATTCCTAGGTGAGAAGAGAATCCTATGTTCAGGCACTGGACATGCACAGTCTGACTAGGTGCACGTGAGCTTTTAGTGACTGCTTTCAGTAGCTCCTAGTACAGGAATTTTGGCTTCCCTGGCCAGGCATGTTGCATTCAAAGCTGTGATTTCCACAGTGGAGGGACTGATCTGTCACAAAACTAAGCCTTTAGGAAACAACAAGCAAACAAACAAAGTTAGTTTTCAGCCGGATCACTTTTCCAGTCTCATTCATTGCGTACCCAGGGACTATTAAAGGGATGGGGCTATAGGGACAGAGGCAGAAAGGGATGGATGAGACTGCTGTTTTCAGCAACAGTGTGGATTAGAGTTGAGCTGAAGTAGTTGTGAAATGGCATGCTAAGTGTGGGCAGAGAAGCCCTATTAGAGCTGCTTGCACCATTGTTTCAGTCCATTTTGTTCCAGTCCATTTTTTTTCTTCCATCTCTCCACTCCTCATTGACTCCTTGTGCTGTTTCTCTATTGGATTGAATTTAATCTGCTGGTCACTAGAGATGTACAAATAATTGATTTTGTGGTTCACTGGTTGTATAGAAGAAAAATAACATTAAAAATGGGCTGATCTGAAACCGATGTTTGTTCAGATTTCCAGTAAAATGAAAAAATCAAACCATTTCATTTTAGGTTCAGTGGTATGTTTAAGCTTTGCTGGTTGCTTTATTTATCTTTTAATCCAGTGAAAAACAGTATTCATTTTTTTTTCCCCCCTCCCCCCCCCCCATTTCTTAAAGCATAACAGTTCACCTCCCAGCACAAAGCCAACTACTGCCACTTAAGAAATGCCAAAAGGGCAACACCTTGATTCGGAGTGCGTTTTGTTGAGCTCTTTGCTTCTCAGTGTGCTCATTTAATTTGTGTCGAATTTGCAAGTGGTCGCTCAGTCCTTGAAGCTAACAATGAGGAAAAAGAAGCCAAGACAGTCAGACTGTGTTTGTTGTTCTTTGTGAGACCTTGGGTCTAACAATTCCCCAGGGTTCAGCATTGCCTTCCCTTGGGTCAGCTTTTGGCGTCCTAAGGTAAAGACACATACATACATGCATGCATACATACATACATACATACATATATATATATGCATTTTTCCCCCAGCACTGCTTGCCAAGGGAGGCACAGCCAAGACACAGCTGTAGAATGACAGCTTTGCTATGGGAAGGCTCACATTTGCTCAGAACTCAGCTGGATGCTGAGACCCAAGTGCTATGGACTGAGACGAAGCATCCAGCACGGGTACAGTCACAGTCTCTCCCACACATAACCTGGCAAGCTTTCAGTCCCGTTTCAGTTGTTTGGATGCCTGCAGCATCCCAAAAAGCACCGTGAAGGTTCTTCTCAAGCAGCATTAAGGTGATGCTCTGCGCCTGGTACAAATTGATAGGCACCGTTAGGCTTTTTAATCTTTGCTTCGGCTTTTTTAGTCATGCTGAAGTTCTGCTGACAAGGTTTTCCTATTAGTTTTTTATGCTCTCTGTTTAAAGGGGACATCAACTTTTATGTTTTCCAGTCAGAGGCAAGGGTTTTTTTTTAGGAGAAGCAATGCAGCAATTGAAGGACAGAGGGAGCTGAGATGAAAGGAGGCTCTTGCCTCTGTGTGGAATGAGCAATGGGAATCTGTACGGCGTTGCATGGCAAAAAAATACAAAATCTCCATAGTTTACATTATGCATGTAAACGAGTGATGTACGTTGGTTTGTAATCAGCAAATGCCTTGTAAATAAATGTGTGTAAACCAAAAAATTTAAATCTATTTCCATAGTGCATGTAAACAATGAAGCCTTGCAGTGTTCTCTTCAATGTAAATGTTAATCCGAAAATGACATTACTACAAGTTGATGCAACTTTACAAGAGAGCCATGATTTACATTCCTGTCTCACCGGCTCTAACGCAGCAGCTTGGCAGACGTGAGCCCTTCGGAGCTGGGGGTAAACCTGCCCATCCCATCTCACAGCATCTCCTTTTAGCCACAGCCTTCATCCTTCATGCCGTTCAGGGACACGGATGGTTGTGGCGTTCCCTGCATAATGTGCCTCCCTGCATACTGAAAGCTTTTCATAGATTTGCATAAGAAGGAAAGAGGCAGGAGGAGGGTGGCAGGAGATGGCTTGGGCTGAGCTGTGTGGTGCTGAGCCCTGTGAGCAGGGCTGCAGGAACAGCTGTGCTGGCTGCGGGCAGATTCAGATGGCGAGGGCTAGCAAGCATCCCTGGCAGCTGTAGGAGTCAACAGAAGGATGCATCCTTCCCCTCCTTCCCTTTGATATTCTTTAGAACACAGGGCAAATGGAAGGATAAATGTCACCAACCTTTGATATGTTCAGAGCTGCTAAGATCTGAGGAGAGAACATCCCGGCAAGCTTTGGGGAAGGGCAGATCCTCACTGAATCAGCTGAGATTTAGCACAGTTCTGTAGAGTGGCAAACCCAAGCACCAAAACTTCCCTTGGGAACCCAGAGTCAAACACTGTAGCCATCCTCCCAACCAAGCACAGAAATCAGCGTGGACAAACGTTTTGAGTCACTGAGGCTTCCAAATAGATCTGCGCCCTGCTGGGCTGGCAAGGGAGCATCCTGCACAGCCCCTTGAGGACCTTGGGCAGGGTTCTCCCGTCTGCTTGGAGGTGATGGCAGAAGGGCTCTACCCAGCTGGCCCCCAAGGTTGCTCCAGCTTGCTGCCACAGCACTAACTCTGCATGCTCATCTCAGAGTTCTTCAAACCAGCAGATGACAGTCCAGTGGCTTGGGAACATAATTTAAAAGCTAACAAGCCAAGCAGAAACCTTTGCTCTTTTTTTTTTTCCTTTTTTTTTCTTTTTCTTTTTTTTTTTGAGCAGATTATTAATTCTGCTTTTACATCAGGCAGATGCTTATTTCAGCAGAGAAGATGTTACATTGAAAAAAAAATAACAAAAAAAATAAATCCTGTTAGATGCATGGGATAATTTTGTTCTGGCACCAGTAGCACTGGGAGATGGCATGACTGTACCTATTATAGGGGTTTTTTCTATTTCTGGATCCCTCTAATGTGTCCCATGGGTTCCTCAAAGTATGGTTTCTTTTTCCTTTTTCCTTTCTTTTTTGCTGATTGCCACCCACCAGCCTCTGTAAATGGAACAAGACACGTCCCACTGGGGCAGGCAGAGCCATGCAGGCTGGCTTCCAGTGTGAAATGACTAAATGCAGGTGCAGAACCTAAGGACACCTTCAAGAAGAAATCCAAGCTCTGCCTGGTTCAGGGACAAAGGAGGGCTCAGGCCAGCCCCTTGTGCAAGGCTCTCCTCTCCCAGCAGCATCCAGCCAAGTCCATGATGAGCTGGTGGCAGCTCTGAGTGCAGCCTGATCTGGCCCAGAGAGCCCTGGGCAGGTGACCCCTGCTTCTCTCCTGGGGAGTGGAGTGGAGGCAGGGTTTAGGTTCATGGGGAATGGGGTTTAGATGATGCCTTTCTGCCCCATGAGCTGTAGAGATGCTGTGAGCCAATGCTAAGCCTGGCAGCTCCACATCTTGGACAGTCAGGCTGCATTTCACACCCATGGCACTTTGCAAGTTCCACCCTGACAATCCCGTATTGTGCACAAGGGAAGCCTCTCACCTGCCCTGAGAGGTCAGCCCTCAGATCTGACTCCAGAAGGATCCAAGCTGAGGGCAGCAAAGGGATGGGATTCTCCCAAGTATCTGCTGCGCATCTAAATCACAGCCCTGCTGACTGCACAGAGCACTAACAGCCTGCCTGGGGCCCTGCTCCCGCAGTCATGTGACGACATCAGAATTTAAGCTTTAATTAAGAAATGAGCGCGGGGAGGGAGGGAAGAGTCTCTAGCCCTTACGACTGCAAGGGAAAGCTTGGAAACACGACCCGAGTGCGAGCAACATCTGCTTCAATGTGCAGCCGGCTCTCAGCAGAGGGAGAGCAGCTGGGAGGGAAAACTATTACATCTGATTCCCATCCAGGTCAGCCTGCTTGTGCTTCTGCTGGCCATGAAAGCATTTGCTTGGAGAAAGGAGGTTTCCTACAAAAGCTGGGTGATGGCAGAATTGAACCAGGCTGCTGGCTGTGCTGTGCTCCTGCAGGCTCTGTTGGGTGAAGGAGAAGAGCACTTTTTAAGCAGCGAGGTGGAAGTTCTCTGTTTCATGCTTACGGCTGGAGATGGTTTGCTTCCTAGTGCTTTTAGGGATTAATCCTTTGCAATTTCCCTATGGCAGGCAGCCCTTCAACACCTGCTGTCCCCAAAGCCCAAGAGGCTCTGATGTGCTTGGTACTGCAACCGTCTTTTGTTTCCACAGATAAGTAACATAAAAAGCAGCGGAAGAGCTGCTCCACTGTAGCTCGTAGTTTGGGCCTGTCTGACTTACTGATAGGTCTGACGAGCTTCCTGACACTGACCCCTGTGCTGAGGTAACCAGACATCTTGTAATTTCTGCCATAAAAGTTCTCCTTTGGAAACTGCAAGCAAGGGATTCATGGACTGGTAGCCTCTGGCAGGTTGCTCGGAGCACAAGGATGAGTTTGAGCGTTGATTTCAATAGCAGAGCATTGTGGGGCACTCAGGGGATTCAGCATGGGTGAGAACACAGGCACATATCCACAGATGGACACTGCCTCCCCACAGCTACCCAAGGTGGAAGAAGGACAGGGTGAATTCCAGCACTGTGTGTCAGGAGAGCAGAAGTTGTTTCCATTGTGCACGTGCCCCTGCCCAATCTTGCTCTCCTTTCTTCCACACTGATTCTTTTCCTCTCAGCAAAGGAAAACCCGCCTATGGCATATGCAGCAGTAAATATTTCAGTGTTAGCTTCCAGCTCTTGAGCAAAAAAAACAGCAAGAACATTTCTTTTTACTCCCCTCCAAACGTCTGGGGCTCTCCCCAGGGAGTGCAGCTGCGCAGCCTGGCTAACACTAATAAGAGAACTTGGTACACAGGGCAAACTGTGTGCTGCATGACTAAGAGAATAAGAAGACAAGAAGATAATAAGAAAAGAAGGCTGCTACCTTCATCTCTAGTTAAAGATCAGTCCACACGAGACGAGGTTTTTCTCCTTGCACTTGACATCTCTTCCTCCCTGTTTTCCTCGCCCTGCAAAAATCTCTGACTTCTTTCCCTCTCCTGCCCATAAAAGACTCCCGACTGTTTCAGGGGAGAATTGGGTATTTGAAATCTGTGCCTTACTCCAGCAGCCGAGCGTTTCTGCATCACATGGTGAAGCTGTATCTGAAGACTATTTAGCGTCTCTTCAAATCCCACACTTCCAGAGTCCTGTGATTATGTAAGAGTCTCAACTCAATTTTTAAAGTAAGTTTACAGCCCTCATAATTGCAGAAGGAAACTTGATAATATGACTCCTACATACTCAGAGAGCAGAAGGCGAAAAAAAAAAAAAAAGAAGAAGAGAAAAAGCAAACCTGAAGTTTATCAGATTTAAAAAGTCTCATGAATTTTAAAACCAATCTCTTAATTCTTTTTTGGAGCCTGACTCATGATTTTCAAACAGTTAGCAATATGGCTGTAGGGATTGTAAGGCTGGTTTGTTATCTTGTTAGATAACTTACATAAAACATCCGAACCCGTGGAGACTCCAAGATTGAGTATTGCACTTGAGGACACAGCCGGAGAGAACAGTGCCTTGTCTTCTGTATGGATGCTGAGGACCTGCTCTTAATCCAGCTCTCTAGTCACTACGGCAGCATAAATATTTCCCAGAATGATATTAGCGCTAATCGTATGAATGAGAATAGCCATAATATTGATCTTCATAATACTTAGGTTATTAAATTTGAGTTTGAAGGTAGTTTTGTGGGGCGATTCATAATTGTAAATCTCGTCAGGCTGCATAAGCAGGGAAAACAAGTCATGGAGCAAGAGCATTGCAAACACAAAGAGAATTACATCCTGGAGTCTTCCATCCTACTATAGGATCACAGGCTGAACAGACACATGTGGATGCTAGCAATGCTAATTGTGTGATAATCTCAGATGAGCTTAATTAATCGGGTGTTGCAACAACCTGCTCTGATGTTTCCTTCAAGCACGTGCATCACCCAGGGGCACTTTATTCCTGGAATATTTGCACACACATGCATCAAGACAGAGCTACTCCTGTGACGAGATAAAGGGGGACTGCCACTGTCACCACTGAGCAGTGGGCTCACATTTCCCTGCTGTTTTTACCCAGACTGGCCACATTCAGTTTCTGGGTCATGCCCACTGGAGAGGTAGGGAGGGAGCAAACACACCGTGCTTTTAGATGTGCCCAGAGCCTCACAGATGGGAGCAATAGTGTTTGAGGTGCACTCAGATGCTGGGGTGATGAGCATCTTGTGTGGCTGTGGTGGATTAAAGGAAATCTGAAAATACTCTTCTGTGAAATGGCTCTGTAGTAGGGGACAGAATAAGTCTTACCAGCCCTTCTGGCATACAACAAAGGAGGAATAAAGAGCATGGAAGAAGCTGAACGCTACTATATATAATAAGCTTACAAGATAATTGCCAACTGTATTTGGACTGATTTTTCTTCTGCAGAAGAGGCACAAAAGCAAGTGTATTGTTTTCACTCCTGGGGACTGAGATATTTTCACCATGCCTTTTGAAAAAACACAGTGCTTCATCTCCCCACTTAAGCATATCAGCTCCATTGGTGGCTGTCTCCTGCACGACTGTGGGTCAGCATCAAAGGTAAAGATGCTGTAAGCGCAGCTGCTGCCTGCTGTCTGCTATGGAAGCTGCTCAGCAATCTGTCAAAGTCTTGCAAGTGTTTGTACCACTGGGGTGGGATTATTTCTCACAGTGGCAGGGATTGCACGCTGAAAGGAAAAGAGACCCAGTGTGCTTCTAGAAGGACGAGGGAAGGCAAATGGCAGGATGACAAAGCCTTTGTGTTTCAGGTGTAATAATATTGCCTCGGGGAAGGAAATATTTTCCTCAAAGTGAGGTTTTGTCAACGTGTTTTGTTTTGCTGGCACAGAGTGTTTGAGGCTGATGAATTGGCTTCAGTGCGTTTGTGAAGTCGCAACCTCTCAGGTCACTGGCGACTACGGCAAAAGAGAGATCTAAGAAATGAGCCATTTTGACAAAATTCTGTCTGGTGAAAACATCGCAAGCTGTTCCAGATCCTTCCAGAATGGAACGATGCCAGATCCTGCAGCCATGAAAGTGGCAGCGAAAAGGCGTAATCTCCTGGATGGCTCCAGCCACAACTGCAGTCAGAGTTCCCCCAAACGTGAGCGATTCAGGCTTTGTCTGGAGACACAAAGCTGAAGTCCATCCCAATTACAGATGAGTTACCATCAGGTGCCACGGGGACAGTGCAAAGGGACTGAGGAGTAACGGATTAGCCAGTGTGTGCAGAAATATTGAGCAACCCATGACTACCTCCTATTGTGCTCGTGCCAGTGGAAATCCTTCTTAGTATGGCATATTTTATTCAATTTTTAAGAGCTCTCAATTTTTCATTTAGGAGGAGAAGTTGGAGCAGCGTCCAATCTGTAATCAATCAGCCCGCCTTTGCAGAGCGGCTCTGAGGAAGCGCTCTTGCTCTTTGGTCCTTTATCTTCTCTGTGAACTCACAGAAATTATATTTCTGAATGGGATTAAGAGTGAGGGAGAACTACATCCAGGGCAATACTCAATAAACCTTGCAGACCGTTGTCTTGTAGTAACCAGCCCTACTGAGTATATCCCCAGGCACAGCGCTTCCGTCTCCATATAGAAGAAGCAGATGATGCCTCAGAGGAGCTTGGTCCCCACTTTGAAAAGGCATTTAAGTACCTTTTTTTTAATGGTGCTTAACTATCTAAATGCCACATTCCTTCGTGTTTTAGTGGGCATTATAAAATCAGGAACTTTTGAGCAGGATCTGTCACTACCTTAAATGAGACTGTCCATAACATAAGCCATGGATTTGTTATGCCTGGTAATCAATCACTAGAAATACACAATTATAAAGGGAATAGTAGAAAACACAGACCATCCAGGGATCTCAAAGCTCTTTGCAGCCCTTACTTAGGGTTGTTTTTAATAGCTAAGGATAAGACTGAGTTTTGTTTGTTTGTTTCAAATGAATAAATTAATCATTAGTAAAATATTATGCAGTTCATCAAATATATTATTCACCAGCTATTTGTCAAAATAACAGCTCACTCATATATTATCAGAGCTAAGCATTTATAATGTGTGTATATCTAGTCAGCAGATGATTTATTCAAGCTTTGGAGGAATGGGTTGGTTATTGACCAGTTTAAATCACAGCTCCCTTGGGAGGTGGAGATGTATCAGGCTGTGAGCTCCTGGCGAACCTGGAGCATCTTTTTTGCTGCATTGCTGTTCAGTGCCTGGCCCCACAAGCAGAGTCCTGTGGCTGGCTTTCCTTTTGACTCTACGTCAATACAAATAATTGTAGTTCTGCTTATCGGTAGCCTACGCCAAGTCTATCTTGGACAGGAAAAATTCAGCCACTGATTCAAGATCAAACCTCGATCTGAGTTCTCTACACACCTGTAGGACCAGTGCCTGACCCCAACACCAAAGTCCTCATTCCTTCTTCCACATCTCAACTCTTCAGTGTCTCTCCACCTCCCAGTTGCAGGAGAAGAGTGTTGAGGAATCCCTGCCCCCCACTCCCCTCTGCTCATGTGATTTTTGTACTGATGGGAAGGAACAGAGGAGCCCTTTACCAGGTTCCTCCCAGCTCCTCACTCGTGCCAGTGAGCTGGCCTCCTTCCAGCAGAGCCTCAGCAGAGCAGAGCTGTGTGACCGACAGTCACTGCCTCCCGCTGGCATTCGTGACCAGCATCCCAGAAGGCAGCTTCTTCTTCCATGCCTTTATTGGTGTCAAACATCGCAGCCTCTCCCTTGGGTTTTATTAGGAAAGCTGATGCCAAATCACCCAGCTTCCTCCTACTCGATAAAAAATGTTTATAACCCAGTAAATTCTAACATATCAGCAGCTTGTTATGGAGGGAAAAGGTCACTGGGAGAGAAGGAAACAAAAAGAAAGAGTGCCCTTCCATTGGAAATTCAGTCTGGGTACATGCGAAGGAGTCAGCGCCAGGAAAATATCTTTTGATATGATAAAGTCTCATAATAGAAAATGTTGCAGCAATACAGGCCTCGTTTCTTCAGATAAATATTTAATATAGATCACTAAAGATTAATCGAGTACAGAAAAGAGTCTCTCCTATGGTTGGTGTAAAGAAAACATCTTCTCGTTAATTTATTATGGAGCCTGAAATGAGAAAAATCCTATAGAGAGAAATGCAGGGTACGGTTTCCATAGAGAAGCAGCGCACCGCACCAGAATTTATTTAGTGTGTGGGCAGAGACCTTCCCAGAACCAGCTGCAGCGTGGCGTGCGCATGATAAAAAATCCCAGTGTAGGAAGAAGCCTCGCAGACTCATCCTGCTTTGTTGGGAGTTGTCTGACTCCTGCAGAGCCCGGTGTTCCCAGCAGCGGTGAGGTGGTGGGGCCATGAGCTCTCAAGGCATGCTGCATCCTGGATGGAGATCATCCTCCCTGTCTGTGCTGTCGCAATGCAACATCCCAGGTGCTCCTCCAGGAGGGGATGAGTGCTTCCTTTCAGGCCTTTTGCAGAAAGGTGATGCCCAAAGTCAGTGCAAGGAGAGGAGCTCTCAGCATGAGTATCTTAGAATGGTAGAATAACCCTGTTGGAAGGGACCCCCTGAGGCCTAACTAGTGGTAGGACTAGAGGGAATGGCCTCAAGTTGCTCCAGGGGAGGTTCAGGCTGGACGTTAGGAAATACTGCTTCTCCAAAAGAGTGGTCAGGCACTGGAATGGGCTGCCCAGGGTGGAGTCACCAACCCTGGAGGTGTTCAAGGAACGTTTGGACGTTGTATTGAGGGACATGGTTTAGCGAGAACTATCGGTGATGGGTGGACGGTTGGACTGGATGATCTTGCAGGTCTTTTCCAACCGTGGTGATTCTGTGCTTCAATGATTGAGTCCAACTCCTGGCTCCACACAGGACTACCCAAAAATCAAATCATAGGTCTGAGAGTGTTATCCAGATGCTTCTCGAATTCTGGCAAGCTCATTGCCACGACCACTTCCCTGGTGAGCTTGCTTTAGCTGTAAGTCCCCATAGCATATCCTTGCTAGTTTCTCCACAGAATCATGGCCATTTCACACTGCTCCTGATTTTTGGCAACAAAGTAAGAACCCAGGTAACTAGTGTGAGCTTTCTGTTTCTTGTCGGTTCCACTGTCATCAGTAAATGAGAGGATGCCATTGCTTTCTACAGCTTCCACAGAAACCATCTCCCCAACCACACTGCAGCATTAAATAGAATGGTTACAGAGAATAATTCATAAATAGCAGCAGAGAGAGTACAAAGCCTGGTAAGAAGATGGTTAACTTGAGTTTTCTAGAACAAAAAGGACCCTGTGAGTGCCAGCCTCCCACCTCCTGCTCTACCAGGCAGAATCCCAGCCCTAATCCTACAGGTCAGTACACACCATCACTTTGCACAGTGCATCTCCCAGCCACTGGCTGTTCCCTGATCCTAAGCAATATTCAAAAACCTGAATAATAATCCTCTCTAGCTCTACCACAGGCTGTTGGACTTGACTCAGGTGTGACTGGATGGCAAGCTTTAGCCTGGGGCTGTGCAAGGGAAAGAATAACAGACTTTTAATGGCAGCAGGGACTCCTGCAGTCATCTAATGTAAAACTAATCTGCATTTAGAACAGTAATTTGCGGTGTGGGGAGCTAGTCAGAAGTGCAACAGCCCCCAGGACAACCTGGGGCTGGCTGAGAGGCTCCTGTTTGCATCTCCACAAACCCTGGGCCTGGCCGGAAGCTCAGCCATGCCACCTCAGTGCCCTCCCGCTGCAGTGACTCACACCTACCATCTAAGTAACACCAACATGATTTCATAATAAGTTTTCTATGCAGCTGGGATAAAATGCCAAACAGAATCAGAAAACAATCAGTCAGAGAAACTCGGCGCTGCCGATATGTGAGTGGCCTGTAATGGTTCAGTGCTCAGGAAGATTGAAGCTCTACATCCAGCCCCCTCCTGCCCTCCCTGGCATGGAGACAGTGGGGCAGGGTGCTGGGAAGGTGTGGGGAGTGGGTGCCCAGAGCAACTCCCACTGGGAGCCAATGGGTGCTTCCAGCCCAGAACTGGGGCTGGATGGAGGCACCTCATCATGAAGACTGCTGATTTTAGCTGGGGAGCAGCAAGCAGAGCAGTAGCTGGGCTTGGTTGGTAGGTAACCATGAATGTTGGTGGGATGGCAATCGAGGCTGAACCTTCCCACCAGCATTCCATTTTGTTGCTGTGTGACGGATGGCAGCAGAGGGGCTGTGTGACAGAACGGTGTCTGACATGGAAGTGCGGATGGAGCAAAGGGGTGCAACTCAACTCCTCCGTGCGAAAAGTTGGCACCCACTGACATTCATCGATGCTTGCTGAACGCTGATGGAGACCAAACACTGGATGTCAGCACAGAGAGGCAGCGGGTGGTGTGTTTCAGCAGAGGTTATGGTGACAGCGGTCACCTCCACTGGTGCATGCAGATTTTGAAGAGCATGTCATGCAGGCACTTGTTTATCACTGGTGAAAATGCACAGCTAATGGTGGTGACTATGTAGAAAGATAGCATTTTGTAGCAGAGACTTCCCTCTATCAGGTACTGTTGTTGTGCTCTTTGTAGTTGTTGTGGTTTCTATAGGAATAAATAGGAGGCATTACTTTCAGAGCGACCAAGTTTAAAGCCATTCTCCCTTGTCCTATCGGTCTTTGTCCATATATAAATCACTCTCTCTCCTGTTTAAAAGCTCCTTTAAGTACTGGAAGGCCACGATGAGGTTTCCCTCTCTTCTCTTCTCCAGGCTGAACACCCCCAGCCTTCAGCCCTTTCCATAGCAGAGGTGCTGCAGCCCCCTGAGCATCCTCATGGCCCTCCTCTGCACCTGCTCCAACAGCTCTACATCTTCCTTGTGCTGGGAGACCCAGACCTGGCTCAGTACTCCAGGTGGGGCCTCACAAGGGCAGCACAGAAAGGGACAGTCCCCTCCCTGCCACTGCCACCCCTCTGTTGATGCAAACCAAACTTCTGGGCTTCAAGCACATATTGCTGGCTCATGTGCAGCTTTTTGTCTCCTCTTTTTCAGGACCCCCAAAGTCCTTCTCCACAGGACCGCTCTCAAAGAGTTCTTCTCCCAGTCTGTACAGATATCTGGGGTTGATATCCTTCTGAGAGCAGGAAACTTTGGTACCAGTTCCCTTCTAGATCTCACAGATTTTATTTTTTCCAATCTTTATAAGACTTGGGAGGGGATTCATATCAGTTTTTCCTCCCTCTTCTTTGAGCACTTCCAGGTTTGAGTCACGTATAACTGTATAACTCACAGCTTCCATTTAAAAATTAAGAATAGGCTGTCTTTTAGGATTGCAAAGAAAAGCCAGAAAAGATGAGTCTTTAAATCTCAAAACACAGCAGGCAAATAAAAAGCATTGCAGATATTGCTGTTTTGTTCAGTAGGTAAATATATACTTATGCATATGCCTCAGAATCCTGGGGTCTGCTTCATTATTTCTGAGCAGAGGCTCAGAGGTGCAATAGCACATAAACCCTTATTCAGCCATAGCTATGGCTTTAGCTGACATGCAGGCTGGGAGCTGGTGCTTTTACTTTTTTTAGCCATGAGGGGAGGTCTTTTCAGCCTCTGATCACCCCCAGCCTGGGTTTCCAGTGCCTTGCCTTGGAGACATCCTGACTTCAACTTAACCAAAAAAAGCTTACCATGAAAGTGAGCTGTGCAGGCGAGAGGGGAAGAGCTGACCTCGCAGAAGCTCCCACCCAGCCTCAGCAAAGGATTCCTGAGCCATGACAAAGGCACAAAGCAAAGACCTGCCAAGCCAAAATGAAAATCTGAGGCGTTAGAGCCCTTACTGAAGAACAACCCCTTCACTCTCAATTTCCCTCCCTAGTAACCTCGAAAACCTAAAACAACTCCCCACACAGCGGACTTCTCTTTCCTCCTTACATACGCTGAACGGTGAGGCTGCCTTAAAAAAGGCAGAGCCATATTCAGGGCCTTTCCCAAGCCCCAGATTCCGATGCAGCAGAGCAGCTCTGCTTGCAATGTGGAGCCCTGCTGGACTTTGAGATTGCTTTTGCACTTGGGGCTGGATGCTGCCTGCGCTGAGGTCAAGGAGTTTTTGCTCCTAGGTTCCCCAGGACCTGAATTTGAAAGGTGGACCTTAGCATGCATGTGTATGTTGCTCTGCAGCAGAATTAAGTGATTCCTGCAGGCAGGCACATAGGCGGCTCTGCACGCATTGCAGGGCAGTTAGCAATTTGCATTGCTGCTCTTATGCTGAACTCTTTCCCATGTCTGTAGTTTTTCTGCCTACGGAGTTGATAGAACAAACCCTCCCAGCTATTTTGGGTGTACCTAAGGTTCAGTTGGCTGAGGAAACAGTCTGGGGCTCCTTTTTACATTAAACCAGCTTCCTGGATCATATGGCTCTGGTACAGTCATAAAAAGGCATGAATTTGGACAGCATGAAGCAATGTGGGTGAGCTGGAGGCCTTGGAGGTCTGCAGCCTCCTCTCCCAGACCAACCTGCACATTCTCCTTTACTGACTGGGAGACAACAGAGTCGGCAATCAGCATCACCTTCGCAAAGGAAGTGGTTTGCATTTCATTAGATTGATTTCACAGCACTGGAGTCCTATAACCATCTAGAAGATAAATGTCATGGGTGTGCATTTGATCCCTCTCACTTTTACTACAAACAAATCCACTGGCTCCCTCTTGGCAGTATCACATTCTTATCCACTGCTTGCACATGGCCCTAGCGTCCTCCCCAAAGGTCCAAGATTTGGGAATCATAGAATCATTTGAGTTGGAAGGGGTCATTAAAGGCCATCAGGTCCCACTCCCTGCAGTGCGCAGGGACACCCACAGCTCCATCAGTACTCAGCCCCAGCAGCCTGACCTTGGCTGCCTGCAGGGATGGGGCACCACCACCTCACTGGACAACCTATTCCTGTCCTGCCTGCAGTGGTGTGGTGTTTTCTGAAGACATTTACCTCCTGCTCTTCTTCTGTTCTCCATCACCACTATGGGGCTGGGTCTGCATGTTGCTACTTCAGTCCTTTCTGCTGAAATGCTTCAGTCTGGCCCCAGACCTGGGTTAATTTTGTTCGTGGCTGTGCTTCATGGCGGATCTCTTCCTTGGAAGAGTTGCTCATCTCTTGCTGCCTTGGTTCTGCTGTCTGCATTGACACATTTGTTTAAAAGTGCTTTGAGATCCATACATCAAAGTCACAGGTAACAGTTAAAGGAAACATGACGAGATTGGGAAATTGCTAAGCACATGCCTGAATAACCAAGTTCTTCAGAGCATCACAAACCGATCCCAGAAAACAAAGGTATTTGCATTCACTCAACCCTGTTCCCTGGATAGGACATGACAAAAATAAAGCTTCTCCTTTATGAAACGTTGCACGAAAGGCACGGTTGTCTTTTTATTGCAGGCCACTTTGCAGCATGCAAAAAGATTGCCTTTCTTCACGAGTTTGTGAATTTTTATTTTATTGTAGCCTTTTTATTTCCTCCATCAAAACATGTCTGAGATTGAAATGGCATGACTGGAAATGAAAATTAAATACATCAAAACTGATTTTGGTTGAAATGAGATTTTGGAGCGACTGGGGAATGTTCAAGGCTTTCTCAGTGCTTGTGTTCAGATTTATTTATTTATTTATCTATTTTGCTAAAGAGGGATGTAGTCTGAGGAAATGGGTCACCTTTTTCCTAGAGAAAATTTCTTCAGTTTTCCTGTAATTCTGAAATGTCACAGGCTTTTGGGGACTTTTTTTTAAGCCTTGAACAAAACACAAATGTCTCTGATTATGGATGGTTTGAATTTTGCTGCAGTCATTTTCTGCAGCCTAATTTCTCAGCCTTTACTGGTAACTTCAGGCCCAGTTACCATCTGCGTTCTGTGAGTTCTGTGAACTCTGTGAGAGGAGGCATTCTCTGCAAATAGCCACTGTATATATCCTGGCTTGCTGGATGTCACTGTTGAATCTGGAAGCCTTGGCAACGAGTCTGGATGTAAAATCACAGCTTGGAAACCAAGCAGATGTTGAGCCATGGAGCTTGGGGTGAAGGATTAGTCATGGGTGTCCCAAGGAACTGTGAGCAGGAACCACCATTTACCCCTAAATACCAACCAGCTGTTACAACATCATAGGAATAAAGTAGCAAGGATCAGTGTGGGAGCAGAAGGTGGTTTTGTCCTATGATGGCAGAACAGATTCTGCTCTCATTCCCCACATCCTTGCGAGTGCTTTCTGCACAAGGGGTTGCTGAAGGATGCCAGCTGCGGAGCCCTCCCAGTTCCTGTGTTCTGCTAAGGCTGGTGACCAGATGCTGGTTCCGGGTGCGCCTTTAGGGGCAGACACGACCGCTCTCCCCACCCTATTGTATCTCTGCAGGTCAGGATTTGCTGTGCACCTACACCCAGCCCAAGCAGAGCCCCCAGAGGAACCCCCATGAGCACTGTCTTCCTCCTGAAGGACGTTCCCCAGGGTAGAGCCCCTTCCCTTCATTTAACCTGGACTAAACCCCTCACCCAGTCCGCAGTACGACGTCCCTGATGCAAACAGATGGTGTTGCCAACAGGCTGGCATTAGCCATCCGAGTCACCCAGCAGCACCCACTGCAGCATCTCCTCCATCAGCTGAGAATGACTCAGGGGTGAGGGGTGGGCGAGGGGACAGCATTGCCATCGCTGCTGTGGCTAAGCCCGCAGGCACGGTCACAGTGCCCAGATGGCTCTGCTGGGACATGCTGGGGGGCACAGCTGGGTGTAGGAGGGAGGAGGGGTTCTGTGTTTAAACAACACATTTGTTTTTTCTCCTCCTGGCATGGTGAATTTGAAGCTTTGCCAAAAGCGTAGCACCACTGACCGGAGGGGGGTGATGGCTCCATTTTCTAACAACAGTTCAAATTTTGAAACATGGTTGCATGCTGCGTTGGATGAAAATCCTGTGCTTTTTGAGAAAAAGGGCAATCAAGGCTAAATTTCTGGTGCTTGCTTTCCCAGTATTGACAAATGCCGTGCTTTGGTTGCCAGTAGTGCAGTAGTCAGGTACCCGTGCCCATAACATGAGAAATTAAAGTTCAAGTACACATTTATCACACTTTTTTTTTTTTTTTCCCATCCGAGTTTACTGTGAATCATGATAAGTAGAGAGCGAAGCTTGGGGCTGTGGTGTTGCAAGCTGAGGTTATCAGCTTGCTGTAGCTAAAATTAGGGGAAAATATCACCAGAAGTCCAAACATCGGTATCTTCAGGAAATGAAGCAAGTGCAATTTAATGAAACAACTTGTTCCAAACTGTGTTCTTCTTGCAGCCTTTGATTCGTACTGCTGTGCTCATAAGAGTACTTGAGCTTTGAGTTTTGTGGCAGGGCAGACCTGGCCTGGTGAGAGGATACGTGGGACGGCGAGAGCTCACCAAGGCACGGCACAGAGCAGTCCTTCCCCAGTGGATTTTCTGTCTGCTCTATGAATGAGAATGTCTGCCCGTCTCCCATTTGAAACTTGCTTTAAGAAATAGCGGGGTTAAACGTTTTCAAGTACTATTTAGCCATATCAGGAGGGTTTCCTGCGGATTTTAAACCTCTGTCCTACTAGAGCCCAAACAAACACTTCAACATGAAGTTATCACTTTATTGTTATTATTGTTGTTTCTTACCAGGCTGCCTAATTTCCATTTTTCTCCCATTCTCAAACTTAGTGAGGTCTCTCACCATCCCATGCCTTACTTTCCTTTCAGCCCTTTATAATATGCAGAGGAAAGGAACACACAGGAAGAAGAAGGGAATTGGAAAAAAAAAAAAGAAGCTAATTTTGCATGAATTACCCCAAGTTTCCCCAAGACCATACAGAACTCCACCAGTGACTCAGATGTTTCCATCTGTTGCTTCACTCTGCTGGTCAAACAGCGTGTTTGTGACAACCCGTTGACTTCCCAGCATCTTGCTTCTCCTCAATTCTGGGTCAGAAGCATAAATCCAGGAGATCACGCTGTGAAAAAAAGCAAACAAAATCAGAGTCATCGTAACGGCAGAATTCAACATGCCTGGTTGGTAGACGAGTTTCTCTAGGCGACCTCAGATATTTTAATGGAGAATTGCTCTGGCTGCATCTCCTGTGATTGTTATCGTAATTCACAGTGAAGGAATGGGTGTCTCTGTATTGTCTGTTTCAGTGCTCGGAGCACAGGACCTGGCAGCCCATTAGAACAGCTTCTTCGGTAGCTTAACAAACCACGTCTGGTTCAGGCAGGCTTTTAGGAAGAAAACAGCAACAGAACAGACCTCTTCCTATTGTTGCTAATGTTTGTTAAGCTGCAGCGGTGCTAACAACGCTGGAAGCTCTCATAGAGATGTCACTCCAGCTTCTAGCAGCCAGTATCAACTGCTATGTAAATTGTAGTGGCTCAAAAGAAGCGCCGTCAGCACAATGCTGAAAACAGCTGAAATGGTGTTAACAGTAATGGGAACTACTTACAAGCAAGTCTCCAGGGTGGAGGAAGCTTAAGTAGGCTGGTGTTGGAAAGGGCATCTCTAATGCCTGAGGTTTGTGCTGCTTGCAATGAATTCTGCACAAAGTGCATTATGGTGAAAGTTGAGTGGAACAAATGTCCCACAGGCAGTTGCACTGTAACCTGATGGGTGTGATGGAAGGGAATTGGACCAGCTGACTCAGGTGGAATATGAGAATGGATCAATAGATGACAGACGAGAGTAACTGGTGAGTTTACCCTGTGCTGAAGCAGTTTAGAAGTTACTGTACGTTAGCTGAGAGTGCAGAAATATCTAAATTGGGATTGACCTCATTCAGTGGAAGGGATAGTAACCTACCCTACTGTGCTTGCTTATGGTTGTCTGCCATGGTAGCTGTTTGGATATTAAACCTGGCCTAGGAATCACAGCCACATCTTAGAAACATTGAAATTTAATACTGAGCCAACTTAATAATGACCAGAATTAATGACCCGTCTTTAAACTCATACTCACCTGTGCTGAATCACTCTGCTTTGACTCTCTAGTAATCCATTTATTCCGGTTTCACCTTCTTTTAAATAAATCGATCTTTCCAGCACCCAACAATTACTTGCTGTCTCCTGAGAGATCCAGGTGTAGTCACATCCTAACAGAGAACACAAGGCTCAGAGTCATGTTTGTCTGATTGGTTTTTAATTCACTGCTGGAACAATCTGTTTACCCAGGTACTTTCAAGGTCACACGAAATCCACCTAACTTTGAAGTAATTTTCTTTCTTATTGTTTCTTGCGAACTTCATGTCATTCTGGGCTTATTATTCATCTCTCTCTCCTTCTAAAAAAAGAAAAAATGCAATTTTTTCAGCCCCTGAACAATTTGATTTTTTTTTTTTTAATTTTAGAAAAATAGCAGAGAGACAAAAGCCAAAACTCTGTTTTTTAGCAGGCTGAAGTGATGGCCTGGAACAAGGGGAGATGCTGAGGTCTCAGACACCTCAGCCCAGACCAAACATATGGCCAAAGTATAGACCAAGGAAAAACAGCAGAAGGTTCTTCTACAGTCCTGAGGAACGTGAAGGTGTCAGTCATTCTAAAGCACTCTATTTCTTCTAGATGGGTATCTGGAGTCAGCCAGGCACTGATAGACTTTGCCTTGGGTTCAGTCCTGTGCAGGTGTATGCTCCTAAAGGAGTAAAACTGGCATGGACAGCACAGCATTAATCAATAGATCAATAATCAATTTTTTTTTTATCTCACTCACCTGCTGGCTGTCATATGGCAGCCTGGCTGCTGGCCTGGTTGTTACACACAGTGCTGTCAGATTTTCAGCTTAAATTATTCCTTTTTCATACTTCTTGAGCTTTTTTTTCTTCTCTCTCTCTTTCTTTTATGGCAAGTCTTCATCCTCTGTCTCATTTGGAACTGGTTTGAATCTATGGACTAGAGTTTTCTTAAACAGATTAGGGGGGATGAGTGCCAAGCCCTCACAAGAAACTAATTCTTGTAGGGCCTTTGAAAAGCTCAGCTTTGAAGGCTGACTTCTTCATGCTGGCCTAGATAGAGAAGGGGCCAGGCTGCAGAGGGAACTGCTGAAGGAATATTGCAGTGCTCAGCCTGGGGCTGTCTGGCATTTTGAGGGCACGGACTAGAAATAAAACATCACCAAGCCCACCATGACCACAGATAGCCAGCACAGGCTCGCATTAAGCCAGATCTGGCGGTAAAAGATAAGCATTACAGTGCTGCAGTGTTACTCCTGCCCTGCTTCCATGGCATTGTTTGCAGTTGGGCTCACAGCAGCCTGGGCAAGCTATTGCCCTGGGGACTGGAGATAACTGGTACTTTGTGCAGGCCCTGGCTGGGACAATTAGATTGAGAAAAGGAAAAACAAACAGAGCAAACAAACAGAAATCCCAGCTCTGTTGTAGGAGCGTCCAGGAGGATTTTAGAGGACTCTGGGCTCAGTTCCTGATGCTATCAAAAAGCTTCTGTTTTACCTGGGAGAAGTCTGAATACTGTCTGTGTTCTAGCTCACCTGCAAACAGCTAATAACACTTCTCTGCAACATAGGGGTGCCCCAAAATGTCAGCCTGAATGACTGTGAGGTACTTGGATGATAACAAGGGGTAAACATGAACCCAAAGAGATGTGTGTACACCAAAACCCAAGAGAACAAGAAGACTCTGGGAGCTATCTCTTACCTGGCTTCCTGCTGACATCACTGTATGTGCAGCAGGGCAGGTGGAGGGCATTAAGCAACGTTTACAACTTGCTTCTACTGAAGAGAGTGCTGCCTCGTTTGGAAAGGCTCTGTCTGCTCACCAGAGAGGTGAGAGGTGACGGCTTTAAGTTATGCCAGCGAAGGTTCAGGTTGGAAATTAAGAAAAAATTCTTCTAAGAAAGGGTGATGAGGTATTGGAACAGGCTGCCCAGGGAGTGGTGGTGTTCGAGAAGAAGGTAGATGTCACATTGAGGGACATGGTTACTGGACATGGTGGGGATGGGCTGGTGGTTGAGCTTGATGAACTTAGTGGTCTTTCCAACCTTCATGATTCTGTAACTCTACGACCATCGGAGCAGTCCACAGCTTTAGAGCTGCGTTCTATAACACGGATAAAGAACCACTGAGCAGGAGGGAGCTGGTGGCCTTTCCCTGCCCAGTTCCCACTGACATATGCAGCATCACAGGAGCAGAAGGCATCGGGATGATATTGTGATAGTTATGGACTTTGTTCAGTTTCTCTCTATTCTGTTTTTTTACTTTTTTTTTTCTGAACAGTCTCTGTCTCGTTCATTGTTTAATGCATTTAATTTCTTTTTGGTTTCAAGCAATGATCCCTGAGGTTTGCGCTGAACTTATTTCTTCACTTACGTCCTTTGGTCGCCTTGGCTGTTTGAAGATGGGGAATTTAATTTGCTCCGACGGCCTCTTTTTTTCAGACTTCTCTCCCTGTTTCTGCCCTTGGATTCTCCTAGCCTCTCTGCTGCTGCAGTGGGGGTCTGGGTGATGTTCCCATTCTAGGCTTTTGACTTGTCTCTTCAGCATTTTTCCCCCTTTTTTGTGTGTGTTTCCCTGGAGGTGTCATAGAGCTAATGAGCACTGGGGCGTCTCCAATGACTCGGTCTGTCTGACATGCATGGCCTTGATGGCTAGCTCATTAACACAGACTCGGGGAGGGGGGGGGTAAGTATTTTCCCAGATACAGCCATATACAAATCAAATGCATCCCCTTCCTTGACAAAGGGGAAGGGCTGAAATATGCACATCTGCCTCCCTGAGGCTACTGCATGTACTTCATCCCTCACTTTCCCCTCCTTTAGGTACTAGCAGTGAGACACTACCCCTTCCAGCCATTAAGAGTAGACTCTCAGTGCTTTCACCAGATATTAGAGAGCAGACTGCTCTCCACTGACCTGGCAGGCATTTTCCTGCATGCTCTCCCCATTAGCAAGGGCTGTCTACACTGGCGAGACGTT
Organism: Alectoris magna; assembly: GCA_030625065.1. NCBI lineage: Eukaryota > Metazoa > Chordata > Aves > Galliformes > Phasianidae > Alectoris > Alectoris magna. The sequence continues at coordinate 3,725,176 of CM060579.1, read as the reverse complement.
AGAGCATAAACAAGTGCCTCTCCTCCACTACTCAGACGTTAGCTCATAGTTGCTCCTTATCCCGTCTCGACATCAGGGATACAGATCCTTTCTCCTCCTTGTTAAGAGGTTTATCTCCTTTCTGAAGCCCATAAAAGCTTTCCCACTGGCAGAAGTTCAGGTCCTGGACAGGGATTTCCCCCTAGGGTCACAATGCTGTATTAATCCCAACCATCATCAGGGGGTACCATCACAATACCGGTCAACTCTTTGCAACTTCTTCACCTGGAAAGCTAGCAAACAACAACATGATTTTTCTCTTTCATAAAGTGCCTGGAGACCCATGGAGCCTCACCTGTGCTTTCCAGGCAGTGGCACTGATGCTGCTGAGAAGCAATGATCAGTGAAATGGCATCAGAGAAGGTTTTCTGGAAGGAAGAATTTCAGTGCCCCTCTGCACACACGCATCCATAAAACTGAGGCCTTGATGAGTCCTCCAGGGATTCACAGGCTCAAGGATTCTTTGGTGGCTATCAGATGAGAGCTTGTTTGCCTGGCTGGGTAGCATGGATTCTGCTTCGTCCAACAGCAGCTGCTTCTGTAGAAAGTGCAATTAAGTCTGACATTGAAAGTTAATAGAAAACCTGTTCTTGGAGGTGTCTCTTCACAGGTTTCAGGAGTTACTGGTTGGATTATCCCCCAAGGCTGGAAGTATACTGCTCCCTTTAAACCTTCTTTTTTTTTTTTTTCCAGTCACTTCAAGAATTCTCACTCATTTCAGTGGCCATATTTATTAATGTCAAGTCTGTTTTCCAAAATTGTACCATAATCTTGTCCTCAAGTGCATCCTACAGCACGGAGTTGTATGGTTTACATGGAAGATCGCTAGGATTCAGAGTATTGCTTTGAATATAAAATATTCTGGCCCTGAGGAAGCCAGGTTTAAAACGTGGAAAGGTATTTGTGGTCACTAATGAGGAAGCTAGACAATACTGTATCATTTGACTGACCAGTCCCAGCCAAGCAGCAATACACAGGAAGAGAATACAGACAAATACTATGCTATAGCCTAAAAAAAATGCAGCTTAAAGAATGTCACTAAGTAAATCCAAATAGTGCATAAATTAGAGGGAATTGCAGCTGGCTGTTAGATATTCCATGTGCTGAAGATAAACATCTAAGTTAGTTGCATAAATTATTCATCATAACATATTTGCTCAGCTTTTCTCATCAGCTATGAAAGCCACACATCTAGGCAACTGGAGAGGATAACAGAACTGGGCTTTCACCTCCATCATATGCCCTGAGAGCAGGGAGTGCTGGGGAGGATCTGCATGCAAAAGAACGAGGTAGAAAACCTCCCCTCCGGTCTGATGCTTTAGTGTGGATGTGGATGCTGCTTAGGACTTCTCTGCTCTGAACGGGGGCTGGAATTCTCCCTTGGTAGCAGGCAAGTTTGGTGATATGGCAGCGATTTCTCCCCCTTTTTGCCTCCTGCTGCTGCTGTCATGAGATTATGTAGGATCTGATATTAAAAAAAAGAAACAACAACAAAAGAACCCTTATTTTCCCCTGAAAACATTGCTTACCAAATCGTCATTTTCTTCTCCCATCTGTACTGCCTACTGCATTCTGTTACACAGCCTTAACTGTAGCTGTTTGCCCAGTCCATCTCCATCCACCTTCCTTGGGTTCCTTGGGGGCTTTCCTGGGGTTTGGGTGTTGATGTATCAATAAGACCCTACTTGAACAGCTGAATGCTTCAGCTGCGTTGTTTTTTGCTTTCAAATAGATACTTTGATAGGGACAAAAGCAAAATTTCTGTCATTTTTTTTCTGGCAACGTGAAGTATTCTCACTTTCCTTTCTGAAAGCATCCTGGCCATGGAGGGTTTAAGTATCTCCTGACTTTACTGATAGCACTTCCAGGAAGCAGCAATCTGAGAGCAAAAGTACATTTGATTTTACAGGATCTAAAAATGGTCTCTTTGGAGAGGAAGCACAGATGGTTTTTTTTCCTTCACTTATGGTCTTTATGGCAGGAACATGGGAATTTCTATTTATTATAAAACTTTGCCTGTCTTTTAGCATCCAGATCTGTATCTTCCCATGCAGTGTAACTGCTCTGTCAGTGAAAACTGCTCTGTCCTGAAGAGACCGTTCCTACTTTGTGCAAAGGGGGTTTCTTTCTAGAACCAGGTTGGGATTATGAATGATGAGAGCACCTTCACCATGCAGTGTCAGACCGAAGCTGTCTTTACTTTTAAGGTTCTACTTATCATCAAAAGCAATTGCGGGACCCCCAAATGTGTCTCTTCCACAGAAACTGAGTGCTAAGAGATTTTTATAAAGCAGAACTAACTGTTCCATGCAATAACTTCATGGACAGTGCTAATGTACCTGTTTCCATAGACAGTTCTTGAGCCAAAGTCTATGTCTTCTCCACTCATGATGCTAAGATCTAGGTGTGCTCTGTCTCTGCCCCTTTCCCCTCCCTTTTTTTTCCCTTTTTTTCTTTTTTTTTTTCTAGGAAAAAACTATGCTTCTGCAGATTTCAAGGTTTGACATTACTTACTTCTACAATGTTATCAGAGGGGTGTTCTGCTTTGGGCTATTTACTTGGCTTGTGAAAGCCTAGGAGCTACAGAGGGGGCATTAGCTCAGATGGAAGGAGACATTTTGAAGTAAAAAGCCACCACTTTGCTATTTTAATGAATGCAACTGCTGTTAGGCAGCCTGGGGTGTTGTGATGGTATGCAATCAAAATAAATACATGCATAATTGCGTTAAGTGAAAGAACCTAATACGCATAAAATGGACTGGGTGTAGAGTCAACCTCTGAGCAGAAAGCTCTGCTTTGAGACCCTAGCTTTGCAGCTGACTGATGGTACCTCCAGATCTGCCTGCATGTCAGGTTCTCCTCCAGCAGTGTGGGACTGCAGGTGCTGGTTGACAAACACTGATAGAAAGTGCCATGCCAGTGCCAGGTATTGTCATTCTTATTATTTAAATGCAATTTTGCCTTAAATCCCAGTTACAGGAATAATTGAATGAGAAGGGACAGAGAAGTCTGTGACTTGATTATCTGGGAAATGGGTTAAGATAGCGCAGGTGCGTCGTAGGAGAGTGGTTATAAATAATATCCTTTCCTTTTTAAGAAGGCCTTGCTCAATATTTTTCAAAGGGCATTATCAGGTTTCTCATCTTCCAGGTGCTCAGCTGGTGATGCATTTCAGAGGCCTGGTTTTCAGTTCACAGGTGTGCAAGGTTGTCTCAAGGCACTTGCCTTTGTGTTGTTTCAAAATGGATACTTGCAATGAAGAACTGCTCCTGCAAACATTGAACTTGATATATATATTTCTTTTACCAGTTGCTATCAGTTTAAAAGAAGGGATTTGAAAATCAATTTCTACTTAAAAAAAATAATAATAATAAAAAAAAACTAACAAAACTTTCATTTTCATCCAGTCCTTCTGCTTACATTTGAACTGATCCTTTTAGATGGTTTAGCAAATGTGCTGTTTTTCAAGCTGTTCCTTTGCTGTGCTTCCTGGTACTGAAAGATATTTGGAGACAATGCATTTCCTTCAGATGAAGACAATGCATTTCCTTCTGTCTATTTTGCAAAAGCAGTAGCTCTAAATACCAGGATGGCTTGTGAATGCGAGGACAGGAGGATATAGAAATGGTTGGACTGATTTGGGTCTCAAGTATATCGAATTGACCTGTTCTTGTTTACTCAGAGGTGGTGAGGTTCTGGCACTGCTGCCCTGAGCAGTGGGAACAACCCCATCCCTGGAGGTGCCCATGACCGTGGATGGGGCCCTGGGCAGCCTGAGCTGGTGGGGGTCAATCAACTCTCAGCAGAGGTTGGAACTGGACGATTTTTAAGCTAAGCCATTCTATGATTTGGTGACAGAGACCAGAATTTAGGGAGAGGTGTAATACCCCAAAGTATGTGGGGGTGTAAGGACCAGCCTGCTTTTTTTGCAGGGAAATGCAGCTCTCCGCAAGACACCTCTGGAGGTTGAAAGGCCATCTACTCACCAGCCCAGACCACAATCCCCGAAGTGTTTTGTTGCCCTGCAGTAATGTCTCACTTCTCTTCTCCTCCCCTCCCTTTCTGTCTAGCCCTGTAGCCCCACTTGTGTATCCATGCAGGGTTGTCCAGTGGGATCATCATCTCCTTCACCATCCTCCTTCCCTGCCCTCAGGGGCTCTCCTTGCCCCTCCAGACTCAGCGCCTCACTCCTCTTGTGTTCCTGTCTTGTCATGTAGGGAGTTTGCCCGTTGGAAGGTGAGGAACACAGCCATTGAGCGGAGGGATCTGCTCCACAACCCACTGCCCCTGATGCCTGAGTTCCAGAGGAGCATCCGCCTCCTGGGCCGGAGACCCACCACGCAGCAGTTCATCGATACCATCATTAAAAAGTACGGCACCCACATCCTCATCTCTGCCACCCTGGGAGGTAGGTGGACAGCCCGGGCTCTTCTCTTGTAGTGGTGTTGGTATGGGTTGGAAAGGCTCTGTGCAACACCCATAGGCCATTGGCCATGCCACGTGGAGGCCCCCAGCCCAAAACTGTCTCATCATTAGGATTAAAAATCCCCCGGAGTACAAATAGCCATTGCAAATGAATTCACAGAGCAACGCGTGCACGTTCAGCATCTGTGATACGTGTGCACCTGTGCTCGTCTGACAACAGTGTGCGTGCCGGTGTGCGGCAAGATAAACGTGCTTCATTTAGCAGGAGCCTGTCTGCCGCTCCTCTGCCTCTGTCCTTAATTTGGCAATAGAGTGGGCTGATTCCTATTTTTGCACTATGAAGCCAAATGCAGAGGGAAGTCATGCTTTCTTGCTGGAACTGGAGGAGTTGTAATGAGCTCCAGGAGAAGGAGCTGGGCAGGGAGAGGAAGCAGCAAGGGAAGAGGTAGCCAGGGAGGTCTGGGCTGGGTGCAGAAGGGAAAGCAGCAACATGGACCCGACTGCTGGAAAATCACGACTCACTGAAATTCAAAGTGGACAGACAAGGACTGCAGAGAGGTTTGTATGTGCAGGCAGAATTTGTGACAGAAGACAGAGAACTGTAGGGCCATTAACCCATGTGAGTGCACTGCCGTTGGTGCTGCATTAACATTTTGAGTACTGAGAATACGAGGGGTAAAAATCAGCATCTCCTCTTAAAAATTCATGATGATTTCTCTTTTCCTTACATCATTTTTATCATTCTTTACCGTTTTAGGGCATGCATTTAAATTCCTTTCCTTTGAGAACACGTATCCATAAGGTTGCTGCACTGGTAAATGGTTTTAATTTCAGTATAGTTTGTTGCTGTTGTTCTTGACCTCCACCCTTGCCACACTGTGAAGTTTGTAGTGAACTTTGAGGGATTTCTGGCCGTCTGCCTATTCCCAAAGCATTCTGCAGATGCTCAGATGAGATGTAGATGAGATTAGATGTGTGCATGTGATTCATGCACAAATGAGGTGGTAAGTAAATTGGCGCAGTTCCACTGAAGGCAAATGACCTCTCGTGCAGCGTGCATCCTTCAAAGAACCTCAGGCTGCTCTTCCTGCCCAGCCGCTCAAACTGGCTGCTCTATCAGCAAGAAATGTGAGAGAGAAGGTCTCCATGCACTGGAGTGCATGAGTGGTGCCTGCATCGGGCACTGAAGAACTTGCTGTAAGGATAAAAGCCTCTTCATTGAAGAAATAGTTTTTAGGACTGTACTTTATAGAGCCCAAACCAGCCAAGTAGGAAACTAGGAAGGTGTTAAGAGTTTTCTGTTGGGGCTCACTTTCCTTTCCATTGACATGCCTTTTTTTCCTCGCCTCCCTGTTCACATCCCTGGAAATTTGAAATAAGAAAGACCTTTGATGTTGAAATATATTTTTAATTTTGCCTGGGTGAGGTTGTGAATTATTCACAGTGGCTTGTTTCTTCTCCTGATTTTACAACACAACAATTTTAAATATGCAGAGACTTGCAACGAGAACTGGTATTGGAGAGGAGAGCAAACTGCTCTATCAGCCCAGAGCATGGTGAGCAACAGTGGGGGGAAAAAAGGATTTATCTTGGCAGTGGCAGCCCTACAGAAGATGCAGATGAGGCTGAGCACGCATTATGCAAGGAGGACACACTCTTAGCGCAGTCTGTGAGCTAAACAAGGCCACTGGGGCATAAAACCAGACATGCACCGGCCCTCCTAAGACCTCCAGGAGATCTCCTAAAAAAATGTTCCAGGATTCCTGCTTTGGATTACAGGGGTTTGTAACTTAGCCTGATGTCTTACATTGCAAATGAGCAACAAATGCAGAGGAAATTTTTTTGCCTTTCAGTGCCATCTGTTGCACAGACCACAGGAGGCTGGATGATGGACCAGGCCAGCCCAGAGCAAACACAGATAGTTTCACACCTGGCCACATAACGAGCAGCCCCCATGCCTTTCAACCTATGGAGCATCCAGATCCTTGCAGAGCCTAAAATCCAGCTGTACTCTAGTTTAGTTCTGACGAAGGAACTGGTGAAGGGTCGTTTTGAGGGCATCCATGCTCCAGGATGGAGCGCACAGAGCTGAGAGCCAATTTGCTGGGAAAGCCCTGAAGGAAAGACAACTTTGAACATAGCATCCGCTTAATAAACGAGAAATTAAGACTTAATAATGCAGCAAAAGTCTATTAACCTCTCTTGATCTAAGGGTTGCTTGTTCACGCGCACTCTCCATGGGGATGCTGTGCTTTTCCTGGTCTGCACACATGTGCACAGAATAGGTTTCCAGCAGTGTTATCTCTGCTCAGCACCCTTCTCTCCTATAGGACTGAATTTGTCCTTAAGGAAAAGCATCAAATCTCAAGGGCTTTACTTTCCTCTCCTTCTTTCTTCCTCCCAGTGGAGCAGTTCAGACACTTCAGGGAGTAAAAGTGATGACTTTTGCAGTAAAATCTTTCATCTCCAGCATCTCAAAGCACTGGGTTCTACTGTCTGATGTCTAGGTGCTGTTCCAGTGGCTTGTTGCCTGCTCCGTGTTGTCTCGGGGGTCCAAGGCTGATGCTGACTCTGAAGCTGTTGTCACTGCCTGAGTACTTCAAGCCAGGCTTCCTGGTTGCTCTCTGTTCAATGCATCTCCAGTCTCAGCATTCCTCTAGCTAATATATCTCAGAGCCTGCACTGAAAAGCTCCTGAGTGTTGTGCTCCAGCTATCAGAAGGAGGAATCAACCTTTTTTTTCCCCACAAATAGCTGCTTTTTCCACTTCCTGGTGAAATCCCAATGGGATCGGTGGGATCCCAATCTGATCCCACAATGCTGAGGAGCATTATTCCACATCTTCCCTTTCCATTCACAGCCATCTGCAATGGAGGTGAAGCCCTATTTATGTCTGTTGTGTCTCCACACAGCTAAACAGCTCCGTGAGTTGAGAAATACTTCTGCCTCAAAGCACACCACTTTGCTCCCCCAAACCTCTCCCACGAGGCTGTCCTTCCAGTGGCAAGCAAACTGCCTGATGAAAATTCACAAAGCCTGACCTTCCTTCAATCCCCTGTGAAAACCCACCTTGACAATGAGACCTGGAAATGCACTGACAGCAAGAAGGCACCTGGCACTCTGTGACTGCTCACACTAATCGCTGTCGTCTCATTGCTGTGTGCTTTGCTGGGTGTTTGCTATATGCACCTGTTGTATCTCACCGGATAGTTGGATTTAAGTCCTCTGGGACAGGAACTTTCTGCTGTTCGTGTGGATGCGACAGAGCCTTGATCCCTGCCAAGGGCTCCATGCGTTGTTCAATGCGTAATGGTGTTTAAAGTGAGAAGGGAAATCAGAGCTGGTCATTTTCCAGGACAAATATTTCCACCATTTTCCAAAATGGTGCTGTTTCTGCTACAAGTGTGGTCAGAGAATAGTATGTAGGAGTATGGAAGGGTGGGCTTTACGTGCCGAACTTCTCCACTTAGTTCTTATGAAGCCAATTACAGCATTTCAACCGATCCATTATTTTGATGAAAGGTATCTTTGTTCCATCAGAATTTCCCACTTTTCATCTCAAAGCCTCTTGAGCCTCAAAGCTCGATCCTTGACGTACCAATTGCTAGGAAAAAAAAAAAACCACCAACGAAATCCAATAAAAATATTTTGATTTTCAGCCAGAATCTTTTTTTCTTTTCTTTTTTCTTTAATTCAGACATTTGGTTTCCATATAAGATCTGGAACATATCCAGAGAAAGGGGAGGCATTGCAAGGTTGTGTGGTTTTTGTTATTTTGTTTTTGTGTGTGTGTTTTTAATTTTTAATCAAAGAATTATTTAATTAAGTAATTCATTTCATATTTGGACAAATCCAACAATTTCAGCTAATCGACATTTTTAAGGAAAGCAAGCAACTGTAGACCAAAAAAAACCTGCAAAAATGCTGAAGAGCAAAATATATTTTAGCTTAAGAAGTAGTGATGTGGGGTTTCTTTTGACCAGGCCATCACTTCCAAAGGCAATGAATTCATCAGTGGCTCCTCTATCAAACCTCCATAAGAGAGCTATGTAAAATGGCACATTCCTACCCTCAGCGTCTATTCATTTATTAAGATCAGAGCTTCACGTGTTGAGGAGACAGGATGGTATTCTATGCCTTTGATGGATTTTAATTTAGCTCACGTAGCACAAATTGAACTTTGAAGTAAATATAACTTCTCGGCTTCGTGTCCTTTTCTTAGATCACCTTTTAGATTCATGTTTCTGATAACATTCAGGATGCCTGGTGCTATCAGATCTAACTGCCTCGCTACCAAACTCCCTGTGTTTACTGGTTCAAAGTCACCTGCTATCCCTTACCTATTATCTCTCTACTTAAATTCATCACAAGAGACACTAGGACAGGAAGCAAAGCAGAAAGGAGGCTTAACTTTCTCATCTGATCTTTCCTCTGATTGCTCCCCATCATTCCCCCTCCGTCCTTACCCTTTTTCATGGCCACTGGAAGTTAAACAGGTACAGTCAGTATTAGTTTGTTTTCTGTACCCACCTATATGCAATTTAAATCATTTATTTCCACTATAAACCAGTGTAGAGAATTGCCTCTGCTCCTGCCAGGTGTGCATCGTTCCAGATGCACTTCCTACAGAGACCAGTGTTCCTCACATTGGCCAAGTGGTCTGAATCCTTTCCAGCAGTTGTGCTGAAGCTCTGCTGAGTGATAAACATCCAAAGTATCATCTACTGAACTAAGCGGAGCTGATCTATGAGTGTAGTGGATCTGGCCTTATTGGTTGAATAGAGAAGGAGGTTCTAGCTCTTTAATACTGATGAGGAAAGGTGGATCCATCTAATAGTGTTTTATGCGTCAAGATTTTCTATTTTTTTACACCTATAGGTGTAAAATAGGATATCATTAGAATCATAAAATCATAGAAAATCCCAAGTTGGAAGGGACCTATAAGGATCTTCGACACCAGCTCCTGGGATATCTTCTCTGCCCTACCTGGCAGCCTCCTGGGCCCCGCTGGCAGCTCCTTTTCTTCTCACTGCAGGAGAGGAGGCCCTGACCATGTACATGGACAAAAGTCGCCTCGACAGGAAGTCAGGAAACGCTACCCAGAGCGTGGAAGCTTTGCACCAGCTCGCTTCCTCCTACTTCGTAGACCGTGATGGCACCATGAGGAGACTCCATGAGATCCAGATCTCTACCGGAGCAATCAAGGTACTGTGTCTAGCTACATATTCCCGTACCAATAATGCAGGGGTTTGGGACAGGGCTTTGGCAGGAAGCAGAAATTCTGAACTGAATTCCTGAGACAAGTAATGTCTGGAAAGAGGTGTGATGGTTATGTAGGCTAGGAGATTTCCACTATGTATGGCAGTGACTCCTGGAAGGAAGAGAGGGAACAGAGAACACAGATAAGCAATGAAGATGGGAAAGGAAAGGCAGGTTTGTGAGGTGGACAACCCGTGCAACCCAAGAATATTTTCCCCTTGTGGCTAGAGGACTGATAAACATCTCTCTGATGAACTCACTGCAAGAAAAGGTGAAAAACTGTGTGTGGCATTACCAAGGCATCTGCAATGAAATGGACTGAGAGAGAGCTTGAGGGTTGGAGCAGGAAGGAGGGAGAGCTGCTCAGAGCATACAAAATAGGGAAAATGGCTCTGCAGACAAAGGCTGCCTTCTCTGAAAGCAATCATCCTATACTGGGGAGGGATTTTATTGTTGTGGAGTTCACTCCAGGGAAGGTGAATGTGGATGGAGTTGTCATTGTTAGCCATTTCTGAAAGGTTTCAGCTCTTATTATTGTTCTGTGGTGTCTCATGGCTGAGTCTGTTCCCTCCTGGATGGGAAATCGGATTGAGATATTGAAACAGTGACAGCAGATAATCACCCTCTGTGAATTCAGGAAGGGCAACTCTCCTCCATGGCTGGAAACCAACAGCAACAGCCACAGAAGCAGCATTGCAGGTCATCTGTGCCTCCTTCTATCCTCAGTATGAGAATGGTGTGCGCATATGCTGTGGGAGCACTAGGTGCCATTGCAGGCTGGCAATCCATTTGCATCTTGTTTTCCATTAAGAGAAGCCAGGAAATAGTTCCTCTACTGGCTTCTGGTGTTCTCCACTGGAGATCCTTCTCATTTCCAAGCCCAGAGTAACATGCTGTTCCATAAAGAAAGCAGGCGCAAGTCACTCTGTTCTTTCCAGCTCATGGGTGCCTCAAGCATTAGCCATGTCTGTCCAGTGAGGAGTGTATTTTCTCAATTATATAAGATGCATTTTGGATTGCATCAGCTGGTGGCAGTGGGTCAATGTATCACAAAGTCCGAACCTGCCTGGGGAAGACGTGGTGCTGGAAGCAAAGGCAACACTCTGTTCTCTCTTTTCTACATCCTCTGCAGGTAACAGAAACTCGGACTGGCCCCCTGGGCTGTAACAGCTACGACAATCTGGACTCTGTGAGTTCTGTCCTTCTGCAAAGCACTGAAAGCAAACTCCACCTGCAAGGTAGGACACTGGAAGGAGGGAGAGGGGCAATCAGGGCTCGGAGTGGGGGATGCAATGAGAGAGGGGCGGCCTTTTTTTATTTTCCCTGTTTGCTGTCATCACCTTCTGCAGTTCAAGTTCCCTGCAGGACTAGGGCTCAACAGGGCTGAGCTAAAGGTGGAAGAAGGTGCAGACTGAGCCTAAGCAAAGAAACTGGGTGTCCCCTCCTGTACTGAATTTTGACAGATTTCGGTGGATCATGCATACACCAATACAAATAAATGTCACTTTTTTTCCATTAATATTGATGGGACGTACTGCCCACATCTCACTTTTGTCACTCCCAAATCCATGACTGGTGGAAGAGCTGTGCAGATCAACTTTTGGGACTTTCTAGTGAATATAATCTTTGGGAAAAATCACAGAAGTTTTATTTGGAGGCTGAAAGCCATGGCTTCAGTCCCAGCTGGGGAACTGGTCCAGAAGTCTACAGGCAGAAGTCAGAACTGAATCAGTAAATTAATAAATAAAACAAAACATGCTGGTTATCAAGAAGTCAGCTTTGGTAGAAGGAGAAAATTCGATGGGCGCATAATTTCCTAAGGTTATTTCCATATTTTTTTTTATAAACTAAGGAAATGTGGGATTTAATTGCTTATTTGCCCAGATGTTTTTATTTCTGGAATCTTTGTACTTGCACAAACTCTAATTTTTCAGATGAATGGGCTACATTACATCCTTAGCTTTAAGTGTAATTTGGCAAGTGCTATTTTAATCTTGGTTTCAAAGAAACTGAGTTTAATTTACTGAGTCATATTGTTGCTGTTATTATTATTTGCCCTTAAAAATAATAGGCAGGTTGCTTTCACTTTTCTTGCGATTCTTGAAATCACTGAATTTTGGTACTTAACCTAATTAACAATAAGCAATTTGAGGCTTTTTGTGTACTGTGGTGATGATTGTTGGTAATGAAAACCAAAGAATGACACATCAGCTAAGTAAGTAAAGAGCTAAATAGACTGACAGCTTGGTTCATAGGCAGACAAGTGGGTAAGTAAGTAAATCAGTAGATATCTATTGGCTGTCTGATCCTAAAAGGAAGAGAAAAAGCAAGATAGCTGGATGGGAAAAGGAGAGGGAAGAAGTGGGGAATTTTAGAAGAGAGAGGACATGTAAAGTGGGGAATTTTAGAAGAGAGAGGACATGTAAGGTGGACAAGGCAGAAGACGGAGGGATGGGGCAGTAGGACCTAATGGTCAAAAAGAAGTGGGTTTCATGGAGTTACACGGAATAATCCAGGGGTCAGACCCAATCCAAGGGAGACAGTGATGGAAGGAGGGAAGGCGAGTGCTGTTCTTAATAGGACAAAGTGACCTTTAAAGCTACACCTGAGTGTTTTCTTTCTAATCTGGAGAGCGGCTCTTGGGATAATTACCCAGGATCCTTCCTCTGCTCTGAGAGGACTCATCAGGAATTAGTCACAGGACTGTGGGTAATGGATCGTGACCGAGTCTCCTCCGATCTGATTAGCAGCCAAGCAAGAGCTGCTGACAGAAATCCATGTCGCTGCCTTCGCGTCGCTCTGGCTCTGAGGTTGGCTCAATAAAAGAGCAGCATCTTCGTGACAGGGAGGATTTCTGTTCCTCGCTGCAGCCCAGGCCTGAGAGTAATGTTTCCAAAGCTGTGCCATTTGGTCTCGGTGTCTGGGCCCAGAGCTACCTCCATACCTGCATGTGGGGTTTGGGGATGTCAGCCAGCCTGGAGGTGTAGGGAAGGACTGGGCAGCTTTCATAGTGTGAGGCCCAACATCTATTGAGGTAACACGGACCTGTACAGCAATGAGTGGGAAAACATTAATTTCTGCTTCCTTGCCAGAGGTGGCCTCTTGGGCAGTCTGACCATCTCTGTCTATATTGCAACACGGCGCTGTTTCAACAAGGTAAAATCCCTGTGCTGTTCCAAACATTGCAACATAAATCAGGAGATACTGCGCACTGGGAAGTTTGTTACATCGAATATGGTAATAGAATATTAAAATTCGCATCACAATTAATATTAAAGTCTTTCACCAAGATGGGCAGAGCCGTAACGACAACGAAAACATTTCAGCTTTTCAGCGAAACAAAATGAGGGGAAGTATGAAAAACACACTTAGACCTTTCCCTGTCAAAAGTGCTTTTTGAGTCAACATGTTCTCACAAAATGCTTCAATGAAACCGCGTTTTCAACAGAGAACTCTTCTATGGAAAATGTTTCAAATAGCTCTAATTTAGAGCAGGGGAAATTTACCTCTTTTAATGCAGGAAGCCTTTTGTATGCAGTCCAAAGCCAAACATCTCTCTCTAATAGATTTTCTAGGTGAATTAAGGACATGTTCCCTTGTCAGATACTTCACATTCTGCCTGCAGTTTTCAAAGCCAAACCTATACCGTACCTATGGTCCTCTCTATTTTTAAAGAGAAACTTTACACTTCAGAATTCCCCCTTATGACCAATGATATCTTCAAAACCAAGACTTTTTCCCCATCAGTAGTCACCAGCAAACGTGCCTTCTTCCTGCACCATCAGCTCCCAAGGCTGCCGTGGAGGAAAGAGCCAATTCCTTGTGCACCTGGCTTGCACTGAAGTGTTCACCCCACGATTTTGGTTCACAATCCCAGTCTTTAAGGCCAGGTCAGCTCCCTGCTTGGCTGCTGAGACGGGATTAATCAGTAGATGACAATGAGGGAATAAATAGCAACTTATTTGCATGTTTGTAGGAGTCAGAGACAATACCTAGGGAATGATACGGCTCCGTGGGATGTTTATTTAGGGCTGGGGCTGGCAGAGGTTTTTTCTGCAAGGAAACTTTTGGCTGGAAGATCTCTGAATAGCATGTAATTCCTGTTGTGCATTTGCTTGAGTTCTGAGTTTGGAACAGGTACATGCATGTTTCCGTGGGTGGATGGATTTGTGTGTTACATGCGTTCCAGGCCTAAGCACGTGTGCTTCTTGTTAAGTGCTACAATCAACTGCACAGATTTCAGCAGAACTCCTTATCCGATTAAGTTTTCATACAGGTGCTTTGCTGAGTGTGTAAGGGGTCTGACTGTCACTTAAACGAAGGGTCATTTACGCTGCCATGGGAATAGGAAATTATTTCTTGTAAGAGAAGGTTATTTTGGCAACATTTTTTTAGAAATCACAGATTTCATGAACAAAAATCAAGTATCTGCAGTGTGGGATGTGACCATGAGGTTGTTGGGGTTTTTTTGGAGATTACAAGGTATTTGTGTTTCCACATATTCTGGGACACACTGCATATGTCTTTTCCAATGGAAAGTGGTTTCCCTGCATCTTTACTGGCTTGTTTTCACACCTTTCTACTCCAGAAAAAAAAGTCTGCAAAGCCTGTGCCATTCGTAGCTGGAACCAGACAGCATGTTGGTGCTCTTATCTGAGTTGGAATTCAAACAGAAAACACAGTGAGCTGAAGAGCCTGTGGGCTTTTGGGCTTCATATTCAAAGGTTGAGGCCAGGGCAGGTTGCTCCTCCATGAAGCAGGGAGTGGAAAGATTTATTCACGGGACTTGGACCATGCATAAATAGGGTCAGTGCACAGCGAGGAGCCTGGCCCCATCTTTGGTGAGCGTGAGAGCTCAGGGAGTGCAGCAGCCTTCGGGCTCTTCAACCTTCTTCTGTAGGTCTCAGTTCTCCAATAGCTCAGCGCTCTCTTTCCATTCCTCAGTGTTGAAGCCTGGCAGGAGGAACCATCCCTAATGTCACTGTGAAGGTTTGAAAAGAGATCATCCTTCTGTGGTGGCAGCTTCAGATAAATCCCTAAAAGAGCCTGAATGTCAGCCCTTCCTGCAGTCAAGAGGAGGAAAACTATATTTTTAATTCAGATACATCTCAGGAAAGAGCAAAGAAACCTCAAAATGCTGCTGTTGCCCTGATCCTCCTCAGACTTGCTCTGTGATGTTTGCAGGGATGCTGTAATCTGCTCAGCCTCATGCATGCTCCCTCCCTTCCTAAGGCCCAGCCCGAAGCCCTGCCTCGTGTCACAAGCTGAGCTCTGCCCCATGCTCATCGTGCCTGGCAGCTGACACTGCTCTGAGCCCAGCTGCAAATTGGGTCAGACAGGGCTGCCACCAGGCATGGTGAGCAGCAGGGGGAGGAAGGGATGTCCCCGTGATTCCCCTTGCCCCCTGATGCCCCTGGGCCTGGGGGACCCTGCCAAGGCTGAGGTGTCCATGTGGAACCAGAGGGCAGTGGGCTGTGTGGTGCTCAGGGGCCTGAGGTGAACAAGACCCAGCGCAGAGGTGGTCCTGAACTCCTGGACGGCAGCGTGGCCCCTCCTGCCCTTTCTGCACACTCTCACCCTCTGAATTATTGCCTTATTTTCATTCCACTCCAATGAGCTGTCAGCAACGGATACGGTAATTCAGAAACACAAACAGATGGGTAATTGACCCGCGCGCCTTCGTTGCGCTGGAGTTCAGCGCTGCTGTTCGAGCCATAAACTCCTTTCTGCCACTCTGCCATCCCTGGGCCATTTACAAGGGATGAGCCCACGGGCCTCCTTGCTGCCTCATGCATCCTGAGTGATGCTGACAGCCCCAGCACAAGGAAACAGCTGTGAGTCCCCAAAAGCCCTAGGGCCATCTTCAGGGAGCCCAGAGATGGCGGCTGGGAGGAGGAGAGGCTGCAAAGGCGTATGTGTTGTACACAGGGCACGCAGGGAAACTGCCATCACGTCCTCGGGTACCCGAGCAGGCATCCGCCCACACGTGTGCCTGCACAGATGGATGGATGCACAAACACTCGCTGCAGAGAAAGAGAGCTGGGGATTGATCTCTCAGCTAATGTAAACCTTCCGAGCACCACTGAAATCCCTGGCACTAAATCCATTTGCACTTTTATAGGATTTGGCAAGTAGCCCTCCTAGCAGGGAGTGAGCTGGAAAGAGTCAGGTACCCGGCTCCTGTATTTATGCTGTGGGAGCTGGGCACTTAACTCTGCAAGGCTCTTTTAGAAATCCCACCCCATGTTATTCTCCATTCTTCTGTTTTCCTTTCTCTTCTTTTTATTTTTTTATTTTATTTTATTTTATTTTCAGCGCATAGTTTTTGTTTCTGTGGTACCAAACCTATTCAGTCTTTCCCAGAACACTGTGATGCTCATCACTTCTGAGCTACTGCTTGGCTGCAAAGCATAAAAACCAATACGTGGGGTAAGGGAGGCTTTGCTCTCAGCTGTTTCACACCACATTTGGATCCAGGACTGGGAGGAAGAGGGCGTCTGATCTCAGCCCATCTACTGCTTGCACCCAAGGTGTCTATTTTCTAACCGTCTTCCTTACCCATGACAGCACTGAGAGAAATCTCCCAACAGCTTTTAATTCCTCAGTATCGCTTCCCCAAGCTGTTAATGAAACAGGTTTTGAAAGCAGAGCAGATACCTGAAATGACCTCTTTTTTTTTTTTTTCTTCTTCTTTTTTCTTTTCCCCCTACATTTGTGCTTTGTTTCCAGGTCTCCAGATCATCTTCCCCCAGTACCTACAAGAGAAGTTTGTCCAGTCTGCCTTGAGCTACATCATGTGCAATGGGGAGGGCGAATACATCTGCCGGAACAGCCAATGCGGCTGCCAATGCGCAGAGGAGTTCCCACAGTGCAACTGCCCCATCACCGACATCCAGATCATGGAGTACACTCTAGCCAACATGGCCAAGACCTGGACAGAAGCCTATAAAGATCTGGAGAATTCAGGTAATCAAGCAAAACACGTTTTTCAATTGATTTATTTCAAACAAACTATACAAGTTGAGAATCATTTTCTTTGCCAGCATAGCATCATGGTTTGGATGAAAAATAGATGATATCGAGCCCCAAAGTATGATCTTGATCGTGAGAGATTCTTGTTTTTTCTCTGTGCACATACATATAAGACCACACACACTGCGCATAATGATAAGTGTAAGGAGATATTTTCCATGGAAGATTTTTTTTTTTAAATTAAAAATCTGATTTTTCAATCCAAACCAGCTCGGAATCTCTCTTTAATAGCCCTACAGAGAAACTTCCACAATATGAATGATGCAGAAATTGCTTTTCAGATTTGCATGAATGATTTATTCTGCTTTGGTGAAAGGCAATTCACGGGGATAGCACAGGCCAGATGACACCTCATTTGAGGCAGAGAGAAGGGAAAATGACTTCTCTCTCCTACAGCACCGATGTCTGTTGGTGTGAACATTTCTCTTCCTCCTCTGCTTTCTCCCAGTGCTGTCAGCGTCAGTGGAGTCTGTTCCATGTTGATGCTGAGGGGGTTGGAACTGGATGATCTTTAAGGTCCCTTCCAACCCAAGCTGTTCTTTGATTCTATGATGCTGGCGAAACCCATAGTGAAGAGTGCTACATTTCTCATGCAACATGAGATGAAACAGCCTTGTGTTTGGGAAAGCAGTTAGAGCAGCAGCCAATGGCCCAAGGTTGATAGATGAGCAACTGGATGACAGGTGCAGGGCATGCTCTCTTGGGAGACACAGGCTGGGGCAGTTCCAGAAGCAGCCCACTAGCTGATGGGCTCAGTGGTTTTCAGGCAATTTCTGCAGATTTATGGATGGAGCGGGAACAGCAGGATTAAGAAGAGACTGAGCTCTGCTAGATCAGTACTGTACAAAACCCATGTTACTTGTTGCTTGCTACCTCTGGTATGGGAATTCCACACAAGCTGCTCAAGAGCCATGCGTTGGCCACCACTCATCAAATCCCTTTCCACAGGATCTAACCCAGACACGTTTATGGTTTGGCCTATGAAGGGCAAAGAATTACAGTCCCCCAGTGACTGTTTTACTATTGCACCAGGCACCTGTTGCAGTTGATCTAAGCAAAGATTGCAATAGATAATTATATTCAGTCTCCCTTGCCTTGAGATTTCGACACGGGAGGGTGTTTTTCATTTGCCATGTTAAAGTGACACATTGCAGTGCAATTCTCTGCTGCGCTGTGGCCATATTCCACCCAGTACTGGAGGCTTTTCAGGGCTAGATGGAGTGATTATCTTTATGTTTAAAGCTGCTGCATCTCGTTCATCATTTTGTTGCATCATGCGTGAACTCATCCTTTGAGATGAAAGTTGCTGTCGCAAAAGACTACAGTGTTAGTGTTTGGCTTCTTTGTTTTAATAAAAATTCCCAATAACTGGAGGATTTTCTTTATAATGAACAGCAGAAGAAAAATCTCTAATGACATCTGAAGGCTTTTTCAATAAAGAGGGGTGAAAGGCACACGAGTGCTCTGAAAGCAAATAGCATACGTGCTGGAAGATGCTGATAGCCTAAAAGATCTATATTCTGTTTCTGATCTGTGTTGGATTCCTACGTCAATTCAATCCCCCTCCACCCTCCCCCCCCCCCTAAAAAACACCCCAGAAAAATCCTGCAGGGGGAAATAAAGGGGTGGTGTGATTTGGGACAGCACCTCCTCCAGAGGTGGGACCGCAGACCTGCACTGCCTGCAGTGATGAGTCATGCCCAGCAGTGGGGTGACTCAGCAGAAAGGGCCGTGGGGCATTCTGGGAGACGTAGTCCCAGCCGTCAGCGATATTCTCTGCAATGATAAATACAGCAGCAACAAAAGGAAAACAACCTGATTAGTGAATTGGGATCCTCTGGGTTAAGAATGAACCATTCCCAGAAAAGTACAAGGCTTAGCACAAGCTTGGCTGGGGGGCCTCTGGAGGTGGCTTAGAATATAAATAAATAATGAAGAAATAGTTTTTGGAAAGTCTTCTCTTTTTCTTTATTTTTTTTCCCCTCCTTTTTAAAAAACAACACCGTTCAGCTGTTAGTTTGCCAGATTTCTTTGCTCATTTGTTTTTCCCCCAACGTTGCACTGCAGTATCAAAATGTGCACACTGCACCGAAATTTCTCCCTTACCCGTCTCTATGAAAAATGTAGCCCATTCATCATCGGAGGGAAAAAAGCTTGGTCTTTTGCACAAACAGGCTTTTGAGGAAATTGATTTATAAGGGGCGGGAAGCAAATGCAAGGCTTTTACTGCTGAAAGGTACCAGGAGTAATCAGCATGGTCAACAGAAGCAATTATACATGATGATAGTTTCAGAGGACCGCTGCACGGGAGAGAATCATTTTTGGGGAGGAGAAGGGCACCGAAAGCAGCATCACTGATGGAGTGAAAAGCTGAGGGATGATTAAAAAAAGCATCTCCCAGTTATCCTTTGGGGGAGAAAGAAGACAAGCAGATATCCCGTGGATCGTGATAGCGCAATGGTGATAATTATTTTTATTAGGTTCTCAGTTTCACTGTGTGACAAGTGAGACAAGATCATCCATTTACCGTCTATATAATGATCCCACCAACTAATGCATAGATATTCTTTGTTAAGCAGTTAGGAATGAATTGCAGATTGTTAAATAATAGGAAAACTGTTATGCAAATATATATAGTCTTATGAATTCACATACACGAGCTTTGTACAATAGGCTCTAAATTATCTGCTTTGATAATTCTATGTAATACTATAGATTATTTCTTCTTTTTAGATGTCTGCCTTTTCAAGCTTTCTTTCTTTCTTTATTTTTTTTTTTTTTTGCTTTTTTAGTTTCTGAAAATGAAATGAAGATAGAATTTTTAAATAATGAGGAAAGGAAGAAAGATAGTATTGATAACATAGTGGAAAAGAGGGCTGTTTTTCTTCACTGAACGCATTGTGGGTGGGGATGGGGGTTTGATCCAACTTGTCACTAGAAGCAGTGACCATCACTAGCGTTAAATCAGGTCAGCTGTCAACCAGTTTTGTCAACCAGTCTAAAATAGGAGACTCTTCGTCATCTCTGGCCAACCAGTCTAAAGTAGGAGACTCTTTGTCATCTCTGGCCAGCCTGTTCCAGCACTGCATTACCTCCAAGTGAAGTTTTCCAACAAGTCGCTTGAACTTCTCAAGCTGCAGATTGTGTCTGTTATTCCTTGTTATATCATCTGTCTCTAATAAGAAGACTTTCCTTCATGTTTGTAACTGTCTTCTGAGAAGTGTCATTAGATTGCCCCTTGGCTTCTGCTTCACCAGATTAAAGAAGTGCAGATCCCTGCACCTGACCTGGCAGGACCTGTGCTGAGGCCCCTGACCACCTCTCTATAGCTCTCAGCTGTGCCCTCCCCACTTTCTCAAAGCCCATTTTTAATTGGTTGTCCCTAAAGCTGGACGTGCAGCCTCAGCAGTGCCAAGCATTAGGGAATATTTACTTCCCCTAATCTACTGGATTTAGCCCCATATGCAGTTTGCCACAAGGGCAGAGGGAACGTGGTGTTGACCCACCTTCAGCACGGTGCTCACCACAAACCTGGGACTGTTTGCAAACCAGCTGCTGTTGCCTGTTTCCAAGCTTGTGCTGACGTTGGGGCTGTTCTGCCCTGGCGTAGAGCTTTCTGCTTTTCTTTATTGCACTGTATGAGGTTTGTGTTGGCCCACTCCTCAAGTTTCTCAAGGTCCCAGCGTGCCAAACAGTTTTCTGGTATCAAAAAATGGGCTATTTTCTACTGAGGATGTTGGAACCATCTGTCTCATCCACATGAGGATGTCCCAGCTTGGCAATCAGAGTCTAAGCAAACTATTCTACATGGTTTGGAAAAAAAAAGGATCATAAAGAGGAATGGTCATAAACACAAAAAGGATCAGATTCTCTGTTCTGTGATGGGAGAAAAAAAAACAACACCCAGATCTAACATAAAGGAGTTTTTTTTTTTTTTAATTATTATTATCAAGCAAAATCAAACAGAAATAAAGCGATCACAAAATAACATTTAAGAGCATCTTTTTTTGGATTGGTTCGATTTTTTTCTTTGGTTAAAACTGATGCATTTTTTTTTTTCTGACTTTAGCCCTGCAAAACATTTTGTTTTGTTTTCATTGTTGCATAAAGTGACTCAATTAACTTCAGATGAAGGAAAAGAAGTGTCTTTAAAAGAAATAAATAAGTGAGAGAGCAGGACATTCTAGTACAACTCAAACCATTCCATTGGGGATTTTCTTAAGCTTTTCCCCCCCCCCTTTTTTCCTAATGACACAGCCAAAGCGATTTGACTTCCAGCAACAAATGGCATTTTAGGAGCATCTGAAAAACAACTGAAATGAGCACTCTAGCTGAGGGTGATTACAGCTCCCTGCTTTTTGTTCACAGTCCCCAGACTATACCCCCATGCTGCAGGGAATGTGTTGTTGTCTTTCTCCACCCTGTACACATTAACTGTATTATTTCATGGGTTTCATTTCCCATACCATAGCAGCAATGGAAATGGTGGCTTTCCTGGGGCAGAATAACAGCCCAGTGTGTTAATGGCCATCAGCTCCCCATACATCATTGCTGCTTCTCCATCCTGCACGTGAAACTCCTTGTAACTTCATTACAGTCCTATAGTTCTATTCCTCTACTTTCCCGTGTGTTCCAGATGAGTTCAAATCCTTCATGAAAAGGCTACCTAGCAACCACTTCCTGACCATTGCGAGCATCCACCAGCACTGGGGGAACGACTGGGACCTGCAGAACCGCTACAAGCTGCTGCAGAGCTCCTTGGAAGCCCAGCGCCAGAAGATCCAGCGCACTGCCCGCAAACTCTTCGGCCTCAGTGTCCGGTGTCGGCACAACCCCAACCACCAGCTGCCTAGAGAAAGGTAACCTTCGTCCCTCGTGGGGATGGGAGCGATGGGGTAGGGCTGGGTTTGGTGACCTAAACCCCGCAGCCAAAATGATTGGACTGAGGGTGTGCTGGCATGGAGGTTTGGTGGAAAACGTTGCAACCGGCATTGACCAGAAACCCTGTGATGTTATTACAGATGGAGAGGGCAGATTTTCCATTACGGCAACAATAGCTATTGATATCCAATAGTCACCTCCCGCTGGCTTTTCTCAGCACTGCCCTATGGCCAAATTTGTTTGCTTCTCAACACTTCTGCAGAATTGCATCTGTAGATTTTTATTAAATATTACTTGCTGTTTATTGCTACATCTTCTGGAGTGAAGTGACACTGAAAATCTTGGGGGAAAAAAAGAAGAGTCCAAGTGCCCTTTTCTTCCATGCATCTCTGGAAGTAGTCAGGCCAGGCTAACATTTGTAGAACTGGGTTTTAGCTCCTTTATTGCATATATATTCAAACTCAAGAGAAAATGAGCTGATTTTTGTGTCCTATTATCGTCCTGCCCATTGGCTGCTATGCATGCTAAGTTTTCGTTTCACTGTGGTGCAGCTCAGGAAATTCTTCCAGGGCTTCAGTTCCCTTTAATTAGCCAAAATGTTCATGTTTCTGGACAAAGACTCGATGGTGTTACCAGGGAGGAGGAGAAATACCTATAGTGGTATATAGGTATACATATACCTCTAAGTGTTTATGAAAAGAAGACTTTGGAGAACTTCCTGGTGTTGGCCCATTCCTGCCAATTAGTTCCATTGCTACAAACCAGCCGATGGGTGGACGAGTCACAAGCAAGTCCAAGCTTTATTTTGAGTTGCGCCACAACAGCACAGAGCAGAGATCCACGCTGCTCCAAGCATTCAGCTAAATATGTCTTTAGCATTTCTCTTCTATTTTAAAAAGTCAGCCAGGCAGAAAGGGAGCCTCCAACTTGTATTATAGAATCTGGGGAAAGGAGGACAAAATGGATGATGGCAGCTGGGTTTTTTTTTAACTGACTGATGTGCTTGATTTGTTTAAGTCAACACCACCAGGCATATTATCATTTCTTTTCTTATTTGTCATTCTGCATTTGCAGCTAGGCAGGGGAGGGGCTCGGTAGACAGCTCTGTGGTGGAAGAGGTATGCATTTCATTGCTCTTTTCACACTGCTTGGAAATACTCTAATTTTCTAATTGTTACTGTACAGAACAACAGACGCTTATCGAACATGCCAGTGGCTCTGAAAGGATGGAAAGGTTCTATTAAGAGCAAGCCTCTCTTCCTCTTTTATACGTATTATATATTCAAAAGCAACATAAAAAAAATAGGACTGCTGTCCATTGCCCTCAGGGAAAGGAGGGTGGTGTTTCCAACAGAAAGATTAGGGATTTTTGAAATTAGGATAATCTTTCCGTAACCTTTTGTAACAGCTGAAAAAGGAAATATAAATATCTACATTTGCTTATATTTTACTTAAAGCACCTCTTTGCTGCCAAGTTTGTTGGTTTAAAAAAGAAACCGCTCCCCAGTTGCTCAAGCTTCAATATTGAATGGGCTCCTGTAGTTGTATTTTAAAATTCTGGATGTAAAATATAAATAACATCCAAAGGAGGGGGTTGATATGTGTTCTGGGCTCCAGCCATATTGTCTTTAGTTAAAATACTCCTCCCAGCTGCTGAGAATGAAAATAGCGAGGTCTACCTCACTGCTCCATACAGAAAGCCCAAAGGTATCTGCACAGTAGCTAGTGCTGCTGGAACAGTGACAGGTGAGCTTGCAAAGGAGATCTTCTTAAATTCCTACCTTTGTTTTTGCAATTGAGAAAATAAAAAGAAGAAGGAAAAAGAAAGAAGAACCTGTTCTGCTGGATGGTGGTTGGGTTTTGTTGTTGTTGTTCTTGTGCAATAGGTTTTAAATGGTGAAACACGACCACCTGGCTCCTAGCTCCCAGCATTGCCAGGCTGCATGACTCCTGTGAGCAACTGCAGGAAACCATTGCAACTTAATGCTTGCAGTTCTGCCTGGATGTCATTATTTTCATTTCAGTTTGGAGCATCAGATATTAAAGCTGAACGTAAAATTGCTTCCAGTTACCTTTGTAGACCAGTTTTCTTTTTTATTAATTTCAAATGCTCTAGTGCTTTATATTTAAATTGGCAGAGGTAGCAAACGTTAAGCAAAATAACTCTTGCACTGATATTAAGGGAGAGAAAGAGAAATTGATGACAGCTTAATGAAAGAGAAAATAATAAAAATAAAAGTCAGTGGCGACTCTGCTACTGACTCTCAGCTCTCAAACAGTGGCTCTTTTCAGCTCCCTTCTGTTTCTTCGTTACATTCACATGAGCCTGAGCCATCAAGGACAGTATTTCAAGAAGCTGCCCCCTGTCAGCCCAAGGGCTCTGACTGGTTCTGTGTATATTCTTGCCCTGACCAAGCTTGAGGATAAAATGGGGTAATTTTACCGCTTTTCTTCTCTCTCACTTCCCATTCTCACTTCCCATCACGCTTCCCATTGTCATGCTTGTAGCCAGTGCCCAGCTCTGCCCTGGATTCTGCATTTTCATTTAATTACATCCCTTATTGCTGCCATCAGCAGATGGTGGGTAGTTCTTTCCTTCGCGCGTGTCCTACTTGTGTCTTTGCTGAGCGCTAAGACGCGCACACACAAAACACTTCCTTCTGCAGATCTCCCTCCATCTTTCCTCCGCTAAGTTGATCTGAGGAACAGGAAAATTACTAGTTTCAATTGCAAAATACCAGCCGAAACTCCTTTGTTGTTTTGCTCTACCAACAGTTGGTAAAAGATAAGGAAGGAAGGATAGCTCTTTTTTTTTCCTCTCTCTTTTTTCCTTTTTTTCTTCTTCCCTAGGACAGAACACACCAGCTGGATAGGATGTGGTCATCTTATTCCAATTTTTATAGCATCCCTTCTGCACAGCTCATGTCTCAAGAACTCAGTGGCATTATCAACACGTGAAATCTGTATCATAAAGCTTCAGACTTGCAGTGCTCCAAGCAGAAGTGCCCTAGAAGCCAGGCAATGTCCTGGGCCCTTTTTCTAGGGACCAGGCTTTTGCATTGGCAGGAGAGCTCATGCTAGCTCTGAGCATAGGAAGGCGACCCTGGCAGCCCTGTACCACAGGAGGAACATGAAAATTGCCCCTTCCCGCACTCAAGGCTTCAGAGTTTTTGTGATAATTCACTTCCTTTTTTTTCCCCCTTCACTGTGTTTTTCTCAGTTCTGTTTGTGTTTCTTTTCTTTCCTGCCATTCCTCTGTCTTTCAGTTATTGCTCGTTCCAGCATCCCTAAGCCTTCTGCATTTCTCACCTATTTTTCCTTTTACCTGCACATTTTCCCCTCTTTTTCCCTTTCTTCTTCTGCTCCTCGATTATTTCTTTCCTTCCAGCGCTTTCCTCTGTTTTACACTCTCATCCCTCCTCTCACTCCCTCCCCCTAATCATCTTGCTGTTCTTTGCTGCTGTATCATTTAATGCCTTCTTTGATACAGCCTACAGCTTAATGATTATTCAGAGGTCAGGCGATGCAGGTGCCATGAATTTCACTAATCCAGCTCTGAGAGCCTCTGTCCATAATCACTCCTCCTGTTCTACAGGGACTGAATCCTAATTTGTCATTAGCCAGTCCTCTCACTGCAGTGCTACCAAGAACTTTTTGCCCAGAAGAGACAATGAAGTATTCATTAGCTGGGGGGAAGGCAGGGGGGAGGGAGCTGGACAAGGCTGAACGAGGCGTTCTGCTGGAGGCTGCAGAGAAAGGAGTTGCTGTGCTGAGGTTTCCCAGAGAGGGGGGAGAAGGGGCAGCGAGGCAGCTTTGCAGGGCGGTCATATGAAAAGCAAACGTGGATTATGGTGTCATTCATTAGGAGCCAATGTAGGGCTGCGGGATGCAGAGATGAGGGTGCTCATGGATCAATGATGGGAGTGGTGGGACCTGGGAATGGGTGGCTGGATGAGAGGCTGTAAGAGGAGATTAATTAGCAGCAGATTTTTAAAGGAGAAGCCGTTCAAGCAGCTTGGTCTCTGTGCACCCTGACATGCATACTCTTTTCTGCTGGTTTTTGCACTCTGCACCATGAGCAGAGGTTACTGTTGGCTTTGCCTCATCCCATTACAGAATCTGGTTTTGGGGATTGGAGGGAATTGCCTGTGATATGGAGATGGGCGGCTGCCTCCTGCCAGCCTAGGAGTTATGCTGCAATACCTGATAACACTTCAGCCTCTGGCACTGCTTTATCAGCTCTTCCCATAGTTGAACTTTCTCACCACTACGCTGATGGGAGCACTGTCAGGAGGCTGAGCCAGATTCAGCTCTTAGAGCAGCATGAAGAGAGAGCCCCCAGATGATCAGTGCTAACTTATGGCTATTTCTTAGAGGGCTTTTGTTCTCTGTGGGAGGAATAAACACCAAATGTAAGATTTAGCCTAGAAGTAACCTGGAATAGTTCCCAAATTTTGTTGCAGGGCATCAGTGCCCTGAGAGCTCTGCTCCAGTTATATCCCTAAAAGCACTATGACCGTAGAAAGGTGCCAACACCAAAGATTCTGTGAGACTCTAACATGCTAATCCTTTCTTCTTCCTACCTGCAGGACAATACAGGAATGGCTTACCCGGGTCCAGTCCCTACTCTACTGCAATGAGAATGGGTTTTGGGGCACTTTTTTGGAAAGCCAGCGGAGCTGTGTTTGCCATGGTGGCACCAGCTTGTGCCAGCGTCCCATCCCTTGCATCATTGGGGGCAACAACAGCTGTGCCATGTGCAGCCTTGCCAACATCTCTCTCTGTGGCTCATGCAACAAGGGCTATAAGCTTTATCGGGGCCGTTGCGAGCCTCAGAACGTAGACTCAGAGCGGAGTGAACAATTCATCAGCTTTGAGACGGACTTGGACTTCCAGGACCTAGAGCTGAAGTACCTGCTGCAGAAAATGGACTCTCGCCTGTATGTGCATACCACCTTCATCAGCAACGAGATCCGCCTGGACACCTTCTTTGACCCCAGGTGGCGCAAACGCATGTCCCTCACCTTGAAGAGCAACAAGAACAGGATGGACTTCATCCACATGGTGATTGGGATCTCCATGCGCATCTGCCAGATGCGCAACAGCAGCCTGGACCCTATGTTCTTTGTCTATGTCAACCCGTTCAGCGGGAGTCACTCCGAGGGCTGGAATATGCCCTTTGGGGAGTATGGCTACCCACGCTGGGAGAAAATCCGCCTCCAAAACAGCCAGTGCTACAACTGGACCCTGCTGCTGGGCAACCGGTGGAAAACCTTTTTCGAGACCGTCCACATCTACCTACGCAGCCGGACGCGGCTGCCTTCCCTGCTGCGAAACGAGACGGGCCAAGGGCCCGTGGACCTTTCTGACCCCAGCAAGCGCCAGTTCTACATCAAGATCTCGGACGTGCAGGTGTACGGCTACAGCCTGCGCTTCAACGCTGACCTTCTGCGCAGCGCCGTGCAGCAGGTCAACCAGTCGTACACGCAAGGCGGGCAGTTCTATTCTTCCTCCTCCGTCATGCTCTTGCTGCTGGATATTCGGGACCGAATCAATAGACTGGCACCTCCTGTGGCCCCGGGGAAGCCCCAGCTGGATCTGTTCTCTTGTATGCTCAAGCACCGCCTGAAGCTCACCAACAGTGAGATCATCCGTGTGAACCACGCTCTAGACCTGTACAACACCGAGATCCTCAAACAGTCGGACCAGATGACAGCCAAACTCTGCTAACCCGGACTTTTCAGTGGGACACATTGGTGACTGATCCTTTTGCTGTAAAAAAATAAAATAAAATAAAAGAGGAAAAAAACAAAACAAAACAAAAAAAAAAAAGAGGAAAAAAGAAAAAACAAGTAAAAAGAAAGAAAGGGGGGGGGGAGGGAAAGTAAAGAAGGGGGAAAAACAAAATTTGTAAAATGTAATTAATATACAAAAGAGAAAAAAAAAAGAGGAAATTCTTCATTTGTTGAAAACTAAACCCGTTCTAGCAGCTGTATAAAACTGTCAGGCATGTTTGTTATTTCTATAATCCGTCATAAAAGAGTAACACCTTACTCTCTCTCTTGACCTTGGAGGTGTTGCTTGCTAGTCCTCAGGGGCAGCAGGGTAAATAAATAAAGGGAGGAGCTGAGAGAGGGGCAAATTTCTGTAATGAACTGTAAAGATTTCTGCTATGCAGGTGCCAAGACAAAGAGACAAAAAAAAAAAAAAAAAAAAAAAAAAAAAAAAAAAAGCAAAGCAAACAAACAAACAAGAGTTATATGTAAATGTAAAAGAACTGCCATTATTCCTAGTGGGAGTAAATGGTTAAAGATAAAAGATATTTCTCCTGTCGAGATTTATGCCAGCTTTATGTTGAGTTATTCACCCAGCCCGTGCTGAGCTTTACTGAAGGACAGAAGGTGATGGCAGTCCTTTGAGAGTAAAGCAAGTGCCTCATTGGGGAGAAGACACGGCAGGTGGAAGGGTGGATGCGGATCCGAGGTGGCTTCACTTTGGCGTTTTCACCTTGGAAGACCTCTCACCAGAGGCAGTGTCAGCTCTTGCCAAAGAGAAGGATGTGTCAGGTCTCCTTTCGTTCCATTCCATGCCTGGCAGCAGGCTGCTGTTGCCTTCAGTGAGGCCAGAGCTCAACCCCTTTAAAACTTCCCGAGTCGCTGCTCTTTAAGGTCTGAACACCCTAAAATTAAGAAAGTCAAAATTATATTTCACACCGAAAAACCTTGAGTTAAAGGCAAACCTGAGTTTGGTTTTTAACCTATGTTCTGATATGTCTAATAACACTGGGAAACCGTCATCACTGCAAAAACCCAAAGCATAGGGTAAGAAAATATATTTCCAAGGAAACCTGGAGATGCCGAGGGGTACACGAGTGATTTTAGCTCTCTGGGGAAGGAAAAATCCTTTATATTTTCTTATGATTCTGTAGCTATGAGGAATATCCTTCTTTCACAGATTCTTTGTCCATAAAACAAACAAACAAACAAACAAAACCAAACAGAAAACAGATGAGAAAAATTGTATTACAGTATCTCCAGAACTGACAAAAATCTGCTCTCAGTTTACAAAGAGAAAGACAGATTTAAAAGGGTCGAGTTATCAGGCAGACAAAACACCTGAAATAACCGAAAGCTGTGTAAGGTTTTGCAGTGTGTGTGTGTTTGGATATATTGTTTTTAAATATAGGGTAGAGTGTTTGAATGTAGGATCAGCTGAGCTGGTGATAAAGCCTGAACACAATGGGAGGAGAGTAGCGGGTTATTTCTCTTAATTTCACTATTTTTAGTTAAAATTCTTTGTCAAAACTGCTAGTGACAGTTCTGCCCTTTCGGAAGGAATAAACAAAACTCTCATCCTTCAGACTTGTAGAGCTGGAGGAGCGTCCTGTGGAAAAGCAGGGCTGAGCAGGAGGCCTCGACCCAACACCCAAGATTCAGATCTGGCTCAAGACTTAACATGGTGGTTCAGCCAAGTTCCAAATTGTGCGGGTTTTGACATTATTCGTTATGTTATCTTAGAATAACATCAGTTCTTCTGGAAAGAGCTAAATGCATTGTGGTGTTACTCATACGACTCCAGGGACTTAGGCAATTAAGTCTGGCTTCAGGTTTTGTTCAATTTGAGAGGTTTTGGTTGATGCAAATCAAAGCTGAGAAGGAGTTAGATACCTTGAGGAAAATAAACATTCACTGAACTCTCCTGCGGAACTAATGATTGAGGGCATACAAGAAACTGTCTGTCTAGTTAGTAAGAAAACAAAAAATAGAATCCTAGTCATAAAAGAACACATCAGTCCTTGTGTGTCCACCAAAAGGAGTGGATATGCACGAGCCTGAAGACGATCAGAGTGAATTCAGCAGACGTTTCTAGGGACATTTATCCATTTCAGCTGGTAGTAATTTGTGACTTCGTGTTTTCCCCAGCACACATTGAGACCTCTTCAGGCTGGACATTAGGAGATATTACTTCTCAGAAAGGGTGATCAGGCACTGGAATGGCCTGCCCACGGAGGTGGTGGAGTCACTGACCCTGGGGGTGTTCAAGGAACGATTGGATGTTGTGTTGAGGGACGTTGTTTAGTGGAAGCTATTGGTGACAGGTGAACGGTTGGGCTGGATGATCTTGTAGGTCTTTTCCAACCTTGGTGGTTCTATGATTCTATGATCTCTTTCTGTCTTTACTGATCAGTCCCTGCAAGAGATTGCAAGGTTGCCTTTTTCTTAATTGGTTCATTTGTGGGTTTTTTTATTGTTTTTCTTGTGTTTTTTTTTCTGATTGGTCTTTGTTTGCATAGCAGAGTTTCATGCTTATAGACCTCCACCATTCAAACGTTTCTTTATAGCTGTGACATTTCCATGTCAGTTTTCCAATGAGGGAAAATTCATTGGCAGTGGTATGCATGGAAGATAGTTTTAAGCAAATAGTGAAGAGTATTCATGGGAAATGAATGTCAAATTAGTAATTATGAGTGAAAATAATGTTCCTGGCAGTTTCATCCATCCAAGCAGGGAATACAAATATACTGTTTAATTTACATGTATGACCTGAGGAGCTGACACTGAAAAAGAACTATAGTTATTACTCTAAAAATACTGACTACTGCTTATGAGCAACCTATAGCCTGAGATGCAGTCTGCATTCAATGATGGGATCTGTTCGTGGCTGGGAATAGTAAATGTGCTCACATAAAGTGAAATTAATTCGATAAATTGCTTTCCTATGAGATAAGTATCCAGCTCTAGTGACTAAAAGCCAGAGAAGTTGCAATTAAATCTCAGATCTCGTGGGTAGCTAACAACACATGAGCTAAATCTTGCCTGGTGTTCATGGGACTGTTAGAGATCATATTGATTGCCCTCATGTATTTCTAATGATGTCTGGGCACGATCAGCCCCAATTATACTGTGCTTCGACAAGGAGGGCAACACCAGGAGCTTTAAACAAGACACTGGGAACCAACAGAACTTTAAATCACTGCTGTCCAGACATGACCAAAGCCATGGTAGGCAGCAGAGGGGTTGGAGATGGGTTCCCTGACATGGACAAGCATTTCCACCATGGCTGGGATAATGAAGTTGGAGTGTTGAAAATCAGACTAGGAAAATGGAAGTAAATTTAGCACAGATAGACCGTCAGCATAGGAAGCGTACCTCATGAGTTCCTGATCTGGTGACATGCCACCAAATGGCACATCACAACAGTGATGTGGAGCTTCTGTGCAGTAAAGCTGTTGCGGCATGGCTGGATGACGTTTGGAGGTGGAATGAAGATGAGATGTCATGGATCAATTCTCTTGTCCTTCAGGGTAGAGGAAAATGTAGCTATTGAGCAATGAGACAGTGTTTTGAGCTCAAAATGCATGTCAGAGACAAAAAGGAAAAGCAAAACCAAATAACGTGATCAACTGTGCCTTGGGCAACACTGTCCTCTGCTTTTGATGACAGAAACAAATGTCTGCGTCCAGTTTACATAGTAAGAAAATTCTCATGCCCTACCTTTCAAATGTGAAATGTTCATAGTACCTCAAACAGAGCACACAGTCTGCTTCCACTGCTCAGGCCCATCAAGCCTTACCCAGTAAGAAGGACCTGTGACTACCAGGTCCTGAACCAGATTTCACAGATTTCTTTTTGGGTATTTGATCTGCAAGCGATGCAGTCATCTCCTATACTTCTGGCTGTGATAAGAGGCAGTAACTCAGATCACTCCGGAAGGTAATTAATAGAGGAGAATTAGATGGCACTGAGAGAGTATTTTCACCTATAACATTAGGATCACTGAGCAACATGGCTGGTAGATGTTGCGATATGGGACAAGGTTAAAAAGGGATCCTCAGACTTTTAGATGTGGGTAATCATTGTCTGACTGGATAAGAATGGAACTCAACTCCCTTCTCCCATACAAGAGGGAGATAGGGAGCAATCCCTGAGATGGTCCATCCCAACCCATACAGGGGTGGTCCTACTGACTCATGGCAGATGCTTGTCCCCTGCTGCAGTTAGGGACTCTGTAAAAGCTGGAGCTTCCGAAAAACAAACAAACAGAGAAAGACAATAAGAAAAGCCAGACAGCAGATGTCCTAAAGGCTAAGAATGGCAAAGACCAGCAGGTAGAGTAGATTCTACGTACTTTTAGCCCCCAAATGCAGAAGACTTCTGGTATCAGTTGCTTCAAGTCACACGAGAGAATGGACGAGGAGCTGATTAAGAAAAGTGCTTTTTAACAGTTACTCAAATTTAGAGTTCCCAGCCGATGTGGCAGAAAGCAAAGGACGTCAGCAAATCTTATTAATATGCTGATGCTACGGCTTCAGAAGTGTACAGAATGCCCATTTGGATCAGGGCTAAGAGCACAGCATGGAGTTGCTATGGAGACATGGGGAGGCCATTAATTAGCTCTCATATGAAATCATCAGGAAGAGTCTGGACCATGGCAGCTCTGCCCTCCTCAGAAGCCAAGGGCACGGCCCTACTGACCCCCAGACTCCCCTGTGCAGCTCCAACAGCCGTGTCCTGGAGCAGACATCCTGCAAGTATCAGAGGCGGGTGCACAAGAAATAAGGTGGAGGTGATGATAGGGGTAAACAAAGGATGGATGTTGTTCCCTCTCTTATTTTCCTCTTCTCAGAAAGCCTGTTTGATGTTGCAAAAAAGAACACAGGAGATGTGCTGCTTTTGGGGACAACGGGACTCATGACTGTGACCACAAAAATGTCAGGGCTGGCTGCAAGGCTCGGACATGCTCAGTTAGAGGTGCCAGTGTCTGCCTGGGTGAGCTGCACCCGAGAATGCCAATGCTTCTCAGTACTATCCTGCTCCTCTGAGCAATTTCTGGCCATGCAAAGCCAGCGTTTCCCTTCCCCTAAGGGAAACACGGGCAAAGAAGGGAGGTTTGTTGGCCATGTGCCCAGGCTCCCCGCAGAGCCAGATCCACCTCCAGCCCAGGCTGTGCGTGCATGTTCCCGTGACAGCTGTGACGGACTTCAGCTGCCATGCACAGGATGTTCTTTTTAGCCCACTTGCTAAAACACCACTCAGGAGGACGTTTGGCAGATGGCATCTCCTGCACTAGAGCACACTGCAAGATCCCCAGCCCGACTGCTCAGCTCTCAGTGCTGAGTGGCAACCCAGACCGTGCACTCCTGTCTCCAGCTAAAGCACTTTCCTCGATGAATCTTGCTGTAAGGGAAAACGGCACAAGGTTCAGGTGCTGCAGGTTCTTGTCTGAAAGCAGAGACAGAGGAGGTGGAGATAGCAGTTAGGTGTCAGGGGAGAGGCACAAGGGAGATAAGACAGGGCATAAGGAGGTCATGAACAAGACAGTTCCACATCCCTTCCAGACTGGAGGGTTTGAAATGGACCTGCTGGACCCAGACAAATCATGGTCCTTGTTCAAGATCCCTTCTCAAAACCATGTATCAACTAAGTCCCTCCCATCTTCTCTGCACCTTCTTCCAGTAATCTTTTTTCTAAGCACAAACTAACGCCTCTGAGTGTCACCAGGATTATTAATCTTCTGTAAATTAAATAAACCTGAGAAACAATGAGGACTAAAACCTCTGTAAGAAAACTTGCTAGAAATTTCAGCTCCCTCCCTTGAATTTCCAACTTGTGACTTTTCCTGGCATGAGATGGGTGCTTGATACAAGTCCACTCTTCAAGCCAAGATGACTTTCCATTTTTGTAATGAGAAAAAAAAACAACAACTCTGTGCAATCTGTGCTCTCGGGATGCACAAAACAAACCTCACACTCAAAACTGCCAATAGCAATCCTGACCACCAGGAACAACTTTGTGCCATTAGAAACATCTCCACGGGGCTCACAGATCCAGCCACTGTGCCCTCGTTATTAGTGGTATGTAGTAGAGGAGTGCAACTACAGGGTGGTTCCCATTGCCCTCCAGTGCTTGCTTTCCTCAGTACGCAGGCAGGAAAGAAATCTGATCTCATGGAGAGAGACCTAGAAAAAACAGGCCATGGGAGCTCTGAAAAGCACTGCTAGAAAAAATTATCACTGCAGCAGAGCCTGCGGAGGGGAAGAATCTGATTAGGTGACCCTGAAGAGATACAGTCGGGCACAAAAGAAATGGGATTACTGACCTCACTGCACAGGGAGGACTCTTTTACTCTCCAAACCAATCCTGTCGCTGACCCTTCCCTCTTATCCGTTTTGGCTCAGTAATGAATAACACCAGGCCATTAGCTTTGTATGTAAAACACAACATAGAAGTACAACTCAAAATTGTATTTTAATACCATGGAAAAATTCAAACAAATGTAGCTGAACAAAGAAACAAAATGAAACAGGGAAATCACAAAGACACTTTATATTAGGTAAGATTTTGCCAATGACACGTTGCTGTGAGGTTGCTGGGAGGTACCAGCACCACAGCCTACAGTAGAAAGTGGTCAACTGAATTATTTTGGCTGAAACTCTAAAAAATGCCTAAAAGAAAAATAAAAGAGAATTTTAAATTCAATATTTCTGATAGAAATAGGAGCTAAAAGCACACATTACTTTTCAATTATCTGAGCCACACCTTGTTCTGACTACCTGTCATTCATCTCATCTAGAACATAGACTTGTAAGTGGGAATAAGGAGTTCAGCTTCAATGGCTTTGCACAGTGCTCAGAGTCTCTTAGGATGGGGTGTGCCAAGGGGATCTGAAGTCACAAAGTCTCAGAGATGCTGCCAGGAGCAGAGCAAAGACGTGCTGCTAAATTCAAGGTATCACGAAGCCAGAAACACAGCATGTACATATCATTTCTATATACATGAATATATTTTGTTATTTTTTAGTCTCAGCCATCAGACTGACCGTTGTATCAACAGGAGAGACATCAGGACAGGAGGTGCTATTCCAGATAGGCTTTTATTTTCCCTGAAAGTTTTGCTGCCTGAGGGCCCCACTCTCACAGGCACTGATAGTGACCTTGAGAAAGATATACGGCAGTGTGCTACTATGGTGTGGATTTAGTTTCAATCTTGAGACATCCCAAATACTCAGGTCAAGACTGAAAGCAATGCCTTTGCCTGATTTTGAAAGAGAAGCCAGTAACAGAAATAATCTAGAAGCAAAACAAACCTTATTTCAGCCTGTTTTCTAGGGCAGGCTTCTTGACAACGTGCAGCGCGTCTCTCTCTGAGTTGGGTTGTGGTGTAATTTAAGGCTGAATCTTGTTCTGCAATGTGATGACAGGATCAGATTATACAAATGTCATACAGCTAACAACTGAGATCTGGTTTTCAAGCTTCCCTAAGACACTGAGACTCAGGGTTCGGTTAAGTTCCATTCCAGAGTGACGAAACAAAACCTGGATATTGTCTGGGTTGGGATTAGACACTAATTCCGCTCTTGCTGTGTCTTCACAAACTACTCAATGAAGGGAGTTCGCTCCTGACTTACTCCTGGATATTTGGCAACCACCTCCATGCTTTCAGTCTCTCTCGATATGAAAATCTAATCATGTTCGCTGCTCAAAATCAACTCTGGTGAAGACTAATGCAAAAGGCTCAGCCTAAGCAAGCAGCTTGCTCAGGAAATGTAGATAAGAAGCCCTTGCGGTTTGCTTTGAAAGTCAATAGACTTGGGTTTAGAAGGATTAGCAAGGGGCTCAGTCCTGCATGGTGCTGAGCACTGTGGATTGCAATATTGAGCGTGTGCATGTGTGAAAGTCAAAAGGACTGTTCAAAACCATGAGTTAAGATCATGACGACGTATTTTTCTAGCTCAGATCCATAGCTGTCAATAACTGGTAATGGGTGTTGAGTTCCAGGGGAATCCCACATCACAGGGACATAAAGGCCTGGGAACTCTGAGATCCTAAAGCAACTTGCTATCCTGAATTACTTCTTTAATTTCAATGTCTGGGCTGGGTTCAGTCATCCCAGGCAGTGGGCGTTAGATGGATATGAACTCTTACATCACACACAGAGCACCCAGTGAAGAGCACAACAAGTATTCAGATGGACACAAATTGCATCACTTCTTAATGAGAATTAATATCTCAGATGTGGCACTGGGGGACCTCAGTCACGCACCAAGACACCAGAGTGGATGGTATTTTAGAGACATAACAAAAAAGAGACCTCATTTCAAGAAGCCTCTCAGGAGAGCACCAATTAAGAAGAAAACGACTGTGACACCAACTGAAGTTCCCAATCATTTTTCAAGGGTCAGCCTCACAGAGGAGGACCTTCCTGTCATCTGTTTGTTAGAGTATTTGTTTGCTGCCCTCCCTTCCCAGGAAATGCTGTACAGAAATGATTGCTTTTGTCTTTCTGCATCTCTTCCCATTTCCAAAGTGCTTTTTTTTTTTTACTACTTTGATATTCCTCATGGGGTGAGCAATGTTTTGCTGGTTTTTTTTCAGGCCAGTATTATTTGTGCATTCACTATAGGCTCCAGTTAATGAAAATAAAAACAAAGAAACATTAGCGGGAAAAAGAAAAAGCCAATTAGGCAACAGGGGAATGAGAAACTTGTTCCCCAAAAAGCGTTCATTTCAGATGAGAAAGAAGGCAGAACAGGCATTGAAACAGCTGCATAGGGTCTCATAGTGGCAGAGCAAAGGAGAAAATATGGGTCTGAGCGGTCATACCCACCCCATACCAGCACCCTTCAAAGTCTGCATCTACAGTAGAGTCAACTGGGACATTCAGGGTTTGTTGCCAGGGAAGAGGGAGCTAAGTAGCCGAAAACATGCATCTACAGCATGCCTTCTTTAGTTATCAACAGTAAAATAGCCCAGATTTTTCTGAAGTATCAGTTACTGGCCAGAGGCAAGG
The DNA here is from genome assembly GCA_030625065.1 of Alectoris magna. Taxonomy (NCBI): domain Eukaryota; kingdom Metazoa; phylum Chordata; class Aves; order Galliformes; family Phasianidae; genus Alectoris; species Alectoris magna. The sequence continues at coordinate 3,688,752 of CM060579.1, read as the reverse complement.
TATTAAACTTCAAGATACACAGTTGCTCTAATGGACCTGGCATATCCTAACTTTCTGAGCTCACCTGTAAAACAATAATGTCATTTTCTTCTTCATTATGCATCACACATCAGCCTGGCTGCTCATTAACAGCTTTGACCTGAATCTGTCACTTTACAACAAACTCCTGTAGGATTCCAGGTTTACTGCCATATAACTGTGTTATTATACATGGAAGGCTGCAATAAGCTGATTACAAAAAAAGCTCTTTTTTTTTTTTTTTAAGACTTAATATGTACTTTTCTGACATCAGATAAGTACAAAATAAACCTGAAACTTCACCCAAAATGCATTATGCAAAGAAATCTGTCGCTATAAAACCACACAGGGCTCCCTTCGTCAACTCCTCTCTGCACTGCCTTGGCTGCATGAGGAGCTCTGCTGTGGCAACTGTTAATTTCTGCATGCCTTGAGTCAAACCATCCTGTCTATGATTCAGTTGGTACAAGACAACCTTCCTCCTTAAAAATGCAGCTTTCTGGAGCAATATTTGTGTGTTGTGGAGCAAAGTCCCAAAGCTAAATGAAAAGCACCGTTAAAGTGTAGGGTGAGAGGCAACATCCCATCCCATTCTATTTCAGCTTGGGAATCTCAGGACAGCCTTCCTGAAGGGGAACTGCTTTAAACGATTGAAAGGGGTAATTCCAGCAAGGGCTACTCTGCTGGATTTTGATTACTTCATGCCAGATGAGACAGAATTGGCCAAATGCTAAAATGGAAGTGAAGTGTTTCAATAATTTCCCATAAGAAATGTCAACAAAAAAAATATACTTTGCTGAATTTGCTTTTCTTTAAGAGAAGACTGTTCAGCTGGGGAAAAAAAAAAAAAAACCTTGGTCAGCTCCATCAGCAGAGTTGGCTGTGGGAAGTGAGGTTCATCACATCTGGGCTAATGGGGTGTGAAAAGTTGGCCTTGCTGAGTACACGCAGATCACTCTTACTGCTCCTGAGAGAGCCTGGGAACTGCTGGGAGGAAGGATTGATCCATGATCGCTCTGTCTCCTGTCTACACAGCTACAATCATAGAACGGTTTGGGTTGGAAGGGACCTTTAAGATCATCTAGTTCCAACCCCCCTGTTATAGGCAGGGACACTTCCCATTAGACTGGGTTGCTCACAGCCCCATCCAGCCTGGCCCCAAGTGCTCTCAGGGAGGGTGTATCCACAACCTCACTGGGCAACCTGTTCCAGTGTCTCACCACACATGCTGGGCCCAGATCAGGCTGGGCTGTGTGAAGCTCATGGGTTTGCACCACTTGTTTGTCCCACACCTCAGTCTTCCAGCCAGTCTGCCAACACTGGAGAGCACATCACATTCCCCATAGCTGAGGCTGAAGGCATCACACAGCACCTGGTGTCAGAGGTAGCAAGCGAAAAAGAACCTACCGTAATAGTAAAAGATCAAGGATCAATGTATCTAAAAGAAAAAAAAAACTGTTTAATTTTATACAAGCCATAAGGTGTATATGCTTTCTATAATTCCCCAGCTTTGTAGTCCATAGGTGGCTCAGCACCGAGGACATGGGATATGTAGCAAGGGTTTGTGGTTGTGATGTATGTAAAGTCTGTTCTGGTAGTGATTAAGAGCTATCCTGGATAGAGGGAACCAAAGTTAATACACCTATGGGCATCTACAATAGACTTATGAGCAAAATATTCTGTAAACTACTCTGGTGTTTAGCTTACAGGAAATGAGGTGACGGCACCAAAAAGAGTCAGCTCTCTCATGGGATGTGACTTCCCTGGGTGCAAGGCCTCGGAGCAGAACGGTGGCTCCTCTGGCCAAGCAGAACAGTGCTTTTGGAAGGAAAAAAAAAAAAGAACTATGACAATCATCTGCAATATTTTACAGCAGGATTTTACAGGATAGAGCCCAACTTTAAAGGGAGAGATGGTATTTCGAGTGTTACATCTAAGCCATTGATAGTGGCAGGGTTTTGCAGTCTATGCCATACAATCAGGGAACAAAAGCCCCAGCTATCTCTATTAATCAAAGCCCATCTTTGCAATCATTTATTGGGTTTTTCCTCTTGTCGCAATCATGGACCAGCACAAGCTGAATTACAGTGTTCTTTATTAACTGGCACGGCTTGCTCCACCTTAATTAGTACAGACCAGTGGAGCTAAGGTGAATGAGGTGAACATTAGATGCAATTTTATCATTGATGTTGAAAAGACAACCAGACCTCAACTTTTCTCTCTGTAAGTGCATGCCTTCCTTTTGTGAGATGATCAATAGCACTTCCACTGGAGGAGGTGGGCAAAGCACCTTTCAGAACTGATAATTGTGCAGGATCCAAATCTTTTCTAATAAAATCTTTCAAAACCTTGACAAAATTTCTACTGAAGGCCAGCTTTCCTAGGAGACCTATAATTATTGAGAGCAAAAGAGAAAAGAAATGAGAGTTACCAACCTGGTTCAGATAAATAGGACCAACTCAAACGAGGGATCTGAAAGACAGGGATACGGAAAATGAAGCAAGCAGAAAAAAAAAACATAATCATGATAATAAAAGAACAAGGATCAATATCTCTAAGAGGAAAAAAACATTTAATTTTATACAAACCATGAGGTGTACACACACTCTGTGATTTCCCAGAGGTCTCCTGGATGATTCTTTTTCCTTGTAAAACTCACATCTTTACACACAGCATTCCCAGCTCCTATCTCAGCAATACAAAATGTACATTCAGACCACAGGACATCCCAAGAGATTGATTCCCTTGATGCTGCTCTTCTTCTTTTTCATCTTTGAAAGTCAAATATTTATCATTTGGCATCTTCTGTGTTTTGCTCTGATCCTTGAAAGAAAAAAATCTCCTCTCACTGACCTTACTTGGGAAAACCATAAAGGAAAAGCAGCACTGTATTCAATGGAGCTGCCAGGGAGGATGCAGCAAGATGTTCAGCTTAAGGTTGCAGATAATGCAAGATAGGAAAATGCCTCTCAAGCAGCTGCTTCCCCCAAACAGCAGGAATACATCAACATACTGAATTACTCAAAAGCCTGGTGTCTGGGAGGGAAAAATATCAATTCAGGTTGAGGGATACATTCACACCTTCCCATGCTTTTGAAAACATCTGCTAAGTTCACAGCATTATGGCAGAGCATCATTTATGCTGAAGCACTTGGAGGATTTGACCCCTTCTAAGAAGGCTGGAGATCAAATATTGTTCTTTGCACACTCAGGTCAGTGCATCCCATAGTCTTGCCTACGACATCCCTGAAGAACATTTGTGGGAGGCAAGTTCTAAGTTTATCCTCATCTAAAGGCATTCGCCTTCCCCTAAATTTGACTATAAGAAATGAAGGTGCTGGTCCTGTCTCCTTGCTGACGAAGTGTGATGTTGAAAATGGGTGAAACCACATGGGATAGCGTGCAAAAAGGCCAAAAGTGAAAATAAAAACCCACTGACGTCTCTCCCTCCCACCACAAACGCACACAAAAGTCCTGTAGGAAGGAGCCCTTTTCCCACCTGCCTGCAGAGGTTCAGCTTTTTGTCTCTTCCACTTTGTACAGAGGTGAGAGGAGAGCAGCCAAAATAAATGGATGAAACACAAGCCAAAGAAGGAGGGAAATGACCACATAGCAAGAACTGAAAACTTCCACAAATGCCCATATGAGAGTCAGGTCATTGAGGTAACCCCAGGGATGGCAGTAAGGACAGGAGAGGGGTGAAAAGGGGGGAGGGAGAGGAATCCTTACACTGAAATCTCACTCGAAATAAGCAGGGGACTGTGGGTCCGTGCCAGTTGTAGCTCCCATTACTGCTGCTGTGTGAGCGGTGCTCATCATTCTGCATAGTTCAGGGATCTTTCAGATGATTGCTCTAAAAATACTTTATCTGCTATGGTTAAAAATAACTTCCTTCTTTCTATTTATTGACCTCCCTCTTTACCTGCGTGACCTCCCATTCCCAAACATCTCTCAAGTACTTAAAAATAACCACCTCTCTTCCTTCCCATCCTAATTTGATTAGTTCACATTAGTTTAACTGGGTGCATATGGAAAACAAGGACCTACGAGAGGAGCTTTGTGTTTGTTATTTAACATGGCACTCCTTCTCATCCCTCCTCACAGGAGTGAACCCAGCTCCTTGTGCACTGTCCTCTGCAAGAGCCAGGTGCTGCTTCTTCTCAGACACTTCTTAATTGCCAGCTCTTATGGAGTAAGTGGGACAGCAATAGGAAGCAGCCTTGAAGTCACTGAAGAAAATGAGTCCCGTAGCACCACCACTTCATACTCACCTATCTGTTTAAGCCACCATATATACGTTAATGTTTAAAATATAAGAGAGAATGTGCTTGTGGGAGTCTGCAAGGGTAGGCATGGGGTATGCATCAAGCTCTGGGCAGCCTGGTGGAGCTGTGGGTGTCCCTGCTTATTGCAGGGAGTTGGACAAGATGGCCTTTAAGGGTCCCTTCCAAATCAAAGAATCCTATAGTTCTATGATGTGCAGGATGTTTGTCCTGGTTTGATTCAAGAGGAAGATGTAGAATTAGACCATTCAACCTTTGTGGGAGACAGGGTATTATTTAGCATGCAATAGTATGAAACACAGGAGGGAAAAACATCAAGCAGAATAGATACAGATGCACTTCATTTAATTTAGTACTTTCATGCTCCTCACTTTGTGATTGGGGACGCAGAGAACAGCAGACACTCGGTGCTGCAAGCACAGCTTTTTATAAGGGCTTTGCAGTACCTTTAGCTCTATTAACACTTGCTGTATTCTACTCCCAGGCTTAATTATTCATCTTATACCCAAAAGTGCAGCTATGATTAAACTGAAGAGCAGTTAGGCATTTTCAAATGGACGTGATGCTGCAGTACAGGAGAGAGGCTTCTTTCAAGGGTACAAACTTGTCCCTCTCACCTTGCCCACATCTCCTCTCTCCACTGAGCCTTGCCTCTGTGTTTCTCCACTGCTCAGCCTTTTAAGCAGCCCTCCTGGTTTCCCTCTCCCCCTCTCATATTTACATCCCTTAGCTCTCTTGTACCATTACCTTTCCCCTCTGTTGATTTGCCTCTGCAACTGAATTTTCTCTATTGCTCTCTCTGCAGGCTTGGATGAAAGCCCATGGAAGACAATTGGAATTTTCTTACTGACTTCTGGAAGGTATTGTTGAAAGGACGAAGCACTAAGGATAACACAACTTAGCTGCAGCTTTCTGCCTGGGGTTTGGGGATGGGCTAAGTGACTTCTACTTATCCTCCCAATAGGCTTTAGTTTCTCTGACTGTATGAAACTTGAGAAAACCATCTCAGCACCAATTTGAAGGACAAAGATCTGCCGATCCCAGGAGAAAGCACAAAACAGTCCTTTGAAAAGGCCAGCTACTGAGAAGTAAACTTTCTTACATACGTAGCTCTGAAATTTGAAAGTAGCTCGGGGCAAATTTGGGTAATAGTGAAACTGGTTTATTTCTGCCAGAAAGTTAGGCTTTCAGTTGAAGCTAGTCATTTAAGCCATAGAAAGAAAGGCTGTTGCCTTCGAAGGATGAATCATGCCACCCACTTTAGGCACTGCACATTGGAAGAGGTGACTCACCCTCTGGAGATGCCTCCCTTTCTCTCCACAGCCTGTAGATGAAACATGGATCACCGGCTTAGACACCTCAACTTTTAAATGGTTAAAACTAAGTACAAGTAATCTTTCCTGGAGAAGACACAGATATTAACATACTTCCCAGACCAGCACTAGGATGGATATCACACCACTGTTGTTCCATTTGTAGGATGCTTGAGGAAGGTGAAGGTCTTGAGGAAGGTGAAGTGGGTCAGACCATGTTCAGGTTTGATCTCAGCTGAGCTCTCCTGGGAGACAGCAGCCCTGCTTTCTGTTTCCTGCTTGTAATGTTGTAACATAATGGAAAGCACAGCAATAAGAGCAGGGTGACAAAGACGCAGGCTGCAGCAAATGAGAACAAGAACAAATGCAGCAGCTATGGACACAAAAACAAAGGAAGAAAATTTCACTCCTTTAAGAGGCCTCAGATAGGCAGGGATCTCCAGCAAGATACCCTTACCTCCACTGCCAGCCCTTAAATGAGGTCTGGGAAGGGGTGAATCCTGGCTCCATCCTTTCCACTCACTCAGGTGCATTGCATACAATACACCTGAGCTCCCCTGGGTTGGCTCTGCCTTCCAACCAGGTGCTCAATCACTGCTTCAGGCTCTGACTTAGCATTTGTGTTACAGTGCTGTAGGGAATAGAGCACTCAGAGCCCAGGATGTCTTCAAAAACCCTTTTCCTCCTGTTCTCCAGCATGTCACTTGGACACCATGCACATGGGCTGTGATGCCTTCTTTCGATCCTGAGTTCGCTAATTCTATTCCAGCATCTCCAGCAAATTTGGCTTGGTGTCTCTGACGCTACATCCCAAGATCCTGTGAGCAGATGGGAATTGAGAACAGCACTCAGCAACGTTTCCCAGATGTGCCTGCAGCTGGGTTGGCTGTGCCCATCCCTGCTGTGTCGGCCTGGAAGCACCAGTCCAGCACTTGACAATATTCCTGGAGCACAGCCAACTCTCTGATGACAGTGCGTGAGAGCAGTGTTCACATTTTCCATTTCCAGAAAGCCACGTGGCAGAAAAGAAGTCAGAACTTGTACTTGCTTTTTCATGCTCAGAGTTTCTCCCTTGCATTCTGTTGAGTGCTGCATCATTATATTCATTTATAAAACTGACCTGAAGACAAATGCGCACAAGCTTTCTTGCCTTCCCATTGCTATCTTGGAGGCAAGGCTCCAGTTTTTAGCCATATGACACAGTGAGATAAGCCTTACAATAAAAAGCAAACAATACAAGGCCAGCCCCGGGCCTCCAAGTCGCGATCTCGGTTTGTTCAGCATTTTCCCAGAAGGTTGTTGGAGATACCTGTGGGTATGGCTGAATGCAGAGAGTCGACTCTGCAGAAGCAAAGAGCACAGGATTCTGGGTTATTAAACCATTTGTCTTACAGCCCTGGGGAAAATGAATTTGCTACAGAAAGTCACTAATGGACCGAGTTTCCTCATCTCAAGCTTTCTTCTCTGCGTTTCGCAGCATCCCCAGCTTGGCACCATTGTAAGCATGAGCACCAACTTGTGTTGAGAAGAGAGCAGGGACCGAGAAATGCAAAGAAGGGATGTGTCAGAAAAGCTATTTTTGAAACTCTCTGGCTCTTGACTGCATTATCTCCAGATCTGCCCTCGACAGTATTTTTTCATCGTTCATGGTAGGTTGAAGGCATTTTTCAGCACGGTGTTAAAAGAACATTGCAAATTCATCAAGAATTTCCCTCATAATTAACAAAACAGAAACAAAAACAGTTGAGACTGTCAAAAAAAATTCATTCTAAGAGTAAACTATATTCTCTATGGCACGGTAATACAATATGTTAAATTCTTTCACTCAGAAGGGAATAAAGGATATTTGAGCATAAATGCATTATCCACAATCCACAATAGCACAGCCTATCCCCCTGTGGATAATGCTATTAGTGCTACATTTCAAATTAAAAAGCATATGCTCTTCTTCTTTCAAAAACAAGGGAGTGCTGCCCACTTCCTTCACTTGACTAAAAACAAAAGCTTTTAAAGTGATAAAACAGCCTTCATTTGATAAAAACAACCATCTGCACCTGATTTAGCTGAGTGTTGGCTTTTAATGACAAATTGCTGGTTGGGGAAAAATTAAGTGCAAGCAGGAAGGTTGACTTGATTTGACCACAAACTGGTTTCTAATATCCCCACCAGTCCTACCCCTAATTCTGATGCCAAATTGTGACCTTAAAGAACAAATTTCAATCAAGGGCTCTTCAAATCATTTTACTTACAATCCCACAAACAATCAAGCTCCCAGGCTCACCTCCTCTCTTCTCAACCTATTAGTCTGCATTAGTTAAAGTGGGTTTGCTTATTAAGTTTTTTTTATATCTTCAGAATAATTTGGAAAGGCACCAAGGTCTTAATGTACCAGATTTCCATAACGCAACGTGATATTAACAAACATCAAACTCCATCAATGATCTGTGCAGCAGGCATCCTTAAAGCATGTAATTAAAATAACAGAAGATACCATCAGCCACAAAATAAATAATAAATAAATAAATGAAAAATAAAAGAAAGCAGAGGAGGGAACACAACTGCAGTTTTGTGAAGAAGCCATGCTGAGATTGCTCCTTTGAGGTTGGGACGTGGCAGCAACATGGGAACAGGGAGAACGTTGTTCTGGTAGTGCACCAAACTAAGAGGGGCATAATTTTGCATGGATCATCCTTGGAACAACAGCAGCTAGCACAGTCAGAATGGAAGATGGATGGTTGAGTATAAAGGTGTTCCTTTAGGAACAGTTATGCAGACTTACAGAAAAATCCTCAAGTGTTAGAACTATTCCTTAGATTTTTTTCAATCAATGGGAAGTAACACCTGGCTGCTAAGAGTGCTTTTCCTCAGTAGACTTCAAAGGCTTTGCCAAGGAAGTCAGTGTTGGGTTCTGCACATTAAACTCTCCTGGTGTTGTTCCTATGCCATTCTGCCAGGCATCCCCAAACAGGTGGATGTGCCACGGTGGGACAGGAGGGGTGCTAACAAAACCATCAGTCCAGAAGCCAAAATCGTCACTAATTGCTCTTTGTGCTTTCCCATGTCACCCAGAGTCCTCCACCTACAGGGCTACTTCCACTCTTGGAAGACTCCAGTCTTAGAGTGAAGTGGAAAGAGCACTTTCTTTCCAAAACATTCCCAGAGGCTGTAAGAGGTGCTGGTGGTTGTGCACACCACACCTCCCAATCTCTTTTCACTGGTGGATGGCTCGATATTTTCGTGCTGGGAAGTGTGGTTGTGCATGTGTCTGCTGTTCCCGTTTCTAGCATAGCTGAGTACATCCATACACAACAGAACATGTATATTTAGCTGTTAAAATATATATATATATATAAATCCCAGCACGTCATGATAGCAAGTTTATTTCCCACCAGAACATTCCATCCATTTGGGCAAAACTTTCTGCGTTCCGAGACACGAATAGAGAAACCCAAATATGTATTTTAATTTAGATTACAAAGCGCTTTTCAGATGCTTAAGTAACTTTGGGGTAATAAAACGACTTCTCCCTACTCTCAGCCCCTGGTAACAGGCTGAATAGTAAACCAATTTGTCACCGTTGCTCCCCAGTGCCAGAATAAGCGTGTGGCTGTTCCCACTCCTTTGCCAGAGGTCACTGGATGCAATGTCTCAAAGACTGTCAGAAGGAAAACAAGCGAGTGCAAACATAACAAATTGCAAGGAGGAAGCACTGCTGTGACTGGGACGGAGGTGGAGGGGGATGATATCTTCTGAGGAAGGCAGAAAGAAAGAAAAGATGTGCATGGTTCATCCAGCACAAGACTACTTTAATCACTTTGCGAGGGGATGGCTGCTCTCAAGGACAAATGGATAATACGTGTTTCGCTCGGGCCGATAGTGAGATAGTGAGTATCTTTGAATGTACTGATACAGCAATTAAGTGAACTAGTGTCCTTGGGCAGCTGCTGAGGTTTAGGAAAAGAGGAGGTTTAGGCAGTGCTTCAAGTCTTCCCTCTGTGCAGCGGGGATGCGCAGACAATGTGCTACCGTGAGTGCTGGCAAGAGCAGAACGCCTTCTGGGGACATCATACCCTCCTCCAGTGCTCTGCTTTGCGGCTGCAGAGCCCTGCTGCTGACCTGCTTGTTCCCTACCCTAGCCTGTACCTTCACAGGGACTGATGGAGGGACATTTTGGTGCCATTCCCGCGTCAGACGTAAAGGTGCTCCTCAGGGATGTACACAGCAATAAGAGAAACCATGACCTTTTGTACCCTTGAGCTGCTGCACATCGCAACAATTGAGCCATAAAATGTGCACCTGGGCTCACTTTCCTGTGCAGCTCGGACAGGTCTAATTTATGGGGTGATATAAATGAGATCCTAATTCTGGTATCCTCAGGTGCATAGGGGTGGGTCCAGCACTGCCCGTGTACACCAGCAGTGCATGCGCAGGGGATCTCCAAAGACCTCTAGGGGAACAGCAGCAGAACAAACGTCGCTTTGTCTGACCACAGAAAACCGGGACATAAGCCCTGCTAAGCTGGAAGTCATACCAGGCTTGATAGTGAGATGTACAAACCCATTATCTGTCTCCTACCAGGAATGGGCTGGGCACACACCGAGACATCTGTTAGCTGATGAGCAATGGGTTGCGAGAGTTTCATGAAGGGCTGAAATAGACCACTTTCCTCCCAACTCTGACACGTCTGCAAGTGTGCATTCACACTGAGCTGCTCTCCATGCTCACCATCACCCAGAGGGAAGTTACATTGTACCTGTGCACTGCAGTGATTAACTTCTAGCCAAAGGTTTATTAGGCTAATTTTGCTTCTTTCTAATTTATTAGACTCATTTTGCCTTTCTGTGAATTATCCTCCTACAACAGAGATCATTAATCCTTTGGATTTATTTGCCTTTTTTTTTTCTTTTTTTCTTCTTTTTTTTCCCCTGGAATTATTTTTCTGTGTCTTAACTTACTTGAATTGAAAGCTTCTGCAGGTTGTCTTTTTTGTTCTGTGTTTGCAGCCCATCCAGCACTTTGACTGGGGGCACACTGTCCCTCTGTGAGATATGTATACATAATAGGCAGTGCATTGTCAGTGCCCTGTATCCCGTGCTCGTGTTGCAGTGGTTAGTTCTGACACAGCCCAGAGTTCACATGCCGTGTGTCCGTCCCCCTCATCTCATATACATTTCCCTATCAAAGCCCAGTTGTTAGGGCTGAAGCTTAGAAACAAAGTCGAGTTCCCAGTCGTATTCCCCAGCAGTCATTCCCGAGCGTGGGAAAAGGAGGCACAGGAGCAGAGCAAACAACAGCTGTATTAATTAGGCTGTTATTTTTGGAAAGCATTTTGAGGTATTTGCTCATTGTTATTTGCCTCCCTTCTGTGGAACGCCTTTGCCTCATGGCCCCACCTGACACTCTCACCACCATCCTTGCTCTTTCAAGGCATCTTTTATTGCCCAGACAAAGGGAAAAAAAAATAGATATTTGGATGTGACCATCACATGGGCCATTGCTAACATCTCTGCAATAGAAGAAGGTGTTGCAGGATAATGATGTTGCCGGTACTATTGGGAAGCCAGGCATGGGCAGGGCTAAAGGGGTATCACACATTGCAAGGATTAAAGGTTGGTGGCCGTGGCTTCGGGCAGATTCTCAGCTGGTGTAAGCTGAAGTATCTTAAACAGAAAAATAGGAACTATGCCTATTCTATTCTGTGACTTCAGTGCAGTTGAAGAACACATGACGGGAAGAGATTTCAGTCATTACATCCAGTCCCTTGCTATCTCAGGCAACGGCACCACACAATCCCACTCATAAACTGATCGAGCTTCATCATAAAACTAGTCAGGCTGCTGCTTGCCACCCACTCCTCCTGCTGGAAGGCTGTTCTGGAGCTTCCCTCCTCTGCTGGCTGCAAACTCTTTCCAGCTTTCAAAGAGAATTTATTAAACAGAACACATTTCAGCTTGCTTTCTGAATGCACAATTTTAATCCAGCTTGGGGGGGAAGCACAGGATGAAGGCACTTCTTTGCATTTCTTTTATTTCACAAATCTGGGAAAACCTTCCCCAGATATCAGAGGCCCCCTGCATGGATGAAAGGTGGGCATCAGCTTTCCTTTGCCTTCTCTTTAGGCATGGCATGCAGGTAATGTCACTGTTTCTGCTGAGCTTTACACCATTTCACTTTGGGTTTTTCTTCAAAGATCATTTTCTCCCATGAAGGGTTTATTTCTGCATGGTGCAATACCCAAGGATAATTAGCAGCAAGAAGAAAACATCTTTATGAATGGTGTGTCCAAAACCTCGGATGAACAACAAGAACACTGCAGAAAGTTCACTCAGGAGCTCATAGGATCACTGGGCCAAGCTTGAAGATCATTAAATGCTGAGAACTTCACAGTGAGCAGCAAGATGGGTTACTTCTGCCCTCTAGACCCTGAGTGTGTTCTGGCATTATCACATGCAGAATAAATTAGACGATACCCATTCAAGTTCATCAATGATACTTCACGTTGGGTGAGGTCTGCTGATGACACATAGTTTTCTTTATGCATTAAGCATCATTTTGACCATATAAATTAGATGACCATAGTAGGGGCACCTGACTGATGCCAGCGTTGAGTATGGCTGCATCAGTAGTGGAATGGAAACCTGAGTCTGGTCTTAATCTACAGCCAGCTCTGGTGACAGGAAGAAGCCCTCTTTGTCCTAGCCCTTACTGACAGTGGGTGACAGCCTGCTGTGTCAAACTGTGTCCTGGGCTTGGGTCACTGTGAGCACACCATGGGTTTGTTTAGCCAAGGAGATTTCAAATCCTGGAATGTTTTTCACTATGTGTACAAGTGAAAGTATTCTTGACTAACATCTTCACTCTGCTGAATATGAAAAAATATCAAAGGAAAAATGCTTTATTAAAAACCAACAAAGAAAAGCCTAGACATCTCAACAAGCAAGATTTCTCAGGAGGGATGTGATCAGATGAAGGAAGAGTTCACTTCTGGACTTCCATTTGTCTGCAAAAAAACATACCACTGTTTTGCCTGCTTTTTTTTCTTAGGACTAAAATGACAGTGATTAAGAGATTCATTTAGCAAGCTTACGGTCCTTCCATCCTGGCACATACTGCCCGGAGGAGTTAAACTGGAAATCCAAGGAGGCTTCTGATAGCAGGGAGCTTGGAGGAGGTAGGGAGAGCCAGCAATTCCAAGCAAAGCAGGAAGGATTTGTTGTTTGCCATGCTTCAGGTGGTTTTGAGCTCTCTTCTCAGCTCTCTTTTCTTTCCACAAACGTTTGCACTTCCATCTCCGTCACTCCCTCGTTATCTCCATCCTTACTCTCCTTTTCTTCAACCTTTCTTTTTTTTTCCCCCCATCCTGATTCATCAAGGCAGATCACATTCTCTTGCTACTCTCTTATTTTCCTTCCTTTATCTTGGATCTGTCCCAGTCCTTCCTGTTCCTCGCCGCCTCTCTGGGCTCTGGGGAGGAGATGTGCAGCAGCTGATGCTGGGAGCTGGAGCCCTGCACCTAAGGTGATGCTGCTCAGTTGTGTTCTCTGGGAGAACCACGGGGTATGGACATTTAGCAAAAACACAGAAGCACACCTGCCCCTAACTGGCTTTGAAAATTGACTTCAGAAGCGCGAAATGGATCAATAAAAACATGAAATTAAATTGATGCAAGAGGTTGTGGAGAGATGACAATAAATGGCTTCACAGACTTGAATTCCCCCTCAGCTGGGATCTCCTGATCTTGGCCAAGTAAGTAGGTGCTGCAGCGTGCAGATACGGGCAGGGGACAAGGGCAGCTATACAAGTCATCAGGGTCACCAACTGCTTAGACCTTATGGAGAACCCTACCTGAGGTGTCCATCAGTTTTGTACTGAGTGGCAGCATATCAGATTATAAAATAATGTCAGAGCAGGGGGTGTACATAATAACTTGCAATTAAACGCAAAACTGCAGGAAGATTTTCCCTTATAGGCTTATTTTGTCAACTATTGTTCCACATCTACTTTCTTCCATCTTACACTAAGAAATAGATCCTCCCCCTGCATTGTCAGAAGCAGCTTTTGAAGACAAAAAAGATAGAATGTGAATAAAATACTAAAATATAAAACAAACCCCGGAGCCCATGGCTCTACTCACAGGTGAAAGGAGATTTCAAAGGGAAGCATTTGTAATTCAGATTTCTGAACAGCAGTGAAGAGCCCCACTACTGACTCGTTCCACTGAAGAGGCTGGGGCTGTGCTCCTCAGCCACTGCCAGGAACAAGAACTTGGGAATAAGCACAGATCATTGGTGTGCTCAAGGACACAGGCAAGATAAATGTACTTGAGTATTGAGAGAGGAGGGAGAAAGGGTGAAGATGGGGAAAACATCAATCTGTGTGTGCGCGCTCATTGGTGCACGTGCAGTTTGAAAGGCTGGGCTGATGAAACATGGGAAATGTTTGTTACAGAGCTGGGAGGAAAAAGAAAAAAGAGAAGAAAAAAAGAAGAAAGAAACCACTGCCACAAAACAGCCATCCAAGCCCCTTCAGCTGCTTAGTCAAATCTTAGTCAAATGAATTTTGCAAGTCACTCAGATGACTCAGATCAGGGTTTTGCTGCCTGGCTTCCTCCCACGATCTCCTCTCATTGCCTGGAGAAGCTGGATCCTGCTACAGCAAGGAAACTGCCTTCAGCTGCTGCTGTCATTGATGTGACTGGGCAGACATTTGGACACCACTGCTGCTGCTCATACAGTACAGTGGGGGCCCAGCAGAGGAGCACACCCAGCTTGCATCAGCCTGCTGCCACTACAGAAGGGCTTTGACCAATGCTCCGTCTGAGCTGTGTTGGCTGCACCTATTGCCAGCTGCCTTCAGACTGGCACATTTCATCCTTCATCTTCTCAAGCAGTGAGCCTCCAGTGCCCACCTCCCATATTTGTCACTGCTGAGAACCACTGCCCATCCTCTGCTCCAGCAAAAGGACTCAAGTGTGTGCAGCAAGGTGAACTCAATGCGCTGATTTTAATTTGGAGGAGAAATGAACTGTAATAAGATCCCCATCCCCACCAGCAGCCCCCTATGGTTCTGGTATTTGAATGAGAGCTGCACGAAACAAGGGGAAAATATAATAACAGGGGCTGTGCTGAGTACTCCTCACCCCCTCACCCCACCACTGTTTATTAAAGGTGAATTCCTGAGGGTGTTTGGAATCTGCCTCTGAGTAGCAGAGATAATAACATTGAAAGCTTTGATGAGACCAGACTGAGCTTCCAAATTTCTGAATCTATATGAGATTTTGAACTCCTGAGGGATTAATATAGCCAGGTGAGAGAGTGGACAGCCAACCTACATCTACCAACTGGTCAGACATCATGTCAGAGCTACAGGAGTCCCTCTCATACCCCTCAGCCTCCTTCCAGCCCCTCTGTGGGCCTGCAGTCCCACTTCTGAAGGGGAAAGACAGCAGCAGAGCTGGGTGTGAACTGGTGGGGTGTAAGGCCAGGGTGCCAGGCCTGCTGCCCCTCTGTTCCCAGTGCTCAGCATTGTGAGCAGGAGAGGGCTTTCACCCTCAGACACATCCTTTAACATCAGGAACCGCTCACATGGCTTTGTATCACTAAAGGATGATCCCATGGTTTTCTTCTCCATCAATGTGCACTCTCATCCAGAACTCTTCGTAATGCAAGATGTCACTACACCCATTTACCCTGGATTTGTTCAATCAGATTTCCACTCGTTTTGCTTGGATTGCAGGTTGGCAGGACTTCTGCTAACTTCCACGTGAAGAAGATGTACTGTTAGAACGTTTGTCAGTTTTGCTCAAGCACGGCACCTCCAAACTGGATTCCATTCACGGGGGCGGGGGGGGGGGGGGGGGGGGGGATGAAGCATTTGCTCTCATACAGCAAAATCCAGGCTGTACTCAAAGCCTTCAGCAAACTTTATTTAAATGTTTTGAAATCCCAGGAGTCTGAAAACAGCTGTGTAGACATTTTCAGAGTGAGCCTGTAAGTAGCACACGGCTGTCTAACAAATAGAACCTCTCTTGAGTTAGAGGGAGTAACCAAAGGTCTGTGTCTTAAACTTCTGAATTGTTTTCCCTTTGGCACTAGTAATTCCAAACCTTTGAAAGGCAAATCCTGAACTATAAACAGTGCGGAGGATCTAGGTTTCTAGCAGCTATATCTGAAATGACTTTTTCCTCTTTTGCTGTATGAATTGAGACAAAATGAAGTTGTTTCACAGCTCAGTTTAAAATAGGGGTGTTACACAACTAGAAGCAGAATGAGAACTGGTCACTGGACACACAAAGAGGAGAAAAGTAGACAGGTCAGGACCAGCTGAGTGGCATCCAGCTCCCGTGCCTGACTTTGGTCCCCTCTGAGGCAAAAGTCAGTTATTAGGTTCCTCCCAATCCTGGGAATGAGGTCTGGAGGAAAACAAGGCCAAACCAGCATTTGCAGAAGCAGGGCAAGAAGGAGGGCTGTTCCCAAAACAAACCTTGTGTAATTAACAGGCACTGTAAACAAGGCAAAGCCAACATGACAGTCACAGCTGCACTGTCTTTGCTGAGCTTTGTCTCCTGACCAAGTGCAGACATCAGCATCCCTCACCTCACTGGGTGCCAGGTGCATCCTTGGATCTCCCCTGACGACTCAGGCCCACCTGTTTCACATGCTAAACAGCCTTTTGCAGAAAAGACATCTCTGTCTATTTGTGGTGACCTTTGCTGAGCCATCCTGGCGCTGGCAGCAAAAGGCTTCTGCTGACCTTGGGTGGCTGCTTCTCCTTTCCAATCTTGTTACCAGTCTCTACTGGATTGCCTGCTGCAGCAGAGCTCCCATAATGTTTAGCAGAAAAAAATGCAGAGGGATGAATTCACAGGGTATGTGCATCCCTCCCTTCGTGTCTCTTCACGTGCCAAGCATTCCTGATTTCATCTCTCCTCCACACAGTTTTCTGTTACCTGGCAAACTTCACCTTTCTTGTACAAGGCCTTCAAACCATTCCCCGTATGAAACCAGTTCAATCAGGAGGTGGTGTCCTCTCTATAGAAACAAGGAAGTCTCTGGTTGTCAACTGTCCTCAGCAGCTTTATTTCTCCATCCCCACCTGCCCCTGTTTGGAAGTTCACTGCTGTTCTGTGGCTCTCCTTCCCCCATTAAAGCTGATGGTGCCTGATACAGTCCCTGGGCAGAGGAGGAGTGATGTCTTGGTCTGAACATGACCCGTAGATGAAAATAAATCTTCATGGAGATACACGGGATGCACAGCCCTTGACGGGGAGGGCATTAAACCAAAGCAAATACTGCATTTAGTACAAGTGCAGGAATTGCTCAGACAGGTTCCTGGTGACAGCAATAATTGAAGTTTCAGATCTTTGCTACAGCTCCCACTTGTGCTGATTTCTTCTCTTCATTTCCATCCTTTCCTACTTCATTGTTGATCTACCCTATAAAGTCTCTATGTGTGCGTCCTGAGTTGCCAGCCCAGCAACCCCTGGTGATGAGTTGCTGATCCTGTGAATCACAGAGCTCTTAAGCTCTCTCATCCCCTCCAAATGCGTCCCTTCACTCTGGATGATGCAGTGAGTTTCTAACATCTCTCTCAGTTGCCTGGTTACCAGGTTAACACTGATGACAAATGCTAGATGACAGTTTGTTTAACACTGCTTCCTCTGTGATCTGGGCTACAGACCTCTTCATTCCTAACCTCCTGCAGTGTCAAGTCTTCAGATGCTTCTGTTCAGTCTCTTTCCGGCAGCCAAACTCTTGCATTCTACCCTCACTTTTTTTCTAATCTCAAGTGTCCTCTGATTGAATTTCCTTGTCACACTGTCACAGACCAGTTTTGGCACGATCCTTCAAGAAAATTTGTGATTTAATACCTCCAACCTCAAGAAGACTGTTACAGGAAATGCCCACGTGTTTCCTTTCCACCTGCAATGGAAGAAGATATATCCACACATCACTGATTCCTTGCCTTAGAAGTTCTCAGTCCTGAGAAGGCATGTCTGTCTGAATCTATGTTCACATCTGGAGTCTTAATGTTGAAACTGTAATGTAAAGGAATAATATTAGTAACAACTCACATAACTGCAGAACCTCTCTTTTCATCACTCCTATGTAGATGATGCCCTTTAAGATACAGGCCACTTGTCTTCTGAATATTGATACGGTTGAGCTCAATGTGGCTCTGTGTTTCCACAATGCAAATAAAAGATAATTTTAAACCCAGGTTTCCTTCTGTCTGGAAGGGCTTTCGTGTCCCTTAGTTTGAGCTTCTCCTATTTGTTTTTTTGTGTGCTCAGTATCATCAGAGGCACTGTTGAGTGTAAGCATCCAACTTCCAAACACCAGAACTTCTCATAGAAGATAACTTTGATCATTAAATTCTCCCCTAGCCTGGCTCAGTGTGATCCTAGCACACCTCCAGCACTGCAGAGCATCTTCCTCCTCTAAGCTTCAACTGGACCTCCATCATCTCATGGCCAAAAGCACTCTACAGCTGAATGGCCATTTGGAGAGAGGCATCTCAGCAGCTACACAGGAGGCATCGATCCAGCTGGCACATGGATTGACCAATATATATTTTATTCTTCCTGTGCTGGAGCCCAGAGTTTTGGATGAATATGTGCTTAACTATTTATAATTGACCTTTGCACAAAAGAACATGAAATTTTTATAGCCTAAAGCCTCATTTATTAACTTTACTGGAGTGTAAAATATTGCTGTTTGCTATAAATTTGTACCAGGACAAACAATATATATGCTAATTAGTGGCTGCGCAGCCATTCGGGGGCGTATGTGCTCACCAGTCATTTCCAACAGGCAACAGTGAAGCATGGAATAGACAAATGACAATTGACTAGTTTGATACTCTCTGTTCAAACAGTGAAGTCTGAAGAGGTGAATTAATGGTGTTCATTATAACAAGTCCATTTCCTTTTCATTTCCTTTATAAATTAGCCCAGGTAACATGCTGTGTCCCTGAGAGAGCCGATCAGAGGGAACCTGCTGAGATGCACCTGCAAAACCCATCACTCTGGAGTTCTTTCATCCTTCCTTACTCAGCTTTTCTCTTCCTTCGCCCTCCTCCATCCCACCCATTCATCTTCTCTTTTTTTCTCTCCTCCATCTGCCCTTTTTCCTTTGATCTTTTCCTTTCCTTTTGATTTTACTTTTCCTTCCTTTAATTTTCCTTTCAGTTCCATCCTTCTTTTCTTCTTATTCCCTTTTCCCCCTTTTCTTTGTTATCTCTTGCTTCCTTTTCTCCTTGGTACCTTCTTCTCACCACATATTACCCTATTGGTAGCATTTTTGGTATCTCATTGTTTTTTATAACCTTTGGATCATAAATGCACAGATACACCTAAAGCTCATCAAAATTCCATATGAAATACAACTACAGGAAGGAAAAAAAGAAAAGGAAGTGAGATGCGTTCAGTTCCTTGTGGCTGAATCAGCTATTTCATGGTTGGCTGGAAGTGAAGAAAAGAGGTTGTAGGGATAATAAGAGGAGATTGTTGGAAACACCTCTAAAAGTCCAATCTCCGCAGCTGCGTCTGAAGATCTCCTGTTCCTGTGAGTGTTTGTCACAAGCAGATCAGTATTTACAGACCAAAAGGTAAGTGGCAAGCTGCTGGTGCTGCGTGTCACTGCTCTTACTAGTTGTCTGAGGATGGGGAAGGGGAGGTCTATGCCATTTTTAGTCTGCATGGGCCAAACGTGGCATGGACCTGAACTGATGCTTCTCAGAAGGTGGCCCTCCTCTCCCATCTCCCTGCACCCCTCCAGGATACCACCTACAGGAGTAGCTACTACATCCACTACCTATTTAAGCAGCCAGAACACAAGTGGGGAACAGCCCAAGTGAGACTTACACCACTATCAGCCACCTGTGGGAACTGCAGAGACCACATGCAACATATGGACACAACAAGGAAGTCCCAAACACTAAAAAGCATTAGAAAATGAAAACAGATTTCACCTTGGGCAAAGACATAAATGATTACAAGGGGTGGTGGCAACCACCATGCTATGGTGAGGACTGCCAAATGCTTCTCCTCAGCTTTGCCTCCTTAACCATACACCCAGCAGTAAGACAGATAGACAGACAAGCTCCGTGCCATTCAGACAAGACAGATGTGGTTGTGACGGGTGTCAATTTTGGCTGGCTCCCTGCTCAGGAAGGCTAATCCACTGCTCTTCAGAAGCCCTCACAAGTGTCAATGGGGACACAGCTTCCCATGGAACTTCTCCTATTTAAGGAATTACATCCAGCTCATTGAATTGTGGAGATGATTAAGGATTTACCATCAAAGCATTTGCAAGGAAGTATTCAGTTTCTACCCCCCACCCCCAAAAAATAAAAAAAACAGCTGTAAAATACCAACATGGCAGAAATTACTTCAAATTTTCTTTTGAAGAAGGCAGGTATATCCCTACTCTGAAGCCCAAGGGAGAGAGTAATGTGCCCCAAAATAGCATTATCTTGAAACAAATTGACTTATCTGGAGGATTTTAACTTAAAATAAAATTTCCAGCATTTTCACACTATCCTTCAACTAGTTTGTGACGAAATTGAGTTTATATTTAACTTCCCATCCTATCAATCCTATTGATATATTGAAATATCATACTGGAGCAAAATTCTGCCTGTGAATGACATCCATATTCTGCCTATAAACGTTAAATAGAAGCACTTCCCTAAAACCACAAAGTTTCTGCTTGCTGGGGAATAACAGAAACCCTGCTGTGAAGCTGTCCTTGGGTATGTGCAAAGGTAAACAAACAAATATTTCATTAACAAAATGGTGGTGTAGAAAAAAAATACCAGTACATCAATCTGTGAGCTTATACACGTTGAAAGGAAAAAGCTCCCTTTAATGATTTTTGTTTTCTCATAGCTCCCCATTGATATCAACAGTTTTAAAACGTTCGCAATAATATGCTGAAAGCTCCAGGGTTCTTCCATTTTAACAGGAACAGCTTCCTGAGAAAACTGAGAGTTTGCTCTCTTCTCATTTAAGGACAGACTTTTGGTGGAAGCATAATGTTGGTGTAAAGGAAAAATTACTTGAATAGGCATGATATACCATTTGAGGTTCAAATCTCCAGCACTGGAGATTCCTTTTTATTTTGTGCAACGTGATGGAAAGTGCAGCAATGACAGCAGAGCAGCAAAGTCCAGGCTGCACCAAGAGAGGACTTCCTCCAATGCAACAGCCACAGAAGCAAAGGAAAGAAGCTGTTTACCTCCAGAAGGCCTCAGATACACAAGGATCTCCAGCAGGATACCTTCACCTCCACTGCCAACACTTAAATGAGGTTTGGGAAGGGGTGGATCCTGGCTTCAGCCCTTCCAGTCACTCAGGGACATTGCATGCACCTTAGCTGCTCTGGGTTGACCCTGCCTTCCCACCACGTGCTCAATCATGCTATGTCACCGACGTAGCATTTCCACTACAGTGCGTCTGCCAAAAGACATTTCCCTTCTGTGCCTCAGTTTCCCCCCAGCAGAAGGGAGGATGCAGCACTGCTGTTGAAATAGAAGCAACATCAGATGGCCTTCATGTTTCGTGGCACTTTGGGAAAATGAGAGGACAGGCTGAGCGGAATCATGGTCAGGGTGCTCTGATGAGGCCCCCAGCTCCAGGCCATGATATTGTCAGGGCTGCAGGCAGCACTGCAGTCAGGGCCTGGGTCAGGATGGAGCACCACGGGAGAGCAGCAGTGTGAGCTGAGCTAACAGTGCTCAAACACCCAATGCCTTCAGAGATTATTTCTGAAATTGCCGATCTTGAGGAAAAATTATGGGCCAAATTGTGTGCTGATGTAGCTCGTCTCAGCTCCAACAGAGCTATCGTA
The DNA here is from genome assembly GCA_030625065.1 of Alectoris magna. Classification (NCBI taxonomy): domain Eukaryota; kingdom Metazoa; phylum Chordata; class Aves; order Galliformes; family Phasianidae; genus Alectoris; species Alectoris magna. The sequence continues at coordinate 3,667,287 of CM060579.1, read as the reverse complement.
GGAGATACTTGGACTGCAGCCTGAGTGTGCCCAGCTTTACGTGTTCAAACAGCGTGAGAGTAGCTGAAAAAATGCATGAGGTTTTTATAAATACATTTTGAATTCTTGTTTATGTGTCTTCTCTCTTTTACATCTTCAGGCTATGCTGAGGTACTTATTTTTTTTCCAGCTGCATCTGCAGAAGAAAAACACGGCATGTTTTCTTACAGAAAAAATGTGACTCTCCGTTAGTTCATGTTTCCAAGAAATGAAGATTTACCTGAAAAACCAAACCAAGCTGATAAAGCTGGATAGGGGGTGAAGGATGGACGGGATTTTGAATAGGGAGCAGTGATATGCGAGTTCCATCCTATTAATCCTTTCTATCGCAGATGCTCTCCTCAGCATCCTCCTGGGCACTCTATTTTACATGAGAATAAGTTGGAGATCTCCACGATCTTATTGGACTTTCCCTCAGTCTCAGCAGGGGAATGAATATTTAATGACTGAAATTCTCGCTTCCATCAGCCGTAGGCCAGGCCTGAATCAGAGCTGGCAGCCCCAGCCCCTCCATCACATCAACAATTCGGTATTGTCCCACTGCATTAAATTCGTCAATAAAGAGTTTAAAAGACCTTCCTCCCATCCTTTTTATTGTCATATAGGAACTGAATTATTCACGTGTCCATAAGTTTAAGCATAAACTGAGCTTTATGATCACTTTTCTTTCATAGAATCATAGAATCACCAAGGTTGGAAAAGACCTAAAAGATCATCCAGTCCAACCGTTCACCTCCCACCAATAGCTCCCACTAAACCATGTGCCTTAGACAAACAGTATATCAGCGAAGGTCATCATCATCATAAAAATACTGATCCACATTGTACCTGGAACAAAATGCCATTGATTTCACAGGTGCTGTGGAATTTAGTTCACTACTATAAACATTCCCCACGAAGTGTCCCCCCCCCCCCACCCCGTGCTTCATCACATGTATGATGTGGCTTTCTGTGTCATTTCAGCTCCATTCAAATTAATAATGCCTAAGATTGGAGTGGCTCAGCCAGCTCCAGTGCTAGACGGCTTTTCTGGACCACGTTCAGCACCCAGCAGGCCTGGCAGCAGCATCCAGTTCTAACTGTTGTGAGGGAAGGGACCACTTTCCCCTGACTACTCCCGCACAATGGTTTTGCTGCCACTGCTAATATTTGAACAACGTGTTTGCCAATTACGTTAATACAAACAAGTCCCCTGGATTCCAGGGAAAAGGCTGTGCAAACCCAAAAAGAAAGAGATGCTGGAGGCCTGGCCGCTCTGCATATATTGGTGCTAGGAGGCACGACAGGCAAGGCAAGGACAAGAGAGAAGTGAGCCCTTTCCAGCAGGGACAGTCTGGATTTGCAACATGGCTCAGCTTGGTTGAGTGATGAGTGACTCCCCAAACTCACCCTGGGGTGCAGATAGATAGATGGGATAGCAGAGACTACAGGCTGGTGAAGTTCCCGCAGGAGTCAAACACTGACTCCATGCCTTTGATTTCTCCAGATACATCCTTTCTTGAGTAAAATTTCTCCAGGTGAAATAAGATATTTTACATTTATTTTCCATCTCTGAGTGATCTGCTCTAGTGCCGAAGGTTGATGTCCTTTAGCTACACTTCAGCAGGTTAAGTTCTCTAATGTGAGTGAAAGCACTGGACTTGAGTGCAGCCTCAAATCACTACATATATAGATATATATATACAAGGGGATAGAAGTCTCCAGCATCTTGGAGACTACTGTCTATGTTCTTCAGCATCCATCTGGACATTGTTACTGTATGTACACTTGTGTTTCTTCTGACTTGCCCTGAGATGAAACAAGCTGAGCACTTCCAGTGCTGTGACAGATGTTAGAAGACAGCCCCAGCCCTCCACTGCCCTCTCAGCTCCACAGCAGTCTGTATTTAATTTATCCTCACGCTTTAGTTCATCGCAGCCCTTCCAGTCCTGGCACACACACACATACATGCCCACATGCGCATCCTCGCATTGAAAACTGGCACAGACCTTGCCATTCCTGGTCCTGTGAAACAGCAAACACTGCACAGCTGGTTTAATAGTGTCTAAAAGGCTAATTTGGAGCTGTTCAGGGGCTAAGCCTCATCACCATGGCACGGAGGTCTGCTCGTCAAGCTGTCACCACTAATTGCCACCTCCTGCCACCACAGTGCTGAGGTCACATCCCTGGGAGCAGCAGGAAGGGTCCCACCTGGGGCCCAGCTCCCAACCAGGCTGCTGCAGGCACCCAGACAGCACAGCCAGCTTCTTTGCAACCTCCTGCTACCTCAAAGTTTGTGATTCTCCTCTTCTTGTTTCAGCTCCAAATGCCCATCTGTCTCCAGCCATTTCTCAAATTATACCTGAGCTGCCTCCATTTGTTTCCTTCTGAACCTGCTCCAATATTGTGGGTTTGAAAGTTCACCTCCAACCTGGTCATTATTGGCTTTGCCTTCCACTTAAGAGCAATCATGAAAAACAGGAGGAGAGAGAAGCAAGCAAGAGTCCTGAGAAAGAATAAACAAATTACATGCCATCTGAGCTCAGAAAGGCATTTTCCAGCCCAAATAGAAAATGCAGCTTGCACATTCATTTTAGATCAGAAATAGGCATCTGTTGCTTGTGTTTTGTTTTGTTTTGTTCTTTATAATGAGTCATTCTTAAGCAACTCAGAAAAGTAGACGGGGAAAGAATGGATAGAGGTGAAATCAGAGCAAAGCGACAAGCTCAAGGGAAGAGATCACCAGGTCGGTGCCCACAGTGCTGCTCCTCCACATGGGAATTCTCCTTGCCAGCATTTGCCCCTGGCTGTCCACCTCTCCCAGCCTCTCCTCCTCTATGAATCGATTCCACATCCCAGCGCTCTGCTCCCACATCCATCTTCTGCCTCAGGCTGATGCTCCTGCCTCTCTCCAGCCTCTCTGTGCAGCATTCCTTTCTTCGCAGTCCTCTCAGTACCACTCCTCTCAGTCCCCAGATGTTCCCTACATCCCTACCCGTCAATTTTGTCAATCAAAATTGGCACTTTTGCCTTTGCCTCCATGCCCCTCAGAAGCTCCAATTGCTCATTTAATCCCCTGACTCTTTTCTCTCATTGCAACAGTTTCTTCTCCATTCTCACAGAATCATAGAATAACCCGAGTTGGAAGGGACCCATAAATATCAATGAGTCCAACTCCTGGACTCCATTGACATCTCACCTTCACCTTTAGCCCTCACCCATAACCCCAGCTTTCCTCTTTCAGCCATTCAACCTCAGGCTTGTCTATACACCACAGAAATACCAGCACTGACACTTTTGCCTCAGGGCCCACTGCTGTGCTGGCATTACACGCACCATCACACCAGGCTTTTCCCTCTGGAGCCCACTAAAGCATCCCCTGGGTGACCAGCTCTGCTCTCCTGAGCACCATCCAGGCTGTGTTCTTCAGCCCTAGCACACACAGAAGGGAGTTTCTTGCCTCACACAAGCTTTCTCCCAGTGGTCAGCTCCTGAAGCATGAGAGAAGAGGAGGTGGAAGCTATAAAAACTCACCTGCAGGAGAAATGCAAGAAGAACCCAGGCAAGGTCAGGGCATAACTGTCACTCACCCAGAGATCAGGCTTTCCCATAGAGTTAATTAGGAAATCTCCTAATTAAACTCTGATTTACATTTCTCCAATAGGGCATTTCCTCAAGGGGTAAATCACTGCCATGATTTCCCCATTACAAGTTCCCCCATAGCCACTGGTATCCCAGGGAGGGAGATGTCCCCTTTTGCCCTTAAGGGTGGAGAACAGAGAAATAAAGTAAAGAAAACAGTAAAGAAAGTAAAGACATAGCAAAGAAAACTGCCAAAGGAGCTGATTACTGTGTCCTGCTTGCAACCACAGGACACCTTGCCCTCTCCTGCTGCTGGTACGAGACCAGCTGGGTGCTGCTGTGACTTAGCAGGGCTCATTTCTGCCTCCTTCAGCACCCAGAGCCTTGTGGATGGCTGCAAAGCTCCTTGAGAGCCCAGTGGAACATTTAAAAGAGGAGTCGCGGCATTTTCTTTTTAAAGAGCTGTTCTGTCTCCAGCTAAAGTGCTGTTGTAGCTCACTTCTGGGAGGCAGAAGCCTCCTCTGGCTGCGTGATTCTGCTACTTCAGGCTGGAGTCCCTGGGGAACCACCATAAACACGCTGCTGTGACAGCCTTATGGCCCCCAGCAGCCTCTCGGCAGTCCTGCTGCTGCCTGGGATGGGGATAGAGGTGGGGATAGGGTTGAGATGGCATGGCCAAGATGCAGCCCTAGGAATGGGCACTGCTTTTCACCTTGGGGAAATCACACACTGGACACCAGCAGCAAGTTATTTCTCTTGTCCCAAAGCACCAAATTATCGAGCACTCAAGCACAGGCAGCTTGCAGCTATTTTGCACTTGAGCAGCAGCCAAGGGAGCTCCCCTGCCCTGTGCTGCCATGTGGTTCTTTGGCACCTGAAGAGCTCCAGCTGCTCGCTCCCCTTCATTCCCTGCACCCCCTCCACGCCCCCCTTTGTGACCCCACACAGACTCCCCACACTCCCCACTGTGCGCAATGGCTCTTCCAGCTCTCAGCAGCAGAATGATCCATTGCAAAATCAGGCAAAATCTGGGTGTTTCTCTGCAGACCTGAGATGCTTGCCATGGAAAACACCCACTCAATGAACTTCGCCGTGGGTTTATAATCTGCTGTGTGATGTTTTGTGACAGTCATCATTCCCAGCCCATTTCTGACCTCCTTCAAGTCGATAACCAAAACAGATGTCTTACAAGGACTGCAATCCTGTGCTTCCCTTTGCAGTAGCACAAGCATGTAGACAGAAGTGAGGGGGAGAAATATGTGAAAAAATAAAATCCTCAAGACTTTCACACTATGAACCATAGCAACAGCACTGCAGTCTCTGTCCTCTCTTTGCTTCCTCCCCAGGGGAGCAGGTCCCTTGCTGTGTTGTGTGTTAACTCAGGGACCAAGAATGTGGCAATTTGTTATGGTAGCTGCTTCTGAACTTGGAGGGACTTCCATGGTGTTTCTTGGGATTCTGAAAAACTCCAGCCCTTGCAGTCACAATATTTTGTATGGATCAAATCAATCTCCCCTTTCTCTTTCACATAGATTACTTCATTTCTTGTAAACATGATTATTATAGGTCTGCAATTTGAAGAAAAAAATTAGTAAGGAAATCTAAATAGCCAAAGAGACAAAGCCGAAATGCATACAAACACCCATTCATTTCTAATCTTTTTCCATAAAATATCATTATCCTTACAATGAGATCTTGATTTTTATGAATCCGCCACCTGATTATTGGGGTTGGAAGTGCAACTACCTATTGTGAACAGTTGAGCTTCTTCACAGCAGTAAACACTGGCTGTGGTAATGGGGATTAATTGGTGGGATGGTGTAATGACCCAAATAATGGGGTGTTTGGAATGTCTTTCAGAGCCTTTAGATCTCTGTGGGTCTGGCAACGAACCTGAGGGTCAGATCGTCGGGGAACCAACAGGATGGGGTCATCATCGTCATCTTCACACAGAGCTGATGGGATGGATGGAGGCATGGCAGTGTCAGCAACCAGCAACCCTGGAGAGAGCAGTGTGGACATCATACCGGGCCACCTTTCACTCCCTGCTAATAATTAATTACTCACTTAAAACTAGGTTTCATCTCCTGGCTTTGTGTTCGTGGGAAGCCACTACGTTAGCCTGATTTCTCTGCTCATTATCACACTCCAATCCTAAATAAACATTGCAGGTAAGCGATAACATCCATCAAGTGACCACACAATGCGAAAATCCATTGCAGGGTGTATTTTTTTTTAACAGTGCCATTGAACATATTAAAAAGGTAGCAGAGCAGTAACCTTGAGATAAATGATAACGTGGTTTTATTTTTTATTTAGGGGGGGAAAAAAAAAAAAGGATGACACAGTTTTATCATATTTATAATAAAAGTCATTGACATAATAAAACACTCCCATCACATCAGTATTCATTTCTGCAAATAGAGCGCTGACGTTTTATAATATTAACATGTGTTATAAATGTCACCGATATATTAAGATTTTCAGTCTCTCTAACCAAAAATATAGAGAGATGAGTGAGGAAGAGATGACTAATTCTAAGAGATTAAAGGGAACATTTTCTCATGCAATTAAATCATCTGCTGATTGTGAGCCGAGGAAAACACATAGAAGTCCTGCTCTGTGACTGCAGGTTTTACCACCAGCACAGTGATTACCTGGGGCATGGAGTGATGGGAGAACTCTGCATGTTGGGAATGCATGAGTTGGAGAGATGTTGCAGAGAAAGCATTGCACAGCAGCAGATCCGTGCAGCTGGGGCAGCTCAGGCTGCTCAGAACCCTCGCAGGGGTTTTTTGGGAGCCTGCTTGCAGGGCTGGAATGAGATGATTTTGAATGTCTCTTCCAAACCAAGCCACTCTGTGATTCTGTGATCCAGAGCCAGAATGAGGTCTTCATTGCAATAAACCCCCCCCCCCCCCTCCCCCCCCCCCCCGAGGGATGAGCTGTCAACAGGGCTAGATCCAGGAACGTAAGCTGCTAATGACGAAGTGATAAACACTCTGAGTACAGTTAAACAAGCAAGGAATGACAGAGTCCCTCGATACTATGACTACATCTTTCTAATAAAACCTCTCTATGTTTAAAGGGTCCCATCAGCCTTATAGGTCAAATCAGGCATTGGGCCATCAGCCCTGCTGCCCTTGGTTACTGCAGGATGGGCTGATCACAGGAAACACTCCAAGGTTCCTTCTGCTTTGAAGGGGTCCAGAAAGGTTTATTCGGGTCACTGTCAGGGTTTCCTCCCCCAGGAGCCTCAATTACAGCTGTGTCAGTGAGGGAAAAATGTAAATCCCTATCTGCAGATGAACTCACCGGTGCCGACAAGAAGCATTTCTGTTATAAAGCACGACGTAAAATGACAGAGACCTTGGACAGCAGAGAGCAGGAAACAATAAACATTCCACAGCAGGGAAATGAATTCCTTCCCTGCTCACCTTTCCTTTTTGCTCCATCACATAGGAACGAGGAGGGCTGGAATGGCAGGGCCAGGGCTGGGAGACGAAGGGAGAAGCAAAGGCAGCAGAAATGGAGATTTTGTACTTACCAAAGCAAGCTATTTTTCAACCTGTGTTCAGCTCTAAAGTTCACCGCTGAATTATTAAGTGTGGCAGGCTAAGAATCTGTTCCAGCAAATAACAGCTATATTTCTCTGGGGGAGCATGGGAGCCCGAACCTCAGGACTGTGTGTGGAGCAGAGCAGCTCTGGCCCCAGCCCTCTCACACCACCCCAGGAGGTGGTCCAGGTGCAAGGTTCAGTGCTTCATCCATGCCCTGCCCCACGCCTGCTTGACTCTTGTCCCAGCCCTAATGCCACCCAGCAGTGGGGAAATGATGCAGTCTTGTAACAGGCAGTGGAAGAAGCAGATGGTACAAAGGAGAGGGTCCAGGCTCACGTGAGGACTCTGCCTTCTCTAAGTGAGATATTTACCATTGCTGATTTGCAAGAACACGACCTTGAGGAGGTTTCAATGTGGTTATACCACAACAATGAGGGGAAAGCCCAGAGCTGCTCTGCCATTCTCAAGCCAGCATCGCTGAGAAGAGGGTGTTTGATCCCCACTGTGAAGATTCCTCTTGCTACTGAAGTACTGAAGACTTAATTATGTTTTCAGATGATAGCTTAGATTCAGCAGCACAAGCACTGCTGTAAAACAGGGAAGCTGACTCAACGAGACACCCAAGACAGCCCAGCCCAGCCCCTTCAAATGCGTTGCACAAATGATTGCTTTTCCTACAAGATTAAAAACTGAAGCAACATGAAGGGTTAGTATGTTTCACAATGAATTCTGATTTATCAAACATGATTAGTGGATTATGAATATGGATGGGATTTCTAAAAACAAAAGAAAGTTCACCCGGTTTATCTTTCTTTAAAAGATTAATTTATACTCAAGGAGCATTAGCAGCAACACAAATATATTTCGTGTAAGATCAGGAAATACAAAGAGGAAGGAGTTGACAGTGAGGGAAGAGAAAAACAGGAAAAATCAGGTGAACTCAAGTAGGATCGGTTATGTCATAGCATCACAGAATCATAGAATCAGAGAATGCCCTGGGTTGGAAGGGACCTCAAGGATCATCAAGTTCCAACCCCCTGCCTCACGCAGGGCCACCAACCTCCATGTCTAATACCAGACCAGGCTGCCCAGGGCCCCATTCTACTTGGCCTTGAATATCTCCAGGGATGAGGCATCCACAGCCCCTCTGGGCAGCCTGGGATGTCCAGGGATTTGCTATAGCCTTACATAGTAAAGACAGAATGAAAACGAGTTATCTGAAATATATTTTTACTTCTGTTATTAGCCCTTGTGCTTCCATTTACTCCCGAGCTGGTGATCCAGATAGATGGATCTGGATAAGTTCTCTCTCAGCTACACGATTTTGTCTTTCTCCTCCTTTCTGACACAGCCCCCAAGGCCTGGCATGATGAGGGGCCAAGGGGTGGCCCAGCACAGCTCTAGCAGGACATCCTGGAGAGGAGGAGACCTTTCAGAGCACAGAGCTGGATGCAAAGCTCAGAGCTGTGCCTTGTGACAGTGATGAACACATCTGGGAGCTGACTGCAAACTCACTGAGGCCACGCTTGGCCAGTTTGGACCTTGCACGTTGTAGAGGTGACCTTCATCTATATTTTTAAGCCCAAATTCCAGCTTTTCTGTCTGCCCTGCTTCAGGACAGCTTCCAGATGCTCCTCATGAGGCAGCACAAACACCAGTGATGATGTTTTCATGCTATGGATGAGAGAGCTACTCCTCTGCTGTGAGGGCCTATACCTCCAACAAATATAATATTTATCAAGATAGCACTCTGTCTAAGCATACAAGGTCTCCTATGCACATCACCATGGTATCTGAGTGTCTCATTTATTATAGAAACAAACAACTCACTTCAGAAACGAGTTAAGGTTGCTAAGTGACAACAATGTACTTACTTATCACATCATTTGCAAAACCCTCACACTTAAAAGCAAGAAAATGAATGATTAAGGACTCCTGAAACTCTATACTGCCCACATAATAAACATATATTTTTAAGCCGAGTACAAAAAAGTGCACGTTTTATTTCAGCCAAGCAACCCTTTGCTCGGCCTGTGAATTGTTTTCTCTCTATTCCCTCCATCTTTGTGTGATATTTTTACTGCACTGAATTGGATGTACAAACGTTTTCTTTTAAGGAATATTCACGAGTGGAAAATAAGATTAGTCAGTTCAAGTCATTCCAAACGCCACGTCCATGGGTTAATACTGCTTGTGTAATAAGCAAATACGTGCAAATTTTTATGGGAGGAAAAAAATAATGCTGTTCGTTTGCTAACCAACCTTAATTTTGTACGTGTGCTCCAAATCCTTCAAAAGGCTTTGTTTTCTGCTCCAGAAATTCTAGAAATACTGATAGAAAAGTATCTCTCCTGGGTTAGAGTTGAGATTATTGAGGTGTCTTACAGCACACGTTTCATTGTATTGGTCAAAGCAGATGATGGGTAAAAATAGGTAAAATCCAAGTTAATCTAAAGTTAAGGAGAACTTTGACATCGTCTTCAGGTGGGTCAGGATTTCACCCTTCATATGTTTTATACAAGCAATAAAAGATGTATGAAGCTCTTAATTATTAATCTCCTGGCTTTTAAGCGCTTGGGTTTAGTACCTAATGCAACGGGGACAAGTGGTGCTGAGGGACCGGTGCTGTTACTTCATTGTAATCTGTTTGAGAAACAAAACTGCTGCTTGTTTCGGGTTTTCCTAAATCAATCGGGTGTTTATTTTCTGCTCTTCCACCTTCTATTTTTTGTGCGGATTAATTAAGGTGCAGCGCTTCCTTCATTTGCAGCACACCAGAGCTAGGTAGCATGGGAAGATGTGAATCTACATCCCTGGAGGAGCCTCCCAGGCAATGGGGCATCCCCGCTGTGGCTGTGTCCCCCTGCAGACCTTTGGCTGGAGGCAGTTCTCTTGCAGAGCTGTGCAGCATTCTGTATTTCCAAGAAGACAAGACTTAATGGAGAGGGCAGATTTCTCAAAGCATTCTCTTCCCCTTCTCTGTGCCACTGCAGTACAGGCAAGGAGAGTTTCTAAAGGATTCAGTGCCCATCAAGCTGTGCTCTCTTGAAAAATGCAGCCACTCACATTGAGGCCTAAATGGGAGCTGGGTAATGTGGCTTTGGTTGCTGGAAGAATTAGTCAATGACAAAAGGGCAGTCACAGCAGCTCTTCTCCATTAGCTTCCTCTTTCCTTCAACAATATCAATTATGGAAGCTCTAGCCCAAGGTCCCAAATAATAGCTATTTCTCTACAATATTACTATTTTTGCACATAAAAATGCCTTTTGCATGAACTACTGTCAAGGTCTAATCTAATCTATTTATCTGTATTTACAAGGCACTTATCTATTGGAGTATCTAAGTGCTCCACGCAAACACAATGCTGCTAGCCAAATATGGCATTATTCCAGTACTCTGCATCCCACTGAACAGTCTCCTGAGCTCAGATCTTCCCTCTTGGAAAGAACGATGAGAACCTTGGTCATGTAAAAAAAACACTACGGGCCAAAATGGTTGGCAAAATGCTTGTTGATTTCAGTGGATTTAGCATCAGCAGACTTTAAGCTGTGTGCCTCCTTGTGCTGGGTACAGCAGAGGTCTGTGCCAGCACCATGTATTAATGTATGACCTGGCCTCCTCTTCCTTGTCCTGTGCACTCCTCTGCCACAGCAGCATTTCCAAGCCAACAGTGGGCCCTACGTTCCTTTCACTCAAAATCTGTCTCTGGGTTATGTGATATGGTTAGACAAGAGAAGAAAAATAGGCAGAAACTGTCGGTCGTTAACACAGCAGTAGATAGATATATTTTTAAAACTAAACCAGAATAAATTTCTAGTTCCCCCTTTCTTTCATTCTTAATTTCCCTAAATGAGATACCTTCTGTGATGAATTCTCCCCAGGCAATATAAAACCAGATTTTCCTCTGATTTTGGCTGGCTGGGTCAGGCCAAAGCTGCCTGAGAAGGCCCATACATCACAGGGAAGGCAGGAGTGATGGAGAAGCTGGACAGCACAGCAGGAATATGAAACCCTGCACAGAGGAAAGAGAAAATGAACAGATTTTGGTAGGGGAGAGATAAGGATTCTATCACCAAATTCCCCATGAGAGGCAGTGTTGTGTGAGAGAGAGGAAGAATTGCTTAGCAAGGGGTGAAAGAAAAAGAGGTTATTAGAAACCACTGCTGAGAGTCCCACTGTGGAAATGCAGGTATCCAGATCCAGCTAAAAGTGCAGGCAGGTTTCATAGCTGTGAGAAAAGGCCCCGTCCAGAGCAGCTGTCATTGCAATCTCCTAATTGGAAATAATTTAGATTCTGTCTCAAATCAAGAAGCCCTGAATTAGCCATCACAGCCTCCACCTGGAAGCATCTCCACTGGCATCCAGCTCCCCACCGGCCAACTGATGTCCCATGCTGCATCCCAAGCACCCTGCAGGAACGGATGCTCAGGAGCAAAGGGTGAGAGCTGCGGGTAGCCTTGAGAGCTGGGGCCTCACTGAGATGGCAGGAACAGCCAGGGGTATGGACAGGGCAGGGGATGCAGGGAATGGAGGAGGACAGGGAGGGGGACTCATCAAGGCAGCCCTGCAGATGCTTCACATCACACACCATGGGAAAACTTGTTGGGATCAGCGCTTTTTTGCTGCTTATGTTAATGGGTCCTTTGTGCTGTTCCTATGCTTGTGTATAATTAAGATGAGATTTATTTGTTTGTGTTAGTTTTTGCATTACGAGGGAGAACAGGGAGAACTGTGACAGTTGTAAAGAAAGGTTATGAGATGATATAATTGTTTCTTTGGGGTGGGGAACAAACAATTTGACAGAACAATTGTAAATATCTGCAGCAGAGAAGGGTAAATCCCCAGAGTGCCTTGGAGAGTGATACCCAGTGAGATGAGTGCTTGTGGTAGGACAAGCTTTCCAAGAGAGCTTGACTCCAGGACACTCAGACACAGGTTTTTTGAGCTCCTTACAACATCTCCCTTTGGGCTGAATGCTCCACACCACCAGTAACATCCCATTGCCCTACTGACCTTTTCGTGGCACTCGGATGGAGAGCAGGTGGCCAGCTGACCTCCCCAGCACTGAAGTTCTCAGCTGCTGCAAAGAGGGCAGAGGCAGCTGGAAGAGCAAAGGTGGGATGGACAAGCAGTCCATCAGGCAAGAAGGGACACTGTGTGCCTTTGGTAAAACATCTGAGACCAACACAGCAGCAGCAAATCCTCCCAGGAACCCTGGTCTATATTTTGTGGGCAGGCAAGTGAACAGAGCTGCTTTCAGAGCCACAGACCCAGCCAATTGCATAGACATCACTGTACAGGGAGAAGAGTGGAAAGACCATCAAATGCAAAATGTCTCAGGGTATGCACAGTGTTATGCATTACCTTCTCTTCTGCATGTTCCAGGCTTACCTCTTTTCATTCACCAAAGTACTAAAGCCCTGAAACTGGGAATTGCAGACAGTGTGTGAAGTAAGCTTCATTGCTGAAGAGAGTCTAACAGATGCTTTTAAAGCACATACATCCTAACCTGAGTGCCTTGGAGCCATTTTAGTTCTAGTACTGCACTTAGAGGTTTTTTTCATCCTGGAACTTAGGAGACTAAAGAGACCACGGGGAAGTCTGATGCATCTTGATAACAAATTGGACCTAATTGCCTGAGTACCCTGTGCCTGGGGCAGGTGCTGCAATGAAGATAGAAAATGCTGGGAAAAACCGCTCCCATTCTGTTAGATCTGCATGATGCTGGGCTGGGAGATGGAGTGAAGGGAGAATTTTTCTCTAGATATCATCCTTTGCTGACATTTCTTAACTGAGTTTAGTAACTGGCTGAGTTATTCTAGCTTTTTTCACTAGCACACATTTTGCTTCCCATCTTGGATCTTAACTAGCCAAGCAGATTCTTGTATCTGCCTACTTATTTCTTAGGGTAAGCATTGCAAAAACACCAGTGAGTTTGAGTTGGTCTGCAAGCACCTTGGGGCCCCCACCTTACTCCTGTCCCAGCTTCAGACAGGAGGAGGGCAAAGGAAACACCTTTGCTCTCCTTACTGATACTATATGAGTACCCTTACGTCTGCAGTATTAGGCTGCTTTGTGCTTAGCATGGTGGGCTCATGACCAAAGAGATGATCCTTGTCCTAAAATGCTTTTTCTTTTCCTTCTCAAAGTCCAATCCAGTCTTTGGTTATGACTGTTCTATTCCCAGCACCTGTTTTGTAAATTGCACTAATCCCATCTATAAATTAGTTCATGTATTGGACATCAAACACAAAACAAATAGTGTGATGGTGTCTTCACCTGGCCATAATCCTGAATCAACAGCGTTTCATTCTCCCATCTAAATCACAGAGATGATCTGTGCTACCACTTCAAGCGCTGATGGTTCCCCTGTTAAAGATGGGACCCAGTAGGGTCTGGTACGCTATGGACATTGTCAAGCCATTCTGTGGCCTAAAATCCACGTAGTCTACGAGGTGGGGTTTCAGTCCTTGATAATAAAAGATTAAGAGGAAAAGATGCTTAGGGAAAGCCTGGAACAGAGCTTGATTACTACAGCTGAGCGTAGTGTTACTGGTCAATTTTTTGTTCACTGAAAAAGTAATTTCAGAGCACAGAAAGCTTTTCGCCAATTTGTTTTGACTCCCTCAAATAGCTAATGTGAAAACAAGAGCAAATAAGAAAGATAATATCCCACTCTGGCATTTTAGAAATGAAGAGTCTTTTCAGAAGAAAACAGTGCTTTCTGTTATCCAAATTGTACTTCTTTGTCCACAGCCTTAAAGATTTCTGACGATGAAAAGAATTTTTATGCTTGGTGGAAAACAAAACTTTTCCATTCAGCCTAAGAGAAATTCCCTTTCCCTTTTATTTTCCCCAGGAAAGGCAAAGGGGGAAAAAAAAATGCATAATCCATATTGGTTTGCATGAATCCTAACATTTGTTTTACCCCTTTGCTCTGCCCAGGGAAGCAGGTTGAAAAATGGCAGCCTTGCAGGGACGTTGTGCCTAAAGGATATTCTACTGCAAGGGATCAGATTGAGTTTTGAAGCAGGAAGCTCCAATTTTTTCTACTTTACCCCTTCAGAAGCACACTGAAAATGAGCTTTATAAATCAATCAGATGCCAAGGACAGAATTGTTTACTGAGATGCACATGCCTCATTCCTCAGGACAAGGCCTTGGCGTTCATGATTCTGGTTGGGTGGGACGCGTACCCAGAGGGGCTGTGGCAGAGAAATCACTTTCCATTTGTGAAGACACTTACTTAACTACACTCGACAGAAGTGTGAGGACAGAGCTGGAGGCCTTGAGCCACTTGTTAGTCAGAGAAGACTCCAAAATGCTTCAGTGTTCTGAGCATCAGCAGCAGAGAAGTGGCAAGAGCTGGAAAGAACACAGCAGCCCAGGCAAGACCCTCCCAGGATGTCAGCTCTTAGATGTGTTCCCAAGAGGAGGATTGCCAAGTGGGAAGATGTATTTCTCTGCAGGAAAAAATATTTGCTTCCTCCCCCTGTCGGATCTCATTCTGTATTAAAGTGAAGTGCACCATGAGATGAAGGAATTTGCTTTCAAGGAGGTCCCACGAGCAGCTATGCAAAACTGTAGGTGCTAACAATTTACTTGTGTTTGTTTGCATTATCTGTAACAATTTCCCTTTGCTCCAGTAAGGTCTCCTGTAATAATAGTAATAATAATACTAAAACAATAACAGCAAGCAGTGATACGAGTGCTCTCCATCACAACTTGCCACCAGCACCTCCCTGCTAAAACTGAGAAGTGCTAGAAGAGGAAGAAATAATGTGACACAGACGTATGTGCAGTATCCTGTGCTGAGGACATAGGAATGACACAAGATTTTTGTTTTTCCTCTTATAAAAAGCCTCTTAAACTAACATGCCTGCTCAAAAACTCCTGCAAAGCATCCAACATCCCCAGCACAACTTCCTGTAACGCTCCCCACCTGCTTTTAGTCACAGATGGGCTCCATCTGCCAGCAGAAAACTGAGACTCTGTACCCAGGGAGCAAACTGGTATAAGAATAAAGAACAGCCAGGAAGAAGCTGACCTGCAAACCCATGCAGAGCCATGCTGTGAACCCAAGCATGTAATCCGGTCTTCTGGTGTCTATTGACCTGCTTGGAAATAGGTGAGCTTATGGGAAATTGCTGCTCCCGAGCAGCAATAAGCACACACCTGGGACAAAATCCAACACTGAGCCACAATGGGCTGCAGAAAAACCCCTGACAGTCCCACTGCTGTATGTAAACATAGTGTAACGCAGGGGAGGAAAGGCATGGTGCTTTCACCTCTACATCCTCCCTGCTAAGGCAGTCACCAGGCTGCTCCCAAGGCATTCTGGCTCTACTGAAGAAAGCCACATGCCCAAGAGGGGAGCATGCTGCCAGGAACACTTGGGGCTGAGCACTGTGGCATGGTTTCTTTGGTGCAATACAGAAACAGTTTGGCTTTTATACTCAGTCCTCTGCTCTGGATTTCCTCAGGACACCCCCTTGTGGAACACCGTCCTCGATTTAGGGCATGTGGCTAAACTTCCTATTAAACCTGGCCCCACTTCCTTCGCCTTGCAACTTACACAAAATTTGCCTGTGAAAGAGTGAAAAAGAGGACTGACTGTGGGTGATAGGAAAATCCCAGCCACCCAGCAATGTAGCTGAGTTCCCCAGCTGCAATGCTCCGTGGGTCAGACAGAGGTGGGTGATGTTAGACAGATTCCTGCTGTGTTGTGCCCTGGTTTTTCAGGTCCCCCCTCCTCTCCAGGCTCAGGAACATCCCCCATTTCAGTGCTACCCTAGAAACTGTTCTCCTGGATATCTGGAGATGCTTTTAGGATTCCCCTTCTTAAAAAGGTTCTCACGTCGGAGGCAAAGATGTGGGAAGGAACACAAAGGGCTCTGACTCTATTCATCCGCTATCCACCCTGATTAATTTTACTGCTAATGACTCTCCAGACATGGTGATGTATGGGGCTCTGTCGGTGACAAAAAAGAATTGAACTTTTACTAATTAAGTAGAACATCTTCATAGGGTGAAAGGTTTTGCTAACGAAAGTAACTCACAAAGAATTATGTTGGCTACAGACTGCCGCTGAGCTCACACGGAGTAAGGACAGAGAGAGAGGGATAAAATATTTGCTGCAGCTACCAGGCCCTGGGAAGTCAAAGAGGAGGAAAGCTCTGCTGTGCTTTTATACAAAGGATTGGTGAACGGTTAGAACTGCAAACTGGTTGAGACTTTCTTCCCCAGTAAGCTCTGGGAAGGAGCACTTGAAAGGAGCAGCGCTGCAGACGCTGGGCATTGGTGACTCCTACCTGATGAAGACATGCCCATGAGCTCGGCAGCCTTGCCTCACTTCTTTCCCTTCCCCTCTCCCTTCCAGCCCGCTTCCCATTTGCTGCAATGCTCATTACTTTAGTAATTCTATTGTCTCCCTTTCGTGGAGAGATTTGTGGTGTTTTAACCAAGAAACCTACATTAAAATATTGAAATGGGTCATTAAATATTTATTTTCTTCAGCTACTTGTAAAGACAGAAGGAAATTGGGAAAAAAACAGTCAGAAAGGAGCATAATATTCACATCTTTTGAAGAGGCTGTTTATGGTTATGTTGCCTGAGGGACCTGCAAAGACAGAATCATAGAGGCCATGGCGTTAGCTTTTCCTCCATGCACTTTGTCTCCCTCTCCAGTGGCCTTTTTTTATTCTAGGATTCAGCTTGTTGTGCTCAATTCTCCCCTCTCCTTCTCCAGTATAAATCACGGTTAGCTCTGTTCAGGCTGGTCAGTGAGGTAGCCATATATTACTTTGCTCTCACGATGGAAATATGGGGACTGACCCCCAGCCACGTGCCCCTGAACAGATATCCCACTGTGGTCCCTGCTTCTCCTCTCACATGTGCTGATGGACACCAAGTACAGCTCCAGCAGAGGCACACAATATCTTTGTGACCCCTTTCTTTAGCCAAAGGTGCTCACATCCAGCTTCTGCACAGCCTATTTGTTCCTTTCCTTTCATGGCATAAAAGTGGAGTTGCGGGAAGATGGCAAAAATAACCTTTGTGGGTGGCAGACAGCTTTGGGAGCAGGGAAATGCTCCAGGTTTTCATCATTAGACAACAGCTGCTATCCTAGGAGGACACAACCACAGATCTCTGATAATGCTCAGTGCCTGGGACCAGCAGCACAGGCTGGTGTGACCTCACTGGGGGTATCTTCATTAATTTGCCCCTTACCATGGCTTAAGGATTTCCTCTGGAATTACCAGTTCTCATATCTAGAATTACAATTTCATCTTGCACAACCCGACCAACCAGGCTGAGAGCTGCAGTGCTCTTGCTTCTCTTTAGCCTGAGCATTCACCACGTGTGATGCCATGGGGTACGCAACTGGGGCAGAATCAGTGTGCCTTGAGCCCTGGCTATGGAAATTTCATCTTTTAAAAGGGACGTAGCCTCCAGTTATAGAAAAATTGAAGAACACTTTGCCGTGTTTCTCCACTTCCTTCATAAGCATGCTCCCTCTCTCCAGGGTCAAGCACAACATTTCTAGGGTGCTTAACGATTTATTTACAGCAGTAGTTTTTCTCTGCACTCCCACATACGTGCACATTCCTGGACAACGCTGGATTATTGTCTCCTGACTTTCAAATCATTTCATTTTCATCTGCAGGTGACGGATAGTACCAAGGGAGCCAAATGATTACGGCCACAAAACTAAAATAGCTCAACTGTTTGGGAAGCAGTTGGCCAGCACAGGCAGCGAACAGAAATGCACTGGAGATGGTTCTGCATGAATTCACTGGGCAGTTGGGCTTGTGGGATATAGTGTGGGTACGGAGGAGGCTCTTCTTGGTTCACCTGTCTCTGCAAATCTATGAATGAAGGTCAGGGGAATTTTCTGTTAGGGAGCTGGAGCTCAAAGCAGCAGCACTGACACCAGGCACGTTGTGTTCAGCACCTCAAGATCTGGAGGAAAAAGACACTTATCAAGGCCTATTCAGAGAAAGGCAGGGCACGCAACATTTATTGCAGAGACTGATGCAGGTTCTGTCTGCAATCCTTTTTCTGCATTTTCTGGCAAAAATACGTTCCTCCTTTTGATAGAATATCAAATGGTGCTCATGTCCATTGATAATGCACCCGATAAGAAGCAGAAATAGAAGGAAAAACGTGCAGGAGTGTGGGGAAGCACTCCAGAAAACACTGAGTTCTACAGCAGATGGGATTATTTGGATTTTCTGCCCCATCAAGTGCCCTTCCCCATTCCCCATCACTCCCTCAAAGTGCTTGAAGTGTGTAACTTACCTTCAGAAAATCAATCATCATTCCCTGGTCATTTTGTTCATCGAATCCCCACTCATGTTTGACTGTATTTCTGGTGTGAAGAAATTCATTATTTCACCCCCGAATCAACAGTTTCAAAAGAAGAATTCTTTCTTCAGGACACTGTTTCAGCACATAGTCTTTAGACAAAAAGCATAAGCACGGAAGCTACAACACAAAGCTGGCACTCCCAATGACAATTTATTATAATAACAAAACGAATTGTTTTGAGCTGCTCCATGCTTTGCTGGGTTTTAGGTTCTTTTTCTCTTGTCTGTCTGGGAAATGGGGGAAACTCTGCCAGGTGTTGGCCCAGGTATGTGGGAATAGAACAAAGAAGATTTCTTTGAGACATAAATAAGATCCACCTTATGCATGACTCAGCACCTCATGTCAGAATTTGGTCCATTTCAAAAAGAACACAAAAGGCTGATCACAATGAGCAATAATCCAAAAATAAGCTGGCGAGAGGAGCACACTGTGGATTTGAGTGGGGCATGACAATTAGAGCTGCACAAGATAGTCACAGGGACGAAAATAGATCCAATTCCAAGTGGAAGGTGCCTTTGAAATTTGGGATTTGCATTTTTTTTGTGTGCTTTCAACTCAAAAATAGCAACTTGGTTAAATAGAAAAGGCAAAGTGTGAGGATAAGAATAAATATTAATTTATTTTAACAATAATATATCTAAATCTGGAAGAAACCCAGAAGTATTTCTTGTGCAAGATTTAACACAAAGGATTGTGCTTTGTTTTGTTTAGCTTTAACAAATCCGTTTCTAATTCTAAACTCTGTGAAAGAAAACTGTAGCTCCTTTCCATTCGCCAGTTAGAGAAAATGCATCTCAGATTGAGGAGATGCCCAGTGACATCAGGAACAGTTCCTGCTCTTGATCTTCCACTGACTTCTCAGATGGCTTCAGCTCTGTATGGGTAGCTAGGTAGCCGCTGGGATTCTCAGATGTACTTCAGAACCTGATAGCAACATGCATACTTTTTTGGCATGTACTTTTCCCTCTGCATCATAGGTTCTCATCTGTACCATGGTGATCCCATGGAAAAAATAAAAGACATGCTTAGATGAAGCATTGATAGGAATCAGAGAAGCTTTAAGGGCTCCTCACCATCTTTGGAAAAGTTTGGTGACAGAAAATAACAATCAAAAATAAAACCACACAACCAAGTTTTCTCTTCACTTTTCACCTATGACAATCCAGCCTTCTGACTTTGTCCGACACACGCTCATTGCAAAGAAGGTGAAGGGAGCCTCTTGGATATAGTGGCCATCCAAAGTAATCCAAAGATGATATTTGCCTTCCTCATGATTAACATTTGAGACTGGATATTAAAGATTCTCCTTGCAGCTAATATTTTGACTCTTTCAACCACTTTCTGAATAATGCTTAGCTCTCCTGAAGCCTTTGTTCTGTTGTGATAGCCCCACAAGGTCACTACATCCAACTGGCTGTGAGAGCTGGGGCTGTTGAGCCTGGAGTAGAGAATGCTCCAGGGAGAGCCGAGAGCAGCCTTTCACTATCTGAGAGGGGCAGTAAGAAAGAAGGGGAAAGACTCTTTAGCCGGGTCTGTTGTGATAGGAAAAAGGAAAATGGTTTCAAACTAAAAGAGCGGAGATACAGGTTGGGTATATGGAAGATGTTTTTTACAGTAAGTGTATTGAAGGTTGTCCAGAGAGATGGTGGGTGCCCCATCCCTGCAGACAGCCAAGGTCAGGCTGTTGGGGATCTGAGCACCTGATGGAGCTGTAGGTGTCCCTGTTCATAGGAGGGGAGTTGGACCAAATGACCTCTAAAGGTTCCTTCCAACTTAAATGATTCTATGATTAATCCTCACCTGGGTCCCTCCTTCAGCCCTCCAGCTCTCTGCAGATAGGTTCTGCCTCAGGTAACAGCAACTTCATGCTTCTCCTATATTTACTCTGCTACTTGCCTCTAACAACATTTTCCAAGGTATATTAGGTTGTTAATACACCATTAGGACTTGCAGCTGATGCTTGAAATTCTAACATTTTCCACATTTTGTAAAACAGCTCATTATAAAATGTGTGCTCCTGTGCTGCTGTTTCTGTGTAGCTTTGCCTCTTCTTCACACTTTCATCCCAGACCTCCAGATATATCTTGATACCTTTCTAATAACACCTCTCAATTCTGTCTCCACATGGATGAAACAGAAGGGTTTCCTCATAAGCAAGACCTCAAAAGAGGTCTTGTATTCATTGTGCTTGAGGCCATTCCACTCTAATTTTTAACTGGATTTGCTTAGCCCAGTGATCTGTCCAGTCTTGCAAACAATTAGATGCAAAAATCCTTAAACCGAGTCCCAGGACAGCAGTAGGGAACATCACACTGGCAAATCTGAATGCTGACAACACTCATCAGTTTACCAGCTTTCCAGCATAAGAAATGAGAACCAAAGACCACATTTTCCATCACCTTTCATGGAAAAGGAAAATGTTGCTCTTATCGGGGCTGTGATTTGATTTCATTTGTTGGAGTAGATGAGGCGACTTGGTCTGATTCTGATTGAGATGAACAGCTCCTCTCTCTACCCACTTTTGACTCACTTGCACTCTTTATTTGGGGAAATTTGGTCATTCTGGAGTATTTTAGAATGAGGTAGCTGGCACAATTCATGGTTGAAAGCATGCTATGGTCAGGGCCATCTTCACTTACCTGGTTTTCACAGAGACCCAATGTCCATCAAGGAAAATTTGGAAACATACGCCAAAGTCGGCCAATGAAGGCTCACTTCAAGAAATAACTCAACCTGAGTGTCATTTGATGGGGCCAAAAAAAACAGTCTCCCTTGTAAAAGAATGGTCCTCTGGCCCAAGAAACAGCAGTGCTGCCAAGCTCCAAAGCTCACTGCAACACTGCCTGCCTTGCCAGCAGAATTAGTTCCCTCAGAGCTTGGACAGTTATGAGAGAGCAGAGAGAAAGGGTTGATAAGAACCCAGGAAAGTATCCCTGACCTGCCCAGAGCTCTTTCCCTCACCCGCTTCACATTTTTCTCTTGCTTATGTTTTTGGGACTATGAAGAAGGTTCAAAAGTAAAGGGTAAAGCCTGCTGGGATAGAAGAGACAGACAGAATATTTCTGAATTGCATCCTGTGACAATTTGTTTGTTCAAATTCATGCAGGATTGGATATCTCACCCACTGCCTTAGAAATGCTGATGACAGGCACAAATCCATCCTGCCCACAATACAAAAGGCAGTGCGCAGAGATGCTTTGGGCAGCTTTTCTTGTAGGGATGCAGACTTCTCTAGACAGATGCTCTTTGTGAGGATCTCCTGTGACAGTTTCTATCAGATGCCTCTGATCTGAGCAGTCACTGACCACTGCAGCACAGAAACCTTCTCTTCTGCCTCTCCGTATCCCATCATCAGAAAGGCACTCTGGTTATTTTATTTAACACCTTTTTTTTTTCATCTTTCTGGGTTGACAAATTGCATGAGACATACAGAGAAAGGGTGTGGTGCTTAGAGTTCAAATCTGAGACAAGAAAAATGTCAGGGAGCTATTTTTACCTCTGCCTTAGACAAAACACACGCCTAGAGTGGCCAGTCACACTATTTACTTTTCCCTTTCCTTTTCCCTTTCCCTTTCCTTTTCCTTTTCCTTTTCCTTTTCTTTTTCCTTTTCCTTTTCCCTTTCCTTTCTTTCTCTTTCTCCTTTCCTTCCCCTTCCCCTCCCCTTACTTTCTGAGAGCCATCACTACTTTTTTTCTCTCCTTCCTTCTCCCTTCCAAATAGACATGAACGTGGCAGAAAAAGAGATCAAGAAAAAATCCACTACTACCACTCCCAAACGCTCCACAGTTAAAGCCAGCTCTGAAAGCTTGTTGCGATGTCAGCAGGAAAAACAATATCGGCCTCTGAAAAATTAATATGATGTTCACTTGCTGTCTAGTTCTCTCTCTGCTTGTCAATAATTCTGTTCATTCCACAAATATTAAACCTGTTTGCCAGGGCCCTTAATGTCACAAGAAGCTGGTGCCTGAAAGCACGATTACTTTCAACTGCAAATCATATTTAATTTATTACGTAACCTGATGTTATTGCTTTTATTGATGAACTGTACAGTGTAAAATGATTATTTGTTAAAGATTTCACCATAGTTAATAAAAAAAGAAAAAGAAAGAAGAAAGAAGAAAGAAAAAGAGAAAAATATTTATTGCTCAAAAAAAGCTACTTGTAAATGGTTTTATCTGAAAAGATTCCGGAATGGGAATTACTATTATTACCTGATTTGAGGCTTTATACACTCTTTGCACTGCAGAACAGATCCACCTTTCTCCACAACTTAAATTCAATCTCCTTACTGAAATGGGAGCAGGCAGCAGAGGAGCAGATAGGATGGAGTATATATAGCTCTTCCACACTCTGCATCATTGGGCAGTACTGGGATTTGTATCTAAGCTTAAGCTTCATCTTTTTCTTTGTATTACTGTAATACGATAAGAGCTCATTGGTCATTTATACTGAGAGAATGTCTTTTGGGCCCAAATCTGTTAAGATGCTACACGTTGGCAAAATGAAAGATGAGATTCCTGCCTTGAAAGAGCGTATACTCTGATTAGAAACGGTAATAAAACAGGCATATTGTTTTCTGCCTGATGATCCTTGAGGTCCCTTCCAACCCAAGCCATTCATTCTGTGATTCTATGATTCTATGATTCTATGATATGAGGAACCACAGATCAGAGACACATTATAATTAATGCTCATATCGTAACTTAATTTCGATAATGATACTATATTTGGCTTCCAAGTTGTCCACCGAATTGGCTAGTCTTTTCACTGGCTGTTAAAGGACACAGAAATCTTAGGTGGCTGTTTTGCATGCTGGTGGTTGAGTCATTGGATAAAGCCACCCGTCCATTTCCCACCACTTTAGGCATCTAATTCAGAGGTATGAATGGCAATCCTGGGAAAAAAAAAAAGTGTAGTCTCTTCTGGGCACATCGATGGCAAGAGGCTGTTGTAGTCCGCCTCTTGACATTTCAACTTCTAAGGACAAGACACTGATTTGCAATTCTGAAAGCCATCAGGACCTTTCATTGAGTCTCTATTCGTAATGCCTTCCTAATTCTAGACCCAGAGATAAAGGCTGTCAATACCCTCTACAAAACCAATCGCAGCGGGAGACGGTGGAGTGGCCAGAAAATCCCCAGTGGAGTGTCCCAATGGAGTGCTTTAGTCATAATGCCATCCTTCTCCAGATGTAATTGGTTTCTATTTGTTAAACTGGAGGGTGGAGGAGTAAAGTTCAGTTACGAGGAAATGAGTAAAAAATCAAAATGCAAAGAATAAGGCATGACTCAGTTTCAAGGTTTAGAAGCGCATTGTCTGCTGATTCCTGAAACCATGATATCAGCTGGAGTTTTTATCTCAGGTCTCAGTCAGGTAAGAACACATCACTTTGAACAGAAGACATTTTCCAGTCTGCCACCTAAATAGAGATGTCTGCTGTGATTAAAAGGTGCGCTGTATTTCCATAATACACTGAAAGAAATTCAGCCTCAGAAGAATTCTTGGGATAGTTTGGCATTGAATCAGATGAAACGAAGAATTCAACTTGCTGCTGAGAGACATTTCTCTTGTTAATTGGTTATACATAATATTAGTGATGGCATCAATATATGAAACAAGAATTAAGAAATAAGGAGGCCTGACTGCATTTGTGTCTCATGGCTGATTGCAAGTGCCAGTTGAATACACGGTTGATGGGGCTTTTCTAAAATAGCTCTTTTTCTGTAGACTTTTTTTCTCCCTGAAAGTCTTGGACTTGCTGCAGTTTTCAGAAGTACCTGCATAGAATCTCCCAGTTCTGTCCATCTGCCTGGCTCCAGCATAATGAAGCAAACTGTGATAATTTTCTTTCTGGGGTTCTGACCTAAGCCCTGTTTCCCTAGGAGAAAGGAAATGTTGGGGCTAAAACCAGAAATCCAACCCAAATGCTCTGTGTTTTGCAGAAAGACTTAAGTGATAGGAGGGATTAAACTCGTTGCTTCATTGCCTTCATGAACCCCCCCACCCCCCCCCCCACCCCTTTCTGCCTGCTAGATTCCAACAAGACCTTAACTGGGATTCTGGGAAACACCACAAGAGATCTGCAGCTTCTGATCATCCAAAAAGATCAGAAATAGAGATGAAGAAACAAGGAGAAATCAAGATTGACTAAAACAGATGAGCGGGGGAAAGAAAAAAAGAGCTATAGAACCGATAACATTTCCGGATTGCCCAGGGAATTTAATTCATTCCTAAGATACTGGTGTTTATTCAAATCAGGACCTTCCTGCTCTGCCATCTGAGTTACCCACTCTAAGAACACATTTTTTCCCCTTTCTCTTTTTAAGCTCCATTTCTTCTTTCTTTCCTCATCTCCTCACTTGCTCTTCAATAGCAGTGTCTTCTAAATGACAGCTGCTACTCTCCAGAGCAACTACCAAGTCCTGCAGGACACTGGGGGCAAAAGGGA
Source organism: Alectoris magna (assembly GCA_030625065.1). Taxonomy (NCBI): domain Eukaryota; kingdom Metazoa; phylum Chordata; class Aves; order Galliformes; family Phasianidae; genus Alectoris; species Alectoris magna. Next base: position 3,642,309 of record CM060579.1, on the reverse strand, counting down.
GATGCAGTGGTTCAAGACCAGCGGTGCCAATCGGGCTTTACATCGTGACAAGTTCTACCCAGAACATGTTGCTCCTGCTGTCAGCCCAGCCTGTTTCTCTGTAGCCTCCCATACACCTACTGATGCACAAATGCAGGTCTCTGCCTGGCCCAGCCGAGAGGATAATGGATAGTGAATGTTATCCATTTTTACTCTGAACGAGTTGCAAGAAGCCTCTCAGTTACCTGTTTTCCTTTGCTTACATCCCCACTCCGGATTCCAGCCATCCAACCTGAACTCCTGGGTAATTAAAAGCAGAGCTGATACAGGAGTTACGGGGCTTTGTTTTTGTTTTTGACTCTCTTGCTCATCTCCAAGGAATTTAGCAGACTTTATTTCTCAATTGCTTTTTTGATTTCCTCTCTGACGGCATGCTCTGTGCCAGGGATGTGGCACTGACCTCCAGCAGCGGAACTTCGCTTTGTTCCTGACACTGTCCCAAAGCGATATGCAACTCATTGAAAATCCATTAATTCTCTGTCTGCGCCCTATCAGATTAAAACTTCCCTTCAAATAACATTTCAAATATCAGTAGCTTCGCCTTAATATCTTTCTTCCATAACATTTTTCACAGCTCCGCACACACACTTCTCTCCCCTGGGTAATTCCCTTTTCTATGCGTATAGTTGATTCTTTAAGAACACACAGTCTCTGCTCCCGATTCTTGCTGATCTCTATTGCATCTCACTCTCTCCTACTTCTCTCTTTCTCTCACTTATAACTTCTTATACATTCAGAGGTGGAAGGTCTTTTCTGCTGTTCTCAGAGTCCCAAATTATGGCCACAGTAGAGATCTGCAGCTACCAGAGACTTCTTGTTTGGCCAGCCTGCGAAACTCAACTACATGATTGGCAGAAGAGCAGGCCTTGAATTTGTTGGGTCTTGCATGTGGACACAGCACAATGTGTTTCTGATAACAACGTGAGGAGCCAGGGGGCTCTTTACCAACAACCAATTCATTGCCACTGCATTCACATACGACCCCTCATGGGCAAACTGCAGCTCCATGGACCAGGAGCATCCCACACCCACCAGCCTCACAGATGGGCTTGGGCTGTGACTCCATAGCATCTGCCACATGGCTTTTGTGGGTGGTAGCTGTTTTTCATTTCCATCACAGAGCCCCAGAAGTTATGGATGCAGCACGGGGCTCCTGACTCAGTACATCCTCCCCTTGCTCAGCCAACACCTTCCAGATTTGGAACAGCAAAGCTTGGACGTAGGTTCAATGTTGGTAGACGTGGACATGTGTAGGAGAGGCAAAACGAGATGACAAATACTTGATGCCAATAGGAGCTCTCCTGACGTCATTGAGGACCTTCTAGCCCCTGCCCTGAAGCAGAAATTATCCTGGGGCCACCGGTGTTCCTTCTGGTTTCTCCTTCCCATGTTAACACCTGTCAGAGTTCTTGTCTTAGCTCCCTCGCTCCCTGAATTCTCCTCCTGCTGAGTGCCCAATGAAGGCCTGTATCTGCTTCGGATGGAGTGGGCAGCGCTGACAGGCAGTCAGGCCTCATCTCTGCAAAAATAACAGGCAGTGAGAGAAAGCATCAGGTTTCTCTGCGGAGGAAATGGTGGTATCCTGTAACAATCTGCCCACTGGGCAATAAATGTGCTTACCCAGGTGGTTTTGATGCACAGGACTTCTATAGGTGAGGGCTGCGCTTGTCACCTCCCTGCAGCCCCAGCAAAGTCCCTTCGCTTTGTTTCTGTGCTCAAGACTTTTTTATCCCCGTGTGCAGACTCGGGTAACCTCCATGCAGTTTTCCAACTGACGACTGTGGTCAAAACACCACAGGTTCCAGTCCTTGCTGATTATACAGTATTTTACGACCCAATTATTAACACAGCTAATTGCTTTTCTCCTGGATTGCTAAAGTAAGTGATTTTTTTTTTTTTGTGGGGCAGAATTATCTAACGTGGTCTGAAATATTCAAGAGAAACAGCCACAAATCTCTGCATGTATTCATTCAGTGTATTTGGGACGAGGCTGCCCACAGAGAGAAGGAATACTCCATATGGATGTAAACCTGTGCAAAGTGGACCAAGCTGAGTGAGTATTTTTCAATGCATTATTTATCAGAGGTATTTGTCTTCTATTTTTGCTTATGGAATTCCTCAGATCATGGTTTTTTTCTTACAGTACTTCATTACTCAAGCATAGTTGGAGATTTCGGTGTATATATGCATCAGGTCTCTGAGAGTTTCTAGTTGGTCTCGGGGCTTCATTTGCAATGAGCCAGTAGAGTCATATGCCCCCGGTCTTATTATCCGTATTCGTAGGAAGTTGCAATCACTGCTGTATGGCTGTGCACATTAATTTTGAAATTCCTATTTGTCAGGAAAAAAAATTCCGTGGTGCAAATGTTTATTGCTGTTGTTGTTATTATTGTTTATTTTATAATAGCAGGAGGAGCCCCATTGTCCCTGGCCTCCTGGTGGACACAGAGGGGTGGCAAGGCAACCGAAGGAACTTCATTATATGTTTGGAGGATGTATTAATACCAACATTACCGTTACATTCCTTCTGTCTGAGGTTTTTTTTTTCCCCCTGAACTGAATACTTAATTCTTCTTCAAGGACCAGATTTAGCATATGCAGGCCCTGTGTGAAATCAACACAGAGCACTCATAGAGGAAAATTACATGGAGGGGACTATTGGAGGCTGGAATTATGAAAGTCATTAGAAAAAGGAAAAAAAAAAAAGGACCCATGCTGACTCTTTTCTACTTCTAGGCATATAACAGGAGACCTGGTTTAGTGGCACAAACAAAGGGAGAATTATATGGATCTGCTTCATTACAAAGTAATCTTAACAGAATTTGTTTTGCTGTTTCCTAATCGTTCTGTCGTTAGCGCTTCAGTCAACAGATTGTGCAATCCGCTTCCATGTGGTTTTGAAGTTTGAAACAGGTAAGGGACCCTTCTTTACTAAAACCATTCCCAAATGCTGATGATGCCCTAAAGTGGAAGGTATTTCAGGAGGAAGAATATACCTTGGAGCTTCTAAAGCCTGGTACCCTTCTAAAGAGTGGTACCCTTCTAAAGCCTGGTACCTTGGGCTTTTTGGAGTAAGGACTGAAATCCAGAAATACCCATCCCTTTATGATCTCTACAGTTCCATAAGGAAAAGAAAAAAGCAGTCAAGAATCTTTTTTTTTATTTAATATTTCTGGGGGAGGGAACAGAAGGACTTCCTGTGATGGCAGGAAAAAAGCAGCTGCAAACTGGAAACGAAGCCCTCTTTGAACAAAAGCTTGGATCCCCAAAACCTAAAGCATACTTCTTAATTAGCTCTTCCATCTAATATAGGCAGCATGTGCTATTTTAAAGCAGATATTGGGTTTTATTTGCTTGCTTGCTTGTTTGTTTGCTTCTGAGCAGCCAAAGAGAACTTCTCCAGGGACCTGTTTGATTCCTCTCTGCAGTCTGGGCTGCAATATTGATCTAGGAGAAAAGACGTGCGCTTTGTGCACATGGGGATGCAAGGACGTGTGAGCTGTAGGAGTGCAGAGGAGATGGGGCCAGCACAGTGCTGACCCAGCAGCCCCATCCCCTCCCCACAACACCTCTCCTCCTCCCCTCTCTGACTCCCAGCTCAGAAGCTCATGTATCGCCATTGCTTTAAAACCCAGCTATAATTTTCTGGCTAATGGAAGACGTATTGACAAAAGTTGACATTAAGTGGAACTAATTACACTGTAACTGCTAAATAACTAAGAAATAACTACCCTGTAATTTATGGTGCAGCACGGACTCTGCGTAGCAACTTTGGGAGCTATTCCATGTGCACAGAGCTCACCCAGGCATGTGCTGCAGAACTTCTCCCCTGCCAGTAGGATCCAGCTGACGTGAAATCGCCAGATCTGCAAACACATTGCCCTGATTAGAGCATAAACCCGCAGCCCTCAGCAGTCGTGCTCTGTGATGATGGGATAAGTGACTGCTAAGATGCTCTTCCCAGATCATTAATTTTATTTCTGGTTTTCGTTTAAAGTCCTAATCCCGGTCGGGATGTCCTCCCTCCCTTCAAGATGTACTCAGTGGTCCATGCCACCTCCTGCATCCGTGGGCAGATATAGATTTGAGAGGAAATACTGTGGCAGGGGTACAAGAGGCAGCTGGTGTCCAGTTGGGTTTGCTGCCTGTTGCAATTGCAGCAAGCAGTCTCTTTCTTCGACTGAAATCATTTCTCCATCGAGGCGTTAGCTGGACAGCTGGGAGAAGGAGAAGGCATAACTCACGTGTTCACAGGGAGGATGGGGCACCGAGGGACGGGGGAACCTCTCCCATACATCACTGTCACACTGCAATATCAGTATCCAATTCCGAAGATGCGTTTGAATGTGCCTTGTTCCTTCTGATCAAACTCAAGATTTCTTAAGGCTCATCATTAAATCTGATGAGAAAACAGGCATTCTGTCTCCAGAGAAATTTAGCAACTAAGCATTTGTTTATGTCTCAGTCAGGACCAAGTCAGAAAATATGTTTTTGAAGTACGTCTCCTCAGAAGTTATGCCACCACCTACTGAAATGCTTCATTTTTATATTATTGAGGCTCCGTTTCGTTCTGCAGTACTGGATCATATATAGATATGCAACAGAATAAAATTAAGATTCTAATATAGAACTGAAAACAAGTGGGAAATGGAGCAGAAAGCAGCCAAAATAATAAAAAAAAAATTTAAATCCATTTTGATTTCAAATTGATTCAATATTTTGCCTTTGAAATGTCATTGGAATTAGAGTACTCCAATGAAGCACTCACATTTTACCTATTACCCGAAGAACAGCCTTTTCCCAAAGGGAAGATGTTCCCACAGACCAATTTGCAGCCAAACGTGAGCCACAAAATTTTTAGGCTGGAAACTCTTTGCTGCAGAAAGCAATGCTCTGTGCTTTGGTTGTACGGCACCAAGCACAGCAGGGCAGGACCCCAGCCACCACCTCAACACACAATGCAAATAATAGAGCCGTCGGTCAGGGCTTTTGCCGATGAGCCCCAGAGGAGGATATATTGTGCATAAGAAAAATGGAGAATTTATAGCTAATGAGAGAAGAGAGAGAGAGAATAGTCAGCCCGTGCTGGAGATGGGAAGGCTGACAGAGAAAAGAGAGCGAGATTGCAAAGACAGCCAGGTGGGGAGAAACAGAGAGGTGCCATTTGGCACCTGCTTCTGCCTGATTTGTTCCACCTCCATTATCATGCACCAGAACGATTCATTCTTTTTTCCAGTAAGCGTAATAATGTTCCACAGGTGAAGGAGTTATCTCAGCTTTTCTCTTTTTCAGCAAAGCTAACACTCAGTACATGAAATAAAGGTTATCTTGAAAAATAGACGCTGCAACTTGCATACAAAAGAACCCTTTCCTGTGACAGGGAGCCTTTTCTGAAGGGGTCTGCTAGGTTTCGTGCTTGGAAGAAGGAGGAGAAGAAAAGGGAATTGAGTGCTTGGTCCCCCTGCAGCTCTCCAAGTTGGCCTTAGGGGAGGAGCGGGGACAGTCTCTCTCATGCCGTGTAAGGCAGGTGGCCTCAGGGATGGGGAGGAAGGCAGTGTTGTTGGCCATGCCAGAATCAGAACCAAATTCACATCCCCTTCACTCCCAGTCCCACAGGATGCTCTGAGAGCTGCTCAGCAAGGGGCAGAGCCTCTGTGTGCTCACAGAATGGCAAAAACACGATAAGAGAAGGAAGAAAAAAAAGACAAATTTCACATGTGCTTTGTGCCAGCGTGCCCATGCACACAACGTAGCAAGCTTTTGCTTCTCACTGCTTCCAGCATCCAGAGTGACAGCGCCAGTACTGTGACTCCTCTACCTGCTGCCGGCCCTGCAATAACAGCTTCATGGGTGTTTGGATCCATTTGCTTTGCAGCTGAATCCAGGCAGTTTTCAAAACAAACTTTGAAAGTATGACTAAATAAAGGCCTGCCTGTAGTTTTTAATGCAAGACCCGTGTGAACTCACACACTTTTGCATTGTGCCCTGAAGCTCATTAAGTACCACGCTAAGCCATGCTAAGTGATCTACAGCACACAGCACCGTGATTTTCCTTTTTTAAGTGTCATAGTGCTGATCAGAAGGGAAGAGGGCCTCTTCTGGGTGGCATCACCAGGGATCTCAGGTGTTTGTTCAGTATTTTAGTACTCAGCTGGAACAGATCCCGGCGTGTTCTTTCCTAATTTCCTCACAACAGCCGCCTGTCATCTTTATGTTCTTGGATAGCTACGAAGAACTTACAGAAAGGATGTATTTATTTTACTAGCAGCTCCTGTCATTGCGATCAGCGCTTGGGTGAAATATTTTATTTTTGTTGAATTTTATTTAAAAAAAAAAAAACACCACTAATTATAATTCTACAGAGCTTCAGAAGTTTTCTTCCTGTCAAATGACTGGAAGTTTCAGCAAATCTCTAATGCTTGATAAAACAATCGAGCGTTGACTGTTGCGGAGAGATACTGCAACCCTTGGCCTCCTCATGTAGCTTTTTCAGTCCAAATTTCTCTTGCTTTGAAGGTTCTGGCCAACAGTGTGGATAGTGGGGAAACGCTGCTGTTTCCAGAGCAGAAAATGGGGCTCTTTCCAAGTCCCTTCCACACCTCTGCGGCTCCTTTCCCATTGTCTGCAGTGAGCCACAGTTCAAAGACTGTCAGAGCACATAAACATGACATAGCAACTGAGAACATCAAAGAGCATTATGTTTCCCATACATAGGGAGTGACAAGCTGCCTAACTCTTTACATTAAAAATTCAGACAAAAAACAATTCAAGAAAAATCAAAGCAAAGTCTCCCAGAGAGAGGCAGATGTCACACGCTTCTATTATGCGCTCTCATCTCTTCTTGCCTTCCAAAGTGGCCTCTAAACTATGCTCCCAAAAATATATATGAAACCTAATTTGCTGTGGTTACGTAGCTATCACTAGAAGAATGATATATAAAGAGAATAATATGTGGAGAATCTCAACTTGTGGACTGGGGACCTCTTCCACTCCAGCAGGTAAACTAAGAGGAAACCATGAGACAGCAAAGTCCATCACCACATCCAACATCCATCTTCCTCAAGCGGGATCTAAGGAATTGGTTCTGGTGCTAAGGAGATGATCAGGCATATGGGAAGAAGGAAAGGAGGCAGATGAGGAGGGAAATGATAACCTCTATCTGGCAAAATATGGGAATACGTCATAGGTAGAAGGAAGGACAAAGAAGAAAACCTGTTGGTGTGAAGTGCACATGTGCTAAAAGGGCAGAGGCAGAACACAGCGGAGTCACTGCCGTAGGAAGCCCTGTCATGGGCTGGGCACACTTTACACAGTGATGGAAACATCAATGGGAACAGTTCGGTTCATTGTGAATCGGGATCAAACTTGATGAGAAGTTTGGGACCAAACAAAGGGGAGCGGAAGGGATTTTGAAAGCCTTTAAGTGTTTCGGACCTTGGTTAAAAGCTTTATTTAAAGTTTTTTTTTTTTTCCTGCTCAACTTTTCTTTGTTTCACAGCAGCGTTTGAGTTTTAAAAATCAGCTTAAGGGAAAACGAGGGTGAAGAGGTTAAATAACTCCGAGAGGAGAACTTCATTTCTTAAGCAAATGGAACGCTCCAGATAAAACACAGGCGTGGAGTTCTCTTTTAAATTGTTGCTTTTCCTTTCATTCTCCTTTCAAACGTATTTTCAAACCCTAAATTATTCGATTCGAAGTGGGCTTTGACCTGTAACACTTCTGCTTTTTTTTTTTTTTTCCTCCCAAATTTAAAAAGAAACGTTTTTAACTCTAAACACTGGTAGCTCCTGGAAAAATACACGGTGCTAACCATTGTTTGCAAAGGACTTGAAAGAGCTGAGACACCGTTAACAAAGTGATCAAAGGCATTGGGGGAGGCTTGGGGACAAAATCCTGCACAAGCTGCCACCGGAGCGCTGCCACCGCTGCACAGCGTGTCTCCATTTCCGACCTCTGCACACCCTGCCTCCCTTCCTCCAAAACGTCAGCGCAGATTGAAATGCCACCTACAGCCTCCTGGCAAAGAACCGAAGCCTCACGTAGCATTTCTGTGCACGAAACACCTGGTGACAGCCTCAAGCTTTTTGCTTTTGCAGCTTGGGCTGCAAACCCTCCACGCTGTGCCTAGAAAACCCAGTCCTTTGGGCACCAGCATGTGAGTGACTGATGCTCGTGCACAAAAAAAAACAACCCTCACTAATCCAAACCAGAGGCAACCGGCCCGCGATTCGACTTGATTTGATTATTATTATTTTGTTGTTCTTCCGTGGGTGGTGTTCTATCTGTTCCTACTTACAAGCTGGGGGTTATTTGAACTGAGTTATTCATTTATTTATGCACTTCTATTATCACAAGAACCAAACGGCAACCTTCAAGAAAACGTGTTTGCGAAGCGGGGGGGGGGGTGGGAAGACAACAATTTGAAGTCAGAGAAAGGGGGCTACATCTTTATCAAAAGACAACATCAAATTAATTTCTCTCTGGTCTCAGGAACTCATGTAAAATTTATAGGCTGCTTGCTAATTTCCCTGCAGTGCCGGCAGCTTGCAATTCAGAGGGGAGGGGAGAGGAGGAGGATGAGGAGGAGGAAGCAGGGCACCTGGCTGCTCTCCTGGGTCTCCATGTGCTTGAATTTGAGATCTGCAGCCTCCAGGAGCTTCTCTCCCTTTGGCAAGTCACAGCTTTCTGCTGGAGGCACCAAACCCCTGATATCCATACCAGTTCCGCACCTCAAAGCCCTCTTTTGTTAACTTAGCAAAAGGTGGGGTTTTCTCCAGCAATGCCTGCAACAATGCAACATTGCCAGCATAAAGCAAGCACAGCAAAAAGCCAGCCATAGGGATCGCGTGGATTTCAGTTTCATCCCAAACTTTGCAGCTCTCACAGAACCTTATTGCATTTAGTTGTTCATTTTAGAGACACGAGCTGGCAATACTGCAAAAATTCCCAGTTGAACGAGAATACATCTTTTTTAAAAATGCCTCTAGGCTTGATTTAAAAGCTCCAGCAGCCCACCGCTTCCCTGGTTAGCTGCCCTAATGCTTTAAGAGCCCCACTAACCAAGAACGTGACTCGCTTATTCTTTTTTCCCTTTTCTCCCTCCCCTTCTCAGTCTTAATGTGGGTAAACTCATCTGTCAGCCCAATGCTCACCTGGAGATGAATGCTTCTGGCCTTTCTTTCTGCTCCCCAGCCTCCTATTTCCCTGCCAGCTACAAGACATTGTTTACATTACATTCTATGATTATCTAATCATAGAATCATAAAGATTGGAAGACTGCTGAGGTCACCAAGTCCAGTCACCAACCCAACCCCACCACACCCACTAACTGCATCCCTCAGTGCCACCTTTACCCATTTCTTGAATGCTTCCAGTGATGGCGACTCCATCACTCTCTGAGCAGCCTGTGCCAGTGTCTGACCACTCTTATGGAGAAGAAATGTTGCCTAATATCCAACCTGAACCTCCCACAGCACAACTAGACCCCATTACCTCTTGTCGTATATAAAGAGTACATGAAGAAATCAGCCACTGTTTCACACTCACGTGTATATTTGATATCTGCTTATCCCAAGCCTACTCTGTTGTTACAAGGAATGTCCCTGCCTGGTGCTCAACTGCTCACATCCCACAGGGGTGCTCTCTCAGACCAGGAGGGGAGGACAAGCTCTCTTGACAGCCAGGGGCTTTTTCTTTCTTCCCCAGCTACGGAAAGGAACACTGTGCTTCATAAACACACTTCAAAAGATGCCACACTATTAAAAATACATGGGCATCACGTGGATCTAAGCTAAATACATATGGCCTTTGATTGCCTGGCATTTCCAATTCATACAGGAACATTACTGCAATGCATTATTGATGATCAGTAGCATTTCACAGTCTCAAACTAAGGACACCTCTCCTCTTACTCCCTTCCTTGTATGCAGCACCCTTCTCTCAGCGTCTGAGCAGTTTAATTAAGCTGTGATTAGCTGCAGATGCAATTCTGGCAGCCACTGACTTGGCTGTGCAGACACTGTGGCTGCAAGCTCCCGGTGCTTGCTGGGGCACATCTGTCTGGCTGCTGTTTGGTGGGGCACATCTGTCTGGGCAGTGCTGCACAGCTGGATGGTCGTGCCTGGCTGGTGCTCTGTGGGCAGAGCAAGGATGAGGCAGGCAGAAAGCAGACAGCAAAGAGAGGGAGGCTCTGAAAGGTCTTACGGCTGCAGGAAGGGGAGGTAAGGAGGGTCACTAGCTGCTGGCTCAGGCTGGCAATGGGAAGAACTTTCCATGGCTCAGCCATGGCTTAGGTCAGCATTCATCCCATCATGAGTGGATCAGCTTGCAGCCCTAGAGTCACATTGCACTCCTTGGAGCTGCTGCAAGCCAGGGCTTGGTCTCCTCCTTGGACATCTCACACCTAGAGATCTTCAATTTTCCTGGACAAACCCACATACCTCTTCTCTATTTCTATATGCTGCTTTGGAAAGCTCAGGCACCTTCCCTGGTCTCTCACAGGTCACTTTGGCCACTACTGCCTCCCTCCTTCCTTTCCAAAAGCCCCATGTGCTGCGTGTTCCATGTCCCCTGTGTGCCACACACATCACATACTGCCCACACGCTGTCACCATGCACATCCCTGGCTTCAGTGTGGAAATTCCATGGAAGAATGCTGGCATCCCTCCCACTGCTGGCTTGCTAGCAATCTCTGACTAAGCCTCCCTCCACCTTTTATCTTTTTAAAATGAATTCTCCAGAAGCAAGAATTTAGGAGGAGAAGAAGAAGATTTGGAAAGAGAAAAGCAGAATCATTACAGCTGAGAAACAGCTCTTGAAAGTTATTAGCTCATGACTCATCTCTCTGAAAGGAGCTAATACCTTAATTTCATATTTCTCTGCTCAAATGGAGACCAAAGCATAAACTGAAATGAAACTTTACACTAATGGCTTCTTAATTACACCCATCTAAAAGCAATTACCTGAGGTTTAACAGATACAAAGTTAGGGTTGAGGCGGCCACTGGAAGGGAGCTGTTGGCTGGGAAGGAGTAGGCTGAGGAGGGGTAGTGTGGTGTAGCATGACATGATATAGCACGGCATGGCACAGCAAGGCATGGCATGGCATCATATGGCACGGCACAGCATAGCATGGCACAGTGGACAGGCTGCTTCAGCTCCCTCTTGTCCATACCATGACACTGCAGAGCAGCTCAGCTCCTGAAATCTCTCCATCAGGACCTGCCTAGCACCAGCCCCCTTATCTGCATAGCAAGATTCCTTGGGAATCCACAGATGCAAGCAAAGGATTGGAGATACGACAAGGGAAAGGACAAGTCCCTAGGAAACTGCAGCTCCTGCACCCTGGCTCCTGCCCTGCACCCTGCTCTCTGTTTCAGCTTCCTTCCGTTGCCTCTCCTCCTGCAGAAGCACGATCCTCCCCACCAGTCTCCTACCGTGCATTTTAAGAACTTCTTAATACTTATTGAAGGTTTTGAAATTATCCACAAAACATCGCCACAGGAGATCAAAGTGGTGGCACTGCCGTTATTGCTAGGACTGTTATTATTACTGCTGTGGGCAGATTTCAGCCGTGCTTTGTTCGCGCTTTAATGGCTCGGCAGTGACAAAGGGACTCTGCAAGGCACGCAGCTTAGAATGCTATGTGAGCTGTGCAGGCTTCACGTGCAACCACCGAATGGGATCCACTGGTGCTCTGGTCACAATGCGTGAACAACCTGTGTCTTTTATTGCCATCCTGTTACTGAACATGGGTTTGAGTGAGATCAGTGCCGTGGGACCTTTTGGCTAGCCAGGCTTGTGAGCTCATCGCCTTTCTCTCCCTGAAGAAGCAAGAAAACCTTCTCCTTGCTGTTATTCCTTAGCAGGATGATACGCTGGGAAGGAAAGAAGACTAATTTGGCTTCCCACTGGAAAAAGAAATAACCAAACCCAGACTTCTGTGTACCAGGAAGATGCTGCAATTCTTGGGCTCCTGGCTAAAAAGGAGGCGGTGAAGCTGATTTCTTTCTTGGTCACTATTTTGGTTAAAGTGTAAATCATATGTGGAGCAGGCCTGATGGCTGAAGCTGTTTTTATCAAGCTTGGAAGAGATCTGCCTGCTTCATCAGCACCAGGAGAGCTCGGCATTGCAGGGGCCAGGCAGGAGCTGGGGCTGGGCAAGCTCAGGACATGGCAGCATGTGAGCATTGGCAGGAGAGAAGCTCTGAAGTTCATCATTTTTCTATTGGATATACAAAGGGAGGAACAGAGCAGCTCTTGAATTGTCTCTTGCTCCTGTCTCTACTGATGCAGAGGAATGACCCTAAGGACACTGAATAAAACATTCATAGCAAGGGCAGGGTTCAGGCAGCTTTATGGCTCACATAAATGCTGATGACTTTGGAAAGGAGGAAAGAATCTGGGGAGGAAGGAATTTGGGGAGGAACAGCCGCTGCTCACTGCCTGTCCCCTCAATGCCAGGGGCTCCCCATGCTCACTCAGACCTCTGGGGCTACCCCCAGGCCCAGCAGAGGCTGTGGGCAGCAAGGTGAAGGCTTGGGGCACCCACATCATTTTGTGCATCTTGTGCCATGTCGCACCACTGAATGAGATAATACAATTACTGGATAATTAAAGTCATCAGAAAACGTTCTGCAACGGCAGCCTTTTAATTGACTTCCCCATTAACAGATAATGATCAGCTCCAGCTCCTGCCAGGATGACCCCCTGCTTCTCTTCCCCCTGGGGACAAGCAGTTGACCTGAAAGGGAAGAAGTACAGCTGTCCCACACTTACTCACAGCTAACATTTCCTTCCACTTTGGTCGAGGAAGCAACAACCTGAGACTAATAGAAAGGAAATGAAAGGTTTCTTGAGCCAGCTGCAAGGGTGGAGGGCAAATCCATCCAGAGCAAGGTCTGATTTCACATTCAAGTGAGACTCCTCTGTTCCAGAGCTGCCCCAGCAATACCCACAGCACACCCACAGCATGCCCATAGCACACCCATAACACAAACATAGCAGTCAATGCAGCTACACAACCCCATCCTTCTCCCATTAGCTCCCATCTCTCCCTGGCACCGGACGCAGGTCCTACTGACTCTCCTCCCTCTTCTCTGTTCAGTAAAGACATCCAAAGAACAAGAATGCAATTTCACGGCTCCTTTCAGGGCACCAAACACCTGGTGTTTCTTTGCACTGGAACTAAAGCTAAACATTCCCATTGTATTTCATGACATGGAACTGGGCTGAAAGCACTTGTTTCGGAAGAAAAGGTTTGAATTCCTCTTTTTGAGTTTGTTTCTCTCCAGCTAGGAGTGATTTGCTACCCTCACAAAGACCACTGGCTGGAAACTTTCTCAGGACGACTCACGCTGAGAAGCCTTGGTGTAATAGGATCTTCTCATGAGAAAGATTTCACCCACATGCAGAGCTGCTAGTGCTTGGGAAAAATGCAGAAGCTATTGCAACTGAGCACAAATCTTGGTTAGGATTGCAAGTGCTTTTGTGATCCACCTAGGTTCCCTACTACTGGCCCCAAACAGCTCCCAGGTCCCCTATTTCTCAGCACTGATGGAGCACCAGCTAATGGCAGCTGTGCAGAGCTGGTAACTGCTGAATGCCCATCAGTCAGCAGCTGTGTAGGTTTCAGGCTCTTCCCACTGCCAGCTTGACAAGTTGGGCTGGAATTTCATTAACTTTCCTTTCCTACCATGTAAAACTGCCTAATTTGTACAAAAGTTGGGGAAGAGTGACAAACGAAGAGACAGAGAACATGAGTGCAGAAACTTGGTTTCCTTAGGAACCAGTTTTAAAAATAAACCAACTTTCTGCTGGGGATGTGATGCCATCCTCAGGAGTCCAGTGCTTCCTCCTTCCATAAGTGCAGCCTTTCTTTTGGTGTGGGGAAGATGTGCTGTCCCCACATGGTTTAAAAACAGTAATAATCCAAAGGAGAGGAGCTGCTACTATGAAATAGTTAAGATGCTCTTACATTGAATCGACTGTTAAAAATTGGTGCTGAAATCTGACTGAGACCAGCTGAGACTTGGACTTCCTTCCTTCTAAGCTCAAGGAGGGAAGGTTTAGATTGGATGTCGGGGGGAAGTGAGGTGCTGGAACAGCTGCTCAGAGAGGCTGTGGGTGCTCCATCCCTGGAGGTGTTAAGACCAGGTTGGATGGGGCCCTGGGCAGCCTGGTCTAGTACCAGATCTGGAGGTTGGTGGCCCTGCCTGTGGCAGGGGGTTGGAACTCGATGATCCTTGGGGTCCTTCCCAACCCAAGCCGTTCTATGATTTCTTCTGGAAAAGGAGCAAGCAGCAGATTTCTACTGGAGCACTCATTTTCTTCCAGAGCATCAGGCGGTAAAGGGAACTCATTTCAGGTGGCTGTAAATGCAAAAAAAAACTAGAAGGGAATTGTGGCAAGATGGTGGTTATTGTGAACTGCTGAGGTGTGCATGTCCCAGGAGCAGAAGGGAGGTAGAAATGTGCGCAGTAACCCAGGCTGGCAGCAAGGGCGGCTGCAGAATGAATCTACCTGTAAATTGTGTACACTGCTGTCATAGGAGCACAAAAAGAATTAATAAATGTTGGCAGACAAATTTGGAGGCACCTCACAAGAACTAGCTTACAGAGGTCTACACGTTTCTGCCCTGTTCACAGTCATGCTCTTTTTGTTGAGGGCTCAGATACAGCTCAGTGCAACCAGGGGACCTGAGCTGCCCCTCACAGTCCCGTATCTGTTGCTGGGAAGTGAAAGAGCAGGAAGAACTGCCAGGATCCATTTTGATTCCTTTTTCCAAGCAGGTGGCTGAAGACAATAATAATCCTGAGCCCTGACCCTCCTAAATGTTGCTTAGCAGAGAGGGCAAGTGACCAGCAAAAACAAAAAGCTCCAGTTTAGCAATAAAGAAACAGGGAAGCAGTGACCAAACTGTGCTTCTCTGGCACATTATGTTACTGTCTAGACTGGCTGTCAGATGTTGTTTTGCTGTTCTTCATGCCTAGAGGCCATACCAAAGCTGGGATCCCCACGTACAGGCTGCTTTGTTTAATGAGAGACAATCCTTGTCCCTAGGGATCTGTAATCAAAATAGGCAGGAAAAACAAATGGAATAAAGTCACTGCGTTCATCTCATGTACGGATGGAAACAGGACCCCAAAGAGATTAGGTGGCCTGCCCGAGGCCACCCAGAAAAGCCATGGCAATGCCAAGGGAAAAAACAAGCACATCCTCTGCATCCTAATGCCCAGATTTGTCTCCAGGACCAATGTTTCCCTCTTTCCAGAAGTATGCAGAGAGATCCCGGTTAAGACATCACTGCTGTACTCCTACAGCTGCATTTCTTCCCAGAGAAACGCAGCCCGTCCGCTTCCTCCTCGCTACGGAGCCTACAGATGCTTTATTTCCTTCTCAGAGTGGGCGAGATCCCTCCCCAAAGGCACAGGGAGGAGACGTTGAAAGGGTGGGGGAAGAAAAGTCGCCAGCCTCTCTGACGCTGGAATGTAAATAGTGTTTTGCAAAAGAGCCATTTATCAGTGAAATTATAGAATCTGTTTGAAGATTCCCCTGGAGGATGTGCTAAAAAGATGGCTTGTATGGAACTTAACGAGAGGTTTCCTGCAACACGTCTGGGCTTCGTGTAGGAAGGAGCACTTCGCTGAGAATTAAATCCGTGTTGGAAATGTTAATAAATGCAGACACATGTTCTTGTTTGTAGGACGCGCTGTGCCTCCTTTATTTATTTCCTTCATTTTGCTCTTCTGGATGTAGCTACAGTGTCAGCCCCTTTCCCTGACACAGCCCTGGGGACGAAGCTGCTGTCGCACTGCTCTCCTTTTGGGTTCCTCCCTGCCCATCCTATGACATCCTCCAGCCAGGAAGTGCCGAGAGAACCTGGTGGACGTTTCAGCTTCTTGGCAGGCATCAGCCTGAACTCAGGACTGGATATGGGGAAACTCTTCTTCTACTTCTGATCAAGGTGATGGGAAGGATTGTTTACTAGCACAGGGATGGAAGGAACCAGGACCGGTTTCCAAGCAGAGCTATAAAATGGAATCACAATTTCAAGTTGGAAGGGACCCACAGGGATCACTGAGTCCAACTTCTGGCTCCACGCAGGACCACCCAAAACCCAAACCCTACTGAAATACTTTTTCTTCCTCTTCGGAATTGCAACAAACCTAGACAGAGCCTCAGCTTTTCACAGCCCCAATCCCTGACGTGGCCCTACCCATCGGTACCTTCAGACAATGCCTGTGAGCAGCCTGAGAGCTGACCCTGGCACTGGATGCTGGCCTGCCTGGAGCTGGACGTGCCCCAGTGAATGCAGGCAAACATCATCTGCTTGTTACTTCCTCTTCCCACTCTGGCAGCCCCACTAGGGCAGAGGCTGGCATGGTTTCTAGAGCATACAAGGTGCTAAAAGCTCAGCTGAGGTACCCGGCTTCCTTGAAAATCAGGTATTTCTATTAGACCTTCCAAATTCCTCCCCCAGCAGTGTTCATAGGAGTCCCTTTGTTCTGCAGGGAAATTCAAGTACAACTGAATCTAACATGCATTTGAATGAAATGAGACAGAGCTTCGGAGAATCCATCAGTTTATGCTTTCATGCCTACACAGGGATTCTCTGGGCACCCCCTGCTCCCTTCCTCCACAGCACCAAATGCCATAACGGACACAAAGGCTGACTTCTCCATGTGGTACCCTCAGTGCCAGTCTCCTCCTCTCTAAACACATTTGGCTAACCTTCCTCCACATAGACAATTAATTTGATCAGCTCCTTCACTATCAACTCTGACTTAATCATCTTGTCTGGATGCCTGATGCTCTCCCTTTACTCCTACCCAGCACAGTACCAAGCCCCCAGCATCCCCATCCCTACATCCCAGCTTTTTGTGGGGTCTCTAGGCAGTCTCCTAGCACCCCTCCTCCAACCCTGCCTGCTGATGCTGCTCCCTTGCCCTCTCTGGCTTCAGCTTCCAGCAGATTTCTTTCTCCCTTGCTCTCACTCTGTTTTGCTGCTCCTCTTTGTTGGCCCTATTCATTATAGAAGAAGGAAGAGATTAATTAGCCAGGCCCCGTGTCTATCTGAGGGCAGCTCAGTCTGACTCGCGGGCCCGGCAAAATCCAGGAAAGCCAATGATTGAAACTCAGCCTTGGAACTAATCTTTTTTCAGTTCATATTATTCTCCCTTTCTGTAATTTAATTTACAGCATAATTTCATATTCCTGCTCTAAAGCAGAAGAAACTTGCTCTTTATACATACAGATATTTTTATCCTGCCAGGTTGGGTTTGTGTCTGATTTTATTTCGTTAAACAAGGAAGCTGAAGTCACTTTGTTTCCTTGAATAGAGTAGGAGGATAAATCTCTGCTGGAGATGTGCTGAGGCATCTTTCCAAACCATGGATCTTAAGAGGGGATGGAAGAAAGTGTTTTAATCAGGCATCTTGGCACCTGTGCCTGAATGAGGAATCGGCCTTCAAATGTTTGGAGTATTACCCATTGAAGTATATTACACTGCTTTAACAAATGTTGATTTTATGGTTCCTTCTGGAGATTGGAGAAATACTTACAAGCATAGGAAGCTGCTGGAGAGGTCTGAGACCTTTACTGTATTGTTAACTGGTTCTTTTCTAATTAAACTGGCTCACAACTGGGAATCAAAGTCCTCAACATCGTACAAGTGAGCACAAGCTACTGGCATGCAGATGCTGAGCAGTGAGTCCTGTGGACTTCATTGCACTTTCCAGGTCTTTCACAACCCAAGCAATAATTTCGCATGGGCAAAAAAAGTTGTTAAAATAGTTGGTGAGCTGCGGAAGAACAGCAGAAAAAGAAAAGGACACCACCCTCATTCTTTTTCGTTTGTTTGTTTTGCTGAAAGGCAAACAAACCTTCAGCTAAACGCAAAATCCCCTCCCATCTTATACCGTTGTGTGTTTTTGCCAATAGATCTGGGATATTTTGTTCAAAATTAGCACTAAAAATTAGCATTAAAAATGTCCAAAATCAAAGTCTCCCTTAGCACCAGTGGTACATTTCAGGTATTTGTTCCTAAGAATCAGATCTCTTCTTTTCACTCCTTGGTTACGCTTGATGCATGTAATCATCACGCCTATTGGCGAAAGCTATGGATTTATAAATACTTTTCTTACAATGCAGCTTCTCGTATTTTTCAGAGGGAATGACAAAAGCCTTTTCCAACGAGATGATTTCGTTTACGCCCAGAAAAAAAACAACAAGATCACGTTTGTGTCTCTACAGAAGTCTCTTTTTTTTGTATCTTTGAGGTCAACAGCACTTTCTTTTCCCGTGGACTGGAGATTTCTTTGATGAGATTTATGCACTACAAACCGGGTCGAAAGTTTCAAGCATTTGAAACTTTGCCCAACTTTTCTTTGTCAGCAAATTCACTTAACTGCTATCATCTGCTCTTGAAACATCAAGAAGAATATTTCACCGTGGTGGCCAAACAAAGAGCAGGCTCTATCTTCAAGGTCTGATCCATATCTCAGAAACAAGATTGTCCCATAGGCATCCTCCTACCTGGCCACAATAATGCAGCTCCATTTCTGTGATCACGTCACTTCCAAAAACATCTCTTTGCAAGAAGTTTACAAGATCAGTTTCTCCACTTGACTTTATTTGATGGGCCTGGCCTCAAGTTCTTGTATTAAACTCGAAATGAGAGCTAATGCCACGCTGAATGGCTTCCATCTCTGTTCCAGCACCTAGATGATTCACTCATTGCAGGCCATGCCAGTGTGACAGATATATCCATCCATACAAGGACAATTCCCAGGTAGGATGGGCTGCTAAATGAATGCACCAGATTGCAGCTGACACCCATAATGCTGATTTTCCCCTCTTCTTATAATCATAATGGGATCTCAGCAATAGAGATAGATTTGCTAATTTCCATCTCCACTCACTTTCTCCTTTAATCACTGTCAGGCATAAATTAATTTTTGCTTAAAGAGCTTTCAGGGAGTGATTCTGTCACTGCGTAGAGCACTTAAAGGTCGTAAGTCAGGATAATCCCAGAACATTTCCTTCTCAATCTGAGATTTCAGAGCTACAAATGTCATTTCATTTTTTGTTATCTCTACATTTTTGCACCGAGCCACCTGGGGACAGCGTCCTACTGAACTGATTGCTACTTTGCACCAGGATGTAGGTATGACATATTTTGTACTATGTGAGAAGGAACTAATTGGCAGCACCCCCCAGATGCTAATGCAAATTGGCCTGAGTACTGGGGACACACAAATAAGTGCAGAACAGCATGAGACCAGCAAATCCAATCCTCTGCTAAAGAAGGAGCACTCTCAGACTCTGGACCCACGTCTCCGATGAAACTGAAGTGTTATTAATGCCTGATGGCTCAAATGCAGCCTACCGTCACTCCAGAGGCTAATTATTGACCATACTGCCAAGACAGATGCCCAGCAGATGTATTGCTACAATCCTCCCTTGCCCTTCTCCGGTCTGCAGAAAACAGGTATTGGCATGAATTTATTGTATATAAAAATAAGTCATCCAAGTAATGGCGCAGGACAGTTGTTTAGGGCAGGGGAGAGAAGGGGGAGAGTTGAGCTCTCAGTGTGGGACTCAAAGGCAAGGTGAACACTGTGCTACCAAGTTGCTTGAGTGCTGCTTCTTAAACCTCCATCCCAAAGCTGCATTTCTCTCACCTCTGTCAACCAACAAAACTAAGAGCACAATATTGCGTGTGCCAATCAAAATGGAGCCAGCAGGCTGTCAAGAGGACAGCTCAGACCCTGTAAGACCTAAACTGCTACCTTGAGGACCTTGTCTTTCTTCATTGAGTCCTTGATGCTGCCTGTGCATCACAAATAAGGTGGTCTAAAGGCGTTTAAATGTAGGCGCAGCGTATCTGAACTCTTGCACGCTGCAATGAAGACTGAAGCTGGGGGAAAGCGACAAGCTAACTAAACCAGGAGGAGTAAAATCATTAAGAAAAGACATTTTTTCTAAAAAAAAAAATAAAAAGAAAAAGAGCTTGTGAATAAATTATCATTCCTGCTCATTAAAAATGCAGTGGAGATGAAACTGTGTGTGGTGATAATGAGCAAATGTTTATATTTGCAGAGAAGTGTAACTGCATAGATGGAAAATTATTGATTTACCCGCAGCTTTAATACATTTTGTGCAGCTACGTGGACGGATGTCTGTCCAGCTGGCTGCACAACCACGAAGGGAAGAGTTGTCCTGAAAAATGGGTGCAACGTCTTAGAAAATATTTCCTCGGGAAAATTAAACTATTTTTACTGCATCTTATGTAATTATTCTCTTAAGAGAAACAACGTTGATGACAATATATATGTTGTTTTCTCTTGTTCCCAAGTTTTCACATTAAAAAAATGTAGAAAAACAAAATCCCAGTCTTTCTTTATAATGTTCCAATTTGCCTGAAAGTTATCTTCCATCATCAAAAGCATTTACCAATTAAAAGTAGCACTCCAATTTGAGCTTATCTGTTTTTTTCTGTTTTCGACCCAGACCAGGTTATTCATTCCCTCCCACCAGCACCTACACTCACTAGCCTGGGGCTGTGAGAGTTCAAAAATGCCCAGGATGATTTTTTCCCTCTGCACTTTCACATTGGTATTCTGTGTGCCTCCTCTTCAGTAAGTCTGTTTAATGGAGCCCAAGCAACT
The DNA here is from genome assembly GCA_030625065.1 of Alectoris magna. Taxonomy (NCBI): domain Eukaryota; kingdom Metazoa; phylum Chordata; class Aves; order Galliformes; family Phasianidae; genus Alectoris; species Alectoris magna. The sequence goes on along the minus strand of CM060579.1, from coordinate 3,621,602 downwards.
TTGGTCTTCTTTGGGCTTCCATTCCTTCCCTTTCCATGGTGCTCCATCTTCCCCCACCCTTTCCTTCTCCAGCAGCACGTCTCCCCACCAAGCTTCCCATGGCCAGCCAGCCCTCGCCTTGCAGGATCCTTGCACACTGGCTCCCCTCCCAAGAGGTGGCCTTCAGCAATGCCCTCTCCTTTCCCCACCAGCGTCGTCTTTAAGTGTTTTCAGACGATGCAGTTTCCAGGCTCCCAGGCAGCCAGTTGGCACCTTTTCAAATGAGCCACTGAATGGCAAATGCAGAGATACACTGGGATAAAATGAGCTCTTCTTATTGATTTTCCAAACCAATATGGCACTGACGCTGCCTCTTTGTGCCATTTCCCTCCTCTGCCAGGAGGCATTCACACCCCTTCCATCATTTTAATTAGACATTACACCTGACACAAATGCCGAGTTGATTAACCTTAAAGGAGCTGAATAGGTTCTCTGATCATTAACACGGGGCCCCTGACATGCTATAACTCATGCTAACATGTGCTGTTGCACAAACTCACAGCTTCTTCAGCTCACTCTCCAAAGCCACAATGCAATGTAATAACATCTACAGAGAGCTTTTTATGAGACTGTCTCACATAATAATGCTATAAAAGCGAGATTTAAAAGATGGATGGCCCTGGACTCCACAGACTTCACTTTTTAATGTTTACATAAATGCACCTTTTCTGCAGTGTTTTTGGATAACAGGCCTTCCCATGTTGCGAAGTGGAGGCAGCCACCAGCCTCCCATCCCCAAATGTGGCTCAGAGTGCTCTGCTGGGACGCCTCTGCCATCCCCAGCTCCTCCTCTGCTCTGATGGGGACTGCAGACACAGCGCAGCATGCAAACACTCATTCATCACATCCACAGCCCTCCTGAGCATTCTACACTTGTAGAAAAAGTTTCTGATGTCAACAGAATCTCTCCAGCCTTAATATGCCTTTGTTTTACCACACTAGAGACAAATGGAGGAACATTAAGCTGAGATGTTTAAGAGTTTGTTGCCAAAGGAACGTTTTCCTGCTCAGGCGTGACTTCCCACAAGCACACAACTACAAGCTTTAGTTTGCCTCTAGCTAGGGTAAGCCCAAATAGCCACTGGCTGACACAGACCCAGTGCAACCAAGTCAGTGCAACCTCACCCAAAGCTGTGCCTTGCATAAAGTTGGTTTTCTGGCCAACAGCCATATGAGATTAAGTAGCCCAAGGTGCACCAGCACCAGGCTTCTTGGTTCAGCCATTTGGTGGCATATGAAGGTTGAACCTCACTGTGAGACTACCCAGAGTTTCCCTGCCCTCACGTCCAGGTTATGCCTTTGGAAGCAGCAAGGGAAGAGCTGCCCCTTCTTTAACAGTGAGAGAAAGAAGAGGGACAAGAGATTGCAGATGCATCTACCCATGTTATGGGGTGGGAGATAATAAGTAAATAAATTCTGTGATTGGGCATTGCTTAATTGACTCGGGCCAAGGAGAGGCCCCTCATTCAGCAGGCAGAGCTCTGCAGAGGATGAGGAATTGCTGGAGATGTACGAGTTCTGACAAGATCTCCCGTTAGTTAATCGGCAGCACTGATTTCACTGTGCCTTCATCTCGCTTGTTTGTTTGTCTTTGCCCTGCCTTAAAACCTGTCAAGCTTGCAAACAGCACAATGTCTTTTTGATTAGGCTGCTCATTCAACAACGAGCCAGGCCTAGTGGCATTCCCACCTACAGCAGAAAGGTGTGTGTGATCCTATTACTAAAGTGGTCAGGAAAGGAACTTTCAGGATTGCTTGAAGATGTCAGCAATCACAGAATCACAGAACCATAGAATCATTCAAGTTGGAAAAGACCACTAAGATCATCAACTCCAACCCCAATCCATCCCACCATGCCCTCTGACCACATCCCTCAGTGCCACATCTCCATGGTTCTTGAACACTTCCATGGACAGTGACCCCACCACTCCCTGGGCAGCTGTGCCAATGCATTACCACTCTTTCTGAGAATAAGTGTTTCCTAATATCCAACCTGAACCTCTCCTGACATAACTTGAGGCCATTACCTCTTGTCCTATCACTAGTTACACTGGTTACCTGGGAGAACAGTTTGGGGACTGGAAGTCTTCTGCTGCTCTCACGTCCCTGGCTTCAAGGTCTGATTGGTTCCAGCTGCCAGGCACAGAGGCCAAGAATTGTACATCTGGAATATGAAGGTGCCTGCTGCAATCCCACATGGCAACCCCACAGAACAGGGGAGAGGCAGCCACAGCTGGCTGCAGAGAAGCTTCCCTCAGAAACATTGCACCAGGCAGACAGATGTCTGGCCAAGCTGACTGAGAGGAAAGCTGAGCACAAACACATCTGTGGCGGTGTCAGACAGGAGCTGATGTTGTACGATGACAATGTTGTTCCACCCTTTTCCCACTAGAACGGAGTGATGTTCCCCAAGGATCAGCAGAGTGGGAGGAAGAAAAATTGCCATGCATTTCAGGCTGGCAGACCCCAGGATGCTCTGTTGCACATAGCAGGCTTTGTACTGCTCCCACCTGCCTCACTGTTGGGTTTGAGCCCCTCTAGGCAAATGGGGAAGTGGAGGGATGGGCTCGAGTGTGCTGCAGTGCTGGTGTTGCACAGGGACAGTGAGGCAGACCTGAGGCTGAGGAACAACCTGTCAGCTTGCTTTCATCCTTGTGTGGGTTTGCGTGGTGTGTAATGGGATGATAGCCACACTAAGCAGGAATCACTTCTCCTGAAGGGCGTTCATGCATTTTCTGGCCATAACAAATGTATCCTAAATGATCGCTTTTCCTTTGCACATGCCAGGTTTCTTTCTCTCGATGAAGAACAGCTTCATCTTTCCCTTCTCTCCTTCGTTCAGGCAGCCTGCTGCAGGAAGCCTCCTCCTTTCCTCTATTTGCATAAGTGATGATGCAGACATCCTAATCACCACGTGAACCCACTGCTCCCCCTCCCAGCACCTCCCCGCTAGCTGCTGCTCTTTCCCTGCTATGGGTTGTGCTGGCAGATGGGACCGGAGCCTCCTCAGCCCACTGGCTTTTCCTTGAAGAAGAAGGAAGTGACAGCCCTGCAGGCAGCCGGACGTGGCAGCATGACTAATCTGCCAGTAGTAGCATCCCAAAGGCTTGTACAGGATTGTGCTTGCCCAGCCGGCTCTATCAGGGAAAAAGGAATGCTGAGTGCAAGCAGTGGGCGCGGTGCTGCCTCCTCCTGGGCCAAGAACATCCCCCATACCCACTGCTGGGCTGTGGGGATGCCTCCAGTCCTTCCTTTTCTACTAGGGTCTGAGGTTTGGGGAAGTGAGCTCTGGAGCACACAGCTATGGGTAGTGAGGCAGCAGGGATATTTGCAAGTTCATACATATGGAAGGATGACCTTACCAGCTTGCTCTGCAAATCAGATATGATTTGCAATCAACCATGGCCACATTTTTCTCCATTTCACCCTCAAGTCCTGTCCTTACAGCACTGCTTACATATGCTTTGGCCCATGTTTTTGTTTTTGTTTTATTTTAATTATTATTTTTAATTTATTTCTCTGTTCTACTTCTATCCTTATAACCCATCACCCCAGCAAGTCAGCGGTTACTTGCATTGCCTTTTCTGCCAGACATCCCTTGCCTTGAGTTAGGATTGGTCCTTTCATGCAGAGGAAGATGGATTTTGTGGTGCTATTTATCTGCCTGTAACAAGGCTGCCAGCAGAGTTCAGACACCAAGAACTGCACCCATAGCACGGCCTGTTTAGCATGGCCCAGCCTGCACATAGCTTTTTCTGTACATAGCATCAGATGGCCTACCCACGTGGCCAGCTCTTTCTGTATGCCTGGAAAGACTCCAAAGAACTGATGAACCAATTGGGATTATAGACAGGAGTGAGTTTAGTTACAGTCCCTGGGGGGAAAACGAGGCCTGTGTGGAAGGAAGTAGGACAGGAGGGATGAAAATAGTCTATCAGGAAAGCAAGCCAAAAACCTGCCAGAACCCAGCAAAATGCACGGCAGCCTTCTCCCATACTGCAACCCTACAGGCCCCAGCAGCCCACAAGCCATCGGCTGAGCTGTCAGCAGCTCTAGGACACCCATCTCGAGCCCCAAAGCTGCAAAGCATGAGAAACACATTTGGGGGTGTGGAAGGGAATGTAGGAACCACATCAATTTTAGGTGATGGTGGGACAATCCAAGCTCTGAAAGTCCTGCACCAGATCCTGGTGCCACCAGCAGCAGCCATACAGCCCCTCCACACGCTGCCCACCGCAATCCATAAGCAGCAAAGGTGCCAGTGATCCCTTCCCTCTCTGCTTTGAACCCGGCTCTCCCCACAACACATCTTTCAGTTGTCCCGTTTTCCACGTTCCAGGTTGGCAATTAGAATTTGCAACCTCTGAGCTTCTCTGCAAACTGATGAGCTGCTAAAAATACAGCCCCTGCAGGCACCCATTCAACTTCTATTTCTGTATTTTTTATTATTTATTTTTTTACTTCTTTTTTTTTTTCTTTTTCTTTTTCTTTTTCTTTTTTTTTTTTTTCCCCTAACCAATTTGAGATGAACAAAGCACTTCAACAAAGGGAAGGAGAAAATGCTGTGATTGTGAAGATGGATTGCTGCCATTTACTTTGTTCATTTTAATTACACAAAGTCATCACTTAGTAGGGAGCCTCAGGATAGGAAAAGAGAAGGAAGAGGAGCCTCCATATCCCACCTCCTTTTTCTTTATGCTCCATTTTAAAGCTTTACTGCCATCCTAGGTATCAAAATCTGAACTAGCACTGCTACACTGACATTACATTCATGTTCATAAACACTGCCGTGTTTAATAGGCAACACACTTCTCATGTCTTTAGCCTCTAAAACCACAAAGACCCAACCCCCTACAAGACCCGTGGATGACTTTTATGCAAACTTCTCCTGCCTAGTCCCCTCCTGCCACCTCCCGGCTTGGCACCAGCAGGGGGCTGAGGCTGGAAGCAGTTAAGAAGCTTGAGGACAGTGATACAAGATAGAAAAATACACACTGATTCCTGAGGAAGGCAAGGCAGTGGCTTTCTTTCTATCTTCTATTACCCCATTTTGCCACCTGCAGCAGACAACATTCCCTTCTGCGATCCCCCTGGCATCCCAACCAGCAGCCAGCTCCCCAAAGCATTCCTCAGGCTGACATTCCCAGCTTGGCTAATGGCAGCTGTTGGGGTAAGCCATTGAGCTGAAGCACCCAAGCTGGGGTTGAACAGGTTTCTGCCCCAAACCCAACCACGCAGGCTTGGCTCAGAGCTCAGGAGAACTCCTGGCACCATTTCAGAGAGCTTGTGCAAGGAGCATCTATTGGGACCATTCCTGATATCAGCGTTCCCAAATCCATAAGCTTTCTTCTTTTTTCTATAGGGTAGCAGCAAACTCGCTGGTTTTGCCCATTTTTCTGAGTGCTTGAGGTTCTGTGTTTAGATATTCTCTCCTCTCACACCAATTGCCACCTTGTTCTTTGTTTGACATGGATTTTCTCCTCTGTAGTTTTATCTTCAGAAAGCTGCTGCCTTTCTTGTTTAACTATGGGGCTTACAGGCATTAGCCATGTGTCCTTTCCCTCTAATGCCTGTGGCGTGTATTTCCATTTGCTCTGTTTCTTCTGGCATCGGTGCAAGTTTCTCACAGCCAGAATCAGGTCCTTGCACTATTTTTCACACTCCTTTCTATATTATTTTTTTTTAAATATACTATCCACTTTCTCAACCATTAGCAGCAAAACTTACAGGCTTCAACTTCTAACTCTAAGCTTATGCCCACACTCTGTTACTACCTACCTCCTTTCTTTCTGGACTGCTTTCAATAGATAAGACTCTCACAGACAACATGCTGCTACTGTTGTTGTGGTTGTTGCTATTTATCTTTAAATATTTACAGCTTTTCTTCCAAGCTCTCTTTCCATTCCTTCTCAATCTCACTTGGTAAAGATGTTGCATTAACCTTCATGAAGAAAGTTCTGTTGTCATTTTTGTTTGAATCATTCCTTTTTTTATTATTTCTTTCGGGCACAGGTAGGATTAGATTTAGATAAGGGTCAGAATTTCTATTTCTATGACAGCTCTTCAATTTATTTTCAAAGTAAATCCGGTTCCTGAAGAAATGCCAAATTTTTGAGGCTCTTCACAAAACAACTTCAGCAAATTTTTAAACAAATCCAAGGGTTTTGTTTGGAAAATATTTAAAGAAGGCTGAGCTGGCAGGTGGTGAAACATAAAAATTGTCACTGCTGTGAATACTGCTTCACTTTGCCACTGAAAGCAACACCAAGGAGTCCAGAGGGACTCCACTGGGACTGGATGATCTTTGAGGTCCCTTTCAATCCACACCATTCTATGATTCTATGATAGAGCTCTAAAATTGAAAATAATGTTGTAAAAGGGTCAAAGCTCTAGATATAGAGAGATATAGAGATTTAGAGTTAGGGTACTATGGTTAGGCTGCGGCTGGACTTGATGATCTTTGAGGTCCCTTCCAACCTGAGTGATTCTATGATTCTATGATATGAGGTGAAGTCCCTGTATTTTCCTCTACCATGCTCCCCACCATCTTCACTCACTGCCTTATCCCATCCTTGGCTTTCGGGGAGGTCAGACAGCTGTGCCATCGGCATTACCTGGGGGTGTCCTGTCTCCACAGTTCATACAAGTGCTTCCTCCCCCTGTGATATACCCCTCTGTGTGTCAGCACTTTGCTTTGCACCCCCACTTTATATCCCCCCAGCACACGTATCACTGAGGTTACTCCAACATGTGTTGGCCATCCAGGGAAACCACAGGGCAAAGCATGAGCTGGGTGACAAAACCTCACAGCCAGAGAAGCTCCATGCCCAGAGCCCAACCACACATTGGGTGGCCCTGCACAATCTGGGACTTGGCCTTTCCCCACTGATCCTTTGAGCTTGCAGCAATTCTACGTGTTGTTTCTCATAGCTCTGAGCTACTATGAGCACCCTTCTGGACAGATGCACTTTGTCTACGTCTGCACCTCTGATAATCGAATAGTGCTACTAGCATGGATGCAGCTTTTGCAGAATATATTAGGAGAAAAGACATGGCATAAAATTTTTTTGGGGGAATATCCAGCAAGTGTACCACATATAATATCCACATACATGAACAAAGCCTTTTCCCTGTGCCGTAGTTGCACTTTCTCGTGCCCCAGAGCCCCTCCAGCAGCCGCCTGCATGGCCCAAACCCAACCCCTCAGAGCCAACGGTGTTTTGTCACTGCTGTCACTGCACTGCCTGCTTGGCTCCACCTCAGGCCATCTCTGCTGGGAAATTAAACCTGACCGGAGCCACGACCTCTCCATGACTCCCAGAGCTGCCCAGGACTTTTAGCACTTCTGACAGCTTTAGCTTTGCTTCGCTGGCCTCTCATCCAGGGACAGGTGGCTGAGCCTCGTGTGCAGGGGATGAGGCTCAGAGCTGGCGCTGCACCACACTGTGCAGTGCATCCCACCTGGGCAGCCTCTGTGCTACCAGCTCCTGCATCCCTTTTCTTCCAGTATCCCCCCCACACTCTATCTATGCAGACACAAGAACGGGAGTAGCTCTTTAGGGAGAAATAAACTGGGGGAAAATCTGAGAAATGAGGGGGCAGGTTCCCCTTTCCTGCAGACTCCCAGCAGTGCCACGTGGCTGTGCAAGGCAGGCAGGCTGGATGCTGGCTGGATGCTGAGTGCTCCCTCTCACACTCCACAGCTGCAGCCAGCCCTGCTCTATTGCCCAGCCAGGCTCTCGGGGCCAGCATGCTTGAGAGAGAGGTTACGTGGAGGAAAATGACATCTCTACGTGAAGAGCAGCACTTCATTGCTTCTCAATCCTTCTGCTGACGCCAGTTCACAGCCTGCAGCGGATTCTAGAATACACCTAAAAATAAAACAACACCTGGGCCCTCTGCTGCTGGACAGAACAGGCACAGCTCACAATCAGCAGTGCTTGTGAAAATGCTGCGAGCACCAGGGAGCAGGCAGAGGGTCAGCCCGAGGCCCTCTGCTTCTGATGCTGATTGCAAACATGGGCAGTGTCTCCTACGGAGCACGTCTCCCTGCTGCTCTGCTCAACATTGTCATTCCGGTGCGCATCTTTGCTTCGATCGCAATCATGCGTAGAGGCAGAAGAGCAATGTGTTGTTATTGCATTGAGCCAACCAGCATGGAAAGCATGCCGGGGAAAATGGGGGCTTTTCTTAATGAGCATGGCATTTTTGGTATCTTCTAGATGTGGCTTTTGTGAAAGTAACATAGTGTGAACAGCAGGACGCTGACAGACTCCAAACCTGTGTGCAGGCAATGGAGTACAGATCTGATCTGCAGGACGAGGGGATGGCTGGGTGACAGACTACATAGCAAGGTCTGTTGTGAAAGGACAAGAGGAAACGGTTTCAAACTAAAAGTGGAGAGATGCAGGTTGGATATGAGGAAGAAGATTTTTACAATAAGGGTGGCAGGGCAGTGGCACTGTTTGCCCAGAGGGGTGGTGGTGCCCCATCCCTGCAGATACCCAAGGTCAGGAGATGGGGCTCTGAGCACTGATGGAGCTGTAGGTGTCCCTGTGCACTGCAGGGGATTGGACCAGATGGCCTTTAAAGGTCCCTTCCAACTCAAACGATTCGATGTGCTGTGGGTTTCATTCCCCAGTGACTCCTGAGATTGGGGTCATGACACTCAGGGTGGTTCTAAGGGGGGGGGCTACGTGACAGGAGGACAACACTGGGACATCAGCTCCCTGATGGCCATGTTTCACACAAGCACTGGTGTGTCAGACTGACAGCTACCTGTCAGATACCTGAACTGCCAGACAGAGCCTGTTTGTGGCAACATTTTCACAAGTGAGTGTGAAATCAGATTTCTGAGACTTCCAGGATATTGTTTGTAAACATTTCCATGTGAAAAAGAATAAAGCATTTTATCTGAAAAGATCACAGAGGAATGGCAAGAAGTGAAGTAAAAAGCTTGTCTGATCTGCAACTGTAATTCTGATAAAAAATTCACTACTGGGTGATTCAGGAGAAGGTTCAACATACCTGCTCATCAGATCCCATCTAACACATTTAATTGTGCATTTCTTCCCATGGGAGGTCATTTTTGCCTAACCCTGTCTGATAATTAGATTATGTTGCAGAGATTTAGTCATTAGAAATTTCAACCTGTATCATGTTTTGTCTGGACAGAGCTCTCGGTGAGGTTGCAAACTCTTTGATTCCTCCTAAATTATTCATTTCATTAATATCCCGTGACAAAAAAATTCCGCAGTCTGAGTTTATCATATACATGGAGGGTTTTCTCACACTGCCTGCGTTACCTGTGTTTTGTCAGCCTCACTTCCTTCTCTGTGCTGGGCTGCCAGTTCTCTGGGGCTGGATTTCTCAAAAGGAGAGTATTTATGGGCTAAGATAATCACCTTCTCTGCAGCACCATCTATCACTGCAGGCTTCATATAAATTAGCACTGCCAGAGCTGTAGGGACTCAATGATCCTTATGGATCCCTTCCACTTCGGGTTATTCTAGGGTTCTGTGACATGCTCAGGCTACAGCATTTATGGGAGATGGTGCTTCATTCTTTGATACACAGATATCTCCTCACAACGTTACAGACCTGGAACCATGGGCCAATACTGACTCGTGAACAAATACACAGGGGTGTTTTGGAGAGCATTTTGGGATGTATTCTTTTCATAGCCTTACCTTTTCAGACTGAACAACCTAGGCTGTATCTCGGGCCCATCCTTCTTGGGGGTGAGACCTACAGCACCAAGACAGGTCTTCCTTCAGCAACATATGTACATCCACCCTTGTTTTTTCCTTCTCCCAAGATCTCATTTCATGAGAAGTGGAAGCAATCCCACTGCACAGCCCGTGTTTCATAAAGAGGTAGAATGTTTCAACCCTTGAGCAAGGGAGACAGTAGATGTTACTCTTCCTTCACACCAATTTCCATGGGTTTTTAGCTCAGATGCTGAGCTGCACAAAGCATCATCCAGCTCTTTGATGACTTTCACCTTTCTCCTGGGAATTATCACTGAAAAAATGCAGAGCAAACATCCCAGGAAGAAGGCTCCAGGGAGCTCTCCCTGCATATATTGGGCAGTAAATGTGTTGTTCCTCTCACTAGGGAGGCAGGTGGGAAAAACAGAAGTAGAGAAGGTAAAATCTAAGGTAGAATATGATGTCATTTTGCAAACTAGGGCAAAAGGATAGATCCCATCTGCTCAGGAGCATTGAAAACCTGTCAGTCACACGGTGGTTTACAAGGCAGTGTTTAACTTAATTTCAGTGAATATGCAGAAATGTCTGTAATAATAAGTTGTCAAAAGAGCATGGGATCAGACAGGATGGAGAACATGGAGAGGGGAAAGCTTCCAAAGCAGATCCAGTGCAACTCCCCACCTTCCCTTTCCCGATCCCTGCTCTGGAGCAGACAGAACTGCGTTCACCATTAGCTACCTCTGCTACACGCTTCCCTCTTCTCTCCATTTCCTCCTCCCCTCAGGATATTTTGGCTGGCTGGAGTTTCCCATTAAGGCAGCCACTCTTGTAGCAAAGGGAGATGACATGATTAATGCCATTCCATGGGCAAGGCAGTGAGCGCAGGAGCTGGGCTCGTTCTCATCATTGTTCATTAGTGTTTGCCCCAAAGAGACAGGAGGTACCTGGTAGACACAGTTCTTCCAGCTCTGCCCTGTGCTGGCTGTGAGCTTTTAGGCCCAAGAAGGAAGGGAAACTTCTCTCTTTGTTTCTTTTTCCCTTTGGTCTGTGCCCAAACCATGGATGCAGGCAATAAGGATGAAGTGGTCACCCCACAGGGGTCACATGGAACACACAACTCGCATTGGTTTCTAGGGAGATGACATTCATTTCATATCTTAGATAGGCAGATCAATGAATAAATGACTAAAAACACCACCACCATTACCACCACCAAAACCAAACCAAACCAAACAAGAAACAACAAAACCAAGATCTCCTAATTTTTAAATTGATTTTTTTTTTTGTCTTCAGCTTCCAGACATTGGTTCTCTTTATGGCTTTTCAGATTGAAGAGTCTTTTATTATCTATTACCTCGTCCTCAGGCAGGTTCCTATAGAGAGCTCCAGAAGTTTCCGAGTTCATTTCCCCACTTTGTGATGTTATCATTCATGGGAAAGCAATGAAAAGCAGCAGCTCTGACAGTGATCCATGTAAACTCTTGTTTACATTCTTGTGGGTTTTGTTGGTTTTGTGTTTTGGCTTGATGTTCTTTTCCCAGGTTATCCAGTGCCTTTGGACACCAGCAGTTAACCCATCCCAGATGTTTAAGGGCTCTTTGTCTATAATGAAATCAGCACAATAAAGTACCGGAGGGCTGGGATTTACTTAAACAAAAGTCCAATCCATTATGTGTACACACACTTCTATCAACCAAAACTGCAGTCTCCAAGAATAAAACTAATTCTGTTTGAAAAGATCTTTTACTACAAAACCACGTTGAAAAAAACCCTTGATTTCCTTTCTACCCTTTGATTCTTTATCGATCGGCATCAGCTTATTTGGTCCCACTATTTCGCCCAAGACCAATACCATGTTACTTATCACATAGCAACAACCTTCTCAACCTTTTTTCTTTAAGTTATTACTCTATAATGCTCACGCAGCCGTTTACCGTGGTGCGAGGTTTATTAGAAGCTAAAGTCAGCAGACCAAAAAGTTGTTCAGCTAATTCTTCAGAGTCCTCACGCAAGCTTTCTGAGTCTGCTGAGCTTCAACTGTTCCTCCCATCTGTGTACCTGACTTGTTTTCCCAAGTACTGCAAAGCACTCCATCATCATATAATATAAATGTCCAACTGCTTCTTTCTCAGTACCAGAATTGCTTCTTTGCATGTGAATGTTTCTTTCGCATTTGATAATTTTTCTGCTTCCATCCAGGAGTGCTTTGCTATGATTTTTGTTTTCCACAGGCAAACTACCTCATCCCTCATTAATTTCCTTTGTCCCCCCCAGTCATGAATTATTTTTTTTCCCTGCAAGTTTTTAACCCTCCTTACCCACTCTCTGTGCATCCCAACCCCTCGTTGGTACTAATCCTTTTCCATTTCTCATCTTGAATTTTCATTGGAGTTGGTTTCTAATGTATGGATACGGATCTCTCGCCGCCATCTTCCTTTGTAATGGATTCCAGCCAAAGTTGTCTCCTTGTTTCATATGAAATCGTGGTGTTTTGGCCATCCCCAGTTTGCAATCAGCTCTTTTTCTGACTGCAGTTTCTCTTCTAATCAATTCCATTTGTAACTTTTTCAACTTTTGAAAATTAATGCTTTTGAGGCAGTAAATGTACTTATTACTAGTGATGACTATCCTCTGTTTGCCCATATTGAATCTTGCTCAACATCTGGCAAGTAAAGAATAGAGGAAAATTGTCTAGAAAGTTCTTAGCACATATTAACAAAAGCAAAAAAAAAAAAAACACTGTATTTTTTTAAAAGTTATTTTAACCATGGTGTTTCAGGCTTCTTACAAGACCTCCTGTGTCTCTCTCCTATCCCCTCCCTGCTCTAGTACCAGGTCTGGAGGTCGGTGGCCCTGCCTGTGACAGGGGCACTGGAGCTTGATGATCCTTGGGTTCCCTTCCAACCCAAGCCATTCCAGGATTCTATGCATTAACATAGACATAGACTGTTAATTAACATGAACAGTTTAGACTGCATGTGAACAGTGCTTATGGAGCAACCCGTTGTGCTCCCCAGACTGTAACTGAGGTTTGCTGAGCATCACTCCCATGCTTCACCTGGACTCAGTTACCTGAAGGGGTAGTGATATTCCTCCACCAAAATGTATGCGCTAATTTCGCACCCTTAGTTACAAGCCAGCCTGTCCTGCTCCCCTTGAAAGCAAAGGAGACACTTTGACTTAGTAGTTCCAGGGGAGACTAATTGTTTTAATTAAGCTTTCTTTTAGTATCCAAAGTCAGGCAGTTTGCATGCCTCTCCCTTGATCCAAGTGCATGCCAGAAGCCCGATTTCTGTGTTATCAATCACATTAAACCATGAATCTTTTAATTCCACCTCTCCAACTTCTACCTACACGTTTTTCCCCCTACATCATGCACTTCAGCCACCAGATTTCAGGAATGCCAGTTATAAACACGTGGTACAAATTCTGTGAGGAGAATGGTTATTATCCAAACGAGGACCCAGACGGTTCTTTAATGTTGTTAGCCCTTCCAGACTGAAACTCTTGCGCCATGAATTCCATGCATGTCCTTCCCAATAGGAGCAGGAGATCTGCTCTGCTTTTTCCTCCCTTTCTCCTTTCTGCTCCTCCACTTTCTTCCCTTTTTAAGCTTGCTTTGAGCTGAGATTCAGCAAACTTTGGTAAGAAGATGAAGTTCCATCAGCTGTGAGCAATGAAACTTGGTGACCACTAAGCGAATTCCTTCTTTCTTATGCAAATTACCTTGCTGGGATCAGGAAGTGGCCTGACACTCACACAAATCAGACACAGGGATGAAGAGAGATCGTTATCAGATCTGTGCTCCTGACTTAGATAAATAAGCATTGGACATGATTCTCCACTCATTAAAGTGTCTTCCTCAGGAGATGGCTGACAGTTCATTAAGTAAGATGAAATGTTATTATTTAAACTCAAGACTGATCAGACTGGGTGGAACTTAGTCTTACTGTACTCCTAATTGTACTGTGCTGATGAGCAAGTTCTTGAGAATAGTCCTCTGAAGTGGCTGACCCTCACAGAAATTAAGATCCTTCTATAATTATAACGAACAGGGGCTGCCATTTAAACAGTAGAGCTGTATATGTGTTATGCAGATTCAGTCCCAGTAACAAAATTGATCAGCACTGCAGCTACCAGCCTGACTTGTGCTGAGCTCCCTGCCCAGGATGCCCTACACCCAAGACCCAAACTCCAGCCATGTGGATTCCATGTTCTCCACCCAAATAACCACTTCTCTTCCACCCAAACCCACTGCTGCAGCCAATTCCAGTCAACACAAGTCGTCCTGTGGCCTGCTGGTGAAACAGGACCAAGAGGAACACCACAAGCAGCCAATCCCACCTGACCATCCTTGTTCACGTTGCTTCTTTTCATGCCCCACATTCGGTTTTTTAAACTTCATCTCCAAAAAGGTCCTGTATCTGATCCAGGGTCATTCATCTTCAGGACAAGTGTCTATTGATCAGCTGTTATCCAATTTACAATAGCTATGTAATACAGCCTGAACTCAGCGGGCTCAAGAGGGAATTCAGTGTAAGACCAAGGAAAGCGCCTTCTATAAACTCTTCAGGGCAAACACAAAGTGCATTACCAGATGCCGAAGCATTACAGCAGAAACCCCAAGCTCCCACACAGGGATGGTGTGAGAGCAGCAGGAGCACAGCCAGGAAATAACCCCCACACCACCCCCCACCTGCAGGAGGGTGAGGACACATCTGACCACACTGTGACAGCAGAGAGAGGAATTCATGCCCAAGAAACCTTACAGAGAGAGTCCATTAATGCCTCCTAAACCCTCTATAATATGCAAGGGTTATATATTTTTTTCCCCCCTGAACACAAAGAGCAAATATCCACTTTCATGAAGAGTGACCTTTACGGTGCACTAGGAGAATGAAAGAACAAGGCAAGAACAGAGGCAGATCTCTGTGAAAGGAGATGCACAATGTGTGCATTGACTCTCAAGGTTGGTGTTGGACAGAACCCAGAGAGGGTATTTGTCTCTACAGCCTGCAGAGCTCTACAGAAAAGGTGTGCTGCCCTGCAAACAGAGGTGTGCTGCCAGTGCAGTTGTGCAGCAGCACAGGGGCTGCCTGGGTACTTTTCAATGAGCCTCTTTTTCTTTGGAAAAGTCCACTTCTTTGAAATCAGAACTGTTTGGAAGAAAGGGTCAGGTTTAATAAATCCTTTTTTTATTCTTTTCCCTCCTCTTTCATTTTTATCCCTTTTTAAATAGAAGGTGCTGTCAGTTTCTTTGTGTGGTTTTGGGTGTTTTTTTTTTCTGTTTTATATTTTCTCCCTGATTAAAACGCTTTCTTCCACCATTACAGCTAATTAAAAACGAAGCCAGAACACCAGCGTGACCGGAAACACCACAAAGCGAGACAACGAAACAGAAATGCTTCTATTGCCCTCATCACACAGAATCACAGAATGACCCTGGTTGGAAGGGACCTCAAGGATCATGTAGTTCCAACCCCCCTGCCTAGCAGGGCCACCAAACATACACATTTACTAGATCAGGTTGCCCAGGGCCCCGTCCAACCTGGCCTTGAACACCTCCAAGGACGGGGCATCCACAACCTCCCTGGGCAGCCTGTTCCAGGGCCTAACCACTCTCCTAGTAAAGAACTTCCCCCTAACATCCAACCTAAATCTTCCCTCCTTCAACTTGGATCCATTTCCCCTAGTCCTGCTATTGTCAGCCCTTTCAAAGAGTTTATTCCCCTCCTGGGTGTACATCAGAATGTAGCTGAGCAAAAAACTTCGGAATTCTAAACGCTCAGATAGATTTGAGATGGGAAAAAAATGGCAAAACTTGGTATTTTCCCTGGGACAGGAAGACCTGTTTCATTCAGCTGCGTATCTTGCTGTTTCTCGTGTTAATCTTGCAGGACGTGAACGCTGATGTTACAGGTAAAGGAACTATTTTGCACCTTCCTCTCATTTCCTTTTCCTTCTTTGATGTTCACCACCCACTACAACATTCTCTCTGATATCATTCTCAGGCTGAATGCGACCTGATTCACATCTCACGCCAATTACCCTGACATTGTCAGAATGGAGCTGGTTTGCACTAACCGAGGAATATGATTATATTGCAGTGATATCAGCCCTCTGCCTCCCCCTTGAGATATCTGGCATGGGTGAAGGCTTGGAATGAAAACTAACTCCTTCCCACCCACCCGCTCTAAAAAAGGGAGGGGATTAACTCCTGTGTTTGTTAAAAAAAGGAGATGAGATCATAGCTGGAAAAAGTGGATTTCCTTTATGTTATTCATGATGCTGAAGAAGTGAATCTGTATCCCTCCCAGGCTACATCCTCTTTTATATTAGAAATGCAGAACAGAAAGGATGATGTACAGCCTGGCAAACCCCATTCTTCATAGGCCAGGTCCCACTAGTCACGGTGGCAAACGGAATGAATTGACTGCACAGGTGGCAACTTCTCAAACCTGTTTATGACCAGCAATGACTGGGGCTGAGCAAGATGAAGGGGAGGTGGGGGAGCCCCTGTGCGTGTCCCATGGCTGTGGGTTATCAGGGAGTGCATTGGCAGGACAAGGGAAAAGGCTTTGAACTAAACAAGGGTAGGCTTAGATTAGATTTAGGCCTACACGGAGGAAGGACCCACACACAGAACCCAGCCTTGTGCTCACCTTGCTGTATTGGCTCCCCTGGGTGCCTCCCAAAGCCTCTTCTTCCCTCCCCCAAACACAGTCCTGATGCTCTCCTACCACCTCGCAGCAACCCTTTATTCTCACTACATTCCCAATTCTCCCCCCATCTCCTCAATGGCAGAAATTCTCATCTCCGGCCATGGCTGGGTGTGGATGGATGCAGCCCCAGTTCAGCACATCCAAATTTCTCAGGGGCAAAGCCAATTTCATCCAGTTTCTCACTCCAGCTGCCCTTTCACCCTCTGCAGGGCGAAATTTATTGCTCCAGATACATGGAGGTAACTGCCCGAGGGCTGTACTGATGCTGGACCATCTTTAAGAATAGATCTTTTAAGACTGATCCACTCAAGCCCTTACACAGCACTGCGTGGATGCATCGGAGGCGAGGGCAGCATGCAGCACCGGGAAGGAAGAACTGCCTGGAGAAGGGCAGAATCCTCCTGAGCTGCTTTTGCTGCCAGGGGAATTGTAATGCAGGGCCATCCTTTGCCTTGTGCTTCATCTGTCTTGTTTACTTTTGGGCAAGGGCTGTGTTTATGAACAAGCGAGTAACTGGCATATGTTAGATCCACGTCCAACAGAAACGACAATTAGGGAGAACCAGAAAGTGGGATTAGAAGTTTGCACCGGGTCTGGGCTCATTCGGATTCAGGGCTGGACTCACAGCTCTGGCTGCTGCTCTGTTTGTGCATTTGTTTGTTCTCTTTTTTTTCTTTCTTTCTGTGTTTTGCTTCATTGGAGCTAATAAATACAGATCCAGATACGAACGATCAGAATCTTCCCAAATTTCAGGATATGACATTAGCCTTTTGATATCTAGGCCTGTCTGGACTCGAACCCAAGTAAATGGATTTTTTCTTTTTTTTCCTTGCAATAACTGTAAAAATAATAATAATAATAAAAAAAAAGTCAAACTAATAGTGCTCCCCTTCTACCTTCTTAAAGTACAGGGTTGTAAACACATCTGATTCGGGGCCTAACATGTGATGAGATTCACAAACAGTGATAATATCTTCCATTACAGCAACGGATATTGTTAGAAAGAACTTCAGCAAACCTCATTTTCTTTGGGAGTCGCATCATCTTAACTGCAACACGTTTGGCATATACACAAACTGAGGGGCTCTCAGCCCCCGGCGGGTCCTGCAGGCACAAATCCATTATCACAATATCCCAAACACTGGGAAAAAAAAAAGCTGCGGGGGTAAGCGGGGAGGGAAGGTTTTTATTTGTCTGTCTTTTATGCCTTCAAATTGAATCTGACACAACACCCAGATTATCTGCTCAGCATGAAAACAAAGGAAGGGTTTTTTTTCTTCTTCTTTTATGAAAGTGGAGGTGTGTGCTAATGTCTTGGGGGTTGAATGTTTCAAACAGCCATTACCATACATTAGCCCTAAGACATTGGAGCTGCCAGCATACAGTTATCTGCTCTCCCATCCCAGGCTGCAGACCAGGGGAGGACGCTCACTGATGTACACATGTTGTGCTCCCCACCTGGGTCACTGTGTGCCTGGGGACATCTTCACATGGCAAGCCAAGGGAAAGCCTGGTTTGTTTGCACATCGACCTGCTGCTGAGCGAGTGAGAACTTGAACACCATGTTCTTATCGAGCCACAGTCTGATGTTTGGATGCAAATATTTGAAGTATGAACCTTGGAGATGTGGGGCAAGTGGAGGGGAGGAGGAATGGCCAAGCAAAGCTTGAGCCCTGATGTTGGGAGCCATCTGCCCTTCCTTGTGATTTCAGCCACATGCTGCGAGACCTGGGGTGCTTCTTCACATGGATATAAACAGGGCAATGTGGCAGCACTTTGCATCTATTAAATGCTCACCATGCACTGGTGCAGATGCCCTCTCAGAGGACAAGGCAAGCATCGGCCTGTTGTTTTTGACAGTCCTGAGCAAAGCTTGTAAACGTGTGTGCATATGTACAGCCAGACAGGATAATCCTCCACATCATTAGGAAACAAGCATTAAAGATATATGCCACCTTCTCTTCTACCTGGGTACTCACAGAGCTCCCTAATCCCTGTCACCCACCAGGATCTATTATATTCATACTAACTAATTTCACAGCCAGTAAATTACAGACATACCCTGACTATCTTCATCTCATTAGAGAAGGTTAATTTGAGAAGACAATCAACAAAAATACAGAAAACTAGTTTGGAAAGCAGATTTTGCTGTGTCTCTGGCAGACAATGAATTCACAACCCCAACATCTGCCACCACTAGAGAGAAAATGCTGGAGGAAAGAGAAAAAAAAGAAAAAAAAAAAGAAAGAAAGAAAAAAGAAAGAAAAACTCATTTCTGTTTCGTCTGATGAATGGTGAATTTCCAATTAGCATTTTAATTACTCATGCCAGACTTTGAGCTGGTTTGATGATTACAAGAAGCTCTATGAGCAACAAGTCGTGTTGCTTTGAGAACACGTGCTGGGGTAATTCACAGCTCTCTTACCAGGGCTGGGAAGCATTGCTTCTCTCCTGCAGCATTAATGACTCCCAGGATCTTATCTTTGAGTTTATACAATTTTACATGCCCCTTTATGCCACCCAAGCAAATCCTACAAGACTGTTGTACTTGATGCTTTGGGAACACTGTCACGTAACAAACATTCTGACAGGCTCTCTTCACTCCATCATCAGGCAAATCCCATCCCAAATCCATCACTAGGACCCCACACATATGAACCTATATCACTTGCCTGAGCAAATCCTGCAGCAAATCCATCCCAGAGCATTGCAGACACGTTCTCTGTGTCCTTCACCTGAGCTAATCCTACAGCAAACCCGTCCCAGGGGACTGATGGATGGGCAGAAGGCCTGGTGGTGATAAGTCACCGCATTGTTTGCTCACACCATAGAGAAAGGGCAAGGCATTATTTTAAGTACCTGTGCAGCATTAGAAAATACCAAGTCCTCCTGGGAAGGGCTGTGGCTGTCCTTGCAGATGAGGATCACGGCTCTGACTTTCCTGATATTTGCACTCTGCTCCTGCATCGCGGTAACCGTGCTCAGGTATTGCATGGGACAGGATTCCAGTGTGAGCTGGGATTTCAGAAAACTGCTTCATCAGTGCTGCTGTTATGGACTATAAATGTCCCAGTGGATTCCTGCATTGGACTGGAGAGTGAAATTGCTTCTTGTGAGCATAGTCAAGCTCAGACGGGGGCTGATTGCAGGATCAAGTCAGCAGGTAGCAGTGATGGTGCAAGGGAGGATTGGGATATACACTTCCATAGCAGGACATGTAAGCAAGGACCTTTTGATTTAAGGAGACTGTCAGACTTTATGGCAGAGTGGGGGCTCCTTTTAAACCTGCATGAAGCTGCAGCCTTTGCATCCATATAATTTCATTGCTAATAGAGATGCTAACGCAGACCGCTCCTCTACTTCCAGGCACTGGCTTACACACCTCAAGGTTGGCCTTGAGGAGAACTGCTGGATGCTGGAAAAATGGATTCAGCTTTGATCCCACAGCTGTGTGCTGCGGACCCACAAATACTTCAACAAATGTGGGGAAGACATAAACAAAAGTCAGCCAGAAGAATCGAAGCACTCAGAAACATCAGAGACTTCACATAGAGACCCTGAGTTGGGGGTTGGGTTTCTCTAATTTTCTCCCATTTTTCTTTGCTTTTCTCCTGGAAAGACTTCATTTTCTCTCATTTTTTTTTCCCCTCATGAATTCTCAGCCTTATAAAGATGTCAGGTGTCCACCATACAGCATCATTCTGTGGTGCCAAAACACCTGCACGTCATGGATGTGCACACATCATCTGTGAAAATATAACCTTCTATCCTTGGTAGTAATTGCAAAACACCAGAACCAAATCTGTTTACTTGGAAGAAAATTATATGTGGGGCAATCATTTATTCAGAAGGAAGAAAAACAAGCAAACGACCCTCAGAACATTCATGAGATGAATAAAAGCGGTATTTTCGAGTTCTTGGCAACCTGATGAATAAAGATAAGGTCCCTGCCCCATCAGAAGGTCCTTTCTGATGGAGTTACAAAACAAACAGAAGGAAAGGCTTAGGAAGCAAAGCGGAGTTGTGGTTACAAAACAAGCAGGCCTAAGTGGCAGCTTTGGTTTCTGCACTGCTGTTACACACAGGGCATGCAATGATGCCAAGTGTGCACACTAGCACTGACGCAGGGCAGGGGCTGGTCCTCTGGACACTAATGAGTTTTCATTTTCTTTCTTTACATGGCCTTGTCAAACAAATCCTTCGCTGAAAGGGAAACTCTCTCTTTTCCTTTCCACGTCCTACTGTTGCATTCCCCTTTTAACCTGAATGAGGATGAACAAACCTACTCCCTTCCGGCAATTTCTTCTCTCCCCAGAGCTCTAATCGTGGACCCTGTGCGGTCACTTGGAGAAGCTTCACGGAATCACAGAACCATTAAGGTTGGAAAGGACCACTAAGATCCCCAAGTCCAACCCCAACCCACCCCACCATGCCCACTGACCACATCCCTGACACTCCCTGGGCAGCTGTGCCACTGCCTGTCCAGTCTTTATGAGAAGAAATCTTTCCTAAATAAATTTCCCAATGGAACATAACACACCAGGAGCAATGAAGGAACAGCAAGCCAAGCAAACCCCACAGGGAAATCTACCATACCCAGTGATCTGAAAACCCAACTGGAGGCAATATTTGCAAACACCCCTTCCTTGCTTCCCACGCACCCCATCCCTCTTTCCAGCCCCTCTTTCCCTGCAGCACTTTGGAAGGGTTTCCCCAGAGCAGCCAGGGGAACACTCCACTTTCCATCCCAGGGCATGGAGGAGTTTATTATATTGTAAATTAGAACATGAAAAGCTAATACATTGTGTATATTTGTCAGACAGAGAGAGAGAGAGAGAGAGAGAGAGAAGAAAAATTCTTTGCTGCCAGGTTCCTCACAGCAAATCTGTCACGTTTGAGAGAGGCTGCTGAAATAGAAGTATTTACAGACAGCCACAGCCCTGGCGCAGAATAGCAAAGCTTGCTGCTGGCCGCTTCGGGGCTGCTTTGGGAGCCAAGATTGAGTTCTCAAGCCAAACAGCACACAGACCCACCGTAAGCTACCTCAGCTCTTCTTTTGTGGGGCTAAAATGATGCAAAGCACAGAGCTGTAGCAGAGTTGCCTTGCGCAGAAGATGAAGAGACAAACTGAGATGTCCCCTCAGCCTGGAGGGATGTCTGAGAACACTGACATCTGTGCCTACCGTGGGCATTTCAGAGGGTATGTCCAGGGACATGGGGGCTCTGCTGGGATGGGATGGGATGGGATAGGACAGGGCAGGGCAGGGCAGGATGGCCTTTCCCAGCCCCTCTGCACACCCCGTCCCTATTGCAATCATTGATGCATTTCTGCTGCCTGAAGGACTGAGCTGTCAGCCATGTCCAGTGATGACGACTTTCATATCTCTCCCTTCACAACTCAGAAGTCAGGTCAGGAGGGCATTTCCCAGACATAATCTGCCTTAAAATAGTTGGCAAGTCAGAATTAAGATAATGAATGGCAAAAAGCAACCACAGTTAAAACTTGTTGCCTGCGCAGAACCAGACTGGGCCGTGAGCTCTGCTCTGTCTCCAGAGCTTTGCCTGACTCAAGTGTTTGGCTCGTGCTCCCAGCCAGGATGCTTTATTCAGGCACTCGTGGAAGTTGCCATACAAAACATTCTAGATTAATTCCACTCTCTTCCTCTCTCTCTTTTTAGAAACTTTTAATTAGTCCCCAACTCAGCACCATTATTAGTATTTGTTATTAAGTATTAAAACTGCTCACTCTCAGCTCCGTCTCCCCCTGCTTCCCTCTTCCAGCCCTTTGTTTTAATTGTTATATTTTTTCATCAGTGATCAGCCAAGCTTCCCTAATGATCTAGACTCATTTAAAGGGTTTATAACTCTGGCACAAAACTCCAATAAAAAAGCGGCAGACTTGCTGGGAACCTCCTGGGGCTATTCAGCAGCCGGGAACACAAACTCATTTACTACTTGCCTGTTCCCCACTTTCCCTAGCCACCATCACCCATTCTGTCAAAACATCCCCCTCTCCGCATGCAGAAAGCCCTCACTTGTCCTCTTCCACATCTTCCCCTTCACCCTCTCAATTCTTTCCCCCCCAAGGATCAAGACAAGAGAACTGGAATAAGCCTTGATGAGACACCTGGTGATGTTAACAGCCAATAGACCAAACCTACCGCTTCTCCCAGCTTTTGCTCTACCCATGCCGACATTCCCTTCTCCTCTCAAGAGGGAAAATACAAAGCACTATAGAGAGACTAAGGAAAGAAACGTTCTGACTGTATTTCTCCTTGAGCATATTTAGCAGCTGCGAGTTACCCCATCAGAAACCTTAAAAAGCCTTTTTTACAAACACGCAAGTCAGCATCGTCTTTTCCATAAAGCTTTATTCACTTTGCAGTGGGTAAAGATTTACACAGCGGCCAAAGGGCTGCTTGGCAAACGCTCAGCGCCTTGGCCCAGCTTCCCATTAAGTACAGATGTGCCTTCCAAACCTGTCCTTAGCCTTGTGCACAGCCTGAAGTAAATCTGTGGGCATCCAAACAGGAATAGGAGTGTAAGCCATTCCCCATGGCCACAGGCATACTTGTGCTGGGGTATCACTGGACCTACTGGGCTTTTTGCCCATGGCCTTGGGCACTGGGTAATTAGTCAGGTTTAGGGGCAAACCAAGAGGATATGTTCGTCCTCCAGCAGTCTCTTTATATCAACCTTTTAGAGGGAAATCTCAGAAAAACCACTCCTTCTACCTGTACACACAATCCCCTTGTTTAATAACAATAAGCATATTTAACATCTTGCCTACCCTGCTTTTTTAATCCAGCTGAATTTTGACCCTTTTGCACTGAACTCCCCCCCCGTGTTCCTGCAGGTGCATTTGCCAGAAGCTTCCATTTCAAAATTACGGTGCAAACAATGGCATTACGTGGTCTTGCTATGAAGACACTATTCTGTCCAGAGACATGCCTGACAACATTTACGACCACAGCGGCCATCTGAGTCACAACTGTATTGACACGATCTACAAAGAGCCCTTTGTGCTCACATGAAAGGGGCACCGCTGAAAGCCCCATCAATGCGTTCAGTCCTCTTCAAAAAACCAGAATCATCTGTTGGGACTAAACAGTGGGAGCTCCTCATTTAGTCCTTTGAAAAGAACAGTTTCCCAAGGAACTTTAGCACTGTCCTCCCCGGTGTGCCTGCTGGACTCCTCAGAGAGACGATTCCTGGAATGGTTTGGGCTAATTTGACACAAATCTCTCATCAGTGGTTTGATTTTGGGGGAGAGAGATACATTGGAAAATAAAACAAAGCGAGGCAGCATTTCAGGAAAGGTGGAAAAGATCATAATGTTTTGGGGTGCTTAAGCAATACTAACAGGTTTTAAAGTTGGGCTGAAAGTGCAGTACACCAAGCAGGGTCTATGGAGGATGCCTGCAATTAAAGAACTGGTTGGTGATACAAAACTGTCTTCCTCTTGTTTCCAGCTGCTACATTTAATTAAAAGGAAGCTAAACAATCCATTACATTAAATTACTTTCTGAACGTTACTTTTCCACATAGGCAATTGCAATGGTTGCCACAGGGATGTTATCTGACCACAGATTGGAAAAGAGATAACCGTTCTCAGAATGATTCTATTCCTGCTTTGAAATATGGTCCAGAAACCGTGGTCAGGGCTCACTCCCCATTGCGTGAGGAACTACAGGAGCTGGTGGGGATTTACCATGTGCATGAGGGGTATTAACAGGCTGTAACCTCAACCCCATCTCGTTTGTTCCTGCATCCGGGCACGTGATGACGAAAAGATGCCAAATTGCTCTGATGCCCTGGCAACAGAAGTGGTTTTCTTTCATGTTTCCCTATCTACTTGTTGTCACCTTTGCTACTGAAACTGCAGGTAATAAAATCACACAGTAAGACAGACCCAGCCTCGGCTGCTACCTGGTAGTCCCTAATAAGTACCGTGCAGTCAGTATGTCGTGTTTCAGTCTCTAAACTGAAGAAATAATTCACCAGTTTAGAAGCCAAATATGCCAAGGGTATCTTGAAATACCACATGGTTCATTTCTAGAACGCTGCCTTGTCTTGTGGACATTTCATTTCTTGTTTGTGAAGGACACAGTGGTGGGGCCTGTCCTTGTTTTCTCAGCAGTGCACAGACATGGCAGCAGCCCATGCAGCCTTTGAGGCTTTCTCCTGTGGCTGGTTGGTCTTAAAAGCAACTATCAAACCCTCTCTGCTTAGGGTAAGGCCAGTCTGGGCTGACTCCAGGAGTAGAACCAAACCTGGCTCACCTCCATTACACCTACACCCTTTTTTCTTGCACTCTGTACCATTTTTCCTCAGAGAAAATAATGGCCAAGTGGCCGTTTTGAGCACGGCTCAGTTCAGATTGCTGAAGGAGAGGCAGGCAGAAGCTCCTGACTTGCAGACTATTTTTCCTTTATTCCTCTGCTCAGACGAGAACATTCAGTGGGTAAGTGTCTGTTTACTCTTCGCACATGGTGCATTATGATATGAAATTGCCTTTTTTTCCCCTCATTTCCAGCACTTGTGCCTCTCCCCCGATGACCTCACAGCAGCAGCACAGACCTTTATGAGCAGGGAGCTCCATTACTCTCATTCTCCCTTAGCTGGCCTTCCAGAAGTGAAATGCCATCGGCCTTGGTCTGTTTGGTGCATAGCAGGAAATGTGCTCACCGCTTGGAACCAGTGCGACTGTTCCACTCCATCTCACATTTCCCCTATTTGCTGCCTTTAAACTGCTGGGCTGGATGTTTAGTTATCAACAGCCTCTTAACCCAAGTGGCATTATCTAAGTCGCTCAGTAGTCTCGTGCAGGCAAGCATCTTACCCAGGTCCCAGACACCTTGTGAAGTGTTCATGCTCTGAGTTGGAAGACACATCAAGCACCAGAAAGGAATCCCAGGTGTGAGAGAGGGGACTGAGCAGGTAGAAAACAACTTGGGATGCATCTGGACTTCATCACAGTCATAGCAAACACCAAGCTTTCCATTTTACAAGTAAAAACATCACCAAATAATCCATCCACACGGGTAGCATTCAGTCTCCCCCAGGTTATGCTTCCAATTTAAAGAGGTAAATCCTACAGCCTTATGAAAAGAAGAAAACCACATCTAACATCAGAGACAGATTGACGGGGTCTTCTTCTTAAGGAAAGCACCAGAAAGCTACCCAAAATAGTAGGTCAACCACATTACCATCCAGCTGGTTTTGTCTGTTGTTTTTTTCGTGTGTGGTTTTTCCTTTTTCCCCTCCCATCATTAAAATTCCTCCAGCAATGTATCAGCTCCTCCCCCTTAAAGCCTTCTGAAATTCCAGTGGTCATTCTACCTGATCATATTTGTGTCTGTAGCTCCCAATTGCACACGACGAAGACAGAGTGAAAAGAATGATTGTCTTTGAGACAGGTCCTCATTGTTCCCAGCATCTGACTCCAGCCTGCAGAGGTGTGAATCAAAGTCTGGTTTCCCATGTGGTCACGCCAGATGGTTGGCTCAAACCCCATCATTTCTTTACAGCAAAACTCACTAGACACAGACAGTAACCATAAGATATATTGGAAGCTTGAATCCTGTATAATTTAGACTGCCAACACTCATGCAAAAGATACTTTGCCCTATAACTTTCGCCAGCTCTTCAAGGATAGTTTCTTTGCTGAACGTGTCCTGAAACACTTCAAGGCAATGGCAAAAAGAATCGCTTACAGTTAGCCTGTACCTCCCCACTCTGAAAGACGATGTTACTTCTGAACTTCAGTTGTCAAGCTGCACTCAGTGATCATTTCGTGCGCTCTGCTTCCAAGGAATGCTTGAGAACAGCTATGCAGAGCAACAGGTCGCACAGTAATGTTATTTCATTGTCTGTGGCTGTATTGCAGGGTGCTCTGGCATTTGTCAGGGGGTGAAGATCTCCAGCTGTGTCACATTGTACCTCTACAAAAGCACCGAGCACACCGAGCAAGTTTCTGCTCTGGTGGAATTGTGAGGAGGGCTCTGGAGATAACATTATTCAGTAAAGCAAATTAACGTTTGGGAAGGAGACAGTGTGTTGAACGCAGTCATATGCTTGGAAAATCTGGCAGTGTATATTTAGTGACCACAAGAGGTCAGGACATCAGCTTTCCATCGCATCTTAAAGCAGCAGATCTGAGAGCCTGCAGCCAGAGCGGTGTTTTAGGTTTCATTCCTCTGCTAGGAAACCTCATCTTTACACATTCCTTAACAGCTCCTGTATCTGTTTCCTCAGCAGCAGGGGTTACCACAGGAGCAACAGCCCTCCTTTCTCTGCACTTGCTTTTAGGAGCACATTAGCCAGGTTCGCCTTTTGTCAGGTTCTAGGTCTTGCTCCTCAGTTCGAAGGTACAAAACGGTGTATACATCATTTATTTCTTTATTTATTTCCCAACTAAAAGCCACAATCAACATTTCCACTTCCCTGGCACACTGAGACTCCATTCATTAAGAACAAACCGTGCCGCTGACATATCTGCCTCAGGTGTGACCCAGCCTTGTAGTGTTTCCTCCTACAGAAACAAGCAGCACAAGCCTCCCTCTTCGCCTGCCAATGGCACTTCTCGAAGTCAGTGAGGGAGATAACAAATACGTTATGTATTGAAACTACAAAAGAAGACATTCCTGTTCAAATGCAGTTCTCTCTTTATGAAGAGTCTACGTTAGGAAGACAGGGGATACGAATTCATCATATCCAGACTTTCTCTGCTTGAAGGTGCAGCCTTGGACCCCTTCAGCAGGTCCTGCTTTGTGAAATGCCGTTTCTTTGTTTACTTTGCACGGTGGTATAAAATGCCTTTTTAAAAGTGAAAATTACGAAGCTACTTCCAGCATAATGCCTCTAAATGCAGAGCCCGTGAGAGGGAATTTTAACTGGGTTCATCCGACACAAATGAAAAGCTGCCCATGGCTTGAGAGGACTGCAGAGTTTGGTGCCATGGCTTTCTCAGGAGAAAAAGATGCTCCTCAGCAAAATTTCATTTGAACTCGGGAAGTTATTCATTTCCTTTAAAGTAGAGCATTGGGCGTATTTTAAAGAAACAGTAGCATGATTTGCTTGTAAATTAAACTCCACCCGAAACAAGTAACAGCAATAAGAAGTCCTGCTCAGAGTTCCTGGGACAGAGAAGAGCAGGATGGAGAGTGCTGCCAGTAGTGCAGCAGTGGTGTCTATTCACTCTATGTGAGATGGATCCTGTATGCTGAGATGGAAATATTCTGAAAAAAAAAACTAAATTGCAATTGAAAAAGCTGCTATCATTTCGGTGACTATTACCTGCAGAGGAAAATGGGAAGGGGAACGTGACAGTGATACAGAGACTTCAGCTTTCTGAGATCATTCCTTTGGTTGCCTGAAACCATCAAGTCTGAATTAAGGGCTTTGGGGGGATGCTCCTCATCCTATAATTCTTCATTTTTCATTTATGGGTCTGAAGGGAATAGGGAGTGGGACTTGCCTGAGCAGGAGATGAGATGTACAGTCCTGGGATGGCTCATCAGGAGGTCTGAGTGTCAATTCAAACACATGGCAGTCAGGCTGAGTCTCTGCACCTTTTCCTCCTTGAAGCAGTGAGGGTGTGTGTGTTTTGATCTCACTTCTCTGCACCACCCTGGGATGAATGGGCTGAGGCTTCTGTCTGTGTTTTGCTCCAAGTCGTGTAACAGGTTTTCCACAACTGAACTGAAACCCATGATTCATAATCAGTTTCGTTTGCAAAATGTTCTTCTAATTGATCGGACTGAGACCAATTTCAGTGTGGGAAACTGAACCCTGAGAAAATTAATTACCCGCCAGGCTAAACCCATTTCCTTTGGCCCAGGTACAGCTTATTGTACGTTACTGAGAGATGACCTAGCTGTCGAGAGAAAGGCAATGCTATAATTCTTTCTAGGACACACTACAGTGGTAGCAGAGAAAGTGCTGCTGGTTGAGGGCACAGGCTTTGCAGAGTGGGGAGCCAGCGTAGATAAAGGGACAGCAAATACATGGTAAAAGCCTCAGAGGGAGCTGAGATAACAGCAAGTAGAAAATATACCAATTCTAAAATCCAGAAGCCTCCCGGAGACGAGTCGCTACCGAGTTTGCCTTTGGGAACAAGAGTTTTTAACATTCACTGTGCATATTTGGGACTCACTTTACACCTGCGCAATATGGAGAAGTGTCTCAGAGGCCAAAGGCCTGGATGGGGAAAGCTGCTGAGCCTGGGCAATGGGGCTGGTGCACTGAGCAGGGCCTCCGGGCAGGAAAACTCAGGCTAAACACCTAAAAAAAATATGCCATAACTGAGCAGAAAGGACCAGGGAGTAAAAGTAGACATTTCTTCCTCTAGGCTGAAGACATGCAGAAGATGTGGGGCCCCGTGTGTGGCTCTAAGAGAACACAAGGCCACATGGAACACAGGGATGCTGCTGCTGCTCCTGGAGCTGAACGCCGTCGCCTTCCCCATGAGGGCTCTGACACCGAACTCAAAGCTCTCAATGGCAGGAGGTGTTGCAGATGTTTTACATTAAAGCCAACTGGGCAATGAAAGTAGCAGGAGTGCGTTCCCACTCTGTGAATGGATAAATTAAGGCTCACAGCAGAGACGACGCACATGAGAGAGAACAGATTTTAGACTGAAATTCTAATGACTGCCATCTTTAGGTTAATGACAGCCTGCCCACACAACTCTGCCAGCTCCCAGACTAGCAAAAAAAAACCGCAGAAGGAACACGGATTTCCTTGGGTTTAGTCTGGGTCTCCAAGAGAAAGAAGTGTCAGTGTTACAGGATGCTCCAGGCGCTCCGAGCCAGCTGCTCCCCTGCTGCTCCAGGTTAATAGAAATATTTCCTTGGCCAGATCCCAGCACAGAACAAAATGGGATTTATAGCCAGAGTAAAGCTAATCAAAGAAAAAGGACAAAGGTTTATCGGCCACCAGAACTTCTTCGGAGCGAAGAAGTTAGCGATGTCTGGGTCAGCAGCGTTCCCTTGCTTCAGAGCCCTCGATGCAGATTGCCTGGGGAGCGCCATGCCTTGATGAAGAGCTTTAACCCTTTGACTTATGAAAGGACAGGATTTAGATTCAGGTGTATTTATTTGATAACCACAGATCCAAACGAAGTAATCTCCCTGTCGCTGCCAGCCCTTTGTCAGGATCTGCGTAGATGTGCTCTGGATCTCTGGGAAGCTTTGGGTAATCACAGTGTACTTGGGAAACAAAGGTTGAGTAGAATGACCTCTTCAAATGCAGATTGTTAGGCTTCTTTAAAGCCTTGGGTTACAAGGACCACAAAGCCGGGTTAAGCCTCCTATCCTGCTTTCCTTCTCTGCTCACCTTTATTTTTTGCTCCAAGCAAAAGGAAGGTGAAATGGAGATTCAGGCTCTGTGCGTGCCTCAGAGGAAAATAAATTCTATGGCAATTCCTAATGGTGCACTGTGAGACTTTCTCCTTAAGATGGGATTTTCCTTTCCACATACAATGCATTAGAGATCTCTGCTCATGAAACGCCAAGCGAGAGAAGTGAACCCCAAGTGAACCCCACCATCTCCCCTAGCAGATAAGCTGAAGCAGGCATTTACCTGCTATGAAGAGGGAGGGAAACCCCACTGTGAGTTGAGAGGTGTGCAAATAAACGTGTAACAGAAAACTGGAAAAAAGTTCCCACCAAATTAATAATGTGCAGATAATAACTGTTCTATTTAGTACCTCTTATTTTAGCCGAAGTGTAAGTTAACATGGAAGCTGGTCCACTGATGTTTATAGCTGCTGTTAGTTTCTCGTAGATCTTGATAGTCTGCTAAGTAAACACAGCGTCTACCCCTCAAAGTAGATTTCACGGCTCCTTGAATCTCCTGCAGCCAACATTCTTTTCTTTTTTAACCCCACTAATGTTCTTGGGTTGCTGCTTCTTCTGTGGGCACAGCAGGAACGCTCCAGAAGTCAGAGCCTTCTGAACAGAAAAGCTTTGAAGGGTGCAAATCCCCTTTACATCATGGCTGTGAGCCCAGTCTCCATTTATAAACAGCTTCGTGCCAGCACAGAAACACTCAACGTCCTGTTGGTGAGTTACGTCAGTGTGGCATCACCCAACATCTAAACTTCCAGAGCGCTTTGTGTGCACGCTGAGCCCTCAGCTCCTGGATTAATTGCAAAGCAACACCGTCCAGCTTCAGCTCTTTTTTTTTTCTCTGTGCTCAGTCTTTCTATTTTTTAGTAGGAAAAGAAAATTAAGAATTTAAGTTCTTTCAGTTCCCACATCCGGAAAAGAGCAATGAAAGATCAACATCCGCTTACTGAAAGTGAATTCAAGAGAGCAGTTCGAGGTGAACAGTAACTTCTGGAGAACGTTGCTGGTCCGAGGGCAGCCTACCTGGCCATCCATCCAGTGCCCATTCAGGGAGAGAGGAGATGAGCTATTACTCCATTATAATCTGGAATTTATAATTCATACAATGCCAATGAAATAATGATAAATGGTTGAATTGTTCACAAAGGCCATTCTTCATGCTTGAGCCCATTTTTTAAAATCTCTCTCTTTTTTTCTTTTCTTAACTTTCTCTTCATGACTCCTCTCCTTTCTTAGCTTCCATTGCAGCAAGTTGGCAAAGGTGTTCCATAAGTGCAGAAAGCAGCTGTGCAGGAAGGAAAGGGAAAGCAGCAGATGATCAGCAACTGAAACCAGGTGAAATCATGCCTCGATGAGCCTCAGTTCTGCACTTAGACCGATCCTAAGTGGGAGAAGGATCGGTCATCCCTTGCTCTGAGTTGCTGTACAGGGTAATCTACTCCTGAATAAAATCTTGTAAAGATGACCTCGTGCAGATGGATGGCTGCACGGCAAGATATAGCATAAACAAAAATAACAGTTCCAAATTACTTCTCTTTTTGTGACCTCATTTCCAGAAGTCCTGAGTGTTCGTTTCAGCGGAGCACACAGGGGAGCAGTCCTTTGGGGATTAGTCTAGATGCAGGTGCCTGCACTTAGAGACCCAGATCTTAGTTATGTATATTTGGAAAGGTGAGAAAGCACCAGCCAAGGATGATTTCTAAAGGTCGAAGCTTTCTTTTTGCTGGAGCTTTCCCCCTCTGCTTGCTTTTATTTCCAGGTACTCCCTAAGGGCAGATTGAAACTCCAATACTCAGAGCACATCCTTTGTCCTGCCTAATCATTGTCAGCAACCCAAAAGATGAGATAATGGGGACACATCTTGGGGACTCCAAGATTCTGATTGTTCAGAAAGGTCAAAGAAAAACTAGTTTTCTAATCTTTGCAAAAGAAGAGATTAGCGGCAGCCTTGCTGAGATGTGAAGAGGGAAAAAAAAAAGGAAAAAAAAAAAAAACAAGAAAGATGATATGAAGCTATTTGGATTTCTCTGCCATGCACGGTGCCATGAAACAAAGCCACGACACTGAAAAGAAAGCAGGAAAAAACTCCTCTACAAAATACACTACTGAATACACCAACAGCTTGAGGAGCAACTGAGAAGAAAAACGAAAAGACACAAGTGATGGGGCAAGAATATTCTGGGACAAACCAGTCAGGATGCTCTTTATTTCTCTAGCATTTAAAGTTGCTAGCCTCAGGTTCACCTCTGATTGCTGTGGGAGGCTCGTGTTGAAGCTGTTGTAGCTGAAAATAGGAACAGGGCAGATGGAAAGAATGGATGGGATTTCTCTCCCATTAGTTCAGACACCTTAAAGCTGATTGCCAAGACTTGGCTGCTGTCTGGGCTTCCTCTGTAGTCCTTGGAGAAATCCGCAGCCATGAAAAGCAATTCCGCCCTTCATAAAAGTGACAAATACGGAGATGCATCGGCTCCACAAGCTGCCCACTTGCCTTCAGTGGCTGCAGAAACCCGGGCAATGAGTGCAGGACAGGGGGGTTAATCCCACTGCACCGAGTGAGGAGCAGCCCATGCAGAGTCACTGAGGAACGCATTCGGGACCGCGATCCCTGCTGCAGCACTGAGGGGGTGACGGAGTTCACAAAAAACTCAGGCTCAGATTTGAGTCAGTGGAGGCTTTAAGATATTTTATGCTGGACGTTTGGCTTGGACGCATATTTAGTAGGAGTTAGAATCAAACAGAACCTCCCAATCTTTTGGAAGCGTTCCTAGAGCAAGAAATTACCAATTTCCATATTTTTGTTGCTTTTGATGTTTTTGACACTCAGGAACAAACTGTCTCCATTTAAATGAGACGAGAAAAGAATCTCCTGCAAATTATGCCATTTCTTTTCTCCATTATGTTTTTTCTGCATCTTCCGGCAGCGCTGTTACAAAACCAACAGCAAATGGTCGAGTGGAGCAGCGAAGACAATAACTTTAATGGAAAGAAATTGGGAACTGGAAGATGACACAGACTGAATTAGAAGGAAAAAAAAAATAATAATGAAATAATATTTAATTTCCCCGGTCATAAATAATCTGTCCACCCACGTTACAAGCACATCAAAGATGACAGGAAAAATAGTCAACGGCATGAGAAAATATCATTATTTCCTCATTAAATGTTTTTATATTTTTATAAGGGAAAAAAAAAAAACAACTTAAAAAGCACCCTGACAAGCAAAAATATAACGGCTGAAGGGCCACTGGAGAAATGAATTAGGAATATGTAAGTGTGCAGATGTGTGAATCAAAGGGAAAAAATAATCTGGCATTGAGAAAACTTTGCCTGTCGTCAGAACCAAGTTCCATTTCAGAAATAGAGAGGGACTGCAGCCATCTCCGTCTGGACACCACTCAGCAACCAACAGGCACTGTGCGTGCCCAGCACGGCTGCTTCTCCAAGCAAAGCGAGGGGATCTGCTCTGTTAAGTGTATTTGTGCAGCATTTGGGGCCAAGAGTATTCCCTGCACAGCCACCACTGTGCCACAGCACAGCTGCCCCACAGAGCACGGGGCCAAACCCAGAGCAACTGCACTGTTGTTGCTGCTGCAGGAAGTGGCTGGAAATTTGGGCAGGCTGGGGGCTGTGGCTGCAAGCTGGAAAGTAGGGTTAGGGCCCAGCAGACAGCACTGTGATAACTGTGGGTACATGCAGAGGAGTTTGGCACTGGGATTTACATATTGTGCATGCCGCTAATCTTAGAGTACCATTTCTTACGCACAGTGTTGCTCACCTCTGTGGGGCCCACAAACATCAACAGTGGGTCAGTGAGGGAAGAAAAGGCCACATATGAAAGATGACCTTTAGAGGAATGGTAGGATCATAGAATTGCTCGTGTTGGAAAAGACCTTCAAGATCATCAAGTCCAACCACAACCCAACCATACTGCCCTAACTAACAACCCTTCGCTAAATCATGTCCCTGAGCACCACATCCAAATGGTTTTAAAACACATCCAGGGATGGTGACTCAACCACCTCCGTGGGGAGCCCATTCCAGTGCTTAACAACCCTTTCAGTAAAGAGGTTTTTCCTGATATCCAACCTAAACCTCCGCTGGTGCAACTTGAGGTCATTTCCCCTCTTCCTGTCACCAGTGAGAAAGTGCACGCACTCCTGCATGGTTTACCCCATGCTTCTCACTGGGCGCAGTCTCTCTGCACGAGCCCAGCACGGAGATGCTGACTGTTTCTAACAATCCATCCCTTGCATCTCTCTCCAGGCCTGGTGACCAGAGCACATCTATTCAGAGCAGCATCGTAAGCGCATCTACTCAGAGCAACATCATCACTGTCATTTCTGCTCCAAGACACACGGCATCACTCATCAGCGAGTGCTCAAGGTCACGACACCCTGAACAGCACACAGCCTCCTCTTGCCTGGCCTCGGTACAGCTGAGAACCTCCCTCCTCACAAGCACTAATGGCCCCATTACTGCTCCCCTCCAGATTGCCTAACAGATGCTCTTGATAAATACCGAAGCAGCTGAAATTCTACAGGAAATGAAGCGCGGCAGCCCGACCGCCACGGCTGCTGGTGAAGGATAGGAGACACTCACAAGGTCTTTAGGGTGGGACTGCACAAGCAGAGGTGTTTGGCCCCTTCCAAATGGAATGCAATGGGCAATGCAGTGGGATCTGTGCGGTGCCACCAGCCCCAGGCTGCTGGCAGGTGTGGGTTCTCATCGAGGAAACAGGAGCAGTGCCAGGCTACGGGGCTTCCAGCTGCATCTGGGCATGAAATGAACTCACTGGAAGCTAACAAACACAGAGGCTACAGCTTGAATAAATATATATTGGTATGTATACTGTGTATCTGTTTCTGCTTGCTTTTATTAGAATTTTACTGTTCTCAAAGAGCTATCTAATGTATTTGTGATGACAAAGTCAAAACAACCCATTTCAGGACAACAAGCACGTTCCAGTTTTTTTTACCCATGCTGCTGGAGAAGCATCCCAAGTGTTTTCTCCCCTGATATTTAACACAGATTGCAGTATTTTAAGATTATTTTGTCTCCTCTTCTGATTTGCAGAATCATAGAATTGCTCAGGTTGGAAAAGACCTTCAAGATCACCAAGTTCAACCTCAACCTAACCATACTACCCTAAGAACTCACACCTAAATCATGCCCCTGAGCACCACATCCCGATGAAAGTAAGGCAGCCTTGTAAAATGCAACGGTCCTGTTGCATCTCTCACCAAGAGGTGTAAAACACCCCCAGAAACGAGCAATGCCAATAATTGCTGCCGCTGCCCCCCCCAGAAGCAGCAATGCAAAGGGCTGAGTGACCGCACAGACATCCCTTGTAAGACGTGGCAGACCTTCCCTTCCTCTGCTAATCCCCCTCCCTCCACTTCTTCCTTTGTCTGTTCCAGATTGCCTCAGTCTAATATGATTTAGTCCAATCTTTATAGACTTTCAGTGACTTCCTATTTAAACTTCTTTCAGCATACTGAACATGGCTGAGCTCTCTCCCACATGGTTTCTCTCCTAACACAACCACGCTTTTGCTCCTTATCCCATCCCTTATTCCCTCAGACCCATGGTTTATTCCTACCCCTTCGCTTTTCTCTTGAATACAGGAGAATTTCACTGAATATGCTAAGAACAGGAGGAAAAAGCATCATAGAACCATAGAATGGCCTAGGTTGGAGGGGAACTTCAAGACCATTCAGTTCCAACATCCCTGCCAGCCCTGCAGCATTGCCAGCCATTAGATCAGGCTGCCCAGCGCCCCAACCAATCTGGCTTTGAGTGCCTCCAGAGATGGGGTAGAGAAGAACGAAGAAGGAATGGTAAAGACAGAGGGAAGAAGGATGGTGAATATTTGGAGAAGGGGAAGGATGAGTGCTGGTGTCGTAGCTATGGTTAGAAAAGTGAACCAGCATTTTAACAGGAAATTCCGAGCTGGAAGCAGCAGCCTGGGTTCTGAAGTCTTCTCACAGAAGAGAAATTGTGTAAAACTAATAAAACCATTTGGAGACATCAAAATGACATAATATGGAGCACGACGTTATTATAAACTATTTAAAATTAATGCATTAATGTAATATAAAATCCATACAAATTAGGTTGGGGGAAAAAAAAACCCTGGAAACCAAGAGTTTTCCTGTGCTCAAAACAAAACATTTTGTCATTACCAAAATGAAATTTGAAGTCAAAACAATTCATTTTAACTATTCCCCATCAAACGTTTTATTATAGCTGACCAGTTGCTGTGAAACCTCACACCAAAACCTCCAGCTTGCAACAGAAAATTGCTCAGGTTAAAACCAGCCAAAAATATCAGGGAAAAATAAATAAATTTAAAAAAAAAATGAAAATAAAATTAAAAGAAACACCTCTTTGCAAACTAAAGGGAGACTGCAGTTCCCTCCGCCTGCACCGGGCCCTTGATAATTGCTTTTGTATTGGAGACTTTGAAACCCACAGATCAATGTGGCCTAGGCTGTGTCAGGAATACCTCTGAACAACAGCCCAGCCTGTAAATTACTCCTGCTAATCCTCTTCAGCTCAGCCCTGTCCCTACTGATTTGTGAAGCCTGCAGTGGGATTACTGCAAACCCAACACTGTGCAGTGCTCGGACATCATCAGGAGATACTGAGCTCCCTGTGCCCCCCTCCTGGTCGGAGTGCCTCTGTGCCAGGTGACAAAGCAGGCAAAGACAGGGAACTTTTTGTAAAATGCTTCATCTTAAAATGCACAAAACTACACTAAAGGCCACAACATTGTGCTAGAATAAGCCCTTAGAGTGCAAGGACTCTTCTGGGAATTGGGCCATTAAGCACGGATTTAAGAGCTCTGCTGCAGGCACTGGGATTTGTTTTTGTTGTACAATTTGCCCAGAATTTTCAAAATCTCTCTTAACGTCTTCTTTTGGCCGCTTTGCAAGTATGAAGCCATTTATTGATCTCACTACTGCTTCATGCAGCAGAAGCTAGGAAAACCCATATGGATTTTATTGCAAAATGCATGACATGCAGCGGTTTGGTCTTCGGGATAGAAAAAGATCCCCTGCTGACTGCACAACCTATCAGGTTGCTGTGTTGTGACACAGAAACTCTGTACACTTTGATCTGCCTGAAGACACCACAGCATCACTTCTATGGGACAGAAACCTGCGGTTATGGAGCCAAATCCTCAACCTTTGTAAACCGACAGTGCTTCTGTCCACACTCTCCTTTCTGTTTCCTCTAATCCCTGTCCTTTCTCCCCACAGCACTTGGATCTCCATTTGCCCTTCTCCCGTTCCCTGTAATGATTTCCATCTCTCATACCCCTCCCTCATTGCCTCCTTTTTCTCCTTCATTTTATTACCTCCACATCTCTCCCAGGTCCCTCCTCCACCTTTCTCAGCTCCCTCCTTCTTGCCCTCCCCACGCCATGGACAGACATGGACGTACCCCTGTCAACAGCCGTGATTTCTGCAAACTGCTTGGACAGGGTCAAGGAGTTTTCTTCATTATCTTTTTATTGCAAACAGCCTCTGAATACAAGCAGCTCCATTAGTAAATATCGATGCACAGCAGGCTGGGTGCACATAGATTACCACGACACGTCAAACAGCAGAAATGACAAATAGGCAGCCGAGCTCAGGCAGCAAGAAGAGCTGTGTTAACGTAAGCAAGAAAACAGAGCGAATGCAACAAGGGAAATAATTAAAAACAAATACATTGGCAGCTTCCCACCCCTGGAAAAGCAAAGGGGAGATGGAGGCTTCAAGCTCAGGAGTGGAAACCCTCACCAAGAGGCTGCTCAAGTTCTGAGTGCGTCTCCCCAGCTCTTGTAACTGCTGCTCACGTTGCAGAGCCTTGCAGAGGACTCACAAACTCATTTCCAGATAGAGTTTGCTCCTGAACGCAACGTTTATACAGGATATGTATAAACTCACATTTGATGCACTCACATGAGGGGTTTGAGAAGGACTGTGTTTGTGATGGAATCTTTCTAATGGCTTTGACTATCAGTATCGGTGGGTTGTATTTTTAGGACATAATCTCATCTCAGCGTGACCATGTACATGTTTTGGAAGATGCTATGAGATGTAATGAGAAGGGAAATAAATAGGAGAGTAGGAGGATGGAGGAAAAATCTGGAGCAGAGGTGGGGGCACAGAATGAGATTCTAAGGGGAGAGGATGGAAAAAATTCAACAAAAACTTGAATAGAAACACAGACAGCCAGACTCACATTTCTCCATGTACAGCTCCATCAAAACCTTCTGATTTCTTACCCATGAGTCCAGTTCATAGACTATCAAGGAGCTTTATGGACTGACACCACCTCTGCATCTGGGTGGACGCAGTCCTGACAAGGATACACAGCACCACTCCTTGCAGGGGCACAATCCATTATTGCTCCCAGTTCCCAGGACTTTTAGCTAAATATCACCGGTGGGAACTTCTGTTACTGTCAGCAGCTTTCCCATCACCTCTCCAGAACATGCCTAGTGCCCAAAGTGCATCCTGAAAGGTCAGATTTCCTCAGTTCCAGAATTCAATTCTAACCTATTCTGCACATCCCATTTCCAGCTCTCCCTTAAACCTTTCAGCTCTGAGCGAGTCCTTAAAAATATATTCAGGAAAAAAAAAACACCTGGTGCTTCTCATAGAGACTCTTTCCTTGAGAACGGGGTAAATGTAACTATAGCAGAGGTATTTATGATAAAATGGTCAAACCCATCTTGATTTCAGTTATTACAGGGCTTCAGTCAGTCCATGCAACAGACACACTTCTTGCCTCAAACACCAGCAGTCAGCTTGGCCCTGTGTACCGAAGTATCCCAAGACAGAGTAAAATCATACAGGAAACGGAGCAGGGCATGTAAGAACCACTATTAAGTTCAGAAGGAAAAGCTCACTTTCTAAGTATCTTCCTGTACTGTATTGGCATTTGAGGTCTCATGAATAGCATCCCTCTTCCCTATATGCAGTTCCCTAACTTCTGAGTTTTCTATGACTCATTGCCCCAAGCAGCAATGAATTTTCTCTGCCAGCTTGCTAGTTCTGGAGTATTAACAGAATATTGAGAATCTAATTTCTGATCTCCCTTAAAACCTCTTGGTAAATGGATCAGGCTCAGAGAAAGGACGAAAATAATGTGTGCAATAAAAAAAGCCCCCCCAAAAAGGAGGAGAAAAAGAGAGAAATGAAAGAAAAAGATGGGATTTCCAGAGAGTCCTGACTGATCTCCACTTCATTATTGAAAGATAGGACTATTAAAGGGACACAGTAGGCCTGAAGGAATTGTGTGATCATTTGTGCAAATGGTAATTTCAGTGTTCAGTCTATCATATCCATAAACATAATGCGGCTGGGACTGACATGAGTTATAGCAAATCCCTTTCCCAGGAGGCTCCATGCCACTTTGATGCAATGCCTGTGAACGCGGAGCGCTGGAAAGGAAGCGACGCTTCCCCTGCCGCTCATCTCCGCCGAGCCGGTGGGTGAAGCCACTCTGATTACAGCAGATTTGTGGAATTAAATGGAGGAGCCATAGGGCTGACAAAGAAACTGTTCCAATTCCGGAGAAGCTCATCTCCGCCTTGTACTTATTCGCTCATACAACTGAACAAGCAGAAATCTGTTTGGTAAATAAAGATGTGTGACTCGGGCTCAACGCGCTCCTCTGCTCAAGTGCTAATCCCAAGGGAAGCACGTGTCAAACACTTCCCCACTCTACAGATGTGCTGCCTGGCTCTAGGTGTCCACACATGCTCGTAGATGGGGGAATACATGTCCTAACGTTGAGACGTCGCTCTTCTCTTCCTACTGAACTCGGCAGCCAGCCATGCAAACAGGGATTTTCAGCTGTGCCTGGTAAAGCTGCGCACCCTAATCCCATTGACCTTAATCTCAATCTAGTCGTAAGAATTGAACATTCTCAGATGAATAAGAACCCATCAGCAACATTGTGAATTCAGCACTAAAACACCGGTCCTACACTGGGATAGCCTTGACCTCAGCAAACAATCTTGTTCTGTTTCTGACCCAGGCAAATGAAGCTCTCACACAGTTTTTCTACATTGAGACAAACACACCCAAGCTCTCCCAGCTTTCCCAAGGCAAAGGGCAGAAATTTATGTTCTGTATTCATCGATTGCAGAAAGTTGGAAAAAAGAAAGCAAAACAGATATTTAACATCACAGTACTCTATTTTTTTTTCCATACAGAATCCAAGGAACTGGATTCTTATTTGTGTAGAATTTCTAAGCAACACCTTTTTGACAAAGACCGACGCTGTGCTGAATCCCATGGCAAACACTGCACGAGGAGCAGGGCTTTCCTTGATGAACCAGCCTCCCTGGGCCGCATGGAGAGGGGAAGGCAGATGGGCTTTGCGGGGGAGTTTCTTTAGGAAGTGAACCCTAACAGCATCCTTCACTCAATGCATCACAGACCTACAGCCCCTCTCACCACTTGGCTACCCCACATAGCAGCTTCCCATTTCACCTTAGTCTCGTATTAAGATCATGAACGGTATCTAAAGTAACACCCACGTTTCTGAAAGCGTTGCCTTTGATATTTCTACCAGTTCAATTTCAAACCTTGACTTGTTGAGATATTTTGGTTTTTGGGTTTTGTTTTGTTTTTTTGGTGTTGTTTTTTTTTAATTATTTTTGTCTGCTTGTTTTCCTTCGGATGTTGTCTTTCACAAGTAAGAAACAAGAGTCAATTAAAAGGAAACATTTTCTTTGCTCAAGGGAATTTGTCTGCAGTAGCAAAGGAAGTGCTCTGTAAACAGGTAAACCTGCTTGGCATACCCCCGGTCCCCAGAGCATCAGTGGGTTTGGATACCTCTGAGCTTGCCTGGAATTCTTCCTCATACCTCTTTGGATGGTATCTGACTTGCAAATCTGAATGTCCTGCAAATGGGCTTAGAAGACAGACCCAGTAAGAAGTCTAACAAATGGTTTTTATACCTCAGACGTTCTTGCATATCTTGTTCCTAAAGCAGGATCTGGCTTCCTAAAGCAACCAGAACACAACTTCTGCATCTCACAGCAATGGATGCAGCCACAAATGACCCCCTGCCATGGCACTGACTGCATCTTGGCTATGACTGCAATTTGGGGCTGGCTGCAAAACAGCAAGTTGCACTGAAGTCTGAGTGTGACTGGTGCAAGGAGAACTGAAGATGAGCTGCTTCTGTAGAGCCCACTGACAGCTCCAGGAGAAACAGACCCAGAGCAGATACAAATGAGGAACCTGGCCCAAGGTCTGAGCCAAAAAAAAGAGGGAAGAGGTTTTTCCTGGGGTCAGGTCTCACACGGTCTGTGATCAGGACATGATATCAGCCAGGAAATTAGAAGAATAGCTTCGGTAGGGAAAGCTGCAGCTCATTAGGCTGCATTGCCTGGTCGCATGTGGTTTCTCTCTCAGCTCAGCAAAGCCAACTCAATGCTTTCCCCAGTTAGACGTTGGCCTAAATTACAGACTTTACACTCAGACTTCACAAAGCATTAATATTTAGATGGTGGGTTAAATTTCCATCTACAACGCCGTTAATTTTATGGGAAAATCACACACATTCTAGTTTACATGTGCTACTTCTCAACTGCTCAGCTGGTTACTCATCTGGTTTCCTGCTGCTTTTTTTTTTCCACCAGTGTAATTCTCTGACTCTCTGGAGTATCCTAGAGCAGCACCTGATCTTTGTCAGTCAAAGAGGCCAGAACCAGGCTTCCTTTCACCCGGGCTTTCCAGAGCCAAGGACACAACCACCCTGAGCCTGGTGCCTCCTGCAACTCATCTTTTGATTTAAGAATAAAACACAGATATTATTTCCTATGCGTGTAAACCAAAACCCACCTTTATCTATCACCCTTGCCCATAGGAAACCAGGTAGGTTCTATCTGTTTTGGTTTTTAAATGCTCAGTGGATGAAAACAAAGCTGCTCTGCAAAATGAATTTCACCTCCCAGAGAAGAACTCTGCCACCTTTGCATAACACCATGAAAACAAGGGCTGGGAACAGGGAATGTTGCTATAAACTACAGAGTCATTAATGGGCGACTGTAATAATCAGGTGTATTTATAAACCAGGAACAACTTTCCCAGCAAGACTACTTTCCATCACCTCCCACCGCATTATTGTTCCCTGCCAAATCTGTCAGCTCACACTTGCATTGTTAATTAAGTGAACCACTCGAGGCAGGTGAACGGAGAGTAATTTTCCCCACGATCATTTCTCTCTTTGGGTCTCTGCACTTGGCCCCAGCACAGAGGTGAGCCCAGGAATTGTATTTGTGGGGAGAAATGCAGCAAATCGGGTAGAGAGAAAGGACGAAATTTGCTGAAAGCCTCATCTGTAGCTTTCAGCATCTCGGGTAAATCCTATTACTGCCTTCAGAGGGAGGGAGGGAGGTGGCAGTGCTGCAAGCATCAACAAAAAACAACTCTTCATTCCACTTCCCTATCCTTACCTCCTCATCCTCCTCCCTTCCTTCCTTTGCTCGCTTAGAAAATGGCAACACTACCAAAAACCACAGGCATCTTCGGCTCCTTCCCCTCTCTCTTGACCTTTTCACAGTTCTAAGGGTTATTTAATGAGCTTAGAAAAATAATGCATCAGTTAATGGCAGAATCCCTGGAAGGGCAGCATTATCAAGCTTCCCTCTCCTCCTCCTCACCCCCACTGGAGGCCACGTCACCTTCCAGCCTCCACTTCCAGCTTCCCTTCTTGTCTAATTTCAAATGTCTTTAAATTAGTACCACTTTACGAAATGGAGAAAGAGATCAGCAAGAGACCTGGAAAGGGCCATTTAAATGTTGATCTTCATATGCTAGTAAGAATGCAGAGCAATTTCTTTGCAATCACAGTGTAGCAACTGGTGTACAACAGAAGACCTGCTAATGTAGACACACTACTATATGTCATAAAGAAGGCCACAATACACTGTAAAATAGTGAGGGGATAGGATAACAAACCCAGAAGATCTGGACAGCTTAACTCGTTCTATAAAAGAACCCATAAATCTAAGCAAAATTAAGAAAATTTGTTTTAATAAATCTAGAAGTCAATAATCCTGCCTCTTCTCCAACAGAAACAAAAATTACTGCCCACAGGCACTATGAGCAACCCATCTTTCATCCCAGAATTAAACTTCCCATGATTTCCAATGACACTTGAGACTGTTTTATAATTCAAGACAGAATCCAGAGGCTGTACATGGTTCTGAAGATAACACCAAGTACAGCCTGGCAGCATAAACCTCCTTTTGAAATATTTTTGGGCTTTAGATGTAAGTGGAAGTAGGCTGGTGCAAAACAGAACTGGGTCTTCAAATCAATGCCTTTGCTCTTGTAGGTAGCTGCTGTTTAATCATTCTTTGTCTAAGAATAAACTAATCCTTTCCATATGGAGAACCATCCATCATATTTTAGGGACTTAACCAAGGTATCAGCGGTTGGTACTAGCTACCTTGCACCAAGATAGCTTGGACTAGCTACCTGGGACCTCTTGTGAAAGAGAGACATCTCCAGGATGATCGAACACACCTACAATCTGAGTCACGTTCTGGAGGAGGCTCTTACGTTAATTACAGAGGAGTTTCATATGACTAAATCCCTGAGGTAAGTACCTTCACCAAGCATCTAAAGTTAGATGGGATGAATCTCAAGTTTCCTGAACCCCCAAAAGCCTTTGCAGAAGAGCTCTCCTCTCTGCCTCTAAGAAGCCTGCCTATATTTTTCAGCTTAAATTTAATCATGGCTAGTTGGCATTCATTTGTTCTTGTGTCAGTGCTACCCTTGAGCTTAACAGATCATCTCCTTCCCTGGCATTTTGAATTGTTCTGCTCCTCTTATCCTCCACAAACCTCTCACTCATTTAGCAACAGCAGTTATTTATTTCTCTTAAGAACTCAAGTCTTTGACTCCCCATCCACTTAATTATTCCACCAGTCCTTCCCAGAACCTGCTTCTCCCCAGGACAGTCTATACTGCACAGGGCATCTGGAACAGCATATAGCAGTAAAGACGAAGATTAATATCAGGTATTAATGTCAAAAAAATTTGCTTTTCTCTT
The DNA here is from genome assembly GCA_030625065.1 of Alectoris magna. Classification (NCBI taxonomy): domain Eukaryota; kingdom Metazoa; phylum Chordata; class Aves; order Galliformes; family Phasianidae; genus Alectoris; species Alectoris magna. The sequence goes on along the minus strand of CM060579.1, from coordinate 3,577,707 downwards.
GTTTTATTAGACATGTTGCCTCAGGTACCTGAGAATGTTTCCTTCTCCACAGTTCCACCACTCACTGTTGCTTCAGTGATCTACGGTGGTCAGAAATACCCAGGTATTTCTTGGTTTCATAATCACCACTTTCCTACACAGATTTCTCTGTTCACTTTGTCCAGCAGTTATCAGCAGCCCAGTAATTTCCACTCAGTTAACACTGGCTTTTTCCAGTATCATTTTTCACTGGTATTTTGTGTCAATTTCCATTAGCAGTGAGAATATGAAATGGGATCAGGCAGGACTGACCCTTCCACAACTTTATGACTGACCACCCCCACTGAAATATTTCCTTTCTGTAGAACTCATCCCTTTCTGCAGCACTCTTCTGATCTGATTTAACTTCATTTTACCAACCTCTGTCTTAATGAGTATTTCTCATACAGCATATATCAAATGTTTCTAGCTTAGTTGGATTCAGATCTAAAGCACATCAACTAGCTAGAAAATAGTTACCATATTATTCTTCTCTGGTCTTTTCTTGCAGAACACGTTGTGATCCGTCTTACTGTTTTAATTATTTTGCCTTTCAAAGTTGTTTTTGCATACTACAGAGGTCACACTAATAGACTTACAAATGCCTTGATCACTTTTTTCCCTCTAAAATAGATGTGCCACGCTTTCAATTCTTTTGTAACACAGTATCAACCTGCTTCTGCACCAACATCCTGTAAAACAGCTCTTTCACATATCAGAAATAAAAGCAATTTCTTCCCCTCATTATCATCTCATTATCAAACCTCTTGCATCATCGAGCAGTTTGAGTTTTACTTCTACCTCAGCTATAACGATTTAAGTGTCCACACACACCATCCCATTTGTGTCCTGCCTTCACACCATGTTCATTATCAACAGCCTTACTGAATCTGAGAGGAAATTATTCATCTTGTTTTGTCACAGGACATTTATCCTTTTGACTTTCTGAATCCACCTAGTTGCCTGACGGCTTTAATCTAGAGAATTACACAATAGATGCCTTTTATCCTAGGATCTCCAGCCATCTCCCTTGCGCTAATTTAGTCAGTTACATTGAAAAAAATTAATAGAGTTATTTCTAGGATTAAGAGAATGATCTTACGCCTCAGAAAGGGAAAAAAGAGAAAAAAAAAACGTAAGTTACTCACTCTAATTGGAAGTCCACGTGCAGCCCTGGGTGTTGAACAGAGCTGAAGTGATTCCTCCAGTGTACCCAAACGATGCACACAGTAACACAAGTCAAGTTTATCTGGAAAACATATTGTCGAATATTGAGGTCAGATTCATTCCTCTACAGAGAAGCGGAAAGACTTTTGTCCACAAGTTACGTAAGTTTACCCAAAATACGTTCTAGGCATGTAAAGCAGAGAGCAGCTTCTTTCTTAGTGCTCTGCACAATGATGACTTCCACTTTAGTAAATAAAGTCACTTCTTGTCTCATGATCTAATACTGAAATGCGCGTACAAAAACCCAGATTGAAGTGGTGCTATCAGTAGGGACAATTCTGTGATCTACATTCAGTTTTAATCCAGGCGTTGTGAATCTGAATTCCCATTTGATTTTGTACTTGGAAGGAGAGCACCTTTTAATGTCAGACCTCACGGTGCTCAGCCAGCTGGCCGCCTGGACAAGCCATGTTGCATCACCCTCCGGTTCCCCATCAAACCCACCAACTTGGGACTGAGCATTTCAGAATACAAAAACACCAGAGTGGGGACATCACCCTTCAGCCCCATTCATTCCCATGTTTCCTCAGTTCCTCTACTGAATACTTTCACTGGATCTCTAGCATATGCATTGTCACTCATTCTGGATCATTTTCTTTCTATTGCATGTACTAATAGCATCTACTAGCACATACATTGCTGCTCCACAGAGAATGGGGACTTTAAGGACTGTCAGATGACTGGAGACGGATTACCTTGGGGTTCCTTCCCCTTGAATTATTCTCCTATGAAATTCTCATCTGCAGGCTGCAAAAGGGAAACGACAGAGAGAAAAGAAACAGCTTCTCCCTGTCTAAACTTTCTGAGGAGCCTGTCGTGCTAAGTACTGGCCTGTCTCCTCTCGTTTGCGTTAACAGTGTCTAAATCACTCTTTCAACTCGCTGCCTTCCACAGGAGGAGCTGAGGCAGCAGCACAAATGGATCCTTAAGTACAAGGGGCTGGAGTGAGCTATTTCCATACGTACTTGGAGGTAAGGAAGAAAAAAAAAAAGGTACTTTTAGTTTCAGGTTTCTCTCTCTCTTCCATTAACGCAAGCCTAGGAACCACTTTAGGTTTGATTTTATATTAAACACATCTCAAAATAACTTAAAAATGGGTTGGACTCTTAATATCAAATAATAACAGCCTGGGGATGAGCGTGGTTTCTGTACTGGTGGCCACGTGAGGTGGCAGCACCGCAGCTCTCACACAGCCCCTGCTCCATGCTCAGGGCACAGCACGCACAGGTGGGCAGCCAACCAACCCAACCCAACCCAACCCAACCCAGCCCAGTGTGCTGCCTGCTGGCCCCAATAGTGTTTGCTCCAGGACAAGGCACACCCGCCGTTGCCTTTCCCTTTGGTACAACCGGTGGAAGAGTGCCAAGAGCCAAAGCTGTGTCCTCCAGGGCTGATAGCTCCAAATTCTTTCCTGTTTCCCACTAGCAGGGAAGAAGAAAAGCCAAGCATGGGTGTGCGGCAGGGCTTTGGGGCTTGGATGTGGCTAATAAGTTGACCCATCTGCCCCAAACAGCAGTGAGGCAAAGCCAGGCCAAGCTTTGGCTCCTGCAGCTTCAGTCTGTGCGTGCCTGCTCTGCTGGAAGCTCTATCTTTGGAGTGTCGCAGTCACCAAAAATGAGACTGAGGCCGCCTACGGGCTCTCTTGCTAAAATTGCTTTCATTTAGAACTATTTATCAGCATTTTCACACCATTTTTCAACCACTCTCCTCAGCAGCTCCATGCAATGCAAATACCTCCAAGTCATCACGGCGAGCCAAGAGAGCCCAGCCTGATAAAACATAATGCGCGAGGCAGGGAAATTCAATTACAGCGGGCTGATGTGCTAGCCCCAGCTTTTTGCTTCAAAGGGGAGGGATAACAGGTAGACAGATTTTCTAGACATGTGTGTGCAATCGCTCTTGCTGCTGATCTCTCTCAGGCAAAGTGACAGGCAGCTTCACTCAGACTGGGAGAACTTAATTCCTGCAATGTAACCCACTGCAGAAGCTGAAACTTCATCGACACCACATAAGCTTGGTTTTGAGGATGTACATTAGGCAAATTTCACCCTTACACCCAGCACAAAGTGCTCAGGATTAAGTTTGAAACACTTCTGTGATTTGAGGGTGGAATGATTTAAAAATGATTTTAAAAAACCTTTGGCTGTAGCGGCAGGGCAAGGAGGGAAATTGGCTCATCTGCCTTATCAGCCATTCCACCAGGTAAGTAGAAATCACAGGTTCTCCGCGTGCATTTCTCTGCATATGTGAAATTCATCCCAGAAAGCTGAAGACCAGATAGAAGAACTCTTCAATATTACATCAGCAATGCGTATTGGTGGGGTCTGAGCAGCCTTACCAACAGGTGGGAGGCTCGTTCCGTGACCACTGAGTGCATAGCAAAACTCCAGGGCACAGCTCTGATGCTGCTGCTGTTTCCAAAATACTCAGATTACCCTGTGATACTTCCCTCATTTCAGAGCCTCCACTGTGCAGCAAGAACAGAACTGTTACCCTATCATCTCCGTATCCCTTTAAAGCACAGCACAGTCCTGTGGTGCACTTCAGAAATCTTCCCTGAACATACGCACAAACACATCCTTTTTTTTTTTTTCCCCCCATCTTTTGAGTAATTATTTTTGTTCTGACAAAACCAGAACAAGCAGAGCAGCTGCGAATATCTCCAAAGCTTTCAGAGAACGGGCACAGCCCACACACCAAGCTGATCCGTGCTAAAACCCAACACGAGGAAACTGGCATGGCTGAGTCCAGCTGAAGGACACTGCCTGGGCACTGGGAAACCTGCAGGTAGGGTGAGGAGGCTCCTCTGCATCCCCAGGGCTGCTTGGCTCACAGAATCAAGGGGGTTGGAAGGGACCTCTGGACATGGAGTCCAACCCCCTGCTAAGGAAGGTTCACTACAGCAGGTTGCATATGAAAGCATTCAGGCAGGTCTTGCATATCTCCCAAAGAAGGTCATCCCCCAACCTATACCGATGCATGCAGTTACGCTGCACAGTTTGGTAATTCCGAGCATCCCTTGCACAAGTGCAAAGCCTTATTACTGCTATCTATTACCTTGGGTAAATATTGGAACAACAGCATTCGGAACACAATGCACCAGGATGCGAGTAGTTCAGCCCTGAGCTCTAACGAGCCCACTGAACTGTTAAGCTGCTGAACTCCTCCTTGGGTCCGAGGTGATCCAAGGAATTAACTTGGCCCTATCTGCGGCGATTGAAGGGCACTGAGATGTGGCCGCACTGCCTGCACCTCTGTGTAATTTCAGGCTGGTACTTAAAGCCCACAAAGTTTGCACAAAAGTGCTTTTATAAGGAGTGTTTTCCTGTCCTGAATGCCAATGCACTGCAAGCTACATGAAAATCAATAGCAGCGAGAGGAAGGAATCCTCTGCGGGGAGAAACATCTTGGAAAAGCAGATATAAAGGATCCATCGCCTCACGCTAATATTCCATTTCAGAGAGCCAATTTATTATCCCTAAGGACTGGAATATTCTGTTCCAGGAAAGGAGTTGTTTGAATAGATGTGTGTGAGGGGAGACACAAACACACACACAAACATATTGATCCAAGCTGTATTTATGATTCCTCAGATCTCTAAGAAATTGATTTCAGACTATTCTCCCTCTCTCTGCTTCACTCCAGCTGAAAATCAAAGCTCAAAATCAGTGTAGGATCCCTTAAAGAATTATTTTGATTGGGAAAAAAATTAACTGGGAAAAAAAAAGTTTATCTGGAAAGAAAAACCCCTTCAAACCAAGAATCCCGTGGATTTGGTGTTCAATACTCTGACAAGCATCTTTTCAAAGCAACTGAAAACTCAGAAATACCATTTAAGATTAAACAAGCAAACAAACACAGCTCGGCTTCTTTCTTCCCTTTTCAAGGAAAGGATTGAACTTATTTTCAGCAAGTTCAAATGACAACTTGAGTTTGCAGTTGTTCATTTTCTCTCAATAAAGTTTTTTTTTTCCCCTGGATTTCTGTATTCTCATTAATGATTTTATTTACTGATTTCTTGGTTTGTTTTCTTGGGGAATTACACAAAACTGGAGTCGCAAAATAGCCCCTGTGCCAGCCATCTGCACTGGCACACACCTACCAGGGGGATTCCGGTTCTGAACCTAAATACACAACCCATCTTTATTAAACAACGTGCCAAGACTTGGTCATCTTTAAGCCCCAGCTTAAAACAAGACCTGCAGCTTCACTGAGTGTTAAACATTCTCTAAGAGCCAACACACAAAGCATTGCTTTGAAGGAGGTTGGCCTTCAGCTGGTGTCGGAGCTCTACAGGCTCCAACCAGGACCGTGCTGAGAGCCCATATCTACAAACTCATTCTTTGGTATCCAAGCACCCAGAAGTCTCACCTGAGCATGGAAAGATGTACAAGATGAGAATGGTTCTCAGCTATGGATGCTCGACTCCTTCCAGATCCAACCACCACCTTCCCCATGTTCATCTGCCCTCCCTGCGTCCCGGCCCACTCAGTGCCTTACCCACCAAAGGGATCCACTTCATTTCATTCTAAGCACCACACACCAGCTAATTATAAACCAAACACAAATTAAACCCATCTTCCAGTCCTCCTCTCCGAACCCCCTAATTGCCCATTACCCTGCATTGTGCTTTGACACAAAAGTAATTCTACTAAGTGGGGAGTTTTGTTGTTGTTTTTTCTTTCATAAAAACTGTTAATTTGCTATTAAATCTCTTGTTGAAAGACTAATAGCTTAATGAATGCATTAAACATGTGCAAATTAGTTTTTTTTTAACTGCGTTACTTAGTTGAAGATTGAAAGGGTATGATACATCATCGTTGGCTGGGTAGGATTTAATGAGGCATTAGGCCATCTTCTGTCTTGGAGGCCAGACTTATGAATGATCCCCAGTTCTGCACAGGCAATGCTTGTCCCAGGTCCTTCTCCTGCTGGCGACATATATTTTCCCTTTGCCTGTTTCTTCCCCCGTCACTGCTGATGTACATGAAATAAAAATGTAGTTTCCAGATCAGTTTTATAATGAAAAGTAGCCCATTGCTGATGACAAATGTTGTTTACAGTCACTAGAAAAGAGGGTGGAATGGTGAGTGAATATATTAGAGGAGGAGAGGATAGCTTTTATATTCATTATACTGCCATTTTGGGCCCGTGAAGACACATAACCTTTCTCTTTCTCCCTTCATCATACAGTCACTTTCAGATGTCTACATTAAAATAAAAAGCTGCAGGCAGTGTGTTTTGCATTAGCTGCTATCAATGACGAAGACATTTTCCACCAGTCAAGCAGAGCTCACTGCAGGAACACCATCCCTCTGCACACACTCACAGAGGTTTTTCCTGGGTGCCCTTCCTACTGCACCCCTCCTCAGGTTCTCCCCGCTCCACACTAAATAAATCCTGCATAGGACACCAAATAGAGGCCAGCGTAAGGTTTTGATCCTGCTAGGTCATATAGGAGAGTGGAGCCTATCAGGGTGATGTAGTACAAGCAACAGACAGCCCTGCCTATTGAGAAGTAGGCAACATCTTCTAGGAGGGTTGTTCATGAATCTTTTAGACCCATAGGGCCTGAAGTGAAAGCCACAAGCCTTACCTACTGAGGGTTGAGATCAGGTACCCAAACTCCACCACAGACTGCATTTGAGCTGTGGAAATCCTGCTGTATGGCCCACACGTGGGCAGGGTCTGCAGAAGCTTGCAGACAGCCAGCAGGAGCTCATTCCTGCAGACTGTAAACATGAACAACTTTGGAGCAAAATCTCTCCTTGTGAGGCCCCGTAGACTTCTGCTGCTCGGGGAGAAGGGGAAAACAAAGGAAGGACAGCGGGGTTCGTGGAAGAAAGAGTTCTGTGTTGGCAATGACAAAAAAGAAACTCTTTATTTTGAGGAAAATTTAGATAAATTAAACTTCGGGGAGGGAAGGATGGGTTTAATACTTCTGGGGTTCTGTCTGTCTGTTGAAGAGGACGAGGTCTGCATTGAGGTGGCTGCAGGAGCTGACACGTGCTGGAACGAACCCAGAGTCAGACAGCTGGCACCACTCCCACCCTCACATCTCTGCTCCACGCCATGATCAAAAGGCTGTCAGATACTAATGAAGTCTTAATGCATCATTTCCTATTCACACTGACTCATGTGAGACATCTCGGGCAACTGAGTTTCGTTGATCACATACCGAGGCTCCTTCTGCAGTGATCAGCTCTTCCAGATTCAGAACAGCTGAGTTAGGATCCTGGCATGAATTACCATCTTTTCAAACCTTTCTCCACTGATTTTACATGGAGCTTTAGGGGTTCCAGCCACTTATCCCTTAACAGTCAAGTCAGATGTCTGAAATTAGACAATGAATAGCCTTACAAGACTGTCATTTATTCATCTCTGAAAGCTCATGTGCATGCTGCATTTAATGGCTTGTGCTGAGACACTGCTTAGGGGCCCAGAAGAGCCACAGGCACAGAATTATTGCTGAGTCAGTGATTTCATCTGAGCCAGTACCTCCACTGCCTGATGGAAATCTCATGGAAAGGGCACCCAATGGAAGGAACATCAAGGACATGTGCCCTGTCCGTGGAGTCTTTCAAGATGAGGCTGGATCAAGCCCTGGATTTAGCTCTGCATGTCTCTGTTCATTGCAGGGGAGCTGGACTAGATGACCTTTAAAAGTCCCTTCCAACTCTAAGGATTCTATGACATTCTAAAGAACAGAAAATGAAAGAGGGGTTTAAGGACAGGTCCTCTGCAATATCATTTAATAGCTCTTGGTCAGGCAGTGGCAGCAGGAAGGTTCACAAGCAGATCTTTATTCCCTTAACATGCTTAAATTATTGGTGATGTTAGAACTGTAAGAAATTCAGGCCTATTCTGCTCTCACCCTGTACTTACAGCTGATTTGTCTTACACTGACTCACGTCATATGACTTAAGGAGCAGTATCCTACATCATCTGTCCTCTGAGTAAGAACAAAAAGGAAGCTCTGATTGTGCTGAAATCAGTAATAATCTGGCCACAGTTTCATCTCTGGTGCTTCCCTTCCCTATTTATGCCAGGTGGTTTGCAATGGAGCCAGAGCAGAGTGAGACTGTCAGGCAGCTCTCTTCTGAGGGCTCTGCCTTTTAGGGGAACATACAAGGAAAAGAACTGATGTCTGGTTGGGAAACATTCCTATCTGCTGAGTCCTAAGGACATGCCTCATATAGCCCCAGTTCTCTGACACGTTCATTAATTTGTTAATTAATTGGAGCACAGCTTCTGAGCTCCATTTAGCCAACCGAAAGTTCGGGGTTTAGTCTCACCATCCCCTGAAGGTGCACCCAGAGGGTGACTGGCAGCTGCAGGAGATGCATTATTCATCCCATCTCTCTGGGTATGGGCATTAGTATGAGAATAGTCAATCTGTGAGACGTGTAACACTGTGCAGAGACTTCAGCAAGATCGTGAGCAACCATCCTAGACAAGGTACCCACCTCTCAGGTGGTTAATGGAATGAGTGGGATCCCATCACACTGACACCGGAGAACAGCTCCATTAGTGCACTTGTAATACAGTAATGCGATAATGTGTTGGGAGGTACAGCAATAATAGTGAGGTGGCACAATCCTAAGCTGCAGTATATGAAGACAAGCCCACGTATAGCAGCCATGGACACAGCAACAAAGGAAGAAAATCTGCTTACCTTTGGAAGGCCGCAGGTAGGCAGGTATCTCCAACAAAAGCCCCTCACCTCCACTGCCAACCCTTACATGAGGTCTGGGAAGGGGTGGATCCCTGCTCCAGCCCTTCCAGTCACCCAGATGCATTGCACACACTTGAGTGTGTGCACTCACTTTACCCTGGGTTGGCCCTGCCTTCCCACCAGGTTCTCAATCACTGCTTCAAGCCATGACTTAGCATTTCCACTACAGCACTCTATTAATGCACCAGCAGAACAGAATAAATGCCTTCCTAAGTTCAGCTAATCTTTTTGCACCTCATAAGTTATGAAAATGTTTTACAGGTTATCAGCAGTGCTCACATCACCCATAACTAGAAACACTGGATTTAAAAGCCTACATTGATGCCAGCTGTTCCCCTTTAGAAATACTACTGCTCCTGGGGGAGAGAAGGAAGCCCGCAGACTTTACAACACAGTTGATGCTGGAAGCACGTGGGCCCGTACACAAAGAGCAGTGGGAACCTGTGGTTTTAAAATATTTTAAACCTAAATATTCATGCGTGGCATATTAAGAACAACAATTTTATTTTATTATTTTTTTTTTTTCCAAGACAGTTAGAAATCAGAGGCGTTCACTCAAACCTTCAAGAACTGTGATTAATTGTACCCCATACACAGGCAAATATCAGCACATGTGCAGCAGAAGAATTCCCTGCTATTCAAGCCAAGCAGTTGTGTGTTCTCAGAGCCTACAGCCTGTGCTCGTATTGTTACCTGCACACAGCACGGCGATGCACAAGGTCAGCGGTAGACTGCGCTCCTATTGTTGGTGTTTGAAGAGGGAACATTTTATCCTTCACAACAAATCTACATATGGGCTATTCAACGAAACACAATAGCCTCACTACATTACTTCATCCATTAGCTAGATGCCTGTAAGAAAAATAAAGTTGTAGTTTTTTTTTTTTTTAAGATCCATTATGGATTGTGAGGTAAACAACTTGCATTCAGGCTGAAAACTGCTATCTGATCCCCAAAGCAGGCAATTTTTCAGTTTGTGTCATTCAATGGGAGGTAGATGACTTCCTTTAGCATTATTTAGTAGTGGTTTTGGGGGGCAGGATGATGCCAGTGTTGTGTACACAACCAGGGAGACATACCTTTAGGAGCATTGTGAGCAGCAGTGATTTGGAGAATGGCACATCCTTGGTGCAAGCAGTGGGTCCTGCACTGCCAGGAACGTGCTGCCAGGTCTTGGGGTTCTGCCAAGTTCCTCCACCTTGCCCCACAGTAGGCAGTAATAATGCTGCTTGCTCTTTATCCTGACCCAGTCGCTGCCAAGCACTTCTCACAGCATCAGTAATTGCGCAGCCATCAGGCAAGAGCCTCTCTGCTGAATGGAAGAAGAAGGAGGAGAAAGGTGTTGTTTCTTCTCTTTCTCTTTTACACCCCTCTAGCACTCCACTGAAGAAGCCTTACCTGGTATTCCATGTCCCTCCGAGCTCAGGGCTCAGCTCCATGCTGAAAACCTAACGTGACAGTGATTCCTCAAGGATGCAATCAGCAAACATGGGGGATAGAAAATCAGACATGTTGACACAGAAAAATACTCTCCTTCAAGCAGCCCTCATATTAGGAGGGCTGCCTGCTCTGTGTGCCATGGATCACCCCAGTCTGGCCAGGGGAACAGGAATTTTGCCCCAGCATTTGCAGTGGGGCACCCACACAGGAGTGGGACAGTTGGGTGGTTTTGGTTGGGCAAGGAGAGGATTCAGCATCATCAGCAACTGAAGCACAGTGAGTGGGATGTATGTGGCAAATGGAGGGCAAGGTGTCCATCTCCTGCAGGTGAGGAAGATGAGTGCAGGACGGTCTAAGGGAAACTTCTGAGGTCGGAAAGAATGATGTACTCCTGGCACAGCAGCTGATCTGGCATCCTCCTGTCCTCTCCCATTAGAAACGTGAGTATCCTCCAGTAAGGAACAGCACAGAGTCTCTGAGCATTGAACACTGCACAGGTCAAGGGGAGCTGCATCTCTGCTGGGCACCTATAGTTGGGCAGAGGTTGCATGAGGTGCCATGAGTCTGCATGGAAAAAGGAGCTGCGATGGGAAGAGACACTCCCTGCAACCTTACCCCAGTCCCCAGAGGGATCAGTCCTGCATTGCCACCACATTCTTGCGTCCTTTACCCAGGATTCAGAAAGCACAGCCATGCCAAGGTGCCGAGTTTCCAACGCTGCACTATTCCTCGCTGAGCTAGCGCTGTGCCAGCTGGGAGCATTGAGACCCTGGGCCATGTGCACGGCACGGTTTGCTTCCTGGCACTCCTGTGTTGCGTTGCCATTCTGTACGAGTTCCTCTTGGTTTCTAATTCCCAGGGGAAAACAACAAACCACGGGTGATGTTGAAGGAGGGATAGGAGAGATGGCAACCTGGTCTGTTGGTTGGCATTGTAATTATTTGCGTGCTCTGGGCAAGGATCATTAAAAAAAAAACCAACAACTGTGAAGGGAAAAGAAAACAGAATTATCACAACAAAGCTTGTTTGGAGGCCCACAGAACGTGTGATTGTTTTTCTTATGCATAGGAGTCTGAAAATGAATCAAATGCCACTGACTCTGAAGCAGAAGACATTTGAATGACATGTCCATACCGAGGCACAAATTCCTGTGAATCAGGCAATCGTAATATTGCTGAGCCAGCTTGGCCTTTCTCCATGTTTTTGAGCTTGAGCCAACTAAAACACAATACAGGTGGAAGCGGGAGGCAAAGCGCTGCTTGTTTCTTGGATGCACAGAGCACAAACATCACTTGGGCCATGGCAAGGCCCTGCTCTACTAACAGCCTGCTGGGGAACCAGGCAGTGGTGAGGACAGGCAAAGACACATCCAGGCCATGAGGCGACAGATAGGGATCCCACAGGCATCACCCCTAACCCAGAGTGTCCAGTGCCATTGTTCAAATCTCCCCTTTAAATTAGACCAAAGTTCCCACGCTGCCTTACAGCCCTGGTCCAGCCTACAGCTCATCTCACCATCCCTGTCTCTGGTCTCTGTGAATCAAAGCAACTTTCATAGCATTGCATCCCCCACAGGCAACTTGTTCCTCAAAGCTTCTTTCACTGCCCCAGCATCACCTCCCTCTGCTCCTTCAGATCTGTTTCTTCTGCAGCAAATTTAATTAAAGCCTCTCCAGGAGCCTCATGAGCAAGTCAATACAGTGCCCAAGGTAGGATGTGTTAAAATAAGGTTTAAAGTGAGTAGGTATGAGAAGAACTGGAAGGAAGGTGGGCTTTGCTGTTAAGGAACTGGAGGGAGGCAGGATCCATCACTTCCTGCTTAGGTCTACGTTACTATTAAGGAAAGTGTCCATGCTCCCACTGCAGTCATTACAGATCCAGTCAATACACTCTCATCCCTAAATCTGCTGACTGTAGAGGTAGATCTTCATCAGCGGTCACGGAAATTGATTGGGGCAATAAGGGGGAAATATCCCACAGCCCACCCAATCAGCTGTGTGATTCTGGCCATATGGAATAAGCTCATCTGTATGGTCTGTAGTCTTCTTTCTCAATTACCCTGCAGCTGTATCTGTTCCAAAAATAACAGCTAGCTCCTTCGCATTTTGTGATTGTGCCATCATAATTAAAACAAATTCCAGTCTCCAAACAGCAGTTGTAGGAGCCCATCAATTTCAGGGGGAGGGATGGAAAAACATTTTTTTTTCCAAATCATATTCACTCCAACCTACCTGGTTTCAAAACTGTCCTTGATTCAATTGGGTTGCTGTGGAAACAGCCATGACATCAGACATGGGAGTCGTGACATCGTCGAGTGAATAATCTCATGCTGGAGAAGGCAGCTGGAAAAATGGAGCAAACAAATGTGTTTATCCACAAATGCTCCTACCATGAGGAACTGGAATCTCCAATGGTAATTTACCACACGTTGCTAATGCGTTTGCTATAATATATTTCTTAATTCTTTTTCTTTTCCTTTTTTTTTTTGGCTGGATATGGAAGTTCATCAGGGCTGGAACAAACAGGGGAAGCATATTGAAATGAGCATTACGGATCTGTCGTGCTCTAGTTTATGGTCTTTTCTCAGTGATACACAGTAAGTAAAACAAGTGCTGATTGAGTCAGCTGCCTCCTGGGTGTTCATTTGCTGTAGTGTGAAGAATATTAATGCTAAGTACATCCGTGTGCATCAGGAAAGGCAGGAGGAGGCAAGCAGATTACCCCGGCTTAGGGGTATTATACACGCGTCTGCAACTTCCAAAGACACAGAGAGGAAACATTTCTGTGGGTTTTTGTCTCTTATCTTCTTACAGTCTTATAGATTCTGGAGATGCATTGCCCCGGAGTTTTAATACTCAGTTTTTCAGGGGGGATTGTGATTTTATTTTAAATCCTCCTTTCTACCGAAGGAAAAAAAAAAAAAAAAGAAAAAGAAAAAAGAAAAAAAGCAAGCGGTGAAATTCATCAGGATAAAGAAAAAGCAGATTCCAAGAGAAGAAAGAGCAGATGAAAAAGAAAAGTTTGATTAAAATCCCCTCTTGTTCCGTGTGTTTGATGTAAATATCTTCACACCTTTCTCTTCCTTGCAACCTCAGCAGAGGGTTCAGCCCGTCACCAGGGGATTGAGTTCCAGGCTCAGGGCTTTGTAGTTGCTGCTGCTCTTGCTGCTGTTGTCTAAAGGGATTATAAGCCTTTGTAAAGCTTGTGTTAATACCCTGGAGGGGAAAAATAAGTTTCCAAATAACCTTTTTTTTGTGTGTGTGTGTGCATCCCCTGTCTAAGGGACCCTAGCAATGGAGAAATTAGGATGTGTTTTGGCTTCAAGAGTGGGCCATTTGAAGTTCATGAGCCATGTGTGCTGCCTGTGTGCCCCAGCCCGTCCCAGGTAGCCTTGTGCTGCTGACACTGAGGCCCATGGGGAGCAGCACTGCACTGCTCTGCTCACCAGGGAGCCCGTTTCATCTGAATTAGGTGCTGGGCTCCCAGAGCATCCTTCAGCAACGTTTGGGCACGTTATGCTCTATATGTTCTTTGGCAAATCCCAATTCAGGATCCAATTCCACAGCTTCAGACTGACTCTCTGCATCCTTTTTTTCTTTTCTTTTTTTTCCTGGGTTTTGAGCCACGCTGCGCCACTTCCCTTCAGATGCACTGCAAAGGTGCTGAGGAGTGCATCACTGGGCACTGCAGAGCCGTGCCATGCTCAGTGCCAGCCAGCAGCCCGGCCCACCAGGTGACGGGTTGCTCAGCCAGGGATGCTGCAGGTGCTCAGAAGCTGGCCTGGAGCTTGGTGCCCACTGGGATGAGGCACTCAGTGCTTGCTTACATCACGGCCACCCATTCCATCCTGCTGTGTCAGCCTCTGGGAATGGAAGTGAGCAAAATGGGCAAAGTGAGCTGAAAGAAGGGAGAGATGTGGAGGGGCAGTTCATTAGAAAATGAGAACTTCATGCATCTCCTACAGGCACCTTCCATGAGCTCTGGATTAGGGCTGGATTGAAGAGGTGAAGGCAGTGAAGCCCATCTTTGCAGGGCTGACACAAGCAACCAAAGCAGAGCTGCTCAGATGATACATTCATTGTTGTGCTTTTTGCTACCAGGCAATGTTACATGACAAGAGGCTCATCCCTGCGAACACAGAGCACAGGAGGAGCCAGGGAGCCCTGATGAGAATGGCAGGACCTGAGCAGGGCTGGCACCAGAGCATGTCAGCCCCATCCCTTGCCTGAGACCCCACCAAGATCAGGATCAGGGTTGTGGGGCCCATTTTAGCCACAGGGAAGAGCCTTCTGGGATAGCACAAGGTTTTGCACAAATCCATTTCTAAATTTTCCTGAAGATATTTTTCAGACATGTTAATATATCTTTGGACAAAAGCACAACTCCCCAACTACTATTTTGTCTGCAGTTGTGACAGTTTCAAAACTGATGCTGAAACGCAGTCATGATTAAAACACAACTTTTTGATTGACTCAAATCACTTTTTCCTTACAAACTGTCTGCCAGCAATTTTGGCTTTTTTTTTTTTTTTATTGAATAACATTCAGATTTGGAAAGGAGGAAAAAAGAAACTGAGTTTTTGGATAGGAGCAGAAGTTGTTTCCAGCACAGCCCTTTCCGTAAGACCATCTGCTCTTTTGTTCCCAGGTTGGATGTGCAGAGCGCTGTGCCAGCTGCAGCAACAAGCCAGCACCGTGTGCAGGTAGCGCACAGCTCCAAGCAAATAGGCTGCCCATGCAAGTGGAAGTAAAAGTTCTGCTTTGCAAAACCAAGAAGGCAAAAGGAATCCAATCCGTGCTCACAGAGATGTTACAGAGCAGTGAGAGGGAAGCAGCCTGTGGCATGGGCACCAGAGCAAGCTCACCCCGGCTTCATAAGGAGTTGATCTCTGGAGTGGGTAACAATGCTTCAGGGGCAAAACAAAACCATATTTCTTCATTGTTAGTATTCTGCATTTGTACATAATTAACATAAGCTTTAACGATTCTCCAGACCTCTCTTCTACAAGCCCGTGTATTTATGGAAATGTTTCCTTCTCGGTCTCCTTCCCTTTTCTCTTCTCTGGATATGCCCACTGATTTGGAAGGCTTAGCATGTATCTTTTCTTTCTCCATCAACCCTTGGCCTTCAAGCATTAAATCAGAGTTCTCTGGATCTGCCACACCATGAAAATATTTAGTGGATATAATGTTTATCTGTGATTCTTGATTCACTCAACCCATTCTCTAAGGGAATCTCTCCCAACATGCCCCCCAGTACTTAGCTGTGAAAATTACTTTCCCTTCTCCATGACTTTGTCAGTGCAGGGAACATCACAGCCTGCTTCAAAATGCTGCGCTGCACTTCTCAATGGTATTTTATGACACATTTTTCAAATCAAATTTAAAAGCATAACTGAGTGGAATTAAATTAATGCCGTCTGGTAATGTCAGCAGCACCGGAGCTGTGCATGGCTGGCTTAGCTTCTAAACCTCTGGCAGCTTCCTGGGACTTAGTTCTGACTTCAGGGAAACAGTGAGCATTGCCACGTGAATTATTTAAAAAACTGCATCTGTGGAAGAGAGAGTGTGGGAATAAATACGTGGTAGCTGAGGTCTTGGCAGGGGGTCGATGGGGAAGATGTCGGTAAGGGTATATGTGGGTATGTTCCTCTGTGTGTCTGGGGAAGGAGGGTATGTGAGTTCAGAATAGGGATCCGTGGGCATTTCAGCGTGATGCATGTAGATGTAGGAGGCTGAGGACATCCCTAACATTACCTCGGTAAACCTTACTGTGTCAGCTTTTTGCTTTCTCGTTCCTGCTCTGATGTAGTTTGCTGAAATATAGTTATTTCACCCCAGAAACAAGAATATCGCAGGGCTGATTCTGATAATGAACGTGATAATGAGTTACAATAGCATAATGTTACATCTCCAGATCACTGAGCAGAATGCACGCACACTTTGTACCTGTGTATATTTTTGTGTGGGTGTAGTCAGGAGAGTCTTCCTGTAGCATTTGGGCTGCAGAACTGCTAATGCAGCCCTATACGAAGGGATGGGTCATGGATATATGCAGGTGCATGCTCAAAAGTAGGTTCACGTACCACACTTGCAGGCTAATGTGTCTGTAGATGTCTTAATGCTCATTCTACAGACACAGAGTTCACATATATCTGTCCAAAATGGTGTGTGTATGGGCACAATCTCGTTTGTGCACAGCCAACATCTCCCATTTTCTCTCTCTGTTTTAAATACAATAATTCCAGGTTTATTTTTTTTCACATTGTGAAAGCAGCCCTTGATAATTTTAGCCAAAATTAATCCAAGAATACATAGCACGGGATGTATTTCATCAGTGCCTTGCAATACTTGTTTCTCAGTGCCTTTTCATTCCCTCATTCAGTTCCATAAGGGGCACTCGGGTGCCCACAGGCAGAGGGAGAAAATTTCTGCTGGTAGAATTGCACTGATATGTATTTTCCTCTCTTTAGAAAATACAATATGCAAACACAACAGCAGCCCTCTCCCATGAAGCACAACCTGTTTATAGTGGGAATCTCATCACCTTAAAGCCATGGTGCCTTGTCCTCATCCCCACGCTTGTGCTTGGGGGTATGGTTGTCTCCTGGATGCTTTTGTGACAAGAATACTTTGAGCTCAGGTAATGCACCTGTAGAGAGCATTAGAGAAATGCATGCTTTTCTATTAATAATAAAGCTGCCTTCGATTTACTTGGAGATGTAGGAGCACAGAAATAGGAGAGTATATAAAAAAAAAAAAATGCAAAACTTGATGAGAACTCATCCCAAGCAAACCTAAGCACAATAGATAATAATGAAACCAGAGGAATTTTCTGCACCAATCTGAGATTCAAAGGTGGGGATGGAATTTAAAAAATAAAATAAAAAAAAGATTGTAAGGCTGCATTGCTTATTTCTGGCCTATGAAGGACTCAAACAGTGAGACAGGAGGTTGAAATAAAGTTCTGTAAGCTGTTCTTAATGCACAGGGATTGACAGCAGCTTGGCTGAGCTGAGGAAATTTCATATGCTAGGCAGGGCAAGATTCATTCCCTTAATTTTAGCATCTAGATGTTCAACATCTAATTGTGAGCCAGCCACTCTAGGCTCTCTTTGCATGCAGGAGGGAGAAGCAGGCTCCCCAGAAGATGCCTCGTTCTGTTCTTGAGAGCAGCGCCTAACCGGGGTCAGAGGAACGCCAACGAGGAACGCAGGCCCAGACTGCAGAGAGATGGGGGTGATTATCTCGGAGCTCTCACTGTTAGACTTCTGAAGGGAAGGGAGATGAATCCTGCCCTCAGCAGCTATTACATTCCTGGGGGTTAGGGTGCTTAAAACATCTCTTTTTTGCTAGCTTGAAAGACTCCATCGCTCTCACTGAGAGACAATTTCATGCTCTTAAACAAAGTACTAAGGCATGAAAGTACAATCCAAGTCTGCTCTTTCCGTAGGGCTGAGTAGGGCTGGTTAAAGAAAAGAGCCATATGATGTGCTTTGCATTGAACTGAGGAGCTGACATTGGGATCTGGGAAACGTTCCAGCAGGCCGAGGCAGAGGGCTGTGCTTGGTGCCAGCATGAACAGACACAGTTTTCATGGAGATGCATCCATTTACACCTGGCCTGCATTTGGCATGGGGAGAAATCACCCCTTGATCAGGGCTTATTTGACAGATTGAGTTATCTCTCTGGTGAGTAATGGAGTGAAGATGAGTACACGTTTGATATGTTAGAGTGGATTCCCATAAATATTAAAGCATGAGGAAACTTCACAGGCTAATGGGACGGAAGCACCTGCAATTCATCCATGCAGACCATGAGTACCAGGCAACTGCCAGCAGCAGGTTTCCCAGAGGGGCCATTAATGGCTCTCTCTGGGCCTTTCCTGCTTCCTTTTCTGCCATTCCGGGGTCTTCATGGCTAGAAGGAAAATTCTGCCTTGCTCAGCCTCCAACTCCAAGGTAGCTGAGCTCACGGAGCTCTTTTTGCTCTGCCTAGGGACAACGCGAAATCCTCATCACCGAAGGCACTTAAAAAGAGATTAGACAAACTCAAGTCTTGAGAAGCATTCATCTTCTTGACCCCATCGGATAGCAGACAGGTTGACCAGAGGTCATCCAGTAATTTCTCCAATTCCATTTACCGTCCGTAATTTTCCAATAGGAGGATCTTCAAAGAACGATTTCTCAGTCTGCTGTCTGCAAACCATCTGAACACTGTGCTTTTTGCAGTCAGTTCATGCAATCGAAGTAAGAAATTAAAGTTTATTTCCACATGGTATAAACAAGGATAACAAAGACAAAACAATCAATGAATCATAGAATCATAGAAAGGCTTGGCTTGAAAGGGACCTCAAAGACCATTTCGTTCCAACCCTCCTGCCGAACACGAAATGAGTGAACACTCAGAAGTTCAGCCTCATTTTTATGTGTCTGTCCATTAAAATTGGGAAAGCAATGTCATGGTTTGGTTTCGGTTTTGAAAAGAAAAGAAAAAAAAGCAGCCATTCACTACTTGAAAATAGAGAAATGCTGTTCTAAAGGGTGGTTACCTGGATTTATATCATTAGTCTGACAGGTGGGCAGCCCTCACCAGGAGCTCGGGGAGCCTCCTCTCTTCTGAGAGTCAGAGCCTGTGATTTTCAAAGGCATTTGCTGGAAGGAGCAACTTTCTGACAGCCCCGGGCTGTCAGCCGAAAGGCTGCTGCTGGGAAATGGGGAAAGAGTTTCCTCTTGCTCGGAACAATACCTGGCTCTTGATTTCCCTGGATGGTTTTGCACCGCTACCTGTCCTGAGGCACGGAGTTAACTAAAAGATACAAAGAGGTCACTGAAGAGCTGGAGAAGAAAAGTGAGATGATAGGAAGTGTAACTTCACCTCCGTGCAGCTAACTTCAAAATAGTTGGATCAGCAAGGACGCCAAGTGTACCTACTAGCTCGTGTGTGCTGCTTGTCGGGGTTTTTTTGTTTTATTTTATTATTCTTGTGTTGCTGTGAAGAGTGGCTTGAAGAAAAGAGAGCTGAGAGAAGTCAGACAGACGACTGCATGTGTCAGGGAAAATGTGTCAGGTTAGAAAGCATCGTATGACAGAGGCAGTCAGGGAAGGCTTCCTCCTGCTCAGATGGGGAAGTCACCGGGCCTTTCAATGAGAATTTGGCAAAAGAAATAGGTTTGTGGGTTTTCCTCCTAAAACTTTCTCCTTCAGCCTATGCACCTGGTCCAACCCAGGTGTAAACATTAAGGGTGGAAGTGCCAGCAGCTGATGTAGGACCTGAAGGTTGACTACAGCACGATGCTTCTCCTCCTTCCTTCCCCCAACACGGCTTCAATCTTTAAGTCTTGTTCTCACCTCAGTAATGTTACAGCACCACACATACTGTCAAGCACAGACCTCCATCAGCGGCCACAACAACCCAACAGTGTCAGGTCTGATGATAACCAGCCCAAACTCTGCTTAACCCAGTTATGAAGTTTGACAAACCCCATTCGTTTCCACATTCTCATCCCAGATTTTCAGGACTAAGTGAGAAACAAGCCTATTTTCTTCATAAATAAGGTGATCTGGGGTTTTGGTGCAGGACCTGAGTGCGTGGGACGTTTTCCAGCTGCTCTCAGTCACTGTCATTTCACATCCAGCTCAAGTGCCAGCGTTTCGTTAAATCAAACCTCTGCATTTAATAAGATAAAATAGTTCTTTATGAAATTAAAATTAGGTTTTAACATCTGTAGCAAACAGAGGGTACGCTCTCATGTCACATCTGCACCTGTGCAAATGCCAATTAACCCAGTATAATTAGTCACAATTTTTGCTAATTACCACTAAGATCAGAATCAGGATTTACTTCCTCATTTTTTATTCCCCTTTCTCTTCCAGCTTGTCATCTTTCCATCACTACCAGGAGCTGGGGGGTTATGCAGATGGCCACGTGGGACCACTTCTAAAAGCAAAGCCTGGGCACCAAATTCCCAAGAGCTCAGCACCTGAAATGGAAACACGATTTTCAGACCAGCGTGGTTCTTATTTCACCACCCAAAAAAGGGGTAAATCTTGAGTCGTTCCCTGCCTCCAGCAGACTTTTACAATGGCGCATACCATCAAAAGAAATCAATACACGGTAAATGGAGCACTTTTGAGAAAAGTTGGCTCCTGCTGTGAGCCTTGAACCTTTCTGAAAGTGGTGACAGAAAGTCACTATTTCATCACTGCGATGGGCTCTCCAGCCCATCCTCAGACTCTGTCATATGACAAGCAAGGGTGCTTCCCTCCTGCTCACCTCCCCCATTTTTTATCGTTACTCATTAATCACATCTCAGCATTCATCTCTGCTATTCATTGTCATTATTCATGATTTTTGGATTAGTAATAACCATAACAGGAATTACCATTGTGAGGAGCTGGGGGAAGGACAGGATATTTTGGCAGGTCTCTTCACATGTAAAGCACTGGACTCCCACGGACTATTCATAAGGAAGAAGTGTACTGTGCAGATGAAGAGGAGGAAGAATATTGTGGCTACTATGGCTTAAGTGAGGAAAGGCTTGTGAAAACTATTACTTCTTATTGTCCTAAATGATATAACTGAAGAGAAAAAAAAAAGCCAGAAAAGCTTTGAGACACTGAACTCTTCTTCCAAATTAAAACAAGAGCGGCAAGATTTGCTTTGGGATGCTATCATTGTATCATTGGATTGTAAGGGATGGATTGGCCTTCATTATTAACACCCTTATACATACACACAACTCACCTGAACACTAAATACATGTATTTTGTCTGTTTCAGTATTGTCTGGAGTTGCCTTGATTTTGATGGTGTTTCTGGGAGAAGGATTTATACCAGAATTATGATCACCTCTAAAGCAATCGTTCGTGATCCCAACTGCAGCAGAAGTGGTTCGTGCACTTAAAGAAATGTAAGGTCCCTGACCCAGATGGCCAACAACAGAAACTTTGGTAAAGTATTCTTAAAAGCCCAGTAAAGTTCATGGCTGTCCTTGCTATTCAATTAAAGAGCTAACATTTCTTTGTCTATAACAGATTCTTCTTTCTGCTGGAAACTAAACCTAGTACTCATTTTCTTATGTCCTCAGAGAGCAACAGATCGTCTGCTTGAATGTCCTTTAACGTATTAGAAAGTTGCATTGTGTCCTCTTTCAGTCTTTTCCTATTAAGGTTCAGCTTCTTCAACATTTCTCATAGGTCTTGTTTTATGAAACTCTCCTCCTCCTTGCTGGTATTTCTTTGAATCACCCCAATTCGTCCACATTATCAAACCTAATACCCCAAAGATCTCACACTCCAGCTGGAGGCTCCTTAGCGCCCAGCTAAGCAGAATATACGATCTCTCCGGTGTTACTTTCCAGAGCAAGATTTGCCTCTTCTCACTGTTAATTCATATTCATCTTCTGCAGTATTATAACCCCTTGATCCTTCTCCACTGTACTCCCATTAAGGCAGTTATTCTCCCTTTCATAGACATTGCCATGATTTCTCCTTCCTAAGAAGTCATTTGCACCATTGTCCTATTGAATTTCGTCTTGTTGATTTCCTACTGCTCCGCCAAAGCATCAGAACCACTTTAAATTCTAATCCTGTCTCCCAAACTGCTCGCAGTCCCTTCCAGCATAGTGCCATTTGTAAATGTTATAGATGTGCACCTGAGTACATCATCCACGTGGATAATGAAAATGTTGAAGAGGTGTGAGACTCTAATTCTAGTGTCCTTCCAGCTTAAAGGAGAACTAGCCATGAGTGACTTCTCAGACAATTGCAGACCCATTTTGTGAGGCCGTCTTCTTGTCACGTTTCCTCGTTTGCTTATAAGAAAACAAAGTGGGACCCTATTAAAAGCAAGGTACATCACAACCACTGCATCCTCCTAAACCATTGAGGACAGCGGCTCTGCTAAGACAGTTAGATTGATTTGACAAGATTTGTTGTTCACAATTCCGTATTGACTGCACCTTTTATGATCTTATTACCCTCCCGATACTTATAAGTGATTGTTTAATGATTTACTCTCTCGTTTTTCTGGGTTAGGATGACTTGTCTGTAACTCTGGGCCCACTTTCCCCCTTTTCAAACATGGGAGCTATGTCTGTCCTTCTCTAGCCCTCTGGGTCCTCGTCTGTGTCACCAGGAAGCTGAAGACAATTGCTAATCACACAGACTACAGTGGCACGCTCCTTGAGAGCTTTGTCAGGTTAGGCTGACTCCTATGTAACAGCTATCTACATGCTCTTTAACTCATCTGTCTCCTAACGTGGAAAATTTTTGTGCTTCACCAGCGTTGTTTTCCTCCCTTCTCTTCACTTAGAAGCATGTGTTTGTCCCTTCATGTCCCTCTGAAAGTCTTTCACTGGAGCCTGAGCTCCTGCTGCACTGCTCCTTTTCATCCTTCCCCTTATACATCATGGCACTCACATTTGATATGGCACTCACATTTGATTGGCACTTCATTTTAATTTGGCAAGTCTCTACAGATATTTCTGTGCATCTACATTGATCTCTTTCTTGTCTTCCCAGGTAGATCCAGTTCACTACAGTCCTTCAACCTCTCATTTTTAGCGACTGTCCAGCACCTCCTCCCCACAGGGACCCCTGAGAAGTTCATCCATCAGCACCCTGCATTTCCTCTGCTCTCCCCATTCTGCTGCTTTTCTGTCTTTTCTGTGAATTCTGAATATGTTAAGTTTGTGGCCTCCACCTATTTCTGGCCAAGAACTTGAGTTTACAGTCATGTTAAACAATAATTTGTAAAACAAGGAAACAACCCTGAGCAAAGACACCAGCACTATAAGCCTTCCTCTTCCCAGATGAGCCCTACCAACCATTATCCCCCAACAGAGCTTGAGGATATGATTTCAGGTAGATATGCCTTAAAAACTGGGACTTCTGGGGCACGTGGATAACTCAGCTCTTCATCTGTCTGTAACATTTACTCCCTGTGTCTGCAGCAATACGGACTGTAGTTTGCCATTCCCTATGGCGAGCCATTACTCTATGGAGGTCTCTTAAAAATCACATATTAAGAAAAAAACATTTGCAAAAACAACACATAACCATTCTAGAGGGTTCACTCTTATTTCTCAATCTGTCCTTTAGCACACATCTGATTTTCCCTTCATTTGTGGGTTCTTGCATTTCCTACGCATGCAGGAAGTAGGTATACCAACACAGCACCACCATGCACGTTCAAAAAACCACATCAAAAAGGTTGGGAAGTAGTAGAAATGTACTTTCCTTCAAGATAGATATTTAAGCCTTAGATATTTTGGTTTCCTCAGAATATCAAGTCACCTAACTCATTTTAATCAGCAAAAGCCAGGTACTTAAATAGCTGTGAGGAGCCGTCCCCGGTGACTTCCAGCTCCAGGACCCAATCACTGATCATCAATCTCTAGATCCAATCACCAGTGACTGATTTAATGATGTCAATATTCCCTTGCACTCCTCCATAATTTCCTGTCCCTGCCCTTTATGACTTGCCATAGGAAGCAACCCATTATGATAATTCGGTATTCCTACAGCAGAAAACGGTGCTGAAAATGAAAAGTAAAATTCTATGCAGATCCAAGCAGCAACCATAGCTGCAGAATTAGCGGCCAGGACACTATTTATTGAATTATTTATCTATAATGCAATGCCACAGTTTAAAAAATTAAATTAGTCTAATTATCCTATTTAAGGAGATAACTCTCCTGTTGCTACCACTCCCATAATTTTCTGCATTTCCATCTCCTTTAAGACTAAATTATCTACTTCTAGGCTTTTTTCCACCCCGTATATATCTGAAAAAAATATCCTTCGAGGTATAATTAACTTTTTCATTCAGAATCCTAATTTCCTCTCTCAGACATATTCTGCTGTGTTTAAACTATTTATTATGCAAACTGAGAGAAGTCAAACTATGAATTATGTACAAATCTATGTATAGAAGTTCTCAGCTAATCACTGCATCTCGGTGTCTGCGGTTCAAGGTAACCAAAGTACACGGAACGGAAAATATCAGAGTCCAGCATTCAGAGTAGGGTATTTTTCTTCACGTTAAAGGCACCTTTTCCCCCACAGAATAAATACTTTACATCATCTTTTAATGATTTACTTTCTGTCCTGTCCTACAGTGATTTCGTACTACCTCCACTATGTTTGCTTTCCTTTGCGCTGTGCCTCCTTCATCTCTCCTAAGGTGCTCTCACTGAACAGCGGTCAGATGGGAAGATCTGCAGTGACTTCTTATGGCTGCTGAACGGCCTTGAGCTTGGCGTTCAGTTTTTGTCTTCTTCCTGATCTCGGTTCATGTGCTTGGTCTCCCCCCTTGCATGTCTTGGATTTTCCATTGGCATTGCAGGGGTGGGAACAGCCTTGCAGGCACGTTCAAAGTACCCCAAAGTATTTGTCTTTCATGTAATTTAGGTTGTGGCATCATGGTGCAGGTTACAGCTGCTGATGCTATTGATTATTAGCATTAATAAAGTTATACATGGCTCTGAGCCTAGATTAAGGCCTCAAAGACATCACAGAAAAAGGTATTTGCGGTCCCAAGGATTTTTCAATCTCTGATTACTCTTTCAGCTAATTAATAGCACATCAGTGGCTATCTATCTGTCCTGTCAGCATGAGGATGTTTAAAAAAACCCTCTAGCTCTTCAGTGGCAAATTTCCTAGCAGATTTATTTTAATCAAAAAGGAATTATCTTGCTTGGAGAAACCTTTTGGAGAAACATTTTCTTCTCCAGTGCATGCAATTTCAAGTAAATGAAAGGAAGAAATATGCTTTTATTTATTTTTCCATATGGAATTGTTATGATTCATTAGCACGGAACGTGGATAAACACTTCAGGGTTACGTCCAATGAGACAACGGTAAGATAAGTGAACTGTTAGGGCCGGATCTTCTGCTTGTGTAAGGTAGCAATGCTTCACTGAAGTCTGTTCTGTTGGGTTGAAAACTGAAGCTGGGATGCCTGTATATACTGCATACATACAATATGTATTGTACTGTATTGTGTGTATATATGCGTGTAGATATATATATATAAAGTGAACACAAGCTAGACACCAAAAATCAGAGGATGTCAGGACAATCTTTATTTATAGAGGTGATAGGTGGAGAGAAAGAGAAAGACAGCCTTGGTTCAGAGAAATAAAATCCCTTCTCTAGGAAAATTCTTTGGCGAGGCTTTAATTTATCAGGGCCTTAAGGCCAGATGAAGTCAGTGCTTTTTAAGCACAATAAATGAATGTGTTGCTGAAGCTGTTTCCACATCCGAGAGCAAAGACAAAGATGTATATGCTTCTGGAATTAAGCTTGACTAATAGAGAAATGCCATTAAATGTGTGCAGCTGCAGAAGGAAAGCTCCAGGTTGTTTTCTGGGAAGGCTCTTTTAGCCATGAACTCCCATTTGCAATCCTGTGAATTTACGTATTTAATTCCATGCCTTCACGCAGCAGCTCAGCAGATACAAGAAAAAGCAGGTAGGTTCAGTTCATTAAGAAACACAGGATGGAATTTGTGAACGTGCAAACCAAAATCCTACGGTTCTCTCCGTGAAGTCAAAGAAGTTTTTTAGAGTCTTTGGGATTTTTGAGCATCCCCAGAGCTTTCCCCAGTTACTGTTCTAGAAGCTGGGAAACAGACCAGGCCTGTCCTCAGAATGACTCTGCTCCAGTGTGTCTTTATGATGAGGATGAGTCTTGCAGCCTCCCAGAAGAAGAAAACATAATAAGGACCTTCACAGAAGCCTCTCCATTTCCTTCTAATCAGTTTTATCTCATTACCGAAGCATCCCGGCACTCTTTTCATGCCTGTGTGCATGGGACAGAGGAATCTGTTTGGATTTTTGTATTTGTTTACACCTCTTTAGAGCTCAGTAACTCCAGGAAAAGAGGATGCTTGCAGCCCTATAGCTGTAACCCCGATGAGCTTTATTTAAGTCCTGAGTCAGGTCTGCTGGGATTCAAACCTGCAGTTTCAGAGAACCTAGTAGGAATTGCAGACCTTGTGTTTTGGTCCCTTACGCCATCCCTTTGGTCTTGAAAGTTCAAATAAGCATGCACCAGGAGGAGAAATAATTGCAAGAGAACTCCCAAGCCGGGGCACTGGAAGGAAAGGGGAAAAAAAAAAATCAAAGCAAGTTAAAAATATCCTCTGCAAAGACAACTACAGGCCAGTAGCTCCGGAAAGCTGAATTCCTCAGAAGGGATTTGCACCATCATTGTTATTTATTGCTTCTGACACCTGGTCCATCACGTCAGGAATACTTGCGGCTCCACAGCCTCCTGACAGATGCAGCATGCAGCAAATGCCTCCTCGATGCATCCTCCTCTGTCCTAGCAACAGGCTCTGGATGCAATCAAATCCCACTGCCATCAGGGATGGACAAGGTAAGGGATGGGTAAGATGGATGCAGTGATGGCTGCTGAGAGGATAAGGCTGAAACCTGTGCCTAGGAGATTTAAAACTGGCTGCAGCAAATGAAATATGCACAGCAACCTGATCAGATAATGTCAGTTCAAATTTTATTTATCTCATCACCAGCAGCTCTGTGAGTTTGCTGCTTTCACTTTTTCTACTCTTATTTCTTTCTGGAAGCCTCTCATTAACCTGCTTTTCTCGGGATTTGTTTGTGCCTCGCTTTGGCAGCTGGCCAGAAGAAAACAGGGCTTTAATTCCACACACTGTAGATTGTGTCCCAGTTATTAAACCCTATTTATTTCTCTGTTTCCAGAATTTTGCGGTTGCTTTTCTTTTTTTTTTTTCCCCTTCCCTATGTTATTTTGCCTCTCTTTCAAAGCGATTTAACTCTTGGGCTGGGCTGCCAGAAACTAAACTGACTTTCTAAGCAAAGCATAGGCAGGTTTCAGAGCCTGACTCACAGGCTAGATGCAGCTGCTATCAGAGATCAGCTATCTGAAAATCAGGCTTGTAAGTTTCTCCCTCTCCTAGGAAGACATTTGTGTAAACACAGACTCACAGTTCTGCATCTTGGAGTTTGAAAGAGGGTTTAGGCATCTGTGTCCTTATTTTAAACAGCCCTTGTGCCTGCTGGAGCATGGACCCGCAGATAGGAGCAGCAGAGCTGAATAATCCACACTCAAAGTTGGGCTCAGTCCAAGCTACCGCTGTGAAACTCTGGTTGCACAACTCAGGCAGAACATTCAGCTTGCAAAAGGGACTTTAACTCTGTCAGCTTCACCCGTACCTGGCGATGCCTTTCCCCACCTAGAGCTTGTGATAGGACAAGGCCGAGCAGAATGGCAAGGCGTAACCAAGGCGCATCGTTCTGTCTTGCTGTAACGCAACTCTCATGGAACTACAAGACTTGTTTTGTCAGGGAATATCAGCAATAAATCTGTTTAAAATCGTTCATCCCTTCACTGAATGTCATCCAAATTCTGCAATTAGAATATTAGAAATTCTGAGAAACAAATTCTCTTTTCCATTACTTGCAAAGAAAATATATCAATGCACTGTGTTTCACCCAGTGATGACTCTTTTCTCCACGGAGGTGCTAAGATGGCTCATTCAGTCAAGAGATATTACTCAGAGGCTTGCAATCCATCAACCTGGCATCGAGAAGATGGATGGCAAACTCTTTTTAAAGACATGTTAGATACACAAGCACTCTGAGAACTGTATTTCAGATCAACCCATTCAAAGAAAGACAAGAATTGTAAGAGATAAAAGTTCCCCTCCAGTTTTCCCAATCACTAATTGTAGTTAATGTCTCCAGCACAGCTGTTATTCTAATTAAAGCCTAGAGTGTTTTAATGCACAGGAAGAAAAAACCCAATTGGATCCTATCTCCAGTCCCCACTGTACAGTCTCCACCAGGCATCACCAAATCTGCTGAGAAAGAAGAGGCGAACACAGAGATCTGAGCCCATAATTAAATATGTTTAGGCTCTTAAGTCCCCCACTGAAATGGTTTCATCAAGGATCCAGTCAGCAGCTCCAGAACTGTCATTCACGACCTCAAAGGTTTCAGCCCGCATCCCCACCTCCCATCTATAGTTTACGCAGTGGCTGTGTTTGCTCACCCTTCCACTTCCCTTCCATTCTGAAGTGCCCTCCTGGCACAAGCTAAGCCCAGGACCCTTGGTGTCCCTTCTGCAGAGTGGATGTGAGAACCAGATGGCGCATAGCTCTTGGGCTGGCACAGCGCACAAAGTTGAATTTCAATGTCACTGAGCAGCTAAATGATTGAGGGCTCATCCGCACACACAGTTTATTCACTGGTCTGAAGGCATCTAAACTGAACTGTCACAAACACTTAGTGCAGAACTACCACTGTGGCTTCAAGAGAGCTGCACATTTAGCACTCGAATCTTGAGCAAACCTGAATGGAGGTTGTCCTGAATCTACTAACTGCGTGTCTGCTAGGTCACATTTGACATAGGTGGTTACCGGTCATCCCATGAACATTAGGCCAGGTTTTTTGCTAGTATGTCTTTTTTTTTTTCCTTAATTATAAGAAAAATACATTTTTCCCTTGCTAGTGCTAATAGCATTTATTGGGACAAACCACATGTTCTCATAGAGTTCCTACTTATTTACTTTCTTCTCTTTAAATCCATTTACTCAAATGATTGAGTTCATCTTTGTGCAATCAGCCCCGTGTGCGTGCGTGCAGTTTGGACCTTATTCCATTTGCATGTAGCAAGTGTAATCAAGTCTACGTCACCTGCATCCATTTTCCCTCCTGATGGATAAAGTACTTTTAAAGTTAGGAAATTGTCATTTTCATTAAAAAAGAAAGAAAGAAAGAAAGAAAGAAAGAAAGAAAGAAAGAAAGAAAGAAAGAAAGAAAGAAAGAAAGAAAGAAAGAAAGAAAGAAAGAAAGAAAGAAAGAAAGAAAGAAAGAAAGAAAGAAAGAAAGAAAGAAAGGAAGGAAGGAAGGAAGGAAGGAAGGAAGGAAGGAAGGAAGGAAGGAAGGAAGGAAGGAAGGAAGGAAGGAAGGAAGAAAGAAAGAAAGAAAGAAAGAAAGAAAGAAAGAAAGAAAGAAAGAAAGAAAGAAAGAAAGAAAGAAAGAAAGAAAGAAAGAAAGAAAGAAAGAAAGAAAGAAAGAAAGAAAGAAAGAAAGAAAGAAAGAAAGAAATCAGCGAGGATGTTTTAGCTCTGACATCAAGAGATCTCCTCCACACATCATTCAGATTAAAGTCTTTTCCTTCCTACCTGTAGTAGAGAGGTGTTTAAAGAGCCAGACAAGAAACCAAGTAATTCTCTGGCCTGCAGCGGGTAGCAGCCAGGACCAGGGCCTAATTTGGTCTTTATGAGGGTATTACTTCAGATAAATTTGCTTCCCAGCTGTCAGAGATTCAGAAACATACAATGCCATTTCTGACATATGTATATACATATCACTTCTGCTCCTTTTTGACCACTTTTGCTTCCTAACTAGATTGTAACCGGTCCTTTCAACACTCCAGCAATGCAAATCTTCCCATCAGCTTTCAGAAACACCAAAGTAGGTCGAATTTATCCTCGTATGTGAGCAATTCCTATTCCTCCTTCACCATCCAGAATCTTCACATTGGTGTATAGGCAATTAAGGATTTTCTGTTCCTTCAAGTCTCTTGATACCTCAATTAATCTGGTTCTCAACATCTTGATTTTGTGCTAAATTAGTGCTCCCTGTCCCTTCTTTTCACCCTCCCCATTGCTACTGCTGCAATGCACCCTGCCTGCTGCACAGCCCCTCCTTTTAAACTGGCTGCTCTTCTCCTCTAACAGGAGCCCAAAAGGCACAGCCCTTTGTTCACAGAGGACAGCCCCTACTGCGCAAAAATGACGTTGCCCAGTTGACACAAATCCATTTGTCTGCAACAGGGGAGGTGTTACATAAAGATGAGTGACAAATAATAAGACATATTGATTTCACCAAATCCTTGCCTGCCAGGTTCAGCCATACTGTGCAGTCTTGTCTGGTTTTCTGTCATTCAGGAATGACCTAATCAGCAAATCGCTTCTTTGAAAGCACTTCTTGTTTCTTAAGAAAGCATATGAGAAGTTATCTCTACTTTCTTTGGCTAATGGCTTCTTTTTTTTTAATAGACATACACAATTTTCTGTGCTATCAGGAAATTCTCAGTCCCGTGTAGATCCCTACTCCCTTCCACTAATTGGATCATCAGTGATAATTTCCTCTGTAACAACCTAAGAGACTAGAAACAATTGAGCATTTCCAGTTAAGTGAAAATTATTCTCTTTTACTCCTGTTTGAGGCTCTCGTTCTCAAATGACTGTAGTCAAGCAGTGGGTTACCAAGCCCCTGTGGTGCTGATGGTTACAGGGTGTCTGATGGGGCACTGCAGACCCCAGCTCTTCCACTAAGCTCCAGGGAGCTCAGGCAATGCTTCATGGTACGCATCAGTATGACACTATCAGGGCGCTGCCTTCCCAGTGCCCCAAGCAATGTGCACGTGCTGGAGAGAGAGGAAACTTCCTGATGTCTGCCAGCCACTGGCCATTCATTTAAGCACCACCAAACCACTGCTCCACTTCAGAGCAGTCCCTGGTCACCTTGGGGTGTCCATTCCCTTTGGGGATGAGCATGTTGACTTCATCCAACAAGGCAGGACATCGACACATCCCCAGCAGGGCCCAGTTCACCGTGAGGTGCTGACTCACCCATGGCTTTCCTTAAAATCTCGTGCTTTTAAAAGCAGATAAATAATGAACTTCCCAGCACATTTCTGCAGCTCAATGGTGACATCCAGTGCCTGGCTCAGTTATTCCCAGGTGTGTTCTGTAGGGGCCAGCCAGCCCGGTTTCTTGGCTCAGAGAGTGGCTCAATTGTCTCTTGCAATTACATCATGTTCATACTGGAAAATACTTTAAAACAAAATCCCTGTTTAGATTTGCATAATTACTTAATTGCAGGGCCTCACATCTCTTTTCCTCCTGTTGAGCAGTGCTCTGTGCAGCAAGCAGTGTGCCCATAAGCTCAGCTCACAGTCCTAATGTACCTGGAATGGGGTTAGCTCCAATGAGGATGGAATTCCAGTCTTTCAGTCTGAATTTCACAAACAGATGCTATTTACTTTTCTGTGACCTGAAGCCACCCGAAACCTTCTACAGCCCAGGTCTGGAAATGAGGTTCCTGCAGCTGTGCTGTGCCTGCCAAGGGTTCAGTGGTGCCTTCCTGAGCTACGTGAGCAGGAGGAACAGCAGAGGAAAAGGGGAAGAAAAAATAAGGAAATTGAAAGAATGGTAGGGATTGGGGGGAAAATTGAGGAAGAAAAGGAAAGAATACTTATGGTGGGAAAGATAGAAAAAGAAGTAAAAGGAAACTGAAGGGAGAAACAGCAATGAGGCAGAAGAACGAGATGCCCCAGTCTGGGCGAGGAACGATGCTGTTAGGGACGGTGATGGTGTGTGCTGAACAGGCTGTCAGCACGGCAGCACCCAGCCGTGATAAATGTCACCTGCCTTCTCTGACACTTGATAAAGGTTCTGTCCATCAGAGGTGCCAGATATGGTGGCCAGCGGGCTCGATCGTGACCTTCAGCACTGTTCATTCAGAGAGAAGTCCCAGAATTTTCCCCTATTTCACCACTCCCTCTGCTGAAGAACTTCCCTGCTACTCAGCCCAACCATTCTGCTCACCCTGGTGCTTTCCGGCACCCATTGCTCACAAAAGACCACAGGCAGCAGAAATAGAGCCCTCTGACCCAGCTGGCCAAGGAGAAGCAGTCTGGGTCTGGATTCAGCCAAGCAAGGCTCTCAGAAGGACAGAAAACGTGGGGGGAAAAAAACCATGAGTGGTAAAATAACTACAGAAGGACCAAAAAACCCATCTCCCTTCAAACTTGGCTCTCAGCTTACAATCCTTGGTGCCCAAACAGCATCTTACTGAGTAGGAGAGGAAGGCCCACAAGGGAACAGGCGTGGTGTTCCAAAGGCACTGAACCACCAGATCGATGGAAGCGCTGCTGTATATTTAAATATACCTTGGATTCACCCCTGAGAGCACTGGGAGGTAAGCAGAAGCACAGTGCTTCTCCAAAAGACTGTAACATCCCTTTGAAAATGCAAACTGATTGTAAAGCTTGTAGCCACAGTTGGAAACTGCTGGCTGGCCACACTGCTTGCTTCACTCTAGGGTTTGAACCAAAGAGGAAAAGTGATTTGTCTAAGGCAAAAAATCAGCAAAATCCCCAGGTACAAGACCAGGAAGCAGCTGGTTAACCTGGAATAAACAGGCAGAACGCATCTCAGCTGCCCAACAAAATGAAGGAACAAAAACTACCTGAAGGCCGGCTATTCGGGAAGTCAGTTATGCAGAAAGACTATAAGATAAGGATAAATCCCATACTAGCACATCGGGTTAATATGGCAGCAATAACAGGAGGACGGGGTTATTTAGGATATATATAAATTCTTGTCAAGGGAGGTCATTTTCCCCCCCTCTGGGCTCAATGAAACAAACATCCAGTCAGTTCTGAGTATCTCAGCATCAACAACATATTGACAGCTTGGAGAGAATTCAAAGAACATCCTCGGTGATGATAAAGGGACTGGAAGGATTGATTTACAAGGAGAGGTTTTATGACCTAAGTGGGATAGATTCATCTCTGGTATAATTCCATTGATGTCAAAGGGCCAAATTTTGCCCTCAATTACAGCAGCGTAGATGTGGCGAAACTTCACTGGAAGAAAAATATAAGGTCATCATTAAGGGGGGAAAAAAAAAAGAAAGAATCAAAAAGGAGTATCTATTAGGCTCTGGACACATCTCTAAGAAGAAATGGTTGAACCTCCAGTACTTGTGACATTTAAAATTAGCCAAGATAATAGCACTGAATAATATTATACAGAGAACACTTCTGCAGTGACAAGAGAAAGAAAAATATATGTGGGATTTCCTTGTATTTTTATTATTATTATGATTACTGTTTTATGAAAGGAAGAATCCATATCTAAAATTAACTTCCCATAGGCACATTTAAACAGAGCCTGTTTTAACACAAGCAAAAAACGTCAGGGAAAAAAAATATCCATCTTTTGGAAAAGCCAAAGAAAATAAAGAGAGTTTTAAGGTAAGTTAGGGATGAAGAAATGCCTAACAATAGTTTCAGCCCATTACAACACGTGACGGCTGGTGACGATAAAGCAGAGATGACAAACTGCTAATAACCATGGAAAAAAAAAAGGCAATTCTATTCAATAACAGTTTATATACTGCAGTGTAAAGAGATGCCTCAGTGGAAAGATTTTAGAGGATGGCTGAAGTAAGCTCCGGGTTGATTTGTAATTTGAAGTGTGAGGATGATATAGTTCTCACTGCTGGAATCACAGAACTTTACCAAGAGGTTATATGTTGTAGAAGGGAAGAGCTATTGCCCCTTCACTTTTATCTCCGAGACAAAAATAATGTCCATAACAGAAAAAGACGGTGATTTTGGCAGAAAGGAGAGGACCTGAGCAGGTTTCAGAGATTTTTTATGTCTATGCTTAGAAATAAATCGAGGCAGTTAATGCTGAACAGAGTGAGGAGGAAGTCAGGCACTGGAACCGTCGTGTCCATCACAGCATGATGTGATAGACCTGAGATCAAAATGGAAGCAAAAAGCACAGGGCTCTGAAACTTACCAATCACTCCCAGATTTGTTGAACAAGAAGGTATCCACCCCACAAACACCAATAGTCGTTGTAAATTAAAAGAGAGCTCAGGGTAAGAGGATGCTCTGATAACAACGTCACGTTCAAAAACACTACATGGGATGACTAGTTAACCTGGACTGGTAATTTATAGTGACATAAATACAGTGAAAAGAATGGAAGAGTTAATACAAGAACCAATTAATAAAGCATTAAGGAAGAGGAATATAATTAATGACTGTCAACATGATTTTATGGAAAATAGGTTTTATCAAATAACTTGATTTAATTATTTGGGTAGATTCCAAGTTGGACTGATAATCACATTGATGGACTTGGCTCCAGTAAAGCCTCTGACTTAGTACTGTACAATGTTTTGATTTTAAAAGTTACAGCTACAGTAAGACAGAATACACTGAACAGATTAAAAACTGGTGAACTCAGTGAGTTCAGCAAGGAGCAATTAATGGGGCTTTATCATAAGCATTTTTACTTTGGGGAATCCACTTAGATATATACTTCTACAGCCAGTACTACCCAATGCATCTAGCAAGAACTCCAAATTAATACGTAATATATTGCTAAAATCTGTCAGTGCAACAAGATTTGATGAATTAGCAGGTGAAGTACTGCTGGGTACTTCCAAACAGTCCCCAGATTGCCACAGGATCAGCCAGCCTTTTACAGGGGCTGCACATTGCAGCCTAAACACACGATGCTGGGCTGGTGTCCACGTACAGAGCTCACCTTGGCCAACCCATGAGGAGATACCAATACCAATACACGGCCCCAGATGCTCAGCATCCCCTTCTTTTCTCTGTCACGGATCCCACTGAGATGTCCATTGACTGCAACAGGCTGTTATCTTCCTGAACTCAAACAATCAGGGACCTTTGTGAGGGTCTTATTTTCCTCCCCCTCTCTTTGTCATCCTGATAGATCTCTGTCCAATCAATCACATAACAAATGAAACCCCAAAGAAAAGCAAGCACTTACACTCCCCCCCCACCCCCCGCTGCCCATAAACACAAGATATGCTTTTAGTGCACTTACCATTCTCCGATTATGTTAAAATATACCACGTGTACACAGCTCTTCTCTTTCATGAAAACTTTAAATTGCTGTTTCTGGGCTCAACTCAACCCTTGCGTCATTGTGTGATAAAAAAGACTTAAAAGCACCGTTCTGTAATAGAATAAGGTTTGGGTTTGTAGGGTCTTCCACGTTCACAGTGTCCCAAAGGGCTGTAAAAGGCACTGATGCAGACACTGGAAGCACAGCGCCCATTAGGTGCTCAGTGATGGTTGCACTCAGCCTTACACAGCAGCAACAGCTCTGAAGAGGGAATGGAGCATTAACCAGACACCAGCATTACTGTAATGGGCCATAGAGACAGCAAGGAGTCTGAAATAGGGGGTGGGGGGAAGCAGGGAAGACTGCAAATCCTGGTTGAGTGGTACAGAAAGGCAGAGGTGCACCGTAGGATTGGCTTAGGGGTGTTGCACCTCTCTATAGGTTATGGGGGAAACCATGGTGTGGGTAGGTGGTTTGTCTGCACCAGGGCTAGAATGCAAGTGGGGCAGGGGCCACAATGAGATGGAAAGATAGCAGTGGGAAACTGGAAGATTGACACAAGGTGATGATGCACGTTCATGGCTGAATTGCTTGAAATGTTTTTAGGTATTAGAAGGAGGAGGGAGAAATTGCTTATGCTTTGCATCCAGGTGCGCGCTGAAGGGTGAACAAGTGCAGATATTCAGTTACTCTTCAGACAGCAGAAAAACCTTTAAAGGAAAAACTAAAAAAGTGAACTAAGCCAGATACGGTGTTGGGAAAAGACCACACGGCAGGAAGAGGTGAGATTGTCAGGGGAAGCAAACCTCACACTGCATTAGGGCATCACACGAGGGGAAAGGACACTGCTGACCCCTTGCACACTGCTGTACCTCTGCAGAGCAAGGCAAAGAGGTGTGACTATTTCCCACGGAGCACGTGGTGTGAAAAGGAAAGGTTTTGTCTGAAATTGTCTATGCGATGTCTTGATTTTTGAGTCAGAATGATTCAAAAGGAACATGCATCACTACTGCCTTTCAGTTCTACATTCCTGTCAAAATCTGTCTCTTCAGGAGCACAATATTAAAAATAAATGAGAATTTCTTGTTAAGGAATGATTTATTTTTTTTTTCAATGTATCATGAGGCGTGCTTTCAAATGTAGAATATTTTTAATGATGTAAACACCTAAAGGAAGTTATGGACTTGGTAGGAGTGGACTTCTGTTCCAATAGTGCTTTGTCACCTGAGGAGTAGATGCCTCAAACAACAACAAGACAGCTCTGTAGTCAATCTTCAGACAAAAATAAAATAATAAATAAATTAAGAAGACACTTCCTCTGTGAAGAAATATGATCCAAGTCATGTTCTGAGGTGATGAGGACTGAGAAGCCTCACGCTGAAGTAAATGATTGCAGTGCAGGGACATGGAGGTTTAGCATGTAAGTCAGGAAGAGACACGTAGGAGGGAGAGACCTACATAGTTTTCATGGGGAATAACAAGCTTACCCGAGACAGTCACAGGGGCTCTGACATTATAGTCCAATATATCTCCCCTGAGATAACTGGTAAAACACTCCTAGGTAGATAGGGGTATTAGCAGTGCCTATTGCATAAATACTTTAGAATATATTATGCTTCGTTTCCACTACACAGCCATAATTCCCTTCCTTGCTCCCCAAACAGGTCTTGTCTTTGAGCAAAGCTCTACGATAGCAATTTCCATCCGTGAGAATTACAAAGCTTGCACTTGTTCTCACATGCAAGAGTGTCCAGATGTTCCATTTGCAGCTCCTTCATGGGGCTACACAACACATTTCCCCCCCCTTGCCTATCCCTTGTGTTACAAAGAAGTGTTTGCTGCAGGCTGGACGGGACAATGTCCCAAATGCTGCTGGAGACTGGGATCCTAGAAAGTCCAAAATGCTCACTGGGAGAGAAGCACTGCGCAGCACCTGGCAGTAGAGAAGGCAACAGAAAAGGAGATAAAAAGAAGGACACAAGTGGGAGAGCAACATTTGCCTGATATCTTTTCAAAACCAGTATGTCACAAAACAAATCCTGGTGCTGACGCTTTATCGCTTGGCACCAGGCAAGAATCACAGCAGCCTCCTTCCTGCTCCAGGGCTGCAGGGAGGGCTCTGCAGCACAGCCTGCCCTCCCCAGCACTGCATTCGCTTCTATCAGGAGTGCATCATCCTTTTCTCCAGCATCCAGTTTGGAGCAGATGGGAGGATTGTGCCCTGCTTGTGTATGGGACGACAGAAAGAGATTAAACAGTAGGGGAATAGCAATGTTTGTCTAAAAGAACTGGTGGACAGAAAGTAGATGAGCCATAAATGCAGAGGAATGTCCCGAGCCTAAAGTAAATGGTAAGCTCTAAAAATCTACCTCTGAGAGATTATGTAGGTGGAATTGTACAAAAGAAATCTCTGGGGTTTACCCCAGTGTGAGCCATTGCTTTAAATCATTTGCCGAGCACCTGAGAGTTTAATATCAGCTTTAGATACGGTATTTTTCTAAAGTGATTTTAGAGATTACATGGAAGGGAAAGGTAAAAAATAAACCTGAATGGGAAGGTTTTGTTGCAATACCAGTCTTCAAGCTTGACAGAAAAGTCGTGAATGTCTTGTTTAAGAATGAAGCCCTGGCAGTATAGGATATCATTTCTTAACTTGAAAGCACACTGCGATGTTTCCAGCAAACCATCTAAAAATACCAACGGGCCGATACGTACAGGCAGACAGAAAGGAGCTGATAAACCATAGAGAAAGGAAATATCCTTAAATATCCTTTCAAAGAGATATCATTTTAATGGATGAAGCATAGATAATGGGCTTGGATTAAGGCACTGAACCAAATATCCACCAGCAAACGCAGAGGGTCTGTTTCACAGTGCTTTGAAGATGCTGCCATTTTGTTCTCATTTCCTACAAACTTCTACATGACAACTGGACCGAGTGTGGAGAGACAGGAAAAAAGCATGACAAAAATCAATTCCCGGTGTGTCAGCAGCTGATTGAGATCTAATAACCTGGCTTTCCAGAACGAGTGGCAGAAAGAGGATGATCTCATCTATTCCCTTGATCCTAGAACCAGAAACAATGTTCCATAACAAACATTCGAGGAGAAAAATGTCAAAGGAATCCGTCCCCACAAAAAGTGAACAAAGCATCCAAAAGAGTGTTGGAACTGTATGGACCTCCTGTAACCGACCTCGTTCTGGAGTTGGGCTTTTTCGAGTGGTGAGATGAATTTTCACTTATATTTGGACAGATACAAGCCCTACAGATTTCCCAGAAATACTCCAGTTCAACGGTTTGGGTTAAGAAACACTCTTAATTCTGTTACTTCTAACACGGTTTCCTGCAATGACAGAACCCGCAGTCTCCATCCAGAAGTATTCATTCCTCAGACCAGGCAAATTTCCCTCCTGTGCCCATTCTGTGCTCCACCAGCTGCCCCTCAAAATAAAGTAATAAAAATTCAAATGAGTTTTCAGAAATATATACCAGTGAAGGGGAGACTTCTTCTATCGCTTTAATAACATACCGGGTTAATAATATTAAATCACCAGAGGCCAAGGAAATGTCACCGGAAATATTTAAGGCTTCCCACCCGAGTGATGAGACTCTCAGGCAGATGGGAGAGAATTGCAACGGAGCAGTGAGACTGATCCCAGTGCTAACAGAAAAGCCAGTTTGCAGGGAGTGGCTTAGTTTGTTCACAGATGTGTCCTTTAAAAGAGAAAAGCGTATCCAATCCTAGAAGTGAAACCAATGCTGCTGTAAAGGGGCAGAGCAGCTCTGCAGCTCAGTCCCCAGTCTGCCCACCAAACCAGTAAAGCACAGATCAGTGAGGAGAGTTCCCAACTCCTTGCTCTGACAAGAGACCAGTTACTCAGCTGATGTCAGAAGTGAGAATTGCACTGAAATGAACATAATGGCACCCATTTGCACTGAGTATTATTTTCGCTTGGGTTTTGGCCTGACCCTGATTCGTTCATCCGGGCACTTTACTGAGGCAACCAGCCCCAGTGAAAATAAATAAATGAATCCAGAATCACTGAAGGAAACAGAATTTCCTTCACTAGGTTCCAAACTAGAGATGAGGTGTTCCAGACTTTGCAAATAAGCACACGTGATAAAGGTATCCCTGCTCTCATCCCTCCCTTCCTTTGCCAGTTAAGAAAAAGAACTGAATGCTTTCCTGAACCAGATGGGCAGCACAAGCATAAGGCTTTTTGAAAGAGCAGTGGAATGTCCTTTAAAACAAAACTCATTCTGAAATCGTGTCAATCCCCAGATATAATGGGATGCTGTAAAAGTAGCCAGATCCATCGCTCAAAAAATCCACTGCGGAGCCGTTCTGATTTACAGCAGCTGAAGGTAAGATCCCATTCAGTTGAGGGATAATCCAAATGTGTTTTCTCCTTGAGTTTGCTGGACAAATGACTGAGGGAGAAGAGGGAATTAAGTGGTCCTGTGGTGTGAAGAACCCTTACTCCCTCTGCTGCTCACAGCTGTTTCCCTTTCCATCAGGAGGAAGACTCAAACACACACGTCTGTCAGACAAAACCTTATCCTTAAGAAGCCCACAGTCTCTCCATTTCCTCCCACCTCTGTAAATCACAGAATCATAGAATGGCCTGTGTTGAAAAGGACCACAGTGCTCATCCAGTTCCAACCCCCTGCTATGTGCAGGGTCACCAACCACCAGACCAGGCTGCCCAGAGCCACATCCAGCCCGGATGTGGATGTAAACACAACATCTTTTGTCTGATGCAGTGAAAAACACCCCTAATTGAAAGATGAGGTTGAAGAGACAGCAGGTCATGATAAATGTGAGCATTCAGGACCTAGAAGAACACACAGTTGGGGTTGATCCTCTCATGGTCAGCACTGAAGCAGGGGTGAGGAGCGTGGCAAGTGCCAGCTGCTGCAGCTCAGTGGAAGAAAGCAGTCTCCGTGTAGGAAGGAGAGGTGGCAAACGCACTTCCAGCATGAAGAACCCTTTGTGGAGCTGACTGCACACCCCTGACCAACAGGTCTGATTGCTGTACCTGGTAAATTTGTCAAATTAGTTGAAACCAGAACAAACAGAATTAGTGAACACGTAGACACGTAGTTCATCGGGAAGAGTCAATAGAGCTGGTGTAGAGGGAAGTCATGCCACACAAATCATTAAGGGGTCCTCTAAGTAATTAAGAAATATATCAATAAGGACTATGCAGTCAATGCAGTGCTCGTGAATGAACAAACAAACAAAAACCTTCAACCAAACAGTAAAATTCCCCACAGCTCTCATGTCAACACCCAATATTGAAAGCTCTGAAAGACGCTGCGGCCTAATAGGATG
This sequence comes from Alectoris magna, assembly GCA_030625065.1. NCBI lineage: Eukaryota > Metazoa > Chordata > Aves > Galliformes > Phasianidae > Alectoris > Alectoris magna. Next base: position 3,537,275 of record CM060579.1, on the reverse strand, counting down.
AAAGAGAAGTTTACTTGTTAACTGCTCAAAAGGACTGGATGCATATTCAGTGCTGTCATATACGAGCTGGAAGTCGGGATTCATAGCAGGATGATGAAATTAGTGGCTGACAAAACTACTGAGCGTAGTCAAATCTAAAGCTGGCTACAGAGAACTGCTGAGGACTCGTGTGATGCAGCGTGATTGAGTGACGAAGTGACAGATGAAATTCAGCACTGATAAACGCTAAGTAACGTACGTGGGGAAAATAAGCCTAGCTATATATACACGCACAATGATGGGGTTTAAATGAGCTATTACCAGTCAGGAATAGGATCATGGAGCCATTGTGGATAGTTCTATAAAAATGTTAGCTTAGCACTCGGAACACTCAAAAAGGCAAATAGAATAGCAGGAAGATCAGAGAAGGAAACATGAAGAAACGTTGTGCCACTGTATAAATCTACAGTCCCCTGAATCTCCAGTGCGTGTAATTTTAGTTCCCCACATCATAAAAAAAGAAAGAAAGAAAGAAAAAAAGAACAAAAGATGGAAAACGTGCAGAGAAAGGGAGCAAGGAGCACAGAAATGGAATGGTGTGCAGGGAAAGTTTTAATAACCAAGGACTTGGAGAAAATAAAAAGCTACATCCAAACGTCCTGGGGGCTCTGTCTTGCAGAGAGATGGGTCACCTCTACCTCTCTTGCCTGCACCAAGGCATATTTACTCCTCCTGGGAGTCATGCTAACACTGAGCCACTGGATGCTGAAGGAATCAGAGCACAGAGGCCAAGCATACCCGATGAAGAACAGAGCCAGCAGCAACAAGGGCAGGTGGTCCCGTGTGCCTCTTTGCCACTGCAGCACCAGGCAGGTTCATAGCAGAGGGGGACTCCCAGGGAATATCGCACCTTGCTGCGATCCAAGCAGTCGGACAACGCTGGCTTACACAACCTGAGCACTTCAAAGAGTTTTTTGCACCAACAGGCCCCTCCTGTGCGTGGCACATTGCAGCAGCAGCCCGCTCTCCTACTCCACAAGGTGCCACCAGCACCAGCGTCACTCCTCATAACCGTGGACCAGATTCTCTACAGGAGTAAATCAATCTCCTTCCTTCTAGATCGAAAGTGATAGGTCAGTTTATACCACATCAGGAGCTATTTAAACACCCAAAAAAATGCTGGAGACTGCTTGAAGGAGTTTTTCATTGCATCTGAGGACTGAGAAACAGGCTCAGGTGGGTTTCATGCTCACCACAGTCAGAAAAATAAGGTTTTGTTCGGTGCAATACAGATGTTTCTTTCAGTGAAAGAAAACAGTGCTTGCTTTTGTTTATTTGATGTTTCCCCCTTCCTGCATCCCCTCCACATAAGAAAATAAGTTGATAAATTTTATATTAGTGCTAACACATGTATCAACAATACTGACATGTTTTCAGTTGGATTTTCAGTTCATTCTATTTTCCAGCTCACAATGAAATTCAGTTCAATTGAAAGATTCAATAGTAATTGGAAATAGGCTCTGGAAATTGCATAATCTAGTTCTCAAAGACCCAGAAATTAACAAACAAACAAACAGAACACACACAAAACTAAAGTAACCATATTCTGTAAAGATGTAATAAGTCAATTAAATTCATGCACAATGTGATTCTTGGCTGACGGGAGAACACAAAGAGAGAGGTCAGATCCTGTTTTCATAAAGGAGCCTCATGAAAAGGAAAGCAAATGGAAATGTCATTATTGAACATTACGATGAGAGATGAAAGGAGGCTCATCCAAAGAAGCACCAAGTGGGTGAAATGTAAATTGTTCACAGAGGAAGCAAATGAAAGGGGATGTGATAAAGTCGGCGATGAGTAAACATGGGGGGAACTGCAGCTCGGGTTCAGATGGTAACAGTAATAAATAGGAAAGGGCCCGATCCGTAGCAAGTAAAAATCAGCAGGGACCCATCTGTGGGCAGTATGGCTGCAGTTTCACACCACTGATTGTTGTCCTCTGATAGCACGCAGCATTTAGGGAGCTCTTTCATCTATTGATGCTGCACACAATTATCTTTACTCTCAGACGGAGACAGGGAGGGGCATACAAAGGCACTGTGGCTTTTCAGTCTTTTTTTTCTCCTAAAAACATTTGTGGTTGTTTTGGGATTCCAGAGCCTCACCAAAAACCAGAACCAAGGCAAAACCAGCGGCTGAAGCTACCAAAGACAGGATTAGGTGAGTGAGCCCAAAACAGGTACTTCCAAAACACGTATGGCAGTCAAAGGGCTATAAAGGCAACTCAACACAGGACTACATTAGCTAAGATCCTCCATAGGGATGGTTTGAATATAGAAAAACTATACAGCATCAGCTCAGTCTTCCATTGGGACTGCTTTGCAGGTTTCAAGGACAGTCAACAGAAGAACTTCCTTTCATAACAAAACACCCAAATTCAGAAGTTTTTATGCCAAAGAGAGGACTGGATTAGATTAAAACAGTCCATTTTTCATTATAGTTACTTAAATCTAGGTTGGCATCTATACTCACAATGCCCGCAGGAATTCTCTTTGTGGACAAGTGGCAAAGAGGGATCCCTAACTCGCATTTCATGCCTGCGCACCCCGTGGTAGCTACATGTGAAATGAAAGCCCCGCAGAGACATCATTTTCTTAGACAAGTTAATCATCCCGTCCAGGCACTCCCTCCTCCCCGCTGCATTACACAGCTCTGCTGACTGCTGCTGAGCTACAGGCTGCTCCGACGTGGAACTGCTGCATTCACTCACAAAGAGGTAATCCCCGTGCTTGGCACATGCAGGTTTGTTTAATACGTGAAGTTCCATGAGATCCACTGGGATAGAAGGTTCTCAATGGATGCTCATCATCATCAAATGCGGGATGATAGTTAATTAGCTCGCATGTCTCTCGGTACCCCGTGAGAATAGCCATTCAAGCTTGACAGAGATAACTTGCCTGAGAAGAGAGTAATCCTGATAAATGTAACTCTGAGAAAGGACAGTAGAAATTAGAGGCAGAAGTAGCATCTCCCCATATAAGATTAGGAATCAGATCCCCCTTCTGCCATTATGTGTGCTAGCACTGACATCCCGGCTGCAATGAAGGTTACACAGGTGATACTCGGTGCTCACATCATCACCAGCCCTAGGAACACCGACTGTAAATATTCACAGCTAAACCCATAGCAAGAAGGTATCAAGAAGTACCTTCACCCACCGTGTTCCAATAAAAATAGAATAAAACAGTTAAAAAAAAACACCTGTTGGTCATTAAAATTTACCTACAAGTGCTCAGCGTCTGCAACATCCTGAATCTTTCCTCAAGTGTCTCAATAAACGCAAATGCACGTCTTACTGCATGCACCCACATTGCCACCAGGCTGTTATATGGCAACCCCAGAAGCAACAGCATTTTAATCGTGTTTCCAATGCAACATATAATTCCTAATACGAATTTGTACCTGATTATGAGACCCCACAAAATGCTCCTCAAATAGCGACATCTGCATCCAGAACCAGTCAATGCATGAAGTTGTTTCCCAAACCTGGGCCGGCGTTATGAAACCTACTGAGCAGAAAGGTGTTCTGTGAGATATTATTATGAGTAATTTCACGAAACTTTGAAGCTTATTATGCTCCAGATTAGATAGAAATGTTTAATTATGAACAGAGAGAAGATTCCTGGACTTTGAAAAGGATAGGAGCTTTTATTGATTTGATTAGTCAAAGAAGGTGATAATTTTTATATTAATAGCCAGAGAGCAATTTCTCTGTTAAACAGTGATTATTAAATACTAACCGAAATACCACTGGCAACGTCCGAGGAAGGTCACTCTTTTTTCTTATTTCTTGTAATCAATCTTACTCTATCAAAGGCTGCAGAAATATAGCAATAATCTAAGTTGAATTGTGGACACTTCTGAACTTGCAGGCAGATGTGGCAATGCCTTCCCTCTTAATTGAGGCTGGATCAAATGAAAGTCTTTGATTGAATGAACTATAATTGCTCGTTCGATAGCTGCAAACATGGCTGGCTACCTGACGTGGTTGCTAAACAGCTGTGTGCCTTATGCCAACCAGGATGGAAGGCCCTGGAAAAACCTGGGGGGAGCTGAGAGTGATCTTTTAGTATCTAAAAGAGGGGCTGCAAGAGAGAAGGGGACAGATTCCTCAGCAAAATCTGTTCTGATAGGACAAGGGGAAAGAGTTTCAAACTAAAGGAGGGGAGGTTTAGGTGGGATATAAGGAAAAAAGTATGGGTTTTTTTTCTTTAACACTAAGGGTGGTGAGGCACTGGCACAGGCTGCTTAGGGCTGGTGGTGGCCCATCCCTGCAGACACCCAAAGTGAGGCTGTTGGGGCTCTGAGCTCTGATGGAGCTGCGGGTGTCCCTGTGCACTGCAGGGAGTGGGACCTGATGGCCTTTAAGCATTCCTTCCAACTCAAACCATTCTGTGATTCTGTGAAAACAGGTGGATGAAGACTGGACAGGGATGACCGCATATCAGCAGAGGGATCCTGTGTAATTCACTGGTATGGTGGGGTTTTTTGCTGTTTTTTCCTGAGATTACACAGAGATGGGACAGGTTAAAAAAAAAGCTGGAGAGTTCCAAACAGGAGAATGCAGCACCAGCTTTCAAAGTCACGGGCTACCAGATCACTGTGGCTGAGCCACATTGTTTCATGGCATAAGCTCAGTGGGACCTTTGGTTTATACTTTCACATGTAGGTGAAAGTCACCTCACCTGGACAGGCTGAGGCTCAGCCAGCCCAGCACCCACCTCATGGCACAAACCACCCCATGGCATCCTGTCCATGGGGACGATGTTCCCCCAGCCCTCATCAATTAGCAGTTGCTTTATGCCCCGACGTGTGAATTTCTCCATCTCATACATTTTTTATTTCCTCTAATAGAATTTCTCATTATTCATATGAATGTCTAATCCTTCCGCGAATCCTCCAAAGCTCTTGGCTTCAGTAATGTCTGTGGCATTGAGTGCCACATGCTAATTATACGCTGTGTAAGAAAAGTATTTCTTTCTATCAGCTTTAAATGATTTGCTTTTGAAATGATTTTAATGGCTAAATAAGCCATAATAGAATATAGCTTTTCCTAGATAAGGCATATCCTGCCTTAAAACTGTAGATTTTTTTTAGAACATTGGGAAACTGAGGCACGAAAGGATCCAACTCGCTATTGCTCATTCACTGCCAGATACAAAGATAGAACCTGCAGTTCTACTTCTTTTATTCTGTCTAGAAAAAAAAATAAAGAAACAAAACGATGCTTTCCCATACACTGAAATCTGATTTAGACATCTCAAGTCTTCATGTTCATTTTAAGAAACAATCTCATTGTCTCCCAATTTAAGGGGAAGAAAAAAAAAAGCGGCATTCCCATCTGATACAGAGACCGCGTTACAAGAAATGTCAGGGATCACATTCTGCCAAATCAAGTTTACTGCGAGCCACTGGGAGCCAAAGATAAACTTCTGAAAAACAGAAGACTAACGTGTTGAAGCTACTGGGAATTGTCTGTACTGGACAGGATTAACATCGTTCTGACTTTTCTATTGCCAATAATCTCTGAGAGGAAATTCGATTTTCCTTCGCCATAAATAACTTCATACACTTCACTCGCTAATATTATTGGGTACGGTGTGATGAACAAACTCACGCCAAAGATACCCTACTTACCAACATGTAAAGAAAGGCTCTGGGAGAAAATAACCACCATCCCCTCCCCCCCCAAACAAATGCCATGGACACATGCAAAGAAAAAAATAGCTGAGGACAGGGAATTATTTCCCTGCTGCTTCTGCCTTATGTGATGTATATGATGGCCCCTGAAAACATTTCTGTCATTAAAGAGATGGGAAATAATCACACTTACCCATCTAAGTACATTATTTAGATGATCCTTGTTACCACTGTATTTGAGTACCTCCACACGGTTACCGTACTTATCTTCTGGAAGTCTCACAAAGCAAGAAAGCATTGGTAGCCCCATGCCACAAGAAAGAACTGACATGGGGAGAAAAGAAGTGACACCTGAGGCTGCAGAGAAGTCCTGTAGCAGTACAGAAACTTGAACCCAGGTCATCCAAGGCACAGGCGACTGCTCTATCTGCTGCAACCTTATTGACCCTTACTGAAATGGGCCTACGAGCCATTTCATCTGTCTATAAAGGAGGGGTTTTTAGTAAAGAGAAACATCTCAGAAAATGCTACTCTCTACTCAAGAAGCCTTTCCTGCTAGAAGTGATAGAGGCAGCATTGTGCAAATGGTCCCCTGCATTTTTTTTTTTCTTCTAGCCTAAAAGGATTGATTCCAATTCCAGCAAGCACTTCATGGGGTAGGAATGCCATCACCTCGTGGGCTCAGATGGTGAAATGCCCCAGTGAGAGCTATCCATAGCCATAAGGGAAGGCTGATGGAGAGGAGAATCGACAGATGTTTTGGAAGTCTCAGGTGATCACTGAACCATCATCTCCTCCTAATGAAGAGACAAGATGCTGCAAAAAGCTAGAAAACATGGCCCAAAGCATTCTCAATCCTCCTCATTTTAAAGCATGTAAGGCCCAGACAGACAGAGCTATAACATTACTCCAATCAGAAGACACTCTGCATTGCCTTCTCAGTTCTTACCCACACAACATGCCTTCCTCTTGTTTACAGTTTAATTTAAATTAATGTTTTAATTTTTCAAACAAACAGTGACATTGCTTATGAATGCATTACCACTGAATAATCTCCCATGAATATCAATTAACTCTAAACTACAAAACCCTTTCAGTCAGAAGCATGCGCTCACAGAAACAGATTTGTTCAAAATAACCAAATTCCATCAAGTTTCAGCTGTCAGAAGAAATCAGGGAATGCTAGCTGCGTTCTGGACTCTGATGGGCTGCATATGCGTATATGGTCTGCAGAGCAGCAGTTCAGAAACTGTCAGCATCGTTTCATCCGCCCATCCCAAATGTGATCAAGACAACAATATAACACCACAGAAGGCTATGATTAGGCTACAGTGCCTGTGGAAGCTGCTATCAGGTCCTCTGCAGCATGTTGGAGGCTGAGATGCTGCCAAACTTGGGCAAAACAGTGAGAAATAGGGTCTGCTGAGACTTAAGGAGATGGGGCATATCACCACCTTCTATCTCCTCGTGGCCTGTCCCTGCACCCTTAAGGAGCAAGGATGGCTCAGGGCAAGAGCTCAGCACACAAGTCCCAGACTGGAGAGGCCACTAAACTAGACACTCAGCTCTGAACTTTAATTTACCCTGAGAAAAGCAAGCCCTGCAGCCTGACAGACAAGATTCATAGTTGAGGATGCTCTCTATTAGCCCTGACCCAGCCACAAGAAAAAAGTGTGACTTGTGATGAAGCCCTCTGAAGGGTATTTCTTGCTTACTCTCTCAGGGGATAAAAAGGTACACAAGACTGAAATAGTGTTTAGTGACAGACAAGAAAGCGAAGGATGCCTTTGGGTCCATCTGCCCTGCACAAGCTCCCTGGTGGTGAATCAGGCTGGGCAGGTGGGAACAAGGAAGGCAGAACCATTCCTGCTGGCCTAGGTCATGCTCCACACGCTGCTGAGCAGGGCTCTGAGGACACATGTGTCCCACAGCCCCTGTCCTGAAGCTCTTCTTGCTTTCAGTTTCCTCCACAGCCACAGCATCAGGAGCTGCAAGCCCATTGAGCTGGACAGCAAGGAGCCCTTGGAGATTCTCTTCCATCTGTTGCCTTCAAGCATTTTGCAGAGGTTTGGCTGCCAGGTAAAGCCCCGGGGCCCTGAGAACTCTGGCCTCAGCCACAAGAGAACAGGAGCCAAGAAGATTACGAGTTGCAGTCTGCAGTCAACACCTCCATGATCCCAAATTAGTTCAGCTCCTCACATCTTGCTCATGGGGAGGACACGTGCTGCAAGTGAACACCTCAGCCTGCCTCTCAGGGGCTGAGCTAACAAATGGAAGCTGCAATATTTCAATCAATAGGGGAGGGGAAAAAAAAAAAAAAAAGCAGTCAGGGAAGACAGAGACATTATTGATGCTTCTATTACTGTCTGAAATTGGTCACTGTGGAGAAAAACAAGTAGCCACAGAGTGGACCTGGCCTGACCTTTCGCTCCCCAGCAGGCAGCAGATTGGTCATTCCAGTCACTACCAGTGAAAAATGAGGCTGAAACCTTCTTGTAGTGGCTGAGGGAACAAGGCTCAATGCCGATAGCAAGAGAGAATTCACAGGTTAGGGGTGAAGCTGCAGCCCTCACTGCAAGAGATTCCCACACAGCATATTGGAATGAGGGATTGATTCACTGCTTAAAGTGAGCAGTGAGCATTCAAATACAAAAGGACAGAGCAGGCAGACACCTCAAAAAAAGTAGAGGAGTATCAAAAATACAGACTGATGTGCACCCAGTAATGCAGGGAGGCAAGGAAATTTCAACTCAGAAGTGAAGAACAGAGTACAAGCACAGAAGGGCAATTTGGGTTACGCAGTGCTAAGGTAGACACAGTAAACTGCAGCAACTCAGACCCAGCCCTTCGTAGCTGCTCAAATTCAGAAGGAAGGACAGCTTTAAGCTTAACGCATGGGGTAGGCAGTCTGGAGTGTCAGCTCTTCTATGAACTTCTCCCATACCTTGGATAAAGTCGCTTTGATTTTAAGTGCTGCAGCTCCCGATAGCTATAAAAATGCTTTTCTTGTTTACTCGGATGATACAGTCTCTGAGGCTTACGTCTAGGTGTAGTGCTTGATGCTTTCTTAAAACAAGTCATAAATAAAAGACTTTGGATTTTCCAGCAACACAGCAAAACTTGCACGCTGAAGGCCAGATGAGGTTGGTCAGACACGTGCAGGGCTCAGCTTGGCGTGAAGGAGAGTGGAGGACAGCTACGTGGAATACAGCCTAGGACAGAGCAGGAATAGCTCTGCCAGTGGTCCAAGGGGAAGGGTAAGATTTGTGCATCCAAAGGGATGAGCCAGCATAGGACAGCGTGGCAGAGGAAGATAAGTAAATAGAAGGCATTAACCTACTAGTGGGCAATAGCTCATGAAGCAGCACACCAACCTCCTCATTAAAAGAGAGTAGGAGGAATTAGACTCTTCCCCCAAGACCCCGGATGTTTCCATTTGAGGGTTTTGTTCTGCTTCTTTCACTTCTCCCCGCACATTCATCCACCTGAATGAGCACACAGACCCTAACATCAGCCCGTCCTAAATGGCTCAGCTCTCAAGACAAGTTTCAAGCAATAGCACTTACCTTCATACTACCACTCTAACCAACTTGGGTGGTGAACGCTAATGAAGAACAGACATCAGAAAAGTGCTTTAGAAGAATAGGTCAGAAATGCTCGTAATAAATCTGTTTGGATGCACTTTGGGGAATGCAAATCATTTAAATTATTAATTGAAGGACTGAGCTGTTAGGACTCAGGTTGAGAACTGTTGCAGCAAAAGCCATTGCTGCCCAAAGTGAACAGGGTAAGAAAGGAAACAATGGCATCTTAAGTACAAGCTGCTCCACCTGTGCCGTAGCTTGTAACCATGAGCTACAGCTGTATATCTTTACTTAAGAAATGGTAGGTCTGGAATGGTCCGGGGATACAAGACAGGAGGAGATAAGGATTGGACAGCAGCTGTGGAGAAAAGAAGACAATAAAAGCACTCGGCTGTAGAGCAAACAAGAACTAGAAGATATATGTGAAATGATGGTGATGTGATAGACTCCCCATTTAAAATCCAGCCACAATATACGTAGAAAGCAACTTGGAAGAAAAGTGGTTATCCCCTTCGTTTTCCTAGAGATGGAGTAAACTCAAGGAAATGCTAAAAATCAGTTGACCCGTCCAAGCAAAATGTACCGAGCTGGATTTGGGTCCACTTCTCCACCCAAGGCAAAGTTGCCATGTGCAGCTCCATCCGAAATGCAGTTGGATTCCTTCACCCGCCTGTGCCTATTTCCCCTGAAAGACTATCTGTAATCCAGCTCTTCAGATATTTAGACATACGCTTCTAATTACCAGCCTGAATTTATTAATGGTCTGTTTATACCCATTTGTTCTTGTTTCAGCATTGTCCTTTAGATTTAATAGCTCTTTTCCTTCCCTGCTGTTATGCCCCAATCTACTTACGTGCAACAATCACCTCCTCTTTTTCAGCCTTCAGTTTTGCTTGGCTAAAAAAAGCTAAGCTCCTTAGTTGGTCCTTGTAAGAAAGGATCTTCATTCCCAAGCCATGATTTAGTATTCTATTGTTTGAGAAACGCCTGTCAGAAGTTCATTATTTCCTTCTCCTTTTTCCTTGGCTAAAATTCAGAATTTTGAGGGAAAAATAAACGTGGTGCTTTTTCTGTCTATCGCTACCACCGGTGGCAGAAAAAAAACTAACTCAAGTTGCTACAAAGAACAGCACAGGCAAACTGTGCAAGCAATTCAGTCATCGGGGGAGTTTAATTCTACCAGCCCACCTGAAACCTTTTTGATTTGCTTTTCAAACACGTTTTAAAGAGGAGCAAATTCTGCCTGTGACAAAAAGCACGTGGGTATTATTTGCAAAAAAAAAAAAAAGAAAAAGAAAAAAAAGAAAAAAAAATACTATTTATTCATCAAAGTCAATAGGAGAGTTTCTGGTTTATATAGATCAGGTCCTGTTCAGTTACAGACAACGCAGTTCAGAGAATATTGAGGCACAGATAAAAGCTAGACTTCGTTGATACGCTATCTTGCGTCTCCCTGTACTTAAGGGCTTTAGAAATTGATTAACTGAAACCCTTATCAGGAAGGTAACTATTATAATACTCATTTTACTGACAAGGAAAATAGAGCACAAAAAAAGCTTAGCGACAGACGCAAGGTTACAGAGTGAATTAGTGGCAGGAATACTGATTCCATCTTTATCTTCCCTGGTCTGGCCTATAGATACGGTGCCTTAATCAGGATCTTCCCCCCAAGTCTGCTAAGTTCACGTTTTAAATACATTTTCCCTGCCTTCCAACATTTTCTAGTCTGGCTGGAAGCTATGAAATAAAAAAAACCCACTGCCTGTAGACAAAAAGTTGGCCTCAGCAATATTTTAAATATGACAAGGATGGGAAAAAAAAAGAAGAATCTCACTGAAAGAGCATATCCTCAGAAGATTTTCAGCCTGAATTTGCAGCTTCGCAGAATTGAGCTAAGCCACCAAATGGCTGGGTGCTTTATACGAAGCAAACCTCTTAAGGCTTTGCATTTATGCATTATTAGTAGTTTCATTTTATATCTAAGTTACTTATATGGCTCCTAATTACCACTGTATCTTAATACCTCATCTTAATGTATTTATCCCTACTGCAGCCCAATGGAGCAAGACTGTCTTGAGACTCCTGCTCCGTGGACCATTTTTTATGCCACAGAAAACTCCAGAAAATGCACTCTTCTGAGTGAACGTGAGCTCAGCCTCCCTCTGCTTCCCATCCTAAAAGCAGACTTCAGGCTCTACCTGGTCCTGCCTCCCTGAGTTTGGACTTCTGGGCCCTGTGGCCACATCCAGGCTCTCTAAGTGACTTCTCTGAGGTCACCTAGGAAATCTGTGGCCCAGAGAATTTCACCACAGCCCTGTGATTGCTCCCCTGGTTTGGTAATGCTGACAAGTTCTGGCTAAAATTAGAATGAAATATGCACCGAGCGATGAAAACACGAGCACCAGGACTCCATTTTGGGGCCGTAATGCAGGAAGACTTAAAACAACAGTTGTAAGATCCATGTTTTCTCATCAGGCTGAGAAAGGCTTCTCCCTGCTCCACCTCCTAACACCAGCTTAATGACTGAAATGGATGTATGAGAAACTGGTGTTCAGAACTGATTGCTCGTACAAGCAGGCCATTTCATTGCAAGGCTATGATTGCACCCCTGTGCTAAGAAGCGTCCTCCAGGGCTTCTGGATATCTGAAATGTTGCTAAAAACTTCATCTAGCCCTTCTGCCCAGGGGCAAATTCTACCTGTAATTATTAGGACCAGCAATGTTCACCTAGTCCAGGAGTCTGACTACTTGAACATTTATCTCCATAAGCTTTACACTTTAATAAATAATTTACCCCCAAAATGCACTTAAATTAGATCTATAATTCCAGCACGAGGCTCTGGTGGTGTGAAGAGACCTCCTGACTTTGTTCCGATCATTTATAATGCCACCATAAGCCATCAATGGAATTGCAGCATTATTATTTATAGCACCGCTTATATTGTTCCTTATATCGTTTATTATACTCAATTGGAATGGCCCCAGCTAGTCTGTATGAAAAGATGCTGCACAGTTACCAGCTTAGGTTATCTCTTAGCAATGAAACATTACCATCTTAAGGATGCTGCAGTGTTACCAGCATGAGGATGGATACAAATCGCCTGGATCTCCTGTCCTCATTTCTGAGAGTCCTTCTGGTCCATTTGGGCAGTATTAAGGGGGATGACATCTTTCGGTAGCTGCTTCCACCTCCCAGCTTGAAGGGGAGAGAAATGCAGCCCTGACACAGCATGAAGCTGTACCTGTACACGCTGGGGAACGTGAAGTGACCCACGTTCGTTGCAGAGGAGTTGGACCACGTCCAACCCAACCTTTAAGGGTCCCTTCCAACCCAAACAATTCTATCACTCTATGAAAAGCCTGCATACCTGTGCACCTTTCCCCACAGCCCCTGCACCAGCCCACACTATTCAGAACAGAACCAGCCCTCTGCAAAACAAAATCATGCCCTCGTTACTCTGTAGAAGCAGGTTACAATTACTAAATCGGGGATTCAAGGAAAAAAAAAAGGGCTCAGATTTAAGATCACCCAGTATCCCCAGTGGGTTTTTTCTTTCCAGATGCATGACAATAATTTTAAATGACATCACCTCGTGCTATTTTTATCATAGGTGATTTTCTCATTACAATGCATAGAACATGAGAGTGATCTCGGTGGTGGCAGGGGTGTGTAACTCTGCTTCACTTTATCTCAAACTGCTCTTGCAAAATCTAACCTGCAACAGACGTTCAGAAGGACAACACAAGCCCAGGTAATTAAAAGCAGTTTTGCAATGGGAAACTGCTGCACGCATAACCCATAACAAGCTGTTGCATAGTCAGCCTCCTGCCTTGCCCTTGTTCCTACTTCTACACAGGTAGGACAAACTATCTGAATTGCTTAGGAAAGGATTTCTCTTTTGTTGTAACTGGAGAAACAAGCCTGGAAGGATGGTGCTACCCAGAGAAAGATCAGTGCCAGGTAAGTGGCACTGACAGCCTGGGCTGTCCCACTGGCTGCTGAGTCAGGAATGAGATGCTGACAGCATTGTCTGTGGGTCCCACCAGTTTCTAACGGAGCAAAAACCTGTCTCTGCTAGTAATGCACCACCATAAATGACCCAGCCATCAGCTGTGCCACAACATGGGCCAAGTCAGACCAAGCTCAGGACTGCTTTCTGAGCAGGAAAACTAGGAAGGAACAAAGAGGGGCTCTGCTTCTGCCATTGTGGAGACAGAGTGTCTGAGTAACTGAGGCAACTGGGCCAAAGAGAACCTTGAATTTCTTTGGGTTGGGGTTTTCTTTTATTTTTTCCCCCCTCTAACTACATTTGCCTCTCTGAATACTGTGAGTTTGGTGGACTGTGCAAGCAGCCATCTGGGATTTATATGTAAGGATGTATGTCATTAAAGAGTTATTCATCTCAGTCCTAAAATTAGCTGTCATACTTCTGATGCCCTCTCCTCTATCAGCAGCAAGTAGATACATAAAGAATAAAAGCTCTTGAAACTGAAGAAAAATTTAAAATAGAAAATAACCCTCTTCAGTGCCCTCCGTAACAAAGGGTTTGTTTGGGGCACTTTGCTTCCCATCATTGTTATTTGCTGTGTCTGGTTTGCAGGATGGCAGACAGAGACGGATGTGCAAATTCTGCCATTAAAGCCTGTGAAATTGGGCAATTGGTTATGCAGACATCCCTTAGAAGTATTTCTAGCACTTTTGGTTCCTGGTTGGGTACTGAAAATTGGGATGGAAGAAAAAAAACCTAAACTCTATATGTACCAGAGCTTTGAAAAAAGGGGGAAAAAAAGAGAATGAGACATTGAATGTGGGACATGGAAACATGAAAATTTCCGTTCTTGACAGACTGGTAGATCCTTACATTTACTCTTCTTCTCACAGTTCAGAAATACAAGCATTTTTCCAGGTGTGGTCACAGAACAGCCCTCAGCACATGCACCACCTCAAACAGGGCCACGATGCTCCTAAGGGAGCAGCCAGCCACCCACCAACAGGCATCCACCCTCTGTAGCCCTATGTTTTCCCACCCCGATTATCCCTGATTAAATAAGCTCCTAGTGGAGTTTCACATCACGGTGGCATCTCATTTTTTACATAGATCTGTAAAAAAAAAAAAAAAAAATACTATATTTCCACACATTTGTTCTTTCCTTAAAATCGAGAAGGCCTGTTCCATTTCACGAACGATCTCTGCTTGCAAAGACAAGCAAGGAAATGCACTGATTGCTCTGCTCCTTTGCTGAAACATCCATGAATTTCAGCCTATTCCTCCTGTGATACAGCGCTCCTCTTGAGCACAGAAAGGTCTGTTGGTGCAATCCTTGTCATCAATACATAACAGGAACGCACCAGATCCATCAGCACTTTGGTGCTCTTACTCCACAGCCCCACTCCCATCAGTGTTTTTCAAATTATGCTGCAGCTGTTTAGACTCTGCCCTTGCTTCGCAGGTGAACTTTGCTGTCAGGTAGATAGAAATGATTGAGAAGTCCCAGTTATTTCTGAAGCATTGCAGGCTCTTTTTTGTCTATTCATCTGTCGATAGGTACATTTCCTCTCTTGCTAACATGGTGTATTCAGACAGGATGACATTTTTTTCCCTGAAACATTACCCAGCCAAGCGCTGCAATAAATGGTTATATCTTCAGAAGGCTTTGAGATACTGATTGTAGGACTCTTGAAAATCTCCCTGGAAAGAGCAAAGGGTTTGAAATCACCACTGCAATTAAGCAACCAACATTCCACTCTCCAATTTGAGGTACAAAGGTGCATGAAAAAAAAGCACTGCATCTTGCAACAAGAGCCATTCAGTGATCAGACCTCTGTCTGAATTTATATGACCTGAATTTATATGCAAATGCATTGAGCTTTGCTCACAAGACCAGGCAGCAAAGCAGAGGGTGCAGTACGTGCAGTGGACAGGGACAGAACTACAGCTCTGGGATGTGTTGGTCTGGCCACCACAATGAGGCTGGGCAGAAGGCTATAATGCTTTCTGGTGGAGTCCTAATGAAGTGGCTCAGAAGGCTTCATTGTGAGCACCAGGCCATGGAGGAGACCCTTCCCAACAAGAGACGCCTGACCACAAACTTATCTGCCCATGGGAAATATACTCTCAGCCTCATTTTCTCATTCTGCAAACCTTGAAAATAACCTTCACCACCCCTTCCCTCCACAGTTCTCTGTTTTTTTTTCCTATCATTAATATTTCTTGATTGAAGTAGGGTCTGATTTCACTCAAACTATTGCCACCTCCAAGCAGCAAGGGGCTCCATTGTCCCTGGAACATCCGTATTACTCTGTACTCAGCAGGAATGAAATTGTGTGACTCTGACCTACCCTTGGGGACTGCAATGAAAATGAGATGTCTTTCTCATGAGGACCTCCCAGCAAGCACAACTGAAATACCTTTGTGACTGCAGCAGCTCGGTAATGAATGAATTAATTGATTTCACCCTCAGCTTCTTCTTCATCGACCCCGCTGCCCCGCAGTGCGGAAGGAGCTCTGTTCCAGTTCCAGTCTCCCTCAAAGCCCTGTTCTATTTAAAGGCAGATGATGTGGATTCAGGTTGAGAGTGGGAATCCCAGCCCTCAGCTCTGGATAGCAGCCAGATGGGTCACAGTGCTGCACGCAAAGCTAGGGTGAAGGATGGGAACCAGCACCTCCAGGGCCTCTGTTAGCTGATGGAAAGTGGGGCTGGGAAGACAGACACCCTATTGATGCTTCTGCCTGGATCCACACAGTGTCTGCTTGTGGACACCACAGGGTCTCCAGGCAGCCCTGTTCTTCCCTCGCTTCTTAATCTGAGTTACCTTCTGAGATAACAGATGATGATGCCCCACAAATGGGGCAGACTTATATGCCTAACCTGGTACATGCCCAGACCATGAATACTGAAGCTGAAGTGATCCATCAGCATCAAAAAAGAACAGATCCTGCTCTCATTTACAGGGAAACAGCTCCTCCTTGAGTCAATGCATCTCAGGGCACTTCGTGCAGGCTCTCAGGCTGGGATAGGCAAGCAATTAAATAGCTAAGGAAAAAGCCTGTGGGACTGGGGTCACCACAAAGGTATTACAAATAATCACCATAGAGATTACTCCCATAACCTGGAAAGCAAGTAACAGACTGCTGAAGGACTCATACAAGGCATAAGGAACAAAAGCTTCTGTGTGGGGTGTTCCTGGAGTTACATCCTCATAGATTTTAACCACAGGTCCAAAGCGACTCTTCTGTACCTCTGAGCAAGTAATGCGGCTTCTGCCCTGCCTCAGTTTCCCCAAAGTGTTCTCCAACTCAAAGCAAGTTCCCCAATCCTTGCTAAAATACCTATTTTCAGGTATTCCTCCTCTTCCAAAGGACACCTAGCTATTCAAAATAATAGCATGACAAAAAGCAAAGAATAGAACGTTTCACATCATTTTCTCAAGGGAAAGCTTTGAACGCCTGAAGATTCAAAACGTTGTTCCACCTTTATTGAGGGGTTTCAGATCCTTTATCTTGATTAGCGGGAGCAGACATTTTGTGGAGTTTCATATGTTGTGGAAGTTCAAATATTTTATCTCAATTTGGAGATGAAATATTGGAGTAGGACACATGAGGAAGGGGCTTCGATGGAAGCAGCTGTTCCACAATGTAAGGATAGTAGGCAGCAGATATTAAACCAGTTTTGGATCACCCATGAAAAGCAGCAATCACAGTCTGGTTACAAAGAAGGAAGTGTTTACCCCTTCCTGAAGATCAGGCCTCATCAGACACTCCAAAGAAGGCAGTCTCCAAGTAAAAATGCTTTTCTTGAAGCTGCCATCCCTCAAATCAGGTCAGGGAAGGATGCACCCTGGGCCCACCCCTTCTGATTGCACAGGTGAATTGCTCCCACCTGTGCTCCCAGGGCTGGCTACACCCCTTCACCAGGTGATCAATCACTGCTTCAGACTCTGACCTAATGATTCCTATACACACATGCAGCTGTATTCTAGGCACAGAACAGGCATCAAGCCCAAGACATCAGGCATCCACTGTTGAGAGAGAGATGGATAAGCCTTCCATTGCAATGAAGCTCCAAATACCTTAGGACAACTGCTTGCTACATCTCAGATTTGGGCTTTCCTCACTCATGTTTTGCCCTTGTCCTGTTCCTGCTCTAAGCTACCTGGATGGGTTATACTGGAAGGAGCTCTACTGCAGCTCCTGTAGATGAAGAAAGTTTTGCTCCAATGTACAGCAGGAAGTATGAAAACAGTAGGTGGGATTTCCTTGAGAAGGAGCGAAAGGGGATGTCAGAACCACCACTAGCCTTCATGCAGCCTCTCTGAACTGCATTTCCTGATCCTTTTCCAGCCATGCCATCCTCAGAAGGGCGTGAGTTCAGCATCCTGAGCAGAACCAGCAGCAAAGGCTGCACTGAGCAGCCTTCACTTCAGCACAGGAGGAGCACAGTGCGCAGCTGAGCACTGCCAGCCTGCTCTCACTCCTCCTCGCTCCTTTTTCTGCTGTGTTTCACTTTGGTGAAAGAGAATTGTTTTGACTGTATCTCCCTTGTAGACATTAAATACCTTTCAGAGCAAGGTCAGAGTCCCTCGAGCTACAACAGCACGCGCAGAGATAACAGTTCAGGCTGGGTTTGCTTCCCTTGTAGCAGGCAGGGAAGGAGAGAAACCCATGTCACAGGGGCGGCTCTCCAGACATCACAACTCAGCACATCTCAGGCTTTCAAGGGAAGAAGCAGATCTTGCAAGCCCCCATCCTCACATTTGCACACCTGTGGTAAGAGATGTCCAAAGTAAGGCCAGGAGCCAGGCATTTGTTTGCATCATATTTGAGATTCTTCATATGTACTAGCACATTTCCAAGGAAAAATAATGCATCCACAGCATCTAGACAGCACAAAGAGGAGCAGCCTTGGAACAGGAGCAGCTAATGATGTGTGGCAGACAGACAGAGTCAGACAAACAGCAGAGCAGCACCATGCACACTGAGCAGGTTCCTGGTAGCTGGTTCATCTCTCCATGTCACATCTGATGTCTGAATGGACAGAAACCACACAGGTTTGTTTCCAGTGCCACTCCCTGTTAGGCAGGTGACATTTCCATAGCACTGGTGAGCAAGGGAGAAAGCAGCAAGCAAAATGTTCCAACAGTTCCTGACAAATGAAGACATGTAAACGTGGTGAGGGACAGTGGCAGTGCTGGGAAGCCTGTCTCCTTAGTGGGAAGGGTTTGCTTTGCCTCCTGCATTGAGGCACAGCATGGGATCTGAGCACTCAGGTCCAGATGGGGCATTAGGATGGCTTGTCCCTTTATCCTGGGGAAAGGATGCCAGGCTGGCAGCTCTCCCTCACTGGCCCCTTCAATCATCACAAAAGGTTGTTAAGCCTGGAAGGGCATTGGGATAGTTCCCAGTGATATCACTCAGTGCCCATTCTGAATCAGTATACACAATGGGTGCCATCATCTCTGCTTCAGAGCATCCCAGCCTCCACCTCCCGTGCCCACAGCAAGCAGAAGATCCCAGCTGGCTCCTTTCAGGCTTCACCCATTGGCTACTAGAAGGCACCAGCTCCCAGCCAGCCTCTGGCCCGTTCCCACTGTTGCTTGCTACTGCTGATATGGGAATCTGGGCTAGAAAAAGCCTTTCTAAAGCCAATGATAACAGCATAACCCCTGACCAACTCCAAGTAGGAACCACTCAGATCTGGAGGTCATCTCCTCCGATCCACCAGAAAGCAGAGGGAGTTTGTAATCCAAGTGATTCCAGCCATTCCCCTCAGCAAGGCTTGAACGTGACAGATGCAAACAGGACTTTCCGCCGGGTGAGCTAAAAGAGCTGGAAGCAATGACTGCCTGGATTACGGCACACAGCAGCTCTGTGATTTGTACACAATGAGAAAATTGGATTGGGCTTGCATTCACATCTATAGGTAACTCAGATTCTTCTGCATCGCTCGCTTCTGGGAACGGTCAGACAAGATGAGTTTTGCTCGAGCAGCTTATGTTTCCTGAAAGTTTTCTTGACAGAAAATGTGATTCATCAGCTGTGGCTTTTCTGATGAGATAAAAAAGTTTACAAACAGAGCTGCTCTCCTAGAAATTCCTTCCCAGCTTGCACTTGTTCTAAAGTCAAAATCAATTAAACGTCCAGCCTAAGCTGCCAGGCACTTTGATTTGGGTAGGTCCCCATTTCTCAGTCCCCCAAATGCTCTTCATGACAATTCTTTTTTTGATTTTTTTTCTTGTATTTGAAACTAACAAAAAAAAAAAAAAGAAAGCCGTTTGTGTGTTTGTTTTCCATGGAAGATGGGAAACCAACAAGGCTTTTTTTTTTCCAGTGGGTCTAAGTAAAATGTCTCTTCATTAACACGCAGCAGCAAGGTGAGCAGATGATATCCCATGCACACTTCCTCAACATCAGATCCAACCTTGAGGACTACAGATTCTTTTTTCAAGAGTGGAAAGATTTAGTTGCTTTCCTATTCCTATCCCTCTCGTTGCCTCTCTGCCTTTTGGGGTACAGCCAGCGCCAGAAGGAGAAATAAATAGAAAAAAAGCTACCTTGTGTCTTGCCAGTGCAGTTGGAAAAGGGAAGCGCTGGAGATCTCCCAGTGAAGCCTGGCTTTGGAATGCCCCCAGCACACTCTGCCAAGGCCTGAACTCCGGGGGCTCTGCAAAGGGCTGAACTTTGGGGAAATGCTGCTGAACCCAGACTTCGACTGTGCAAGTAAAGAGGGCCTGATAGGGAGCTGAGGGATGGGGTAAACTTAACTTGAGCAAAATTCGGTGTGGAAGGTGTATATTTTATGTTCTCGTAGTGTTCAGATCAATAAGCATTAATCTCAGATGTCTATTAAACTTGAATAACAAATAATTTTAGGGAAGTTATGGTTGTAGCTCTGTTCCGAGTTTACAGATTTTGGGGAAGGAGAGGATGAACAGAATGCAGGACAAGCAGGTTGACCTACGCACCATCACAGAAACACACTGTATTGCACTCTGATGCATTCTCCATCTAGATATCCACAAACTTTCAGAGCCAGACCTGCAACCAACCCAAGGAAACAGACCACTAAGGCTTTTGCAGACACAAGGCTCTGAGCCCCAGCGCTGCTGTGGTTCCATGCACCGAGCCACTTGCTGACACAGAGCTCTGGGCAGCCACAAACTGAGTGCTGGTGCCAGGTGCACAGTCACAGCACACAGACTCTACAGAGACCAAAGAGGCTGCAGCTAGTTTTATTCCCTGGCACTGTTAGCTAGATCAGGGAGTTAGCAGAAGTTTGGGTTTTGGCATTTGTTGCTGCTGGCAGCTCCCTCTGCATTTCTAATCATGGTCCATCCAAGTCTTTGCCCAGCCCGGCTCTGAAGCTGCCTCCAGCTTGGAGTCAGCTGGTTCTCAAACACACCGCGATGCAGAGCCCAATGGTGACGTGTGGCCTGATGGTGAATCTCCTGCCTTGTGTCATCACACCGATGGCTGCACATGGCCTTATCTCAGGACGACAAACGCAGCCGTGCATGCAATGCCTTTGCAGCCCCGATGTGGTCACAGGCACCCCTCACCGAGGACAGCCCAGCAGACACCTGACTGCCAGCTGCTGCCCTCCCAGTGCTGGGATGCTCGCTTGCAGCCCCTACCTGTGGCCATGGTAACAAACAGAAGGCCTCCTCACCAGGCACACTCCATCCTATTGATTCTTTGGGAGATTTATGGCAGAGACCTGATCTCAGTGAAGGAGCTAAATCCAATTCACTATGGAATTACAAGCCTGTCCGATCAATAATCTATTTATCTCCTTCACTTTGCCATCTTTAAACACTCCAGTCCTGTCAAAAGAAATTGAAAGCTTTTTAAAAATGAAATTATCGAACTCTGGAATGGCTCTGCTAGGGCTTCTGGACAGGATCTGGAAACCAGGATGGGACCAGCTCAGGATCCAGCATTTAGGAGAGATAAGTCACAGCTCCATAACTTGGCATGCGGGGCAGGACGGAGCAGGGGGATGCTGGCACTCAACATAGTGAGAAAGGCTCTTACACCTACATACAGATATACAGAGCTAAGGGGAAACCGAGGTGTGAAGTGTTAAGCCCAATGGAAAATGCACTGCTGAGGTCCCTGCGAGCTGTAAACTGCATTCGTTCATGACTTGAGCAGATCATGAAGTTTTATTTAACCAGCACATGGCTCTTCACCAGCAGTCATTACATTTCCCCAGGGCAGAGGTGTGTTGCATCCCAGAAATAATGTTATTTTTCAGCTCTCATGCAGCACTTCTAATTAATAGATGGTAAAGCAGCTCGCATGGAAGAAAACCGAGGCATGGAGTGGGAGCAGGGCTAGCTGAAAGCCAGCCAGCAGCAAGAGCAGAACCACCACCCTTTTGAAGAAGAGCAGTTGCCATCCTTTTTCAATCCTCATTGCTGTTTTTGTCTAACAGATGCAAGACTGACAAACACAGAGGGACTATGGGGTCAATTCACACACATGAACTGCTTTTGTAACGTTCTTTGTCAAAGAAATATTTTCATACACACTTAAGTCTATGTTTCTCCAGACCAACTCCTAGGTCATTCCAAGTCTTATCTGCAATCCCAGTGGCATTTAGCCATATATTCTGTTGGTCAAAAGACAAGATATTTCTGCATACCCTACCTGTTTGGGGAGTTAAAATCCCACTGGCACCAATGATGTTGCACTGGAGCCTGTGTGGGCTTTCAGCCCCGTGTATGATTTGGCCTGCAGGATATTTGCTCCCCACGTTGCCCCATTTTCAACAGCTTCGTGTACCAGAACAAGTTTTCTGCACCCGAAACTCCAGAGCTGAAGCTGGAAGGGGCTAAATTTCTCTGGAGATGGAGAGGGGCCAGTTCCTCTCCCTTCAGAGGTTAATGAATAGAGTCATTAGGATAATTAATGTTTTGCTGATGAATTAATCACCCTCGCAAGCAGTTTCTCTGCAGAGAGCCAGGGCCCTCTCGAGATCCAGCACATCCCTCACTAAGGTAGCTCCCTCATTCTGATAGCTGCCCATTTCGGAGCACTTTCTGTGCATCTGCCTTTCTGCAGGGGGCTGCAGTCTGGGAGGAACATCCTCAAGGTCGCAGGCTGCCAAGGTAAAGATTCTCTATAAGATGAACTAACAGCCCCTGTCCCCAGCCCACTGCTACCCAGTGAACCTACACAGTCCCTGCTGTGAGCCCTCTTATCTTCTGAAGAACCATCTCCCCCCACCCTTCAGTTCCTTCTCCTTGATGCTTTTCCTGCCTTCTCCATCCCCCAGTGTTACTCCAGCCCTGACCCCAGCTCCGTGTATTGATCCCAAGCACATTCTTTTTCAGGTCCTCTTTCTAAAGAGCATTACTGGAGCACTTCACTAAAGAGCAAATGCCCTTGTTGTTTCCTTGTTATTGCCAATGTGAGAAAGCGTGTGGTGACCATGCCAAAAAAAATCACTAACCTTTCTGTGGCAGTTTATCCAGCGCAGTGAAACACTGAAAAGAGCTGCTGTCACACCATAACTTTCTCCCTTGACTGCAGGCACATTTGAACTGTGATTTCCAGGGGACGGGAAGCTGAGAGTGGTTTCACAACACTGTTCCTTAAAATAATCCCTGTAAAGTCAACAGGGCTCCTCGAGCAGAGCTCAGAGTCACAGCAGCGGCTGCGGGCAGAGGACATGCACAGGGTAAGGTTAAGAAATGCACCTCTCCTCGTTAGGGTAAATTTAGCACCCCTTCAGATCACAGATTGTAGTGTTTTAACAGGAGGAGACAGGAGGTAAGGAACTTCTCACTGAGCATTTTTTGGCAGAGGATTTGGTATAGATATCTCAGATACGATGAAGATATCCTGTAGGAAGTATGTAAGGTCCTGGGTTTTCTGACTAGCTCTTATCAGAAGGAGAAAACAGAATCGAAAACTTGACCTTTTTAGTGGAAAATGAATACTACAACATTTTGCTGTTTCTGAGGGGTGAAAAAAAATGGCAAAGTAATTTAGAAATCTTGAAGCGTGGGAAAACAGGATTGCCATCCCACGGCCCACACGTCTCAGAACGGTGCCTTTTCAGGTCAACTTCTCCTACGACTGACCCCGAGTGTCCGGCCCCGACTGCAGAGCCCAGGCTGCGGTCTCACATCCCATTTCCCCTCCTGCTGTCACATCCTCTGACTTGTTTATGACGGCCGCTCGGACGGCCACCCATCGGACAGCCATCCATCTCGAGGTGCCCTTTCTTCTTGTCGGCTTAAATGCTCCCTGTGATTTATGGCCCAGCCACCCCCCAGACACATCTCCGGCATGTTATATGGTGCTGGCGTAATGCTAACTCTTAAACCACAGAGGAAGCAAACACTGCTAATTTATGCCTGGCCTTTTTTTTTTTTCTTTTTTTTTATTCCCTGGCATAATTCTGATTTTAATGTTCCATCTCCACCACATCAATATCCTTTCACCACTAGAGAGTAAAAACAAAAAATAAATATTTCATTTCCCATTCTTTCCCTCTTAAAAGGTTTCGCTTACACCAGCTCACCCGGCATGCCCTGAGGTTAGACAAATAGGAAGTGACTGTGTGGTCTGCCACAGGGGTGCTTTATGGGAAGGGCGCTGCCCACACGTGTCAGCTTGCTGGGATAGCTGCTGTCTGTCGGTGCATGAATATAATGAATGCAAACATCTCCTGCATCAGGCTAAATTACTAGCCTGAGCTAATACAAGGGTCTAATACATCGCTCATTTATCAGTCTGGTATTACTATTTACTTCATGTAGCTATATTCAGAAAGCACATCAAAGTGCTCCGGGAAAGGAGGTAAAAAAAAAAAGAGAGAGAGAGAGGGAGGGAGGGAGGGAGAAGGGTAACAAACCATTAAGCAGAAATATTAAAAGGCTAAGACAAATCTCTGGGCAGGGGCACTGACAAAATGACTTGGCAGCTGGAGAGACACGCATCCTGCTGTCTGTAGGACATCTGCACAAGCTTCATCTTACTGAAGGGCATCTGGATCCTTCTTTGGGATCTGGAAGCCCAGCACCATTCCTCACCAAAACACAAACGCTGTGAGCCTGGGTGGCCTTCACACCTCCCCAGAACTGTGGGTAAGGTAAAAGCACTTCCCCCTCCCCATGTTTTTTAGAGGAGAGGGCAGAGAGACAGCAACCCTGCTAAAATCTCAGCTAAACCCTGGTCTCCAGAGCGCTCTGGCTCCTCATCTGAAAACGCAAGAAAAGCAATTCACGATCCAGCCCAGGGGCTGCGCTGGTCCTCAGCCTGTGAAGAGATGTGAGGTCACCAGGCAGACCCTATATAGACGAGCCCTTCTATTGATTTCAAAGCTTCAGTGACCATGCAGGAGGTATCTGTAAGGGCCACGCATTTCTAGCCTGCTGCTGCCTGTTTGCTCCCTGGCAGCCTGTCTTCTTAATGGCCTCCACACAGCCCCCACAGAATGCCGCCCCATGCAGTTTATCCAGCTGAGGAGACACACGAAGGAGAAAGCATGCAGAGAGCCTTCCCTCCAGCACTGCCTGACTACAGTCACATCTACCACATGCATGCAGAGCACACCTCACTGCCCAGCATCCTGCAACACCTTTGCCTCACTTTGCTTCCACTGTTCCAGTGCGTGTCACCCCGCGCTGAGCGATGCTGAAGGGAGGACATTGGTACAAGCACTTCAGATTCCTCCCTTCCCTGGTAAGCAAGGAGCAGCAGCCACAGCCTCTGCTGAAAGCCAGGTTTCTGTCCTGCAGCTACTTGAGATCAGTTTGTTTTACTCCAAAAAGATCTGCTGCAAGACAAATAGCTCTCTCAAGACGATTGAAGTAGGTCACATTAGACAGAACTCTGGAGAACCTGTCTGACACTTTCCCATCAGCATTAAGCACTGCCATGCCTTTCTTTCCCCTTCCCTCCCTCTCTCCCCCATCCCTCCTCTCCTTTCGCTGCTAAAAGTCTGTGAAAAGGGAGCTCTGTGAAGGGGAAACAGCTCAAGCAAAATCTGCTCTCTGCTTTGGCAACTGGAAGAATCAATGCTAACACAGCCTATGCATGCAGACAATGGCTTAGATCAGTTGAGAAGTATCAGATGGGCTAAATCATGATGGGGTTAAACGAGGGAGCCCTGCAGTGAGTCGCCAATAATCTAAGGACTACAGCAAAAGGTCAGGCATCATTTAAATGACAGGCACCTGCAGCAACCTGACGGACTGTACTTGCTGTTCTCTAGGCAGATACAGCAGGCCCTCTGCTGCTTATGCCCTGGGTTTATCCCAGCTGTTGTCCCTCATGGAGGGGTAGTCTCATCTTGCCAGAGTGCCAAGGAACCCTGTGCACATGCAAGCAAGAACCCTGACCCTACACTGCTTTTCCACTGTACAGCAGCACCTCCGAGCAGCACTGCAGGGATGTGGCTGCCACCAGCTAGCTGCAGAGACAAGATGGATGTTAGGGAATTCCAGTGCCTTGCTTTAGCTTGTAAATTAGCAGCAGGCAGCCCTCAGCTCACATGATCTGATAATAAACTCTAAATATCAGACAGTAAACTGGCCCAGACATCAAGTTATAATGAGCAAAGCCTTTTGCCTGGTAAGAGGCAACAGGAGATATATATATCTTTGGCTCTTTGCTCCTCATTGGGTGCTCTGCAGAGCAGATGAGAGGGATCTGCCTTCTCCTCCATGCCAGAACTCTGTGGCTCTAGCTCAGTGCAATCCTAGAGCGTGTCCCTCCAGCCTGATACACGGGGGGGTCATTGCTACTGCATTTAAAGGCTTAAACAGAGCAACAGAAGAAAGCAAAGCCAGAGCCAGCAGCAGCCAGCAAATGCCATCATCTTCACAGCCAGACCGGTAGCAAAACAAGATGACGATCTCATGGTCACACGCCTGGAGCAAGGAGAGCAACCACACTGCAGCTCCTGCTTACAGCACCCAGCTGAGCCCACCTGCAGGCTGCATGAGCACCTGAGCAAAATCAACTGAATTATCCTAATGAGGAACAAAATGAATTCAATGGTTTAAGGCTGTCTGTGTTTTGGAGGAATTTGGGGCTGGAGCTTCTGTCTCTCACAGATGAGCTGCAATGGATTGCCAAATGTATGTCCTCTCAGAGGAAAAAATTGATTCTGTTACAAACCTACAGGAGTTTCTTCTGTTTTACAAATTCCCTTTCTAAATGGAAGTACTTTAGAGGAAAAGAAATTGCTTCGAAAAATCCTGAAAAAATAATAATAATAATAAAAAAAAAAAAAACCAACACAGAAGATGTTTTGATTTGATTGATCCATCCAGCAGTGGCTCAGGGTAAGGAAAAGATGATGGATGCTCCTTTTGCAGCGTGCTGCTCTGATTAGCTTCAAACAAGGCACTCCTTGTCACCCACAGCCCTCCGCGCTGTGAATCCATAGAGCTCTGTGGACACAGCCGAAGGGCCCTGATGTTGGCCTCCTGCTGTAGAAGGAAAAGATTTTCTTGCCCAGGACTGTTTCCATAAGCATGATTGGATTTAGATTCAGAATAGCAATAATAAGATGTAGAGAAGATTTAAGGAGTCTTTCCAGCAGTGTTCAGCATTACTCTGTGGCTGTTAACAGCACCAGTTCTTCTGGGAGCAGATCAGGAGCAGCCGCACTAGGAGGAACCGTGGAGATTCAGGTTTCCCAGCATCCAGGCTCCCCTGACCCTCTGGGGTGACCCACTGAGCTGCTGCTGTTTCTGAAGGTATTACTTCTATTCCTTTCCCATGTGAAAGAGTTCTGCCCCAGCAGAACCACAACCCCCCAAACCCAGCAGCATCCTCACTTGAATTCGCGCTGCAGGGCACACACTGGGAAAGGGAGGAGTTGGTTCTCAAACTAAGCTAAGAATAAGCTGGTGCACAAATCTGATGTCGCTATATGATATAAACTGTAGATTCACCTGATGTTTTAGGATTCTTACTGGGCTCTTGGAAGGATTTTTCTGTCACTGGGGGAACAAAAGCTTCTCCCAGCTGCATTCAGGCAGTGCAAACTTTCTTTCTGAATTCCCTTTCTAGGAGGATGAGGGCACCGATGGGTATTACAGATTGCTTTTTGGCACTGGGGGGAGCTGAACAAAGGCCAGGAGATGGAAAAAATACTCAGCCACATCCCCAAATGGGAAATAGGTTTGGCTCCAGCTGGAGGCTCTGCCACTCAGGCCCATCCGTGTCACCGAGGATAAGTAGCTTGTTGGAATCCTAATCCAGAAAAACCGAGAGCCTGAGCTAATGGCTAAATAATCCCCACATTAAAACCTTCCACAAAGCTAAACGAGAGAACTCAGTTTCCAAATGCCTCCAATTAACTGAAACATTAAGGTCAGCACCCGGGGTGAAGGCAGTGAGGAGAGCAGGCTGAGATGAGCTGCATTTCCGAGGCAGCATTGCTGATCCCCTCTCATCTCTGGCAGTGTTAAGCACTGTCACAGCATTACTGAAATGTGGTCCTTATTGGTTCATTTTTCTCTCTGTGCATCTATTTTCATTAGGACAGAGCTGGCTATTTGATGGCAGCTTGGGATGGATGGGAAGAGGGGAGTTTTTTGCTTCTTTTCCCTCTTTGCACACATCCTTCCCCCACCAAAGACCAGAGGGTAATTTGTGTACTGGCTGAAATAAAACCCACTTAACGATGAAGTCCATGGCTAAAGCCTGTGGACATCAGTGCAGCTTTAATGAAATTTCTGTGCCTGAAACACATTAGTAGGCAAGAGCTGAGGCTGGAAAAAGATGAGGTTGCAGAATAGCTGGCAGAGCTGCAGTGAGAATGGCAGAGCTCAAGCCACACAAGAGAACAATGGGGATAAGGACAGGCTGAGCTACTCTCTGCCCCACAAACCCACCCTATGCCCAAACCCCACCAATTCCTAGTGATCCCATGGAGCTGGAGAGCCTCTCCCACACACCTGCAGCCTTCTGTCTGTGCACCCACAGCTGGCAGCAAGGCTGAGCTCCTGTGCTCATGGTTATTTTGTCAGTCAAATCATCCGAGCTCTGCCAAGTCAGGCTTACTCCAAGTGGAGGCTAGCTTACTTTTCCTCGATTTCCATTTGGATTTCTTTGGTCTGTTTCACACTTAGTACCCAGAGGGTACTTGTGCCCCTGTGTAGTGGTCAGATTGGGAGAAGCCCTCGGGCTGCTTGAATTTCTCCCTGCAGACAGCTCTGCTTAGATGGCACCTCAGTGCCTAGGAATGCGCTCAGCAGTGGGTGACCCTGCGCCATTCAGCAGGTGACTGCTTTCAGGTCATCTCTCACATATGGATGAGTGCTGAGCAGACAGGGGAGGGCACGGTGTGGGGAAACCACTGTGCTGCAAAGACAACTTCATTAACTGGGACCCCACTTGCATGAAAAAGCTTTTTTTTCCCCCACATTTGCACATTGTCTCTGGACATTTGCCTCTTACAAAACACAGTGCTAACCTTCACATCTATTGCATTAAAAAGAAAGTGGGATGAATAATGATCAATACTATGGCAAGACTGGCTCTATCTCTCTCCTAACTCCACTAGGATTTCACTCTGACTCCCAGAAGATGAGCATCTGACTTTTCTGCTGTGCCCTTTCCATTGCATTACAGTCTGTGATCGTGTCTGCCTTCTTAACAGCTTTGTCAGGAGATCATTTCTCCTCAAACCTTGTTAGCAATAATAAAGATAAAATAAGTTATAAATACATCTGTGGTTTCCTTTTTGCTGAGTTGTAATTTGCCTAATAAATTAAATTAATTTAATTCGAAAACTAATTATTATTTGGTTAGAAGGAGATTGAAAGAAGTTTAGTTGAAAATGGACTTTTCATGGAAAGAAAAGAGATACCAATTCTTGGAAATAAACGAAATGTGGGAAATGAGATGAGTGACATTTCGAAAATCCTTTCTCATTAACCGGCTTTGGCTTTCAGTGTGTGTCATTTTTTTATCCTGATTTGTAAAGCTAATATTCCTTTCCTTCACATACATTGAGGCGACAAATCCACGAAGCTGGGAAACGTTGGCGATCGAGCTATGAAAGCAGGCAGGTCTCACTATAAAGGTAACGGTCCCTTTTCAAGGTTGGCCTTTCAAGCTTTAGCACTTTCTCCTCTGTATTCCAAAACCACATCCAGGGAAACAAATGCTCCTGCTGCCACTGCACGGTTTTACTGACCTCCTGTGATCTAAATGGAGAGCGCGCTTTGGTTCTCCGTTTTCATTTGTTAATTGACTCCCCTCTCACTTAAAATAGGAACTGGGAGCAGTCTGTGATAAATGGGTTGCACCGTTTGCTTTGTTGCAGTGCAGCTTCTGTGGAATAACTGCAAATTCCTCAAGACTCCAACAACGGTATTGCATTAAGTAAAAGGGAGTTGGACTTTGGGGCTCCCTTTCTCTCCATCAGCGGAATGATACGGTTTTTAACTCAGTATCTAACGTAATATGAATGAATGGCACATGGAGCACAGGTCAGAAGGCACAACTCCCTTTCCACGCATGACTCACAGAAGTTTGGTCTTTGTGAGTGCTCAGCGAGTCCCCAACTCCTGCACTGTGCCTTGGACATCCCTGTGTCTTGGACACCCCCTTTGTGCCTTGGACATCCCTGCCCAGTCTGACAGATGGGATCGCAGCTCTTCCTTCCCTGGGGAACCAGAGGATGGAACCTTGTGCAGGTTTTCAAAGAAAAACCCTTCAGGAGTGGTCTTTGGACTTTCAACAACCTTAATTAGGAATACATGGTTTTTAGCATTCAGCATGTTTCCTGTTTCAGCAGTGAGATTTTAGATCCACCTTCTAAAGCATGTAGCTCATTTCAGGCACTTAAAAAGAAGGCAAAACTGTGCCTAACTATGTCCTTTATTGGATCTGGCCCTCAAAAAAGCAGAAGGTGTTGGCAAACTCTGCTGCAAATCCATATGGTTGCTTTGTGGCTCCCTTTGCTCTTTAAAGGGGAAGGAAGACATGCTCTCACTCTCATCCAGACAGGCTTTGCTGCCAGGCTCTGATCTTCCAAATTATCACCTCCACAAAGAGGCAGAGACCTTTAACAAGAGTTGGCTTGTCCCCTCTGCTGGTTCTCCAGCCGGTGTTTCTTCAGTGACAGAGCAGTATCTCTGCATCTTTCCATCTCTCTGAGTACAATCTGCATCTTGCTCAGTCCCCATCTCCCCCAACCCCTCTCCTATCTCTCCACCCAGCCTGTTCCATCCAACACCCCTTCAGAAAGGAAGATTTCATCTGTGCATTCCATGCCAACCCACACTGTCCCTACATGAAAAGGTAACTAAGAAGGGAGACAACTACTTCTTCAGTGGGAACCGAAGGCCACAGCTCTCAGCTTTATCTGGGATGGGGGCAGGGGTCAGCAGTGCAAAGGCACAAAGCGCTGCTCTCAGAGCTCCAGTCCCAAAGGCCATGGCACTGCCATTTTACTCTGTTCCTATCTCACCAATTAACTCCTTACATATCCTAAAGCTTCAGACACATTTAGCTTTTTATTTTACGACACACTGTTCTAATTCCACCAAATTCTAACACAGGCATATTGCATGGGAAATTAAGTTTTCCCCTATGCTGTGCATGTTTTAACTCCAGGGTACTTCCTTCTACAGGTCTTAAAAAAAAAAGTCATAATAATACCAAAAAATCCCCTCTCCAAAATATTTTGCAGAAACAAACAAAGAAAATCCTTGTTATTTCCACCAACAACTGCATTACATGGGATGGATGGGGGGAGGATGCAGTGCTTTAAATCCCTAAGGGATGCTTCGTATGCCAGTGCATGCAAGGCAGAAGCACTGTAAGCGGTGCTGGGAACAGGACAGAGGTTCCTGCATGCAGGAGGTGGCCTCATGTCACTGTTCTGGCTTTCTGTCACCAACAGGAAAGGAGCTCAGATCATGTTCAGCATATATTGCTTTGCTCTGAACTTACACCAGTGTAAATCTGGAAGAAAAAAGGAAGAGACGTTTGCCTGCAAACACCTTCGCTGCATCCCTTGAAGCTGGGATGAAGGTGGAAGAGCTTCAGAAGGTGCCATCTGGCCGGTGAGTGATCTGGCTCTGGGCAGAGAACTGGCTCCTGATTGAGTTGGCATTTAAATTCAAAAGAAACTTGGGCAAAGGCTCAGGCACTGCCTCCTCCATCCTCCAGGCAGCCCAGGGAAGGGGCCCTGAAATGGGTTCTCCCTCAGAGCTCCAGCAGCAGGAGAAGCTGTGTTTTATCAGTGACCACAGATGCTGGCTGCAGACACATGAACCACCCCCAGCGGCTCATCCTGGGATGAGAACCTTCTCCCCTTCTTGCGGGATCTTAACACCCCTTTGCTCTCCCTGGGAATAAAAGAACCACAGCAGGAGGATCAAACACAGGGAGACCTTTCACTTGTCATATTGGTATATTTCCCAATCAGTGCCCTTACTGAGCACACAGAGCATCGTCCCTCTAATGCATCACTTCTTGGGGAGCTGCGAGTCACTCCTGTCCAGAAACAGGCACCGACTGAGGCTTCAGGCTGGAGCTGTTCTTCCCTCATGTCACACAGAACGAGGCCCAGAGAAACTAAATTATCCTCCATCCTAAATTAAAGATCAGAAGTCATGTATGTGCCGTCACGATGAGGTCTAAATAATTCAGACAGATGTGTACTGTCAAGAGTACTAAGCAGCATTATAAAAATTTCTACTTTCCCTTGCCTCAAACATTATTTTAATATATATGCTTTAGGAATAGGGGCAGTGCTGTGTCTGAAAGCCCAGCAGCAACGGGGCTCTGCTCCTTGGGCACTGCCTGCTGCCTGACCTTATTCTCTTGGCTGTTCAACAGAGCACACACACATAACTCCACTACTGCTGGCAAGAGCACAGACAGATGAGGCTTCTCTGAAACAAAGGATAGTCCTGTCCTGGTGACACGAGACCCATTCCACCACTTGGCAGACAGGCACGGCAGCAAGGTACAGATATGCCATAGAACTTTCTAGTTTAAGCTTTAATTCTCCTCTTTCGGGGTCTCAGCTAACCGTGTGAGCTCAGAGTGCCTCAAAGCACATGCTTCCTGAAAGAGAATCAGATCTCGCTGTCCATTTTAAAGCATTGTTGTGTTAAAAGGAACAGCATCAAAGCCTGGAAGCAGCCTCACTCCCCTGCCCAGGCCCTGCCTTTGCGTGAGGCAGCGGCTGGCAGAAGATGGAGCCAAGCTGCAAAATGAGCATCTCCATGGAGATAAGCTGAGAGCACAAGAAGGTCAGAGCCGAAGCATCAGGAGCAGCAAAGGAGTTCTTCAAACTTCATTTCCTTCCACAGCAATCACTTGATGGAGATTTGTTGAACGTGACACCTGGCTGCCTCGCGTTGCAGACTCAGATGAGGAGACAAAAGAGGAAGCTAATTGTTTCCAATGTATTTGAGTTTAATACATTAAGTGCATTTTTAATTAGAGCTCTAAAGGGGAAGGGAATCAATTACCTCTTGCAAAGGCAGATGCCAGTGGCAGGTGATGCCGTGCGGAGAAGAGGAATTGCAGAGGGATGCTGGTACTCCCTGAGGACAGGGCCTGTGCCCTTGTGCAGCCCACGCCTCAGGCACTCCTGGTGGCTCTGAGCAGCACAGGGAACTCATCCAAGAGGACACGATCAGGAGAAGATGCTGCTGAACCACCCCACTGTGGAGATGCCCTTGTGCCCGAGTGTCTCTATGAAGGCAGCACCTGCTCTGCAGGCCCTGAGGTGGGGATGAAGACCTCCAACAGAAGACACCAGAAGCATCCTTCCCCACCACTGAACTAAGCCACTTGTTTCTCGTTTGAGCAAGATTGGCCAAGTCCAAAATGTATTGCTCGACTGGTACTTGGTGACCTGTTCAGGGGGAGAGGGAACCAAAAGACAACAGCTGATCCTGATCTGCAGAGACTTCTGTGCTCCCATCCCAGGGAGCTGGCACTGAGGGGACACCAGGGAGCAAGTGCAGAGCCCCACGACTCACTAGGAAGTGAGTCCCTGTTGCATAATGCTGAAACACAGGCATATATGGTGTGGAACCGGTCTTGCTAAAAAGCCATATTCAGATTGTTCTGCAGACCGAAGCTCAGGTCTCCAAGGAGTTCAATTTCACACCTTTAATGAGAATTGTATTTCCTAAAGGAAGAAGGCAAAATCCTTCAGGTCAGTGTAATGTATTGCAACAGCAGGCAGGTTTCAGAACCCTGCTTTCTCAATATCCCCGCATTCAGTGTTTGCTAGGCAAAAATCCCATTTCACGTCTTTCAGTAGGACACTTTGGGATGCGCTGAATTAATTCCCTGAGGTTATGAGTGACTTCAGGTCTATGGCTGAAGTCCATAGCACAGAGATTTCTTTGCAGGACCTGAGGAGACCAATTCAACTGGCTAAAAGGAAAATCAACAGCACCACCCAAGAGACCCCAGAGCATCCAAAACATCTGCGTGGGGCTGGCAGGAGCAGCAGAAGACAACAGGAGGCTGGCATCCTGGCAGCTAGCTGGGATGCTTGATGTTTTCTCCGTACAAACCGGATACCTCTTTCTCAACTACAGAAAGCAGGGAGTGCTTGGCAAGTTTAACATGTGTTTGATGCAAGTCTAGCTCAGCTGTAACACAAGACAAGGCCTTCAAGCTGTACGATGCTATGCTTCAGCAAGTCTGAGGACAGAAATTAGCTCCTAAAAATAATTCAGAATGTTTTGATAGTGAGGCTGGAGTTAACTTGGTATGAGGCACTGTGAAGCCAGGAAGAGTAAAATGCAAACCGTATCCATTAAAATGAAATGATGTGTACAGAGTGAGCGCTAAAGAAATTAATCCAATGGTTAAAATCACCTTACATGTGTAAGACTGAAAGCAGGACTTTATTGCCTGGAAGAATGCATTTTTTCTCTTTGCCTTTCTTTCTCTTTCTGTCTATTCTATTTCTTCATATTTTCTCAATGAATCTCCGGAAGATGCTGTTTATGGACAAAATGGAGCATGCTTCATGAAAGATTTATTAATCAGAACTGCCAAATTCATAATTACTTTCTGGGCACTGAAATTGTTTGGCCTTATCAAATAAATGAGAATAACCAGTGATTATTGTTTTTGGAGAAAGCAGTGGCTGGTAATAAGGAAGAAACATGCACATATGAGAAAGAGAAAGATAATATAAATGGACAGAGATGTGTCCATATAGTTGTCTGAGTGGTCAAATGACTCATCTGTCCTAAAAAAGAAACATAATTTCCATATTATGAGGCAGTGAAGCAAGACAGTAGTGCTTTCACCCTAACAGATAGATGGACCTCATTTGTTCCCCTGATCCTCTTCTGCCACTGCACAGTTTTATGGTTCAGAAGCATCTGGCTTTTCCCTTTATTTTTTAAGTTTATAAATAAGAACGCTCTACCCCCATAGAAATTAGTGACATTTAATGCCATCAGACTTGGGAAAAAAAAACCTACTTTAACGACTTTGAAGTCCAAAGTTCTTCTACCTCCAGCCACAGACTGAATGGCCACATCTGATGCTTCCGTACAACCCTGCAGCAATTTTTGTCCTGTGCAGAGGTTTATTAAACAGATGGGCCCTGAGGTTTCTGGTATATTATAGAACATATCGGCTTCCCATTAGAAAAAAACTCACCAGATGCAGGTGCTTTTGAAAATACAACCAGCTGCCCAAAAACTGGGAGAACTTGGCACACCCAGCTAGGAGTGAAAAAGGCATCACAGCCTTCAAAAAACAACGCCGTTTGTGCCCACCTGCTCTTTAAGCATGGAAAAGCACATCTTTCTTTATGGACAGGATTTCAGGTGCTCTTCAAATTGTTTGCTAGACTTGCCCAAAGTTGCTCAGTGCGTTATGAGCCGCTGCCCTCAGCCCTGCAGCTCTCTCCCAGCCTGATAACTTGGGGACTCCTCTCTTGTCCTCTTCCCAACTCTTACAGATTTTCTCCTCCTCTCCTCCCGTGATGATTTATGGGGGGAAGAAATGATTCTAAAATGAATAATTGATATTCTTTCAAAGCTATCTCCTTTACTCTACTTG
This sequence comes from Alectoris magna, assembly GCA_030625065.1. Taxonomy (NCBI): domain Eukaryota; kingdom Metazoa; phylum Chordata; class Aves; order Galliformes; family Phasianidae; genus Alectoris; species Alectoris magna. The sequence continues at coordinate 3,501,976 of CM060579.1, read as the reverse complement.
TTCTCTTAATTTACTTGGTTTATACCAACTGATGACAGAAGCCTATTGTTTTGCTGAAACATTAACTTCGCAAAGTCATTCCGCTCCCATCTGCAGCACTAAAATTAATGATTCCCTCTGCAACATCTGTTTAATTAACTATCGGCACCATAGAAGAGGCATCCAAATACCCCAGCGACTAAATCAGCCTCAAATTAGGGAAATACGATGTTAAATTGTATCAGAGAGAAGCAGAGATTATCCTTTTGAGCACTGACATTCATTAGCTACCAGCCACCCCATGTATCTTCATAATGAAAAAGTGTCAGCAGCTCTTCACCGTAAAGTTTTCATTTAAGGGCTGCTGCTCCTTTAGCCACAGTGATTGGAAAGAGAAGGAGGTGGAGAGACGTGAGCAAGCTTCAGCCAGCGCTCGCTCCATCATCCTTGCTGATGGATCTGCTGCCGGGAAGAAAAGCAAAATAAAATAGTGCTGCCACTGGGTGCTCCCTGCATTGCCATCACGCCTGCTTCCCAAACAGCCCAACTTTTTTGGCAAAGAGAGCAAGACTTGCTGTAAAAGCTGCCACTGAGGTGGGGGCACCTCTGCAGGGCTCCCAGCTGCTCTGTAAGAGAGGGATAGGAGGAGGCAGCTTGAAGAGGAGTGCGAAGGTTTGGGTCTCCAGAGAGGTCTCTGCGAGTACTGAAAAGCTCCCCTACAGCCTCCAGGGTTGCACAAGCAACAGACAAAACAAGGGGTCGATTCAAGAGGTTTCGAGGGTTTTTAAACTTTTTTCCCCTACTTTGAACTCCTTTTGTTGCTGTGACAACGAATATGGTGTGAAATTGCAAGTTTGCAAAATGCAGGAAGGCAGCAAGCATTCCAAAAGCACCGCTGGGTGAAGGAAAGGAAGCAGCAGAACAGGGTGGGGAGACAGGCAGGGCAGGAGGACATCAGGAAAACGAAGATGAAGCAGCTTAGGCTCCCATCACGCAGTTCTACTCACGAAAATACACACCTCTATCCACGCAGTTCACTAGCTATCTGGTCCTTCTACCTTATATGAACTTTCTCCAGCAAGGGAACTCTCTGGGGATTTTAGTTGAGCCACTTCGTACACAACTAGGAAAGCGTTCGGTTGTTCACTTTGAGGAATGAGCTTGAACTCCTGCAAGTACTGAAATAACTCTAAGCTTTTTCCCTAATGCATGAGCTTAGGTCAGGAAAGTGCATCCCCCGAGTCCTCAGGAGTGAGATATTTCAAAAGCATACCCAGCCCCAGGCTCAGTGCCCACAAAGGCCGTACTTTCATCGGAGTTCAGTTCCCATTTAGGCTGCTAATTAATCTCTGCAAACACCTCAAAGCATCTGAACTGCATCTGCAGCTGTGATGTCGCCCTGAAGAATGGATATCGTTAAATGAAAACTTCACAGTTTAAAAATCCATTTCCTCTCTCTTTGGAATCATATCTGCTGGCTTTCTTGGCAAATCAGATCTGGCTGTTGTTTCTCGGTTTAAAGAACCAATGCACACATGAGAGACTGCTCAGAAAACTAGCTTTACCTTGCCTTCAGATTGAACACACATTTAGGTACAAGGGAGGAGCTGAATTTGGCCTTCTTCACATCTGTTCAACCAGGCTAATAGACAATTAGAGACAACATGTTGACACACTGGGAACATTTATAAATGGTGAACATTCTTGGGAATACAGGGACTGAGTGAGACTGCTGTTAGACAGCATTCAGAAGTAGTGCATTTTTTTTAGGAGGAGGTGAAGGTCAATAAACATGATTACTTTTCTACCAGCCCTGCGTTACCCTCAGCTTCCACTTCATTAAGCACTTTTTAGTCCTTGCCTTCCAACCTTTTCCTAGAGATCCCTGCTAGTGGGCCCAGCTGTCAACTAGAACTCATCATTAGTTCAGGTATTTCAAAGTTTCCGCCATAATGAATTCTCCTATTATTTTCTAGCAAAAATACAACTGTTAAAATTAGCCTTGGTTTAAGGAGAGCAAAGCTTCTTGTGTCTCTGTGGAAAACATTCCTGAACATTTCTTGGAACGATCTTTCAAAGTCAAACTTCATTCAAGTGCAAGATAATTTTAGTTAACTCATGGTGAGGATGTTTAAGACCACTGCAAGTAAGTTTGATTCATTTGCTTTACAACTTTATTCAGCGCAATACACTCAAGCATCCTTTTCTAGGCATTTCCTACTGTTGTTTATTTCTCAAGTCAGCAGTGCAGGTGAATACCCCAGCTAATAAAAATTCTGCCTTGTTGATAAGAGGGGCTGGCACAACTGCAGCAGCAGGAAGACAGTTTCTTCCCATGCAGAACACATCTACAGTTGTGACATCCACGCTCTCGAGCACACAAGGCAGCAGAGCCGGTGGTTGCTTTCCCAGAGCTGTATGTGCTGAGGTTATTGGCAGAACTCTACTGACAGAGCATGTAGAGCATGTACCCAACCACATTTAGAAGTGTGACATGAAATTCAAAAGCAGCCAGGGGAATTACAACACTCTGTAGCAGGATAAGATGCTAAACGAGCATGAAACACATGCCATGCTTAATGTGATTTTATTTTTTTTTAAAGACTATTTCATTTCCAAACTTGCCAAAGAATACATTGCACTGTCAGAGCACAACTTCAGACGTGAACAGCCGTGGCAACAGTGTTGGGCTGGATACAGGGCTGGGGACAGCATGGTTTGTGCTTCTGCATAGATAAGGGAGTCCTATGAACATCAGCTACAGCAGAATGCACAGAAACCACTCAACGCACGGAACAACAATGAAGAAGGAAAGTGCTGTTCCAGGTGCAGAGGATCGTAAGCTCTGGATATCACTGATAATGTAAGGAGAGGGGAGATAAGAAGATTGAAGGCATAAGATAAGGCCCCTGAATAGCCAGAAGCAGGAAATGAGGTATCAATATTTACTGGGCAAAATGGCACACGGCTCTGGAATCCAGTAGGTGGGGAACTGGAGATTACTTGGGTTGTGACCAAAGAAGCCAGCTGGGACTGCACTGCAAGTACGACAGGAACTGCAGGAGGATAAGGAAGTCACTGCCAAACTGTGCTTCTAATTTTAAAAAGATATGATGAAAAGATAGCGGGAGAAGATGTGAGGGGAAAAGGTGGCCCAGGACTGCGCAGAAGATCAGTGCCAGAGCTGCAAATTGATTTCTGAGACTCTTAGTCCTTAGCCCATTATAACAAAAAATACTGAGCTAAAAGGAACAGCTATGAGTCTCTGTCTTTGCTATTATCCTCAAGGTTTGGATTTATGTATTTATTTATTTATCAAGCGCTGAGATATGACAAACAGAATGAGAAACACAAAATGCGTAAGAAGGCCCATAAAATCCTTTTCATATCTTTAATCAATCATGACTGGTCTATCTCCCATACGCTTTCCCAGTTTAGAATAGAATAAAGATGTCCCTTCACATACTAATCTTTCTCCAGGCAGCTCTGCTCCTTACATCAGCACAATGACCCAAACGGGATGGCTGTATTAACAGATACCATCTAGTCTTTAATAGAGCTCAGCAACTGGGATTAGCTGCCTGTAATGCAGTTTGGGCTGTCAGGCACCATATGAAACTGCTAACCCATTCCAAGTTATAGGCAACAATTCCTTCTAAGTAAAAAGGCATTTCAAATTCAAAACACTTCAAACCTAATAACAGGAAATTATCTCGATGGATCCCCTTCAACGTGTAAAAAAATAAAGAGATGAGGAGAGAGGGACAGGCGTCCGATCAAAACAAAACTGTATCAGTTCCATTTTCTTTCTTTAGCTCATAGCAAAGCAGAAATATGGATATGGATGACAGAGAGGCAGAGCTGTGGAAATACAAGGCTGGTTGAGATAGAAAGTTTGCCAACTGTGTTACAAAGGGAAGAAACAAAAGTCCGCTTGTCTATTTGGGTCAGTGCATGAATCAGAAGCGCTGGTCTGACCCAGGAGGGATTTCTCTCCTAAGAAATCTGTTTAAAAGGTCCCAGGCAGCTCCTTAGGGTATTTTTCCTGAGATGCTGTAACTAAGCAGATGACAAAACAGAGAGAGAGAAAAATAATAATAATAATTCATAACACCAAAGGAAGTTGAGTCAGGAGTTCAGGTTTTTTTCCTTAGCTTGCATTTCTTGAAGATGCTCAAGCTGGACGTCCTTAGCAAGAGCTGATGGTTCCAATCAGAAGACGCTCGATGCTTCCTGAAAAGCAGGTCCATTTTAAAAGCATCTTTGCTCAAGTTGGGCCTCCAAAAGCATGCTCAGTATCTGAAAACAATGTCAATTTGCCCATTTAATCCTTGGCAAAGATTGAGGGTACCCTGTTGATAGCTAGAAAACCTCTGGCAGGCTTGGGAGGGGAGAAGGAAGGGTCAGAGTCCAAGTGATGAACACTGACAAGCTGAGTCACTGATGAGCTGCATGCTATCATCTATCATTTTTAAACCTAGCCTGTCTGAAAGCTTTCTGTGTTGCCAAGCTGAGTCATTTCTGCCCATGAAAGAGAGGGCTGGGGAGGGGACCTTATTTCATCTCTCAGCACAGTGGCTATGCGCTAATCCTACTGCTGTCCCATTTTCACCACATCTGTCTGTCTGCCTCTTTACTGTCATGTGAATTGGCCCAGCCACCATCTGACATCCCAGAAAGAACAAAGCTTCCCTGAGCTGGAAAAAGAGTCCCCTAAGGAAACGAAAAGGGACTGAAAACAAATTGAAAGCAAGACAGACAAACCTAAGGGCAGATTTTCCTTTTAGCACATTTTTGGAAGAGGAGGGGAGAGAAGTCCCTGATGGCCGGGAACCTGCACTGCTGTTGGATTTCCAGCTCCAGTCAGAAGCCCAGGGGAAAGATAGCTCTTCACCACCTGTCAGGAGGGATTGCAAACACAACACAGTAGCTTGTAGGAAAACAGCGCAGGATCGTCACTTGAGACTGCCTCATTAGTCATACAGCATTTGCACATGTTGATGGCTGAAGGCGAAATATGACCTTAAGTTACATTATCACACCAAACACAATGTCTGTTTTTGCAAGGGGAGAACAAAAGCAAGCAAATGTGCTACTGCACGAGATGCGAGGCTGTGCTCTGATGGCGACAAGATGCCACAGCAGCACTGAAGGTGACATCCTTGATTCTCCTGTTGGGGTGTCAGCTCCAGTGTGGGGCTGCAATGGGGTCTGGATTAAGGCACATGGGAACAAATGTGATCTGCTCCAATAGGCTTTCACCCTAAACAGCTGATGCCTCCCACTGGGTGAATACTATCAATAGACAAGACAGTCCAAGGTATCAACAAGATGACATTAAAGTTGTTGGGAACATAATTCTTCCCCCCCAAAAAGTCAAAGCAGAAACGAGTGCTGACTGTTGCAATAAAGAGGGAGGGAAGTGTTCTGCTAAGTGCTAAGCATCCAACCAACTAGAACTGAGAGTGCTCTCCAAATCCCTGAAAACACTGTCCCCATATTCACGGAAGGTGACACTTGTCTTCATGCAGAGCGTGAGCCCTGCATACTGTTTTATTCAAAAAAGAGAGTGTGATTTCAGTGGTGTGAAAGGCTGTGCGCTGGCAAGCCACAGGAAGATCAGCTTTGCACGCAGCTCTGTTTTTCTCCTGTCTTCACACCCCACTCGGGTGGGCCTGGATTTCTTCCAGCAGCCAGAAAGAAATTAAAATACTACACTTGCCTATCAGCTGACCCAAAACTTGTTTTCTTTTTGACAGGAAAACAAGGACACTTTTACTATTTAAAAACAGAGCTATAGTCAGATCTTTTGAGGTACTCTGTGACTCAGGTTGCTCGATCAGATCAGCGTTTGGTCTGCTACCAAGATTAGCAGAGCTACCAGGGATGCCAATGTGCTGTTCTCCGACTTCCACACATTCCCTCTATTTTCCTACTGAAGACTAAATGCATCAGATACAATAGAAGTGTAAAGAAGATACACTTTTAATCTAATGAAGCGAATGCCAGAGTGCCAAGGAGGGGTTTCTGAAGAAAGCTTCTGAGTTCTCTCACCAACATTTGTGCTTTTCTTGTTCTGGCTCTAGACATATTCTATGTCTATTTTTTAGGCTTGGAACAAAAGAAGAATGGGTTTTAATAGGAACAACTGGCTTTCTGATTCTGGGAAGACGTAGAATCATAGATTGTTTGCATCGGAAGGCACCTTCAAATCATCTGGTTCCAACTCCCCACGTTATTGTTGTGCGTTCCAATGAAGAAGGATCGTCAGCATGTTCTCAAGGCTTCTTGCTTTGGCACTGAGGAAGATTTAGCACATTCCAATATCTATTTCCTCCACAGCTCTAATCTTAACACCCACCTACTGCATGCTAAATGAACATCCCAGCACTTCATAATGGAGACAGGAAATTAATTCCTCATAAAGGGTTTTTTTTTTTTTTAACCCCTCTTATTAAGACTCCTCAGCCCTGTCAACAGCCAACTGAGCCGCTCACGAGTCATAATGGCGCATTTCTGCAGTCTCATTTCCTCAAGTCTCCTACTTGATGGATTATGCCCATTAATTACCTTCATGTTGGAGAAGAGCAGCTGCTGGGCATCAAGGCACCTTGTTGGGCGACGTCACCATGAACCTTTGAGCAAAGCACTCAGAAAAATGGAGACATGAAGTGGTGTGCCTGCTCTGCTCAGTCCCTCTTAGAGGCAACAGCTTTATGCCATGCTGGCCTAGGATTCCCATGGGGAGCAGCAGATCTGGTCCACTGAGGTCAACATCTGAACCCAAACCACCAACCCTTGAGACTGACACACTCTGAGCACATCCATCTCTCTAGCACCCACAAAGTGCAGGTGCTGGATTTTCAGGATACGGGTCTTGTCCAGAACAACTTTTTAATACGATGTACTCCATGGGGGGTATTTAAGATTATCATCTCCTTCCTTCACATATAATTTATCCAGGAAGAAATAAATCCCTAAATTTTGTATTACATTTTTTCTTTCCAGCTCATACAATCATAGAATTGCTCAGGTTGGAAAAGACCTTAAAGATCATCAAGTCCAACCACAACCCAACCATAGTACCCTAACTCTAGCAACCCTCTGCTAAATCATGGCCCTGAGCAACTCGTAGGTTCCCAGGGAATATCTTTTCTCTGGTGGATATGACTGATATTAAATCTCACCAAGAAAAAACAAACAAAGAAACCAAGTTTTATGCGAACATTAAAATAGACCAAAGTGCATCAGAATGGCAGATCTGGTTTAAAATTGTGTCACTTCACCCAGCCTTCAGCTCAGCAACATCATACAGAGACGATGTTCAGAGAGATGGATCTTAAAACAGCAAGCAAAGTTCTTGTGAAAAGAAAACTGCTCGTATCCACATGACATGGATTTGGAAGCAGCAGAGTGAGAATTTCGAGCTGGTATCGAAAGCTGGAGGGCAGTGCAGAATAAACACACAGACTGCATCCCCAATTTTGGTACAAACCTTTGCAAAAGATTGTCACGCGCTATCCAAAATAAAAGCACAAAATCAATTCCGTGTTCATGGAAGCAGAGAATATCTCCTGTGAACACGACGCTCGGAACTCTCCTCAGTTTTGCTCCATGTTTTCAAAATGTTATGTAACATTGAATTTTGATTTTTCGCATACCTACGCCATGCGAACTGTGGAACAGCAGAATAACGTAACTCCTCACAGGATTTCAAAGTTTTTCTACCAGGCCTAGCACAAATGCTCTGTGGAAAAGTACAGTGTTGTTGCCTAGCAAATGTCTACAAAAAAACACAGAGTTTCTGTTTAAGTAGAGAAACAAATTAAATATAAACCTTCTGCAAGGGCGTGCTCCCCTGGGACAGCAGGTTCCTGAAGATTCAGAGGGTAAAGCTGTCAGAAGCTTTTGTTACAATATAGGCAGCACATCACAGCCACAGAGACTGAAGATATTAAAGAGAAAAACCCTTTTAGTTTGGGCTCGGTCAGAACTAGCTGTGTGCTTCCAGATCCTTTGACCCCAGGGAGTTATTAGTGACATTTTTTTAAGTAATCTTTAACATTTCTGTCTTTTGTTCTTAATACATTAAGAAATTACACCCTAAGGGGAATGGACTCCCAAGTGCCACATCACTCCCTGGAGCAGCCAGCTGACAGCTCCATCTCCCCAGCCAAGCCTGGTGTCCATGCCAGGAAATACACTCTACATCTACCTCCTAATTGGTATTAGATTGTCTTTGGGAAGAGATTAATGGGCTGCTTTGGCTTTTTAAGTTCTCAATGCTTCTATTGACAAATTCCTTCAAAACCGTTTGTGTGTCCCTGCTGCCCAGTATCTTTCCCAAATCTCACTTTGCAAGATGGAGACCCAGTGATGATGTGGTTTCAGCCTGTCGCTCACAGGAACCAGCTTAGGGTCATGAAAGTCTACGAGGGAATGTATTTTATGAAAGGAACAAAGAATAACTTTTAGACAGATGTTCAAAAGGGCGACCCTCACAGCAGCAAGAAGCTGGAGAAGAGTACTGGATGCAGGGCACAATGAATGCACTGCGGTGCTGCAGGTGCATCTCCGCTATCCATGATGATTGCGTGTGGAGTCTCTAATTAATTGACAGTTAAACATGACCACCCACCCAATAGCATCTATTACTTATACAATTTTGCCAGTAACCCAAATAAATATTCTTGATGACTCAGTGAGAGGCTGTGCCCTGTTAGCTGACCAAAGTTCCTTATACTGCAGATTAAATTCAAGGAATATTTATCATTCGCCAAGGGATTGATTTATCTACCTGGGCATTCAGTTCTGAGCACAAATCCTGCCCGTCGTCTGTTAAGAGCTGTTGCACACACTTCAGAAGCAGTGGACAATTTCTTTTACCTGTGTTTCCAAGACATTGAAACAAGAGTGAAAGAAATATTTTCATTACTAATCGTTCCAATTCCAGTTGTACTGGACACAGCTGAGAGTCTTTCTAATTCACATCAAGTTTACTGGAAGATAAGTGTATCACTTAAGCTGGGGGAGCCAGGACTGCGGGCTGCTTTCTAGGAAGGACCCTCCATATGCCCTTCCCTATGAGCAATGAACAGTATTATAGCAGAACATCTGGAATACGTGAAAGAGAGATAATAGCACAGACATTCAACCACCAAGCCACTTTCATGCATGCTCCAAGATAGCTATAGACAAAGCAAAAGCCTGCGTGGAGCAGAAGCCTGCTGTTGCTCCCTTGTTGCATCCCCCTTCCTTGTGCTTCCCCGGCCCCAATATTTCTGCAGACAAGACATGCGGACGAGATGAGACCTGGCTTCATTTCCACAACCACAGCAACCATGAAAAGGGCTCTGCATGCAGATTACAGGACAGAGACCAGACTGTGCTGCCTCCATCCCCAAGGCCAAGCAGGCCGGTGTTGGTGGGCCTCAGGGGTGCAGTCAGCAAATGGCTCCTTCACACTGGCCTCCTTGTTTGGGTGGACATGCTGGATACTCCATGCATAAGAAAAAGAGTAGTAAGCGAAGGAACAGTCTTGTTGTAAATGGCTGTTTTAAGTCTGGAAAGTTGTTCCTCACTCTAGTCTGAAGTTTCCGATCCCAATCCTCAAGCTATTTTGGCTTCCAGTGGTGGCAAGATGGAGCACTCAGCACGTAGTAAAAGAGACTGCACGTCTGTCTCCTTTGCAGCTATTTGCAGAAATGTTTAGATGTAGGGTGAGTTCGATTTATGTGCCTTATCTTCCTCAAACCAGATAGAATACTTTCCTTCCGTTGCAAACACTGCTTAATGGATCTCTAACAGCCTTGCTTTCTCAACATCAAATATGCAAAAAAAAAAAAGGGGGGAGAAGGACGAACCAAACAAACAAGTCTTTATTGTTTCCAGGTGTCCCTGATTATGGTTGGAGGAGGAGGTGGAGAAGAAAGAGGGAAGAGAGATTTAAAAAAAGAATTGTAATTGGGTCCTTGGCACCAGCTTGTCACATATAAACAAGCGGACAAAAAAACTGAACGTTAAAAGAAGTCCTTAACTCCCGGAGATCCTAACTATTCAAAGCACCTCTGCAAACAGCAGTTTGCAACAGCTTTTTTTTTTTCTATCAACACAAGCATAAATAAGGCTCAAGACCCAAAACCGGGCTCTAAAGGACTGTTAACTTTCACAAGGCTGGGCAGTGACTTTTCAGAAACACCCTTTGATAGGCAAATACCACTGAATGGGACGTGATCACGGCCAATGATATATTTAAAATGAGAAGGTCGTGTGTTTTTGTTCAAAATCTGTATACTTCTCCCCAGATGTACAGGCAATGTAGGGAAAAAATAGAAAATACTACTAAAAAGGTTCAAGGATCTTTCTGCACACATTTCTCTCACTCTTCAGTTAATTTATTTTTAACTTTACCTGTTATCTTGATTCTGGATAACAGAACACACTGACGGGCCCAGGGCTGCAGAGGAGGGGAAAGGTGGGAAGTTCTGAAAGCAGATGACGTGATCCAGGGCCCATTTCCTATAGAACGTAAATAAGAATTAAATGCTTAATTCCTGTTGGTGGTGCTTGGCTTCCTGCTCGAAGGCAGGAAAGGTAAAGATTGCAATGAGTCTGTGCTGTACGAGGATCTCCTGAGCACAGAAGTGGAGTTTATTTGAATGTTTCCTTAATGGGCATCCTCAGCTCTCTGCACTTCAGGGAAAGCACGTCGTGCAAGCAGTCTCACGGCAGTGGACGTGATGACAACTGGCTTTTCCTCTCCTTCCGATGGCTTCTCTCAATCTGAGCTCAGATTTAGCCTTTCCATCAATGGATTACTTCTGTTATTTAGATCTCTCTCTGCTGCCCACTTGTTTCTTTATAGAAAATATATAAAAATCAATAGCTTTTAAGACTCCATTTTTCTGTGATTTTGTTTTCAAATGGGTCGCATTCAAATGATAATCAGGAAAAGCACAAAGCCAGACGGTTCTCTCAAGTAAGCTTCATTTTCTTAGAGAAACAAGCTTTATAAAGTCCTTCCTCATTAATCTTTTTTTCTAAAATATAGGAGTTAAAATCATGTTTTGCTCCTCGTGGCCAAAAGCTGTTCTCACTAAGGAGACCAGTTTTATGTCCCTTATCAAGGATTCTAATAGGAATTTAGTGTCAGAGATGTTGATCTACAACCTCTTCTTAAATATAGCCTTCAGTGCCACCCTCATCATTCGTCTTTGATCTATTGTGCACCTACCATTTACCACTAACTTTGCTACTTGTCCCATGACTTCGCTGCATCACATTCACGAGGCATGAATGGTGTCTTCTTCACACGAGCAACTCTCTGAAATGCTCCTGAATGAGATCAGAAAGACACAATAACCAAAAGCAATCAGAAAACCCCTTCTAACAAGTGCTTGAAGGTATTGTGGATGAGTGCTGGAAAGCAGCATCCGGCAAACAGCTTTCTACTTGGCAGCTGAGATGCTCAGCTGCAGGCAATATCAGGAGTCACCTGTGTGCATGCCTGGGTCCTCCTTTCTACTTGTAAGGATTCCCTTCCTACGTATCACAGAGTATATGGGGTTAGAGTGAAGGAGGTACTATGCAGTGTACTGTACTGTGTACAGTATTAGGGATCTGACTGCTATCACTTTCCCTGGGAGATACCAAACGTGGCCTTGAGCCCTTCCTTTCCTTTATCAGCAAGTCCTCCAGGTGACACAAAATTTCACAACAGATGTGCTGATATCATGGCAGTGATGGAGCAGAGGGGAGTTTTCAGAAGCACCCAGGACGTGCTGCTGCCAATAGCAGGTTGCTGTGCTAGCAGTATCATGGGGTAGAAATGCTCCTGGCCTGAACCTTCCCTGAGACGTGCACCTGCAAGATTCTCCATTCACGCGTATAGAGAAGAAATCCACATATCCATTCATTTGGCCCTCATGGTTTAACAAACACTGGAACCATTCAACATCCATCACATCACACCTGATCTTTTCATCTGTCCTTTTCACCTTCTCAGCAGGGAGGGAAAAGGAGAGAAATTTTCGAATGAAAGAATCCTCCCTTGTCTCCCGAATTAACCAACCCCGTGGACCAACACCAACAGAAGGGGAAAGAACAACCACAACATCAGATACAGAAAGGGCGAAAGAGAGAAAGATGGGACACAGCAGAGGAAGCGAGCATCTGCGTGAGCTGCAGCATACAGATAGGGAATCTAGCACAGCGTGAGACCTTGGGATCCTGGGAGATTTTTGCTAATGGTCTCTGCGAGTCTTATTATTTCATACATATTCTCGTATCTCTGACAAAGTTACTGCATAAATCACTTCCCCTTGTCCCAGGCTGACCCCTTAACCTCTCAGAGATAATGAGGCATGGTACCTAGCATCTTCTAATATTGCCAAGATCTATATCAAAGATCATTAATTCTCCATGATAACATCTCTATTTATTAATGCCTTTAATTCTTCTCCAGTATATATGCTCAGCAAGCCATCTTTACTTTCATTACTGAAATTTCATTGGAATTAGGTGAATGGGCTTAGTGGCCCTACAAGGTGGATGTCTCTTAGGACCTCAGATCTAACGTGTCCCTCTGGCACGGTCACACTCCTCCTGGTCAGCTTCACTTCAGGCTCATCGCAGCCGGCAGCAGCTACACGTTGAGGCCTATCGGTCCGTGATGGAGTTATCACAGAAGACAGGAAATAATTGAAAATTAATAGTTTTGTGACTTCTGTCCTTTCATTGATATTATTTGCCAGCTACTTGTGAGCAAACTGTGTTCTTGTTTCCCTTCAAGTAATGCGTGGCTCAAAGTTATCCATCAGGCTGTTTCTGGGATAAAGCCCTGCAGTGCAGATCAGCTCTTCCTGCCAGATCTCGGGTGTGATGGGAGAACTACTTTTCCCAGGACCAGATCAGGGAACTATGACAGCTTATGCCAAACAACACTAATTTCTGACCACAGGGTCCCAGTGGAACATGAAGGAAGCTGTAAAATCCCACCAATAGGTCAACAGAGAAAGAGAAGCAAATCTATATAGGAAAACATGGTAGAAGAATTCATGGATCTGAAATACTGCCACTGCAGGACCAGGATCTGGTAGCTCAGCTTCAGATACTGAGGAGAGGAGCTATGACTTTCTGGACCGGTCCTAATCAATGCTTCTTTCCTAAATCACATCAAGAAACCAGACTTTAATTAGCACATCTGCAATGCCACAGGGCAAGGTGTTTCTAAAGGTCTACTTCTGCCGCAACCCAAGGCTCAGCATGGAAAGAACCCATCTTTCTTCCTCATTTCCTATTTGTAAGGAAATTTTCTAAATCTTTCCTTCTTTCACTCTTTGTCCTGACGTGGCTGGTTTATTTAGGACCATTTAGGTGCTGGCAGGCACCTTTTCCTATTATGTTTCTGTACAGAGTGCAGCGCTGCAGGGTTCAGATCTCCAATTTAGTCTCTGCATGCAGCATCAATATTACTTACTAATAAGTATTAGACATCAGCCTATAAGCAGAAAAGAAGAAATGTTTCCTCCTTATAACAGGCATTATTGTCCCATAAGGCAATAACAGACAAAAGTGGAAAATCGATGTAAGAAACTGAATATCTGGACTGAACTCCAATTTGTCCTATGGTCCGATCTGGCACCTATTCTCCTCTGCTATTCAAGTAGAAGTCCTCTCTACATCAATGGAAGTTCTTTGCAATTAGGGAAGGAGTAAAAAATAACACACTGTAAGGCTGCAGTTCTGTCACCTTTTCCTTTCTTGCCCATCAAATGCTGGGAGAGTGACCTTGTTTTCATTAAGAGGAACACCTTGTGAATGAATACAGGATGTCAGATGGAAACAGAGGCAGACAAGGCAAAGAATTCATTAGACAAAGTTTCAATATGGCAGAGCGAGACATTCGTTATTTTACAGCTAGTCCTTGTGAGTTTTAATTAAAGAGACCGAGCAGTTTGTATATAAACTACCTCATCTTAAGCATTAAAATCGCACTAGATACGAACCCAAAGTTTTCTGACTTTAAACATTCCTGTTCCATGGTTGCACTCTGTCACAGGGCCAGCTCCATCTGGAAACATGAGGGAACAGCAGGCCCAGGGGGTGTCACAGGACCTGCTCCTGGGGGGCTCCTGGCCCCGGTTCACAGCCTCCAGAGCTGTACATAACTCAGAACATCCCTGGATTTTTCAGTGCATGGATGTACAGAAATAAATCTGCAAACGCTCTGGGCTCCCTAATATTGTGAGTTGAGAAAATTGCAATGAACAGCACAGCGCTCTGGAGCTCTGAACTGGATTGTGATATCCTCCTAGAGCAGCAACAAGCAGCTCCAGGGAAAAGCCCATTGATCAGCTTGAGCTCCTCTGAAGGCAGGACACTTAAATCTGAGAGGCACTGGTGTTGTTTTACAGTCCTACGACAGCATATGATGCAATCTGGAGATCTTGTGATGGGATCTGTCAACACCGGGACTTTCAGCAGGGCTCCATTGCTTTCCCCACAGACCTGGCACACAGCATTGTTTCTGCAGGGGCGCAGGGAGCCTCATCTGCTGGAACAAGCTTGGGTCCATGCTAAGCTTAACCCACTCAGTTAACTTAAAACGTTCACAAATCCATGCCTGCACATGGGAGAAACCAGAAAGCTCCATGTGTGCAGCAGGTGTTGTGCTAAGGCGACTGCACAAAGCAACCAGCGGGACTTGCAGATGGAACAATATGAAACCCTACAACCTGAATTAACCAAAGAAGCATCTCGTTAATCTCACATGTATGGGCCTTAGGCACTGGTCAGGGCTGTTCACGGTGAGCAAGGATTGCTGTCCTGTGGCAGATGTCCTGCAGCAATGGGGCCTTACTCATGGGTGGCTGCTTGGCAAGGAGGGTATACACAAGCAAGGGATCCAGGAACATTTCCGCATGAACTGAGGATTGCTTCAGGCTGATTCACCTCTGTGTATGCATGTGGCTGGGTATCTGAATCACTGTGTGCATATGTGTCTGTGTGTTTGTCTTGACTGAATGAATCACCCTACCTGTTATAGTGTAAAACAGCAAACATTAGTAAAACTGATAATAAGCCTAGTGGTGGTGATTCAACCAAAGCTAGCACATCTGTCACTGAGCAACAGACTGCCAGGCTTTTCATCAAGGGAAATACAATTGAATAATAATGTAGTAAAGGTAAAGCAGCTTCAACAGAGCTTTCTGCCAAATTAAATACAAGGTACGCTAAAAAAAAAAAAAGGAAAGAGAGAGCAATACAAATCGAACTCCTCTTGAATACAAATCCCTTCCTAACAGGTACTCACTGTCTGAAGACAGCACACATCTGCAGCCTGAGCAGCTTGCCCAGGGCGTGGGGGTGGGTGGGGGTGGGTGGGGGTGAATGGGGGTGGGTGGGAGGGTGGTGAGGACACTGACAGGCATCCAACACTGGGAACATAAAGTCTTCCCCGTGCCAGCAGCCGAATAAGGAATTGAAGGGGAGGAGGAGATGGGCTTTCTGACTAATATTTTAAAACCTGGTTCTCTAGTGCCATCTGGTCACTTGGCAATGCTCTTGGCAATGCAGAGGAGAGGTAACCCCATCCAAAGTGGTCTCAGGGGGATTTCCCATTGGTGGAAAAGCCTCTGATGGCAGAGGGCTTCTGCAGCGTTTGTAGGATACAACCGGGAGAGAAAAGCCCACCAGCCAGCACAGAACACCTGCTGTCCCTTTGACAACACCACTGTGGCAAAACTGCCCCAGGGTCTTCAACTCCATGCTTTCTTCGTGACACAATGCTTATTCATGTCTGTAATAGATAAGCTCAAGAAGTGCAATGGCTTTTTGAAGCAGCAGCACAAAGCCATGGGAATGAGCCACAGAAGCAGCCTGCCAGACACCTTAGGGGTGTGTTAGTTGGCAATGCCACTTCCCATAGGGTGCTAACCAGCTCTGCGTATCAGCGTGTTCTTTGTACGCTGCTCCAGCTGTGCAAACAGCTTTTCATGGGAGCATCATTTTAAGTGACCCTGGTGTGCCTTGCCACAGTGTAACTAAGTACAATGGGCCATCGATCTGCCAGCTATAAAGTAAGCATCTCCAAAAGGAAATGAAAGAAAAATCCAAGAAAAGGGGGCTACGGTTCGGACGTTCTTCTGTCGGCAGGGGGATGTCTGGGGGCATTTCATTTTCAACACCTTATTTCACTGCATTTTCTCTTTCCCTTCTACATGGAATCGCTTTCTTCTACTCTGTTTTGTTCTCATTTACCTTTTTCTTTTTAAAACCGAAGGGGGCATTAAAAAAAACACCAACACACAAAGCCCCCAAAAAACCCAACACCTTTTAAACGTTTGTGCTTAGCGTTCGCTTAGCTTTTGAAACTACTGCAGGGCTGGAGATAAAAACACGCACAAACATCCAGACCCCTTCTGGCAGGAACGGGAGGTGAAACGAACCTTTTGGACTATTTTGAGACGAGACAGATTTGCAAAAAGCTACAATGCAAAACCCACTACAATCAACACAGCGACAGTTCTGCCAAGCTGAAAGGAAGCCTTCCTGCAAATTGCATTTTCAAACGTGCTTTGCAATTGCCTCTCCTGAACATGTAACAGCCCCAGCATGCAGCTCCTGCTGAGTCACTGCCACCGGCCAGCCAATGCCTCTCTGCCTTCCCACCTTTTGCTGGCAGAGAGCCCCACGATCAATGTGTTGTGCCCACGTTACCAAGCACGAATATTCAGGCTAATAAATAGCACAGACAATAGAGCTCACAACATCAGCACAAGGTGTTTTTTTTTTTCCCTTCGTTCCTTACTGGAGCAGACAATAAATAGCAAGTGGCTGTGCGGAGGTGACAGAACAGTGGCTGCTTGCCTGGGGTAGGCAGGATGGGAAAGGATCCCTTCTCCCTTCATAAGCACAGCCCTGGGATCAGTAATTTGGAGCCAGCTCCTAACACACCTACCTCGTGTTCATTTAAACCAATAACAATAAAGGAGAAGGTTAGGAACCATTCAGTGCAACTCCAAGGCAGAGAACAGCCGTGCATTCGGCTCGCCAGGTTTGAGCACAGGAGGAGCCTGTTGGTACGCAGCGCCTGGCTTCCTGCCTCGGGCGATGGCCTGTCCCTGATGCTTCAGAGGGAAGTGAGAATAAACCCATAACACACCTAATTCAGCCGTGGGATGTTGTGCTGCAGTCGGGAAGGTTGTGCCTTGGTAACATCCCTCCAAGAATCACAGCCGGAGGAAAGCAGACCCGAGGCAAAGCAGCCGGCGTGCCTTCGCAAGGCAGCCAGCGCTGCACGTCAGAACACCCAGTGGCATAAGTTCACAGACAATGACAGTTTTTCCTTACCACAGAGACTGAAAATCGTTTAAGCAATGTTTTCAGGATCCTTTTTTTCTGACATTTTTTGGTTTATCGGTGCTTAAACAGGGTTTACAAGGAAAATGCCTTTGCTACAGCTTTATTTTATTCGCCCTACAATCCTGTACAGTGGATGATCTTCCAAAGGAAGTATTTAATATGAAAACAGATCTTTGAAAGGAAGTTCAAAACAGGTGCTGGAACAGCTGCCCAGAGAGGCTGTGGATGCCCCATCCATCCCTGAAGGTGTTCAAGGCCAGGTTGGATGGAGCCCTGGGCTGCCTGGTCTAGTATTAAATGTGGATGTTGATGGCCTTGGCTGCGGTGGGGGGGTTGGAGCTTCATGATCCTTGAGATCCTTTCCAACCCAAGCCATTCTGTGATTCTAAGATGTTTTCAGAAGAAGCAGCTAGAAAAGTATTTTTGTTATAAAAGAGGAAATTTTGAAGAGGTTGCATGGGATGATAAAGAAAATGAAAGAGAACTGGGGATAACAGTTCCCTTCGCCATCCCAAACTGAGCTGCTCTCAAGAAATTCTGAGTTTGCAATGGATTGTCTTTGCTCCCTGCATGAATTTTCATACACCAGACAATCTCAAGGTTACTTGAGATCCAAAGCTCCAAGTTGCTTCCATTTACTGCCATCAGTAACTTTCCATTTAGCAAGCAAACTGCAACTCACCAGCTTATTCTACCAAAGCTAAAATCCCCTTCCCAATCCAGCTCAGCACAGCCACCAAGTCCCAGGTTGGATTTGAGCCAGGTTTCCAAAAAAGAAAAGAAAAATAGAAGAGAGATGCAGTTAGGTGAAAAACGCCATCTTCTTGTCTCCGTTTCAGAGCAGATGATTTGCCATGAAATATTACTGCTTAAGACACATCATTGCTTCACTCAGCACTGCTTTCAGGCTAGTGGCCTGCATGCATTCATTTTCACAGAGACGAGACTGTAAGGCTCATGGGGGAAATAAGAAAACCCACCAGGAACATGTTTTCCAAGCAACTTTTGCAGATAGATTTGTGCCTCCTCTTTTTTTTTCCACCTCAGCGTCTGATTAAGCAAATCCCTTTACTTGTACAAATACACTCAGGTATATCTGCGGGCAAACGTGAGCAAAGGACAACGCTGAAATCTTATCATACCACAGCAATGGTGATAACTTGATATTTTCAAGTCGAAGTTTTTAGGGATTCAAGGATTTTCTGAGCATCTGTAATGCAAAAGTAATTAGGAGTGAGTTTCAAGCTCTCCTTTGCTTCAGCAAGAGAGGGAAAGAAAGCTGCAAAATTTAGCTCCAAATTTGTTAAAAGCAAAGTTGTAAATAAAAGGACCCTTGCACGTGTTGCTATTTCCTGCTATTTTGATGCCTCACAGCCCGGCTCTCATGGGCAGTGCTGCAGGAAGGATGCAGCACCCTCAGCCCAAGGAGCTGCGTGGCTTTAGGCCACCCGCTGGCCCCTTCCTGATGGATCCAAAGCTCCGCCGTCACTCCAAGCTCCCGGGTTACTGCAGAGCAGGCACAAGAGCTCAGGGATCTGACCCTGCTGCCAACAGCTGCTGGTGTTTTTCCATGGTGTCACAGCACGGGGTTTGAGCAGCAAAAGGCGCCGCTGCTGCACCTTCCCTGCCTTTAGTGCATTTTAAATATTAAGTAATAAAAATATGTATAAGTAAAGAGTACATCCATAAATAAAGCAAATGTATAACCCAGTGAATTAATTATTATTTCATTACTAGCAGCCACATTCTCTAACAGAATAACTAAGAGCAGAATTTTCTCCTGGCTTTGCTTCTCATTATTATAATAGCACTGACAATTACTTGCAGGACAGATGCATACTTCAGCTAATCATCTGAGGATTAATTTTATGTATGCATAAATAACTCATGTTTTGATTCAGGGTCTTTCAAGCAACTTACTTGATAAAATAGACTTGCGTTGGAATAGCATTGGTTCAGATAGCAAATACAGAATGGGAGCACTACTGTCCTTTCCTAGCAAGCCTTTGTACTCCGCTGTGTGCTGAGGTTACTCTTTGAAAGGGGCTTGTGACTTGCTTTGTTGCTATCCTGCCATATAAAATAACCAGAACATTTAAAATAAGTGCAGCCCTCAATAGTTTTCGAAAGCGGCGCAGAACGTTTTGTTTCAAGGAGCAGCAGCAGCTCCAGCTGCATGGCTGCAGTGCAGAACGAGGACGCAGGTGACATGAGGACAACTTCTGTTCCATCACAGGGCTGACGGGACCACCGGCACCACCGCTGCCTGCTGGAAAGGCTGAGGACTCACCCAGCCACCCCCCCCCCCCCAGTGAAGCTCCTTGTTTTGACACCAGCATATTTCTCCCATACCGGATTTCCTTCTTGCTGCTCCCTGCCACTGCAAACGCAGGTTAGCAAGTGTACCACAGAGCAGGTTGCACACACAACTGCTGTGCCTCTGCACCTGTATCTTTCACCTGCCTTGTCCACCAAGGTTCTAAGTTGTGGGAACGTGCCGTATTTAGCACAGAAGGGGGCAGATCTCAGTGTCAAACACTAAGTGATAACATACACATTCATTCCCATATTCACACGTACATACATAGGCCTTACCCTAGCACTTAATTTTGCAGAAGGACAAGTTCCATCCGTTTCTAATCTGCTGAATAAGTTATTTCAGAATTGTCAAGTAGGTTATTTCTCACCTTTCTCTGAAACCAAATTACTTGGATGGGGGAATATCGAATGCAGTCTTTCTATGTCTCATGAAAAAAAAAAAAACCATTGAGATCTTACATTTCTCATTGAATTAAAATTTCAGAGATGGTTAGTTATTTAAAATACTCGATTTCAGTTGTGTTGCAGCGTCACATTTTAATGGGGGAAATGGCCCCTTTTGGTTCCATCAAAGCAGAATATATTACAAAATGCTGTCCACAGACATTTGTATCTATTATAGTGTGAACTGTCATAATAAATGCAGTTGGCCCTTTTTAGTTTATCAAAACAGTGAAGTGATATCAAAACAAAATCTAAATGATTTGTTTCAATTATTCCCAGCTGGAACTATCATTAAAACAGATCCTATCCAGAAAAATATTTGGGTTTTGATAAAACTCTTACTTTTTGGAATGCATACCGTTTTCTCAAGATGTTTTTTTGTTGCCTTCCACTCTGTATCTCTAATATTGGGCATGGTCTGAGCTGTGATTAAATGTTATTAGGGTCAAGTCTAGCTTCGTTATTTACAATGAGACTGCAGTAACGCAGGCTGCCAATATTGATACCTCCATGAGAGGATGCTCTATGGGCTGTGGATCCTTGGGGAACTTGTCGTGAGTTAACCCTTGCTGTGGGAATGGCTTCACCACCAGACAGCAAGCAGGCACATTGCCCACACCTGCCAGAGCCACAGTGTGGGCAACAGGCTGAGCTGAAGACTCACCAGCACATGAGGAGCTGGAGGAGCTCTCAGGACAGGGCTGTTGTGCATCTCAGAACTGTACACCTGCTGCAGCATCCCCAGCTGGAGCCTTCCCTCTCCTCTCCTGCTGCACAGAGCCTCTTGCTCGCTGCTACCTGCACGCTGCCCCATGGATCCTGCTTAACACAAATACACAGCAAACTCAATAGAAACGTTACGTGTGGATGAGGACAGCTGGCCACCAAGGAGGAATAGCAAAAAGTGAGGCAAAGGAGCAGGGGAAAAAAAACAACAACAACAACAACAAAAATAACAGGAGGAGAGAAGACTGGAAATGAATGCCTCTCTTGTCTCAGTATCCCCATGGTGATGTGAAAAGTCATTAAACACCTCAACAGACTTGCACAGCAGAGTAAACAGGAGCAGCTAATAGGACAAAGGCACCGGCACTTTATCTATTGCCTCTCTTTGGATTCACAGCAATGAAGGTTACACGTTCTCATGGCATCCTCCTGTGTTTTTAATATTCTCCTATCAAGGAAGATAAAGCAGTCCTCACCTCTTTCCTTGAAATTTTCTTATTCTAAGTAAAGAAAAACCGCCTTGCTCTCATTGCATGGAAAATTCAAAACTAGAGCTGTATTCTGCCTCCTGTCACCCCCAACTTGTGAAAACCAATTGCAAAACAAAACAGATTGTTTCTCTGGGTGTCCTTGGCCTGCACTCACTGCTATAAAACAGCAGAAGAGGAGCAGGGCTCAATAGGAGGAAAACTTCTGTGAAAATATACAAAGTGACCACACTGTGAGCTGTGGTGGACACAGGGCAGGAGGAGCAGGGAGCGGAGGCAGGAGGTTTCCCTGTTGCTGTAAATAATGACAGTCACAATCATATTTGTTATTAGAAGTGACTAAGAGCAATCACATGTGAACATCCACTGTGCTGAATCCTGTGCAAAGCCCACTCAGCATCTAAATGGAGATAAAAACATTCAGACAAACAAGTCAATACCCACTGAGAGGAACAAGAGTCCTGGTGGGAGCGGAGACTGCTCATCAGAAAGGCTGAGGGGCTCGAGACGCAAGTCCAGCAGCAACACCGTCCACCTTTCAGGACCTCCATGCCCCCATCTGTGAGCAAAAATGGGAATACAACCTTCCCCAAATCCTTCTGAGAGGATATAACATCACTTGTCCCTACAGTACTCCAGAGAAGAGACACACTCAGGCAAACCCCAAATAAATTGTCTTTAATTTTTTCCCCCTCACAAAAATAAGATCTCTCCTACTATCTAAGCTGCTATTTTCTTTTCACGTTGGCTTTTGGACAATTCTTTGTTTTTTCCTATTTGTACTGATAGAAAGCCAGAACTCCTGGTAAGCAGAACCTTGAATAATTGAGAAATATTTTTTCGTTGCTATAGCACATGAACCAGGCTAGGCACGATGTAAAAGACTTCTCAGCAGATGATGGAAGGTGCTGGCATTGCTTTTATAACACGTTACACCTGCCTTGAAAGCAGAGTTAAAAACCACAAAAGTGTAAATCCATGCAGATTTACCCCAAAGTGCAGATGCTGCTGAAAGCACTATGGGTTTTCATTTCTCTCCCTGCCCTTGAGTATGGAAATGATGGTCCAGCTAGGATGGCCAGGCAGTGAGCAAACCGAGGACAACCTTGCTCAAGAGCTGCCACCTGCCCATCCGCTTATTTTGCAACACCCGAGCACAGCTGCTGCCTTCAGGGAATAGCAGAGAGCCACAGAGTGGGTATTTCGACCATCTTTCTCTCCCACTACTTGTTTTAATGCTGTTTTTAAATACGATTTTTTTCAGTAGAAAAATAATTTCATCTCCAAGGATGTTTATTTCCTCTACCTTCAGTGCATCCGTCCCTCAGCTGCCCAGAAAACTGACTCCCGAGCAGGTTCTGCTTCCATTCCCTACCAAGGACAACGGAGGTTTAGAAGACGTTGATGGTCCTTGACCAGCAGTATTAAGACACTAAATTACGCTGACACGGCCCATAAATCGCTAAATGAGGGACTCCCAGACTGAGATGTGGCGTGAGCCGAATGCACGAAGAACGACTGCAAGGGCTGCCCACTCGCTGGGACACACAGCTGAGGGATGCACTGAACTGGGAGCTGGATGTGCTCTTGCTAGAAGAAAAACCCCACCCAGGGCTTTGTCATCACTGCAGACATGTCCCACTTGTGTAGGACTTAGGAAGCTTTAGTCTGTTTTCCCAGCGAGGCCGGCTGTTATTTACATACATTGAGTAAAGGACAACTCTCTGGGTGGGTACAGAAAGAGATGGTTTCCGTCTCTAAAAATAGAATGAAATGACTATTTCTAAAGAGGAGAAAGCCTTTAAGCTCCTTAAGATTGTGCCACCTGTCCACCAGCAGGCAGAAAAGCTTTATTTGACTATTTCTATTTTATTTAGGTTTATACATAAAAGATCTGAGGCAGCGTGAGTAACATTTGCCAAAGTGAAATGGAATGGGACCATGGTCTTTATTTCCAGGAGGATGCCATCTGCGTCCTGCACCTGAAGGTGAAATCGAACCCACCTTGGCTAAAATCCCAGGGACTGGAACTAAGAGCAGTACAGTTCAAAACTCAAACAGCTATAACACCAGCGAGGAAACAAGCTGTTCTGTCTGGGAGTTACCCATAATTTCTGGGGTTGTGTGAATAATAGGCCACTAACTGACCTTTATGAATTTCCTCCTTAATTGATATCAGCAAGTAAAAACTAAATGTTAAGGTGACACGGACAAACGCGCTCTGCTCGCTATGAAAGCATGCTGTGCTCAGAGGATGACACACCCAAGAACCCTTTCCCTTCAAGGAAACCAACTTTTTCCAAAGTTACTCTCAAATAAAGGGAAACACAGGATCTTCTCTCAGCAGAATATCGGGGTCTCAACTTTTGAAGCTGCAGTGTGGTAATGCAGAAGGTTGCTGCTAACCCGGGGTCTTGGGCAGTTACAGCAGGTAGCCAGGAGCTTTAGGGATGGGGTGGCAGAAGGTGACCGTAGCTCGCAGTTACTGACACCCAGCAGCTCAGTAATACTTCACATGATGCACTTCACCCTCTACTTCTCTCTGCTAAGAAATCAACTGACTTCACATATAAATTTCATTTTTAGGACTTCCTCTTTGCTCTCTGTCACGGCAAGAGAATATCCTTGAGGCAAGAGGAGACAAATTTTGCTTTAGGTGACCTAGCTGGCATACTGTTACTACTTCTAATACAGCCGTACCTCCCAGGCTCTGATTAGGCTTATTTTGACACTTGGAAAAAAATAGAGATGCCACAAACAATCCTGTTGTCCAGATTTCACAATGGAAGGAAAGATAGCAGGTAAAGGAAGAGGAGTGTGGGAAGACCTGGATACAGGAGCAAAACAACCAAGCTTGCTTCCAGATGAAGGCTCTATGCTCTTACCTGTGTTTTGAGCTGTTAAATGATCCTCTGACAGCATGAACACAAGCACAAGGGGGGAATTTTGCAGGGAGTCTCAATGGCAAAGTTATGCATTCCCTGTCCCACAAATGTGAAATTGAGATGATCTCTACAGCTTTCTTGTAGGGAATTGCTTCAACGTCTAAAATGAAGCAGATAGCTTCCCCCTCATCTCCATCCCCAGTCAAGATTGAAAATGGTGTGGGAAAGATGTCCAGAAACTGATAGAGTCTGGCATCATTTACTGTGGATATAGAGTGTGAGGAGGAATAAAAATGCAGACTCAACAGTTTCAGAAAAGTACCAGCACAGCAAGAAAGGCAGGCGGACAGATTGCTTGGATAGACTCCTTTTTAGTAACAAGATCTATAGCAGCACAGGTTTTCTGTTTGTTGTGTGGTTTTAAGAGGGATGTATTTTTTGCTACAGGATTAAATAAAAAGGAATATTTTGCTTTCCCTAATACTCCATTCCTCTCTATCTGAGGTATTTGTTAGGCGAGAGGGGAGGAAGAAAGCTTATTTTTATGCTCCAATTTCTGAAAGCAGCTTTCAGTTTGGAAACAGCTGCTAATAACTTCAGGACCTGTGTGGGAAGATTTTTGCTGTGGGAGCAGGGAGCTGATCTGGGTCTCAGACTGCTGCCTCCATTTCATTCTGCCATGCATTCACTATGCAACTTCGTATAAGCCTTAATTTAAGCACTCACATCTCTCCACCAGTGAAGCCTTGGTGATGATTTAGTCACCTATTTTCACTGCTCTTTGTTGATGAAGACACAACCTGCCATACAGGAGCACAGCAGCCCTCTGTCCAACCTGTCTTTGCGCTTCCTGGCAGTGATAACCCAGCTTCAGCAATGCCAACATCCACCCCCAGAGCAAGGGGCAGATGACCTGCTGGGCATGGACGTGTCCTCCTGCTTCCCAGAGGTAACCCTGCATCCCATGTCAGCTCATACTCCCTACAACCCTAAGGTTTATAACCCTAATCTTTCAGCCTGAAAACATCCCAACCATTTTCTTTATTCATGTCAACACTTGGGCTTACCCATAAGTCCAAACCATTTGGAGCTTGTCTCGGGACCTTTTCATTCCTGCCCACGTGTTGAAGTAAACCCAGGATTTTACATGGAAACAAGGAGGCTGGAACCATCTCTGATCTTTGCAGTAAATCCTCCGCTTTAATAACACTGACACAGCAGCACCAGCTCCACTCCCACTATTAAAAACACAGAATTCTTTCCTCTCATATTCCAGTTGCACGCTACAATACAGCATGGCAAGTAATTAGTGTTGCTTGTTGATGTGATAGTAGGAAGGAACAAAAGAGGGAAAGAAAGATGACAGTGTAATCAGTTATGTGTTGGTGTGCGTGACTGGGTGTGAAGTGGAAAGTAGTTTTCCTGTGTTGCTATCAAGAATGTCTGCAATCATAGCATTCAGTCTGCCCTTCAAGTACCATGCACCAGAGTGGAATATTTCATCTTTCAAGACCAGGGACTACATCTGTGATCTTAAATAGGAACTGTCCTTCCTTTTACACATCCCTCATAATAATCTGATTTATCCCAGACAGCTCCTTCCATAGGATGTATCTCACACTGACTCTCACATTCTCTTTTGAAGGCAAAAAAAATCAGATTGTAGCTATTTTGAAATATGCCTTTGATCTAAGGAAAATCATGAGCAATTTGTGTGTGACATTTACTAACTAATGTGCTGAGGGAATATTACTCCTAGAAAAACACCATTTTCTGGTAGTTTCAATATACTGAATAATGCTATGCCAGCGATGATTCATCTAGAAAAGGTAACTATTTCAGCATGATGAGCGATATTAATAACAACACATTATACACAGTGCCTCTCAACCAGACAGCTCCTAAAGCCCACTGCACACCTTTATACATAACGACCACTTCAGTCATTGAGTGAATTGCAGGCACCTGTGAGTAGAACAGGAACCCCATTTCTAAACCAGCCACAATAGGTAGTATACTGCAAAAGGCAAAGGAAAAGGTGATTGGAGTTGAAATACTAGCAGAAGTGGGAGAAATGAATAAAACAAATAGCCTGAGCTGAAATCTGACATCGAGTATGACACTCTCGCAGCCTTAAAAAAAAAAAAAGTGTATTGGATCATCAATCATCCAAAGTGGTCAGTGTAGGGTCTGTCAAGGTAGAGAAGGAGTGCTGAGCAGTGATTAATGCAAAGGGAATTCTCTCTTGCTGGATACAGACGGTCCTTGCTGTCCCAGCTCCCAGGACAGCTATCAGCCTGCTGCATGAGTCGTTCCAGCTCCCCGAGCCTTGGCATCAAAAGGTCTGAGAACCACCTAACACCAGGCAGCACCTGCGCTGCAAGGACACGCTGACCCTTGCCATTCAGTTGGGCAGTCAAGGGACTTTTTTTTCCCTCCCAAGGAAAAAAAAAACAGTGATTTCCCCCTCCGCCTGCCTGCAGTCCCCGTTGGGTCCCCCTCCCAAACACTGACCCAGCCCACCCCTCATCTGAGAGCTGACAACAGCCTATGGGGACAGTGCTGCAGGACCATAAATGTACCTTTAGTCTTTAACTGTCACTGGCTAACTTTTAAGTTATATATTTAGACTAGATACATACATATACAAACTCTGTAATGACATCACTGCTGGCATACAAGACCTTTCAAGATATATAGCAACATTCATAAAACAATACCAAAAAAAGCAACAATAAAAATCTGCTAAAATGGATCTGAGAGAAAATGTGAACGCGTTAATCTGTTGTGTGGAGATATAAATACAGACACAATCCTTGCCTATGCTGATGACTTAAGCTCTGATTCAGCAAAGTGCTCAATCACACGCTTAGCATTCAGACATGCACTGGTGCACTTCCTTTGCGGCTTGGCAGCACAACAGAGAACTTCTCCCCATTTTCTTTTCCCCACAAGAACTTGCAAAGCCAAACATCCTGTACTCCCATGCTCATAACCCTTCTGAATTCAGCTGCTGCATTTTCACTAATTGGATGAGCCACCCCACTAGTGGATCAGTGCATTATGGTATAAGATTGTACAGCACACAGTCCAAGAGGACAACAGGCAACCCACATTAAGACATCACCTAAAGTCCCTCCCACTTTCTAAGATGCCCTGTACAGCTCTGGGGCTGCGTCAGGTGGATGTCACCTCCATGGCAGGGGTGGTCACAGCCAGCACCACCAGATTTGCTGAAGGAATACACCTGCAACAAGAGGTCATTCTAACTGCTTACAGGGCTGCGGAAGCAGGCAATATTTATGCTTTATGCACTGTAGTAAGGCACAGGTTTAAATGAGTGACAGCTTCTATGTCAGGACCTGGGAATTTGAGACAACAGGAAAGTCACTTCATCTTCCTTTGCTCAGTGGGGCAAGTGTAACATCTCCTTTCTCATGTCAGCTTTCAGAAAATGCATAACAAAGACTATGCAAGTCCATTAGTTGATTAGTGCAATAATCATATCTTTGGAGATGTACAACACCCACCACAATGGGATCTGCACTCAGCTATGGTCTCCAGCTGCTAATATAATGCTAATCCCCCATAACAACCCCAGATGCCTGACACCACATTCTGTTCATCCAGTGCTTATGCTAGAATGATCCAAAAACAAGCTGTTTTTCAGGTAGAGACCGTGAGGCTGGTTTCACCCCTCATCAACAAGGTTCCCTCTAAGATCTTGTTTCCTTTGGATCTCAATCACAGAATCAGAAGGTTGGAAGGGACCTACAAGATCATCTAGTCCAACCATCCTCCCATTACCATTGCTACCACAGCTACTAAACCACATCTTGTAGCTCCTCATCCAACTTGATGTCATCTGCAAACTTACTGAGGGTACACTCAATCCCCTCATATAGGTCATCAATAATGATATTAAACAAGATGGGCCCCAGTACCGACCCCTGAGGGTCACCACTTGTAACGGGTAGCCAGCTGAACTTAACTCCATTAACCACTATCCGTTGGGCACGGCCCTCTAGCCAGTTCCTTACCCAAAGAAGGGTATACCTGTCCAGTCCATGGGCAGCCAGTTTCCCCAGGAGAATACTGTGAGAGACCACGTCAAAGGCTTTGCTGAAGTCTAGGCAGACTACATCAACAGCCTTTCCCTCACCTACCAGTCAATAGGAACCCTGAGTTTATTTTCCCATTGCCTACCCCCCTAGGAGGTGTTCACTTAGCATGCTTAGCATTGTTTCCCTTCCATGGGCTGCTGTACCCTCCAAGGAGTTGTTAAGCTGAACGTGTGTTGTAGTTCTACTTTTGTATGTTAATTGATACACTTTTTAATTTTACTTTTGCATATTATTTGAATTTGTTTCATTGTAAATTAGATTCTAAAGAGCCCCTGTAAACAATTACTGCTTGCCAGAAGATCTCTCAAACAAGCAAAACCTCCTTCAGAGGAAACGCTGATGAAGTTCAGCCTTGCCTCTGAATCACTGATGCAATGCAAAAAATCCCACCTTTAAGAATCAGGAGGGGAGGGGGAGAGCCTCTATTAATATAAATGCCTAATTTCCACTGACATTTACAGGGATGATGATAGCTTCGTGGAAGCAAAACACAACCCAAAGGATTACACTTAAAGTATCTGTACAACTCCACCTGATGGTTTCCAGTGCTAAAACAGATACAAAGGGCAATTTTTTAATACTAAAAAATGAACTTGGGAGGAAGTGGGAAACAATTCAAAAAGATCAGCTTCCAAAATTATTTCTTGACACTGTTTCATAAGAGGAATATTTAAATACACAAGATTAATTGCTCTCTCCAAACTCGTATCTTACATCGTTGCCTGCCAGTCTTGATCTTTCCAAACATGTTAAACTTGGAAGCTGTAAGACTAAATACAGCATGGGTTGAAATTGAGATTCTACATTTGACTAATCGTAACTTCAACAACAGAAAAGGTAAAATTAAGTGTTTCAAGAGCCATTGCTCCTACAAATGCCTTGAACTGAAATAGACTCTGTCAGATCTGTGGTACGAGGCATGCTGTGTGCCAGCTTGGAATACAAAGCCTTTCTTCTGAGGTGGCCTAAAGCCACATGGCCACAATTCAGCTCCACTAAGAACTCCTCAAACCATAACGCATACGCACTTGATATTTGATAAAGTCACAGGTGATAACGTGCCACATTCTGGATGACAGATTAATTTAATCAGAGTAAAGGAAGGGGGAGAAAATTGCTGGTAAAACAAAACAAAAAAAAAAAAGCACGAGAAACAAGATTTCCAATTCAGCTGTCCTTCTTCTCAGACCTGCAATGATATTAAACATGCAAAAAGATGAAGCTTCCCTCAAAACATGTCCTTCACTTCCTTAATGGGCCCCACACGCTCAGTAGAGGCAGGCTCCAGCCAACAGGGCTGCCCTCCAGCAGGGCTTGTGCAGACCCTGAGTCAGGCTGACAAGCACTGTAATAGAGAAAGGACAATCTTTAGGATAAACAGTTATTTTCCTTTCCTTCTTCACTGTAACTTTCTCTTATGCTGCCGTATTTGAGCTCTCAGACAGAAATGACTGGCAGTATCAGTCTTGTATGCTATGGCTTTTTTTTACTGTCTTTAAGTTCTACAGGAATTAAAGTGGAGCTTGAAGATAATTTAAACAAGGAATTTTTGAAGTCTAAGAAACAAGAGCATGTCTGTACCGGAGTGTTTTCTCAGCTCCACGCAAGGCCTCCAAGAAACCAGCTGCAGGGTGGCACTTGCTTTATTCTATCTTAAGATCTACCATACAGTCCAGTTCTTTGACTTCCAGCAAGGCAGATATTGGAGAGAAACTCTTAAAATACTCTATATGTGTAGTAGATGTAGCAAGTTCAAGAAAAACACAGTTGGCTGAGCAATTATTGAACTCAATTTGTGTCTGAATGGAGGTTTTCCAATAAAACAGTGGGTTTGGCTTAGTTCTCTCCTGCGAGTCACAGTAAATCTGAGCTCTGGAGCAGCTCTGCAGTGGCAGGTCAGGCTGGGCATCAGTCTGGAAGTGAAGAACTTGTGTCTTCTTGGTGCTCATCGATGGGCTACACCATTTGCAGACGCAATTAGACTTCACTCCATGACAGTCTGCTGGCAACCAGCTAAGCCCCGTAAATCCGATCTAAGTTTTTAGCTCCAAGTACCATTTTCAGATCTTGTTCTACGAGGTGGAAGAGTAATTTGAATGATTTCCAGCACTAAAGTCATTAAGAGATAACTGGCTTTTCCTCCTCCGTTTTTTCTTCACCTTTTTTCCTTCACTCCATTTGTAAAAATATTATGGCTGGGCAGATTCATATTTGCAATGACTCAACACTAGCTGCAAAGGATGAAGATCTTATATACAAGACATCTTCTTTATAAATACCGGATTATCATGGTAAAAACATTCCCTGGGGTTCAGCAAACTGACTAGAGCTGAGAATAGAAAAAGAAATGACAAAGCCAGCATAAGTGAAATCCTTCTAAAACCACGCTGTACTCGCCAAACTTCCCTTCCCTCAGAGGCAGTTGATCTAATAGATTATTTGCTTTGCTTTTCACCTCCAAGATCGATAGACAAGCTTTAACTAGGTCACAAATTAGATATCTGGGAAAGAGAATGCTTTCTAAGGAATATTTTCTTCTCAGCAAATAATTAGCTATTTCTTTACCAAAGAATTTAAAGAGAAGCAGCAGCGGTGCTGCAGGTTGATCAATCATTTTGACTGGGTAAGGAATGGAAAATTGGCTTCATTTTTTTTTTTTTTCTTTTAATTATGCTTTTCCCTGATCCATTTTCAAATGATGACTGGAGACAAATCCCAAACAATTCTTTTCATCCAGATGAACATGTCCTCTCCAACAGACTTGTGGCAGCCACAGAAGTGTTCTTCTGAAGCCTCTAGACAAGGACTGTTGCCAGGATCATTAGGCTGTCGAGGGCACATGGTCTTTTTCACACTCCTTTTCTGCTTTTATTATCCATAGGAGACAGACTACTGGACTTCCTCCAGGTGTTCAGACATAAATAGAGCAAGAAGCTTCTATCAGGCCAAGGTAGTTGAACATGTGGAGGGATAAGAGCTTCTCTCCTTATGTGAGCACATTCAGTTCTACTTTTTCCTCTGCTCATTGCTGCAGTTTCTGAAATTTGATATACACTTCCCATAGCATCATACTCCACATCCATGCCTATTTATGTGATCAATGCATCACAAATCCATTTTTCCCCCACGGATGACACAAGCACCTCAATTAATCTATTAGCTTCATTAACT
Source organism: Alectoris magna (assembly GCA_030625065.1). Lineage (NCBI taxonomy): Eukaryota > Metazoa > Chordata > Aves > Galliformes > Phasianidae > Alectoris > Alectoris magna. Next base: position 3,470,476 of record CM060579.1, on the reverse strand, counting down.
TCTCAAATGTCTCTAGTCAAAACTACTGAAATTGCAGGCACTGCAAACGTCTCATTAATGTGACGAGTACAACAAAATGACTTAAAATCTTTACCTTCTGCTTTACCACATACAATGACTCGGCCCAACATGGGAACACAACACAAGTTCCAGACACCAGAGGTTAACCTTGAAGACCACTCATCTTGTGACAGATCTGAGCACGCTGCTGCTTGCTGGAATCTCACCTCTTTCTCCCACTCAAGCTGTGTTGCAGGCTACTTCAGGCTGGATTGGGCAGTAAGTAGAAGCCCTTCCATTAATTTTGAATGATGCATTTCTATCTTCAGCTATGAATAAAACAGATCAATGACACAAGCATGTTTTATTAGGCCTCCTGTGCAATGAATTGGTAGTGAGACAGCCAGGGAGATGGAGTCGACATGCAGATGAGATTTGTAAGTGAGGACATATTGATTATTTCCATCTCAGTTCAGGCAGTAATTCCACACGACACCTCTTCTCCTGTTTCAGCTCATTATTTATGCCATAAAAACACTATCTCAATGATAATAACAGGCTTCATTTACAAGCCAGAGCATAAAGCATCGATGCTTAAGATTTCAGGAAGTGGGTTAAAGGAAGTGAGAGAGATTTAACAAGTTCTGGAGATGCACAAAACTGCTGAGGCTGATCTTGTGGCTTTTTATGCCCTTAGAAAGGAAGATTGAGAGCAGGTGTTAGATTACCAGGCTTTTTATTAATAACTCAAAGCTTGTATGAGAGTTGATTGATAGCACAGTCAGCACTTCCCAGTGAATAAGCTCTCCCCTCGCTCTGTGCCATCTTTCTCACAGAAAGCATCAGGCATGTTCCTGATCTCCCCAAGGTAGAGGATGGATCTGGTGCCAAGAGGAGATTCCCCAGAAGGTTCTTCACTGGAGAAGATCCCATGTGATGCATGCATCAGCTGTTATTCTGCTGTTTAATTTTGCAGATGGACAAGATCCTTGCATCTGAACAGCAAAGAGAATACTCACCTTTCAACTTTCAGATAAGTCTTGTTCACAACATCTCAATCTACTGCAGCTTAAGTTCTCCAAAATCCCTGTCACCTTAAGAGACCATGTGCTGCGCAGTATGCCATTGTTAGTGACATACCATCTTATCAAAAATCCTGATGCTTAAATACTTAACAGTATCACATTCCTACAATGATATCTAGTCCCATAATTACAGACATCCAGAACGTCGATATGTTAGAAATACCAGAAAACAAGTCAAGAAATAAATATCCAGAGAACTGCAAAAATCTTTATGATGAGCATTTTGTTCCACCTTCTCAATATCGCCCTCTTCTCATACGAAAGCCAAGATCCTTTTGGCAGGAGGATTACTCTTTCCCCCTTGCGCATCAGTATAGCTGTAAGCATTCAAAAGTACTTACTATCTCCCTGAAATGAGATAATCTTACTGTAACGCAATGGAAAGCGCAGCAACGACAGCAAAGCAACAAAAACCTAGGCTGCAGCAAGTGAATACTTACTCAAATGCAACAGCCGTGGGCACAGAAACAAAAGAAAGAAGCTGCTTACCTTCAGAAGGCCACAGGTACACAGGGACCTCCAGCAAGAAATCATTGCCTCCACTGCCAACCTTTAATTGAAGTCTGGGCAGGGGTGGATCCTCCACCCTCCTCCTCCATCCCTTACACTCACTCAGGTACACTGTATGCACCTGAGCTCCCCTGGGTTGGCCCTGCCTTCCCACCAGGTGCTCAATCACTTCTTCAAGTCATGACTTCCCATTTCTGCTACGCTTACAGAAACAAGTAACCAGAATGACTTAACCAACAACTTCACATTCTCTAAACCATCCACCGGCAGGATGGGTCCATCCTACTTAAACTTCAGCCTACATAAGAGAACATCATTCCATACTTCCAAACACAAAGTACAAACGTTTTAGGAGATAAAAGCATTTATTCCAATAGTTTTAACATGTGTGTTCTTTGCAGCTGTGTTAAAATAGCAATAACATCAACCTCAGCTTGTTTCCCAAAGTGCTGAAGGGCAGCTGTGGTTAACAGCCTGGAGGAAAAGTTTCATGCCGTCAGTTCTCTCCCTTAATTGCTAAGAAACTGTCCTTGATCATTAGTATATGTCTGATACTTCTGTGTTTAAATCTCTATAGAGCTACCTTGTGCAGAAAGAGAACAGAGCTGGGTACCCAGCCAGACAGCCCAAAAGCCTTTGTTAAGCTATAGTTAAGGTTGCACATGTGTCAGATAAGTCAAGAGAAAAGAAACAGAAGAAAATTCTCTTAGGGCAGTGAGAAACTGTTCACTAAAACAAGATCTACTAAAACACAGAAATAGAGTTAAGATGTCCTAAACAGCCACTCAACCACTGCCAGCTCCACACCCAGACAAAGTGCTTTATCAATGCTGTGGTGCAGCACAGAAGTAAGGTCTGATGCTCTGTAGAGCATGGGGGCCTCTGTTTTCATCTCTGCTGCTTCAGTTACAAGCCTTTAAGTGCTTAATGAACCTAGCTAAGAGTAACAGGGCTAAAATATTTATAGATACAGGACTGAGTAAGCTGAATGCACATGAGTGATTATAACAATACTAGAAGACATTATTTGCAGAAAGTCACTGCCCAGGTTCTCCCATATTCCAAGACAAAGCTTAACATCTAGCAGCATCAGCACATTACTGGGCAGTATGTTCATGCATTCAACTAGCTAATGGATTTATGTTTCTGATGTGACTTTATGAAGCCTCCTTCCATGACACATCAATGGACGCCCTTTTAACCTAGCTGTTTCTAATTAGGAGAGCCAAAGAGTCCTCAGATGCTCTAGGAGCTGCACAGCTGTCCTTGCACAGGACTAAGACTCTTCTCAAATGTTCTTCAAAGAAACTTTACCAGCCTCAGTAGTCTCATCACTGCCCAGGAAGCCATATCAGGGAGAAAGATATTTCTTTAAAATATTTAGAGCAGTGTGGGAGAAAAACATCCCCTAACATATGCTGCTGGTATGCTCAGGGCAAACTGTCCAGCAGTAGAGGCCAAGCACAGCTGAAGTGAAAGGGATGGATTTGACACTGGGTTCAGTCATGAATGACAGCTCTTGTAATGAAGCAGAGATAAAAGCTGTCCCAAAACTTGTGTAGGAACCAGAGACGAGTCCAACCTCACAAGCATCCAAGAGGTAAATCTTACTTTTCCCTGAAGTCAGGCAAATAGGCAGAAATATACTGTTGATCAAGCCCCGCAGAAACTGGAACGAAGTTAATACATGTAGGTGGTCTTATTTTAAACCTTTGTGAAGATAAGGAATACAAGGAAGGGAACTGAGAAGCGCTGGGTTTTACTGTGTCTGTTTTAATCACCAGGAGACAACCCTGCCTCTGTTGAGCCCTGAGTTAATAGGAAGCAAAGGCTCAAAGCATCCTCACCTTTCCTGGGTCTCTAAAACATTTCAGGTCAGCGAGGCTCTTGGGGACACGTCACCAAACATACGGCTAGGCAGGATGCTGCAATTATTCTGCTTCTGTGAATTTTTAAGCATGAAACCTGCGTGCGTGTTGCTAGAGCACATCAGCCGGAAAGCTGCCTGCCACAAAGGCCAACACAGCTATGAGCTGAATGATTAGAATAAGAGCAACAAAGGAACACCTCCCTGTCAGCTTCTTCATTTACTGCAGGCTTATGCAAATAGACCAAATAAAAGCCCAAAGTACTGACCCCAGTCACAGAATAAATCCATCCTCCAAGGAGGTGGGGGGAAGGTGAGGGAAGAATCTGAACTAGGAAGGAGGTGTGTAGTCTACAGAGAAAAAAATAGCAGACTCCGAGAATCCTCTCTCTCCACACCAAGCTTTTCTGATTCATTAAACCTCCCAATCTGCAACGTGTTTGACTTCTGTGAACTTCGCTGCAATCAGCAACAAGAAGGAAGACAACTCTCAGGGAAGGCGCAGAGTCAGCAGAAAGGAGAGAGCTTTTCAGCTCCACCAACAGATCCTTCCCTCTCCAAGGGAGTGGGGCCAGGAGACATGAGACTTACTGAAAGGAAACAGTAAATAAGAACTGCAATTTCTTACTCACATGACCAGAATTCAAGTTTTTGGTAAATGCTCACTGCCCCCTAATAGTTTGCAAGGATAAGAAATGAAACACAGGATGTGGCATACCTCAGGGAACATCTCCCAGCTCAGGCACATCCCATGAGCCCAGTGATGTTATTTCACCGATGTACAGTGAGAATGAGCAAAGCCAGACCCCCCGAAGTACTCATGGAAGGCAGGTACTGAACCTCTAGAGTGTGCAGGGGAAGAAGGGTAAAGAGTAGCAACATGACTACCTGCCTTTCTGAGCCACAGCTGTCCACCAGACCACGCTGTCCTGGTTCCCTCCTTGCACACAAAGTCAGGGGAGCAACTTAAGATGCTCTGATACCCTCCCTTTCATTCTGCCTGTGAGTGGATTTGGGGAATGAAAGAGGTTCTTCAATAAGACTCCAGGGGAAAAATAAACTGTGGTTGTAATTTGGACGGGGTTTATGACATCTTTGCTACCTTTCATTTGCCGCAAAGGTGCAACTTCTCCAGTAATTACTGGAATCTGCTGTTTTGATTAGGCTATATTTAACTGTTCACCAAGGACATGCAGGCCTTGGGATAGGCGTTTGTGTGCTGCTGTATACAACTGATTGTGATTAATGCACATCTAGTAAATGCATGAACAGCACAAGGAAAAGCAAGGGGCCTTTTTTGGCTTCCTCTGTTCCATACTACGGGAGTTGTCTCCTACTATAAGAAACATTTTTCTTTCTGTCTTTTTAAATACTTCTGTATAGAAGCACCTGCAACCTCCTCCCATCTCTAGTCTTCCTTCTGGAAATAACAAGTAGACCATAGCTTTATACAGCACTACAGAAAAGGCATTATTTGGATCTCCTTTGACCTCTGATCTTAGCCAAGTCACGGAATGAAAGTCAAGCATCCCATTTGCAAAGCAGGTAGCCAAGCCACACTCCACAGCTCCACAATTTGTAAAGAGATTGCACAGAGCGACAGCAAGCACAGTGTTTGTGTAACCTGCTTTGTTGTTACCCACTGGCACATTCAGCCTCAATTAGACAAGCACAAGCCAGCACATTAGCTGCAACAGTGCTCCTTTTATTTCAGTTGCCTCTCATGTTTGCAATCACAGCACAACACAGCAAACTTCCAGGGGCAAATTTATCCTGCAGCAGCCCTGCCGGATCCAGTCAATTTGGGCCTGCTCTAATTAACCTGTGTGCAATCATCATCATTTCCACACCATCTAGAACAAGAAGCAGAGGTCACTCGGCACTGGGCATTGCTTCCCTGCATTTTAAGCAACAGAAGATTAACTTTTTCACTGCTGCTTTAAAGCATCCTGCAAAGCAAACAGGAATTCTTGGGGAATACATCTGCATGCAGCACGCTGCAGGTGAGAATGCTAAAACTGCCATGCCTGGGCATGGAGGCTGCTTCTCCACATGTGCTTTGCTGTGTGCTTTTTTGGGGAGGGCTTTTTTTTCCCCTGTGGCTTTGTTTTTTAAAGGAATGACATCTTCTGGTCTACACAACTCCTCACACAGATGTCACCAAGGTACCAGAAGCTAACAGCCATGCAGTACGTGTTTTTGGCTCTCATTGGTAGGACTCAGGACTCTTTGGTAGACACCAGATGAGTTTCACTCCCTAGTCCTCAGACTCACCCTCACTCTCCAATTTATCTTTCCTGCATTAAATACTCATATCTACAAACTGCCTCTTCCTGGCCCTTATCGCTGCAGAAGGAAAGGAAGCCTCTGCTCTGCCCCTGCCGGGCTCCATACACAGCTGCTCCTGGAAGCGAAGCAAACTTTTCTTCACCTTATTTCTATGCAGAGATGGCACGGGGGCTCCTGTTTAGAATGACAAACCAGTCCACAAATCACTTGGGAATCTTCTACACTCAATTTGCTCCAGCTCTGCCGGGCAAACAAGAGACATATACATTACTACTGATTAGTCCATGTCTCCAGTATCAGCAGCCATGCACACAGGCTGACCGTAACTTTAAATATTGATAACCAAACTCATATATCATAGGCCTGAGAGAGTGACAGTTTCAGTGCATAACGGCACAGGCTTTCTACAATAATCAAACACTCAATAATTCATGAAAATATAACCCCCCAAATCAAATTGGAAGCTATTTTGTGTAATATATTATTTAAAATTCAATATTATAATGCACACAACTTCTGCTCCTACCACAGAGGACCCTTTCAAAATGTGATTATGTGCGGACTCTATTTAAGAGTGACAATTTTGCTTTTCATTTGTTTAACAGCTTAAATGGAAGAGCTCAACTGGAACTAAGTCATCTGACAATGAAACCAAAGCCGACATAAGCAACTTTGCAAACTTCGTGACAACTCAAAAAAAGGCATAAATCTTCCTCATTGCTAACACAGATGAATTCCCCACTCCAACGCTCACCTTTACAGATTCCTCAGCACTAAGTGAAAGGAAATATTCTGCAAAAACATCTGACAAATGTTTTCAGTTTCCCCAGTCTGTCACCCTGTTCTGAGCAAACAGCACATAAAAATTTACTTGCATTCCAGGGACTCTGGCATAGAAAAAGCAACTTTGACTTTGCGTCTCTGTTTATTCCTGTTGGAAAACCCATTTGTGTAAGGGAAGGTTGCCTGATGTAAAGCGCCAAGAGAAGAGGTTTTTGCCCTTGTAAACAGAACGCGCTGGAGCATAAAATACAATCAAGATTTGTGACAAAATCCAGCCCAGGCAGACGTCACTCCTCAGTGGCAGTGGGGCATGGGGTGAAGTGGCACCGTGTGATTGAGGGGACCAATCTCACATAGTGATGGCAGGGGGAGGCTCAGCAGCCAGGAGCCTGGGCAGCCATGGCTGAAGTGCATGAATTGGCTCTGAAGGAGAAAACCACTGTGAGGAGGAAAATCTCAACCTGTTTATGGACTGTTTGCAAGCAGAGTCTTCCAAAGTTTTGTGTCAGGCAGTTGCCAGCACTTTAGTCAGTACTAACAGCAATCTTTTTTAGTGTTCATCTACAAGAAATTAAATTTTATTTTCTCACAAGCAGTGGTTTCTAAGAAAAAAAATACTGGAGAAACAAACATTCATCTATCTGAAGCTATTACCCTGTAGTCAAACGATGCCGTCCTGAATATTCTCTTTCTATCTGTTGCCTTTTCCTACCTACCTTCCATTCTTTCGGTCACCTTGATGTTAGCCTTCTGCCTGTTTTTCCCCTTTCTTTCTGCTGTCTCACATCAGGACAACTCAGGGCTGTGAACCCAAACGCTGCCTCCTTTCCACAGCTGCTACAGGGCAACTGAGCTGGGCTGTGCCTCCCACAGGTGAGGAAACAAAAGCAAATGTGGCAAAGTCACCATCCTGGGGTGAATGCGTGTCCATGAGTCTGGAAGCTGCTTCTCCAGATGGCATATGTATTGGTTCAGGCACTGCTCCCATCCCTCATTTTCAAAATACTCAAATTTCATCTGTATTAATGTCAACCGATGGCACTGATCTCACACAGCACAGCAAGGCTCATACTGGCGTCCTAGGACCAGACTAACAAGATACTACAGAGACAGTGTTTGCACCAAGAATGTTCATTTCTGTTTCCCTCTAGCTTTCTCCTATACTCCATGCATCATTAGAAACCAAGAACGTAAAATGCCTTTTGTTTGTGTTCACTCTTGCCTTCGTTGGAGGTTTTCAGCCTTGTGTCACAGGCGCATGGTGCCTCGCCATGGACAGATGCTGGAATCACTCATGCCCAGAAGCAACCAGGGAAATCACAGAGAGGTCAAAGCACTCATTTAAAGGATTATTTTCAGAGCAAGTAAAGACACTTAATACATTAAGCTGACAGACTCAGTGGTGATGCAATGACAGTGAATGAAGAATCAGAATAGAAAAACCTCAGGTATGAAAGAATATACTTGGCAGAGAAAGGCAAAACAGAAATAGCGACTTGAAGTTAAAGCATCACATTCCAACAAAAATGTCTTTTTTTAAAGAAGGTGTGAATCACCATCTCTTTCAGAAAAGAGCTACTCAGTACTCTGATCTCTCTGAGGATGGCTTGACAGCAACAGTGACTTAATTTGCAGGAAGAAGAGGAGATAAAATATCAGGAAAACACTCCCATGAAGTGATATTACAGGGCAGAGTCATGTTTTGGAAGCCAATGCAGTTCATATGAACATGCAGGCAGGAAGAATTTTTAATCAGTGAACCTCCAGAATTACTGTGTTCTGGCCAACAGCTGTCTTTGGGTCTGCCTACAAACTAACAGCTGAATTCCCTTACACGACCTGAAGTAGGACAACAAAACTACAGTACAACTGGTTTCATTCATTGGAACAAGACTTCACAGCAGCATGAGTGACACGAAACATGAGAGAATGTGTGCCTTACCCTCTTCTGCAAAGCTCCTAGAATCTAGGAAATGGCACTTAATTATGAAAATAACATAAAGGTTGCAGACGTTGCATCAGACGTTGCAGCAGACTTGCACATCTCTAGCGCCCAAGTTGAATCGAATTGGGAGAGACAGTTGATTTGGGCACCCCAAACCAACCTCGGTGATGCAACCAGCATGGCTGAGTGAAGGGCCCTGTCTGACCATATGTCAAGCTCAATCCTGAAGCAGGCTCTACTCAGAAAAATGGAATAAGGACCAATCACTCTGCAGCAGTCACCATGTAGAGTATCAAAAGTGTTCAGTGTGATATGGCACTTCGGTATATATGCAGGCATTCACACATGGCTGCATCTCACTTTTAAATGTCTCTCAAGAGTTGTAAATTAAACAGAAGAAGGATTTTTCCAGGAACTAACACAGTTGGCAGCCTTTTGTCTCTATTTTTTTTAAAGCAATTTATGAAAGAAGAAAAGTAGCAGAGTCAATTTACAAAGGGCTGCAGTCTGGGCTTTGATAGATGAACAGATATACTAACAAAACCTCTCACATTTCACTGAGAACTCCACCTTCTTATCTCTTCATCCTGGTGAGGAAAGAAGAAGGAAGGCAGGCAGATGAGCAACTGAAAGAGCTAGGCAATGTTTAAACTAGCAAATAACCAACCAAGAGATCATCCTCCTTACATTTTTCCAGATCCAACCAGATAATCAGCTAAGTGCTTCCTCTTGCATTTTGCCTCCCTCTTGGGAGGGAACAAGTGAGATGACAGTGATTCACACTACAACCTGTTGTAAAGAAGTCCTATGTAATTTTTTGAGGCACAGCCTGGAAGCTCTGAAGGAGTAGTCCCCCTTCCGCAATCTAGGACACTGCACTGGGGAGTAATAACAGTGTCAGAGGTAGCATCAAGAAGATGATAGCAAACAACAGCACTTTTCCCAGCTGGTTATGCAGACCTGCTCCCAGGCAATGTGTAGACTTCCTTCTGAGGATGTTACTTGAGTTACACCTGTGTTGATTTCTGATGAAAGCATCTCAGCCATTAACATACTGTAAGCCAGAACTTAAACACTCAATAAGGGAAAAAATGCCTTTTCATTTCCAGGAATATACTGAGAAGGGTTAGGCACTTCCATTGAAAACTTTGTGGAGCATTTCAATTGCAGGCTAGGATTTCTGGGATGGATTGTCATCTATTGGGTTGTCCTTCCAGTGCTACACATTCACATGCTAATCTAGAAATGGTGCTCATAACCCCACCTCCATCAGCAGTTCTCATCTTCCTGCATCCTCAGCAGAGCTCCTACCCTCTGCGCAGCCAGACATCCTCACACTCATCTCTAATGCAATATTTTTAAAACACTGTTCTCATTTCTAAATTTAAAAAGAAAAATAACTTCCAAACCTCAGCATTTTTTTTTCTTCACAGTGAATTTCTTGATCTGTGACAAATTCTATAGGAAGAAGCAATTCTTCTGTGCTTCATCTGCTCCTGTCCCTCAAGTACAGCCTTCCTCTCCTAACCTGGAATTTGTAATCCATTAGATTTTAATGCAGGAAAAAAAAAAACATTAAGAGACTTGAAAAGAAAGAGAAACCAGATGAAAAAGATTAATCACTCCTTCCTCACTTCAGCTAGGCTTACTGCAGGTTCTGCTGAAGTTCCTCACCAGCACTATAAGCAACACCACACACATAACAAGAAACGCTTAACTGGAAAAACTATCTACTTGATTAGAAGGGCCTCATGTGTTTCTGTAATAAAACTACAGATATTTCTTTGCACAGTAAATCCATTATGTCACCATACTATGACAGAAGAAACTCGTGCAAGAGTGGGTGAAGGAAAACATAAGTAAAAGAAAAGTGGTTTCTTGAGCAAAACCTGCAACACGAGTGAAAAAGATGGCAGTGACTGCTGCCTGAACTCAGACCTACAGATCCCATGGTTTTTTCTTTTCCTCAAACCCCAGCTCCTGGAGTCATGATGAAGAGAGAACCTCCTCAAGTCAAACTTGTTGTCTTCATTCAGAAAGAGCTTGAAGAAGGCACCCATTAAAAGATTATATTTTTATACATAATATATAAAAATGAGTTTACAAAAGGATTTTTGAGCCTATCCTAAAAAACATTTCTACCACTCAGATCAGGAGGGAGGCAGAGAATGAATGTCCACATCTGCTGTGCTGCTGCACTACAGTCCTTACTCCTTCCCCAAATCCTACCTGAGCTCTAGGATCTGAAGCCCAGCTCTCCTTGCTCTGCACTGCATCATTACATGAAGCTCCTGCATTCCCTCCCCCGTCTCTGCACAGCTCCTCTGCAGTGCATCACTACCAGAAATCAGCAATACCAGAAACCCATTTTTCCAGCTCCTTTCCCCACTCTCCCCCATGCTGCAGCATTGCAGCCTGCACTGCTCCACCTCCCAGCCCTGCACTGCAGCAGCTTGCCAGCTTCCCCTGTTCTGTTTTTGCACTGCAGCAAGCCTTGAGCACCACCACCACCTCTCTCCAGAACCCTGTGGCACAGCCCAGCCTTGAAGCACCAACCCCACGCCCTGCTGCTTTCTTCCCTGCTCAGCTCTTCCCATTCAATACCAGGCTGCAATTCTGCTGAAGCAGTCACCAGCTTTTGTGACAGTCTTTTGTGCTCCTCAGTCCCTACCTGTGGTGTTGCAAAGATCCCCCTCATCCCAGTGCATTCTCAGCCGGATCCTGCTTTGGAGTCCCATAAGATTCACCCCTCCTTCCACTGCCACTGCTCAAGCACAGTTTTATACTCTCTGTATTTGTGCAGGAGACTGCAGTCACTGCTCAGAGTGAATATTGGAGCACATTTGGCAAGTACAGATTGTTGAGAGAGCCAACCTGGATTTACTAAGGGGAGGTCATGCCTAACAAACTTGAGTAACTTCCTTAAGGAGGTGACAATGACAAGGGAAAGGGTGAAGAAGTAAACCATAATTTAGCTGGACTTCAAGAGCTTTTTGATACAGTACCACATAAAAGACTAATTTATAAGGTTAATACGTATGATGTTAATAGCAAAATACTCAGCCAAGTAAGAAGGTTTTTATAATTGCCCCAACACAAAACTAGGAAGCAGGGGAAAACCAGCGACTGATCACAGGAAGGGGAAAAGGGAACTAACACAGGAACTTCAGAAATTTGTGCTCTCACACACATCCCTGTCTTGTAGAGAGTTTTCTTCTCATACTTTCTGAGAAGCTGTACAAAACTCACTGTAGAAATTATTAGTTTTGGTCATCAAACAGGCTACACTTGGAGAAAGGTCAAAGTTATATCCTTATTGTGCCTCTAAAGAACATCAAACGTAATAAGAAAGGTATAGATTCATGGTGCTTTATACAACGTACCACATGAGATGAACTGGGGAAGTTACAAGCGTATGAGGATAGACAGATATTCAGATGACATTAAAAGGAAGGCCAAGAAGAAATGAAAAGGAAGATTCATAAGCCTGAACGCAGCCTTAGGTCTCTAAGGCAAGCCTACCTTTCTTGCCACTCCAGAGTCAGATCACTGCTATCATTGGTTGTCTTGCTCCAAGTGATATCAGAGGTCGATGATGACAACAACAGAGCAGGATCCCTGCCTTCATATACAGTCCACGTTCTTCTTGGACATTAAAAATTCATCTGGCAAGAGATTAACAAACAGACTTCAAACCTATCAAAGGACAGGAAGGCACTTCTCCATTCTGACATGGTTTCACTAGTGCAAGAGGTGCAATTACAAGACCTGTGGAAGGTCCCTGGAGCCACCCCCAGCTCTCTCACAAACCAGGGACCGCAACCTGACCGCTGCTCTCTAATGCCAGCAAGCTCAGCATTTCTCTTTTTTCCCAGAAAAAAAGCACATCTGTTTTCAGTAAATGCTGTAAATTAGTTAATGTTTGTAAAGTGCTCTGATCATGTGAAGTGCTATATAATTACTACATATTATCAATATAATTTGGCTAGATTGTGCCTCAGCCGCCTCCTCTCTTCATTACAGTTTTGAGAGAGTTTTCTCAAACATCAGCTCTTTGGGGCAGGGACTTTGCGTGGCATGCATCTCAAAACAATCTTGACCTTTCTTGAAAGGCCCCAGAAAGTAATAAACAACACACAGCACTGAGATATACATTTGGAGTCATGTACCCACCCACAGCTGCCTGGCAGCAAACTGCCAGATGCTTCTCACAGAGGAGGACCAGCTCTGCAGGGGGGAAGTTATTACCTCTCCACCTGTTTGGGGTACACAGCTCAACCACCTAAAGAAATCAAAGCCAGTGGTAATGTATCCCAGACTTGAGCCATGGCTGGCCTCAGTGTAGAGATGGGTAAAGTCCCTCATCTAGCTGAATTGCTGTAGGAGATGCCTGCTAATTAATAACATGCCTGCTCGTCTTCATGTATTTGTTAGGGTTTCCATGCAGAGTAAGGAACATGAGGACAGACATCCTGCTTTAGGAAGCAGTGAGGAGAACCATCCTCATGTTAACAGCCATGCATGCAGTCCTCAGGCACAGTGCCATGTCAGGCATCCCTCCCTCCCCCTCTCCTCCCACAGCTGGATGGATCCAAAGGACTATGCCTTCTGCTTGGGTGAGCTTCTCAACCAGACCTCTTGGGTCTCAGCTAGCAATAGCTCTCCCACCACACACCGCTGTTCCAAACAGCCTGTTTCTTTGTGCCTTCTTCTAGAGAATCCCAGATTTCTGTAGGCTTCAGAAGCAGCAGCTTTATGAAACTCCTCTCAGCTGCAGGCTAAAAGCTGATCAAAAAACCCACAGCTCTTTAATGTAAAAGAAGTGAACTTAAAAATACCTGGCTTAACTCTTCTTAAAAGGCACAGAAAGAACGTCAAGAAAAATCTTTAAGTCCAGCTTACAGAGAGCACAAAATCCCAAATGCTTTTTCTTTTTTTTTTTTTTTTTTTAAAAAAAGGACATAAAATAACAAAACCAAAACTGCGAGGCCAACACCCAGCACTGCAGCCCAAATGCTGCACATGGTACCCCAGTCCTGCTCACCACAGCATTTCTGATACAAGCCAGGATGCCATTGGCCTTCTTGGCCACCTGGGCACACTGCTGGCTCATATCCAGCTGACTGTCCATCCATACACCAAGGTCCCTTTCCATCAGGCAGTTTTCCAACAACTCCTCCCCAAGCCTGTAGGGTTGCCTGGGGCTGCTGTGACCAAAATGCAGGACCCGGCACTTGGCCCTGTTGAAACTCATGCAGTTTGCCTTGACCCATCGATCCAGTCTATCCAGGTTCTTCTGTAGTGCCTTCCTTCCCTCTGGCAGATCAACACTCCCTCCCAGCTTGGTGTCATCTGCAAACTTACTGAGGGTGCACTCAATGCCCTCATCACAATCACTGATAAAGACACTAAATATGAGTGGCCCCAGTACCGAGCCCTGGGAGACACCGCTCATGATTGGCCACCAACTGAATTTAACTCCACTGACCACCACTCTTTGGACCCGGCCATCCAGCCAGTGTTTCACACAGCAGTGTGGATGCCCATCCAAAACCATGGCCAGCCAGCTTCTCCACAAGAATGCTATGGGAAACAGGGTCAAAGGCTTTAGTGTTTATATAGACCACATTGACAGTCTTACCTTGGGCAACACCTCCAAGTAGGAAGAACCATCATCCTCACTGTCATCCAGTTGCCCTCGCAGAGCATTTTGCCACTGCCTCCTGCCCCTCAATTCATCACCATCTTTGTTGGGGGAGGAGCAGACAGGGGGTTCACTGTAGCAGGAACTCCGCCTGCCTGCTGGTCCCCTCCTATTACCTGTTTGCAAGGCAGTAGGGGGTGATGTACTTCTTGTGGCACCACAGCTGGCTGCCTATATCTCAGTGCTGTTAGGGATGGACACCACCAATCTATCTCCCACTCCCTGATGCTCCTCAGCCTCTCCACTTCCTCCTTCAAACCAACCATAAGAAAGAATAAATCATCCAGTCGGTCACATCTAGCACAAGTGTCATCTCCGCCACCCTGCACTGCAAGGGCCAGGCTCTTCTGGCACTGACTGCAGCCAGAGATGTGTGCACTAGCATGTTTGTGTAGAACCTCAGTCTTGGTCTTCACACTTTTCCTGGCAATAGCCTTCCGCCAGCATGCAGCCATGGCAAAGCAGCAGCTCACAAACACTATCTAGGGTGGCCTTAATGGGGCACAGCTGACCTGCTCTGCCCCTGCCACATTGCCAGACCACCTACAGGGGCTCCCATGCTATCAAACAGCGAAATAGCCGCAGCCTGCTCACTGAGTGGTCACGTGACCGCGTGGCTAACGGCTTCTCCATGTTTAAACAGCCCGCCGGTAGCTCCGGAACGCCGCCGCCGCCGCCACCGCCGCCACCGCCGCCGCCGCCACCACCGCCACCACCACCACCCCACCCACCTCCCACACCCCGCTTGTGTAGAACAGACCCAGCCTAACCCGCTGCCGCAGACTTACTGAGCCACCGCCTCTTCGCTGCGTTGACACGTGAATGGACAGCTTATGGTTTCCCCACGTTTGAACAACCCGCGCGATGCGCACGCACTGACCCCTCCCCCCGCCCCACCCACCGCGGCCCTCCCTGAGGCATTTTGTAAGGGCGTGAGTGAGGTCGTCGTTGCCTCGGCAACGCCCACGCCACGCTGTCCTGTCTCGCGAGATCTGGCGGGATTCCCCCCGGGAAAGGGAAGCTGCTTCTTCTGGCGCTCTCTGTCTCTCTTTCGCTCCGATCAGAAAGACTCAAACTTCAGGATGAAATTCCACAGAGATCTGTCGAATTACTAAGCAACTAGAACAGGGAAAATATTTGTTCTGTGACAAGATGTGTTTGAAACTGCTGAAGTGAGGCAAAAGAAAAAGAAAAAAAAAGAAAAAAGATGAACAAATGTTACTTGAACGTCAGATCGTCTTAAAAGTGAAAGCTGTCAGGCTGTGCATAAGTCGTTATTGGGAGAGCTCTGGATTAGGTGCAGAGTACTTCACAAAATGCTAACACTGCTTGTGTTGCACTGGCACTGCTTCCCAGAGCTGTGGGTGCCGTCCCTGGAGGCGCCCAAAGCTGTGGATGGGCGCTGTGGGCAGCCTGAGCTGGGGGGCAGCCGGCCCACGGCAGGGTTGGGAACTTGATCATCTTTGAGGTCCCTTCCAATCCAACTGCTCCATGATTCTTGATAATGTGTCTTCGAATCGGTGCTTCCTGGAAGGATTATCTGAGAAAAATCAGGAAAACAAAAACAAAAAAAAAAACAAAAACCAAAAAACTCTGAAGTGAGCCATTAAAAATATGCAGAACTTTATTTCTGCTCCAGGATTCGTGTACTGTGTCTTTGTTAAAAGAGTTGTCTGTTTCAGAGGTTTCTACCTTTGGCTTTTGTTTCTGAGGGCCTTTCTCTGAGCTCTTTTGGGATGGAGGGAGGCCTGGAATTGCTCCTGTGCATCGGAGTGAAGCAGAAGAGCCTCACAGGTGCTTCTAATGATCAAAGCCACAGCTTCTTGCTCCCAGCCCAACACTGAGAGGCTCAGCAAATGCAAATGCAATATTCAACCAATCTCTTGAAGAAGCTCCTTGACGTGAGAACAGGCTGGTGTTTATGAACGTGTGCCAATAGGCCTTGGGAAGTTGCTCTTGAATTATCTCATTAATGTTTGTAAATATGTAAAGGGTGATTGTCAGGAAGATGGAGCCAGGCTTTTCTCAGTGACATCTAACAATAGGACAAGGGGCAGTGGGTACAAGCTGGAACATAGAAGGTTCCACATAAGTGCAAGAAAAAACTTTCACAGTAAGGGTAACAGAACACTGGAATGGGCTGCCCAGGATAGTTGTGGGATCTCCTTCTCTGGAGACATTCAAAAACCACCTGGTCATGTTCCTGGGTGACCTAATCTGGGTGTTCTGCTCCAGCTGGGGGATTGGACGAGATGATCTTTCAAGGTCCCTTCCAGTCCCTGATATTCTGTGATTCTGTAATTGCCACGAACACTTGGTGTAACCCACCCGGATCTCTCCAGTTTCTGTCCCTGTTCTTAGTCATAAGGAGGGTTGATTACTTAGTTGTTTAGAGACAGACTGGGAAGCTTCAGTATCGTTGGCATGGGTGAGACTAAGAAAGCAATGGGGGGGGGGGGGGGGGGGGACGGAAATGGATATATAAAACAGCAGATCAGATCGTCTGCTCATGCAAATGGTTTTAATGCTGCTGAAGTCAATGGAGCAATGTCAATTTACAGCTTCTGAGGCTCTTGCTTAGTCTGAAGATCTGGGCTAGAAATCAAACCTGAAGGAATAGGTTCCCTTGTAAGTTCTTGACTGTTAGGGCTGACAGAAGGAAGGATGTGTTCTTGGCCAGGCTTTACATGGTTGGAGGGAGAAAAGTGGGAATCAGTTTTTATTTTAAAAACGGGTGCTTTGTGCCGAGGCAGACTCTTTGAGACCCCCTGCCTTAGTCCCATATTTTGGCCAGCAACAGCTGCTAGTTGAGCTTTGTCCCTCGTTGGAATGCATTCATTACTTCTCATTTTGCAGTGTGAGGGGGATTGCTTTAAGAAAAAAGAAAACAAGAAGTTCCAGTACTTAAGATTATAAATATATCCTATTAGGGTTTCTTTTTCTTCCCTTCCAGACAAAAGCATTTCAGCTTCCAAGCTTGGTAGACCTCCTGACCCTGCTGATGTGGGTGGATGGCTCTGCATGTTCTGAATCATTTGCTTCCTTTTCAAGTGTTGCTTTCTCCTTATTTCAATTACCCTTCCTTTATAATTACATGGGCCGCTCCAGTGAGCGGGAGTGCTCCGGAGCTGACAGACCGTCTAACAGCAGGGCATGCTGGAGGCAAAATCTACATCCTTATCTGCCTTGGGCACTGGGGAAGCTGTGTGTTTAATAGCACAGGAGAAATTGTTCAAGGATATTCAGACACAAACGATTGGTGGTGGGTTCACTGCCCAGGCTTGTACCAGGCTGGACCACATGTAATTGCTCTCTCCCTCAGAGAGTTGTAAACTGCATGTACAAGGATCACCTCCCTTCATTCCAGCTGAGTGATTGCCTCTGTGGCACCAGGAGTCAATGAAGTTTGGTCTGATACCTATTGGAGCTCAATGGGAGCCTTGCAACTAAACTTGAAAGAGATTAGTTCAGCCCCCAGTAGGTGCAGCCAGTGCGGATGTGGTGAGGACAGGAAAAGAAGGTGGGAGACGGTGACTGATGCCTGGCCCTGCAGCTGCAGATGGCTTCTGGGTGTACAGTGTGGTGACTGCTGTGGCCAGGGACAACTGCATAAAATTCAGGGTTTTGCACTATGCAGTTTCTCAAGAAACTGACTTTTTTGTTGTTGTTGTTGTTGTTCTGATTTTCATCTTATTTGCAACAAAAACGAAGCGGTTGGTTTTGTACAGAAGTCTTACGAAGTGGCAGACTTTAAATTGTGAAAGATTAAGCTTTAAGAGGTGGAGGCTTAGCTTTACGTTACAAGTTCTTTCCAACGAAGCTGTGCTCTGTCTATTTTAAGAAAATGCTTTATTAAAGTTTCCTAAAAGTTCGGATGGATTTCTGAGGCCACTTCCTGATTTCTTCTCCCTGTAGAAGCCAGTCTCACTGAAAGTCCCATCCAGACAGCGCACTATAATGCGGTGCCTTTTAGTAACGCATAGGGGTATTGGAAAAGCATCTGCTTAATTGGACCTTAAAAGCATATCTCCAATTGCAGAAGAGCCATTGGAGCTGTTGCAAAAATGAAAAAGAAAGAAAGAAAGATAAAAAAAAGGTGCAAGGTGCATCCTGTGAATGCTTGAGCCGAAGGGTGTTTATTGTAGAGGAAGGGATTTTTTTAGCCAATTAATTACACATTTCAAACTTAATCTCATATTGAAATTCTAAGAGGAAAGCGTGTGGGAACAGAACGGGAGAGGGTGTCGAAAGGTTTTTCTTTAGCAGCAGTTCCTGCAGTGAGTCATGAAGAAAGGGCCATAATTGTTCCTATTGTCTTGTGTGCTTCGGTACAGCCACCTGTTGGTTATTTGTGAGCTCATCATTATCACTTGCATTATTTTGGCTCTGTATGAAAGAGATTAAGCTGCTGGGCTTGGGTGGCTGAGCAGTACCATGCTACCAGAGGTAAGAACATAGAACTATTTTTCTCTTGATTCATCTAGGATTTAAAGGTGTATAAAATAACTTGGAGAGACGGTAGATCCTACCACAAAGAGAGCAGCTGAGTATCTTGCATGCACAGCTTTCCTTCCACTCAGTGTGTTTCCTTGCTTGTGCTTGTTCTGTGCTAAGCCAACAGGTAAAAAGAGAGGCATGGATGCTTGCTCTCTACAAAGTGAGTCCAGGCCACTGCTTTGTTCACGGGGACAGGAAGCAAGAGGAAGGCAGTCTTCCCTTAAATTCAGTGGGGATCAGAAAGACGTGAGTGCATACAAGCATGTCAGTGCTATTACAGAACAGATAAGTACGTAGTCTGCCATCGCACTTACCTCCACAGTGTTTTTAGCTGAAGCTGCAGCCTTGCTGCAACCCGAAGTTGAGAAGGTGCAGGAGCACCTGGTGCTGCTCAGCTCGCACAGCAGGCTGCCTCCTAAATCTTGCTTTGTTTGCAGCCTCAGACTGCAGAAGGAAGAGAGCAGGGAAGAGAGGAAGCAAAAGGGTCAGGACGGCTAAGAAGAAAGAGTGGCCATAGATCAGGCTCTCTTGTTATAAAGACTTGAGCATTAAGTAAAACAAGGAATGGTGCGGAAGAATATTCTGCTACGGAGTTGTTAGGACTGACTTTTTTGCTTTATTGGAGTTACCTTTCCCTCAAGGTCAAGGTCCTACAAGGTCAGCACTATCCTAGACCTCTGTACCCATCAGAGCTATCTCCATGGGAGCAAGGAAAGCACAATGTGCTCTGTGCCTTCCCTTTGGGATGTGACTGGGTATCTTTACCAGGGGAGTGTTTCTTTTTATTCTTTTATTTTATATTTGGATGCAGCAACAGAGGCAGGGGACTGCTTGAAAGTCCCTTTGACTTTTCGAAATGTTTCTGGGACCCTAAGGTATTCGTAGGAGTAAAATATAGAATTACAACCTAGGTGCTTGGTTCAGACCTCTGAAAGGATCTGGCAGTGATGGGAAGCAATAGCAGATAATACCCAGGCCTCTCAGAAGTGGCTGTGGATCACAGAACCTCTCTGAAATCAAAATCCTCCCCTTTCCTTTTAATTCAGTATGAACTTATTAAATCCAAGGAAGTCTACAATGGACATGTGCAAGTCTATGGAATCCAGGAGTGAAAGACTGATTTCTCTTAAAATGCTCCCACCTTCTTCAATCATCTTTCAAACCTTTTAAGTTTCAGGTATATTGACGGTGCATCATATCTGCAAAGGCATCAAGTAATGCATCAGATGAAGAGGAAAATAAACTAGCGTTTCTCTTATTCAGGGAAACCTCAAGTTATGACGGGAACAAAACCTTACGTTACACAGGTTCTGTAAATAACAGAGTTTAGTTTTCTCCTGAGACGTGATGAGAAGTGAGAGTAACTTGCTGGATTTTCTGAGAACAAAGGATCATTTCTCATCTGGGATGCCGTGCAGGAGGGGAAGAGCTTTTGGAAGAGGGTCAGAGGACAAAGGTCTGGGAAATTTAGGGCTCACTTAAGGGATTTCAGAAAAATCCAGCTCCTCAGCTCCCGTGCTGAATGACTAGGATAAGGGCTTAACAACTTTCAGTTTTCCTGCCGTAGAGAAAATGCTTGTATAAAAGCATGTTTCTTCTCTTATCACCTGTGTCCAAGCAGAGGGTTAGTATTACAAGCAGAAAATAATGAAACGATTTAGAGTTGTCTCTATATCTTAGTTTCTAGTACAGACTCTACTGCCACATGCTTTTTATCAGAGCAGCTGTATCCTGCCCTGAGTCAGTTCCACCCCAAGTAGTTCTCAGCTTCACCTCACCCTGGGGAAATGAGAAAACGGGCTATGGGATAAATGCAGTTTTTCTCTCTTGGTCTTCAGTGATTCTTCCTGCTTCATTCTGCCCTTCTGTGCCTTTTCAGCCTTATTCTTCAGCTTTCTCTAACTTTTCTTTTTCTTTTTTTGCAGTTGCCATTCATCAAAATCTGGGATAGAACTGAACCTGTAACCCAGAGCTAACACTGAAGTGCCAGACTAGCATAAGTTTTTCTTGCAATTAGAATGAATGAAAAGCTCGGAGAGTATTCGTTGATTCCATGTCTTGTATTTACACCGTGAAGTCTCTTTGTAGGTCTTTGCCCTGAGAATTGCCTTGGCTTTGGTTCACCTTTGCTCAAACATCAGAAGCTCGTGCAATACAAAGTCAGATAGCTTTGAACACCAAACCATTTGACATATTTGTTCCTCAACTGGACCCAGCTTCTTTTATAATCAGGATTCGGATGCAGGTGTTTGCTAGATTACATTCTCTTTACACATACTGTGTTCTCTGCTTCCAGGGCCCAGGAGATCAAAGAGCTTGGTAGCTGGAAAAGTCACAGAAAGCAGCCTAAAACAAATGAGAATGAAGGAGAAACAAATTGCTTTACTAATCTGAAGGTGTAGTTGCAAATTGCCTTTACAGTATTCTGCTCGCTCTTTTCCCGGCCTCAAGTATTTGGAAGAGGGCAGTTGATATGTGGTACTATTAATTTTTATGTCCTTGAGTCTTGACATCTTCCCCTTATTTCCATAAGATGGGAACAATGACGATGTTTAAATGCTTCGAACATGTCCTTCATCATAACAAAGTCAAGATTTTTTTCTAGAAGTAAAAATACCCCTGAAGTGTGCTCACACTCACAGCTCTTTGCAGATGCTGTGTGTTCTGGGGGACATCGGCTCCTTTTTCTTCCTGCCCCAAGGCTGGGTCCTTCCATGTGATAGGAATGAGTGGGCACCAGATTTGTATCTTCGCTGGCGAGTGTGTGGTGCACCTATAACACGTTCTCATGTATGAGATATAGAAAAGTAATAAAATTAAAATAACCCTTAGAGCTGCCAAAAGGTATTTTTTCATTTTGGAAATCAATTCACTACGTACCAAAGATAATTAGGGCATCTTATTTAAAACTTATGATCTAATTAGTGGCTTTAATGGTAGTTAATTACACAGAGAGCAACAAAGCAGTTATATTTCCTATCAGACTTCTTCTAAGTCAAGGTGCAGGTATTTATCCAGGGCCATAAAGGAGAGTGGATACCACACTTAACATCTAATTACACAAAATTGTCCACAGTAATTATGAGCAATGTGGTTTTATTTATCTGGTTTAATTACAGGGGCTCTGCAGTCTCTGAGCTGGCATGGTGACAGGGAGGACAGAGGGGAGATGAAGTGCCATCCCTTACGTGAACACCGTGGTGGAACTGCAGGCTTTGTCCTGAGCATGGAGCCGGATCCCAGCCAGAGACCAGTGGAGACCCTGAAGACTTGAGTCCCATCAGATCCTGGAGACTCAGAGAAGCCATGTAGGCACATGGGATGGACAAAAGCCTGCAATTACAGAACTGCATGAGATATTTCAGTGGATGTCTTGTAGCATAAGTAAGGACATCTCATCTGTTTCGTTGTGAAAAGGTACTGCTTAGCCCCATGTCCCCCCCCATCATAATACGAAACTTTTCCTAGATACCATCCACTGCTGAAACGTTATAGAAGCTGTCACAGCATCTCCAGAAAATCAATGTTGCACATGACCTCAAGACCCTTCAGTTTACATTCCTCTATTCTCTTGTTGCCCAGTCTATTCTCTCCTGTAAATCAGTTATCCCCTTATGAGGAGGGTGCCACTGAGTTGTGAAGCTTAGGAAGATGTATCATTTACCTGCCAGAAAAACAGTTGGCCTTATTCCTGCAGCCTCCAAAGACAGTATTTCCAACTACTTTGACTTTATAAAGTTGCAAGAAGCGGCACGTAAAGCTCTACTTCTTAACTCATACCCTCAGGACATTTCCATGTTATAGCAAATCACTCGTTCAGTGGCCCACTAAGATTTTGAATTAGTGGTAAATACATTTTGACCTTATTTTTCTCCTGATAATTGCTCTATTTATAGAGAAGTCACTGACGGTCATGCTAATTTCTTCCATCCGAGGATTAGGCTAGCTCCATCGGAAATAATCTGTGGTAGATCCCATTGAAAATAAAGTAAAATGGAAGCTTTCTTCTTTAAGAATAAATCTGCTCTTGCTCTTTTTTTTTCTTTTTTTCATACAAGCTAGAAAGAAATACGCATTGGAGGAAAAGACAATGATAACTTTCACTGGCGAGTTAAGTCATCTTCCTCCTTTGGGTATCACTGTTAGCTGTATTTGATGCCTCTGTTTTCTTGGAAGTATTTGATCATCACCCAATAGGCCATTCTGCTCTGTTTTAGAGCCTTCACGTAACCTAACAAAATACCTATGGCCAGATTTCCAAAAATGCCAGTCTGATTTCTCAGTACTGGTTGCCAGAGTTCAGATGAGCCTTTTCAGAGGGTAGATTTTATTTCTTTTAACAAACACGGTCGCCATGGCTACATCACTTAATTCATTACATCCCTGTGCTTGTACAAACTCCATCATTTTTAAGATGCCTGAGCAAGGAGTTCTGGAGGCATCCGACCCTGCTCCGTGCACAAAGCATACCTGCAACTCTCCTTTCTAATCATGCAGAACTGCGAGTACACCCTGAGCACGGGGCACCTTTGCTCCTTGCCACAATGAATCACTGCATGGAGTGACTGCTTGCTGGGAGGTCCATCTCTGACAGCGACAGCTGGGTGGCCATAGCTTCTAGTTCCTATTGACACAGCATCTGTGCTGGTCGTAAATTTGGGAGGTTTTTATTCTGAGTGCAATCAACTGGCCCACAGTCCAGAGAGTGATGGAGGGACCTTGATCTCAGTATGCTTGGTCCCCACCGCTTGCATTGCTGGGTGCTTGCTCAGTCTTGAGTCACTACAGGTTTTATGGTTCAGTACCACAAAGCAATTAACAGCAAGTGAGTGAGCGTTCCCAACCTTTGCTAAAAATCGTGGCTGTTTATCAATGTGTCAGGCTGCTGGCAGATTCAAGAAATCTAAATTTAACAGGTGACTGGTTCCTCCATGCCTGGCTGCAGTCAATGGATCTTCGGGAAACAGCATCCCAACCGGGCAGCCAGCACCAGCAGAGGAAGGTGGGGAGAAGTGAATGAATGGGGCCAGCTCCAGAGTTCAGAGTAGGAAAGGCTTTTTTTACACCACAGCTGCTTAATGACTTTTTCAATTGATTTCAGCAGTGCTGCTTTTCGATTACTGATTCCATCCCAACCAGTGGGCAGAGAAATGGGCTTAGGGAAATAATAGGAAAAGGGAAGAAAAAAAAAAGAAGGTACACAAAAACTCAACACCAGCGATAACACAGTGACATTTGTTCAGGCACTTTATGCTGAACTGGAGAAAAAGAGAGAAATTGCAGTTTATCCCATTGCTCACCCAGTGTTGTGGAGACGACTACACATGTCCTTGCTTGCTTGCAAGCCCCAGTTCATCCATGCACGTTGACCTGCTCCTTGGTTTGGAACCAGCTGCAGAAAGCAGCTGTCATCCTCTGTTACTCTGCCAGCCCTATTCTTAAGGCAGCCATCAAAGTCCGGCACTGACTGAAGGCAATTCAATTAGCTGTGACGGTCAAACAGAAACTGAGGGTCAATTGAAGCCTTTTTTTTCTTTCTTTCTTTTTTTTTTTTCCCTTCTTGCTCTTTATTTTCATCTTGAAGCCGAAGGACATAAGTTCAACCCTATCTTTGGAAGGTTTTAGAGGGTAAGAATGAAGGAAGGATGTTGCCTACGTAGGAAAAGCCCACTTCGGTGTCCCCTGAAGAAAGGATGAAAGGGGAATGCACATCTGGGAGTGAGGTGAATCTTTTCTCAGACCTGACAGCTCTTGTGCTGCCTCCTTAAGATTCAGAGAACCTGGGCAGCGGCTCCTTATTGGATGACTTGAGACGTGCTTTGGCTGAATCCAGTAGTAATAATTAAACGTCCCTTAGCTTTCCTGCTGCCATCTGCTCTGTGCCCACCCCACTGGCCGTTTCAGGCTTTTATCAGGCCTGTGGGCTTATTCCCAGTGCCTGCAGAGGAAGAGGGAAGGTGAGAGGAGGAGGAGGATGGGAAGGTAGGAAATGAGTGCCAGGATGTAGTGCCAGGCACAGCTGTTTCTCCAGCTCCTGCTTTGCAGCCAGCCTCCGCAGTTCCTTGCTAGCGTGCAAATAGTTGTAAAAATAAAGGTCAAACAGATAATCTTGATAAATATTTAATAGTTACTGTTTTTACATCTCCCTTATTGTTATGGATTGAATGTCTAACACTTGTGACATCTGGTGCACACGGAGCTGGAAGGAAGCACATCCAGCCTCACCTGCACAGGGGGTGGTGAGCTTCCATGGAGCCTGCTGCCACCAGCATGGCCAGCTTCAGCAGCCCTGCACAGCCTGCCTGGTGCTGGCTCTGAACAACTGCTTCCACCAGCAGTGCAGACTCGTCTTTATTCTTCAGTGGGGTTTCGTGAGGAATCTGGTAAATCACAGCATCAGGACTCTGGGTTCCCTCGTCTCTCCCTCAGGTAATTCTCATTAAGGACCATCTGCACAGAGGTGCGTTACGTGTGCCGTGGTTCACAGCTTGGGGTCACTGTGGGCACTCACACTCTAGAGGTGGAATTCTTTGGTTCAGTGTGTTTGTCGTAGGACTAGAGACAGATTTCTGCCTCGGTGGGTCCTTGCTGGACTTTTTTTCAGGTTAAATCCGGTCATGGGGAGATTAAACGAAACTTGTGGTGATAACATCGTTGATTTCAGGGTCCTATCAACCAGCCAAGTAGTTACAGCAGAGCGAATGCAAGCTGTGCTTTTAGGGGATTGCTCGGCAATTAAGCAAACTGTGTACTTCCTCGTGGTAGCTGGTAAGAAATCATCTGTCTTTGCACAGCAGATGAATACTTAATATACTGTGGGAGTTATTCAGTTTGTCCATGCATTAATTCACTGTGATCGATGGAAAACTCAGTGTGCCCTGCGAATGGCGTGTTGAGAAAAAGGAATGCATCTTACCCACTGTGAACTCTATGAGACTGTGCGCACGAGGTCTCAGTATCATCTTGACAATATGGTGATCCTGTATGAATCATTTGACTGGGCTTTGGAAATCCCTGGCAGTAATGGATCTCCACATGGAAGAACTAATGACCCTAGATACAAAATGAGTCAGTGTGACAAAAGGAAGGGAATCCAACTCCACACTCTCTCCTTTACATGCCCTGAGTCTTCGTACAGCAGATGAGAAACGCCAGCAGCGTGGCCTCGCTATGCATCACCCGTTTTGCATGGGAGCAATCAGTCCTCGTTTGGACAGGACAGCTCAGGGATTTAGATCCCTGTTCCAGCAGCCTAAAGACCCTTCAGGATGCTATTTCTGTCCTAAATAGAAACTGGTCTTGGCACAAATAACTTTCCTGTATTCTTTCAGCTGGAACATGGCATTTTTTTTCACTCTTTTCCTTTCAACCTCTAAAATCTCAGCCATGCTCCTCCCTCCCTGCCCCAACCCAATCATCATCTCATTCTCATTGCAAGGAACATGTCATTAACATTTGATAGTGGCTCCTTTCCCTCTCCTTGGCTACATTCCTTTTTTCTTTTTTTTCTTTTTTTTTTCCCTTTCCTTTTGTTGAAGCTTTATCACCCTGTTTTAGAGGCTACACGATGTAAAAACTGGCAGAAATTCAAGTTCAGATAGAATCCAGAACTGGCTCTACATACGAATTCAGGAGGTGTCAGTATTGGGGTAGCATATCATGCTCCCAAATAGCCTGACACAAATAGGGTAAGCATCAATGGCAGTTGAAGAGTCACTCAAATACTGCTTAAAGTCCTTAACAAAAATAAAAGAAAGACTTGGTTTTGACTGTGATGGGAAATAGTCTTCTGGCAATATTTCAACTGGCTGCTGAGATGTGTTAGTACTGCAAACTTGCATTACACCAGAAAGGCAGCGCAGCCCCCGCTCAGCAGCTAATGATCGCATATGGTATCAGGGCAGTGACCTCAGGCTGGTTGAAGGTTGGTGTTGCTGTCATCAAAGCAGTATCAGAAAACCTAGACTTGGAGCTTATGTATGAAATCACGACCATTTTTTTCTTCTTTTTCTTTTTTTTTTGGTGGGAGTTGGCAGGAACTCTTTGGAAGTGACCCATAAATGGGCATCTGCAGTGTCTCCCATGAAAAAAATTGTTCAGTAAACACTTCAGGAACATAAGCCTGAACAACAGCTCCTAGGCAAGCAGAGAAATCTCATTTCCTAGCCTGTTTGCAAGCATCCCTCTGCACCCAGCTATGCAACAGCTGCTTCTGACAGAGCATCCCTGGCCGTTTCAGTTGTCGAGTGGATTGTTTGGGGATTTTTTGTTGATTGGATACCCAAAGTTTTAGGAATAGGAGCAAGTCAGTCAAATGCTAAGGCATCCCTATAAATAAAGAAGGAATACAAACAAACAAACAAACAACTTTTGCCTGTGAACCCTTGCAAAACAGCCATTTAAGAGCTTGCCCTATCTTCACTTTCTTGAAACGTTCTATAAGCAGGCAAAAACTATCTCACTCAGTAAGCGGTAAATGATAAAATAGGTCAGAAATGCAACTGGAACAAATTGTGTTTGAATAAAAGAAAGCCAAGCAAACATTGCAGGTACCAGAACTGTGCAAACACAGCAAATAACACAAAGCTTCCCCTCAGGAGAAGAACAATATGCAGAAGTCTCGATACTTCAGTTCACTTAGCAGGGGACTGAAAATGGTTGTGTCCTACAATTATACACCCTTTAACTCCCGAGGGAATCAGTCACCGTGTTGTGTGCAGGTGAGAAGGGACACGTGAGACTCAGTCAGTTGTGACATTTGGCTTCTATGAGATAGAGCAGCCTTGTGGCAGCTCTGAATTGGCCTGTAATAAGAATTTCATCAAAGAGCCACGGATCATTGCAGTGCACTGTAAGATAGCTGGGGCTCCAGTGTCCCCATCTACTGAAAACCCAGAAAATCCCATGCACTGTTATTACAAGGGAGTAACTTCTAACACAAATGCTTGTCCATCTTCTGTCCTTGATGCAGTTCCAAGGACGTCCCAAGTAGATCTTCTGCAATAGCCGAGCCAGCCTTGTGTGAACAAAAATATGCCTGTTGATGTAAAGTGTGCCTACTGCCTGTGACACCGTGTGCTTCTGTGTGTAATTCTAAAAGGTGTGACAAAACTTCCCTCATGCAGTTATGTAGGATTGCTGCTTTTATCCAGATGGAGATATCAGCTGCCCTTTCCATGCCCCATCCTCACCGTTGCTCCTATTTTAAGTGTTGGGAAGGCCACATCATCATGCTGATATCTGCGCATCCACTTAGAACATTTTCTAGCCTCCCCAAACTGTATTTCCTTCTCCTTTTGTCCCCATGATTTCCTCCAGAGGAGCAGAGCAGCTGAGGGACTTGCACTGAATCTTTGTCTGTGGCTCCCTCCGAGCTTGCTGTCTTTCACTTATTGAATTAGGATAAATTGGAACTTTCATAAAGGGTGATATAAATCATTATCTCAAGTTAGCAGATGCGGACTCACCAGGGTAGAGCTGTGTTAATAACTCCTTCAGATTAGGGCTGATTGGTACAATTTGAAACTTGTTTCTCTCAGCTTGATCAGTCTAGTTGTAACTGTGGCAATTATCCCATTTCACTTTCAATAGCTCAGCACAGAGGAGCTGCTGCCTCCAATCCATCCCTCTGTAATGAATCCAGCGTGATATGCTTGGGCCCACGGACAGATACACCCTGTCACCCCCAGCTCCAAAAGAAGCATTAGAAAAAAACAAATCCTGTATCCAGATGACAGGTAGGAATGTGTCTTGCAGGGAGTGAGATGCTAAGTGTCCATGTAAACATCATTTAGGTGTTTGGCCGTTGAAAAGACTCTTCATTCTTACAGCATCACTCGTACTTTTTGGCAGTCTTCCTGCCTGGGAAATTAGACAAAAAAACAGGGTTTTGTCCAGGCATTGAAGCTGCTTGAATAGATTCTGATGAATGTGTTACATGCAGGATTTGTGGGGTTTTGTTAAATAACTTATCTGGTGATTATTTTTTTCTTTTTCCCTGGGAGTCATTAGTAAATGATTTAATGAGTGAACACAGATAGTATAATGTAGTTAAGTATTTTCTTTCACTCCTCTATTTGACTCCTACTCTGCGACTCAATTTAGCAGACCCTTGAAGAGCACACTTACCTCTGACAGTAGGTTTAAATCCATCTCTATTTAGGAAGACACTTGAACAAGTGTTTGCTTTAAGCCCATGTTTAGATCTTACCTCAGATACTGTGCTGGATCATGGGCTTTAGCAGTAAGGTTAACCTTGTGCTTAAATCAATGCACTTGTGGTTTACTTGCGGTTACCTGTTCTGCTCTTGACTCTTTATGACCTTTCCAATAGCACATATATATTAGAGGCACGAGTTGCATTTGATTTCCATGTTTCCTGCAGTTAGGAGCTACCCAAGTGTCTTTGAAGCACCCCCAGCCAATCTTAGCTCCCAAGCTATAAAATGAGAAGTATTCCCTTCTCTTCCAACTGTTGTCTTATCTTTTGGGTTGTAAATTCTTTAAGCCAAGGCTGCTGCTCACTTCTTGTTCATACAGCACCTCATACCATGTTTTATGAAGCCAATAAAATGTTAGAGATTAAAATACACGGACTGATTTGTCTCCCACTTACAGCACCAAAGCCGTACATCTCAAGGAACGTTGGTGATGCCCACAGAAACATGCCAGTGGGAGCAACAGCGTGATCCCACGCAAGCTTTGATTTCTAACAGTGGGAAATTCAGAGCTTTCCCATTTTGAATTCAGATCTGATGCACATTCATCGCTGGAAATTCTCTGGGGGTGCAGAATAAAAATATTAATGGTGTCCCAAAGTTTCGGAGGAGCAGCCACTGCCTTCTCCCTGCTCTTGCTGGCTGCCTCCTGCTCAGCGCTGAGCACTCAGCCTCTTGCAGGGGCTTGGACAGCTCTGAGTCATGCTGCTTGCAATATGGTTCTGCTAAAAATAATGGTAGTAATTAATGCTCTTAGTTTCAGTCCTGCCATCTGCCTTGGTGACAGCCACAATGGGCGTTTTCCTTTGTGTTCCCCGTAGCAGGAAGGAGGACAGAGAGCTGCTTGTGCCTTCATCTGCAGCTCTGCTTCGGTTGCAAGTACCTTCGTCTGCTCAGGGACAGGCGTTTGGTGCAGGAACAGCAAGAGGCACTGAACTTCCTCAGGGTTAAAGCAAATAGAGCTTAGAAAGAGACACCCATGGAAGGAAAAAACACGGAGCTATAACTTCTGAAGGCGGCACAATTTAACAGCCTAAGACTGAAAGGTGAAGGTCTCGTGAGAAAGGAGAGGATCCGCACAGCACAGTTTTGGAAGTCTCTAGCTGTGGACCACATGAGATAACGAGGAGGGAGGGAGGAGTGCTGAGAGTTTGCCTCCATGGCTGGGTTGGTGAGGGGTGAGCCCAGGGAGTCTGTTCCTCTGTACCTCTGCAAAGAGGCTGCCCTGCCAGGCCGTGGTGTTGGGAGCACACAGGCAGGTTGGGGAATTGAACCAAGGGAAACGACAGAGTGTTTAACAAACAGCATCACAAAAGGCATCTGCCTCACTACATCCCTTGTGTTTCTCTGAGGAGCCTTACTCTTTGTCTTGCCTCCTTCCCCTAATTACTGAATTTACTTCCTCTCCCATTGGAGAACAAAAGGGCCACTTCAGGCTGGCAGGAGAGGAAGCGTGTACAGAAGCAGAAGCACTCACCTGCACGCAGACAGAAACAGCATCAGTACAAGTAATCCTTACCCACAGCTGGAAGATCTGGGGGACAGGGAAGGCAGGAGCATAGAAGGCAGCCAGGACCCCTTTAAATCTCAAGATAGGGAGTTTATAAGGTGTAGTGGTTTACAAAACTACTTCTGCCTGATCCTTGCTGAGCAAGCCAGCAAAGTCTTTTTCTTCTTTCACAGAAGAGGCATCACACATCAGCCAGCCACATCTCTCCTCCATGGTGAATGACACTTCAGAAAGCAACCTGTTGGTCCTCGTCCTGTCTGCCACGCGTCTGCTCCCAGATGCGTGTTTTGATTAAGGTGAGGAGAAAACAGTTGTTCAGCTTTGGGGAAAAATATGCAAGGTGTTGCAGCAGCCTGCATTTTGATACAGCTTGTCTAGAAGGAATATTTTTGGTGAACCCAAAGCTGCACCACTCCACCACAGTCCCACACAGCCCGAGTAGCTGAGATCTGTTCCTTCTGCAGGCCACAAGTTCAAGCTGACTCGTGTTACTGGTAATTATCTGGCAAACCACGGGGTTTCGAGGAGTTTGTGCACATCAGGCTTACATTACTGGCTTACCCTCATTCTTGGATCTAACCTCCGTGCCTTAAATGGGAACACATCCTCAGTTTCCTTCTTCCTCCACAAAAGGTTCTGAAGGGATTGAAGAGGAGAGTTTCAGCCCAAGGGTTTCCCTCCCTTTTAGGGAAAGAACAGAAGCTTTCAAGGTGACACGGTAAGAATGTTCACGGTCCGCCAGGCCTGCAGCCTGCCCATCTCTTCTTGTGGGGGGCTCTTTGGGTTGCTTCTGTGCGTTTTGCAAGGGTGCCTCTGCCAAAAGCAGGGCAGATGGTTCTATCTCAAAGGGATTTTGAGCCTAACAGGCAGCACCAGTATGGACAGGCTGTGGCTGCGTAGAATGCAATGAGTATTCATGCGAGAAGAGATCCCAGAAGGTCAATATTGACTATTCATTACTTACTTAAAATATTTGCCATGCTTTTCCCAATATTTGGGACTGAGACAAATTCTCATGACAGAGGTGACCAGCCAGAGTATTTGAGTAAAAAACACGATGCTGTCATAAACAAGGACTGAGCCTGCTTCAGAAAGACACAGGAGATAGATAGAATTATTCATTGCTCATTTTCTAGACTTCTAAAGAAAAATATTAAAAAAGTGTGTAAAAATCTGGATCTCGTAAATCTCTGCTTCTTAATCACCAAAAGGACGAAAAGTTGCAAGAAATGTCAGTTGTGATCAATACTTCAACCAGGAGAAGTGGCATTATTGTGAGTGTTGCGTGGAACGGAACAGCCATCACCTGGCATTTGATGGCAGTTATCCAGACAGGTTGCTGCTTATCTGCAATGGTAGGAAAGATGTTTCAGTTGAGCAGAGAGGATGGGGCTTCTCAGCCCCCAAAGTGCAGGACCTGTGCCTCCATCTCTCACATCACCTGGTGCTGCTGCATGGCCCAGAGCGCTCTGCTTCCCTACCCTTATTGTGCCAGGGTGGTTAGACAACCTTTGTCACATGAATGAGAAAAGAAATGTGATTGTAACTTACCATATTGAACTTGCTGGTCCTGCAGCTTCCCAGTGTTTCTGTTCTTAGAAACAAAAGGTGAAGGTCATGGAGATCTTGAACTGGCCCAAACACCATCTTCAAATCCAATTTCATCTCTGTCTCTCTGCTTTATTCCTGGAAACAAGAAGTGTAAACAAACATAAGAACTGCTGAAGTATTTAAACAGCAAAATAACCAAAGCAGTTCTCCTAGGGGCTGGTAAATAACAGGCAAGCAATCAGAGCCCAGAGGGGTAAAGTTTAGCTGAAACTAGTTACAAAATCTCAAGATGCAGTGTGACAAACTCCAGCTTGCTCCTGCTCTTGCACGGCATTGCCATTTTCCTGCAGAATGACAGTTTTCAATTATTGGGCTGTAGCTAAGAGCAAATTGTGCACTTCAGCAGCTGGAGTTCTCTCGCCTGATTTTCAGACATGGATGGTAAAATGCACAGAGGCAATGAGAATGGCTTTCTCTGCGCAGCTAACTGAGCAAGGACAAGCCCAGAGATGTCAGGAGAAAGGGGAAGTGAAAAGGAACAGCATGGTGGGGGGGAGGTGGGGGTGGCTGCAGAGTTCATTTACCTCCCTCTCCCCCCACCCTGAGGCTTCAGCTGTACGTGCTGCAAGAGTGAAGCTTCTCAGCCTGTCTGCCTAAATTTTGAGCACAGCTTAGATCTGTTCCCCCTGCCCCTGCCTCCACCAATTCTCCAAACAATCCGAGATCCAGATCTGATTGTCCTCATTCTTACAGATTCTCCTTCTCTTTCCCCCATTAGAGTCTCCCATTAGAGACTTTTGACTCCTGGACTTTTGAATGTAAGGATGTACTTGAGCTAGAATATATCTGTGGGGTTGCATATCCCAGGCAAGGGAAGGAGACAAACCCAGTCTAGTGGTGTCCTACACAGGTGTCATATCCAGTACCACCCAACAGAAAGCTGGGAAGAAGAGCCTGTTGGTTTTGTGTTATTAAGATGAAAAGAAAAAAAAAAAAGCAAATCTGGAGACACTTTGTCACCCTTTTTTCCCTTAACGTGTGCAAGGTAGATTCATCTGGATGGAGACAAGAATCACTGAAGTCTGGGGCAGATGTTTCCTATTTCCTCTGGGAGAGCTGGGATCTGTAAGTAGCTGCAAATCACACAGCAAGAAAGAACAAATGGGGCTGGGAGGGCCAGGCTGGCAGCACCCGGTGCTTCTTGTTGGCTGCCTGAGTGCTGTGCCTGTCAGCAGAAAGTGGACTTGATGAAATCCTTCCTGTTGGGCACCTTGGGATCAGTCATTTTCTTTCCTTTTTTTTTTTTTTTTTTTTTTAACTTTTCTTTTTCTTTTACAGCAAATTAATGTTTTAACATGACTGCAGTATTTTTCCTGCAGAAACCTTTGCCCTGTGAAAGGGGACTCCTATGCCCAGGGCTGCCATGACTGTACTTGCTGCAGAAGACAGTGAGTCCCACTGCAGGGCTCAGCCAGAGGCTAAAAGGCTGCTCTGTGCCTCCCTGGCGTCACCTTCTTTCACCCCCCATCAACATAAATGACATCACTTGGAAAAATAAAATGTTACAAGTGCTCTGCTGTTTCAGGTGCTATAAGGAGATCAGTTCTTGCGCATTAATTCTACATCGCCTGGGAGGGGCTGAGCCCGGTGCCATCCCCCGTTACCACTCTCCAACATGCCACATTCGTGCTTCAGACAGCCTCCACCTGTGCATGGACCCCCGATGCAACGCAGGACGATGGAGAGCCCTGACTGTGAGACTGCTGCCTCCCCACGCCCCGCGAGTCAAGCTCATGCTCTGACCAAACAACATCAAGCCTCTCTGACAGAGCCAGAGAACCTGGAGAAATTTCCAGTCACGTAATGACAATGTCTAGCAACGGGAAGGAAGAAAGCAGAGGGTAGGGCTAGATGAGCACACTTAGTGGTGACATGCCATTTTTAGACGTAATTATGTAAATTACATAATTCATCTTGAAATATTGAGGATTTTTTTTTTCTGTATTTACTGCAATTACGTCAATTGACCTATTTATGTTATCTGACGTGCTTATCATTAAAATGGGACAATATATCCCATTAGATCCTCTTACTACATTGAATGGAATGATGATTAATTATATCATAAAAAGGAGCTGTGCTGCACATCTCCGAGCATGGGATTTGAAACTTAAAATAAAACAACAACCTACCATCATAATTTCCTGCCTTAAAACTTCATCCGTTCCAGTTGGGAAATATGTTCAGGGTTCCTCATCTGGGATTATTCCAGTCCACGTTTATATGAGCAAGATATTTAGGAAGCCAAACAGTCTGTTTTTACAGGACCTCTTGCTGTATATTATGAAGATGCAATGGCCCTAGAGAGAAATCTATCCAACTTGACTTTCGATTTCATTACATGAGTATCTCCTTTCAGAATGGAGGGAAGGGAGATTTCCCAATGACATTGGCTGCAACTGCTTGGAAACCACCTTCTGCTTTTCTTGCATATTTGAGATCTCAAAGCGATGAAAGACCTGGATGCGTGGAAAGGTTGGGAAGTTTGTTCCCATCGAGCACAAGTTAAATGCAAGCCTTATCCTCCCCACTGGTGCTGATGACCTGCTGATAGCATCGCTGATGAGGCTAACAAGCAAGGAGATAAATCAACCAGCACCATAACAAACAGGAGAGAAGAGTGGAAAATGAAAAAATAAGAAGGGGAAGAAACGTGTGTTGGAATCTCAAGGCCAGAGTACAACACTGGAAGTGAAAAGACAAAGAAGGAATGGGGTCTCAGGGACTGTAAATTCCCTCAACTTTAGCCCAACACAGTTCATCCAGCTCTAACGCAGAGTCCTATGTTAGGCAAGGTGCCTGGGCATTCAGTTTAAGTGTGCGGCATAACTGTTGAGCGTCTCAGTGTGGAACTACCTGAACTCAGCTTCATGGATTTCCCACACACCCTCCAGCAGCTGGTGGCGACACTGTGTTGTACACAACAGGGAACTGCACCTATGCTTCTTTCTAAAATCCTTGTTCTGAGTTTCTTTCATCAAATC
This sequence comes from Alectoris magna, assembly GCA_030625065.1. NCBI lineage: Eukaryota > Metazoa > Chordata > Aves > Galliformes > Phasianidae > Alectoris > Alectoris magna. The sequence continues at coordinate 3,435,474 of CM060579.1, read as the reverse complement.
CTTGTCCCAGGGACTGGACCATCATCCAAGCTGCTGTGGTGATGCTATCCTCCCTGGCCTACCAACTAATAAGTTTTACAGTCTACTCAACTTAATAATTCATGGTCTTTGAGAGATCCAACTCATTTTCTTCTGGGTGTTTCTCCCAGTGCATGGAATATATATTTTTGCCTGTTGGCCTCGATGCTTTTCTCTTTTTATCTGACTTTGAAGGAGTTTGAGTCTTCCAGGCCATGTTATGACTAGTAACGTGGTTGCTCTGGGAATGCAGAATGACAGTGAGGGATGTAATTTTAATTTCTGCTTTAAATATCATCTTGAAAGTGTAGAACAGAGCAGTCTGCTTGGTAAAGTTGTTTATAAGGGCCTCATTCCCATCCTCACTTGAGTCAAGCTCTGTCTATCTCTCCTCTCACCTAAACCTTGTCCTCCTATAGCCTTTACAACTCTTCAGCAATTTCTTCTTCTCCAAAGTCTCCTTTGTCAGCACATACCTGCAGGCATGATTTCTTTTAGGTGCCTGAAGGGGACAGTGGGGACAATTTGAATTCAGGATGCCTACAAATCTCAGACCAACCTGTGGCAAAACAAATAGTCCAGGAGAAAGGGACTTAAAGGTTCTCCATTCACAACGTGGACTTCCTTCACACCCTCCCCTCTTTGCCCCCAACATACCTTGTTTCAGGTCTATGTGCAAATGCCTGCTTATATCTTCAGCATGGGCAAGAAAGTTTGGACCTGAGCATAAACTGGGCCAGAGAAATGTGATGTGTTGGATTTGTGCAGGGATCCAGGCTGAACATTCAAAGGCACAAGAGGACCTCATTGTCCCTGTTACCCCAAGTGTTTGCTTTGTTGAGTACTTGTGCTACTCTTTGTTTCTTAATTCTCTGGACAACCATGCAGTCTGAGACTGGAACCGTTTTTTATTTACTAACATGAAAACCCCTGTGCACAGCTGTCACAAAGTACTTCAGAGCAATGGCCATATCTCCTTAGGGAGCTCTGGGGACAAGGACTCTCACGGGGTGCGAAAGGGATCCAGCCTGTGCTCATACCAGAGCTTACTGCCCATGAGGACTGTCTCCTCAGAGATGTCTGTTATGTTTATTGGTTCCCTTAAGATGTTGTGCTCGGGGACGTGGTTTAGTGGAGACATATTGGTGGTAGGTGAGTGGTTGGACTGGATGATCTTGGAGATCTTTTCCAACCTTGTTGGTTCTGTGATTCTATGATTCTAGAATCCCTAACCATCTGCTGCTCCTTTGAACAGGCAGAGGTGATGGAGAGAGAAGGAGGATTATTGCAGAATGCTCCCACGTAGCTGCTCTCACCCTCACATGTTAACCAGCACGCGATCCCAAAGGTTTCAGCTTGTTTTAATCCAATGGAAAGGGCTCAAGTGCATCTAAAGAGGGTTTCATCGTCGTTTGTTTCACTCAATTAAAAACCTGCAGACACAGATTAGCTCCCTGCTGCTCAGCGGAGGAATTCTTTTAACACTACACTGATTTACGATCTACCAGCCGGTGTTTAACGAATGTCATCCAGAACCCAGAGATGCTTAACATAGGGACTGGTCACTCATGTTAATGAAAAATGGATTTGAGGCGACAGTCACTTGCGTGGCTGCATTTTTATAACAAATGACATAGCGGGCCCGGAGCAGAGGGAGGCTTTGTAATTAATATTACAGTAGATTCAGGTATGTAAGAGAGAGCTTGACTTAGAATTAAAATCAATACAACAACTGTTGGGACATGTCACTCCTGGTCCCCAGGCCCTGAGATATTATGCCAGACGGAGGAAAGGCTGATGAGGAGGTGATGACATGCACTGAATATCCATCTTGCGTTAACTTCAGGCAAGAAATTGTGCTTAGTGGAATGTGTTGGCAGTTTGGGGACATTTTATTGGTTTGGGGTAGGTTGTTTTTTTCTCTCTCTCTCTTTTTAGTGGATGACTGAACAGGAGGAACAAGGGACAACTTCCTCCTCTCTGCTGCTCTTGCTGATTTTCTTTTCAAGCAGTGTTTTACACTAACCAGTTTCTTTGTTGCTGTGGTATGGCAGCTTTTTGGTTTGGTTTTGTTTTCCAGTCTACCTGCGTGTCAATAGAAACCAAGTCTGGTGCCTATTAATGCTGTGGCTTTTGTGAAAAGGCAATAAGCCGTATTTCTAACAAAGCACATCAGTCTCTACTCCTCTTCTGTTACTTTTCTCCCCTAGCACTTCAGATGGCCATCTTCATCTCCACAACAGCAACTGTTGTTCTAGCAGAATTCTACTTCAAGACTTCAGGATGCGAGGATGAGGAGATATCAAGTAATATCTGTATCAGGATAGCATGGAAATTCTATTGTGATTTCTAGGAAATTCTTTTAAAGAAAAATTACTGCAAATGAAAATTTGAAAAGTTCAACCATTACGGTGAGCAAAAAATCCAAGGTGGATGGGGAGAGAGCTTAGAGTTGATCAAGATGTATGATATTTTGCATCCACATCAATATTGAGCTTTATCCTCTTTTGCTTTTTGTTTGGTGTTTTATATATATGTGTGTGTGTGTGTGTATTATTATTGTTATGGTGTTATAAGCTGCAATTTCAAAACTCAAAGTGTAAATCCACTTTTGTTCAGAAATGCCAGTGGGAATACTATGACAATGATGGAGCTTTTTCGGCACTTTCTTAAATTCACTTATACTTTAATGTGGTTATTCAGGAAGCCAGGCAAGTTTTACTGCTGGTTTTTGCTCCAGCCAAACAAAATAAAGCCTACAGATCATAGTCACACTACAAACAGCCTGGACAAGGACTTTCTGGTCATGTTCAGCACCAGCTGCAATCTGTAAACATTATGGTTGGACACTGCAGCAACCAAATACCACAGCAGCTACTAAATGAGCAGCAATATCTATATATCAGATGAAGGGAAATCCATTATGTGTATGCATCACCCCCAGGCTGGAGTTCAAAGCTCAAGCCAATCCCAGAACAAAAATCAGCTCAGAAATGATGCCCAAAATTCTGTCAGTGCCTGCGAGTGACAGAAGTGCTTGTTAACATCCACCACTGAGATCAAGGGCTGTAATTGTATCCCTGCAGCTCGGTGCCTAAATTAGGGCCTCCTCCAAAGTCCACAAAAGCCAGTAAAAAGGGTTCTGACTGATTTCATTAGGTTTTGGAGCTCCTCTTAATGAAAAGTCCATCTGTTACTCAATTCACAGGCTCCCGAATCTCTCACCTTCTCCATGCAAAAGAAAACCGTACCTCTCATGTGACACCCGTGAACTTCTCAGCTTATTTTTGACGAAGCATATAGGGAACAAAAGCACCGTAGCGAGGCTCATTTGGATGGCTTAGCGGCTCTCCTGCTGCAGGCAGAAATCTGGACAGATGCACTCAGTTTGGCTCCTGCTCCACTAAGTCTGAGCCTTCCTCCAGTGCTTCGTGAATGGTTTAACCCTGAAAGCCAAGACATCCCGTGTGTAATGGTTATGGATGCATGGAATGATCCCTACGTGAATCTCAATTATGGGACCGTATTCTGGGGATGCGAGCAGGCAGTGTGCTTTGCAGCAGGATCTCTCTGAGCGCAAAGCGTTGGAGCGTCGTTCTTCAGCACCATCTCAGAGCATCTCCTGCTTCTCACATTCTTGTGACCTTGGTTGACGGGTCCCAGCTGAAGGCACTCACCGGGGAGTACAGCTATGGAGAGGGAAGCAGAAGTTGGCTCTCATCATGTGAGATGATCTGTGAGACCTCATGGACCGAGGATGCAGGCAGCCAGAAAAAAAAGGAAAGGGAAGGGTTGTTCTGCTCTGTACTTCGGGCGTATGCAGTCTTGTGGAATATTTCCCCACAGGGCTAATGCAATTGATGCTCAGCAACCCCCGTAAAGATGGGCTTGGAAAGCAATTGCCCATGATGCAGAAAAAAAAAAGGGGAAATACTTCCGTAAGTGCTAATTTAGTGAACACTGTGAAATTGAAACATATTGCAAGGAGGGCAAAAAGGCAGGGGGGAAGGATTCTGTGAGAAATACGTCTCCAATTACTGATGTGACTTTTATATATATATATATATATATATATTTAGTCCCACAAGGTGTCTCCAGAGCAGTGATTGAGGGGCCAATCCACTAGGGATAATTACCTCTGCCCCATAGGAGGTGAAGTGCGCTCACTTGGTGAAAAGCACTGATGAAGGACCATGCGGTGAAGGCCCCAAACAGATCAGTGGAAGCAAATTGGTTCTTAATAGTTTTCAGTCTGTGACCTGTATGTCTCCAACTCGCTGGAGCTGCACCAGCCAGGAAGGCAGCTCAGATGGCCGTCGGCTGCGGATGTCATTTGCTTATTTGTGGAACAATGAAAGGAGGGAATGCAAAGGGTGCAGTGCATCGCTTGCAGTCCTGAGCCATATGTGAATCTGTATCCAGGTCCAAGACTTTTCCTAAGGGTTCAGGCCTATTATTGCTGTTCTAATCCTTTCTCTTTAATAAAATGCCTTCATTTTCATTACGGGAAGATATTGTTACGCCTAAGCTGTCTGGACTGCTTACTGGACAACTGGCCCGATCATCAGAGCAGAGCTCCCAGCTCCTCAGCTCTTGGAAGTGTGGGAAAGGCATATGTTCATCAGCTCTGAATGGTTGCTCTGATGCCACACTGGCTTCATCAGGTTGGCTAAGAACCATGAAGAATCAACATGCATTAACACAGCTCGCTCCTGCCTGCTCCTTGCTATCTCCTAATGCATGCTTATGCTCGTGCCATCTTTAATCATCCATGACACATTTTGTCCAAATCCTTGGCTAGATTTGGGAGCTCCATGGATGAGAAGGGGGCAGCTCTGTTCATTCCCGTAGGACTCAACGAACGGGGGCCAGTGCCTTGATAAGCGTGTCAGTAAGTAAATGCATGCATGTACTGCCATAGAGTACTCTTAACCGCTGGAAGAGAAAAAAAAAGCAAGAGTGCCTTTAAGACACTCACGGCTGTACAGCAGCATCACGTGAATGGCTATTGAAATAATGATTTCTTTTTGAAGGCTTTGTAAATAAACAAAAGAAAATCAGTCTGCGGCTGGAATCACAGGACATTCCAAGTTGGAAGGGACCAGGAGGGATCATGGAGTCCAACTCCTGAGTTGTATCACATGGGAAAACAACGCACATCACAGAGCAGATGCACCCCAGAGTGTAAACCTTTCACGGGTTAAGCCATAACTTATTTGAAGCTGAAGGAATTGGCAAAGAGATCTGAATAACGTTAGGAAATTTGGAGAACTTTGTGATCTTTTCAGACAATACGTGAATATGCATCAGTGTGCCGTGCTCTTTGAATAAATTATTCCCTTTAAATTATTCGCTTAGTTCCAGCGATTGTTAAGCTGAGGGGATTTTGACATTAAGTGCTAACTAGTCAGGGAAAAAAAAAAAAAAGCTGTGTACTTTTCTTTTTTAGAGTTCTCTACCTGTGTCAGCATCACTTTTCTCTTTTCAGATAACTCTTTCTTTAAACCTGTCTCGCATTCTCTTTTCTTGCCATCCATCCCTTTCTGCCTCTTTCTTTTCAGCACCGCCTGAAGACAAAACAATTCCTCTGAAGGAGAACCTTTCAGGCTATAATGGGATTAGGCCTTGGAACGGAGATCTTGTTTGGATCAGCTGTTGAACTCACAGGAGTCCTGTTAAAGGCCTATTAAAATTCCATGTAATACCTCAGTAAGTAACATGCGAATCCCCAGCTCATCTTTGGGAATTAAAGTGTGCAGAGCTTACTTGGCTGCTGTCAGGAAGGTTACACAGACCTAGGACTCATTTGTTTGAAGAATGAAAGGACATCACCTGCCTGTTTTCCTGCAGCTACAAGAAAATTCTGGAGTTAAAAACCGCAGAAGCAAATTGTTCTTGGACTGACAGGGCTGGAGCTCCTAAGGCTGGAGGTGAACCCAAGGGAAACGACCGACCCGGCCAGCGCAGCCTCTCCAGGGAGGACATCCAGATACAGTGTTGTGCATCTCAAAGGGAGGTTTGGAAGATTAAGTTTAACTCAGATTATTTTATCAGAATCCATCCGTGCTATAAATTCAGCAGAGTAACTCAGAATGAATTGAAATTGCTCTCAGCAGGATGGTATCTCCCCTGGCATCTCCTAATTCTGCTCAGACAAGAAACACCGTAAGAATTAGTCTTTTTATTCCTTCTGCACACGAGGTCTTTTCTGCTTAGATTTGAGATCTCAAAGCGCTTCCATTTCTTCAGTTCCTTGCTATTTTCAAAGTTAAAAAGTTAGGAGTAGCTCTCAGAATGTGCTTGGGTAATCATAATATTAATACATTCTTATGTACCTTGTATTATATTGATCACCCGGCGCTACATCAAGCTTTGATGGTTTATAATAATGCCAAAGAAATCATTCTTTCCGCCCTACTAAACAGCAGCGAATTGCTACAGCTTGAGGGGGCAAAGGCGAGGAAAGAAGGGGTGAAATGTGCATTCAGAAATAAGCATTCTTTGCTACCACTGAAATTAGATGCAGCTGATCCAAAACCTGTCAGAAGTAGAAGCTCTTGCTTGATGTAAGGCACTTGCAGTTTGACAGCCAGTTCCACCCCAGGCCTTTGCAGCCCAGGCACGCGGTCCTGTCCCGTAAGGTGACAGTGGCTCTTCTTACAGTGTGCTGCAGCCCCTGGCCTCACGTCAGCATGGACATCTCAGCAGGGCACCTTGAACTGCTCTCAGCTGCCAGCCTTGGCCATTGCCGAAACATTTTGGGGACATCTCTTTTTCTTTAGACGATCTCGAAGCTTTTTACAAATCTTTATCGATTAAGCATCAAAGCCTTCATCTGATGTAGATAAGTTTAATGCTATTACCTGGGTTTTACAAGACAAATTTTATTGAAGGCAAGGGGAAGTTTGGCAACTCACTCAAGGTCAGGCATCAACATGTAGCAGGACGGGCAGCAGGGCCAGGCACACATATAGGCACTCTATGCTCTTCCTATACATCACCTCTCATAACATTATATTGCTCGTTACTGTGCCTTTGGATCATTTCAGGCAACGTTATGGATTTTACTAACAGGTGTGACAGGGGAAATACATTTGCATGCACGGGGAAAGAATTGTCCAGCAGTGTGTGACTGCAATTGGAGGTGGGCACCAACTGGCAGGATTTCAGAGATCTCTTCCTCCTTTGCTGTGATTTATGTGGCACTCAGCTGCCTGTTTTGGCTCCCGTTCCATGGAGGGTGGTGGTGGTTACTGCTGGGGTTCAGGAGGGCTTGATCTGCTGATACCTTCTGAGATAGGGAAGGGAGAACATCTACAGCTTTTGCATGGATTAAAATCCACGTTTTGCCCCAAACCTTGTCTGAATGGCTGTTGCTCTCTATGCCACAGCTTTCTGCCTGTAAAATGGGGTTATTTGTGACATTTACCTGTGCTGCAGAGGTGAGTAGGTCCACTAATGGCTGTGGAGGTGCTGCTGTGTTGGATGCCTTTGAACTGGGAACCAAAATTTGCTGCCAGCCTGGCTGCGGAGCCGATTGCTTCTGTGTCCGGTACAGATCCTGCAAGGAGAAGGGAGGATGCCTGCAGCTCTTCTCTCAGCTGTCCCATTGTCACCTGGCCCCATCAACCCCGCCCTCCTTTCGCTCTGTCACTCATGGACACATCGCACACACGACCTGCACTGCTTCCTCGGGCAGCTGGGATGGGCGCTCAGCCGAAGCGAGGATTCAAACCAGCAAAGGGATAAAAGCTGGAAGGACAGTTTATTGCAGCTGTTTGCGAGCCATACGGAACTTTTGGAGGGCTGGACTACAAACCTGGGGATGCAGGCATTCACAGAGGGGAATTTGTCTCCGTTTACCCTCAGGGAAGGCACTGCCAGGGGATGAACTCGGTTCGCTGCTGGCAGGAGCTGCAGGCGGAGCGGAGCCGGGCGGTCACCATCGGCACAGCCGTTGCCTGCAGAGCTGCTGCAGATCACAAATGCCCCCTTGAGCCCAGGGAAGGGATTGTTCGTACTGCTCATCCTCTGACCTTCCCCCGGCATTCTGCTGCATTGAAACGGCCTTTGGTAGCAGGGTTTGGGAGATGTCCTCGTTCTTTCCACCCTCCCTGTTTTGGGTTTTAGGACGTACTTCTGTTCTCTCTGTTCTCCCTGGGCAGGTTTGGATGCAGAGCTGGTTTGAAGGCTCACTGTTGTCTGTGCTCGCTGCTCCATGCTCTCCTCTCCAGGATGTACACACAATGATTTTCCCTTTCCAGACCCTTTCTCCTTTGCTCCCACGCTCAGTGCCAACTAGGCAGCATTTTTATGGGAGCTTCAATGCAGCTCAATGCAGTTCAGAAACTGTTTTGGAATCCCTTGTAACAGTCAGGCAAAAGTGTGCAATTCGTTACAAAGGCTCAGCAGCAATTTGGGGCACGAGGTGACCATCTGATGACCTCAGCATCATACAACACCTCTCACCTCGGCCTCCTCCGTTTCTCTGGCTGCTGTGGAAGTCTGGCCCTGGCATACATCCAACGTTTAAATCTTTTTCACGAGTTCATTTTTCCTCCATAAAACTTCCATCCAAAGTTCAGAGCAACTCCCCCTCCCTTCCCACTTTCAGTGCATTTGCTGTTGCCCAGCTATCACTGAGAGACACTCCAATACGTCATCTCCCAGGAATTCAGCAGCCAAGTGTTTGCAGGGCTTGCATCCTCCAGCAGCCAGTCGTGGAGCCCAGCACCTCACTGCTGGCTGCATTGCTGTGTGCCATGTTGTGCATTTTGATGAGGCAAACGATGCAGTGCTCTGCCCTGGCAGATCATCAGATCTAGAGGAAAACTGGATGGGCATGATGAAACCAGTGATTTAATATGACGTCTGCCCCCGTTGTTCTCCAGTTTGGGGATTCATGGAAGTGAGGAGCAGGTGGGATCTCCAGGAGGAAATTCTAGGCTTGCGTTACTGAAACCAATGCAAATTTAGTACTGTACTTCTAAAGCGCTGTTGGAAAGCAGCCAGGAGTCTGAGATCTATCCAAGGTTTTCACCTCTCTGATTCATATATATATATGTAAATTGAATATAGATACGTACTTACTTATTCATCTGTTTCTCATGGATAGGAATATGAGGTTGCATTGTTATGTGTCTGTAGCTCCTCTGAGTGTCACCTCGCTCTCCTTTTTCCCACTCTGGAATGAGAAAAGAAACCCCAAAGTCCTGACCAGTTCTAAATGCTGAAGAAACTCTACACTGTTCCAAGATCAGGCACTGGTAATGTTGTTGCAGCAGCCAAATTTTAACTTCTGTGATAACATTCTGGATCCCCAAACCACTCATGCAATCTGCAGTGGATAAAGACACTTGTCACTCTTCCTTTTGTGCCCGAGCTCCTGATGCAGTGTCCCTGTCAGTTACCCATTCCTCTTCTGCCCTTGGAGATGGCTGCACGTGAAGAACTCCGCATTACCTCACTGTCTGTATTTTGCAAAGCCCCTTGAGGAAGGCAGGTATGCTATAAATACAGAACCCTTTCTGTAGGGATCACTAGGGTTGCATCCGGCCCATGGGACATGGCTTTTCATTAAAGCCACCTGAGGCCATTCTGGAGACAACAGCTTTCATTTGGCACGCTCTGCATCCTGTCTCCTTACGCTGCCTTCCCCAGCGGTGTGCTGAATGATTTGGAAGTACTACAGCCGGGAGAAATCTTGGCCCTATCCTATATAATCTGGTCACTTCAGCAGAGCAGGATGATAGAATCCTACAAACCCTGCCAATGAAAAGGTTTCCTTTGGCTCAGGCTGACATTTGGTGTGATCTTTATCTGTATGTGAAAGTGATTAAAGAATTACCAACAAGAGTTCCCTCTGAAAAATCAAAGCTAAGATTGGATGGTTAGGAAAACAGAAGGCAGCACGAAGCAGCCGTCCTTAGCAGGGCATCAGGTCAGCTGAGACACTGTGTGAAAAGATGGGAAGGCTCCGTGCTTTAAGGATCCTGCACAGAACCATCACCTCCAAAGCAACAGCAGCCTTCCAGCCAGCCCTGGCAATCAGCAGTTGTAATGCTGTCCTGCATGGACCCCCTGACATGCACGTGCCTCACCAGGAACCTCATAAAGCAGCGGGAGGTGCTGAAGAGATGTAGGAAGGCAGAGCAGCATTTGGGATGGGCAGTCGGCCAAGCAGGACGGGATGTTTGTTGAAGATGATTTAAGACTAAAACATCTGAGAAGCTGCCGAAGGAAGAAAAGTGAGGTGACGGGGCCTTCTCAGAGCTGCAGCAAATCTGCAGAGGTTTTCCATTGAGCAGATTGGCATGGAGGATTTCTGTGTTCTTTTCTTCCTGGGGGAAGAAGCCTGCCAGGTCTTCAGCAGAAGACACTGCAGAAGTGCTAAAAGTTGCTGTGATGGCAGGTTTGCCAGCGTGTGAGTGATGGAGTCGCCTGGGTTTGGAAATGAACAACCAGCATTTTCAAGCTATAATTTAGATATTATTCTTCCAGATCAGCTTCAACGAGACTAAGGAGTTAAATCTGGCTTCTTGTTTTGTCCTGTATTCCATCTTGTAACTTTTAGTGAAAGTCCTCATTTTTTATCATCATTTTTTTTTTTTTTTAAGAAATCGATATATCCCTATTAAACAGTTTGGTTTCAATAAATCAGCATTTTCCAATAGAAAATCCGCCTGCCTATTCTTATTTTGTTTCTGATCAGCGTTATATTTCAGAGGAATGTATTTTTTGCTGGGCAGCCTCACAAACAGGTGAATTACTGTGCTGGCTGAGGTCCACAGTTCGATTAGATTCGTATTTTGCATTTGACAGTACAGCAGAGAGGTCATTCCAGAATCCATTGCTGGCAGCACAGGGATGGAGTCACTGCTCTGGGTGAATTCAATCCCCAGCCCATGGTGGACAGCACTGGAGATGTCCCGAATCATCCCATACATGCAATATTCTCATTCCCCCTACAGGAAGGCTCTTCATCCTTCTTCATTTCTTTATTTCGGTCTCATTCTCGCAACAGCCTCAGAGGTGACATTGATCCGCAAACACACACAGCAAGAGGTACACACAGGGCTCCCAGCAAATGACCCCTGGCTGCCAAGGGGCTCTGGCTCCTCAGATAACCTTTCTTTCCTGACGCAAGCCCTACTTCCCTGGGACTGCCATGACCTTTCCTTTCCTACAAGGAGGAGACAGGGCGGCAGCCGCCTGCCCTTGGATCAAGCTGCTGGATCGTTCAGCAGATGTCTGGTTTTGTGCCACTTGGAAAATGTCACTGCCTGCTGGCAGCTCCAAGCAGGTGATTAATGCCAGATTGAGGAATTTTCCGAGCTATGTTCAGGTCCTTCTGTTCGCTGCCGCTTAGTGAAGTGACAGCCTGGCCCTGGTGTGACTGGAGGCGAGCAGAAAGCCTGGCACAAGGTGGAAGCAGAGGATCTTCCATGTCTCGCAAGGGAGGATGAAGAGCTTGGAGATGGCTGGTGAACCAGGGATGCGCGGGAAATCCAGCTGAGGGCAAAGCCTGCAGCCACAGCTCCAGTGTGGGCTTGGGAACACCATCCCTTCTGTTTGCTTTGCCTCACCAGCTACAAATTGCTCATTAGAAAAGTGGTGCTAATTCTTTGGCTGCTCTCCCCAGCAGTGGCTGCATTTAAGAAGGTGCTATTGAGTTTCGAAACCCTTTAAGATACAGGCATTTAGCAGAATTCAGGAGACAGCTGGAGTATCAGTGGTGTGCAAGAAAGCCTTCAAAGGGTGGAATGAGAGTGCTATTTGAGAGATTAGATTTTTATCCTGTTAGAAGCAAGAAATGAAGAAGGAAAGGTGAGAGATGAGGGAGGAGTGAGCACGAGGAAGCGATGCCTTCTTGAACCAGAAGATATCATAGGAAGCAGCTACACGTGATCGTAAGGGAGTCTGAGACTCGTGCAGAGCTCTGCAATAGGAGGATTGCCCAGCAGACTCAAAGAGGGCTTTGGCCCATCTGGGAGTTGCTTCTCAGTCTTAAAGGGTCATACATGAGAGAGTGATGTCTCCCAGTATGTGCAAACAGGGTTCTATCCTCAGTTCCTTCATTGGCGTTAAAAATAACCCAACATTTGCTCTAAAATACAGTTTGTAAGCAAGCAAGCAAAAGCTGCAGTACTGTGACTGCTGTCCACCGTGACTGCTGTCCCAAGCAGCAGGCACTGGCAGTGAAAAAAAAAGGAGAAAACCTAAGCACTTGGCTTTCTGTCCTGCCTCTTCCCAGCTCCTCAATGTACACCTATTCCCTCCATTTCCTGCACATCCTCCGATCGGTTTCCTGCGCTGCCATGCAAGGAGCTGCTGCTCCAAGCTGACAGCTCCTTCTTTTTTTTGCGAGCTGAAGAGTTCCCGAGTTGCTGGTGCTGCTGGTTTCTATATTTTAAATCTTTGATCTCATGACTGAAAGGAGAGAGAGAAAATCAAGGCTTTGGCGAGGTTCCCAGCCCTGTCACTTTCTGACCTTGAGCCAATCGCATGAACTTCTAATGTCAATATTCCCATCTGTTAAGCCTCACAAAGATGCTGTAAAGCAAAATTAACGAGTTGTATCGGGATATCTGCACTTACTGTTGGTAGCATTTCTTTCATGAGTAATCCCATTGACTTGAGTGCAATCACGTTGAATAAAATATTACTCATCATGACTAGGCTAGGAACCCAACAATATTTGTAAAAAGCTTCAGGATTTTTGTGGAAGTAGTTAAAGAGAGAGGAATTTTCTCAGATCCGGGCTACAAATGTGCAGAAATTCATCCACCATTCATCAATAAAGGCAGATAACTGTGTGCTGATGTCTCTCTTGCCCACTTTCCCTGCTGGAAGGGGGATTAGGAGCTGGGTGATGCTCAGGGAGCGATGTTGAGCTGCAGCAGAAATAGAGTTGGAGAATAAAGACAGAAAGTTTGAGAGAATTAAAGAAACCACCCTGTCAAAGGGAAGGAATATCCAATACTGAATCCTAAAATCAGATGGGGACCCAATTCAACAGCACTTCTGAGCTCCTGCCCGCGATGTGGTGCACCCTGAGGAGGATGCTGCCCTTGGGAAGCAGAAAGCAACGTGCCAATGACAGCAGTGAGCTCACGGGAGAGGGTGCTGTGGGATTGACACAAGGATGCCGACTTTGAAAATGAGAGGTTTTTTACCCCCTAGCCCACCTGCTTATCATTGTGAGATAACAGCTCATATAAGCAAAGCTGGACATGGTTGCTGACATTTCCCTGCTGATCCTTTCCTCTCTCCCTACTCTCAAGAAAATACAAGAAAAGTCTGACCTTGATAGCAGCTGTCAGACAGTCACCCTGCTGCACAGAGCTATGGAGACTTTCCCTACAGCAGACTGAGACTGGGGGAGATGAGGAGGTGGTGGAATCAGGAATCCCATGGAGAAGGGCTGTGCAACGTGACCAGCCCCCAGGTACTGAGCTGTGCTGAGACATTCAGATTTTTCTCTTTCCCAGGGCATCCCTGTCCAAACTGCTTCCCAGGGAGCTGCTCCACCTGTTCTAGATCGGGTGCCTTGCTCTGTGATAGCAGGCTGCAGCCATCAGGATATGCCCACTGACCCATCTTTTGGTTTGTATTCAGAGATAACTTCATGGAATGGCATCATCTGGGGATTTGTACCTCGCTTTATTGTGACTCCTGTTACAGTCCCAGATTTTGGCTAAGATTTTCGTGATCTCTGGCGTGCCATGCTGGAGAGAACGGGCTGTCACCTGGAATTCAACTGACAGCAATTGAGATTGCGCAGACACGTTCCTGCCACAGCAGAATCAGGGAACACTCCCCTGGGCCAGGTATTGTTGCAAGCCATAAAGCTGCACCCCTATCTCTTAGCATACGGCCGCGTCCCAGCAGCCCTGTGCATGTGAGGCTTCACGTGGATGCGCTTTCCTCCCACAAAGAGAAAGAAGAAATCGGTCCTCTTGTGTGTTTATAATTTTAGCAAGCGTATTACACCAGTATCTACAATCAATATACTATGCCCTGGAAGAGCATGTGATAAACAGGAGCAGCTTCGCCATGGTAACTGATTCGTGTTTCATATATTGGGCCTGATTCTGATAGCTTTGTGTTCGTGTAATCCTCCCCTCGTACCTGCACGAGTCGATGTGAGATCAGCATCAGGTTAATTGATTTGTGCTTTCTCCAGCATCAGCTTGAAAGCTTTCAGCAAACAAAGATTTTAAAAAATAATAAGAAAATTAAAAAAAAAAAAAAAAGATCTGCTCGATCTCTTTTCTATCTGCATTGGGCATCTGGTGCACCGGGGTCTCCTACAGCCTTTGAAACAGGCCCTTAAATCACTTGGCTGGTAACTTAATTCTAATAGCTCACTTAACAAGTACTCCGTCACGGATATATATATTCCTGGTGGCAATATCTCATGTGAAATTGATGTTCTGAGGTGTACGGGGCAGGTTTGGATCAGCACTAGCAGCAGTGGGTCTGTGTGGGTCTCAGCCCTGCATGGCTCAGAGGCTTGTCCTGGGTCCAGGCAGACAAATTTTGGGTTATTAGAGGATAGCTGAAGCTTCTAGAATATATATCCACAACTATGGCAGGCTGGTAGCCTCACCCCACGTTGCCCCAGCACCACCAGTGAGAGTCCCTGTGGGCAGAGATCAGCTGTTTGTCAGTCCTTGGGCAGCCTCAGCTCATCCGCACCCAGGCAGTGCAAAATGTCGGGCTTGGTTGTGTCCCATCTAAGGGAAACACTGCTCCATTTCCGTGCTGTGGGTACAGAGCCATCACTACAAGAAATGACCTTATTTTCCACTCTTCCGAGGTTTACATTTGTCATTGCTGCCCATGCTTCCTTCTTCTGAGAAACTCAGGAGACCGTTGTTGTTATTTGCCTCCAAGCAAACAAGCAGCTGGAAATGGCACAGGTTAGTTATGTTTAAAGAGAGAAATTTTCCTTTTATTTGCTCTGGTGTTTGTTTTTTTTTTCCTAATTTCCTGAAGTGACCTTTTCTCCATTTAGTGCTGAAAAGAGCAAACAGAGCAGCTGACTGACCTGGAGATCCTTTATTCCGTTGAACTCCAAGCGCTCACGCGCAGTTCAATGGATTTTAGCATACACAAAATAAAAGCATAAACAAACAACATTAAATAAAAACAAGAGCACTGCTTGCTGCTTCGCCTTCCCTGCCTTCCGCATGGCTACCAGCTGGATGTGCTGTGGACACTCCTCCTATGTGTGACAATCAAGCCTCCCTCATCCTCAACATTCTCCTTTTTGCTTTCCTCCTTTGCCCGCCTTCTCTTCCTGCAGTGCTTTCCTTAAGTTGCTGCTCCAAACGATCCTGTTTTCCAGTGCAAAACAAGGCAGGAAATATACTATCTCTCAAAACAGCTTTACGTTTCATTCAGGTCTTTGATGACCGCTGTGCATTGTATCTTACACTGAGCTCTCCGCAGTAGCCTACATCTTTTTTTGTCCCCTGGAGGACACGATTCATTTGTATACGAATGGTTCCAATTGTTCTTCCAGCAGCATCTGATGCTCGCCGTGGCCTCAGCAGGATTTTGTTTGCCATCGTTACATTCTTCTCCGAGGTCCGTCTTCAATTAATTTCTCGTCGTCTCCTCCAGACCCAAATGACCTGAGGGAAAGGGGGGGGAGAGGGAGGAAATCTTGCTCTCCGAACAAATGTTGCCCTTCTTCACTGCACCACGCCATCCTCAGGCTCTCAATGCGTATCTGTGACAACGCTTGTCCCAGGAGCAGTCCCTGGAGCACCTCCCACTATTAACCTCTATCCATGCTGAGAATTGGACTTTTTATTACAGCTCTTTGATTTCTATGTCATAGCTTGTTTTCAATCCATGAAAGAACTTTCGCCTCTCACCTCAAGGTAACCCCACAAAGCTTTCCTTAATAGCTCCTTTGGAGGGTTTTTCCCCCCCCCAAAAAAGAAAACCTTTTGAAAACCTAAATAAATCACCTCTGCTCGTTCAGAGGTATCTATTATTTTTGTTAACATTTGGAAATGCATTGAAATAGATGGAGAAGCACAGTGATTTACCCTGACAGCCACCATGCTGGTTTGTCCCAAGCATCTGCAGGCATTGTAACTCTGTCTTCAATGGTTTTTCTCTTATCTTTTCTGCAATTGAAGTAAGCTTGCCAGCCCTGTAATTCCTTCATCTCCTTTCACACCTTTATTTAAAGATGGATACAGCACTGGCCACTTTTCAGCCCTCTGGCATCAGTTCTGATTTTAATGAAAAAAAAAAGTGACAGGCTTTGTGCTAATAGCTCTACTTGGAGCTCTCATTCCTTCTGAATTTGCGTCCGGTCCCGGTGACCTACAGAAAATTGATGGTTTCATCCAGTAGCCTTAACTTGTGTGAGTAGGTCCATTAACTTCAGTAGCCCACTCTTTAACTTCAAAGAGTGCATCTGTAGCAATGAGTGCTCTTCGATCAGGGCTTGTTCCTCCGCCTGCCATGCTACGTCTGGATGTCGCTGTGCCATCCTATGCTTCATGAATTGTTTGATTTTGTGCTTTTTGGTTGTTGTTTTTTTTTCCACTGCTTCACTTTTCCTGAGCACTGCAGGATGAGGTTTGGGCACGGATAATTTTTATCTCTATGGGTGTGTGGTCTGCACTGAGCCCTCCTATGAACCGTAGATGTCCAACACACATCCTTCTCTCTCCCTGGCACTGCACCACCTTCATTACCTTGAAAGGAGCACTGCGAAGTGGAGACTTTTCAGCCTCCCTCATGGAGACATGCATGGTTTTTTATAAAAATAAAGATTACCCGCTGTGTTTCCTCCTAGGGATTGAGGATTGAGGGAAGGCAGTGAACCAGAAAGTAAATGCGATTGCATTCTCAGAATAAAATGGGAAAGGTATAAAAATACAGGAGAGTGAAAAGCTATTTAGGTTAAGCAACGTTACGAGCTCGGGAGTTCTTGGATATAAAATGTCACAGGAGGACCAAACACTATAAGAAGTATTATAAGAGCAAGTGGAGTAACTTCAAATAATGGAAAGGGGACAGAAATCAGGCTGCCTTTAAGTTGGTGTTTGATGTGTTTCAGATCAGGGTTGTGTGTGTGATTGCCTGAGATGGCAGAGAACTGGATTTGACAACACAAGAGATTTCTCTCACCTTTGTGTCCCGGTGTTTCTCAGAATTAAGTAAGGATGGTGCCCTTGGTGGCAGCTGATTTAGACCACAGTTAAAGAAGCATAGCTGGAAGACAGAGAGTGTCATTAACTCTCAGGCATTACTGCTGCCTTATGTGTTAAAGCCTTGTCCAGTTGGACCGAATGATTAACCAAGAATGTGGATAATCCTCTCCAGTTTGCAATTTAGGATGGATTCAGACAACCCAAAGCCCTGAGCGTCTTTGTGTCAAGCCAAGTTCAAGGTCTTCAAGACAGTGGGAAGTATCCCCTGGAACCAATGCAAATAGTAATTGTGTTACAGGGAGAACGAGTGGCTGATAGATGTCAGCAGAAGAGAAGCATGAATCACGTTTCTTCTCCTCCTGGTCTTTATTCTTTCTTCTTGACAGAATGTCAGGAACTGCTTTTCTCTTTTCCTCTCCACTTCCTCACACGGCGTCTTCACAGTCAGCCTTTGGCAAAGGCGTTTTGGTGGCCATTTATTAATTCTGCTGTGGCCTTTAGTAATGTCATCTTGGCTCAAATGCTTTCTTGAAATACAGTGCTGCAGATTTCTCCAAATACACTTGGCATGTTATACAGTGCCGGAGCAATGCTAACTCCCTTAAAACATAGATGAAGCAAACAGTGCTAATTTATGCCTTGCTTTTTTATTCCCAACATAATTTTGATTTTAATGTCCTATCCTCACCACATCAATATCTTTCTCACTGCTGGCATGTTAGAGCAAAAAGTAAATATTTCATCTTCCTTTCCTTCACTAAGATGCTCACCCGCAGTATCTGGGACAATGCAAATGAGACATGACTGAGAAACGCTGCTTGGGTGCTTTATGGGACATTGGGACACGAGGAGATTGCCCACGAGTGTCAATGTGAATAGAAAATTAGCTACGCAGGGTAGTGATAGATGATTTAATATCACAAAGGATATTTACAGTAAACCAACAGCTCACAAGAATACATTGCAGAACTGTAGATTCTGCCTGAAGGATCAGAAAGGTTTATTTATTTAAGATATAAAATTCAAGCCGTCCTCTCGCTCTGCTCGGCTGGATATACTGAGCAGGGCAGTGGCCTATTGCTTTAACTCTGCTGCATTCCCTTTCCCCCCAAAAAACCCCACATGCACTTTGAATAATAGGCTATCAAAACAGCACATTTCTGATATCTCTTCTTCAGGTGGTGTCCAGAAATCCCACACAAGTGGCTGGTCACCATGAACAAAGCACTTTGCCTCAGAGGGTCACTGAACCTGACCTTGGCTGCAGATACGCAGCTCCCGCGTGCATCAGTTCCTTCATCATCCTTTTGAGTGGCTGCACTGAAATAGTGGTGTTTGTGAGATCCAGCAAAGACTTCTTGCATTATGCTCTGCCTGTAAGGAGTCCCAAAGCATATCTTAGAAACAGGCCTAGAGCTAGACTTAGTCCCCTGGAAATGGTTTCTTGAAAGACTTTCATCTTGCAGCCAAGATCTTGTAAGGAAAAAAAAATTAAAGAGGGAAGGGAAGGGAAGGGAAGGGAAGGGAAGGGAAGGGAAGGGAAGGGAAGGGAAGGGAAGGGAAGGGAAGGGAAGGGAAGGGAAGGGAAGGGAAGGGAAGGGAAGGGAAGGGAAGGGAAGGGAAGGGAAGGGAAGGGAAGGGAAGGGAAGGGAAGGGAAGGGAAGGGAAGGGAAGGGAAGGGAAAGGAAGGGAAGGGAAGGGAAAGGAAGGGAAGGGAAAGGAAGGGAAGGGAAAGGGAGCAAGATAAATATAACATTCAGATTTGCACTACTCATGGAGAAATAGGTGACTCTAAACAGCAAGGTGTTCTCTCCCTTCTCCCAAACCCACCCACTGCAGCAGGAGCAGAACATCTGGAGGAGCCTGGTGCCATCCCCAGGGGGCACTGCCTGGCTCCAGCCCCCCAGCACTGCTGCATGTGTTGCTTGCCAGAGGCGTGCACGGTGAAATCAAACCTGATGCAGCTCAGTGCACACCATAGACCATTTGCTGGGGATCTGGTACTCCATTTGTCTCCACACTTGCCTTGTGCGACAGGTAATTTAGTGGCAGCACTGGGATACTGAGGTGATAGATGCCTTGTAAATATAGCAGATAGATTAAGTTATTAGTGTAAATGTGGGGAAAAAAAATCACAGATATGGCAGGCATTGGGCTCGTTTATACTTTTCATGGAGGATGTCATGAAACGTTCAGGAGTTGGTGCTTAAAGTTGCAAATGACTCCAATAAACTTTTATATGACCGTGCAGTGTAAGGAAAAGAAGGCAGCCTGTGTTCTCTCTTTTACCACCCTGTTGAGTTGTGTCTCATCATGCAGAATCATACCATAGAATCACAGAATGGCTTGGGTCAGAAGGGGTTCATAGATCATCCAGTTCCAGCTCCCATGCCATGGGCAGGGTTGCCAACAGGGTTGCCATATCCTTGTGTTGTTGCACCTGGCATAAGCTGAAGCAACCCAATGGCCTCCAAGTGTGCCAGCTGCCACCTTTCCAGCCTCCTTCCAGTCCCAGGACTGCCCAGATCCCCTGGCAGCTCCTGATGTGCATGGAGCCTGCAGAGAGCTGAGTCACCTCAATATTGCCAGGTCACCTCAGTATTGCTGTGTCACAGCAAGAGGGCAGCCAAAAAGGTCTTACTACAGCAAAGAGAAGGAGATGTAAGATAAACCTGGCCCTAGTCTGAAGCAGCTGGGAGGAACCGGCTCTGCACGGTGTTCTCTGCTCTACAAAAGTGCAGCTGCAGCCCTGCAGTGCATGGCTGGGCCCCCTGCAGTGCCTTTCAGCTCTTCTCAGTGCCACAGCAAGGGATGGAGCACAGGGAGGGCACAAGCCCTGCTACCCACGGCAGGGGTGAGACCCAACCTGGCGAAGGGGAGGGTTTCTGCCATCCCACCAAGGAAGGAGTTGGCCTCATTTCTTAGAAAAAAAGCTAGAGGCCAGGATCTGCAAACAAAGCAAGTTTAGGTTCTATAGCACAGCATCAGTCCACTGTGGAGCTTGCTGGCTGAGATTTCTGCTGGGGAGGAAGGCTTGGAGCTGTCAGGGCCGGGAAGGAAGAGGCACATGGAGTGTTCATGGCAAAACAGAGCCCTGCTCATGCCTGGACATTGCAGCATCCTTCCTCCAGACTGCACACCTCGACCAGGGTCCAAGGGGCCTTGGCAGCAGGAGGCAGGTAGTCCTCAGAGCCACCCCAGGGAGGGACCCTATAAGAGGGGGGGGAGAGCTCCCAGTTGGTGAGAATTGGGTTTATGCCCTTGAGAGGATCTCTTTGAAGTCTGTGGGGATGGCTGGCTGCTGAAGAGCTTTTTCTGTTCTCACAGATCTCTGTTTCTTATCCAAATCTTGCTCACATCCTTGGCACTGAGTTCTGTGTGCCTTTGTATATATGCAAATCGGAACAGTTTTAAATTTGCCACCCTTCTGTTTCATTGATGATTCTCTTGTTGTTTCCTGCTAATTTGGAGGCCATTCTGGTGGGACTCGAAGCCTTGGAAGGCTTTGATTCTCTTGAAAAATAATAAATATCTTCAGGATGTATCTGTATTTCCCTTTTTGTGGTACAAAAGAACAGAGGAGACCACAGAGATGTCAAACAGTAATCTCTCTTCAGCATTAGGAATGAACAGGAAACTACTCTTCCTGTTTGCATACAATATATTCTTCTTTCATGCAACCTCTTTAATCAGGTTTTGTGATCACATTCTGGCCTGCATTGTGTAATTCACAGGGCTGGTTTGCATATGCTTTGCAGCTAGTAAATGTGTAGATAACACAACTGAGATGCTTGTGTTTGCAAAGTACTTTCCAGTGGTGCGGTGAGCACGGCAGTCTCAGAGCTGGGCAGAGTTGGGGCATAGCAGCAGCTGCTCAGATGGCTTCATGCTCCCAACATATCTCCAGGTGTAGGGATTGTGCTGAATGTGAGCAAACACAGCAAATGTAATAGCTTGAGTGTAGGGCTGTGAAGTGTGAGGTTATAGGGTGTGAAGCTGCAGCTAAACTAGCGGATGAACTTGAACAGGGGAGAAAACTCAATGTGCTCACACACGACTTTGTTTTACACCTTGCAATCAACCGAAGTGCTCCACAGTGTGGGTTCACATCAGCACGGCTGAAATCACATCCAGGCAGTGCTGTAGCATCCGCATTCACCCATGGGTTGTGCAGAGCTTCTGTCAAAAACTACACTTCTTACAGTGACCCTACCTCAGCCCTTTAGCAAGAGTGAATTCTCCAGGCTTTTACAGATTCTGTCCAGGACTTAAAAGCAAATAAAGAAGATTGAAGCTTGCCAGAAAGTGATGATAACTTGGGGAGGGAATGTGCAGAGGGAAAACACAGACACTCTGCAAAATGACTGTGAGAGCTTTCCAGGCAAATACCTGTAGATTAAGAGTCCTTGGCACAAAATAAATATGGCTCCGGTGAACCTTTATCACATCTTTAGGGTCCCTTCCAACTTAAGTCATTGTATGATTCTGTAAGTGTGAATGGCAGGGATTATAAGGGATATACATACATATTTTCCTCAAATGTATCTGTATTATAGATATCAAAAGCAAGAACTTCCACTATTAATAAACAGCAAAAGGAAAAAAAAAGGGAATTGAGTTGTGCAGAACAATGCAGGATGAATGTGTTGTGCAAGGGAGTTGTGGCAGCTCTTCCCATCAGTGGGCATTCTGGGCCTGATCCTGTTCAGCTGTGCAACATCTGTACCTGTGTATCGAATCTGGAGGGGAAATATGCTGAGGAGAGAGACCCATGGGAGGAAAAACCAAAACCAGTAACAATAACAACAACAAAAATGTGGCGATGGGTTAATTGCAGAACAAGCTTGGTTATCCCTGAGCAGGATTGGTACCTCCTTGAGGTGTGTGAGTCAAATGCACGGTTCAAAGTCAGTTCAAAGCAAATGCTCATCATGGATTTGTCATGCACAAATCATGTGAAAGTCAGTCTCGTTTCCCTTTGTGGTGGGATAACAGGGCTTGAGGATAAAGAATACCCAGCAGGTGGGGGACACCTTCATGTCAGTAAGGTATTTGGTAATTTTTGCAACCAGTGTCCTTGGAAGCAAACTGGAAAGCATGGAGATAAGTAATTTTTAGTGGTAAGGCTGTGGGGAGGCTGTGGGATCCCTATTACCCACCAGTGGGTTTGTCCAACATGGGAAATCAGCCACAAATGTGACTGCTGCTGCCTTGCACAGGTTCGGGGATGCAAAGAACTCAGCAGTACCGACGAGTCAGGGACTACAGAATTAATGTTATTCCTTCTTGTGGTCGTTGGGGTTGTTTGGCTTGGCTAGATATTTATTAGGAGGCATTAACTCGAAGTAAAATGCCAATAACCATCCCACAGTATTAGGAGGAATTTGCCACCTTGAAGAATTTCCTATCAAAAGCATCCATAAGCAGGACACTAAATGTAGTTTATGAGGATAAGAAAAGCCATCTAGGGAGCTGGTACAAGGGAACTGCTCCTGCGGCTGGGATGCTGGCTAGGAAGCAGGAGTGCTGAGGTTGGTTTGTGTGCTCTGCCAGGCGTCTTGCTTTGGAACAGGTCTGTTTGCTCAATCAGTAAATTGTAACTAACTGCACTTTCTGTTTTGGGTGTTATTCCTAAAGCCTCTCTGCAGCCTGCTAGGGACTCAGATGCTATCAAGTGGGGGTTTGTATGAAATAGCTAAGATAGATAAATTCAGATATAAGACTGTCAGCATTCTTACATGGAGAAGACATATACCTAGACTGCCTGTCTGCCTTTGAACAGCTGCTAAATAAAATGGTTTATTTGCAATGATTGATTATAGGAACCCCATTCCTGTATCCCAAACACATTTTACAATCACATCTTCTTTTCATTTGCAAGGGCTGAAAAGAATTTTCATATCTCTTCTCCCCCCCGTGATTCATCATTTCTGAGGCTGAGCCTGTTATCAACATGGGTTCACACTAGAGCTCCCAGAAGTCATAACACATTAGCATGTCTTATTAAAGCTAGGCTGTGGTTAGAGCTGCAGAAATAGCAGTATTCTTTCTGAAGAGAAGGAAATAATAAAGGATCAAATTCTGCATTTATTAGTTCTTCTCCTGGCAAAGATCTCTATGGATATCGATCGCTTTCTGCTGTACTGTCAAGGGCCACATAAAACAATTTAGGTGGGATTGAACTAATCATATTCAGCCCATCTAAAAGTTAGGTACTTAGTCTAAGGCAGTTGGATTCTTCCTGTAGCCGGCGGAGAGTTAGATGGTTCATCCCACCACACACACCAAACAGAACATGTTCAATGCAGATCAGAATGCTCCCAGAAGCGCCCCTCCTTTGCAGCTGCTTTGCCACGAGTCCAGCTGCTCAGCCTGCATCTAAGATGACCAGATTCCAAGCAGCTCATGTCTAGTCTGATTAAATTCTGTCTTAGAGTTTGACTCAGAGCACGTTGGCACAAACAGGAATTGACCAGAGTGAGCCCTGGGACAGCTTTTGATGTTTTGGAAATAGGCAAATCCAGTCCCTTCCCTGCTGAGCTGATCTGTGTGCCAAGATCTTGTTCTCTTGTACCTACCCTGACTTTGGAAATGACAAAAAGGCCCAATGACCTGAATGGGATGCTCCTCTGAGGAAGAGCAGCAGGACTGAGCCCAAAGAGAACCATTTCTGAATTAATACAATGCTAAGTGGCAGAACCCCATCAAAAGCATCAGAAAGATTCCCAATGGGAGTTAGTTCAGATATCACATTAGGTAACAGAGGTGTTCCTTTTGCTTTTGCAGATGAATCATGGTTCCTGTGGGTCTAATTTTACAAACTCCCTACAGAGATCAAAACCAACCTATCTGCAATGTGATCCTCCACACGCTACTAACTGTGTCAGTTTGCTCCAATGGGATATAGCTTCCTGTTCATTATAAGGGCCCTTCTTCTAATCCATCTCTACAGAGGTGTCTTAAAGAGCTCAAATGAGTGATTAGAAGCATTCCTGCTGTCACTTTAACACACTTCTAACAGAAAAACTCAGTCCCGGGCTCCCATCTTCTAACACAGACCCTTGGTGCCATGGCAGTGGGCAGGCTCCAAAGCCCCCTGAGAGGTGGCACATACCTGTGCTCTCCTTGGTCTTCTTTTGATTTTATTTTCTCTCCCATATTTTTTTTTCTTTCTAAGTGAGACAGATCAATTGTAAGTTAGCTTAGTCTTCTGGCTGCATCTAGAAAGTGGGGGGTGTTGGAGCCAGGGAGGTGTTGGAGCCAGGAGGGTTGAAAGCTGTGAATGTCTGCAGTGCCTGCAGTGGTGCTCTGCTGCCCAATAGCATGGTGTTACCACTTGGTGTCATCAAGATGTGGTGGTTGCCTGGAAGTGAGCCCCACTTCAGGATTTCAAGACAGTGGAAAAGACAGCAGTTGAGAATCTCAGAAACAGCCTGATCTTGTAAGAGCAGCTTCACACACACCAGAAATCTGTGGTCACCAGTGTGACCTCTCCCGTCCTAATGGTGGTTATTAAGAGGAGCTTGTTTGTGCCAGGAAATCAAAGCAGAGGTGGAAAGGATGTGCTTCAATGATCCACCATAGTGAGGGGATGGAAAGAGAAAACAACTGGGCAAAAGACTAACCTTCCATGGGAGGATCCAGCAGCGCTCCATCACCTGTGAAGTTTAAGATGGCTGATGCGGAAACATTTATCACCATGGAGGAAGATGAAAGGCTGGAAGAGATCCTGGGTTATTTATCTTCCATTTCTCAGAATGGAAAAATACAGGGGGGGGGCGGGGGGGGGGGGGGGGGAGGGGGAGGAAAGGGTGGTGAAAGTGGGTGTGTAACATGAAAACAGAACTGGCCACCCCTGGGTGTTCTGTGTGCTTGCTGGAGCCAGAGTTTTGCCTGCAGAAGGGCACCAGCTTATTTTCCTGGGTGAAGCGGGAATACAAATGTCGAGATGCTGCTGACTTCAGGTGCAACCAAACTCCAGAGCTGGGCAGGTGAGATCTCACACACACAGCTGGGCTCCAGATGCCACAGTTCTCATAAATTTGCTTAAATTACTGCAGTGCAGTAGCACGTCCTCCTGCTTCATGCCCAGCCAAAGAGCATGGGAAGCTTTAAAAATTGAACCAGGTTGTGTAAATCTCAAGGTAAACAAGCCTAGCAGTTATTGGATTCTAACTTTGTCTCTGGTCAAGGGCATTAAGATGTGCCCCTTTTGTGCAGCATCTCCTTCCCCCTGTGTAGATGGAGTGCTGGCGGCTGCCAGGGATCCTACAGCCGATCAGAGCCTGGAAGCTGCTGACGTACTTTGTTATTGTAATTTCTCGTTCATTGTTTCCTGCTGAGCACAACCATGCTGTCCAATTGCCTGTGGCAGCAAGCAGGTGAAATGAGGCATCAAGGTGAGAGCGAATAGAACATCCACAAAAAATCCCAACAGCCGAAAATACATTAGTACTTCTATGTTCCCCCTTCCCCATACTCTCTATTCATGTCCATCTTCCCCCTACTGCTGTCTGGGCTTTTTGTAAATGTGATGTGAATAGCAAACAGCCCCACAGGTAGCTGTGCTCTTCTGGACACAACTGTTCAGATGCTCCAGCTAATCCTCTGTAATTAAGCACAACCTCCTCCATCTCAGAAAATCGGGGGATGCATTAGAAACCAGGAAAAACTTGGGACCTGGAATAATAAGTGTTAAAAGGCTGAGCTTCCTAGGCACCAACTTCTTGTGTTTGGAAACCGATGTACAGTCTCTGATGACTAATGAGAGTAGCAATTGCTCCCGTCCCTCAGCAACCAATTGTTCTCCTAATTGTTCTCCCTACTCAGTGTAAAGCTCAGCTTCCTTTTGACTCGTCAATCCTTGCTCATGCTGAGGTGAAACTGTAGATTTGAGCTGCTTCTGGAAAATTGAGAGCAGTTTTTCCATCCTACTGGGCATGGAAGTCCCCCAAAACCCCATGGGGACTGACACCTCCTGTGGCACCCCATGAAGGTGCCCCTGTCTAACAGCTGTTACCTGAAGCACTGGGGAGGAGGAGGGAGAGGAGAAAGAAGGGGCAAGCACATCCAAAGTTTAATCTGCCACAAAAAAAAGTTCGGGTGTAAAATCTAAACATATATCACTGAAATAAATGCTATAAATAAAGATCCCTAAAGAATTTGTTTAATGTTTCTCCAGTTCTGAATCCTTTCCTTGGCAGCCTGTTCTCTCTGTGAAGTGAAAGGGCTGGGACTGCCTGCCAAGCATTTGAAGACTTCGGAACAGTACAAGGGAGATTGCATCTCAAGGATGGGAGCAGTGCAAAAGCCTTCTCCCTGCATCCCACATCATGGGCGAAAGATGTTCCTGTTCAGCTCATGAAAAATAGAGGTTTCTGCATGTGCTTTCATGTGAGCACGTCATGCATCTGTTCTTTTCTTGAAAGAAAAGCTTCCTGGGAACTGTCTGCAAGGTCCCTGCTGTTCTGCACCTTGACATCTTTTATTTCTGTATTACTATTATTATTATCATTTGTTCCCCGTAGAGTCGCTGCTGAAGTGCTGGCTCTGAGATTTGAAGTCCTCGTTTCTTGGATGGAAAACTCTTTGTGGTTTTGAGCCAAGAGTCATCAACTGGGATTTATTTAACAGAGAAGTTCTTTTGTACTTTATTAAGAAACAGAGGCACTGGGTATTTGGATTTAAGAGTGTTATAACTCGTTTAATAAAAAACACCCTGTGTATACCTATATTCTGTAGATATATGCACTTCAATAGACAGTGATGTATCTATGAGGGCTGGTTTTACTGCAAAGATTTCTCTAAAGTAAAAAACAAGAGAAGAAAAACATATAAAAAAGAAAGAAATAGTTCTCACTTTCCTAAGAGTTGGTTTAGAAGTTAACAGTGGCAATTGTCTCAGGTTAGGATCCTTTGCACTTGAATGTGTAAAGAAAAATTAACTTCTGCAAGGAAAGAACTGAAGATAATGGAGCATGTGGGAAAAGGAACAGTGTAGAAATGGGAGGAGGCAAAGCACACGGCCTCAGGAGAGACACCCTGAGGCTCCAGGGTCTTGTAATGACATAGAAAGTCCTTCACCTCCAGGTTAGTGGATCTAAGAGTGGTTGAGACTGTCCATGAGCGGAGCTGGCAGTCTCAGGCCAATTTTGGCTGGAAGGGGCACCCACGTTCAGCCAGCTCCTTCAATGGCAAATTTGGCTTAGCAGAGGAGAGGTGTCAAAGCCACAGAAAGCACAATCTTTACCCAGCCCTGATACAGAGCAACCAGAGGTCAGGTCTAAGACCGGCCGGTCCCAGCTGCTCTGCACAGGGGCCGGTCCAGCTCTCAGGCACCACAGACCTTCTGAGAAGTTGCTTTTCAGACAGAGTAGAGCTTAGGTCACTTTTTTTTTATGGTAAACATCTATTTTTGCTGAGCCCTGTGAAGTTGAATTCATGGCTTTTAATTCTCAGTGTTGCCGAGCTGTTTCCATTGCCAAATATTCCAGTTATTTCTGTACATGCAGTGTACATCCCACTGACGGGAGAGTTGTAATTAATAGCTTTGCTATCCATGACACCAAGGCACCTGGGCCCTGAGCATGGGTTGGGCAAGTACTTATAAGTTTCTTCTTTCCCCTACAAGCTGATGTTTTTCCAAGCAGTGAGGCTGCAAACACCACCAGCTTTAACACGGGCTGTGACCCATCCCTTAAAACCCCTCGGAGTCCTCTGCGAACAGCAAGAAGCTCCATTAGCAGTGTCAGGGCTCTTCAGCATGCTCTGTGGTGTCTCCTTTTCCTTCCTTCCCCCCTTTCTCCCTCTCCAGAGCTCCTAATTAGGTCATTAACTCCTAAATCAGGCACACCAAAGTGTCCCTCCGTGGGGGATAAGCAGACCCAGGGAACCAGAACCAGTCGCATCTCAACCACTGTGCGCAAACGTAGCAGCTCTCCATGGAACCTCCTGGCACGGGAATGGAAATCCAGTGTTTGCCACTTGTTGAGAATACTCATTCTCTCCGTAAGCCACCTGGGTTCTATATATACATGTATATATTTTTTCCTGTTTTCCCCTCACTTTCCTCCCCCTGCTAACTTGCACGCTGCAATTATTTTAAGTGAGCTGTCTACAGTGCGCGGAGCGGGAGAGCTGCCCGCAGAGGCGAGGCTGGGCCTGTGATTGGAGATGTGGAGCTGATAGCCCTCTTCTTGGCACTCAACCATTTCTTTTGACTTCAAAGCAAGAAACAAAAGATGTTTCAAGGGCTTCTTTGGAAAATCACCATTAGATATGATGAGGCTTAGGGCCGTTTCCATGGAGATGGAGCCTTTTTACATTGTGATCATTGCTGCAAAATGGAAATGTTCTTTTGTCTCTGCAAGTCTGTTCACTTATTTATATGTGTGTGTGTGTGTGTGTATTTCATTCAGCAACAAAAAATAATTGAAGGAATTAGATCTCATGGCAGGTTCCCTAAACTGAGTCACCTCCTCGCCTTCGGAAGTTTCTCTTAATTCTTCACGCTCCTGCATCAAAGCGAAGGCTTCACAAGGGTTTGATTTAAGTGAATATTGGTTATGTAGGCCATCAAATTAACAACCTTTTAACAGGGGGGACTAACATGCTGTTGTCCCAGTAGACTGGGCACATGATGAACAGCGAGTGATCTGGTGACCCAAAAGAGCAAATCAAAGTCTCTCTGTGACTGCATCACCTTTCCTGTCCTGCTGTTCATGATGATTTTGCATCCGTTGCTTCATCCTATTGCTGTCTCACCACAGATCATAAGGGGCTTGGAAATCGATCATGTAATCAAAACCCTAGGCTCCCCCAGAAATGTACTGTATTCCAGGAGAGTAAATGTCTTTATTCAAACATGGGGTGGCCATTTGAACACACTGCAAGTGGACCCTGCCCTTTTGCTCAAAGTATCTCAATTTTCTCTTTCTGATGAGCGAATTATTGTCGGGCAGGGTAAAAGTACAGCTGTGGGTAGGTGAGAAGTATGGCTTGGAGTCTAAAGAGTATTCAGTTCTCATTTGTACAGTATTCATTCTGCTTCCAGCGCGACCAAATGCCACATCAGGCAATTTAGAAAACCTGAGATAGTGTTTGTATATACTTCTCCATCTCATAATGGCTCATTCTGGATCTTGCCCAGGTCATTACTGAAAACTCTGCATGAATGGCACTGTCCCATGGTGTCGACAGCCAGCTCTGTGATCCCAGGGATCCATACAGTGTGGGGTGCAGATCTGTGGTATGTGATGGGCACATCCATCCCAGAGCCTTTGCACTCTCACAGCATCACTGCTCTTCCTCACCACCCATAAGTGCGCTCAATAGCCTTCCACTCATGATAGCAGCTGAGGAAGCTGCCCATAAAAACGAATGTTTATCTCCTGCCAGTTTCCCCATTTGTTGTTTTATTGTCATTTCACTGCCAGTTAAACGGGGTTTTCTTCCACTCTCGCCTCACGCTCCTTTTGCTTGCATAAAACATGATGCTGTATTGTGAACAATGCAGGAATACATTACATAAATTTCTCTTTGATATCCAGCGTGTTTCCTGCTGTAATGGAATCAGAACAGAGCAACCTCTCCTCCCCGACATGTCAGATAACTCTCTATCCTCTCTCCATTAGGACAAATGTCTGCAAGCCTTTGAAGAGCTAAAGCACCATAAAGGAAAAAGAAAATGTTAAGGGTGCTCCAGTGGGTATCACTGGAAATAATTGGGTTGAATTAAGTGAAGGGAAGATTTAGGCCAACTAACAGAAATAAAAGAGCAAAGACTGTTAGGCTGAGAAGTTGTCTCCAAAGCTATTAGCCTCGGGAATAGGCTCAAAGGGAGATGGTGTAAACTTTAAAGAGCAAAATGTATGATTTAGGGAGACAGTCTCTGAAGACAGTTGGTGAAAAATGTATGGCTTTGAGTCATTTCAAGCTAGACTGAAATGAAGCACTTCAGACCATAATAGAGTAAAGAACATCTTGTTAGGCTGCACAGAAGATGCTGACCTGCTGAAACTCTTCCATGTTGACTCCTTGTGCCTTGATAATTTGGAGGATAATTCCATGTGCTCTTGTACAGTATATACTGGCTGTTAGCTGAGATGCGCCAGAGCAGGCTACAAATCCTGCCCGGTACACAATATGAGCCCAGGGAAACTACGTGCGTCACCATTTCCCTGGTCTGGTTGCTTATTCCTAGTTGGAAAGCACACACCCTGTCGTTGTTTGTCGGCAGAAACCTGAAGGCAAAATTCTGCTCTTTGACTTATGCTCCCTTAGCGCTCTCTCCCACGCTGCTCTGGGCGATGGCACGAAGCAGCCTGTTAGATGTCATTGAGATATGCCTGAGCAGGTTGGCATCCCACATGGTCTAATCCACGCAGATTCAATGAGAGACTGGAAGAAAAATGCTCAAGTGCCACCCACGCTTTCTGATTCTGATTAGCAACCGATATTGGAAATGCTACAGATACCTTTGGAAAGTGATGGAAGCAAGATTCCTCCTTTCATTTATAGGTTTCTTCTTTGATTCTTCTCACTATTTCTTGTGATATAACACTTAATTGAATTTTTACGTTAAAAAGCCTTCCTTTTTTTTTTTTTCTTTCAAACTAGAAAACTAATTCTCCCCCCTACATTACTAGACTTACTGATGCTGTCTCCGCAGATCCAGTGTCTAATTTCTCATCTCCATCTGGTGAAGTTCCAGTTCACAGTTCTTACCTCCGTATCTTTGTCCTTCACTGCCAACCTCTCCTTATGTTTTTCTTACATTTCTTATTCTGAAGATACTTCCAAAATCACAGCTGCACATCGAGACCGGAAAATGAAAGGCAGGCTGGGCTCATTCCGGATCGCACATTGCCCGTGACTCGGACCTGGCTGATGGGACGTAACTCTCAGCTCTGCATTTCTCTCTAATCATGTGGAATCCATGATTCCATTCCCAGCTATTCATATGAGTGAGTTACATCCAAGCTTTGCTATCTGGGACTCTTGTGTCTGGATATTTTTGGCTGGTAACTGCATTCATTCATCTGTAGTGTCATGCATCTAAAGCTATTAGTAGACATGCTCTTTCAAAACTCCTGTGTTCTGGGACTCTCTGTCCCCTTCACCATAATAAGCACTCAAAAATTCTTCCAGTTTACTGCTTTCATCCTCTCTCCTGGGTGCTTGCTGATCAGATCTTCTCAATGACATGCTAAGTTGTTTTACTGACGTTGATGCATTATGCTGGACTCCATCAGCCTCGCAACCTTTGGGACCAGTCCTAGGAGTCAGGCAGCCAGACAGCTCAACTTGTCTCCATCAATCAGGAAGTAAGACTTTATTGGCCAGAATGAGGGCTACAGGTGTACGCCACTGTCACAGTTTTAAATAAACACGATCAGTTTGCCCAGTGCTAAGCAACTCTTTCTGAGAGCGTGTTGGTAAATGTGTTTATAAAGCATGAGAGTCCAATCCATCAGCTCTCAAAGAGCCTAATCAATATATTCCAATTTGATCTTAGAGAAGTTTCGCCTCTGGGAAGTTTAATTTATTTCAACTCATGACCATGAAAAAATGAACAGCCACGGCACTTTGACAAAATAGAAAAAGCGGATGATGTTGTATCCAGCACCCGTTCCATTTCAATTTTCCATTTTACCTGAACAAATCACCCCTACGACTTGAATGACCATGAAAACTGATCGAGCGATGGAGAGAGACTGCGGGCCAAAGGGGAGGCTGGAGGAATAAAATATGGGCAGGAAACATGAGATGCAGGACTTCTAAGGAGCTTGGCTGTGTGAGCTTGCTGTGTGCAGAGCAGCCAAAGCAGAATAACTTAAAGTACAAGGTCAAATCATTTGCAGTTGCAGTCGCACAAGGCTGCTTATCTAGATTCTGTGACTAGGCTAGTATATAGACATCCTTTCCCTGGAATTTATATGAAACTATTCTTGCATGCTCTTTTAACGTTTCCAGTTATGACCCTACTGCCCATTTCTCACAATCCCGCGTTTAGGAACCAACTCTAAATCCTCCTTTGAAACATAAGTGCGGTGGCTAAATGAATGACCATCTGGAGTTCCTCCCCTGAGCCACATCCAAGTGCTGCAGTGTCTGAGCAAATGAGTGCCAGCAATGGGCAGCTGAAGGGCACCTCTCCCGGGAGCCCACCTGAGCACCGCAGCTGTGAATCCTGTGCTAATGCCTCCCCCTGTGAGAAAACATTTGGATAGGACCTGGTTTTCGTGTTTTCTGTTCCAACGAGTTGACTGTCCCTTTAGCAGAAATGCTAGATGAAACCTTGCTCACATGAATGAGCATTTCAGGTAATCCAGTTTTTATTGACAGTTGGTCACCTCTTTTCCAGAGGTTAAGATCACAGTGCTACGGTTAGATCAATGTACAAGACACTTCAAAGAGCATTTAACAAAAATACCATGTAAAACAAAAGAAACATTCACTTCACCAACCCTCTAAGGAGTTACACCAAACAAGATACTTGACATGCTTGTTATTTTACAGTATGTTTGGTTTTATTTTCAACCCGAGCTGGGTTCCAGCAAGGATTTTGTCCAGAGCAGTCCACAGGACTGCATTAAAAAGGCACCTTTCTGCATCTCAGTCAAGATGGAGGCTGGGGGAGGAAAACAGGCGCCATCTCAATGACAGAGATACTCTTTCCTTCCTGGGAATGAATACGGAGTAAGGAACAAATATTTTCCTGGCCTTGCATTACGCTGTCGGAAAGGATTTGGGGGAGGAGGCTCTGCTTAATGCTAATTTGCTAAGAACTGAATCTAGTGTCCTCAGCAAATGTAAATCAGTTGTTTATACCAATGCCAGAAAATGTAAAATCAGAAATGAGTGTGTTGATTTTCTTTTCTCCAACTGCATTTCATCCTAATGCTTTCTGCTTTGATGCTTCCTCCCCAATCTTATTTGATATAGCATCAGACCATCTTTTTTATGTCAAACATTTGCTTCAAAGCTTCTCATAGCCTGCGCTAGTTGTCAAAAGTTGGAAGCAACACGTTTTAAGCATTCAGCAAGCATTCTTCCGAAAAGAAAACCACTATTTCTAATGAGCATTTGAGAGTGTAGTGCATTGCAGAAACTGTTTTCTAAGATCTGTCACAAATGATTTACTTTTATTAGTTTTAATGGCCCTTAGCTACAGGCATGGAATATAAGTGAAAATTAAGATATTCTTCACAAGGCGAAAATAGATTTAAATCAGAGACGGTGGGCATTTCCCTACCCTAAATGATCCCCGCTTTATTTTTGTTTCTGAACAGTCAGCCCTGCTCCAAGGAAATGACTTCAGAGTGTTATGGCGGACACATGTCCCCCTTCCAAGCACGAGCTCTGTTGACATCAGACTGTTCATCAACAGCACTCGTCTCATTCCCATTCAAACAACTTACACATGCTTTACCAGGATTCAGGTTGTATGCAGGACCAGAGCAAGATGTTTCTACTGAGAACCACAGGTTTGTCTTTTCTGCTATTGAACTGAAGAACTCATTTGAAACCAACATTTATTAATTCTCATTCATAATCTCTCTGTCTCCTTTCATTTCTCCCCGTTGCTCACAAGCACTGTCTCCGACATGTTCTTCCTGTTTGCATTCTGGCCATGTTCTTTATCGATTTTTGGTGTTTTGTTTTTTTTTTTTATTGCAGTTTTTAAGAATGTACTTCTATAAAGTCTCGTTTTGTCTCGTTTTCAGTGGAGAAGCAGTGGTACGGGTATGCTCAGACTCTTACACTGTGAGGGCTGTGCCTACATGAGTCTGCCTGCACGAGCAAGGCTCTGCCAGGCTGGTGGCAAACACCAGCAAAGCTCCAAAAGAAAAGCGGTTCTGCAAGAGCATCTCTCTCTTCCATTCCAGAACCCCTGCTTCATTTCCCATAACATGTTACTCCTATTCCACAACAGCTTTTTATGTCATTTGCAACCCATGAAAGTGAAGCAGGAGTCTGTATTTCGTAGTACAGCTCCACTGTATCAAAGGCAGGTGCCTTATTATGGATGTCGCTGTGTGGAATTCTTTCTATTGCTTCAGCAGTACAGAAACTCATTGTTTTAGTCTTAATTGTTCCAGATTCAAACCTTCCTAAGACACCTGAATGAATCACCTTCATCTCTCTTTCTAATCTTCAGTAGTTTAAGATCTCCCCTTTGGATGAGTTACGATCTCCTGTAGTAAAGACCTGTGATATCCAAGGAAAGCCACTGAAGGCCCTTGATGCCAGGAGCCCTTGTGTCTTTGGACACAATTTCCAAGCTAAAAGTATCGTTGTTTTTTTTTTCCCCTTAGGTCCAGAACTGCACTCTCCATCTGGAATGTGCACTCTTTCATCATGCTCAGTAATTAAGCTTTTACAGCTAGAATATAATTGATAACTTTGTTGTTGATTAAAAAGATAAACTGTCTCCAACTCTGCTCACAAACTCATCAGCCATGTGGTACTAAGAGAACGACCTCTTGTTTTCATTGGGAAGGCAAGCATTTGGGATCTGAAGGCATGGAAGTGGCCAGAGAGGGTTACCCCAATGAACAAGTAGCCTAATTTCACCAAGTCAGAGTAATTACTCTGGATTTACTCAACAGGCTTGGAAACACAGTTTGGTCAGGACTGCAGATCAGTGCAATAAAACTGAACTAATTTAGCAGGGTTTCTCCTCGGAGTGCAGCCACAATTTAATGGTCACCTATAATTAGTTAATTCGTTTACTACTTTAATAAATGCTTTGCAGCCCTTGTAAGTGTCCATTAAATGTGTCAAATCCCTTCCTCCTTTCATCCACATGCATGCAATTTCCTTGGCAAGTGAGAAAGTGGAACCAAATCAAAAGGTGAAAAGAGAGATGTTATACGAAGAGGGCATGCTTTCCCCCATCATTCAAATTCTCATGCTTGAATGAGGAAGGTGTACTCAGTAGTGATGTTTTAAACACAGTGGATTCTGTCCCCAGAAGAGGGAGCCAAGTCTTCTCCATCTTTTGCAGTTACCAGACCCAGTGAAGCTGCACTGAATTAATCTCATGGAGGACCCCATTCTGTTTTTGACTGGAAATACCTCCATAGCTAAAGGATGATGACATGAAGAAGATTTGAATTGCATCTACAGAGATACCTCATACTTCAGGGCTCAGGAGATCAACAACACCCGGAGCCCAGAGGAACACCTAACAGCACAGGGTGGTTATCTGCTATTCACTTCTGATCATTCTGCAGCTTCTCCAGCATACAGCTCTCCCTGTTGCTAAAGAGCTGCTACTAAACACTTAACTGGTGGCTCCGCCAAATCCTGCCTTCACACATCATTACATATTTCTGGAAGCTTAATGGTCAAACTCAAGTTAAAAGCACTTCTGAAAGCCCAAGCTTTCAAAACCATTTCTCTTTGCATCCCAGCTCCATTTTACCAGTGCTCAGGAAGTGCTCTGAATCTGGGCACTGGAAGGGGCAAGCCAGAGCAGCCCACGGATTGCTCACCATTCACTGGTGGAGTGCAGCAGCATGAGGTGTGGCACCTCTGCCCAGGTAACATCACATCCTCACTGGTTTAACTGGGCACTGAGAGGACTGCTGGAGCCACGATGCAACCCATGGGTGTGCAACACGATCTGCTCTGATCTCCATGGTTTGCCAAACATCCACACCATAGTGGAGCAACCCTTAATCTGTCACTCGCATAAATCTCCTAAATCCTACCTTAATCCAAACTGTGTGCTTAGAGCACACTGGATTCATTGACTTGCTTGCTTTTTCTGTTTAAATACACAGAAAAGACAGATCGGCGGCTAACAGGCGGAATCTCAAGTGGTGGGTTGGAAAATGCAACTTAGTCGGGGTTTGGAGCTCTTCATCTCAACGTTGCACGCAGACAACAGACAGTGCTGCGTCTGCTGGGATTCTGTTCACAAAAGGGGCTGGTTTCCCCAGCTCCTGCCTTCAGTATCCAAGTCTTTCTCTCTTTTTGCCTCACCCAAAGGAAGTCGGAACAGAGGGATGACAGGAGAGTAATACAACAAACTATAACACATTGTGTAATTGAAATGGACCATAATCACTAATATTAAAGATAGTGAATCATTCTAATCGAGCCATGCTCAGCAAACAATGAAAAATTATGTGCCAGAAAAGCTAATGCTGGTTTTAAAATGAACAGAAATGAGACGAAATGGAACCTCACTCTTTATTCATGAAGGTCAATTTAACGTGATTATTTTTTTCCTGGCATCACAGCTTCATGATTACTGTTGTATACCTCAGTGATATTTTCTAACCTAATAACAGTAAAAAATAACCAGCTGGTGATGATTCTGTTTGAAGCAGAGACTACATGCCCACAAAAACCTGCCACTGAACAGTTGCACACGCTAATCAGACAAGCTCCGCCAGATTCCCAGTAGAGTCCATATTTTGCAAATTTCAACTGGTTGACTACATTGAGAAATTAGATTACGCCTCGGACATTGAAAACTCGGAGTGATCTGCGTTCGTTCATTCCTCCTGGGTGAAATCAAACCCTCCGTAGATCCAGCCAGGCGCTTTTAATTCATCCCACTCCATATCTTCCCATAATGTTTACCAGCGCGCCGTACAATCGCTTTAGGGACTCAGTGTTGCAGCGGAGGCGATGGGGCCTGATTCTCCCTGGGCTTGTTTTCACTTTGTCGGGAGCAACAGCTTTGAGTTCAGTGTGGTTACT
Organism: Alectoris magna; assembly: GCA_030625065.1. NCBI lineage: Eukaryota > Metazoa > Chordata > Aves > Galliformes > Phasianidae > Alectoris > Alectoris magna. The sequence continues at coordinate 3,398,554 of CM060579.1, read as the reverse complement.
CCTGGTGTCATCCAGGGACAGCAAGGACAGGATCCGTCCCCAGCGCAGAGTGACACCAAAGGAGGGCTCTGCTGACGACACCGGGACGAAAGCTGATACTGCTAATAATTGATCCTTCCCAGGTTTGCCAGTGAGTGCTATGCCATTCGAGGAGATGGGCAGAAGGAGGGGGTAAAAAAAAAAAAAGTTAATTAAAAAAAAAAAAAAAAAGCAAAAAAAAAAAGCCCAAATGTTTCTCTCTGCTTGGAGGAAAGCGTTGTTTGTACTGGAACAAAGCAGAGCTTTTTGTTTGGTTTGTTTCTCGGCTCTCTGTAGATCTTAGCAGAAATATCGCTGAGGTTTATACTGTACAAACACAGATATTTTTTAATAGATAAGTAAATACTTTTTTAACACTTAGCTCCTTTTTTTTTTTTTTTTTAATTTTGCTAAAATCCCAGAGAGACAAATTAGCAAAGAGGCAGAGCTTTGCCAGGGAGCCTTCATTAGATCAGCGCTAATAACTTCTTTCAGCAGCCATGGATAGCTTCTGACATCACAGCTCAAGCTTGTCCGAAAGTTAATTATTTTCCCTGTTATAAAACAAAGGTTCTGTATCAAAGGCCCATAATGTGACACGGCACACGCTCCAGATGCACTGATTTGCAAAATAAATCAACTGTGTCAGGGAGGAATTTGGGGGAGAAATTACAACAAATTGCAATTATACTTGCAGTGGTACACCATTTAAATGCAATTTGTTAAATGCAAGACACCGTGTTTATCTTTTTCCAGGTTGCTTGTGAAGGAACAGAGGAGGAAAAATTCTTGGCCATCAAAAAGAGAAAAATCTTCTTCTCCTCCCCTTCACCCCCATCCAGCTCCTTCCAGTCTACCAGTGCTATCATGGCAGGCTTTATAAAAATGCTAAGTGCTGTCACAGGAAGGCAGATGCAACTAGCAGGAGCACGTCTTTGGAGCTCATCCCTGGCAGAACAAATGAAGAGATGTGCTAAATAACAGAAAGATTCCGAAGCCCCTCTGATTCTGTTGTCTTGTTTAGATTGCTGTTGAACCGTAGCACAGAATTACACAGCAGTGAGATGTGTTCTGCTTTGTGTTCCTCTCCCATGGGGAGATTTTCTTTCCTTGTACCCTTTTCAGCTCCTAAGAGTCTCCCGCAGACCTACACATCCCACAGACCTCGGGCACTACCAGAGGCACCTCATCTGCATGGCACCGGCACCTGCAGCTACAGCAGCACTGACTACACAGCCCTCTCCTCCTCCTCTGTGGATCCATTTTCTATTTATTTACACTTTTCCCCTTCCTATCCACTCCTTAATTTATTTTCTCAGTTCCATCTGCTTTTATCTCCTTCAGCCTGTGTGTCTCCAGCCTCTAATTTCTGCCACATTTCCTGTTTGAACTTCTCCTGTTCAATCTCCTTTTCCACCTTAATGTTGTCTGCTTACTTTGCTCTTTGCAAACACTTTTCCTTTCATTTCCAGGGCTTGTTTCCCTCGGATTTGTGTCTCCTGCGTGGAGGTACATACATACATATCCATACATATACACATACATAAATCTTGAAGCCTCAGCCCTTTGTGTTTCAAAACCAGTCTGTGCCAGGAGTCAGTTTGTTATTCTGGTCTCATTCGTGTTATTGAGTTATTTTCTTTGCTGCTATCAGTCTCTAAATACAAGCCAGTAAAGATACAGCAATGATTTTTGACAACCTGACCTTTCTCTGCTTTCTTACACTTGTTTAATTAGGTACCGCATGCAGCTGTGACTTGATCTTTACAGTTTTCCAACCTCCCCACCCCCTACCTGGAGGGGGGGAATAAAAAAAGAGAGAGATGTTATCGAAAGAAGGTCATTTTTGACAGCTCTGCCAGTTATTTTGGGCGTCAGAAGGCCAGCAAGTTCTGCAGGAATGGGAGGCCGTACTGTCTGTGTTATGCTTAACAAGTCAGAGAAAACTTTTGGCAGGAGGAGGAGGGGAATTAGGGGACTTACCCATTTGAGGAAGGCCTGCAATGGTTTAGCCTTCAGGCATCCAGATTAAACCCAAATCTGACATGCAAGGATGGCAACGAGGTGAAGATCAGCCGGGTCTTTGCTTTGGTAACTTTGAAGGCTTCTCACTGATCCTCAGGTATGGGGAATTTCCTAGTGCCAGTTTCGGAGGGTGGCCCTGTCAACAGGTCCCAGCCATGACAGCCAAAAGCCAAGGCAGCCATCCTCCCACAAGCAGCTTCTTGGGCAATAGGAAGGTAGGGAGAGATGATTGTGGGTCCCCATGCCTGCGCATTCACACACAACCAAAACCCCTCTGTCTCCATCAGAAAAGTTGCACTCCATGGCACTGCAATGCCTGCAGGCTGCGATCTCATCTTCAAGTGAACTTATTTAGGGGTTTATTGTTCACAACTTCCTCCTTATTGTTCACAACATTCCTGTCAGTGGTGGTGGTTGGTAGGTTCACCTGTTTTGATACACGCGCTAACTCAGTCTGCTGCAGTACCCACTCACATCCCATGGAGGACAGCTGGAGTCCTTCAGCTTTTCTGTGCCCTCCAGTACTGATCCTTCTGTCCTGACACAGGCAGATCTCCCGCTGTCTTCCAGGTGCATACATTACTTGTATTTTGGTATGGATATTATTTAAGCAAAAGGACATGACAAACTGCCTAGTAACGCTGATTAATGGGTGCCCCTGGGGAACAGTGAGGCATGAGATGAAGTTAAATATCTCCAGTGCGCATTACTCAACACTGCCACACCACCTGAAGTGTCTCATTGTGCCTAAAAAATGGATTTCCTTTTAAAAAGGAACATTTTTAATGTTTCACATTAATTTTCTCAAAAGTCCTTACTCTGTGAAAAATATTCCCTATGGAAAACCACCTCTCCCCCACCTCTCCCATCACTACCTCCCACCAAGCCTTGCCCTACAGGTGTCCAATGCATCTTTGACAAGGTGAAATACCTCAGCACATGTCCTGATAACCTGCCTGCCTACACTGACTTAAACTGCACACGTATGTGGTGTTGCTTTGAAAGCCAATGGATTTCTCTTTGGTACAAAGCAGACTGAAATACTGCTCACTATATGGATCAGAACAGTCCTAAGCTCTCGAGCTGCATCCTCAACTGTCCCGAAACACTGTGAACATCAATTCACACCAGCAGAAGCTCTGACCATTCAAAGTTCACATTCACCATTTGTTTGCTAAGCCAGTCCTCACAGACACAAAATCTGCACTCAGTTTGGAGTGAGCATGCATGCACGAGTGGGGAACTCCCCTTGTCCTTGGGTTTCATAGGAGCTCATGGCAGAAGGACTTTGGCCAGTTTTTTTCCAGTGGGTTGGAGTGCTGGCCGCAATGCCACTACGTACAGGTTTTAAGTTATGCGTGTGCCTTTCCCAGATCTAGCAGAGAATTTAAGTCTGTGTACCAAAAAATCTTCCTGATGCTTAGTTAAACATACCATGTGCAACTAGTAGGACATGGTTCTTTTCCTTCTGATTTCATTTTTATGAAAATTTATGGATACCAAAGATCAGAGATTTAATACATGGATATAAAACAGCATTCTCTGATGGTATGCACAGCAGATAGCAGAAACTGCTATCACAGTTCATTCTTCCAACCAAAAGTTCCATGCACAGATAAGAAGCACTTGGTCATTCATCACACGCTGGGGCTCAAGAGAACACACAGATAAATAGAGAAAACACAATTTTCTGTAAGGAAAAACTCTTCCTTGAAATATATTCACCTAAAATATTAATGCACATGGCATGGTAAGGACTGATTGTGTGTCCTCTTAAAAAATGAAGGGGTTGACATAGGTGCAGCACTGTCTGAGTGTAGGAGGGAGCACTGGGAATGGAGGGGTTGGATACCTGAGGTTGAGTTTTGAGGTGGCTGATCTTTGGCTCCTTCAGTCATGGCAATAACTTTGTGTCACATCCATGTAGGGACTCACAGTCTCTTAGACTGAAAACTGGAAGTTATTCACCCCAAGTATGTGGAGTCTTCTCGGTTTAAACGTGATGCTATGAAAGAATGGTGGTTCATTTGTTTTCATTGACTTGGTTTTCAACCTCTGTCAACTTGCTAGGGAACAAAAAATAAAGAGTATTTAAATAGCAGTCGTTCAGTGGCAGAGACCACAGTGCAGGTGTGAATTCTGCGCCAGCAAAGTAAGCTTTCTGAGGGAGATTGGCCTTCTCCTGCAATGCCCTTGGGCAGGCTGTGAACTGCTGCAGATAACCAGATCCCTGGTCTTATCCTAAGGCTAATTGCTGGGTGATGAATTTCAAGACAGAGCAAATTTTGACAGTCCCGTAATGAGAAACTGGAATTTGCACTGCAAATTGTGGTGCAGGTGTGAGGGGCGCGTGCACGCAGGTGGTGGGGATGGCTCATGGGCAGCTCTCACTGCTCCCAGAGATGAGGGGAGCTTCACAGCGACCTCACTGGGTCCCCAGGTTAGAGGATGCAACGGCCATATTTCCTAATGCCCAGAGTCCTGCGCAGCACACTGCTCCCTTGGATTTGATTTACAGAGTCCTCAGGATGCTCTGTTTTATTCTAGGGTAGGAACAGTTCTGAAAAGACTGTGCTTAGGGTCTAATTATCCACTTTGCTTGTTCAGCTTAAAATCAACTTGCTAACTGAGTGGAAGGTTCCCTAGGTGGTGAATGGACAGCCCACCCGGGCCAGCGAGGATGTTCCAGTGGGCTCTGATTGTTGCTCATCTTAGAGACAGGGCAAAAAAAAAATCATTGAATCTTGCTTTGCTTCTGCAAACACGGTAGCTCAGCACAATCTTGTTAAAAACAAACATAAGGATGCAAACTGGAGGAGAACTATTTCCAGTGCCCATCAAGAGATAACGGTGGACCTTGAAACATCTGGGAACTAAGTTGTGTAGTTGCTGGCATTAGTGGGGGTTTTAAATGAATTATTTATCAGAGCACAGCAGCAGGCTTTTCTCATAACTGGCCAGAGGGGAGGGCTCCAAAGATGGGAAAGGGCAGGTGCACGGCCTTTGTGCATCCTTCTCCACATCCAGGTTGACACAAACACTCCAAAGTTGAAAAAACTCTTCACGAAGTTTTGAGACATGCCTGAGCTGTGTGCAGCCTGGGAAGGACGGGTTCAGCAACTGATCAGTAAAAAATGCTGCTCACCCAATGCTCCCAGCAGGTCCTCAAGGTCTACAGACACTGAAACCACGTATCTGAAAATGACTGAGTTACTCAAGTAATTATTAAATTGGATACCAGTCAAATCTGTTCTGCTTTTTATTATACACAATGATTCACCATTTATAGGACCATAAATTCATTTGAAAGAAGCGCATCAAACCCGGGCTGGGATGTACTGCAGAGGTCTGGAAGTGAAACTGAAGCTCCAGAGAGTGGCTCCTCTCCAGGGGTGAGGAGGGATGCCCTCCGACCTGGGGATGGTAGCAGGTGATGTACAGCCTGTCCTGCTGCTCTGCCAGCCTGGGCCGAAAGACAGATACACAGGGAAATATGGACCCTGCCATGTGCCAGAGGTCTCTTTTCCTTTTCATGTTGCTCTCTTCTCCACTAACTCGGCCATCTTATTGACTATGCACCCACCAAGCCAGCTGCCCATATGACAATGTATTTCACTTTCTTAAAGCAGTTCTTTACCAAGGATTCATGTGAGCTTGTTTTGCCCTCTGGGAAATGGTTTAAATTATCATTGTGCTTTGATCACCTTTTTTTAACCTCTGCACTCACATGCAGGTGAGAAAAGTAAAAAAAGATCCACAGAAAAATAGGGTCTGTTTTGCAAACAATCCATTTTTGGGGAAAAGAAAAAAAATGTGGGGAAAAATGCCTTACTGCAAACAATTTGGCCATCCTCTTGTTTCCTCCTGCTCCCTTGGCAGCTGGTAGGAGCAGATTTTACAGCTGTCCAACACTCAGATGTACCAACAGGGTTTGTTAGAGTCAGGAGTTTCACAGGGCAGGTGTTGTCCAGAGGAAACGTCTTGTTGCTGTAGTTATTTTGGACTAAAGTCTTCACCTCCATAAGCACCTTCCCTTGTTCTTATGGAAGCCCAAATGAAAAGCTTTGCTATTCTTGAGGCCTGGGTTATTCAGGTACCAGCCAGCTGGTAACAAGGAAGTGAAGCTGCTTCACACCTGCTAAAGCTGATGCATCTACTCCATTTCTCAGTAATGACTCTTGTAATTTTTGTCTGGTTCTAAATGTTCTTGCAGGACTCAGATTCTTCTCCCTGCACAAAGGATTCCCATTTCTTTGAAGAGATCATTTATCGGGAGAAAAAGCACATTTCCTCGCCTCTCCCTGCCTCTGAGCAAGATAGTGGAAGAAAAACCCACCGAAATCCCATGGATTACTTTATCTCTGTAATTGTGAAATCTTTGTTTTTCCATCTGTTGGTGACAAGGACTCAGATTTGCAAAACTGTTGAAATAAAGAATTGGGTGTTGGTTTTTTGTTGGGTTTTTTTTTTGCCAATCTGAACGTGAAAAGCATTAGTGAGTCTGCAAACTTGGATGAAATTCAGTTTCATTTTGCACTGTGAACTTGAAAACCTCAGTTTAGCTAAGAAAATATGTTAGGAAGTGTAAAAGCAGATGCTGCTTTCCAGGTCTGTCATTCACTTTTTAAAAGTATTGCTCAATAATCAGTAAAACACAGCTTTCTCAGGTGTTAAAACATCTGGGATTCGACATCTCTCTTAACCCAGATCACTGGGAATTCAGAGCTGACTCACCAAGCTGTAGGGAACACAAGAGGTAACTTGGCTGGATTGAATCCCGTTAGCGGAATGTCCACATCTCATGAGCCTTAATAGATCCAAGCTGTCAGCGAGCATCTCAGCTGTGAGCAAGTCAGTGTTTTTCAGGAACATACCACAAAACAGACGGGATATCCAAACAAACTGTGGTCGCACGCTTGTCTATGGCAGCGTAAGGAAAATCTGTGTGGGCAATTAAGGAATTGGCACTCCCTGGTGGTCGCCCGTAGCAGCTGTTCCTGTGTGCCAAACAAAAGCTGCATGAGAGTTTGACCCACTGGAGTGCGTCTCTGAGACACATGGTGGTCTAGCACTGGGGAGGGGCTTTTTTACAGCTCATTTTAGTGCAGTTCTCCCATGATACTTGCCAGGAAAAAAATATCTTCAGAGATATCCATGTTATCTTCCAAGATTCCAAGATATCCTTCCAGTAAATGCTGGGTACTGATGCTTGCAGCAGACCTGCAGGGGCATTTGCAGCCATCACCAGCCTGACTGCAGGACCTTGCCCATCTCTTCTATCTCCTCCTTGCTATTCCTCTTAAACACTGCCAGGACTGTTGCAGCTCGCCCAGAAGCAGGTAGGGATATTGTGAAAAATAAGGATTAGACTTTAAAAACAAGTAATTTGCTGGTCACACATCGTGTCTTAATTAGTATGTTTCTGTCCCTGCTTCAAGTAAAATGGTCCACAGATGGCTTCAGCCTGAGAAAAAAATGCAGTTTTTGTTTTAGCAACCCTGTTTGTTTCCTCCACCGCCCCTCCAGCTACCCTCTAATTGAACAAAGTGGACTTAATTTGAATTAAACTGTCAAAAATCTTCCACTTAAATTGATTTATCAGCCTTCCTGGCTGAAATGGATTCATTTCTGCACAATATATATGAAGTGTGTGTTGATGGATTGCATTTCAGAGAATGGAAACATTTTTTATGCATCTTCATTAGATTCAGATCAGGTATGCAAGAGAACAGGGGAGATAAAGCAGGGAGGAGAGAGGAGGAAGAATGAGTGTGCAAGAGCAAGGGGGGAGGGAGCATGTGCGAGAGAGCTCCCACCTGAGATTTACAACTATTACTTTCCACGCATGACTTCATGCATGCAGAGCCAATGCAGCATTCCGTTGCTCCATATACCCGCAGCTGTCCTGGGTGGCATTTCTAACAGATATCACAGAATCATAGAGTCATTACAATTCGAAAAGACCTCTAGATCACCAAGTCCAACAGCCGGCCTACCACACAGAGCACTAATGGAGCAGAAATCTTCAACCTTCCTCATAGCCTCCCAGTTCTCCTTCTGGTTTTCATCAACTTACAAGCTCTTCAATGTTGCAGCTCCAGACTTATCTGTGATTCCATCCACACTGATTTTCTGGACCTTCTGGGGCTCCAGCTGTACCGTGGGAAGGGCTCTTGTCCCAGCTGCCTGCTGGCTGTACCCAGCAGGGGGGTCCTGGAGTGAGCTGGTGGCTCAGCTCTATGAGTGCCCTAAGACCCAGTTCAGCCTATCTGAACCACCACTTTAGATTCAGTCAGATGATTTATTTTTAATTAAAGAATTCAAGAGACAATTCTTGCTAACCTGGAAAGCAACAGGGATACCTGACCTGAAGAACATCTCACAAGGTTCATGACCAGCACTGCAGGGTGGGTTAGAAGATCGTTATCCTTTCCTTTGGAGAAACACAAACCTCTGCTTTCAGAAGGAAAAACTCACTTGTCAGTCAAGTGGCAGTCTGCTGGGCTGGCTGAGCTGGACCTACAGCCCACTACAGCTGTCTGTCCATGTACCTGGGACAGGGAAATCAAAGCTGTCTCCAGCGAGATGCATTTCAAATGGAGGCTTATACAGAAGGGCATTAGAGAGACGAAAATCAAAAGCTTCAGCCGGCTTTGCTAAAAGCCTTTCAATTATAAAAGATTGTTATTGTCTTTATTTCTGTTCTTTTCCTGACCTAGAGTGTGTTTAATGCAGTAGGAAGAATTCGACAAACTCAATTAATTTCCACTTAGAATAAGGTATTTAATCTGAAGAGTTTCAGATGAACTGGGGCAGGTGCAGTTTGACTCTCTGATTGATTGAATTAAACTTCTATTCATTTCCAGCCGTACCAGATCCAAAATGTTTTCAACAGTTTGTGTCTTCTCTTCCTGCTCCAACATTTTCCTTCCCTCCTTCTGGACAAAAGAATGGCCCCAGAAGGTGTCTGGCGTGGAGAAGGCAAAGGAAGAATAGCACTATGTATGGGGAAGGGAGGAAATGACAGGGGGACTTACTTGAAAGCCTGATGATCGTGGGAAGTGAGTGGATGTCTGTTAGCGAATGGAGGATGGCAAAAATGTTTGTTTTTTTTTCTGAATGATTTAGCACACAGTGCTGAGCATCAAGGCCTTCTACAGGTAACAAACTGCTGATAACGAGACCTGTAGTTTTACTGAAAATCTATCTCCATTGGCTTCGTGCAAACTCGATCGAAATCATTGGGAATGTTTCCCGTGGTTTCTATGGGCTTTGAAAGGGTCTTAAGTCAGCGGGTGAGGGATTTTGTATTGTGAAACCTGCCTGCAGGAGATCGGAGCTCTGCCTGATGACTGCAGCAGTAACATTCAGTCCCGTATTTGGAACCCACATCTTTTCTGTTGAAGGTTGCCACAAGGAGATGACAAAAGTTTGCTCCTTTTGCATCCTCTTCTTCATGCTCTTGGACCAGCAAGAATATGAATCAAGCCCTGAAGAGAGCTGTCAGTGAGGGATGATTTTCCTGTGATTATTGCCTGGGTGAGAGATTATGCCTTGTTTTTTTGCAAACTGCCTTATTTGCAGAGCAGAACACATTGGGCTCATGTCCAATTGATACATTCCTCTTCAAACAGCAGATCCAACTACAGAGTGAGATGCAAATTTAATTATTCCACATGTAGGAAACAGAAACAGAATCTCATTGTTAAATTTGTTCTCCTACGTTGGAAAGATAAAAAACAAAAAAAGATGCTGAAGTGGCCTGTGTGAGCAGAATACATTTCACTCCCCAGGGCTGAAGAGAAATGAACTCTGTTCCTGCTACTGAAGCTTCAGTGGATAGATTTTTTTTCCTCTTTTTTTCCTCTTCCACATTTGGCATTATGATGAGCTGCTGAAACTTCTTCCTCATCTGCATGCATATGAACAATTCCCTCCTCATTTCCAGGGAGTGATTTGGGATCACATTGCTTCCCTTTGAAAGGGGTCTACTGGGATGGGAACCAAGAGGTTTGGACCAAGGTAGGTAAAATTTAGATCAGAGCAAAGACACCTGGCTTAGGCTTAGCTCAGTTAAAACTGCTTTGGGGGCTACTGTGATCTAGCATCTTTTTGCTGCTTTGCAATGGGATGGGAGAGATTTCCCATGGTTCCATTTCTGTGATGATGCCTACAGTCTCTGAGAGAGAAAGGCACCTATTTGGAAGGTCCTGCCCCTCTTCTTTGTCTCTTTCTCTCTGCTAATTGTTGCATATTTCTTCATACCCCACTTAAATAGTTCTAGTTGTAATGAAGCACAGATGTACTATGGAGTTCCAAATGGAGAGATGGTTCGTGGTATGGACAGTTTGGCCTCAGCTGTAGACAGCACTGGTAATCTCCCATTCCCAAGCCGAACATAACTGATGAGGCCTGTCCCAGTGGGCAGCAGCAGGGCCCAGAGCCACATAGGCTCCCCTGTGTCAGCCTGACTGCTGCCCCCGAGCTAGTATCACACTCTGCCCAGTGATGGATCAGCCATGCCAAACCCATTCATTATAGCTCCTATCTTATGAAAGGAGGAATAGATCCTGTACACCATCACCTGGAGGAAAACTCCATCTTTTATCAGCCAGTGCAGCCCTTGTAGCCATAAGCTACTGAGTAACATCAACACTGTATGTGGATGGGGAAAATGTCCATGAAAGAAGCCCGTGTAATGGATTACATATCACCCCACAAAGCAGAGGCACTCCTGGGGCATTCATCTCCTGCTGTTCATTTGCAGATGCCTGCAGGAACTTCTTTTTGCATGAGCAGTCTGAAATTTACTTCTGGAGGCACGCTGCCTATCTGCACACAAATATCAAGAAGATCTGCTTTGTCTGGGCAAATTTTCCAACCAGGAGCAGAACAAGGGAAAAGCAGGACTCTAGACAAGAGCATTTAGATCCATGCTGTGCATTGGCAATGCCCTTTTTACAAAGAGTTTCTTTCCTGAAACGACCAGAGTGTGAGTGATGGAGGTTTGGCGGTTTGTAAGCAGGGATCGTTTCTGTGAAGAGGTTTGCAGCATAACCCCCAGATAAATGTGCAGGTGAGGGGGTGAAGAGCTGCAACCAGAGGGCAGCCAGAGGCAAGAATTTTTTAATTAGCTTTTACACAGGAGAAAGTGTTTGTGTGGCCACACATTTGGCTCAGGGGAATCCTTAACCCAGCCTTGCATAGCCTGAGCCTGCTTACTGCTAAAAAGGAAAGGAGGGGAATAGACATTGGGTCACAGCTAAAAGAACATCATTTTCTACCAAACTCTTCCTGTGTTTACCATATTAAATGATCAACACGTTTGCACTGCATCAAACTGTGCAGATGTAGCATTAAAAGGTCAGCTGTTAACCTGCAGGAGCAGAGGGATTCCACATCACTCTCTAAAGATGATACTCTGATCTCAACGGGTCCCCCTGGTATTCCAATAACAACATTAAGGCTCCAAGTGGCCATACAGTGGCTCTCATTTGCAGGGCATAGAACCTCTTTGTTAAGTCTCAGACTCCCACTGCGAAGATGGGAGATGATTTTCTGACAGCACTTGAGCAACTGGGGAAACTGAGACATATGGAGATTGAACTCCTTCTGTAAGAGAAATCCATCTCAGATTCTTCATCCTCAGCCCCTTGTTCAAATTTCAGTCAGGTTTCCCCCACAGTGGAGTTTGTGGGATTAAACCTTCAAAAAAAACCAAAAGCCAAGACAAAAAAAACAAAACAACAACATAGAATTGGGAAACTTTAAAGAACTTGGATCTCTTCCAGCCAAACTGTTAATCTGTATGGTCTATAATTCTAGAACAAATAAAATGAGAATATCTTTTGATGCAATGATATTTGAAGGTGCAGGAAAATCAGAGGCAATGAAAGAGCAAGGCATTGCTCATGTCTTGTATTCATGTAATATTGGCTGGCCTACCCTTGGGAGCAGCTTATAATATAAGAGCTGTATTATTACTTAGACCGTTTGGGACAGATAAGAACTAATCTCCCTCAAACCTCTCTGCCAGACCTGATCCTTAGAGCCTGGAGGTCCACGTATTTGTTTACGCTTTAGTTCAGCAAAGGATTTAAGGCCCTGTTTATCTTTAAGGCTCCTGGTAGATATGCTAACTTTCAGGTATTTTTCATTGGAGAATGAGCCCTTCAGTGAATCAAAGCCTTGTTACGTCCCTGTAGCAGATGGGAGAGGGTGAAAGCCTGGCCCCACCTGCCCAGCTTGCTAATGGAAGCAGCTGAGCCAGAATACAGATGTTGCCATGCTTACCTTTATTTCACAGAGGAAACCTGGAGGAGAAGGAGGTCTGAGATTTAGAGCAGATCTACACTCACAAGACTATGCAAATTACCTATTACTCTGGCTTCAAGCCTGTGCTTAGAGGTACAATATAGGTTAATTAAAGACACAAGAGAGTAGGTGCAAGATGCACAGATTGGATGAAGCAATAGTGGTGTGGCAAATGCTGAGGAAAGATGTCCCAGATGGATGTGGGGAGAGAAAACTGACACCACAAACCAACTTGGCTGTTTTTTTCTGAGACTAAAAGCACAGCATCCAAGAATTGAGCAGAGCAAGTTGATGTGGGGCTGTGTGTCCCTGCCCATGGTGGGTGCTCCTTCAAGGTCGCTTCCAGCCTAAACCTCTCTGTGATTCTACGATCCTGTGAAATTGGAACGGGCACTCTTGATGCTGGTTGCTCCCACAACTTCCTCAACATGGGAAAACAGGCACAAATTTGACAAACTTTGTGTGTGTTCTTTCCCAAAAAGTGTGTCTTCCTATTTAGGGTGTTGATGAGTCACAGAGGGCAAACACCCTCATTCTCCACAAATGGTGTGGCAGATTTTCAGGTCTTTGGGCATACTGAAATCGTAAAGGCACGGGATGTGTTTTAGGAAGAGGGGTTTTGGTCACACACTTTCTAGGGTCAGAGCAGGGACAGTCATGAGCAATTTGGCAATGATGTGTATTCTGAAGCGGCTAAATGACCCAGTAACCTGTCCCTGCCTTGCATCCAGTAAGGCTCTCTGTGTGCCAGGGTTGTTAACGCTTGTTTTATCTGCGCATTAGGGGCTCAGTAAAGAAACTGATAAGAAATTGTCATTCCTGCAACTCCCAATGCACCCAATCTTGCTTCGCATTTCCTATTTTCTTCATGTTGTTTTTTGTTGTTTTGTTTTTTAATAGCTTTCCAAGCTTCTTTACTGAAGTCATAAAAATACAAGTTATGAAACGCCAAAGAAAAAGATTCTTTATAGGCAGAGGAATGTGTCTTTGTATATGCTTGTGCAGCAAGTAGCACAAGAGGGGACCCGATCCTCAATATGTTTGTAGGATGTGTCACACATTGGGGACCTGAATCTGATTGAGCCCTGCAGGCACAACCATTATGTAAATATTAATTAATATTAATGGTCTGTGGCCTTGCCTGTCAGCTGGAAGCCAGCAAGGCAGTGTACAGCAGAGTGGTATTCATTTGTTGTTGGAGTCCCGAAAGCTATATGAGAGGTGGTATGGGGGCCCAGCAGTTTCACTCCCTCATGCTTACTCTTTGCTCCAGTATCCTTCACAGGGAGGGGAGTCAGCAGGAAGGAGGTGCCAGGGCTGGGAGCACAGGAGGAGATGGGCACATCGTGGAGCTCTGCCCTGCTGTGAGCTCCTCACGTTGCAAGCTCCAGGCATGGTGCCATATATTCCACAGGCTGAGAGCACTGCAGGTTTTGGGTCACACTTCCCCAAGCCTGTCTCATTCTCCTGAGCTGGTCTTTGCTAACTGCTCCCCAGTTTTCTTGCAAGAAAGCACACAGCAATCACTCTGGGAACTGCAACTAGAATATCTCCGCTTCTCACTTGCTCCCAGGCCCAACTCTCGGCAACAGCATCTTCCCCATTTTCCCTCCCTCCTTCCCTCTACAAGCACCTCCAATAAATTATTAATTGCAGCTCATCCAATTAAAGGGCTCCTGCATGTTAATAATTCATGGCTGCTCGTCAGAGCTGTTGGCAGGCAGGCGAGGCAGCACCAGGGTTGGGGCTTCGGTGAACTGAGAGGAGTGAAGTGCAATAAAGAAAAGAAGAAATCAATAGCGTAGCACAGGCTGTACACATCCAGGAGACTCTTTATTATATCTGAAAATTGCTTTCTGTGATTGCTACCATCATTACTTCTGTATTTATTTTTTAACGACTCGTCCATCATGGAGGCTGTATACATAACAAAACAGGCCAATTGCACTAAAACAGTTAAATTCTTTTAATACCTAGCACTGGTGAAAGCAGTAATGAGTTCATTTTGTTTCTTTTCCCTCTTACGGTGAAACCTGCCTCATCCAGAAGCCAGTTTCATTGCTATCTCTGTAAGTTAGAACAGACCTACTGCTTTTCCCTCTGGAAACGGACACATCAATGATGTCCATGAGTGTATCTTGGAGCTTAGCAGGTTTTACATTAGTATATAAAGGCAGATTCCGTAACATGAGAGTGCCGGCAGGGTATCCAGTGGAAGAGTGAGTGTGGTGCTATTGCAGAACCAAGGAAGAAAGGAAATGGGCAACCTTTCCCAATGTTTGAGATGAGTTGGCATTAGAGGAAAGGTAGACAAATAGCCTGGGATGAGGGCCATAAAAGCTGTACACATTAGAGGGGATTTGGCCTCCTATGAGGATGATCTGAAACATGAAGGAAGTGGAATTGTAGATTTTAGTGTGTGAGAGTTGTCATAGGGAGCAAATCCAGGCTGGTAACTGGCCAACCTCCTTGTCGCAGAAAAAGGTACACAGAGAACAAAGGGTTAGGAGACAGAGCCAGAGAAATTCAAAGTAGAAATAAGATCCACTTTTTTTGCTGGTGATCTCAGCCCCCTGAAAGGAAATACTCAGTGGCTTTCAATGAAGGGATGTGTAGGTGGAAATCACAGCAGGACTCAGAGCCTCATGGAAGATAGGCGTCAAACCTGCTTTGGAACCCGCTTTGGCAGGGGGGTTGGACTCGATGATCTCTAGAGGTCCCTTCCAACCCCTACAATTCTGTGATTCTGTGAAACACCAGGTGATGGTTTACTGCCAGTAAATAACCCAGGAAAATGGTGAGGACTGCACTGAACAGGAAGCAAGCTTAAATCAAATTGCCTTGTCCTCCAAAGCCTTTTGTCTCTGGAATGATGGGTCTTTAATAGGGGTCATTCCCTCCTTTTGTAAGCTTGAGGACTATGAGGAGGAGGTCAGATGGACTTTAAGCTACAGAACTCTTTTTGTGGCCTTGCACACTGGGAGCATTTTGCTTTAAACCAAATCTGATGGAAACCATGAAAAATAAAAAAGAAACACTGCTGATGCGTGGAGCAGTTGGTTCTATGTGTGGGCTGCAAGCTTATTTTGAAAGAAATGATGACTTTGTACAGCACCTACTTACTTCAGTGAGACTTCAGGCTGGGGCTTTCCACCACACTGCAAATGCATAATATTGATGAAACACCATTCCCTGCATGGGGGTGTGATATGACTGACTTGCAGATTTTAAAATATGTAAGAACTTGGAGAGAAGAGTTATTCTCTTTTTAATGTGAGTTATTTCAGTGCTGATTTGAGAGCCCTGAGGAGAACGTGGAGTACAGTCTTCATGCCCCATTCAGTCTTCAGTCTCTCAGCTGCAATTTACAATTAGTGCTAATTTGATTGCGGTTTCTGTGGTATGGATCATGATGACTTTTTATACCCCACTGATCCTGCTCTGCAATTTGATGGATCTTCCCCAATGGGCAGAAACACCACCAAATTCCCCCTATTGTTTTGTTTGGACGCAGCTCCTGGATAGCCAAGTTCTGAAGGTGCTCAGGTTGACATCTCTTCCCTCTTTGCTTCTGTTTCCAGACCCTGAAATCACATTGTTCTTCTTGGTTTTGTACACTGAACAAGACTCCTGCCATGGGAACCAGCCCCTCTGCTCAGAGCCACAGAAGGAGATGTCTGCAAGGAGCAAGAGATGGGAATTTCCCTAGGCGTTTGTCAGCACGGGAGATTATCTTCTAGCCCTCACGCCACCCTTGTTTGACACATAAGAAACAGGAGTGGACGAGACAAGAACATGGGCAGCCCAACACATGGCTGGCACCGTGTAATACTGTCAGCTTTCCTGAGCCTCAGCTGTACTTCCAAACTGCTTTCTTCTTCAAAAAGAGAAGAGCAGTGGATGGACGTGTGTTGTTTTTTTTTTCCCAGATTTCTACAATATCTCAATTTGTCCACTGTGTACGCACAGATCAATTCCAGAGAATGAAACCAACATGAACTCGTAACATTGCCGGGCTTTTAAACAACAACAAGACCACAATCAACAGCAAATCTGAGCAGAGCACCAAATTTCTGATAGTTTTTTATTGACATTTTCATGAAGGAGGAATTGATCATATCTCAGCTCTGGAGTTGAGGTCTTTGAAAAATCTAGCCATTAGTTTGCAGTAAAAAGGTGGGGATATGGGCACAGATGATACCCCACTTGCAAACACCTCCCTGGAATCTCCTGCCCAAATGCAATTCTCTTCCAGCATTGCTTTGTATAAAATGGTTTTTCACTCGGTTCTCTCTCTGCTGTTTGCTTTATGTGTCTGTTAATACATAATCCTGCTCTTTCTCATCTGGCTTGTATTTTTGGCTTTTTTTTTTTTTTCTTCTTTCTTTCCCTGCTTAGTACTAAACTGCAGCACACAGATCGTGCTTTCAGCTGCCTGTGATCTGTCAGTGGGCCCAGGAGCTTAGCCTTAACAGCCTATGTAAATATTGTCTCAAAATTACAAATATTCGGAATGGCAGCAATATATGGGGCTTTTGTTAAAGCATCTTGTTTTATGGGTTTAACTACGGGCTGGGAAGCATGGAGATGTTGACGTGTTATTTGTACAAGGGACACACACTCACGTGTACACAGAAGCTGACATTGTACAAATAGCAGTTCAGGCCATAAATATCACAGCAAAATTGCTCCCAGATCAAAACAACCCCCAAAAGAGACATGATAGAAATGAAGTCAGACTGTATTACTTTTGGGGCACACACCCTATTATTTTTTTCTCTGAAGGTGCGTGGAAAACTTCAGTGCTGAGGAGCCTATTTTGGATGAACGCATTTAGAAACAAAATGTACCTTATATCTAAAAATCTGAGCGCCATGAATATTTAACGCAGGGAGGAAAGAATGATTTTGTCAGTGTGTAAAGCAGTCCCAGAGAGGCTCAAATTCTGCCTGGTTTCTATTAGCTTTCCTGCTCTGTAAACAGACTGAGTTGCTTGCTGCAGGAGAGATGTGCAGGAGCAGGGAGGAAAAGAGGCTCAGGTGAAAGGGGAAAAGCCCAGTGCCATGGGAATGAGTGGCGATGGATTTGCTGGCCAAAGCTCTGCCTCCATCCCCACATGTCACGAGGCATTGCCTGCTGGGGTACATGGGCAGGGATATCAGGCTGGGCAGGGGCTGCAGCCATCCCCTCCCTGCTGCACCAGCACAGTTTTCGATAGCGTTTTGCTCCTTCTATCTTTCCATTACTCCAGTTTTCATGTGAGAAAGACCATACAGCCTACCTGGACCCAGTCCTGCTGTTCTGCAAATGGAGCTAGTTTAGCATCAGCAAGCAGCAAAGATTTCTATCTCTTCCTTTCTAAGTTGCTTTATCCCCTCCTGCCTTTACCAAGCAGGTGCTCGGCACAGCCATGAGTCAGAGCCTTTGCAGTGGGCTGCTGGTACCAGGCTGCCATCCAGAGGGGAAAGATGCGGAGCTGGGAGCACCAGGCACTTGCTGGATGGGGAAGGCACACAGAAGGGACAGCTCAGGTTAGGAAATCAGAGCAGGAATTTGCAGCTAGGGCAAGAAGGGGTTCTGAAGGGAGTCAGATGTTTACAGCTGTTTTCTGAGCCCTGCCAAACCCTTCCTTCAGAATCCTTTCTGATCAAATTCTGGATCACGAGCATCAGCAAAATTTGCAAATGAAAAGGAATAATCATAATTTCTGTATGTGACATTTGTCATGGGAAGATTTCACGCACCTCACCCTCTGACTCTCTGCAGCTCTGCTCTCCCTGCCTCTGGGCTCACAGCAGCCTCTGACCATGAATGTGAGCCTCCCTTTCCGCAGGACTGCAGCCCTAAGCCCACACTGTGCCACTCTGTGTCTTTTTAGGAGGCAGAGATGGCTGAAACTGCAAAAAGGACAGAAAGCAGTAGAAAGCTGTTGGTTTCTAGGCTGTCTGGTGCCTGCAGGTACCTTCGATCCTCAGATTATCAGCCCATGTTATCAATTGCTGACAGTGAATAAGATGAATATATCCCAATAGGACAGACATATCAATATAATCAATACCTATTAGTTTTTTCTACCCATAGTATGTATGTATATATGTGCATATAGGGCTAAGTATATCTGTGCACACATTCAGGCCATTTCCAGTGACTATATATAAATACACACTGGTATACCTCTCATAGAGAATATGTTTCTCCCTCTGCAATTTTTCACTAGGTCTTCCTTTTGCAGTGTGATCAATAACAGTTCTATTGCAGAAGGTGAGCAAAGTGCCTTGTTAAACTAATAATTGCACAGGAACCAAATCCCTTCTAATAAAATCTTTTAAAACCTTTATGAAATTTCCACTCTCAGGCCAGTTTTCCTGGGAGACCTATAATTACTGACAGCAGAAAGAGAGGAGCGTAACTAGCCTCTCTTACCAGCCGCCCGATTGAGACACTAAAACGGGGCTGCACCGAGAAGGTGGCCCCTGTGGAGTCTCTTGATTGAGACACAAACCTGTACGCTTTTGCTGTCCATCTCCTGGCAGGGTTTATAATTAAAGTTGTATTGCTGTTGATATTCCAGCAGCACCTGTAAGACCTGCTGCACAAGGTGCTGTGCAAACAGAGAGACAGCGGAGCTGGCTGCAAAGGATTTACAGCCGTAATAGAGAAGGTGTGCCGGGGGGGGTGCTGGGGGGGCTGTGAGAGGGGTGAAGAGGAGGAGGAAGGACAGGGAGTCCTTCAAAATCGGATGTTAACAGAAAGCAGAAGTCAGGGCCCTGCTTGCCAAGCAGCTTCCACTCTGCCAAGCTGCTCCTTCTCTCACATCTAGTCCTCAAGAAATGCACACACAGCTCAACCCAGGCACATCCGTGTTGTATTTGTGCATGTGATCATACTGTATGGCAAAGTGATGCTTCTTACCTGCGGATGAGATTTTCATTATCCAATCAGGTCCCATGTGGCTGTAGGAATCCCCAAACCGATGCATTTCTAGGATGAACTCAGCAACCAAAAACACACCATGCATGGCTCCAAGGAAGGTCTGTCTGCAGGGTGCTGTGGCTGGGGCTGGCAGCTGCTCTGCACGGTGGTTATGTGCCAGGGTGGACTTGTTCCTTGTTCCTTGCCAGTAGGCCAAAAGGGAAAGACAGCACTTGCAGGATGCTGATGGAAGCTGGGAGTGGTGGGGAGGATGAACGCAGGCTTGAAGTAAGGGATGGGCACTGGGATTCCCATCGCAGTGGGTGCAGTGAGGGCTGCCACAAGCTGGAGCAGCCAGAATAGTGTGCTGTGCCTTGTTCTCTGCAGCTTAGCACCTGCACACTGGGGGAAAGGCCGATCACTTGTCCATGAGGATGTATCCTCCCAGAAGTGGCTGCTGTTTCTGTGAGCTTTTCACTAGCTTCAGCCCCATCCATCTATGCAACATTGGTAACACAGGGAAGAGAGGGAGGAAACAAGAAAGTTAGTAAGTCATGGGCTGTGTTTGGTTAAACAGTGTCTCCAGGCTTCAAAACTAATGCATATGGAAGGGGGTGTTATGTAGGGACACTCAGCTTCCTTTCTCTGAGTTAATTAACCTCCTTCACCTCTGTGCTGTTATAGACACAAGCAGTTCTGCTGCATATGTCAAGGGCGTAATTAGCACAGACTGAGCAAACCACACACCCGGCATGGAAGCGTGCCTGCAAGATGGACTAGAGTGAATGCCAGGCATAGGCAAGGCCGGTGAGCCACAGCACTG
Source organism: Alectoris magna (assembly GCA_030625065.1). Classification (NCBI taxonomy): domain Eukaryota; kingdom Metazoa; phylum Chordata; class Aves; order Galliformes; family Phasianidae; genus Alectoris; species Alectoris magna. Next base: position 3,378,462 of record CM060579.1, on the reverse strand, counting down.
CTGGTTGTGTGTTGCAGGAGGGAATCTGAGCTCCTGCAGGGGGAGATAAGGGCTGCCCCTTTCCATTCCCCCGTCTACTGTCCATGGTTACAGGACATTGATGGGAGATGTGGTCACCTAAGAGAGTAAAATCACCACCTCTGTGACTCTGCCCAGCCCTGAGCACCCAGTACCTCTGCAGCCTACACACAGACCCTGTCTGCCCCCAGTAAACATGTTCCCAATTCCCACCTCTCAGGATGATGCCATTACATCTCTGCTCTCCTAGGAGAATGAAAACCCTTGGCAGGGAAGGCTGACGTGGAACCCAGCAGTGTTTCACTGGTAGAGGAAAACTTGAGGGCAAGCCTGCATGGATGAGTTGTGTGTCCACCATTGTTGACACAACTAATTTCATGGGACCTTGTCCCTCACTTCACAGACATGATGGACCCTTCCATGATTGTTGATCAACTCCATTCATACTGGAGCTTCCTCTTCTTCCATCCACTTCATCTATTAAATTCTCCTGTTGTATTTCACCTGTCATACAGACTGCAAGCAGCCTGGGCTCACCCTGTTCCACAGCCAAAGATTCCCAGTGCTACTGTAGTGCAATTCACAGTGAATTGAGTCTGTGAGAGGAGCAAAGCAGTGAAGGCTAATGGTTTCTTGCAAGGCCTCACCTCTTCTGCAGCCCACAGCTTCAGACATCACCTCCTCCCTTCTCCACAGAATCACAAAACACACATGCAGAACATTCCCAATTTTTAAATGCTGCTGTTTTAGAAAAACATAGTGCTTGTTCCAGCTGCAGGCACTAAATCATCCCTCTCCCCTGGACATGTGCTGAGGAAGTAAGGCCAGTGATGAATGGGGCTGTCCGTATTTACATTGGGAGCAGAACAGCTGTGTGCATCTCACTGTGCAATGAGTACTCTGTGCAAACTCGGCATCCCCCTTGCTTCCTCCCACACCGCTTGCTGACAGTGACGGATTGTCCACTTTTGCAGAGCACTGCCTGGCAGTGTGCGTGACTCCCAGCACCTCTTGAAAGCGAGGAGGGGGAAGAAGCTAACCCTCAAGTCATCAGAGTTGCTGTATTTCTTTGGCAAGTCTTATTTCCTGTGGTGACTTTGCAAACAAGCAGGCCACAGAAATAAAAGAGACAAAATGGTAAATTAGAGGGGGGAAGGGGAGGAGAAAGAGCAGCCTGTCTGTTTCTTGCAAGGGACTGCATCATGATGTGAAGTGTCTGTAACACTTTTCATCCTCCTGGTAAATATTGATATATATACATATGCTCTGCATAATCAGATTACAATGCCCTGCATAGGGATCTCAGGCTTTGGGATTTAAGAAGGGCTTAAAACACTGGCAAGAGCTAAGCAGTGTATGGACAACCAGTAGAGGATTCTCACCCTTAGAGCCACTGATCCATCTCCCCTTGATCTATGTTGTGTGCTGCTGCCTTCTCCTGGTGGCCCCATCCCAGTGCTACCTGGAAGAGAACATCTTGTTCTTCCACCAGAGCTCCACACAATCCTGGCAGTGAACTTCACACCTCCCTCACTTATGGGTCTATGTGTTTTCCTCATAACCAGTGTCCGCGTAACCCTGCAGGAAAGTTTCCAGAGATGATCTGTGAGGGGCTTCATCACAATATGTCTCAGGAGAATGCTTTGCTTTCCTCAAATCATCATATCTGAGAGGAAAAATATACGTCCCAAATCTGGCCAAACATTTCAGCTCTCCATTATACCCCTCAGCTGATGGAGATGTCCTGGGTACAAGCAACAGATTTTGGAGTAGAGAATAAGCTGCAGGGCTGTCTAAATCTGACATACCTGGGCACAAAACAAGAGGGTAAAGAAGAGATTTGAGTGCGATACCTTCATCCAGCGCTCTACATGAGAAAGACTTAACCCGTAGTGGTAGGGTGGATGGCTCTACTGCATAGAGAAGATAGACCCTGGCACTGGGCTGAAGAAAGGTACCTGGCACTGTGCTCTGGGGCAGTGATAACACGTGAGGCTCTTACCTGCCCTAAGCAGCCCCAGGTGATAAGAACTGGCTCTTTCCGTGCAGCCTTCTGCTGCAGCAGGCCAACGGAAGGTCCACCTTGAGATCCCAAATGTGACTGAGGTTCACCTGAAGTGCAGTTTAGCCCTCAGCTTCCATCCACACCTGGAGTCAGTCCAGCCCCACACAAGCTGGAGGTGATGTGAGATTCCTGGCTCCTGAGCCCACGCTCTGTGGGCTGAAATGCATCTTCTCCCCAAACCATGGAAGTGCTAATCTCTAAATGGGGGAAAGAATGAACTGCAAATGGAAAAAGGCATTTTCAATCTGCTGGAGTGTCAGGGGAGGGGGAACAAAGCTAGATTCAGGGAAAGGCAAAGAGAAGAATGGCAGGGAGCTGGAAAAGGCTCCTTGCCTTATTCCTATGCTGCTCCACTCCACACTCAGATAAAGTGGTCCCTTTTCTCCAGCCTTCTCCTTTCTAGTCACACACTCTGTTGGTTAATTCTCTCCTCGTCGAGATCAGAGATTAGATAGAGCCTGGATTTATAGCTAGTGAAAATAAAAAGAGCTGCTCCTATCAAGGATTCAAATGATTAAATATCCCACCATAGAAATACTTTTAACTTCACTTACAGTACAATTTCACTTACACGCTGATGCAGTTGACAGCGCTAACAAAAGCTGCTTGAGTAATAAGGGGCCTGAAGAGAGAGAGAAAGAAGCTGGAGGAAAGAAGGAGAACAAGGGATGGGGACAGAAATGGAGAGAGGAAGAGAAATGGGATTAGATTGTGCGATGCAAAGAGAGGAAAGGAAAATCACAAAAAGGGGAGGAAAAGAGGAGGTTGGCTCTTTCTGCCGGCAGCATTAAAAGTACAAGAGCTAAACCAATTAAACAATGACAGGAAAGCAAAGGATTAAATGAAGGGCTATGTAAAACAGCTCCTCTAATCCAGCTCATTTACTGCTCTTTATTCTCCATTTCCCTCTCATGTTGATCCTCAGATTCAACAATGCCTGAGCCCAGCGCTTGATGCACATGGGGCTTTGCTGGCACTGTGCTGTGCTGTCCCTCCCCTCCTGCCCTTGCCCTGGCCCTGCTCACAGTGGGGACAGCAGTGTGCGAACCAGGCAGTGGATCCTCATCCAGGGGATGCTCCAGAGCAGACCCAGCTCCAGTGAATGCAAGAGATAGGCACCTCTCCCCATGTGCCCATCATGCTGAGAGCTGACAGAGTGGGAAGGGGCATTTCCAGCCCCTATGTCCTGCCTCCTCTGGGGCCCATTGAAGCATCCCAAATCTGCTGCGTGTGTCAGGGACTCCTGCAGAAATCTCTGCTATGAGGACACAGAAGGAGATTGATGTGGACTAAGGTCACTTATCCACCTCCTCATTTTCCTCTTTCTCCATTTGCCCAATGTCCAAGAATCACTGTTTCCTTTCTGGTTCAATCATGCAGTTTTGATCTCAGCACCAGGGACAGCAGAAGGAAAGCCAAGCAAGTCATTTGAGGAAGGACTCAGACACTGGGGGATGCAGTGCCCTGGAGGAGTTTATTTGTGCCTGGTCACTGTCTGCAGGGATACAGTGCTGTTTGGAAATGACTTTTTTTTTCCCCTTCAGCACTCCAGAGCTGAAGATCATTTGAATTCACCCTCTCCTTCTCTTGCAGGAGACAGAAAGGCCCCAGCCGTACTTGAAATGAGACAGATGCTTATGGAATTGTGGTTTTAAAAGCATTTTTCAGTTGAGTTCTTTCCTTTTCTACACAGAACAGTCCAATGTGAGCTGACTAATAAATGCATTATCTTTTTTTTTTTCCTTTCCTAGGAGGGTTTGATATGGCAGCTTCATAGATCAGCCTGGTCTCCAGGGATATTTCTGCCCTAAACAAAATGGAAATCGTCTGCCCCCTCACAAGCCCTCAGTGACTCATACAATAAAGAGAACCCATAAATATTTGGGTAATTACAGTCCGTTCACCTAAATTCCGTAAATGGAAGAGCACTTTCTCACTTCCTGTTCTTAAACAGCTGCTATGTGTTGTTGTTTGTTGCTTGCGCAGCTCCGTACACACCTGCTTCCCCCTTCAGGGTCAGGTAGTGTGGTTCCACTTTAAGTGTAGTTAGCAACAGTTGGGGATGCTTCATAACAGAAGCATGAGATGTTGTGCAATATATAGCAAATTAAACACTGTATTTCCTTCTGTATGGTCTGCATAGAGCAAGTGCTTCTTGCCAGGGGGGTGTTCCTTAATGTTCCAACCACAGCAGCCTGCTCCCCAAACCATTTCCTTCACATGAGGGCCAGCGGCTGCTGAGGGCTGCTGTGGGCAGGCTCTCCAGCTTAGTGACAGCCCCAGAGATGAATGTGTTTTATAATGTTATTATTGCCGTGTTGTTGTTAATATTTTACTGCTTGTTGTCACCGCTCTGTGAGGCAGACCCAGTTATACATCTGTCTGATCAGGGTGGTCGGCAGCCCTTTGTACGCTCCCTGGAATGGTTACAACGGGCTCATGTTACAGCTATTCGACGCTGCATAAAATTACCAGGAAGACTGAAGCGCAGAAAATACATTTTAAAAAGACTGCTTCAAGTGAAGGCTTGGTCTGCATTATTTGCTTCCTTGCTCATCAGCTCAGGGTGTGCAAGAGCACGTTTAAAAAGCCCGCCTGGAAATGAACGTGTCTGGAGGCGCATGCCTGCCCTCCATCCTGCCTGCCCTCAGCTTACTGCTGTCTGGTGGCCTCTTGCATGCAGCTGGTGGCCACAGCAGCAGGTGGGCCACAGGCTTCCTTCCACCCACCCCGAGGCAGGTGGATTTGCACAAAGCATGTTTTTTTGTGACTCTCCAAGAGTACTTCTAAAGAGCACTGGGCAGCGCAGGCTCGCTTGGAGGCCAGGGTCACCAGGCCTAGCTGCCTCCTGAGGGCCTGAGAGGCCTACAGTCTGACATCAGGCCTTGTCACTCACAAAAGTTTTTATTAGAACCTGCTGCTTTATCAAACATTTCATCTGTTGGTTTTTTTTTTTCACTTCCTCCCCTCCTGTTTCTTCCTGCTACTTAAAATTTGTTTCTTGCCTTGCTATGGGTGACAGTGCTTCTAATCAGCACTTTCCTCGTCTAATTGCCTCATTGCAAGTTTCTCCCTGAACCTGTCAGACACAAACTCACACTTCTTGCCTTACTTGTCACAAGAAAAATTGTTCTTTTCAATGTATCTGGGTAGAGGCACAAGGACACCGAATACTCTGGGAAGAGAGAGAGAGAGAGGAGTGAATGGCTGCAGGTACTCATTACGTGGTGTTTCTAAAGGCTTCCCCAGCTTACCTGGGGACACACAAACATGGAAAAAAGAAAATTCTCCATCTCAAAAACATCACAGTCCAAAATATGTTGACACTGAAAATTCCCTGCGGAAGTTATACCTGCTGTGACTGAAGCAGAGAACGAGTGAATTACTTGGGGAAACAGAGCACCCATGGCAGCAGAGATTGTTTTGCATGTTAAAAGAAGATCTGGTGACAAGGAATACTAATGCCCAATTTTGATAAAAGCATCTGTTGCATAGGAACCTGCTTGCTGACCTAGTCCCTCCCTGTTTCTACCACATCAGATGTGCTTATAGAGAAGCAGGTTGCATGCTTTTTCCGTCCTAGCGCTGCATTCATGTAAGAAATTTCTGTCCTGTTCACACCTGAGCAGAGTGTTGAGTTTTCCTCCCACATTCAAATCCTGTTATTCACCTAAATTAGATTATTTGTGAATCACGTTGATGCTCACCCCTGGTGATAGCGGAGTATTTCAGGCCAAGGTATTTGTGGTTGTCATCTTATCTCCTGATAAGAAGATAACAGTGTTCTTCCACACCATTGACATGTTAGTTTTAGAGCTGGGAGATTTGCCTATCAAAGGCTGGCAGGAAGACAGAGTGGGGTTGGACATTTTTGCAGCTCAGCTTAGCGTTTCCTTGCTGAGATAAATGATGACCTTGGGCTTACCTCCACCCGCTTTGCCTTGGACTAAGCAGGGGATGAGGTTGATGTCACAACTTCAGAACTTGCCTGAAGTAATTTGGAAGATTCCAACCTTATGGCTGCTGTATTATGCTGCTGACATATTGGTCTTGTCCTTCACATTTCATCTCACTAGAGCAGATTCCTTCTGTGGCCCAGGACAAGCCACTTCTGACCAGTGTCCCTTTCACCTCAAGCATTATTCAGAGAGCAAGGTTTTATTTGCCTGTTGGGTAGGAAGAGCAGAGAGATAGTAGCAGGGCATAATTAGAAGGTGGAACTGAGAGAGATTGACCATGGGCCACTGCAAAGTATTTTACCTGTCAAAAAAATTACTTTAACCTGCACATTTAGGTTATAAAAATATTTCTTCAATCAAGAAAAGATTTGCTGTTCCCAAGGACAAATTGAAGGCAGCACCTTCTCCTTGTCTCAGAAAATTAATTTAAAATAAAAAATGTGGGGATTCCATGGCAGGAGAGAAGGAGAGAGAACACATGTGCCTGAGCGCAGTCCTTAGCCCCTGCCCTACGTGCCACTGCACTGCAATGGGGATATGGTACAGCTCTTCTTGCTAGGACCAAAATGTCAATTGTATACCCAAATCAAAGCATAGAAGATGTCTGCTGGTAAGTGGAGTTTCTATGCTTCTTCTCATCCAGGTAACTCCAGGATAACGATGTGGGATACTAGGATGTTTGGTTGCCCAGCCACCATTGCCCTCAGCCACCTCCATCCCCATTGCTTCTTCACAGGGATCTTTATTGAGCTGCCATGTTGTTCATTCAGATTCAGGCCAAGTAACACAGAGCTCACCTTGGTCCTTCTTATTATTAGGCTAATAATTATTTTTCTACACTTTTCACATCCATCTCTGTCTGAGTGTAGGATACAAATGACTAAACATATTCATTTAATGTCATTTGTGAATCATTAAGCCTCACTTAAGAGGGTTTGCATCACTCCATGCTCATCTTTACTATCCTCACCTAATTCTGGGCTTTGGCCAAATAGCATTCAGGCTTCGCTCCTTCTCCTTCACCTTCAGTTCTTGTGTTATTGAGTTATTTAGGCACTTTTCGTTGGGATGATTTGGAAATACACAATGGAAAATGCCATTTTTTTCCCAGGGAAATTTTACATTTGTTAAAATTTGTTTGTTTATTTTAAAAATCAATATGAAATACATCATGTTTGCCAGAATAAGAATGATTAAAAATGCAACACAGCTTAAATATTGTAATTTTCTAAATGAGTTGCTTGAAAACAGTGCAACAAACTATTAAACATATTTTACTCATGACACAGTGAATTCCTTCTCCTTTAACAGCTAGGCTCTCTTGGGGAAGAATTCTGTTTGCACTTTTGATTCATGATGCATTGGGCTCATTACAGGACCGCAAGACTTTTTAGGATATGCTCTTTGGAATTCTGTTATCCACGTCTTTGCAACATGCTGGCTCTACTACAACTCCAGCAAGGAATGTAGCACCAAAGACAAACGGGTGTTTAACACCTGAAAAAAGAAAATAAATCATGGAAATTCAGTAAATCCAAGCAAAATATTTAGACTGGGCATTTGTTGTTGTTGTTGTTTCCCTCTATTTGAAATCATTGCAATGGAAATGCCCAGAGTAAAGCTTTCTTTCGCTTCAGAGCGTTTTTGTTTTACAAATACCTGATTAAAGTTCTTGTTGCAAGCTGAAGTAAAGACCTGGGGTAGGAATTCCAATTTTAACTCTGTTTTTCCTTTTATGGTGTCAGAAAGTTAAGAGCTGTCTCCAGGGATGGGGCACCCATAACCTCTCTGGGCAGCTGTGCCAGGGCCTCACCAACCTCTGAGTAAAATATTTCGTCTAATATATAAACCAAATTTCCTCTCTTTTAGTTTAAAGACATTCCCCCTGTCCTGTCCCTGTCTGATGGTGTAAAGAGTTGGTCCCCTGACTTTTTAACCACAGAAGAAATAAGGTGGTGGGGAAAAAGCAACATGAGGACAGTAGGGCTGCATTTAGTGCACATCTGAATGCCTCCCCAGGTAACAGGACTGAGCTGGCCCCATGCTTGTTTTGGCTCCACGAGCTGCAGAGCAGCACCTGAGACATCCGAGCAGCTCTGCGAGGAGTCCAATGCAGAGTACACCCAGCTGGATGAGTCCCATCAGCACGCTGCCATAACCCATAACATGCTGCAAGGAATTTCATAGCCATTGCCCATTTCTTTAAAGCCTGAGATCACAGCTGGCGACCAATTATAGAAATAGAATTATAGAAATAACAAGCTGGTGACCGGAGCCATCTGCTCTTTGTTTGGCAGTGCCTTTGTGCTCCAGGAGCTGAGCATACCTGCACCCCGGGGTGGCTGAGTGCTGGCAGGCCCTGGAGGAGCTGCTCCTCCTCCTCACCCTCAGGGGAAAATAATTAATAACCTCCATTTAATCTCATCGGTGATTTGTGTTGAGAAGAAGCAGAGACGGGGAGATACAGCAATAATAAATAGCTATTTACCACCACGTTTTGAGCTGCACGCTGGGCATGGGATGGAGGGTTGCAGTGTCAGGGTGCCATGTGGCAAAACCCATGTTTCTTTCTTCCCCTTGTTTCCTTCTCTCACAATCCCCTCGTTTTAATCTTTTGCACTGAGGTGTTCTGTATGGAAACGACCACGGGAATGAATTTTAAAAGGATTATTAATTTTACCTCTTTTTTTTTTTTTTTTTTTTGGAGTTTGACTTTTAGCTTAAGTCGAAAATATTTCAGGTCTTTAGAGCCGTAATTAGACATATTGTCCTTAGCCAAATGCCAGATAATTTGTACGCACTTGAGGTAAATCTTTTGCTGGAAAGGTAGGCAAATATTGAAACATGGAATGAAAACAGAAAAAGGCGTGAATAAAATCACCACACAACTGTTTTAAATCTTTTAAATTACTTTCTCTTCTGCCTCTCATTAGTAAATATTTTAGTTATTCTTTCATTGAACAAATCCTCCTTCCAGGGCCTCTGTCTTTCTCTCTCATTAACGTTCTTTCTTTTTTTTTTTTTTAAACAAGTTATAAAGGTCTCATTATTTCTTTACCTCACCTGCTGTCTAAGATCCAGATGCAGGACCAGAGAGGGAAAGAAATGGCAGTGTGTTAATTCATTCCGGGAAAGGATTATTTTTTTGTTCCTACTTTGGGCTGAAAACATTCAAAGTAAGTGCAGCACTTTGGGAAATGGCACATAAAGAGACTTTTGCGGGAGAGGAGAATGAAAAAGGAAGGAAAAGTCTAACAGTGACAGAGGTAATCAGAGAATTTACAAATTATGTTTTTTGACAACGTAGACAGCTCTAGGAGGCTGCCTTCCCTTTCAAGATAAAGTCACTTGTCATTCTGTTAGAAAAAGACAAGGGATGTGTCAAGAGTTATTTGAAATGTAAAGTATTGTTTTTAGCTTCTTTTTCTCTCATTATTGTAGTAGCAAAGTACTTGCTGTGCTGATGAAGAGATTGAAACTGCAGCAGGACCGAGGGGCTGGGAGATTCCCAGGGCTGGGAAAGACCGATGGGGGAAAGAGCAACGTGGGGACCCACAGCATTGATGATATGGGGCAAAGGAGTGGGTTTGTAGCAGACAGGAGGGGAAGGAGGAACCGTAACTTTTTCAGAGGAACCCCAACATCAGAAAACAAACCAAGAACTCTTTCTCTGGGCACCTCAGATATCCAACCCACACACCCAATGCAAAGTTTCATATCAGCTTTACATTCAGTGCCAGCTGCTGGAAGCCCTGGCATTCTAGAAATGCTCCCGAGCCCAATGGGACACAGCACGAGGAATCCCAGTCCCTGGTAAAATAGGTTTCCAGTTCTCCCAGTGGAAAGCAGTCCCAGCCATTACATGTTTTCCAGCAAGGGTTACTCAGGCAGGCAGCTCTATGGGCACTCATCCCAGCTTTCCTCCTTTCACCTCTCCCCATGTTGGCTGCAGTTAGCGAAATTGCACTGGTGGCTGATAAGCATCCAGTAACCCGTGGCAACCAAGTTCCTTTCTAGAATGTTTTTCTGGTAATTTCATAAACGAGGGGGCATTTTTGTTTTTATTTTGGTTGTAAATAGGGGGAAAAAAAAAAAAAGAAAAAAAAGAGGACAAGACTAAAGAAAGGTACAGGTGTGTGGATAGGCACATGTCATGAGTGTCTGCACTGGGCCAAGTGCCATGGATACCCACGTGCTGCAGGGATGAACTCTCAGGTCAGGCAGCATGGGTGTACACATCTCTCTTCCCCCCCTGCTCCTCCTCCCAGGATCTGGGGAGAGTGGGGTATCCAGCAGCCATTTCTTCCAAATGTCACCCTAGCAATGCAGTTGGCTGCTAAATACCGCTTACAGCACGAGGCTGGCAGATGAGATTAGATAGACGTACAGACAGGCTGGCAGACGGGGAGACAGATATTTGTGCAAGTTGCTGTTACAAGATGAGGCTGATTATATTCCATTCTAGATTTGATTAGATTGCATAAGTAGACAGGCCAGCAGAAATGAGCTGCCTGGTAGAGCAGGACATTTAACTAAAGGTCAGACAAAATTGCCCTGGAAACTGGTACGTACAGCAAAGTGTGGAGGTGGAGCTCTCAGGGCCTGTTTCTTTTAGAGAGACAGAAGAAATTTTAATTGCTAGAATTTCTGAGAGCTTTGCATGCCTGTAAGCACGTCCATACTGCAGCACGTGTACTGCCTCACAGCACACACATCCCAGCATCAGCACCTCGAATCCTCATCACCAACACCCTAAATCCTCCCTGCATGGCCTCAGCCATCCCCTGCTGTCCTCCAGCACTGGAATGGAGAACAGAGCATCAGGGAAATGCTCTCCATGGTTGTAATCGAAAGCCACAAAGCCAGAACCGCAGGAAGCTGCCACTCACAGCCTGTGTTGACAGCATCTGTATTATTTTTTCATATATACTTTTTCCTCTCTAAATTAACTTTTCCTTTAAATACATTTTTTTTTTCCAGCAGGCCAAATAATTGGATTTTTCGTTGTTAAAAGAAGGGAACATAAATTACTCCTGTTGGGTGCAGATTAGGTTACGGGATTTCTTTTCTTCTGTCACCGTCAATGCCCCAGTGTCAGAGAGCTTTAATATTTAATGCATTCCTAATTAGTCTCCATTGGCCCAGGGCACTTAACAAAACCTGACACCAACCATAGAGTCAAGTTCATTTAGAGAACACAATTACCCAACCATCATTTCCATGCAGCGGCTGGATTACCCATAAAATTCCCTTCCCAACCCCCATCCCTACTCCCACCTTCCCACAGTCACAAGTTAATTACAAAAAGAAAAAATAGCATTTGATTCCAGTGACAGAAGATACAAATTATCTCATTTGGTCAGGGCAATGACATTTCCAAGACTCCTTTAATCGCTCGGAAGCCCTGCTGCATTGAGCGGCATTTACCGAAGGATATTGCTGCTTGTGTCACTGCCGCCTTGATGCCTTGTTGCTTTGCATGCTCAGAAGATCTGAAGTTCATTCTTTCCTAAAGCATTGACTGATCATCTGGGAAAGGAGGAATAAAAAGGATCTGGAAAGGAAAATAAAACACAACTTTATATAACAAGTGTTTGCTTAGGGGGCCTCCAATCAGCAGGCATGGTAGGGTAGAGGGAATGGGTTGTTAGGGGGCAGAGCAGTGATGGGAGGGGATGTGCTGAACAATGAAACCAGGGCTAAAGGGAGAACATGTCTTCTCTGTGCTGGAAGCTGAGCCCATGCATGGTGTGTCCTCATGCTCAGCTTTTGGGACCTAACCCCAGTGATATCCAGGTGCACTTCTTGATAAATCCAAGAGAAGCAAGCTCTGAGCTGCTGCCTGGAAGCACTGACCTTTTGCTGTTGGCTCTAGGGACACAAGCAATGCAAAGTTCAGCCTCATGTGTTCCCATCTAGAGAAAGACTTTGGATCTCTGCCCCAAAGAGCTCTGGGTATAACCGAGCCTGACAAAAAACAGACACAAAGCAGTGCATTGGGACATCACTATTTTGAGTTCAGCAACTCCAGCTCAACAGCCAAACTCCAACATCCTCCGGTATCAGCTTTTGTTGCCACCACTAAAGACTCTTAAGTGATCTAATGACCATTTCAGTGCTCAAATAACCAGAACATCCAGCAAGACAAATCTCCTTTGATTTGAAAAACCCCCTCAAGGCTTGGTGCTGCTCTTGGCCATCCCCTCTGGTAGCCTGCTGGGCACAAGGCAGACCAAAACACCTCAAACTAAACCTTTTTTGGATGGGATAATTCACTGGAACCAAACAGACTGCTTTGAAGGGGTGAACTGGATTGACTTCTGTTTTTCAAAGAGTAACTACAGAGCCTTCTGATGGATGATATCAACAAGTACAGATAATGGAAAAGGTAATAGCAGTAAAATCTCTTGCCCCGTGTCTAATTTTAGTGATAACAACAAATGCAAAATGTATGTAGCAAGCTGAGAAATAATTTAATTTGAAACCTGAAAAAAATTGTTTGCTGTAAAAGAAAGGAATGAATTAAAAATCAGCATCCATTGACTTCAATGGAAACTTCTTCCCGATGCCATGCAAATCTTTTGTTTTCTCCCAGAAGGAATCAAAGAATGGTCCAACAGCTGCGGCTGTCCAGTGTTCAGGGAGTAACTTTCTCCTCAGCTCCAAAAAACTTCTCAAACCAAGCATTAGGAAAGCCCATTCCAAGGAATGATGGCATTTCAATGAGTGAGGAGTCACCACTTTCCTCATTATTAGTGCTGTGCATGCAGCTTCATCCTCTGCATGTTAGGAGGCAGCAGCTGAAGGGTTAATGGGGAATATTAACTTGTTAAGACTGTTGATCTGCCCCGGGGCCATCGGGAGCTTAAATAGGCAACAGTTAATTAAAAATAAACTGACACTTTACTTTAAGGATAGTTTTAATAACCATTTATAAATGTTACATTAAAAATTCATGCACTGTTATCAACTCCTGCTAAGGATTTACAGCACAATGGAGGTGTTATGAATGTTTTATAGCTTCTGTGGAAAACCTCTTTCTGCACAGATATTTTCGGAGGTCTGTGTGTCTTTCCTGGGCTGCATCATGCATACCCACAACAACAGCAGCACGGCAAATACCAGAAGCTTCCCAAGATGTTCAGGCCTAAATTTAGACTTATAGATGGCTTGTCTGTAAGCCAACCTATCAGAAGCCTCAAATATCTCAGGAAAGTGTTAAAAAAAAAACAACAAAAAAACCCCAAACCAGCACATTTCTGGATTCCTGGCCAAAATTCAGCCCTGGTGTTTAGGACAGCCCCATCAGCTTTGCGTGCACTGTGCAGTGGATTGGATTTCTGCATTGGTACATCACAGCCCCAGGAGGGTCACAGTAAACAGCTGGGGGCCTCCGAAAGTGCAGCAAATATGATTACAATCTAGAGCAGAGAAAACAACCTAATGCTCCAGAGTAATCTTCATCAGCCTCTCCAAATGTATACACACACAAGCAAACACACTCACAAACACATCCGCCTGAACACAAACACCTCCACGCTGTGCATCTCTGTAAGCTTAGCACGGCGTGTTTTTGCTCCTGCTTGCAGCAAAACCGTTGTGCTTTGGCTAAGCAGAGCTTGTCCTGGAAGGCAAAGAGGAGCTCTAAGCTGAGCACTCAATAATAGCGCTCCTGGAGCTGCTCCCCTGCCCCGTGCTGCTCCCTGCCCTGCTCCCAGCTGTGAGCTGCATGCTGGTCCTTCCATGTCACGGATAGACCCACGCACGGGCAGGAGGTGGCAGGAGGATGCGATGAGTGCTGCCAGAGAGACGGTACATAAATGGAACGTCTGATCATCGTCATTAGCCATTTGGAAACGCGCTCCCTCTGACAATGGCGCTGCCCCCTTTTGTTTCAGCTCTCTGCAAACGCAGTGTGATTGAAGCTGGCTGGCTGCACGCTTAGAGAAAACAGATTTAAGCTTATGCTTACCTGCTTCTCTGTGCTGCTTGCAGCTCACATGGCAATGGTACCTCGGGGGGATGCTGCATGCTGGGGCTGGGCTGCCAGGACCTCAATGACACCCATTCACAGGAGTGATTAAATGTGCCAGGTGAGGCCCGAGCACCTCCTTTGTGCTTCGTGCTGCCCATGCAAACACGGGTCCTCGCTGTGCAAGCTCTGATGGAGAACAGCCTTCAGAATCTGCAGCCTGCCACCAATCAAACTGGCATTCACCTTGCTTGCTTTTTCTTTCTTTCTTTCTTTCTTTCTTTCTTTTTTTTTGCTTTGCTTTAAAGGAAAGGTTCCGAATGTAGGCTGTGGAGCCTGGCAAAAAAAAAGTTAAAAATGAGTGAAAAATACATGGTGCCAGGCAGGTTCAGAACTCTAATTAGGGTAATTGATAATACAATGCTCCAAGGTAACAGGAGCCCTTAGGCTTCTGTGCAAGCATCCCTGAAGAGGTGATAAAGATGGAGGAGGTGTTTGCCCAGGTTCACCTCATCAAATGTGCACCCTTCAAAGCAGCCAGACCCAGCTGGTCTCAGCCTCCTGCCAGCAGCCTGCTTGGGGCTGGCTGTCCTGGCACTCCATTCAGCAGGGTTGGGTCTAACACCCCACCAAGGGCTGAGATGGGTCAGTGAGAGCTGTTGCAGCCACAGAGCGCCCGTAAAATATTGTCTTCTCCATCGTCCTGTATTCTCACTCTTCCTCTGCACTATTCCCTGAATTATTCTCATTCAGGGCAACTTCTCCGTTCCCTCCAGTGACGACAGATTTGTTCTGATGGAGTCACGAAGGGCTGCTTCTGCAAGGACTTCAAAACGCTTGTTTCATGCACTTGATTCCTTTCATCCTTTATTGGCTCTGGGTTCTGTTGGACTCCCAACTGTTCCCCAGCCTTATCTGCTCACATTTCTGCTGAGAATTTGGAGGCAACACAGTCAAAATCCACATGTGATACCTAGGATGAGAGCTGCTACTTCCCAGCTGACAGAAGCTCAAAGAGACCCAACATACACGCACACGTAGCTGTGAATGCCACCATCACACACTCTGAACCAGCACCATCTGAACAAGCAGACAATGTGCACGGATGTACTGATGCACATCCCAGGTGCGTGGGCTTCCAGCTGTTGGTGGGTACCCTCAGTGATGCTCTGAGATGGCCCCTTTGGGCACACAGCCCATCCACAACCAGAGAGCTCTTGGGCGTGCTGCAAAGCACTTCTCTCTGCAAAACCCAGAGCCTGGAGATATGGGACTCAATGCTTTTAGCACTGCCTGGGGATCTGGGCATCCTACCCCTCTGCACTCACATACATGCAGTGAGCCCTCAGGTATCCTCTCTGGCACATCCCAGCCCTCAAATAAGTACCTGTCACCCAGCTCCTGGCACACTTACTGCAGGAAGGTGCCCCTCCCCAGCACCGCCCCCCTCCTCTTGCTCCATCTGTGCTGTACCCACATGAAAACTTGGAATCTTATGGATCTAATTTGTACTTTTGCACCAGATCCAGAGAAACCTGAGGCATGCACTTTACCCAGCAAGCCCAGACTATTGGCAAAGCCACATATGGATGCAAACAGTGATGGAGAGACTGTCAGACAGGGAATGTATGCTATGCAGTGCTCACAGCCCCTACCTGGGCCCAATTTGCTGCTTGCGTTCCTGTCACCAGAGGATTGTTGCCATGTGTTCACTCACCCAAATCTCCCTGCAGCATTTTTAATCTAATCTCCTCTGTAACTGCAAGGTGAGGGTCATTCATGGCTATTTTTCATAAAAACAATATTTCAAACCAAATAACAATAATGCAGAAGAGGGAGGGGGAAAAAAAAAAAGACCCTGAAAACGTAAGGAGAGCTTCAAGCAGGCAGCAATGAAGCTCAGAGGCTTGTCTCCCTCTGCTGGCTCCCAGGCACAGCAGGGACGAGTCAAACTGCTTTTTAAAAGGAAAAACACAACAGAAACACCAAATACAACCACCAGCCCACCGCTGGGATTTGAGTCTGTGTTTGTTTGGGTGTTTTATTTTGTTTGGGTTTTTTTTTTTTTTGCTACAAAGAGAGGAAAGGAAAGGGAAGGAGCGGCCACACGTGTGGGTCTGATTTCAGGACGAGGTCTCAGAGGCACAATCCCTCTGTGATATCTCAATCGGTTCTGTTCTCTGACTTGAATGTATGTTCTCAAGGCAGAGGGAAGAACGGTCATTTTTAACTGAGAACTTTCATGAGAAGGCTTCAGAAGCCCAGCTATACCACTCCCCCCAAGCTGATCTGCAGTTTCTATCCCTACCTTTATGATTTCTTTTTTGAGAAACTGGGGTTGCATTGTGTTGTTAATACGTTTACCTACAGCACTATGGTGGGTTTGGGATTCTGTGACGCGAGCTTTGCTAACCTGCGTAGATCCGGAGGGCTTTCTAAATGTCTGTGATGGTTCCTTTCTGCTTGATAATCTGCTGCATGAAATCTTCCAGGATGGGCATCTATCATGCAATGAAATCTGTAAGAACGTTCCCCGAGTCCTGTGATCATCCATATTGCAAACAATTAAGGGCTTTCACTGCCTTGATTCTCCAGAAATTACTCTTCTTTTGGGGATGAAATGTTAAAGGAAATCAATGCTGTTAAGAAAAAGACATCATAATTCGCCAGGGGGAAGGGCAAACGTGGTCATTTTTAGCCATCAAGAAAACAAAAATTGCTATCCCTGGCTTAAATATCATTGTGATGAAGTTGTTTTTCCAATCAGATTCTCATTTGTGCTTGATACTTTACCAGAATACTGGGTCTAACCACAAATAAGATCTCACTGGCATTTATACTAATACGCCTTGAGGAAAAGCTGTATAAAGTCATGGTATTATCTCTATAACACTGCAAAAAAAGCGGAGGGATTTGCTGTTTATGTTGCTTTTGCTTTTCACTTGCCCATTTGCACGCTCTCCAATAGGAGCTGCCCTGGAAAGTTCTCAGCCACTGGAACAGGTTGCCCAAGGAGGCTGTGGATGCTCCACCCCTGGAGACATTCAAGGCCAGGCTGGATGTGGCTCTGGGCAGCCTGGTCTGCTGGTTGGCAACTCTGCACACAGCGGGGGGCGGGGGAGGAGAGGGTTGAAATTAGATGATCATTGCAGTGCTTTTCAACCCAGGCCATTCTATGATTTGATTCTATGATTGCACTGGGAAGAAGCAGGAGCAGTGCCAGCCCCACCTGAACCCGGTGGGTAGAGCGAGAAGAGGGCAGAGAGTAGCCCAGAAAATACTGGAGCAGCAGCTAGCTCCTGCATAGACATGTGGGAGGGAGTGGATGACCACACACAGAATGCTGATGGATGGTCTGCCTTAGACCTGAGATTTTCAGCCTGGATCATGAAAGCTCGGGGCATACATGTGCTTTTGCTGCGAGGGCTGAGAAAGTTGGCAGAGGAAAGCGAGCCAGCAGAGAAAGCCGGCCAACTGCGAGGGCTTATGTCAGCCTTCCACCTCCAGCAGGCAAAGCTTCAGGAGGCCTCAGACCAAAGTAGGGCGGAAATCAGTGTTTTCTTCCCAAACAGCCCCATCAGCACCAGCAGGTGGGGTTAGTCCAGCATCAATGCGCTGCCGACGAGAACCAGGTAGTGAATAATAATTGCAGCCCCATTCCTGCAGCGATCTCTCCATAGAGGTTGGTCGTTGACCCAGCGCAGTTTAGCTTGTGAGGTGTGATGAAATCGCAGCCGGAGGGCTTCTGGCAGTGGCTGCAGGCTATTAAAGCTCAGGTGCCATCCTCAGCTTTTGCTGTGGGCTCTTCTTTATTCATGACGTGACAGGCAGAGGATGAGGTGTCAGGCATAACGCTAATGTTTCCGGGCACCCATTGGTTTGTATTGCTCACAAAACTTTGCCTTATTTAGGAGACGATTTGTGTATTTATAATTAATATGGATTAGATATTATTATCTATGCAATATGGCAGGCAAGCAGTTGAGAGAGGCTAACAGCTGTTCAATAATGCAAATGATGCGCACATAAATTACAGTTTAGTAATGGGATATTATTACCAACGCACACAAAAGTTCAGAACCCAGGGGTGGCAAAAATAAATAACCATGGCATGGAAACATTCCCAAACTTTCCCTAGGCTTGCAGCTGAGGTGCAGGGAACAGACCCAGGCACCGGTTCCTCCTACATTCACCAACTGGCCTCACTGTTTGCAGCAGTTATGAATGAATGGGAAAATAGCACAGCTGGCCTCCAAACAACCATCCAAGCTTTGTGTGCTTGCTCCCAGCCAAAAAAAAAAAAAAAAAAAAAAAGGAAAAAAAAAGAAAAGAAAATGCTCCCAGCACTTTTGTTGGCACCTGGATTTTCTGAAGAAAGGCATCAGCTTTGACAAACGTTTTGTTGGGAAGGTTGGTCTGCTCTGAAAATGAGCCTCCCCAGGGAAGGATGTGCCTGTGTGGCCTCTTTGATTTTTTCCAGCCCATGCTATCATTTCTTTTCCTTTCCAACACAGGCTTTCTTCTTTTGCTTCCCTTGCCTGCAGAGTTGGGGCAGCTGGAAATCCTGATGTGCTCGGCAAGAGTGGGCAGACCTCTCTGGGAAGCAGAGGCAGTTGGACCTGGATTGATGTGCTTGTCCCGCTATGTGAGCTACAAATCCAAGGTGCTCCCGACAGGCTGCACACCATGAGCTGCACAAAACAAAGGGAGCATTTCTCTCTGGTAAACTCCAGATGAAAATCTTGGCTCTATTTTTCATAGAGACACCTGCTTCTAGACCCAGAATTCTGCCAGCAAAGTGCCCAAAGGTAAGGTTTATTCCCACATTTCTGATTCAAGGATTCCTTCTTAGCAGCATCCTGTTAAGACTCCTGGAAGCTTCAGCTGGAGCTTGAGCTTTGTTGGACACTGAAGTCCTGCAACCCCCTGAAACCAGAACACAGCAGTTCTTGCATCTTCAGGACTCCCCATCCCACAGACATTGGGCTCTCTGCACTCCTAGCACCCATCCCAGTAGGGATGAGGGATGCAAGAAATGGCTTTCCTTAACCTAAACCCAAATGAAACAAAGCACCAGGAGGGGATGGTTGTGGAAGAAACACGTCCACCTTCTCACTTGGGAGCAGCAGACAGGCACAGAAAGCACAGCATTCCAGCACTGCCTCCACCCTACAGGTGAGGAATGCGGTGGGACTTGTCACCAGCTCTTCATGATCTTGTTAAGCCTGTCTAGTGATGTAAAATATACTGACAGGAGTCCTGTTAACACAGTGAATCCAAATCAGCTCCTCTGCCAATATCCCCGCAAGGAGCATAGGAACAAGGGAGAAGCAGGGCAGCAAGGAAAGATTTGACATCGTACTCCCAAATCAGCTGTCACATAGAAAGGGATAGCCGGAGGTACAGAAATGTGGTGGGAGAGAAAAGGGGAGCAAGAGGAATGTAAAAGCAGAAAAAAGTAAGTAAGAATTGCACTTGTCTTCAGGACCGAGTCTGCACAGGACACATCTATGTCAGAAATCTCAGTGACTCAGAAGAATCATTGCCTTCACCACACCATCCTGCAACGTGGTGCACCTAAGCCACAGCACCCGCTCACTCCTGCTCTGAGCAGCAGCTGAAGTCCACAGGTCTCTTCTCCATCCCAGCTTGTAATTTTGCTTGCAATAGCAACACGTGACAGAGGGAAAAGCGCAGCATTTCCCCAGTGTTGTAAATAAGGCTGAGATTACTGACGGCTAGAATAGGACTGACTATTGCAATATTTAATTTGCTGGGTGGGCAATTCATTAAAACAGATATCTAGGGCTTTAATCACTCTGCCAGGCTGCCATCTGCTTCCCTCACGCTCCCTCCTGGCTTAGGCCGGGTCTCGATATAGGAGGGGACAGCTTGTGAGAGGCTCTTTGGGGCCTGTGTCATAATTCATCTTGTGCACACAGCAGAGCAAACTGCTTGGTGCAATGAATCCTGCCACGTGTGTACAGCAGCACTGCTCCTGCTCTGACAGGGACTGCAAGAGCAAGGGGTGTCCCAGGCTTTGGGAACAGGGCTGGGAACAGAAGTTTGGGAACAGGTCAGGGAATTGGATCCTCTCACCTCCCTGCCATGTCAGTGGGGTTTACAGAAAGCATCCGGCAGTATTTACTGAGATGCTATTCACAGATATGAAATCAATTCATCTTGTCAGCTTGCTTGCTGTGGTTCTCAGTGCCACAGGGCTTTTCCTCCAAAACCTGCACTCTTTCTGTCTCATATACAATCTTAGAAACAACACTTCCACCCTCCAGGTCACTTCTACCAACCACAAAAAGCCAGGACCTCAGAGTGCTCCCACAGAGCCTGACAGCAACCTTGTCTCCTTCACGTCAACACTCAGACCTCTGAGCCCACCCTGATAGCATCTAGGTGGGATTTGGCTTTGAAGCTTCCTCTTACCATGAACTTTGTTCTTTCTCAGGGCATCCCCAGCCAGCAAGTCAAGAAGGAGAGACCATCACGGGCTGCTTCTCACCTGGCCATGCACTCAACAGGAGAGCACTGTGCTGTGTGCTTATAAACCTTGTCGGAATGAGAAACTGTATCTCAAACGTTCACACTAGGATTTCAATGAGGAGAAATATCATCTCTACTTATCTTTCAGCTGTTGGTTTCTTATGATACACATGATACTTAAATTCCCTTCCAGGCCAGGTGTAGCTATATTAAGCTGCCTTTCCTTACAGTAAATGCTAGGCTTTTTCTCAATCAGATGTGGTGCTGCCTAGGTTCTTGTAAGCAAGGCAAAGGCTGAGCTACACTAAATGTTTTAACATGTTTAGTGCTTTTCTCTGTTGACACTTCACTGAGAGACAGAGTGAAACCTCCTGAGGTAGACCTCTAAGTCTGGCTTTCAGATACAGCCCAGCAAGGGGAAGGAAGCATTCAGTGTATTCAGATTCCCCTTGAAAGTCTTCAGGAGGCTCACAGAGCCATATGCCAGCAGAATGGAAAATGTAAATATCTCCTATTGAGATAAGGGACTTGGGTCTCGGGAAGATTAAGAGGGAAATGAAGAGGAAAGGGCGGATGGCAGTGGGGCAGATGGGGAAGAGGAAGTATTTCTGCCATAAGGACCAAAGGATCCCATGGATGACAAATTAAATATGTTATTATTCCTGTGCAAGACGTTGTCATTTTTGTTTGCTAAGGCTCCCAATTCTCAATCCACTTTTCTCCAATAGCTGGCCTACACGAGGAGCAGTTTTGGCTACGTTGAGCTTTGGGAGGAGAAGATTCTCAAGTGGTTTCATGTATAGCATGCAAGGAATTGGAGTGGACAACTGAAAATGGGCAGATGGCCTTGGAGTCCTATGGAGACAAGAAGGATAAATGAGAGATCCCTCTTCCCTCAAAGAGAGGGGTTTATGAGGGGGCACACTGAGTAAAGCATTGCTGGACAAAGCTCTTGTATCATGGTGAGCAGGGCAGTGCAATAATGGGGCAGAGCAAAGGATTCTGCCTTTATTTGAAGAAAATGGCTCATGCTAGCTGAAAATCGTGATGTTTTTAGTTATAGGACTGCTGGCACCCACCTGGTGCCAGGGAGCAGCACCTGAAGAAACTCCACAGCCGTGCAGATTAAGGAAGCATTTAGCAAGCCAGGCAGGAGCCTGTCCCAGTCAGAAGTCCATCTTAACCGATAGGGGTTCAAAACTAATTTGTCTGTTTGATTTCCAAGAAGTTGATGCCTTCAGTGCAGTAAATGAGTCTTGTAAATGGAGGTCACAGCAGGGCCTGTTGTTTGCTTTTGCTCCTGTCAGGAGCCAAGCAGAAGGGCTTTCACACACCACTCTGCATTTCAAACCAGCAGCAGCAGCCTGGGAGCCTTTAAGTAGGCCCTAATTAGCACTGATAGATTTCAGGGTGCTCTGAGGCTAGATGCAGAGCTGGGAGGCAGTCTCCTTCATTGCCTGAATGACAAAAAGCTTTTTGCTGGGACTTCTTTGAGAAAGCTCAATAAAAGTGGTTATGGCATGGCCACAGGCCTGGAATTAACAGCCAACCCGACAAAGAAAAGAGGTAAAACAGTCACCAATTAATGCTGCTTCCCGAGCATCCTCCAGACAAACTTCCAGAGAGCTGCAGGTTTGGGCTTCGGCTGCTCACCTACGTGTTCTCCAGTCCTTTGGGTTGGCAAAGTTGGAGATAAGTTCTTATGAAGAAATGTGTCAAGTCATAAATTCCTGGCACTTTCTGACTCCCCTGTGTATGTGTTTGATAGTTTATGAAAAGTTGCAGAATTATGATGGTTAGGTTAAGCCTCTGCAGCTTGTGCTTTTAACTTGGCATGCCTCCAGCTGTGACAAGTACATGTGTGTCGAAAGGCTCTGCCCTATGTGTCTTTGACTCATAGAACTATAATTCTGCACCAGTTCTGTTCCAGCCAAGAGGAGGGGGAAATAATCCTGAAATGGTCGGAAGAGAAAAATTATTCCATGAGATTCAATCAATCCTAGTTTCCATGTGTTTGTGTCTCTGTTTCACCCTCATCATTTCCCCCTTGGAGTCACCTTGCTTAGAGACGTTTACCATCTTAATCACCCACTCCATTACCTCTGCCATTCCTCCTCCACCACCACCAGCTCTGTGCTGAGCTGGATCTCTAAGCTGGGATGTGCTATGGTAGAGCTGCAATGCAACGTCTGCCTGGCCCATGCATGCTGACCCAAGGGTTGCCCACTACAGTGGATAGTCTTGTCTTGCTCAGAGGACTACATCCCAATTATTATGGTTCTAAATGAAGAGAGGAGTAATCTTGACTCCACTAGTGCAGTGGCAATTGGAAGAGCACTGGAGATAGCTTTGTGTTTCTGTCATCTTCGCATACCCTCTAGTTGTAGCCACTGGAACCCAGAGTATACATGAAGTGCCATGTGAAAACATTTGAGTAAGCTCATGTATTGCCATTCTGGAGGCTGAGTTCAAAACTCTGCTCCAGCACAGTGGCCTTGGAGAAATCCTTGCTCTGGTTTCTCTATATGAGGAACCAGTGCTGTTCTGTGTGTTATTTTTTGCCTTTTTGCATACTGTACAACCTACAGGTGTCTGTGGGTGACTTAAAGCCATGGGTCCCAGGCTCAGCTGTTGACCAGTGCTATTCTGCTGCTGACTGAGCATCACTTACCCCACCATACTGGAGAACTTCTCTCATACACAACAATACGCCAATGTCTGTGCAAGATCCAAGAGGATGCACTGACAGTCAGATGTGATATAAGCTGAAATTCTGTGCTCTTTTTGGATCATTGCAGTGGTATTAAACTAAAACAAACAACAACAAAAAAACCCAACACCAACAGAAAAGTTTCATGTTTGCAAAGTTAATGCAGAAGGGCAAAGGGCTTTGTCTACAAGGGAAAGGTATGCAGAAAGGAAGAAGAGGAAGAAAACAAAAACTTATATAGCTGAGGGGAAAAAAAAGGTCGGCTAAGAAGGGATTTAATTGATAATGGTTTAGATAATGTCAAGTGAAGTTTCTATTCTCAGCCCAAGTGCAGATGATGAGGCGAAAGGACTAAATGTAGAAATTAAAGAAATACCCATTCAAAGCTAAACTGAGAAACCTTTTGTCACACAGAGAATCATAAGTGAGTGAGAAGTCCCAGCAGGAGAGGTTCTCAAGGCAAAATAACACTGGGGGCATTCAGGAAATAATTAGCTGGCTTCCTGGAGGGAGCAAGTAGATGTGTGTGAGGGAAGGAGGAGGGTAGAGGAGGGGGGATGACTGGAATGATATAAGATTCTAATAGAAAGAATAGATGAGGGGCCTTTAACTCATTCTGTGAAGGGGGGAAAAGAGTAATCAAGTCAGTAATGGAAGAAGATCTCATATGCTCAATGTAAGGAGCTCCTCAGGAGTGGCAGCCTAGATCAGATGGGTGAAATGAGGCTCCCTCCTCTGCCTGAGATACACCATCCCATCACACAGCACCAGCTCTGCAGGAGGCCATGTGTTGCAGAACAAAGTGACCCATGGGCTGCTCCTGGTCCCTGCATGTGAGCTTGTGGGTGCTTGCTCTCCTCATTTTGTGGTTCTGTTGTTACTAGGCTGGACCTGAACGGCTCTCACGTTGATTCCCATTTTGGTCAGGGAGAGATGCATTTGTTGACAATGTTATTACTGTTGTTGATGCTGTGGCAAAGCATTTTTGTAGGAACAACCCTTCCAGCTTTCATGGGAGGAGCTCCTCATCTCTCTCAGACACCACATGCCAATGTAGAGTTGCCCCTAAACATCTCTGCTGACAACAAATGGAGGGCGGGTAACCTCCGTACCCTCAGCATCTGACTTTTGGGTGGTTCACGCTTAGAGAGACAAATCCCACACTGAAATCAACACTCCATGCAGTGGATTTGCAGCAGGGCCTTGGTATATGTGTCTGGAGTTGTTATTATCACTTTGATATCGTTACATCTTTGCATGAACCTTCTGGTAATTCTTGTGCAGGAAGTTTCTGCCACAATTTCTCTCATCTCAGTAGTTTCTCATTTTTTTTTTTTTTTTTTTTACTCTAAAAGTGATAAATGATGATGCGTTTAGAATTAATTTCCATTCTAGCAGCTCGTGACAACCTCTTTGTCTGTGTTACTTGGGACAAAGCAAAAAAATTAAGGAAGGGATTTCATAGGTTTTATCCTCAGTGCTAACATGGAAAAGAAATCTAAAACCGAGCCAAAAGGTGCAAGAGCCACATAAAGACATTTGTCTGTATCAAATACATCTTCTGATTTTCTCCCTTCACAACTATTCCCAAACTGAAAGATGTTCTTTTTTAGAGCATGAAGGCTCAGACCTTCCGATTTCTACATATTCTTTGGGAAGGCAGCGAGTGGTTCCCCACACCCGCCTGTCAACCCCTAATTGGAGCACTCACCTTCAAGGGGAAGAGTTCAAACTTTGGGCCTATTCAACAAGTGGCTTTTCAGCAGGAACTGCTAACGAGGGCACCAATTAGCACTCACTGTACTAGTGGCTTTTGCTATATGAGTAGGAGTCCTCTAGGAACCAAGTGAGACCGCCTTAGGATCTGACCTGACCGTTGAGCTCCAGTCATTCAACAGCTGCCAGAGGGTAATCACTGCAAACCACTGCCAACCTCTGCTGGAGATGAACCACTGACTGACACCCATGTGCCCCCGTGGCAGTCTTTCCTCATCCTCAGAAAGCTTCCCTGTCATTAACCATCCCTCCTTCCACAGTCTCACTCCAGCCTCATTCTAAAAGAGGCAATCTGTGCCAGTCTCTGCCCCTACTTTGATGCAGTGTCATGTTCACAGCACGTTCCAATAAAAAGTGGCTTGCAGACTGCAAGCAACCTCTTGTCTGGAGCATTTCAGAGCTGCCAGCTATGTAGCATGGGTGGGAGCTGTGTCCAAGCATACATGTCAAGCCACTCCGAAGGGGCTGAAGAGCCTTGCCTGATCTTTGAGGACTGAAGCTATGGAATAGGAGATGAGTTACAGTCAGAGCTCAGACATCATTGCTAGAATCCCTCCTCCAGTCCATATTTCAACAGCAGCTGTCTAGCTCAGCATACTGACTGCCACCTTGCGTGTTTTCTAGCAGAGTCTGAAACACCACCTCAGTCTCAAAACAACCCCAAGCTCAGGCCTATCCCCAACGAAGTGTCCCCACTCTACACAGGTGTAGGAATACAGAGTAGACTCCCAAAGAGCAGTTCTTCTTTTATTCTTCCCCCAGATGACTGTGGCTCTCTGCAGGATCCCCTTCATCAAACGGTTCCCCCAAAGCAGGGGCATCCTCAACCATCCCCACAAGAAATCACTGCTTGAACAGAGAGCAGATTCCTCCCTTGCTGCTCCTCTGCAGTCTGTTTCCATTCCTTTCTATCGCAGCCTGCCAAAGCAAACAGCAAACACACAGCCCAGCACCAGTCAACGTTAGGAAAAGGTCACTGAAGCCTAAATCACGCTCCCAGGCTCTCCCTAAGGAGATGGAGGGGAATTGGGCACTGTGGCTGCAAGCTACGGTTTAAAAGGGACAGACAGACAGGGAAAAAGCTTCCATCTTCCCCCAAGGCCACTGACAAGGGCCAAATTAATGGGGAGATACAAAGCTTGGAGATTAGCATTTGAGCGTATTGAAGGAGCGGAGATTGTAGGAGGTCTGAGAGGGGACAACAGAGAGTTTACAAACCCTTTAATCTGGCAGATAGCGGCTGTCGGGGATGCATGTTCCAACATGCTCCATGACACTGTAGATCATGTTAGCCTTTGTGCTGGTTTAATTGGAGCTTTGCAGTTGCCCTTGGTCACTGCTAATTGCCTTAATTGAAATGGCTGGCGTCTGCGCGAGTGGGAATACATGCTCATGTGGGTTTAAGAGGAAAATACATCCTCAGCGTTCCTTGCCATTGTCCAATGAGCTTGAGCTGAGTGATGTGATTGCATCAGCTGCCTGCTGTGCTTTAGAAAAGCTGGCTGGATTTATTGCAAGCTTATAAAAACCCAGCTTTAGGCTGCATTGGTTGCACTTGGTTACTTAAAGGAATAGAAGGGAAAAGAAATAGCTGTTTGTGTAACATTCACCCTGAGGCAGAGGGATTTCCATCCACACCCCTACTCCCCACACTCTGCATCTCCTCTCTTTCCAACTGTGTGTACAGCAACCGAATTAGATCAGGAGCCCCCATTTTCTGCATGGATTTTCTGCAGGCTGAAGGCAGTGAGGCAGGTTGGTTCTGAGAGCTTTAGAAATAGCTCAAGGCTCCTTTGAATGGAGAACACATAAAGTCATCTATTTCCCTACCTCTAAACATGGGAGAAAACATTAGGAAATCAAGCACACATCCCAGTGCATCCCTGTGCCTTGTTGCTCAGCCTCTATCCAAGCAGGAGTTGTAATACTGTAACAGACCTTAGGACAGTGGCAGGTATCTCTTCTCTCTAGCAAGTGCCTCTTACTATAACCAATGCCTTTAATAGTGTGAATTCCCCTAGAAAGCAAAATCAATCACTCCACCACCTTGCTGACGGCCCTATCTCCAAGCAGCCATAAGAAAGCTGTGATTGGAGTTCAGGAAATCCTATGCTTAGCAGTGAGAAGCCCAAGAAAAGGGCTGGGTTTCAGAAACATCTCTGTACACATCATTCCCATACTGGCAGCCAATTGCCTGGCATCTTCCAGGGTCTTCTGTTCTCCTTCATTTAAAGTGCTGAACTCAGGGCCATGTACTCCACTCCTGCCAGTAACCTCAGAGCTGGGTGCCATGTCACCAGGGCCAAATCCTTCAATTATATCCGGATCTAAGACTCCAAAACGTCGCAAGGACCTGGAAGCTTGCACAGGTTTTGGTATAAGAAAGCTTTGGCAGCCTACGAAGATGCATCACTTTGAGTTAATTTATAAGAACTTGGACAGGGAGAGAGTTCATTTAATTGAAAGATGTAATTATCAGGTGTTGAAGGCAAAGAGGCTCATTAATTTCTGAGACATGCTGTTGACTGAACTGTTCTCATTTTCATTTTTCACTCCATATCAAGGCTGAATCCACGTGCCAGGGAGGGCTGGAAGAAACCAGATCACTGATGGCCTTTTGCTTGTCTTATTTTCCACAGGACAGAGATTTCTCTGTAGCCCAACGGTGGCCACAGGCTGTGTTGGCCTGCCCTTGTTGTATGACAGCTTCCATGGGGACGCCTTGCCATGGTTTTATTAGAACCTGGACTCAGGTGACTCCCAAAGCTTCTTGTAGCAGGGTAGATTGGGATAAAGTGAAAGGTGATGGATTGCACGGGCCCCATCTGGTGATGAAAAGAAAGCTGTGAACTCCCTTCATACCTTTTCTCCTTCCTTCAGCTTTAATGCCTATATCCAGCCTTCAAGCAAAGAGGACGAAGATGCTTGGATGATACAGGAGGGAAGGAACCCCATGGGGAACACTGAGAAGTTGTGGCTGAAGGCTATCAGCGTCCTTTGCCCAGAAATCCAGGTCACAAATCTCTCCATCTGGATTTGCACAGCCATCCCACCTCTACTACTTCCTCACTTCTGCCCCCAACAGAAACTGAGGCTGCCTTGCCACCTCCCTCCTTGCATTGGTATTCCCTCTGGCTTGCCAGTCTGCACTCAGATTTATGATTTATTTAGAATTGGATTACACTGAGGCTCAAGGCCAGCACTCCCTAATCTGTCACCGTCCCTGCCATGGCCGTACACAAACATTTGTTTTAGCTGCATCAGCATCTCCGGCTCCTGAAGAAGGACGCCCATTGTTAATTGCTATAGCAACCACAATTCAGGGTTTGGGCATTTTTTCTTATTATTTTTTTTAATTCCCCTATCCCTGCCGAGAAGCACTGGCATTGTCAAGTGATAGATATTTATAACTCAATATAACAGTGGCACGTTGAAGTTACGCTGCTGAAATGCATCACAGCCAGAGTTGTTCTGTTATTTGTTTTTGTGCTGAATAGTAGCAAGCACTTTAAGTTATTGTCCTCACTCCCCCATAAAAAGGGAAAAGAAGGGCTGTATAATTGTTGCTTGTATTTATAGCAATTGGATGCAAAGTGCCAGGGTGCAAGGAAGTCTGCCTTCAGCAACGTCACTCAAGATGAGATGGAGGGCTGTGTTCCCTTCAAATACGCTGATCGTGAATGTCTGCCTGGATTGGGAAATGAGGTTTTTGGGTTTGGATGAACAAACTGATTGTGCCAGGGATATTTTTGGCCCCAGCTGGCTAAAGTTTGATGAGCTAAGATGTGGAACCAACGTAAAATAATGAGTAAGCCCTCTGAAATTACTGAGCACGAGTGCAAACCAGGAAACAGCAACCCATCTTTAATGCACCATGACATGAGTGCAAAGAGTTTGCACTCAGCCTTTTTCCTACTGCTGTCTAGGCAAGGCCCTGTGGAGATTTGTTCTTCTCAACCCCCTGAAGGGTTGCATGGCCAACTGACCATACACTTATTATACTTTGGGATTGCTCAGAGAGGGTGGGCCAGGAACCCAAGGCTGAAGTGTGAGGTGTGCCACTGGGTCATGGGTTCATCTTGAAGGGGCTCAGGGGTGGGCCAGAGGGGAAGCTACAGTGTAAGGCTGGAGAAAAGACCAAGCAAAAGCTGCCGTTGTGTGGGCAGGAAGAAAAGCAGGAAAGGCAGTGTGTAAGAAATAATCTGTAGCAAAAAAATAAAAAGCTGAAGGCCCCAGGGATCAGCTGTTTTAGGAGGAAAGAGGCTTAGAAGAGTGGCCAGGATTGGGTTGTGTTGTGAAAAATCTGAGTAGCTTGCTACTGCAGTGGGGCCTCCAGTCAATGGCCTTTGCATGCCAAGGGAAGCTTTGTGCATGGATGCAACGGTGTCACTCCAAAAGGAAAGCCAGAAATCAGTGAGGGCCTCTTCTTCCCCAGGACTCAAAGCTTTGTTCCTGATGTGCTGCTAATGCTCGTGTGGTCCTGAGCTGTGGGGCTTCCCCAGACTCTTGTGAGTTGGGACAATGCTTGCAGACCAGGTCACTGTCCCTTTGTTGGAGGGGAAAGCTCCAGGCTCAGCTGCTCCAGTGTGAGGTATCTGATGCTATTTCCCAGCAGCTGCTAGGTTAACGGGGAGCTGCATAAGAAGCTGCTTATGGGGCTGGGATGGAAGGAGGTAGGGCATTTCCTCAAACAGCTTTAAAGCTCATCAATGATTTGATTTGCTTTCTGAGAATGCTTTAGCTCAACAAACAATTGCAAGCTACACAGTCGCAAGGTAAAATGAGAAGCCCATGGGCATTAATTATATATATAGATATTAAAAAAGAAGCTACTGCTTAATTATTGTTTGCAAATCTCAGTATTTAAATTGACTTATTTGCAAATGTCTGTTTAGAAATTGACTTTGTAATTATAAAGTCGGTGCAGGCATATCACAGGCCCTGGAGGGGTCTCTAACGAGGAATGATAATGTACTAGGCAAAGTGAACTATCCTGAGCTGCATGTTAATAACCAAGAGGTGCTTGGAAGGGGGAGCGGAGGGTCTGCAAGAAATCCCAAAGCCAACAAATGTAGAAGCAAGAGACGGAGGGTAGAGAGGGATGGCTCCACAAAGCAAGGGGCTAACGGGTTTGAGAAGGGGCTTCAGGGAAGCAGGCAGCTCTTTCTGTAGCACTGGCAATCGCAGTGAGTTGGTAGCAACCTCTGTTTCAGCTCATGAATGAGAATGAGGCAGGCTGTTGGCAGCCAGGCACTGGCTGCTGCAGAGCTGGAGCTCCCCACCAGTGGAAATGACACTGCTGGGCTTGCATTCAGCCATCCCCTCGCCACACTCCCCTGTAGCAGATGGGATGGACTCACACTGACAGTCATAAGCCCCTTAGTAGGCATGTCTACACGCAGTGGGAGGGCAGCTCACACTGCTTGCTCCCCAGGCTGTAAGAAAGTAAGGTGGTTCCCAGGTCTAATGTCCCCTTCTTGCACTTGAAGCCTTGTTAACCGAACTCTGTGGTGGAGGGCGATCTCTGTGACTGGACAGCCTGTATCTCCAGGTACCCGTGGCTGTGCTCTGCCATGTGAAGCAGGTGACCTCTGATGGGTTGCAAGGTCTTCTGGGTGAAGAGTGGTATATTTTCCAGGCCACAAATCTTTGTCAGTCCTACAGCGTGTGCAATAACTCTTAAGATTTAACTTCTGCACGCGTCCAAGTTGTATAACTACATCAAAGGTGGAACAGGAGTGTTCTATCACCTTTTCCTCTCCATCATCCTTGACAAAAGCACTTCCAGTCTCCAAATCTAGTGGTCTAGGGTATTTCTTCTTTACGGACCATCACCATTAGCTTTATAGCCAGCCACTGGCCCGTTGGTTCCTTGCATAGTTCATTAACCAAGGGGGAACAAAGCTTGGCTGCTGAGCTGCACATTAGCAAGATCAACAGCTGGCAGGGTGCAAAAATAATAACTAAAAAAAATTACCATAAGCAAAAGCTCTGGGTTTTTGACTCGTCTGCTATGCATAGTCATGTTATCCCTTATTCGTGAGCATTCAGATGGTGCCAGTATATTCATGAAAATGTGGCAGCTTAAGACAAGGTCTGAAAGTTAAATAGGATCCAGGATCCTGCTGGAACAGAATAATATTACACTTTTGAGTGAAACCATGAGTGAAAGTGTGGTCCTTGTGAAATTAAAGGCAAACACCCAACACCTTTTTGACATCGCTGGGAAGGCAAAGGAACTACGTGAATCAAAAAACAACTGTTTCCCTGACCAAAATAGCTGTGTCGGTATAAAGCACAACTGATGGACTCAACATCCTCCTGCTATGTTTTCTAAATGCAAAGCATTGCTCAGTGTTTGCTGTTCGTTCCAATGTGCAGCTTGTGCCTATTAAATACAGAATAAATTCTGCTTGGAGCAGCAGTAAATGCCTTGCTGGAGGAAGATAAGAAGCCCCGCCCATTATAACCAGTGACATGGAAGACCCAAATTTCTTTACGTCTGCTTGAGCTGGCCAGAAATAAGCTATCTCTCATCCAAAGGCCAGGTAGCTGTACTGAGGCTAAGCTGAGAACATAAAGAGCCACTGAGAGCTGTTTGTAGGCACATGGCCCTGGACAGTTTGTTTGGCCTCTGTAAGTGAGATTTTTCTGGTTGTTCTGCCCACTGGTCCAGCGCATTTGGTTTTCAGTTATGTCAATGAAGCATTAAAAGAAGGAAAGGAAGGAAATAAGAAAAGCAGCTTGTGTTGAATTAAAAGGTGGAAAAAAAGAAAACCCACCTCCAAACATCCCGATTAGATCTGAAATCGAAATGTACCTCAGTATCAGCTCATCTAGCAGAGAGATGACCCTTGTTCAATTGCAATGGCCTCCATGTTGTGAAGGATGTGTGCAGTCCTAGCGGCTTTCCCAGGCTCAGGATTCAGAATGGGATCAGAGCAGCCCTCATCAATGCTCATATTCCTCCCCAGGTGGGTTCTGCTCAGAGGTCTGCAGCCTCCCATTTATTTGTATTTTTCCCACAATCCTTCAACCCAAAGGTTGTACTAGGACAATAACTGTTCGAACAAGAAGCATATTACATCTCCTATTTGTGCATTAATTAAAGCCGTCCAAGATCTCACCAAGTTTGTCGTTGATTCAGAGTGAATGGGACCTGCAGATAATTAATGACTCTCAATGACAGTTCTTGAAAAATTGGTTTCTGGCAGCAATCAGCACATGTTGGATAGGATTCTATTTTATAAGCCTGTTCTCTTCTTAAAGACACAAGAAGCAGGGAAAGCAGGCTGTTCTTTTCAATATTAATTAGACCATCATTTATTTGGAAAAGAGAGGTTTTTGTTTTAGATACTTACGTGTTAGCTGCTGAGAATTCTACCCTAACTCACTTAATAGCCCATTAAGAAATTGTTGTGATGACTAATTATTTATTACAAATTCAGAAACTGTTTACTAGGTAACTCTGATTTTATTAATTAAGAAGATTACTGCTTACATCCCAAACCCACAATGACAATTCTGGCATTGTCTTGGAATACAACATATGTGAAATATGATGCATCTTGCATTTTCCTATTAGCGTGTTCTAAATTCTGTCTGTGGAATATGACTGTTCTGTGCTTCACTGTGGACATATCATTATGTCAGATTACAGCTAACTACTTAAAACAAATACTAATCAAGGGCTTCATTTTACCTTTAGGAGCAATGGAGCTGTAGACATCCGTGCCTTTGCATATATCTGTGCTACCAGCCAAAGTAAATGGTGAGAAGCCACGATGCAGCATTGCTAGCCTGAGTTAGTCAACTGGTAGGATGAAGGCAGCCTAGGTCTCAACTCAGGTGAGCTATTAGTGCTCAAATCCACCAATGGACCTGAACTAAAGTTGAACCAAGGCTGATTAAAAGTGTACGTCCATTGCATACCTCTAGAGATCCTCCTGGACAAAAAGTCCCATCCTTCTGCACTTTGTCAAGGAGAAAAGGTATTGCTTGTCTACTTCCACTAAATATGAGCTTCAGATTGGCTGTTAACTATGCTCAGTTTCCCAGGAGTTTATTCACCAGTTCAAATCCAAATCCTTCTCCATCAACACAACCACTGTAAGGCTCTTTTCAACTTGCATGCCCAGGCTGAATAGGGCAGTACCCTGCCCAGGTGCCACAGCTGCCCAGGTCCTCCACCAAGGAACGCTCCTGCAGCACCACAGCACTCAAGGTCTGTGCCCAAAGGAGCTTGCAGTCTATATAGCATTCATCAGTTTCAGTGGGCTGACCTTGAGGAGAGCACCTTGCACTCTCTCCGTGTGGAAACAGCACCACGTCTAATGAAAATCCATAGTGAGAGGGTATGCAAAGATCAGACTCGATTAATTCTTTCCAGAGGTGCCCCCACAATGTCAACATTGATCTGCTTCCTAGTTGCACAGTTTTCTCTCAGCTGACAACCATATGCCAGTCAGAGCTGTGCTGTGTTGTCAATTGTAACAGATATGGAGATGGGATCATTAAAATACCTAGAGAATACGCAGCAAGTCATTGTTTTGCTGCTTTTGCTGAGAAAATCTCACAGCCACGCTGAAAAAGTAAATGTTATAGGCCAATCTTATGGCAAAGAAGTTAATCCTACAATGAAATTGGATGGAATGCCTGAGGATGGGGATCAGTACATGGGTCTCTGTGCTGCCTGTGCTAAAAAGTTGCTGCTTTATGAAGAAGGCTTGTATGACAATCACTGAAATACACAGGGATTTTATTTCCAGCCATACATATGGGAACCGATAGCAGCCTGCTCTGTAAGCGGTCACACTCAGGGTGCCTATGTCTCCCTTGGATGGTATTACATTAGACATGGGTTAGTGCACAATCACTTCATCTTACCAGAAGAAGGCAAACTCATCTCTTTTTCCATATGCAACAGGACCTCGTGGAATCATTTTGGATATCCATGAGCCTGAAACCATGCAACCACTGGCTTTTGGCTCAGACCCACAGCATGTAACTGAAGCATGCACCAGCCACTCAAATCCACTCCTCATAAACTTGGCCTGAATCTGAGGATGTGGGTTAACTAAGTCACCACTCAGCTGTTACATGCTTGATGGAGTCCAGGGATAACCACTCCTAATGGCCTATGCTAATAAGCAGGAACCTTTTCTCACTGTAAATACAGACCTTGGAGGCTTCTGCTCCAGGAAAGCCTACTTAGCATCTCCAAGTAATGATGACCTATTTTAAGAATGACCATCATTATTATAAAATCCACCAGTCAGGACTCTGTCATTTTGCTGTACTTTTTAAGGACAACTTCACTGCTACCCAGAGATCCACTTTGTTTGTTCATCTTTCATCCTTTTCAGACTAAACTTAAGTCAAATTGAAATAACACATGGCAAAAAAGAAGAAAAAAAAAAACCCCAAACAACAGAAACTTCCTGATAAAAGAGTCACAAGAAGGAAAATCAGAGAAGTCGTCGATTATTTTTCCTTAGGGCCCAAACTTTGAAATGAAAGCTTTGCAAATAACCACCACGTGGCAAAGGCAACGGATGCACTGAAGATATATGGAGGCTCCTGCTGTCCTAAAGGTCACAGGCACACATGAAGGATCTCCTTGCCAGGGTAAGCGGAGCCCAAGAAAAATGTACTGAGGATTACTCACCTTTCAAAGGAGTTGCAGACAAATGAGTACGGCCTTTCAGAGGGGCGGTGTGATTATGACCACGTGCCTTCCTTAAAATGCCTCCGAAGGCAACAGGGAGTCAAATGAAATCCTCAATTCAGCAACATCTTTGCTACTCATCAAGCTGGCATTTCTGGAGGAATAGGCATTGAAAACAATCCAGAAAGAGGCGTCTGTGCAGAACTCAGAGTGCTCCCCATGTGCCAGTCTGCTCTCTTCAGTTCTCGTGTCTCACCTGCACCGCCCGCCTGCGCATTTCCAGCATTGCATCCAACAACGTGTGCAGGTTGCTGAGCCCGCTGCTCCAGCACTGACGGCCGTGACTTCCACAAACAGGCGGCCACGAAGGCAGCAGCGAAGTACCTAACCTCATCTCGAGAGCAGGAGAGGGAGAGTTATGAGAACGGGCTTTAAGGAACAGAAAGAGGGAGAGAGACAGAGAGTTTATTGCTCAAGGGGAGAAAAAAAAAAAAAAAGATTATAATTGAACTGCAGAAAATTCTCCACGTCGCAGGTAATGGTGCCTGGGTTACCTCTCTTTATCTGTGCAATAGAGATTAGCAAACGGGGTCATAAAGGGAAATTAAAGTCAAATAAATTCCGGGCCAGCACTTGGTAAGTACTGATTTCCTACCATTTAGAAAAGGGAACATCAGGGCAAATGGAGTGGTGCAGCATAAGGCAGCAGCCAAGGGAGAGCCACGCTGCTGTGAACACTGCTCCTGCACTGCAGAGAGCCTGGGGGGGTCTGGGAGCTCCCTGCAGAAACGACAAGAAGCTTTGGAGGTTCCTACCCCAAGATTTCCCAACCCATTCAAGATTATCCAAATGTGGTAGAAAAAGAAAAAAAAAAAAAAGAGTTCTCTGGCAATTAGGTTTCTGTAGGTGTCTGATACAGAGAATAAATAAAACACATGGGGAGAAGGCAGAAAACAGCAAACAAAAGACAGCCCAAAGCAGGCAATACCACAAATCGCTTTGGATCTGCTGAAGGCTCCTTTCTGCTCTTCTTAGAAGTGACTGTTGCCTGTTGTGAATGTTTTTCCTTGGATTTCTTAAGTAGTTTTCACTGACCTTGACAAAAGTTTTACAGCATTGCTAGCCAGTAAAATATTCAGGGAGCTTTCTGAAGGGAAGGTGATGTCTATATTGAAGCATCTCCATTCTTTTCTTACAGTGTCAAATTAAGTCAGAACTCACCTTCCTTCCCTGGCCTGGATGGGCTGTACGTGGCCAAGAGGACAACCAGGATGCGTTGGGCTGTCAGAAGCTGTCAGCAGGCAAAGAGCTGGGCAGCACCCTCAGCCTGCCCACTGCCCGTTGTGCTGATGGAGAACACGCTGCACATCTCCTTGCCAAGTCCTGTTTCTTGCTGTACGGTGGGCAAGTGAGCCCAAAGCTGGCCCAGCAGCTGGTAATACAGCAAGCTTTGCAAGCAGCAGCATCCTTATCCCTCAGGACTGGGGTGGTTGTATGCACTGGGGTTATTAGATTGTCTTTGGAATTCAAAGAGCCTGCTTTGGTTTAAGTGGGGCAAGAAAATCAGTCTTGCAGGAGAGAACTGGGACGGAGAACTGGAGGAATACAGTGAGTGGGTGTGGGTAGCAAAGATGGACAGAGATCAGAGGGAGAAATAAGCCCATCTGCACTCTTCTCCACTCACTCCTTTGAAGGGAATGTGTTCCCAACCATCCATTCCTTCACTCCCTCCCTCCTCCCCCGCCACATATTCTCTTGACTTATTTGATGCTGTTTGAAATCAAGTACTTGGTTTACCCTTCTCAAGCAGAGCTGATCTCTCCCAGCATGACTCTGACTGCAGCGGGAGGCACAGCGGGATGCTGGATATGGAAACCTGGCATTAGTATCACTTTCAGATGACAGCAGATCAGAGAGCTGGACCTGGAAGCGAATTAATATAGGGCTAGGATTCACTCGGAGGGTTTGCTGCTGTCACACTCCTCTCAAGATGTGAGAGAGAATTAATGCGAGGGGCTGAGATTCACTGCGAGTGCTGCAGCAGATGCCTGTCATCACAGGGAGCGTGGGACCAGGGCGAGGGAGTATGGGGAGCAGGTTTTCTCCAGGGCCTGCCGGTGTCCCAGAGGGCAGATGGAGGCCAATTTACTTCTGGGGCTGTGGGTTAATGGTTTGATCCCAAATCCACCAGTGAGGATGACTGAGGTTGGGTTAACCAGTTGGCATGAGGTCTTCTTGCTGCTATGCGATCCCAAGGGATTCATACTCCTCACTCAGGGATAATGCAAATAAGAATGTCATGGAAAATGGTAACAATGCCCCCATGTCTCCAGTCAACCCATCACCCAAGGGACAAGGCGCTGCTGGAAGCGCTGGAACCCATCTGTAAGTGTCCCTGGACAGAGGACAGAGCATTGAACCCAATGGGCACCCTAATCACTGACTCTATGTGGGCAGGGAGGAAGGAGAACAATGGAAGGGGAACAACTACATCGCCCACACCTGGGAAACAGAATTTGGCTCCATGTACAGCAGATCCTGGTTGTCCAACAACATGACCCCTTCCACACATCATCCTTAAAAAGTGGCATTGGATGTCCTGGAATTTATCTCTCTGTTGATGTCCTGTTTTATCTCACTCTTTGAATCACAAAGGACAACCTACAGCTTGTGGTCGTGGACCTCCATACTATCTTGTTTCAATGAGGTTGTCAAGGACTTGGGCTGGGAGCAACATCAACTAAATAACTTCTGGTGTTCGACTCTAAATAACTTCTGGTGGCCACCATGAGCCTGGCTTTATTTGCTGTGGTCTTCAGAGCATCTCACAGTGCTTAGTAGCAATGCACCCTGCAGGAAGACATGCATGATCACTGAATAGTGGTGCAGGAAAGATGGGGAGAAACATTGCAACTGGCTGACCCAAATTTGGGGGAGGGTTGTTCCTTAGAACAAGGCGTCCCTGAGCCAGTGGCTCTGTGGGGCAGAAGGCAAAGGGGAATTTGCTCCCTCTTTTCAAAAGGAGAGAGGTTTGGAGCCTGGAGCATAAACACAACCAAGGATTCTGAAAATAGACAATATCCTTCAAACGCAGCCTAGGGATGAGATCAAATGATCCCACACACCCGATTTCTTGAGAAGAGAAAACAAAACAAAACAACAAAGGGAGGAAGCGGACCCTTGGAATCAAAATAAAGACAGAACAATGGGAAACTAAGCACTGGGGGAGATAGCTTCAAATAATTACCCTGTGCCAGCCTCCCGCTGGGAAGCAGCATATGCTGGAGGAGCCCGGGGTGGGGATGCAGGATGCACAGACAGGAGGAGGGCGAGGGGAGGAGGCTTCAAAGCAGCTCGTGCCATGCCAAGCTCGGAGCCATTCCAGCTCTGGGGAGGTCAGCGAAGCGATGCCAGGGATGAAAATATCCGCCTGCTTAAAACAAATCCCTTCCTTCCATTGCTGAGAGCACCTGGTAATAAGCAGCAGGAGAGGGACTAATGTTGTAGCAGGTATTTGGGTCACGGGCTGTCACTCAGTATGGGCAAGCAGTGCGGGTGCAC
Organism: Alectoris magna; assembly: GCA_030625065.1. Classification (NCBI taxonomy): domain Eukaryota; kingdom Metazoa; phylum Chordata; class Aves; order Galliformes; family Phasianidae; genus Alectoris; species Alectoris magna. The sequence continues at coordinate 3,340,239 of CM060579.1, read as the reverse complement.
GTCACTCAGTGCTCCTGCTCAGAGCGGCATGGAGCCCCTTGGGGAGCTGGGAAATGGCATTTAAGTGTTGGAGATCAGAGGTCAGGCTCAGTGCATGCAGCACAGGGCACAGGGGGGTCGGCCCCTTGGGTTAGGGATCAACAGCACTGCATTGAGGCTGTAATTTCCCAGCGTCATTGATGAGAAGTTAGGAGACAGTGAATGGGGAGAGAGCTGCAAAGAGTTGAGACAGAAGCGCTGCCTGTCACTGCACTCAGTTTGGGAAGCAAGGCTGAAGCAGGCCAGAGTTCTGGTGGTGGCCAGGTTTGTGGTGTTGTTTGCCTGATGGATGCAGTTGTGCCGTTGTTTCTGACACATCCGTACCTTTTACTTCTAATGTTTAATTTAAGAATGATTTTAAATGATGCTTTTAAATGGAAACGTCTCACTCTTGCCCCATAAAGATAATTAAATATCTCATCATAGAATCACAGAATCATTGAATCATAGAATCATTGAATCACTGAGTCACAGAACCATAGAATAGCTTGGCTTGGAAGAGACCTCAAAGGTCATCCAGCTCCAATCCCCCAGCCACAGGCAGTTACCAACCACTAGATCAGGCATGAGACCCATTTGCCCAGGGCCCCATCCAAGCTGGCCTTTAACATCTCCAGGGATGGGGCATCCACAGCTCTCCTTATAGAGAAAAGGAAATTCCATCTGTCTTGAAAATGTCCCACACGCATTTCACTTCCCTTTGAGGGGGGCACGTATAGGAAGCATCTGTTTGTAGCTCTGTGGTTTAATTCATGCCAAGCTATGGGGCCACAACTCTAGGGCCAGCCCTGTGAGGCAGGGCTTTGCTTAGGAGCTGCCCTCAGCCCAATGGTTTCTCCCATTCACCTCTATGTGAAGAGATTGCACGGGAAAGGGATTTGCCTGTAGATCTGTAGGACAGTGGTTTCCAATCTGGAGTCTGAATCCCTGGAGGTCCTCTGTTATTTTGCTAACGGATCTGTGAGTGGGGACCACCGGGAGTGACAGTGCTGACATCTGCTGTGCAGGGTCTATGCCTCTCCTGGGGAAAAATGCAGGGAGTCAACACACTGCAAGATGTGCAACCCACTGCTGTGGGCAGGCATTGTGTCTTCCCCATTTACACAATAAAAATGCAATTAAACTGCACGAGCACAAATGCACCTTTAGCACCCGTGTTTACTAACTCAACCCAATCATACCTAACCTATCCACCCATCTTTATCTGCCCTGGTTGTTGTGGCAGCTCTTAGAAGCAGAGAAAGCAGCAGGCCTCGCTGGAGGGCTTGCAAACTGCTCAGAGAGATGCACTGTTAGCAGAAAAAAACCATCTCCCCAAGCACGTCAGTGATACGCAGGGTAACTTGTTAAGGCTGGATGTTCTGTAAAGTTCTCTGAAGTGGCAAATGCCTGAGCATGCACCCCTCCTCCGCCTCCCCCCGCTCCGATTCATCCTCCGTGCCCACAAAATAAGAAAAATGTCATCCCTCCAGAAGGCTCCTCAGCAATTCTGTTATCGATCCCCCGGCAGTTTCATTTCAATATCGACCAGCTCCATGATGATAATTGATGAGAGATGCAAGTGATGGAAGTGTGAAGACAGAATGCTGAGCAGGTCCTCCTGCACCAGCGGTGGGCATCCCCTCTCCGTGCCTCATCCCCATCTCCTTTGGTATTTCAAAAGGGAAAAAGAAAAACATTTCTTGTGTCGTAGGGCTTTTTTGGTTGTGCTTTTATTACCATTTTTAATTACATCATGCTAGAACTTGCATGAATGGTTTGAGTCATTGAGCATGTTTGAATGGATGAGTTGAAAAGTCTGTCCATGAGGGAGAAGGAAGAAGAAGATGAGACCAAAGGTGAAAGGGGTCATAGGGCACACAACGCAGATGTACAAATGCAGACCAAGTCATGGAGGTCATTGGATGCACCAGGTTTCTCATACCCGCTCTGCTGTGCAGTTAAGACCATAAACAAGGGAGAACATCCATATCTAAAATGGTAAAGGAGGGAAAATAAGAGATCAAAGAAAACCTAATTATCTTGTCAGGGAGAGCAGTGAGATGCTTTGCATCTCCTGGTGGTACGGATGGGCCATGGGTGGAAAGCTGTCAGCCTGCAGCCCCGCAGTGGGGGCAGTGCAGTGTGGTGATGTCTCTCTTTGTCCTCCTGGGGGAGGGCTTCAGAATGAAAGCTGGGCTGCACTGAATGCTCACAGATGTCAAAATGAGATGGTGATGTACTCCTCCTCACACTGTCCTGGATCTCCTGCCTCTGTCTTCATTGTGCAGAGCTCTGGAGCTCAACAAGCTCAGCTCTAACCCAGCAAAACCAACCCAGACCCTCAAAAATGCAAACAGATTTCATCAGGTTAGAGAGCAGACAATCAGCCACCAGCACCAGGTGCTCCCAGGGAAGTGCCTGCAGCCAGAGGTGGGATGCAAGCTGGGTTCTTCCATTTGTTCACCTCATTTCATGTTCTTTCACAATTACAATTTTCACCACCCAGGAAGTTTCTCTTCCAACCTCCTCCTCTCTTCTCTTGCTCCCTGTAGACCAAGTGTCCCATTTCACCTTGATTTCTCCCTCATGTTGTTGTTCATGCAGAGGAAAACAGCTTGCTTGGTTGAATTTCACACTCAGTTAGCAGCAGCAAGGATGACATTTGCAGGAGCCACCAGACAGTGCTGGCACTGGCAGTGGTAGAGGCTTCCTTCCTTAGCCCACGTGCAGGGCTGAAGTCCCTGGTGGGTGGAACAAGAGTTTCCAGGACAGTTTCTGCAAGGAGTGGTTCTCTGACAGACTCTGCTGCTGCAAGGAAGGTGCTGCTTGAGATGCAGGAAATGGTGGACTTTCCTGAAGATCCTGAAGACAAGGGACATCAGATACCATGCTCTGCACTTGCTTCATATGTAAAATGGGATGTCCTGAGTGTACACCCAGAAAACAAGTCAGTAGGCTTTTCCTATTGCTATGCCCTAAAAAAAATGCCATCTCTGGTTGAAGAGGTTACATATAAAACAGACTTTCTTTAAGGCTGACCCACACAGTGCTACGCAGCTGAATTTACACAGATCTCCATCTCTCCCTCCCCCCAGTCGCCTGCTTGGTTCAGAAAGCAGATACGTATAATGCCAGATTTCACCGATCCCTGGATCCAGCTCCAGCTCTGCCTGAGAACATCTCCCATCCCTTCCCACCCACCATCTCTCAATCTTCTCAGATATGAATGCAAGTTTAGGCCATGCCCACGCTGGGCCGTGTTTTCAAGGTGGACCTCGAGGGTCACAGAGCCCAACTTCCAACATGGATACCCCTCAAAGCTAAAAACCACTCTGGGAGAGGAGTACCAAGCAAAGAGCGAGGCTTCATTTAGATGGTTTTACACAAATGTGCAGGTTGAGCTCCTAGTGGCTGCACTCAGAAATTGCTCTTAAACGACCCACAAATAGGAGCAAGGCAATTGCAATGTATATTCTAATAACTGCAGCTATAATAACACCCCCTCCTGCCCACTTTCCTCTTTAGGGGTGATCTGCCAAAATGAGAAACAAAATTACTGTGTCTGTTCAGCAAATTCTTACTGACAAAATCTTTAAGAGTTGACAAGAGTAATATACTGAAAATTAGTTTAGAAGTGTTTCAAGTTTCAAAAAATCAATCAAAATCAAATTAAGTTCTGAAGACGCTGTCTGTAGAGTTTAGGGAAAATAGAGATCAGCTGCAGCAACATGGGATCGTGGGCTCAACTTCTGAGCAGGAGTTACTTCTGCTGTGCCCCCTCCTCTGGCTCAGGGCAGGGGCTGCAGCTGATGCTCCAGCTCATGTGGGGGCCAACAAGAAGAAACCCAGTCAGAGCGATCTGCAGTGGGGTCCTCAGCGTGGCACTTCCCCATCCTAAGGCTATGCTGTAATCAGGGGGTCATAAATCAGGGGTTAGAAATAACAAGAATCATAGAATTGTTAAGGCTGGAAAAGTCCTCTCAGATCGCCAAGTGCATCCCCAGCCCACCCCACCATGCCCACTGACCACATCCCTCAGTGCCACATCTCCATGGTTCCCAAACACCTCCAGGGACGGTGACCCCACCACTCCCTGGGCAGCTGTGCCAGTGCAGCACTGCTCTTTCTAAGAAGACATTTCTCCTAATGCCCAACCTGAACCTCCCTTGGCACAACTCATCCTATCGCTGTTACCTGGGATCAGAGGCTGACCTCCACCTCACCATAACCTCCTTTCAAGGAGTTGTGGAGAGCAATAAGATCTCTCCCGAGCCTCTTCTTTTCCAGACTGATCCATCCCAGCTCCCTCAGCTGCTCCCCATCAGACTTCTGCTCTAGATCTTTCACGGGCTGCTTCCTTCTTGGCTGTGTGATCTCAGCTATCCCAGTCCCTACCCTGACCCTGATGTCACCCAAGCAGCCTGGGTGAGAACATGAGAAAAACTGCTCAAGAGTTCGTGCTGCTTCTGAGTGATCTTGGGGCGAGCAGAGCACGTGGCTTGCTCAGACATTCTGTCTTTTTTGCCCTTCATCCATATGGCACTCTGACCCCATCCTGGCCCCGTCGATCCAAGAGCTACTGACCTACAAATCCTCAGCCATCTGCTTTGCAGTTCAGGCTCAGCCCAGCTATTCCTCCTTGCTGTTTCAGCACTCAACTCTGTATGGATGGGGTTGCTTTAGGTTTCCAATTATGTCTTTCTTAATTATATTCCTCCTTGGGGTCCTGGAGGGCCCTGGAAATTTTCCCCCACTCTGTCTTTCCCCAAAGCTGTGAGTCAACAGTTCAATTATAGTCTCTTTATACAGGCATGAGAATTTGTTTCTTGGGCAAAGTTCCTTGATAAGATGATATGCTACATAAATGTCTCTAGCAAAACACATTTCACAGTGAATTTATCTCTGCACAACTTCCCTGCCTTATAGCACCTTATCATTCCAAGACGTCTCAAGGCACTTTCCAAAAGGTGTGCAATAATAATACTTCACAGTTATACACAGCCTTTCATGGGAATATCTCAGAGTGCTGTATGGAAAGAAGCACTCAGCTCCATCAAACAGCTGGGACTGCTGAGGCAAGAGAGGAGGAAGTCAATTGCCAGATGAACTGGGAAAATGCAGGGCTTGTGATGGAGCCCAGGACCCACAGAAACGCCCTTCCTTAGGGCATCTTCCCTAAATCTTGGAACATAAATGTACTTTTGACCACATTTCTTCTCCTGAGATTCTGTCTCCAGCTCTTTTGCGCCAGTTGGGTATCGATCCACCTTCCTCCACCTGCCTACTGGAAGTTCTTCCTTCCTCTGGTGCTTTTCCCTGTTTGTTTGAGATTAAGCTGAAAACACAACATGAAAGACAGCCATTGTCTTTGCCCTTGGGACATCATGCAACTGGATTCCTGGTGGGCTGCTGGGTTTGGTGGCGAGCCACCTTGCTTGAGCCTGCTGCCTTCCACCACTTGGTCCACTATAGCTATAGACAAAATGCTGCCATGTGTTTTCAGACCCCACTGGAAGCATCTCCTATTCCCGAAGTTGGGGCTGAAGTGAAATCAGAGCCGTTTCTTTTCTGCAGAGAAGCATCTACCACAATGCCCATGGGGTGCAGGCACTGCTGGTGCTCTCCTCCACTGCTGTGAGCAATTGGCCAAGCACCTTGTGCTGCAGTTCCTTGCCTGGCTGGATGACAAGCAGGAGAGCCATGAATAACGATGAGTATTTGCCTCCTCAGGGGTGAACTTCCAGCCAAATAACCAGTTTTCTTCCAATACGTGATGGGCACCAGGCCAAGAGCAATGCACTGGGGTCCTGGTTATTTTTAGGGGTATCTGATGGCTCCTCATGAAACTCCTAAATAACACACTCCAGAGGCACAGCATCCTGGACACCTAACCCCTATTTCATCCAGTTCCAGCTCCTGGCATTGACCATTCCCCTCCCAGCCCCAGTGCTGAGCTGCCATGTACCCGTCAGCCTGGTGCCCTTGGCTCCAGCTCTGCTTGTCACCTTCCTCCCCGTTTTATCATGTTCAACAACCCTTCCTCTCCTTTCTCCCTCCCAGCTCAGCTTATATCATCAAAAAATCACTTTGGCACCTTCACTGTCAGCAAGCGGCTGTTTATCTGCTATATCATTGGAAAGATCTCTAAAGCCAGGCTTGGTAAACAGCCCTTCATTTTTTGGTTTGGTTTTTTTTTTTTTGATGCAGGATCATCTGGAAGGAGGATGAGAAGCAAAAAGAATATGTTTTCCTTGTACAGATCAATATGACTTTCGCCTTCCTGCTGCCTTCGCTCACTTATTTTTCTCCCTTCTTGCACTTTTGTACTTCCAGCCTTCCTGAAATGTGGCCCTCCTGGTCTGGGATGCGTCAGTGCACATTCCTGCCTGGCCAGAGTGAGTCCATTCAGTCCTCTTCACCCCACTCTCTTTTGCAGCACCATAGAGAACTCCACTTCCAGTCGTTGAGAAACACGAAGTCAATTTTCCATCTCTTTTCCCTTTAGGGCAAAAACAATCACGTCCTTCTCTCGTGCACCCTTCACCTCCGCCAGTGGCAGATTTACTCCTGCCCAGTTTCCTGGCAGCTGCTGCAGCTGCAGCATTCAATGGGACCGCACTGTGCTGTTTGCCTGGAGGTCAGCAGGAAAGCAGCAGCTGTTTGGGTCCTATGGTGCAGCTCTGAAGACCCAAGGTCAAGCCAAGATGGGGAGACTCATTCCTGAGCCTTTTTTGTCTCCAGGAGAGCTTGGTAATAGACCACTGTTATCATGTTATACTCAGAGAAACTGAGGCACTGCGTGGTGGATGGACCGTGGTGGCATAGGGAGGGAGCAGGAGGTCCCTCAGGGCACCCAGTTCCTCCAGCTCAACAATTACTAAAGGAGAGGCTGAGATACAGTGGGCAGACTGCTCTCAAACCTTCAGCCCGCCATTGGGCACCAGCGCCAAGCTCATTTTCAAAGGAAAAAGACAGAGCCCTTTCTCTGATCAAAACCCAGCAGCACGCCCCATCCTGTTAATCATAACCAGAGACAGGGAAGCACTTCTCTTCTCAGATGGAGATAGGAGGGGGAGACAGGTTGTTACTGTAATAGCAGTAAAGACGCCCACCACTGTGCTAAATGATATATTTATATGCACGTCTGTAATGAGAGACTGTTCTTGTTCCCAAAGCACCGACAGCCTGAAGGAGAAAGGAAAGCGCTTTCTCCAAGGTCACCGAGCAGCACTGACTGTGTCCTGGTTTCAGAAGGTGCAGGGAAGGGTTTACCCACAGCCTCTCTCCCTTCAGATACAACGTGCTGCCAGCCAGCTCTGAGCACCTTGGTCAGCCAACCCAGGCTCTGAGGGCTGACACGTCCACACAGATGGATGGGGAATGGGGCAGGGAGTGGGACCTTATCCTGCAGGAGCAGAGCTGCCAAAGCACCTTGCTTCAAAACGAAGCAAGGAGCAAACAGGATCCTGAGAGGTGAAAAGCAGTTTGAAGCTTCACCTAAAAAAAACCAACAAAACCCATAATACAAAAAAAAACAGAGCTGCTGTGTTCTGTCCACGTCCAGCCAAGCACCAGGTGCTGTCAGAGATTAGACGCCTTAGCAGATAAAAGCAGGTAATAGGGCCCTACCAGATAAGGACAATAGAAGGAGAATAAATAGGAGGGGGAAAAAATCCAGAGGTGAAAAAGAGGTGAAAGGACAGATAACAGCATGGATAGCAGCAGATCAGAGACAGAGGGACAGATCCACTGCTGGGCAGGGGGAAAGCAGGGCTCTGGAGCCAGCGGGGGAGCACGGGGACTTGGAACCTGCAGGGAAGTGTCCTGGGCACTGGGGGCTGTGCCTCTATACCCCTCATGGCATCCCCATCCAACCATGGGTTGCTGCTGTCCTGATAAATAGCTGTGCCACTGTTTCTGCAAGGTCACCTGGGCAGTGTCCCAGCACTCTGGCCAGGCTGGAGCTGCTGTGTGCTATGGCTGCTCAGTGCATCCAAAGAGACATGTCTGGGCTGAAGCTGGCTGGCTGGAGAGATCCATCTTGCCACTGAGATACAGCCATCATTGAACAGCATTAATGTGAGCTGAATGCAGCAAAGGTTCACCATGAATGACTCTGGCCCTTTAAGTCAAGTGGGGTCTGAAGAGTTTCCAGCTCCCCTCCAACTCCCCTTCTGCTCCCAATTCCTCTTTTCCTCCCTGTGCCCCATGTATAGAAAAGGACATGGATGCTCGGCCACTCCGCAGGGAGCACTGTGCCATCTGCAGCATCCGAATGTACTGCATCACTGCTGCTCTCCTGCCCAAGGACCCCAGTATGAGCAGGAAGGAAAAGCAATCATGCAGCATCACCCTCCCTCTCCTCTCACCATCAAAGCTTCCCCAGAGCTAACTGGGACCGGTCTGTTACAAATGGGCTCTCAGCCCCACTGCAAAGGGTGCTCCAGCACGGGTAGCTCATTTCAGTGCCATTAATTATGCTTTGTGAAAAGAAGGGTCATGTTCAGGTCAGCTGTTTTTCTCCCTGTGTTGTGTCCCAGCCACCTACCTGGGATACAGAGGCACATCCTGCATGCTGGGTGCCAGATCCCAGGTTTCAGGCAGGGACCTGAGCAGTCCCATGGGAAGAGCTCAACCCCTCAATGAATCCACCTCACTGTCCCTTCTGCAACAGGCTCCTTGGAACCCCCATTGAGGGATTCGGTGGCTTAAACTATTCAAGGCTTCCTCCTGTGTTCTCCCTGAAAGAAAAATACCCGCTGCTTTCTGTGATTTATCTTCTGTTTGAGAAACCTGGCAATTCCCAAATCTGCTATTCTTCCTCATAAATGTGGAATCCTCCTCACTTAGCAGCCTCCTTGTTGACAACTTAATACAAGGGGCTCTGAAGTAGATATTGAATACCTGGAAAGGTCTTGGAAACCTGGAGTCCTGCAGCAAGCCAGGTTGCATCAGTGGAGAAAACCGCATTCAGAGGGAGCTTACAACTCAGCTCTGGTCATTTGTGGCCAATAAATCTTCCTTTGATGTTTTAAAGGGGCTGGCACTGATGTCTGTGCCCCAATAAACTTCCTTTCCTACCTTTCCGGCTCACACACATCTCTCTGGCTGGGAAGGATGGAGACCAGCAGCACGTGCAGCTTTTGACAGGAGACTCAGGCTTTGATTCACAGCTCCACTTCCCTAAACTTTTCTGGTGGAAAACGGGGCTGTTTTGCATAAGGCAGGCATATGTTGCAGCTTTGGCACGAGGAGAGCCAGTTGGCTTTTCCTTGCCAGACTTTTCCCACCCTCCTCTGATACCATCTGCCTCTGCGAAACGCTGAAATTCCCATCTGTCAATTTTACTGTAAACACACAATTACCCGGACTGCCGGGAAGGAGCGTGGATCAGCCAGACCTTAGCCATCATGGAAGGAGCTGAGCTGGGACATGAGGACCTCTGGCTCTGGACCCTGGCCATGGACAGCACACAGCCCATCGCAGCCAAGTTCTGATGTTTCCACTTTCTTTCTTGTGGCCACTGTCCCACCAGGAGGAGAGACCACCTCAGCCACCCTGTACAAAATCTCAGCCTTGCATATCGCCCTGGGGCAGAATCCACACCAAGACATTGTCAGCACTGGAAAAAAAGCCTTCCCGTGCTTGTTCACACCAGCAGCCTATTTGCTGTCAAGCTGGTCCCTTGCGTGCAGCTTTTATCGCACCAATGCCCAGATCCTGCAAGTTTGGATAATCCCCTCCAGGGGCTGTGAAGCTGAGAGTGTGAGCCCAGCAGGATGAATGCAAGGGCTGAAGGGAACAGTGGGCTGGGGGCTGACTTTGGGGCTGGGAGGCATCTCTGTGCTGTTAGATGGGCTCTCGGTCCCCATGAGGAGCCTCCAGCCCTGGAGCCAGCTCCACCACCTGTTTCATTTAGATGAATGAGGAGGGAGGGGACCGCTGGGGGGGGATAAGGGGGGGGAAGAACTGGCAGATGGCATGTGTTCCCAGAGATAACACGGGGCTAGTTCAGAGGTCACTAATTGGGTTCCTGTTTGCCTTTCATATTCAATGTGAATCAAAATGAGAACATGCTGTTCAGTGCATGGTGGGCTCCTTCCCCAAGGATGCTTCTGCATCCCTCACCCTGCGCATCCTCCCCCAGCAATCCTGCACGTGCCGTTCACTGACAAACCAAAGTGAAAGGGAGAGGGAGAAAACAGCCAGGAGGAGAGCAAAGAAGCAATTAACACTTTTCTCAGACCCTCAGGCCTGCAACCAGCCCTAATGCACATCACAGAATCATAGAATCACTAAGGTTGGAAAAGACCACTAAGATCATCAAGTCCAACCATCAACCCGTCACCACCATGCCCACCAAACCAAGTCCCGCTGTGTGATGTTGGTCCAAGCAGCCAGCACAGGAGTGCCACATCACGTGCAAGCAAGGCAGCAGCAAGGCCTCCTTGAGGCACAGGGCACAGTGCGTGCAGCTGGCCAAATCAACGGGAGACCATCGGCTTCCTCTCCATGTCCCACATGCTGAGCCACTCATCTCCCTGAGGCGGCTGCTCATATTCTCATTGCTTGGGTCCCCTTCCCACCACAGCCTGTAACAGACTTAGAATAATCTAGGCTGGAAAAGACCCTCCAAATCACCCATCTAAAACTTTCATCGTCAGAGCTGCGAGGGGTGTCCAACCACAACTCTCTTGAGCAAAGAGCACGACCCTGTTATTACAAGTGCCCATCCCCAGCCCTAATATCTGGTGCACAGACACCTCTTAACAGCCTGGTTTGAGGAAAACCTTAAACTTTTGAAGGTGGCAGCACACTGCTACGTCTCAAGATGAGTTTCAGCCCTGAAGTAGGGAGAATGGCTCCCACCCAAAGAGGTCAACTGGTACCTGGTACCCTAGTGGGGGGAGCACAGCTCCTATGGGGAAGTTCTCAAGTTCTGCAGCCTCCACAGCCCTTGGGGTACATTCTGTGATGAGATACAATCTCACAGGGAGAGACTGAGGAACAGAATGCAGGAAGCGTGCACACAGGCTCCAAGTGTGGAAGAGGACAGAAGTCAACTGAGAAAAACAGAAAGCGTTTTGGAAAGGAAAAGAAAACAGAAAGAAAAGAAAAAAAAAAAACAACCCATCAACCTCCTTTTCAAAGCTTTTTGCAAATATTGCTTTTCCTCCCATCCCTCATTTTCCAACAAGCTGCAATCAGCATTCAATATTGTCACTCAGCACCCGATTTCAAAGGGGCTAGGTATCCATGCACGCTGTAAGAAATACATAAATACATCTGGCCACGTAGCACCAGGGCTTAGCTGGGAGCCGAGCTCCTCCGAAAATCCGGTCAATCACGGTGACATTGATTTCAGGACAATTACTCCTGATTTACACTGGTGTAAATGAATGGAGTGGCATTAAAGTGCTGACTGGGGAGTCCATGCACAGGCAGAGCTCATCAGGAAGCCGAGTTCCCGCTCTGTGAAAGATTGAGATTAGCTTCCCCATCCAAATCAGGACCAAAATGGTCTATTTTTCTTAAAATGGAACTAAAAATGGGTGAAAAAAAAAGGCACTCGGGTTCAATAAAAACTTTGTTTTTGAATGTGTGACATTTATCAGTTTGACGCTTTGAAAATGTTATTCATATCTAATAAACATGGCTGAGCCAACTTCCCCACTGCCATAATGAAGCAATTGGCTTCAAGTTTTCTTTTCGCCCAACTAAAACCTAATCGGGTCTGGGGAGGACACTGTGTGTTGATGACCCCCACCCCATTCACCTCCTCCATTTTCCACTCCAACGTGCAGCACCTGTAGCAGCACATGGAGGGACAGAGAGATGGGAAGAGGAATGGAGAGCTGCCAGGAACCCTGAAAAGCAAGAAGAGGAGGGGAAGAAGCTAAAGCTCTGTGAGGGCCCCTCCTCTAGTTTTTAAAGTACTTTTTACCTGGATGGATGCCCTGGTCATAAATCACTGTTGCTCAGGATGAATGGAAGCCCGTAAGTGCCACACACGCTAATGACAACATCCATCAAACACTGAGCTGCTCCATATTGCGACGGTCTCCGGGATGCCTGTGGACATATGGACCCAGAGAGCTCCAGCAGCCCCATCCCAGCCCTGCAGGGACAGCCCTCTGGCACTCCTGGAAAAACACAAAGTGCACAGAATAACCCCACAGCATCTTGCTGTGCTTTCCCATTCTCCTGAGAACGTTTTACTCTGGATTCCCAAAACCATGCAGTTGTGAAGGTTGGAAAAGACCACTAAGATCATTTAGTCCAACCACCAACCCATCACCACTGTGCCCACTAAACCATAAAATACACGTCTTGACCCCACAGGAAAGAAAAGCAACCCTCCATTAGAAGTGTTTGCAGGAATGGGATGCATCCTATGGGGCAACCGAGTTCCTGAGCCTCCACCATGCAGTGTCTTGCTGCTAATCCTGCTCTCTTGCAAAGTGCAGTGCATTAGCTTAATTAGTGAGCAGAGTGGGGCAGAGCCCTGGGAAAGGTTTGGGCCAACAGGAGCTGCTCCGTAGCACAACTGCAGCTCCGATGATGGATGGGGACTGCACAGTGCATCTACCCCTCTGATCCCCAAGTGCTTCCCTTGGAACAGCGTCCCCTTCTGAGGTGACACTAAGCCTCATAGATCCAATTCAGGGCAAAAATCCCAACCCTGGAAGGAAGGATTTTAAAACCAGATGGGAAGAAAGGGACATGAAGGGGGAGGGTGGGGGTGGTTCTTGCTAAGTCTGCCCATCCAACATTTCCAAGCACAGCCTGAACCATCACACAGGTCACTCTGTAATTATATTTATCGAGAAACGTCTTCAAAACGAGATCTTTTTTTTTTCTGCAGACGTGTTTCAGGTTGAAGGGTACCTGTTCTCAAGGTGAAACGGGCAGGAGCCAGAGGAGCAGAAACCTCGCAGGGTACGGAGCTGCGTGATTCTCAGCAGGAATCTAAAGCTGGGTCTGTCTCACACCCCCGGCTGAGCTGATTTCTTGCCAGACCAAACTCTTCCCCTCTAAAAAAGTAAAAAAATAAAATAAAATAAAATACCTGAAAGAACAAATCCTTATGTCAGCAATGAGTAATCGAATAAATAAATAAACAAAGAGCAGGGTAACCTCCTCATTTCCTGGCTTTGAGCTTTAAGAACAAGGTAAGCAAAAGCAATTTCCTCCGTTTCCTAATTTAGTTAAGTAAGCCGCAGAACTTGGGTTCAATTTAGAAACAGAAGGTACAGCTATAGCCACAAATGGCACGGCTTTCATTAGGAAGGCAAAAAAAAATAAAAAATAAAATAAAAGGAAATAAATGTACTACTCAGATAATGAGAGGTTAGAGATTTTGTTTGCTTGCTCGCTTGTTTTCTTAAAACCTATCAGAAAGTTAATTTTGTGTTTGAGCTAAAGCAATTGTTTATGAAGATGTTGATTATAGTCATCTCGCTGCTTTCCCATGGGCACCGCGGGAGGAATATCAGCGCAGACTGAAGGGGAACGTGGCATTACCCATGTGAAAATCAGCATTAGTTTTGGGCTGTGTTCTGAATTGCTCAAAATATTCATGAGCAGGAACATTCGCTCAAATGGAAATAAATAAAAGTTTATTGAAATATGAAACTGCAAATAGAAACGGCTGTTTTAGGCCCTTCTCAGCAATTACGAGGGAGACATTCATTTCCTAGCTTTTATATGCAACTAAAAAGATGCTTTAAAGTAATTTTATAATTTATTTACTCAGGGAAAGCCCAGCTCAGATGCAGCATCTGCTTTGTTTTAACTCCTCTCTCCAAACCCCAGTGCAGAACGCATTTGCCCCCCGATGCTTTTCCATTATCCAGCTTCTAGCCACGACCCAGAAGAAAGGCAGATGGTGCTCCTGAGGTCACCACAGTGGCCAAAACCAGCCCGAGACCCCTTTGCCAAGGCTACTTCATGTTGCATTGTCTGCAGTGTTGTCAGACTTAAGAATATATCAGAAAGGAGTGATGCTGGAGAGAGAAGCATGAGGAAACAGAAGGAAGAGGCACTGCTCAAGGCTGGTCCAGAACGATGATGCTCATTGCTGGTAGAGCTTCCTTTGGACATCTCCCAGCCAAGGGCTGTAACAGCCTGGGGAGCAGACACCAAAATTCAGTTTTCATAGCAGTCAGCGGGAAACTCTGGTCCTGTTCTCTTGCACTAATGCCCAGGCCACGCTGCTGTTTGAAGGCAAAGATCTGGCTTTCAGGAAAGGAGTCAGAGTGATACATGCCGTATTTCATCAGAGCTGCTGCTCAGGGAGGGGTTGGAGAAGTAAGAGCACAACAGAAGCGTCCCCCTGCTCTGAGCCCAGCTGCGCCACACAGAGAGTTTTTACAAACACGGAGTGCCTGCCACGTGCTTTCATCTTGTCAGACTGAGCCAGGTGGAGTTCTCAAGACACTTAATTTCATCATTCCCTTATTTCATGGGTGAATTTCATGCGTAGAAAGGCAAAGAATGAATGGTATGAGTGTGCTCTGCGGGTATAGGATCGAATGAGATCAGGACGGAAGGCAACTTCTTCCATGAAAAATTTCAAGCTATTTTTTAAATTCTTTTAAGGGGGCTGGGGGGGGGGGGAAACCTTCATTCCTTCATCCTGAAAGGTCAAATATTTTATTAAAAAGTCGGGAAAATAATTTCTTGGATGAGGAATGCTTTTACGTTCTACTTCAAGAAGAGTTTAACAACTTTTCAGCCACACGACTCTCCTGTCCCTCTGAGGGAGCTGCTCAGGACGAGTCCACCAGAAGCTAGAAATGAATTGGGATGAGCAGCAAACACAGCCTTTCTTGAATGGCAGGACCTGTGTGGTTGCTTCAGGGCAGAGTAGAGAGCGCTGTAACACACATGCGCCCTTCTAGCCACCAAAGCACCCATATCTCCCATCCCCTCCAGCCCCACTGGATGGGGCTGGCACCAACCTGAGCACCCATTGCTCCTTTCTCCACCCTCAAAGCTCTTTGCATCAAAAAGATGCACCTTCTGAGCACTGAGGCTTCCTTCTCTACCTTCACAGGTGTTCCACATGACTTGGTTTGTGTTTCTCAGCCTGACGATGATCCTCTCTTCCCAACCAAAGGATCACAGAATTATGGAATACAACTAGAGAACAATTTAAGTCGGAAAAGACCTCTCAGATCCCCAAGTCCAACCCCAAGCCACCCCACCATGCCCACCACGTCCCTCAGTGCCCCATCTCCATAGTGCACTACTACTCTTTCTGAGCAGAAATTCTTCCTGATACCCAAGCTGAACCTCCCCTGTCCAACTTAAAGTCATTACCTCTCATCCTATCCAGAAGTTCTCCTTCCAACATTCAGCACCCCCAGACCCTACAGACTGCATCCAGCTGGGTGGGACGTCCTCTACTCCTTGCAGCCACTCTGTCCTTCACTCAGCTTCCATATGCTTCCACATCAATTCCATTTTGAGCTGCTCGTTGTCTTATTTCATGTTCAGAGGGAACAGCTTCATTGGGATTTTCTCCCTGGAGGTGTCCAAGGCCAGGTTGGATGGGGTCCTGAGCAACATGATGTTGTGCCTGAACTGGTGGTTGGCAATCCTGCCCATGGTTAGAGGGGTTGGAACTGAATTATCTTGGAGGTCCTTTCCAACTCAAGCCATTCTACGGTTCTGTGATTCTATGATTTTCAGCAGGACTGCCTGGGAGGAGCAGGGGGAGAAACAAACACTACAGGGACGGCAGTACCAGCGTGTGTCAGCTTGCATTTGTTCCATAGAGTACTGAGGAAGAGAGGAACACAGAGGATGGAAAAACATATCAGTGGAAGAAAAATAAGCAGATAATAAAAAAGTAAGTGTGCATGAGTGAGGGAGAGGTGGCACATGTGAACAGCATGGGTCCTAATCTCGTTACGCCTTCGGTTCGAGAGGCTGATATACCCCTGAGGACAGGTTGACATTTTGATGCTCCTAGTTAGGGAAAACATGAACTGGGGGAAGCTGCATTAACAAGCAAATAAATTTATGGTCGGCTGGCACCAAAATGAATCTCGCTGTTTGTCGGCAGCATTTTCTCCATGATGAATGAGGAGGGCGAGCTGCAGGCACAGCATCCCTGCTGCCCCTCAGAGCCAGAGCTCGGTGCTGGAGGAAGGTCATGGGATTTCCTGTGCTGGAGAATGGGAATGGATAAACCAGCCCAGGTGGGAGCCCAGCATAGGGGTTGTGTGTTCTGCACCTACAGGGGGCTGATGCTGGGGGGTCCTTTGGGACAGCCCCTTGGCTTCATCCTAACTCTGCTTTTGGGGTTTGCAGCCCCACACCCAACACAGCCTCCATGGGGAGGGGTTGGGTGCTCAGGGGTCCCTCAAGGAGAGGCTCCCCACCACAGGGATGGAGCCCAGCGCTGGAAAGAACAGCTGTGTCCTTAAATCCTCGTCTTTCTGCTGCCTGGTGAAAAATAAAACTTCACAGAGTCTCGCATCTTTACACAGCAGATAGGGGAGAAAACCACAGAAAGCTGTGAAACGAGGACTTTCTCCAGTCCCCCTCCAGCAAAGGAAACCTTTTGCTCTGAAAGCTCCCTCCAAGGCACCTTGTGCACAACAGGGGTGTCAATCACAGGGCTTTGTCTCGCACTTTCAGGATCCACATCAAAACTCACCAAAGACAAAACTCTTCTCCCCGACATCCGTGCGTTCCTCACTGCACTTTTATTTTCCATTTAAGGATATGATTGAATTAAACTTTCCAACCCCTCCACATGGGAGAACGGGAGGAACGGTGCGTACCGAACTGCCTCCCGCACACTTTGGGGACAGCCCAGCAGCAATTCAGCGCCATCCATCAGAGCAGGGAAAAGCCACCACAGGCTCCCATTCCCTTCCCACACATCGATGCTGAGTGGGCACGACCCCATGGCTGTGACCCACCAGCAAAGGGGAGAGTCCAGGCCACAATTCTGCCCTTTCTACCCCTCCCCCCTTCAAGCAGGCATTGCTAATAACCTGTTTTCCAAAGAATCAGATGTGGGAATTTATAGAAGTAATAACAATATTAATAATGATTTGTACTTCTTGAGCATATGTCGTCTTGGGAACTCAAAGCTCTTTTGAAACCGAATTAATTATGCTTCTCGTCCCACTCTGGAGGTAGGTCAAGGGCAGTGGGGGGGTTCCCACCTCCCCTGGGAGCAGAGGGGAGCACTGAGCAGCTCAGAGCCACTAAGGGACAGCAAAATGTCACCAGCCAAGGTGGGACAGCCTGGGATCCCAGCATCATCCCTGCAAGAAGCAGCCTTGGACGAGCTGGGAGCAGGCTGTTTTCTGTATACTACATGTGCTATATATACTGTAATACCATCAATATTAACAATATTCCTTTGTTTCTGGCATGACTAATAATGAAATAGTTTTACTTTTCTCACAGCGCTTAAGGGAGAGTTGTCAGCATTACCGGTCCAGTCACACTGGATATTGCATCTGTCACATCCCTACTGGTGAGAGAGAGGGATGGGCTGAGCTGTGAAACTTTCAGATTCATGTCCCCTCCTCCAAGGATTTGGAGCAGTTTCTCTTTTGTACCAGCTGAATGCCTCCCTCCAAAGCTTCTCAGCCATTCCGCTCCCTCTTTCTCTCCTTCAACAGAAATTTAACTCCAGACCCAAAAAAAGCTTTTCCAGTAAGAAGATGTGGAAGCAAACAGAATCCCTTAAGAGCTCTGGGCCTAGGAAGCTCACATTTCACCATCCTGTTGGCTGGGGAGGAGCTCAGCACGGCAATACAGATCTGGGCACACAGTTGATGGCGGCTGTTTGGTGTGGGGAACCTTCATGCCAAAGAGGACCCCAAGCCCAAACCTCTGCTCTCAGCCGTCCCTCTCTCTCCTCATCTGGTGCAGTTTCATTCAGTTTGGGTTCCTTTTCCCCACTCACTGAAAACTCCAGGATGAGTGAGGGGCTGCATTCTTAATATCAAAGTCCCACTGAGTTCAGGGGGGGTCACAGTGATTCCAAGCAGAAGTACTGCAGAAAAAGCAGAGAATTGAGGAAAGGAGGGAGCTGCAGTCCCAGGAAATCCCCATTCAGTTACAGAATCATTAAGGCTGGAAAAGACCTCCAAGAACATCAAGTCCAACCATCAATCCATCCCTGCCATGGTGGGGTTGCTGCTGGTGACAGCAATAGGGTCCCCTTCAGCCCACCCTGGGGACCTCCCTATGAATTAACAGCACCGTAAGGGAAAAAGTGGAGCATTCAGAGAAAAAGAACCCCCACCCTCACCCATCTCAAAGCATTCACAGGGGTTCTCCACACAAGCACACAGAACCTTACAGCCCCACTCACAGCTTGGCACAGCCTTGGGTGCACAAAGGCTGAGCCCACACAAACTCAGCACAACTAACAAGGAATCACAGAATGGTTTGAGTTGGAAGGGAGCTTCAAAGGTCACCTAGCCCAACTCCCTGCAATGAACAAGGACACCTCCACCTAGCTCGGGGTGCTCAGAGCCCCTGACCTCGTCACGCCAAACCTCACTGCCAGGTGTGCTCACAGTGGCTGTGCAAAACAAGATCCCAAAGCACCTGCACAAACAGCAGCATGCTGGTGAGCTCATCAGCCTCACTCCACTCCCACGCACCACTCAGGGCTGGGTGCTCACAGTGTGAACCCCCAAAGGATGATGATGTCTGGATCATCATCTGGATGATGTGTTACGAGGTATGGTTTAGTGGCTTAGTGGTAGTAATGCTGATAGGAGGATGGTTGGACTAGATGGTCTTGTAGGTCCTTTCCAACCTTGTGATTCTATGATTCTAAGGAAGGCAACGCGAGACGCAGTGCTGCAGAGCAGGGCTCAGCTCAGTGCTGGGCAGCTCTGGCCCCATCTGCCTGCACCCTGCAGCGAGTGGTTATTGCAGTCCTCAGGCACAGAAACTTCCCCGATAAAATGCACCTTATGGGTATTAGGGACAGGCTGGCTCATTTTCCAGGTCCTTCATATCTCCTGCCAGCAGCATCAACACCTCAAAACTCCTTCAAAGCGCAGCACCCCAGGAAGGCTCGCAGCCCCCTGCCTTATCAGCATGGCTCAGCACGGCTGATTTGCCTAATGGCATCTGAGCACTGACACACAGTGCACCTGCAGGCAGCAGCCATGCTCAGCGAGGGCTTCCCCAGCAAAGCACCCCGCAGCCCTGCACCCCTTCTGCTGCCCCCTTTCCTCCTCTGCTGCCGCCTTCCAAAGGTAAAGGAGCTGGGCAGCAGGGTGGCCGCAGCCATCGGAGCTTTTAAATCATAACTGAGCAGCTGGAAAACAAACCTATAAATCCATATAAAAATACACGCGCGTCTATGTGCAAATGCTCACGTATAAATATAGCTCAATTTATAAGTAAAATTATAAATTACAATGCAGCCTGACCTGTGGATCGCATACGCACGCTGCTCTTTACTTTGCAAATGGAAATCTGAGCACAGCTGGGTCAAAAGTTTCTCTGCAGCAGATTTTTCAGGCAGCGGATGCTATTCAATGAATGCAAAGTGGTTAGCAGGGGGATGACAATTCCACTTACATTTTATTGCTATTTCAAAAAACAACACCAAAAACCAGATCTCAAAATGATACGCTTCTTCTCGGCCCTTTTTTTTTGGGGGGGGGGGGGGGCCTGTTTTATTTTTTCCCCCGCATCACCCCTCGGTAAAGACTCCAAAAGTCCAAATGCAGATCGCAGGGTGAGCCACCAACCGTCAGAGCACAAACAGGTCGGTGTTGATGGCGTTTTTATTCTAAATGCAAAGACTTCTTTCCAGATTATTCTGCCGTGGGTATTTTGTTTGGGAGGGGGAAGGAGGGGTGGGGGTGGGGGGAGGGGGTTGTGGGGTTTTTTTTCCTCTCCGGGAAAAATAACTTTTATTCTCCTTTGGAATGAAATAAACCCTGGGAATATCACAGAACATAAAGTCTGAGCTCCGTTCCCGGCTGCTCCCCACACACCGATGCAATCCCACCCTCTCTGTTTCGTAACGCCGGTCCCCAAGTGCCATCCGTGTCTATTCCTGGGAATATTCGAATCCACGCAGAGCCAACGCTGCGAGGAAAGCATTGAGCCTTCTGCCAAAACGGACCCGAGCCTGCATTTCATCCAGAATTTCATTTCTATATTTAGTTGTAGCAGCGATTCCTGCTGCAGCGGTTCTGGCAGCGTCCCCGCAGCCCTTCTGAAGTCGAAAACTGAACAGTGCTTAAAAGCACCGCGAAAACAAACATAAAGCAAGCCGAACGCGCCGCATCCTGCGCTGCCCCCGCAATCGCAGCGCGAAAATACCGCACAGCCAGGGCGCAAACAGGGACAGCGCTAAGGGAGGGGGTACATCTTGGGAAGCCTCAATGTTTTAGGAGCTAAAAACACAGGAATAGCGGTGATTTGGCAGAATACGGATGGATTTAACTAAACCATCCCCAAATAACTCAGCTATTCGCTCCGATCGGCCCCTCGGGCACCAGCAGCGCGCAGCCGGGAGCGCGCCGTAGGCCGCCGGTGGTGGAGCTGTGGCGCCCCCTGCCGGAAGACCGCCGCCTCTGCACCCACCCAGCTGGGAGCGGGCGCGGCGCACTGCGCGCCTTGTGCTTCGCGTTGGCGGGGCTGTGCGGGGCTGTAGCTGCGGACACGCATCGATATCTCTGTGTGCGTGCCTAAATCCGCACCTGCATTTCCCTCTGTGTACCTACAGGTAGAGACAGCGTTGCTCCGAAAGTAATGCCTCCCGTTTGTTTCCTCGGGAGCCGCAACAAAGAGCACAGTGACGCGGCTCGATAGAGCAAATGCTCAGCTAAAAACAAAAAAAAGTAATGTTTTTCAACATGCATGTCGATGGCTGCGGTATCTTCTGCATGGAGGAGTTCAGTTCCACACCTTGGGTTCATCCACGTTTCCATGCCAGGCACCGTTTCCTCAGACCGCCCCTCTGCTGCCATCTGTAGCACGGCAGCAAAACGCAATGGAGTATTTTTGGAAGCTTTGGTGTCTACATTCATTCATTCCACCAACATCAGTCTCCGGTGCTGTGGGCCAGCAGCATAAAATGGGAGGCATTACTTTCGGAGCAGCCCTCATGTATATCTCAGTCTCATAGAATCATAGAATGCTTTGGGTTGGAAGGGACCTTAAAGCTCACCCAGTTCCAAGCCTGCAGCTTGCATTAGCCTGGCCCACCAGCATCCCTCTGCTGTCCTCTGCTTGTGCCCGTGTTGAAAACGGAGCCACCAGAAGCCTGGCAAGGGTCAGCCTTCAACGTGAGTGAGGATGAAGCAGAGAAGCAGGCACGTGTTGTCCCCACCTCACAGTTTTATGCAGTCTCCTGAGGACTGTGATGCCGACTTAAAGCAAAGCTCTGGAGACAGCCAGGGAAAAGCCCTGAGATGGGGGTGGTTTGGGGGATAGGGGCTCATCCTCTCACAGCGCCGCACTGGGGAGCCCTTCAGTTCTTACGTTGGTACAGCACTGAGCTGACAGGGCTGGGTACCTCCAAAGGCAGATTCTGCTCTTCTCGGGGCACTGCTGCTTCCAAGGGAGTTTGGGAAGTCTTCGTTTGCTCAGTTTGCACGAAGAAAATCTCCAGAGTTAAACATTGAATTTCAACCCTGAAGTTTCTTTGGGAAGCCGAGGGAAAAGATGCAAAACATCGCATTCAGAACAACTCCCTGGGAATGTTCCTTTTGGTAGGACAAGACAGTTTGTGTTCTATGATTAATGTCGAGGGTGAAAGCAACCCTAACCCAACACACACAGTCACCCCACCAGCTTCTGCACAACCTCTACAAAACAGGGGACAATAAACACTCCTTTATCCGGCGGGCATGTTAGTGAGGCTTCATTAACTCTGAGCTTCAATTAAAGTCTATAAAAGGCTTTGAGCTGCTTGACCAAAAGGCTCTTAGGAAAATTAATTTAGTGCTTTTGTGGCTGCTCAGCACTGCAACGGGATGCTCTGTCCCACTTGTGGGTGTGCTGCGCTGGCAGCAGGCAGGGATGCAGTGAGAAGGGATGCAGTGGACAGGGATGCAGTGGGCAGGGATGCAGTGGGCAAACCATTCTCTGGGTTTAAGCACTGCTCTTCCTTGGGTAGCTGACTCACAGCTGCAGGCTGAAAGCAGCATGCTCATCTCTTCACAGCTGTGATGCTTGCAGTGCTTGGGATCCTGATGAGACGAGTCAGAGTAGGAGGGGGGTTAATGGCACAGCAGCATCCTTGTGGGCTCTCCCAGGTAGCCAGGAGCAGAGACAAGCCTGGGGCCAGAGAAATCAAATGCTCTGAGTGTGGCCATTTCCTCAGTTTCCCTCTCTATAAACACTCTTAGAGTGCATCCAGGAGCTGGGCAGCCTGGTACCCCTGAGTGCAAGCAGGGAATTTGCCAAAGAAGAGGAAAAGTGAAAGGGAATGAGGGAAAGAAGAAGGGAAATAAAAAAAAAGAAAGATGAGCATTGGTGAGACGCTCCATTCTGAATTTAAATAAAACCAATCTCTTTTCTCCTGTTCCCTGACAGCTCTGTCTGGGGGTTTGTGTTCAGCACAGGCTCCTCAGTAAACAAATACGAGAGTTTTATGCAACAGAATAATTGTTTAGTATCAAACAGCTCTCTCCATTTGTACGCTTCAAGCTGCAGACGCCTGGCAGAGCCGACACTCAGTCAGAAAGGGAATAAACCACACAGGTATGGGCAAAGCACTGGTGGCCCCAAAATGGACCCAATATGGGGACTGTCCTCTTTGCTGTCACCCGTGGGACATCACCATGCCCATCACAGGAAGCCCTGCTTGTAGCTCTCCGCTTAGAGCAGCAGACAGACTGCAACTCTCAGGACTCCAGCACTGCCTTAACACAAGACACTGCAGTAAGGGAAATATTATATTAAATCTCTATATTTATATGTGTAACAAAAGTGGTATCAGCAAAATCCTACAGCATCAAAGCAAATCACTTACCTATTTTTAGCTGTGCGATTTAGTCACACACTGAGGAAATAAGGTCAGGTTCTTTGCAATGTATCCCTTTTCTGTCTCTCACTACGTTGTTGTGGTTTTTTTTTTCCCCACTCCTTATTAAAATTCTTCACCCTGCAGCAGAGCTTTACGACATGGAGAGTTTGTGAGATCCTCACCATCTGCAGGGTCAAGCTGTAGCCCTGTCCCAGTAGGAGTCTGTCCTGCTGTCAACGTCTCCAGATTAGAGGCAGCAAAGGATCTGCATCCCAGCATCTCCACTAACCTCCACTCAATAGGCTGGAGAACCCTGGGCTTTTTCCTGCCCAGTGGGGTTAAATAGGAACCCTGGTGAACAACGGTGCTGGAGCCATGAGGGACATGGCCCTGGAGTACCAGTGCTGCCTCCTCATGTAGCTCCCTGCCTCAGTTTCCCCCGGTTGCTGCTTCTTGGCTTTGGTCTTGTTGAGTAGCAAAAGGGGAAGGGAGGGGAAGGGAAGGGAAGGGAAGGGAAGGGAAGGGAAGGGAATGAGAATAACTTTAATATTTAAAACAAACTCCCTCACAAGTCTCCCATAAAATAGTTTTCTCTGTTTTCTATGCGTCTGTTTTCTACCCCTGCGCAGCACCTCCACATTGTTAGCAATGACAAACAGGTGAGGGCAGCTAATTAAAAGAAAACAAAGAATGGCTTCTGTCACTTCTCTTGAAAGGCTCCAAGTGAGATTTGTGCTGCCTTCAGTTGCCAGGGAAAGGTCTGGGCTGGTAAGCAGTGACACATTTCGTCTCATGATGCTGCTGAACTTTGAACTCCTTTGTACGGCGTAAGATAACCTTATTACTTCTTCTTTTCCAGTTTGATAATTCACAGTTATTTATAACTGGAACATTAACCGCTGTCTAATACATTGTGATATTTTACCTGTTGAGCAGTGCTCATGATTTATAGCCTTACTATCCTGTGAGCACAGTTACTGACCCCTGAAAATTCCTTTTTGCTTTGCAAGTTGCAGTAATACCCACGAAACAGCTAAAATTGGCTCAAACTCGATGTCTGTACCACGTGAAACCAAGCTTTCTAATAAGGAGCTATAAAAAAAAAACCCTTCAAACAATTGTGTGTTTTGTTGCCATAAGTTGTGCTGGTTTTGGTACCGGGGCGCAGTTGAAGTTCTTGTTGAAACTCGAATCAATACCTTTGTTGCTTTTTGGCCTATGTGCTTTTTGACCTGCTGAATCTACCTTGGTTTTAAATCTTTCCATTGAGTAATGACAAAAGAAGTCCTACTTTTTTTTTTCTTCTCATGAATGACTGCGAGGTACTAATTACGTTCCTGTAAATTAATGGTCTATTTACTGCCTTAACCTATCTTAACAAAGATTTTGTTTGGGAATATATTACTAATGAAAAAGCCCTGACATCTTAACACTCTCCTGAGTAAATCGTTAGAATGGATTCTAAATGCAATTAAAGAAAGACTTTTTTTTTTTAACCACTGTATTAGCAGATAAATGGGCGCATTCTCCCCTCTGAATGATTGTTTGTAAATGCAGAGTTCCCATTAACTCCATGCTGTTTGCAAAACAAAACAAAACAAAACGAAATTTGCTCGCTGAAGATGGACCGCAGTGGAGGAAAGTTTGGGACAAGAGCTGCCCTCTCCTGCATGGCTTGCACCAGACAAGCCCCAAGCTTTTTATTGCAGATGAAAGTAAGGTGTTTATTCAGCTTATCACTACCGCTCCCCTGCCCTTATTTGCCAAGAGAGGCTTCGTTCTGTGTGGGGGATTTGGAGGGGCGTGAGATTAGTGCCCTCCTTCTCTCCTCGTCCCAGATCTGTCTCTCTGGTGCGTGCTGGCCCCATTGGATTATGGCAGTGTGCCACGCCGCAGCTCGCCTCCTGCGCTGCAGTGATGTCCCCTTCCCACATCCCTTCCCACTTTCCTCTATGAGAACAAGCAGCTTCGGATATGCCAGAGCTGCTTGTGTCACCGCTGAGATTTACTGTGCCATGCGGAACAAAAGCATGTACCGTGTGGCCAGAGAGTGAGAGTGACAGCGGGAGATGGATATTGGGTCTGAGGAAAGAGGGGAAAAGAAATTACAGGTGAAGGCTCCATGCCAGGGCTTGGAAATGAGGCAGAGCATGGCCCAGCACACCTCACTCCTGCTACCAGGACTGGGAAAAATGGGCTGCTTACTCTTAGGAGGGCAGATGCCCAGTGCCATGCTCAGAGAACTCCTTCCTATAGTGTCTTCTCTCCAGAGTGAGAGCTGTCCCATGCCAGCCATCCTCAGCCTGCCCAAATCTGCCCCGTTACTCAAATCCTGCACCAAACACACGCTGCCTTGCTGCATTTCAAGTCCGCCTCTCTGCGGGCTGTGAGCAAGGGTGAAAATTGTTTTGTGTTGTTATTTGTTTTTTTCTTTCAAAGGACACTTTCAGCCCTGAAGAGGGCATTAGAAATCTCCATGTTCGGGCTTTCGCTTTCTTCTTCCCAGTTTGGTTTTGGTTTTGTAGATATATTTCCCCCCAGTGATTTTCCTGCAATTTAAATATGCACTAGCAGTTTACAAGCCTTTCTAGATGCTGCTGTAGGCAGTACTGTATGCCTTCACCTTCCCTGCCATCAAGATTTAGCTGGAGGGTCCAACTCCAGTGGTAAATACCTGGCCCTTAAAATTCCAGCCTACTGCCATTGATTGCAGGGGGTTGTCTGGGGTTTAACAACTCAAAGTGAACCAAACAGTGCCTTTAAAGCACAAAGTACCCAGCCTATTGATGTGGGGTTCAGAGAGCGGGTGGGGGGAACTGGAGGCACAGCCACGGGTGCTCACCCAGTCCCATCTGCATCCCAGCACCTCACACCCAGTCCACTGCACTGCACTCGCCCCACGCAGTAGATGCAGCAAGCTATTTCCAGCAGGTAGGCCATAAATCCCCCATTTATTGCCTTTTATTATGTTGTTTCAACAGCTCTTAAAGCTGGAACAGCCACCGATTGATAGCTGCTTTAAATCTCTTTCATTTTCTGCCCATATTTCTTTGTTTTTCGGGGAGGGGGCATCCACTTTTTTCACCTTTCCACCACTGCCTTCCCTTTGTGAGTCAAACCCCATCTCTTTCCCTTTATGAGCCAAGTTTTGCAGATCCCCTCTTTGTCAGAAGACTGTACTGGAAGAGAAACACTGGCGGTGCTGGGGGGCCAGGGGTAGGGAACGTGGGATGAGGATGTGGTGTTCGTGTTATGCACAGAGTAGGGGAGAAGACTCAATGGGGAAGGATTAACTGCTGTGCAGTGGGGAAGGAGAGACCTGCAATTAAAATAATATGAGATGATTGTAGCTCGGATCAATGTTCAGGTGTTCATTTGCAATTGCATTCACTCCTTCTGAACGACCGTCTTGTTCTGCAGGGGACAGGACAGCAAGCACAGCCCTGTCAGTACGGCTCTAAGAATGCCAGCAGGTCTTTATGAAGACACTGGAGGAAAGTTATGGATTAAATCTCAGTTTCTCAGGCAGCCCTGAGCACGAACCCTCAGCTAAGGGTCACCAGGGTCCTGTGAGTCACAGCAGCAGCAGCCGCCGTGCTCCCAGGGCTTGCTGAGGCAACCAGCCTGCAGGCAGGGATGTGATTGATGGCAGCGCTGGGGATCTCGAGCATCGCCCTCCCAAAGCCTGTATTTTTCCAAGAGTTGATCAAAATCTTATTATTTCGGTCAGGGTAGCTATCTACTAGCAAAATAGAGTTTTCCCATGAAAACATTTCATAAGGATATGTCCACAGCGCTGAAATTTATCGGGGGGGGGTGGGGGGAAAAAAAAATCAGAGTGAATTATTTCAATAGTGTTTGCTCCAGCTCTCGTTTTGATTACCTTCATTTTGACACGTATTTTAATATATTCATATTTTCATGCTTTGACCTTATCAGAACGAAACGCTTCATTCCATCTAAATGAAGGGATTACAAATGGGCTGGATGAAACTCTTGGCTGTTCTGAATCTGCAAGTGTGACAGTTTCTGTTCTGCAGGAAAGTTCCAAATTTCAGCATCTCATATGCATTCGAAGCAAACTCCCCAAAGAGTGAGAAGGTCTTGAACAAGCACCAATTAAAAGTCTGGGTCTTCTCACCAACCAAGAGCCTTTTTAGGCAGGTTTCCAGTGTTCATTAAGGCTCCTGAACTAACAGCTGATTTTCACGCTGGATTCAACCTGGTCACCGCCAAGAACTTCTTGCTTTGAGGGTGGTTTTTAAGCACCTGGAATTGCAGCCCCAGGTTCCCTGGGCACTCTGATTCCAAGCCTTTCGCACATCTCTAATGCTCTTTTTTCTGGCTGGAGGTGAAGACTTTTAGCAGTCCATTAGCTGTAAGCAGCCCCTTCTCTAGGGGTTAAGAAGAACACTGTACACACACACACACACACACACACACACACACACAATGTTGCTTAAAAACAAAAAGTAAACAGTGACAGGAATTAGCATCCTTCCTAGTAAGACTCTCTTAGGGCTGTGGCTGCACGCTGTGAAAGATGCCATCCACCCAGCAGGGCTGCTCATGTACCATCTGGGAGGCCAGCAAAACGTGTCTTCAGGCTTCCAGGGTTATGTTTTTCCACAGAGTGCATAGGGATTTATTGGTATCAATCCCAAAGGCCAAGCGTGACAAAACTAAATCATGTACACGCACCAAAGAGGGGGGGAAAAAAAAAAAATCTCCAGTCACTTCAACGCACTCAGCAGGTTTCCCATCCAAAATGAGAATTAACTGCCTTCTTTTCTCTTTAAATTAACACGAAGTGCAGAAACCAGAAATTTTCAACACGTGACTTGTAGCTTTACAGCGAGCGCGTCTGGATCCCACATCTTGACCGGCTCCACCTTTCCTGATTTATGTGACAATTTGCTCTACTGGGAACTGTGACAAAGCCTCGACGTCTCTGATGGATGGGATGTCACCGCTGAATAAATTCTTACCTGGGTGCTTTTCAAGCAAGGAGTGCACCTTTTGTCCGACGTCTTCATTTCAACACTCTGTTATTACATTTTTAAAGCTTTCCCAGATAAAGGCCAAGTGTACACTTAAAAGTTTGGCCAGCCTGAGCTATAACAGTATAAAGGGTGAATGGCCTTAAAAATAATAAAAAAAAAAATTATTTAATTTTATTTTTTATGACTTAAAAGTGCCAATAAAACTCTTGGCTAGTTTTCCCACAGTTTGCTTGCTGAACAGAGAGCAAATTAAACTGAGAAGGCAATTATTTTTTCCAGGAGCAGGAGCTGGTAGCAGAGCTGCTTTCTAGGATGACCATCCGGGCAAACCTCTGAGCATTACCCAGAGGTAGAGCTGGGATCTGCAGGACTTCAGAGACATCAACTAAGGTTCTTTTTTTATGCAATGTGGGGACAGAACATTTCTGACACGTCTCATTCCAAGGAGTTTAACAGACGATCCAAATAAATAAGCACAGAAATAAAGAAAAGTGGGGTCTAAGCTGAGATAGATCTTTATCCAAACATGAATAAGAGTGGCTTGGGAGTTTCAGGGCTATGGGTGGCCACAGTGCAAAGAAGACATAAAACTATTAGAGAGTGCCCAAAGGAGGGCTACAAAGATGGTGACAGGTCTGGAGGGCACAATGTGTGAGGAGCAGCTGAAATCCCTTGCTTTGTTTGATAAGAAGAAGAGGGGGCTAAGGGGAAGCCTCATGGCAGCCTGCAGCTCATCATGGCGGCCTGCAGCTCATCATGGCGGCCTGCAGCTCCCTCACAGGAGAGCACAGCAAGGGGCACTCCACCTAGGACCCCTGCACACCTATTCTATATTGATTTACTTAGTACACTAAGGGCAATGCTGGTGTCACCACTTGCATCTTCCCACCGCATCATCTGTGCGATGGTTTCCTCACATTGGGATGGCAGGCAGAGATATTCCCCTATTGCCCCCATCTTGCTGTGTTTGGGAGGTGGCACAGATACCACCAGGACCTTGCAAAACCCAGACTGCTGCTTCTCGTTAGCAAACTGTTTATTAATAGCACTGTCACAGCAACCAAACATTGTCCTCATCGGCTCCTCACAAACGAGGACAGCTGCTCACAAAACTTCTCCCTTTGCCCAAGTGCCAGACTGCCGGCTCTGGTGACTGGCGTTCTGACTATTTCTGCCTTTAATAGCTGCAGCACTGATTAGATTGCTCGGAGTAGCCCATGTTCAGCAGTTTAATGGGTACCAGCCCAGACAGACTAATGGATCTGGAGACCAGGAAAGAGCAGGAAGGTGAGCTGAGTGGGGAATATTGAAGCTTTTAAGACAGAAAAGTAGCAGCTAGACATGGGGTAGCTGACTCGCAGAGCCTCACTGGAGACAGATATCCTCCCAGAACGTCCTCGGCCATTCATCACAGCGCGACATGCCCATGAAAAGCGGTCATTTCTAGAAACAATTGGCAAAATGCAAAGTAGAGCTGGGAAGGGTTCCTGGGGCTCAGGGCCAGGTGAGTTATTGTAGTCTGCACTCACAGGCTTTTCCCTCTGCTAACAAAATGCATTTCTATTCCCAACGTCTCATGTCACCACCCAAGAGGTGTCAGCTGCTCATACACTCAGTGTCCTTGCTTCATCCAGTATGGGTCATTGTTCTGGCCTTGAGAGGTACAGAGAAGAGATATCTACTGCTCCTCCTTGCAACAACCCTCCACCCCACCCCCAAAAGCCCCACCAACACTTTGAGCCTTCTCTCATAGAAGAAAGAGAATAAACAGGGAAAGATTTGCTAAAATCATTTCTCATAATCAGCAACTTCCCTCATTAAAAAAAAAAAAAAAAAGGATTCTGATTACATAAGGAAGGAAGAAGATGGAAATCTGAGATGGCGTGTGTCCTTTGGAAACTGACTATGGTGAACCTTCCCCAGACATTAAGAACTCTGAGTAATGAAGAAGGATTTGCACCAACAGGAATATGAGCACCTGGAAACCATCTGAGCTCATGTAAAGCACCACTCTCTGGTGGAGAGAAAAGAAGCTCATGGACTTCTCACTGATACAATCTAAAGGGAGGCTGGGAGGGTCTGGAGAGGACCTGGATGATCCCACAATTAAACAAAAGGCTTTCTTTAAAGTCCCCGCTGATGGTTATCCTCCTGTGGGCTGGGAACCAGCTTGTGTCATTTGGTTTTGTTCCACCAGCCATAAATACCAGCTCTTTTGGGAGCTGTGAGGAGGGCAAAAGTAGCGTTTGGCAGAAGAATTGCAACAAGGACAAGAATGCAATGGAGACCTCAAGTAAGGGATGTAGAAGGCAAGGTGGAGACAAATTGCCAATTTATCCCAGCCTTCCCTTGGGGCATCCCTCCCCATTCCCCAAACTTACAAAATGAGCCAGGCAGAAATCAATAGCTCAGTCCAGTCACAGAGACAGAGATGGTGAGGAGAGCAGCAGACGGACAGGACATCAGGAAACAAAGCCCTGGGGAAACAAGCTTCCACAGGGGAAAGAGAGGAGCGCTATGACTCAAGGATGTTGTCTTTGTAAAAAACACCTGGACTTAGGTGCCCTGGTGATGCTGAACCTCCTTCCTCACACTGTTCACTAAGACAGTTTTAAGAGCCCTGCATTGGCCTTGGCCATTCAGGGCACAGGGCAAGTGATCTTGGTACCTAAGAAGTCCTGAGAGCACTGGGAATCCCCACCCCCACCAGCAGAGTTGCAGGGTTGCTGCCCGTGTGTTTGGAGGAGGACAGGCCAGTTTAGTGGGGATGTTTGTGTGTTTGTGCCCAGCAACACAATCTGCCAGGAAGATTTTGGTCTCTGGTGGTTTCTCATGCTTCAGCTCCATGGCAAAGTCCTCAGTATGAGAGATCCAGCCTGCAGCTTTTCTCCCGTCTCTCATTTACCTCACTCCTCCATTTTGCCAATGTCCTTATTTGTGGGGTCATGCAATAAAGCAAGAATTGGCCTAAACTGCCACCTGGATTAAAAACCTTCATCCGAATCTAGATTAAAAACCTCTCTGAACACAGCTTCCCCCTGCAGCACCCACAAAAGCACACAAGTAGCAATGCATCAGACTCTGGGGAACTGCAGCAGACTTTGCTGTCACTTTGCTATCTAGTAAAGGGTGGGCTCTCCAGCAGATCCATCCCTTGGGGTTTCAATATTAAGTACATATATTCAGATGTGAACACAGACTTGCTGATTGCATTCATCTGCATTTCTGGATAGCGCTCTGAACACAGCACTGCTCCTTCTCCTACAGAGCTGACCCTTGGCAGCTAATGCTCTGCAACAATGCTGCGCACATTTTCGGATTAGTTACTTAAGCTAAATTGCATCTCAGCCCTGGCAAATTTAAAAGGTAGACAGCAAACCCGCCAAAGACGAGCCATGATAGAATTCAATTTGTGTTGACTCCAACGTGGCGAGGATTTACAGCCGTGCTCAATCCAACACAATGCACTTTAGTCTTTTTATAGTGCAGCCTGAATGCAATAGTGTAACAGTCACGTTAGAGGGAGTCAAGCAGAAGCAAAAGAATAGAAAGGAATTTTATGGATACAATAAGATTTATGAAGAGAGACGTTTCTCTGGAGAAGGAAGCGAGGGAACTTCCAAAGTACCAGAATAATTCTGCTCTTTCCCCAGATCCTTTCAGTGGTGCAAGGAGTCTACTGTATCCTTCAGGAATTTTTTTAATCATAAAATAGAAAGGAGCACAAAGTGGGACTGTGTTCCAGTTAGGATGAGAGGCAATAGCCTTAAGATGCGCCAGGGGAAGATCAGGTTGGATACTAGGAAAAAATTATTCTTAGAAAGAGTAGTTGGGCTTGCATGGGTTGCCCAGGGAGTGGTGGAGTCATCATCCCCAGAAGCATTCCAGAACCATGGAGATGTGGCACGGAGGGCCATGGTCAGTGGGCATGGTGGGGTGGGTTGGGGTTGGACTTGGGGATCTGAGAGGTCTTTTCCAACCTTAATGATTTTATGACTCTATGAACCAATGGTATAGGAGGAGTCCAGGAGTCCGGGCACCTTCACACACCATAATGAGATCTATAAAGCATTTGGAGGCTCTCAGATGTTGACATATTAACATATGTGAAGCAATGGACCTCTGCTAACAATGTGCGTGAGAGCAGTTCTTCCCCTTCATTGCAGCAGGCCAGCTGAGTATCCTCTCCGGGCTGCACAGCCCCACTGGGCTGTCCCAGTGGCAGAGGACACTGGGCTCCTGCTCATCCCTTACTGCCATCCTCCTTCCCCTGCCATCAGCACTGCAGCTCCGCCAGCTCCAGCCGCGATTAATTGGAAGATTTCCCACTGATTCCTGATTAGCTGCTTTTGATTAGGGTTTAATGACTTCACTCGGGCCCCTAATTCACGAGGATGAGCTTTGAAACGCCTGTGAACTGCTCACACAGAATTACATTTTCTCCCACCCTGGAGCCACCACTTAAGCTCTGTACACACAAGCCCTGCTCCTCCAACCCTGCATAACCTGCCTCCTCCTCATCCTCTTTGCAGCGCCAGGCAGCCAGGGATGCTGACCATGTCTCTGGATGGCTGGGAAGAAGCTGGAAGAAAACTTTCTCCAGAAGTGCAAATGCAGGGATGGATATTTTGAAGCCATCTTGGGATTCACAGGATATATAAAATTTAGTTTTTGAATAAATGTTGCACTTTCCATCAATGTATTATTTTGAATTAGTGTTGGTTAATACTCCCAGATAGGCGTGCTTGCAACACTAGTGGCAGTCAGAATCACAAGGCTCTTGTTGTTGTCCTAATGCACAAAAAGTCCTAGGGTGGCCAGGACAAACCTATACTGGACTTTCGGTCTTCATGGAGTGCAAGAATTGGTGCAGTGTGGCTCTCCATAGCACTGCACATTGGGAGCTAAGCATTTCTTTCCTAACTGATGGGTCTAGGTTCTGGACTTCAGGCTAAGCCAAGGTCTCTGTGTACAGTGCTGAATCCTGGAGAGTCTGCTTCCCTCCTCCACCTCAAAACTCTCATTCGGTGCCTAAAGGAGAGCAGAGGTAACCGCACATGGAAGGTGGGTGACAAGTCCTTCGTCTTCAAGTCTCTGCCCCCCCTGGGTCCCAGCACATCCATCCCAGCCTGACCTTGGTGCTGCTGAAGGTCGTGTATCTCTGCCTGCCTGCCTTGTCACCAGCCAGAAGCGGTTGTAAGCACAGGTTTCAGAGGCTGCCTCGCTTTTTGAAGATCTGAAAGTACATTTATCTTCTTGAGACATGCATTAATCTATCAACTACAGGTAAAGATAAGGGGGATGAGAAGAGGCTTGGGGGTGGGGGTGGGGGGGGAGAGAGAAAATAAAATAAAATATAAAACGGGAGTAATTTTCATCAGGAAGAGGAGGTTCATGTGCTCTTTCTTGCTGCCTTAGGCAAATGTCCCACAGAGCAGCTGCCTTATCACAGCTCCCTGCGCACCCAGCTTGCCCCAGCGCTGTGTGGTGACAGCTCACAATGTGACCAGGTCCCTCACTGTGCCCCAAGCCATGCAGTGGATCTCTTTAATCGCCACATCTCTGTGAAGAGGCAAGAAAACAGCTCAGCTCCCAGCAAGGCAAACCCAAGGCAGGCTGTCTGAGCTCTCCATGCTTGGCAAGAGCCTCCGTTCCCCTGGATGGGAGGGGGGCAGAGCTGGCTCCTGTCCTTCTCCATAGAGGAAGATGATGACAAATGACCTTTTTTTGTTGGTTGCAGTCTGTTCTGCTGGTGGCCTCACAGCTGCAATGCCCGTCCTGTGTGGCAGAAGTCATCTGGGTGCAGGCAGTGCCAGCTAGACAAAAAATATCCCTTCCTGAAGGGCACCCAGTGAGGAAGGTGCACTATGTGACAGGAGGGGGAGAGAATCCAGAAAGCCTCCAGCCCAGGGAAGGCACTTTCCCAAAACTTTTTAATTGGAAGAAGGGTTCATCACCATGCAGTGTGCTGGTGATTTCACCAGCAGCACAAACTGGGCAGAGCCACTGTGGGGATCTTTTTTTGTGGGGGAACCTCAGCTGCATCCCAGTAGGCTCAGGGTGATACCACCTCCTCTGCTCATACAGCACAGGTGTCCCTGGGTGTCCCTGGGCTGCTGGGCTCTGCTGCAGCTGAAAGCTAAGGAGAAATTAGGTAAGGGGAAGGTGGGGGTAAGTGCCACAGAACTAATAAACAGCTTTAAAAGGGATGGGGAATTGACTCAGGTCCACATTAAAGGGCAAGGAAATGAATGCCGAGATGAAGGCGCCTGCAATTTCAAATGTATCAGGCTGATAAATAAATAAAGTTAAAAGAATGACTTTCAATTACATTTGAAAGGGGAAAAAAAATAGAGAGAGAGAGAGAGAGAGAAGGAGTGTTGTCGGGGGGCAGAGGGGGCTGCAAAAAAAATACACTAAAAACCACCACTGGCAGACCCAGCTGCTGGTGAGCTGCGCTCCCGTCTGTGGAGCAGCCACAGCCAGTGGGTCCCAGCAAGATGAACAAACGTGCCCTTAATGCCTCAATTAAGGTTCACTCCATTCTGCTTTAAAAAGCGATTTAGCCCTGCTAAGCTGCACCGGGGTCAGAAGCAGGGATAGATGGCAAGTCTCATTTGAAAGCCAAACACATCTGTTCCCATCATTAGCAGTCCCTTCCCATTAATGAGAATAATATTGTTGGCTTATAATGTTGCTTTCATTTAACAACTGAAGAAGAATGAAATGCTTTCCTCCGTGCTTGGTCTGGTGCCAGGAGGCGCCTGTAAAATCCAGATAAGCGTTCTTAGCACAAACTTCTGATAAGGGAATTACCAGGTAAATCTTAAACTTTGGTGGAGGAGGAGGTGAGGAGTGGGGAAGTGCTTAAGGTCCCTCACAGGTGTCAGCCCAATGAGCTGAACCTCACCCTACAGACCCAGCTTCCATGCTCCCTGTGTCCTCATCTCTACTGTCCATCCATCCTGGGAAATTAGCCTTTTCCATGGCTTATGCTAAGGCCTGATTCTTTAAGGATCTTTTTTTTTCCTTTCCTTTCTATTTTCTCATCTCTCCATGCACCACCATCCTTACTATCCGTCACATAACACTTCCCTTAAGTGGAAACTAATTCTCCATCAAATCTTTTGGGGTTCTTTCACCCCATTTTTCAAAATAGCTTTGCTATTTGATCATCTCAATCATCCACCATTTCAACCAAAGCTAAAAATTCCTGCATTGACTGCAGATGCAACTCCTCTTGCGCATGCTGCTGAGAACGACAACCTGTCATGCACGGTCAAGAGATGCCTGGGAGCCCAGCTGGGTGTCCAACTTGCCTGGGTTCAGACTGGTGAAAGCTGAAATGATTCACAGGAGCTAAGAAACCCTGGGAAACCTGACACTTGGAAAAGGAACACAATAAAGAAATAAGCCAGTTCCTACTAGAAGTTTAAGCTGTACATCCAAAGGGCACTTGGTTTAGGCGTGATAAATCTCCCTCATCTTTGCTACTGTTTGGCCAGATAGGTTAACTGCAAGGATGTTTCTTCCAGTTCTCCCCTGCGACTGAATATTGTTCTCGTTGCATTTCTAAAGAGCCTGTGCCCAAAGGAGACTGCATGAGCAGCTCATGATCGTGGAGCAAATTAAGGTCAAAAGAAAAGCAAAGATTAG
Source organism: Alectoris magna (assembly GCA_030625065.1). NCBI lineage: Eukaryota > Metazoa > Chordata > Aves > Galliformes > Phasianidae > Alectoris > Alectoris magna. Next base: position 3,304,575 of record CM060579.1, on the reverse strand, counting down.
AGTGTCAAGTCAACTCTCTGTCTAGCACTGAATGCTCGGAGGGCTCCTGGCCAAGGCACTCCATGCTAAAGACTTGTAGAAATCAAGCAGAGATACCATCAGCTGGTGGGAAGCACATGTGTATGATCCTCCAACCACAAAACACATCACCTTGCCAGCACATCCCTCTTACCCTCTGGCTTTGCAGAAGGAAAGCAAAAAGCAGAGACATGACTACTCACAGCAGCACCAAGGTTCAGCAAAGTGCTCCTTCCTGCCTTCAGATCCCGGCTCCTTGAGCCAAGCCTCCAGCAAGGCCAACATACAGACAGCTCTCACAGAAATAACAGAGATGCTCAGAGTCTAAATAGAATTTGAAAAGTTTCCCCAACGTTGTTGTTTCTTGACTTATACATGCCAAGAGGGAGAACCAAAATAACGTTTCAAAGGCCATATGCAGCCAATTTCCTACGGAGCAGGCAAGCTGGGAATTCCAGAACTTTGATCTCATGAGCACCATTAATGCATCAGTCTCAGTTTTAGGGATGACCTCCAAGTTCTCAAATTTCAGGAAAGCTGAAATCATCGAATCCTTAAGGACGGAAAGACCAATGAGATCATCAAGTTCAACCACCAACCCAACACCACCATACCACCAAACCACGTCCCTCCATGTGACATCTCCCCTTATCTCAAACACCTCCAGGACAGCGACTCCACCACTCCCTGGGCAGCTGTGCCAATACATCACTTCTCTTTCTGAAAATACATTTTCCCCCCATCTTTGTCATTGTCATCCTTGTCATTCTTAGCTCTAACTCCTACAGATGTACGTTCTGTGTTTTGAACCCCGGCCTCATATTACCCAAAATTTCTGTCCTCTGTGCTGCCCATCATCGTTTAGGCTTGTACAGGAGAATTCACCATTTCTGGAACAGCAAAAGCCAGGCAGCAATACGTTGTTAAGACATTTATTTCAGTTTGGAAAAGGCTGATTCATCTCAATTGAAATGCTTCACAGAAAGAGCCGGTTTGATGAATTTCTTCTGCTGGGGAAAATAAAAATGAGATGAAGCCGACCTGTTTTAACTTTTTATTCAAAGTGACTTTGTTTTGAAATTTAAGCTGATTATAATAAAAACATTCTCTTAAATGAAAAAGAGGTCACACATGAAACACTTTGATACCATCAAAATGAGGTATTGCAGGCAATTTATTTATTTATTTATTTATTGTCGGCTCACAAAAGTCTCAGAGATTTTGACTTTTCTTCCAGGACGAGGAATTTTAAGCCTCCACGATTTCTCGTCTCAGAAGGAAACGTTTATTGCTCCTTTCTAATAGAAAAACAGAACCAGCTTTGCAGTTCCTCGTTGTGCTTTGAACTGAGGCTGAGAGTTAACTAGAGTGATCCAAAGTTGTTAAAAACCCAGAGAAAAGCTTTCATATTTCAGGCTTCAATCTTACTCCGCTCCCAGCGGCCAAAGAAAATGCCATTAGCCTTGGAGGTGCTTTTGGTAAATAAAGAAAAGGGGGGAAAGGAAGAAAGAAAGGAAAAAAAAAAAAAAAGAAGAAGACAGGCAAGAGAATTCTCTCTCCTTTATTTCTTCTCTCGTATATGTATAATAAACCATTTTTTCAAGGGTGTGAAAGTGTCTCACTTCAGTCCGCAGCGTCAGGGGGAGACGGAGGTTTCAAAGCCGCCTTTTGAAAGGGGCTGTTGGCTTTAAAGCCCATCTCAGACATCGTTTGCTAATCCGGGGCCCTTCGCAAGGGTCTGCCAACACGCTGCTCCCCGCAGGGACCCCTCTTAGTGCAGCTGAAAGCCTGCAGGAAGCAGCTCAGCGCTGCTATCTGCTGCTATTTGCGCAGCAGCGCCCAGAAGGAGGGGATGCGCTGCTCTGTCACATCTCCCGGCAGTGAGCTTCTCCCTGCTTCACCATTTGAGAATATTTGTGATGGGAGTCGCTGTCAGGAGGCAGAGGGATGCAGGGACATCACTGCTGTCCTTCTCCAAAGGGATTTGAGGCACTCGGTGGTGGCTTTGGCTTTTGTAAAGCCGTCGCTGCTTCTGTCTTTACTTAAGAGTTGTGCTGTTAAAAGAGAGAGAAGCAGAGCTGTGCGGCTGTGCAGCAGCTCTGCTGTATGGAAGCGGATTTGGAAAGGGGCTACTTTGGGAAGTTTTGTCTATGAACAAAGTCAGGAGTCCTTGTTTGACTTTCTGAGTTACTTGCACACAGAGGAGGTGACTTCGCACTCTGCCATCTCCCTGCCCCAAGGTGGGAGGAAAAAAAGAAATAACCAACAAAACCAAAGCATGAGACAGAAGCAGCAGACCTGGGCTGCTAGACAGCGTCACTTTGATTTCAGGACGTTCCCCCAGGACCAGCCTCAGCAGAGCAGTGGCAGTGATGACACACGTGGTGTCCTGCCCCACGCAACCCAGGGCTGGCCATGCTGACAGTGACAGCTTCAGCACCGTGACACACAGTTTCTGGGTTTCTTCCTGCAAGAAAACACTCCAATTCCATCTACTCCACAGGACTGATTTGGTGTGCCCATATCTCAGATCTTCTCAGGACTGCGCACATAATAATCTTCTGATGCTGGCATATATTTTTAAATGGGTCTTAAATTTCTGCCCATCATGCTGTCCCACTGAGCATCAGCCTGAGAAGCGTATTCCCCTTGGGAAAGTACATCCTCCATGCCTGTTCTGCTGAACCATCTGCTGGCTAATGTCTGTCTTGATATGTAATGAAATGCAGCTCCGGGAGGGACAGAGTGCATTTGGGACCAAAGGCATCTTGAATGTGGGGAGTGCACTGCTGACAAATAGCACACAAACATTTACACCTTGAAGATTTCTGACAGTGTTTTTGCACTGCGCCCTTTGGAAAGTCATCTGTCTGCCAAAATTAGAAACTTCGTCTCCATGCTGAAGGCACTTAAATTGCACAGGGTGGGTTTGGGAAGGAGAGAAAGGCAGAAAGAGGAAAGGGAGAGGAAGAAGGGGAAAGGGGCAAGGAAGAAGGAAAGGGGAAAAGGAAAAATAGAAAAAGGAAAAGGGGGAAAGGGAAAGGGAAAAAGGAAAAAGGGAAAAAAAAGGATAGAGAAAAGGGGAAAGGGAAAGGAGAAAGGGAAAATGAAATGGGCAAAGGAAAAAGGAAAAGAGGAAAGGGGAAAGGGGAAATTATTCCTTGTACTAGAAATAATCTGTCCTCTGAGTAATTATGAAGTGTGTCGAGTTTTGCATTAAAACAAACTTGTTTCCCAGCGTGCAGAAAGGAGGAGAGTGCTGACTGAGCAGTTCCATCTATTCGTTCTTATTAAAGGAAAGGTTTCAATAACAAGTGCCCCAGGTAGATGAAACTTAGACTCACATCCCAGTAGCGACGTCTGGGGTCCCACCTGGTTGCAGGTTGACAAACTGCCTTTAGGTGGTAGCAATTTGGGGACAAGACAAGCGTGTGATGGTTCTTCTGGACAGCAACACGTGCTACAAAGGTTGCTGCGCTCCCAGCCTGGGAGAAGCCATCAAGGGAAGGACACACTCACCCCATTCTGTGCCACAATGCACGAAGGGCAGGGGAGGGACTGGGGTTGCATGCTGTGTGGGAAGTGTTCAGCGAGAGAGCACTGTGAGAGAAACATAACAAGATAGTTTAAATGCTTCCAAATAAATGGCTCCCAGGGCGAGGCATCTGCTCCTGGCTCTCCCTGCTGAGTTCTTTAAATGCTGGTGGCAGTGTTTAGATTTTGATGTCACTGGGAGTTTTGCAACCACGTTGAGTACAGCCTGAGATTTCACCCCTTCTGAGAAGGGACCTGCAATCACCAGCCAGAGCAGAGCACGAGGGAGGAGGGAAACCACAGGGTGTACTGGTGGGGTGCAGGAAGTCAGCTTAGTGGGGCTGGCTGCAAAGTGGGTTTGTCATGCAGTAATTGCATCCACTTATTTGCTTCCCCCGTGAGTTTAGATAACAGAACTGCTGCAAAGCAGTGCTGATGTTGAGCCCATGGGAGGTGCAGCTCTTTTCATGAACAAAGATGACTGTGCAGAGGGAAGGCAGCTCCGGTGCTCGTGATGCTCCCGCACTGCAGTGCTCCATGGCATTTCTGCAGATATTTACAGTTGCACTCCTAGGGAGTCTAATAGTCCCATCTGGAAACATCAGAGCTCAGAGGGGGCTGGAAGTGGTTGTGGTAATTCTGAGCAGCAGGAGATTGGTGTATGGGGCTTCATAAAAGCCATGGCTAAGATGTGATACAGGCAGCCTTCATCCCCCATAGCATCAGAAATGGGGAAAGGATGCAGCGTGGCTGTGGGAAGAGCGTGGAATGCTGCACTGTGCTTTAGGGCAGAGCTGTGTGGTCTGTGCAGAACACTCCAGGTAGAGCAGCTCCAGCCAACCTTCCAGAGACTGTCCAGGGCTCCTAGACTGGGAATAGCCTGGAAGTCTCCTAGTTAGCAGGTTTGGGTTTAGGGAACAGGATCGGAAACCCTCAGTGAAGCAGTGCATCAGCAGGGCTCACTGCCTGCTGCTGGCAGGAAGGGCAGTGCCTCTCCCTGCTCCTTCCTAAGGTCACACTACCCCATTGCTTGAGCTCAGGGTGACCCTTACTACATTGATCAACTATTTAACATCCCAGTCAAGCAAAAACATCTCTGTCAGCAGCATCTCCCATCATTTCCAGGAGTCCTTGCGTAAGCATACAGCTCTGCGTCCTCGTTATGCACAAGTGGGTGCCTCCAGGCACGCTTAACAGTCTCAACTGCTTAACATCCACTGAGAGCCGCTGCCTGACTCCACTCACACCACAACTGGAGCACATTGCGGCCACCACAAACCACAGGCACACACCACAGCACAGCCAGGCACGTTTTGGGCAGGACAGATCCCTCCCTGTGCCCAGCATCCAGAGCAGATCAGCCTTGCAGCCCTTCTCCAAGGAGATAAGATGATCTCATGCAAGATTTGCAAAGTTCTGCTGGGGTGGGTGGAAAAGGGGAAAGCCAGCTTACTGCAGGACTGACAGCTATCCTATAACACAGATTTGCCATGTGTCAGAGAGAGCTGAGCCCTCGCTGCTGTGCAGAGCACCACGGAAGCTGTAACCACAGTAGCTCTGATGGGACTGGTGCACAAAAACAGCAGCTGGTAAATGAGACTGTGCCCCAGGGCTGGTGGTCACCACAGCTCCCTGTTCTGAGAATCACATTTAGGGGTTTGGTATTTTGGGAGTGCTGCAAAACAGAGCTGAGCTGACAAATTCCACAACCCCCCCCCTCCCCCTCCCTGCCCCCGCCCCTTCATCTTTTTATTTTGCTTTGCAATCAGTCTAATCCAGAAGCAAATTATAATTAATAAAAGGAAGGGAGATGAAGGTGGCTTTTGGTTTTAGGCAAAATATGTGATAGGGAGCACCCTGGTGAGCATGCTTGGGAGAAAGATGAAGGTATGCTTCCTGGAGAGAAAACTGCAAGTGTTCATTCAGGATAAGAGAGCCAAGCAAAGTGCAGACTCCAAGTGGTTGCTACTCCATCACATTGCCCACTAAGCCTGCTCTTTGTGGGGCCCTTGCCATGTACTTTCAGACAACTAATGAACCACGACCCCCAACAGAGGCTGGGGGCCAGGGCTCTGCCTTCTACAGTGCTTCAGTTTCCCTAACCAGCCAAGGCTACTGTGAAGGTGAGTGCAATAGCAGCTGAGAAAGGTTCCTTAGAGGGAAGGACTAAGGACAAATATAAAACAACAACAACAACAACAAAAAAGCAGAAATAGCATTATTATGAGCAAAGCAAAACAAAGCAGGCCATGCTATTCTGGGCTGCACATGCCAAAGTCCTGCATTGCTGATCTGGACAGGAGCTGGCACTGCATGTCTGTGCTTGGGAAGGGAGCCAGCAGTATCCTTCATAGCAAGAAGGATGGAGCTCCCCAGGTGGGAAGTCACAGGGATATGGGGCTGAGAGCTGGGAAACAGCCTGGTGCTGTGACCTGCATGGGTTGAAGTGCTGCTTCTCACCTTCCCCATCCAGTGCCAACAGCGCTGATGCCAAGAAGGGGCAATGCCCCAGGGAGCAGCCTACAGAAAGCACCCAGGGCTCGTGGCATGTGCTGTGCTGCTCCATGCAAAATAAAATGAAAGGGGAAAAAAAAAAGTGTCAGCAAATTGGAGGGTCTCCAGGAAAAGGAGATAAAGATGATTAAGGGTTTAGAAGGATTGACCTATGAGGAAAGATTAAAGGAACTAATTATGTACAGCTCAGATAAAGGATGAGTAAAGAGGTGATTTAATAATGGCCTGCAAATACTCAGAAAAGTGTCAACAGTAAGGAAGGGGGAGGAATTATTTAGAGTCCTTCACTGATGAACAACACGAGATGGAATGAAAGAGGAAGGTTACATGGGACATCAGCACAACGCAGAGAGAAAGAGATTTCTTGAGGGAGCTACAGGTGAGTCAGGAGCACAAATCCTCTGGAAATGTTTTGGCCTTCCATCCCTGAGTCACCTAAGAAAGCATTTCCAAATGCATTTAGTGCTTAAAGGTGCAAGTTAGTTCTTTAATAGGATTTCCAGATGCATCTAAGCAGGTTAGGCACCAGATTTCGATGGGAGTCAGGCTTCAGTTCCATCAGATGCTAACTTATATCTCTGCACAAAGTAACTTGAAGGTCTGGCTTGAGGACTCATCAGAAATTCCAGGGTTGGAGGAGATTACAGCTGAATCCCACAGTGCTGGAACAGCATCGAAGAGGGCTGGCTGATGTGCAGGAGGACGTTCTGTTGGAAACCATCTTGCCTTGTCAGGGCATTGTGCATTGATCTGCACAGTCGATTTGAAAGTCAATGAGATTTAGACTCCCGGGCCCATTAAAATAAAAATGTAACAATGCCTTTGGCACTGTTGGTCAGTTAGGTAAGTCTGTGACGCAGAGTGGTTGTGGGTTATCAGAATCCAAGGTGAACACAGACATGGGGAGAGGAGCTCCCAAAAGAGCACGTTCTCTCTCGTGCTTCACTTGGATGGGTCACCAGGATCTGAGGAAACGTATCCCATATTTCTGTGTGCCACAGTTGAGTCGCCTACTGTTTTCCTGAGGGTGGGGACATCCTTCCCCTTTTGAGTGGTGAGAATACTCAACCGCCCTTGTGGATGGAGGAGGAGTGGGAAGACTTTAAATAGCCAAAGAGAAGGGGTGGGAAGATATTAAAGACCAAGTAGCACTGGCAATGAAAACTGAAAGTCAAGAGGTTGCCAGGATGAAACCCCAACCAGAGACTCCAACCATTAAACCTATAGTGAGGAAATGGCACGTGTGGGCTTGGAAGAGGATTTCTGCTGCAGTGCCCCATGTAGGCATTACCAAGGTTTCATGACCAAGCTGGTCTCCAAGGAGCTCAACCAAGAACATCTGCGGCTCTCTGCTGTCAACAGCATGACCAATGCACTTTGCCCACGGCATCCACTAGGGCTTACTGCACATACCTAAGGTAGGCAGCATGACCTGCCACCACACACCCTCCAGGTACTTGAGGGCAACTCTAACCCTGCACCATGCACGCATTGAGCTCTACATCTCTGCCCACAAGCCCTGAAGCACAAGAAGCTGTGAAATGCACTTGGTTTCCCACTGTTCCCAGATACATATGCACATTTTTAAAACAAGAAGAAAAAAAAAAAAAAGTGGAAGCCAAAGTGGAAGCCCAACCGATACCCAGCGATTGGACTGTCACAGCTATCACAGCAAGTCCAGATGACACATGAAAACTTTGAACACGGTAATAATAGAAGGCAGAGTGAGAGGAGAGAGGTTGTGACTTGTTCGTGTTATCACCCTGAAGGATTCTTCAGGGCAAATATTCTAAAGACAGTTTTCATTAAACCACAAACTTGGCTATTTAGCCTAAAATATACATTTTTTTTTTTTTTTTCCCAAGCAATTGCTTATAAAAAGGGGAGATATTTCCAGAGGCCAGTTAACCCTTTCAAGGCACTTGAATCCTCTTGAAATGCTATGAAAGAGGAGAGTTAAATACAAAGATAAATGCATAAATGGCCAGAGTTGCTATGGAAATGTAAGAGGATGGAAATTGAAAGTCAATAGAGGACTAACTTACTGTTCAATTTTAAAAATAGTCTTTCTATACAGAAACAGAACATTTTTCAAATCTCCGTTGGCCTGTATGATACAAAATGGGAAGTGGTTTTGTAGCTGGGTACATCTATTTACTGCTGCATGTTCCATCTGCAAACTGCATGGTCAATGGTACATACTAAGTGGGACCTGTTCTCTGCTAATCTCCATCACGGCTACAGAGCCCTGCTGACAAATGCCAAGCATGAAAAGCACAGGCATGTGAGTCAAAGGCTGTGGGATATAAAGACAAATAATTTGCGGAGATTCCAGGTCAGCTCTGTTTATTTGTTATTTATTCATCTGGCAGAAGAAAACAGGTCTCAAAGGAATGAAGTTCTAACAGACTTTATAAGGAAGGATATACCCAAATAACACTTCTTCCCGTTATCATTCTAATTCCCACCCCACTCCCAGACTTTGATATGGGCTCAGCCACTCTAGCTGACACCGATGGTCACACGTGGGAGCCCACCACAGGAAGCCAGGCTTCCTGTCCCATTGCTTGCAAGACGACCTGCTTTCTTAAGACAAATGTAATCCACTTCTCTGGTTACATTCAGAAAAGGAGAGAATTATGTTTGAGCAGCAGAAAGCATTGTCCATGAGCAGCATACCAAGAGGAAAGCAGAGCTTTGCTTTGCTATAATTTGCTGATTGCCTATACATGTCCTCTCTCCATTGCCAGGTGCTGCCAGGTCTTGTTGACAGACTTCATTCACCTACAAAATGCCCCAAATTCAAGATCAGCACATCTCACATCCCCAGGGCACGGCTCTTTGAGCCTCACTGCCTTCTGTGCCCGCTTGCTGTGGCATCCTTCTTTCTGCACATGAGTTTCCTACAGCTGGAGGCATCTCACTGACTTTAGCACAGCGAACCCAAAAAAAGACAAGCAAGTTGTTGAAATTCAGCTCTGCAGGCGGAGAGCTGGCACGAGATTCAGCCTTGGCAAAACAATCCTGACGCTTCCTTTTTAAGCCACATTCCCCAAGTCTAGCTCCATTCCTACATGGGGTTTGAAAGCAATCCGTGGCACCAGCAGGATTCTCACCAGCCCTATCTCCCAGCCCGACAGAAACAGGCCTTTAAAAATAGTTCCGTGCCACTGGGTGGGATTTTCCTCTGCAGGTGCTGCGCAATACGGAGCGAGATGAGATTCTAATCATAGCTCCCTCGCAGAGGGAAGGGTTCAGAGTTGAGCCTCATTTTCACAGCAATATCGCTGTGTTCTCTGGGTGTCAGGGGAGCACATATTGCTGTCATTTTCCCGTGCTGTGTTTGGGTATCGGATGCAAAGAGTGGTAATGATGCACGCAGCTTCCCCTCTTCTCACACTGCAGCCCCACCCAGGGCTGCTAAAAATCCCCCACGCTGTAAAACAAAAGGTTTTTTTCCCCCAAATTAGTCAGAATCAGCGCGTTTCTCTGCACATCCAGCTGCCACCAGCTTGCTGGAGGTGTGCGCCCTTCTTGGCTCCTCTTGCTGGCTCCATCACTGCCCTGCTAGCAGCTGAACGCAGCTCCTGCCAGGTCCCTTCACTGCAGAGCCGACAGTCCCTGGGAGAAGGAGAGCTCAGCATCTGCATCCCCTCGGCAGAGCAGCCGGGGTGCCTCAAGGCATGGGGGAATTCTGACAAGGTCTCTCAACCTGATCCAGCCAACGTGTCTGCCATCTGCTGAGTGCAGTGCAAGTGGGAATTGCGTCACCAGTGCACAGCACAGACAACGGCATCTTCTCCCTTTATTTTCCTCTTTATCTGGCACTGGCTCTGCTGAGCTATGCCCACTGCCTGCTCATACAATTTGGGCTGTGGTAACTCTACCTTCCCTATTTCTCCATTGCTGTGCTTTCAGAAGTTTGAGTCTGGCCATACACAGTAACCTCAGTGTGTGTATGGTATCGCCAAGGCATTCAAGGCCAGGCTAGATGTGGCTCTGAGTAGCCTGGTCTAGTGTTTGGCAATCCTGCCCAGAGCAGGGGGTCTGAAACTAGATGATCTTTAAGGTGCTTCTCAACCCAGGCCATTGTGTGGTTCTGTGATTCATGGTTGAAGAATTCTTCCTAATGGACGTCCAAGCCAGAACCCCACTCCACAGACTGTATCTGCAACAAACCCTGGGGGAGTTGTGAGGAGGGATGTACTTCTGGCACAGCATCCACCCCCACTGGCTGCTCTGCCTGTTGTTCCTTCCTCTCTGATGTACAGACACTTTCTATGCCCCAGACTTTATGAGGCTGTTTCATTTTTAGCCTTTTCCAGCATTATTAAAGCAACTCAACTTTTTGCTTTGCTTTTAGGACATGGAAGAAGACAGGTGGAACTAGCTTGGATTAGAGCATGCTTGCACTGATCCTGCAGCCTGGAGTCATCTGACTGGGTGAGGCAGTGGCACAGGTTGTTCAGACATGTGGTGGATGTCCCAGCCTTGCAGACAGCCAAGGTCAGGCTGTTGGGGCTCTGAGCACTGCTGGAGCTGTAGTGTCCTGTTCATTGCAGGGAATGGGACCAGATGGCCTTTAGCGTCCCTTCCAACGCAGACAATCTTATGATTCTGTGATCACCCAGGGAAGGATGTGTGTATCTCAGGCCTGACCTAAGGAAGGATGGGAGCATTTGGGATCCATGCCCATCCAGCTGGGTATCCAGCCTGGAGCATCCCCTCAGCCAGCACTTGCCCTGGCAAACCTGCCCAGGTGCATCTGTACCTGCAGGACCCCTTAGACCAAAATCATGGAAGCAGAAGTGATATCCATCATATGGACTCAAGCAGCCACAGCCTCATCACAGCATACACAGTTTACTGCTGCCCTCCATCTCACGTCACCCACACTTTACCCACAACCAGCAAACCACAGACAACAGCAAAGTCATGGCAGTGTGACCACAGAGCTGTGACCTACTCTTAGATCCACACCTCCACATACACAGATGTTTAATCAGATGCATGACAGTGCTGGCAAATCCTGTCTCAGAGCTGTTCCGTGGTTACCAGCAGTGAAGCTATTAAGCCCCTTTTGCAGCCCCATATGCATTCACTTCATGCGTTTAATCCTGACAGCCCCAGTAAATTCTTCCTGAAAATAAAAGAAAGCCCTTGTTTCCCCCCCCCCCCCTCCCTGAGCTACCGCTTCTTGTTAAATGTCATTAAAAGCAGAACCCACAATAACATCAGCCCTGCTGAAGGTTGAAACCACCTTGACTGCAATCCTGGCGTGGCACTGGATACAAAAAAAATAAAGCAGATACTTCCTTCCACTTCTGTGTCAGCTCCACTTTGCATCAAAATCTCCTTTGTATGTCACACAGTTATTAAAGTTGTGGATTGTGGCTCGCAGTGTGTGCGTGTGAATGTGAGTGTGCCTTGAAAACTGGGTCACCCGGAGAGCTCTGTGAAAACTCGGCCCTGACAAACCAGGCTGGTGAAGCTCAAAGATACCCCTTGTAATGCTTTCCTGCCTCCCGTCATGCTTTGAAAGGAGCAAATAATACTACTTTCTGCTGTATTCTTGTATCTTTTATTCAGCAGTTTCCTGAAGGTAAATAACCTCCGGCAGGCAAATCTAAGAGGATGCTCCTATCTCGTTCGCTGTCTCCTCGCACCAAAATCATGATCTGTTTTGATTTCATGAGGCTTTTTATAAAACATTCCCTTTTTTCCATGAGAAGCAGCTATCATGGAGGGCAATCAGCTCCCCAGGTGTGGCTCCAGCGCCATCCCAGCATCTCATCTCAGCAGGACAAGAGGTGACGGCCTTAAGTTGTGCCAGGGGAGGTTCAGGTTGGGTATTAGGAAACGCTTCTTCTCAGAAGAGTGGCAATACATTGGCACAGGCTGCCCAGGGAGTGGTGGATGTGGTCAATGGGTGTGGTGGGGTGGGCTGAGGTTGGACTTGGGGATCTTAGAGGTCATTTCCAACCTTAATGATTCTAGGAAAGCCAAATCTACTCTTTCTCTGCCAGGTAAATAGTGAAAATGCAATTGTTCTCAGCCTTTCTCTTCTCAGCTCCTGAACCACAGAGTACTTTTTGGTGGTAAGTCAGGCTGGGAAGAGAGAACAGCTGGGAGCATCTCACCCAGCAGAGCCTGTGATGCATGGGTGGACACCTACAGCACACAGCAGCTTGGCACTGCACCCCAACATGGGATGTTCTTGTCTTCTGCCACGCTGTCCTGCTGAGCATCATGCCTTGCAGGAAAGCAAATCCTTCTTCTGAAGCTGAAGATCTTGGCAATAAAATAAATCGGATTGTATTTTCTAAGCACTGGCTATTACTGAGACCAAGGGAAATAAATACATAAATGCATTGAGGGAAACAGGAATGGTGTTGACTGGGCTCACAGAGGATGAGCCTCACCTGTTTCCCTTGTTTTCTGAGCAAGGGTCTCTGCTCCAGTCTCTGCCTTGCAATCTCTCCCTTCTCACCCTTTCCTGAAGCTGTGATGGCTTTTGCTCTTTCTCTTGGGCAGCAAGAAAGCTCAGGGCAATTCACGTATCTGCCTCTGCTGTGGAGACCCCAAGTGTGTTTAAAGAGGATGAGGATGCAATGTGACTGCCTTCTGCTTGCTTTGTACAGGTGGGAGCCTCCTCTCTGCATCACCGGTGCTGTCCTCCTAAAGTTGCTTTGATATTCAACAACCCATTCCTTTTTAAGCAACACTGGCGTAAACCCTTATTGTGATGCTCAGAACCACTTGCAGGCTTTCTGAAACCCATTATTACAATTACAATCAAGAATCATAGGATGCCGTACTCCGTGCCAGAATTACGTATGCACTGAACTGTTTGCAGAAGAGACACAAAGAGGGATGGAAAACTGCTGCTTCTGTACTGCTCAACTCAGCAGCAGTAAGTCTCACCCTATTTCATTTTTCCTCATTCTTTTTCTGATGTAACTGATGATATCCAGGCTAATATTTGCTTTTCCACCACGTTCTCCTGCAGCCTTGAGGCATGGAACCTAGAGCCAGGCTCATGTCCCAGCACTGCCTCCCATAGCCCATCCCCATCCCCTGCCCTGGGTGAGGGTCTGGGGGTGCTGTGAGGTGCAGAGCTCAGGGACATCGGTCAAGGCAGAGGTGAGGAGCACTGCATTTTGGATCGGACTGCAGCAATACTCAACAGGTGCAAAACAAACTGTCCAGGCAAGCAAACACAGCATCTAGCTTGGTTTTATTAAAGCTTTGTCTCATGGGTCACAGAAGACCTTAGAGAGGGCTGTGAGGTTTTTGTTAGTGTTATCCCAATGCACTACTGACAGAACACACAGAGAGGGGACTGTGGGGCAGCTTTTTCCAGCACAAGCCCTGAAATTAGCTTTCCCTCTTTTGCAAATAATGCCTGAAGTCAATCTCGCCTATTGCTGTCTTCCATGGAGATGCTGCTATCTGGTGCTGAGAAAAGTGAGATGGATTAGGCCCTTTCTTCTGAGAAAATATCAGGTCTGATTCACCACTCAATTGCTTCTGTTTTACCTCTGTGGAACGGCATTGATTATAGAGGGATTTGCAAGTTTAAGACTAGACTAATTCAGTGATTAATCCCAACCAAAGCCTTCCGTAAATAGAGAGCAATACTCCAGCAGTACTCAATATCCAGCACATCAATAAATTGTTCTGTACTATGATTCAATGGCATTAAACTTTCCCTCCTTTTAGTCATGGTAGTGATGGGATACTTTTAGTTTAGCTAACCCGGACCTAAAGACCTAAATCTTGTTTCTTTTCCTACCATGTTTAGAGTTTAGAGCCAATAGTTCCGTACCTTCACTCTCCCCCAGAAACCCTGGGGTCCACTCAAAGCAGCAGACTGAAATCCCCCTCAGCAAACGGCCCAAACTGAGTTTCAGATGTAAGAACAGCCCATCCATTCTCATATCTATTCACTGACCCACCAGATCTGCATGGATTGCCGGACCAGCTTCAGCTGACTCCCACAGACAACCACAGAGCTCAGGCATCTGCAGTTTTTCAAGCTGTTGCCACTCCTTATCTTGATAGCTGCCTGGAGGAAGGGCAATCATCAAAGTAGCTGTTTCTGTAGTGCTTTTACATTGTCTCTTTTCACTTTGTCCAACCCTGAACAGCCACAAAAGGACCAGCTTCTGAGCACCAAACATCAACCAAGGCCAGGGTGGGAGACAGGACAGAAGTGATGTTTCTTTCTCTTTACATGAGTTTCATCTCCTCGTGATTCCATTTTTTGCCTTCTAGCAGGACTGATGTCAGCTGCCTCCAGAAGATTTGCCTGCTTATTTCCTTGTCTTTCCACTGCAGGTAAGTGTTCCTCCTCAGATATCGGGACAGTCCCAGCCTCTGCCTCAGCAAGGTCTTATCCACTTCCCCTAGTATGATCATGATGATTCCAGCCTTCCCTTCAACAAGCTGCCAGGACTGAGCAATGTCAAACTCAAAGCTACACCACTTGCTTTCCAGAAAGTCAGCCGAGATGACTGCAATGACATTTCTGCTACTCAGAAAACCTTCTTGGATTATATTAGTGACAATGGGTACCCCTGGTAAAAAATCCCTGTAGTAAAGACAAAGCTGGAAGGGAGGTTTTCCTTCTTCTAAGGGTTCCACCAGCTCTTTCATCACCCATTGTTGGTCTTTGCTGGAATGGATAACAAAGGCATCATAGGTATCTCCCCTTTCTGCAGAGTGTTTACACCCACTGAGCAGCACCAATGAGTAGTATAGCTGGAAGTAGTACTTATAAATGAGGAACAGAAACACTCCTGCAGCAACCAACACAGTCACTGAGCATGCTACTGTGGTTGGGTTGGGATGGCAAGAGGACATATCAAAGCTTGACAAGCTCACGTTCTTCATGTAGGCAGGTGTGTGGCATATCATTGAATGCCTGTTCTGCAGTAGATCCTGCTTTTCCCTGACCCATTTCAGGAAGTTCAAGTGTATGCAGGAGCATTCAAACAAGTTGTGAGAAACGTCTAGCAAGACCAGACTGTCAGGCAGGATTTCCAGGGCTGAGTCCGACAGGAAACTCAGCTGGTTGTTGCTGAAATCCAGAGCTGTGAGGGCTTGGAGTGGCTTGTAGGTTACAGGATCAAAAGTCAATAGCTTGTTGTTGCTGATAATTAGCTCTTTTAGTTCAGAGAGAGTGTTAAATGTACTTTGGTCCACCCATACTAATTTGCAATTTGAAACATCCAAGATGCGGAGGCGTCTTACGTTTTCAAAGTTGTTGGTCAATGTGTTGTTCTCAAAGGAGTTGCCTGCCATCTTGAGCACTTGCAAAGAGGTCAAGCCATGAAAGATGTGATGGGATATAACGTGAGTTTTGGTGTAGGAGATATCAAGGTAAATGAGTTTCTGAAGGAGCAGAAAGACAGGGTAGTTGCCATGTTGAATTAACTTTGTGTGTTGAAGGTCCAAGTATAGCAGATTTCTCAGATTAGCAAAATCTCCAGTCAAACTGATGTCAGAATTGAAGCTCAGGTTCAAGTGTTTCAAATTTGGAGACCCACGAAACTTAGGGGAACAGCAGGTAAGGAAGGAGAGACGATTCTCACTTAAATCTACAACCTCCAGGTGAGTTAGACTCCTAAACTTTTGCTCGAAGCTATTGAGGTCTTTGCTCTTGGTAATACGAAGCACTCTCAACTCCTTAAAAAGAGACAGCTTCTCAGCAGGCAATTCCTGAAACTTACATTTCTTCCATTCCAGATGTTTCACTTGAGAAAACATAGGAACCTCTGACAACGTTTCAAGATTAAGGTCCACCAACCGAATAGTGGAGACATTGCCTATGCAGTCAAAAAGAGTGTCTGTGCCATTCTCAAAGTCTCTGAAACATATTAAGACAAACTCCTGCATCTGCACCTGACACAGTCCGCTCAAGAGTCCGTTCTGAAATGCTGTTATTTTCAGAATGTTAGTGAATTCTCCAACTATTAGTCTGTTGACCTGTAAACCTGCCAGGCCCTGAAGAGAAGAGTGCATCACACTGAGGTTCTCAAAAGAGGATCTCAGAACCAGTTCACCAAGGTGAATCTTTGCAAAGGATCCTGACTGGATGTATTTTATATTGTTCAGAGAAAGTACCAACGTGAGGTTGAGCCTGTTTGTTTCCCTCAGGGCATCAAGGTCTCCTTTGGAGATATATGTAATATTATTGGAGGAAAAGCTCAGGTGCCTGAGAGAGGTCAGGTTGGCAAAATACTTAGGAAGCTTCAATGAAGCAATGTTGTTATGGCCCAGATTCAGCTCCTGCAGGGTATTCAAGTGTCCGATGGGTAAGTCAGACAGGGAGGATATGCTGGTTTCCACCAATACTAGTTTTTTCAGTGACGTTAAGCCGTAGAAGGCTGCCAGACCCAGGTGCTGGAGAGAATTGGCAGTTAAAATTAAGGTGGAAAGGTTATGAAGATCCACAAAAGAGTTATCTTCTATTGTATGGATATGGCACCTGTTGAGCAGGAAAAGAAGATAAATGTGGATGAAACACTGTCCCTTTCACCCCATGTTCACGAACACTACTGCACTACGTACAGATCCAATGTTATCAGGCTCAGCATCACTCTGGGGTTTGATTTGGCTTGATAGCAATGACCAGTACCCTTGAACCCAACCCCTCAAACTACAGGTGAACACTCTCATTTCCCAGGAAGGGGCACCAATACCAAGACAAAAAGAACTATATAATAACAGGAGACCTTCTCTTGCCCCTTCCTCCCTCCCTAAGTCTAAAGCTCAATTGCAAAGCAAGAGACCTGGAGCCACAGCAAAGGTCAGAACTCATGCAGGTGGAAGGACAGAAGATCCAAAATTTGAGACCCAAGTCTATTCTGCAATGAATTCATGAGCCTTAACAGCCATCCTGCTCTGCCACTCAGTCACTTCAGAGCCATCAGAATTGGATTGAGTGAAACAGTTTACCCAGAGAAATTATTGTCTCAAGCGAATGAAAACTATATATCAGTTCACATCTGCTAATAGGCCTCCCCCATCTCCTCCCTCAGGTGTGTGAGTAGAAAGGAAAAGAGGATACGTTGATATTTTAAAGCAGCCTTTTAAAAAATTAATGTACCTTCATTTGTGTTTTTTATTTTACTCGTGATTACAAAAACAGCCCACCCAACGTGTTCCACTTCGGAGTTTTTGTAACAGTGAAAAGTCTGACATTTTTCTTGTTTAGAGAGAAGTGGAACATCTTCCTTCCTCCTCCTCACATCCCGTCCTCCAAGATCAGACTGACAGGCTCAGCTCTGGGCAGTGTGCACTCAGTATCTGGACTGAAAGCTGCACGTCATTGCCATGGGCATGTGCAGAGAGACGGAGGGATGGAGGCAAGAGTGAAACAGGAAACAGCCAAGAGCCACGAGACTCCAAAATAAGGAACTGCTGAGACCCAGCTGGTGAAGGCAAACCAATAACTACATAAAAAGGCTAATTACCTTGAAAGATCCAGAAGCTGCAGTTCAGGTACTGATGAAAAACAATTTGAGCTCAGTGATTTCAGATTGTTGAAACTGAGGTCCAAGTCCAGGGTGGTGTTTGGGATTTCAGCAGGAACTCCAGAGATGTTCTGTCCTGTGCATCTGAAAGCTTTGCTGGGGATGACCTGTGGCAGATCTCAGTCAGCACCAAATGTCAGGAAATCATACTGCTATACAAGAAAGCAGGAGCAGAACCTTGTAGCTCATTTTTAAATGAACCTTGTAGCTCATTTCTAAATGAGCTGCCCTGAGCTTCAGGAAATGAGCTCATATATCCCGAGCACCTGTCCCGCTTCTAATAGGACCAATCCTACTCCCCACTGAGAGCTGCATTTCTTGTTGATTGAACAGGACAGTGTTCCCTGGGGCTAAGGGTGACCCAGCAGCAACCTTTGAGAGAGCAAAACAAACACACAGGGACGTGTGCTGTGCCCAGGACCAGCTCTCAGCTCAGTGACATTGCAGACAAGCTGGCAGACAGAACAGAAATTTCTGAAAGTAGTAAGTAGATTTTGTAACAGGCATTGATTGGTGCCAGGGGTTTGGGGTCGTGGTGAAATCAGTGTATAATTTGCAGATCCACCCCGTCCCACTCCCTGTACTGCACAGGGACGCCCACAGCTTCATAAGTGCTCAGAGCCCCATTCCCTGACCTTGTCTGTCTGCAGGGATGGGGCATCACCACCTGTCTGAGCAACCTATGGCAGTACCTCACTGTCCTTATGGCAATGTAAGCAACCAATAAGGAATGGTTAAAGCTGCTTGTTCTGGTTCTCAGGTGCTTCTGAGACCAGTGTTTTCTTCAAATATTTCAATTGCCTTGGTAACAGCAGAAGAAAGAAGAGCTTTCCTAGGAAAACTAACACACGACAGTTTTGACTTGCAAACCTCTCAAGCAGAAGAGAAAGTTGCACCAGAAAAGTGAAAGGATTTTGTGCTCCTTCAGAGATCACATACCTCCAGGCAGGGACTGAGGATGCATCCTGCCAGCAGGGACAGCATGAGCAGCAGCCGCAGCAGCACCCTGAGCGTCAGAGCAATGGGAGCCACTCTGCTGGGCATCTTCAGGAGAAAGCACCATGGGTGGCACTCAGGGATGCAGAGCAAAGGACCCCCTGGAGCACCGCATGCCTCACCACGCCTGCTTCTTACCACACGTCACTGCAGGCTGCACAGGGTGGGAAGGGAAGTGAAAGCGGTGGCTGCCCAGTTTCTAGGCGTGCTTGCACTGAATTGCTCTTCCAGCAGTGCTGTGCATTTAAAAAAGGAGAAAAAGGAAGGAACGAAATGCATGGTGTTGTATCGGTGTGATGTCACTTGATTGCCTCGGATTAGATCGGGCTAAATTAGTGAAAAAAAGGGAAACTTTTGTGAAACTCTGAGCCCTCTTTCCAGACGGCCAGATTTCACATCCATAACACGAACACAGGACCAGGATGCCCAGGACTGGCTGAGCTCTGTATTAAAAGCCTTCCTACAAAATTGAGTTTGTTGAGGGCTGTCTCAATGCCATCCTTAACTCACAGCACAGACACAGCCATTCTTTCTGGAGGAGGCATTTGTAGTATTAATTTAATTCAGCTGTGAGCTTTCTAACAAAGCTCCTTGCCTTCATTTACCTTGATAAATGGTAGTGCTTTATTGTATCTACTCGTGTGTTTCTGTAGATAACTGAGAGTTGTTACTGAGGATGTAGCTGTAGGGTTGGGGGATATTACTGACACAGAAAAGTGGCAAGAATGGGAAATGAGGACAGGATATGAGTGTAGAAGTAGACAGAACAGGGAGTGGCTAATCACGAAACTGTGAAAATTGATAGTAAAGATAAGCTGCTTCATCAGGTGAGTAGCAATACACTTATAGAGATAAAATCTCGGGGAGAGGAGATGGACATGGGACTCCTTTGGCAAGGTCAGCAGAGGGCCACTGAGGGATGAGGAAATCCTAAAATAACAGATGATCCCTGCGATAAAAAACACATGGCAGCACAATGGGAGCTAAATGGGACGCCCTGATATGCAGCCAGATTGAGCCCATTAAGCCAGCAGACAAAAAGTTTGTTGAAATTGGACTAGTTCAACAAAATCCCTGTTCTGAAAAGCCTCTTGTGATTGCAGGTATTTCCTTTTGCAAACGGAATCAAAAGTGAATGGAAACAATTGCTGACTGCTTCTGTGCCTGGATTAAGGAAATTGGCAGAGCATCATGAGTCTGCAGAGAGGACAAATGAGCGTGTCCTTTAGTATTCAATATGCAGAATGAGGCAATCCACTTTTAATTTTTATCTAAAGCTGAGATGAGCCTGAAGTATGCTCGAGACATTAACATTTCAATGGAGACTCGCTGAAGATGTTGGAGAGTTTGGGAGCATCACAAAATCCATCCGACAGCCACGCTTAGGGGTCAAGTGGAAAGCACGGTGTGAAGGACATGCAAGAAATGTGCCACTTCTGTCACAGGGGACAGTTTCACAACGCAAACCATCAATGGTTCAAAAACAAACCATGTAGAAATTGCAAGGAATGGGGCACCAGCAGAAAACACACCAGCTCGCAAATCAAACCCAGCCACCAGTTTAGAAAGTCAGCGACAGTTAACTTCACATTCTTCAGCTTGCATACAATGTGCAATGACTGTAGAAAGCATAATGCCTCTGTAATTTCCTCTTTCAGTTCACAGGAAACAAAAGTATTATTTTGAATCCTTTAAAGTGACAAGAATAACATCTAAAATAAAACACGACTCACTGCGCTGGCAATTTTCTGGTAGGATCATCAAAGATCTCTTAGGAAGGAGGTGTTAACGGGAAATCTCAGTGCTTCTAAAAACACTTGCCAGGGTAAACTCTGTTCTCCTGATTATTATAATATAAGTAACGTAGCAGCACACAGCATATATGCAGTCTCTGTCGTCTGAAGGAAGATATTACCCAGCATAAGATGGCCACAATATAGTTGGGCCAACAAAACACATTACACATTATGTTAGTTAAACAGTCACTGAGTCACTGAGGTTCAGCTGAGGCATGGTCCTTCCTTATGCACAGCAACTGAGTCATCTGTCTGCAATGGAAAGGGTGTCTGAGTGGACAGAAAAAGCAAAAGGAAACATCTCAAATCCAAAACGCTGAATTTCACTGGCTGTTTGCTGGGAAAACAAATCGACAACAATTTACCTAAATCACAATGAAAACTAAAAAAAGAAAATCCAAAAATGGCTCTATGAGATCCTCTTGCTGAGAATATCAGCAATGCATTGCTTCCTGGAAACAGTGAGTCAGTGCCTCCTGCAGCCAGCCCTGGCTGAGCTGGCCGGCCATGGGTAGAAGCAGCACTGAGCCGTGCCCTGCGCCAAGGCTGGAGAAGGGGCTGAGGAGGGGTGGCACTGAAAGGGTCTTCACTGCAGTGCTTGGGCACCTGCAGCTCGTGCTTGTGATGCTTTCCCACATGGAATGGGTGTGATGGAAGATCAGCTGGAAAGACCTCTTGCTGTTGCTTCTGCATCTTGTACCCCTGAAGAAGAGAACTATGTTCACACTGAGAGAGTAAATCTGCTTTTAGTTTGGGGTTTTAGGAAATATTGGCTGCTCTTCGTCTGAGAAATGATTGATTCCAGTTACAGATGATTTAACTGCTGGGCTCAGAGCAAGGGGCATCAGTGGTGCAGGCTGTGTGCCGTGCCTGTGACTGTAAGTGTCAGGTAAGGACGTGAAGCTGGGATCTGAGATGGTCTGTACATGCTGTGTGGCACAGACCAAGCCCCGGCCAACTGCAAATGGGGCCACCCAAAACAAAGCATGATCCAGTGTAGCTAAGGTCTTTCCCACTGTGGAAAAGGACAGGTGTGGGTGTACAGAGAGGAAAGACACAAAACCAAAAACTACTGTCCAACTTAGTTTGATCGAAAGCAGCTGAGCCTACACTGAAGTAGGTAATGTGTGTCATCAGATGGGCTATTCCCTAAAGCCAAGGTCATATGAATACCCCAGATCTATTCAAAAGCTATTAGGGAAGAACTGTGTCAGGCAACCAGGGACAAATATACGACTAAAGGAAGTGATTAATCAGTGTCAAGGCAGTCACTATCTGTGGCAGGTACTCCATATGGACTATGTCAGGTCATTTAGGAGCCCTACATTTTACACAAGTCAATGTTCAGTTGAAATGGTTGGAAGGATTTCACACAGATGGTGGAGGCACGCAGACTCACCTGCCAAGTGCTGCCAGGCAGCGATGACAGTGGCCGGGAGCTCCCTCGTCCCTTGAGGACAGGCAGGCAGGCACCACACAGCCCAGCAGCTCCCAGCCCTTCTGCCTTGGTCACCCCTTGACTGCAGAGCTGGGGACTCACTGTCACCATTGATGCAGGACTGTTTGCAGTACCTGGCATGAATGCACTGCGCTGGGAAGGAGTGCAGTTGCCCTCCTGCATCCCTACAACAGGACTCATTTTCCTTTCCTTTCCCCTTCCATTACATCCTTATGGTATCTGGTAGCCTAATTTACATATGTTCTGTATTACCATGGCTCTGCTTTATCCTACTTATTCCACCTCCTTTCCCTCAGTTCTCTTGATAATGACGAGCCTGCTGTAGGGCAGGGATTTATTCAGCCTACCAGGCAGGAAATCTGTGTAGGACATGGAGGACTGCAGCCCTCAGCCTTGATGACTGTGACCGGTGCTAAGACTCCAGAGCCTGGTGTTTATGGTTTTGCTCCCATGACTTGTCACTACACAACAGGAAAATGTTGCAATGACTGCAGCATAAAGTGCAAACGCAGCTCCTACAAAGCGTGGTGAAGTTCGTGGTGAAGTTGTGTGTGTTACCTAGAGAGAAAAATGGAAGCCATCTCCTGGGGTTAGCTGGTAGCACGCCTTATAGGTCAGCTTTTAGACGTTCAAACTTCTATGCCACTTTACCAAGAGAAGAACACAGAGTAGTGATTATCCATATAGCTGAGAGCCCACTGTCACTGCATACAGAGCAATAACTTCTGAAACAGTTTCAGCCAGATCCAAACGCATATCTGTAAACATTCAGGAACGCCAGATTTTTGGAACCCAGCAGAATCTGTGTGGTTATTGTGTGCTAGGTAGAGAGTAAAGATTTATTTGTTTTCAGAACATAGCCCAGAGCCAGTGTTTAGCCAATAAAGAGAAACTTATTGAAACAGCTTTTTTTTTTTTTTTCCTCCCAAGCTCAGTTCAGTTCGGTTTGCATGCACAAGATTAGGTCATCCCCTTTTAGCCTTCAAGTGCCCTTTCTCAAAGCGAGCTGCAGTGAGGCCTCGGTTCTTCCTCGAGGCTCTTGGGGCAAGGCAGCATTTCTTTGGCCACAATGGCATGCAGGGACCAGGGCAAAACCATTCCAACTCCAGAGGAGGAACCAGTCTGAGCACAAAGGAAAAGCAGTCAGAACAACATGAAGGGGATCAGCTCTTCATAGATCATGAGAAGGTGTTAGAGAAAACCCTCAGGAGAGAGGGCTGAGAAGTTACCCAGGAATTGAATAGCATGGGAAGTACCCTGAAAGCATGACCACAGCAGAGAGGGGAAGGAAGGAAGTGGGAGGGAAAGCAGAAGCTTTGCCTGGTGTAGAAAGTGTCAGAAGTTATATGAGTAGTGCAGTAATGCTGAAAATGCAGCATGTTGTAAGACACACGCAGCCTGATATAAATTAAGCCAATCCCACCCTTAGAGCTTGTTCTTAAACAGCTGTGCAGGAGGAACTGCCTTTCAATGAGGACCTGGCTGAAATGGCTGCAACAAAGGGGTTATACCAATATCACCATCAGCTTAACATCACACCGTAGGCTCTTTCTCCAAGTAGCATTCTGGGGAGTCACCACCTGAGGTGAATCCATGATGATAAAAGGTCAGGAAGAAAGCAGTAAAGAAAGGACAATATGGCGTGCTTTCATCCTGGAAGGAAGCTGTAGTGAGAAGATGTGGCCACAGAGGAAGAATGTGGACATAAGCCAGCTGCAGATAGGTGGAGCTTCTAATGAGGTTTCTTAAATGTGGAAGATCTTCAGCACACAAAGCAGACCTGGTAGGGTGGCTCTATTCTCTGAGTGATCAGCAAGATGCACACAAAGCTCTGAGCAGCCTGCTGGGAGTAAGGTAGAGGGGATTACATGGGATCACGAAACCATAAGATCTCAGAGGGGATTCTAAGGTAACTCTCACCTGTCCCCATGAGGAATCCCCCTCCCACAAGACAGGGCCAACTCCGTGCAAACAGAAGTCCATTTATTCTCTAACAGAACAATAAAAGATACAATTTTTTTGGTGCTTACTGCAGACATAAATTCCTAACAATTAGCAAGACAATAAAACTCTGTGTTTTCATCCTAGTCCTTTTCCAAAGTGATGGGTGTAACTTTCTTCTGCTCCAATTTGTGCATGGAGGAGTCTGAAATCTCAGGGTAACACTGAGTTTCTCAGGGCCTGCAGACCAGCTTGGCATCTCAGTCTGGTGCTTTTCACAAATAGCCCAGTGAGTACAGGATGGCTGATTACAAAGCAGGAGATTATATAAGGAAGAAGTGTTGTGCAACACTCCTCATCCTCCATTACAGAAGGCAGTGGTGGAAGCCAGAGGCAAATGGAGGATGGGGAAAGTACTCTGAATCTCAGGGTTTGACCTCCCATTCCACCTGGGAAAGGATGTACTATAACATGCTCAAAACAACCTGAAAGAAGGGCAAAGTCCAACTGAGGTGCCTGGATGGGGATAGCAAGCAGCATGGCCTCCTCTCAGTGGTTCTGGGCCTGGAAGGCATGGCTGGTTAAGTCAGCAATCACTCCCCACTCAATCATTTTCAGAAGCCAGTTCCTCTCAGCTGTGAGATTATGCTGAAAGAGCTGCAGGGATAAGGGAGCCAAAGTTACAGGTTAATCCTTACAGAGCCTCTAATTCTCCCTGAAATGCACTGATCCTGCCTGACCCAACTTTCAGCCCCACTGCACAGGACCCGAGTCAGCAAACTAGGATGGATAAAAGGCACCATGAGGAAGCCAGCATCTGTTTTCAAGTAGTTTTGGGAAGAAAACGTATCCCAGCACTTACAGAGGAGTTGGTCTAGTTGACCTTTAAAAAGATCCCTTCCAACTCCAAGGATTCTATGATTCTAACTTCCACAAGTAGCACTGGCGATAGCTACCAGAGCTCACCGCTCCTTTAGTCCCAGCTTTTTCCAGTGGGTTCCCCTATGGAGAACACCTTAGTTTGAAGGGAAAGCATTTTCTACCTCGTTTTTCCGTGAGAGACCAGTATTGTAATAATGTATTGGCGTAGTAGTGTCATGGTTGCCAGGGTAACCAAAGCCTGCAATGTTGACCTCTTGGCACAGATGGAGGGCTAAGTTCAAAGCAATGATTCCCGTGGTGGCATATCTCTGGGAAGGGGAAAGAGAGAACATCTGTTTAGCATTTCAAACTCATACTTTTACAAAACTGACATCAGCAACACCTTTGCAGCTGGGACCAGTAGCTTCCTTCACACTCCATACAGAAAAAAAATACATAAATAAAACAGAACAGGTGCCTGGATAGCACTCCCAGAACTCAAACAAGGAGCATCTTATGAGGAGATGCTGCAGAAGATGGGGACTCAGGAGTGTACAGCCTTTGAGATTATAAAATGTGGAGCTCCATGGAAATGAAAAAGCTTTTGGATGGAAGCACGCTTTTTAAGAAGGCCACATCTATAATTGAGCCTGTACTAAGTCCCCACGTCTTTCATTTCTGTGTGCCTCTCTGTGTGTGTTCCCTGCTGGGGGCCTTCGTGTGAAACCTCACTTCTCATCCATGCATTAAATTCCTGTCCCTGGCCTATGTGTTACAAAACTTCCCTCTGCTCACATAAAGCTAACATGGCCTTGTACCAGATGAGACCTTGCCTTAACAACCTTGTGACGGTGCAGAACACCCACCACGCTGTGAGTGGCTGAAATGGTCCCACAGGCTTAACCAAGCACTTAGCACTCCTCTTCTGCATCGTCCCACTTCACACTTTCCAAGCAGTTTAGCAGGGAAATGCACTTTTTTACAGCACTGCTTCAGCAGTCAGGAGACTTGGCACCTAATCTCAGCCCCAGCCAAGTTAATGCATGACCTTGGACAAGGTTATTTCACCACACCAGGCCTTCAAGCTTCTCCTGCTTTTGTTGCAGATTATAAACATCCTGGTGGTGCCCAGCAGGCTTAAAGTTAATTAAAGATTGCACAGCACCATCACAAAGATCGTCAGGACCGAAGACAAAGTAGATTCATTAATGAAGTAATCCTCCATTGTGCAGTGAAGGGGAAATTTGCATTCCCGAAGTAGTGGGCATAACAGCCAGCCTCAGGCCAGAGATCTGCAAGACCTGAATGTTTTAAGGAATGCCAACCAAAATTCCTCTCAATACGCTAGCTAATTATCAGTAATGGTCTAGAGACAGGAAAATCACAGGAACACGTAATAAAGAGCTTTATGACAAAGCTGCTGATCACTAGAGAAGCAGGTGTCCTGAGGTCTAGAACTACGGCCAGAAATTCAACTCTGAAAAGTTACTTGAATTCAAAATGGCAAAAGATTACAGGGCAGACTGGAATTAGAGTAACACTGTGCTGTGGTGACAAGCAGAAGTCTTCTTTTCTTTGAAGAAACAGGGTTCAAAATGCGAAACACCATGCTAAAGTAAAAGATGGCATTTACTAGGGAAAGGGACCGGCTGATCTAACAAATACATTTTCCTGCCCCTTATGTGGCATTGAAGCAGTGAGGTATTAGGGAAGAAAGCAAACACTGATAGTCATCTGTTTGCTCTCCAGCATGATCGCATACCCCACTTGATGCATTCAGCTGCAGCAGTTTGTATGTTGCCTCATAGGTGACATACGGATTGAGAATACGTAGCTGAGAGATGTTCCAGTTCCACTCCTGGGGAGGCTGGCGCCAAAACCCCTCCTTTGTCTGTAGGAGAAAGGCAGAGAGGTACTCAAGACGTGTCCGTAAACACCAAACCCTGCCAGGATAAAGAGGCCTGAGTTAGTTGCTGCCTGTGGCCCTGGCTGGATGCTCAGAAGGACTGAGAGTTTGGAAGAATAAAGCATCTCCTCGTCTTTTCCACTCGTTCTCATGCACCCATCTGCAGTCTAGCTGTGACTGGGGTCTAATTAGTGACAAATAAGGTCTCAGGTGCCTTGTGTGGTTCATTAAATATCTGAAAGATACATGATTATGAGAGCTATTGAGTATGTGACTACAAATAACCTGGTTTCAACCATCCATCATTAAAGACATCTCACCTTATTCTCTATTTTCAGCAATACTTCCCTCAGCCATAAGAAATCCAGAGGCTTGAATGGGACAAACACCATCAGTGTATTGTTGTCACTGTTTTCCAGAGGGTTGGGCAGAGCTGATTCAGGAAAGAAGAGACGAATGCTGGTTCTTTCTCCCACATCCTTCTTGTACTCTTTTACTGGAGCATCATTTAATCTGAGAATCAAAGCCAGAAGGGCTGGATTTGTACCATTTCAGTATTACCTGTTCCCAACCATTGAGAGTTGCTGTCACATGCAAGACTGACAACGTGAACTCATATGAGGGCACGAACACACATTATGGCCCAGTACAGCAGCCTTGTTCCACAGTATGGACCGCCTCATCAGATATCCCAGTAGTTCCTCCTTTGCAATATAAAGGCAGATGATAGTGGCAAGCAACCACTATTTTTCAGAGAGGGACACGAAGCACATCATTAAATGATTTGTTTAAGTCAGAGCAAAGCTGCATGTATGGTTGCAGTGCAAAGGCTCCCCGCCACTCCAATGAGCTGGAGATGCCTATCCAGTCTCAGGTACAACATCTGTGAATGAGGAGTACACTTTGTAGCTCCTGCAATGCCTGTGCCTGACTACAAACTGCAAGGAAGTTGTTTGATGACCTGGGTAGCTAGATCTTAGACGTTATGTTTCCCAAACAAGAATATCACATACACATTATCATTCTCCAGTCTCTGATTAATGATTAATGTTTTAGTAAGGATTCAGTACCTTATGATAACATGATGAGAGTCAATCATTTTCCCAAAGTGCTGCCCATGGACAGAGTAGCCATTGCCGACAACAATGCACCTTTGGCACCATAAGCTGGCAAAATAACAGACAGCAAG
The DNA here is from genome assembly GCA_030625065.1 of Alectoris magna. Taxonomy (NCBI): domain Eukaryota; kingdom Metazoa; phylum Chordata; class Aves; order Galliformes; family Phasianidae; genus Alectoris; species Alectoris magna. The sequence continues at coordinate 3,276,821 of CM060579.1, read as the reverse complement.
AGATAAAGTTCTCTGACAAATTTCTCCACCAGGTTAGTTCAGCATCCCGAGGGTCTTTTTGGGGTGATATTAGAGGAGAGAAGCCCTGACTAGTAGGACTCTGGATTTTTCCTAGCCAGATGGTATTTGTCTTGGAAAGTATAGTGGAATGTCCTTACACATTCACAAAGGCAATGGGATATCATCAACACGCTAGAGGTGGGACCTCTAGCTGGCTGGAGTGAACAGGGCACTAAGGAAATAGAAAGTCAAGTGTGGATACCCAGCAGAGCCAGTAATTATACGGGCAGGCCTCTGCTGGAGGCATGCAGTGTATCAGGGAGAGGAAGGTCACAGAAAGGGTCTAAATAAAAGTGCTTGTCTACAGCTGCTGCAGACAGGCTACTTCATTTCCTGCTCCCCCTGAATGTGGGCAGGAGCACCTGAGGGATTCACCCATCTCCCAGCCTGTCATGCTGGGGATGGAGTTAGAGCAAGAGAAAATAGATGGGACAGGGCAACACCGAGAAAAGAACTCGGGGTATGACAGAAGTTAAAGGGAGGGAGCTAGGAGCTAGCAGCTTAAGTTCATCAGTATGAGAGCTGCTTGAAAGGGTACATTTAAAAGGGACAGAAAGAGAAGCCTACTGAGAGAGGAGATGAAGAGTGGCAGGAGTAAGAGGCAGAAAGACTGTGAAGCTGAACACTAAGAGAGAGAACTTCCAATAGCTGCAGAGACCATGACTCTCAATCTAGCTATCACTTCCCTGACAAATGTGCTCCCCCAGCTCCCATCTCCAACCCAGACTCCATACCGGCCAAAGGATCCAGGCAAATCCTGCTCTGGAAGAAGCTGCAATGTGCTAAAAGCAGAGAGAACTAGAAGACAAGAAGTTGAAGAATCATCTTCAGGGAAAAATTGTGACCTCCCCCCCCCCAACTACCAATAGACTAACCTCCTCTTTCTTCTGCTCTAAAGAGACAGGTTTCATCCCTATATACCATCCCAGGACAATTTACATGGGACAGCCTGTTCAAACACCACTCTTGCAACCATCACCTGCCCAACACTGTCCAAACTAGGCATTTTTTCGACATGAAAGGTACGCACCTTTTGATCAGCACTACTGAAGCTGGTCTGTAGTACCTCGCACAGAAAAAGCCAACAGGTACCAACTCACCCAATGTCCTCAATCTATTAGCATTTGATAACTTCTGCAATGCCTCCTGCTCCATCCACAATAGCATTTGTCAGCCTTCCCCTTTCCATCTCTCCAGGCACAGCTACAGCCAGGATTTAAAGCACTGTCCCCACTTCTCCAAGACCACTATTTCTCAAAGGCATCCCATCCAGTCAGTCCAGATTTCCCTTGGTGTGTTTCTCAGCTGTATTTCCATCTCCTCTGCAGCACTGCAGGCTGTTCCATGAGTAAGAGGCTCCAGCCCCGCTGTATCCACACACAGGGGGGCAACACCAACGACAGAGTATTTCAATACCTGAATTATGCAGCCCAAAAGGAAGTTTATGGAGCCACAGAACTTCTTCAATCTCCTGTTTAAAAGGCCTGTCCAAGAGTGAGTATATGGATTTGCTGGTCAGGAAAGGCTCCCAGTGAGATTCAAACCTAATGAGAGATACAGACAGGCAGAAGTTTATGGACAAGTAGAGCTGTCAAAGCAGTATCAGACACAGGACTGGTACAGCTGAAGCAGGCTGAATAATGAAGAGGTTTGGAAATCTACCGAGCTATCCTGAAGTACTTCCCAGAAATGTCCCACATTTTTAAAATCTACTGCTGCTTCTAACTCGTCTTTCAAGCAGCAGTGACAGCAAAAATCTCATTTCCCCTCCAGTTCTGCCCCACCTCGCAGTTCCTCTCCCCTCTCAGTCATTCCTCTCTCCATACAGGTTTGGGGAATGCCTACTCATTGTTTCATTGTTTATCCAGGCAAGGAGAGAAGGGGAGAATTCCATTTAGATTCCCAATTTCATTTATTCATTCACTTCATGACAAAACTCGTAACACCCACGACAGACTCTCACAACACTCATGACAAAGCCTGACTGCACACAACCATTTCAGTTGCACATCTCTTCCTCTTTGCTTGCCCCATGGAGGACATTCTGCACACACATCTGCATTGCATCTTCCCGCTGGCCTTTTGACTCACTTGTTACGGTGCCAAGATGCAATTGTGCAAGAGTCAGCTCTATTTCCCTTTCTGCATATCCGCACATAAACCCCAAACTGCCAGTTTCCACTAAACAGTAGCTGCTCAAACACTGACTCATTATCTCATTATAATTCCCCAAACAAATGAGACAGCTAACAAACCTTCTAAGAAAAGGCTTTCTCCACATGAAACGTCTCCGGCAAGCACCAACATGCTTCCTGCAAAAGAAACAAGGTTCATTTCTTATTAGCTCTTCCGGAAGGCTCTCAAGCCTTAGACTGTGGCCTGAAAATCAGGGACAGTTCAGGAGGTCTCCTAAAGGTGTCTACAAAAGGAGGGTTTTGAGCTCCTGACCATGTTGTCCTGTCTCCCAGCTCCTGACCACTGGTGTCCATGAACAGGTCCCCTCCAAAGACTGCGTAAAGGGCTCCATTTCTATTCAGTAGAAACACAGATGAATTTAGATGGAAAAAAGATCTCTGGAAAGGTAATACCAAAGTTAGGTCAAGCTGCTTAGAGCCTTGAACAGATTGAATTTTAGAACATCATTAGCGAGCATTGTTCTTTCCTCCATATAGAGGCAGACAAAGAGCACCATGAGACATTCACAAGACACCCAAGTAGTGACCATGATCACCAGGGAATCTCCCTGTGGTCTAGCTATGACATCTCCAGGCTCACCTGTGCTGTTTTATCCTGCTACTTTTCCATCTGCCCTGCTTTCCAGCCACTGCCAGGCAGAACACAGACCTCCAAGTCCCCAACAACTCAGACCTTAGCAGGGAATTGTTTCTCATCCAGGTTTTACCCTGGGAGGAGAGGATAAATCTGCTTCCCAGAATAATGAATTGTGCCCCACCACAGACCACATGTAGCACCGAAGTCAGAAAATGAAAGAAGAGTTAACTTACTCAATATGCCTGCCAAGGGTGTTCGTCATCTGGTACAGGCTCTTCACGCACAGACCTGCAGGAGGCAATGAAGCTTGGCTTGCTCTGAGTGCCCTGCTCCACATGCATGGATTTGGGGCTGTGGATGCAGAAGGGAAAGGCTCCTCCATCATTTGCACCCTTCTGTCTACATGATGCAGAGTACAAAATAGGCAAGAATCAACACCACAGACACTGCTGCATCTCTAAGACCTGGAGAAGGGGTAGGATTTCCCCATGACCCCTGTGGGTCTCTGATATGGGACAGGCTCTGAGGCCTTACCCTTCTCCTCGCCCATCGTTATACCCAGCTCCTCTTGCTGGCTTCACAAAGATGCTGCTGTGCTCGTGCTGGCACGCAAGAATAAGGATTTTTCGGCATGTGTTTTTTCTTTTTACCATTAGTAAAGAATCCATTCTGATCGTAGATAAAAGACTTTTAATTTCACTTTCCTCAGCACTTCCCATATTGTACCACAAAATAGTCATTATATCACTGTGCGCTGTGATAGCTCTTTCCTTTTTATGAAAATGACAATGGTCTCATCTTGGTCATTAAGCAGCAGTGATTTTTTTTTTTGTTTTCTGTGATAAACAACTGGCCTCCCAATGACGGTATGAAATTAGAATTGGTTTTCCTTCTTCTGGAGGGCGAACACAAGCAGTGACATACACTCAATACAGACACTGCAACACGGGGTCTCTCCCAGATTTCCTACGCTCACCACACAGAGGCTTTCATCAGCCAGTTATTTCTGCATTGCTACATGCATCCACACAACGCAGGTAAACGCCCATTTCTGAACCCTGATCTTGGCTAAGATCACAGCAGCATTTATCAGAAGGTGACTGCCAGACTTTCCCCTCACCCCAGGAATTCAGTCTGAGTATCACAGAAGCACATTAACCCTGCCTCAGCCTCCACAGCCCTGTGCACACATAGCATGCAGGAGGCAGGCCTCACAATGGGGCTTTAAATATTAATAAATACTAACGTAGGGGGGAATTCACTGAGTCAACACCTGGTTGTAGTAGTGCAAAACAACAGAGGAACCTCTATACTTTGGGAAAAAAATATTCACCCTTCAGTCGCTTTTCTGCCCTTCACCCTCACCCAAAACATCCAGAATGACTCCGTTTTCCAAAAATTCACCCAAAACAGGCACAGATCATGCCTCTCTTGGAGACTAGTGACAAATGTGAGTGCAAGGCCCATGCACAGGGGAGCAGAGCTGCTGCACACAGAGCTGCACACGGTGGGGCCATTTGCAGGACAGGGCTTAGCATTTGGGAACACAGCTGATAGATCTGTGTGTACTGAAAGTGAGACACTATGTGCTCTGCACTATGTGCTCCTGTTGCTGATACCTATGCCATGGAAATTTGAGTTCACAGATCCCCCTCATGTCAGCCTGTGGTGACACTGTGTGGGGGGGAATTATGGAATTATGTCCTCTCCCTCCTCCCTTCTGTCACACCCATAATTGGAGTCTCTCCAGCAATGAAATCCATGGCAGGAGGGGTATCTCACTCCATACAGTCCCAGCGCAGCAAGGCCGAGGGGCTGGGGGACACACCAGTGAGTGCTGGTGGGAAACAGCAGGGCTCAGCATGTACTGAGGTTTTCTTACCCACACAGAGCAAAAACAGCAGCTTTTTGCACTGGAAAAGGACAAGGAAGAGTCTTCTGACTACAGCTATGGCATTCATGCTTGTCTTCAGGCACATCCTGCAAAACAGCAGATGACATCAGTCAAACAAGACTAATGAGCTTTCATTCAGCAGTAGTTTTGCACAGACAGGCAGGCTGTGTACTTGTCTCACAAGCCTAGATTTCCCAATGCTGTGCCTCTGTCCACATAGCATGCTTTGTCTGCTGACCCACATGCACATTGGTCAGAACCAGTGCAGTTCATCCCACTGCCTGCACAGGACCAGCCATCACAGCTGTGTGTCCACCTTACCAACATCCCAAGGATGTTTCAGTCTCACACCCCACAGTTGGTTCCATTGACAAAAGAAAAGAGTGTCCACAAAGTGCTGCTTTGACTGCCACTAAAGTCCTGTGATCAACCCTCCTAAGCTGTAGAGTTTGTAGTGTTTAGGTGTACGAGTCTGAAGGACAGCCTTAATTATATAGGGACAGCACCACAGTTCACATAGACAATTACTGGCTCAGGCTGGTGGGAAACAAGAATAATACACTTCTTTCTTGGAGGGATGGTGCAGAAAGTGAGTGCTGAGCTTCCCCATCTGATGACGATCATCTAATTATCCTCAACAAGCTGGATACAAATCTCAGCTCAGCAGCAGAGGAGTAGTTGGGGATGTTCTCAGTCCATCCTCTTCCCTCCATTCTGTGGCCTGGAAGAGGACCTTTGTAAGGCTGGTTAATCCATTCAAGCAGACCCTTCTGCCGGTTGCCAGCCAGCTGGTGCAAGGCTGCCCTCCAGATTCCAGGGCTGGAAACTGCTGTTGCCAAAAACCACATCAAGGAGGTTCCATGGTCCTCCTTGACATGGGCAGCACCTGCAGGGCATCAAGAGCTGGCCTTGTGGGAAGCCCCAGCAGCATGTTGTGCTATGAGGCAGCAGGGTGTCTTTCTGGTTGGATGTATTTTCAGGGAAGGGAACTGGGAGAGTTTCCCATAAAGATGTTAAGACAAGGACGTAGAGAGAGCTAGCTCATCTGCTCTGGCTGCAGACCTGCTATGGAGATGGGAGTGGGCTGAATGCATGTCCTTCACAGGCTGCTGCTGCTTAAAAAGACTAAGGAAAGCAAGAGGTCTCTTATCCCACTTCCCTGCAGGCTCACGCTGTGCTCTCAGTTATACAGATCGTCAACTTTTCTCCTATTCACACAATCTTAAGGACTAAGAAAGAATTTTGTATGTGTATCCCCCTCTCATACATCCCTGGAGTTAATACCAGCCTGGTAAATGTAGGCATTTCTTGCTGCTTTCTCCTGCTGTAATTTCCCCAAGGCTTGCAAAGGAGGGCCAGCATGTAGGAGAAATCCCATAATGAATTGCAGAAACCACAGGGGATTAATTTAACCCTTCCCTTTCAAGTGAAGAAAAAGGCAGGTATGAAAGTAAAAGAAGGTCCCCTTTCCCCTTTATTCTCCCAGCAGAATTATTGAAACCAAGCCACACATCTGCCCTGCAGACAGAGCTGGAGCTGTAGGAGGTCGAGCAGTTTGAGAGCGGCTCTCACTGCCTGCAGAAATGCAACGTTACTCAGTGCAGCCAGGCTTCCACCTGTGCCTCCTGCCTTGCACTGAACAGAGCAATCCCCACAACTGGTGTGAGTACACACACTTGTTTTTGCAAGATGCCTCTTGCCTGCCAAGGGGCTTCATTTGCCCATTTCTACTTCTTTCAATCCTTTCAGTTTTCACAGAGCTGCTTTATTTTTCTGTACGTTATTTTTTTTTTTTTTCCTCCCTTCCATTCTAATTAAGGTATTTGTCTCCACAGCAGGAAATATAAACTGCAGCAGACAATCTCGATTATGTATTTTAAAGGAGGAAAAAAATATTTAGAAAAGCTATTCACTTCAGATATGCACAAAAACAATCACTAACCACATCCCCAGACACCAGGAAAAACAAGGAGGAAAAGAAAAAAAGAATAGGAGGGATAGTAACCCTTTAAAAACTATTAAAAAATATGATGAAGTGTTAAATTCCGTGCCTAGGAATGAAGGGTCAGGTTTTTGGGAAAGGAAAAACGACCGTTCCCCTTAGCAAAAGCAGGAGCTTTTCCTTAAGGCACTCCAGGAGCGGAGGAGCTGCTGAATTCTTTTGAAAACTTGCTGCTCAGTATTATCGCTGCTAAGCACTGCTGAAGACCTCCTTTTGTCTAAGCGTAAAGAGCTGAGCGCTGCTGAAAGTGCCGTCTGGATTATGTGTGCTGATTGAACCACTATCCCACGATCTGAAGGGGAAGGAACCAATTTACTGTGCCTGCCTCAGTTTCTCTGCTTGCAAAGTGGAGATGATCACAATTCCCTACCTCTGAAAGAGGCTACAAACCTGAAATCATTGGCACAGAGCAGCTACAGTGAGTCACTGCAGCAGGCCAAGAATAACACAAAAATACCTAAAGAGACGAGGCATTTTCCATTCTTCCGAGAGCAATTGATTAGTTGAGCTATACTGGGATTTTTGCCCATCAGAGATTGCAAACTTGAGAAAATGGCCTAGAAAACGAGAGTTCATTTTCGTTGATTCCTTCTTCCCACACCACTCCCAGCCTCTACCTCCCCTGCTCCGTTTCTTTGTTTTTAAATCTGCTTCTCTAAATATTGTTTCTCTCACATCAGCCCAGCGGGAGAGGCAGAAATCAAATTATAACCACTGGAGGAAAAAAAAAACCAACCCATCAGTGTTTAGTGCCAGGGGGGTGGGTGGAGAGAGTGGAACATTTTGCTTTAGGTTTCAAAAATAAATAAATAATAATAATCTGTCTTTATTAAAACAAACAGGCAGAAAAGGAGAAAGAAAATCAATCAGCTGCATTTAAAGCAGGGAGATGTCAAGCAAAGAGCGCTCCATCCAGAGAGATGGGCTAGAGCTGTAGAAACCAAACCCCTCCATGCCTCTCCTTTCATGGAAGAGCTTTCTTCTCTTCTGATGCTGATTTTGTGTTTTTCATTCTGGATACACATCTTGTTACTTACAGGAAAGTCCTAAGGATAACTTCTGTTCATAGAGGGATAACAGGAGGACGAAAAGCAAAGCCATCCACCTGGTAATTCCAGAAACCTCTACAAAGGTGACCGCATTGTTTTACATACCTACGTGATCTGGGCAGAACTTACTGCATGTATACTTCTTCAGTTCAGCAGGAAGCTCTTGTCTGCAAAGAACAGCTAAATATCAGATCTGTCACATGCAAGTATTTTTTAAAGGATTATTTCAGGAAAAAAAAAAAACACGTGCTCCATGGAAATGCAATTATAGCTTTTCTGCTCCTCTCTTACACCTCTCCCTGTTTTTTTGGCTGGAGGATTGGTAGCTTCAGGAACCAACAAATGGTCTCACTCTCTTCCAAGCCTCAGGAGCCAGCCAGCAGGATATTATCACGCAAGACTCATGCCAGGGCTTGCTTCTGACCAATGTGTATTTGAAGACCATCTCTCCACCTGCACAACCTCAAAAAGTCAAGGCAGCTATAGAGACCCAAGGGGAGGGTGGAAATCCTCAGTACACCCAGGTGAGCACATTTTGTGCATTTTAGCTTTTAAGTGCTGTAGCCCAGATTAGCTCTGCGCCTGTCTGGCCACCAGACTTAGTTAGCACAGCTGGTCTCTTTGGGGAAGATTTGTTTGGGTCATCGTCCACTCTGCATTTTGGGATATGTTGGTCACACCCATTGCAGCACTGTGTACTCTTGTGGTTCCTGCTGCCCCGTGGTGATGGAGTGATGCTATAGAGGCAGGCAGCAGCCTGGATTCCAAGTTTCGCCCTAGTAGCGGACAACACTGGGCTGCCAAGTCCCCCAGAGCTCTCTCCGCACCTTGTCCCTGGAAAGTGCACCTGCAGGAGTTTTACCTCCTCGCAGGGCTAAGAAACCCAGCTGAGCTGCAGAGGGGTCTGAGGCAGTTATGCGCTCCTGCAGTGCCATCGTGTGCTTCAAGCGTGCACTGCAGTATCTCCCGACTGCCAAAACTCACGGGGGATGAGGAAGCGGTGAGCAAAGCCCCAGTCCTCCCGGGTGTGCCCAGCTCCCAGCACTGACCACCCAGGAGTGCCAAGTCCTGTGGCCGCTGCCACATAGGAACACCCGCACCCAGAGGTATCAAAGGACAGCCCTGCGCCGTGATGCTCCCTGGCCCACCGATGTGCAACTGCTCCCCCTGCTGCAGAAAGTCAGCTCGGTGGCTTGTGTTATAGCTCAGACACTGAGACCAGGAAGTGCCATGGACAGCGCAGCTTAATTACAGCTTGCTGGGGCTTAAAGTGACGTTTTACTAAACGGAGAGAGACTGGGAGGACCCACAGATGCATTCCTGAGGGATTTTGTAGGGAGCACCCCGTTAGTGCAGTGCTAACTAACCCTGAACAGGTTCTCATTCCCTGCAGATACCCATGTCCAGAGGCAAGAGAGCAGCTGCACCCACCCTACACCAACTTGGGTTTCACTCTTCTGCTATCTTTGCATTATTAAAATACGAAATAGAAAACCTACAGAGAATTGCATAGGGCTGGGGAGAAGGGAGGCAGGCAGGATCACTGCTCCCTTCTGCAGTGGAGCCCCTGAATCCCAGCATGGCCATGCTACAGAGCTGAGGTGTGATGGGGAATTGTGAGTAAAAGTTCCAGACAAAATGTTTCTGCAATCTCAGCACCCTTCAGCTCTGGCCTGAAATCAGCCCAACATCTCCCAAGACTATCGAAAGACTACCAAGATCTCAGAGGGGAATAACAAAGAGTTCATCAGAAAAGGAGCCGAGGAGTGAAAAATGGGAATTTTGCCCTCCGATTCACCTGGAAAATTCCCCATCCTGCAGATGTCCCAGCAGGGCTTCCTCTCTGCTGAAGAAGCCCTGTTCCAGCTGTGGCATGTCCTCAGCTCCTGTCAGCAGGCACTGTGCCACACTGCTAAGCGCATCCATGGGAGAGAGCACTCTCATTAACAGTGTGAGTAAATGGAATAATGATGCCTTGACAGCACCTATGGTGACAGCTGCAAAGTGCCCCAATCAGTGATGGCAGCAGCAAGCAGCATGCACAGCGTGGTCTATGGACACCTTGGGGGATCTGGGAAAGGGACATCCAGCTGTAAATCTGGGGACAGAGGAGCCCTGCACTATGTACAACATAGGCAGGACAGAGCACATGGCTGGCAGCACTTGGGGCCACTGGCATCGCTGTGTTTCTTTAGCTGGCTCCAGACTGGCTCCTTGCTGGGAAAAGGCACCTCAGGGTGCTGCAGCCTTGTCTCTGTGCAGCCAGACAAATTTGCCTTCCCTCTGCAGCCAGCATGACTCCTGTCTCCCCACACTGCTACTGCTGTCTTGCTCCTTCTCGTTCCCCTAGTCCCTCCAGGGTACAGCTCCAAAGGAAATCCTCCTTCAGAGCTCTTATTTTCTCCCATTGCTCTGATGTCAGCCTGCCGGCCCAAAGCTGTGGCAATTCATCCTCTCCTCTGCAACCCTGTCCTTTCTTACTCCTGAGCCTTAGAAAAGCAGCAAGGCACACAGGCAGGCCCTGGAGCCTAACCTAGACACAACTTATTCAGAAAAGAAAAATACAAGCTGCTGCATAGGAAAAATGAGCTAACCCAAGGATTCAGGGCAGAAGCCCTGCAGGGCAGGAGGAAGGATCCACATACACTGTCAGACCCTGGGGCAGAAGCTGGCTCTCAAAGCCCTGGGCTGTGCACGTGCTTTTCCACATGTCCCTTGCCTGCAGCCCGGGCTGACACAAGCAGAGGGGACATCGTGCACATCCCAAAGTCCCCTCAAAGAGTCCTTCCAGCCTGCTTGCCCTTACCATGTCTTAGGGCAGACTGTCCAGCTAAGCCCATGGGAAGATGAAGCAGGAGGAAAGGACTGGAGAGTGATGAGAGGAAAAAAAGCCTTTTATGGCACCTCGTGCTTTGAAGAGCAGCTGAACCCAGGTCCAGCCCTGCACATTTGGGGCAGAAAAGTGGACACTGTGAGCAGCTCCACTGCGGGGACAGACACAGCGGCAGCACAGTGTGTCCCTGGTTTCACAACAATATAATACAAGTGAAATAAACATAAATCACCAGAGAGGAGGAAAACGAAGCTGTCTGATGGCAGGAAGGATAAGCAATGGGGTACATACCACTGGGGTCGGGGTTATACTGCTGTAATAACTGCGGCCTGGAATATCTTTTCAGTGGGGGAGGGAAGTGAGGCCTGCTGTTGCGTGGCGCAGTGTGATGGAGGCACTCAGCCCTTGGTGCATCCCTGCTGCTTGGCCAGGCATTGTGAGGCCCCCCCCCCCCCCGAGGGGCTGTACCACCCCTCTGCCAGCCACAGCCCAAAAGAATGTTTGCCCACCTGTAACCCAACTGGCAGAGGTCCTCAGCCCCTGCTTCATCCTCCTTGCAGCCCGCAGTCATGTAGCAGGCCACCCTGCTGCCATTCCCCTCATAGCATGTGGCCCTGCAGGCCATGGCTTCCCCTGGGAAGGCCTCACTTTGCACCTCCTACCCCAGCACCAAAAAGACTTTGAGGGCAGAAGGGAGACTTCTGACTCCTTGCCATCCCTACCTCTTTCCCCAGCCAGCTCCCATCCATGCTTTGTTAGTCACAGAGGCTTTCATGTCCCCAAAATGCCAACCTGCTCCAGGCTGGCCTCTGCAATCCCATGGCAGCCATGCTCCGCCCTGTGCTTTGTGTGGCTCCCAAAGAGCAGCAGCTTTATGATTCTTGATAAAATCCCTGGCAGTGATGAAGCTTGCACACCAATGTGGATGGGTAAGAATTTGCTTTCCTGGGAAGCTGCTTTTTCAGGCTGTGTATCTGCGTATCTTCCTATTTTCACTGCAGTGCGTGGCTTTGGCCATGTTTGGTTATTACTTCTTAATGAAAAAAAAAAAAAAAGGTATTTGGGAGAAAGTAGGTTCTTTTCAATCAAATAATAAAATAAAGAATCTACCTCATGCAGATTCTGAAAGAAAATAGTTCTGAGAAGAAATTTATGCTAATACAAATGAATGTAAGAAGTATTAGTGTGGAATCATAATATTTTCCTTACTTTTTTTTTTTTTTTCCTGGCGGTTTAAATGACATCAAAAACATTAGCAAAATTAGAAATATCCATATGTTTTCATTTCTTTCCTCTCTGCATTTCCTTACCTCTCCTAGCCTGCTCCATCTGGAGAAAGGTTTCCAGCTAGGCAGCCTGGCAAGAAGTCAAGGGCAAGAGATGCCTTCAGGCCAGTCCCCAGGGCTGAGTGTGGGTAACAAGAGGGAAAGAAAGGCAGGGTTTCTTTAACCTCTTGCTCTTTGCTAAAGCTTCATGGAAATGCACTGTGGTAGAAAGGGTACTGAGACTGCCCACTGCAAGAACACCCTCAATGTGTCTTCTACTGCTGTGAGCCAAAAGCTTCCTACGACTAACCATTCTCTCGGTCCCTTCACAACTTAAGCATATGCTTTGAAATCACGTTGACAACAGTAGGATACAAGCAGTTTTGCTTAGATGCTCTCCTGATGTGGGTGTCTAGTTATCCATCAGCCCTATCCCTCTTCCTTCCCCCGCTTTGAGTCACTCTTCCTGGTTTTTTTTTGCTGGCGGTGGTGTCTATTTTAGTAGATGGGAAAGAGATCCCTCTTCAGACTACTGTGCTGCAGTCAGGTAGCTAAGAGTTGCTGGATTGCTGGTTTCTAATTCATATAAACGTATAATTATTTGAGTTGGAAGGGACCCTTAAAGGTCATCTAGTCCAACTCCCTTGCAATGAACAGGGACACCTACAGTTCAGTCAGGTGCTGAGAGCCCTATCCAGACTGACCTTAGCTGTCGCCAGGGATGGGAAATCTACCGCCTCTCAGGGCAACCTGTGCCAGTGCTTCACCACCCTTATCATGAAAAGTTTTTTCCTTCTGTTCAACCTAAATCTTCCCTCTTTTAGTTTGAAACTGTCTCCGCTTGTCCTGTCATAACAGAACGAGCTAAAGAGTCTGTCCCCTCTTTCTTACAGCCCCTTAGATACTGACAAGCTGCTCTCAGCTCATCCCCAAGCCACCTCTTCTCCAGGTTGCACAGCCCCAGCTCTCTCAGCCTGCCCTTGTAAGGGAGGTATTTCATCCCTTGGATCGTTTTGGTGGCCCTTCTCTGAACATGCTACAACAGGTTTAAGTCTCTCCTATACTGAGGAGTTCAACTGACTGCCATGACTTTTCAAACATCATTGAGAGTGGCCTGGAGATTACATCACCACGTTTCCTCAGAACTCTGGGATGCATCTCATTGGGACTCATAAACTTATAGATGTTCAGGTTCCTCAGGTGGTCATGAACCTGATCTTCACTTACAGCAGGAAGGATGTTGCTCCCCCATTCCCCAACCTTCTACCCATCTGCTCAAGGGTTGTGTGAAAAGCAGTTGCCAATGAAGATTGAGGCAAAAGAGTTGTTAAGTACCTTTGCCTTCTCCATGTCCATTGTTACTGCCTGCTTGTATTGCTTACTAGGGAGGGTATGCCCTCCTGGATTTTATTTTTCTGGTTGATGTACCTGTAGAAGCCTTTTTTACTGTTCTTTGCACCCCTTGCCAAGCCCATTTCCAGTAGGTCCTTAGCCTACCTCACCCCATCCCTACACAGCCTCGCAGCATCCCTGTGTTGCTGTCAGGTTACCTGTTCCTGCTTCCACTGCCTGTGCATTTCCTTCTTGCTTTGACCAGTTTGACCAGCTGGTCCTGGTTCAGCCACACCAGGCTCTTGCCTTCCTTTCCTGACTTGCTACACCTGGGGATGGAGAGCTCTTGTGCCCTTAGTGAAACTTCCTTAATGATCTGCCAGCTCTTCTCTTCTCCCTTGTCCTTGAGGACAGTTTTGCAGTGGAGAAATTACCCATAAGGGTGGCAGGCAGCCCCACATCTGCTCTGCATCAAGTTCTATGTAAGGGCCAAGCCTGTTGTAGTGCTTTGGCCCAGAGGCAGATAAAAACACAGCTTTGATTAGAGGTAAGCGGCATGTTTTCCATTCAAAACTCTCAAAGAGATATTAGGCAGGATCAATGGAGCAAACTTCTTTTTAAACACCATCTGTAGAAGACAGATCCAGAGTTAATGGGGAAAAGAGCTGTCTGACACGAAAGTGGAGGCCTTTGATTTCGTCTTATCCCTGTGCCAAAGCAACCAGCCCTTAGGAGCACAGTGTGCTTTGGTGCATAGCGAAACATCCTTCTGCGGTTCAGAGACTCTGCACAGGAGCTGGGGAAACCTCACTTTGCCCTAGAGCAGACCCATGCTAACAGGGATGGGGGAGGTCTGAAGCAGCAGTTTGCCATCATGAACCAGCTCCTGGCAGTGATGGGTGCTGCTCTTAATTGCACTGACCCCTCTTGAAAGCAGGTTAAGCCCTTCCCTTACAAGTGGTAGCTTTTATTCAGTGTATTTACACAGGATGTCTGCAGGAGGGCTGAAACAAATCATCAGAGCAGACAGAGCTTGAAGGCTCTGCCAGAAATCTGGTGAATTGAGCTTTTTTAGCTAAGACGTTTCATGCCATTCAGTATCTAACAGACACTGCTATCCCACCACAACTGGCTGATCCCACTGCGGATGTCTCTCAGAGCCCTCATTCCCCACCCACTGCAAGGAGAGGCAGAGGAGAAAGCACGAAGGCTCTCTGTGCAAGCTGCCAGCCACCCACTTGTGTCTGCCAAACTTCCCAGTGTGCTCCCCCAGCCCAGATGAACAGTGTAGGTTCAGTCACGCCACTGCAGAGCATCACTGCTTCGAATCATGAGACCGACTTAAAAATAATAAACTTTGAGAAATGATGAATGTTCACATCCTCTTCGTTTTCCCAGGTTTTTGGAGGAACTCCTGCTTTCAGCTTTTCTTCACTGCTATGATGGATAAAAGTTTGCATTTGCCTTAGTGAAACCTTATCTTTCTTGTAATTAAAAGGTTCCAAGAACAGGACTTAGAAGTTGATCAAACAAAGAAAACCACCAAAACAAATAACACTGTGTTTGCCATAAAGCCCACTAGAACAGGCTGCAGTAAAAGGAGGTCTTTGGGCAGGAGGTTTGCTTGCCTGTGTATTTAGAGGATTTACAGAGGTGCCATAGAAATGGGAATAAATTAATAAGGGGACAGGGATGTATTTTTTAAGTCCTGTAAGTAATTCCTATAACTTCAGCCAAGGGACTGTGCTCCTCTTCAGAGCAACTCTATCAGCTGAACTGCCTCCAGCACCATCTCCCATGTTTGCAAAGAGACTGTAAAATGGGTATGGGCTCAGCATCTCCTCTAACCTCACAACTGGAGGTGCAGAGACACAAGGTGTCCATGGGCACACTCCAGCTGACATGCCCTGTGAAATCAGACTTAGTAATTCTGGTCTCCATTAGCCCAGGCATCCCTGTGCTGCTCCCTGTTTTGTGAGCCAAGCATGTCCAAAGGATGGGAGCTGAAGAGAGGATGATTTTTCACTGTCTCTTTAATGCAAGGACTGGGAGTATCAAGTAAAATTAGTAGGTGATATACAGAAAACAAAATAAGACATACAGCTCCATTCAGGAGAACTGTGGGACTCTTTGAGTGAAGATTTTGTGGATGCTGAAAGTTTTCATGAGTTTAAAAAAGGACTGGGCAAGTTTGTGGAAGAAAAATCCAGTTGGAGGTAGAAACCATAAAGATCTCCCTGGACTGCAGATTGCTGGAGGCTGCTAGAGAAATGGCACTCTATGATTGACCTATTCCTGTACATTTCCTAAAGCATCCACTCTTGGCCACTGCTGGAGACAGAATACCCGGCTAGATGGACTTGTGCTCTGACCCAGCCTGGTCACTTCTTTCCCTTATTTATACTGCTGCAACAGCTCTTGAGGGAGGAAAGATCTGTGCCATGGAGGAGCTGATTTCTGTTTTCTGAAAAAGAGGTTCCTTTGAAGACTGAGTCTCATCAAGAATCAGTGGTGGGACTCAGGGACAGCAAGTCAAGGGTTCAATGACTATATCAGCAGAAACGTCCCCAAAACAACCGGTAGAGCTTTATTAACAGACAACAGTCTCAGGTAGGTTGGGTGTAAAAACATATTCCTGCTATCAGTTCCAAAGGCTCAGCCTGGCAAAGAGTGTGACTGCAGATTGTGAGTGTCTGCTTCCTTTTCTTTGTTTCCTTGTTGTCTTTTTTAAACAATCTGCCAATTCATCATTAAGAAATTAAATATTTTATAGCTGCTGTGATGCTGATGACAGGTGCCAGATTGATTGGTTCTGGCAGAGGAAATTTGTTGCTCTTTTCTTCCCTTTGCAGCAATAAGTTATGTGCACAGGGGTAAAAAGAGGGAAGAGCTGAAGCCTCCAAGCTGTCCAGATCTGACCCAATAAAGAGTTTAAAAATAGGTGCAATCTGGAAACATTTTGGTGCCAACAACAACAGCAACAACAAAAAAAAAAAAGGCGCAGCTAGAATGGCTGCATTTGTTAGTGCTTTCTGCAGTGGGTGGAAGGAGAGAGTCCTTGGCATGGCTGGCAGAGATGTCAAGGTTGCCCTGACTTACAGGACCCTAAGAATAATCACGTAATTGAGCCAGTAGCCCTACTGCCAGAGACTGACAAATCGGATTCATCAGACCAGCAAATGTCTCCTTCCCACATGCAACCTGCCTGCTCTTAGCCCCATCCTTATCAGCCCCCATCTTGCATCCTAGGAGCGAGGGGAGTTGGGAAGTCTGTGACCACCTTTGATCGCCTCCACCACCTCCTTCTCCACTGCCTTTCCCATAAGCCAAGTTCCCCTGGGGCAACCTGGTTTATGCAGCACTCGGCTGCGAAGACAGACGAGACACATTCCCAGAGATGACACTAACAAGATTTACTACGTGACTAAGGCTTGCAATCGGTGGTGATAACTAGAGAATTACCCTGATAAATATTTGATATGATTTGGAGAGTAATAATAGATTTTTCTTGCCCACAATTTCCATCAGGAAGAAGTAAGGGGAAAAAGCTGCTGGAAAGGGGAATGTAATTATGGCATCCGTCTTTCTGGCTGAGGTTACCTGTCCTCTGCAACAGATCAGTGAGGAGTAGGCAGGGGGACATGGAGGGGCAGAAAGTGACAGTGCATCCCTCAGCTCCATTGCATGCAAGACCTGCTGGCAGGTCTGTAGCTGTGGGAGGCTTGAGTGTGAGACAAGTGAAAGAGGAAGAAAGGGAGAAAGGGAGGTCAGAGAAGGAAAACAGGATAGAAGGATCCTGGGCAGCAATGGAAAAAAAGGCTGGGGTGAAGAGAGAGAGCAGGGATAATGATGGAGAGGGAGGGC
This sequence comes from Alectoris magna, assembly GCA_030625065.1. Lineage (NCBI taxonomy): Eukaryota > Metazoa > Chordata > Aves > Galliformes > Phasianidae > Alectoris > Alectoris magna. The sequence continues at coordinate 3,259,750 of CM060579.1, read as the reverse complement.
TGGGATGAACAGGCAGTTTCCTCCTTGCTGTTGGATGTGAAAGGACAGGAGAGCTGCAAAGGCAGAGCGTCCTTTTGTATATCATCTTGGGACGTGTGTCCAGAGGGAGATGGAAGCAGTCTGCCTGTAACTTCAGCCACTGCCAGGCCAGGGAAAGGGCTTGTGCCTGTGTTTATCAGCCCTGTTCCCAGGCTGCAGGGCTGCTTCTGAGCTGTGCATTTTCTTTAAACATTGCCACATCCAAATAGGACTTCAGTTCATCAGCACAAATAATATTTTATTAATATATAAGCAGCAAACATCTCTGTTGGAGGTTGGAGCAGGCAAAGACACACAACACGGCCTCAAAGAGTGTGAAAGCAAATCTTCCTCTCTCCCCTGGCACAGAGTGGTCTCAGTTCTTTCTATGTTTGGTGCCTTCATTTCTTTCCAGTGCTTCATGGACCAGTTCTAGCTGTCCCCTTTGGAGCAGAGGCTTGACAATGCCTAACACTGCAGCAGGATATAAATCGATGTGTCCTGATTTCCAGAGAAGCTGTCACTGGTGGAAGCAGCAGGAGCTCTCTGCCTCTGGAACAGTGGGTCTCCTTTCATTTTGGTGCCCAATTTGAGGCCTCTGACAGTAAATGTTGGTCTCATTCTTTATTCCCATCCTTATTTTCCACTCAAGTCATTACTCAGGTTGCATTCAGTGACACTGGCTAAAGGAGATTTTAAGCTAATGCAGAGAAAGCAAGTGAGAACAAAGATCACAGCAAGGAAAGTGGTACTTTGGCATGTTCACATAACAGCTACTCCGTCAGGTGGAACATGACAGTTATTGTAGGAATCTCTTCATAAACCCTAATACACACTCAATTATATACTGTTAGGATTCTCTTTTTTTCCCTCCATGTCATTCATCTAAAGAAGTGTCAGATGGAGAAAGGCAATAATCCGCAGAGACCCCAATTCATTTTATCCATATACTCAGAGATATTTATTAATAGCAAAGCTGCCGGTTAATTGCACGTGTCCTGTTACAGGAGATCAATCACATACAGAGGAGCTCAAAAACAGCTCAGTGTCATTTTACACAGAACTGTTTAGTCAGGGCTGCACTCCTGTCCTTGCTGGGTTCAGACAACCTTTGATGAGGGTTAAGATTTGCCATGGTTGAGCTGTCCTAGAAATATCGCTTCCTTCCCTGAGCATGGAGTGAACCTTGGTTGGTCTGCTCAGGCCAGTGTTATACCTTTGGGTGGTGGTGTAGGCACAATCCGTGGGGCCAGGGCTTGCAATATTGATATGCACTGCCTTGATGCCTTCCATTTTAAAAGATAACAGGAAGAAAAGGGCAAAGGGCTTTTCTGCTGCAAGCGGCTGTGGACAACCTGGTTGTCTCTTTCTCAAGACAGAAGGAAGGGGAGAAAAGGAAATGTGCAGCACATAACAAACAAAAGTAACCAACACGCCACTGATAAATACCCATGTTTTATTTAGGATCACACAAAGTTCCTAGACAGAGATAGGGATCTTTCTGCATGAGGTGCTGTGCACACATATAAATAAGATTTAGACTCCTTCAAATCATTTCTTAAATTAATAATAGCACCGCAGTGAAATCAGATGTGAAAAAAAAATGGATCAGAAGAGCCCAATAAAAGGCAACCTCTATTTTCTCCCCTCATCTCTGTCCCCAAATCTTAGTCCAGTTTTCATCACTTCCAGCTCCCGATAATATTCATGGGCTCTTGAAATGAACAACAACTTCCATCATCACATCGTAAAGGTTAATCTCCCCTTCAAGCAATCATCTTCATGAGAACGACGAGTTTAATTTTAAGGGATAGGTCCTAGACAATAAAGCTACAACTTACACTTCTGGGCTGAAGTCAGATTCGGACAAACAAGGCACTGTCTCCGATGATGGATTCATTCAAACCCAGAGAGCTGAAGTTAGAAGAAAAATTCAATAAAGCCTGCTTGATTTTTTCCTTTACTGTCCATTAACTTGTCGCCAGATGCCTTAATTAGATATTGTTATTAACAAGAACGTAACACAGAAATTAAACTTACTCCACGCTTCATCTCATTTGGCCAGTAAGGCGATTTTACCCAACTGTGCTCTCTTGAGGGCACTGGATCTGCTTTGTCTATTTTCTTCATCTCTGGAATAGCTCCAGATTTGGGTCCCAGTTCAGCTGTGCGTTTGGGCATGAACCTCTCACTAAACGTGTGAGGCAGTGAGATAATGAGGCAGTGAGATAGGCATTTCACTGAATTCAAGTAGTTAGCAAAGACTTTTGTGTCTCACCCTGCAACCAGGACCTCCAAAATCACACCAAAAATGTGTCTGATGGAACCCTGGGCTCCATCTTTTGTCTGTACTGCAAAGGACATGGGACAAATAATGGCAGTGATTGACCCAGGGGAAGTCAGACCCGGCTCCATTCCTTACACCCCCTGCATGACTCCCTGACCAGATGCTTGAAGCGTGATGGGTTGGATGATCTCATAGAGTGGGGAGGAACTAGAGGAGCATCTTATAGATAGAAGGATCAGTGCAGAAAGAGGTTGACTTCATACTGCTTCAAGCACTGCAGCACCTCTGAAATCGCTGGCTGTAAACCAGCTGAGAACAGCTGAGGAGCTGGCTGCAAATGTGTGTGTTTGGGAGACTTTTATGTTCTGCCACTAAAACAGACTCTTGGAAAGCCTGCCAGCTGCCCTCCTGCCCTGGCCTTTCTCCACAGAGCCACTTCCATCTGTCTGTGCTTTGAAAAGGTCATGGTACCACTGCCCAGAAGTGCTGGGCATTGACCTTTTCTGGAGGAAGCAAATACTGATACTTAGAGGTTCATTGTAAACTTGCCAGTGTGGTGATCCCACAGGAAGGGGGAGGGGGCTCAACACAGATGGGGAAATTATATCCGTCACACTACATATGTAATGAAAGAGGACTTCAGCCTTAGCAGAGCTTGTCTTCCCCATATAGACTTGCTCTAGGGGTGGTCCCATGCGCTGCCAGGACCAGGAGAGGGACAAGGACAGGAGGGGGTGACATGTAAGTCACTGAGCATGTACCTGTGTGCTGGCTGGACATGCCTGGGTCAGGGCAGGGGAAGGATGCTCCCATCATTCAGACACAGCAATTGAATCTTACATCACATTGAATAAAGCACCAGATGCTTAAAACTCCTAAATACTTTCCATAGCTCTATGCCTTGACTTTGGGGCAGCGCTTTCACTCTCTTTGCCTCAGTTTCCTGTTTTGACAAATAGGAATTACAGCATTTCTTAGGGTTTATGGTGAGGGTGGATTGAGGACCACCACCTTTCAGGCCAGATTCTGCCCTCCGGCTTCTCTCCTATGCTGTGCGTGAAAATAATTCGGGTCCAAAAAGTCAGGAGCTGCAGACAACATAAAAGTGATTGTGTACATGAGAAGGTCAAGCTTCTCCAGCATGCATATCATAGAGAAGGGGCAGTCAGGAATGCAGACATATAATCATAACATGCATGCTGCTCATCCAAAGATGGAAAGAAAACCTGCAGAATCACCAAAGTCTTCCCCTCTCTCACTCCCAACCACTTCCAGAGGTGGATCACCTTGATTGCTCAGATCTGACTGTTCCCTGATCTTCCTTCATCTCACATTCACCTCCCAGCACGGCAAGCAGCAATAATCAAAGCTGTGACAAGTGTGGTAGCCGTGTGCCAGACAAGGCATTCATGGCTCCTTTAAATTTAAGCCCAACTCACACCTGTTGGTAAAGAGCCTTCCCAGCAAGGTCCTCAAACCCATCCTCAGTTTGTCAGAAAACACTTGTCCCAGTTTCACAAAAGGCCTGAGAAGGAAGCAAATATAAAGCAAAAGAAAAGAAGCAAGCGCTGGTTGACACGTCTCAAATACAGTACCAAGAGACGGGAGGAGAAAACAAGCTCTGTGCAAATTGTATCACCAAGCCAGATTCCAAATGGCAGCTCAACCTCTTTAGGCATCTTTAGACAGCAAGGTGGAGATGTGTTTATTTCATACATTGATGTAAGTTAGGAAGTAAGAAATGATAACCCAGATGAATAAAAATATGATAGCACCAGGACCCCGGGCAGGTAGCTCAGGTTCTTACATTTGCTAATGCATTTTCCCTGATTTTGCTGCCTGCTCTGGCCACGTTAGAGCTGTATGGCTGCAATCATAGCTTTATTTCCCAGCATAGATGTACTGACTTTCTGGCAGGAGCCCAAAGGGATTTTCAGGAGCATCAAGAATAAGGAAGCTGGCCAGAATACTTGGGGTCTCTGAAGGGAGCAGTGCCCTGCCTGGGAGCACACTAGTGTCAGGGTTAGGAAGGCCAGTCCTTGTCATTGCAAATGTAAGAGGAAGGTCTCAGACCTCAAAACTTTGCATTCTGTTCCTGCAGCTTCCACCAGTAGGCAGGTGGGATCTCTTTTCCTAATTCTAATCTGACCGTGTTCCTACCCTAGGTGCTTCAGGACCAATATCCCATCAGCTCACAGAGCTCTTTTCGTAGGATCATAAAATCCTTGAGGTTTTACCACTCTGGAGCTTCTCCTATAGCAACCTGTGTTTCACCAAATCAAACATGCTGTTCCTGACTCCTCTGCTCTTCTCTCTCTGATCTGCTTTCCATCTTCTATATCATCTTCCAGCCTTTCTCTGTGCTCCTGCAAGGTTAAGCTCACCTTGACCTTGAAAAGCAGGGCCCACAGTCAGTGACACCATTTGCTGAAATACCTCTTCAGATGAATCCAAGGATATCATTTGCCTTTCTGTGGCTGAAATCTGTTAGCCAGTTTTCACTTAGACCGTGCAGGTCTTCTTGATCATTTGCAGCTCATAATCTCCTATACTACATCTGAGGCTCCTGCAAGTCCTCAGATTTGTGACCCGTCATCTGAAACTTTTTGTTTTCCATCTCATTTCTATTATTCTTCTTCCCAAGGTCATTTCGTTCTTTCCGACCCATATTCTCATTTTCCTCTGCGTCAACAAAACTTCCAGTTCTGTGTCACTGGGGGATTTCAGCTTCAGGATTCTGCTTTCATTGCCAAGATCATACACAAGAAGAAAAGAAGATCAGTTCCCAAACTGTTCTGTGAGAAACTCCTCTAGTAAATTCCCTCCAGAGAGTTGCACCTCACCTTACAGTTTACTAATCCTCATTTCCTCCAGCTTCACTAATACTTTCCCGCATGGCACCTATCAGATACCTTACTGAAGTCTGGATAAAGGAGATCAGCAGCATTTCCTTTGTCTAGAAAATCAGGTATCTTATCAAAACAAAGCTATCGTGTTTGTCTGACACAATCTACATTTCGTAAACCCATGTTGCATCTTATCTCATTTCCTCTTTATCTCTAGGCATTTAATTGTTCTTTCCTTCCAAATTCACTTTGAAATCTCAAGTCAAGGTTAGAGTGAGAGGCGTGTAGTTAACAGGATAACTTTTTATCCACAACTTACTATTTCTGCTGTTCTCTGCCAATATGACATAGCCCCTACAAGCTGTTATGAATCATCTTTTCTGGTGGACCTTCACTTCAGTGTGCTTATTCCTTGTGACCTACAGCTCTACGTTGTGGGAACTGAGTGGTTTCAGGTATGGTCTGGTGTCAAAGCCTTCTTGGGGATACATTGCAAGAGGAAGGATTTGCCCAGGTAACCCAGCAGAGTGCTGGATGTGAGGGACGGAAGTTGGCAGGAGGAGCAATCCGGGACCTGTTTTCTGTTGAAAGCCAGTATTGAAGTGGGTAGAGAGGAAGCTGGCTCTGCTGTTCATGAAAACAGGCAGCATAGGGTATTAACGAGGTGCGACCGGGCTGTTTTGTTTGTGAGCAGCTTTTGAAATGTTAGACTTATTAGCGACGGTTGTCAAAGTGCTGCTTGCAGAGTTGCAAGCGACTGCCAGAGCTTTAATGTTAATTGGACAGATTGTCTCTGGTTTTGAAGAGAAAGCTGTGATTAATGAAACAACTGTTAACGAGGCTGGGGGAAAGCGGACCCTTCACCTTCCTTCTTTTGAGAGGAGGTAAACAACAACTGGCTCTGGCTGCCCTTATGAAGTAGCAGATTGAAGGACCTCCTTAAGAGCAAGGCCAAAACCAGGCTGTAGAGATGAATTCAAGGAATGGAGAGAGATGAAGCAGCTTCATGCCTTTGTGAAGGTGGAGGCTTTTGCTTCCAGCCTGCCTTCCGCAGAAGGAAGAGACTGGAGGGTTTGGTGCCAAGCCCTACACCAGGACCTTCCTGCTTCCCCAGGAATTGACTGAGGCATCTCTATGGAGCCTCCCAGCCTTGTGATGGGCAAGTACATCTTAATGTTGTTCTTTCTGTAGACAGCAGTGCAACTGCAGTCTGACTTCAAGGGGACAAAGATCAGACCTCCAGTGTCTGCTGTGAGCAGTGAGCCGTGAGTCCTCCCCCCTTCTCATGGTATGCTCGCACTCTGAGGTCTCCGGTCATTACTCTCCTTGCTGCCTCATTACCAGAATGTGCCATTAAAGTTTCGCTCACTTGAAAATGATCTCTTATTATCTCTCCATGGAAATTGCCCCGGCAACAAGCTTCCTTCAATATCTATCAAGCCAAAGAAAGCCATTAGAGAAATTAGAGTGAGCTGCACGGATGCTCACGCCCTTTCCCTGGCAGGTAGGATCCCCAGGCATGCTGTGCCACCTCCTCATGCTGCTCTGGCTCCATCATGAGGCTGGCAGAAGTGTGCCTGCCAAGGTGCCAGCAGTCAGGATGGGCTAGAGGAGACCTGGAGCCCAGACCCAAATGGCACCTCTGGAGGTGTACCCAAACATGGGTAAGGTCTCCCAGATAATCCTTGCTGGTTGCCTTCATTTGGGGATGTTCCATTTGAGATGCCCTGAGAAACCTCCTCTCTTCCACCTGGCTGTCTGTGGTGCTGTTCATCTGCTTTTATCACGCTTTCCAGCCCAAAGAACCAAACAAGAGGCACATCCAAAGCATGATTCATTTCGCCTGTTTTACACATCAGCACAGGATGAGTTATACCCCAGAGCTGTCTGCTTCTCTCCCATGCCTGCAGAAGCCAAAACAGCTCACTCTGCTGTAGACGCCTGCATTGCTGGACGAAGCAAACTCTGTGCACAGTATCCAGAAGTTCTAAAGCATTCAGATTAGGAGCTTCGAACAGTTGAGGAGCACCAGCTGATTTCCCATTTCCAAAACATAACTCAGCACTGTGCAGAAGAAGGACTTTGACTCATGTTATCTTGGCTGTTTGACAGGGGAAGTGTCAGACTACTTGAAGTTACATTTCATATTTAAAATGTTATGAAGTCCTTTGAATTGGGATGTGTTGGCAGCAGGCCAGGTCCCAGGTCCCCCTTCAATCTGTACACCCTCCCATGACTCTAAGCCAAAGCGAAGGCACATGGTTATTATTTTTATATCTATTCCTCTCCCTTGGCAGAATAACAGCACTGGCTTGTCTGCCACCTTCAGCAACAGTGTAAGAACAAAACACTCAAGGCATTTGCGGAACAGCAAACCAAAAACAAACTGCTAGAAACACACTGCAGGAGCAGGGCCCTGCTCTGCCCTTTCCATCACCAAACTCCGCAGGCTGCCCTTCCACACATCAGAAGAGGTTTGATTCGCTACCTGCAGCCCTAAAAATGGTGCAAAGAAAAAGAAGGGCATTTTCTTATCGCCAGCTGGATGGCTGTCTTCAGAAAGATTTTTGTACGAGGAGCTGCAACATGGCATCTTTTTGCCAAGCACTGGACAGCCTAAGCACAACACAGCTGTACTACCGGGGTTACATCTTGCCTTTAGCGAAGACATACTAGAAGGGAGGATGGTAAGAGGTTATCTTCCAGGCTAGTGACAGGAGCACGCGGTTTGAGTGATCATTATGCTAGAAGCATAGACTGATCCCTAAAGGGACTGCATGTTGGATATCTGCTTTCTTGGAGCCTGTACTGTAGTGCCTTCTTGTGTTACACAGCCCTCCGCTGTGTGTGCATTCTCCTACCTCTCTGCACATCTCTGTCAGGGCGGTTTGTGTCCCCCCTGAAATGCTGAGAGCTTTCTTCTCTCTTTTGCCACCAGGTTTTGCAAATATAATCCACTGAGCTCCATATTACACAAGGGCTGACACGTTTGTGGGAGCAACTGGCTCCAGGGAGACCTCTCATATCTGCCTGCTGTTTTTCTGGATTTTATCTTCACTATATTGCCACCTATGTCAGATATTCACCATGATGCTTCCAAATTCTCCCTGAAGTGGAGCAGCTGCTCTGCTTGGAGGTGAACCCTGACCCCCAGCCAAGGTCTCCAAAGGCTGTAATTATGCTACTAATTAAAAACAGCTCAGTGTCCTCGTGCCTAACTTCTTCCACCTGTCCAGCTTGCCAAACTGCCGAGGCAAAGCAGTGTTATATGGCTTATCCTAGGAAAGGAGGGGAGAGTGAGAAGGGAAAAGGGGGATTGAAAAAGAAACAAGAAATCAATAAGAAAAAAAAGTTGAAGTGATGTTGGTACTGAAAAGCAAACAGGAGATATGGGCAAAAAGAAGCAAGCCATGGGCATGTGTTATGTTCATTGTTCTTAACTCCTAGGGAGCAGCGGGTTTCGTGGTAGTGTTTCTCAAAAGCCTGCCTAGATGTGTTGGCCTCTAGAAAGCCTCACAGTACAGAGGTGAAGGGTTAGAGAAACAGGGAAAGAAGAATCACATTTATATTTACCTTCACAGAAGGCTTGCAGCCTGAACGAATCTCGTCTTCGTGGTTTCCCTTGCCAGTGCCATTAAGATGAGTTCATACCAGTAAGCAGAAAGGCTCATCTTATGTAAGGAGAGACAGGTTTTTCTAAGCACAAAGCAGAAGAAGGGTTTCTGGAGGCTCAAGAAGTGCTTATGGGACTTCGTTTGGACTTCACAGCCCACTGAGCTGCAGGAAAGAGATGTGGCCAGAGATTTCTGCTGGCTTACTTGGTCTTAAAACAGCCAATTAAGTCTGAAACTCCCTTGAGAGGATTTCATTTATTTCAGCTGGACCCTACGTGCACTCTCTTTCTCCAGCTGGCTGGCAGCCAGGTCTGCTGGAGCAGCCTGGGTGTTTCTTTTACCTAGAGAGGCTTGCAAGCACTCTGTTCGTTTCCACTTACGCTCCATAATGGACTCCTGAGTTCCTTTCCCGAGCCTACCTCTTCCGTAAGGTACAACTTCAAATAAATCACTTCCTTTCCCTGTGCTCACCGTGTGTAAAACATTGCTAGTGATACTCTGCTTCCTTTTAAGACCACTTCTAGATTCTCTACAGACTTGAGGTTGTATAGTATTATTGTAGCAACCCCTCTGGACTTTCCTGATGCAAAAATGGTTTTCTGAGCTCTGATTGTTGATCTGGGGCAGAGCAGTAGCCAGAGGGTAGAAGATCAAGAGATGGGATATAAGAGGCTGGGGTCAGCAAAGATTGCAGCATCCCAAGAACACGGTGAGGAGCAAATGCAGACACCAGAGGTGGTCTTCCGAACAATCTTTCCAACAAAGAGATGGGGTCATATTTGCTTACTGAAACACGTTGGGAGTTCTGGTTTTGATTCTATGGAGCGGTGACACATCCATAGTGGTACCCGGACTCTTGGCCTGTGACGTCTAGCAAAGTATTCAACCTGAAGAAAACCTTTACTGATTCCATGGCATTAGATTATCAATATTACAATAGAAAAGGGACTTTAAAACATCTCTACAGACCTAGGCATGAGTGGACAGCCCCAGTACAACACTGCCATTTCAGGGAAGAGAAAGACATTCGAGCTGTGGGAATTGGGATTTGAATTATTTGCAATAGGTGAAGAGCCACTGCCCGTGCTTCCCATCTGTACAGAAAGATCTGGCCAAATTTAGCCTGGATATACTTAGACTGTATCACTGTATGTTCTGGGTCATTTCACACCAGGGAAGATGTCAACGTTTAATTGAGATTGAAAAATTGAAGGGAAACAAAGGCTATTGAAGGCCTAAATGGGGTTTGTCTGTGACTACCCCATGTGGCCAGAATTCTCGGAGGATACTTAGCCTGGGGAGGAATGTTAATGGCAGGAGTATTTTAGAATTATAAGAGGTATAGTGAAAAGCAATTTCTTGCTCTTCTTGTCTTACCCCATAATATGAAAACTATGGTGTTATTCCATTAGATTAATGGTTAGGTAAATTTAATACAGGTTAGAAGGAAAAAAAATCCTACACCTGATGTACTGTGTAGTCAGTTCATGTAATTCACTACTGCAGGAGGTCAGAGAGTGATATGCTGTTGCTGGAGTTAAAAAAGAGCTCAGTAATTTTACAGCCATTAAGAGCATGTCATTATATCCGTGAATGGGGGAATGGAAATCTCAAACTTCAGAATACAGAGAAAGAACAAGCTTGGGAAAGAAATTTCCTCATCTTCTCCCATCACCTCTCACACTGCTGAGAAGCTGTATTAGACTGGGTTACTGCCATTACCCTTGGAATTGCCAGCCAGCAGCCTCCATAATGTATGCAGCTGTGCACTGGTGCAATGAGGCACATCAATGGTCTCGTTCAGTTTACTGAACAACACTGTGTTTCCTTGCAGGATTGGAGAGCCCATCCGTGTATGTGTTTAAGGGAACACATTCTGCCTGCACCTTGAAATGCAGCAGCCACAGTGCTTCCCAATCAGCAGATCCTCTCCATCTCTGGTGGGCCTGTCAGGAGCATACGAAGGGAAGGGAACACAGTTTTTGTGGTACTCGATTACTAAAAGGAAGCTGGAGGGAACTGTGTTTCTATGGTGGCAAATAGCATCAGTAGCAGCCAGAGGTCCCCAGGTAAGTCAGATCATCCTTTAGATTTTCACAGATCCATTAGATCAGATTAGTTTGTAAATCTGGAGTTTCCTTCATGGTTTCCTTTTTCCCAGGGAGAACCATGGCTTTAGATACCCAACACCATACCCCCACTCTCTGTGCTAATAGCTCCTCATATTTGAATGAGGAAGACTACCATGGAAGGGCCTCCTGGGTCCGGGAAGGATGTCATGGTTGTGGCAAGCACACTGTGAGCCCATGGGACACTGTTTTGGATGATGTTTCTCCACCTTCCCCACTTTGTGGTTCGTCTGCACCTTCAGGTGCCAAGCTACACCTTCCTCCCAGCAGCCAAAGGGAGACAGTTGGGTTTGTCACATTCCTACAGATTAGCCACACATGGGAAACCAAGGCTTTCTCCACCTACCTTTACCTTCAAAAATTGAATTAATCTGAATTTAAATTGGCATTGTTTTGTGTGTGGTGTGTGGAACTGAGGAATAGCTTCTTGTTTTAGTCAAGTTCTAATTTGGTGGAGAAATAAAGCCTAATAAATATGGCACAGTATTTATTCTGCACATCTGATGAAGACATCCTTCCTATAGTGCCAATACAATCCTTTTTCTTTCTAGAAGCTGGAGACAGGGAAATGCAAACATTTTGTATGCCATCAGCACATAAAACTCATGGCTGGAGCGCTCAGCTGGTGCAAACTGGCACCAAGCAGTGGCTGGCAATGCAAATGCACCCACCGACCCTGCACAAGGAAGTGGCAGAGTTGACCTTGCTTTGCTCTCACACATCTCAGAAACACTGCTCCCAGCCTGTGCAGTCACACATGCATCTCCTTCCAGCTTCCCTGCGCTTGCTGTCTGCTCTCAGTCTGCAGGAAGCAAGCACAGCCCTCTGCTCTGTGCCCGCCTGCCTCGCCAGCTTCCCAGGGTCCAAGTGGCCTTTCTCCAGCTCAGCTAATCCGTCACTGCTGTATCTGTCAGCTGGCGGATAATGTATGTGCACCAGCTCTGAGGTGAGCAGGGAGGGATGGAACAGACCCAGGATTTACACACAGAGGGGAGAGGAAGAACAAAAGCTGCAGGCATGATGCTTTTCTCCCCCTGTTCCCAGCAAGCTCCCCATCCCCTTGCAGGGGGAACATCCGACTACTGATACCAAATTAATCCCAAATGTTCACTATCTCCCTGCAAATAGCCGCCGAGGAACTCGCATAGCAGACATTTGCCAGAAAAAGAAAAGCAGGGTGCTTTCCAGGAGCACATTTCCTGCTTTCCTAGGTGAGTTTGGACAGCACTTCCGTGCAGCTCTCAGTGCCTGCCACTGCGGATGAGCAGATCTGCAGTCACAGCATTCCCTTATCAGGTCAATCCGGTGCTCTAAGCCCACAGGCTGTATGCGTGCCCCCCAAAGCCCCCAGCCAAATCCCATCTGCGGCAGGCGGGGACTGCACCCTGATGGCAGGAGCCCAGCTGGCACTGCTTCAGGTGGCCATCATCCTCTCGTGACAAGCCATGCTAAGGCTGTGCTTTACAGCTTGTGAATCTCTGTCTATTCCTGGCTATCTCCAGGCTCTGCATGGCAGCCAACACCTCACTCAGCTCCCTCACCTCCCTGTTAAACAAAGCTCCTTATAATTAACCACCACCCAAAGTCCTGCTCCTTCCCACAAGGCCACCAGGCCCTCCCTGAGGGGCAAGCTGTCTGTTTCTAAAGGCATGGGTCGAACAGCAGGCAGAGCTTTCAGTAACACACTCTGAAAAGAATGCTATGACAGGTAATTATGGTGATCCCTGTCGTGGAGATCAGAGCTACACTCACAAAGCAAAACAGCTAATCTGTGTGGTAGGACAAACCCGAATTCTTGCACTCATGTCCGGTCCAATCCCACATTGCACTCATATCATGTATCACGCTGAGATATGTGGACACACGCCTGCTCCTGGGAATTCCCAGAGCATTATGGGCTGCATGCTGGAGCAGTTCCCAGTGTACCGGGCAGGACAACTGCAAGGTTTCACAATGAGCTGATGAACCTAACAGCGCTCAGCATCGCTGCAAGCATTGCATCACCCAGGAAGGCAGAGCGTGCCTTTGTGAGGCTCACTCTAATTGCATGGAGCTGTGACAGCTCTTGTGGCACCATGTGAATTACTTTGTCAGCTGGACACTTATCACCAAGAAAATAATAAACACTTAGAAACAGGGTACGTCAATGATGTGCATGGCCTTTGAAGCACGCTCGGTTCCCCTATCACCAATGCAGGTGTCTCTACTTGATGCTCTTCTTGTGAAGCCAGAGAGGCAGAATCCCGCTGCATGTTTCTGGTGAGATGGAAAGTAAACAGTAATTTACCACCTGCTCTGCTCTAGTCCTTGCTGAAGAATTGGGACCTGACATTACCTCCCAAAGACAGACAGAAGTCAGGAGTGACACCATGGCAGTCTGCTTGTAAAGGTGGCCAGAGGTGACCCCAGAATGGCCACATTTTCCTGTCTCGAACCTCTTCATGCATCTGCTCTCTTCAATCCCAGCTCTTCGGTGTGAGTGTCCGTGTGTCTTCTGCAGGGTTGCATCCATGTAGGGCTGCTTAGCATGGGGAGAAGCGCATGGGATCTGCTTGTGGTGATATGTATCACCCAGATGGGATTCCTCCCCTCTAACCAAAGCTCCACCACTTAGTATAAACTGATGGTCTGGATGCTTTCTGTGGTCACTGGAGAAAGATTGGCATGTCCCAGGGCAAATGATAGCCATAGGGCAGTGGTTATCTAGAGAAGGAGGAGTTGGATTACCACCTTATTAGGGCTATGTAAAGCAGAAAGAACATGCAGCTCACCTTGATTTGGCTAAAAAACCTGATCTGGGGTTTACCCCCTGGGGTAAGTTAGTAAAGCTCTTCTAAACCATGCCAACAGCACATTTGGATTGATCAATAGCCCTGGCTCAGCTATCCTTGATATGCAGTTGTGTTCATCTACAGCAATTACCTAAAAGCCTGGGGTGGGGAGGAGTTCAAGTAATTTAGCAAGGGGACAGGGCCTTTGCATTGATTAAAAACATAATGGGATCTTTGCAATGGCTTCGGAGTTGCCCCTGAGCTACTTCACCAGCTCCAGGCAGGAGCTGCAGCGCTGCTGGGGCTTTGCACCTATCCTCCAGCCCAGCAAACCAAACACGGTCAGGGGACCTCTTTTAGGCAGTGCCTGGCTGGGAGGGGCTGTGTCTCTATAGCCCCGTTACAACAGCTGGAGATCGCAGACTGAAAGAGAGAGAGATGTGCCAGAGATTAGAGAGCGTGGGGATGGAAAGAGGGACAGGGCCAGCATCTTTAAATCGATGGAACAATCAGGCGGAGGCTAAAGCAATTTTGAGATTAGACCTCCTTTATGGAAAGCAGTGATCTCTTTCTGATGAAAAAGCCATCCCAGCCTCTTGTTGTAATCTTAACTCTGCTCATGTACTTTCCATGTGTCTCCTGGCTGACCCACTTCCTTCATCTCCTTCGCTTGCTTCCTTCAAGTGCAGTTTTAGCTCCAAACCACATAAACACCTTGTTTAAATTGCTTTAATCTCCAAGTGCTCTTTCTATTGATTTGAAACAGTTAAGCTGTCAATCAGCCCTTTCTCTTCACACTGTAGACCAGGGAGGAAGATTAAAATAACAAACAAACAAGAGGTGGATGGGCAGGGACTTTAGTCTGAGTTTTGCAAGGGATGCTGGCTCCTAAGAGGTGGGATTAGGTATAAACAAAGTCCGTCCAACCCTTGAAATCTGTAGAACGGAATTGAGATGGAAGGCAGCGCATGATGCTGCCCAAAAAGTGGCGGATGTCCTTGCAGACAGCCAAGGTCAGGCTGTTGGGGCTCTGAGCACTGCTGGAGCTGTGGTGTCCCTGCGCATTGCAGGGTGTGGGACCAGATGGCCTTTAAGTGTCCCTTGCAGCTCAGATGAATCTATGATTCTGTGTTTGTGTGTTCCTATTCTCTGAACACCTGTATCCTTCAGGCACTGCATTCAGTGCAGCATCCAGGTGTCTCTTCAGGCTCAGTGCCACTTAAGTGCTTGTAAGAGGCAACCTCAGTGTTACAAAGTTTGCATTCAGTGATGATAAGACAATCAAAAATATACACATGGCCTCTGAAGCCCAGACTGCTTGCATCTCTGCCCCCCAAATCTCTGCAGAAATACAATTGAGGAAGGACATCCAAGCTGGACCACCGACACTGTGGATGCATCCCCTGGCACTTCCCCACGCCTGGATTGCACGCCAGGCCATCTTGCACTCAGGGCAATCCTGATGGCAGGCTGGAGGCAGCAAGCTATTATTTCATCATTACAGCAGGGATAATGACAGGTCCATGGAGGCTGATTGCTGCTGGAGAGGTGAACGGTCAAGGAACCACGAAGGAGAATGAAGATGAGGTATGGCCCATGTGTCTTTGCAAGAGGTGTGCAGCTGGCTTAGCCCTGCTCTGGTTGGAATACTGATCACTAAAATGAAGCTGAGGGTCTCCGGATGGAGTCCTCAAAGTGGTCATGCACTGAAGCCCAGTTCAGCGCTAGTCACACGCTCTGAAAAACCACACATTAATCACATTATGCAAAGCCAATATTAGACAGAGCAGCACTCAAATACTCCATGAGCACGCATAGGCTGAGAAGAAGCCCTTCTGGTGCCCCACTTGTTTCTTTCCCCAACATCCCTCCAGAATGACAACCCCAGAGGGAGCAGAAGGATCCTAATATGACCAAGCAGCAGCACCTGCTTGCCCCAGGGCAAAGCTGCCACTCTGCAGCCGGGCACAGAATCATTCCTGGAAAGAGTTTGCAGAAGAAAGAAACTTGAAATGGATTGGGTCATTCATTTGAATGTGTAATATAATAATAATAATAATAATAATAATAATAATAATAAAAACTCTTTGAATGGGTTTCTTTGCCCTCCAGCAATTCAGGCAGCTGCTTGATTTCCATTTGGCATCATGATCCTTTTATTGATACACTATAAAAACGTGCATGTGGTGGAAAGGTCACTGGAAAGCTGGCAGGAAGAGGGGCAAACCTTCTGCTGCAGGGACAGTAGAGCTTTCATTTTCTACTTCTGACTTCTGGGAGAAGGAGTGGGAATAGACACTGGGGCAGTGGGGTCATGGAGGAAGAGGCAGAGATTAAAAGTGAAAAGATCACCTTCTGAAATGAAGTGACAGTCCTCCAGATAACATCTCCTCCATTACAGTTCTCTCTCAAAAGGCATCAGTGTTAGGCACAGACTAAGGCGAAGGTCCTGGCGAGAAATATGAGGTGATCAGAAGAATAAAGATGGCATAATGAATTTAAACAAGCAGCAGATTTAAGGTTAGATGGGCTGGTCTTTTACTTCTAGCTGTACAAATAATTCCTTTTTACCATTATGAATAGTCTTTGGTCAAATGTGAGAAAGGGAAGGGGAGAAGGGAAAGGGAAAAGGAAAGGGAAAGGATAAGGATAAGAAAAAGGGAAAGGGAAAAGGAAAGGGAAAGGATAAGAAAAAGGGAAAGGGAAAGGAAAAGGAAAAGGATCTATGTGATTTTTGGAATGATTTGCAAGGATGTTGTGATCATGTTGCTCCTGCCTAGGAGAGCTTCAGAAAACCCTGACACCTCAGAGAAACCCTTCTGGATGCCAGGAGAGGACAAATTCACGCAGGGAGCAATGTTACATGGAGGAAGAGGGTTATATGGCAACGTTCCCTTTCTGATGACAAAGCGGTGACAGTCCAGGAAAATCAAATTTCAAGAAGGGAAAGGAGAGGCTGTGAAAAAAGCAGATTGTTTTTCATACACAAAAGACAAAGGCAGGATTGATTTCATGTGTTGAGAGAACTTCAATCAAATGAATAAAGAACACTTTCCCCTCCCTTTTCCCACTCGTTAACAGCTGGCAGTGATCACACACAGCAGTGAGGGTTACAGCACTGAGCGGAGCATCCAGAAGTGGCAGTGGTGAACGAGGACTCCAAAAGCAGGACAGAAAGAGGGCTGGGGAGAGGTATCAGCTCGAATAGAGAAGGACAGCAGCAGGGCCACAGCACAATTACTTGATTTGTGGGTTTGTTTGAGGGCTGATGTGACACCCACGCGCTGAGCAACAGCTGGCAACATCTGCTGCAGCTCCTCCCCTTCTCCAGCTTCCAAACACTTGCTGTCCTCATCAATTCTTCCTTCTTCTCCTCCCCTCGTGCTTCCTGATTGCTGCAGTTTGCTTTTTTTTAAATGAAGTCCCATATTGGGGCTTCAAAGGGGAGGTGTACAGAAGTCAGGAAGAGGGGGGAGAGGGGCCCTCCAGCCTTTCAGGTTAAAACTGCAAACATGCACATATGCATGCACATTGAAAAAGCAAAGCAAGAAGGGAAATCAATAGCCCTGGTCAAAACTCATTTTCAAATCTGAATGAAGCTTGTGATTAGTAGAACCTCACAGAAGCCATAGTTTCCAGACTTGATCTCATCCTTAAATGTCAGCCTTGTGGAATCATGGGAGGTTAGGAACCAGCAGGACTCCCAGAGGTCCCCTTATCCATCCTCGTGTCAGACAGCACCGTGTGCACGAGGTTCACCAGCAGCAGGAAATGTCAGCTCCTTTCTCTGGTCCAGCACTGTGTTTGGACCAGCAAAATACAGCAGGCAGAACCTGCTTTCTTTACTAATGGTCCTCCTCATGGCCAGCTCCACAGATGGGTTTCAGCATCTTTGCACTGGGGTCAGGAGGGATGGGATGAGCTGAGTGGGATGATCGTGTTTGATGAAGGGTATATTCACACAAATCCAATGCTGTCCCCAAAATTATGGTCATTTTTTTTTAACCTTTATTTCATCAAATGGCACTTTTACCACCACAGTCAATAAATAAGTGGAGATGGGTGGGAGGATGGAGGGCCAGGCAGGGACAGATGGGAGAGATGAGAGAGAGGAAATGTGGAAAATAAGCTTTGGCCACCTGAGCTCATTTCTTAAGGTGGTCATAACTGCTGATTAGCGAAACCTGGCTTTATTACTATTATTTCCGCCCCAGCCCATGATGTAAATGTCAGCTTCCAGCAGCAAGGAGAGGACCGCTAATGGCTGCAGCAAAGCAAGGAAGGGTGAGGAACTTCCAAATGAGCTTGACATTTTCTTAACCTGATACAAACGGAGGCTGCAAAGGGCAGGGAAGCAACCCATCGAGTGACTGAGAGGGCTATAAATGAAGAGCAAGACCTTGCTTAAACACAGCTATTTGTAATGGGCTGTTGAGCTGCGACAGAGGGTGAGCTGTGGGAGTTTGCATTGGGAGGGGGTGCCAAGAAGGTGGGTGGAGCAGCAGATGTGTTCACACTCCCTCTTGGCAAAGAGGATAATAACATTTGCTTTCTTTAAAGGGAATACTGATGAGGAGTTGGTAAGTGTGGGCTGGGCTGCTTTCCGTGCGCTCACTGTTTTCTCTTTGGGCTGATGGTATGGGATAGTTTGAGAAGCAGGACCTCTGAACTGAAAGAAGTAAAAATAAGAAATGAAGTTACGCAGCAGGAATGATTCCCCTGCTTGCAAATCTTAGAACTCCGAAGGAATCAAAGTAATTTTCCATCCTTCTTAGGGGAAAAACAATGAAATATCAAAAGCGTAGTAGTATGGGAGACACATTCCTTCAGATGAGTCAATATAATAATAATTAGCGCAGCCACCTAAGACTTGTCAAACAGATTCAGTTCTTTGCCTCAGCCTGCTTCAGACCAAGACTGGTCTACATCACAGAGCCCATGCTCTTGGTGGCAGTCCTGTGCACCCCACCACTGTGGCTCAGTTCTGCATCTCCCTATTGGGCTTCTCCAGCTGGGAATTCATCTCACCTGGGCTCATTTCCCCCAGAAAAAACTGATGTCAGCCCACGGTTTTAATTTTGCAATTAAAACCCATTTCAGAGAAATGAGGCCTTAATGAAGGGTCTACGGAGCTGTGCCAGACCAAAGGTTCCTTGAACTCAGTCTTGGACAGCAGACTGAAAAGCTTCAGAGAGGGTTTAAGATCAGTGCACAAAGAACGATCCTTTCCATAGGCACATTTCCAAAAGTTACATGTCTTACTAAATGTAATTCATGACACTGGAAGAATACTTGGATTTGAGGTGCACTTCCACTCCAGGAAGACCAAAGCACCAGAACTTTCCTTGAACCTCCACATAATCTCCACATTATTCTTGCTGCACGTAGGTACGTGCTTATTACAGTTCAGTGGAGAAGCACAGGATGTGTTTTACCACGGATCCACTTGCAAGGTTCATTATTGATTTTAATGGACCTGTGCCAGGAGGCAACGGCAGGCCCAGTTTTTTAGAGAGAAGGAAGACTAAATATACTCAGTCCTTGCCACCTTAGCAAACATTTATCCATCCAGTTCTGTGTGATGAGAAGTCTCTATTCCAAAGAAAGAATTAAATTTTAATGGGACAAGAAGTTGTTTGTAAGGTGTCATGGTCCAAGATTGGAACAGATTACTGCACTGCAGGGGAACACCAGAGGCTGCTGGTAGAAGAAAACGAGGTGATAACTTATTCCTGAAGTGACTGATGGTACATGAATAGGTGATGCAGAGCAGAATGGATGTGCCCCCTGATGACAGCAGAGATATTCCCTTCTTGGAAAGAGGGCAGAGCAGCTCCTAGCATTACCCTGGCTGTAGTTGCTCACAAATGCAATGCTGAAGTTACAGAGAAGGCCAGCAAATCCCAGTAAGGACTACAGGGCTCCTCACTGGTGTATGCTCAGCGCCATGGGCTTTCCCAGCAGCAGGAACCAGCCTACAGGAGCGTGTTTCCAAGTTAACACCTTCCCCTCTTTGTAGATGGACTCTGGCTGGGGAATGCTTAATCCCTCCAGACAGTGGCAGCCAAACTCAATGCAATTGAGAAGTTGGTCATCTTGTTTGGTCAGAGAAAGGCTCCCATGGAGGTGAAACATTTGCTGGGCTCTTCAGGTCTTCTGGACTAAAGTGAGTGATATAACGTGCATTAAGGAACTGTGCCAGTATGGGCTGGCAGATGGTTTGGGCAGCCAGCACCTTCTCTGCTGTGCTCAGCACTGCAGAGTGGGCACAGCAGAGGTTGTGCACTCCCACTGTCAATGCATGCACCACGTTTCACCCCGTGAAGAAGTCAGTTCACTTCCTGCCCTTTAGTGGCCTCCACAGCTTCTTACTTCCAGTCATTACTGGCCACGGTCTGGATTTAATGAGGCCAGAGTTCACTGGATGAAATAAATGCAGGTCCTCGCACCTTCTAAACCAAAGCTAATGAAAAATATATGCTCCCTCACTCCTGCTCTCATTTTCACATCCTGCAAATTATCTGTGCTAATGCACGCAACTCTCTGCTCCGCCGCGGCTTCAGATGCTGAACTTTGAGTCTTTGTCACATCAGCCGGCACCAAGTAATTCCGTACAGAAGTCTGACATTTCCAGTTGAAAAAAATAAATTGATTAAAATTCAACAGGCATGTAGTGTTCAGCTTTTAAAGGTCGGCGATTCTAAGGAACTATCAACTGTAAAATAATTCAGCATTTAGAGAGGAGGGGCAGCTGGGGGGGGGTCCTGGGAAGAAGAAGGAAGCGAAGAACATCAGGATCATTTACCACCTTTATTTCACTGTCAAGAGCATAATTACAGGCAATTTAATTACCTCGTAATGGAAGGGCTCCATCTTGCTAAGCATCGTGGCCAGATCCTGCTTTATAGTGCAGTGCCAGTATGGGGGACCTCTGGCAGTGACTGGGGTGCTCCTGTGAGTGAGCACCTGCAGGGACCTCACAAAATGAAGATAGGTGATGCTGCTTCTAGGCTGCTACTCATGACAGAAATGGACTGGGCTCATCTGAAGACTTTCTGTTGCCTAGTGGAAGAAAGATGGACAAGAATGGTACAGTTGTGGCAGAAAACCCTGCTGAGAGAACCGCTTTCATATGGGGAGGATGAATCCATCCAGGCAGGGGTCTTCTGTCGAGCTCACTGCTGTCTGGTCCTGTATGCCTTCTGTGACTTCTTGCTGGGGGCTCTGCTGAACCTGGAGGCCAAGATGGGCACACACTGCCCATATGTGAGCTGCAGAGATGAGTAAGGATCTCAAAGAAAACCAGGTCAGGGTTTGAAGAGCTGCTTCATCCATTTCACTTTGCTGGAACGCTGCCTATATCCTAAAGTTCTTCAATCTGTGTCACCTGGATTTTGCATTTTGAGGTTTGTACTACCCGGTTTTGAGTTAGATCAGGTTAGACAAAGAGGAAACAAAGCCCATTTGCATCAACCTAAATGGATCACCACTATTTACATGAGCAGGAAGCTTGGGCACAAGTAGAAATCTGCACCATGAGCCTTTTGTGATAGGTCCCTGTCTTTGCCCTTGATTGCACTGTGTATGTATAAATCACATTATCGAATTTCTTCTCTTCCTCCTTCTCCTTGATGGCACTGTCTCAATAAAATCTTTGTTCCTCACCCCCTTTCTGTTCACTTCTGGCTTTTCCAGCCTGGAACACATTTGGATTCACTGTGTTGAAGTTATGAACTACATCCTACAACAATCATTTGGATCTCGGTGGCAGAAAGAGGAAGAGGAGGGGTTGGAACCCACTTCTGAGTGGGGTTGGAGGCAGTGACCATGGGCTGTGGGCACTTGGCATCTTGCTGGCTGTTGGTTTGGCAGGAGCTGGGCAGTGTGTGCTCTGATTTCCTATCCCAAGGATGGGATCACAACCTGTTGTACAATCCAACTGTGACCCCTAGAGGTCTTTGAAAGGAGAATACTGATCTCAGACACACAGGGAGAGAAAAAGCATGAGCAAGGGATCTCCTTGGCCCTTATCACTCAGTGCCCTTGAATCTCAGGGCACATGTGATACACTTGTGATTCATTATTCCTTGTAATATCAAATTCTCCCCACGCTTACACAGTTGCCATGCCATTGATATCAGTGGAAACCAGAGAACTATGCCTGAAAGGAAAAACATGATCCATAAGGTTGCTGGCAAATTGTGTTCTCCAGACCAGGGAGCACCAGAAGGACTCAACTCAGGGAGCAAATACATACATCAAAGCAGAGCAGGATGACTCCTACCGCAAGGTGGCTGTAGGAAGCTTCTCCACAGGAAATCATGACTGAACCACAGGTCAAATCAACCTGGAAAATCATAACGAGGGAAAAGAGAGAGATACCAGCAGGCACACTGCTGCTGGGTATCAGCGCAAAGGAGAGACAAAGTAAAGGGAATGCTACGTCTTCTTCACATGAAGTGCTCCTAATCTCATTTTGCCAACTCATCTTCATCCTTAGGCCACTGTCTTGCCTTGTCTCAATAGGATTCCACTCAAGTACACTACTGCAAACTCCTGGCAAGCTTTTGATCCTACTGCTATTCATATCACCAGAAGAGTCCTCTGCTTTTTACCTTGCCTAGTGGGTCTGTTTTGCAGGCAGTGGGACACCAATACACCTACATCTCCACCTGCTACTTTAGCCCAATAGAGGGATTCGCCTACTCACAAGCAAAGACATCACATTGTGTGGCATGGTCTAGAACAATCACAGGCATGAGTTAACGGTTGGATTTGATGATCTTATTGGTCTTTCCAACCTTAATGATTCTGTAATTCTATGGTCTCCCTACAGACCTGGGCATTCTCTACTTGACTTCCCTTCTCAGTGCCACAGACAGACAGCCACCAGTGCACCACGTACTTAGCCCAGTTCATGATGGACCAAGCTCACCGCACACCATCAGGCTGCACAGTGGCCTTCCCACATGGTTGAGACACTCCAGCTTTCAGCTCTTTTGCCAAGAAAATCTATAGCCTGAAACATGAGTCAGAGAAATCGGAGATCCCCTTGCAGCTCCACATTCCTTCCACCAGTGGTCCTGGGGAAGGTGGGAACAAGGTCTCCCCCCAGAACAGGGTTTGCTGACTACCAGGCCAGGGCTCAGCTGTGAATCAACATCAGTCAGCCAAGCTGCTCTGCCTCCTTCCTCCTCCCACCGCTATACAGCAGCCAAAAAGCACCATGTTGATTATTCAAGAGTGGACTCTTAACAGCTCTAATCAGCTGCTAATCCAATAACACACTCAGCTGAGCCACACTCTCTGCTCCCAGGTCCCATCTGCAGAGAGAACATTTACAGCTGTGTGGCATCGATAATAACTGCCCAGCAATCAGGAGGAGAGCTCAGCAAAGGACTCAGTGCTGCTGAGCCAGGTGGTCCCCGCCTTCCCCTGGCTCTCTCTGCCCCCCAGGAGCACAGACTGTTGCATACGTGATGGGGTGCTGCCTTCTGCTTTGTGTGCAGTCCAGCTCCTTGGATCCCCAGGACAGTAAGTTGCGTCTTCTCTTGGGCTTCCCCCTGGCAAAGCTGCTTTAAATGTAATAAATAAAAGAGGAAGCATCAAATCCATCTTTCTGAAGGCATTTGAAATGCAAGATGCCAGGGACCAGCCAGCACAGCCTCGGGCCCTTTCAGTTCTCCAACACTTCAGTGCAAACTGTGAGTGTTCAGCCTGGGTGGCCTGGAGCCAGCATGCAGGGGAGAGGCATTAAACGCAGAACCATCCCTTCCTCTGCACCACCCAGCTTTCCATCCCCAAGCTTTTCCTGAGGCAGGCAGAACAACATCACACCTGCTTCTCACTGCCTTCACAGCCTGATTCTCAAATAGAGATTCTGGCAGTATCTCCTGCTAAGTCCTCTCTCTTTGCCTTACCTTCCAGTTGGCAAAAGCCCTCTCTGGGTTTTTGCTCTGTTTGTGCTCAGCCCTCTCCTACACCCACTCTCTCCCTTAATCAATATATCCCTCATTAACCGTATGATTACAGATGACTTCTCATTTTCCTCTGGGTGCACCCTAAGAGCTGCACTTGCAAAAGGGTGTGGAAAGCTGCTTCTGGGCTTAAATAGCAACTTCCCATCATGAGCTGAAACCAATTTATCCTTGCACTGAAATAACTCTATGCAGCCGTGTGTGCAGGGATTTGTATGGTCAGGGCATATCACACCTCTGTTCCTGGTAGACTTACAAATGAGTCCATAGGGTGTGAAGAGAGGTCCATACCTCACTGAAACCCTTCTTTGGGTACAAGAAGAAAACAAGCAAAATACAATAAGCCAAAGAAACATCTGTGCGGGGTATTTTGTTATCACCAGCTCTCACAGTGCCCAAATGAATCCAAATGGTTATTTTTCATGAGCAGTGCCGTGGATGAGGGAAATCCTGATATGGAACCAAAAGAAGAACCCGTAACCCCTGCTTCCTCCCTGCTGACACAGCACATGCAGACAAGTTCATGCTGCATTTTCCCCAGTGCTGTTTATTTTGGGTAGAGTGCAGATCCTAATATGTTGGAATGGCTCCAGTGGGGCTCTTCTGCTCTACTGTGTGCGTAATCTCCTCCCTACAACACAGCCCTGCTTGACTGTATGCTTAGGCAAGAGGCTAGAAAAGCCCCAGGGACACTGAGACTCTCTACATAGGAATATGAGAAGAGCTGAGTTTTTGGAATGGACAACAAAGTGAAGATGTGCCACTGACCCACTTTTTTCCTGCCTACCAAAAATCTTCACAACTATAATGATGAGAAATAATAATGATTTGTGCAGGGATCCGGGGCTGCTGAAGGTGGGTCTGGAGCAATCCTCCATGTGTGGCATGGCGGGCTGCTTTGGTGGAGGCTGCACCCCAGTGCCTGATCCAGATCTAGGGCCAGACCCAAGCCGGCTGTGTTGCAAGGTGATGGCCCTTCACTCTTCTCCAGTCCTCTCCAATTTCACATCACTTAGGCTGGTGCACAGCAACTGAGTGTGATCCCGCTGGGACATGGAGATCCTGACCCGCCTCATTTCACAGGCCAGGCATAGGGTGAACTTCACCTCTTCTCTCCCAGGGCCTTCTGGCACTTCTGGGATCCATTAGAGCAGGACCTGTGGGAGAGGGAAGGACCCATCTGCGTACAAGCTCAGCCCTGCCCAGGTGTCTACCATGGGCGTTCCTGCTGGGAAGCAATGACAGTGCACAGCAGCTCCTCCATGTTGGCTGCCGGATGGTGGCCAGTTTGGGGCAGCAAGTGTGCAAAAGGAGGATGGAGCCCGTTGCTGGGCTGGGTTTGGCACAGCCCATCCCATTGGCACCAATCCCTGCATGCAGCGTTCCCAGAGCCGCACGCTCTGCCGTCCCCACACTGCTCTGCCCCTCCTTCCTGTCATTCGGTGACATAATGAAATCAAATTAAAGCCCCATTTACCAGTTTTATTGCCTATTATTTATAATACTCCAGCTCCAAAGTGCTGTTTTATAGAGTGCTTAAGCTGCCATTGCTGGATAGAGTTTGCCATAAATGTCTCCGCATGCACAGAACATAATGTCCTCGCGTCGCGCAGGAAAAGGGAAGAGATTATTCTCAATTATTTCATATAGTCTGTTTTATTGTCTTATTGTAATAAACTGTCATACCCTACAACACTTTAAAATCAATAGTTTGCATTAAAAGTAATGAAAAGTAGTTATTAATCCCGCTCAGTGCTTCCGCTCTTCCGCTCACCGCGAGGCCCTGGAACAGGGACTGGGTGATAATTATTCATTTCCGATCAATAGGAACATTTCCCAGCGCTCCTGTGTGTATCGCTGCTCTTGCAGCTGTGCCAGTTGATGATGATGGAGGCTGGGGGGGGGGGGGGGAGGGGCGGGTCGGGTGCTTGGCCATGCCTCAGTTTCCCCGTATGATTTGCCCATGAGACAGAACGGTTTTGTTCAGGGGGTATGCAGATAAAGCAGAGGTTTGGTTTGGTTTGGTTTTGTCTTCCCGAGAGCTGCCAGATTTTTGTCATGCAAGGGATTTTTGCAAACACTGAAAATGAGAAATACGGTATTGTCCCACAGCAGATTTTCCTCATTACTGGACTAATTCATACTGAGCTCTTCTCCTTGCCCAGGCTGTGACCCTGTCACTTGACCCACGTTCAGCTGATGGCCAGACGTTCCTGGGACACCCATTAGTGCCTTCTGACTGCTGTATCCCCACGGCCCACATCACAGGACCTTGGCTTGAAGGTATGTGTCCAGGTGAGCTCCGGCACTGAGCGGTGTGATGTCACTCTTTGCTGTGTGAGTTGGGATACGACAGGTATCTGTCCATATGTGCATTCACATTCAGAGCCCGAGCCTTTGTAGAGATTTATTGTGAGCCTGGACCCACTGCTGTCCATGAACATAGGCAGTGCCACCCTAAGCAGACCCAGCATCTCTCCAGCACAGTGAAGCATCCAGCAACCACCCCCTGCTGTTCCCAAATCCAGGCTTTAGGTTTCCCTGGCATGTCAGACCTTGATAATCCCTAAAATCTTGGATTTATGCATAGCTTGGAGGCATAGATCTCATCTCCTACAGAGATGATCCACATCCTCTGCCTGCAGGACGGGCTGGATTTCCTGTTCCCACAACAGCACACTTGCTTCTCTGGGGGGGGGGGGGGGGGCAGAGCCAAGCAGAAGCAAGGGTTGAGCACAGCAAGCATAGAAAAAAAAGTAGAGCTGGATTCCAAGTTTCTCTGCAATCCTGCAGCAGGGTATGCAAATCTCACACCAGCTGGGCAGGATGAAACAGAGCTGAATCTCAGCTGAGAACGATGGAGAGAGCGAACAAAGGGCTGAAGGGACACACTGAGCACCAGGCCCATCTTTTTTATTATTTTTTAAATCACATTTGCAATATATGTATGTATTTTTCAATGGGAAAACCTGTCTGGTTGCTTGGATTGACTCTGTCTCTGATTCAATACAGTTGTAATGAAAAGAGCTCACTAGCACATTAATTGCCATGATAAACATCAGCATCACCCATCCACATGCATACACGCAGCTCGGTGGCATTGTGTCAGTATCAGAGCAGCATTTCTTCATCGCCGCCTTCTGCAATAACTGAGAAATAGAACAAAATCCTCATACAAGCGAGAAGGAGTTATCAGTGCTTGATCAGATCTCCAGAGATTTCTTTATTTTTAATAAAGTCCACCTTCCCCCTTGTTTGTCAGAAGCACTTTGCTTTAAATGTTGGATGAGCAGAAGCAGGAACTACTTGTGTCTGCATTCACTCAGGGAAGAAGACAGACAGGCACTTCTAACTCCTCATGCCCAGAGATCTCAGTGCATGTGAGAGCATCTTTTTCCAGCACAACAGCTCCACTTTGGTGGACTCCAAGGACAGAAAAAGAAACCAAAGCATAGAATTGCAAATGCTTGTTTCCTAATTTCTGTGTGATTTCAGCAGAACCAAGTCAAAAACCCTTTCTTACTCTGCAGGCATCCCACATGGGGGACTTGTGGACCAGACACAGCAGTGCCCTCTACATACGTTGTTTCTGCCATCCCTCATCTCCCATGTATCCATGAATTACATCTATCTGTGCCTCCCCTTGTCCATAGATGAAGCACGCTGGCACCATGTGAGCATCCTTGGAGAGGGTGACACATGGAGGACAGGGGGGCTCTTCTGCACAGGGCCAGCACTGGAAGAATATCCTACACTGGGTGGGATGTCCTTCAGTTTGTTAGGATGCTCTACCTTGTGTGGGCTAACCTACATTGGGCAGGATGTCCTTTGTTAGGTGGGATGTCCTATGTTGAGTGAGGTGTCTTTCATTGGGTGGGATGTTCTTTGTTGGGTGGGATGTCCTACATGGAGTGGGATGTCCTTCATTGCTTGGAAAGTCCTACATTGGGTGGGATGTCTTATGCTCCCATGCAGAAGCCTTAGAAACACGTAAGTGCATGCAAAGGGAGAGGAGGGAGTTCTGGGAGTCATCGTCCTGCTGGCTCAGTGAGATGGGTGGGAAGGATGGGTCTCTTTTCCCACCTAGATGATAGGGCTTTAATCTAACCCTGACATTATCTGAAATTAAAATCAAACCTGACATGCGGACAGTGGCAGAAATGAATTACACCTCTCCTGTCGGTAGATAATCCCCTTCTAATTCCCTCACTTTATTCAGATGAGAGATGATTTAGGGAAAGGGGAGGTAGGAAATATCCTCCCTTTTGCCTTCTCTCAGATGGCAGCTCCCCATGGCCACCCCATGCGGGATCACACAGCAAACCTCCACCCCAGTCTAGCAGCACCCCATTCTGCAGCCACCAAACAATGTACAGCTGATCTTGAGGCCAAGGCAGAGGAAGAGAGAGATATTGCCTTAGTGCAAGAGGGAGCAAAGGCAAAAACCCAAGCATTGCATCAGGGAACAGCAGAAAGAAGACACAAATGTTGATGCAAAGCAGATTTATGCATTCTTATCTCACCTTGCCCACCCCTCAGCTGTGAGTGTGAAAGCCTTGAACCCCCAGCATGCCCTGGTCAGAGGAAAACGAGATGTTGGTGGAGATGCCACAACTCTGGTCCATCACTGCAGCTCCAGAAGCACATCAGGGCATGGAAGTGAGAAGATGAGCTGTCTGCTCCTCCCTCACAGGTTCAAGCCCATCTCAGAGCAGCACTGACTGAAAGCAGGGGGGAGTCAGTGCTTGCAGCAGCTGTACAGCATCTCTCTCTTCCCAAACACTTGTGAAGTTTTTCTACCACAAACGATGTGACTGAGGACAGCAAGATGGCCTCACTCTCCCCAC
This sequence comes from Alectoris magna, assembly GCA_030625065.1. Lineage (NCBI taxonomy): Eukaryota > Metazoa > Chordata > Aves > Galliformes > Phasianidae > Alectoris > Alectoris magna. The sequence goes on along the minus strand of CM060579.1, from coordinate 3,231,261 downwards.
AGCTGGCCAGAGGTGCACGCATTGAGTCAGTTTTGCTTAATAGTGTAAAGAATAATTTTTAATGCAGTTTCCTAATCTGTCTGATGAAAGCTTCTGCATAGGAAGTAATTATTTACAGAGCCCCACATCACCAGCTGGTTCCCCTCCTCCATTCAGACTTTACTTTTCTCCAGTTCCAATTCGATTCCTGGCTATGAAAGCGGGTAAAATCAGCTTGGACTCTGCAGCACAATTCAGTCTCAAAGCCATTCCAGCCAACAATGGCTCTAAACAAAATATAATGAGTAATTCACATAGTAATATCACCTTAGTTACATTCTTTTGAACACGCTTTTCTCTCTTGGTGTCTCCACCCTCCCGTCCTAATAAGTATATCTAAAACTAGAGAAAGAAATTCATCCGCCTCTTAAAATATCAATAGAGTTGGGAGGGAAATTGCAGGAAGAATAGATAAAAATTGCGAGGAATTTTGCCCTTTTTGTGGAGCAGTGTTCTCAGCATCACCCTTGCATGCTGGGTAATTGATTTTCCATGGAACTCTTAGGGGTTATTTTTTTCCAATTTAGTTTTTGAATTTTAAATGCACTTCATGCCAGTTAGCTGGGCCTGCACATAGAAACCTCCTGTGTTATCCTCAGAATAAGCACAAAAAGGAGACAGCAGCGCTGAGCCATAATCCACCTGTCCTACAGATATGCCCTAAAAGTACTGAATGCTGTCTAAACACTGACCGCAGAATCATAGAACCATTAAGGTTGGAAAGACCACTAAGATCATCAAGTCCAGCCATCAATCCATCACCACTAATGCTTATCCATTCTCATGCAGAGGGTTCTGGAAATGGTTGGGTCATGCTTAGCCCTCCCCATGGAAACATGAGTCCTAAGACCAAAGGAGGAACATAGTTTGACTTCCAGTCTAGGGGGCCATGGGATTTCCCTGCATTCATACCTGTGTAGAGTGAAAACGTAGCACTGTACTCCTCCCCATTTAGCAGAGCATGAATTTCAGAGACAAAACTGTAGCTCCAGGTGGAACGCCAACACATTGCAAGCACCTGCATTGCAGTTGTCCAGCATTTGAACTGAAAGATACAGCTCTGTTACCAAAAACTGCCAGAGGTCCATCAGCAGCTTTGTGTGACCCAGAGAGCACAGTGAGAGGGTATGGATTACAAGCACACCTTCTGCTGGAACAGCTGATCCCATCCATGGCCGTAGGAGCACAGCTCCTGACACCTGTTGGGCGAGTGCTGGAAGGAGCAGCGTTTAACAGCAGCTGCCACACACAGGCTATTTTCATAACAGACACAAGACATAATCTTGACTGAGATGCCCAGCAAGAGGCTAACTGGGAGGCGACAGCTAACAATACACACAGATGCGACTCACCAAGGCAGAGCTGAGCCAAGAGCAAGAAGCCATTAGAAGGTAATAGTGTGAAAACACTAATGGCCTAGAGCCAGATTTGAATTAACAGTCCAGGAGAGAAGGAGCCTATCAACCCTTCTTGGTTTCCCCTCTGGCTTGTTATAGGACTGCAGTGCTGTCAGATTGCAGGGAGAAAAAGGTGGCACATCCCATCCAGGATTCTGCCCCCAGTGCTCTGCAGTGCATAACTTCAGGCTGTAGGATCCTCTGCTCACTGCTCGTCTGGGCTGGGAGGTTAATGAGGGGAGGCACTGAATGGTGGACCTAAAAATTAAAGACCAGTAGGGCTTTCCGCAGGAATTTACGGGCAGCTTTAAAGAGTGTCACATCACAAAGACATCCGAGTGACTCTGAAAGCAGATTCTACTTTATTCTCCCTGTTTGAATTACCCGAACTGAAAGTAATTATCCACTGAGTATTCAAGAGAGCCTGTACAAACGTCAGTGATGGATGAATGTGCAATGGAGTCCGTTCCCTGAGACCCCATCCAGCACGAATCTGAGACAGCATCTAACTCAACAGAAGTCTAATCCACTTTGCAAACCCTTCCACCACCAGCCTGTACCTGCTGGCCCTGCGCACCCTGAGCCACATGCTGCTCTCAGCATCTCTGCTGCAGTGTCATGGGTGCTTTCCGGCTCAAAGCCCTCTGGATGTGAGTCTCCAAGGCCACACACTGGCCCATTGCCCTTCCACAGATGGTTCCTCCCCCTCCCTCGCCTCTCCTCCCCAAAATAAAAATGAGGTCTCTGTTCAATTCTGCATTCTACTGTGACCAACAGCACTGGGGTGAGACCACTTAGCACAGATGGCAAATTATCCTTCCCAGCTGCTCCTGGGTAATGGGGACCTTTTCCAGCTTCATAACTCTTCACCCTTGGGCTCCTCTTCTTCTGTGCTGCCAGGGGATCTCCTTGCCATGAGGAGGATGGGTTCCATCCTCACTGAGTCCCAGTAACTCCCAGTGGCTCCCAGTGATGTCAGCCGGGGCTACTTTCAGGTTGAGAGGACAGATCCCAGGGATGAGGAAAGGGAGTTTCTGTTCTCCAGGCTGTGCTCCCATCTTCCAGCTTCTCTTTCTCTTTGTTTTCTTTCTTCAGTGGAGGGAGTTCACAGAGGTTGCCAGGGCGGACTACAGTCTTGTAAATACATGTGTGACCTCTCATAGCTCTTCTTTGAAAAAGTCTTTTTATTTTTTTCTCCACTAAAACACATCACTAAAACACCCTTAGGGCCCCTTCTTCTGACTGCTGTGAACATTTCATCTCTTGCTGATGCTCCGTCCGCCTTCCTCTGTTCTCTGCCTACAATCAGTGGTTCCTCAGCTGTGCTCCCAACAGAAGAGAACACATACAAGTAGGCCTCCATCGGTTTTACTCACAGTGAAAACAGCCCCTTCCAATTCAGCAGTGCTCCTCTGGTCATTGCTCTGGTTGGAGCAGGTGGCAAAATTTGGAGCTGAAGATGAGAGGGCTCCACAGGGAGCTCCATCTGCCACCTCTGTTGCTTTAGTTGCCTTCCCCTTCGTGGGATACATCCCAGTCCCACCTTACACCTGGGGGGGTCAGAGCTCCACGTTTGCTCACGCGAAGGCAAACCTTGGGAAAACAATCAAGAGATGCCACTCATTACGAGGGAGCACTGCAGAACGGGAAGAAATCACAGGCGAAGCGCCTTGAAAGCCCTCCCATTTTCTAAACATTTCTCCCTGCTTTCTCGCAGATTTCAAAGGTCGCTGGGAGCTAATGAACCTCAGATAGCAAAGCTGCCTCTTGTTTGTTTGTCATTTCGAGTTTTTCTGGTTGATTAAGATCCATGCTGGCAGTAAGGTATAAAATAGCAGGTTTTGGTGTGGATAGTGAGTTTGCGCTTCCTAGCCCCAAAAATGCTGAACTGAACAGGAAGGACTGTTAGCCCCATAGACCGGAGAGCAAAAGCACGGGTAGGAAAATGAAGATTTTCCTTCCATGCCAGTAGGTTTCTCCACCCTTTCCCTTGTTTTTTTTCGATCATCATTTTCTGCTTTGTTTCACACGTTTTCAGAAAAAGAAAAATAAAAAAAAAATGAGTTTTTGGTTAAAAGCAGAGAAATTGAATTCATAGTTATAGGCATAAACTGCTGAAGAAGCATGTTCAGAACAAGGCCCAGCAAGGCAGGTCTCAGCAGACAATGCTTCAGCATGGGTCTGTTTGCCTATTTCCCTATTTATTCCTGGTTCCATAGGCTTTCATTGCCATCCACCAGCTGAGCAGTGCGCCAGGTGCACCCCAAGATGGGATGGTTGTAGTGCTGCCCTATGTTAGGGAACGGCAAGATCTGTCATCTGTTTCCACCTGAGGGCTTCATCTGGGGTGTATCTGAGGACTGTGGCTGTTTCTCTGGCTGGTCACCCACTTGGGGTAACAACAACGGAGGTCTAAAGGCACAGATCAGCTCCACATCCCCCTGTGCTGTTGGACACCCACTGCAATGCAGAGTGATCCCACGCTGACATGAGTGGGCGATATTGGTGGCAGGTGGATGGCTGGGATAGATGATCTCAGAGGTCTTTTCCAACCTCAGTGATTCTATGATTCTATGACACATCCACAGCCCTGTTATGAATGCCTGTCACCCCCAGCTGAAAAACAATCCAAGCTGGAGTAATGCTCGTTGCCTGTGAGTCAATTAGCTCTGCAAAATGTTCTCCCAATGCATGCTGGATACGTTGGTCTGCAAATACCCTGTGCATATGAAGAAGAAATCTGCCACATCAGAGCTCTCGAGTGATGCAGACTGGCAATGCATTGGAGCACAGGAGGCTTAATGACTCGTAGGTTTGTTAGACTCATTCTAGTTTGCATTCATGCTAGCACATGCTAGTCAGAAGTATGTTAATATCCCTATTCAGTGCCGTGGCTGATGACTCATCTTAGCCCTGCCCCACTGCAGAGTCCTTGAGGGCCAATTCTCCTGCTTTTATCAGCAGCATCTCATCTCTCCTCCAGAGCTCTGGACCCAAGCGAAGATGGCAAAAATAAAAAGCAAACATCCAATTCCATTTCCCACCTACCTGCTCCCTCTCCTCCTCCCAGCCTACTCAGAGCTAAAGGACAAATACAACACCGTTCTCCTCCCTGCTCAGGAGCTGAGGGTTCCCAGCACAGCTCTGAGCAGCACCCATGTTTTGTGCTGGAAAAGGTCCCCCAGTGCTCACTGAGCAGCAGCTGCCTCCCAAGAGCTGTCGACTGAAGTGGGAACGTGCTGCTTCCACTCATACCACAAAGTGAAACAACCCCGGGGAGAGAAGTCTTTCTTGATGGAAGCTTTGATGTCTGTTTTTCCACCTGCTGTACTGGCTCACGGTCACCCCTCGGACGTGCTGCTGCTCCAAAAGTAATGCCTCCTATTTTGTGATGTTGCCCCATGACATCACAGGCAGATGTCAGTGGGATGGCAGTAGAGGCTGGATCTTCCCACCAATATCCTATTACATTTTGTTGCTGTGTGACAGACGGCAGCAGAGGGGCTGTGTGACAGAATGGCATCTGATGTGGCAGTGCAGATGGAGCAAAGGTGTGACACTGAATTCCTCCGTGCAGAAAAAAATGGCACCCATTGACTTTGGTATCTTGAAGAGAAACACAGAGAGGAGTCCGAGCTCCCTGGGTACCCTCAGGCACACAGCTTCACAACCCTTCCCAGAGGGCACTCAGGCAACATGAGGGTGTGTGTGGGCACGCTAAATCCAGGGGCTCATCTGAAACTCTTAGCTCACTCTACACCACACTACCCTGAATTTCCAAAGCAGTGAGCACACATAGAAAAGCAAATCCTTTCTCCATCAACTGTGGCCTCACCTCTCTTGCTTTCCCTGCTGCAAGAACCTCTATCGAGTGGCATTACCTCACCAACTCTGACCTTTCCACTGAAATGCATCCCTGCTCCCACCGGGAGTGGGGAGCAGATGTTTAATCACACACCACGGCACAGCAAACTGGTGCAGGCCAGGGAGCAGCGGAGATTCCACACTCCAGTGAAGCTGCAGGATGGATTTTGCAAAGCAGAATGCAATTATCCAAATTACAATTTGCTCAAGACATAAGTCTTTTGAAATAATAATAACACTTAGCACGTATAAAGCATCATAAATGTTCAAAGCACAAGCGGTAACGTTTATGTCAAAGAGGTTTGAACTTCCAGTAATTATTAACAAGCAGAGAAATTGCATAGCCGGGAGATTTTCCCAGCTTTAATTCACAAGGAATAGTTTGCTTTTTTTTTTTAATTTAATTCCAGGAGAACTTTGCTCAGATTTCTCCCTGCTTTCTGCAGATCCCAGCTTTCCTCCCAGCGCTGGGCTGAGAAAGAATGAAAAGAAAAGCAAAAACGATTTCCCTGTGCAATGAAAAAACAAAGGGGCTGCTGAATCTTAGAAAGAAAACAAAGGAAATGAGGGGGACTCTGTGAGTGGGCCACTTTTTGTAGCTAAATGGATGTAAGTGTGTTAGGCGTGTGTATTTTATACCCGTGTATACATGTCTGCATGTGCATAAAACACACAAAAGTTCACACTTTGGATGTGAACCTTTGGTCTAGTCTGGCTTCATTCATCGCAGATAATGGGGACATAGCTTGCAGTGACATTTCCTACCTCCCCAGGTGCTCCAAAGACAACAGGCTGTATCACCTCATACCTTAAGGAGCAGATGGAGATGGCCATAATGCACACCGGTGCCTTGGCTTCCCCTCCTGCCTGCAGCTACCACCTCTGTTTTCACACAGCCTCAGTGTCACTAAGGAGCACATAGAATTACCGAATCATTAAGGTTGGAAAAGGCCTCTAAGATCATCCAGTCCGTCCCCACCGTGCCCACTGACCACATCCCTCAGTGCCACATCCCCATGGTTCTTGAGTACCTCCAGGGATGGTGACCCCACCACTCCCTGTGCAGCTGTGCCACTGAATCACTGCTCTTTCTGAGAACAAAATGTTCCTAATATCCAACCTGAGGCTCTGGTTTCACACCTTACGCCAAAGCACACAATGAGCCAATATTGGTTTTCTGACTGAGATGGGGCTGAGCATCCTGCTTTCGCTGGAGCAGCCGGGGGACTCCGGGATGTTTGTTCATGAGAACAGTAGGCAGTGCATTGAAAAAATAGAATGAAGCCATGTCTCTGCACAACTTGTGGAGCCAGAATTTGTTTCTCTCATTCTGGTCTCCTAAAGCATCAGAACGGCCAACATTTCAACCACCGGAGGCACATTGGCGAACTCACCAGCGCTCCAGGGCCCATTTCTCATTTGTGTATTAACATAAATTTCCATATGGCACAGAAAAAGCAGTAAATAGAGGTAACACTGTAAATCTGTTATTTTCCACGTATTTGAGGTTGGGTTTGTTTTTTTTTTACCCTGCCTGTTGTTGAGCCCTCACTGCCCCATTCAGCATGAGGACGTGAGCTGGTGCTCAGTGCATGGGGCAGAAGGGGTGATGCCAAAGTGAAAGCTGTGCTCTCAGAGAAGCAGCCCAAGGTGACAGCAAGAGCACCGGCGTTTCTGAACAGCTGAATGCTTCATCTTGTAGATGCTACTGGGATAGGAACCTTGGAAACAGGCGGGATAGAGAGAGAAACTGCTGGAGGAACAGACTGGGCCATGGTGCAGAATACCTTGGTATGTGTAGGGCTGGCTCCCTGGTTCACTCCTCCTCATTAACAGGTGGAAAACCTGCAACCCAGCCCTCAGGTTAGGGAATGGGGAACAGGCTGCCCCGTGGCCTTCCCCAGGCAGGGATGCAGGAGAGGGAAAGGCAGCAGGAGGAGGGGAAGGGAAGGGAAAGAAAGGAAAGGGAAACGGAAATGGAAAGAGAAAGGAAAGCAATGGGTGTCCTCAAACCTCTTCTTAAAAAAAAATATAAATAAAAAAGTCCAGGGAAACAAACAAAAAATCCACGCAACCACAGCGGTATCAAAGCAGCAACCTTGGTTTAAATACCTTTTCCAGACACAATTACACTGAGCAGGCTGCCTGAACTTTCCCTGCAGGAGGATCCCACTGGGGTTAAGGCGTGCTGAACTCACAGTGCCCGAGTTTCTCTCTCCCCAGCTCAGAGCTGGAGGGGAGATTGACTCATTTGCTTAAAAATAAAAACACTGCTATCTAAACTTTAATGTCTTTGTTTCTTATTGCTGCAGGCAGTGGTTCATATGCATTCCAAACAGCACTTTGACTGCAAATGTACCATTTTGGAAGCTATTCCACCTGAAAAACAATATCTTTCATCTCCTTGCCTTGCACTGTTGGGGGCTGGGAGCTCGGCTGTCCTGGCTCCACAGGCAGCAGTGGGGTGGAAAGGAAAGGAGTTGGCTCTGCCACAGAGATGGCCCTTGCTGTGTGCAGAGGGGATGCTGAAAGGCTGAGGTGTGCAGAGCAGAACTGCAGCCCACACTGGAAGAGAAGCGATTAGCCATGCTGTTGGGCAGAGGGGTGAAGGCAAAGCCTGCTGCACACGGGATGTACCCAGGAGCCATTATGCTCCCTTCACATCTCCACCCACGGGCTGCATGCTGAGAGCAAGCTTTTGATGTCAGCACGCACCTATGTTCATATTGGTTACCCCTTCCTAGCCCAGGGACCAATTGCACAGCTGGAGCTGTGGGATGCTCTACCAGATGCACATGCACTCTGCACCAGTTTTTGCTGAAACCCCTTCCATGATGGCCTCACCATTACCACCACCTGTGTTAGGATGGATTTGTTGTGCTATCACCTGCCCAAATGCTCACCCTTCACCTTTCTGCTAACGGAACATATGGATGCTCACTTGCCTGTTCTGCCACTGCCTCTGCAAAGGGAAAGTGCACAGGCACGTTGTGCAGTGGTCACTGCTGCAGCCCCGGCCTTTACAAGCCAGCCTGGCTGTGCTGGCCGTCCCACTTCTCATGCTGAGTTGCTCCATTTGTCAGAGTCTTTCTGTGAGATATTTGGATGACCATTCCCCTCCATTCCCCTGTTGCTCCTGCAGAAATCACTGAGCAGCCTCTCAGCAGCTTTTACACGGGGAGATCAGCTTGGAAAGGGACAGCCAAAGGGATCAGGGCACACAGGGGTGGCCAAATGCCTGGTCCTCCGAGGGGGCTGCGCATTCGTCTCACGCATGTAATGACTGTGTGGTGTTACCCTAGCAACTACATCTCAGAGATGATGCAATCAAATTTTGGAACGATGTGATTAGAAATGACAGGCAAGGGGAAACAAAGGGAAGCAAAGTTGCTGTGGCAGCTGGGATGCAGCGCTCAGCGCGTAATGCATGCAGCGGGGCTGCGCGACGTTCTTCCGAGCAATTACACTAAATATCATATTCTATTTGCCAGCTAATTACAGAATATCATTCAGTGCCTGCCGTCCAGCCTGTCCCTGCTCTCCCCACTTTGCAGAGGCCCAGGGAACGGCACTCTCATTAACCTGCCTGTGTTTGATCTGCTCTTACATTTCCAGTTGGCACCTGCCCAGCACAAAATGCTGCACTCTCTCCCCAATCCCTGCATTATTCCCTCCCCCATACCGTAGCCCCCTCTGTCCCAGGGTCCCGCTGCTCCCTCTGGGCAGCCCCACAGGGGAAGGGTCTGCCCCTTCTCCTGGAAAGGAGAGACAAACGGGTGGAAAAATCAGGAATGGGGGCTTGCACTGTAAATACTGCTGATGATTCATAACCCCCCCTCTTCTCAGAATTTCAGGTTCCTTAACTATTATCCCTCTCGCAGAAATCCCCGGCTGTTCTTTTGACAGGTTTATGTGACCCAGCAGGCACTTTTCAGTCATTTTCACTGTAAAAACAACAGTCTCAGTTCTCCACTGCTCAGTGCCTGGCAGTGTGGTTTGCTCAGTGCTGAGGATGAGGAGGGGAATGGGAAGCTATGACACCTCTTTGCAGCTCTCCGTGCCATCTTTGGCCATCAGATGGATCTGACAGCAGCTGGGGGTTGCCTCAGAGGCACTGGGGACACCGAGCTGAGGTCAGTTCTCCCCCAGCACACCCACATGGCTTTCTTTCCACTGCCAGAAAAAAACAATGGTTGGAACTGTGCGCCATCAGACCTCTGTTAGGATCCTGGTGGTGACAGGACACCTCAGTGGGTGGGCAGGATGAGCCCTGGCATTGCCCCTTGTGAGCAAACAGGTCCAGAACAGAGCAGTTTCGAGTTAGGATTTCAGCATGGAGTTAACCACTTGGGAAATGTGACGAGCTGCCAGAGCTCTGCTGTTGACATCCCACGAGGAACAAGCAGGAACCTTTCCGAGCCCTTCTGTCTCACTCCAGATGGGACAGATGGGGGACAGGTGGGGGACAGGGCTGGGGCTGGAGCTCGCCCCCTCCCTCCCCCTCCCTCCCCCCCCCCCCCCAGTCCTCCAGGGACCCCACATCTTCCCTTCCATCCCTGCTGCTGCAGGTATCACTCCAGCAGGGAGCTGCAGCACCGTCGCTCCCTGCTGCTGCAAACAGCTGCGGCACAGAGCACTTGAATACCAATTTCCTTCTCCCCTGCCCACTTCCACCAAGTCCCCATCGTGTATCCAAGAATGAGCTGTGGGAAATGGCTGAGGCTGGGATACAATGAGGCCCAGCGGGTGTCTGTGCAGCACCGTGGGCCCACAAAATGCAGACAGATCATCCACCATAGGATGTATGAGAGGGAGAGCAGCTGAGAAGGCAGCACATGGCAATGGGGGATCTGCTGCTGCCAGATGGGGCACGGGGAGCAAACTTCATTTGAATTGCTTGCAGGCTTAGCAGCCAGGCAGAAAGAAATCATCACAAATCCATCTAATGCAAACTAATGCTGGTCATTAGGAAGCAGGCTGGAGCAGCACTGCCTGCATCGGGGAGAAGGCATTAGGAAGAAAGTTTCTGAGCAGGTTGCTGATCCAAAATAGATCTTCTCTGAACAATTTACTCTTTGTTTACTGTTGTTCTCCAGCCTAGCGATGGGAGGGTTGGTATTTTTCCCCCACAAGGATGAAGAACCCCAGGGGGATCTTCCTGTACTTGGCCAGCTTTGTAGTAACACTGGCCAGAGAGCAATGCTTGTGGGTCTCAGTGAGAGCCCCAGTCACCCAAAGTCACTCAGAGCAGAGCAGCCTTTCCCTCCATACATGCACCCAGGGTAATATCCCCAGCTGGATTCCTGCAATTCTGGGATGGAACACTGAGCAGTGCTGCCCAGCCTGGTCCTGGCCATATCCCCTCCCCACCAACCAGGCTGCCATAGCACTGCTTTAATGAGATCCAAACACTTTTTGATGTCTGTTTGTGAAAAATAAACAAATCAATAATAAATCTCAGCTGAAGACCTTGGAGGAGCTCTCCTAACTCTCCTGGATGCTATTGGAAGGCAGCAGCGGGGCCGAAGGGAAACTGAGACATAAGAAAGTTATCTGTCAGAAATAAGCTGTCTGCCCCAGAACAGCCTCTTTGGTTATTCAAATATCTCTGGCACCGAGGCTGTATCAAAATGCTTTTCCATGTATGTTGCCTCTGTTTTGGCATTACTACAAAGTCCTGGAGCCAGGAGATAGCAAGAGGCAGGATCACTTCCTATTTCAGTAACCTATGGAGGAGAAGAAGGAAGAATGGCATATCCTCAAGAAAGCAGTCACTATGGAACTTAGCAAAGACCGACAAGGAAAAGGAAGGAGTTGTGGGGAATGGCTGAATTAGAGCTGAAGCGAGATGGCTTTTGGGGACATGACCTCTTGTTTCGAGGTCTCTCCAGGGGGAAGAAGGATTTGGGAAAAGAAGACACAGGATGGGAGGTTTGGGAGCAAGAGCCTTTGTGAGGAGTCTGTAATTCTCTTTGGGATTGTCAGAAAATCACCCCTTGCTGTTGCACTCTATGGGCTTTGGAATGAGATTCAATGAGCTCTGTTAATTTTCTATGAAACTCCATCAGCTGTATTCCCATTAAATCCTACAGCACTTTTGCAGACAGCTTCAGGGAACGATCGCTTGGTCTTTTGCCAAAAAAGAAACTCAGCATGTGAGACTTTCAGCTGGAGCTGCTTGTGGGCTGTCAAGCTGGATAAGAGCATTTCTTCCACCATCCAGCCTCTCCAAAGACACTCATTCATTTTTCCTACCAAGGCTCACCTGACATCTCATCAGCCAGCATGCATTACACATCTTGCTTTGACCACGTTTAAGCTGGGTGAGCAGTTCTTCCCTACAGACCTGGCCCACTCACCACCCAAGGATGGAGGAATCCATGTGGTGCTGATAGACTTCCATTCCCTACATTAATTCCCAACACCTTTGCAGAGCACCAGGCAGCAGTTATAGAACTGTAGAATCCTTAAGGTTGGAAAAGACCTCAAAGATCCTCCAGTCCAGCTGTCCTCCTACCACCATTATTGCTCACTGACCACATCCCTCAGTGCCACATCTCCATGATTCTTGAATACCTCCAGGGATGGTGACTCCACCGCCTCCCTGGGCAGCCCGTTCCAGTCATTGCTGCTCCAGTGCCCTGTCACTGCCCAGCTGACATTCCACCTCTGGAACCAAGAGCAATCAGCCAGCCAGAGGGCACCGACCGCAGAGAAGCAGACTCCATGGCATCCATCCAGCAGCCGGCTGCGCTGCAGTCCTTGGGAGAACCTCAGCTGGTGTAGATGGAGCTGAGTTAGAGCTACACCACCCAGACGGGCATCGGTGCAGCTGGAGCAGGAGTACTTCCTCTTACCAACCTCAGCTTATGTTGCAGCAGCCTGCAGATTACAGGAGTTGGAATGGCAGAAGCCCAGTCTTTTCTTGTTTTTGATACAAAGTGCCTTGAGCCCACCTAAGCAACTGCAGCACCAACCACAGCCCTTGACCTGCACATTGGGAAGGCTGGGCTGGGTTCCCGGTGGGGAAGGAGTTAACACGCTCATCTGGCACAAGGGAGATTGAAGCCAGACTGGGCTCAGCTGGAGAGATTCACTTTATCAGAGGAGGTTATGAGCAAAAGAAACTCTTAAAAGACTCTCCAGCACACCGTGCAGCTGGGGAGGAAAGTCGTGTTGTTTGGAGCTGGGAGCATTGCATGTTGTGAGAGCCTCTGCTGATCTGTTCCAGGGGCAGATTTTGGTACAAGGAGCTCACTGCTGTGAGCCCAGCTTCTGAGGATGGGGGCATGGAGAGGTGATACTGCAGCCCCGTGAACCTCGTGGGGATGCACTGACAGAGAGCTGAGAAAACTCCATTCGCTTCACAGAGTGGCGTTCCCAGATCAGAAATGATCTTTTCTGGTTTCTTTGATAGAAGGAATTTTTTTCAGAGAGGTAATTAAATGCTTGTATTGCAGGTCAATGAGCAGGGTTAGCTTCAAAAGAAAAGAAAAAAATAAGGAACATTTTGGGCCGTGTAAATACTGCTTCACTACTATTTCTTATTGGTGTGATGTGCTGCAGCAGGAGTTCTGCTAAGCATAGGGTTCTTTTCCTTTCTTATTTAGAAAAAGCAGAAGTTTGAATATAGATTAAAAAACAAATTACTTCCAAAGTAAATCACGTGAGATTTCATTCTGGTCTCATGAAGTGCCCGGAGAAGGTTGGGTTGGATATTGGGAAACACTTCTCCAAAGGAGCAGTTGGGCACTGGCACAGGGGTGGTGGGGTCACTGTCCACGGAGGTGTTTGAGAACCATGGAGATGTGACACCGAGGGATGTGGTCAGTGGGCACGGTGGGATGGGTTGGGGTTGGAGCAGATGATCTCAGAGGTCTTATCCAGCCTCTCTTAGAGCCTCCCTGCAGCTCCCGTTAAGCCACACAGCAGCGATCCTTTATCTTATCTCTCGTCACACAGCACGGAGGTCCCGGCACTTGAAGGCCACCATCACCTCTCTCCATCTCCAGCCCTCCAGGCTCACGCGCTCTGATGGTCGGGTTGATTTCAGGTTTGTTTTTCTGATCGCCGTGCTGTGGCTGTTTTGCCACTGCGACGCCTCCCCGTCCTCCTCCTGTCTGACACGTAGAAAAAAAAACCAACCCAAAACAGAAGAAGAAGAAAGAAAAAAAAAAAGCAGCTTAAACATATTTTGCGGTTAAACCACTTCTTTTTTTTTTTTTTTCATGTCGACCGGTTCCCACTGGGCTGAAAAGCAATAAAAAGTCAGGAAGAAGTATGGGCTCCCCTCTCAGCTTTGTCATATGGATGAATAGCACAGTAAAAAGCGCTGAATGCTATCGGTTAAAACGAACTCACCGCTCTTCCAAGTGCATTCCGCAATGCTCTGATGCAAAGGGGTGGGGGATCAGATGGTGAAAAACCTCTCCCAGAGATGGATCCTTTGTCGGGCTAAAGATTTTTGCATTAAAAAGAAATTCTGGTTATAATCACTCTCCCCACAGCAACATTTCCAGCTCCCCCTCCCCCTGCCCTCACCCCTCTCACTTTTCCGTGGCACCGAAATAAATCTCAAGGTAATGTAACTTGCAGCAAGGCTATCTTTGAGTATCTTGGAGGCTCTGTCAATAAGAGGCCAGGCAAGCAATGCTGGAGTGCAGAGATCCTCCTATTATCTCTCCCTGCAAGCCCTTCGTGGGCATTTCTCTCGCTTGTGTTCCTCATCAGGTCCCTGATCAGACTGATAAAGGGGGGGAAAAAAAGCAAATGTTATGCATGGGGTGGGGGGGGGTGGGGGGTGGTGGGGAACAGCAAAGCCAGATGACAAGAGCTCGTCGTGCTTTACATTTTCACCTGGAAAATACTCCGGTTTGGAATTTTAATATCTAATTGCAGATAAAAGTAGCCAAGCAATTGCTGGAGAATTTCCCATTAAGATGCTCCGATACTTAGAAATCACTTCTTACATGGGTTTTGATCTTCTATTGTTGAGCAAGCTGAGAGCAGTTCACATGAGGAGAAAGCAGGCTCCATTGTGTGAGACGGAGCTCTTCTCCAGCAACGAAAGCCGGGCTGCAGTTTTTCAAATAAATGTGCTTTTCTTTTCTCTCTCGCTTTCTCCCTCCCTCTCCCCACCCTCCCCCCCCCCCCCTTCTTTTTTTTTTTTTGTCTTTTTTTTTTTTAAATTTTAATTAGAGTGAAGCCAGTTGCTCAAAAAACAAACCTCCCCGAAGAGAGCATCAAGCCCTGATGAAGCGGTGCCGAGAGGGACCCGTGGTTAAACCCTCCTATGGGAAAGAGAGGTCTGGAGAGCTGCAGGTCATCCAGGACTGCTGAGTGCCTGATGCTCAGAGCAAAGCACGGTGTGGATGTTTGGTCAAGAGAGGGCATTGGGCCCTTCATGTGGCACCCAACAACGGGATGCTTGGAGAGGACAAGATGTCACAAACTCTCTCAGTTACCTCAGTGGGAGATGACATTTAGGTTGTAACCACCTTGGTTGGATGGATGAGCCATATCCTGCCCAGCCCTACCCAGAGCCTTACCCTTATCTTGGCCCATTTTTTTTTTTGGTTCTTAAAGATGAAAGGTACATGGGCACTTGTTTCTAAGGCAAAGACATCCCAGACAAGGATAAAACTGGTGGTTTTGTGGGTCTTTTTGTGGCCTTTTTGTGCCCCTGGGGTGCTGGAAAGGAGCTGCTACAGGCATGCTCCAGCCTGCACAGAGGCTCTAGCTCAGGCAGCATGGACAGCCCTGGTACTCCTCTCTGGCTGGGCTTGGTTATGCTTCACAAGGGAAATGCTGAGGACAAACTAAAGAATGGGGTTTTATCCTTTGGTATCCTTGTAGGATTTTTTTGTGCCCATCCCATCCCATCCCACCTACCCCTGCTCTGTGCAGCCAGGAAGAGTCTTGGGATTTTCATATCTAGCCAAAATTTCTCCTTACTACTCATTGCTGCTCATCCTTCACTGTGAGAGGAGCCTGGCTCTGATTACACTGAAATCTGAATGGGCAGAAGGGGCTGACTGGTGGAACTCAGTGCTACAAACCAACCATGGAGGGCAAGGGCTCCAGAGGATTCAGAGAGTGATAGACAGATAATGAACATCCATAGATAAGAGGATAAAATGCTTACAAGGGATATAATCCCTTCTGTTCCTGGTGATAAGCCAGCTGCTGACTGACAGAAGCAAGGAGGAAAACCCTTCTGGGAAGATTATTCCAGACCTGGTGAATTGAAGCCATGGATACTTGCAGAACTGGCTGTGGCAGTCATAGAGTCATTAGGGGTTATCTCTGGGAGAGTCAGAAGACTGAAAAAGGACCAAAAAAAAATGCATAACTTAGAAAAGTAATGGGAAAGTGAGCAGGGGTGGGGAGCTACAGGCCCACCAATTTAACTTGGATCCCCCAGAAGTCCTGAAAAAAGACACATATAACATTTGCAGGTATCTGGAAGGTATCAAGGAGAGGAGTCTCTGACTGTGGATTTATCAAGGACACCCTTTTTTAAACACCTCCGTGACAGATTGGAGAAATGAACTGAAAATAAGAGGTTGAGATTCAGCTGGGGCAGCCTGGGGATGATAAACTGTGTAAGCAAGCTGGGCTTTGGTTCATCAGAACGAGAGCTGGGGCTCACTCTGTTCCACAAAAGGAATGTAAGCCAGTGATATCAAGCTGCTACAGAAAAAAACAGACATCATCCAGGTTGTAAAAGATGGCAAATGACTCAGGACATGTGCAGTCCTTGGGGATGCTGAACTGGAGCTCCGTGGCCAGAGGGGTTATTGCTTGGGAAGGAAGAGGTGGGACAACTGGACAGAGATCAGGGGAAGTAACAGGAGTAATGAATCATGGAATGGCTTAGGTTGGAAGGGACATTAAAGATCATAGAGCTCCGATGCTCCTGCCATGGACAGGGCTGCCAACCACTAGGTCAGGCTGTCCATCCAACCTGGCCTTGAATGCCTGGATCTTGGATTGGAGTGAAGGCTCTATCCAAAGCCCATGCTGGGGAAAGGCAGCTCAGGGAACCCTGGAAGAAGAAATTTCCGGATTTATTTGAGGACTGAGTGGGCGTAAATAAAACGAGCCATTCTTAGGATATACCCTAGCTCTGCATCAATGGAAAGTGCCCTGCGTGGCCCCCAGCATCTGCTACTGCATTGCGAGGGGATAGCAGAGAGGCTGGGGAAATGCTTAACTTGACTTTCTTCGTTCTGCAAAATGCCTCCTGCTGCTTGTTGGGGTGTGCGGATGGAGGAGTGTCAGAGGAGGCACTCGGTCACAGCGCCCACACAGTGTCACCAGGAGGTGACATGCAGCACTGTGCTGAGGTGTTCAAGAAACGTGGAGATGTGGCACTGAGGGATGCAGTCAGTAGGCATGGTGGGGATGGGTTGGGGTTGGGCTTGTGGATCTTAAAGGTCTTTTCCAGCCTTCATGATTCTGTGATTCTATGGGAGGTGAAGAGGCACAAGAGATGACAATCCTGCAGAAAGCCCCATTTCCACCAGCACGGGGACAGCAGCTGGCAGGGAAGATCCTTTTTTCCCAACCCAAATGGGCCCACAGTCTCCATAGAGAAGCCTTTAGCAGCAAGCAACCTGTACAGCCAGCCCAGCTGGGATGCCCCCCTCGATCAGTGTCTTGGGGGAGAGAAATTATCCTTCCTTTCCTTTACAGAATCACAGTTTGATAGAGGAATAGGAGCCTGCAACAGCTACTCTGAGTGGGCAGGAGCCCAGAAGAGGAGCAGAGAGAGGCTCTCAGTGCTCTGCAGGCCTCGTGCCAGCCCTGTGCTGCTTCCAAGAGCCGTCCCAGGGAAATGGTTCATGTCAAAGGAGCACGAAACAGTGCAGAGTGCTGCTCCGTGGAGGGTGGTGGAGGTGGGCTGGGAGGAACCCATGGGGAGCATCACCTGGCACGAGGGTGAGAAGGGCATGGAGGTCACTGCATGCAGGGCACCACGTCCGTATTGATGGAAAAAAATGGCTTTTGGCACCACATGTTTCCTTAAAAAAAAGGCTGTTTTAAAAATCTCCTGCATGCACATGGTATGTATGTGCTGTACCAAAGACTTTTGGCCTCATTTATAGAAATGCAGGAAAGACTCTGCTTCCTACCACCCAAGGGCGAGCCAGAGTATCAAAAGAGATAACATCCCCAGCTATAAAGCACAGTGTGCATTTACCCAGACTCTAAAGGCCGTTTTTATAACTTCAATCTTGGTTTCTTGGTTTCATTTCCAGTACTCTTATCTTCTTTTTTTTTTTTTGCCGTGTTTTGGAAAATATATAAGGATTGGCTATTGGAACAAGCAGCTTTTGCAAAATATTTAATCAAAGCCCTTAATTGCAAGCTGTAAACATAGAACCAGCGACAGATTGTAAAGCCAGAAACCACGTGGTCAACACGCAGCAGCGAAACAAGAGCGTTTCATCAAAGAGAAAAAAGATCGTACGGGGTGGTTGTGTAGAACAGACACGGGTTTTAATGCAAAAAAAACCCCACCACCATAATAAACCTCTCGTGAAATTTAGGAGGAAGAGAAACGTGTGGGGAGATTCATAAGGCGTTTGGTCAAAACCAGCCTTTTTTTTCCATGATTGTTTCCCAGTCGGATAAAATATCTGCTTTAAATCAGCGCGGAGAGGCGATACATTATCCCTACTGATTTGTTTTTTCTACGAGCACTTTCAAGACCTCAAACGAAAACAAAGGGTGGGAAACGTGGGAAGATGCTCGCCACTGCTGTTCGACCCGTGTTTCCTCTTGTTGCTGCAAAGCATGGTTGGTTCTCTGATTGTTGGCAATGACAAGCTTCTCCCGAGATGCACGGTGCAAGGATTGTGCATCTGTGCAAAACAGCTTCCCTGTTGCATTCGCTACGCGCTGAGCGAGATGCTTTGTGCGCAACACGGCAAGGTCAGACGATGCAGTTGGTTACTGCTTCAGAGGGAGCTGAAGCATTGAATATTTATATTAATTGGGGAATTAGCTATCTGTCAAGAGGCACCTCACGAAAGGTTGTTAAGGGGAAAAAAAAAAAAAGGACAATAACGTCTTTAATGACTGCTCGAGTTTTAAAGGCAATCTTTAAGAATTAATTAAATTAAGCAGGCTATTTTGAGAACTGAGAGACTTCTGTACATAAAAGTAAGGCTCTTCGGACTTATTGGAAGCGGAATTTCAGCCTTGAGGAAACTATAAGAGTGACTCAGAAATCTGAGTGAACAAAAGAGAAACTCATCAGATGCTCCGAGAGTTTCCCACTGCGGAACAAAGGCAATAAGAAGCACATTCCGATAAATGACATAGTCCTGAGCTGAAGACTCCAGCAGGTCCTTCTGCGAGGTGAAGGGATGGCAGCCGTCAGTCGACCCTTCCATAGGGCAGAGGGGTGAGGTGGGCTCTGAGTCTCCACACGGATCTCAGCGCTGTGTCCCTCACCCCCCTTCTTTGCCCAAAGGTGGGCTGGGCAGGACAGAGCCATGAGATACACAAATGAGCACAACGCTTCATTTGTGTTTTTGAGATGATTTAAGCAGCCCCAAAGCGCCTTCATAACTCACTGTGTTGACAGCTCCTCCGCCAGACACCAGATCTGTTAGAATGCAACTTCCAGAAACTGGGAGCCCGTCTGAATTTGGGTCACAGGGCGGGATGGTGCGATTGTATTCAGATGTAAGAACCTCCACACCCTTTGATCTGCCTTTCTCAAGGCGCATCTTGCTATGGCTCCCTCTGAATAAGTGACTTAAATATTTGCACTGGTTTCACAGGGTTTACTTAAGATTATTCCCGTTTCTTATTACCAGCTGTTTAGATTATCCCTGATATACCAAATAGGATTTAACAGACTCCCCCCACACACACACAGATGAGCCCTCTCTGCACCTTGTTTTTTATCTACCATTAAAACAAGATTCCAGCCTGTTGCAGGAAAAAGGCACTTAGATCCCCTCCAAGCGTAAATCCACTCTTACCATATAATCTCTGTTATAAAGTCTCCTCGGAGAGACATACGAAGGAGTCTGTAACTGGAATAATCGTCATTTATTGCTTATGATCTCCTTTGGTTCAGAGCTTTCTTTGCTTCCTTTGGCAATAAAATAACCACAAGTCAATCACACACATAGCTGTGCTTGCTCTCCGCTGAGGAAAGTTTCGAGAACGGGGTGAATGGCAGCCCTGCCCCTTTGAACTGCTACGAAAGGCAATTTTGAAGATGAGACCTTCCTTGTACAGCTTGCTTTTAGTTCTTTCTGAGATGGAGCCCAGGGACAGGAGACACCATTTCTAATCCCACCTGCTGACAGGTTCCTCCCCCTGCACCTGGGAAAGGCTGTCAGGCCAGGAGAGCCCTAATGAGCCCTAATTAGTCCCACCTGTCTCAGCCTTGATGGGTTGTATTTAAGCCTGGATGAGTTACTATACTCTTTCTGGCATGCAGGTGGGGGCTGCTTCCAACTCCTCTGTAGTGTGCTGTCTTTTGGGGTCAGCTCCTCCTGCCTGGACCTCAGATCTGCTTTGTTCCTGTCCCTGGTGCTCCGGCCTCTCAGCAGCCGGCCCTACTCCAGCGTGCTGGGTTCACCAACCCTGGGGCTCCTTGTGGCATCTCCGTGAGGTGGGGGTCAGCACTGCAAGGTGGAGAGAGCTCTGCAAACCATCTCTATACAGAGCCCTTCTCTATGGAGAGATAGACACTGTGGCAGCTATCACAGTGATCTCCAGGCTGTTGATGAAGAGCAGCCCGGTGCTATGAACCTTCCCTACAAAATGTGCATCTGGCCAGGCTCCCTGAGCTGTGCTCATCCTCAGGCTTGCCAGGAGGCGCACGCTGACCTTGCTTTTTGGGGTGCATGGAGCAGCTCCCAGGGAAGCAGCTTCTCAACTTGCTGCCCTATGCTTAAGAACAGACCCTGGCTGCAGCAGACATATAAAGTAATTAGTACTTTTTTTTGTTTTGTTTTTAATGTATGTTCTTGAAGGAATCAGTTCTGGAGGAGAAACCCGTGGTCTGCAAAGTCACATCAACGCCTGCTGCAAGACCTCTATTTGTGCATCCCTGCTTTACGCTCCCTTTGCTCATCTGTAACTCAGAGGTTCCTCCTGGGCTGCAGGCAGAGCTGCTCGCTGTGGGAAGCTGCTGCATCCATTAGTGGGGCACGCACCTGCAGAAAGTGAGCCAGGAGCTCCTGGCCACAACAGGAACACAGGAAGAGTCCCGTGGACGATATTTGCATTGCTGTGCTGCAAACGGTGTGCAAATATTCCCTCCTGCACGCAGGGTGCGGGCTCACCAGAGCAGGGGCTGCTATTATTTACTTCATGCTCGCAACTCAGGCCCCTCACTGAGGGCTGTTCCGCATGGCCCAGGACAAACAAAGAGCAAAATGACAGCGATTGGGAGCAGCCAGCTTGTGGTGCTAATCATATTGCTGCAAGATGCCAACAGAGGGCATCCGCTGCCAGGCACGCAGCCTGCGAGCTCCTGCTGCAGCCCCTCTGCCTGCCTTCACATCGAGAGCAGCTGAGTTTAACCCTCTCCCACTACAGCTCAGGTTCTGCTCTGCCAATGCTTTTTTCTTTTTTTTTTTTAAAGCAAACAGGCTGGGTTGTTTGTTTGTTTGTTTGTGGTGATTTTCACTTTCTTTTGGAGAAAGGATGAGGAAGAAGGGAACAATAATCCCCAGCTGCAGTCCCTTGGCCGAGGCAGTGCTTTGATAGTTGGTGTCGGAGCAGGGATCTGTGCTGAGCAGCAGCCAGGTTCAAAGGGAGGTGGATGCTCTGATGTTGTCCTGTGCAGCTGTAAACAAAATCACAGACACTTCTGTGCTGGGGTTGGAGGCGAGCGGGAGACTTTGTGACTGATGTCCTGGCTTTTGTGGGCTTAAATAGTCAGTTTTATTTATAGGTGTTTATTCCGGGTGTTTAATCTCCTTGTTTCATGTCTCTTGTGGACAGTCAAAAAGAAATCGAACTTCTAAAGCCTGCTGCTCCCTCTGGTAGACACGCATTGATGTCTGGGCTCACTCTGAGCGTGCTGCTGCTCTTATTTTTGGACCTCATACTGAAGCAGCAGAGACCTTCCCAGCCCATGTAGCTGGTGCAGAGGCACGCTCATTAATGCAGGCTTGACTGAGGTCCCAAGGCAAGGGCTGCTGTTAGACAGGGCTCGTGTGAGGGCTAGGAATGGCAGAAGCCTGATCAGAGATATCCTTCCTGCACATAAAACCAGCACAAGTTTAATGGGTGCAGAGGGTAGGGAATTGTGCTGGGAACAAGTGGGCTGACAGCAAGGGTCAGTCTGAGCTGGGTTGGTGTAAAGGGCTGATTCCAAGCTCCTAATGATAATGACAGTAGGGTGTGAGGTTCTGCTCCCCTTCGTGCTGTGTTTCCCTTCCATCAGCCTGGATGGAGCGTGGCTGCAGGTCCTACAGAGCCTCAGCAGTGCAGTGGCTGCTGATTGCTGCAGTCCCAGCAGTATGTGCTTTTCTGGGGCCCCCAAATGCTATGAACACAAAACATGGGGTAACAACCTAAAAATTCAGGATGGCTGCTAGGCTGCCCTAGGGTAGTTTCCTATGCTTCGAGCCCTGTCTCAGTAAGCTACAGCTGATCCAGGCTGCGCCATGTCTACCCTGGGTCTGGTTTAACCCTTGGTACAAGAACATATACTCTTTACCTTCCCAAAAGCACGTTTTCCATGGTATCACTTGAAATACACGGATGTGATGTTTTTAGAAATGGTTTTCTCTCTTTTTTTACCCAGGGTGTGTCCAACCGAGCACCTAAAAATCCCCGTACATGTAGGTCATCTGCGCTTCGCATTATACGTTGAATGAGGGCCAGAAACAGAGAGCCAAAACTGATTTATGGACTGCCATAGGGATGTAAGAAATTTATGATTTGATGAATCCATCCCATATATCTTTTTCCTTATTACCGGTAATTCATCCCATATATCATCACCTTCTGAACACTGATTTGGCTGGTGGATGGACGCCAACGTTTCCAAAGGGTTAAATTACGTGGTGCACCAACCAGACAATAATCTGTTGTGATCTGCTGGTTAAATATGCATTCAGCGCTGCTGGAGTCTGACTTACCAGATAGATTTGTTCTAGTTTATGAAGTGGCTGCGTATTTAGGACACATTATGTGCAGATGTACTGGGCTTGAGGGGGGAGCTGATGTGCCAGAGTGGTCAAACTTTGGAACAGGAGCGGAGATGAAGGCAGTGCTTTGCCAGGATGAGTATTAGCAGTGAGGTCCTCAGCACTGCTTCCATGCAGGGGGAGGTGGAGGCTTTGGCATAGGGCAGGGAAAGCAAATCAACCGATTAACTCAGTGAGGAAACAAAGAACATGCCTCAGATTGAACGAGGATGTGACCTGCGATCGCGTGGTTCCGCTGCTGGTAAACATGTTTTCTGTTTTTGCTGTAACACTATTGACATTTTGGAATGATCAGAATATTTCAGCCTGAGTTTAACGAGACAGAAGTACAGGATTTCAATACTGTCAGCTCCAGAAAGCAGGAGGCAGGCCCTAAATTACCTTCACAATCACAACAACTGAAAAGTGCCATACTTCTTTATTCGCCTTCTACTTTTCCAGCCCTCTCTGAAGCCTCTCCTGGGAGCGGAGTGCAGCAGGAGGAGGCAGGGGCAGGTGTGATGCTCCGGGTGCTGGGGAAGCAGTGAGCACACACACCTGACAGCCCCAGGGCGCATTCCTGGAGCAGCTGTGTGAGCTTCCCCTGCACTACCTCGCAGTGCCTGGGGGATGCCTTGCCCTCACCCCGCAGCCCCTGCACTCTGCTGTGGGTGCTGGGATGCCAATTAGCACAGTGCTGGGTCCGTGTGGCAGTGAGGGCTTGCAGCTGGCAGGGACAGGTGAGCTGAGCGTTGGTTTCACCCACAGATTGTAATGATGGCACAGCACTGTGAAGCTGCCCGCTTTCAGCCAGCCATCTCTTTCAGAAAAGCCCTGTGTCTTCATTACCTTCCCCTCCAGCCATCTGGTCCCCCTGCCTGACCTTTTTTAAAAAGATTGGTTCAAAAAAAAACAAACAAAAAAACCCACCTAGAGCAGTCCCTGAACAGCAGACCTTGTGTGTCATGTCTGAGCCCAGAGCAAGTTTTTATGTCCAAGCTGTAAAACCTTGAAAATAAAGATTTATAATTGAGATTCTGGCTGAAGCGGAGTGAACAGAGATGGTCTAATTAAATTCTGTGGTGGATATAATTAACCCATTTATTCATTTATTACCCTTTATACAGCTAATGCAGGCTGCACCATCACCATTTGTTTATGGAGAAACTGCTATGTAATGTTGGGTTGGGGCTGCCCAGCAGCTGGCTCCGTTGGGTTGCCCACTGGGTTACCCATTGGGTTGCCCATTGAGTTGCCCATTGGCATCTCAGAATCATAGAACTGTTTGAGTTGGAAGGGACCCTTAAAGGCCATCTGGTCCCACTCCCTGCAATGAACAGGGACATCCACAGCTCCACCAGTGCTCAGTGCCCCGTCCCCTGATCTGTTTGCAGGGATGGGGCATCCAACACCTCCCTGGGCAACCTGTGCCAGTGCCTCACTGCCCTTAGTGTAAGCAACTTGTTTCTAATATCCAGTCTGTATTTCTAATATCTCCCCTCTTTTAATTTGAAACCATTTCTTCTTGTCCTATCAAATGCTCGTTGGGATTTTACTCTGGACTTCTGGGCAGACCTGCCAGGTGGCTGACAGTGTGGTGCTCTGGGATCAAAGGGCTTCTGTTGGGATTCTTTAAGAGCAGAGTGTCTCTGCCATACACCAGCGCTGTGGCAGCGAGTTCTCACCGTGCCCTGTCAAGGGCTGCCGCGATATCCACACTGACGTGTGCAGATTTCTGCTTTCTCTCCTCCATAGCTCAGTGTGGGAATGGCACTTGCCAACCAGTAACACAGATAACTACTCACGCATCCTTGGGGAGAGCCTCATCTGACTAAAAGCCACGCTGGCTCTTCCGGAACGGAGCTGTCTTTTTCTTCTTCTTTTTTTTTTTTCCCAAAGAAACATTTCACTTCGCTTTCTCGCAGCCATCATGAGATAAAAAACAATGAATCAACCAGAGATTATTTGTCATGAAAGTTTAATGAGGCGCTGTCCCCTTCCAGCTCCTGTGTGAGCCAAGCCGGATGAGCACACAGGGCTTGAACGTGGAATTAAAAACTGTTGTCTGAGAGGCAAGAAGAGCAGGGAGAACCCTTTTCTTACTGCCCCGTCTGCCTGGACAGAGCATCCCGTAAAGACTCATTGCTGGCAGTGCAGACTCTGTCCCTCTGTCCATCCATCTCCAGGCAGCAGCAGCCACTCCTGGCCCCTCCCCCACAGCCTTCTCCTTCCCCTCCCTTGGCTGCTCCTTAATATTTCATGCATCAAAGAAGTTTCACTTGTAATGCAAAAAAAAAAACAAACAACCAAAAACCCAACCCCCCCCCAAAAAACCAAAACCCACGTGATTAATTAAGTAGAGTGCAAGAGTTACGTGCATTTAAAGTTTCTTTCATCTTGGGAAGGAAGGGAGCGATGCCGGAGGCTGCTATTGCTCACGGGTGTCTGAGGGCAGGCAGTGATGGACTGGCAGTGTGGGAGGGAGGGGAACAACAGTGTGCAGCATTCCTGCTGTCTGTTCCAGCAAAAGCCTCACCTCCCTCGGCTCCGGTAGTTGGTTGCCTTCCAGTTGTCTCCATGAGGCTCTCTCTCAGGCTGTCCCTGCCTCCTTCTGCCCGCCGGGCTGCTTGGAGAGGGGCAGCAGGGTGAGCTGTAGAGAGGTGGTGGCTGCACCATGTCAGCGTATGGCAGGAAGATCAGTGAGTGCACCACTGCTGTGGTTATGAGCAGCAGCCCACCTTCCCACGGGGGTAAGCTGAGTTATTGATGCTGATGGGACTCGTGCAGAGTGAAGCACAGCCCTGTGATTGCACCACAGCTCGGACTTTCTTCTTCGCTTGCTGGCAGTCTGATTGGCGATGTGTTAGCAGTGAAGATGCTCTGTGTATTGTAAATACAAGAGCCAATTGAAAGCCACTTCAGAAAGCTGCTATTGATAGCTTTGCGATAACCTCCCCGGTGCCAGCCGATAAAAGATGCATTAGTTCTGCGTGCCCAGAAACCCAGCTCCTGGGATTGGAAGTCGAAGAGTGCTTCATGTGTGACCCTTTAACTCCAATGACTTCTCCCTCCCCGTCCTTTTTACGCCTGGAAAGTTTGAGTATTTTAAGCATTTTCCAGTAAAATGTCTGCAGAAAGTTCCTCCCGGAGGAACAGAACCGTGGGTTTCTGAATCTCACCTGGGATATCGTCATACAGATGAAACCAACACCGGAGCTGAGCTTGGGAATAAGAAAGAAGGCAGTGCCTAAAGCTTCTGCTGCAAGAAATCCGCTTGGGTGGAAAGCTGGAAGGAAGGTGGGCAGGGGCAGACAGGAGGTGGCACAGCACATATACACTGTGCCTGCTGCACTGAGAGCACCCTACCGGTGCAGCTAATGGCTGAGGAACACCCAGCTCACTCAGTTTATGCTTTTGTGTATGAAAACCCACATTTGCGACTGCCACGCATACCATTTCTGCAACCCTTTGTATCTGTTACAGCAACATCTAATTCTTTTCTTGCATTTTGCTATATGCAAGTTCTGACACCAGCCCCCATGTGCTGATGGAGGGGTGGGAATAGCACCGGTGTGCCCCGAGCTGCACACTGGGTGTGAATGGGGCCATGGCCTCCTGGCAGCCCATCACCCCCCCCTGCACCCGCAGCAGATGGGGCCTGTCAGCAACTCCTGCAAGACAAGCAAAGTTCACTAAGTGTTCCTCAGTATCTTCCTAGCAGGAAGAACTTCCTCACCGTGGTGTGTTTTCCTTTGCTCGTAGCATTTGCTTTCCTATTGAATGCTGCTCAGGGTGGATAATAGAAATCCATTACCTCCGTTATAAACCAGGACAGAAATATTTCACTTTGCAAATATTACCATTGGCTTTCAAACAGTTTTGTGTTTATCTCAATTCTTCAGAACTAAAAAGCAGGTGGAATCCTTTTCTTGCAAAAGAGAAACTGAGATGTGTGCTTACACGGGGGCTGCATTTAGGCTGAATGTGCCTATTTAAAGGCAGTGGCTTGAGGAAAGCTCCCCTTTATCATCGTGCCCACGTTTGTACAGGAGAGCTTGCAGAAATCTCAGCTAGCTGCTAACTGTGCTTTACTGATGTGGGCATTAAGGCAAAATAAAATGGGTGTAGTGAGGATTTAACACAGGGTATAAGACAGACAGTGCTGATCTGGCTTCTGGGTAGAGGCACGGACAGAACATCCCCCTGAGGTCCCTCCCAGCTGTTTTGCTACTATCTCATGACTTGCCCAAGGATGGACAGTCAGCAGCAAAGCAAGCGTATGAGCTGATGTCTCCCAACCTTCTCTTTCCAACTGTACACCCTAAAACCCATTCCATTCGTTGTTCAGTGCCACATGCTACATCAGAGAACAGCTGGACTAAGCTAAAAGACGCATTCCCCTCTTCCATTCAGCCACACCAAGCATAAATCTGAAGGAAGAAACATACACACCAATGCACACTGCCTACTGGGCTCCACCCTAACCCCGTGGGTTAGATTGCTTTCCCCTAGGTTTCCCATTGCCTTACCACAGGTTTCCCTTTGCCTTCTCCTAGGTTGCACCCATCCATTCCCTAGGTTTCCCCTGGTCTTCCATTAGGTTGCGTTTGCCTTGCCTTCCCCTAGTTTGACTCTTTCCTTCCCCTTGCCTTCACGTGGTATCCCAAGGCCTTCCTTGAGGTTTCCCCTTGACTTCTTTCCTTCCCCTACGTTGCACCTCCCCTTCCCCCGGTTTCCCCTTGCCTTTTCCTAAGTTTCCTCTTCCCTTCCCCTAGGTTTCCCCTTGCCTAGCAGTGTAGAAAGGTCTTTGCTCCGCATGGGACGCATGCAGGTCTACAGTGAGTGGCTGCAGGGAGATCTAAACAGCAGGGTACGGCCCTACACAGAAATAGATTCTCTTTTTTTTTTGCAGGATTTCCAGTTCTAAAAAACAAAAACGCGCTTCATCTCCTTTTAGACAGACTGTCTTACCATGTGTCATTCTGTATGCCTGTGCAGTGCCGTTCCTTTGCTCTCTCTTTCCTAGAATCTTCAAAACTAGGGAAAAGAAATCCGTGCTTGTAGTGACAGCAGCCTCAGCCAGTCCCAAACCTCTCCATTTCCCCTTAAAAATAACACAAAGAGGACGGCTGGGGGAACCTTTTCTCCCATGGTTGCAGTTCTCCCAACCCAACGCTCCCTGCGCACGTGTGGATGCTCTCCACGGCGGCTGTGGTTGCTGGGCTGTGAGCTGGAGCAGGGCACGGCCCCCACTGTTTGTTTGCTGCATTTTGTCTCCACCATTCTGCCCTCGTTGTGGTTTTCACATTCAGTGACCTAGGTATCTCGGAAGGCTGTTTTGCCTCAATAGGCGTATGATGAATTGATCTTAATTAGCTTGTGGAAATAATATAAGCCTGAGCATTAAGCGCGCTTTGTTAGGGTTTTGACATCTTCTTTTTATCTGTACATCTACAAATAAAATCAGGTAGATTAGCAGTCACTTGGAAATTGTTGTTGTGAGTCATTGGCTCACAACCGCTGTGGGCTGCCTGTCCCCATTGCCGTTAGTCACTGCCCACCCGTGGGCAGCTCGTGCTGCTGGGGGCCAGGCTCAGCCCCATTGAATTGCTTTAGGTTTGCCTCCCAGATGACCCCAGTGGTTCCAGCATCCCCTGATCCAATTCCAACCTCCCATCCCTCTTGGATGTGCCGTGGCTCAAGGCAGAGTGTGAGCCAAAACCACACAGCTGTGGAGCTCGTGTGGTCAGTGTAAGCTCACATCCAGCCCTCGGATGGTATCACCTGTGTGATGGATGGATATGGGCATCTGTGATCGGACCTCAGCAGCATTTTGGCCTCTGGCTCCCATTTAAGTGCCTTCTGTTAAAGACCAGGTCAAAAATCTGCTATAAGTCAGGAGCGTGTCTGCTCCAGGCTCAGCACCGAGAGCCACCTCTGTGTGCCCTGGGACCTGCAGATGTCTGTTCACCTGAAATGAGCTAATTACGAGTAAAAGCTCACTGTGCCTATTGCAGCCAGGCTGAGCCTAAAGGGAAGGATAAGCCTGTGGGCACATGCAGCAATGAGCTACATGCCATTGCCAGAAATGGAACAGACGTGGAAGGGAAAAGCTGGATAAGTAGGAAAAGAAAAGGATGGTCTGCAAAGGGTGGTGGTGATGGGAGAGAGACGTGATGGCGTGGGGAGAAGGGAGAGGATGAAGTGGTGGAGCGGGATGGCAGGAGGGGCGTGATGGGGTGGTACAGCGCTAAGGAGAATCACACGATCACAGAAGGGCTCTGGGGGCCTTAAAGATCGCCCTGCCGTGGGCACGGTCGCCAAGCACTCGATCGGGCTGCCCGGGATCCCACCTGCAGGCTGCTACAGGTAGCGAGGGAACCGGGGCCCGAGTTAACCTTAAGGCGCGGAAAAACCGACGGTGAGAACGGAGCCCGCTGCGAAACGGGACAGCCCTGCGGGGGGACGGCGGGCGAGCGGGGCCGGGGGGGGGCCACGGGCCTGGCTCCGAACGGGGCCGGGGCGGGGTGGGGGCGGAGCCGAGGGCGGAGCCGGGCGGCGGCGGCGGCGGGTTGGGGCGGCTCAGTGCGCCCGGCGCCGCTCGCGTCTCTCCGCTTCGCCTCGCGTCGCTTCGCCGCGGTTCTCCCGCGCCCGGCCCGGCATGGCCGCTCCGCCGCGCCGCCGCTCCGCGTCTCCGGCCCCGCTGCCGCCGGTTCCGCCGGTGCTGTTGGTGCTGGCGGTGCTGCTGGGCGGCGGGCCCGGCGCGGCGGCGGCGGCGGCGGCGGCGTCGCGGGAACCCCCCGGTCCGTGCCGCGTGAAAACGGTCACCGTGTCCACGCTGCCGGTGCTCCGCGAGAACGACATCAGCTGGAGCGGAGCCCCGCCGCCCGCCGCCGCCGATTCCCGTTTGCTGCTCTTCGTCCGCAGCGAGCTGCCCGGCCGCGTCGCCGTGCAGGACGATCTGGATAACACCGAGCTGCCCTTCTTCACCCTCGGTAAGCGGCGGCCGTTCCCGGCCCGGCTCTGCCCGCGGCGCCCACAGCCCGCAACGGCACCCGGCGCTGCTTCGCGGCTTTCCGCTCTCTCTCTCTTCTTACAGAAATATCGCTGTTATTTTCTATCGGGGAGGGATTTCAGCGGGGCCTGAGCGCTGCCCGTGCTAACCCTGCGAGTCAGCGCTCCCTGCCAAGTGCCGGCTGCTGCCGCCCGTACTCGGGCTCAGCCCCGGGGGAGGCACCGCGGCGCCGGGATGTCTTTTCTCGGCAGCCCGCATTTCTGAATGCTTCGTCTCGGTGCTCTTCAGCTTCGTGCCCAACTCCCGTGATAGGCTCTGTTACGGAACGTCTGCCGACTTTCTCCCTGTTTCAGCCTTTGTGGGGAGGGGGATTGCGCTGCGGATAGTCGTGTGGTCGTGCTTGGGTGTCGGTGCCCGGGGCCGGGGTACCCCAGCTTCGTCCGGTCCCTTTCAGCCCTTTGTGTGCCTTAAGCGGCGCCGCTCAACCCGAGCGAGCTGCTCAGAATTCTGCGTGGAGTGCTGGCTGTGTGCTGTGCCAGAGCGCCGGCGGCTTCTGCTGATCTCTTTAGCCACCAGCTTTTTTGCTTTTTGGTGTCTGCACGTAAGGTAATCCCTGCTGAACTTTGTGTCTGAGCTGCTGCTCGGCACAGCAGGGCTGCACGCAGCGGGTACACGGAGCTGCTCGGTGTGGGCACTGTGTGGGCACCGAGCTGTGTGTCCCCTCGTGCAGTGACCGCCGTCCTCCGGGTGCAGTGGGGGAACACCTGGCTTTGCCTCCCGCTGCCTCCATCCCCCCCTCTCCTGTGAAGCCTTATCATAGCAAATCCCTGCAATAAATAAGTTGGTGGCACTTCTCAAACTGAGCCTCTTCCATCCTGCCTTTGCCATGTGCCTCCCTTCAGCGCAACCGCCGAAACCCCCCACAACCCGGCTGCTCTATTTCAAGGAATAAAAGTGGGAATCCAAGGCTGGATGCAGTAGGAACGACGTTTGCCTTACAGTGATTGAAAGTAACAAGTTTTGTGGTTCACTGCCTTGAATTTCCCGATTAGAGCGCGGTTTCTTCAGGGTCTGGGTGTGAATTGGGCACTGATCTGAATATATCAGAAGGCAGAGAAACCCCGCTGCGTGCAGTGTAGGTTACAGCTCAAGTTGGAGGAGAGAAATGTGTCTTGATAGATCCGAGACGTGATCTTGTCTCACAAATCCTATTGCTGTGACTGACTGCTGGTAGAGAGACCACGGCTTGGTCTGAGAAATCCCTTCTCCTTGCTCGGGGTGCTGGTTATGTGTGTTCTCTGAAATACAGGGCACGTTTCTTGCAAAGCGGTGTTTCTGTTGCTGTCACTTTGTGGATGTGAGACCCCGGCCGTGCAGGTGCAGTGCAGCTAAATGGGGCGGTGGGGTGGCTGTTGTGGGCCTGAAAGCACTCAGCGGGATGCCATCCTGAGAAGGGAAAGCCCTCGTCCTTCCCCACAATGTAGCTCGTGGATCGCGGCGGATGCTCCGATATCTCAAATCTGTTGTGTTTCTTCCCGTCTCCTGGAGTGGCAGCTGAGGCTCACTCTTAGCTGTGCTCTGGGTCAGTGCTTTGCGGGACCGCTGCTGGCAGTGAAGTTTCATGCTGTTTCTTTTCCTGCTGCTCTGTCTCCTTCTAAACTGAGCGGTGGTTGAAGACTGACCGGAGAGCTGCTACCACCTCAAAGTGGGCTCTTGGAGGTGAAAATCGTACTCCTGGTGGGAGATCGGAGCAGTGGCTTAGCTGGGTTTGCTTTAAATACTTCCATGTGTCGGATTCTTTGGTAGTCCCCGTTGATGGTTAATTTCTGATGTTTGTGTGCGTGTTGCTGGATGTGTTTGCTGGGTGTCTAGGCTGGAACAGAGGGAGATGTGTAAGGGCTGAAGTCCCGCTGCTTTCCAGCGTGACAGAGGCTCCTCAGTGCCTCTGAGCCCAGGCTGCTGGCAGCTCGGTGGGTGAGGCTGTGGTAGGGAGCTCTCCTGAATCCCGTACTCAGTGCTGGCATTGTGATATCAGAAGAAGTGAAATTATTTGGGATAATAATGTGATCCTGTCCATGTGCAGCACGGTGGCTGCTGGGCACTGCCCTCTCTCTGTACCTTCCAAGTGCTGCTGCCATGCACTGCCCTGCTCCATCCCGGGGCCAAAGCCCTTCCAGGCATTAAAGCATTGCCCCGACACGGGTATGGGTTGGTTTGCTGTGGCTGCAGGAGGTGGCCTGTCCTCTTCTGCGTCCTGAGCCCCTGCGTGCTGCTGGAGGATGGGGGTCTGCAGCCTGAGCCTCATCTGCAGCAGTGCAAAACTTCTGCTGGATTTGCAGGCAGATGGGTGGAGGGAACAGCTGCTTGGAGCCAGCGGGTGCTGCAGAGCACAGCCAGGAGCCCTCCTGGGTGAGAGGTAGCTCTGTCCTGGGGCTGTCCCATTGGCCGCCTGTTTAAGGGCTGGTGGGGGCCCGATGTGTCCCCAAACTTTGTTCCCTCCTCGCAGTGCTCCTGGTTGCGGCAGCAGTGCCTGAGGGCAGCGCTTGGGGCCCTTCTCTCCAGGTCTGAGCCGTGTGTTCCCTCTGTGGATGCACAAAGGATGGTTCTCCCTTTTCTCCATGCTCGTATTACTTGAAAATCACACAGCAAAGCACGGTGATGGCAGGAAATGACAAATGTAACTTCGCCACCAGCGCATTATGAATTGCTGCGCATCCCCTTTCCTGAAACAGCCTCCTGCCCTTTCCTTAACCTTGGGTGCAGCCAATGCTTTGCGGTATTATTTCCCCCCCCCCCCCCCCCCCCCCCCCTCCATTCTTCTGGTGTTACTCTGCGGATGGTGCAGCGTGGCACTGACTTTGTTCCTGCACGATGAGGCTGTGTGAGGTGTGTGCTGTGCTGCAGTCTGTGCCTTGCACCATACAGTAGCAGCACTCGGCCTGAAGTACAGTTTGGGAGCGGAGCAGTTCGCTTCCACGCTCGTTTGGATGAGCTCTATGTGGATACAGAGGGAGGGAAGAGGCAGGGAGGCGTTCGCTGCTCTTAGCCGATAGTGGCTTATGTAAGGATGGTTTACTACATGGCTTTGGTGGATGCAGTGTGCCTTGCCTGTGCTGCTGGGGCTGTTGGAGTGGTGCTGTGCATCACCTGCAGCCCATCCACCTGCATCCATCCCAGCGCAGGCTCCCCAGTGCTCCCCATCCTGGAGCCACGCAGCTCCTCCAGCACTTCTCTTTCTTTTTCTCTCCGAACTTTTCTCGAAGCCATCTTGGAAGTTCTCTTTTTTTTTTTTTTTTCTCCGGGATAAGAATGCATTAAAATAATGGGAAGCACTTTGTTCCCCGTAGATTGTTTGAATTTACTGTTGGGTTTTTTTTTGTTTTTTTTTTTTTTGCTTTTGAGCAGACGTGAGCAGGGTTTTGCTGCCTTTTGCTTTTGTCAACAGCTGTGGGTTTTGTGGAGCAGGTGAGGAGGCTGAGGGCTGCCTGGAACCCTGCTGGGAATGGAGCTTTTTGGTGCTGCTTTAAAGGAAGGCAGGTCCTCCAGGTGCTCGCCCTGCCGGGCAGAGGTTTGGTCAATTAAGTGCTATTTTTAATTTCTTTTATATTGCAATACCTGAGGTTTAGGTCAGATCTGCATGGATGGGGACAACCTGGGGAGGGCAGTGGCACTGCAGCGGTACCAAATGCTGCGGTTGCATTTATCCCTGTGAGCTCTGGGAGGAGGTCCTGGGCTCGAGGTCCCTTGGGAGTGGATGTTGGGGGCTGAGCCCGATAGCACCCAGAAGGCTGTGGGCACAGAGGTGGTGTTCGTTGGGGTGGGTCAGCCCTGAGATGGGTGCTGACCCCAAAGCGGAATCAGATGTGGCACATCCAGCACGGTCAGGTGGGCTCACACGGGTCTGGTTTTGTCTCCAGGAAGGACTTTCCCAGCTCAAACTGGAATCTGTACTGTTCCAGCTGTACTGGAAGCTGTACTTGGGGAATTGCTGCTTTCCAAGAGTACCCATGTTGACCAGCTAGTGGCAACAGAAGATTAACTATAGCAAAGGCAGGCAGCGCTGCGCGGCGGGGCTGGCGGCTGGAAGGCTGCGCTGGGATCCCCTGCTCCCCACTGGCAGCAGTGGGGTTTGGGATGTCAGCATGCCAGGAGCGAGCTTTGTTACTGCAGGGGGAAAGGTGCTTTTCTCCAGAATGAGGCTTTTCTGTGTGCACTGGGCTTGGGGTGGGGGGTGACCATCCTCCAGGGCAGCCTGTGCTCAGTGCAGGAGGGCACTGCCTCCGAAATGCAATGCCTGTGCCTTTCTAAGCCCTGGGTATGGCTGTGAAGCTGGGCTGGCTGGCCAACAAGCCTCGGGGCTGCCATAGTGATGGGGTGCTGCTGCTGGAACCCCCTGAGCTGCAGGGCTGTGCTGGTGCCAGAGTAAGTAGTGCAGGCACAGGGCTATGTGAGCCAGGATGGGGACAGATTGATGTCACCTGTGGGAGCTGTGAGGGGCTGATCTCATGCTGCTGGCACATATGTTAGCAGTCACAGGTGGCTGGAGAAGCACCTCCCAGCGCAGCAAAATGCTTGGTGGACTGTGGGGGTAGGAAGGGGTTGGAGGGAAAAGGGGTGGAAATAGAAACGCTTTGGTTGAAGCCTTTCATTGACAGTGCTGTCCCCGTGGTGCAGCATCCGTGCAGTCATCCGTGGTGCAGCTCGTTTTGGGAATTTCCCTCCTGCAGTGGGAGACCTCGACCAGCCCTCCTCGCTGTGCCGGCATCGGGCAGGGATCTGCCTGTGCGTAACCGGCTGAAGAAGTGGTGCCACTTAAAAGAATTGAATGCTTGTGCTGCTGCTCGGGTCCCGGCTAATTTGGTTAAGGTTTCCAGTGTCCAGACAGTATGGAGACACTTAATGGTATTGAAGAAGCAGAATGGTATGCGGAGGGGGTGAGCGGCGATCGCGGCTTCCTGCGTCTGCACTGCTGGGCAGAGCTTTCTGGCAAGGAGATGGGGCAGATAGGAGCAGGCAGGGGCTGGTGGGAAGGGAGGCACAAGTACTGGGGGGAGGCACGAGTCCCTCTGTTTCTCATTACCAGCTCCCTGCCAGTCTTACACCCCTCCCTCTGTACTTCCAGCTCTGCTGTCTCCGTGCAAGACAAAGTCTGCATGAAACCAGACTGGCTTTGAAAGCAGCAGAGAAAGGGGAGAAATTTTCCATTAGCAGCATCAGCAGTAAAAGAGATTTCCCAGTCACCTGGTAACTGCTGTGTTTAGGAAGATTACCGGGCTGATGGGGTTGCTCCTAGGCACATTCAGAGGAGCTGTCCTGGTAGGGACAGGGAGCAGAGGCCACTGGTTTTGAGACCTGGGACCTTTCTTTGTGTGCTGTTGGTGGGATGTGCCTGTGGGGATGTGCTGTGCTTGCTGCATAGACCTTAAGGTAAACTTAGCATGGGAAATGACCCTCCCCAAAGCAAATGGCAGATGAACGGGTAGTGGGTCCAAAGATTTCAGTGGTGGGTCTGGTGCTGACCTGCAGAACCACCATCTCTCTCCACTCATTCTCTTAGCTGTGTCCCATTTGGGCTCGAGGCTGGGGCTGCCTGGCTGTGGCTGCAGCAGTTCCCTGTGGTGTGGGATGGGGAGATGCAGGAGGCTGGCAGTCCCTGAGGACATCCATGCAAGAACTCATCCGTATTGCTGTCTTTGAGGCTTTGGGTCACATTCTTTTTCCCTTTCCTTATCTCTTGGTGGGACAGGAGGGGCTGAGGCTGCAGTGCATGCTCCAATCATAGTTCTTTCTCATCTCCTGTACCTCTCTACTGTGTAAATTGGAGGAGTTTAAGCTCCCTCCTGCCCAGCGTGCCGCCTGGGGGGTTTCTCCCTGGGTTTCTCTGCAGCACTCTTGCAGGTGTCACTTTGCAGTGGAGCTCTGTGTTTCCCCAAGGCATGGGAGAGAGATGGAGGGGGTGCCCATGGGTGGGTTTGGGAAGGCGATGCGGAAGGCGGTGGGTGGGTGTGCATTTCCCTACCTCTCCCATCCAAACTGAGCAGAGCAGGCTCCAGCTACACCCACAGACTCATTTATAGGTCTCAATTCATTCTCATCTCCCAAAGGGCCCCCTGGTCCTGACCAGCGATAGGCTTTGGGGTATGAGGCTCTGAAGCTGATGAGGAGGGATGCTGCAGAGGAGCTGCTCGCAGCATTCTGGGGACCCAACAGGTGCATTTGGCAGGGAGACAGCCTGCAGGCTGCGGGGTGGGTGGCATCAGTCTCATCTGCACAGGCAGCCCACTGGGTGCTGCATCCCCATCCCTGGTGATGCTGAGTTGGCTTTGTCACACACAGCCCCCAGGCTCTGGCTGAACTTCGTGTTCCAGCAATAAAGCTGAGCTGAGAGCTGTGTGCTGTAACAAAGCCCACGGATGTAACACACCCGTCTTGCAGTGCACCTTTCATCTCCAGGAGTTCCAGAGGAGCTTTGCAGACGTGCTGTGCTGCAGGTGATGGAGCGCCGTCGGTGATGGCTGTGGATGCTCCCTGCCTCACCCTGGGAGCTCTGTGGGGTCAGGTCTCAGCTCAGCACTGTGCTCGCTTGTTTTTCCCTAAGCATGAGTTTCTTGGGAGTCAAAGGAGAGTGGTGCAGCTGTTTGTTATGCAAAAGCAGTGAAGAAATATTCTTCCTGGGGGCAGTAGGAGTGGGTGGGGATTACTTTTTGCACGGCTTCAACAGCTTTGGATGTCAGCAGCAGAAGCGTTCACAGGGGAACGTGCCCTCCACGTGGCCCCAGGAAGGTGGGTGATCCAGTTGGAGTGCTGAGAAATGGCTCCTGGCCATAAGAGCAGAGTTCAGCTGTGGGGCGTGGGGCTGCTTTGGGGGCAGCGCTGGGGGCAGAGACCACGTCTTGTCACCCTGCATCCCTTTCCCAGGTGACACCTGCTCCTGGCATCCCCAGAGCTGCAGTGGTGGGAGTTTGAAGTGCTGTCGTTGGTGGCAGCGCCCAAAAATCCACATTGCAAGTGGGAGAAGTGGCACTAAAAGAAGCCGTCATCAGAGGCATATGCTTGAAAAGCTGAAGTTAGCTCCAATCTATTTCTGTTTGGAGTGGTGCTCACTTAGCCTGTGTTGTTTAGCAGTTAGTTTATGGGATGCATTTTCCCATCCTGTGTCGCTCCTCCAATGTGTGCTGTAGAACTGTAAAATCTGAACTTGCCTTCTCTAGTACCCATTAAAAGGGCATCCTGGTGCACGGGAGATTGAGGATGTGTGGTGTGCAGCATGGAGGGAGGTCGGAGCCTCTGCCTGTAGGGGCTGCTCACAGCCAGCGTGGGGGATCGCTGTGCAGCAGCTTGCACCGTCCTGGGCTTTGCTCTGCTTTTGCAGCAGCTGGCCGTGCTGCTGAACAGCAGGCTGTGCCTTAAGCACACCACGTCCTGTGCCGTGTGGGAATAGGGCTGAGAATCACAGCGGTAGCATCAGGGCAGGGTTTGGGCTTTGCTGTGGCATCCCAAAATTGAATGCTCTATCCAGAATGTGTGTGCCTGGGCAGCTGGTCTCTGCTGCCCAGGCTTGCTTTGCAGGCTGTTGTAAACCTGCCCCTCCTGAGGGGTTTTACAGCATGTTTCAATGAGCCACTGAAAGGCAAAACAGGAAAAAAAATGTTGTTTGCAGCACTGCTCCCAGCAGGGCAGCCCGGGGCAAGGTGAGGATGCAGGGTGCTTTAGGGGATGCTTCAGAAAAGCTGTGCTTGGTGAGAGCTCTCCCTCTTCAGAGCGACCCTTTGGTGTTCCTCCACTGCTCCTCCCCCCTCCCTACCCCTCCCCCCCCCCCCCCCCCCCCAAAGCTGTATTTGTTCCCTACTGGTGAGGACCTGCATTTGGCTCTTGCAGCTCTTTGGCATATTGCTGCACAGCCTTGGTGTGTTTTTCAGCAGACCTTGGTCTGCAGAGCCTCCCCGCCCCGCAGCAGGAATGGTGCACATCTGCAGCAGCTCCGTGGTCACCTCCCTGCGGGGTGGTGTCCCACATTGCTGTGTCCTACATGGAACCGGCATGGGGCAGCAGCTCCTCATCCCGGGGTGGCTGGGAAGTGAAGGAGTCCATGCCCTGGCTGTGGCACAAGTTGCAAGCAGTGCCTGTTATCGTGGGATTGCAGTTATCACTGCTTGTTCTGATTGCCTTTCTGTAAAACGGTTCTGAAGGCACCTGAGGGCAAAGCAGGAGGTGTTGATATTCTTCTTTTGCTGTTGTTGGGTGAGGGAAGGCTTGGATGGAAGAAAAGCTTTGCTGTTTGTAATGGTGCTTCTCACCTTGTCTGTAGTGGCTGGAGGGCATGGGTACTGGGGAATGAGCTGCAGCTTCCCTGGGACAGCTGGGAACGTGTTGGTCAGCATGCTCTACTTCTTGCAAATCCATCCTGATACCTGCAGGGTTGGGGAGCTGCCCAGCGAGCACCTTCTATGCCTGAGGGAGGACTGAAGCAGGAGTGCGGTCCACTGGGGCCTCCAGGTCTGTTCTGTGCAGCTCTCAGGAGTTTGCTGCTGCCTTTGGACGTGGTGCTTGCTTGCACTTGGCTGTGGTAGGGGTCTGTGCCTCTTGTACAAGCTGCAGGGATCGCACAGCAGCTCTACCCAGTTCGTCATCCACCCATCCATCCACTTCTCCATCCACGCACACCCAGTTCTTCATCCACACGTTCAACCCTCCAGTTCTTCATCCATCCACTTCTCCATCCATTCCTCCAGTTCTCTATCCATCCATCACTCCGGTTCTTCATCCATCCATTTTTCCATCTGTCCCTCTGGTTCCCCATCCACACATCCATCCCTTCAGTTCTCCATCCCTCCAGTTCTTCGTCCATCCACCCACCCCTCCAGTTCTCCATCCACACACCCAGATCTTCACCCACACATCCATCCCTCCAGTTCTCCACCCATGCACGCATCCGTCCACTTCTCCATCCATCGCTCCAGTTCTTCATTCACCCACCCATCTACTTTTCCATCCATCCCTCTGGTTCCCATCCATCCACCCATTTCTCCTTCCATCCCATATCTCCCAGCCATTCTGAGTGCTGACCAAGGGTCTGTGTGCGTGGAGGGATGTCTGTGTTAATTGGTGCTGGATGAAAGGAAGAGTTGTAGTCATTCAAAGGGCGATGCATTCCAGTTTTATTGCAGCTCCTCAGCGCAGGCCTTTAAAGTTGTGTGTGTGTGTGTGTGTGTGTGTGTGTGTGTGAACAATAAGTTAGAAAAGATACTTCGAAGCAGAAAGGGCAGCATTGTTATGAAAATGCTGAAGGGGGATTGTGACGCTGTTATGAAGATGAAAGTATTAAAGCAAATTTAAACTGACACTTTTAAAAAGGAAAAGGAAAAAAAAAGTTTGTGTGAAAGACAGCTCTTGAGAAAACCTTCCCTGGCCAGAATGGGCTGGTGCCATCCCCAGAGGGGGGCACAGCCCATGTGGGGGCTTTGGCTGTTGTCTGTGGCTCAAGAGGATGTGATGGGGCTGGTGGAGCTCCTGGAGCTGGGGAGCACTGGGAGCAGCTGGGCTCGTTGCAGTTCAAGCTGGTCTGAAAGCTGACAAATGCAAACAAATTTTTCACAGCTGTTTAGCAAGCATCTGCATAATGGATTAGCCAAAGGACAGCATCTGGGCTGTGGGTGGAGGGGGGAGGCTGGAAGTGGCCTCCTGCAGTCCTGGGCTGCTCTAGCTGGGGCAGGGGCTGGCTGTGAGTGTGGGGTCAGGAGAGGCAGAGCATGGGCAGTTCCCAGCAGCTCACAGCCTTCTACAGAGACTTCTCTAGAGAGTTCTCCATCTCCACAGCCTCTGCTTTGGGTCTCCTGTCTGCGCTGCAGGTCATAGAATCATGGAATGCCCCAGATTGGAAGGGACCACCGGGAATCCTGGAATCAATTGAGCTGGAAAGGACCTTTAAAGGTCTAGTCCAACTCTCTGCAGTGAACAGGGACACCTACAGCTTGATCATAGAATACCCTGAATTGGAAGGAACCCATAAGTATCACTGAGTGCCAGTTCCCAGGTCCACGCAGCATCACCACCCAAACTCTATCCCTATGTCTGAGGGTGGTGTCCCAGTGCTCCCTGAGCTCCAGGCCTGCTGCCCTGGGAGCTTTGCTATGCCCACCGCCCTCTGGGGTACAGCCTTTCCCCAGCCCTCACCTGACCCTCCCCTGGCAGCTCCATGCCATCCCCCTGGGTGCACCCCGCTGGGATGTGGGACAGCAGCTGACATCTGTGGTGTGTGATGGGGTTGGATAGCACAGCTGGACACCCATCTGTGCCTCTTCTTGGCATTTTCTTTTCCTTGACCTAAATGCATCACTGTGGGGTGATGGGTTCGTGTTGCTGTTAAGCTCTAGTTTCCATTGCATGCTCTCAGATACCCAGTGCCTCTGAGGCTGTGCCCTGTAATTAAAAGCCATCTATTATGATGTCTGAGGGGGCTGTGCTAGTTACAGGGCCACGAGCCCTGGCCCGCTGCAGAAGCGCTGTCAGGCAGTTCCTTCATCAGAAAATAGGCACCAAAAATTCTTCTTCCACCCCCAACTTTGTCTTCCTGCCAGTCCTGGATTCCAGGTTTATTTCGGGGTCCTTTCTTTTGGGTTCGGGTGGGTGTGCAGTGAGTATTTTTTGCCATGCGAGTCTGACAGGCCCTCGGGGAGGATGAGTGGGTGCCTCGGAGCATGAGGGAGAAGCTTGGCAAATGCTTCATTTCCAGGGATCTCTTTGCATTTTTGGCTGCAGCTGCTTTTTTATTCCTGCTGCTCTTCAACTTCTGTGGAACAGCTCAGTGCCGCCCCAGCAGCATCGCCATCCAGGAACAGTGCTTATCCTGTTCCTAGAAAGCTTGGCCATGGAACCTGGGCAGGTCCTGATGTTCTCCCACTGTTGCCAACCTCTGCGTTGTGATGGATGGGATGGCCCTGGGCTCCCTGTGCCTGGCTCACACATGTGAGCATGTGTCATGTACAGGCATGGTGACATATTGCCTTGGTGGCTTCTGGAGGAGTGGAGAGTGGAGAAGTTGGGCGCACTGGTTTGCAGAGCAGGGCTGGCTGGTGGGGCAGTGCACTGACGATGTGGTTGGGATTGGGAATCATAGGGTCTTTTGAGTTGGAATGGACCCTTGAAGGCCACCTGGTCCAATTCTGCTGCCATGACCAGGCACACCTGTAGAGTGCTCAGAGCCCTCTTGCCTCTCCATGAGTGTCTCTGAGGATGGAGCATCCACCACCTCTCTGCACAACCTGTGCCGCTGCCCTTATTGTGAAAAACTTTTTTATATCCAAACTAATCCATTTGCCCTTCTCCTATCACAGCATATCCTGCTAAAGGGCTTGTCCCCTTCCTTCTTACAGCCCCTTTAGATACTGACAGGCTGCTCTCAGCTCTCCCTGCAGCCTTCTCTTCCCCATGCTGCACAGCCCCAGCTCTCAGCCTGTCCTCACAGGGAGGTGTTCCATCCCTTGGTGCGCATCTGTGTTGCTCCTCTGGATGTGCTTCAACAGATTCCTGTCTCTCTTGTACTGAGGACCTCACATCTGGATGCAGTACTCCAGGTGAGGTCTCAGCAGCACAGAGCAGAGGGGCAAGGGGGCTGACGGAGGTGAAAGCAGCATGTTGGTTGGAAAGTACAGGGAAGGGAAGCTTTGACCTTGTGCAGATCCATCTGGTGGATAACAGGGCTTTGGAGGGGCTGTGGGCTCTGCATTGTGCCCTTGCTGCTGGCTCACAAGGTGACCTTGACTGAGCGAGCAGTGCGTGCTGCTCAGTGCACAGAAGAGGAGGATGTGAGATGTTACGTGGGCTGAGCATCCTGGGGTGCGCCCATTGTCCATCTGATGGCAGCAGCTCCCCGAGGGGCTGGTGGGTCTGGCTGTGGTGGCACAGTCCCATTAGCAGTTAGGGTACTTCTGTGCTTTTCCTGTACTAAAACCGCTTTGCATTGTTTCAAGTTCCCCCTCCTCCCCACCACGTGCACAGCATCTCCTGATCTATGCTGAGGGGTAACCTTAGCAACTCTGCTTCGGGAGGTGTGGGGATTCATGCAGCTGCCTTGCACAAGACCCCAGGAGTGTTTCGGTCACTGCAGAGCCCACCCTGCAAAGCAGCATGCATGCGAGGAGCTGCATCTGTGCTGCTTGTGCTTTCCTTGCTGATGCATGGGCTGGGTGCACCGCCTGGTGCTGCAGCCCTGGGGAGATGTGAGAAGGAGTGCTGCAAAAATCATGGGATGCAGGAGCCTGCCTGCTGCTCACCCCGTCCCATAGGTGCAGGCAGTAGCCCTTGGCTACTCCAAATGCTGCTTGGAATTTTTTTTTTTTTGTTATTATTTTTTTTATAGCAGCTGGGAGTGAGCCAGGGCGAAAATGAGCCGAGGCCACTGAAGGGAGATAAGCTGAGACGTAAACTGTGATTTTCTGCCCTGTGAGCCCTATGCATGGATTTCATCTTTTAATGGAAGTGCAGTAAATAAAAGCCATTTTCACAATAAGCTGAGCAACAGGTCATAAGCGTCTGAGCCACTGAAATTGATAGAAGTGAGCTAAGCGTAACAAATCTCCCAAAATTGCACCAGACTCCACTTGTATCTCGTCCCTTCCTGCATCTCACCAATTACAGCAAATGGCAATTATTTCTGAGCCACAGATTTCTCTGAATAAAACCTCACTCAAACCGGAGATGCTTTATCTTCTTTTTAAATACGTTTGTGCCGGAGGAAAAACCCCCGATGGGGAGAAATCCCATTTGATGGGGCTTTCCCGTGCAGTGTGCACAGACAGTGCTGGCCGTGCATCTCATCCTTGTTGGGATGGAGCATCAGTCACCGTCCCTGGAGGCGTTCAGGGAATGTGGAGGTGTGGCACTGGGGGAGGTGGTCAGCAGGCGTGGTGGGGCTGGGCTGGTGGTTGGGTTTAGTGATTCTCCCTGTGTTCCACCTCTGGCTTCTCCCTGCTTTTCCACCTGGGTGCAGTCCTGGGTTCCAGTGGCACCGCTGTGCCAAGGGCACGGTGCATGGGGTGCAGTTCCCTCATCCTTATTGATTTGTGGGGAGTTATCTGGGATATTATTTGGGCGCAGCGCTCCCCACCCACCCCCACCCTGCTTCTTCCCCGTGCACAACAGTGAGGTTGCTGGATGCTGCTGGAGCTGCTAATGGATGAGTGCCATGAGACAGAGGGTGCAGGAGGGTCTGTGGCCTCTGATTGATGCCATCGGTGCTCCCTTATCAGATAACCCTGGGGAAGCTGGGTGATCTCTGCCTGGATTTCTCAGGGAGTTGTAGGTGAGCCGCTCACCGGGTGTGCAGGGCTGCTGATGTGGCACTCTCCTGGGTCCCTGAAACACCGCATAAGGCCTTAGATAGCTCAAGGAATGTTTTGTCCCTCCAGTGTTGGTAGGGGAAGTGCATTGCTGGGGGGGGTTGCGCATGGTGTGGGGCAGGACAGGAGGGGTGCAGTGTTCTCCCAGCCTCAGCAAGCCCCAGCTCCCCAGGATGCTGTGGATTGCACCTCGTGCTGTGCTCCATGGAGCCTCCCCTGAATGCAGATGGCCCTGCTGCCCTCTGCTCGGTTTAGCAAGCACTCTCTTTGTTTCCTTCTGTCTTAACCAGCTGTAATCCATGCCCGGCTGTGCCTCTTACTGGGCAGCCATTTATTTTCCTTAATCTCTTATGAAGCACTTTTATCATAAGCTCTCTGAAAATCTGCTGAAATTAGACCCTCTACATCATCTTCCTCTGTTCTGAAGCCTTTCCTTGTCTGTCTGTGCCACCAGGCAGCCCGGTGCCTCTCTTCCACCGTTCCTCATGGAAATGCTGCTGCCCTGACCTGCTCAGGTTGTGCTGTGTTGCCTTCTTCATTGGCTGACCCTGGCTGCATCCTCCTCTCCTGCAGGCTGATATTTAGCTGTTGAGTCCATGGGTGTGCAGGGGGGAAGGCGTGTGCAATGTGTGGCTAAGCCTGGCTCTGTGCTGGGAGTTTTGTTCTTTCCCATGCTGTGGATGAGGCTCTTTCTCCAGGCACGCACTCATGGCCTTTCCCTGATGTGGATGCCTGGGAAGGATATCATCGCTTGGCCACCTCTCTGCATATGGAGGGGAAATAAGGCTGCTCGGAGCAAAGCTCCCCAGCCTTGCAGGTTGAATCATGGAATCATAGAATGGCCTGGGTTGAAAAGGGCCACAATGCTCATGCAGTTCCAACCCCCTGCTATGTGCAGGGTCACCAACCACCAGACCAGGCTGCCCAGAGCCGCATCCAGCCTGGCCTTGAATGCCTGCAGGGATGGGGCATCCACAGCCTCCTTGGGCAACCTGTTCCAGTGCGTCACCACTCTTTTGAGTGCATGAGTCTGTCCTGCAACTGGAACTGCAATTAGCTCAATTTAGGCTGAAAATGAAGCGCAAATCCCCAAATGAAATTAGCTGGCCGCTGCTGGCTGGGGCCTTGCTGTGTGGCTGCAGCCATCACCTGCTCTTCTGTGGCTCAGAGTAGCCCCTTTCTGGCAGAGCTGCTCGTCTGTCTCCTCGAGGTGAGCTCTCCCTGCTGGGATGAGTTGCTCTCAGCTGATAGGGACATCACCTTCTGCATCCGCTTGGAAAACTGGAGTTTAGAGAGGTCAGAATCAAGAGTGAGGGTTAATGTTCTATATTGTTTAGACCAGAGCTGTTGCTTTCATGATCTGATGTGCTCTGGCCATTCTAGGAGTGTTGTTCTAGGAACAATGGCTCTGACCATTGAAGGGAAAGTTTATACCTTTATATATGTGTGTGTGTGTATATAAAAGCGTATTTAAACATGTTGGCTAATCCATTGCAAGTAATTGTTATTGGTTACACAAATTACTGGCAATATTGCTGTGACTGTATTACAGCTTAAATTCTCACTTGATTGCTAGCACATAATTTTTAGCAAATAACTAAAGCATTCCAACTTAAACATTGTCACAGTATCCTTTAAATAGGCAAATGAGGTAATTACAATCTCCTTGGATAATGGGATGGCTTCTACCTATAGTGGGCACGTAGTGCATCTTAGTGATTTCAGCAAGCTTCACTGGTCTGCCTGTCCTTAAGTGGTAGTTCTGCAGAGCTTAAAAGATACCAACTTTGATTGGGTTGATGGGGAGCTCTGTGAATGGGAGGGGGAGAATGGAGCAGGTGGTGTTTGGGTTGGGGAATGTTGCTGGGATGTGTCCTGGACACTGGGAAGGACCTGGCTCGTAAGGTGGAAGTTAATTGTACTTTGTGTCAATGCATATTGCAGTAGGTCAGTCAGTGTCCAGCCCTCAGAATTGGGGAGGTCTGTGAGCGCTGCAGCTGAGGAGCACCCACTGCCAAACCTGTCCTCCTGAGTGCTGGCCCCTTTCCCCCCATGCTGCTGGTTGGTCC
This sequence comes from Alectoris magna, assembly GCA_030625065.1. Classification (NCBI taxonomy): domain Eukaryota; kingdom Metazoa; phylum Chordata; class Aves; order Galliformes; family Phasianidae; genus Alectoris; species Alectoris magna. Next base: position 3,186,366 of record CM060579.1, on the reverse strand, counting down.
AGGAAGGAATGCGCAGCTGCAGAGTGAGCCCCATGGCCACACCTTGCCGTGCTCACCGCTCTCACGTGTTCACCCCCTCTGATGATTGTTCGTTTAGGAGCACGCCTGATTGCTGACAGCTTTCAGGAGTTGTGGCACAATTGAATCAGTTCCTTTTCAGAGCGTAGAAGCCCTCCAGATTGTAATCAGGGGCCATTCTCCATCTCCATGTTTTGCCCAGCAGGCAGCTGCCTCCAGTGTGCTCCTCCTGCTCCTCCCAGCCTGCTCCCTCCCTCCTGGGATGCTTTTGCTCCTCTGCTCCAGTTCCAAACGCTGAGGTCCCTGCAATGGGCTGGGGACCAGTGCTGTCTGCCCAGAGTGAGCCGGTGCACTGAGGGTCAGCAAGTCAATGGAAAATTGAGTGTGGAGAGAATTAGGGCAGCAAGGCATAATAATAAAACCTATTGCTGTTGAAGCCGAGCCAGGAGAAGCTATAGAAGGAGGGCTGGGTGCCAACTCAAGGGAAAAAGTATGATTCAGTGTGGCCCTTAGCTCATCCATCTGCAGGCTGGAATGGAGATGGGAATAGGTTTGGGGGCATGCAGGCAGTGGGGAAGTGATGCTGAGCCCTGTGCCATGCCCATAGTGGGGGAAGGGTGGGCGGGAGGCAGCTCCAGCACAGCAGGGTGCACAGGGGGATGTGGGGCTGCCCTGGGTGCCCTGAGGCTGCACACAGCCTCGCTCCCCTCCTGCAGCCCCATGCCTGCAGCTTTTTGCAGCCTTGCTCCGCTTAGATATGGTCTGGCTGCTGTCAGGAACTGCTTTTCCTCTTCCCTGTAGGGCTTGGGGTGGTAAATCTGAAAAGAAATATTCAACTAAGAACAGCTTGAGCGTGGTGCTGTGCATTGAGCTTTGTTTTTTGTTGCTCTTGCAGTACTCGGCATGCATGCCTTTTTTTCCAAGGGGGAAATCTCCAACTTGTTAAACAGGAGATGCCTGAGGTCCGTGGTGTGAAGGGCTGGGTGGGAATTGTTCTGCAATGAAGCACCTGTGCTGTGAAGGCTCTGAAAGAGTGTGTGTGCTGAAGAGCATCCTTTAGGCTTCAGGGGCTGCTTGCTTTGCTGCGATCCCTCCCTTTGGAAAGAAGGGCTGCATGAGAGTGGCAGTCAGCTGGAAAGCAAAACGTAGAGCCCATCTTTGTGATCCTCCTCCCCACAGGCAGCCCCAGCAGGGGCTGCTGAGCATGGGCTCAGCTCTCACAGCCGTGTTATCGGCTGACTATAGGCTGCTTTGTCTCCAAGGTTTTCAAACTTTCCTTTGTCCCAGGAAGTCAGAGTAAATTGCAGGCAGCCAGCTAGAACGTGCTTTCCTCGGGGATCCGTTTTCCTTGGCAGATAAGCAGGATTTTGTTAGGCATTGAGGTCTCTGCAGGCTCCTCAGCCCCTCTCCCTGTACAGCTGGTGATTATGGGCCGCAGGATGACACGTGTGCCTGGGGAGCCCCTGACTGAGGGGCAGTGGCTGGGAAAGCACAGGCATCCCTACAGCATCCTCATTGCATCCTGCCGGCATCCCATCTGCACCTCACTGCATCCTGCAGCGTCCTCAGCTGCACACATGGATGCTGCTGCTCTCACTGGGGGTTTCCTCAGGGAAGGCTTCCAGGTGAGGGAAGAACCAGCCCTCGTCCCATTCCAGAGCCTCACCAGGAAGCACATGGCCCCAACTCCAGCTTCATATCACGGCCGTGAGTCGGTCCGGGTGGAGGAGCTCATATATCCTTGTTTCCCTAAATGAAGGATGCACTCAAGCAATTGAAAACAACTTCTGGGACAATCTCGTTCCATTATGTCTAATGGAATTGGGTATACGTGGTGCGTAGTGTGTGCTGATATCTTAGAGAAACAAAGAGGGATTTTCCCATTATTCAGAGAATGGATGAGACGTGAAATGAACTCCTCAGAGGCGTTTCAGTTTGTCACAATAGAGCAAAGTGAGTCACATTTGGAGGATTTGGGAACAAAATGCGTGCAAGTTTGTATTCCCCATGTTTGCGTGTTCCTTCCTCTTTATTTCCCACCCCCCTTCCTTCTTTTTCTGTTAAAATTTGGCAGCAACAACCCAAAGTCCAAGGACGTTTCTTACAAAGAGATGACCACAGCCTCTTGGTTTTGTCCCCCGCTGTCCCCAGGGTGGGCTGGAGCTCATGGCTGTGCTGTGGGTTCCGAGCTTTGTTCCTGGCTGCTGGTGCAGGAAAACACACAGGTTTCCAATGGAAGCATCAGCAGGCTGTCCTGATATGGGTTTCATTTGCCATTCTGTTGGCGAGCCCGGAGGAGACGTTGAGTTGTGTCTTAAAAGCTGGCAGTGACCACGAGGACTGGCGAATGCAGTGAAGCAAAGCAGAGCATCTCAGCTCTTCAGAATGCAGCGGCTGGAGCATACCAGGAGTACCTAAATATCCTGTTGAGCTGCAATAATTAATCTCATATTGATGAGTAAGCTAATGGAGCCAATGGACTATGGGATGTTGTATGGGCAGTGTTGGGATTACTCAATGCTTGCCAGCCAGAGAGGAACGGACAAAGCTTTCCTCGCTGTTTTCCACTTAGACTGTATACTTCCACTGAAGAAATGGGGGAAGGAAAGGGGTGAAGGCTCTGTTTGTACCCTTGGGCTGTCTGGATTAGAATTAAAAAGGGTGAGTTTACTTGGAAATATTGTTTTCCATGTCTGGATTCCAAGAGGTTTTGCTGGGCATCGTTTGGTTGATTCTGCACTGTTGTGTTTTTGGGGGGCTGGGATAGGGTTGGAGATGCAGCACAGGCAGCAGCTCCCCTCCATCACCTCGTGCTGAGTTCGGAAGGGATGTGGAGCCTTTGTTTTGTGGCACCAAACACTGTAGTTTGTTTCTCCTTCAGCCGCATCGCTTAATTTTCTCCTGCAAAAGCACTGCCTGAGAATGAGGCCCTGACAGGAGAAATTTAATTAGAAAGAGACATAAATCTCTTCCATGGCCCTACAAGTGCCCGGCTTCATCCCTGCTCCTTCCTTCTTTGGGTCTTTGTGCTGAGCTCCTCTGCTGCACCCTGATGAAGAGCTGCTTTGAAAGGCAACTCGCAACTCTTCAAAGGACTGTTTCCCGACTTAACAAATCAATGCATTAAAATCTATAAATATTTAATCCCTGCTCGCCCTCTGGAGGAGCTCCATGCCTGCTGCCTTGGTCTTCTTCCCCTCTGTGCTGGGGTGAGAGCCTTCCCCATGGCACACCATAGCACAGCTGCCCTACGGCATCCCGCTGTCTGTAGGGGAAGCCCTCGAAGACCACAGAGAGCATGGGAAAACCCAGATGGTGTTTTTAGATGCGAGTCAACTAGCAAGTTGCATGGCATTCCCAGCAGGTTGAACCCTGGAGCTTGTAAGGGTGTGGGAGTTGTGTTTCTAAGTGTTCTCCCATCTACTTAGGATGCCCAGTGGTGATCTTGGCCAGACAAAGAGTCTTTGGGAATCATAGACTCGCTTGAGTTGGAAGGGACCCTTAAAGGTCAAATAAGTCCCACTCCCCGTTCCACCTTGCTGTCCCGACCTGTTGTGGGAGCGTGGCTCACCCGTAGCCCTCATTTCTGTGCGTGCTGCAGCCCTGAGCTACAAAGCACCAACCAACCCTCAGGCGAACTCTAACAATCTCTAGAGAAGAGACATCAATACTGTGAATTGTGACAGGGGTCCTTCATCACTGTTGGGTTTTTTTTTTTCCCCTCTCCCCACTGCAATTACGTGCAAGGACTTGCATCACCTGCCGTCAGAGCTTCCAGGGAGAGGCAGGGATTGGCTGGAGGGTTTTTGGGGCTGATGACTTGAAGGATGGGAACAGGCCCTCCTTCAGTCACTCCTGCGCTGCTGGCTGTGTGTCAATGAGCTGTGACTTTAAGAAGCCTCAACGATGTGAATGCTGGCATTCTTTTGGGGAGATGTACCCCAAGGCGTGGTGCTGGAAGCCTTGATGCCCCATTCGTGCTGGCAATCAGCAATGGTGCTGGGAGGGCTGCGTGGTGGCTTCTGCTGTAGGAACCTTGGCCCGGTGTCCTGTTGCCCATGCGTTGTCTGCAATCTGCCCTGTTCTAATTTCTGAAAATAGGAGAGAACCCAATAGGTGAGAATTTCTGGGGGCTGGCTGTGATGCGGGGATGCAGCCTGCAGGGAGGTGTGTGGGATCCATCCCGCTCTGAAAGCCACGAGATGCCGAACGTCTTGATTTCACCCCGCTCCCTGAAATGGAAAAGGAAATTCCAAAACTCTCACCGTGACAACACTGACATTTCTGTTCCCATTTGCTCTGAAATTACCTTTCAAATATAGTTCAATCCTTCTCCAACAGAAGGCCTGTCAGAGAGAGACTCTTTCAGGACAGCTGAGAAGGAGAGAGAGTGCTGCAGCATCCCTCCGAGGGAGCTGAACGTGGCACATCTCCACTCCCAGTGCTGTGCTGTGCTCTCTCCTCCTGCAGCACGAATCCCTAAGGGAGGCAATGTTCTGAGTATTGTAATTTGATGATAATAATTCAGCATTTACAGAATCTTCCATCTTTGAATAACAAAGCATGTCAGGAAAAAAGAATGTGATCCCCGGTGACAGGCAGGGGGATGAGAGGTGAAGTGACTTTGCTGGGTGAGCTGAGCTGCAGATCTGGGGGTGAAAGCTGCATCTTGGGGCCTCAAGCTGTAGGGTTTCACCTTCCTGCATCGAGCAGGGAAAGGAGGCTGTGCCGGAGCTTGGGAGAGGAAGGAATGACATTGTTCATCTGCAAAACAAACAAAAGCAAGCTCCTGAAAAACGATCCCGCTGCTTTCTGATGACATGTGAAATGTCAAAGCTGGAGAGAGCAAGCAGTTTTTGCACTCCTGCCCTTGAAGAAGTGTTCAGACATCCACATGGAAGCAGTGTCCGTGTTATCATTATACCTAATTGTTCCAACTCCTCCTTATCTGCATGGCTTCCCCTCTGAGATGACCGAGTGAGGGGATATGGGAAAGGGAGGGGGCAGTGAGTCAAACCCTGGGTCTGGAATGGGAATTGTCTTTAATTAAAGTGCTGCAGTGCTGTACTCACTGACGTGGCTCAGCAAAGCACGGCTTGAGGTGCAGTGGTGGGCGGGCAGCATCCGAGCAGCCTGGGAGCAGAGTTTGGAGATGGGTGCTGATCGGTAGCTGTTTCTTTCTGAGATCTTTGTTAAATGCTCCTGAATTAGTGGAGCTGCCCGCAGGCCCGCTGCTGGGCGCTGGGAGGGAGCAGGGCCGGGTGCATCTCTCCCTGCTCCAATGCCTCCGGCTGTGTTCTTGCATTCTGCTGCCCGTTCCGGGCATGTGCAGCCTCTTCTCATCCCTGTGCTCTCATCATAGAATCATTGAGGTTGGAAAAGACCACTAAGATCCAACCCCATCCCACTGTGCCCACTGACCGCATCCCTCAGTGCCACATCTCTGCAGTTCCGGAGCACCTCCAGAACGGTGACTCCACCACTCCCTGGGCAGCTGTGCCAATGCATCACCACTCCTCTGGAGAAGAAATGTTTCCTAGTATCCAACCCAAACCTTTCCTGGTACAACTTAAGGCTGTCCCTTCTTGTCCATTGCTGTTACCTGTGAGCAGAGGCCGACCCCCACCTCACCACAACCTCCTTTATTGGTGGGGTGCACAGTGATGTTGCTGTGGTGTGTTGTGGGGTTTAAGGAGCTTGGCATGGAGAAAGAGGGGGCCCGAGTTGGGCATCCAGGCTGCAGTGCTGGTGAGAACACGCGTCCCTGCAATATGCAAAACACTTGCAGGAGCAATGGGAATTTCTGCCTGACCTCAGCTGGTGTGATCAACTGATGCCCTGAAGCATGAAAATAAATAGCTCTGACTCATAAGAACAAGTGGTGCAATTACTTTAGCTCGGATAAAATATTTGTAAGTATCTAATCCTTTCCTGTACCATGTGCAGAAGCGAGCACTTATCTCCCTGCTGCTCCCCTTCCCCACCCCGTGCTCTGTGTGCAATGCCTTTGCTCCCGCAGCAGTGCAGGCAGGGATGCTGTGACCCCACAGCCACCATTCGCCGCATGGGAGTTATTCTGTCCATCCCATGCAGCTGAGGGCAGGGGATGCTGACAGTGATCAGCCCCACTGAACACCTGACTGCAGATAGCTTTATGTGCAGGGAGCTGTGCGGGGTTGCCTGTGGTTATGGGGCTGAGCGTGGGGTGCGCTCGCTGCTGGGGTTGGTCACCAGGCTCCCCAAAAAGGGACCCCCCTTTGCCGACCGCTGCCTTGCCCTGTAGCTCTCTGCATTCGCCTGGTTAACATCCCAAGCTGTCTTTGTGCTCTTCTTGCAAAGTGCAGAGATTTTTCTGACTCAAACATCTTATTTTTTTAAGAAGTATTTTTGTCCAACACTGATTTAATGGTACTTTTCCTCGAGCTTGCTTTTCTTCTCAAGCACTCCTTGTTTCCGAACTAATTGTCAAATGAACATTAAGTTGACAGCAAAACATTTTAAGTGGTTGTCTTTTTTTTTTTTTCCTCCCCTCAATGCTTTCAGCAAACAGAAAAATGACTTAATCACATGGCTGTGCCCTGATGTCCAATCTGCCTTTGGTTGTGCTATATTTGGACAGATGTACGTGGCAATACGTTCCTCCTCTTTTTTTTTTTTTTTTCCCCTTCTTTTTCTCTTGATTTCACAGTCAGCAGGAAAATAGCCCTGACTTCAGCTGTGCTATTGCAGGATTAGCATCTTGCCAGGACCTGAGCAGTGCAGCTGGAGGTGTGCAGGTAGTGGGTTTGCAAGGTTCCCTGCAGCACCAGAGTGAAGGACTTATGGCTGGATGGGGACTGAGTGGCACTGGGGTGCTGCACCCGAGCTGCTCTGAGGCAGTCTGAGTCTACAGAGCTAAAAGTAAGGATGCTGCTATCCTGGACTGCTGTTCCTCATCCTCCTCCCAGCCCTCGTCCCATGTTCCATAGGGCAGTGGTGGTAGTGGGACCGTGGGGTGATGGAACATTGGATGTCAGTAAGGAGAGCTCTATGCTGGGAGAGTCATGGTGGCGTTAGGGCTTTGCTGGCCTCGTAGTGGTGCGGATGGGTTTCTGCGTCTCAGCGTAGTTGAAGCTGCACCTCAGGTACCGTGTTCAGTTTGGGGCCCCTCGCTACAAGAAAGGCACTGAGGCCCTGGAGCGTGTCCAGTGACGGGGTGAGAGGTGATGGCCTTAAGTTGTGCCAGGGGAGGTTCAGGTTGGAGATTAGAAAACATTTCTTCTTGGGAAGAGCGGTGATGCAGCGGCACAGGGAGTGGTGGGGGCACCATCCACGGAGGTGTTCAACACACGTGGAGATGTGGCACTGAGGGATGTGGTCAGTGGGCATGGTGGGATGGGTTGGGGTTGGACTTGGGGATCTTAGAGGTCTTTTCCAACCTTAATGGTTCTGTGATTCTGGCCAAAGCAAGCAGAGGGATTTTCTAGTGCTGCTTTACCAGCAAAATAGATGTTCAGGTATAGAGGAGTCATTGCCCTAAACCGAGGGGCTTCTGAGCTCGGGGCACAGATTGGGTCGGGTTTCTCTGCTTGGCAGTTTGAGTATTCCTGCCAGGCACTCCGAGCAGGGCTGGAAACCAAAAGTGCCTGTGACACACACAAGCTAATTACCATGGGCTGCCCCTGGAGAGCGGCTGTGAGCAGAGCTGTGCGTCGTGTATCTCCATCACTCCCTGGGAAGGAAACAAAACCAGGCTTGTACCCACGGTCCCTGCGGACACGGAGAGATGTGTGGCTCAGACTTGATTGTTTTACTGTCTGTTGCCGTGATATCAAAAACATTTAATGAACACATTTTGGACGTGCATCAAAGTGCCAGCACGCTGCATGCTTTGGGAGGGAGGTGCTGAGGTTCCCAATAGAACTGGTACCCTGAGGGAGATAGCACCCTGTCACTGGGCTGCCTCCAGTTTCCCGTAGAACTCACTTCCTGGGCATGAAGGGAGGAGACAATATCCCATAGTGCCTCCGCTGTGAGCCCGTATGTCATATTTGTGAGGCTTTTTGTTCCCCTTCAAAATGGAGCTCTGTCAGTCTGCCTGTCTCGGGCATCCCAAAGGTTGTGTTTTGCAATGTAGCAGGATTATTTCTTTGGCTGTCTTACTGATAAGAAGTGACAAGAGTCTCCATATGGCACTTGTCAGCCTTCCCTCTAAAACGCAAGTAGCCTTGGAAGACTTTGGCTTGAGCAAAGCGTGCCCTTCCAATGGAAACCTATTAGCTGCTGCTTTTTCTCTCCTCCCTCCTCCGTCCTTGTTAGAATAAAGTGCTTTGCATGATTTTCCCCCTTGTTTCAGCCAACAAGCATGTTTGTTTCTCCTTAATTACCTGGGTGTCAATGGGGTGCTTCATCACTGTCTCTCCTCAGCCGGTTCCTTTTCCTTTCCATGTGTAGCAGCTAATCAGAAGCCTCGATTGCAAATCCTGCAAAATCCTTAAGACTTGAAACTGGAAAGTAACCAAAAAGTGACCTTGAAATGACTTTCCATGTCCATGGAAATTAAAATTAACTGGACTGATTTGACTGGCCTGAGGGGAAGAAGGTATTTTAAAATAATAATAATAAAAAAAATAGTAATCTGACAAATGAGCCAGGAAAGTTTTGAATGTCTCAGGTGAACAGGAACATTAGAATATGTATTAGTTATAAATGCTGTAGTGCGGAGTGCCTGAAATTGTTGGAGGAAATAATCAGTGGGTTTGTAGGATATATGAGGATGTGGCCGTGGGAGCTGCTGTTTATTCTGGTGGCTCTGGCAGTGTGTTGCACAACTGCAGAGCGTTGGAGGGGTGTGCAGGTGTGGTGTGTTGGTTGTTGTGAAGATTGAAGTGGTTCGTGCAAGGTCGTGTGGGACGGTCCTTGCTGAAGTTGTGGGTGAGTCCGTATCCCTGGTCCTGCTTCCTCCGTATGGATGAACAGCTGGGATGGAGATGGCTGGTGATGTGCATGGGGTTGGTCCTCTTGGGGTTTCCAGGCCCTGGGTTTTCACATCCAGCTACCACATCCTCCCAGTAGTGCCACGCTGTGGCTCTATGAAATGTCATCTTTACCCTCATGGAAAATTTCTTCTCCAAAAGAGTGGTCAGGCACTGAGCAGGCTGCCCAGGGAGGTGCTGCAGTCACTGTCCCTGGAGGTGCTCAAGAATTGTGGAGATGCGGCTCTGGGGCACGTGCCAGTGGTCATGGTGGGGATGGGTTGGTGGTTGGACTCGGTGATCTTAAAGGTCTTTTCCAGCCTTTATGATTCGATGCCAAGCAGTCAGAAGTGCAGCATCCACAGGGGGAAGGGTGTTGGTGTGCTGACTTGGAGAAACATGGGGTATGAAGGAGTAGTGGGGTTATGTGGCAACCTCCATTTCCCTGTTGTCAGTCCCAGGGCTGCCAATGGCCTCGTTTGCCAGTTTTGAGGTTGGGCAGCAGCCTTATCTTGACAAGAGAGAGAGATTTAGAGCTCTGTAATCCATGCTTGTCCATCCTAATTACTTCCCTTATCAGCCTTCAGGAGAGTAAGTTCACAATGGTAATTAGTCCCTTGAATCCCACCCTATCTTAATAATGAACAGACAGTTTGAATAGCAGGGAGGGGGAAATTTGCTGTTTTGGGCTGGGAAGGTCCTTTTTGGGTGGAGAGTAACATAGATTTCTTAAGCAGTCAAACACTGTCTGCGGAGGGCAGCCTGGGGAGGCACGAGGTGACTGCACGATGATGACCAGGAAGAGCGTGTTGCATTTGTGTTTGCATAGCATGAGCTGTGCCAGGGTAGGGAGTGCTGGTGGGGTAGCATCGAGGTGGTGAGCGCCTGTGGCTCATGTGGGTCCACCTGGAGCTGGAAGCAATGCCGTTGCTGCAAATGAGCCCATTCATCATTGCTGGTGTTGGAGACGCAGCACAAAAAGAGGGCAGTTTGACCTAATGCTGCCCTAGAGCAGCTGCAATTACTGGAGTATAATTCATTTCAAATGGATCCAGAGATTTCTTTCCATTAACATCCAGAGCCAAATAGAGGATTCCTGAGCTGAGCGGGGGGAGGCTGCATGCTGCAAGGGCAGGGCTGGACCTGGCAGGACTCCTCCATGCTTCCCTGGGTAGGCACCAGTTGTCACTGCTGCTGTTTAAACGAGCATCTGAACACAGGTGGCATTATTGGGTGTGATGTGATGATGAAGGGCAGCCAACGGTGGCAAATCTCTTGCATAAAAGCTTGATGTTCAGCTTTTTCCAAGTGGAAGGGCTTCAGTTCGTAAAATTCAGATATTCCAAGCCGGTGCATTGTTTTGTGTCCAGAAGTTTGCAGGAGACAGAAAAGCATGACTGGAAATGACTCAGCTTTCATTGATTTTAGGAGTTGTTGTTGTTGGGGGTCAGTGTGCAGAGAATCACAGAATCATTAAGGCTGGAAAAGTCCTCTTAAGATCACCAAATCCAACCCCAGCCCATCCCACCATGCCCACTGACCACGTCCCACATCTCCCCAGTTCTGAAACACTTCCAGGGATGGTGACTCCATCATTCCCTGTGCAGCTGTGCCACTGCATCACCACTCTTTTGGAGAAGAAACATTTCAATGTCCAACCTGAACCTGAGACTGTGGTGTTGGTTTGGGTGCCTGGCGTTGCCTTCACTAGAAGATCCAGCTGCGCGTTTTGCATTTGGTGGTTCTTTGAAAGCAGACGAGTCCCAACCCAGCCCTGTTGTGTGCCGTGGAATGAGGCCGTTCAGCAACAAGGTGGGTCCGAGGGGCAGGAGGTGCTTTTGCATGCTGTGCTGGTTCTGAGAATAAATGCAGCTCGGGCTCTCTGCTCCAGAGCTGACCTCTGTCTCCAAGGACCCTGCAAATAAATATGTGTAACGGGAAGGACAGAATTGGAATCTTTTTTTAGGTCGCTGCTTTAATTTTCAGATGTCTTCTATCTAACCTGGCCCTGGGAAAAACATCTTGGTTTTTATTACAAGCCCCAAAGGCTCATACTAATAGGTTGGTTTAGAGCTGGCAATAATGCCTTCCAGAAAGTGTGTGCAAAGCTAGCCGAACTTGAGGCTCTGCCAGCACCTCAGCATCCCCATCTCAGCATCTTCAATGGCTTTTTCCATTCCCTGCTCCCAGCCCAGGTAAACCATTGGCCACGTCCAAGAGCTCGTGGTTGAGCCCAGATTTTTGGGGAAGGGTGCAGGGACATGGACTGGCACGGAAGATGCGTTCCTTTCTGCTCTTTCCAAGGCAGTTTGCTCCTTGCTATGGTGCCAGGCAGTGATGGCCATGATGAGGCAGTGGGCACAGGGTAAGGACCCTGGTGGCTCCCACATGGTGCAGCTGTGCTGGGGGCACAGCTCCTGTGCCATCTGCCTCTCCTTCTGTCATTGAGTCTCTAAATCAAAGAGGCAGCTCCGTTCAATAATTCATAGCCTCATGTCGCCTCTGTAATATTTAAAGGGGGGAAAGATGCCATTTGGGTTGTCCTTCCTGCAGGCTGGAGGGAGAGCAGCAGGAGTGATGGGGACGGTTTGGTTCCTTGAGCAGCGCAGTTCATCTGGCAGCCTTGCTATTCCCAACACCCGACTGGCAAAGCTGTCCCTTAAGGAGTGCCTTTTAAAGGTCTCATCCTGCACCCGAGCAGGCTTACTTTCATTCCTGTAAAGACCTTCCCAAAATCGGAGCGGAGTGGAGGGTGCTATGCAAGTCCAAGGCGTTTGGTTGTTTAGAAGTCACTGGAGTACCCCATGTTCATTATTTTAACAATTGGAGAGAGGATTTTATTTTCTCCAGAATCATAAACGCAATCTTCAGTGTGTTTTATGAAAACAATAAAGCTAAACTCTAATAACCACACATTTTCCTTGCTTTATGTGCACGCATCCTTGGGGAACGGGGCCTCAAGGACTCATCTTGCTCTGCTTTTAACAGAGTTTTAATGTGCTCAAGTTGGGAAGCGGTGGAGAGCTGGATTCTGAATTTGCTTTGGTACCTGAAGGAATTTCTTTGCCTTTAAAAATGCTCAAGGTGAGCAAAAAAGGAACGTTTGGAAGAGAAAATTAGTGACGCAATGCAAAGATGTTAGCACTGCGATCTGCAAATCAGGCTTCATTTAAATGCTGTATATCACAAACTCTTCTACACGAGCACTAATTTGTTTTCTAGCATCTCTCTTTTCCTTCTTTTTTCCTTTTAAATCCTGTGAATAATATTGTTTTCTTTTAGAAGAGATCTGAGGCTCTCAGAAGCAATTTGTGACATAGAACCAAAGCGGGGAGGTGAAGGGAAGCGGGTCCTAAAGTAGTTAGCCACCTGATGGATTGTTTTATATTTGAGTGCAGAAGTAGGTTAGGGCCCCAGCTATGTCTGTGGCTGTGAGTTTTGATTGAGAACTCACTTAACGAGATACTTTTCATCCAGAAGCGTTGAGAAATCCGAAATGCCATGGAGATGCTCCAGTTTTGAACACTTTTCAGGGAGCAGGGAGGGAAGGAAATGCCATCTTTTGGCATTTCTTTGAAGAAGTGTGGGTATGGAGCATTCTGTGCTGTAGACACTGTGGGACAGCAAGTCGCAACTGCCTGAGGGGAGGTGGTGGTGAAGTGGGGGTCGGCCTCTGCTCCAAGGCGACAGCAATATGGTGGGATGGAATGGCCTTGAGTTGTGCTGGGAGAGGTTCAGGCTGGATATTAGGGAACATTTCTTCTCCAAAAAGAATGGCATTGGATTGTCTCAGGTTGCTCGGAGGGTGGTGGAGTCTCCATCCCTAAAGATGTTGCAGAACTGTGGAGATGTGGCACTAAGAGTTGTGGGCAGTGGGACTGGTGGGGTGGGTTCGAGTTGGACTCAGTGGTCTTTTCCAACCTTAATGATCTTATGATCCTATAAAGGCTGTGTTTTTGGCTGGTCCTTGAGAACATTGGGTGGCAAGAGAAGGAACCCAACATGGGGAAGGACGATTTGTGGCTGTGCATCCCGAAATGTCGACACCAAAGAGCTGAGGAGCCCAAACGGTGCTGGGGTGGGAGGAAAGGAGAGGAGATGAGATGTGGTGCTGCTGCTGATGGCAGGAGGTGGTGTGTAGGGGTGGGCATTTCCCAGGAGGGGACATTTTAGAGCCAGCTCTGTGCATGGACAGGCTGTGGGTCCCACGCTGCTCCTTGTATGCCTGGAAGGGTATTTGGGGCAGCAGGAGAAAAGATGTGCTCTGACCATCCCCAAGGGCACACATAGACGTGTGCTGAGCAAACCCTGGGATGCACACCTGCTCACACGTGTGGCCAGCAGTGTCCCTTAGCTGGCAGAGCCATCCTGGGCAGCAGTGCTTAATGAGCCCCAGTTTGAATGTGCCAGCACTGCTCGGTGTCTGTTGGAGCTGACGCGGTGTTCTCACGTCCCGAGCCCTTTGATGCTTGTCTGAGAGCATCGGCTCGCTCAGGCTTCCAAAAGAGCTCTCGGCAGAAGAGTGATAAATGTGTTTAATTTTTGCGGAGCTTGTAGCCTGGTTTTATCCCAGGATCCGTCTCTTGAGGTTTTATTAGCTGATGGTGACTGTAGGAAAAAGTCAAAGCGACTAGATAGGAACAGCCGTGGAATTGATGTCGGAAGCAAGAGCGTGTTTTGGAGATAACGTTTCTCATTCTCACCATTGCTGTGTGCTGAGTTCTGGCAGCACAATCCCAGTTCTGCTGTAGCTGTGTGGCTGCTGCCCACCAAAAACCCCTCCTGTATAGATGGGGGATGCTTTGTTGTGCCCTGCTCGGGTCTGCCAGGGCATCCCTTCAGGGATCAGTGATGAGACAGGTGACAAATGCCCATTTCCCTGATGTGCAGCTGATAAACCTGCGCAGGGAGAGCGGCAGGAGGGGGCCCAGCTCCTGTGTGCTGGGTGGGGGAACCGTTACCCACCTGTGGGGCTGCAAGAGGGACAATTTGCAAACATGCGTTGATGCGTTCCTGCAGGGAGCCAGGCTGTAAATCATCACCTTGCAGCCTGCATGCAGATTCATCCGGGGAACCTATTTAATTAGGGGATAAATTTAGAAATCAATTATTATTTGCAGAAACAGTTTCCTTCCCTCTAATGAGGCTGCAAGGATTCATCCCCTTCTGCCTCTCCCATGACCTTTGTGTATGCAGAACAGGGCTGGAAAGGCTCGGTATCTTTTCTTATTATCGGTGATCCTTTTGGGGTAGCGAAGTAGGACTTTCCCCAGGACTCTTGTAGGGCAGCGGATGGGGATACAGAGGTGAAACCGTGCAGCTTGTGGATCTATTGGTGCAGTGATAGTGGGGGAATTGGGTCCAGCGTGAATGGGGACGTGGATCAGCCTTTCCAGTGAGTGGGCTGCTCTCTTTGTTGCAGCAGGCAAAGCACTTGCTGTGAGAGAGGTGCCATGCTGGATGCAAGGACTGTGCTGTGCCCAGCCCAAGGTGGCAATCATGTCACTGTGAGAGCATCGCTGCTCTGGGCTGCATGTGTCTCTGCCACTTAGGTGCTTTTAAGCTCTGACAAATTGCTTTGCCTCTGTTTTGATTTACCCACTTCTGAATGTGGAAAAACTATTTTACCCACAGGCTCCGAGAAGTCTTAATAAATTCATTTGCTTTTATTTTACTTTATTTTGGATTTTAATGCCTCTTCGTCATCTGATGCCACTTGCGGAGCCCTCCAGCTGCTCTGTGCTTTTAGCTCTTTTAGCTCGGGCCGCTTCATCTCAGAGCAGCTCAGTTCAGGGAGAGGTGGCAGTTTTGATAGCCCTGTTTCCACAAGCCCATGTATTCCTGGTAGGGGATCTGTGAGCAGCCATCATATTGCCTGCTATGTGGGCACTTGTGGGGCTATCCAGAGACCAAGAACTCAGAAGCATCTCGCAGAGGAGGGCCAGGATGCTCAACTAATCCTAATCCTTGCTTGAAGTCTGCCTTGAGAGCAAGGGTATGACCCTGTTGGAGTGGGATCCCCATCACGATGTACATGGTGGAGCTCTGGCAAGTGTTCCGCTTTGTATCAAATACTTCTTGCCTTTTGGGCACGTACAAGCCCAGACTTTTCCATGCTGCTCATCCTGCTGCTCCAGGTGATCCCATCCTTGCTTGCTGCTCTCCTGTCCTGGTGCTGTCAGCCCATGGGCAGCTCCTGCAGTTCACCAGCTGCTGGCTGTGCCAGCGCTCACCGGGAGGGGAGGATCTGTGGGGGAACCGTGCTGTAAAAATTGCTTTGCTTCACCGCCTGAGCAACGCCGTGAGCTATCATCTTACCTTCTGGTTTTAAGAGGTATGTTTCCCAAAGAGAGACGTTTAAAAATGCATGGAGGTTATAAAGATCTTGGCTAGTTGTAATCAAGCTCTGGGCGATGCTTGCCCCTGGAGTGCCGCTCTGTTGCTCCAGCAGTGCGCTGTGCACACGTGTGGATGCTGTAAGCCCGCCGCAGTGCTCAGCTTTGTGGTGGAGCCTGCTGGCTTTGCAATGCCCTTCGAGTCACCCCAGCAGGTCCGGCTGCCCTTCCCTCCCACGGCAGCTTGCAGGGAGGAGCAGTGCAGGGATACAAAGCTGCCCCATCCCTGTGGACTGTGTGCTGCAGCCACGGGCACTGCCTGGCTTGGGGCAGAGCATCCTGCCCTGGTGCTGCAGTTCTCTGCAGAGAGCTGAACTCCCAGCCCTGCGTGTCCCTTTTGTCTCACATAACCCAGCCTTAGCACAGTCATGGGGCACTGCTGGCAGTGCTTGTTACCTGCAGGAAGGCTTCCCTGTTGGAGAGATGTGCACCGGTTTCTTTAATGGGGATTAATGGTTGAGTTATCAAAAAGGAAATGGTGCTTGTGCGTTTGAAATAGCTGGCAAAAGCCTCTTCAGACTATCAGCTATTCCCATTTATCAGCTGTGTCTGCTTGGCTTTGGGTACGGCACTCAGTGAGAACTCAAAGTGTCCTTGGGGACGTTGCTGTGTCTCCATCGGGAGTGGGGGTGCAAAAAGGGCAGAGGGCTGCAGCACAACATCTGTACACCATCCCTCCTGCAGGCCTCCTCCATTTCTGGGGGTTACACAGGAGCAGCTGTGATGTTTAAAGTTGTGTTCCTTTGCCTTTCTGGGGATGATGGCGATGCTGGCCAACTGGATGAGGAAGCTGCCCGCAGCATCTCTCCAACCCTGCTATTCTGGCACTGGTTTAGTGGGTATGGTGGCAATGGGTTGGCAGTTGGACTTGGTGATGTTAGTGGTCTTTTCCAACCTTAATGATTTCATGATTCCCTTCCGGGCCCAGCATTCCCCATCCAAGCAGCAGTGCCCTGCTGTGCCGAGCCACGTGCCAGACGTCTCCATAGGGCTGGTTTAACATGTAGCAGCACCATCTGCCTGAGTGCAGTTGGCTTCCACAGCTGGTCAGTGGGAGTCTCTGCTGACAAATAAAAATGGAATTGAATGGAAGGGAATTGAAAGTCAAAAGGGCCCTGTAATAATTTTAGACCGCCTGAGGCTCCGCGCTGAAGCCCTGGCATTATAAATAAGGGTAATGGACTAGGGAGTGAATTGCAATCAAAGCAGCTGTAAGAACGGGGAACGTACACGGAGCTTCCTTAAGGTGCGTGGAGGCTGATTGTGATCTGCGGGCTGTGAAGGGAGATCAATACCTGCTCGTGGCTTCTGTCACTCTCTGCAGCCTTTGGTTAGAGGGGATGTGGGGGCTGCGGAGCCACAAGGAGGGGTTTGGGGTGCACAGTGGGAAGGACTGGCTCTGTCCTCGTTGCTTGTCCCATCTTATCTCCTGGTCCTCAGCTCTGTCTGCATGGTGATGCAGCCTGCTGGCCTCCTGCTGTGCCTCACCATAATTGCATCTGCCCAGAATATGCACTTTTTAGAAAGAAAAGCACAGTGCACACATGAATGTTTATGAATTAGTTTGGTGGGAGAGTGAGAAGAATCCCGATGTTCTGTTTGGGTTCACTGTGCTTGATGTCAACTGGAAGAGATCCACTGGTGTTAGTGGGACAGCAAGTGCAACGCCAGGCTGTGGCACATGCGTGTGCCACACGTGTGTTACACAGCTCTGACCTGAAGGTGAAATGTGTTGGAGAGCCCTTTGCACATGTGTGCTTCTGCTGTGCCCATGCGTTTGGAGTGTGAGGGCTTTACTGGTAAATGGGTGTACGTCTTGAAGACCACAAGCTGGGGTGCAGACCTTCATCAGTTCAGAAACTGGGGGTGTGCTGGTCATGAGGGACCAGCTGGGGGATCCTTGCTGGTGGCTCAGCTGACTGTCAGCTGTTTGTCAGTTATCTATCAGCTGTTCATCAGTGCTGCCTATGAGCTATCTATCTACCATGCCTATGCAACCTTTGGGGTGCCTGCTCTCTAGAACGTACATGAACCCAGCTTCTCATTCTTCTCCTTCTAGACAGCCCCAAAACAGCAAAACCCGCCTCCATGCACACCTTGCCTTGTGCTGGGCTCTGCCCATTTGGTTCATCCAGCATCAGGCAGAGCAGAGGAGATGCTGAACTCGAACCCCACAGCTCTATGGGCTGCCTCAGGACCAAGGCTCCCCGCTGCCCTCCTGCATCCACAGCAGCTCCCAGTCCCAGCCCTGGGGATGTGCTGTGCCTAAGCCACCCGTGGAGTTCCCTGCAGGTGCAGAGCATCTCATGCTTTGAAAAGAGATGATCAGAGGGATCTTGTCAACCTTCTTAAACTTCTGAGCTTCTCTATTCCCTTTTTTTACAACGTGCAGCTGTGTTTGTGTGTTGCCCTGGGGAGCACTGCGAGGGGAGCAGGTTTAGAAGGAAAGGAACATGTTAACATTGAGCAGAGGGAAAGGGGAAGAAATAACGAAGTGAGCTAATGATTGAGGAGGAAAAAAACCACCACATTGCCAACAAAAGACCCAAACCCTAAGAAGTGTTAGGGCCTGTTTGACTGCAGAATTGTCCCCTGGGGAGCAGGGGGAAGCCCCATTACTGGAGTCATTTTGGAGCAAGTCTGCTATAATGTGCTCTGCAGGGAGCAATTGTGTGCTGGCAAGGGCGCTGGGGAGATCTCTGTTTATGACTTTGTGCATAATTTTGGTTCATTAGCATAAGTGATAGTAGCTAGCACCAGAGAATCTATAAACCAGCACTTGGACAGTGGGTGATGGCTTTGGAGAGCATGAGCTGGGGAGAGCCAGTGGCTGAAGGCAGGAGCGGTGCTGAGCATTAGGATGAGGGATCCGGGGACCCTCTGCTTCTGTGGGTGCACCCAACAGGACTGGGGATGGGGAGGGCTGTGGGTTGGGCCTGGGGCACAGAGCAGAGGCAAAGGGCTTCAAGCAAAGTGGGTTATTTCAACGCCGACCTTCAAGGATGAAACAAAACGTGGGCAATGGCGGTGGATTAGCAGAGAACAAGCCAATTAAATACAAAACACGCTTTGTGAAACTTGGTGGCAGATAAGGCAGGGCTGCAACCTCCCGAAGAGCTGATGAACGCTGAAGCATTGCATAAGGGCTGGCGGGGGGAGCTGCTGAATATTTCAAGCCTGGCAGCCTGCCTTGGAGAAAGCAGGGGTGAAAAGGCTATCAGCACTCTTTGTGCCATCAGCCAGACAGCGCGGGAGGAGGAGGAGAAGGAGGAGGAGGAGGAGGGGGTGGGGGAGGGAGGCAGAGCGCCCGGCAGCCGGGAGGCACGAAGTAACAATTCTCCAACTTTAATATCTGCTGTTTCATTTTATATTCATCATGTCAGCATAATCTGCTTTTATGGGAATCGTCTTGGTTCCCAACCAAGTGCGTTTAGGCCTTCTTGCTTTTAGGTTTGATTGTAATAAGAGCTGAAGACTACGAAATATTTGTGTGTGAGGATTGTAGAAACGGTGGAGGGGAGATGGAATTACCAAAGCGATCGGATGGAGCCCTGCTGGGGTCCCACATCCCTCCGTGACCTGTCCTGGATGGGTGACTTTCCCATTGCCATGAGCGGTTTGGGTTCTGAGCAGTGGGAGGTTTTTGTTTGGAAGGTTTGATTTCCAAGGAAAACATGAAGCTGCAGCCTTATGGGACCCAGAGGAAGGGCAGAGAAGGAGAAAGTGCTCTGTGTACATTTTCTTGAATTCAGAGCGTCGTTAGCAGATGCCATCCATCCTCTGGGGGCAGTCAGCATCATTGCCAACACAGGCAGGGCTGGATCTGTGGGTCAGCCTGACCATTTTCTCCTTGTTTCACCCACAGAGCTGTGGCCATTGCTTTAGGGCTGGCTCAAACGCTGAATAGCTCGAGTTCTTGAATAGCTACAGCCTACAAGTGCTTTTCCATTGCTCCCCATTTCGAACCCTCGCCGTATCTCATTCTATTTTAGTGCAGGAATGCCCTTAATTTGTTCCAAAAGTATTTGAAAGCTCTGATAACAGGCAATCTTGCTGCAGACTATTGCATTCCTGCTGATGGACGGCGTATCGCTGCTGTAACTACCGTGTAGATAGCGGAGTGACAATGCGTGTCCGGCGAAACACAGGCAGTGTAATATTCGTGTCAAGTGCTCGAGGCCAAGAAACTTCCCCGCATTTGGATATTGAAGGGTTCAGCAGCTAAAAGGGCTCGAGAACATTTTTCTTGCTTTTTTTTTCTTTCTTTTTCTCTCCCCGAGCAGCAGATCTGCTGGAAGGCTCCCAGTGTTCTGGCAGGGCTGGGGGTGGTGATGGCCAGGTTTCTTGCATCGTGGGGTTCAGGGCTGGGGTTGCATTCAGATATTTATAAATGGGATGGTAAATGGCACCCGGCGTTGATCAGGAATTGCCTCGCTGCTGGGTTTTGCTTAACATTGCGAAATGAATGTTAAATTGAAGTTTCTACTTTTGGAAGAGACCTTTTGAACATGAAACAGGCTTATCTCCAGTCTAGGCTAAAATCCAAAAAATTGCCTGAATCTCAGAACTCCCCAGAAATGTTCCCTGTGATCCGTTTAAACACCCCGTGCAAAAAAAAAAACGTGTGTGGAAAGGGAAGAATATTGGAGGATTCTGGCTGCTCCTGGGGCTTTTCCCATGCGGCTCTGGTGTGGTGAACCGTTGGGAGCGGCGGTGGTCGGGTCCTGGCAGCACCGCGTTGGGTCCCTACTGTGGTCCAGGCAATGCAGCTTCTGATCCTGAGCCCGTTTGGGAAGCTGCAGATATGTGTGGGAAGTGTGCATGCCCGGCAAGCAGTAGTGCAGATCTCCCTGTCCCGTGGGTGGCTGCACCTCTGAGCAGAGTTAGGATGGCTTTGAATAAGCAGGGTCCTCTCCTGTGATGCTTCTGTGCTGTTCCCTCCTTGTCTCTGTAGGAGGGGCTGTGCTATCCATCCCAAAGCTGAGTCAGTGTGCTTCTGCTCCTCGATGTGACCTTTGTTGCAATTTTAATTAGACAGGTAGATGCTTTTCAGTGCTGAGCTTTGAAGTATTGGTATAAAGACAACTGTGGTTAAACAGCCCTGATATTGCCTTCATTTTGTTCTTACTTTTACCACCAAACGAGGCCCTCCACTCTCATCTCTTTGCAGGTGAGATGGCCGTGTTCCTTTCCTTACTGTGCAGTCTTGCACCAGCTCCTGTCCTGAAGTGTGAGCCGCAGACCTGACTTGATTTGCAGGGCAAAGACTGCGAGCAGCTCCTCTTGGCTCTGCTTTACTCCAGCAAACAGCTATTTATATTAAAGGAGAGAAGGGATTATTAGGAGACATCTCGTTGCAATGACAGAGATGTGACAGTGAGTTCATGCATCCCCTCCAAAGTGCGAGCGTGGGCTCTTTATGGATCCCATGCATGGTCAGGAGCTGTTTAGTTTTTTTCCTTTGAGTGCTCAGATGTGCACAGAAATTGGGGATAACGACCAGTGCTGTGCTTGGGAGGCAGCGCTAATGAGCACAGCCCTCGATGAGGTTCAGCTGGCAGTGGCACGCCTGCAGTGTCATTAGTGAGGTGCTGAATAAGGATCTGGCAGTAGCAGGGTAGCCTTGTCCTTGCCCCAGCCCTACTGAAGCCCGACAGCAGCAGTGGGGCATTGCCATCCCACAGCAGCAGCCCCATGGAGCCGTCCCATGGCACAGTGGGGACTTCTCTGCTTTAATCTGTGGTTCAAAGCCTGGAGTCTGCTGCTGAACAATGTGCTGGTTTCAGGGTTGGGAAGAAGTGTTCCTGAAAAATAGACTTTTGTTGTTAGGTCAGGAGGGGTCAGCACTTGGGTCTGTAGAAGTGGAAATGCCTGATCTTGTGGCTCGTGGGGCTACCAGTGATCCAGCACCTTGAAGGACCTTGACCCAGAGGATGTTGGGAGCTCTCAGGATGCCCTCAGCTGGGCTCCCTTCGTTGATCCCACTCCAAGCTGGAGCTGGCGGTGCTTTTGCCCAGTGGCTTTCGGGAATACAGAATGCAGAATGCCCTGGCTGCTCCCTCCATTAGAACCACAGAATCATTAAGGTTGGAAAACATCTCTATGATCACCAGCTCCAACCCCAACCCATCCCCACCATGCCCACTGACCATGTGTCTCGGTGCCACATCTCCACTCTTCTTGAAAGCATCATTCTGAAGCATGTCACGACCCATTGAATCAGATGTGAGGTGGCTCTCCCCAACAGAAGGGAATTGGGTTTGGATTCCCCATGATGTGACTGCCTGCTGACACCCCACATCCAGTGACTCAGAGGACTGCCACTGGGAACCTGACATCCTTCCCATTGCTTGTATTGCAAATGGAACAACAAATGCAAAAAGAGAGGTGGTGGAAGGAGAAATATTGTGGCTTATTTAGCAGTAGTATTTTATTTTTTTTTTTTTGGTTTCAGTTTGGCTGCCAAACTGACAAATCAGTTCTTTGCAGAGATCTGTTAAAAACTTGATAGGCAGCTGTGGAGCTGTCAGCACTCCTGTTCTGCTGCTGCCTGGCCAAGCCAGGAGTTGCAGCTGCAGATTGGAGCTGCTGGGAGTGCTGAGTGCAGAACTGTGCTTGCTTTCGGTTGCACGATGCCCGAATTGTCCCAGCTCCTCCTTTGTCAGGTATGGTGCCGTGGTGGTGTCGGGTGCGGATGCTGCTGTGCTTGGGTGTGTTGGGATGCTGTCATCCCGGCTCCCAATCCTGAGATGGGAGATGCAGGTTAGATGTTAGGAGGAAATTCTTTACGCAGAGGGTGATGAAGCCTTGATGTCGTGGAACAAACTGACCCTCGGTTGCCTGTTTTGTCCCTGCAGAGATGTCGGGGACGGTGGCGGACATCTCGTTGGTGCACTGGAAGCAGCAGTGGTTGGAAAACGGCACCCTGTACTTCCATGTCTCCATGAGCAGTGCTGAGCAGCTCTCCCGGGCCACCCCTCCCAGCCTCCAGGAGCCTTCCGAGATCGTGGAGGAACAGATGCACATTCTTCATATCTCTGTCATGGTGAGTGGGGAGGGCATGGGGACAGCAGTGGTAAAGAACAGGCTGGAGAGTCCGACGTGCATGTCTTTGTCCCTTATCTGTGTCCTCTTGTCCCTCCAGAGAGGGAGAGGTGTGTATGAAACGGCCAGGAGACAAAGTGGGGCTGGTCTTGTATGAGAATGAAAGTGGGGCAGTGGGAATGTGGGAGTCCTCGAGCCTCTGCTGGCACCTGTCGGAGTGTTGGCAGAGATCTCCTTGGCCTTAATGGTGCACGCAAAGGCAAGATTGTGGGTTGATCTCTATATTTTTGGAGCTTTGGTAAGCTGAATTTCATATCTTGAGAAGTTGTGGTCTGCAGCACGATCCTCCTGTTTCAGAGCATCAGTCTGATGAGTGAAAACGTGATCTCAGTGCTTTGAGCATTTCTTGTCTTAAATGCTGGCTGTCACTAACATACTGTGTATGTGTTCTGTGCCTTTTAAGGTGCTTAATTCAGTAACTTATGAGGCGGTGGTCTAGAAGTTAGGTTTCTAGATCCCCAGAGCACTGTGTACCTGCACGTCGCTTGCACAAAGGAAGTATTTTATAGGACTGGGAATCCTACTGCAGCACCTCTCTGCACGAGGTGCATCTGTTTGTGTTTTACAGCCTGTGTGCCATTTCCATGCCGTCTGTTTTTTCATTTTGGAAAGCAAAGCAGAGGTAGCTTCATGATGACTTTTTTTTTTTTTGTTCCTGCTTGAACAGGCAGCTATTTGGCTTCTACAACCTAAATCTGGTGGGTTGTTTTTTTCTGAGCGTCCCAACCCTTGTCAGCGAGGCTTTAGATTGGGCATCGAGTGCAAGCGAATGCAGAAAGAGGCTTTGTGTTAAGGCTGTTGGGTGAGGGAAGGCGCAGTGTGATAGCAGGATGGCAGGAGGGGCCTTAGGGTGACAGCTTCCAGATGAGCGAGGTGAGGACAGGAGAGAAACCAATGTTCCTCGTGCACAGCAGCTGTATTTCTACTTGCTTTCCAAGTCCTGGTGCTCCCAGCAATGGGAGCTGTGCTGGGGACCTGCAGAGCTCCCTGGGCCAGGACTGCCCAGCAGCAGGAAGCTTTGCCCATCTCTTGGAAGATTCATTAGCTTCTTCAAGTGAACCCAAGCCAAGGTTGGAGTTACTAGCAGAAGACAAATGCCTTTTGTGGGTTTCTCTCAAAACCACATGGATTTGTGTAGCTAGAGTAAAACTGCTCGGAAGTCTTTGTTCCTCAGATTAAATGCCAATCCATGTCCCTGAGCTTTGGGCTGCTTTCCCATACTATTACCTTCCGTCCCAACCCCAAGTCATTGCATCCTACAGAGCCCAGGCTGCTGTGTGCCATCCGAGTGCCCAGCTCCTGCCCTCCCGTGTCCTGCTGTGTGCCATTCACTTGACGTGGCCATGCCATCATTTCTCTGCATCCTGCCACAAGCCCCAGGGGCAGCTGTGACCCTCTCTGCACCTCTGCTCAAGCTGAAGGACATCTGTAACAGCACAGTAATACTTTTTTTTCTTTTTTTTTTTCTCACCATTTTGTCTTAATCTTTCCCCAATGAAACATAACACATTAATTACTGCAGTTAAAGGGAATTCAGTCTCCATTACTGTCTGCCACCCCTTTCCTCTTGGCTTGAGCAACTAAGATTTGTCTCCCAGATGAAAAGGGAGGAAAGGAAATATATATATATTTATGTAAATGCTAGATTTTATTTACTCTTTATTTTTTGTGCAGCGCCAAGTAGGGAGGAATCAATATTTTTGTCATTATGTCTGTTGTGTTTTTTCCCCATAATCTTAGCTGTTATTTGGGTTTAATTGTGTTGTTTCCTCTTGTGTGGAAGTAAATCTTATCTGTTTTGGATTAAAATTCAATGAAGGTCACAGCAGCTCGAAAACTTACCAGGCTGCAGCAATTAATGTTCATTTGGCTTTGATAAATTGGAATGTTCCCCACAATAGGACTGGAGTGGATTTCAGAAGCAATAATTCTTCCATTAACTCAATGATTCCCTGCATGATAGAGCGTCTTGTCACTGCTCTGTTTGTCGTCTGTCACTTTGAGGATCTGGGCATATGCCTGATATGATTTATCATGATTATTGGGGCCGCTTGTGTCAAAACATTTTAAACCACTAATTATTCCAGCCTTGTAAATTGCTGAATTTAGCAGAACATAAGATATATTTTTCTCCACCATATTGTGCCTGTTCAGTTATTGTTGAGCATCGTTGTGTGCTCAGGCTCAGAGCCACGTTTTCTAGTACTTGCTGCAGCTGTGAGTGCAATTGCAGGATGCAGAGCTGTGGGCATTGGTAGGATGGGCACATCTCACCTTGCATTGAACCGCCTGAATGGCTGAGCTGTTTGGCATCTCTTTGGCTCTGTGTTGCCCTGTGCTGTGCCCCTAAGATGGGGATGCAGGGCTGGTGCCTGTGGGATGTGATAGGTGGGGAAGGCTACCTCTCACCTTCCCTGGATGGTAACACACCAAAGCCTCATTTCATCTTGTACCACCTCCCTGCAAGGGACTCTTGGAGTGTCTGGAATAAAGGTGACAAGATATCATCAAACTGATCTTTATTTTGTAACTTCTTGCTTTCTGCAGGCAGCAGAGAGTTAGCTGCTGGTTTTTTTGGTCTCCTGGCAGATTTTTCAGCTCTTATTTAGACAAGTTTCCTTTTTTCTTCTTGATCTTACGCATCCCGATGTGTCCCTAATGATCAGCTGCTTGTGCTGTGCTCTGTCAGCTTTTAAGATGGGTATAAAGTGTGCTCTTAAATGCTTCCCTCTGATTGAGCATCCTGCTCTGAAGTGGAGCAGAGTGGGATGTGCAGCCCAATGCCTTCCTCCCATCGCCAGGGTCAGCACTACAGGTTCAGAAACACTGCATCTGTATCCAAGAGCTGGGAGGGTTTCAGAAACTGCTTCCTCCTTCCTGAAGCTGTTTCTCTGCTATCATCCATCCATCCTTAAGCTCTCTTTTTCACCTTTTCCTGTCGAGAATGTCATGATTCTTCCTCTCTGCGCTGCCTGCGTTTCCTCGAAGAGCCCCGTTCCCATTGGTCTCCCAGCTTTGGGTGTATTGGGTGTAAGGGCTGAGCGCTCCGGTGGCTGTAGGATGCTACTGGAGCCTTGCTGGCTCTTTGCAGTGTGCCTTGTTGACAGCAGCCAGCTCATTTGGAGAAGAATGGTGTAACATGAGTAATGAGGTAGTGAAGGAGGCACAACATCTGTGTCATCATTTCTGCACCAGGAGGTCAACCGGATTCATAAAACACACGCTTCCAGCTTGTGATATGTTTAGGAATTAATTAGGGTAGGGGAAAAAAAAAATTGCTGCAGCAGCAGATTTCCTTATCTGAAAGTTATTAAGCAGCTAAATTGATCTCCAATGAGCTGTTTGTTTGTTGTTTTTTATTTTTAATTTTTTTTTTTTAAATTTGTAATAAAAAGAGGAATAGGGTCGGATGTATATCTGTATGAGAATTGTGTCCTCCCCCTCCTACCCTGTGGGGTCAGGATAGCCAAGGCTGTGGTGTGCTGAGCACTGACGGTCCCAGTAGGAGCTGCCCCAGGCCGAGCCCAGCGCGGCGTGCGCACGGCAGCCGTCCCTGTCCATGGTGCTGAGCCGTCGCCGAGCTGTCTGACGGCGCTGCTGTGGCTGTGGCTGTGCCTGCTGCCCATCAACCAGCTCATTCTGGGCTGGGGGAGACAACCTCTGCCTTTCCCAGTCTTTTCCCCTCCGCTCCACCTTTGCAGAGATGGGATAAAATGGGGAACCAGGTGTAATTAGCGATGCGCTCTTGTATTTAGGGAATTCGTTTTGGGGGGATTTGTCTTTCAAGGGTTGCTTTCGTGACAGAGGCACCTGGTATGTTAATCATTTTTCACTCGTACCTCTCTTTTCTACCTTAGTTACTGGGAATGCATTATTTTATAACTCTCCATCTAGCAGAACCCCCTGTGTTAAAATATGTAACTGGAGTGCTTGATTTGCATCACTGATAAAGTAAGGATGAATAAACACTCTTAGTTCATCCAAGCTGAGCAGCGAACCAACTTTCTGATGTCATCCCTAGGGCAATCCAAGTCGATATTAGGGGAAAAGCAGCCATGGGAGGGGCTGCTCCTTGCAGATGGCATTGAACGCGTGGGATGCATCTGCTGCCATAGAAATTTTCCATCTTCAACGTGCTGAAAAAGGAGAATAGTTGGAGGGGGAAAAGCATGAGCTCGTGTTAGATAGGTTGTTGGTATAGACAGAGGGTGCTTGAGCAGATGCTGAAGTGAGGAACTGAAGGAGAAGCGTAGGGATGTTGGGAGAAGCGTGGTGAGAGTAGGGTTAGTGCATGGCTCAAAACATGGGCAAAAGGGAAGGCACTGTGTGCATCTGCCCTCACCCTGTCTGTGCGCACCTCCATGCTGCTGAAATGTCAAGTGTGTGTTCATAGTGGGGTGCCCTGGGCTGTGCTTGAAGTTTGCAGATCATAGAACCACAGAGTGGTTTGGGTTGGAAGGGACTTTGAAGACCATTGAACCCCACCCCCTGCTGTGGTCTGGCTGTCCCCCATCAGCTCAGGCTGCCTCGGGCCCCATCCATGGCCTTGGACACCTCCAGGGATGGGGCACCCACAGCTCTCTGGGCAGCCAGGTATGGGTGAGGAAGGCACATCCCTGCCCCATATGGGCTCGCTGTGCCTTGTCTTGCCTTTTCCTCACACTCGGTGTAATTTGCAGCTTTGCCTTCTCTCAGTAGTTGTCCTTGTTTGAATATATGTGCAGTGCTGCTTGGAAATGCTTCTATCAGGTAAATGTTATCAGCATCGGGAGCCGGCTCATGTGGAGGTGAGCTGTGACAAACCTGATGTAGGATTGCTTTGAGATGTTTGGGAGAGATTTTTGTACGAAAGACGGAATGTTTTGTTGGCAAATCTCGCAGCCTGGAATAAGTCTTAATGACAGGATGAAACGCAATATCTTATTTGTCCCAAGAAATATGATGTTTGCTTTCATTTGGAGCTTCTTCTTTTTCCCCCCCCCCCCCCCCCATTTAAAAATAAATTGGACTTAGTTTCATACGGCAGCATAGCAAAGTGAAAAGGCAGAGCGCTTTGTGCTCAGGAAAGTGTCAGAGTGAAATGTTTCTCCTCTTCAGCACTTTCCATATCCTCCCCACAACGCTTTCGTTTCAGCTGATGTGAAACTGTCTGAGCAGACAAACCATTTGTAGAACATCTTGCCAGGCTCTTTTTTTTTTGAGTAACTGCAGCTAAACCATGGGTGAAAAATATTTGATGAACGGCCGTCAGCACCTGCATCACCCGGGAAGCAGGGATTGGCTGGAAATAAACCCAAATCTGAGTCTGGGTTCCATTGGGAAGGGATGCTCCAAAACGTGCTGATGTGAAGCAGAGGAAGAAGCTCATACATGGGTGATTTTTCTGATTGTTGCAGGGCTGCTAATATAGCTGAGAACTTCTTTGAGGGGAAGAAATGTGCGTGTGCATGTCTGGATCTGCTGCAGGAAATGGGGCACAATTCCCACTGGTGTAATTGGGAGTAGCATTGGCCACGCGTGGTTATTTTTACCTGTCCTGCTCCTGCTCTGCCTCCCCCTCATCCCCCCAGACAGCAGGACCCAGCTCCTTTTTAGCCTTCGCAAGGTCTCTGTGTGCAGCAAAGAAAATAAACTAATGGTGCTTATTCTAAAAATCCAATTACCTAAAACCACAGGAAAATAATGATTTCTAAGGGAGCGGCGTGGGCTGGGTGCGGGTGCTGGTTCAGCCTGGAGAAGAGAAGGCTCTGGGGAGAGCTGAGAGAGCGGTCTGTTGGTATCTAAAGGGTCTGTAGGAAGGAAGGGGACTGACTCTTTAGCAGGGGCTATTGTGACAGGACAGGGAGACGTGATTTCAGACTAAAGGAGGGGAGATTTAGTTTGGATATAAGGAAAAAGCTTTTTATGGTAAGGGCAATGAGGCACTGGCACAGGTTGCCCAGGGAGGTGGTGTTGCTCCATCCCTGCAGACACCCAAGTTCATGCTGTTGGGGCTCTGAGCACTGATGGAGCTGTGGGTGTCCCTGTGCACTGCAGGAAGTGGGACCTGATGGCCTTTAAGGGTCCCATCCAACTCAAACCATTCAATTATTTTGTGACTACCCCGAGCCCAGCTCTCCTTGTTGCACCAGACTTGGAGGACTTGGGATGAAACCATCATGCTGATGGCAGCAATTGCAGAGAGAGCTACTGGGGAGCATGGAGCAGCTGACGAGGTGAAATGCAGCTCATTCTGTAAACACTGTGGACTTCTGGGAGAATGGTTGAGCTCCAGAGAAAGCACAGAGCACTGTGGTGGAGTACAGGTATGTCAGAGCTGGGTGTGCTTTGGGACATGTGGTTGTATGGATGCTGCCACCCGTGCCATTTTAGGACCCTGCTCTTTGAGACCTGGGGTGCTGCGTGCATCTGAGCTGATGGAGGGGCTGTGCTGCCGGTCACAGTCACCTGTGGTGTGGGGTTGGTAAAGACAAGACTTGCTTACAAATTGCAAACAAAGGGCACGTTAGCTGCAAGGCTTACAAAAACAAACAGAAATGAGGTGAAAGCTGCACATACATCGACCTGCAGCTCGAATTAGTGCCAGAGGCTCATCTGGCTTCACAGCATCAAGTAAATGAGCTGCAAGGTGCCTCTCAGCTCCGTGGCTGAGGTCTGGTTATGGAGGTGTGGGGTTGCCCCTACCCTAGCATACTGCTTGTTTTGGGGTGCCCCACCCAGGACCTGCAGTGGGTTTGGGTGAAATGCAGACCCTCAGAGATGCTTGCCCCATTGCCTCGTGCTGGCCACGTTTCCCTCAGCAAAACAAGCCGTGTGCTTTGTTTCTTTGCTTTTTCCCTTTTTAAAAGGCCACTTTTCAATCCTTTGTGCTCTCCCTCCTTGGCATGCAGGGCCTTAAAGGGGAGGGAGCCCTCAGCCAAGCTCTCCATCACATGTCCCTTGTTTTGCTGTGTTATTTTTTCCCCACTGCTGCCCTTGCCAATGAAAGGACATTGTAGAGCTGCTGAGACTGGCAGGGGCTGGGACGCTGCCTGCCAATAGCCTCAGTGTGTGAAAGGGCTTAGGAAATATGAGCTCTAAATTGGTTACCAGTTTTTCCTCTTTTTTCCCTGCTAAAAGAGCCCTGTAAAGCCTCCTCAGCACCCCCAGCATGAGGGGCTTTGCACAGAGAGCATGGGAACACCAAGGGCACCCTTGGAGCACCCCATGAGAGGAGGGGGGCAAATGTTGGGCATCTGCCCTGGCTGTGCCACCCCCCCCCCCTCTTCATGGCTTTACAACGCTCCCTTGGCAAGTGCCTTCAGGTCCTCAGCTGCAATGCTGAGAGAGTGGGAGGGGAAGTGCATGGCTTCCCGCAGACAGTCAAGAGCTGTGGGGTGCCCAGAGCTTTTTTGGGGCTGTGGGATGCCCTGAACTTCCTGGAGCCACGGGGTGCCTCAACCTCCATAGGGCTGTGGGGTGCTCGGAGCTTCCTGGTGCCCCAAACCATCCCTGAAAGGGCCCTATGCTTTGAGACTGTGGCTTTGCTATAGGGAGGAAGAAGAGTCTGCAGGCCTGAGTGCCAGCTGGGCGCACGGAGGGAGCAGGAGCTCTGCATGGTAGCCTTGGGCACCAGCATTCTACCTACTTTCTCAGTGGTACCTTAGGAAACAGCAAAGGAAAATTCCACTTCTAGAAGCACCTACTGTTGTCTTTCTCAGGGCTCAGGCTCCTGCTCTCTCCCCTTTATATGCCTTGCAGCCAGCTCTGAAGCAGAAGCAACGCTCTCTGCCAACCTAATGATTAGCCTTTCTGTTAATGACCCACGAACAGTGTCCAAAATAAATGAGCCCAACCTGCTCATCTTATTAGCCAAATGATTGTGAAGAAGGAGGAAATATCTGCAAAAAATTGCTTAGGCAGCTGGAATTTGGAAGTTTGATGGAGTCAGTGCTTGAAGCGTGGAGAGGGATGGGTGAGTTGTGCATCTCCAGAGAGGTGATGCAACTCCTGGGGGGTGAGCCCTGTGTTTTTGGGGGTGTTCCTGCTCCCTCCTTTACTCACTGGGCTCCTGGGGTCATGGTGCTGCTGAGCTCATGCCGGGTTGGTGCAACCTTCACCTTTTTGGGCTTGTAAGGTGGTTGTCTCAGGGCTGGGGCTGCTTCCTTCAGCCTTCCTATAGCTGTGTTTCTTCCCTGTAGCTGTAACATAAGCCCTCATTGGGATGGAACCTTGGGGGGGGGGGCATGCATGCAGCCTGGTGTTCCCCTCAGCCAGATATTGTTTGCTCTGCCAGTGAGGGATTGCAGCATGGTGCAGCTTATTCCACATTCAGCTCATTCCCAAAGCCGAGAAGCTTTGCAGTTATGTTTTTCTGGCTGCACCAGAGTTTTCCTGTATTTTTGGGTTCCCTTCCACTTTGCAAAGTTCTGGGGCTGTGGTTTCCCTTCTTGGAATGAGCAGCCACTTGCATGGTTTGGCTGCAGCAAGCTGAAGACCTGACCTGCTCCTTAGCTAAGGAAATCTGAGAGGGGGAATCTGGAAACATGGGAAAATCCTTTCCCATCCCTTCCACTTTGGCACAGCCCTTTGTGTTGGGCAGCAGTTCCGGGTCTGGGTCAGAATTGCAGCTCATGCAAAAACCAATAACATGTCACCTTCAGGAGCATTTTATATGTCCTTCAGCACTCTGGGCTGCCATGCAGACCTCTGCACGGGGCAGACTGATGGGATGGATCATCATGCTGCTGTGCCTGGGCTGAGGTGCTAGCAGCCATCCTCTCCCTTGCTGCCCATTCCCAGTGGTGCACAAGGAGGTGTGTGCAGCTGGGGAAAGCACTAATGGCTTCTTAACCCCCTGCAGCAGTATGGGATGGGAGATGGCATTTATTTGGCTACAGAAATAGAAATGCATCCTACAGCAACATGTGGGGCTCTGGCTGCAGCTGCTGTAAAGGACCCACCATCTGCCACGTGTAAATAGGGAGTGTGGGAGCACAAAGGCTTTGCAACATCGTGGCCTGGTGATGGTGGTGGGGAAGGGCTTTGGGGTCTGAAAGCATGATCCAGTCTGCCCCAGGACTGGCCCTGCAGCCTCGTGTTTAGTAGCAGAGAAAAATGTCCTTGTTGCCTTGTCCCCTCCCCAGGCAGGAGACCTGGCTGAGGATGCTGAGGTCTTCCTGCTCCATCCAGCACCCAGTGTGCCCACCATATGCTCCCTGACATTAGCACTGCAGCTTGTCCTGCGGTCTCCTTCTGTTGTACATAGACTTAAATCGTGTCTTGGGCTTCTTTCTTCCTTTCCTAACTGGTAAGGGAATTGCTAATTGTATGGTTTTGTTCTGAGGAGTTTCAGATTTGAAATGATTATCTGTGCTGGAGAACATCCTGACAGTGCAAAAACCTTCAGAAAGGCGGTGGATAACCCATGGCTGGTTGTGCCCATCGATCCCTCTCTCTGCAGTGATCCATCCTGCAGAGCTACCTCTACTCCCCGCACTGTGACACCTGGTGCACATGGAGCTTCACCCCCAAGAAGGCTCAGTGCCAGCTCGCAGGTGTCACCTCAAAGGCATTTCTAAAAGCAAGTTAGTCAGGTTTGTGCTGACGTGGTTTTGCTGGTTTTGGACTGAAGGGTTGTTTTTTGAGAGTGGAAATTGTTTTCTCGATGCTCCAACCTCACATCCATGCATAACCCATCGATGGCACCAATACCCATTGAAATGCTCCAACGAGCGATGGATCTCCGTAGGGCTTTGCCAGATGAGAATTCCTTTCCCATAGCATCTCAGCAGTGGAATGGATATGGAGACATCATTAAATCCATCCCTCTGCCCCAAGCGGGATTAATAAACCCCTGTCACTGGTGATGGATGTTCCCCTATCCTGTTCTGCACTGCTGCCCTGGCCCTGCTGATGGATGGAGGTTTGGGGTTGGGCTGCAGCTGACCTGAGAGCATCACCTCCCAGCACACCGACTGCAGCTCGAGCTCGCTCTTATTTCAGGGGAATTTTACACTGTTTGAATGGATTTAAATAAGCAGGTGGTTGGAAGTGATTGATTGAGAACCTTTCCCTATAAATGCTTTGCTCCGAGGGTTTAGCAGCCCCAGTGTTCCCTGCAGTGCCGTGTGCGTGTCCTTGTCCCATGGAATGGGCCACGTGCAGCTGGCTGCTGCTGGACGTGCTCCTCCTTTCCTTGAGTGTGGAAGCCCCTGTGCAGCCCAGCCCTGCTCTGTGCGGGCATTACCAGGCTGTAGCTTCACCTGCCGCAGCTCTTGGGATGGGCTCTCCTCTCCTCTCCTCGTGCCGCCGGGGCTATTACAGTAAATTGCCAGATGCAATTGCTTGGCCATCTCATAGATTTGTATCTCAAGTGTCCTTTGGAAAGGGAGCCCTCAGGTGATGCTGGGAATGTTAAAACGATAAATCCGCTTCTTCCCATTGCCCTTCTGCAGAACAGTGTTAGAAACTGTACCGCTGTGCGGGCAGCTCTGTGCCTGCTGCAGGGCAGGAGCAGAGAGCAGCTGGGCCTTGTTGCTTGTCTGCTCCCTCAGCTGCTCCCCATTGCACTGTTCTCGGACTCCTCACAGCTCTACTGCCCATCTCTGGACACACTGCAGGGCCTCACTGCCTTCATTATGGTGAGGGACCAAACACAGCACTCGAGGTGCAGCCAGATGTGACAAAATAGGGGTTAACTCCACCAGCAGTATGGAAACCTTGAAATATTTAGAGCAGATGGAAAAAAAGATGGTTCAGGATGTCCTGGGTTGGCACCATAGCATCCCATCCTGCTTCACCCACTGCCATGTGCCACTGATGGCCAAATGGGTACTGCCTTCATTCACAGGTGCTGCAATTACACAGGTGACGTCATGTCAAAACTGGCCAGCAGCAGTGATATGCACATGGGGCTGGGAGGGGGGTATGAGCCCGTTATTATCCTTTTACCCAGATATCCCCAGCTAATCAGCTTTCAGATGGGGAGAATTAATTGCTTTCATTCAGAACGCCGGGCAGGTTTAATTGAAATGAATCCTTTCCTATTTTCAGATGGCCACTTCCTCAGAGGCTGCAGTGTGGAGCCCTGCCTGGCTGCCTGCTTGTAGCAGGGCTGGGCAATGCAGCCCCCAAATTGTCTCATTCTCCCCTGGAGTGCAGGGCAGTGCGCGCCGTGGAGTTGGGCATGGAGCTCAGTGTGTGCCCGCTGCTCCAGGGGAGGTGATGGATGGATATGAGGTGGTTTTGCTGTGCTGTTGCCCAAAATTTGGGTCACAGTGGGGACAAAGCTGTATGCAGCAGCACGGTACTGTGCTGGCAGCACAAGGCAGGCAGGGACAGAGCTGTCACCGTGTCCCCAAGCCACGCTGCTGCCTCTCCTCCTCCCCACTCCTCTGCTGTCTCTGCCCAGGCAGCGCTGGGCAGGCTGAAACCCAGCTTCCCTTAATTAAAGGTCTGTCTCCTCATCGCAAGGATGTGGCTGTAATTAGAGCTGGATGCAAAGACTGCTCCGCACCGTGTGGGAGCACAAGTGACAGCTTGCCCTGCTGAGCATCCCTTCAGATGGCACCAGCAGGGACGCAGCTGGGACAGGTGTCTCTGAGCTGCCCCTCCAGGTCCCTTCCTCCAAGCCATGCTGCAGAACAAGTTTGCTTGCTGCGGGCTCAGAAATACTAACAGGTTTGCAGATGGTGGTGCTCTAAATCCAAACCTGTTGCACAAATCGCTGCTCAGCACTCAGCCCGTTTGCAAATGCAAGCATCTTGGTGCCTGCCCAGCTCCTGTAGCATCCCACAGGGAGAAGAGGCATGTAGGACAGGGGTGAGGTGTGGGCAGGAGCTGTCATTTCTGCCTTGTCCTTCGCTGGGTTGCAGAGCGCAGTCGGATGCTGTGGGTGCTGTGTGTGGGGTGTGCGTCCCTGCTGCAGTGCCTGAACCCCCAACGAAGCAGCGGTGGTGCTCGGAGCGGTGCTTCGTTCTGCCTCTGTTCAGAAAGATGCTCGTTATGCTGAAATATTTGCACTTAAAGAAAACTGCCTGACCATATTTACACAATAGGTTGGATCGTTCCCAAAGCAGCTGCCAGCTGTTGGCTCAGTCATAAACCTTTAACAAACCTCACGGGCAGCGAAGGGAGCTCGTTCTTCCCTTCCCTACGCTCACAAAAGCATCTTCCCATCAGCTCTTAGCTCTGTAAGTTTTGAAATGTCCTTAAATAAACCGCCGAATCCTTCACAGTGCTCCCATGTGTCATTGCTTTGTCCCACGTATGGAGAAAAGTGACAGCGTGCCCCAGTGCAATGCACTTGGAAGCAGTGGGGACCCAAGGCACAGTGCTGGGCCACCGAGTGCAGGGCGCATCCCAGCTCCCCTTCCCCATTACTGATGGATCTCTGCGGATGCAAACAGCAGTGATCCTAAGAGGTCCTCTACTGTAACCCTGCTCTGTTATGCTGAATTTTCCCCCCTTCTTTGCCACCTTCTCTGGACGAGTGTACAGGAGCTGGCAGCCCCACGGAGCTGGCTGGCTAATTGAGCAGAAGAGCTGTTGTAACGTGCCACTCACAGGCACTTGGAAGCTGGAGGCACAATGTGAGTTGTGTTAAATGTTCCCTCATCCGGAGATGTGCATCTCTTATTAGATTAATTTTTTTTAATATATGCAGAATATACAGTGGGAATGGTATTAATTCGCACTAATGGTTGGGAGAACCCAGCGAGAATTAACCGCGTTTTTTTGTAAATGAGTGGGAAGTGGATAAACACAATTATTACAAAAACAAAAAAGGCGCTGTTTGCAGCAGTGGTACATGGTACTCATTTATCTGACAAGTGTTCTTTACTTTTAATTATATTCCATCACTTGCTAGCGAATGCTCTGCTGGTAGATGTTGTAATAATCCGAGTCGTGCGAGGGCTCGCTGCGGTGCAGGGGGTTTGGTTGGAGGGCTGGCAGTGTGGGTGGTAGGAGCTGTGAGCAGTGGGGATGCTGAGGTTTGGGTGGCCATGCAGGGAGGCTGAAAGCAGCCAGGACTTGCTGCATGACTCCTAAAGGATGGGGGAGCTTGCCCACATCCCTCCTTCTCTGTTGCACCCCTCCAGGCCATTTGCCGTGCCTGACACCAGTGCAGCTTGGTGGGCTCGTTTCTCTTTTCTTAAGCTCAAGGAGAGAAGGTTTAGATTGGATGTCAGGGGGAAGTTCTTCACAGAGAGAGTGATGAGGTGCTGGAACAGCTGCCCAGAGAGGCTGTAGGTGCTCCATCCCTGGAGGTGTTAAGACCAGGTTGGATGGGGACCTGGGCAACCTTGTTGAGTGCCAAATCTGGAGGTTGGTGGCCCTGCCTGTGGCAGGGGGATTGGAACTCAATGATCCTTGGGGTCTCTTCCAGCTCAAGCCATTCTATGATTCTGTGATTCTCCATCAGGTGCCACAATGCTGTGTGTTTTTTTCAGCAGGAGAAGGCACATGCTTGGGCAGAAGCTGCGGGAGCAGCAATTGTAGCTTGGGTGCAATAAAGGCATAGCTTGGGTTGGAATCATAGAATCACGGGATCACGTAGTCATTAAGGTTGGAAATGACCTCTAAGACCCCCAAGTCCAAGCCCAAGCCACTCCATCATGCCCACTGATCATATCCTTCAGTGCCACATCTCCATGGTTCTGGGACACCTCCAGGGACGGTGACCCCACCACTCCCTGGGCAGCTGTGCCACCTCATTATCGCTCTATCAGAGAAGAAATATTTCCTAATATCCAACCTGAACCTTAAAGCCCATCCAGTCCATACCCCTGCCATGGGCTGAGTGCCAGCACAGCAGGAAGCAGCATGCCCTGACTGACCCATTATCCAGGAGTGCTCTGCCAGGAGTTGGGACGTACCATGTGGTCACCCAGCAGCCCAGGGCACGAAATGCTGGAAGAACCCCACTGGACGTACCAGCACTGGATGTGGTGACTCCTCCTTTAAAAGCTTTCCCGTTGATCCTCAGCTCGAGTGGCTTTTTCCCCTCTGTTTTATAATCTGACTAAAATGCAATTCACTGAGCAGGTCTCAGTGAGCCGAGCGGGAGGAGCACGTGAGCATCACTCAGCAGGGAAAAGGATGGGGCTGGGGAGCTCCGAGCCTTTGTGTTTCTCAACGATTTGCTCAGTCTGCCTGCATTAGGGAAACGCACGACCTAATGCATTTTAAAATCTTCCCTCTCCGAGGGCAGGCCCCGGGTTAGCAGGTCAGCCCAGCTAGGTGAGCCGTTTAGAGCGCATTAAAACCACAATTTATGCAATCTGCACTCAAGTGTTAGGAAGAGCCGGCAATCAGGTGCTTAATAAAATCACCTACAGCCCTCCTCTTTCGGCTCGCTGGAAATAAATGCCTTTTTTACATGATAAAAATGGATTAGGAGTCATTTGGAATTGTTAGCCAGGCGCGGGGCACGCGGGCGTGCGGTGCCATCGGGGCAGTGCTGGGGAGAGCATTCCAACTGGCAGCACTGGAACGTCCCCCGTGTGCCAGAGCTGATTGGCAGCTCCACTTCTTCTTTTTGTTTCTGTTCCCGAATGGAACTGCAAAACAAAATTCAGTGTGGCTTAAAAAAAAAAACAAACACCCGAAAAGTAAAATTATATGGAAATGTGACTTTTTTTCTGACTCTTTCTTTTAATGTGGAAGAGGCAGAGATTTTAAAGTTATGGTTCCCACAGCAACTGTAACTCTCGTCTCTTGTACCTCTGCGATGCTTTGCAGGACTCTGTGTGCTATTAGATTTATGCCCGATGTGCTTATGTACAGCATAGCAAGCAGCGTGCAAAGATGCATGGGCTGGCAGAGCGATGCTGCGGGAACACCAGGGCCGGATCCTGCACTCACCTGTGCCATGGAAACACAGAGTCACTGGGGTTGGAAAAGACCTCTGAGATCATCCAGTCCAACTGTCCATCTACCACCAGCGTTGCCCATGCCCACTGATCACACCTGTGGGGGCGGTGACCCCACCACTCCCTGGGCAGGTTGTGTCAGTGCATCACCACTCTTTCTGAGAAGAAATGTTTCCTGATATCCAACGTGAACCCCCCCTGGCACCAGCGGGACAGGGCGTTTCTGATCCCAGGCTGTGCTGCGTGCGCTGAGTGTGAGGGGAGTGGGGGAGCACGAGCCTCTGCCTGGTGGAATGATGTTCACAGGGTCTCCATCCCGCAGTTCACCATCACTTTGAGTTAAATTAATTAGAAATCTGCCAGTTCAAATTACAGCTCCGCAAAAACCTGATGCAAATGTTTGCTGCACCTGCTCCTTGAAGCTGCTTTATTACAGCCTTGGACCAGGAGAGTTTGGGCATCCAGGTGTGAGGTTGGTCCGTGCTGCAGCATCCTCCCCGCTTTGGTGCATCTGCATTGAGCTGGAATGGGGTGAAAGGTCTGGAAGAGAGATGAGGTGCTGGAGGGCTGCATAACTCGTGACGAAACATAGGAAGGACAAAGTGAAGAGATCATGGAATCACAGAATGGCTTGGGTTGGGAGGGACCCCAAGGATCATCGAGTTCAACCCCCCCGGCAGAGGCAGGGCCACCAACCTCCAGATCTGGTACTAGAGCAGGCTGCCCAGGGCCCCATCCAACCTGGTCTTGAACACCTCCAGGGACAGATCGATGGACCAGAGGGGGCTGTGGGGTCTTCTTGGACCTCAAGACTTCCCTGGAGCCTTTTATTTCTCATTGGAGTAAACCGTAACTTTTCTGAAAGCATCCAGCCTTGGTATTAAAAAAAAAAATAAAAATACAAATTGACAGTGATGGATAATCCACTGCAACCCGTGGTAAATTGTTCTAGTGTTTAATTACCTGTACTGCCAGAAAGGGAAGAAAGGAAAAACTACAGCGTGGAGAGCTCTGAAGGACTGCACGGCCATCACTTGGCTCACAGCACAGCCCCTGTATGGGGACAAGGGTTGGTTTGGGGCAGTGCCTGGAGGGAGTCTCACTGTTGAAGGGGTGCTCAGCGCTGTGGGAAGGTCCACAGGAGCTCATTGCCCTGCAGTCAGCAGTTCTGCAGCCCGCATCATTTATAAAAGCAGGACAGGGAGTGGTGGAGTCACCGTCCCTGGAGGTGTTCGGAACACGTGGAGGTGTGGCACTGAGGGATGGGGCCGGTGGGCATGGCGGGGTGGGTTGGTGGCTGGGCTAGATGATCTTAGAGATCTGTTCCAACCTGAATGACTCTATGACTTGGCAGGTTCTGCAGGTGGCTTCCCCCGGTGGCTTTCCTTTGGTGCTTACCGTATAAATCACACCCTTGCTGCTTTCCAGCTGCACCTGAGCCTTGTTCCCGTGCTGCGTATGACCCCAAAGTTTCACAGTGCTGCACATACCCTCTCCTCCCTCGTGCCACATCCTTAGCAGGACCAACCCCATTCCTCTCTTTGCTGTGCTCCCACTGTGCAGCTGGGACGTGTCCACATCCCCAAGGTGTCCGAGGGGTCACGGCTGCGTGCAGCCTGAGGATCTCGGGAGAGCAGTGGGGAGGAAGGACATTACGTGGGAGAATATGCATGTTCACAGCTCACAGGATTAAAGGCCCATGTTCTTATCACTGCAGAACAGAGTATTATAAATCCAGCCTTAGCATACCAAATCCCCTCGCGGCTCGGCCATTGTTTGGGAATATTAAAAAGCTCTGAGACAGAAATAATCAGTTTCCGAATGACACATTGTCAAATAAAACATTTCTCATATTATCCCTTCCTTCCCCTTTCTCTCTCCCTCTCCCTCAGTTGGATAATTTAACATGAAAAATAGATTAAAATGAGGCTGGCTTGAATGCCTCCTAAGTTTGACTTTTCTTTCCCCAGGAAGCTCTCCCTGTGTGTGCACGGCGCTCCAACAAGCGGCTGTGATGCGGGGTCAGGGATGTGGGGAGCACATGAAACTGAGCTGCTGCTGAACGCCAGGGGTTGGCACAGCTCCTGGGCACATGGACCTGACCCAGAGCCACCCAACGTGCAGCAGGGCTGTGAGGCTGAGCGTGGGGCAGCAAGTGGTGGGGCAGAGCCCCGCTCCATCCCACGCGCAAGCTGAATTGGGAAAGTCAAGCCGAGCAATGTCATCCTGAATCCTCCAGCCAGGCTCCCATTAGTGTCAATTAGTGGAGAGATGAGAAGGCAGAGGGCAGAGCAGCAGACTCCTCCTGCACTACTGCCCAACTCCGGCCCCTGCCCCAGGATGCCACCACCAACACCATCCCTCTGCATCCCCTGAGCTCCATCCCCAGCACGCTCACTTCCCACGCTGCCTCTTTACAGATGATCCTGTCTCTGCACGGCGCAGTGCTTTGTATTGTGTGCTGAAGAAATATTTGCACGTCTTCACACTGCTCTTGCATGCTCTGTAAAGTTCCCAGCTACGGCATTCTTTGTGCCAAACAGATGCTTGCCCTGCCCCAGCTGCTACATGTCACGCTGCAAAGCACCGATTGCTCACACTGCTCCTGAGTTATGTGCTTTGCTCATCTGCCGTGGGGTAAAATTGCTTTGGTGCTGCAGAGAGATGGAGGGGCCCAAGGTGGGCGAATGCACAGCTCCTGCTGTGTTTGTGTCAGCCTCCAGAGCAGGCAGAGGTAGGGCTGCCCCACAGGTGGGGAGGCCGCATCCACGGAGACATTGGTATGAAGGAAGTTTGTGTTTTATGTAATCATGTATGATTTTGATCGTGGAATCATGGAGTCGTGTAAGTTGGAAAAGACCTCTAAGATCACCAAGTCCAAGCCCAACCCACCCCCACCACACCCTCTGACCACATCCCTCAGTGCCACATCTCCAAGTATGTTGAACGCTTCTAGGGATGGTGACCCCAGCACCTCCCTGCAGAGCTTCTTCCAATACCTGGCCACTCTTTCTGAGAAGAAACGTTTCCTAATATCCAACCTGAACCTCCCCAGCTTTCTTGCCCTTCTCTGAACACTCACCAGGGCCTCAGTGTTTTTCTTGTAGTGAGATGCCCAAAATTGAACACAGTATTTGAGATGCAGTGCCAGTGCACAGGGATATTCACCTCCCTGTCCTGCTGGCTGCACTACTGCTGATACAAGACACAATGCCATTGGCCTTCTTGGCCACCTGGGCATGCTGCATGTAATTAGGAGGTGTGGGAAGAGAGAGCTTGGCGCTGAAGGTTGTGGTCTGGGATAGGGTGTGGTGTGTCCTTGTATGTAGCCACAGCAGTTCATCCAAGGGGTTGGCATGGAGGGATGCACTCTGCTGCAAGGATGACTCTGGTGAAGCTCCCTAAACGTGTGAGCAAGAGGGAAGTCTTTAAATAATTCTGACAGGACTGATGGGTTCACAGTTGTTCTGGAGAGCTGAGGATTTGGGTGCAGGATGCAGCTGTGGGATGCTTCTCAGAGCAGTAGCAGCCAGAGGAGCCATGTAGGGGCCCTCCTCCATGGCCTGCCACTGCAGCTGGGGGGCCTCATCCTGCAGCTCCCAGGGGGGGAGGAAGGCTGGCGCTGGGAATGATGAGTGGCTTTGGTTCTGTGTGCCCTGGAGGGTGGCTGTTGGGCAGTACCATTTGGTACATGGTCTTTTGCACAAAATGCTGTCTCTCTGCGGAGACTTCGTGGCTCCCATGTTGGTTGCTGGGTTGTTTTAATGAGTTTTTTGTTTCCTAAGCAGTGAGGTGCAGATGGAAGATCCTTTCTCATCTCCTTGTGCAGGGCAGGCTGGCTTGGTATCCATTCACGTTTCCTGATAGGACTGAAGGGATGAGGACAGAGTTCCTGGAGGAGTGGGCAGAGCTGAGCTGGGGGTGCCATCGGGGTGTTAAGGACCTCCTCTGGGACTCCGTCCAGAGCACAGGGAGGGCTGTGTTGATTACAGGATTTTGTGTAAAAGGGGAGCGAGTGCTGGTGGTTGCTGCTCCTCACCCATCCCTACGCCTGCTGATGTGTCTCTTTGCTGTCCCACAGGGTGGGCTGATCGCTCTGCTCCTGCTCCTCTTGGTCTTCACAGTGGCCCTGTACGCCCAGAGGCGCTGGCACAAGCGCCGCCGCATCCCTCAGAAGAGTGCCAGCACCGAGGCAACCCACGAGATCCACTACATCCCCTCGGTGCTGCTGGGCCCCCAGGCCAGAGAGAGCTTCCGCAACTCGCGCCTGCAGGCCCACAACTCGGTCATCGGCGTGCCCATCCGCGAGACCCCCATCCTGGATGACTACGAGGATGAGGAGGAGGAGGAGACGCCGCAGCGGGCAGAGCCCAGCAGCAGGGAGGATGAGTTTGGCAGCCAGGTGACGAGGACGCTGGAGAGCCTGGGCCGGGGTGGGGAGGAAAAGCCTGACTACGAGAAGAAAGGTTGGTGGCTGTTCTGCCTGGTCTTCCCCTCACCCTGAGCCTTCAGAGTGTCTGAGCTGCATGGGGCTTCCTGAGGAGGAGGTCCTGGATCTGCTGTTTTGTCCTGAGCTTTCAGCTTCCAGCTGATTCCATAGAACCATAGAATGGTTGGGTTGGAAGGGACCTTACAACCCCCCCAGCCCCATCCCTGCCCCCCAGCTCAGGCTGCCCAGGGCCCCATCCACAGCGTCGGGCACCTCCAGGGATGGCACCCACATCTCTGAGCAGAAGTGCTGTGGCCTCACCACCCTCCGAGTAAAACATTTCCTCCTGACATCTCACTTAAATTTCCCCTCTTTTAGTTTAAAACCCTTCCTCCACGTCATATCACTATCTGCCCATGTAAAACAGCACTCTTCCTCCTGTTTATAAGCTCCCTTCAAGTGCTGGAAGGCTGCAATGATGTCTCCCCAGAGCCTTCTCCAAACTGAACAGTTCCCACATCTGGGATTGCCCCAACCCACATGCAGCGCCTCACACTTGGCCTTGTTGAGCCTCATTAGGTTCCTGTGGGCTCACTTTTCTGGGAAGCACCCAGAAATGAGGAGTTGGCTAGGGAGCAGGAGGAGCATTTCCCCACCAAGGAGAGTTGCTCTTTTGCCATGGGTTCGTGCAGAGCGTTGCACGGGGCAGCACTGTCAGTCCTACCACTCCAGCAGTGCTGATGAGCATTTGTTCCTATTCAGTCTGTGCTCCAGGCTCCTGAGCAGGTTGGGAATGCTGAGACCCCTGCTGACTTCTTGCTGTAGGTGAGCACTGGCACACGGGCATCAATCAGCCTGGGCTTTATTCTCTAGGTGGCAGAAATGCTCATTGCCTGGCTGTCAGGTAGTGCATCAATTCCAGCATAGAACACGTCAGTGGGGCCCTGCTGAGCAGAGAGCTGCTCCACAACGCTGTGTTTTCCAGGGGCTCCAAAACATTCCTTGTGTTTTATTCTATGAGCCATCAGACAACAATCCTGGAGTCCTTAGGGTGCTGGGATGGGTTGGAGCTCAGGTCCCTTTGGGCTTCCCCCCCACGTAAGGCAGCATGGTGCTGGGGTTGGGTGCAGCAGGACAGGCAGACGGGGGGCTGTGTGCCATGGGCTCCTCCTGCCTGGAGAAGAGCAGTGCTTTCCCCAGCGTGTCTGGGCTAACGCACATTTGATTGCCTGCCTTTTTTTTAAGTCTGTCTCTGGGAAAGTGTATCGCCCACCTCTGCTTATTGAAACATCATTAGAAGCAGTTTGATGTAGTTAACCTGCAACGTGGTGAAATGCATTGGAATAAACAAAAGCGAAGCGCGTTGGTGCTAATTGCTGAGCGACTGCAGCAGGAGTGGGGATGGGCACAGGGAAGGGGTTCTGCTTTCTGCTCACAGCCTGCATCCATCCTTAGGAGCGTGTCCTGCTCCTGTGCTGTCCCCGTTGGGTGGCAGGGATGGGGACAGGGACCCCAGAGCTTGGCTACTGGGAAGCAGCTCTGCACATGAGGCTGTTCCTTCCAGTCATAAAGTGCTCTTTTGTCCTTCCTCTTCCAGGAAGAACTGTTACAGCAGTGATGGTTATCATTGCTCCAACAGCTCAGGGGTTCTCCTGCTGTCCGCATGCTCTGCTTGGAGCATCCCTGTTGGCGTCCTCCTTTGTGGCTCTCATCGGTTCATGGGGTTAAGAGGTGCCCCCCCAACCCTCTGCACAGTGAGAGCGAACAAATGAAGGCCTTCATGTACTGTAACTGAGCTGCCTCTTTTATTCTTTCATATTCTCTTCTTTGTTTTGCTTTTCTATAAATTATTTAGAGTTGTGTGAGTGGGGGAGACAGCAGTAACTGCATTTCAGTGCTCTTCAAAACATAATAGTAAACAAGATCTAGGGCAGAATATTAAACTATCTCAGGGTTTCGGGAACTGGCAGTAAAGTAATTCTTGTGCTATATGCAGAAGCCCCAAACCAGGGCGGTGGGCTGGGACAGGCTGCCCTAGGCCTGCTGCTATCCATGCAGTGCTGAGTTCTCCCACCAGGACACCGTCATGCATTACACCTGGACTTGAGATTTAAGTGAGATGTCAGGAGGAAATATTTTACTCAGGGGGCAGTGAGGCCCTGGCACTGCTGCCCAGAGCTGTCGGTGCTCATCCCTGGAGGTTTCCAAGGCTGTGGATGGGCCCTGGGCAGCGTGGGCTGGGGGGCAGCCAGCCCATGGCAAGGGTTGGGACTGGGTGATGTTTAAGTTCTCTTCCAACCCAACCACCCTGCGGTGCTATTCATGTGCTTTGTACTCAGCCCTCCAGCTGCTTTGCACGTGCCTGGGAGCTGCACAGGTTCGGGATGTGTCAGATGTACCGTGGATGCGCTGCCTGCATGCGGGCAGTGGGTGCAGTTGGGTTTCCCTGGGGATCCCCAGGTGGGACGTCGCAGATAACATGCGCCCAGCGATCCCCAGGGGGAAATCAGGGCTGTTGAGGCACAGTTTCACAGGTGGCTTTGAGATGGATGTGGCAAGGGAATCCCAGCTGGGGCCTGGCCCTGGGCTGCGTTTGTATGGGCGCAGCAGGTTTGGCTGCGGAGCTGTGCCTGTGAGCCTGGCAGTGCCCAAGGGAGAAGCTGCGTGTGGTGCGTAACGTGGTGATAAGACATCAGCTGGGACTTGTCAGCAGGCTCCAAATGCTATCATTGCTGGGGCTGTCACCAAAGACTCTTTCAAGTG
This sequence comes from Alectoris magna, assembly GCA_030625065.1. Lineage (NCBI taxonomy): Eukaryota > Metazoa > Chordata > Aves > Galliformes > Phasianidae > Alectoris > Alectoris magna. The sequence goes on along the minus strand of CM060579.1, from coordinate 3,141,848 downwards.
TCAGTTCCCAACATTAATTACCAAGGATGGCGAATGCAATGAAGATGGAGTGCTTTGGCTCGCCCTCACCTGCCTGTGCCGCTCACTTCTCCCACGTGCCGGGCAGTGATTGATTTGCAGGTGCTGGTGCTTTCCATCCGTTGGGATTCCTGCACGCTGTGAGCTGGGGGCTCAGTTGCCCTTGCCACGCAGAGAAGTGCTGTGCTCTCAGTTGGATGCACAACTCCGTGATGTTACAGCCCTGCAGGATGGGTGGGGGGCACCCAGTGGATCTGCAGCTCAGATATCTGCTGTGCCAAGCGTGAGTGCACCCAGTGCAAACGCGCAGCACCAAATGTCCCCCTGCCTGCTCAGGCGATGCGTTGCAGCTGGCGCGGTGCAAACAAACATGGGAGCAGTGTGCTGAATAATGACATCTAGCAACAAGCGTGTAGCAGTGATAAAGTTAATGAAATTACAGGTTCTGACCTGATACCAGGCTCTGCAGCGGGTTGATAAACAGCAGGGCAAAGATGAGATGTTTATTTCTCCCCAGCTGCAGCCTGTAATCTGGATGCACTGCGCGGGGACATTAACATTATTGCTGTTATGCAAAATCATTTTTGATTTGGGGGAAGAAAAAAAAAAAGAGAGAGAGAGAAAGAAAAATTCCCCCAACTGCCTGGGAAATGGAAAACGGACAGCATTAGAATTGCAGTAGGAGCGTGAAGTGACCTGGTGACATTGCACAGAGCCCTGATGAATTTAGACAGAAGAAAAATCTAAGGCAGTGTAGGAAGAGGGAAAGTAGTTTTTTTTTATTAACATATTAAAATGAGAGAGGTAGAAGGCAATAGGCAGCTCTAATTAGCTGAAAGGAGGCCTGTGTGGTGGCATGGAAAGGGAGCTGTGCTGTCTCCCTGCAGTTCTGGGGTTGTCTCTGGCAATTTGAGGTTGGAACCGGGTGATCTTTGAGGTCTTTACCAATCCAAGGCATTCTGTGATTTTGTGAATTAGAAAATATCCTTGTGCCTCATGGATAGCATGTGTCCAAAGCCACGTGTCCAAAACCCCATGTGGATGAAGCGCTCTGCGCTGAACGGCAGTGAATGAACGTGGATAGAGCCCAGCAAGCGTGGCTGTGGGGCGGTCCTGGGTTCCCTGGGCCCTCCATGGGGAGGGACGCCAGTGATGGGCCATGGAGAGGAGACTTTGCCTTACCAGGATCATAGGCAGTGAGAGCCCAAGATCCCACCTGGTGAAAACTGGGCAGTGCTGGCTGCCAGCAGTGATGGTGCTCAGTGCCGTCGTGGTTCAGAGGTGTGGTCTTGACACCATCCTGAACCTACAGCTCCTGGCCTTTCTTTTAACCTGCTGCAGTAACGTGATAGATCTCTGAAGTTTCCCTTCCTTAATTCATGGAGACCCAATCCGAGTGTTGAGTCCAGAGTGAGCGCTGTAGGGTCTTGGAGATGAGTTTAAAGACAGGGACTGAGCTGGAGGTGATGCCCAGTGATGACCAGGACATTGTCCTCCATGGTGCAGAGCGCCCTGTGGTGCCCACCCGATCACCATAGGGCTGGGAGCTGGAGGTTTGTTCCTGCTGGCAGTTGTAGGGCCCTGCGAGTCATGGCACTACCAGAGGCTTCCTGAGCCTTCAGTGAATAAAATGATGGCTTATCATTAGCTGGAGCTGGGAACAAAATGGGACAGTACATCAGGCTGGCATCTGATGCGTCCTGGGGCTCAGTCTTCTTTTCAGTGACCTAATGGGATCGTGACCCTCCTCTGTATTTGATCAGCTTTTCCCAGATCTAATCCCCGCCAGCTCCTTGCGTAATTGACAGAGACCTTTGACAAATGTATATTCACGCAGGCTGCATGGCCACGGTGCAGAGGGTTTTCTTCACTCTGCTCATTCCTGGCTGCAGAAAAACCCACTTTGCAAATCCTAGTTCTGAAACACGCAAAATATATGGGACCCAACTGGGTAGGAAATGGATCAGCCTCGAAGATGGGTTCTTTCCACCAGGGTTCACCCCAAGGAGAGCCGGATGGCTCTGTGCCCGCTGTGTGCCTGTGTGCTCAGGGATGGGACAGCCTAATGATAGAAGGCTCCCAGGATGGGTTTCCTGACGCAGTGTTGTTTTTTCACCCCTCCCTTTGCTGTTGCTTTATCCCACTGACTGATTTTATGAGACGGAAGAGGGAAAAGGCAGATGGAAAATCAGCTTCTTGATGGCACTGCGGGGAACGGAAGAGGAAGAGGGGTGTTTTAATATTGCAACACTTTGCTGAGCATCCCGAAGGGATGGTGGCTTTGTGACATCTGTATCACAGCGTTGTGACATCCCAAACCCACAGCTACCAAGTGCAAAGGGAAGGGCCCTTTGGGATCCCCTCTGCTGGCTTGTGGTCCCCCAGCTCTTCAGCTTGAGGTTATGTTGGTTTTATGGGGCTGTCTCAGCCCCTCAGTGCTGCTGGAGATGTTGTGACAGCTTTGTGTGCAGGAGCCCTGAATTCCCCAGGTGTCCAAAGTGCTTTTCATCCAGGCAGAATCACCAGCGTGCAGAAGATGAGCTGTGAAGTTCTGGCTGTCCAAGGAAAACAAGCCATCAGGAACTATATTTCTATAAATGCCAGGCTCGCGTTGTTCATCACTTTATGCATAACTATGAATGTTTGATAACATGCTGCATTATTAAAGGCATAGCTGGGTTGTAGGCCAGTTGTTGACCAGGATAAGTTTCAAGAAGATTGGTTTGTTTTTTTTTTTCCTTGCCTGCTACAAAACATAAAAAGTAATGTGGTGGCTTTTTGTTGTCTTTGAGACCTGAACATCCTCCCCTCTAGGGCTTTCTGTGCTGGGTCAGCCCCGTGGTGTGCTGTGTCTGCATTGCTGGGAGCTGGGATCTGTCCCCAGTGCTGTCCTTCCATCTGTAACATGGTGTTGGCATGGAAAAACCTGCCCTCAGCTGCTGAGGTCAGAGTGAACAGGGAAAAAGAGCTGCAAGGAGGGAGGAAAACATGCAGAAATGTTCCCATTTCTGATGGAAATGAATAGGTGCTGAGGGGCTCCCAGGCAGCCCCTGGGATGTGTTGCTTGGTTTGTGTCACCCCTACCCAATGGGTTTTCTCAGCCTCAGGGGCTGAGTACATGGCCATGGGCACTTTGTCACCTTGGTGTTCAGAGTCATGGAATGGTTTGGGTTGGAAAGGACCTCAGAGATCATGTAGTTCCAACCCTGCTGCTGCGGGCAGGATTGCAAGCTGCTACTTCAGCCGTTGTGGCTCAGGTACTTGGCATGCTTTGGTCTTGAACCCCAGCAACGGGTCTGGGCTTGGAAGGTGAGCTGCAGTGGCAGCCCTTGGTTCTGTTGCCTTGTCCCTTTCATACCAGCTGTGCTTTTCATGGCCATGCCACATATCCCACCCATGCCTGCTGCCCATGGCCTGAGATCCCCGGCGTTCCCCCGTCTCCTGCCCTAGAGCTGAGCTAGTGGCTTTCTTGGGCAGCTGGGGATGAGCTTGATCTTGCCCTTGGTTTTGCATTAATTTGGGGAGCTGGAGGGAGAAAGGAGGGCTGCTGGAGTTCAGTGCTGTGTGCTCAGCGCTGTCAGCTCTCCCTCCTGCCATGCAACATTAACCTGGGCTGTTTCGTGTGCCCATTAGCACCAAATGGGGAAGCTTCCTCCAGAGTGTTTTTATTTAACTTTTCAATTATTTTATAACTTGAGGAGTATTAGCTGCTGCTGAGGGTCTGCCCATCTTCCTGTTCCTCTCTCTGCTCTCTGCATAAGCTAAAAAGTTATGGTGTCTCATAAAATAGGTAAGTGAAGGGTTTTATTAGGCTGGAGATGTGGGAAGGAGAGCACCTGGTGGCCTGAATCTTCTCAGTTCTGGGGCAGAGAGAGCTGGAGCAGGGTTGCAGGGGCAGCATCCTTTTTGCCAAGGGCTTTTCTTTGCTGTGGTTCCATCAGGAGGGGAAATAGGCCAAGGGGATGAACGCTGTGTTAGTGGCAGGGGAGGGCTGCGCTCAAAAAGTCTTTGCCCCGTAGGAAGAGCTGAGGATTTCCTATGGAGAAGCAGCCCTTGGGGAGGTCAGGGGTAGGCTGAGATGGTGGTTCTGTAGCAGACGGAGCTGGGGCTGTTGGACCGTGGCACACGAGCTTTGATCTTTCACAATGTGTTTATAATTATACTGCATTATCTTAATTACCAAAATGGAAAGTCGGGAGCGTGACGAGGGGAAGGGAAAGGCAGAAGGAAGAAATGCAAGGAAAGCAAGGGGTGACAAATAACTCACAGCCTCTGTCGATGGGGCTGCGATTGTGGTCGGAGCTGGAAGTGATGCTATTAATACCACACTTATTCATTTCATATAATAAAAAGAAAAAAAAAAAGAAAAAAAAGGGAGCTCTTTGCAATTACCCAATTCCAAATGAAATTAACATTCCGTGGCATTTTCCAGTAAACGGTTAGTTTGCACACATGAGTGGAGGCAATTAGCTGGCAAGTGATTGAGCGCCGTGACTGGAGAGAGGATGAGGAGGGTCGGGGCGTTGGGTGCTGGGGAGGGGCTGCTTTTTTTCTTACAATCAGGGTGTTTTTAAAGTCAGCCTCACCCCTGTGCGTCACAGGCGCCTTCGAGCTCCTCCAGTTTTGGCTTTTCCAAAGGGAAAGGAGCGCTGAGATGAACCTCCAGACACGTGTAGGGGTCACGGCTTTCCAGCAGGTAAAGCTGGTTCCAAACCCAAAGGGCTGTGGGGTGCTCTCCTGTGCCCACTGTGGGACCATGATGGGCAGCTCTGCTCCCATCACCACGCGTCCGTCCCCCCCTCCCCAGGCTGCATTAACAACCGATGGAGACTTTTCTCCAGATTTGCTGAACTACTGAAAACTTGTGATCGTATCAGGACTCCTTCCTGCCTCGTACCAGATAAGGACAGTGCTGGCTCAGAGCCCGGAGCCGAGGGTGGTAGGCAGTGGGGTAGAGAAGCATCAGCTCATGAATATATGAAGGAGGAAAGTACATTTGTTCGGTTTCCTTCAAAGGAGACATCTCGGAGGAAGTTTTATCTCTTCTTCTGCCTCCTTCCCCCTCCAATTTGCAATTACAATTAGGGTTTTTTTTTTTTTTTTAGTTTTTTTTTACGTATAAAAGATCTATTTTTGTAGCGAGAGATTTATTAGTGGATATAATGATCTATTAGTGTATGTTAATGTATATTAGGGAAAAGGAGATGTGTGCATCGCAGGAGCTGCTCGGCCCCCTGAAATAAAACTCTGTGCTATCTGGCTGTGTTTTCTTCCCAATCAGGGTAGAACAGTTGTACAAATCTCCCACCTTCATCACATAGGCTATGGCATAATTACCCAATTTTATGCTTGTAAAGCTCTCTGCTTCCTGGAGCTCAGTACCTTGAGGGTGGCACTGTTGAAAATCAGTCCACATCCCAGTTTCAGAACAAACACTGCTGCTTATTTCATGCTTCGGAAAACAACAAACACCTGTTATGTAGAGCTGGTGAGAAAGCAGGGTTTCCACCATGCAAAGAACTTCCAGCGTTGTGAAATTGAAAAGGAATGGGAAGGTTGATATTTTAAAATGCTTTGTGGAATAGAAGTCTCTAAAAGGTTGACCCCAAACCATTATAGTGAATGTATGGAAACTCAGAGTTCGTAGAATGACAGCATCGTAGAATGGCCTGGGTTGAAAAAGACCACAATGCTCATCCAGTTTCAACCCCCTGCTATGTGTAGGGTTGCCAACCACCAGACCGGGCTGCCCAGAGCCTTGAGTTGGTTTGTACAGAGTAATTACAACGGTATTAAAGTGTTGTAGGAATCTGACATATATACACAGTGCACGATGGCCATGGAGGTGCGCTGGGATTTCAGAGTCAGCGTCGCAGGAGAGCACCCCGCTCTGTGCATGGCAAAAGTGGGCTATACTGGAAGTAGTGGAGACATCGGTGAGAGGGGCCACGGGACCAGCAGAAATGCGTGCAGAAGTCAGAATGAATGAGGAGGCAAAAAGACCTCAACCTTGGTTTGTAATTGCATCCGAACGTTTCCGTTTTAATCCCTAACTGAGTTTGAGGTGCTGCTGGGAAATGTCCCAGTTGCAGCGTCACGGTGCGTTCAGCTGTGCTGCTCTGGAGCTGCTCTGCACGCCGCTGTGCACGGAGCATTCCAACCACGGGCAGAGCTGAGGGATCACTGCGCTGTTTTCAGTCTCCCCAGAGCCTGAGATGAGGAGGGTGCAGCTCTCCTGGTTTGCTGGAGGTCCCGCAGACGCTGGAATGAGTTCTTCCACTTCTCATCGTGGTAGCAAAGGATTTTTATCCCAGCGTCGCTCGTACTGTTCTGTTGATGACTTCTTTATTCTTGGTAATTTTTAAGCCAAACGACAGATTTTCCCGTTGCAATTTGTGCCAGCAAAAAGAAAAAAAAAAGAAACAAAGAAAGAAAGAAAGAAAGGGAGAAAGGGAGAAATAAAGGCTATTGAATGGAATTGTTTTGTGGGAGATGTGCAAGCGGATAGGGGAGCCATAAGGAGAGCAAATGGCTTTCAAGATAGTGTATGGGGGTGGGCAGGAAGGAGGTGCACAATGGGAACGCATAATGTGCTTCACAAAGGTACGGTGACCTTCAGCTGTGTCCTTAAATCACTGACGGGGATGGAAGCTGATTTGGAGGAGGTTGGGAGCCTCGTGTTTCCTCTGTGTGAGCTTGGTGGGGGGGGTGGCTTTGTGCTGCCAAGGCGTTTTGGGATGAGGTGAGATGGAGATGGTGGTGGAGCCGTGCCAAGGCTGGGGTGGATCTCACCACCACCTCTGCTTGGCTTCAGAAACGCTCCACGTGGTGACGAAAATGTGAGCTCAATGAATTCATTCCGATTGTCCCAGTGAATTTATCTCCTTTACCTTGGAAACCAAGGCAGGAGGGAAGGCAATCTGGGAGGCTGTGCTCAATGAGAGGACAGTCAGCTTGTGAGCAAAGCTGCGTCCCGTTGGGCTGATGCTGCCTGTGTAAGGAGGGGATGGAGGTGGGGATGGATGATGGGGATGGGGTTGGGAAGTGGGATGGGGATGGCATTGAGAATGGAGAGCAGCAGTGCAGTGTTTAGTATTAATATCCCAGGGTAGTCCTGGGGCATTGCTCTGATGGCCCCTCTGCTCTGCCCTATCCCCTTGCACTGGCCCTGGTGGATTTTCAGCACCTTCTTGAGCATCCTGGGATGGGGAGGGCATGGCTGTGGGTGCTGGGAGACCCTGCTGCCTGTCTGCAGGAATGCGAGACCTCCCCACGAGCCTTGCCATCCTTCCTGGCTCCCTTCCCCTCCCATCGTCAGCACTTGGGGAGGAGGAGTGGGGGGCTCTTTGTGCTGGCACTGCATGGTCGGGGCTCTCCCTTCTCGTTGGTTTCAGAGCCTTCTCTGTCCCCTCATTTAAGCTCATGTAGGATTACAAGCTCCCCATCCTGCATGCCCATCTCCCCATTCTGTACTGATGCATCTCTGCATGTGCTGCGTAGGGAATCCCTGTGGCCCCAAATGGGCACAGACGTGCTGTGGGCAGGGGGAGCTCTGGGAGCTGATCTGAGGCTCCAGGACTCTTCTGATGGACGCATAGGTCACGCTCCACTAATGAGTTTATTCAAGTTGCTGACAGAGGCCAAGCTATTTGTTAAACCTGGGTGACCTCTGTGGCCTTCTGGAGGGCAGACCTTTTGATCCCAAATTTCATCTTTGCCATTTGCAAACATATTCATTGTTTCTGCCTGCTGTGCAGGCGGACAACGGGTTTCATAGGGCAGTTCTGTTTGGGGTTAGTTTTTTTTTTGGCATTACTGGGTGGTGGGGCAGAACCAGCCCTCACCTGACCCACCCCTGATGCAGCCCCATGCTGTCTCCTCAGGCTCTGTTGCTGTCACCCGAGAGCAGTGATCAGCACTGCCCCTCTGCTCCCTGTGAGGAGCTGCAGGATACTGTGATGGGCTGTAGGATGCCATGAGGGGCTGCAGGATACCATGAGAGGCCGTAGGATGCCACGATGCCTCCCTGCAGTCTCCTTTTCCCCTGGCTAAACAAACCCAGGCACTTCAGCTGCTCCTCAACACCCCTTCCCCTCCAAACCCTTCTAACTGCTCTCCCTTTGCTGGCGTTGCAGCTCCCGAGGTGACTCAGGAGACGGTGGAGTCCCTGATGCAGAAGTTTAAGGAGAGTTTCCGCACCAACACTCCCATCGAGATCGGGCAGCTCCAACCCGCACTCCGCAGCACTTCTGTGGGGAGACGCAAACGCCGGAGCCGACCCCGAGGTAGGATGGTGCTGGGATGTGGCCATGGCTGTGGGGTTGGCCACGGGTGAGGGCATGGCAGAGCAGGGAGCCATGCATGGGGACGGAGCTCTTCTTTTAGGGGGGTGAGCAGATGTGTCTGCCCAGCGCTCTGTGGGAACCCGGGCAGGAAATACTGTGCTTTCTGTTTACTATTGGGTTTGTTTTTCATTTATTTATGAGTCTGAAATGTGATCTTTTATTCTGGATACATTTTGCTGCGATACAGGCCTGGAGAGGGCTTTTTTTTTTTTTTTTTTTTTCTTTTCTTTATAGCTCTGTCCATAAATTATTCACTCAGTGTGAAGAAAATGTTCTGACTCTTTAACTGGTTTAAATTATTTGGTATGTTTTCTAGTCGTTATTCAAATCCGTGTAGCTGGATTTTAGTGTGGCCGAGGGGGGAAGCTTTGGGGTCCACAGTGACTGCCTGCTGAAATTTCCCTGATTTCCTGCTCCAAATTCTTTTTCTGTTGTTGTTGTTTATTTTTATTTCGCTTTAAACCACTTGTAGGGAAGAGGCTTTTGGTCACTAACAGAACAGCTGTATGAATCCTTTCAGCTGAACTCGGGAGGAGGTGTGATGTCTCTTACAGGAGCACAGCCATGAGCCAACTGCCGGCGTGGTGCCCCAGCACACCCAGCCCTAGGGGGTGTCTCCTCCATCTCCCCGCACTGAGCTGGTGCTCCTCCCTACAGGCCCTCTGCTCTGTGTCCAGCTTGTGCTGCAGGGTGTGGGAGGACGTCTTCTGGATGTCCTACAAGTGGTTTCCAGGGCAGGAGGAGGCTTTTTGAATGTACTCCAGGTGGTCCCCAAGGCAGAAAGGTGTCTTCTGGGCATCCTTCAGAAGGTTCTTAACAGCCTCAAGGCTGGAGGAGGCCTTCTGAAAATCCTCTAGAAGATCCCCAGGAGGTCCCTAAGGTGGGAGGACATCTTCTAGACATCTGCCAGGTGGTCCTCAGGGCAGGAGGAGGCCTTCTGAACGTCCTCCTGGTGTTCTCCAAGAACACCAGAGCAAAAGGAGGTCTTCTTGAATGTACTCCAGAAGGTCCTTAGTGCAGGAGAAAGCTTTCTGAACATCCTCTAGAAGGTCCCCGAAGCCTCACGTCAGGAGGAGGTCTTTTGGACATCTTCTAGAAGGTTCCCAGGAACACATTTGAGTGAGACCCATGCTGTAAAAAAGCATGCAAACCGAGGCAGCTCCAGCAAAGAGCTCCCCACGGCCCCATCCTCTCCTTTTGCTCCTGTTTCTATTCCTCTCCACCCCGATGGCCGTGTCTGGGTGTGCTGCTCTGGGCTGGGAGTGTGGGTTTTACAGCCCACATTTAATTGTCCCTGCGGCCGTGAGTGGTTGGAGCGCTCCCGAGCATTAAGGTTAAATGATGATATCGCAACTTAGGATGTTTGCATTTTACATCCAATTGCAAACACAAACCCTTCGCCTCATTAATCCTTTGCAATCCATTTTTTTTTTTTTTTTTTTTTTCCCTCCCTCTAAATGAAATTGTCCGTTTGGGATGCATTTATTTCCCTCTAACAGCCACATGACAGTTCTGCTGATGGAGTTTGCATCCAACTTTGTTACCAGGTAGTGACAAGTTGGCCTGACGGATGCGTGTGTGTAATTATTTTCTTGCCGTTCGATTTAATTAATGCTTAACCTCATCAGAGTCCTACAGCTGGAGGGCTCTCTCTGCAAGAACTGCTTGCAGCCAAAGGATTTTCTCCTTTGCAGAAAGGCTCCAAAAGGGCCCTGAGTGCATCACGGCAAGAAGGGAGGACTGAACCAAACCGCAGCAGAAAACAAACAGCCCCAAACCTCAGCCCTACAGAAACAAATCTCAGCTAAGCTCTTCCTTGCTACGTGTCCCCACCCTAAGTGCATTTAAACTGCTGCCTATTGCCTGTCATTAAATCTGACTCTGCGCTAAGTGTTTCTAACAGCTCTGGGAAAGGTCATATTTTGCCGAGAAGATGTGCTTTTATATATATAAAAAAAAAAAAGCACAAACCTTCTCCATTTACAGTACCGCATAACTTTGTTGAGTGTAATGCCTTTCTCATACAAACTTTCTCCCCAGACGCTTTTATTGAGTGGAATGCGTTTAAGCTTTATAAATAATACTGGGGGAGAGGATGGTGTGGGTGCGGGTGCAGGAGGGTGGCTCTTGGCTGCAGGTGATGGTGGGCTCCACATTGCTGGGGCTGCAGCAGGAACCCTCCACATGCCAGGGTGGGAGCACACGGTGCTGCATGCCCATTGCCATGCTGCTTGTCCCCGTGTCCCCCAACGCCAGGCTGTCCCCAGGGCCACCCCAGGACCAGGAACCGGGCTGGGTGCTCAACGCAGAGGCCTGGAGGTGGCCCTGGGGAGGTGGGGACGCTCTGAGAGGGGTCTGGTGCCCTCTCCTGGGGCGGGAGCTTAAAAGCACCCTGGCTGCTGGTGGTGCGTTGGTAAAAGTCATCTTTGTATTTGCAAGAAGTCCTCAAAATGCAGCAGTGGAGCGAGGCTGGAGGCCGAGAGCTCCTGTGCTCACATGCAGCTCTCCTCTGCTTTGTGGGAAGGTTCCGTAGGTGCTTTGCTCTTTGAAAATAAATGTGTGATTAATGGACTGTTCAACCCAAGGCATGATTTAGTGTAGGTCAGGGCTGTGTCTTCATGCATTTTAGATGTCACCGCTGTGCCATAATTGACCGAAAGTTACAGACCCCAGAACTGCAGCTTGGCCAGGCTGTCCCGTTGCTGTTCTCCTCCCTTCTGCCCCCATCCCATGTTTTGTGGCTCACTCAGGGCATTCACCTCAACCGGGTCACAGCATCGCATCCTGCTCCTGCCGGCTGGCTCCTGATGGAAGCAGGATGCAGTGGTCTCATCTCAGCCAAGCAAGTGTTGCCGTGCTGTCAGGGTTGGGGTCGTGGCAACTCCTGACAGCAGTCCTAAAAGGAAAATTCCGGAGAATCTGCCTCCATTGCCCACCCGATACTTCATGTGCAGTCACAGCAGAGGGGCTGCGGGGACATTGGCACCTCCCTGAGCTGCCAGGTGGGCTTTGTGGGACCATCTGGAGCCCTGGGACCTGTGCACATGTCCTTGGCCACCTCAAATCCCCAAATCACGGGGCCTGCGTAACCCCAGCTGAGCTGCAATGCATGCACCTGTTAATGATAGGATCTTTATGTGATCATGGGACCTGTTTGACTTGGATCCTTGCCTCGCTCCCATCTAAATGAGCATTGGATTGAAACCCCGCATCAGCGCACGCTGCCCAGCGTGGGTCTGAGCTGCAGCTGTTTGAGGGGATTAATGAGTTTGTCAATCTGCAAACGGGATTAGCGCCGGGAGCACCTTATTGAGACGTCTGTCAAGCACTGCAGGGCAATGTGAGCACCTTTCTGCCATCCTTTGGGGCTGGCTTCATCCATGGATGCTCGTGAATACCAGCACTGGGGTTTGGGAGTTGTTCGCTGTGCTTTAAAACAGATATTAAAGTCTTGTAGGTTTTGTGGGTTATTATTTTTTGTGTATGTTTTGCAAAGTAATCGTGTTGTCAGCTCCCATTTGCTGAAAGTTTCAGTGCAGTGCTGCAGCACTCCCATGGAGCTGGCGTTGCGCTGTGCCAGCACAGCTCTGCTGCTGCAGTACTGCTGCAGGGGGGCTGTGTCTGTGCCACGTTATCTCCACCCAGCCCCTCATTCTGCTTTGGGATTGGGGCGGTGATCGGGGTCTCCTCCATCCATATACCCTGAAAACCATCACTGAGATGAATCCCAGTGCCTGCATCAGCTGGGGGGGGGGGGGGGATAAAAGCATTCCTGCCCTGATGGATTGGAGCAGACATTTTCACCACGGGCTGGGGAACAGCGCTGGATCCCCACCTCCTGTACTTTGGCATCCCGCACGGTTCTGGGTAATCAGAAAATGCAATATTGCTGTCACCAGTTCTCCGAAGACATCCAGCCTGAGTAATGTAACATGTCAGCACCATCCATCACGGCGACGCGGGCAGCAAGCAAACACGGGGCAGCTGGAGGCCAGGATGTGGGCTGGCACGGGGCTGGGCCAAGCTGAACCTGGCGCTCTGCCCTGCAAAAAACACGGAGTTTTGCTCCGTGGCTTTTATGCATTAAGGCAGCACTGCTGCAGCCATCCCTGCTGTCCTGCCAGCACCGCTGCTAGCTGCTGGCCCTGCGGTTTGCAGCTTGTGTGGCGGGATGGAGGGGACCCTCAGATCCTGGGTTTGGGGGTCTGGAAGCACAGCTGTGAGTGGGATCCCAGCCCCGCTGCCACCGGCATCAGTGCTGTTGTCAGCTCTGTGCTGCATTAATGCCCTCCTGCTGCTTTCTAGGACCCTAATAGAAATATCTCGGTAACACCAGGTAATTAATGGTCACACTTAAGGGCCCTAAATCACACCTGGTTGTAAAGCAGCAAACACCAGGCAGCGTTTACAGCAGCGTGAATCACCTCAGAGCCCTTCATTCCCATTTCTCCTCAGTGCCTCCCACCCTGAGCACTGTCCTGCTCCAGCCCTGGGAGCTGCAGCTGGGCATGCCCTGGGCACAGCACAGCCCCTGCTCCAGCCCATCCCACAGAGCTCTGGGTCTGAAGGCTCTTCCACCCACCTCTCATTCCGGTGATGGAAAATTCCCAGGGCAGGAGGCAGCACTTTCGTTTTCTGTTCCCCTGCCAAGAATCTGTGCTGCTGCTTTAGAATAAAGGATTTTTTAAAAACAGTAAAATATTTTAATGGCGGTTTTAAAGGCCCACTGTCAACCTCCAGGGGCCTCTTTGCTTGAAACTTGGTTAGGATTGCAGGCCTCCTGCCAGCTCTGCTTCTCATCTGTCTGTCCCTCTGTGTCACAAGGAGGTGGCACACGGAGGCGTCTGTGACCCCCCATGTCCCCACTGTGTGCGGGGAGCAGGCAGAACTCAATGCTTGGGATCCAGCCCTGCACTGGGGGGTCCTGAATGCTCCTGAGTGCAGGATCTGTTCTTTTATTTCTGCTGCTTTTTCTGTGCGGTGAGCCCCTGAGATTCACCGTGCTGCACTGCGTGGGTGTCTCTGGGAGGAGCAGCTCCCAGGCGTGGAGGTTTTCCTTGTAATATCCATTGCAGTTGCCTCACTGTAGCAAGCACACTGTGAGTGTTTGCTCATGCTGCCATTGGAGTGAGGGCAATTAGGTGCTGGCAGAATGATGAGTGGCCAAAGTGCCTGGCCACTTCTGGAGACCTCAAGGCTCTGCAGAGGGCAGTGAGGCCCTGGCACTGCTGCTCAGAGCTGTGGGTGCCCCATCCCTGGAGGTGCCCAAGGCCATGGATGGGGCCCTGGGCAGCCTGAGCTGGGGCGGGGGGGCAACAAACCCACTGGTTGGGGCTGGGGGTGCTTTGAGGTCCCTTCCAACACGATCGTTCTGTGCTTCTCTGATCTTTTCTTCACTGTCACTTCAGGTGGCATCGGCTTTGGTCGCGCCAAAGGGAACTCTGGCTCAGAGGCGGACGATGAAACCCAGCTCACCTTTTACACCGAGCAGTACCGGAGCAGGAGGCGAAGCAAAGGTAAGAATGAAGCAGCCACCTGTGCTGCACATGGGTAGAAGAGACAAAAGGGGCTGAGCACCTTGGCTGCACCCTTGGGTAATGCATGAATGCAGGTAAGGACAACAGTGGTTTGTATAGGGACAGCGTCCTGAGATGCAGTGTTTCTGTGATGCTGTGGGGTGCAGGAGCTGCTGATAGCATTACCAGAAATGGGTTGTGTGGCACACAGTGACAGCAGAAATAGTGCTGAAGTTCAATGGCACAAGGGGGAAATGTTCCAAAGTCCTTTGTTCCGTGAGTTACAGTGCAGTGCTGGGCTGTGTGCAAGCCCATGGGTACTTCGGGAAAGTTGCTGAAGTTGGGTTTTCTCTCTTGTGTTGCTGGGAAGGGGATCGTTGTGTGCGAGCGAGGGGGAAAGATGTGTTTTGAGGGAAAGCAAATAAAGCCTGGCTTTCCTGCTGCTTCTGCACCTTCCCCATTGGGCCAAGTGCTCCATCAGTCTCTTGAAACCCCCTGTAGCTACTGCAGAGACATCTGAGGTGTGTTTGTTTGGGCTGTATGTTTATTCTTCCTTTACAGCAAGGAGAAGGGAACAGATAAACAGGAAGAATGCTTTATTTTCCTTTGAATACAGAGTTGTTCACCTGAGCAGCTTTGATGGCTGAGTTAGAAGGGAATTCGGGAGGCAGAGCTGGCTGTTAGATCTGTGTTAGGGATTGAGTGATGCTGCAGAAAGCAGCTTTGTTTGTGTTTGGTAATGGCTAAACAAGGGAATTGTCTTGCGTAAAGTCCCCATTGTATTTTCCTTCCTGTCTAGCTAAATTTTGCCGTCACTGCGTCCTTGAAAGGAATTTTCCATTATCCTTTCATTGACTTCTCTCTCCCTTGTGTAAGGAAAGCGATAGCTTAGTGGGAAGTCACAGTACCAAACTCATAATTACAAGTTCAGAAAGATCCATAATTGGACAAGATCATAATTCTAATAGAGAAGGACGCGTGGTCAGACATGGTTAATTCCTGCAGTGATGTTCCCCTATCGATTCTGCGATGGTTGTGTGTCACTGATGATGCTGCAAATAGTTATTGGGTCCGAGGAGAGAAATTCCTCGTGACTCCTCTCCTCACTTTTGCAGATTTGAGCTCAATTACCAACACTGTCATTGATCCCAGCCGGCGTGATGGGAAGTTTCTGCTCCGCGCCGTGCAGGTTGGCTGTGACTTTGTGCCGCGCCAAAGCAAGCTGGTTAAGTGGTCGTAGGCTTAATTTGTCTGCTGCAGAAGAAAAGCTGCGGGTTTCATGGGGCCCAGGGGTGTGCTTGACAAGGTAAATGAGCAGGACATTCCCATAGGTAAATGCTGAAGGAGGGCAAGTGTGCTGCTGTGTGAGCTGTCAGCCTGCTTGGTGTCTCCGCAGCAGCAGCCACTGACATTTGCTTTTCAGTATGGGAGTGCACAGAGGAGCAGCGCTGAGGCTGACTGTAGGGACAGACTCTGTCCCTCATTCCCAGCTCCTTTGGATTCTGCAGTTTTGGGTTTTCCCTGCAAGCTGTTAGGACAAGAGGTGATGGCCTCAAGTTGTGTCAAGGGAGGTTCGGGTTGGATATTAGGAAACATTTCTTCTCTGATAGAGCAGTGATGCGCTGGCACAGCTGCACAGGGGGTGGTGCAGTCACCGTCCCTGGAGGTGTTACAGAACCGTGGAGATGTGGCACTGAGGGACGTGGTTGGTGGGCATGGTGGGATGGGTTGAGGGTGGACTTGGGGATCTCAGAGGTCTTTTCCAGCCTTAGTGATTCTGTGACTTTGTTCTCAGCAGCTCTGTGCCCTCCTGAGCTCTCCATCCCCGTGGCAAGAGCTCACTCCTCTCCCCTACTCCCCTCTGAGCCCTGGGGAAGCTGGGAACACCCCAGCTCCATCCCAGCACAGAGAGTTGCAGCAGGTTCAGCAGCTGCAGTGCATGGAGGGCCCCATCTGAGGCCATCGTACAGCAGCACTGAAGTCTCCAAGAGAGCCCACCACCTTGCAGAGATGCTATCCCACATCCTCAGCTACCCATCATGGGGGGATCAGACTTTGATGCATATTCAATTCCTCCCTTCTCCAGAGTGGCATGGGTTATTTTCAGCCAGGTTCTGCTGCTGGGTTTGAGAGGAAAAGATTAGCAGCAAAAACCAAAGCAGAGAAATGGAGCCTGGTGCACAAATCCTTCCCGCATGGTGCACAGCTCCTGCTCCATTCCCACTGCAAAACGCATCCAGCACTGAGCTGCTCAGCTCCCAAGGGGATGAGCATCCTGGGTCACTTTGCCTTGAGCTGCAGCCTGGTGCAAGAGGAAACGTCCCACTGAATTCCTATGCATTGCTGTCAGCTGGGCGCTACTTCCCTGTCCCCAGAGAGCTCCTCGGTGCTGCAGGGATGTGGGATGCAGGGAATGCAGGATGTATTGTGTGCTGTGGTGTGGGTTGCCCTTGGGTGAGGTCTCCCTGAACAAGGCATCCAACTGTTTCCATAGCACACGGCGCTGTGGAAAATTAGCACAAATTAGCAGAGCCCAATTATGCACCTTGGATTGGTGTCAGGCGCGTGTGCGCACGCATGTGTGTGCCTTGCTGGCTGGCAAAGTCTTCTGAGGGCTGTTAGAGAAATGAGAAGCCGAGCTTTGATCTGCCTCTGTATTTGGTGTTTAAAACAAGGCCTTTTATAAGCGAATATTAGGTATTCGGAGTCTGTTACATACGAGGAAGCTTCTCTTTGATCCTCTCCTGTCTCCAGAGGCGGCAGACACTTATTATTTCATGGGGAACTAAATGAAATGCAGAATAAAATTTGAGTAGTGCTCTCGGTGTGTGCCGGCCCCGGTGGGGCTGAGCCATGGTGGTGGGGCAGCGTGTCACCGTGTCACCGTGTCACCGTGCTGCTGGCCTCCATGTGCTGCATCCCTGCTCCGTGCCATTGCAGCCCTCGGTGCAGTGATTCCCTGTCAGGGATCAAACAGGAGACAGAAAGAGATAAAGCAAGCACGTTGTGTTTCGGTGCTTGCACCAGTGAGAGGGGATTATCAGCGTGTCCCGTGCCTTGTGCTGTGCCCCAGCTCCTGCAGGGGGGGATTTCCCAGGGAAGGAAACACAGAGCTGCAGGTGGATGGGGCAGAGCTGGTGTCTTGTGCACATGTGGCTTGTTTGTGGCATGCAGAGCCGTGCTGCTGGCTGCAGGGACTGGCACTTGAGAGAAGATATCACACGTGTATCACATTGTGGTGCAGGTCCTTACCTCTGGAGCACCAATGTGCATCCCCTACCCCATGCACAGACCCACACAGTGCTCCTGCCCCACGCACAGCCCCACTCGGTGCCTCCTGTCCTGTGCTCAACTCCACACCGGACACAGATGAAGGCTGCAGCAACTTCTCCTCCTCCTCAGCTACCAAAGCTGTGCCGTGGATGCCACTTTTCCAGCAAGCTAATGAGCGCGGCGCTTTTTGCATGATGGCTTATTTTGCGGAGAGAGCTCACATGCTTTGCATCAGCAGATAAACCCCCGGTCCCTCCTTCTTCCCTGCTCGGTAGCATCCAGAAGCCACGCTGGGGCAGCTCAGGGGAGAAGACCCACTGCAGGAAACAGCTGCAAAGCGAGGGGCCGGCAATTAGAGCGGTCGCAGTACACGGCAGCCGCAGGCTCTTTAACTTCCGCAGACTGCGCCGCAGATAACGCAGTTACAGCCGCTCCCGGAGGCGGCAGGGGCCTCCCCCTTTATTTATTTATTTTTGATGGTATCTGATGCAGCCTCCGCCGGTAATTGAGTGTTTGAGAGTGAAAAATTATCTCCCCAGCTTGGCCCTTATCTTGACAGCAAAGCAGCGCTTTTAATTTAATTTTGTTCCGAGCATGCGGGTAACAAATTTCACTAATCGCTGCGCTGTCGCATCTCCGCATGGTAACAAGGCTCTGCTCCCCAGGTAGTCCGGCGGGGCGGAGGGGGATGGCACACGACGAGCTGCTTCTCACTCTGCCCATGCTGAGATTTATCCTTTCCCGGAGCAAGGAGAGTGCTGGAGGGCAGCGTGGGAAAGCTCTGCATTGAGGAAACTGAGGCACGGCCGTGCTCCAAGCCATTGGGAGCTCCTGCAGAGCAGGGATTCGTGTTGTGCATCTCCTTTGGAAATAGAGAGAGAAAAGTGGTTGTTTGGGGTTGGTTTTTTTTTTTGCATGCCTGGCATTGGAGCAGCCCAGCTCGGCCCAGCATCACCCCATGTGCACTGTGATCCCAGCTCGGCCTGCTGGCAGCAATCCTCCCAGGGCTGTGACACGGCACGAGCTGTTGAGTAGATAGTGATTACTTTATTTTTTCCTTTTTCCTGTAGGAAATACGTTTTCATGGTGCTGGATTGAAAATTGCTTTTTCCTCCTCCTTGCAGTGAAGCCTTCCCGCTCAGATTTGCGTTTGTGCTCAAATAGTGTAGAACTGGGACTGGAGTTTAAAACAAAGCACAAAAAAATGAGACCCTAATTCTGAGCAAAATGTTTCCATTGGTTTGCATGAAAGAAAATTCCAGTGCAGACAATCTGTGGCGTTACGCATGTAACTGCTTCTTTAATGTGATTTTATCTCAACTGATTCTGCACCGAGAACATGAAAGCAAAGCTGACTTCATTGCTTTTAATTGTCCATGATCTGAGAAATGCGAGAGAAGTGGCAGCACTGGAGTGCAAATGGGGCTGCAGGAATTCTCCCTGTGGAGCTGCATGGGGAGCCCGGCCCTGCTGGGACTCTGCAAGCCCTCAGCCTGGGTTGTCTCTCTCTTTTCTCTCTCTTTCTCTTCTGCCGTCCTGGTCCATGCCAGCCTGCAGGGCTCCTTTTTGCCCTCCTCTTCCCCCTTCCTCCTCCTCCTCACCACCGAAATTTGCTCGTGGCGTCTCACTGCAGGCTGCAGGCTCTGCATTTTAGGGTTTAGCAGGAGCACTGCTGGAAACGGCATAAACACGAAGCAAATGCATAAATACGAAACAAACACGTTTATTCAGTACAGGAGCAATAACACTCCAGAAGCACATCAGCAGCTGCCAGCACCGCTGGGGTGAGCAGGAACTGGGGTGCAGGCTCAGCCCTGGGCCCAGGACTTTGCTGGCCCCATCCACCTGGCCTCGACCTCCCCTCATTGCTTCCCCTGCCCCTAAAACCCTGGTTTGCTTTTCCTGCGGCCCCCTGCTCTTGGCTGATTGCCAGTGGGTAATTCATAAGTGTTAATAGCATTAATCTGATTCGGGGTGTTCTTAGCAAGATGAAATTCTCTCTACATTCAGATGCGTCTGATCTCCCCCATCTGCTGCTGACACTGGTTGGGAACCTTGCTGCAGCAATGTGCATCCCCTGCTGGATGCAGGCACTGGGGCAGAGTGGTCCCTGCGGGGGGGGGGGGAGGGGGGAGGGCTGGGGGAAGAGGTGCATCCCAAAGGATCCAGTGTGGGGCAGAGGTGGGGAGGTGGGGGGCAGGGAGTTGGGACCGGAGTGTGGGGTGCTGGATGCTGAGAGCAGCCTGCCAGCACTGCCGCTAATCTTGATTGGTATTTGATTTGATTTAACATGATCTCCCGCTTGTAAAACACCTTGAGATGTTTCTGTGTGTGAGGCTGTCCTGGAAACGCTGTTGTACTGTATTAATGAGCCTCTGCTGGAACATAAAGAAGCATCATTAGGAGTGCTGAACTCGTCTGACGTGCAAGAAGCAGCGCGCAGCATGGGCACGCCTTGCATGGAGCTCTGTGCTCGGGCTGCCTGCAGCTGGGCTGCTGCTGTCAGTGCCAAGATGGGCTCTGGGGTGCGGTGGGTGCTGGGGTGCAGTGGGCAACTCGGGATGCAGAGGGCACTGGGATGCAGTGGACTCTCAAGATGCAGCAGACGCTGGGGCGCAGTGGGCACTGGGATGCAGTGGGCACTGGGATGCAGTGGGCACTGGGATGCAGTGGCTCCTGGCACGCAGCTTGGCCTGCCTGTGCCAGCAGCAGTGCTGTGTGTTACTAAGCAGTCCCAGCGCTTGCCGTGCTTCCCCTATCCTTGTCTTTCTCAGGTGGCAGAAATGCATTTTAATATCCGAGTAGCCTCGAAGCGTGCTGTATTATGCTGTTATCGCGGGGGGGCGGAGAAGATTGCGAAGCACTTGGCGTTTAACACCCACATGTGGCTAACACTATGGGCTGTGTGCTGATAAAGATGGGGTAATTAAAGTTTATTTTTTTTTATAGACTAATCTCCCAAGTATGTATTTATGAGCCTGATTTAGAAACATCGTATTACCGAGAGCATGGGGTATTTGTGTTGCTTGTAAATCCATACGTGGTCTGAGCTTACCTTTCTTTTTATTTTTTTCCTTCCTCGGATTTAAGCAGTGCTGCCACTGTCAGACAGAAACGAGCCTGGAGTTTCGCTGTACTTTTCCCCCACCTTGTTCTTTAGATGAGCAAGGGGCAGTGTACAAAGCAGCGAGTAATTAACTGCACGAGCAAATGATATTTCATAGGAGGCACGGTGCATTTGGAGGGGCTGCTTGCAGGGTGCTTACACCGGTGGCTTTGAATTTATCTTCATCGTGCAGGAGTTGCACAGTGTTCAGGGGATGGGGTGCATTGCAAGCACCAGCACAGTTCCCTTTTCTTTCCTACCTCTCCCTCGCACAGCCTGGCAGGTCGATTCTCCCCATTTGATAGGATGTGATTCCTCCTGCCCGCCCTCCTGGTACGTCCCTCTCGGGTGCAGGCACTGTTGAGTGTTGGGCTCCTGGAGCTGCCCTCATTGCTTTCCCCCCCACAAGTTAGGCTAAAACCAAGGCTCAGCTCCTCCGAAACCACCCAAGGCACAGCAGAAAGCTGATTAATTAAAAATAAGGAGGGAGCATCTCAGGATAGCAAGGATTTGCTAGGCATCTGGGGAGCAAGCTTGGGCTCAGCTGTGCCCAGACATAGCGCAGCAGTCGTGTGCACTACGGGTTTCAGGGGCTCCCGAGTCCCATCCTCTGCCTGGGGAGGTTGTGCATTCCCTTCCACACCTTCTCCTGTAGCTAACGACTGATGCCAGCCTGTTCTGTGGAAGTACGTTTGCAAATCTGCAATTTAAACACTTTCCTGGAAGCCCAGAGATCGCAGTGGGAGGAGGGAGGTGCCCGAGCTCAGCTTCTCCTGCAGCGCTGAGCTGCGTCGGATCCCACCCCCAGGACAAGGGAGGAATTATTCATTTTGTTTCACATCTCGAGCCGGAGCGCGCAGCCCTGCTGAACCTGTTGAGGTTTGTTTGGTTAGCAATGGGTTGTTAAGAATACATTTGTGTTGCTAGAGGGCTGCCGCTCAGCTGGTTACCTCCAGATGGGTGTTGGAACGCAGTGCAGGTGTGCTTATGCTGGAGCATCGGTGGTGGGATGGAAAGCAGGAGCGTCCCTCTGCTGAAGGAGCTGTTTTTCCTTCAGCGTGCCTTAAAGCTGGCAGCAAACTGTCTGTGAGCAATAAAGAGCTGAGCTGGAAAGCACATTGCTGCTTGAGCAGAAGTCCCGTAGTCTTGGTTCAGTTGGTGAAAGCCAACTGCAGGCAGTTCTAGGGGTCAGTAGCGGTGTGATGGAAACGAGGGGGTGGGGGTGGAGGAGCTGGGAAGGCAGCTGGAGGAGAACTGTAGCACTGGCCCTCCCCTTGGGCAGCCAAGCTCATGCTCATGGAGATGGAAAGGGCTTTTGGTTGGCTCAGGCTCCTGTGCCCCTTTCCTCTTAGTCACGGGGAGAGAAGCAGCCATGGGGATGGGAGTGGGGATGGGAAGCTCCGGGGCCCTAATCCAGCTCCACTGTGCAGCAGGGTGCTGAAGGCTGCCTCACATACCTGTGGTTCAGGCTCTTTGTGAGAAGGGGATAATACTCCCCTAACTCATAAGGGATTTGCGATTTAATGTTTGCAAAGCACTTTAAGACCCTGGATTGAAAGGTGATTTATAATGGTAAAATCCAGTGTTCTCTGTTCTATTGTATACTTGACTGTGTCCAATTATCTCGGTAGCAGCTTTTTCCCCTTTATTTATTTATTTAATTTATTTTTGCATGAGTATCATAACTCCAACCTAAAGCTGGGTTCGTGGCAGGCACAGCGTGTCCTGGGAGGGGATGAGGTTGGAGGCGCTAATTTATGCTGATGACACAAATAAAGATCGGGAAGGAAAAAAGGGCGTTGAGAGGTGAAGGGCACAGGGGATGGGTGATAAAGCTGTGAAGCAGTGGGAAAGCTGTTCAGATGCTGGATGCGTAAGGAGAGTGAAAGATGCTTTGTAAACAATCGTTTTGCTACTCCTGTTGGTCACAGGGATACGAGGTGTTTTCCAGCAGATCAGCCACTCCTCCTGTCCTGCAAATGCCAGGAGCAGGGAGGCTTCGGTGGGGCACACTGCTTGCCTGGAAAACACAGGCTGTGCCCCGGGCTCCGCCAGTTCCTTGCTCTGGCACCGGCATCTCTAAGCGGATTTGATCAAATTATAGGGTGAAACACACGAGTGCTAACTCGCTGGATGCATTTCCTGTTCAATTTTCAAGCAGATGCTTTTTAAATCTCACTTTGCTGATGAAAGAGTGAGGGCAGGGAGCAAGGAGGGGGAGCTGGCTTGGATTCCAAAGATAAAGACGCGTCCTCGCCTGAATCCTGAGCAGCCACGCATCCAGAAGAGCAGGGAGCAGATCTTGGGTTGGTGCCTCTCTGGGGCCAGGATGCTGGGGCTGTCCCTGTGGGTGGGTAGCATCGGCTGGAGAACATTTCTCCTGGTCCCCTCCATCAGCAGAGTGTGGCTCATGTGCTCCTGGCCTGCTCAGAGCAAGAGCATCTCCTGGGACAGCCAGGTCTCTCCTGTGCATGGCTTCATTACCTGGTCTCACATCCTTCCCCTGCATTGCCTGGGGTTGGATCTGTCCCACTATGCTGTAGCAGACCTGATTCAGTCATCCTAATGCTGCTGGGGACTTTGTCACTCTCTAAACCTGCTGGAGGTGTTCGAGGTCAGGCTGGATTGGGCCTTGGGCAGCCTGATCTGATGCTTGATATAGTGTTTGGCAACCCTCCCCACAGCAGGGGGTTGGAACTGGGTGATCTTTGGGGTCTTCCAGCTGAAGCCATTCCATGATTCTATGTTACCATGTTGAGTTCCTTGCTGGCTTTTAGCAAAGTTCTCTACAGCTACTGGCAGGAGGTTGCAGCAAGGTGAGCGTTGGTCTCTTCTCAATGGCAAGTGTTAGGATGCAAGGAAGCAGTCTCAAGTTGTGCTGAGGAGGTTTAGACTGGTTATTGAGAGAATTTCTTCATGGAAGGAGTGGTCAAGCATTGGAATGAGCTGCCCAGGGCTGTGGTGGAGTTCCCATCCCTGGGGCTATTTGAGAGACGTGTGGACGTGGCGCTAAGGGACATGGGCTAGGATGGGACTCGTTAGGTCAGTTTGATGGTTGGATATGGTGATCTGTTGGAGATCTTATCCAACTTACTTGGTTCTCTGATTCTGTAATTCCATTGGTTTAAAAAAAAAAAAAAAAAGAAAAGAATAAGACACAAAGCAGCAGACAAGGCTGGCCATGTGTGCAGGTGCACACAGAGCAGTGAGGGGTTAAGGAATGTCCCCGTGGATGGCTTCTCGATGCAGGTGTCCCCTAGCCTTGATGTCCAGCACATGGCCTTGGAGCTGGGACAGGTGACCACATCCCATCCAGGTGCTGGATTCCTGAGGCTCCTCTTTGTGCTGGGAAATGTTAAGCTGGCACTTGCAGCAAACCCTTCTGTGAGCTGCTTTTCTGAAGATACCATAAGCTTCTGTGACTGACGAAATAAAACTTCTTTTGTAATATCTGCTGCCTGTAAAAAGTGGCTGGCTCTGTAGATTGCTTTGTTGTTCATCACAGTCCCTGTGTGATGACTGAATGTTTATACATGTTTGTGTAAATAATTAACGCTCGTCAATGCTATGTAAAATCTGCAGGCGTAGATGCTACATGAGAAGAAATGGTGTGATGGTGCTGGCTGCCCTTGGGTTTGGGTTGGGTGTTTCTGTGACTTGATAAAATTTGCCACATAAACCCAGGCTGATGAAAACTGCCTGAGGCTTGGCAGGAGGGTCCTGCAGGACCACAAGCAGAATGTGATGGGAAGGATGGGGTTGGAAGGCTCCAGGATCTCCGGTCCTGCCAGTGGGGGAAGCAGAGCAAGCTGGGGAGTTTTGGGGCTGAGGCACGAGGCAGTCCCTCCCATGGCTCCCATCTCTCTCTCTGCCTTCCAGGTTCGATGAAAAGCCCCGTCAACAAGACAGCCCTGACCCTGATTGCCGTCAGCTCCTGCATCCTGGCCATGGTGTGCGGCTCGCAGCTCTCCTGTCCGCTGACCGTCAAGGTGACGCTTCACGTCCCCGAGCACTTCATTGCTGATGGTGAGAGCCTGTGGGCACCAAACTCCTTAACCCCTCCTCACAGCTCTCCTAAAGCCTCCTTAAGTATGCACTCAGCAAGAGGACCTCACCGTGGAGCTAAACTTGCCTCTTCTGCATTGCACCTTTATTGTTGTTATCTCTACATATCTGGTGGGTGTTCCTGTTTTCCCATGGACTCTCTGATGAGCCTTAGGAGCAGCACAGACAAGCTCCTGTCCCGCAGCAGCTGAGCTGCTCATCTCAGCCCCTTGCAGCAGCACGGAGTGGAATTGCTAGTGTTTGAGCCAAGGCAGAGATGCTTTGAAAAATTAGACAAGGGCTGCTGTCACTATTTATTGCTTTCTCCGACTGGGCTCCTTGCATTTGTTGTGTTTCGCTGACCTTTTCTTTATAATGTGCAGTGAGCGTCAAGTGCAAGTTTTCAGTAAGACGAGGGCAAATTTCATTTTCTTCCAGTCAACGAAAGCCATTATTCAGTCGGTTCCAATTGCTCAGCTCCTGTACTCGCCATGCTGCTCGGGGCATGCTGAGGGTGGGTACAGCTTCTCCCTGCCAGAAACCCATGGCACCCAGCCCCACACTGGGGTCAGGATGGAGGGCAGGGAATGAATATGTTGGGGATGGGAGTGTACTTGAAGAGGTGCAGTGGTGGTGGAAGGAGCAGGGCTTAAAGCAACGTCCCGTGACATAAAGGAGTTCCACAGTCTTTTTTAAATGGGTTTCATCCTTACTAAGGGTGGTTTCTTCCTGGAGCTGGTATTCATATGTAGGGAGTCATTGCACTGTAATACAGAGCACTGCCCAGCCTGAGCCTCACCACGTCTGTGTGTCTGTGCCTTTAAGGATCCCAAAAGGGATGGCACTGCAGGCCCAGGAAAGGCACTGTGGTCTCGAAAACTGAAATAAAACGTAATGCGGCTGCTTAGAATTGAAATGAAAAGCTGAGCCTGTGCTTGTCACCATGAAGGGAGTGGCAGTGCAAATTATGCAAATATGGAGAACACTCGAATGGAAACGACAGTGAAATACCAATAAAACAGATTAATATCCTCAAAACTGGGGGGAATGGGATGATCTCCAGTTCCGACTTAATGACTTTTCTAAAGAGGAAGTGGCAGGAGGACTGGTAAGAACGGTTTGGAGAAGAATTAAAATGAGCTTTGTAATGAAACTGTAAAATATAATTACAAACTGCAAAAACTTGACAAATATTTTTTATGAGGAACAGTGAAACTCTTCACGGAGGAGCAGCGAAGACATTTTGCAGCGGCCATCAGTTTTACTGAAATCTCATCGCTTTATGCGGTGGCAGAGTCCTTCGCCTGGGAAGGGAAAAGCTCTTAAAGTTGTCCCTTCTGTTTGAATAACAACAAATCCCAAGGCAGCGCCAAACTGGCAGCAAAGTGTTATGAAATGTTTAAAGGCATCACTGAGCTGAGCCCGGTTTGGAAATTGTAATGGGACCCAGGAAAACATTGCTGGCTGTGTTTGCAGAGATGGGGTGCAGCTCGACACCAGAGATCCTATCGTGGTGGCAGACAGGGGCTGTGCTCCTCTCTATAAACCCGGGTGACTTTTTGGGTTCATTTCCAAGTGCGTAGGGCTGCTTTTTGCCTGGTTGCCAAATGTTGGGTCTGGGGACATGGGCGTCACCACGTGGAATTGGAAGGAGCGCGGCCCCAGCGAGGCTGGGAGCTTGGATCAGCCTGAAGCCTGCTGCACGTAGCAGCTCATAATTCTGCCGTGCTCTTAAGCAGTCTGGATCCTTAAGCTCTTCTCCTCTGTATTTGCATGATGGTGAGGCAGGCTCAGCGAGCAGGCGGGGCACCGTGTTCTCTGGAGATGTTCCTGCGCGACAGAAGGGTGCCCACTAATTCCCATTTGATGACAGTATTTCGGTAGATGCCAGCAGCCAAGGAAAATCTCACAGCAGAGAAGGAGGCCACCAGCACCTCTGCAGGAAAGGCCAAAGAAAGACAGGCTGAAAGCTATCCTGCTCCTAACAGATGAAGACTCAGCTTGGAAGGAAACTTGAAATAGACACGAGCCAGCTCTGGCTCGCCAGGATCCAAAGCCAAGAGAGAGGAGGGAGGGAAGTGGCCCCAGCAAGTCTGCAGCCCCCAAGGAGAGAAGCTTTTCCTGCAGCCAGCAGCAACAATGGGAAAAGGAGCTCCCGAACCTGTTGGAGTCACTAATGGAAAGAGGAGGGGGGAAGGACTGGGACCAAGAGCCAACTGGCAGCAAAGGCTGGGAGAACAGATTACCACCGGCAGTATTAATAACCAGCCTGTCTCTATTGCCCTTATTTCTCTCTCTTGGTTCATTTTCCTTCTTTTGTTCATTTGATGGGTTCTCCCCCCCTCTCCTCTCCCCTCTGAACAATTATTGCCTGGTTTGTACAGCTGCTCTGTCTTCATTTTCCAGGGCAGCCAACTACACGAGGACCTGGCACAAGCTGCTGCACTCTGTGCTACCATGGCTGGCAGGGGGAGGCTGGGAGCCTCCCAGAAACACATCTGTGCCCATCAGTCCCCTCTTGCAACACACTGCTTTGTGGGGCTGAGGAAGGTGCTGGCTTTGTCCCTGCCTCTCGTGCTGCAAGATGTTTCATTAAACCAGCAAGGATAGGGACGCTTCTTTTCTTTCTCCTCCTAAAAGACTTGAGCATCATCTGCTCCCTTCTGCAGCATCCACAGAATCATAGAATGGCTTGGGTTTGAGGAGACCTTAAAGATCATTGAGCTCCAAACCCCTTCTATAGACGGGGATGCCAATCACTAGATCATGCTGCCCAGGGTCCCATCCTCTGCTCCCTCCTGCAGCATCCTCCTCCTCTTGCTCTAGGCTATGGGATCGTGTCCCCCCATGGCAGCAGCTTGGGCAGCCTCTGGATGCACCCAGCAGCAGACACCGTGCCCATTTCAGAGGAGGCCTGAATTGATGGGAAGGCTGACGGTGGCTTTTATGAGGATTTGGAAATGCAAAGCATTATTTAGAGGAACGTTTAGCAGCATCAAAATAGGGAAAAAGAAAAGAGAGCCCCTCCATCTGAGCAATAAAACCCCTTATGAATATGTTAGCCACTCAGCTCTGTGCATTCAAGGGGACTTTTTTCTTGTAAGTAATCATTCAAAAAATAGAGAGGGAGAGCAATGGGAGCTGCTTGCAGGGAAAGCAAGGATGGAGAAAGATACCCTAGAGGACTTAGCCTGGAGTATGTCCTTGCTGCACAACAGTTTGAAATATAGTATCAATTAAAGCTTCCCGTTTTTACAGCCTGCAAAGGGGTTATATATGGTGTGGGTGGATGTTTGTATCTGGATACTTTAGTGGGAGAGGTAAGTGAGGTCCACTGCTGCGTATGGAAGGAAGGAAGAGCTACATTTAGCCAGGGGCTTGTAGGGCTTCATGTTGTAAGTGGAAATAAAGTAAAGGACATAAAGCAGCCTTCTGTCACTTCAAAGACATCTCTGGGCATTTACAGCCTTCTCCCTTCCTTGTTGGAGACGTGTGCCAGAGAAAATGTGGCAATGCCTCTGGGACGTCATGCAGCTCAGGTCAGGGTGGTTTATGGAGGTCAGAGCAGAGGCACCGCCTGTGCAGCTGCGATGCAGCCAGCTCTGCTCAGAGTGCTGCTGCTGCAGCTCCAGCCTGGGGGTGAATGTGGCCATGCCCTCCTCCAGCTCCTGCAAGAGGAGGGGAAGGAACACAAACCGAGCACCCCTGTGTGTAGCCCTCAAGGGGTGGGTGAAGCCGGGTGAGCACCAGAAAGGGGCACTGCCACTTGTGATTGTGAAATCCCAACCCAACCCCACGGTGGGTCCAAGGAGCTGGTAAGGTGGAGGGAGCTGTGCATGTGGCTTTGTTTTTTTCCAAGCTTCGTGCATCTGCATCTGCCTGCCTGAATGATGACATTGTGAGATTGTCACGCACCTGATCAGTAATTGTTTTGTCTGAAGATTATTTATTTCTTTCCCTCCACAACTGTTTCCTTCAAGATGCCACTGGAATTGGATGTTGCTATTAGCAGCTTCTGCTAATTTTCCCCAAAGATCGCCAGAGCTCTGCAGACTGCAATTGTTGGGCTTGCAACAACTTCTCATTTTGGTTTTAATTAAATTTGTTGCTTTAAATTGTTTGCTTTTGACATCTCCTGCTCAATCTTGTGCAGCCCTCAGAGGTGACCAGGCATTAGGTTGGTTCCTCTGGTGCTGGCTCGTGTGGGCTCAGCACGTGCTGCGCATGCGCTCGCATAGAAATGAGCAGTATGAGAGATGCGGGCGGTGGGGAATTGCCCAGTGCTGGGCTCTGCTTTGCAGTGAGGAAAAGCTGGAGATGCTCATTGATTTACAAATGAAGCATCCCCACTTTGCACCAGAAGGATGGAGGGAATGCTCCCATCTCAAAGGTTTCCATCCCTCAGCATTCCCCAGGAGCAACCAGGCTTCAGTGCTCCCCAGCTGGTCCCAGCCTCACCAGCCCCCTGAAATCAATGGGGGAATGAGCTGCCTTGAAATCAGACCATTTGCTCAGCCTGGAGTCTTTCTGCTGTACAGATGCTGTACAGAGATGTGGGTCAGTGCTTGGGCAGGAGCAGCAGCGTCCCCTGCCAGCCCCAGCCTCACTCTGCCTGCCCCAGACGTAGCATCTTTTGGCGAGGTGGCTGTGCTGGGGCAGCTCTGCAGACTGCATTTAATTTCATCAGCTCTTAATCACCGGGTCATCTCCTGCCTGCCTTACAGCTTGCTCTTGCTCCCGCGCCTGCTTGGCTGGCAAGAAAATGTGAGCAAATGGCTGCAGCGTTACCAGACATGAACTCTAAATATTAACATCAATTTATAAACTGTATCAGCGTGGATCAAAGGGATTCCAAGACGGTTTTACGGCGCGAACACTCTTTGCATGAGGAACTAATAAGATTCTGTAGGCTGAAGTACATCATGTTTTTATCGTGCCTCTGTCAGGCTGTGATCCTGAGCTCGGCTCGTCCCTGTGCTGGGGCAGCGCTGTATGCAGGGGAAGGCAGATGCCTCCTCCTCAGTCCTCAGCAGGGTGTACAGGAGCCAATCAGGGGGGATTGGTGCTGGTGTTTGTCTGGGGTCAGCGGGGGCCTGCTGGGAACTGTGGCATCCTGAGAGAGGCAGAGTGTGTCCATCACTGAAGGATGGCATCTTCCAGCGTCTGCTGAGCTTGCACCAATGCCATTTACTCTCTAGTCTGGGAAGGACAGCAGGGAAAGGGTGCAGTAGGATGTAATGCCTTTGACCATCTAGCCTGTACTCTTCCATAGAAAGGAGAGATGCAAATCTTGGCATCTGTATTTGCAGGATGAGACCCTGCCCAGTCTCACCAGTATGGAGGTGGTAGGTTGAGCCTGGGGAGCTGACTGAGGTCATGCTTGGGGAGCTGACCGAGGTCATGCTTGGGGACCTGACTTAGGTCGTGCTTGCTTTTGTACAGAAAATATGGGATGCCAGCAGCAGCAGCAATGCAGCAATGCAGATAGGATTTTCTGAGGCTGCAGAGCCAGGAGCATGCTGCGTCGTGTTCTAATTCTCCCAAGTGGTGACATTGGTGTTGCTTAATCTCGTGATGAGCAGCTGGTAGCTCACTGTGGCCCTATGGCACGTAGACTTTGTATGTCCCGAGTCTTGGCTGTGTTTTCTGCAGCCCGGGGGGATGTTTGGTCTTTGTGCTGGCTGAAAAAATCTCTTGCATTCATACACGTGATGTTTCTTAAAGCTTATCATAACTCATCCATCAGATACTTAGTGGAGTGATCAGATTTAGGCAGGATTTCCCTGAACTCTCGTCCAATATCTTGAGTGTCGCTGAAGAAGAGCCTCTGGCTGGAGCGTGGGAGTGGGGAGATAGGGAGCATTGAGGAGAAGCTGTGTTTAGATATCTGATCTGTGTCAGCTGTTGCTTGCCCAGATGCCTGCTAAGGACACAAACGTGCCGGTACTGGGTGGTTATGGTGTCTTGATAACACCATAGAGCAGGCAGGGTGGTTCCTTAGCTGTTGGAGCTGTGGGCTCCAGCCTGAGTCTCGCAGAAGTGAAGTCACAGCACATTTGCGTGTGGGCGTTTGGGTTCCTCTTGGGTTTGAGAAAAGGCATCTGAGTG
This sequence comes from Alectoris magna, assembly GCA_030625065.1. Classification (NCBI taxonomy): domain Eukaryota; kingdom Metazoa; phylum Chordata; class Aves; order Galliformes; family Phasianidae; genus Alectoris; species Alectoris magna. The sequence continues at coordinate 3,111,438 of CM060579.1, read as the reverse complement.
ATCGCGTGCTGTATGAAATGAAATACAGGCGTTCTTTGACAGAAGTTCAGCCCCGGTGAAATCTGGACTGATTTCCAAGAAAACTCAAAGAAAGAAATCTGTCAGAATTATCAAGCAAGTAACAATTTAACAATTAAAATGTAACCCCGCTCTTCCCACAGGAAAGATGCTTCTAGTCTGTGCTGTAATTGCATACAGATTTGTATGGCTAATTTGCTTCTGCTGCACCAAGGTGAGCACTGTGCCGATTGATGGCATTTGTGATGCGTGGCCATGGACTGGGCAGCCCACGGCGTGCATGGAGCTCAGGTGCCAAAAATACCTCGTGGAGCTGAGCCCTGTGTGGTGGGAGCTGCCTTCAGTTCGGCTGAGAGATAAATAAATAGACAAGAAAGGCGTGCGTAGAGGCTTTTGTGGTTTTAAAGGCTTACTAAACTTTCTGTTTAGGCGTTGTTTGAGAGAAAGCGTTAGATAAACAGAAGGGAACGTCTAGGGTGGATTTGAACACGCAGCGATACTATCCTTAGTTTCGATTGAGAAGAAAGAATTATGGATGTGACTGGGCAGAACTGAAGTTAGTCCAATATTCTCAGGCTTTGTGCTGAGCAGAGAGGTGGAAAGCTGGGCGCTGTGTCAGTCTGTGGGTGCAGTCCTGTCCCCAAGCCCTGTACCGCTGCTTGGCTCACTGTATGTGTGTCCTAGGAGCTGCGTAGTTTGCTTGGCTCTTTGTTCAATTTCCTGAAAGAAAATTAAGAAGCAGAGCTCTTTATCCCCTAGTACAAGGATGGGAGAGCAAGAGCTGATCAACAGGAAGAGCTGATAGGGGAGGAGTTGTCTCTTTGGGAAATATTCTTTCAAGTTTTACAAGAAAAAGAAAATCTCCAAAGAAATCAAATCATTCTTTGTACCTATAGGGGATAATCCTTCCTGTGGTCTTAAAAAAAAGAAATAATGGGAATCTGTAACAGGATTATAATTGTGAGATAGTATAGGGATGGATGCATTATTAGCAACCTGTCGTATGACCTCCTGCAGGGTTCTAACACCAAATACTAGTTTTAGATGACAAGGAGTTTTGTTGTCCAAGATACAACAAATGGACCAAAGAAGAAAAAAGGAGTGGAGGGAGGAAGAAACAGAAATTCTTCAGAAAAAAAAAATATATATTTGATCTCTTCCCTCAAAAAAAAAAAACACAGAGAGAAAGGAAAAACCAGACCCTTTTGGCTGCCTTTTGGGCTCTTTGTTCTTTTCCCTTGTTATATATATCTCTTCTGAGCTTTTTTATCCTGTTTTGTTCTGGCAAATGATTTTTGAAATGTCAAAACTTCAAGCCTCTTTTGTCACGGCTTAAGCAGTCCCAGTGAACTTTGAAGGAGACCTCAGCATGAGAGACATGAACTTTTGCTGCTGTCTTAGCCGGCCCGGCTTTGATCAGCATTGGAGAAGGAAAGGGGGGAAAACACACATGCAAAAACCCAAACAACGCGATCCCCTGAAGCACCAGCACTGTGTAGCCCTGCACTGGGGTTCTCCTTAGGGCTGTGATGCCGGTCTGCAGCAGGGCCTGGCTTCTGAGGCAGCTGTGCAGCTGCAGGGCCGCGGCCTACAGCGGGGTTGCTGGGCGGCGGTCCCGGTGTTACCTGCTTGACACCTCACCCTTCTTGCTTTACCCCAGGCTCTCAGTGTCTCTGTTTAAAGAGGATTTTGCTGAGCTTTTGGCTGGGAATATCATACAGTGCCTGTGGATTGTGCTACCCACCGAGCGCTTTGAGCTACGGGTTTGGGTGAACCCCATTCCCCAAAGGGTGTTTCCAGCTGGGAGCTTGGGCTTCCCCCATCGTCGCACCAGCAGTGTCTGATCACCACCGCTGTCCCCTGTTGTTTACCTCTGCTGAAGGACCACGCATTAGACAAGACAGATCTGGCGGGTCTTTCTGACAAGCTAACCGTGTTCGAAATGACACTTGCTTAGAAAATGTTTGTTCTTGGCGGTTTCTGAAAGGATTTGCTATTCAGCCTGCCCCTTCTTAGCTTTCAAAGATGTTTTTGATAAGTGCGCGCTGGTGTCTTGTGAAAACTGTTTTATGTGCGCGGATTCTTTGAAAACAAAAAGAAAATTTGTGTAAAAAGGCTTTGAAATCTTCGGAATTTGAGCTTTCAAAATGTTTGTAAAACTCCTTTTCCTGTTCCTTTTTTTTTTTGTTGTTGTTGTTTTTTTTTCCTGAAGCAAACTATGAAAGGATCGAGGTTGGGATTTTTGTTTGTGTTTTCAATGAGAGTGACGATGGGGAAAGTGTCTGTGGATGCATTTAAAATGGTAGCCAGCTGAGCTGGGATGTGAGAAGTTTCCTGGCTGGAAGCAGTCCCCTCCTTCCCCCCCCTCTGGAAAGGCAGGAAAGTGTTTACAGTTAACCAGAACTATCAATTTCCCTGCTTTCTAATTGTTTATTTGTGTATTTGTTATTTTCTGAGGTGGAACAGCGTACATTATTTTCACTAAGCATTGAATTCGGGGATTTTGGATTCAAGCGTTTTCACTGTTCTTTTTTTTCCCTTTTCTTTTACTTTTGAGGATGTTTTCTCTTGAAGGCGTACTGAAATCAAAATTAATTCATCTTGGAAATGCGAGAACACTTTTTTCCCTTTCAGTTAGAATTGTGCTATGTTTGTTAATCTTTCTGTGTACAGAATAGGAGAAGGCACAATTTCCTTACCAAATCTGTATTGTTTTTTCTTTCTCCCAAACAAATTTACACCTCAGTAAATCAGTCCCACCCCCCCGAGGTCACCCTGCCGTCACCTGCTAGATTCCCTCCACCAAGGTCCTGTGCCAGGACACCGCTGGCTCAAGTCAGCTTTGTCTTTAATGAAAACTAATTATATGGCTATTTTATGTCTGATTTCCTTCTGTTGCTTCCACTCTGGCTCTGTTTTAAATAGGAGTGGGGTTCATTAAGGATTTAATCAGGAGCTGGTGGTTTTGCTTGTGAGTCTTTGGGCGCAGAGGGACTTGTCTGTCACCGAACCTCCAAATGCACTTATGTGTTTCTCCAGCCACACTCATTACTAAGAAGCTATAAAAATAAGTAAGCAACCAGGACTGATGCTATAATAGATGTAAACACTCCCAATGGGTTCATGATGTATTTCCATTTGGTAAAAAAACAAAACAAAACCCAACGACCAGTAGTAGTTACCATTGTTTTTTAAAGCTGTCTTTAAATATTGATGGAAAAGAATGATAATTAACAGAAAAAGTTAGGCAGCTCTAAGGTCCTTCTTTGTGCTTGGTGTTACAGTGCTTTCTGCAGTTGCTTTGTGGCTGATGGAGATGTCTCCTGCAGCCTGGCCATCCAGCCCCTGCCTCACTGGTCCCCAGTGCAATTGTGTGCTGTAGCTCTGTGTTATTTGCATGTACACTCAGCAACGTGGCTTCATCCCTCAGCTGTGAATGTAGAGATGCATCTGTGTAATCTGTATGAATGTGAAAGATTTGAATTCATGTGAAATTAGGGCCTGGATATTTACCGTGTTGTGATCTCAGGATGCCTGGAAATAGGGTTGTTCACTCAAAAGCCTGACTTCAGGTTTTGCTTCTTTATCTTCTATGTGGATAACAGCGCACAGCATGAAGTTGAGGCAAACTCCTTCCTGCTAAACCATCATCAGTTCTCATTCCAAAGGAAATTTGGAGTGTATGTTCAAGCAGATTTGTGTGGGGTGGTTGCTGCTATGTATTTTTTGTTTTGTTTTTTTCATCCCTTGGCTTTCATTGAGCTGAGAACTTCTGCAGCGCTTAGTGTTGTACTTAGACATTATTTTTCCAAGTGATACAAGCCTTCAAGTTTCAAGAAAATACACCCTGGATCTATAGAGTTCTTGAGTAATCACAAAGGAATATTTGAATCTTCAGATAGTGCTCGCAAAGCTTACCCCTATTTCCAGTCCTAGCACTTGAAAGAATGGTGCCTGGGCTACCTGGCGGTTTACCTTGCCCACTCCTCCTCTTTGAAAGTTTCTTCTCCCCTGTTTTTACAGGCTTTTACCTGGGTAACTTTTGCAAAGCACCACTTAATGGCAGAGGCTTTTTGGCTCCCCTCTGATCTGTGCAGCACTATTATGGAGGCAGTCTTATAATCAATGTAATTGAAGATCAGAGTTAATGAGGACCTCTGTGCCTGCAAAATCCCCCAAGCGATGCTGGGCCTCAGATGTTAGATAAGGAAATGATTGGGCTGAACTGAAAATCTATTTGGCTAATTAGATGATGCATATTCCCAGATGCCAGTGGGGAAAAAATACATTTCACAAAATAAAGAAACATAAGATTTTGTAAGAAAAGGTTTTTTTGGCAGGAACTTACTTCTAACTCTCAGGAGGGAGAGCGCAGGGAAGGTTTTCTGATAGAAGTTATGTTGGGTCGGTTCACTTGCCTTGAACTGGGAGACATGAAGCAGGGACAGCCCAATGGACTGCTGCCCTCTCCCGTCCTGGTCCTGGGATCTGGCTGACTGGTAGACATCATCTGCATTAGCTGGGAAAGTGATGCTCCAATCCTATGGGTCAGAATAATTGCAGTTTGTCCACATTCCTGCAGAGATGTAGGAATCAAATCCAGCATCTTGTGACACTCGTGGGATAGGTGAGAGTCTTGACAGGGAGTGTCCATTCACTGGGCATTTTCATATGCATGCAGTAGGAATGAAAGAGTGCGAGTAGAGTGAATGATCTATCAGAGAGGGGAGGAGAGCCTGCAACTGCATTTGTCTGCCTTTGCAGAGAAGGTTTCTTTCCTTAGTACTGGAGCAGCAAGAAGTAACCGACTGGAGCAGGGGCTGTGCTGTGGAGAACAGTGGGGCAATAACTCAGAAGTTCTGCTGCCTCATGTATAGATTCCTCAGTGCCTTATTTAGAATCACAGAATTACAGAATGGCTTGGGTTGGAAGGGACCTCAAGGATCATGAAGCTCCAACCCCCCCACCACAGGCGGGCCACCAACCTCCACATGTAATAGCAGACCAGGCAGCTCAGGGCCCCATCCAACCTGGCCTTGAACACCTCCAGGGATGGGGCATCTACAACCTCTCTGAGCAGCTGTTCCAGCACCTCACCACTCTCATAGTAAAGAACTTCCCCCTGATATCCAACCTAAATTTTCCCTCCTTCCCCTTGTCCTGCTATTATCTATGTTATCTACCCTTTCAAAGAGTTGACTCCCCTCCTGTTTGTAGGCTCCCTGTAGGTCCTGGAAGGCTGCAATTTAAGATAACTCTTTTCCTTCTTGCGACACGCTCCCTTTTGACATAAAATGCTTTTCATTTCCTTTTTATACTTGGCTAACACACTTTTTTTCCACTCTCAGGCAGCAGCTTCGTTGTGAGCGAGGGGAGCTACCTGGACATCTCCGACTGGCTGAACCCAGCCAAGCTGTCCCTTTACTATCAGATCAATGCCACTTCTCCCTGGGTGAGAGATCTCTGTGGCCAGAGGACCACCGATGCCTGTGAACAGCTGTGTGACCAAGAGACAGGTAAGGGAGGCCTGGGGAGAGCAGAAACCTTGTAGAGGCTGGAGGTGTGTAGGAGGTTTGTCTCTGGGTGTGTCAATTCCTACATGGCTCACCCATGCCTGCCATCAGGGCAGAGTGCTGAGTACCAGCAGGGTATGTAGCAGTGACCTCCATTAGCAAGGCATTAAGCAGCTGAGTGCCAGGATGGGGATTAGAAATGGTGGACCTCTCAGTGATATATGGGGACCTGCAGTGAGCTGGGAACACAGAAAACAGCAAAAGTGCAACAAGGAAATGATGGGGGTCTGCATGAGTGGGATACGTGAGTATGTGACTCCAGCAGATACTGAACTAGGTTCCTTAAAACCATTTTCCTTATCAAGACAGTATTCTCTTTTCATACTCCTGGTCCCCAAGTCTTGTCTGTGTGAAGGTACTGACAGGTGTAGGCACAGCAGAACAGTCACTCTGGCTGAGTTCCCCATGATGAGTAGCTCTGGGCATCACCTGCAGCCAAGGAGGGCTGGGGTAGCAGCCCCTGGCAGATGGAGGTGATGTGGGAGCATGTGCCTCAGTGCAGCATGATCACTTCAGGCATCAGCAACTCTCAGCCACCTCTGAGATAAGGGAAGATGAGCTCAGTTCTACCCAGGGGAGGAAGAAGGAAAAGCTTCTGCCTCCAGCAGAAAACATGGGTAGGGTGTATGGAGGCAGCCCCGGTGCTCTGCTTGCCAGTCCTGTGCTGCCCTTGGCACTGATGCAGGCCCTGTGTGGTGTTGGCTGTTGTCCCACAGCAGCCCAGCTGCTGCTACCCGTGCATCCCCAGCTCTCTATAGCAGCTTGTCCCTCTTGCTAGATGCTCCATGCCCGAGTAGGACATGTCAGATCTCATTTGCAGGGAAGGGAATGATGCTCTTTAGCTCAGCTCCAGCATGGATCCTAACCTCATCAGCTGCTTTACAGCTTCCATCCCTGCTTCCCATCAGACCAAAACATGGCAGCATTGACTCTACCTGATACTGGTTGGAGTATGGTGTGTCCTGGATGTGCCTGGGAGAAGGAGACAGGTTCAAGGGGCTGTGACCTGCTCAGAGCAGGAGAAGCAGGGCAGAAAATCCGTGATGAACTCAGGCACCCTGTGTTCCCCATGCTGGGCACATCGGGCAGTGTCTGTGTGTCTGCCTGTGCCCTCAGGGCTGTGATGGAGGTGAGGGCAGAACAGCTGTGCACTGAACCATCAGGCTCCTTACCTCAAATCTGTACACCCACTTCTTTCCTCTCCCTTCAACCTGGGAATTTGCACATGAATAAAGCAAAACCTTTCTCCTGTCTATGCCAGTTTTATCGCAGGGGTGGGGCGGGACAGGCTGGTGGGGCTGTGCATTTGAAGTACAAGTTTCCAGACTTTACCAAGAGCTGGACAATTAACTACTTACTGACAGTGAATCCTTTGGAAGTACCTATGGGACTCACTCCAGGAGATAGCCCCCAGCATCGCTTCCAATCACTGCTGTTGATGAGCCTTCAACTGGTGAGAAGTTTCCATGCCAGGCTGGGAGCAGATCGTAATTCCATGATGCACAGCATGTATTTTTAGATTTATATTTATTAATGTCATTCTGTTTTTAAGGGTGATTTATTTTTATCACCACGAGAGAGAGAGGCCTGTGGTTTTACAAGGGGACATAAATCCTTTCTAGATTTCAACCTTTCCAGGTCAGGGATTTTATCATTGCCGTGAGCATCTAGAGGAATGGGTGCGGGGGGTTTCCCTGCCCTCCATCCTCTTTGGATGGGGGAGGAAAGGTGCTGGGCCAGGGTTTGTCCTGTCTAGGACACGAGTGCCCTGAAGGTTTCCCTTATGAAGAGCAGCAGGGCAACCCCTGAGGTGCTTCAGTGTGTTTACAGCCATTCTGCCTTCAGTCCCCCTTGGAGGCCACTCTCTCCTTGAACGAATGCCTTGTCCCAAAGCTTTCTCCCTCCAAGCTGTATGCAGACCTCCTTCACCTCTGTGAGAGGACTCATCCTCAGCAGCAGTGCCAGGGACTGCTGGCACAGGTTTGGACAGAAGCTGCCAGGTCACGCATGCTGTCCTGTGATGCTCAACCTCTTACTCCCTGGGCTGAAGATCTCTTTTGGGTTGGAGTTTTGTGGAATATCTGTCCATGCAATGCACGGATTCGTAACCAAAGCCACAAGTGCTGCTTCAGTATGAATAATAATCCACACTGAAAACCACGGCTCAGAAATGCTAGGAAATGCCAAAACACATCTTGCTTGCCTGACCTTAATTTGCTTTCCCTTGTGTCTTCGCAGTGTGACTCATTCTTTAATTAAATGATTGCTGCCCCTGACAAATTTCAAGCCCTCACTGCAAAGTACCAGCTCATCAGAGCTTTTCAGGGAGAGCACCAACATCTGCACAGGAGCAGAATATCATCTGTGGCTTTGGGTGAGCTGGGTGCCTCTCCTACGTCTGTCCTCAGCCTCACGCAGTGTGGATAACGTGCTCCAGAGCTGTGCCCTGGTTGGGTTTTCCAATGGACATAGGATTCATGCCACGCTCTGAGATGCTTTTTCCTACAATCAAGGAGTGCTGTTTTTTCATTCACCTCCCTTACAGGTGCCGGTAGCATTTATGAGGGCATCCTTTTTTTTGGTGGCATATGCAAATCCTGATTTGTGAGCACAATTACCTGCTTTGTATGCACAAAACTGATTCACTTGCACATTCTGTGGGCATCGCTTAAGAGACCTGCTGGAGAATTGGTCCCTTAGGGCCAAATGCTGGAAAAAACAGCCTCTGATTCTGTGCTGTCAGGCTTGCCAGAGCAGTGGCATAAATGAGATGGATCGCTACCTTGATTAGCAGGTGCAAGTGCGTTGATTTTTTTTCCCATCCATAAATCAGGCACTTACCCGTTAAAGCTGTCTTCTATGCATTCACAATTGATTGCACCCACAAAACAATAGGCACACGCTTGTAAGAACCCAATTAGATGTGGTAGCGAAAGGTCTTTTTCTAGAAATTGGCAGGGGGGAAAAGAAAAAAAAAAGGTTTCCATCATCTTCCAAATGGGTGAGTTTGTCACCGGGGCTGCACATGGCTCTGCTGCCCTGGGAGGATGGGGCACTTGTGGGTGGGAAACAGATGGAAGTCGTCGTTAAACGTAGCCTTTCTTTAACGGCACTTGTTAAAGGGGGTTTGGAGGTTGCAGAGCAGGACATGTAAATCAGCAGATGACCAACCTTGGTGAGGGGGTACCTGTGTTTATGAAAACAGCCATTTTCGCCAATAGTTCAATTTAATATCATGTGGCTTTTGTGCACATCAAGTAATATTTGTTTGTTCTCATGAACTTGTGCTATTTTCGCTGTTGGAAGATCCTAGTGTCTTTATTGACTTTGACTTTCATAAGATGAGGTTCTGTCTCTCTAAGGTATGTAGTTTAATAACTTGGTCAAAACTCACATAATATGCAATTGCTTTTCATGCGGCGGCGCAGCTTGCCTTGCGCACCAAGCAGGGCAGGAGGCAGTTAACTCCCAAGCTAACAGCTTCGGGCTGTGGTGTTAGACATAAATAGCAATCAAAATGCATGCCCGCGAGGGGGCTGAGTTAAGGTTATCTGTGCTGTCTTTGCACTCTCATTTTCTGCCATTAGAGTGTTTAATCCTGCAGCTGCTAATGTTCCTGTAATGGCATTTCTGAGCTTGTCTAGAGGCTGCGGAGAGGAGGGAAGGGAGGGGAGCACAGTGGCTGGAGGTGCTCCTGGGCACATCTCGCCTGTTTGGCCCATCCCACCAGCCCTGGTGGCTGACTTTGGCGTTGTCAGCCCAGAAGGTGATGGCTGGGCACTGCAGGACACCCTTGGGTGCTGCCTGCTCGGGACTTTGCAGCAGCTGCACACGTGCGCCCATGGGGGGCTTCCTCAGCAGTGCAGCTTAGGGGCTTAGCAAATGGTAATGAGAATAATATCTGTGTTGAGCGTAAACCCAGACACAATCCTCACACGTTAGGTTTGCTCTCAAGTGCTTTGATGCATCTGGGCAAGGAGAGTGACTTGCAGTGGGGGGAGGAGAGAGTGTCTGTAGCTTCGATTCCAGATTTTCCCTCTGCATTTGTAGCAGAGCTGGGCCCTCTGCCTCTGCTCTCAGCCACCTCGAGCTCATCCCTCATGTCTGTACCAGCTTGATGCTGCCCGTGTGCTACAGTGGAGGATCTCTGGGGGTCTGCTGGTCATCCTGCCTCGTGGTGGCTGTGTTCCTTTAGGGAGGAAGAAAATAATCAAAGAGAAAGAAAGTTTGTCCTGATAGGAAAGAGTTTTCCTTTCTTGTTCCTCGAGAGCTGAACAGCTTTCAGTGAAACTGAATTTCTCATCAGGATTAAGCAGAGTTTGGAAAATGCCATCCCCAAAGGCCAGGAGCTGCAGATAATGAGGGTGGAAGAGAAACTTGTCAGAGCTGGGAGCTGCTGAAGAGTCACGGCCTCAGCTGGGCCGGTCCTGGCTGCAGCAGCCGCTTTCTGAGGACCCCTCGCTTGTCCATTGAATTTAGGAATTTAATGATCCATTAAGACCATTTTTATCCTTTCTGTGTTCAATTTTCTCAGATTCTCTGCCATCCCACAGGGTTGCAGCAACCCATTTAAAGAAGGGTTTTGTAGAGGTGCCTTTTTAGCTTCCCTCTCATCCACACCTGTATCAATCAGATACCCCGTGCCAGCCCTTGTGCACATGTGCACTGTGCCTGTCCCTGGCCAGCTCATCCCCTCCATTGCGGCTGCCAGCCAGGGACAGGAGCAATGCGTGCAGTGTTGGGGTGGTGGCAGGGACTGAAGGGCCAGGCTGTGCCCTGGAGTGAGCCCTGCAGCCTCCTGCCTGCACCCAGGGTGCAAGTTGTGCTGCTGGGAGATGTACCCACAGGGCCAGAGCTTGTGCTGGGATTGCCAGGGGAGAGGCACAGTCCCTGGCTTCATGAGTAGAAGTGCTTCTGCCTGCAAAGAGCAGCTTCCCCAGGAGCACAGGGACTCTGAGAGCCTCTGCTGTGTGCCAACTGGAGGATTAGAGGGATCCCACAGCATTATCACAGCAGATCGCCTCGCCCTAACGAGGATAACAGGATTACCAGCACGCTGGCGCCGGAACACTTGGCTGCATGGCACTCATGCAGCCTGGCTGTGCTGCTCTGTGGATAAGCAAGGAGATGTCTGGGGGATGTTTTTGCTTCAGGAGGAGCAGAAATGTGGTGTGATTAGTGAAATAGGAGAAACCTTTTAGTTTCTTGTGTAGATGTGTAGAAAAGAGCTGGAGCCCTCATTGCGCTGATCTGGATGCATCTGGAAGGCTGCTGTAGGCCTTTGCACCAAGCTCCTGTGTGTTTTCCCTCTGCCTTAGGAGGACAGGAGCACGGTGGGGATTCAGGCAGGCTCCTCTCCTTTGGGCATGAGTGAGCTGTGGGACAGCCCTGAACCAAAAGCTGGTGGTGCAGAGGATGCTGATTCTGCTTCAGAGTGCTGCTGTGCTGCCACTGCATGAAGTGTGCCTACATATGGAGCCCTGTGCTTGGGGTTCAGAAGTCAGAGGGAGCTCCCACCCGTGTGCAGCCACCAGGCAGACACGTGCTTGGGTTGCCCACCTCCTCCATGCTCTGGGTCCTGCTCCTCTTCCCAGTTGCAGCAGCAGTGCTGGATTGTGGCGGGGCTGTGCGTGCCACTCGGTGCTGCTTTGATCTCTCTGCTTGCTCGGCTCTCCGCCGGCACTGTGGACATGAAAGCACAGCGGGAGGAGGCTGTGAGACGTGTCTGGGGGCTCTGCATGCATCCTGCAGCTTCTGCAGCCCTGGAGACTCTGTGCTCCCTGCCATCAGCCATGGCTGGGCAGTCTGATCCGGCCTGATTTGTGGGCTCTGAATTCAAAAGAAGACAAATGGCCACAGCATCAGTGCTTGCACCATGTGCACAGCACGGGTCGGTGTCTGCAGAAATGGGCTGCTTGTCACAGCACTTTGGAGATCCCGATTCATTTGTCCTCCCTCAGCAGAGGCACAGGGTTTTGTAGCCCTCAACAAGAGCGCTGTTGCTTGGGCTTTTGTTGGTGGCAGTTTTTAGCAGCGTGTTGATATCTGCTCTTAAGGAAATACACTTGCTCAAAGGAGGAATTAGAGGCCCGGGACCCCCACCTCGGTCACACTGAGCTCATGCTGATTTGCCCCACAGGCCATGGCAGCAGCTGGTTCAGCATCATGCCCAGCAAGGCTGAGGACAGAGGAAATCCCAGGATATTTCAGGGGGCTGAAGGAAGAGGGTGCTGGTGGTCTCAGCCCTGCACAACATCCCTGCTGCGTGGTGCTCCCGCTTCCCAACACAAACCTCCCCGTAAACCTCCCAGTAGAGCCTCCAGCACTGGCTGTAGCTGTTGAAGCTCTAGGATTGAAGTCAATAAAATCAATATTTCTGCGGGTTGATAGAGTTCCTCCTTCCGACACCGAGCTGCCTCAACTGTAAACAAACTGGCGGACAAAATAAACACATCGTGCTGCGGGAAAGGGGTTAACGGCCCTGGCACCTGCAGCCATCAATAACCAAGGCGGCGATCGGGCTGTTGGATGCCAACCTCTGTGGGTGTTTTTTTTCCCCCCTTATTTGCTCTAATTTCTGTGGCAGGCTCGGGAAGTGAGCCGGTGCCCCAAGACTCCCAGCTCTGCTTTGCAAGCACTCTGAGATGTCTCTCATTTGCAGATCATATATTTGTTATGTAATAAGCGCCGGGAATTAATGATCCACGGCGTGGCTGGGGGAACTTGCGTACTAAGCACCCAAGGAAAGAAATAACTTCTCTTTTTTGTTTTTTTTAACTCACTGATGGAGCCATTAGGACATGCAGTTCTTGTCATGAGACCGCCCTGGGCCAGGCAGGCTGCAGCATGGTGAGCCGGAGCAGGAGCTCACGCTGTCTCCTTCCCAGCTCCTTCCCTTTGGAGAAGTAATGCTCCTGCCTCTCCCGTTATGAATCATGAGGTTAGCAGCTTTTGACAGATCATAAATCAGTGCTTGGAAGTCACTAGGACAAATCCCAGGACATTTAATCTTTAATATTAGACGCGTTTAAAGCAGTGAATATTTCATGAAGGTGCAGTTGCATTTTAGCACATCATTAGCTGTCTCTTTCTTTCCCCCCCTTCTCTTTCCCTACCTCCCCTTTTCCACGCATCTCTTAGAATCTTGTGGGCTGCACCCCCATTTCGTTCCCTCCTGACAATAAAGCTCTTTACTGTAATCCCTGCAAGACACGCTGAGCTCAGCTGGGGACTGAGGTGCATGCCCACTTGCAGCCTTGATGGTGCTGGGGGCTCTCCTTCCCTGCCTCCCCTCTCTTTATGGTCCCCCCGGCTCTGCCCCAGGGCTTAAAGCCCAGCGATGAGGAACAGCACAAAGCGAGGCAGAAGGAGTGGGAGAAGTAATCGACAGATGCTTGTAACAAAACTCCACGTGCTAATCCAATTCATCTTTTGATTTTGCTGTTTCTTTCCCCGGGTTATATATTCATACTGAAAGCAGGATCGATCTGCGCCAAGCTCAGGTCTGTGCTCCTGCTGTCAGCAGGGTGTAACGGAGGGTGGGAGCCCCTTGGCATGGCAGAGGCTGGAGGCCAGGAGGGGAGGGAGGTTGATTCTTCTGTGCTGAGTGGTCCAGGGGATTGCAGAGGGGGCTGCACCTATGGGATGGGTGTTTGCTGTCCTGGAGAGATGCTGGTGTCTTGCTGAGCTTCCTTGGAGGCCATCAGGCAGGGCTTGGTTGTGTCTGGGGAGCTGCAGGGATGCACATGGGTTGGGGTCAGACATCTTGCTTTGCTGCATCACATCTTCAGCTCCAGGAACACATCATGTAACCTTGTCAGAGAAGTCATAGAGTCATAGCATATCCCAAGCTGGAAGGGACCCATAAAGATCACTGAGCCCAGCTCCTGGCTCCACACAGCTCCATCCCAAACGCTATGGCTGAGAGCAGCGTCCCAATGCTCACTGAGGGCCCTGCCCACTGCTCTGGGAGCTGCGCCGTGTTCACCACTCTCTGATGCAGAACCTTTTCCTAACCTTTTCCCAGCTGACACAGCTCATCAGAGTAGCCAATGTGGTGCTTTCTGTACAGGAAAGTCTCACGTGTCCCTGGTCTCTTGCAGGGGAGTGCAGCTGTCATGAAGGCTATGCCCCGGACCCCATGCATCGCCACCTGTGTGTACGCACTGACTGGGGACACAGTGAAGGGTGAGTGGGAGCTGAGCCTCTGTGCACAGCAAGCTGGCTTCATGCTGGGCTCAGGTCCTTTCCTTGTGACCTTCATCATTATCACCAAAGACCCAGCGCCTGGTGGTACTGCTGTCCTTGCTGGGGAATGTGACGCAGCTTCTCTCTCCCTCTTGGTCTCCCAGGCCATGGCCCTACACCACACTTGAGAGAGGATACGACTTGGTCACAGGAGAGCAAGCACCGGAGAAGATACTCAGGTGGGTTGGGTAGCTTTCAGCTTGTCTGTTTGAGGTGGAGGTCCACCATTCACTGTGGATTCTGTATTCCTGTATGACGTGTTTGTCCCCATTCCAGGTCCACGTATAGTCTGGGACAAGGCCTGTGGCTGCCTGTCAGTAAGAGCTTCGTGGTGCCCCCCGTGGAGCTCTCTATCAATCCTCTTGCCAGCTGCAAGACAGATGTTCTGGTGACAGAAGATCCGGCAGATGTCAGGTAGGAAGCAGATTTCTCATTTTGCTCGTGCGTGAGTGGCTAGACTGGTCTTCAAATTGCTACCGAGGATTCAGCAATTTATATAATACGTTTGATTGATTTTCTTCCAATAAGAGGTCTGATGTGGTTATTCTCCAGGTGATTTTTGGTTGTTATGGGTCTAGGCCAGATATGTCATGTAACTGGAGCCTGACAGTCCTGTCAGGTGGATTGGTCAGACCTGTGACAAGGCTATTTTCAAGTGGCTTAAATCTAATGTCTGTTTGCATAGCTTAAGTCGGTGCATTTATAGGTGCAGAGGATGTCAGCATCTTTCTGAGATGCTGATGTATATCACAGCTACTCAACCACGGATTGTCTATTTTGGGCCTCATGAAAGGCCAAGGTCAGAGCCTGGTAAAAGGTCGTGTTGCTCGTCCAATTACTAAGCAAATAGAGGGGTTATTTTTCTCCCTTGATTCAGCAGATGCCCAGATTTTAATCGGGCTCTCCCATTCTCACTAGCTTGTGCTTTAGCCACACTTCCTCTGACATCTCATTCAGCAGGGCTGAGGGTGGGCAAAGTTTGGGGCTTGGAAAGAGAGTCCAGGTAAAACAATTGTCTTCTGTGCCCCAGCTGGAAGGTGATGTTGTTATTGCCGACCTCTGCTTGGTTTGCAGAGGTTTGGCTGTTTGATTTGTTAGCTATCGGTGTGTATTTCCTCTCCTCGCTTAAATCAAGATGAAGAGTGTGATCGCAGGGTGCCAGGGATTCCCTAGGAGCCCTCCCTGCCTTCCTGCTTGCTGCCTTCTCCTGCTGAATGAAGACAATTTCTTGACGTGCTAATTCTTGTCTGTGCTGTGGATCATATTCCTGGGGATCCTTATCTCCCCAACCCGTATTCTTTCATTTTTCAAGAGCAATGGGATATTGGATTTCCACTTTTCTGTCCCATCGCTGTGAGTCTTGGCAGGGCTCCTCGTGGAGGAGTGCTGGGGCAGGAGGGCAGTTTCTGGCGCAGAGGCTGTTTTCTGCTCTCCTCCAAAATGAAACCCCGAATGAGAATTCCTGATATAAATATCAGGGGTGACCCAGGTAGAATAAAAGAGGTGAGTTCATGGCGCTTGTATCCTACATGCGGGAGATGCTAAATTATTAAAACTTTAATAAACGTAATAATAAATATTTGATGCTGAATTATGGAGGATTTCACAGATACGGTGAAAACCCTAAACTGAGGTGTTGTTATTCCTGCATTAGAACCTAAATGCTTCTCAAAGGAGGATCAGGCTGGCGGCTCGGGTTCCTGAGCATCCTGTGAAGGATGGGGTGGAGGCAGTGCTGCACAGGGGCTGCTGGAGGTGCTGGTGCAGAGCAGCTGTGCTTGGGATGCTTGGTGTGCAGCCCATGAGGATGGATATTGTGGTGTTTGGCACCTGTGAGCGTACTGGTGACACCACTGCCTGCATGCTGGCAGCTCCTGCTTGTGTGCTGTGGTGCTTTAGCTGTGACCCCCTCATGTCCCCATGCCGGCATCAGCCCTGTGCTGTATTCCAGCAGCTGGAGCACGGCTGTGTCTCAGCTCCTGCAGTGTCCTGTGTGCTGTCCTGTAATGCCGTGATGGTAATTCAGTCCAGTATTTCTTCTGTACCTTTAGTAACAAGCGTACTGCATTCCTCCAGACCTTTCATTAGTCTGGCACCTTTTCACTCTGAGGTCACTTCTTGTGAAGAGTTTAATGGAGGAAAATTGCAGAAAGCCTGGCTTGGAGGAAACAAGTGATGAAGTCTTTACAATTTGGAGGGTTAAAGGTTTGAACACGGCCTTGTGGTTTTATGAAGACACTGGGGACTGCAGAAAGGCCGGGTGGGGCTGTGCCATCAGCAGATCTCCGGAGCAGTGCTGGCTCCCTGTGGCTCACGGGGATGCTGTTCTCCTTGTGTTCTCCTGCTATGGCTTCCTCCAGCCTTCTGCCATGGCTGTAGTCCACCCTGCAGGTAGGGGTGGCAGGTGGGATGCTGCCTGTTCTCTGTGTGCACTAAGCAAGGAAAAGGGACTCTTTCTGGTCCTGTTGGAAGTATCACTTGTCCTGTGGGATGGAACATTGCTGTGCTTGTTCAGCATGGGTTGCTCAGCCCATGGTCAGCTCTCTATGGATATCAGTGAGGAGGACACGCAGCTCCTGCTCCCACCCCAGTGCTGAGTTGCAGCAGCAGCCTTTGGTGGCCTGCCAGGTGTGTGGGGTGACACTGGTGCTGGAGGTGTCCCCTGGAGGTGATGCAGGGGCTCCTGCCCTGCTGTCACCGTGCTGGTGGTGTCACTCTGTGCCCCTCCGTGCCACCAGCTCTGTGCAAAAGTTTGTAATTTCTCCTGAGCGGGTATAAATCGGAGGAGCGAGCCTCAGCTGCTGCCTGACATGACATATAGCTCTATTGTTATGGCAACCATAGAAACAAATAAAAGCTTTGCCTTCGCTTGACAAGCCTTTGAGATGTCCTGATGGAGAGACAAGTGTTCAGTGGCAGGATGAATTCTCTTGAACTCTCTGTCAATTCATCTTCGTTTTGCTCCCAAGTGAGCCCCTTTGCTCTTGGAATTCTTTGCCGAAGTACAATCAGTGAGATTTTTTGTTACAGTTATTATTTTATCTTCATTTCTCCCAGTGCTGAGCACACTGCATTTGAGCTGGTTATGCTCCCCAGCTCTGAGCCCGTGCATCCCGTGGAGCAGGGGCTGCCCTGCGTTGAGTCCGGGAGCTGCGCTTGGCTCCTGACATGTGGCCTGACCTGGTTGAGCCCCTCTGTATTCTGTGGCACACTGCCTGGTCTCGCTGGGGCTATCAACCAGTAACACCAGTGTGGCATCAGCTTTTGCAGCAATTTGGGTATTTTACACCTTGCTGTGAGTCTCCCTGCGCTCTCTGGTGGAGGGGGATGAAAGGTGAAGTGGAGAGAAAGGCAGAGGGAGTGGGCCAGGAGAGGGGAAGCAGCTTTGTTAACCATCAGTAGATTTTGTCTCCTTGAGCCTCACACCTCACCCATGGGAGCATAAGGAAATAGACACTGCTTCAGGCAGACCCGGCCAAGGCTCGGGATGGTTCTGCTGAGTGCTCTGCTCCAGCACAAGGTGGGTTCTGTGCTTATCTCGAGCGCCACCAGTTTAGTGCAAAAGGGCTTCTCTTGGGTTCAGTCCTGCTATTTCTTCTGCCTTCACAGTCTATTTGACCTTCCAGCATAACCTGTTCCCAAGCCTTGGGATGTGTTGGTGCAAGGGAAGCCCTTTTTGGGGCTGTTTCTCAGCAGGAGCAATGACCCCGGGCTGCTGCCTTCCCGGCTCTTTCCCCGATGATAACAGCAGCCACAAGCGCCAGTGATGCGGCCGTGAGTGGCTGACAGCAGGTGTCTGTGATGAATGGACGGCTTCACATGATGGAGCAAATTGATCATTCCATCACCAAGCACAACTTACTCATTTCTGGATGGAGGGCAATCCATTACTGTGCACATTGCAGAGGCACCGGCATCCCTGTGGCTCTGGCTTGGGCTTCTTAACACCCCAACATGCTACCAGCTCACAAAAGGGTAGAGAAGCAGCTCCTGGTGCTTATCACGGGATAAAGGCAGACCCCAGCCTCATATTCCTTGGGGAAGGGGCGGATGCTGTTCAGAGGCAGGTGCCAGCCTTTGCTCCGTGTGTGTCAATTCCACATCGTCCGGGTGCTTGTGGGATTTTCCTGCTCACTGCCTCCCGGTTTGATTTCCTCGAGCAGATTGGAGGAGTCAGCTCTGTCTCATTTGGCAAAGGGATGACTAAGTGGGGCTGTAACCTTGTGGCAGCCACTGACAGCTGTGAGTGCAAGGAGGGAGGAATCGCAGGAGTGGTGCAACGGGGAAATGAACAGCAGAGAGGAAATGAAGGAAAACAATTAAACTCAATCTGGAATCACCCAGGGAGTATCTTGGTTAGGTCAGAACCAAACCCATGCCCAGCAGCACCTCCATCATACTGGGAGGGTGCAGAGACCTCACTGTGCTCTGAGCATCTTTCTGATCCACCACCAGCAGTGGGATCTGCGCTGCCCAGAGGCAGAGGGATATCTCAGCCCTCCTTCTTTGTGGGCTTTGCAATAATCCCTGCTACAATAATGCTGAATTTCCCTTTTTTGTGTGATCCTGTGAAATTCCTGAGCTCTTCACACTGCGCCATAAAGCTACGCAGAAAATGATCAAACCACATAGGGGCAATGCCTGTAAATTTGAACCGAGCTCGTAGGCAAATCCATTGCAGAGAGCACACACACCAGGAGCAGCCATGAGTTGTGCAGCTGAGTGATTGCTGCTCCTCTCATCAACAGTGCCACAGAGCCCGGGAGGGAAAAGCAAACAAATGCACAAGCAGATTTTGTTTATGTATTTATTGAGACAATTAAAACCCCCAACACTTGCCAAATGTACACATGCTGTCTCACACCCGGAATGGTTCCCTTTAATGTAGCTGGGATCTCCCATTGCAGAGCATGGTTTGGCACTGAGCTCTGCAGCTTCTCCTTACCGCACATCTTCAGTTGCTGGTAGCTGTGTGTGTGTCCGTCTGTCTGTCCATCAGAGCAGCTCACCCCTGGGCAGCAGCATCCTGCTGGCATCCAAGCAGGATCCGGGCATGGGGGATTTGCAGGGCAGGCAGTGGCTTTGAAACACAGGACGGGTGTATGCACTTAGAGAGATGGAAGGCTGCTAAGTCAGGCATTAGGATTGCTTTAGTGAAAAGAGTTCTCCCATCTCTGTTTGATGGCAGTATTTGTTTTTACATCCCTGCCTTTGTTTCCTATTAAACATTGGCTGGAGCATGCTTTGTAGCTGCAAGTTCAAAAGCAGCACAGCTCCATGGCTTCTCATTTTGTCCTGCCTGCCTGTGCTGTTTTTCTCTAATTATGTATTTTCGCTGCATCTGAGTTTTCTTAGCTGTCCTTTGTGAGTGTCTGCTGCCTGGGCAGGGCACTGGGAAACAGAAGAGGGACTGGGTGATCACCTCCTGGCAGCAGCTGCATCCAGCTTCTGCTGGGAGACTCTATTTTCCTCTCTCTCCTCCTTTTCCTCCTCTTCTACCCTTGCTGTTTCATTTGCAGTGAATGATCGAGCTGTGCAACCTGCCTGGGGTTTCACAAGGGTGTGCTCATGTCATCCAGGGCAGCCTGGAGCAGGCAGGAGGCAGCTGGGGGACACAGTGCTCCTGGGCTGCTGAGCTGGTGTTGCAGCAAAGGTAAAGGCTTCGTTTTGTTGGCAATTGCACATGAAGGAGAAATGAGTTAAAAAACACAGCATTGCTTGGGGAGGGTGGGATGCTGGGGGTTTGCAGCAGGAGTGGCAGGTGCTTACTGGGGATGGCCAGGCTGTGAGCAGAGCACAGGGCACGGCTGCAGCTGGGAGGGATGCTGTGCTTCTGGAGAGCACCAGGTCGCTGGGGTTGGACGCAGAAGCAGCACAACTAGTGTGGGGCAGGCACTCGAGCCTCAGCAAACACAAAGAATTTGCAGTCAGCTTTGCTATCTATTACCAACCCTGATGACCCAGGTTGACGTCACTCATCACAAGCCGAGTTGTGCAGTATGGCATTGGTGGCTTCGGGAGAAGGACAGCTGGGGAATGAGGACAGCAGCAGCAGCACGAGGGCCAGGGCTCCCCGTGTGTCTGGGGAAGGATTTTCTGAGCCTGTGCCCCCTCTCCCAGGGCTGCCAGGAGCAAACTTGTTCTGAAGACACTGCGATGCTTTGAAGCAGGAGCAGATGGGATGATGGGCCGTACCCACCTGGCTGTGTGCCTCCCCTCCAGCTCAGCTGTGTGAGTGGCAGCTACAGTCCTGTGCGGGGCTGTGACATTGGGAAAAGATGAATACCTTTTCTTTAGCTATTTTAAAATGCAATTGGAAGGAACTGGCCCCATCAACCGGCCGCTTCTGATGAGATTTCAGATGCCATAAACTTGCCCGATGTGGTCCATTTCTGCTCCTCCTTTCTGGTTTTTATCTCCCGTGACTGCTGTTGGATCACTTCATTCAGAGGACAAAACTAATAAAATGCATCCGAGCTGAAATGTTCCTGGGAGCGTGCCAGCGACCTGCGATGGGCTTCAGAGCTGCCAGAGGATGAGAAACAACCTCACAGTGAAGGCAATGGGAACAGAGGTAGACACGAGCCGGGGAGGCTTGTCCTTCTGTTTGAGGGGTGTTTCAGGGAAGACACCATCCCTTGTAGGTTTGGAAAGGACCTTTAGAGAAAATCAACCCCTGGGTTCATTTGATTTCTTGGTAGTTTTTTTTTTAAGGGATGGCAGATGCACTCATGGCTATGGAGGAATTGTGCTCACCAACAGAACTGCCTGGGAAAACTCATCCAGCTTCAACCACAGGTCAACCACAGCTGCAGCTGGTGAACCAGAGAGGCTGCGCTATCCCAAGATAAATGAAGTTAATTAGTGTCGGCTGAGCTCCTGAGCGGCCAGGATGATGTTCCCACTGACCATGCAGTGCTGGGCACGGTGCCCTGCATCTGCAGCATTCTCCATAGGCTTTGCTTTGCTCTGGGATGTCTCTGTGGCTCTTGGGGTGCTTTGTCATGCCCTCTGCTCTCAGGGTACCTATGTACCCTGATGTCCTGTGTCCAGCATTGCCCATTGGCATGGAAAATCCTTGAGCTCCCTGTGCTGTGCCGCAGCTGCAGACCCTCTGCCCTTTGCCTCCGCTGTGTCCAGATTCTGCATCATTGCCCTTTTTCATCTGCTTATTCGCTGTGTATTTGACTTCTCTGTTTATGATGTAGCTGATGGTAAGTCCTGCACAGGTTCTGCAGCCTCCCCAGGTCTGGCTGCCAGCTACAAAGCAAGAAGGAAAAGCTCCCTCAACTTTTTCTTGCTGCTATGCATGTAAAGCCCGGGGGTCTGGTGGGCGGTCGTGCTTTCCTGAGTGCCACACTGCAGCACATTAGGCAGGATATTGTTTGGAGAGACTAAATCAAAGTGCTGCGAAGCTGGAGAGGGTGGGAAGGAGGGCTGGGGAGCAAGCGGGAGGAAAAATAACACCAAGAAAATTAGGTGAAGCTTTGCAAAATAATAATCCCATCCTGGGAATTGCCCTGCTTTCACTGCCTGAAGAATTCCTGTGTGCTAATCAATTCAGCTCCAGACATTTCTTCCAGTGCTTT
Source organism: Alectoris magna (assembly GCA_030625065.1). Classification (NCBI taxonomy): domain Eukaryota; kingdom Metazoa; phylum Chordata; class Aves; order Galliformes; family Phasianidae; genus Alectoris; species Alectoris magna. The sequence continues at coordinate 3,090,011 of CM060579.1, read as the reverse complement.
TGATATAATGAGGTGCTGGCGGCTGAACCAAGAGCCTGTTGTTGTAGCTTAGGGTGCAGGCAGGGACCTGCTGCACCACGAGGCACTGCTGCTTTCTGTGCCCTCTGTGTGTCACTGAGAGCATGCTTGGTGCCAGTGTCCTGCTGCCTCACATGTCCACTTTGGTTTGGGCTGAGCAGTGCCTTTCCAGGAGCCTGGGAAACCCTGAGCAACTGACTTAGAGGATGCACCAAAGTGACTGCAGGGGCAAGGGGATGTACCCTGCAGGGCCACATTCCTATTCCTTGTTCTCTGTCAATGCCCAATTTCCCCAGCCTAGACTGAGGCTCTCTACCTGCGTGCGTCTGAGCCATGTAAATATCATTAGTATGAATGAGAGCCCTTAATGCCTTTGAGGCGGTCCCTTTGGTGATGTTCTCAGACAGCTCTCACCCCAGCTTGGGGCCATGGGATGTCCCACATCACTGCCTGCCCGTGTCCCTGCTAATCCCAACCATGCTGCTCCGACCACCCGTGGATGGAGGGTCTCCCTGCAGCAGCCCTTAACCCAGAAGCACACAATTAAACACCAGCTAATACTTCCCTGCTACTGTGCAGGGCTTAAAATGACACAAATGAAGAAGCTGAGAATTAAGGCAGGATACTGTGTAAATATGCACTGAGATTTTGCAATAAGAAGTCTCTTTATTCAGTTCAATCCACATTTTCTTTCTTTTCTTCTTAATTAGTGTGTAGTAGACACAGATGGGCAGAGCTGAAGGTGTTAGCTCTGAAATGTGGTCGCTCCGGAATTGGAAGCAGCTTTGGGCCGTAACTGAGTAGTTTATAAAGGGTTAATGATGAAATGGTGGGTGGTTTAATAAAGAGCTCCTTGACCTGTAGAGTCCGAGAGGCAAATACGTTGCTTATAACCATCTATCGCAGGGCTGATCCGCGTGTAATGGGCCCTGACATCTGCTAGGGCTCAGCTACCTGAGTAAATGCTGCGGAGCAGCTGCTGTGCTCCAGCTCCCCAGAGGGGTGCCCTGAAAACCCTGTGGAAAGGGATGGAGTTAACCTGCAGCGAGGCTCTTGAACCCAGCCCCTGTTTATTCCGTGTGTGCCCATGCTGACAGCCTGTCATCTGCTATTAACTCTCATTGGAAGTGTCACTGCAGGCTCTTAGCACCAGAGCTGAGTTTCCTGGTGGCAGAGCCTGGTGCATGAGGTCCCCGTGTGGTTGGGTGTTGGTACCCAGGGGTGTTCCTCCTCTTGATGTGTGCTGATGCTCTCCTTTGGGGAAGCGGTGGGTTCCTGCTCACCACCTGCCCCGTGGTTTGTCCAGGAGCTGGTGATTGGGTTCTGTTGGGTCTGAATCTCCCTGCTGAAGGACTTCGTTGTTTTAGCAGCAGTAGAAAGGAGCCCTCATAGACCTGCTCCTTGTGGTTGGAGTGGACACCTTGAGCTGACCCTGTTTGTTATGGGTGGGCCATTTCCTCTGTTCTTCCGTGTGCTTTCTGAAGAGGTGGCTCGTGTTCCCTGTTCCTGCAGGGAGGTATGGAGGCTGTGGTTATGCACCCCCAGGTGGGAAGGGAGACGTGTGAGGCAGGATGTGGTGCTGTGCTGATGTGAGCCCAGAAGGCAGGGCAAGGTGTGCTTTGGGACCTGGCTTCTTGTCTCTCTTCAACGAGCTTCTCAACTGAGTGCAGGCCTGGAGACCAGCCTAGGGGGTTGTCTCAGTTGTATACCTTTTGGATTTGTCAGCTATAGTTTTGTAGAGGTTGAAGGAATTAGGAGATTTGACATCCAACATCTGGCTCTCTGGCGTTTTCACTGCTCTGGAGAGCACCGGGTGTGTGTGGGCTCCTGTTCCTCCGTGCCGTTCCTGCAGGGCTGTGCAGCTGCACGGGATGGGGTTTGCAGGGTATCTGGGAGCATCCCAGAATGCTTCCAGGAGCTGCTCACCTTTGCTGTTGTACCTGCAGTACCTGGTCAGGCAGACATAGGGCGATCCCACATCGGCCCCATATAATTCTGGGGTAGTGTGTGGGTCTGGCTGTGTGGGCTGTAGCAGATGAGCAGAGGGGTGTCCCTGAGCTCCGGCCTCTCGGTGGCATCTGTGCCATCTGGTGTACATGGCCTGCTGTCACCGGCATTTTCTGACCTTTGTGAGGTTTCTCTCACCTTGCCTGGCTTTTCCTGGCAGGAGCAGGGCTGGGGAGGCTGAAGCAGGCTGAAGGGAGAGGAGCAATCTGTGAAGCTGTTTGCAGTCTCATGGATTCTGCCCATCCCTGGGTCAGGCACCCACACAGCCACTTCCTCAGAGCTCATCTACAGAAATAAAACCGAGCTCGGAACGCTGCGCGACCTATTTAGGGAAGGCACGTTTCTGCTCTGCCTTGTGCTGTGCAGTCCTGACAAATCCACTGCTTTGTCCTCTGCCCACAGCTGAAATCACAATCCGTTTAGACCCATCTGCATTTGGAAATCGGTTACCTTTGGTCTGCAGTCGTCTTTTATCTCTTATCCCGCAAATGGGGCACAGGCATAGCTGCGTCTACTCCACTGGTGTGCTGGGTAAGACTGTGTCCCATGAGTGTCTTGGTTAACCTCATCCATACTGAGAAATATCTCCAGTTATGATGTTTGAGCTGCCATGTGCAGCCCCACACGCACCCCTAGATATGCTCTGTGCTGGCAAGGGTTGCTCCCTTTGCCTTGCAGGAGGTCAGGTGCCAGCAGAAGGTGGAGGAGGACACGTAGGTGCAGGGGGAGCAGTTTCTGTGCCCATGTTTGCTTTTTGGGGGCTGAGGGAGGGACACATGCATCGTCCTTTAAATGCTTGTATTTGTGTGCAGCTCAGTGAGATTCTGACCCAGCAGAGCACTGGTTTGTGAACAGCTGCGAGCTTTTGGAAAGTCTCATTGCTTCTGGCCATCACTGGCAGCACAGGGAGCACATATATGAGATTATGAAGCCCAGACCAGGGAAGTCTGCCTGTAGCATAGCCGTCTTCTCTCAGTTCCTCCATTCTAAAGTAAGGATTTCTTCATCAGGGTTGCCTCTGGTGTGGTCAGAGGCGTTTTTGGGATGGAAGTGGCTTTGGCATGGTCAAGCACAGTCCTCTGTGCCCACCAGACCAGCGTACTGAACGTCAGCAAGGCAACGGGAGCCAAGCTGGGAAGTCATGTCCTGCAGACCTGACAGCAGCAGATTTTGCTTCCCAGCTCCTCCTCCTTCCAATGAGAGCTACCTGACATCAGTGCTTATGTCAGGTAGGATCAATCCCCAAACAGCTTGAACAGTGTTGCTGAAACCTGCCCCATCCAGCACAACTCACAGTTGCTTTGTATGATCTCTCACCGCCTTGCATATGGGTGTGAATCCCAACATGGATCTGCTTTGCTAATGACTTTCCTGCATCATCCTATGGAAATACCTGAGAGATTGGGTGTTTCACGTGGCTCTAAGGAGGAAAAAAAGCCCCTTTTAACAGAGAGAGGAGTGATTTGATTCATGGCAACACACCCATTGGGTGTACAAGCTGGGCCATCCATTTAGCATGCCCAAGATCTTCCTGAGCTCAACCTGTCTTCAAGCCCCACTGGTCTTCTCCATCACCCATCCAACCTGGCAGTCCTCTTGCCCCCCAGCACGCAGAGCTATCCAAGAAAGGATTTCCTGGATCATCCCAGTGACAAAACCAATACCAAAGGCTTCCATTAATATTCCAGGAATGGCAGAGAAGATTGACTGCCTCATTAGCAGGCATCGTGTGAAACTCTGACAATAATTAACAACTCAACGGTCTTATTTGCTGGCCTATCACAGAAGTATTCAATCAAAAATGTAATTTGCTCGACGCTCCCATTTACCATAAAGAGAATATTCCTTCAAAGTTTTAAATAGACTAATTAAGAGGGAAGAAATACAGGGGAAAAAAATTATTAACAGTATAGTTTTAATGGGAAATTACTGGAGCATATTAATAATGCAATAACCATTTTTAACAGCTGTCTGTCAGTTTGTGGGCCGGGGTAATTAAATTAGTCACTAAAGGGTTAGTCAAATTAGGCGTCAGAGAGCAGCGCTGGGGCTAACGAAGGCACGTCAAAGCTTAATGCTCCAGCACAGGGAGGATGAGGATGAGGAGGAGGGGATGGAGGCAGGAGACACTTAGTGCTGGGGGTCACCCCACGCTGCCAGGGGTTGTGCAGGGCTCTGCAAGCCCTACGTGGGGCATTGCCTCTAAAAGCACCCGGGATGCAGCAGGACTCTGAGCGTGGGGATGGAGCGGCAGAATGCTGGGTGTGGGCTGGCTCCTCTCCAGGAAAAGCACTATTTAAGAATGGCAAAAGAAACCCACCCCAAAAGCTCCTCTCCGAGCATGTGCACGGCCTGCAGTGGCCTCCTTCAGCCTGATGTTGCTGCAGGTTTTAATCTCTTTGCAGAGCCAGAAGGCAGCTGTGCAGGGGCTTTTTGGCACTTGCTACCAAGGCTTTATGTTCTGCGGGTTTCAGGCTTGTGTTCCCCCTGCCTCCCCCCCTTCACCCTTTTTCAAATGAATCTCAGTTAATTTGGGATGTTGTTGAGTCTGAAACACATCTTTCTTGCCGCCAGCCTATTAAAAAATGTATTTACAGCTCCATAAAGCAAAGCCAGCTGTCAAGGTAATGTCCTGCTGGCTCCAGTGTGTTCAGGGCACGGGTTAAGGATGTGGGGAGGTGCTTGCATGATTGCAGTGAAGATTTTAAGCTAAACAAAGAGTTTTCAGGCTGGGAAAATCATTGCATTTGCCTGGGGAGGTGTTTGTAGGGGGCCTGAGGTTCCCTGCCAGGGAATGGTTCCTGCTGTGATTCACTTTCCTTCTCTGCTCACTAAATCAGGATGAGGATGTTGGCCTCCGGGTCTGTGTGGGAAAGGATTGTGCCTTCCAGTGTGCTCTGAGTCCTCTGAGACTTCAGACGTGTCCTCTGCTTTGTATTGATGGAGTGGGACCTTTTCTGTAGTACGTCTGCGTGGAAAAACAAACCAACTCAAAGCTATAACCAAAGCACAGATGATTCTCTGATTCTTTGATAAACCCTCACCCATCAAGAGGTACCAAACATGGCTGGAGCTTCTGGAGGGCACGGAGCTTTCTGAAACCACAACCTAAATCATGAAGGACAAGAACATGTTTTTCCAAATATTAGCCAGCAGCCTGGTGGGTTCTGTACGTTCCTCTTGGCCTGATTTTGCAAAGAAGCTCTTGGGTTTTGAAACAGATAGAAGTCAGGTCCAGGTCTGTGTGTTCCCATGAGAAGTTTCAATTTTCATTAGTCGGTGGGGTTTGGTAGCATCTTTTGTTACCCATCACACCCAGTTTAAGCTGACTACAGAGACACCCCTGCCTGCCCGAAGTACTTGGGACTTTGTGTTTCTTTTCTTTTTTGTATCATTAGGGTGAATGCAAAACAAGTGGTTCCTTTAGCTGAATGCTTTGGGGAGAACAGGTTATTCTGTAGTGCTGTAGAAGATGGTGCCTTGCTGGAAGGGTAGAAGGGACCCACTGGATCCATGTCGTCTGGCAGTAAAACCACCCAAGCTCCTGGATATCCCAGCAACTGCAAGAACACACTCCCAGCCATGCTGCAGCTTGGGGAAGGGCTGGGCAAGGCACTCTGGCAAAGGCAGGCTCTGCTCTTTCTCACGCGTTGGAGAGTTACGAGCCGTATAGATTATTTTAATGGCGGTATTACTTCCAACTGTGCCTCCACCATCTGTTCTTCCCCAATTATGGATGCAAAAACCCAGCATGTTTCTCCATTCCGGCAGTAGAGAATGAAATATAAGCGCTATAAAGGGGTGTATATTCCTTGAACAATGGAGTTGGCACCTGCAGTATTTCGCTCACGCTCCTGACGCGCGGTGGTCAGCATCATGCCCTGCCTGGTCCCAGCACTGCTCCCTACTGATGCCGTGAGCCACACTGACAAAAGGAAGAGACTCATGTGCTGCATGATTTGTCCAAGCCGTTCAGGGTGGCAGAATTATTAATACTGACCAGGCGTCGTGGTGCTACAAAACTCAACAAGAACCTCTTACCTCCAGTGCGGCGATAAACGGGACTGAGGCACAGCAGGAGGGAGGGAATTAAGGCAGGACATCAAAGGCTGGCTTCCATCAAGTAAATCATGCCATTGCTTCAGTAAAAGAACCCTTAAATGTTTTATTAGGGATTTTCAACAACTACCAAAATTAAGATGGAAGGGATGAATTATTAAAAAATAGATTAACTAAACTAGCCTCTGAATTAAACATGGAAGGTAACTATGAGGAGCAGCATTGCCGCTGTGTATTGCAGGCAGCGAGTCCTTCAGCTGAGCTCGGTGCGGAAGGGAGCAGTGCAGGTGGGCTGGAGGTCGTGCAGGGTGTTGGCTACTAACATTGGGCGGGATGCTGACTCAAGGGACCAGCTGGGCCTGAGTGAGCTGTGCTGGGGATGCTGGGGTTGCCTGGCTCTTCCCAGAGCTCTCTGCACTCCCATCTCATGCTGCAGCCCTTTCAAAGTGGGATAACACTGTCACAAAGTGGCCTGGCGATCTGAATTTGCTGTTTCAGGCCCTGGAGGTCTGATCTGGTCTGATGTGATACGTTCAGCCCGTGTATACGGAGCACAAAGAGCAGGAGGTGAGGAGATGCTTTTCTCTCTCTTATTTTTACTGTTCCTGCCTCCTGGAGGTGGGCGCTCTGTCTCTGGGTGCTGAGCACAAGACACGGTGGAATTTCTCTCTGTTTGTTCTCCCCACTACCTCTCTTTCTTCTTTTTCCCCTGACTCATTCAAAGCTCTTATGTGCGAGCCCACAATGCAGCTCCTGTGAATGCCAGCAGTCGTACAGCCGCTAGGAACAATTCACAGTATCTGCCACAGCACTGCTTTAAGGTTCACTCTAATGGAACAAGTGGAAGCTTCATTCATAATAATAATAAAGCACTATTTTGCAGTTATATACCGCTTTTCATCTTCACGACTCAAAGCAGCATTAATTAACTGCACGGCACCGTGGGAGCTAGGTAACTGTTGTTGTCCCCATTTCACAGTCTGGAGCAGTGACATATCTGGAGTTGCCCGCGGTTGTGCAGTAATTCAGCATCAGAGCGGCAGTAAATCCAGAAACGCCAACTCCTGCTCTGTGCTTTATTTCTGGGGAACGTTCTCTCCTCATTCCTCTGGCAGAGCAGCCCCTTAGGAGACTTGAAGTCATCTTCATTTCTTAAGCTGGGCGTCAGATAGAGAGGGGGATGTTGCTGGAGTTGAACTGAGGCCGAGGGGGGCTCCTGTGATGTGAAGGGAAGCAAATTCCACGCCCCCAGGCTGGCGGTCGGCGGTCGTTTTGGCTTTGCTGGGCTCCTTCCTCCTTCCATCCAGACAAAAAATGGGAGAGTCAAGTTCTGTTCGGTCTGTTCTTTTGTACATATGTATCCATAAGCCTGTTTTGGTAAAATGGCAACAAACAGACAAAGAAAAAACCTCAAATTCAGGCTGTTTTCTTGCTCAGGTTTGGCTCTCTGGTGAACTCCAAATTCTCTTGGTTAACTCCTTTTCCAAGGGTCACGTTAGCAGCCATTCCCAGGGATGCTCCTCACTGACTGCAAATCAAAGTTTTGTCCCTAAGCCACGGAAGTCTTGGTCAGTATTTTGAAAGGGCATTTGTTTGGGAGACGGTGGGGGTGAGCAGAGCTCCGTGTGCAGAATGCACCAGGGCACTGCCATGATCAAAACATCGTCCCATGACCGGGGATGGAATGCATGCCACCAAGTGTCCCACATCCCCAAGGAGCCCCCCCAGGCTCTGTGTGCTGCAGAGACCCCACGTCCCGTGGCTGCTGATGTGCTCTTGGCATCCCATCACCTGCAAGGCTGAGCATTTCCCACCACCCCTGCATGGCAAGGATCGTTCCCTCCCTGGAGGCATTTCGCATCACACCCCAGCTGTGCTGCAGCCCCACAGCTGCCCCTGCCTGGAGCTGCTCGCTGGGCGCCTGCAGTCTCGCTGCTCACAGCCTCCTTTGTATTCTCTCCTCACCCTGCCGACCTTAGCTGGTGTTTTGTGCTGTACAAACACCCGTTTTGTACTGAGCAGGTTCCTGCTGCTGCCTCCTCGGCGCTGGATTTTACGTTTCTCTCTCTCATATCTGGTGGAGGAAGCAGTCTGCATTCCATGCAGTCCCCTCACGTCCCTGTGAGCAGGCTTCAGATTAGCATGGAAACATTTCCATTTAGTCCCTTTCATTAAAACAGACATGAAAATAAAGGTGGTGGGTGGAATGTGATGGGCAGGAAGAGGGTGGTCTTGCAGCACGCAAAGGTTTTTCTTTTCCTTTCTTCCCCCACTTCTCCCCCCCTTCCACTGTGATCATCTCCAGTTGCAAAATGTGCATTCAGAGAGCAGATTCCCTGGCAAGCTTCTCCTGATCTGCTTTGACAGATCCATCCGGGCAGGAGTGCTGATGGCCACATCCCATGTGTCAGCATCTCCTCGTGTAGTTGTAGTTCACACTGAGCATCCCCACTCCCATTGGCTGCCGGCAGAGCTGATGGCTGAGATCAGGATGGCTCCAGAGGAGGGATGTGCCCATCCCATGCACCCCTGCCATTAGCTGCTCAGCCCCTTGCATCCCGTGCAAGCTCTGCTGTAGCAGGGCTCTTTGAAACACATTTAGTGCGGAATACTTTGTACCAATCAGTAACCTGGGTAAGGAATCTGCCAGCAGGCACAGTGCATTCTGCCCTTAGTAAATGCACGCGTACTTCGTGTTGCACTTTGTAATGAGATATCATGGAGATGTACAGATAAAGGCAGGATGTCTGCAGGTGTTTGGTAACTGGGTGCATCCAGAGGAGCTCCGAGGAAACCCAGACATGCTGTGTGAGCACAGTGTGTTAACGTGCTGCCTGGTCTTGCGTGGGGCTTCAGGATGCTCAGTCATGTGCATGTGATCCCTGTGTACTTATCCTGGGATGCGTTCAAGGCCAGGTTGGATGAGGCTCTGGTTGGACTGATCTGGTGCTGGTTTAGTGGTTGGCAACCCTGCCCACAACAGGGGCTGGAACAGGATGGTCTTTGAGGTCCCTTCCTGTGGGAATGCTTCTATGTGGGGTTGGGGTGCCCTGTTCTAGAGGCAGCACAGGCTGAGCCACATAGCGGAGTCCTGAGTCTTGGCCCCAAGAAATCCCAGTCTCCAGTGCTGGGCTCCCATGGGAAACAGGACAGCTGGTTCCCACCTGAGGTACGGGCTTGGCTGCTGCAGCTCCTTGCCTTTAACCCTCTCCCCTCCTCAGGTGAATGATGATGTTCCTTTTCCCAACACTCCATTCAATTTATCTTGTTTATTGACCCAAGCAGAAAGTCAATGTTTTCTTCATCTGCCATTTGCTCTGATGGCAGCCAATTTGGGTCGGCGGGAGCAAAAATGGTTGCATCAGAATTCAGTGCCAGCTTACATCTTATTTTTTTAAATGCTGATTATCCTTTTTTTTTTTTTCAGTACACACCTGGCCCTGGACACAGCACTTGCTACAGGATGTAGCTGCAGGCAAGGCTAAAAATGTGCAGCCATCACCCCTGGGGCTGCAGAGCCGGGAGGATGCCTTGGGGGCTGCTCATTATGGGCACTGGGGGCTGCCCACTGCCTGCCACTGCACGCAGTTTGGTCGTGAAATGTCTGCGGGCTTCGTGCACATCCTAAGCTCTGCATCTTCCTCTGAGGTCTGGAGGCCATACTTTTCAGCTGTTCCCCAGGTTAGAGGGGTGCAGGCACTGCACTGCAGGCTGGTCCAGGTCTGTGTTTTGTGTCTGCTGGCAGAAAGCTTGCTTGCTGTCCGTAGAGAGCTTGCTTCTCTGCTTGGGTATTCATAAGAGTGCAAGTCAGCAGAGGTTCAAAACTAATAAATGAGCAGTGCTGTCCCATGCACTGGTCTAAACACAGCTTTTGACCCAAAAAGCTCCCAAGCTGGGTACAGCTGCTTTTAAGCAGCAGGGATGTGCTGACAGCGCTCACTTTTGCTGTGGTCAGAGGATTAAGGAGCATCTGGTGCGTTCATAGGGAAGGTACAAACGAGGTGAACCCTTCTGGCAGGGTGCGAGCAGCTTTGGGGTACAGCCATGGTGGTCTGATGGGGCATGGGTGCTGCACAGGGGAGGTCTTGGTGCTCCCCAGCCACTGATGCCCATTGTTTCCCCATGCCAGTGGTGGCATCTCCGATCCCGTGCTGCATCTCTTCAGGGAATTAAACCAGCAGAAAGCCCTTTCCTTGCTGCGTGGGAGGAAGGATTTGCTCTTTGGGTGCCCTCACCCAGCCAGCAGTGGGATGGATCCCTGCTAAAGGCAGTGACAGATTGGAGTGCTCCAAGGACCAGACCCACAGAGGTGGAGTCTCTGGAAGGGTTGGGTGACCAGCCAGCTTCCCAGTGTGTGCTGCACCTCGTGACAAGCCCGGCTGTGCTCCCAGGAGCTGCTAATGAATATTGGGCACCTTGCATAGCACAGTCTGCATTGAGTGCCTTAGATAAGAGCCAAGGCCCTTTGAAAAAACCCATCCATATGGACGGAAAATCCCTATGCAAATCTCTCCCCAGGTATAAAATTAATTGGATTCCAACTTCAAAGACTGCTTCGGGAAACAAGCTCTAAATAACCTAGTTGTGCCTCAGTTCCTCTGTGTGCGGACACTCACCTGGCTATTTCAAAATCGTTGAGTGTTGCTGATGGAAGATGCTATATATAGCAGCAAAGCTATGCATATATGTATACTTATGCATAGAGACACCCCTCGTAAGTGACCCAGTGGTTTTGTTAAGTGCAGCTTGCTGGTTTGGCTCTCCAAACAGCTGTGCTTTTGCATCTTATGGGTGCTGAGCAGCACCATGACCAGGTGCAGCAGGACCAGGACACCCGGATGGGGCCTGGCACTGCGCTGGGTTTAGGAAGAGATGCAGGGGGGTGTTCCTGTTTTCCATGGGCTCAACACCATCGCTTCCCAAGAGATCGATAGGAGCAGCAGGTGCTCAGCAACTGCGAAAAATCAGAGGATAAGCGTTTGGTCTAGCAACCCTGGCCATTTCCTATTTATCTAATCAAATTCTATTGGCGTTTCTAAAGTGCTTTTTGCCACTGCATCTAAGCACTTTATGTGTATCTTGGAAAAACCCACAGCTGCCGTGTAATTAGGGTACCTGAGCCTGGGATGTGGGCTGGTCCTGTGATGCAGGTGAACAAATGGGATCCTGCTCACAACGTCCAACTTCCCCTACTGACCCTCACAAATCACTGCAATGATGTCAGATCCAGGAGAACCCTCTAGACCACACAACTTACCCCAAATACCCATGAAGGCTGCAGGATGGAAGGAAAAAAACCAGTGGGTTTGTACCTAAGCAAACACTGAAGGCTGAGTGGTAGATATCCTCAGGCTGAGATTTGCAGACTTGCTGCTGTTGCTGTACTTGGGGTGGGGGTGGAGGGGCTGACCCATCTCGTGTGTTCAGCCTTGAATAATTTTGGATGAGACATCTCATGCCTTCTGTCCAGGTTTTTGCTTGTTTGCTTGCTTTTCTAAGATTTCTTTTGCTCCTCCAGGTAAAACTGTTGCAGAGGATGGAGGCAGATGTTTGTATGACATGTGGAGCTCTTACAAGCAAAAAAAAAAAAGCAACCAACAACCCTCATTAATTTGGCCAGCTTAAAGGCTTTTCCAAAGAACTCAAATTGCTGCACATGGGGTGAGGTCTTGTTTAATTTTAGCAGCCGAGTGGGCAGTGCGCTCCTGCCTGAGCACAGCCTGCATCCCTGCCCCACAGCGGCTCCCAGAAATGCCAGGCTGGGATCTGGGGGGGAATGGGGTGTGCTGGGACGAGAGGGGATGGGGACTGTGAGTGGAGCAGGAAGGTCCCTGCTCCCACAGGCTGAGCATGAAGGGCTGAGCAATGCTGCATCCAGCAGCCGCAGGTGATGAATTCCCTCTTTTCCTACCTAAACTAACCTGCAACACCTTCCCCTTCCTCCCTGTCCAGAGTAAAACTGTGCGTGACCTCCCCTTTAAAAAATGCTATTAAGACTGGAGAGCTCCAAAGCGAATAGTTACCAGGGTCAGCTCGCTGTGCAGCCTCCAGGCAGCCCCTGGGTGTGGATGCGTTATGAAGCCTGCTTTAATGGCATGGCCATGTACTAGCTTTTCACCTTTGCCTCGTTCAGCACAGGCAATGAACCTGCTCTGGGAATGATCTGCATTAATGTGGAGCAGTAAAAACTTCCACCCAAGTCAATGAAAGCTGCTCTGCGAGCAGAGGAAGTGTCATTTAATGCTAAGTACTCTGAAAAAAATCAAGTCTAAATGTCACAAATTTGGTGCATGTAATGTAGTGGATATTTTCTTGCATTACTGTTCCTGGGTCTTGGCTCCCCATCTGTAAAATGGGGATGATAACAGCGAGACTGGGAACTTAATCACTTTATTGGTCGTGAAATACTGCTGCTTTCTGGTGTTGAGCAAAGAATAAGCACTCGTGAGGAGCTGAGTAACTGCACATGGAGAGCAGAGTAAGGTAGGAGCTGTGTGTCCTCCAGTGGGGAGGAAGGAATGCCCTGGGGAGCTGCCAATGGAGCTGTTTGCAGGGCACTGAGAATCCAAGAGGCGTTCTTCAGGACCCAGGGTGGGTTTTGGGATACCCTGGGCTGCTGCTGACACCCAGTACTGCTCAACACCCTCCCCTCTGGCAGCAGGGCAGGATCCCTTTGCTGGAGGAGGTCCCAACACGCAGCCATACGGGTCTGGGACCGGTGCCCCTCCAGGGCTCAGTTGGAAATACCAGCCTGAAATGTATTTACAAGTTGACAAGTTTGAAATGAGTCTGTCAAGGGGATGGGATGGAAGGAATTGCCAGGCAAACGGAGCTAATAAAAATATTAATTAGCATAGAGAAATCATTTGATAATTTTCATTTATGTATTTTTTAATTATGCATTGCTTCCATGACTGATAACCCCGCGCCATTAGTGTGATCCATTTTGCTAGATAAACATTTTACTTTGTGAGTTAATTAGTGTTCAATTACTATCAATTACTACGTATTACTACTACCAATTCCATGTTAAACACGCAGATTCCACCGCTGCTGATTGTTTCATTTATCAACACTTGGAGCTGTTTGGAACCCCTTTGCATGGAGTACGGGGGGGTCCCTGCAGGGCTGGGGGTCCTGGATGTCCCCTGCACTGCTTGCTGCACCTGCAGCTTTCTTGTCCTGGTGCTCAAGTGTGACCATTTCCTGTCATTGGATTTCTTAAGATGCTGAATCCGTGCTTTTTCTTCTGGCGTGCTGCAGCTTTTTGAACTGTTAGAAATTGTGTTGGAAAGTTTTTTTTTTCCCTTTGCAAGTGAAATTCGGAGTAGTGCTGTACAAAGAAGGGGAGGGGAGGGGAAGGGAAGGGGAAGGATGAAGGGGAAGGAAAGGGAAAGGAAGGGAAGGGAAGAAATGGGTCAGGCTCATCTTGGATAATCGTGGTGCCCTCGTAGTTAATAACAAAAGCTAATGCAACTAAATTAGGTATGTCTGTCTCTGGCTGCTGATACAGTCAACCGAGGAAAGCAGATTGCTCTGAAGTAATTTGGAACAGTCAGCTGAGAGCAGTAGCTGAGGTTTTAGGAGCAATTGTACCCATATCACCGGGATCTGGGGCTCTGTGTTTGTGTGAAAGGAAGGAAATAGTTCGTAAGTGTTGGCCACCTTCAAAAGAGGGAAGGTCATATCCCGGCCTTGGGTAATTAGCACCTGGTGAAGCTAACGAGGAAGGCGCACAGCCAGAGGGGGATGTGTGCCTGGTGTGGAGGGGCTGAGCCTTGCAACCTGCTGGGACGTGGCCCAGCACCCCCGGGATGCGTGCATTGCAGGATGGGCTTTGTCAGCTTGTTTTTGTTGTCTGCTGTTTGTTTTGTTTTGCTTTAATTAAATTTCTGGTCCTTCTGGTTGCCAAGGCGTGCTTCAAAACACTCCGATGGAGCGCTGGTTTTATTGACTCTCCAGCAAGTTATTGAAGCGTGGTAGGAAATGCTTCACACTTTCAACCTCAAGGTTTTTTGGAGAGCTGTTTTTTTTTTTTTGGGTGGTTTTTTTTTGGTGGTTTTTTTTTTTTTGCAAGTGTTTATTATAGCTTTACCACAAGAAGTGCTATCAGGAAAACTGATAGTAAGCAGCTCCTTGGCAGTGTGTGACAGGTAGCTCCGCTGAATGCTGTCTCTGGTGCCACCCAAGTAAGGAGTTCTCCCAGTTTAGGACCTAGCCTGGATGACAGCTTGTCTTCAAACCTCCCACCACTGTTAGAATGACTGAAAAATGCCCGTGGGTACGCTGGGCTGATTTGAGAAACTCATCTCTTTACATAAAATAATAAATCTGCTCCGTACCCACACGTCGTGCACCACGTTAGGAAATGCGGCACTTCAAGTTCACAACTGCAGCGATAGAATCATAGAACCACCAAGGTTGGAAAAGACCTCCAAAACCATCCAGTCCAACTGTATCACCAATATTTCCCATGAACCCTTGTCCCTCAATACAACATCTACACGTTGCTTTACTGCAAGTCCATAAGGTCAAAGCTGCCCCTGCCTTTGGGGCTGCTCTCTGGCCTCCCAGAACCATGCATATACCTTCCCAGTGCAGCTTAGCTCTACCAGTGTGGGGCTGTCCCTGCTGTGAGGCTGGCTCGGTGTGTGGATGATTATTTATTGCACATTTGTTGTAATTTGGGTGTTTAACAGCATGGCTCTTTATAAAAACAGCTGAGCCTGTGCTATGATGCAGCTCGACTGGAATGGTCTGTGAGCGTCTGAAGTGCTACAAACACTAAAAATAACTGCAAGCATCTGAAGTTGGCCACCCAGCAGTGGCGAGCACCTTTAATCCCCATTGCTTGTTACCTTGGTTCCTCAGCTTGAGCAGGAAGAAGAGAAAAACACAGGGCTGTGGGCAGAGCTGTTAAACAGAGTGTTGTGGGTGAGGCCTTGGGGTCTTCAGTGGTGGCTGCAGAGCAGGGAAGCCCCCAGGGGATGCTGCTCTAGCAGAAGGAAAAGAGACGTGAAGGGAAAGAGGAAAGGAGCAGAAAAAACGAGTGGGTCTGAGAGCACATGGGGTCCTGAGAGTGTTTTGCATGGGGGGAATGAAGCCCCCTGACCCAGATGGAACTCCAGCTACTTCTCGGGGTAAATCCATCCTTAGGTGAGATGCCCCGTGTGCAGGGAGGAAGGCAGAAAGAATGGGAAGTTAAAGGGGAAAAGGGGCAAAGCTTGCGTGATGGCAGAGCAGCACAAGCTTCGTTCCGTCTGGCATCCTTTTCTTCCTTGGTTTTCTCAGTTATGGTTAACCTTGTAAGATGCTGAAGCCTTTAACCATTAGCAGACACTAAAAAGGGGCATCTAGGTTGAATAACATCCACTAATCCCCTTCCAGAATGAGCTGGAGAGAAGAGCCACTATGATGCTCAGGAGCTTATTCTGAGTTGAGTACTTTGGAGGCTTTGAGAATTGCATGGTGTTGATATTTCATGAATAAATAACCCACAGCAATATTTGTCACTGAATCTGCTTCATTAATGAGGTCCTGGAACAAAGGGGAAGGACGGAGAGCTGTGACAGGGTTGAAGACAAAAGCTTTTCTGAGTGAAGCAATATGCAGGTGATAGGAAGTGGCACGGGGTGCATGAGGGTGGGTGCAGGAGCTGTGTGGTGATGGGTAGTGGGGCTGCTGAGCATCACGTGGACCACTTACTGTGATATAAGTTGTCAGAAGAGCAGGTTTTACTGAGGCATGGTGTATGATCAGAGGGTTATGGCAGAGAGGAGAGTGTGTCTGGCTGATGTTTGTCATTTGGGAGGGCTGGGGAGTTAGAGCAGGAGTGTGCCTGGCTCAGAGATGTGCATGTGGAGAGAAGCTGGTATCAAGAATGGACTCACTCACTCCTAAGCACCCTTTTCTAGAGGACTTGATGTCCCCTTCAGAGTGCTGGGGAGCAGCCCCATCCTCTTCCCAGCAGTCCTCTGGCTCAGGGGATGTAAGGTCTGTGCAAAACTCACCTGTTTTCCCATATAAGAAACTGCAGCATCCAGGTGGGGACCCCAGGAGTACCAAGGACAGGGCTGGGGGAGGTAGAGGAGCATGAGGATATTGCAACATGCACCTCCATCTGTGTTTCCCTGCCTCCTTGGACAGCTAACATGTTAAGATGCATAATGACTCATTCAGGCTCACCTGTGGGGATCTGCTGGGCCAGGTGCCATGTCAGAGAGCAGATCCCCACTGTCCCAGGGCACCAGCAGCCCTTGGTTTGGGCTTCCACCTTGGCATTATGCAGGCACCTGGTGGATGCGGGCTGCACCTGGCCCCAGATGAGGCTGTTTTCCAGGTGGGTGGAGGGAGAGTTGTCGTGGTTTTGTATTTTTATTTAAAAAAGAAAAGATCTTTCTATGTTTACAAGCAGCATTTTTGGTTAATGAATAATATGGCCTTTCTGCTCTCTCTTTCCTCCGCCGATATACGCACCCTGATCTAATATATTCTGCCTTTCTCACTGCCTCACTTTGGAGGAGCTGCAAATTCTAGTGGGAACAGAGTGCTAATAGAAAAGGGCCTCTAAAGACATTTGAAACATGACCAGGAAAGTACAGAGGGAGATTGAGCTCCAAATATGCTGCAGAATCTAGGAGATGGGCCAAGAGAGAGGGAATATGGGAAACGTGATCATTGAGAGGGAAAAGTTAATTGGGAAACATTAATTGGGGTGAAAGTGGGCAGCACAGGCGGTGAGTCCCAGCTTCTAGAATCCAAGGAAATATGAAATCTGAAAATCTGACCTGAAAACAGCGTAGGGTTTCGTTACGTTGGGTTTGTCTTTGGATAATTTCAAGCCCTCGTATTTTCAGGGAGAAGCTTGGTTACACCCTTAAGGCTCAGTAAAGCAGAAGGCAAAGTAAGAAAAGAGCCCTCCTAATGATTGATTTATTTTTAAAACCTCATCATTTTCCTGCCAATCTCATTACCATTTTTTTTTCAATGCCTGACTCATGGTTTTTTGAAGGCGCAGTGTTGGCGGGGCTGCGTGCGTGAGCGTGACGACGCGTGTGCACAGAGCCCCTCCTCCGACAGGAGCGTGGTGCTGATCCTCAAGGACTGCTGAATATTCTTCCTCCGCTGTTTTCTTGACAGGTTTTTGCATTAAAACCCCAAATCCAGAGAGTGGCAGTGGGCACTGAGTCATTGCATGGCTTTCAGGTGCCGCTGGGGGATGCTGCAGGGGAAGCTCAGAGCGCTGTGCGGCTTCCAGCGCTGCCTCGTGGGTGCCTTAAGGCCACGAGGGTCAGTTTATTTGCAGCCTTCTGTGTATAACGGTGTCATAAATACCCTGCGGAGGTCAGGTCTGTCTCCATCGCTGCCTTGTCCTGTTTGCCATGCGTCTGCGCTGCCAGTGAGAGGGTGACCGGATCTGGAGCCCACGGTGCGTTACAGCAATCTGTTAATATATACAATGTGCTTTGAAGATGAAAAATACCTTGGAGATGCTCAAAGCTCTCAAAAAGCATCTGCATTCCCTTTGCCGGAACCCAGCAGAAAGAAAGTGCCGGAGTGCTTTGTCACAGACAAAATCTGCTGTGTGCGCAGCGCGGAGAGGCAGGGCTGGGAGCTCCTCAAGTCTTTAAGCGGTCACTGAATTCGTTGGTGTTTGTGCTTCGTGCTCGTTTAGGGAAGAGCACAGCTGTGCCTGGGGTCTGCAGCACGGAGCTGCAGCCCACAGCCCTGGGACAGAGCCCGGGTCCCTGGTCCCACTGGCACAAGTGACCCCGGCCACATCCCTGCAAATGCAAAGCTGAGTTTGTGTGACTATATTTCCTAAGGGGCATCCCCATGTGCTGGGTGAGGTGCCAGGGCTTACGAGGCTTGACTCAGGTGTAGCACAGCCAGAAGGAGTTTTCACTGTTGTGGATTTACTGATGGTTAGTATGGGGTTGGATTCACACCAGTGATGCTAATGAAGGCCTGTTGTTTACATGAAAGTGGTGTAGGTGCTTGCCTACTCGGAGCAGGTTGGTTTTGGTCAAAGACGTCAAAGTTACGCAGCAAATTATGTACATACAGCAAGACCATAAACCCCTCGTTGTCTCGGCAAACTTCCTCTGGGCAGGTTTCCATCACAACAACGCCATGATTTCACCTCTGTGGATGAGGTACGGCAGTGCCACACCGCGTGCTGCCGCTCCCTGCCCCTGCCGCTGCCTCTAACGGTGCCTTTTCTCTCCAAGGGAAGAAGCGATGCTGTCCACCTACTTTGAAACCATCAATGACTTGCTCTCCTCTTTCGGGCCGGTCCGGGACTGCTCCCGCAACAACGGCGGCTGCACCCGCAACTTCAAGTGCGTTTCGGATCGCCAGGTGGATTCGACGGGCTGCGTGGTACGTACAGCTGGGGTGGGCTGGGGGGCACGCACTGCTTGCTGTCTGCAGAAATGCCCAGAGCCGTGGATGTGTGTGGTGCTCGCTGCCCCATCCCCTCTTGGCCGTGAATCCCAGGTGGGAAGTTTGCCTTAGGGACTTTGGGGATTGGGGGCTTGGGTGTGGAAAAGCCAAAGGGATGAGGTGGAATTTGTGCCTGGTGGGGAGGTGTCCGTGGGGCTGCCCGCTGTGCCTGCAGCAGAAGGGACATCACCCGCTGTCCCAGCCCTGGCTCTGCAAGCTCAGCCCGTCCCCCCGCCGAGGCAGGAGTTAAGTGTCTCTTTATTTATTGAAGATGTTTATACACGGCAGCAGCCTGGAAAGGTCAGACTGGAGTAGTGCCGTCTCCGGGGCGGCATTTTCATTATCCCCTTCTCCAATTGCTTGTTAAGGCCATTTAGCACGACAGCCTGATGTGTCACCGGCAGCGCCCGGCCCCGCAGCGCCCGCTGTCTCCTCCTTCCTATTCCTCTCCCTTTCCTGCTTTCTTTTCCCATCGTTGTTTTCCTTTGTTCTGGCCCTTACCAGGGAGGGGCTCAGTTTCTGGCGTATCTTTTCTTTTTTTCCCCTCTTTTTTTTTTTTTTTTTTTTCCCACCCTCGTTTTGCTCTGCAAACTAATGCGCCTCGCAGACGCTGTCAGAAACAATCGGGGCTCTGATTGCCCTGTGCCTCTGGGAAGTAGACGCCTCTTTTTAAAAGTCAGGATATATTAAGATAGAAATTGTCAATAAATTACAGGCCCAGCGCTCACCACGGCGGCGCACGGAGCGGCAGAAATTGAAAACCGCGTCACTCAGGGAAAATAGCCCCCCTGGCTTTTGAAATGGCTCGGTGAGGCTGGTTTTAAAGGGAACAAAACACATCCAGCAGGAAGGAGGGGAAATGACCTCAAGGTCCATCCTGTTCTCTGGGAGCCCGGGAATTGCAGCACTGCGAGGAAACCTGGCCATTTCCTGGAGGGAAAAAAAAGCATAAACCAGCGGTTCCTCCATCCGGGCTCCCCGTGGGCTGTGTTCATGGCATGGGATGAGGTTGCAGGTGATGGGAGCTGGGTTGGTAGCCCAACTGCACCCTCGTGTCCCCTCGGCCACAGTCACTTGGTGACAGCATCTCTGCAAGGCTGCGGGCCTGAGCTGGCTCCCCAGTGCCGGGAGGGATGGGCTCATTTGCTGTACATTTGCAGGAATGTCAGTTAGTTTTAAAGCTGAACCGCCGTGAACTCAATTTGCCAATTTGGTGAGTGCTATGGGCAATATCGGGATGTAATTTAATTAAACTATCCCCTTTTTATAGAGTTCAGGGAGCACTCGCCTGCTAATTTTAGCGCTAGGTTTTCTTCAGCTTTACTCTGGACACTGTGTCTCAAATCATGACGTGTTGTTAATCTTTACCAGTCAACAGTTTATTAATTTGCCGAGGACCGCAGAAGTATATAATGGGTGGTTCATCAATCAAGGCTAAATCCAACAAATGTTCCAGGCAGGTACCGAGCATAAAATATACATGTGGGCTTGTAAGCAATTAATGCACAGCAGAGCTGGAGCCTAGCAGCTCGACCAGGGAACAGCGCAAATCTCAAAGATTTCTTACTCCTTTTATTTATAATCATCATCTGTTACCGGTTCCTTCGTGCCCTTAGCACAGCTTCCAGTAATTCTGCAAGGATGGAGGATGCATTTATCTTGGGGCTTTTTGCAGCGCGCTCCCCGCCATTACCCAATTGCTTGGCCTTCAGAGGACGTGGGTAAGTGTCGGGGCAGTTCCCTGCAGGTGTTGGTTGTGGCTCTTTGGGTTTCTGAGTGAGACCTGAGCACGTTGTTCCATTAAAGCCCCAGTGCACAGATTTGAGGTTCTGAACCCATTTCCCACAGGGCTTTTTCACCTTTCTTGTGCTGTTTTTTTTTTTTCCTGTTATTTTTCCTTGTACCCAGTAGGTGGCATTCGTGCATAATGGTTTTCTGCAGTTCTTTACTTATCGGAGGCTTTTTATTGCATGGTTAATTATAAGAAGCATGGGTTGCCACCTTGCTATGGCCTTTGTTTGGAACTGCTATCTGGTGCCTTGCCTCTGAGCCCTACCTTGCAAAATAACAGAGCAACCCCCAAACTCTGTGTCTGTTTCCATCCCACCTGTCCTCGCTGTACCCAGAGCTGCTCTCAGTCAGGGGAAGCCACAATCACTTCCCTGGAAAACAAAACCCCACTGAGCATCCCTAGACTCGGTGGGTCTTGAGTACAGCTGTGCAAGCTTCCAGGATCACAGCAAACCAAGAGGAACGGTAGGGGAGGAACAAGACAGGTTATTTATTGCTGATAGAGGAATGCATATCGCTGAGCCCTCCTTCCAGCACGTGGGTAGCTGCTCAGCCAGGAGGGAAAGGATGCTGGAGGAGGGAAAGGGCTTGACCCTTGCATGTTGCTCGTTTATAATTTAAGTTGGGAAGCTGTGAATTGGACCTGGGGGAATGAAGGGAACACCTGTAATGTGGCTAAAACTCAGGTTTCCCCACCTGTCGCTTGGCTGGGGTTTGCTCACAGCTGCCAGTGCTCCCATCGCTCATCTCTGCCACCCTGGCAAGGTGACCATGTTGGTGTGCGTGGTTCCTACACCACAGCTCATCAAGCATCATTTCAGGCTGAAGTCCTGCTAGCAGAAAAGTGTTTCTAATATAAGCAATTTGGCTACAAGCACGATATAAACTGCTCTTCTTCATGGTTATGGGGACAACCCATCAGCTACGAGAATGTTTGGCTCCACAGTGTGCAGAAGGGAGATGGTTTCTTAATTGCATTGTGACCCACACTGTGAAACCTGTGCTATGCCTGTCCTGGCCTTTTCAGACACAGAAAGAAGAGAATTTGGCATGGTCCACACAGGCGTATAAACCTGAGCTCAGTCTGTCTGGAGCTAATCCTCCCCTTTTGCTCCCTTCCACATCAAAATGAAGGGCTGCTCCTCAGCTGCTGCAAAAGCACTGCAGAAAAATGGTTTAATTTAAGAGGGTAACCAATTCACAGAGAAGTAGGATTAGAAGTGAGAGAAGACCAGTGGCCTCTCTGGTCTCCTGCTGCCAACTCAAGTTATCCTGGGGCTTCCTGGGACCAAGGAGAGCATTGGGAGCACTTGGAAATGAAGTGAGTGGGGCTGAGAACTGATGTTCATTGGGGATGTTGCGTGTTGGGAGTTCCAGCCCCAAAAAACTGTGCAGAAATGCCCCACACATGCAAATTCCAGACTGTGTTGGTTCAAAACATCTCTGTCCTATGCAGGAGGGGGAAATGTTTCATTCCAACATTATCATCTGGAGTTTTATGTCATATGTTATATTATCCCAGTGTTCAACCTGAAATAAAAACAAAATTAAGCAGTGGAAACCAAAACATTTCAACCTTGTCAAAATTAAATGCTTTCCTAATTTCCCAGTGAATTTTGAGATGTAATTGATGGAATCCCATAAAGCACTTAAGCTTCATCAAATCTGCGTTTTCTGACAGACAATTGTTCATTGAAAAATAAAAACTCATCCGTCCCTGCCTTAAGAGGCACCTAGCTAATTATGTGGAGATGCTCAACACGCAGGGGAGGGAGATGAAGAGGAAACCATTCTCTTCTAATCCCGTTAAAGTTTAGCTGGCTCCTTGAAGCAGAAGATTACTACTTATGCATATTATGGGTGGAAGCAGAAACCCCTGGTGCTATTGAGATGGAGGCACTGAGGTGAGCTGGATGTCTCTGTGCTGAAAGGAGGTGATTGAGATGATAAAATCCCATCTTCTGAGTTGGCTTTTGCAATGGCATTCCATAGAGGTCACCAGTTGGCACCTCTTCCTTCTGCACTGCAGCAGGCTGGGTTGCTGTGTGTTCTGGTCACGTCACACTTGGTTTGGGTCCTTGGTTTTGTCTCGGTTCTTGGGCTTCCGTTTGGATCCTGGGTTTTGGTTTGGGTCCTTGCCTTTGGTTTCAGTCCTTGATTTTGGCATGTGGCTTTGTGCCCAGGCTGTCCCCTGAGGTCAGATGAATCTGTAGTTGAATTTCTGGTCTCCTAAAGGGTTCTGGTGGTGCCAGGCTCCCCTGTGTCATAGGCAGCAAGTGCACCAGTGGGCAGCAGCTGATAGCATGCTCTGAAATGTGCTGGCAGGGTGTCCTGGGGACACGCTGAGGACGTGAGCTACCACTGCACATGCTTTGGAACCTGCAAAACAGATGGGTCTGATTTTCTGAAGCTAAAATAATGACTGATGATCTTGAGATGGAAAACGAAGCAGGGAGAAAAGAGTAGGAAGGTAATGACTGTTATTTCAGCAAACGGTTGTAATGTTGCCCTGTGGGAAGGATGTTCCCTGCAGTGGGGCTCCGGGGGGGTGAGGACATTGCTGCCCAAGGAGGTGATGGATGGAAGGATGGCACCGAAGAGAAAGGGGCACAAGGGGCCCCAGAGGGCCTTCAGATCCAGGGAAGTGGAGGCAGTGCAAGCCAAAGCTGTCTAAATATGTATATGGGCACAAAGGAATTTAATGTGTTTGTATCATTTCTGAGCTCCAACAAGCAAATAAAATACATGCCAGCGCATAGTTCAGAGCTCATTAAAACACTGGCACTTGCTGGTGCCTCAGCAGTACCTCAGATTAATGGTTTTGTTTCCCACTGGAGAGGTTCTTCAGTGCTAGGAAGAATGTAACGAAGGTGAGTTCATTAGTGCCGTTGGACTCTTTCACACCCAGTGCTGGAGCCCCACACTGGGGGGTAGGAGAGAAAGCTGTGACTTCAGGATAATGGTTTGGTGCACTGCCTGTCTGTCTGTCCGTCCAGTATAGAGGATCCGTTCCATTCCTGCTCTGACTACCTGAGCATGTTGTGGATGGGTTTGGCATTGCAAATTAAACTCCCAGTGACCCCACCGCTCCCCTGGGTGCAGGACTGAGTTCTCACCTCCATGCCACGAGTACCGGGGTCCCCAGCTCACGTCGAGTCGGGCGGAAGCAGGAGCCTGTGTGGGAGAAGTGCCTGACAAAAAGGCTGCTAATATTGAGAAAACAGAGCAGAATAATAAAAAGCACGCTTTACTCTCTACCAAAACACTTTATTAAATATTCTTTTTTTTTTAAGTAACAGAGGAGAGGAGCGGAGCTGTGAGCAGGCAGTGCTGGGGCAGAGCTGGCTCCTCTCGGGAGGAACCGCGTCGGTAATGAGACACGCGTTTTGTTTCCAGTGACCCCATCGCCTGTCTCACTGCTAATGATCTTTGTAAAAGAGAAAGAAAAGAAAGGGCCTTTGCTCACTAACACAAACAATCCAGATAGACGTTTTCCTAAGCAGCAGTCTTGTACGCATTGTGGCGGATGCTGGCTGCCTTTACCCTGGGAAGGGGCTTCCTCGCAGTGTGTCTGCCCTGGCTTGGCTGAGGATGGAGGCTCTGGTTGGCAGGAGGTGGCTCCGTGGTGTCCTATGGTGAGGTCCTGTCACACAGTGAGGTTCTGCTGGGGTGACAGTGTGGGTCAGGGGGATCCCCTTTGGTTTGAGCCAGCAGTGCAGTGGCTTGGGGTCCCCAAGAACACGTTCCTGCACCTGCTGCCGTTCCTTGGCACCATTTCAAAGGGAACAAAGCACACTGCTCTGAAAACCAGGTAAAAATAGCATGTTCTTATTCAGCATCTGTGCTCCCTCTGTATGCTTGGAGTCCGTTTTGCTGACGGCAGTGACAAAGAGCAGGACCTTGGGCTCTGCCTGGTGCAAACAAGGACAGTGGGCTCATGTCCATCCGTGCCGTCAGCAGAGCGCACACCAAGCTGACCTCAGCTCTGCCTTCCCAAACCCACTGGCAGGAGCTGGCCTGCAGCTCTGTGGCTGTGTGTCACATGCTGTCTGCCGGATCTGTGTTATCTGTGAGAATGCACAAGAAAACAAGAAGCTCAGCTTTCTTTCCAATCCCAAGAGCAATTTTGAGGGTGAACTATCACCACAGTGATACCAGCGCATTCATGCATGTGCATCTCAAAGGTCTTTTCTGATCTAAATGGCTCTGTGATTCATGTAGTGACCCACGTGGATCTGCAGGACACTGGAACTGCCTTGGCACACTGATGTCTTTGTGGCTTTCCAAGGCAGTGGCAAGCTGGAGTCTCTCCCCACCTCCTCTTTCCTCTCTGCAGCCTGGACTACGCACCACTGCGAGGTTCCTGTTTTTGCTGCTCTTATCCCCCTGTGATGGGAATGGGCTGACAGGCTGGGGTGAGATCCCTTGGTTCCACCGTAATCATAGAATAGTTGGAGTTGGAAGAGGCCTGAAAAAGCCATCTGGTCCAACTCCCTGCAGTGAACGGGGACACAGCTAGATCAGGGTGCTCAGTGCCTGCATCACGAGCCATGCTGATGTAACAAGGGAATCCCTGGAGCTTGTGGGTGCTGGGATCCCTTCGACTCCCTGGAGCCAACAGAAAATCCAATTTCCATGCTGGCTTCCCCAATGGAGCGGGGTGGGACGTGTCATCTCCGAGCGCACAGACAGAATTATTGGCTGAGTTACTTATTGATTTTCTAATCATTTTCAGACACAGCCCCCCATCCTGTGTCACTGCCAAGGCAGATCACAAATTGAACTGCAGCTGAATTGATGTGGGATTGATTAAAGCTCTCAGTAATTATTGGTTCTCTGCTGCCCAAGCCAGACAAATCAATGTCAGCAATAATAGATATGGTCCTTTATAAAAGCCCAGAACACACAGAGCAAGTGTTGTTTTTGTAAGGAGCACAGGGAGGCCAGGTTGGTGCACGCAGTGTTTTTCTGGGTAGTTCTGACTCTCTCAGTTTGTGGGCAATAGCAGAGAGGCACCAAAATGGGCTCCGGCATTCTCTGTTCTGACAGCAGGGCATCCTGACTGAAAATCCTCTGCTTGGTGGACAGGCAGATCTGCAGGAAGTTTCCTTGTGCCAGCTGCTCTCCATCCACCTGTGCATCCCTGCTTTCTGCTGGAGCTGCTGATATCGTGCAGGAGAAAACTCCCAGCCCTGGGGCTGGTTCTCACCCCCGCATTGTGCCTGCTTGGTTTGCTTGCTGCCCCCATTTCCTTGTCCCCAAAGAGGAGCGAAGCTTTCTGTCCCCAGGGAGCCCCGTTAGCAGCTGCTGGACGGCCAGGATGGGGAAGGATGCAGGGATGCTTTCGTTTGCACATTTCGTGCTGAGATATTAGCATGCCATAATTAATGCGTATTAGGATGCACAATTACAAACAGTAGCCAAGCGTGATTCCTAGTGATTAAAAGCCGAACTGGGATATCCCAAGGGGTCTCCTTGAGCAGAACAGGGTGAGGCGGGGAGGGCCCTGTGTGACCCACTAACCCAGTCCCAGGAAAAGAGCCATCGCTTTGCCCTGTGGGCTGGGCAGGGTGCAGAGCTCAGCCTGCTGACTTCAGCTCCTGGCAGCTCCCACCAGCCTCCCTGAGGGCACCCAGGGAAGTGCTGGGTGACACACCTGGCTTGAGAGCAGGGACACAGCCATGGTGGAGATGCGTCCCTGCCAGTTTGCACAGCTCTCGTTGTACCCCGGGGCCGCAGAAGCAGAGGAGACTGCAGTAGATAAGTATGATGTACACGGAGTCACAACCACACTTATCTCGATCCCGCTTCCCAGGCAGCTCAGCAGCAAAAAGCACAGATTGTTCTGAGTATCCTCTCCTCCTTCATATTTATTCCGTATATGCAGCCAGACAGCTTCCTGCTCCCAGCTCTTTGGGAGCGGTGCGGGTGCTCAGAGGGGACAGGAGCTGCCTCCTTCACCCCAGAGCACTTCCCCCACGCCCCGTGCCAGCAGATTGCTGCCACTGGCCCTTCCCATGACAGCAAACACGGGGTGCAGGGGCTCCTGAACTTTTATTAATATGTACAGCGTCTTGCTCACATGGAAAATTGATTTTCTTTTTTAAGCACGAAGCATAGCGGTTTTATAACCTTTCTTCTGCTTGACAGAGGCCATTTATAACCTGCCTTCATCACTACCTGTACAAGCTCCAGTCTAACTCATCTTCAAGAAATTCCATAATGCATTTTTAATTGCGAGCTGTTCCTCGGCAAGATTTATGTATTTTCTCAAGGACTGGCCTTTTTGTTGTTGTTTGTGCGCCCGCACGTTTGGTGAGAAGGGATAAATAACGGGAGCGGAACAGAAGAGTGCTTTAATCTGGGGCGACAATTTATTGATGGCATTTGCTGCCTGCTGGCTTTTATCTTCTGGGACAAGGAAAGCCAGCTGGGGAGCTGAAATTAAAACCCAGAACCAGGTCCCTGCTTGTGTGAATCAGCACTCTTCCTGCCCTCCTGAGTCGCTGGGGCTGCTGTCCTGTCCTCCCTGCTCCTCCATCGCAGAGCAGTTATGGCCACATCACACTAACACGGGGATCTGGGGGTAACAGCACCATGTCCCCTCTCCCCACAGTGTCCCGAGGACCTCCGGCCCATGAAGGATGGCACCGGCTGCTACGACTACTCCAAAGGCATCGACTGCTCTGACGGCTTCAACGGCGGCTGCGAGCAGCTCTGCCTGCAGCAGACCCTCCCCCTGCCCCACGACCCCTCCTCCAGCACCATCTTCATGTTCTGCGGGTGAGTCGTCCCCCCCCCCCCCAACGCTCCCATTTCTCATGGGGGTGCTCTCAGGAGATGGGTGCCCAGCAGGAGGGCTTCTTAGCAGAGCTCACTTTCAGCAGGCACCTGCTCTGCCTGTGGGGAAAAGCAAACACGAGCGGTGGCAGCGGGGTGAGCAGATGCACCCCGCTCGTCTGGTGACGGTACGGTTGGATCTGTGACTCACTGCGAACGTACTCAAAAATGGTACATTGCTTGTAGCGGGGATGGGGGGGGGGAGGGAAGGTGGAGGACTCTTCTTTTTTTTTTTTCCCCTGCTCTTGTGACTGTCTTAAAATAGAGCTTCATCCCTGATTTTGGCCGCGATCCTATAATCCTACACAATGTAGCGTTTGCTCTCAGGAAAATCTCCCCGGCTGCAGGATGCTCTGAAGGCAGCGCAGTGCTTAGCAGCACGGCCGCAGCAGCCACCATCCATCAGCTACAGCAGCCCGCCCTGCTCCAGGCTGCGCATCCATCCCTGTGCCAACACCTGGCAGCAGCCTCTTCCCTGTCTTCATGGGAGGGATTGGGGTGAAGGAGGGGGAAGAGGGTCTCGTGGGAAGGAGTTTCCCATGGGAGAGTAGGACAGAAGCATGGAGAGGAATGGGAAGGTGATGGTGACCTGTGGGTGCGGCACAGCTCCCCAAGGAGGAGCTGGCCATGTCAGAAAGCTGCTGTTTGGCTGGCTTTTCCGCCCCGCCCCCCCCCCCTTTTGTTTTTCTCTCTTCTATTATTATTGTTTAGCATCACACGGCAGCTGAGTCACCAACAGAAAGCACATTGCCTCTGTCATGCCTGAGAGGGGGCTAGAAAGCCATATGGGCACCACTTCTGCAGGGTCAGGGAGCCTGAGTGCAGGACAGGGCCTCTGTCTGAGCCCTCAGCAGACACCGGGACAGAGCTGGCACGTCAGACATCCGTCCCCAAGGACAGAGACCTTTTCCCTTGGTTTTGCACAATCCCTGCTCAAGGCAAGGTGTTCGTAGTTGAATCAAATCTCTGCTGCCACATCAGTTTCCCTTGCTGATCCTGGGAGGTGAGTGTCTGCCTTACCCACACAGTGCTTGACAGCAGGAGCAAGGAACAAGGGAGCAGCCACGCTAGAGCTGCATCCTTGCAGGAGGGCACTGATGTGAGGAAAAAGGAGAAGCAGCTCCAGATTTGGCTTTGCTCTTGTCTGGGGAGCATCGGTGCACTGTAGCAGCATCAGAGGGCACTGGGGGCTGTGGAAGGGAGTGGTGTGCTCAGCTCTGCTCTGCAGCATGGAGTGATTCCCAGGAGCTGGGGTTGAGATCCAAGTCAAGGTCAGGGATCCAGGGTTGGGGTCTGGATAAGGTCAGGGTCGGTCCCTCTGATGCAACTCGTGGTCCTGCAGGTGCGTGGAGGAATACAAGCTGGCCCCTGATGGGAAGTCCTGCCTCATGCTGTCCGACATCTGTGAGGGCCCCAAGTGCCTGAAGTCGGATGCCAAGTTCAACGACACACTCTTTGGGGAGATGCTGCATGGCTACAACAACAGGAGCCAACACGTCAACCAGGGCCAGGTGTTCCAGATGACTTTCAGGTACGGCCCCACTCTGCTCCTCATCGAGGGGAAAATCAAGGTGGGCAGATGGGACCAAGGTCTGGTGGTGGCAGGGGCAGCAGGTCTGACACATTGGCCAGCAGATATCTGGGGAAGAGAGCACGAGCACAGCGAGTTTCCCTGGTTTTCCTATTTGTTCATCCTCCCTGCACAGGGTTTCCCTGGGCTGGTAGATGTCCCTTTGGCCGAGTGCTTTGATGGACTTTTCTCTGTCTTGTTGTCCCATGAGTGTTGATATATTCTATCTCCACCACATCTTGCAGTGAGTTCTGCCATGTAATCACATGTGCTGTGAAAAAGAATTGCCTTTTGCATGTTGTCAGCCTTATGGGAGTGAATTCTGGGAGGAGCTGTGGCAATGGCATAACAAGAAACAGCATTGACAAGGTGAAGTGAGATGGGTGGCACGTATCACAGGGTGTCCTCAGGCAGCATCCTTCACTGTCCCTGGAGGACTTCAAGAATGCTGGAGATGTGGCACTGAGGGACGTGGTCGGTGCCATGGTGGGGTGTGTTGGGGTTAGACTTGGTGATCTCAGAGGTCTTTTCCAACCTTAATGGTTCTGTGATCCTGGGTGTCAGGAGAGCAGAGCAGGGCTGCCATGTGGTTTTCTTCACTTCTACTGAATGTAGCCACGTTTTGAGTGAGTGCAAACCTGGGTGGACCTATGGATTTCGTAGCACCTGTGCTGAGCAGTGTCAGGAGAGGGCTCAGCTGGGAGCGCTCAGCCCATATTCAGCCCAGACCCTGCTCTTGTGCAGCATCTGCAGCGCACCAACTGTTTTTTTCCTTATTCAGGCACTGAGACCTCGTTGCTGCCTGTGATTTCAGCTGAGTTGTGGGTGCTCACTGCCTCTGGCCTTGCTGCTTAGCTGGGTACTTCTTCCCCTGCTGAGTGTGAAAGTCTTCCTAGCTATGAATTCACGCTGAACTCTGCCCTTTTGCTTCGGGGATGGCAGATGAATTACGGGCTCCACCAGCAGCGAGGCGAGTGGAAAGCGGCAGCCAGCAGAGTGCTTGGAGCCAACAGAGCCACAGCCTTTGCTGGAAGTGAGAATTGACAGCACGCGAAGGCAATTTTCCCTGCAGGCTCCTCTCTGCTTTCTCTCCCGCTCTCGTGCTGCAGGTCCTTGGGTCCTTCAGAGCAGAGATCTGTGGAGCTGAAATGCTTCATCAGCTCAAAAGTCGAGCGGGTGTGAGGGGTCCGTAAGCTCCTCAAATCAGAGAGCTACCCAGCTTAGGTGGGGTACCCCAGCCCCAGCTCGTGCAGTGACCTGTGGCTTTAGCATACAGGTTTTTTGGTCAGAAAGGGTTCTTGGAGACGCATCCTTGTTTCTGAGGCCGCAAGTCTTGCTTCCAAGAAGGGCTCACCTCCCTGCATGCCCACATCCCTCCTCAGCCCGGCGTGCCGGAGGGCTCTGCGGTAGGAGCACCATTACATCATCTCCTAACAAGGGAAGAGAAGGAGGTTAATGGAGAAGAAATTATTAACTAAAAGATGTAATTTGCCTCTGATTTTCATAGATATTCAAGAACCTCTCTGAGCATTAAGACACCAGCTGTTAGAGAAGCCCTTAATTTGGTGCATTTGAAACATAGCAGGAAGCTGCCTAATACCAGGGATTAAAAGCCTGTTTCTGCAAAGTAGGAGCAAGAACCTGCTATCAGAACAAGGGGCTGAGTATTTTAGAGGGATTTATAACCGCTGGGATCCTTTAGCTGTGCAGATGTGACAGTCCTCTGAATGGTGTCTGCTTCCCATGTTGCTCCATCTTCAGTGTCTTTAATAAATAGGATATTCTGGATCCACCCGGCCTGTCAGTGTGGTGCTGGGAGGGAGCCTTTGTGCTGGAGGCAGCGGTGCCTCTCGCAGAGTGTCCTGAGCAACGCCTCTCAGTTACAGCAGCATTTCCATCCCATCAGGGCTGGGTGGTCCCTCGGCCACCCAACATCCTACAGAGATCATAGAAGCACAGAATAGCTTGGGTTGGATGGGGCCGTACAGATCATTGTGCTCCAACCCGCCGGAGCCGGGGGAGCACCGATGGCTGTTATTTTGTCTATAGTGGTTGAGTTGCTCAGCAGACCTGTTGGAGAAGCAAGAGTAGAGGTTTCTGCTTGGAGGAGTTCTCCACGTCGCTGCTGCTGCTGTTTTATTGCAGGCACTTCTATTTTCTGGGCACCCTTTCCTATTTTTAGTGTTTTCTTCTCTTTGGCCAAGCGCTGTGCGGTGTTCATAACTACGCAGGATCAGAGCTGATCTATTCCAGTCACACCTCTGGGTTTAGCCGGGAGCTCAGCACTGGCTCCAACTCACTAAAGATGAGATTAGAGCGATTTTCCCCCCTTTGCCTCCCAGTGGGGCAGAGCCTGAACTCCGCACGGTGCCCAAATCACCGGGGGACGATTTTCCAAATGGATTGTTTGTTACTTCCTTATCTGTTTTCTGCCATCTCTTTGCCACAGGGGAATAGAGATTTTTGTTTAAGAGATGTTTGCAGTTTCAGACTGTTGCTTTTATACCATTAATATGTAGAAAACCCAAATTACTACCCGCGGAGCAAGCTTTGCTCGCTAGCTTATTGCTGCATGGCAAATGGGATGCTGAAGCCCACGCACCTCGCCCTGCTCCCTGCCTGTTACGGCTCCTGGCTCTTGCCCCAGGGCATCGTCCTGCAAAGCAAGGGGCATCTCCTGTCCGCCTGTCGTGCCATGGGGGTCCCCCACTGAGCCCCTCAAAGCTTTGATGCATTGAAGTTCCTAGATGATGGGGCAGAGAAGTGGCTGAAATGGCTCCAGGGAGGAGGAAGGTGCACGTTAGGTGGCTGCAGTGGGCAGAGGGTTGGTGGTGATGCTCCTTGCTGCTCAATGCAATAAAAAAAATTCTAAACACTGAGTGCTTTCACATCTTCATAGCCAGGGAGGGTGGCTGTGGGGGATGCAGGGCTGCTGGGCCAAGCTGTGCCATGCCAAGCAGCTTCCCGCAGTTCCATTCCCTCTGCAAACCCAACCTTGTAGCCTACAGGAACCCTGCATGGAAAACAGAGCTGCACTTCCTCACTGCTCTGGAGAAGGAACAGAGAACCACAGCGTGCCCCAGGGCTGGCTGGGGGCTGCAGAGGGATGGGTGCCCACGTCTGTGTGCTGCCAATCTGCTGCTGTTGCAGAGCCCCACTGCTGCTGCCAGGCAGCACGCCGGGTCACTGAACCGATGCAGGGAATTGTGGTAATATTGATGGGAATTTGGCAAGTTAATTTTAAATCTGTCGCTCCTTCCCCACTCCACTTCTCAGCCTTTAATAAACCAGCAGGGCGTGCTGGCAGCCGCACCAGGAGCTGCGTTTGGAGACATCGCCAACCCAGGGCTCGCCCAGCACCCAGTGCCCACCCATGGGTGCTGTGGGAGCAGGCAGGTGCTCAGCCACTCACAGCACCATGGCCATGCATGGACTGTGCTGGCACGGCCCTTTGGGAGCACCTTGCAGCCCCGGTGAGGCCATCCTGCTGCCCTGCAGCACCACAGACATTAAGTGTATAACTAGTTAAATTAACACTATTGATTTCTTCTTCTCCTCTTTGAAACCTCGGAGTGCAGCAGTTATAATTGCGCTGTTTATTATTCCCGTGCTGGCAAGCTGTGTGCCAGGCAGTGCCTGAGCGCCGTGTTTACCCATTACCCTTCAGGCTGGGATAACGGATAGATCTCTTTTCCAGTGGCTGCCTCCCATTTCATCCCTCTTTTTATTATTTGTTGCCGCAGTTCCATTACCTGTTCACACTCTGAAGCCTGAGACATGCTGGTTGCAAGCAACGATACCTCTCCAAGGCAGGTTAATGCCTCAGGCCCCGCTCCTATGGAGCTGAACCACGCCGTGCCAGCCAGAGCGGGCAGCGGGGCTGTAGGGCTTTGGCAGCTCTGTGGGGCTGAGGTGGGATGCGGTGCTCTGCTCTGTGCCCCACTGCCCGCTCCCAGCTGCACATAGGGTGCAGCGGTCAGGATTGGAACTGGGAGTGGTTGGGTCACCGTCCATGGAGGTGTTGCAGAACAGTGGAGATGTGGCATTGAGGGACGTGTCAGTGGGCATGGTGGGATGGGGTGGGGTTGGATTTGAGGATCTGAGAGATCTTTTCCATCCTTACTGGTTCTGTGACTCTGTACCTGGAACTCACTGCAGGAGCATCCCTGCCTGTCACTGTGCCACTCGCTGCCACGTGTGGTGTTGCTACCCGCATTGGGCTCCCTCGTTTTCCACCCCTCACCCCATTGCAGGTATCCTAGCTGCTCTCCTGTGTCCATCCTGCCCTTTTCAGAGCCTGTAACGATAGCACATAGACACGTCTTACGTATTTTGAGAGCGTCTGCACTCAAAATGATAAGCACTGAGATTTAGTCAAGTTCAGGATATAAATGACTAATGCAATTAGCACAGCACCCCATCAGTTAGCTTTCTATTGCATCCTGCGTGCATCAGCCCCACTCCATTTCAAAGTCTGCATCCCACAGAGCAGAAGAACAGATTGTGCTGCTCGGAGCTGGTGTTTCCAGCAGTCTGCAGCCACATGCTTTCGCATGGGGTTGTTAGCATTTTTTTTTTTATTATTGTAGCAAAACAAAAGCAAGCCTTGTGCAAATGATACCCTATGGACAACTCAGGGGGCTGGGCAGGAGGGAGTAAATTGTTTTTAAGCAGTACTGATTGAGATGTCAGCAATAGGTGTGGCTTGTGTGCTGCTGGTTTTCAGAGTCATTCTGCACCTGGTGGGAATGGGACTTGGGGTGGATCGACTTTGGGGAGCGTGGGCATGGCTGACGCAGCTCCTGCTGTCGCATTGCCTTTCGGGGCATGTCCCTGAGCTGCTCTGCTGTGCCTCACCCTATGCCAGGAGCAGCTTAACCCAGCACAGTGCCTGTTTGCTTTTTGGCCATTGCTGGTGGAGCCCACGCTGCAGCTCATGCCTGGCTGCCATCAGAGCCGCCGCTCCCAAGGGGTGCCAGGGAGCTGCTGCCATCCCGCTCCCCTCGGCCCTGCAGCACGTCTGTGTCTGCACAGATGTTTGTATTATCCGCAGCCGATGAAAATATTCATTATCTTGTTAGCTGCTGCAGCGAAGGAAGTTCAGATTTGCATTTTCACAGCTAATCGTGCAGTGCAGAGCAGAG
Organism: Alectoris magna; assembly: GCA_030625065.1. Taxonomy (NCBI): domain Eukaryota; kingdom Metazoa; phylum Chordata; class Aves; order Galliformes; family Phasianidae; genus Alectoris; species Alectoris magna. Next base: position 3,056,138 of record CM060579.1, on the reverse strand, counting down.
CCTGTCACCCACCAGCAGCACTAATTGGGCAGGAGCCCTCCTGCTGCCCCTGCCCATGGAGAGCATGGCCAGGGCAGCTCCAGGAAAGGGGCTGGAAGAAGGCTGTGTGCTAGGCAGGTATTCAGTGCAAAGTCCTGGATGAGGAAAGAGTCAGAATGGGAGAGAAGGGGCACAAACCCATACAGGAGGGAAGAGACCTCAGTGGTGGCACTGCCATCCTGAGCTGCTGCAGCACCTGGAGGTCCCCTCACACACGGTGGTGGGGAGCAGCCCTGGGGATGGCCCCACTGACCTGCTGGCTTTCCCTTCCTGACTTTTATGATGCTAATTATAGCTGGTGTTATTGCACAGTTAATCTGCGTTCTTAAGAGATGGGGTGGAGATCGGTTTTACAATAATAACAGCTCAGATTCATAGAGTGCAGTGCTTCCCAGGGGGTCCTTGCAGGCTTTATAACCTTACAGCAGTGCAGAGAGGAATCACTGCTCTCTTCCCTACTCTGACACAGGACACTGCTGCTCCTGGGTGCGGGGCAGCCGCACAACTTTGAGCTGTGATAGCTGAGGCTCCCAGCAACTCTGTGTGCAGCTCCTTGGCAGCCATGAATGAGGCACGTCCCAGAGCAGTCTCCTGCTTGTACCATGGACACTGCTGCAGCTGCACCTCTACTCTTCATCAGTGCCAGCACATCACTGGAGCTTCCCCACCCAGGGACTATGTCAGCACTGCGGCCTAGGCACCGTGGCTCTTGGTAGCAGGCAGTGCACACGGCGGCACGGGGATATCTGAGTTGGGCCAAGCTGAGCCATGCCTGCTTCCTGCCAGCAGCATAGTGGACCCAGCTCCTCATCCCCAGCCTCCAGCAATGCTTATGTGTGTGCCTGGAGCCCCCCTTGGGCTGCTGAGCAATATAACCATTTCCTTGAGACAGGGGCTCAGGGTATTTGTGCCATCTCTTTGCCCCAGTGTGGGCTGGAGGAGCCGTGGAGGCACCTGGTGCATGCAGAGCAGCACAAAGTGCAGCTCTGTGCCTGCACCCTGGTGCTGCAGCGTTACCGGAGGGCAGCAGCAAACAGCTGGCAGGTGTGACAGCACTGCCACTTGTCATTAGGCGCGATGGCACACGGCTCCGGAGGAGCTGGGAGAAAGGGAGTGAAAAGTGCCCCCAGAGCCTGGCGCAGGGCTGTGCTCTGTCCTTGTGCATTGCTCTGGGAGGATGAGGCACAAAACCTAACCCAAGGAGTGCGTTGTTTCATGGCTTCAGTAATTAACTTTGCATACAGCGATGCAACTTTGCAGACGAGGTGGCAAATTTCAGCTCATTAACCATATGGCCTCAGCTGCCTGATGGAGACAGGGAGAAACTGCTTAGGGCCACATCCTGTACCCAGAGCTGCCCCACAGGGATGGGGCTCCCGTGGGCACCCGGCCTGGCCCCACACATGGATCTGCTCTGGCACACGGCAGGCGTTGCGTGGAGGGAACACGGGTGAGTGAACGGCACTGAAATGCCTTTGTCAGAGCGCCAACATATGCAATGCATGGTGATATTACAGCCCTGCCGCTGCCTGTGGCTGTTTTTCCTCTGCTTCTAATGACTAATAGAGAGAAGACAAAACAATTTCTATTAGTTTCTCCCACGCTGCAGTGGGTTTCTTATTTTCCAAACCTCATTAGGGTTTGTAATACCGCGGTGGTAGTCAAGAGCAGTCCGAATCACCCTGGGGCGAAAGAAGAGCCGAAGAGATAGGATGTGCAGCCCGGGCTCAGCACTGCTCCTGGCTCACATCCAGGGGCCCTTCTGATTCCTTTCCAAACACTTACGCCTTATCTCCATCTTAAAGGTTAATGATGAGGCCTAGGAGAAAAAAATGCTTAAGATCAATTGTTATAGAAATAGATGTGTGCACTGGGCAGAGAGCTGGGGCTGCATTCGCATTGGAAAGGCAAAGGCTTTTTGGAAGGCAGTGCGTGTGGTTCCTGGCAGGCTGTAGCAGTGTGGGGCTGTGGCTGTCGGGTGCTCTGACCCCAATCCTGCAGGCACTGCATGTCACTGGGCACCTGCCTGCGCCGACTCCTTGGGAAGTCCCAGTGTGCAGTCCTGGCTCCTGTGAAGTCAGTGGGAGTTCTGTTATTTGCTGCCTCGTTACAAATCAGCCTAATGAAAGCAGCAGGCTTGGAGCTGCTTGAGCAACACTCGGGAGATGATTGCAAACAGCGCCCAAACCAAACGGCGGGAGGGGAGCTGTGAGGCATGCAAACACCCAGCTCATGGCACACTGCCTCCCCATGCTGCTGCAGGATGGCTGTCTGTCCGTCTGTCTGACTGCATGGCGCCTTCCCACCCAACTCGTGTCACTGAGCCACAACTGGCCGAGCTATGGAGCCAGCAAGGTCAGCCTTGCCAAGGTGAGCCACCACTGATCCCATGGAGGACACATAGAGCAGCAGATTTGTGGAGAAGAACATCCTCCCATCAGCCCTCTGCAAACGGGCTCCTTCCTCATCAGCCACAGCAGCTATTGGATGTCCCCAGGGCTTTCCCATCGAGTGAGGGTAGTGTGGCACCAGTGGGACCTCCACGCCCTGCCACCGGGCTGCTGTGCAGCGGGACAGGCAGCAAGAGCCAGGCTGCCCCTTTGCTGCTTTTCTCCAGGCTGTGGATTTGTCCACTTTTCCTCACCGCCTTCTCACTCAAACAGGTTTTTTTTTTTGTTTAATTTTTCCCCACTTGAAACCTCTTACAGGAAATCACCTCCGAGCGAAGGTTAAGCATTGGAAATTTCAAACCCGATGGGAATCATCTGTATATTTGTGAAGTTGTGAAAAAAAAAAACAACACAAACCACCAGAGCTTTTGCATGGAAACGCTCTTGCAGCCCCAGTTCCGTCATTAAGGCATAAATCCAGCTTTGGAGACCTCCGCTCTGCCTGCTCCATAGGCACAACGCGTTGCTGTGGGAACCGCAACTTTCCGAATTTGTTTCCACTCTGCACTGTTTCAGCACGTTCCCAACAGGAGCTCCGGAGGGAAAAAGATCCACAGCCTGCTGTGAGATCTCACCCCCAGGAGATGTGTTGTAGTGGAATAAATAAATAGCTGTGTAATGGGGAGCGAAGGGGGAGAGTGGGCGGAAGCGGGGGGGGGGGGGTTGGAATAATAGAAGGTGACAAACGGGTGGTGCTGGGTGTGAGGATGTGGGTGCTGGTGGTGGGGGCTGGGGGTTGTGCACGGGGGATTTGCAGCTTTAGAAGTGGAGCTGCTGGTTGGGTGCTCGCACAGTTTGGAGCCACCTGGAGGAGGATGGGGGTCAGGTGGCTGTTTGCGGTGCGGGAGAGATGTGATGCTGCTTGGCATGGGCAGTGTGGAGAATCCATGTCTTGGTCCAACAGCAGCACTAATGCACCCACAGGGCATGACTTACTGTGATGTCAGTGTTCTTGTCTTCTTCAAGCCCCACATCTGGACATCATTTGCTGGTTGCTATGTCTAGGTGCCCACGTGCTCACCCACAGTCCTTGCTGGTCCCAGTCCCCCAGAGGATGGTTCTGGGGCTGCGAGGCAGAGCGTGGTGCTGAGCGTAGCACTGTGCCCAAGGAAGAGGAGCACCATGCGTGCCCACCAGCAGCCACAAACGTGCTGCATCCCCAGTGCTTCGTGATTTACCTCCCTGCAGCACCTCAATTTAAATGCTAATTCTCCCCATGCCGAGAGGCGAAGCAGCTGGTGTGTGGTGTTGGGTGGTTATTGTGCACGCTGTGCGGCCAGGGGGGATGGCAGTGTGAGGACAGTTGTCTGCGCTCCCCCAGCCCCATCGGCCAAGTTTGGGAGCTGGAGGAGACCCCCAGGCCTGGCAAAGCCTCCTTGGTCTCCACTGTGTCCTATCTCATTAATGGGTGTGGGGGCTCACTGGCATAATGAGCTGCGTTTGCAGTAAGGACAGCACTGCACATGGTTTATAAATCACTGGTACCTGAGGTCAGGGAGGAATGTGGGGAGATTTATGGGCTGCCTACCTTCCCCACAGTGGCTGTGGAAACACGGCACCCTCATGTCTGTCTCATAGCAACTCCATAGATCATACTTTGTGCAATTACAAGGAGCCCTTTCTGACCATCTCT